>OX637478.1:5022500-10022500 GCA_951800055.1 Cenopis cana | reverse complement strand
CCCCACCCCCCTGCCAGTTAAACGGTGGCTACTAGGCATGTGAAAAAAATCATGGCAGTAGTTTATACGATGAATTTAAAAGGAAAACTATTGTAACAGAACGCCGCTGGCAGGTCCAGTTACGTTTATATTAAAATAGTTTCCAAGGGACAGCTGACTTAGCTCACTGTTTAATTTTTTTTGACGGCCTTAGTAAGTTGTTATAAATAATTAGGCGACTTGGCGGGATCACTACCGTGCCCCTTGAGTATTTTTAAAGTAATTCTATTCATCTGGATTTATTTTGTGCGAAAGAATGTATAAAAACATTCAAGGTCAAGAAACACATCGAATAAATTATACTACTAAGGATGCTAAGGTTATTCTCGAATACCTATAATTATGCCAGCTTAAAACGTTAAATTGGACAGTAAAATAATGTCAAAATTACCAATGAACCCAACAATAATGTTTATTACCTATTCCTTTTCGTCCATGCATAGCCGGCATCGATTGATATAAAGCAATCGACATTTGAAATTAAACCTTATTTGCTGAGGAATAAGTTAGAACTAAGGAAAGGATGTTACGACCCTTTGTCATGAGAAGGAGTAGGCTATTGTTTGTCGGCGCCGCTTTGACAGCGTGCCGCGTGTCCGCCGAGTCTTTCATGTCTTATTTGTCCCCCTATTGTCTGCCGCGTCTCTCATGTCTTATTTGTCCCCCTATAGTCTGCAATGTCTCTAATGGCTTATTTGTCCCCCCATATTGTCTGCCGAGTCTCTCATGTCTTAATTGTCCCCCTATTGTCTGCCGAGTCTCTCATGTCTTATTTGTCCCCCTATAGTCTGCAAAGTCTCTAATGTCTTATTTGTCCCCCCTATTGTCTGCCGAGTCTCTCATGTCTTATTTGTCCCCCTATAGTCTGCAAAGTCTCTAATGTCTTATTTGTCCCCCCTATTGTCTGCCGAGTCTCTCATGTCTTATTTGTCCCCCTATAGTCTGCAAAGTCTCTAATGGCTTATTTGTCCCCCCATATTGTCTGCCGAGTCTCTAATGTCTTATTTGTCCCCCCTTATAGTCTGCCGAGTCTCTAATGGCTTATTTGTCCCCCCATATTGTCTGCCGAGTCTCTCATGTCTTAATTGTCCCCCTATTGTCTGCCGAGTCTCTCATGTCTTATTTGTCCCCCTATAGTCTGCAAAGTCTCTAATGTCTTATTTGTCCCCCCTTATAGTCTGCCGAGTCTCTAATGTCTTATTTGTCCCCCCATATTGTCTGCAGAGTCTCTAATGTCTAGATTGTCCCCTCCTATTGTTAACTGAGTATAATGCTTGGCGGTATTGTTTGGCGGCGTCTCTTTGACGGTGTCTATTAGATTTACCGCTTGGCGGCATCGTTTGTCGGCACTGCTTTGACGGGGTGCCGCGTGTCTGTCGAGTCCCTAATGTCTTGATTGTCCCCCGAGTCTCGATTGGCTGCCGAATCCCTATTGGCCGTCGAGTCTCGCATGTCTCTCGAGTCCACGATGTCCGAGTTTCATAGTATAAAAGGAGGTGTGGGTTGTAGGTACTTTCACTTTAATTTCGTCGATCGTGCTGGTAGTGTCTCTGGCTATTGCTGTCAAATTACTATTGGTGGGTGTTCTCTGGTCAATAAGGGTGTGATTCTGCTGCTATGGGAGGTCACTCTGCATGGCGGGAAAATCACTCCTTACTTTAAATTGACTTAATTTTATGGGGATTTTTAGTTTTTATTGTTTAAATTATTTTGTAGCCAGAATGCTATCTAGACAAACAGTATGTCTAACGGGATTACCGTATCCAAACGGTGCCAAACGCGGTCATCCCGGAGCCTTATTTGCAACCGAGTTTGGAAGTGGCTCGGCGCCTTTACCGACATAGAAAGCGAATTATCTTCCACGATTTTCTGATGCCCAGCTGGCGACGTAACCATGGCCTATTCTGCTCAGTCCAGACCTTGGCAAAGGAGTGTATACTCCGCTTGGTAAAATCGTCCAGTATTCAGGAGATCGGTCTTGTTAAATATATTTATATATTATCTGTATATACACGCTAGGGTAGGCTACCTTCTCCGCCATGTCTTCGGACGAGAAGGGGGGCCAACTTACACGAGCTGTTAGGGTTTGACTTACCTCGGAGTAGCTCGCCGAACTCTTCCAGCCTAAGCTTAGGGCAAATCACAACCTTATTTGAAACTAAAAACTATATTGTGGTTTTAGTTTTAAATAAGCGAAAAGGGGTAAAATTGGGGATAGGAATAGGTTAAATTCGCACACTATGGGACGTAGGATATATAACCGAGGTCTTACTACAAACACTAGATAGGTTTTTGATAGCCTGAGGTTGTAGAAAGAGGAGCAGCGACATGTTTATTGTTCGTCTCTAATGTAGTTAGGTCGTCCAACAAAGGTTCTAATGCCTAACGTCTGTCTGTAGGTACCTAGGTCATTCGACAAGCACTAGAAGGGATTTGGGAGCCTGGGTTTGTAGTCAGAGGAAGCGGCGATTGTCTATCGTTCGTCTGTAGGTATTTAGGTCGTTCAGCAGGAGCTAGAAGGTTCTGATGTCTGTCTGTCAGTGGAGAGGAGCAGCGACTGTTTATTGTTCGTCTCTAAGGTAGTTTAGGTCATCCAACAAAGGTTCTAATGCCTAACGTCTGTCTGTAGGTACCTAGGTCATTCAACAAGCACTAGAAGGGATTTGGGAGCCTGGGTTTGTAGTCAGAGGAAGCCACGACTGTCTATCGTTCGTCTATAGGTAATTAGGTCAACCAATTAGCACTAAAAGGGTTCTAACGTCTAATGTCCGTCTACAGGTATCTAGGTCATTCAACAAGCACTAGAAAGGGTTCTGATAGCCTGTGGTTGTAGTAAGAGGAGCAGTGACTGCCTATTGTTCATCTCTAGGTCATCCAATAAAGGTTGTAAAGCCTAGCGTCCGTCTGTAGGTATTTAGGTCATTCAGCAAGCGCTAGAAAGGATTTGGGTGGCTTGAGATTGAAGTAGTAAAAGCAAACAAGTGTCTATTTTCCGTCTGTAATCAATTAGATCACCCAATAAACACAAGGAAGGTTGGGTCAGTAGTCATAATCAACAGGTCTAAAAATCTAGGTCTTTCAACAAATACTAAGTGATTAAATAATACAACTGTATGTAAATTTTATAATTTTAAATGTTCACCGATTACTTATTGAGCTAAGTAGCAAACTGCCTTGGTTGAGGGAAGTGGTTCACATAAATGAGTACTATTATGAAATACAGCTTCAGGTATATATTTGAGGGTTTTAACAGGTTAAGCAATAACTAATAACGTTATTTTTGTTATGTATACAATTTACAACCGAATAGAGTCATAAAATGTATAGGAGGCAAAGCTAGTTTCCATGAATTAGTCTAATTCAGATTCCAGTTATGATTGAGACAATAGAATCATCTCAGCAAGAATTGGGTTGTTTCTAGTGACGATACGGAGTAGATCACATGTCTTTTCATCATAAGTGGAACAATTTGTTTAGTCTAACTGCCTCACAAGCTATATACCATTAGGTCTAGTAAACAATGGTGAGCTTAGGGCTAGTCGGGGTTATTAGCTAGAGATGATCTTCAATCATCTACACGACTACTAATGAACTCGCTTCATCAGTAGGACGAGCTAGGGTCTATGTAGAGGTCATTCTGCATCCTGCGATAATAGTAGCCTGTATGGATAAAATACAACAACATACCATACTATATCTATCAAAATTATCCTTAGCTAGCTTAATGATTGGGTTTTATGCGTAGAAAGTATACAATGGGTAATTTTGATCTAGGGAAATGGCTTATAAAGAAAATTTGCCCTTCTTTATAAACCCCGCTACTATTATTTAACGGACCGACGTAGGAAGAGCTGGTAGCAGATAGTATTGAAAAAACAAATAATAATAATAATACAAAATTAATAATGAGTAGGTATAATACATAGGAAAAACTGGCTAGGAATAAGTACTAATAGGAACGTTAGGGTATCCATTAACGTTTTTGTGTAGGCTGAGAGTCCAAGGATCTGACAAGCATTCACATTAAAGAAACTGGGTTCTTTCGGCTACAACATTACGGGGTCCTAAAACCATAGACGATTCACATTGGCCAAAATAAATTCACAACGTTTAGTCTTTTATTCCTTTAAATAAGCTATTTATCGCTATCGTCGCGCGCGTTTTATTACACTATCACAGCTAAGTAGACATTACTAGTTAATGAGTAATAGTCGAACTTCAGAAATGTACTTTGCAAAAGCAAACTTTCGTACAATTTCCATTGATACCTTTGATAATGTTGTTAATTCTGTCAAAAACATAGTAAATATAAGTTTGCGAACTTTTTAGTCCACATAATGTAACGGGTGGACGACTACGGAACCCTACCTTGCGCGTGGCCCGACACGCACTTGGCCAGTTTTTATTCAGAGGATTGATTCGCATTGTTCCGAAGCCTAAATGTATTATAAGACTATAAATAACACTTGCACTTAACTAACAAATCGGTCGATTACCTTTTATGCTTTCTACTTGTTAGTATAACAATGTAGTAGTCTTCCGTACCCAAAGGGTCGAAACTGAGCTATGGCTGATGGCACCGTCCGTCTGCACTGTCACACTGATTTGAGACTGAAACTACGTATGATTTTATTAACAAAAAGAGAAACCGTGGTATAATTTTCCCACTAACTTACGTTCTATGAGTACTTTTCTTAAAAGTAACAAAACAGTTAAAATGACATAACTACCACCGAATGACCACCGAAGTTATTAATCTTTAATAACTACTCGTACATTACAATTAAAATTAATTAACAAAATGGGGCAAAATTAAAGATACCTAATGGCAAATCCCGCCACGAACATTTTAAAAGTTTTTTTTTTCATTTACATAGCTAAAATAAAACAATATATTTCTGCAAAAGCTACCTAACTTACACACTAAACTACCTATTGTTTCGTAGATCGTAGATACGCCGTGCAGTTTTCTTTTACGCCACTAATTTAAGACACGGGAAAGAAAATGGCTCGCACACTACGGAAGATATAAATTTAGTTTCACAAAAAGCACATGAAAAGCACTAAGTACTGGTAGCGTTTTATTTCATGGTTAGGTAGGTAGGATGTGGTCAAAATGGCAGTAAGTCGGCGGACGACCAACCCTTATCGAAGCCGTTTGCATTCATTGACTATGGTATTAATAGCTGCAAACTTTTTAAGATTCCGATTGCAGCTATGTTACTTATGGTAATGTTTTAGAAATTATGCCAGTTTTAATCGTGGCAACGTGTAGTAATTAATCGCATTGCATTACATGCATTAAGAAAGTAGCACCTTATGATTTTCTAACATGCCAACTTTCTCCAATGAAATAATTATTAATACTTATGTGGTTTTAATAGTAAAGGTCCTATTCTAACAGTTAAAAGTAACATTTTTCATCAATTTAATTCAGACAACGAAAGGTTATGCCATCGATATTCTCATCTAGTAATAAAAAAATAGATGCAGATTGAAACAGATTAGTCTGCAGCCGTATTTGTTTCATATTGTACGAGTAGAGTCGTGTCACAATTACAAGCATATATTTCAAGTTCTTTATATAGCAACGATTTTACTTAACAAACAACTAAGCTGTCGGTTATCATTATGAGAACCTATCACGTCACTGTGTATTTCGGGTTTAGTGTTTACCAGCATGAGATTTTTTTAACCTGAACCTGACTGTGGCTTTTTAGGCGGAGAGTGGCCTGGGGAAACTTCCGACACTAGCGCTATAAATTGAATGCAAATACAAGGATTATGTCTATAAATTGTTGGTAAGACTGTGTTCGTTCTTTAAAAGTGCGTGATTACGAAGTAATGAAGGTAAATTGGTCTGTTTACCTCATTTCTTATTTCTATTGACCTGGACCTTACTTTCAACGCTTTATGGTAGAATATCTGGGCGGCCGAGCTTTGCTGCGCATTTTCCCCGGCATGAGACCTAGCTAGATCGATTTCTCGTCCCCGAAAACCCCCACATACCAAATTTCATCAAAATCGTTAGAGCCGTTTCCGAGATCCTCGAAATAAATAAATAAATAAATATATATACAAGAATTGCTCGTTTAAAGATATAAGATAAATGTAAACAGCACAGAGCCACTTCGTTTTTTCATTCAATGAAGCAAAACAACGAGAAAATAGAAATATTATTTACATTCGTTACGAGGGGCGCAGAAAAAGGCAGGGATCGGAACCGATATGTTTGAAAAACCCCGAAATAACCCAATACTGCATCATGTATTTAGGTAACAAGAAGTAGACGTTATTTCACGTTGTAAATGCCACAGGCGTGGTGACTTCAGTGATTTCCTTCTTAAAAACTGCACGATAAACAAGCATCGCAATTCGCAATGTGTCGTTCTTCATTGAAGATCAGTCAGGAGAACAATTTGTTTCGACGTTTCGCATAAAAATTAGAAATGCGATATTTATGTGTCGAGTGCTGTCGTTCTTCTACTTTTGGATGTGTCTACAAGTGAAGATTTATTATTCATTTCGGGTGGATAATCTTTGTTTATTTATTTTCCGCAATCGAAGTGAAAAGAAGAGTGTCTGATCTAAAAACCATATTACCCCTCGAACTATTTTCCCTCACTTCGTTCGAAAAAAAATTAAACTTGTAAGGCCTCACTCATAGTATCAATACTAATATTATAAATGCGAAAGTGTATCTGTCTGTCTATTGTTACCTCTTCACGCTTAAACCGCTGAACCGATTTAGATGACATTTGGCATGGAGATATAGTTCCAATGAAGGAAAAAGGATCCTTTTAAATCCGGAAATCATCCCTTAAGGGGGTGGAATTTTGTATGAAAAAGTAGAAGAACAGCAATAAAATTCTAACCCGATGACCGTGTTCTATGCAGACGAAGTCGCGAGCTAAAGCTAGTTACGATATATTAATACATACATTACATACATCTGCCCCGATATTCAATGTGGATTCACCATAAATTCCTTTAATACAATGCAAACTGGTGCTGGCAATATTGCGTAGCTGCATCGTACTCGTAGGTACCTATTACTTCTAAGCCCGTACAGTAGGATGGAGCGCCTAACGGCATTGTGTGCTCTGATTCAAATTCAATGCCTACTACCTACTCTACCTGGGCTGGCTGATTGATGTAGGTAATTTTGCGCTTACATTCAGATCCACTATCTTCTTGGGGCAAAGACCAAAGAGTAAATTGAATGTTTTCGCAAAATAAATAAGAAACTACTACTACCTATAGGTTAAAAGATAAAGATGGTACCTAATAAGCATATCGGGACTGCATTAATAATAAAAGATGGGCTCCGCAAAAACATACATTATTGGCGACTTTTGTAGGACAAAATCCTTTCTACTTACTTAGGTTCGGATAATACCCAACAAAACATATAGGCACACATACCATGTCTATTATATTTGATTGGAATTTTAATTCTTTATGGGTCACATCATTCTTTATCTCCTGATTTGAGGCGTGCTAAATCTCTTGCTGTCTTCAAAAATCAGCTTAAAGATCACTATTTGTCTCTCCCATGACACATTTAGACTCGACTCCTTTAGACTTTGTGGCTGACTGTATAATTGTATATGTGTATATGTTTATGAATGTTTATTTGTATATTGTATGTATATTATTCTTAATTTAGTTGAATTGTTGTAATTATTAAGAGGTTTCATATCTCTGCACCACCTACTATCAATCGTTATGATTACACTTAATTTCCGCTACCCTACGGTTGTTTGGAAGAAATCGCTCTTTAGCGATAAGACCGCCTGTTGTTTGCCTCTACTTACTGTGATTTTGTATTGTACTGTATCCTTTAATTGAGGTGTGCAATAAAGAGTATTTGTATTGTATTGTATCATCCGGTGCTACATTTAAATAGGACTGCCATACCTTAAATAAAAAAAACAACGGGTTGCACTCCGGGAGTGCCGTTAGAAGTGAAAATTCAATGACATGATTTAAAGAAAATTAATAACAAAGATATTGATATTCATATTCGAATAATCCATCTACACATATACCTTAAAGCATTTAAGACGGGAGCCGCCATTGATATATTTACCCTTCTGCCAAAAGCATAGGAGAAAAATCTGCCACGTTATTAAAAACTACTTCATTAACCGATTATACTTCAGTCTCAGAATCGTTCCCGGCGTGTGAAAAGCTCCGTCAAAATGCCTTAATGTGCTGTTTTTGAGTGCATAAAACGTTATAATTTAATTAAATTAACACGAAGATGAATTATCATTTCACATGCACGTAAATTTTGGATTTAATTATAATTTTCTGCACAGTTAAAGTTTTAATTGAAATCGGAAACCAAGCATCGATTACAAAGTCGATTCAAAATTATTCGTACTTTGACCATCACGCTTGGCTACTATTTTGACGTGAACTGTCACCGTATTTAGGGACAATAAGAACTACTTTCAGTCTAGCTATCCGATATTGGACTTAGTGGAAAAGCCAGTAAGAGGAAACTTCATTCCTCAGGTTTGGTGTTTAAAGTCTTACGATTGGGAAGACCAGCTGAGTTGACCCCTCCTAACATCGCAACCACGATACTAGGAGGGGTCAACTAGCTGGTCTTATATTACCACCTACGTGACCAGCTGAGTTGACTCCTCCTAACATCGCAATCACGATACTAGGAGGCATGCTAAACTCCGCCGGCTTGTTTGGTTTTATGAAGTGCGTTGCGTTTGGCATTCGCGTGCGTAGATTTCGTAGTGGTTAGCTTAAATCTATTATGACGCTAAAGTAAATCGTATTATCAAATTGTATTTAGGTAATGGATATTTTGTATTCATAAATTGATGATTTATTAAATTAACTTAACAGCAAGTAGTTTGTAGCAAGATTTTGTAAGGCAAGCGGGTGGGAATCAGTTTGTATGGGCGCTCCGCCACTGTTGCAATTGTTAAACGTGTGTAAAGCAAACCTCGAATGACGATGACAATGAAAACATGAGGGATTGCGCATAGCGGATAGTGGATCCGACTATTAAACTTTGAATAGTTATAAATCCTAAACGGTTGTTTTCACTAACTAATGATTAAAGAAACCGTATAATGATTTTAAAATACCTATTCAATGATACCCCACATGATATAGTTCGTCAACTTTATTTTTTATTTGTTTTACAAAATGGTGTCTGCTGGCCGCCATCTTTGTTTTTTTTGACGTCACATTTCTAAGAACACTCGGGCTGGTAAGACAAATCTAACGATATCTCAAACATTAAAATCCGTTCAGGGAATTAGAAGATGTCAGGTAATAAAGAATATTACATACATACATACAAGATACGCGCGAAACACATAACCCTGCCTTGCAGTCGGGTAAAAAATACCCTAAAATTTAGTCGGCTAATACCTACATAGTTACATAAGTGATCGAATTCCGCAGTAAGTCGGCATTTTGATTCACAAACTAAATTTACACAATATCGTAGGCGATATCGTAAAATAATTGATCCCGACCGGCCACTCTTTTTGTGATAATCTTACCTAGGTATATAAAGTTATTACCGTTGCGTAAAACGGCGGTTTCACTGATTCAAGTCTATACATTTTCTTCTTGTCGCTCGTCGCTGGTCGCTGGTCTTGTCTTGCTGCTCGCCGCTTGACTTGCTGGTCATCACGTCACCCATAGAACCATGCTAAATGTTAAGTCTGTCAAAAACTGGCAACCGTACTGTCTTCTCGAAGATCTCACGGTTCGAAATAAATGCCATACGATAAATAAATAAATAGTCTCTACTAGTCTCTAGACGATGAAAGTCTAATTACTATAAGTAATAAGTAACCTTAAAGTGCCTACTACTTACATGCTCCTTTTTGTCTTTCATAGATAAATTAGGTATGTCGTTGTTGAAATAAAAGGATAAACTTTAAATTAGAACAAGTAATTTACTTAATATATTTATTACTTTATTTACAATAAATAAACAAATACCTACTTATAGAAAAAAAAATCCCAATTCTCTTTTCCTGTTCCCTCAGTCCTCAAATCCATTTTTTTCGGAATTCTTCCTCTGTTGAAAAACTGAAAAAATCAAATTACTTGAATTTCCCGAAACGTGGGGTAATCTTCAGGGGATTTTTTTATTATTTGTTGGTATCCCGAAATCGAATTATAAACCGACTGAATGATGGGACATCAATTCTAAGCTGGCTATGGTAGATTTATACTACGCGATTTGACCGGTTTGTATGTGAAATGTTTGGAGGTTATTTTTGAATTAATTTACATATTTTTCCTATTTCATCAAGTGTCTCATGATATAACTAATGATTTAGCTCAGTAACTTGGTTCCGGTGAGATTTTAGAAATAAACACGGGTCCAAAATGCAAAGAAAATGTACTTACGCATGGAATGTAACATCCGCCTTTTTTCGGTCGAGTTTGCTTTTACAGCCCAACACTGAACACCCCACCATGTTTGCACTGAACACCCAAACACTACGGATCTGATAATTGGTAAATTATTATTCATTTAAACCAAACTTATCATTAATTCTCCATTTATAAAATGCACTACCAAATATTGCCAATTTGTTTTGCAATCTTCTTGACACTTCATGAAAGATTGCCTTTACCCGACCGTGAAAAAAAATTCGGTCGGTGATAAGGACAAAACATCGCACTATTTTCTACTTCCTCTCATAGGAATCGCAATAAGGCTATCTTTCTCTTACAAAGCGTGTCAGGCCCTTGGTATTTTATCCATCACTTTTGGCCATTAGGTATTTTGAAGGGAACTGTCACCGTATTTAGGGACAATAAGAACTACTTTCCATGAGAATTTATTTGAAATATGATCTTTACGGAAATCGGTCAGTCTGGCTATCCGATATTGGACTTTGGAAACGCTTTTTTAGGGACAATAAGAGCTACTTTCCATGAGAATTTATTTGAAATATGATCTTTATGAAAAATCTTAGGATTGTCTTAGAACAGTTAGAACCTTGGCTTTGTAAGAAGACCAGCTGGGGACCCCTCGTAACATAGCAATCACGATACTAGGAGGGGTCAACTAACCTGGTCATAGAATTTATCGCGAGTTTATACATTTTTCCCCAGTACAAAAGTGCTCAGCGCCGCTAAAGAAGTTTTCACTTCAAAAACAACGGGTTGCACTCCGGGAGTGCCGTTAGAAGTGAAAATTCAATGACATGATTTAAAGAAAATAAATAACAAAGATATTGATATTCATATTCGAATTATCCATCTACACATATACCTTAAAGCATTTATGACGGGAGCCGCCATTGATATACTTACCCCTCTGCCAAAAGCATAGGAGAAAAATCTGCCACGTTATTAAAAACTACTTCATTAATCGATTATACTTCAGTCTCAGAATCGTTCCCGACGTGTGAAGAGCTCCGTCAAAATGCCTTAATGTGCTGTTTTTGAGTGCATAAAACGTTATAATTTATCAAATTAACACAAAGATAAATTATCATTTCACATGCACGTATATTTTGGATTTAATTATAATTTTCTGCACAGTTAAAGTTTTAATTGAAATCGGAAACCAAGCATCGATTACAAAGTAGATTCAAAATTATTCGTACTTTGACCATCACGCTTGGCCACTATTTTGACGTGAACTGTCACCGTATTTAGGGACAATAAGAACTACTTTCAGTCTAGCTATCCGATATTGGACTTAGTGGAAAAGTCAGTAAGAGGAAACTTCATTCCTCAGGTTTGGTGTTTAAAGTCTTACGATTGGGAAGAATGGGAAGACCAGCTGTGTTGACCCCTCCTAGCATCGCAATCACGATACTAGGAGGCATGCTAAACTCCGCCGGCTTGTTTGGCTTTATGAAATGCGTTGCGTTTGGCATTCGCGTGCGTAGATTTCGTAGTGGTTAGCTTAAATCTATTATGACGCTAAAGTAAATCGTATTATCAAATTGTATTTAGGGAATGGATATTTTGTATACATAAATTGATGATTTATTAAATTAACAGCAAGTAGTTTGTAGCAAGATTTTGTAAGTCAAACCGGTGGGAATCGGGATGTATGGGCGCTCCGCCACTGTTGCAATTGTTAAACGTGTGTAAAGCAAACCTCGAATGACGATGACAATGAAAACATGAGTGATTGCGCATAGCGGATAGCGGATCCGACTATTAAACTTTGAATAGTTATAAATCCTAAACGGTTGTTTTCACTAACTAATGACTAAAGAAACCTTATAATGATTTTAAAATACCTATTCAATGATACCCCACATGATATAGTTCGTCAACTTTATTTATTATTTGTTTACAAAATGATGTCTGGTGGCCGCCATCTTTGTTTTTTTTTTGACGTCACATTTCTAAGAACACTCGGGCTGGTAAGACAAATCTAACGATATCTCAAACATTAAAATCCGTTCAGGTAATTGGAAGATGTCAGGTAATAAAGAATATTACATACATACATACATACAAGATAGGCGCGAAACACATAACCCTGCCTTGCAGTCGGGTAAAAATAAGTAACCTTAATACTTACATGCTCCTTTTTGTCTTTCATAGATAAATTAGGTATGTCGTTGTTGAAATAAAAGGATAAACTTTAAATTAGAACAAGTAATTTACTTAATATATTTATAACTTTATTTACAATAAATAAACAAATACCTACTTATAGATAGTTTTTTCCCAATTCTCTTTTCCTGTTCCCTCAGTCCTCAAATCCTTTTTTTTCGGAATTCATCCTCTGTTGAAAAACTGAAAAAATCAAATTACTTGAATTTCCCGAAACGTGGGGTAATCTTCAGGGGATTTTTTTATTATTTGTTGGTATCCCGAAATCGAATTATAAACCGACTGAATGATGGGACATCAATTCTAAGCTGGCTTCTATGGTAGATTTATACTACGCGTTTTGACCGGTTTGTATGTGAAATGTTTGGAGGTTATTTTTGAATTAATTTACATATTTTTCCTATTTCATCAAGTGTCTCATGATATAACTAATGATTTAGCTCAGTAACTTGGTTCCGGTGAGATTTTAGAAATAAACACGGGTCCAAAATGCAAAGAAAATGTACTTACGCATGGAGTGTAACATCCGCCTTTTTTCGGTCGAGTTTGCTTTTACAGCCCAACACTGAACACCCCACCATGTAAATTTGCACTGAACACCCAAACACTACGGATCTGATAATTGGTAAATTATTATTCATTTAAACCAAACTTATCATTAATTCTCCATTTATAAAATGCACTACCAAATATTGCCAATTTGTTTTGCAATCTTCTTGACACTTCATGAAAGATTGGCTTTACCCGACCGTGAAAAAAAATTCGGTCGGTGATAAGGACAAAACATCGCACTATTTTCTACTTCCTCTCATAGGAATCGCAATAAGGCTATCTTTCTCTTACAAAGCGTATCAGGCCCTTGGTATTTTATCCATCACTCTTGGCCATTAGGTATTTTGAAGGGAACTGTCACCGTATTTAGGGACAATAAGAACTACTTTCCATGAGAATTTATTTGAAATATGATCTTTACGGAAATCGGTCAGTCTGGCTATCCGATATTGGACTTTGGAAACGCTTTTTTAGGGACAATAAGAGCTACTTTCCATGAGAATTTATTTGAAATATGATCTTTATGGAAAATCTTAGGATTGTTTTAGAACAGTTAGAACCTTGGCTTTCTAAGAAGACCAGCTGGGGACCCCTCGTAACATAGCAATCACGATACTAGGAGGGGTCAACTAACCTGGTCATAGAATTTATCGCGAGTTTATACATTTTTCCCCAGTACAAAAGTGCTCAGCGCCGCTAAAGAAGTTTTCACTTCAAAAATCTTAGAATTCAAACCTATACATCTTATTGGGTTTTTAACGAACCACCAAATTAATTGCCGAATAATGCCCTAAAAAATTACATTTGATTACCAAAAATACTAGATTCGCACCAAATTTTCAACTCCATTTCAATATAAAGTGCAACTCGAAGAAGTAACATGTCGATAACCTATTAAATTAAATTGTTACCAAACAAATTAGTCTCTACCCAAAAATACTTAATGATCACCTAATTTCAAACACCAAATTTCATATAATTCGCATCCAAATATAACTGGGATCGTAATCCTATTAAAATTAATTACACCCAAATAATTCTTTCGATACCCAGAAATACTACATGATCACCTAATTTCAAGCGTCATTTGTTTCATCAAATTAATATCTAGTCTATTATACCGGATCTACGCAATGTAAGAAATGCTAGCGTCATGTTTCGGATTCATCGAGCGACATGTGTCGGACCGACACGCGACATGTTCGGGCTCATCAAGCGACATGTTTCGGACTCACACGCGACATGTTTCGGATCCAGCGACCTGTCTCGGACCCATCGAGCGACATGTTGGGGTCATCGAGCGACATGTTTCGGACTCACACGCGACATGTTTCGGATCCAGCGACATGTCTCGGACCCATCGAGCGACTTGTTGGAGTTATCGAGCGACATGTGTCGGACCGACACGCGACATGTTCGGGCTCATCGAGCGACATGTTTCGGACTCACACGCGACATGTTTCGGATCCAGCGACATGTCTCGGACCCATCGAGCGACATGTTGGGGTCATCGAGCGACATGTTTCGGACTCACACGCGACATGTTTCGGATCCAGGGACATGTCTCGGACCCATCGAGCGACATGTTGGGGTCATCGAGCGACATGTTTCGGACTCACACGCGACATGTTTCGGATCCAGCGACATGTCTCGGACCCATCGAGCGACATGTTGGAGTTATCGAGCGACATGTGTCGGACCGACACGCGACATGTTCGGGCTCATCGAGCGACATGTTTCGGACTCACACGCGACATGTTTCGGATCCACCGACATGTCTCGGACCCATCGAGCGACATGTTGGGGTCATCGAGCGACATGTTTCGGACTCACACGCGACATGTTTCGGATCCAGCGACATGTCTCGGACCCATGGAGCGACATGTTGGGGTCATCGAGCGACATGTTTCGGACTCACACGCGACATGTTTCGGATCCAGCGACATGTCTCTGACCCATCGAGCGACATGTTGGGGTCATCGAGCGACATGTTTCGGACTCACACGCGACGTTGTGGTTACCGAGTGACATGTTTTGAACTAACACGCCACACGTTCGGGCTCATCAAGCGACAATTTTCGGATCCAGCGACATGTCTCGGACCCATCGAGCGACATGTTTGGGTCATCGAGCGACATGTTTCGGACTCACACGCGACATGTTTCGGATCCAGCGACATGTCTCGGACCCATCGAGCGACATGTTGGGGTCATCGAGCGACATGTTTCGGACTCACACGCGACATGTTTCGGATCCAGCGACATGTCTCGGACCCATCGAGCGACATGTTGGGGTCATCGAGCGACATGTTTCGGACTCACACGCGACATGTTTCGGATCCAGCGACATGTCTCTGACCCATCGAGCGATATGTTGGGGTCATCGAGCGACATGTTTCGGACTCACACGCGTTGTTGTGGTTACCGAGTGACATGTTTTGGACTAACACGCGACATGTTCGGGCTCATCAAGCGACATGTTTCGGATCCAGCGACATGTCTCGGACCCATCGAGCGACATGTTGGGGTCATCGAGCGACATGTTGGGGTCATCGAGCGACATTTTGGGGTCATCGAGCGACATGTTTCGGACTCACACGCGACATGTTCGAGCTCATCAAGCGACATGTTTCGGACGCATCCAGCGACATGTTTCGGATCCAGCGACATGTCTCGGACCCATCGAGCGACATGTTGGAGTCATCGAGCGACATGTTTCGGACTCACACGCGACATGTTCTGGCTCATCCAACGACATGTTTCGGACTCAACAGGTGGTGGTTCTGGCGCTTCGCCGGCCGCTACCGCGGCACGCTCGCTTCGCTCGCTCGGCTCACGCGTTGTGTATATATATATATATATATATATAACACATTTTGAGTCCGAAATATGTCGCTTGATGAGCCCAAACATGTCGCGTGTTAGTCCAAAACATGACGCTCGATGACCCCAACATGTCGCTCGATGGGTCCGAGACATGTCGCTGGATCCGAAACATGTCGCTGGATGCGTCCGAAACATGTCGCTTGATGAGCCCGAACATGTCGCGTGTGAGTCCGAAACATGTCGCTCGATGAGCCCGAACATGTCGCGTGTCGGTCCGACACATGTCGCTCGATGACCCCAACATGTCGCTCGATGGGTCCGAGACATGTCGCTGGATCCGAAACATGTCGCGTGTGAGTCCGAAACATGTCGCTCGATGACCCCAACATGTCGCTCGATGGGTCCGAGACATGTCGCTGGATCCGAAACATGTCGCGTGTGAGTCCGAAACATGTCGCTCGATGACCCCAACATGTCGCTCGATGGGTCCGAGACATGTCGCTGGATCCGAAACATGTCGCGTGTGAGTCCGAAACATGTCGCTCGATGAGCCCGAACATGTCGCGTGTCGGTCCGACACATGTCGCTCGATGACTCCAACATGTCGCTCGATGGGTCCGAGACATGTCGCTGGATTCGAAACATGTCGCGTGTGAGTCCGAAACATGTCGCTCGATGACCCCAACATGTCGCTCGATGGGTCCGAGACATGTCGCTGGATCCGAAACATGTCGCGTGTGAGTCCGAAACATGTCGCTCGATGACCCCAACATGTCGCTCGATGGGTCCGAGACATGTCGCTGTATCCGAAACATGTCGCGTGTGAGTCCGAAACATGTCGCTCGATGACCACAACATATCGCTCGATGGGTCCGAGACATGTCGCTGGATCCGAAACATGTCGCGTGAGAGTCCGAAACATGTCGCTCGATGACCCCAACATGTCGCTCGATGGGTCCGAGACATGTCGCTGGATCCGAAACATGTCGCTGGATGCGTCCGAAACATGTCGCTTGACGAGCCCGAACATGTCGCGTGTTAGTCCGAAACATGTCGCTCGATGACTCCAACATGTCGCTCGATGGGTCCGAGACATGTCGCTGGATCCGAAACATGTCGTTGTGTGAGTCCGAAACATGTCGCTCGATGACCCCAACATGTCGCTCGATGGGTCCGAGACATGTCGCTGGATCCGAAACATGTCGCGTTTGAGTCCGAAACATGTCGCTCGATGACCCCAACATGTCGCTCGATGGGTCCGAGACATGTCGCTGGATCCGAAACATGTCGCGTGTGAGTCCGAAACATGTCGCTCGATGATCCCAACATGTCGCTCGATGGGTCCGAGACATGTCGCTGGATCCGAAACATGTCGCGTGTGAGTCCGAAACATGTCGCTCGATGATCCCAACATGTCGCTCGATGGGTCCGAGACATGTCGCTGGATCCGAAACATGTCGCGTGTGAGTCCGAAACATGTCGCTCGATGATCCCAACATGTCGCTCGATGGGTCCGAGACATGTCGCTGGATCCGAAACATGTCGCGTGTGAGTCCGAAACATGTCGCTCGATGAGCCCGAACATGTCGCGTGTCGGTCCGACACATGTCGCTCGATGACCCCAACATGTCGCTCGATGGGTCCGAGACATGTCGCTGGATCCGAAACATGTCGCGTGTGAGTCCGAAACATGTCGCTCGATGACCCCAACATGTCGCTCGATGGGTCCGAGACATGTCGCTGGATCCGAAACATGTCGCTTGATGAGCCCGAACATGTCGCGTGTTAGTCCAAAACATGTCACTCGGTAACCACAACGTCGCGTGTGAGTCCGAAACATGTCGCTCAATAATTAATTTGAATGTATTAACTACAATATAGCTTGTAATGTGTATAATATTTGGACGTAATTCTAATAACAAATGATGCACGAGATTTGGTGGTAGTTTAGTATTTTTGGTGGTACTTGACAATTTTTTGATGCGATTATAAAATTTCAGGGAACGCAATAAGTAAAATAGCTGCTACTGCTGGAATAATAGGTATGAGTGGTTAGGTGATCTGAAATTGATGGTCGATACATTTTTTTGAGTGTTCAGCCTTATTTTAGGGTTCGAAAATTTGGTGATATCAAAAGTTATTTAGGTGATCATTTTATTTGTTCCCCATCTTATTTTATATCTTAAACGAGCAATTCTTGTATATTTATTTATTTATTTCGGGGATCTCGGAAACGGCTCTAACGATTTTGTTGAAATTTGGTATGTGGGGGTTTTCGGGGACGAGCAATCTAGCTAGGTCTCATGCCCGGGAAAACGCCGAGCAAAGCTCGGCCGCCCAGATACTTCATAATTAATACGTCATACGAGTACAAAACGGTACCTTCAAAATTAACACGTTTATATGGAAGAACTAAGTGAAAATGCGTTCCTGGTTCCTGGTGGTGTATGTACCTACCTACGCCACTCCACTTTTATTTAGCCAACTGTTTTGGCAATGAACTCTAGTAGTAGGTTAGTACCTAGTTAGCTGATGCGTACCTACGCGAATGCAAGTAAGACAACTTCGGAAGTGGTTGCATGCAAAGATAGACCCAAGCACTTGGATGAAACACGCGAAGTTGCAAGTTGCAAACTTAAACGGCAGTCAGGCCTCCGCAATAAGCCATGAGTTAATGCTGCAAGCGAGATAAGCCGTACCGAATTTACTCACAAACATTATGTATGCGACTGTGAGAGCTCTCTTGTTACTTTGATGCCTAGGTTCGTAACAACTGCGCGTGATCATGGGCCAGACTTATACTGGACGCATGTAATGGTGTGCTGGGAAGTAATGTGAATAACAACCCAGTTAATGCGACACGACCTCTCCAACTATGTCCCTTCTAACCGTTCGCTTCCAATGACGGTCATATATACTTGAATTGAACATTTGTAACTTTGTATGTAAGTAGTAATTCAGTTTGAGTATCTTACGCTGGTTAATATATTTCCATTACAGTTAAGATCAGGCATCGAACATTAACACCCCTTTTCTTTAGGGTGATATTAATACCTATCACATTTGGTGATATAAGTATGTGAGCGGCGAGCATCATTACCCTGGTCTAAGTGGATATGTCTATTCTGCGATAAACAAGCAACAGTACATTATTGATTATGTTTTCAATAAATACCTATATAATATCTTGCTAATCAGTATAGTCTTTGCAGTTATGTTATGGTTTATCGCAGAATGTTGGGCCCTGTACTGTTCACATCACTTGAGAAATAACAATCATTATGGTCAAGAATCATACCTATATCAGAAAACTGTTGGTTTCTCGTCTAGTCAGAACGGCGTAAATTTCTAAATTTAAATCTACCCAAGGGAAATGGATCGTTTCACCTCACTTCGTTAATTTCATAAACTTTTCCGCAAGGTCAAACAAGTGTAATTAGGTAAATGAAATCTGTTAGGCAGTTTAATTTAACAGTTTCAACGTGAGTAATTTTAACTACAATAACAATGAAGCATCACAACTTCCAAAGACCATAAGTGCGTGCCCTGAGGGGAAAAGTTACTTTAACACATTCAGTGCCAGTGACACGAATTCGCGTCATTTTTGTATGAATAATAGCCTTGGCGACGTCGAAAGTGTTAAGAAAGTTTCATACTATAGCTTTACGAAAGTCTATTTCTAGTTTCCAGCTTGACAACACAGACAGTCCTAGCAACGAACGAGTCTTAATGTACCTACCAACACAACCTCATAAATTATGTAGTGTAAACCAAAGACTACAATATATATGTGTAAACTACGTAATTTTGACAGAAACTCTTACCTAGGGACCATATCATTAAACTTTTAAACTATTGAATGAATAATGGAACTAGGAATATAAGTAATATAAGATCAAATTATCTAATCTAAAACGATTTTATGGACTTCGTTAATGGAATTTGGAATAACATATGGTTCAATATTTGATTAACCTTATCTTATAGGGGTACCTAAATAGCAAAAGAAAATTGCTCGTATTTTTTTTAAAGAGTTTATAATGTTCCAAGTAATTTGGAGCTGTGTTTGTACTTGCTACCATGCATTAGGTAACCGGCATGCCAATTATGTGAGCTGTAGTAATAGTCTTAGCGATTACTGTCACGCCACCCGATTTATAGGCGGGCAGGTTAATTGCGAATCGAGTGAATGTTATCACATATTATACGGTATATTAAGTAGTTCATTTGGGCTGGAACGTAGGTACCTAACTAAATATATGATATTGATAAGACACGAATGTGGACAAATGATCTGGTCATTCAATTAACTGTTTCGAATTCCAATCAAAATTTAGTGAATATTGCGAATAGGTAGTTTAGGTACATTACTATATCTTCGTTTCTAGGTGTATAGTTAAACGTATTGCTATCTATGGGGTGGAAACGCCAAGGTTATCCACTGGCCGATTAAATGGCAGCTCGACCTTGATAAAGTCTTGAATAGGCCTAATAAAATACACCTAAGCAACTTAATATAAGCGTGAGACCGCAAAGCTGGGAGTTAATAAGGTAATTTAACATCAAAATATTAAATTAAGATTTGATGATCTAACGTAACATAAAGATGCATAAATAGTGCGGAAAAAACTAGCATGGCAGAAACTGTATGTAGGTAAACTGCACATGTAGGTAAACTGAACATGCCTGTGTGTGTGTGTGTGTGTTTGTGTGTGTTTGTGTGTGTGTGTGTCCAATTGTCCATGCTCGCCTTTTTCTTCGAAGTTGGCTTCGAAGTACCTACATTTTATTTCAAAACTTGGAAGACAGAGTTCGCCTGTCTGTCTAGTTTTTTCGGAGAAAATGAAAATATTGATTCAAATAAGTTTTCGTCATCCTGAAACCCTGCCTGGATTGAAAATTTTCTTATCTAAAATCGTTGAGGAGGCCGTTGTCGAGGACCAATTAGTCTGTCTATTTACCTACTTTTAATTAAGTGTTTGACCGTTCAGGATAATTATTAAAGTGAGGCCACAGAATAAGTAATAGTACTACGTACAGAAGCCTCACTGTTAACAAATCCCCGCGAGGCAAGCCAAACGTGCCTATATACGCTTGGCCATCTCCTTCTATCGCACGCGCATCACTAGCTACATCACTTTCTATCGCATTGAAAGTCCCCCGACGTGGGACCTTTGAGCGGCGCGATGACGTCACGTGAGTGAGTCGCCCCTGGTGAGGCTTAACTAAATAGCAAGTTGTATTGAGATTGAGAATGGCCCGATGGATTCTCGTCTCCCTGCATTGAGTTATATGTATAGAGCAGACATCCCCTAGCCTAAGTTTGCGCATCTCAACATATGCCAATTGCCAAGGCGCATATGTTCGCTTAGTCTATGGCGGGCACTGATGGCGGTCGGTTGGGCGCAATTTGAAACTTTAACTGCAAAAATATGGCTTATTTTGCATTTCGCTGTTGCACCAGCCACCCAAAAAAGATAATAAACACACAGGAATCAATTTTCACCACTTTGATAACGAATATTGACAAAAATATGGTTAATTCAAATTATTCAATTTTATTTAAAAAATTAAGAAGCGCGTCGTAATGGCGGCCTTTGTTCCAAAGATTAAAAAATGTAGAAGTGACAATTTCATAATATGATGATATAATGACTTATTAATTAGATCTCGGCCGTGCTAAAGCATCATTAAATTTCACAAACTGCGACAATTTAAAGACACTGATGCATACTTTACCACAAAATAGCAATAACAATTTTTGTCAGTGTTGCGGACAAAATCGTGTGTCTTTATTTAAATACAAACGATTTAAAGCATAACTGAGACCAATTTATCCGCATTTAAAAAATGAACTGGTATTTTCTATATACTATATTGTATTAAATGCGTTGCGTACAATGTCCCGTATTAGAAAACGGGCCGGCCCGGACACGGAACGGTCTACTGTGAATCATCCTTTATTCGCACTTCCAATACAGGGTTACTCCCAATCCATGAAAAGAAATTATTTTCTACCCCAATAATTAAACTTTGATCAAGTGGGAACACAGTAATACCACGGACGCACCGAGCGGCGCAAGACAAGCATTGCTGCCAGCAAGCTGACAGGCGGAAAGCCATAGGCGACTTCCTGATTTGTCGGTGCGGAGTCGGTACGATATGAGAAAACTGTCAAATGTCAGTGTCAACTGTCAGTCAACGCAGTACTACTTTTTACTGTGCCCTTACATTTAAATGAGTGCTTCCTGACTGGCGCGGGATGCGTGGAAGCGGGACGATACGAAGGCAGTACTGGTCCGCTTCTGCGCATAATATTACTACTGCGCAAATGTAATACTGACAGTATTCCGTCAAGTGGGAATCTTTGCGACGTCAGTAAGTTTACGTCAAAGAAGAAAATGTCACATATCGAACCCGCCCCGCCAAGTCAGGAAGACGCCATATAGTTACGGCCAAATACTTCCCGTATCGCAACTAGGGCTGCCATCTCGAATTTCGCCAAACCCGGACACCGATTCAAAAAAACCCGGACATTTGGCGTAAATCGCATTTTTCCCCCGGACAACATGACCTTTAAATTCAATGAGGTGCTTCCTTACATGAAAAGTGTACGGGTTTTCCCCGAACACTTCTTGACACCCCGCCCGGACGGCCCCCGGACGGCCTCCAAACTAGGACAAATCCGGGGAAACCCGGACGGATGGCAGCCCTAATCGCAACCAATGTGTTAAGAATCGAATCAATCAAGGAGGTTTAATGACCACTAATTGTAATTATTCTAAACCACGGGTAGGGTGACCATCATTTTTAACTGAATTCGGTTTCGTGTCACGTTATTGTATACAAACGCCATACATTTATGAATTACGAAATTAGATATTATCAAACATGGCTTTAGAAACATTACCTACCTATTAATTAGGTTCCTTAATGCATCCGTGTGACGCATTAATGTCCTTTTATAATGATGATGTTAAAATTACTAACTATACTAATAATCTGAAAGCAGTGCAAAGTAGAATGCATGCATAAAAATGTATACGAAACGTAACATACCTATATTTTACCCGCCATGTTTCTTTTACCTTGCTAAATTGATATGTATAGACCGCGGGCCAGCAACAGATTTCAATATTCTCTCGCACCATAACTTGTAAAATGGTTAAGACATTACCAGTCAGCTGGCCACATGATGTTCACATTTTTTTAGTCATTTCCTCTTGCATGTAATTTTGCCAGATGACAGTTTATATGCTAATTATGAAGGAATAAACTCGTCAGCCGGTTATACCCGTCAGCTCATGTCCTAAACTAAAGATTGAAACGCAGGACAGACAGAACCATTTTATCGCCTACCTAATAACTTTTGCCCGCGAATTTGGCCGCGTAGAATTCGTTTATTAGGGTCACCTGTTCAACAGTTAACCATGTGGACACAGTTAACCATCGCTATAATTAGCAAACGCGACGTTGCCACTTCGTGCAGCGCCGCGCGATGAAGAACGGAATAGCCCCTCTCCCCCGTCCCCAGTTTGCCGCGAGCTAGCGTGCGCGCCGGTTGTGTGAAGAACGATTTTGTGTTTTTGAAGTGAAAACTTCTTTAGCGGCGCTGAGCACTTTTGTACTGGGGAAAAACGTATAAACTCGCGATAAATTCCAAGACCAGGTTAGTTGACCCCTCCTAGTATCGTGATTGCTATGTTACGAGGGGTCCCCAGCTGGTCTTCTTAGAAAGCCAAGGTTCTAACTGTTTTAAGACAATCCTAAGATTTTCCATAAAGATCATATTTCAAATAAATTCTCATGGAAAGTAGCTCTTATTGTCCCTAAAAAAGCGTTCCCAAAGTCCAATATCGGATCGCCAGACTGACCGATTTCCGTAAAGATCATATTTCAAATAAATTCTCATGGAAAGTAGTTCTTATTGTCCCTAAATACGGTGACAGTTCCCTTCAAAATACCTAGTGGCCAAGAGTGATGGATAAAATACCAAGGGCCTGACACGCTTTGTAAGAGAAAGATAGCCTTATTGCGATTCCTATGAGAGGAAGTAGAAAATAGTGCGATGTTTTGTCCTTATCCTTATTTATGGGGAACATCAGTAAAAGTTATTAATCATATCATAGATGTCATTGCGCCCCAATTAGCTTTGATTTACAATAACTGCATATCAGAGGGTATTTTTCCTGATCTTATGAAGTTTAGTAAAGTCATACCTCTATTTAAATCGGGTGATTTAAACGACCTAACCAACTTCCGTCCCATATCGATACTACCTGTATTAAGTAAGGTTTTTGAAAAATTAATGTTAAACGATATGCTAATGCACTTTAATAGAAATAAACTGCTTACAAGTAAACAGTTCGGTTTCACAAGAGGGCGCTCCACGACTGACGCTGCATCTGTGCTTATTAAACATATTTACGATATTTGGGAGAATTCCTGTGATGCGATAGGTATTTTTTGTGACCTTTCTAAAGCTTTCGATTGCGTGGATCATGGGACGCTCGTTTTGAAACTTAAACATTATGGTTTGTCTGCTAATGCGTTAAGTCTTATGTCTTCATATCTCAGCAATAGAACTCAAGCAGTTGTTGTAAATGGAACCCAGTCTAGTGGGGCAATAGTAACGTTAGGAGTGCCTCAGGGCTCTATCTTAGGTCCATTTTTATTTTTGGTTTATATAAATGACTTGCCGTCTATAGTAAGTAATCTTTGTGATATAGTTTTATTCGCGGATGATACATCTTTAATCTTTAAGGTTGACCGAAAATCAGTTGACTATAGTAGAGTTAATGGCACACTGGACAAAGTACTTGACTGGTTTACCGTTAACAATCTGTTACTTAATGCTAAGAAAACTAAATGTGTCAGATTTTCTTTGCCTAATGTTAGACCGGTGGAAACTAGTATACTCTTAAATAACGAGTGCTTAGAAATAGTAGATAAAGCAATATTCTTAGGTATAACATTAGACAAAAATCTACAATGGAGTCCCCACATAGCCGTTATGGCGCGTAAATTAAGTTCAGCCGCATATGCTATCAGAAAAATCAGGCAACTTACCAATGTAGAAACAGCTCGCCTAGTTTATCATAGCTATTTTCATAGTGTTATGTCGTATGGTATCCTGGTTTGGGGTAAAGCAGCTGACATACAGACAATTTTTGTGTTACAAAAAAGAGCCATTCGCTCCATATATAACCTAGGCTCACGTGAATCTTTAAGAGAACTCTTTAAAGAAATCAACATTTTAACTGTAGCGTCCCAGTACATCTATGAGAATATTGTTTATGTCCTTAAGAACATAGACTCCTTCTGTAAAAATTCTGATATACATAATTTTAATACTAGAAATAAAAATAAAATTGCCACTAAAAAATTTCGTGTCCGTAAAGTATACAAATCTTTTGTAGGTCAATGTGTCCGTTTTTATAATAAGTTACCTGATGAAGTTTTGAATTTACCTTTTCCAGCTCTTAAAAAGTACTTGAAAAAATCATTGATGTCGAAGGCTTATTACAAGGTTGAGGACTATCTAACAGACAGAAAAGCATGGCCCAAACCAGATACTTAAATAGAGTAAAGATTCATATATTGTGTATTTTTTAATTTTATCTAGTTGACGCAGTTCTTGCAAGAAAACATATCAAAAGATTTATAACTAAATTTATAGTCTAAAGGATTCAATTTTTTTTTCCTAAATAGAATTTGATAATGCTAAGGTGTATACAGTTTCGAAATGTTTTCTTGCAGAATTACACACTGTACATAACTGGTTTTTTTCCTCATTTTATTCTTTGTTTTGTGTTGCTTTATATAGATACTTAGATTTCTTGATCTTAAGTAGGTTAAGTATTATCATTTATCATTGTAATAAGCATATTTTTGTGAGAAAATGGCTGACTGTCGAGTTTCTTTCGGCGTTTCTTCTCGGCAGTGGCCTCTGTGAAACGCTAGTAGGGTTTGACTTGTAAAAGTGCCATTGCGGCCTACTTACAGAATAAAGTTCATTTTATTCATTTTATTCATTTTATTCATTTTATCACCGATCGAAAAATTTTGTATTTGTGTCAAAGTTTTGTGTCAAGAAGATTGCAAAACAAATTGGCAATATTTGGTAGTGCATTTTATAAATGGAGAATTAATGATAAGTTTGGTTTAAATGAATAATAATTTACCAATTATCAGATCCGTAGTGTTTGGGTGTTCAGTGCAAACATGGTGGGGTGTTCAGTGTTGGGCTGTAAAAGCAAACTCGACCGAAAAAAGGCGGATGTTACATTCCATGCGTAATTTGCGTAAGTACAGTTTCTTTGCATTTTGGACCCGTGTTTATTTCTAAAATCTCACCGGTACCAAGTAACTGAGCTAAATCATAAGTTATATCATGAGACACTTGATGAAATAGGAAAAATATGTAAATTAATTCAAAAATAACCTCCAAACATTTCACATATAAACCGATCAAATCGCGTAGTATAAATCTACCATAGAAGCCAGCTTAGAATTGATGTCCCATCATTCAGTCGGTTTATAATTCGATTTCGGGATACCAACAAATAATAAAAAAATCCCCTGAAGATTACCCCACGTTTCGGGAAATTCAAGTAATTTGATTTTTTCAGTTTTTAGGGTTCCGTAGTAAACAAGGAACCCTTATAGTTTCGCCATGTCCGTCCGTCCGTCCGTCCGTCCCCCGTTTTTCTCAGTAACCGTTAGTACTAGAAAACTGTAATTTGGCATGAGTATACATATCGATGACGCGGAGAAAACGGTAGAATAAAATCTTTAAAAACAATTTTTTTTAGGGTACCTCCCCGGGTGACAGTAACGGAAACGCACAGGGCCGGGCCGTCTTTAACCAATTTGAGACCCTGGGCACATTAGGGTAATGGGGCCCCTATGACCTTGATAGAGCACGATTCTGTTAGAATAGACAAAGAAAGTAAACGAGTCACATTAAATGAATAGATATTAATAATATAATATTTCCTAAAAAATAAAATTAATTTTCAAAATACACCAAATTTGGGTTCTTCCTTAGAGCAAACAGCTAAATTAAATTTTCTTAAATAAACGCCTAATTCTAACCAGTCATATATATTTTTTTAAATTGAAAATGAGGCCGACGCTTATGCGAGCTCACCCAGAAGATTCACTCGTACCTTAAAAAGGTCCAGGTTATTTGAACTCGGAAGTACCTACATACGCCATTTGAATACCAAACCAGTAAACATTATAAAAAAAAACCGGCCAAGTGCGTGTCGGGCCACGCGCAAGGTAGGGTTCCGTAGTCGTCCACCCGTTACATTATATGGACCAAAAAGTTCGAAAACTTATATTTACTATGTTTTTGAATGAATTAACAACATTATCTAAGGTATCAATGGAAATTGTACGAAAGTTTGCTTTTGCAAAGTACATTTCTGAAGTTCGACTATTACTCGTTAACTAGTAATGTCTACTTAGCTGTGATAGTTTTCCTTTTAAATTCATCATATATACTACTACCATGATTTTTTTCACATGCCTAGTAGCCACCGTTTAGCTGACAGGGGGGGGGGGGGACACTTGACCATAGCAAAAATTATCACTTCAAAGCTTAATATCACGCTAACCAATTCTTTAATCAAAAAATGCTTTTAGAAACCTTATAATATTTTTAAAAGAGCTATCCAACGATACTCCACACGATGGGGTTTGGCAGAAAAAAAAATTGCACCACCACTTTACATGTAGGGGAGGTACCCTAAAAAAAAAAATTTTTTTAATATTTTATTCTATCGTTTTGTCGGCGTCATTGATATGTATAATCATGCCAAATTACAGCTTTCTAGCACTAACGGTTACTGAGAAAAACGGGGGTCGGACGGACGGACGGACGGACGGACGGACGGACATGGCGAAACTATAAGGGTTCCTTGTTTACTACGGAACCCTAAAAAGATGATTTTGAGTAGGTAATGAAAGTAGCCAGTCGTACGTCGTCTGGATATCTGATGGAAGAAGGGGGAAGGCGGTATGAGCTCATGGAGTTCCTGAGCACACTCAACGAATCTAAAGAAATAAAAATGGGAAATAGGTAGTATTGCTTACAATTTTTGAAGTGAAAACTTCTTTAGCGGCTCTGAGCACTTTTGTACTGGGGAAAATTTGTTGAACTCGCGACAGATTCTAAGATTCTAAGACCAGCTAGTTGATCGCTCCTAGTAATCGTGATTGCGATGTTAGGAGGTGTCAACTCAGCTAAACTCAGCTGGCCCCTATACCACAAAACTTTACAAGTCTACAATTTGACAAAATTGCACAATTTTCCATAGAAAAAGTTCACAAATTTGTCGAATTGTACGCTTGTAAAGTATTGTGGTACAGGTTCCTGGTCTTAGATGCGTAAGACACAATGATACTCGGGACATATTATGTAAATGGATTATGCGAATATGAACATGAGTATGAGTACAGTACAGATACGGATACCGATACGGATACCGATACCTATATGAATATCTTTGTTATTTGGGTCATTGTCAGTCGGAAAAACAAAACAAAAGTTGTTTTTCCGACTGACAATTCGGTGGACAATAGTTAACGGCTTGTGTGCATGTAATTTACGTTTTTATTATATGGATTTATAGACACGGAATTACAGATTATGCGGGTTATCAGATCAATCGAAAATTAAGCTTTGTAGCCCTTAACTTTTGGCATGTCCTGTCCACCGAAAAGACGCGCACCTAAATCTGACAATGACCCATTTACTATCTTTATTGAGTTTTCACTTCTGCCGGCACTCCCGGAGTGCAACCCGTTGTTTTTTTTTTAATGAAGACACGTGAAAAAACAACGTGGGTACTTTTTCTCTTTACTCGTTTTAGCTTAGCATTACATAGATGGTTATGTGTTCGTTGTGTAGACTAACTAAACATGTTCCATGTGGTAAAGTACTTGTGTGCGTAGTGACGCTCATTTAAAAATGAGGTTTGCGTAGCGGCTTCGGGAGTGGGGTGGTCTACAATTAACCAAAACGGTACGTTCTACAGTTAACCATGACTTTGTGCCAATAAATAGTTAGTAGTTAGATTATAATGAAACTATTTGGATCTCTTTAGCTGTCAGTGCTATATGTTTGTTGATTAATAAGTTTATAAAGGCCAATTATTATAAATATGAGGCTTATTAGTATTTTAAAACACTGATTTGAGACTGATTACGTGCCAATAATTAATAAGAAGATTATAATGAAACTAAATGGATCTCCATAGTCGTATGTCCTATTAAGCGTATAAGTTAGTTCTAATTTTATATTTAAGAAGTCAAAACTCACTCATATTGACATAATTATAATAAAAAACGCTTTTGATATCATTAATGTTTCAAAACTTTAAGTTAAATTGTTGAATTCATAATCACTTTATTTTGTTCCTAACTAACGTAAGAAGATTGTTTTTTTTTGTTGATTTTGTCGAATGTACCCTTTATTTCAAAATAAAAGCCAAATAATATAACGAATGGGATTATTATTTCAAAATAAATAATTATTCATATTTAGTGATTAATTGTGTACGCCATGGTTAATTGTAGCATACCCCCCCGGTTAATAGTGTACTAGGGGGTGGACACAGTTAGCCATTTCCCATTTTTTTTTAAAACATGACTTTCTCAAAAACTGTTAAGTATACGAAATATTCTTAAATGCCAAATTGTAGACAGATAACTTACCTTTCGGTAAAAGTAGAAAAAAGTTGGCTCTGATGTACCTATTACGCGGTGTGATGCTTTGAATATTAGGTGGTTAACTGTTGAACAGGTGACCCTACATTATAATGTAATTGCTACTTATTCTTTTATTTCAGGCGCTTACCTTGTTATCGCTCTTCCATACAAACTTCCATCCTCTTAATGGATGATTTCCGGGATAAAAAGTATCCTATTTCCTTCCCGGGGATTCAAACTATCTCCATACCAAATTTCATCTAAAGTGGTTCTGCGGTTTAAGCGTGAAGAGGTAACAGACAGACAGACATACTTTCGCATCTATAATATTAGCATTTAAACGAAAAAAAAACTCGTCAGCGCATTTATAACTGACGAGTTTTTTTTTCGTCAGCGCATTGGCAGCTGATAGTTTTTAGGGTTCCAAGCCAAATGGCGAAAACGTAACCCCTATTTAGTTTCGTCATATCAGTCAGTCTGTCTGTCCGTCTGTCACAGGTATTTTACTCACTCAAAAACTTTACTGTATTCGCTATTTGACTAATTAATTCGTTTTTGATTCGCTTTTATGGTGCCATTCGAACCAGATTTTAGAGGTGATCAAATGTTTGTGTTGACTAGCTACAATTAGAGTAACACAAAAGACGAAAGAGGTAAAAAATTTCGGGCACTGAAAACGCTCCATACTGATTCAGATTGAAATGCGACGTCACATTTTAATTTTTTAATGTCAATCAGTATTGTTGTATGGAAAAATATATACATTTGGACTATAAAAAAATTAACATTTTTATAGTCCCATCCCTTTTTAGGGTTCCGTAGTAAACAAGGAACCCTCATAGTTTCGCCATGTCCGTCCGTCCGTCCGTCTGTCCCCCGCTTTTCTCAGTAACCGTTAGTACTAGAAAGCTGTAATTTGGCATGATATACGTATATCAATGACGCCGACAAAACGGTAGAATAAAATCTTGGAAAAAAAAAAAAATTTAGGGTACCTTCCCTACATGTAAAGTGGTGGTGCAATTTTTTTTCTTTCAAACCCCATCGTGTGTGATGTCGTTGGATAGCTGTTTCAAAAATATTATAAGGTTTCTAAAAGTTTTTTTTGATTCAAGAACTACGGAACCCTACATTGTGAGTGGCCCGACACGCACTTGGCCGGTTGTTTTTAATTTTGATTGAATTGAATAAATTTTTGTCTTATTTACTATTAATTGTGATAATTTGATGGTTTTCTATCCAAATAGTATTAGCCACACTATGTTATACATTTTAACGTGCATCAAATATCCAATGTGAATAAAACTAAAAAATGGAGGTGTATAATGTAGTTCTCTACAAATTTATGTACGTAGTAAATTTGCAAAAAATAAGGGGGGCACTCCGTCCTGCTGCTGCTCACACCAACGGATTGCCAGCCAACGTCGTCAGGACTTCATAATACCTACAAAACTCTTAACCACTGTACAAGTTTTCGTGTGGGAGGAAATAACGAACGATTTTTAGGGTTCCGTACCAAAAAGGTAAAAAAGAAACCCTATTGGTTTCACTTTGTCTGTCTGTCTGTCTGTCTGTCACATCGCTAAATATCTCAGGAAATACTTATCCTATCGATTTGAAATTTGGAATAGTTATAAACAAGGGTAACCCAGATATTGAAGATGGTTTTTTAAATTATTGAATTTTATTTTCTGTGAATAATGACACATAAAAGGGGGTTCAAAATTTTAAAGTCTGGCAACTATGTCAAGTGGGGTATCATATGAAAGCTCTTGACTTGTACATTCTGAAACAATTTTTAGTTTTTTTTTTCGTTGGGGAAATTTTGATTTACGAGGGAAAATGTAAAAAAAAATACCATTCCCCCCCTTATCTCCGAAGTTTACGAAGAAAAAAATTTGACATTATTACACAACATTAATATATGCATGTATATTTTACAGGAAAAATATAGCCATAGCCCTATCTAGTTTTTCTTTTTTTTAATCATCAAAAAACTCTTCCATACTAAGTTTGTAATTTAATCACCCTTGTATATATTTTTGCTTTATATTTAAATTTACAAAATTACGTTGAAAATACCTTCTTTCAAATAAAAAAACAATAATTGAAATCGGTTGATGTGCTAAAGAATTATCCGTGAAAAGCCAACATACGTACTAAGTTATTCAGTCGCGCAAATTAATAACACAATGCGCCGATAGATGGTGCTGTCATGTTTTTTTTTAAGATTGTTCCTGAATTAATGGGGTCGGGACAGGTACACAACTACATATACAAGAACTGTGTACGGAACCCTCGGTGCGCGAGTCGGACTCGCACTTGACCGGTTTTTTGGTTCTAGCCTGGGTACTACATAGTAGGTAAAAGTTGTATTAATATACGTATATCTTCCCTCTATGGGGATTCGAATATGGGCTGTTACATATTCATTAGATCTTTCACTTACAATTGTCTAGAGGATTTTACTACACCAACAAATTGTAAAGGTGGGAAATTGGAAATTAATAAATAATGCTGGCCTATTGCGGTGCGGCGTCTACCCTGTAAACCGGGAGTCGCGGGCCATTATTGTTAACGAACCCGAATTAGTATAATTTGTGAAATAATTTATCTAATTGACTGTATTTATTTGTGTAGATTTATTAGGTAACTCATCACAGCATTATCGGATAACATTTTATCTCTAGGTTTCTGGTATCACGCAGTTGGATTCCTGAATTAGAGAATAGTTGTAAAAGCCCTAAAATACTTTTGAACTATATTTTTTGAAATGTAACACTACCCTTCACCAAACAATGGGGTTTGCAAGAAAAATGCATTTCCAGTTATGTATAGGGCCGGTACCCTAATAAAAAAAATCGATGATTTCAATTTACCATTTTGCTGGCGTGATTGATATTGTATACCCATACCCATGCAAAATTCTAGCTTTCCAGTACTATCGGTTGCTGAGCTAAGCGGTGGACGGACATAGCAAATTATAAGCTACCACCCGCCGCTCGAGGTGACGCTGCGGGTGCCGCGCGCGCGCGCCGACACGGTCCCCGCACAGCCTGCTAGTAATACCTCCAGATCACCGGTATGGAACTTTCGAAAAGCGGACTTTAGTGCACTATATGTCAGTATAGCTGAAATTGACTGGGGATCTGTATTAAATGCTGGATGTGTTGAAGTGGCGACGGAGGCATTCTATCTTACATTAAATGAATGTATTTCTAAGCATGTTCCTTTTAAAAGAAGCCGACCACCTGCAGTAGGTAAATACATATATCCGACTTGGTATACGCCCGAAATCATACATACTATACAGAATAAATATTTCCACTTTAAAAAACATAAAGAAACAGCCACCGTATTTAATAGAGAAATGTTTAAATATTACAGAGCTCGCGCTAAAGTTTTAATCAATACCCGGTATACAATTTATAAGAAAAACATTGAACGTGACATAACTGACGACCCGACAAAATTCTGGAATTACGTGAAAAGTAAACGCAAAGACTTGGGACCACCTGACGACTATACTTACTTGGACAGAACTGTTACTGGACAAGATGCCGCCAACGCTTTTGCAGACTATTTTAGTTCTGTATTCCATAGCGAGGTACCACGTCTGGACGCCGAAGAAGCGGCACGAGACAGTGCAGCAAAAGGTGGAGGCGTGCGAGACTCGGCGCGAGTGGCAGTGGACGCCGTCAGCGCTGCTGACCTACGGCGCGCTGCCAAGCGGCTCAAGCCGCGCTCTTCCGCTGGGCCAGACGGAATACCTCCTTATTTGGTGAGGGACTGTATATCAGTCCTCGAGTCGCCACTTCTACATATATATAATCTCTCCCTGCAACGCGCCTTATATCCATCGTGCTGGAAACTGTCTAGAGTCACACCTGTACCTAAGAGCAGCAAAGGAACCGATGTGGCAGGGTATCGCCCTATAGCGGTGCTGTCGGTGTTTGGCAAATTATTCGAATCCACAGTGGACCATCTTATTACTCAGCAGATTTCAGTTACATTGGATGATGCTCAGCATGGTTTTCGTCGAGGTAAGTCAACAACAACGAATCACATAGTCTTGGTTGATTATATAGCCGAGGCTATGGATGCTCGAATGCAGGTGGATGCGGCATACTTTGACTTCCGTAAAGCCTTCGATCTTGTAGATAACGATATCCTCCTACGTAAATTTGCAGACATAGGATTTACACCTAGGCTCCTAAACTTCTTTGCCAGTTATCTGCAGGATCGGAAGCAATATGTCAAACTTGCTGGGTTTGAGTCCCAACCGTACTACACTCGTTCGGGTGTAAGTCAGGGCAGCACCCTTGGACCTACTCAGTTTCTAATTATGATTAATGATTTGCCAAACGCCGTCAGCACGGCTAAGTGTCTAATGTTTGCAGATGACATAAAACTATTTAACAGTGTTAGGGACGACGACGACCGACTACATTTACAGAACGACATAGACGCTATTGTTGAATGGAGCGAGAACAATCGACTAGACTTTAACGCTTCGAAGTGTGTATGTATTACTTTCTCTCGCCTCCGCACACCAATCGCTACTGAATACAACCTTCGCGGCATGCCACTTCAGAGGACTGATGAAGTACGAGACTTAGGACTGACTTTAGACACTCAACTCGACTTCAGACAGCATATCGCGAAGACCTGCAAAAAGGTATCTAAAACGCTGGGATTCATAATGAGGATAGCATCCCAATTTTCAACCACCAAAGTCGCGATCATGCTATATAATGCATACATCCGCAGCAGGCTTGAATTCGGTGCAGTAGTGTGGGATCCGCATGAAAAGAAATACATCACCATGCTGGAGAGAGTCCAAAAGAAATTCGCCAGGTACGTATACAAGCGGCAATACGGCTACTACCCGTATCTGTACCCGTCCCTCTTCGTTTCGGGAATGCTTGGTCTTAACACTCTTGAAACTCGGCGAAAACTACTGCATATAGTGCACTATTACCAACTGCTCAATAATAAGATTGACAGCGCGTCCGTGTTGGAGCAAATGCGCCTGCATGTGCCGCGCGCGACTGGACCGGCAATTGGCGCGGAAGGCGGCGCGGGCGGTGCGGTGGCGGCGCGGCGCCCGCGGCGCCTGTTCGCGGTGCCCGGCGCGCGCACGAGGCGTGGCGCGAATGCTCCCACTGCTCGAGCGCGAACAGCGCTAAACCACATACTGCAGAAGGCCGATGATATAGATATATTTGCGGATGGTATTGGTGTATTTTGCAGGAAGGTTTTACCATTAATATCGTAGTTTCAACTGTGCCATTTTCTTGTTAGTTGTTTTTGTTTAAGTTTTTATATTTTTTATTATCTCTGGTCTTTTTATTTTTATTGTTATTTGTGTTTGCTATATTTTAACTACTTACCACATAAGTGTCTTGGTATTATAAACTGTAAACTTGTGTGTGATTAAATAAATAAATAAATTGAATTGAATAAGGGTTCCTCGTTTACCCTAACGCGACTTCCTGATTTGTCGGTGTGGAGGCGGTACGATATGAAAAAACTGTCAAATATCAGTGTCAACTGTCAGTCAACTCAGTACCACTTTTTACTGCGCCCCTACATTTAGGTGACTTCCTGACTTGGCGGGGCGGGATCGATATGTGACATTTTCTTCTTTGACGTAAACTTACTGACGTCGCAAAGATTCTCACTTGACATAATACTGTCAGTATTACGTTTGCGCAGTAGTAATAGCATGCGCAGAAGCGGAGCAGTACCGCCTTCGCATCGTCCCGCTACCGCGCATCCCGCGCCAGTCAGGAAGCTCTCATTTAAATGTAGGGGCGCAGTAAAAAATGGCACCGAGTCGACTGACAGCTGACACTGACATTTGACACTTTTCTAATATCGTACTGCCTCCGCACCGACAAATCAGGAAGTCGCCTTAAGTGAGTGCTTCCTGACTGGCGCGGGATGCGCGGAGGCGGCACGATGCGAAGACAGTACTGGTCCGTGACTGGTCCGCTTCTGCGCATAATATTACTACTGCGCAAATGTAATAATACTGTCAGTATTCCGTCAGTAAGTTTACGTCAAAGAAGAAAATGTCACATATCGATCCCGCCCCGCCAAGTCAAGAAGTTGCCTTAAATGGCTCCTCCCGTTTCAGTTCATTTGTTTTTAACCGACTTCAAAATAAGGAGAAACTCTTAAGCTATAATTACGAAGTAGTAACATTTCTATGTTTTATTTTCATCATTGATTTATAATTGATAAGTAGGTAGTACTGAATTACCTATAAGTAGAATGAATGGAACACGTCAAATATTCTAAGTTCATATGTATATCCATATTGATTATGCTAAAGTGATTACCCACCATTTAGTAAGTTAAGACCATAATTTATCCCACATAAGTATTAGATGATTTTCTAGGCGGATTTATTTTGTGGGCACGCACTCGGGGAGGAAGTTATTATTAAAAGAGGTTTACCTAAAACTTTTTCTCATTATACCCGAATATGAGGGCTAAACTCGAGGGGCCCTTTACGGAGGGGCGGCTTGGATGAAAGCTTCGATAATCAGCTGATTCGATGCCAATCAACGGCACTTCTTTATAAATTATGTAACATTAATGATATAGAACAGTAACGGACACTTGGAATTGGAAATTAGAACACTGATTGGTGCACCGCTATCTTCTTTTTTAATTTTATTATTTTTATGCATAGGTATATACCTGGGACATGGGACGTTTCAACCATTCGAAATTCGGTAAGCACTATTCAGCTGCCTTCTAATAAGATTCATAAAGCACTATAATGTAATGTAAGTTTTAAACCAATATAAGATGATATATTATCAGACCAAACGACTACCTAGAAATATCATAACAACAGGGTTTACTTCAGGCGGCTGTCAAGTGGAATGCCCCGTATATTTAATACGGATAGAGGATGTAAAGGTTAAATTACTTTTTTTACTTACTTTTTAAGCATCTTTAATACCGAAACCGACATATGTCCCAGTTAAATACGAATATAATCATGAGCCCCCGGACATCGAAAATCGGGGCCCACCCAGTAACAGTCGAGTGACCCGTCAAAATGTTCGCTAAAGTAGATATTTCTGACCCTAATGATATTTTGAGCTAGGTACCTGAATAATAAACTAGTGCTGCGGCCCGAATACCCGATTGCAGCCGACGTGGCAAAACCATTAGTAGCTAGCGTCTATTTATTCAGGTAACTCAGAATACTACGAGTATATAGGTTCATCATTTGCGAATACGTAGGTAGTATAGACGCTTTATATAGATGTTATCCCAAATATCGGAAACTATTACTGCCAAAAACATACTAACATGGCCTCAAGTAATGACAAGAGTTAAAGAACGTATCAGATCTTCAGATATTTTTGTCACTTTTGGTAAAGTAAGTAGGTAATAATAGTACCTAAATAACCATCTCATGGTAATATGGCTTACTTTAGACATTAGTTATACAATCTAATATAGGTGTGATACTACGTAAAGTAACATGTACTTTGGGTGTACTATTGTATTTAGTTTGTTGACGGAGAAGATAAAAGAAACGATTATACAACAAAACTAAATAACTATAGGTAGATCAAATATGAAGGTTGGGTATTAATCCAGCTGTTATGTACCTACTTTATACCTGGAAAGTGTTCGGAACTTAATGAAACTTTACAATGTTATTTGGGGGTACACTAAGAAGACTATCGTAATTTTTGCCACCTCGAGGACACTGTGCTGACTTGGAGGGGGGGGGGGGGGGGGGGGGCGCTTTACAGGCCTGAAAAATATGTTATAGTTATGTTAATATGTTAAACAAAAATTTCCTTAGTGACACATGGCAGACATTTGCCCCCCCCCCCCCCCAAGTCAGCACAGGGTCCTGGACATGGACTACTTAGCATAGTCTTCTTAGTGTATCCCCCAAAAAACAGCACCCGACAATGACCCACCCGTACCCGGGTAACCAGACGGTCCAACCGACCCCGACTTCCGCCGACAACGGACAAACCCCGCCCCCAGACATGACCCACTCGACCACGCGCCGGAGACTTCGCGGACGGCTTACTAGACGACCTAAACATGTACTCACGGACGGACCCGACGGACAAGATAACGGCGGCCATTGAAAAATGGTACGCCACGACTGAAGACGACGACCAGGACAACACGCACCGCCGCTCCCGCCGCCACCACCTAGATAAATAACAAACAAACTTAAATCACACTAGACGACAAAATACACTGCCTCTGGGCGCCCGCGCGCCCAGAGTGCCGCGGATTTAGCAAACGGCGAGCGGCCCAAAGTGTGTCCGCTCACGGACAACCGTGACAACCAGCGACAAGCTTTCGAGCTGCTGTCAGGAACCACCAAAAAAAATGTATCCCCAAAATAACCCTGTTAAGTTCCATTAAGTTCCGAATACTTTCCAGCTCCCCCACCTTGTTACGACATACCAACTGGATTATATATCGTTCATATAAGACAGAACAAATGTAATTTTACACCTGGTGCAATATTTATTCCGGCACGCGCGTGAGTTGGTGACAGTTACATATACTTGGGTATGCTATTACGCTGCCAGCTTACGATTAAATAAACATCGGTCTCTCGCGAGTTGCTCTTTACCTACCTTTTATTTACGACGACGTTGAAATACATCCAGGATTTGTTTTGTTTTTGCTATGTGCCGGTTTTCTCTTTCCGTATTCTTATTTACCTTGCTCGTCTTGCTGAAATAATATAAGGAAACAATGAAATCTTTCTGTAGCTGTTTGAGAGTGTGAGAGTTTCATATACCTAATGTAGTGAAAGGTTACTTAAAAGGTTCAGAGCTATCAACAAATTCGAGATCAAGTCATAAACACCCTTTTATATACTGATGTTACTTCCACTTCATTCTGTTCATCTTAGTTTAAATACGACAGACCCGAATTTAATCCTGATTGGTTCACAGCTAACGTGGTTTGGTGGGTATTTTACTTAACCGAGGAGATGAAAACTGGGAGAACTCTGTAGGTAATTATTATTTGTAGAGTGAACATTAAGCGTTTTGTTATAGGGGTTAGCTGGCTTAAATAAGGGACGCTCCATGTCTACGGATAATCTACTGTAATTTGAGTTGCATTATCGGGTCAAGGTAGCATGCAAGACGGCATTTAACCCGAAATATTAGGATGATTAGCGAATGTCTAGAAGGAAATTCTAATTGTAAAGTAGATTAAAAACACGCAATCACTGTTGACTAACTTCAAAGAAACGAGAAGTTACTGAAACCTGTAAACATTGAAACATCATGGACAGAAAGGCACACCAGTAACCTTTCTAGTACGTATTCAACCTCGTGTGCGGGGCTGGCCCGGAATGGTGTCGGGCTTCGTAACAATGCACGTATGGTACCTATTGTAGGCCGCTTCAAATTAATGGACTCTGCACAATTTGTTTACACATTTTACTTTCACAGGAACCTTTTTGTGGAACGGGGCGGTAGGTACTATAAAACATGATAGGTAGTCGACAATGAACTGAATGTAGATAATGGCACAACAAAATGTAAATGGGTAGAATGCTAGTTAATACACCATTATTTTGATTCTGAATTAAAGTGTCTATTAGAATCTTGTAAATAGAATGAAATTCGAAGACATCAAGCAATTGCCTTCGAGACTTTGGCTATTCAAGGCCACGCAACTCTGAACCTGCCGCAGTGCAATAAATACGTATACACAATCAGTTAATCCCTTCGTTACCTTTTTGTCTACTACCCACGCCCTCTTTAGTACCGAACTCGCTGATTTCTGAAATAGTCTATCCGAAAAAAATTGTTGGAGTGGCCTTAACAATGCCGTGCCTTGTAACCAGGCATTTTACTTAAATTGGTTAGAAATTTGAAACTTACATTTAGAAGGCAGAGATTACATACGAAAGTAACCAAAGACATAGAAACACGGAATAGGTATACATACATAGTCACATTGATTGCTACAATGTATTTAATGCTGACTGTAGAGGTACTAGACAAAGACATCTTGTAAAACTAAATGGAACTGATAATTAAAATGTTTTATGTCACACCTAGCCATAAAGTGGCCATTATCGCACGCTCCGCGCGCGAAAAAACCCACTTCCTGGCCAGGGGGTGACATAAAATTTTGTACTTACCACGGACGATAATAAAGAAAGCCTGAGATCGCATATTTATCGCCCTTGCCTTCGGCTCGGGCGTAAAATACCTGCGACCTGAGACATTCTTTGTTTTATCGCCCTTTGGTAAGTAATGTACTATTTCACTTCTCATGCTCGAAAAGTGTGTCATATTAGACTTGTGAAGCGGGGCTAAAGTAGTAAATTTAAGCCCTAGGGAAAATATGTATACATATTTATGATTCATTAAACATTTTAATTTGACCAATCAAAATACTTCACCTGTTAAATCCACCAATCACAGAACAGTAATTTGACAGATTAAAAAATATTTGGTAAAAATATCAACCAACCAGAATACAGCTGTACTAAAATCGACCAATCAGGAAAGACGTTTTTCAGTTCTCTAAAGATTAAGCGGTGTCTATGGTCAAAGGACTTGCGTCGCTTAAAAGAAAAAAAAAGCGTTAGACATACGCCCGCCAAGAGTTAAATTATTCATTTAAGGTGGATAATTTGTGTTTAATGTGTTTTCTCGCAATCGAAGTGAAAAGTAGAGTGTATAACTCGGGTCTAAAAGCCATATTACCACTCGAACAATTTTCCCTCACTACGTTCGGGAAAATAACCATCTCGTGGTAATGTGGCTCACTTTAGCCCCTTGTCAAACAATCTACTATTAACTACTAAGTACCTATCAATCATGATTCCTCATCTTGATTCAATACACTTATTATAACTAAGTATTTAAAGTATTTAAGTTAAGCGGATTAATTAACTGTAGATTTAATTAAAATCTACTTTATAAGGTTAGTAAGTATGTATGTACTGACGGTTTATTGGGAGGGAACATTGTACCCTCTCCTTTGTCATGAATGGACCCCGAGGAATTACCCGCATGTTCGTAATATTTAATTTATTTGAGATTCTCTGAGCGATTAATATAGTTACAATGTGGAGATGGTGGCGGAGTCATCCGATCCGGCTAAGCCGTTTAATAATTATTATAAAGTTATGTTATAATCGAGATAATTTTTACCAGACATTTTAGTGCGCTCTAAGACCCAAATATTCGACGTGGCTCGGAAAGCAGCTAAGTTGAAGTGGGACTGGGCTGGTCATGTCTGCCGCATGCCGAGCGAGCTGTGGGCCAAGATCGCCACTGACTGGCAGCCCGACAGCTCGCAACGGAGACGAGGCAGACCTCGCCGGCGATGGCGAGACGAGTTAGACTCCTTTTTAAAGGAGTGGCCGGAGGCAGCTCAAGATCGGGAGAGCTGGAAACGGAGGGGGGAGGCCTTTGCCCAACAGTGGGACACAATAGGCTCCCAATAATAATTTTAGTGCTCTTTGACGAGCGTATAGCAACAGTTCCTTAGTTAAAATAATTAGTAGAGATAGAAGATGTACAGTCGGCAGTTTATTATTCAGCGGTATTCGGCTACTTTCAGTGCTACTGCCTAAATATTTCTGAGTGGCAAGGTGACGGTTTTTATTTACTCACTCTGTCAACGTTTTTTTGTTCGTTGGTATTTTTAGGTACAATTTGCTTTAAAAACCTTGCAATTACTTACATATCGGCACAAAATCAGCGATGGAGTAAAAATTGAGCTTGGGCCGATGCTACGAAAGTGGAATGACGTTGAAATATTATCGTAGTTAGATATTATTCGAAAAAGAAAGGTTAATGGAAACCAACGGATTTTATTGTTCTCGGTGCTTGAACTTTTGGCACTCCCGAATATAAATTTATTTTGCTTGTAAATATTAGATCTACGAAAAACTCACGAAGAACTTCAAGAAAAAAATAAAAAAAAATCCAAAAATTTAATATTAAAAAAATACTTAAAATAAAAAAGAATGATTTATTTTTTTCTCCAGGTTCTGGCTCACAGAAAAATAAGCACACTGACCAAAAATTATAAGTGTAATGCAAACGCAAGCGAAGAAAAACTCGCCAAAAGTTTGTATGGAGAGAGCTTGCCCACCCCTGCGTCTATAGGCGGCAGTAACCACTTACCATAAGGTGGGCTGTCAGCTGGTTTGCCTCCGACGTAGTATAAAAAAAAGTGGCAAGCGTCACGATAGGTCACGGTCGGCGTCTGCTTAGAGGGCGTCAATTAATTACGTGAGGCGTTTCACAATATTTGGCGCTGCCCCATCCCCCAATCTCACGTGATTTTTGAAAATGTGTGTTTCTAGTGTAAATGTGTTCTTCTCACATTTTTTCTCTGACTTGTAAAAAAAAACGTGATATTTGCCGCACGTGATATTAATTAACTATCTAATGCGCGCCATCCACGACGACGCGCCCCTCCACAGCGAATCCCATACTATAAGTAATCTGTGCGCAGTTGTATTGTACGGCTTGGGTTGTGGAGGGGCGCGCCTTCGTGGATGGCGCGCACTATACAGGTACTCGAATTTCCGTAAGTAAGTAAGTACTTATAGCATAGTACTTATAGCTTATTCAAGGAATTTCCCCGAAACAATAACTTTATGATAAAATCTCTCGACTTGTAACTACTTCCTTGTCGTTATAGTGCGTAGAGCGTAACCTTGGCACAAATAAATTGGGTACTACATAAAGTATAAATAGTAGTTTTGTAAATAACGTCAGGGTGCCTTTCATTTAGAGCTATGCTATGCTACGTTGCTATGGATAGCATAGCTCTGGTGGAAACGGGTTCAGCTAAGCTAAGCTATGATTTTTATATGGAAAGATGCGTGCAGTGGATGCGTGCTATGGAAGCGTGCTGCGGATGCGCGCTGTGGATGCGTGCTATGGAAGCGTGCTGCGGATGCGCGCTGTGGATGCGTGCTATGGATGCGTGCTGCGGATGCGCGCTGTGGATGCGTGCTATGGAAGCGTGCGGCGGATGCGCGCTGTGGATGCGTGCTATGGAAGCGTGCGGCGGATGCGCGCTGTGGATGCGTGCTATGGAAGCGTGCTGCGGATGCGCGCTGTGGATGCGTGCTATGGAAGCGTGCGGCGGATGCGCGCTGTGGATGCGTGCTATGGAAGCGTGCGGCGGATGCGCGCTGTGGATGCGTGCTATGGAAGCGTGCTGCGGATGCGCGCTGTGGATGCGTGCTATGGATGCGTGCGGCGGATGCGCGCTGTGGATGCGTGCTATGGAAGCGTGCGGCGGATGCGCGCTGTGGATGCGTGCTATGGAAGCGTGCTGCGGATGCGCGCTGTGGATGCGTGCTATGGAAGCGTGCTGCGGATGCGCGCTGTGCATGCGTGCTATGGATGCGTGCGCCGTCGTAAGCGCTCTCCCTCACCGCGCTGCCACTCCCCGCGCCCCCTGTTGATACATCGCATAGCTCGAGCTGCGCATCTTCCTCGCGGCTGCGCATCTTCCTCTCACAGCTATAATTCGTACATAAAAATCTGCCTTAACAGTCAGAGCTCTAAGTCTAGTTTTGCTTGCGTTCGTTTGACTATACATAGTCCGAACTATACGAAGCATAGCATTAGTGGAAACGGTCAAAAAGTTTCGTAGCGTAGCTTTCGCATCCTCGCAGCATCGCTGCATAGCATACCTCTAATGGAAAGGTAGCCTCAAGAAAGTGTACGTACAATTTCTGCTGAATTCCATGCAGACGCCTGTTGCATCCTGCGCAACTGATTGGACGCTTTTGTACTTTATCGTCGACATCCACGGCATGACGGCACGGTAAATCTCTATGGTTTCATTCATAAATTTACCATAGACTTTAGACTAATTATGAATGAAACCATAGAGTTTTTTCGTGCCGTGGACGTTCACGGAAAAGTAGCTTTGATGGGTTTTGATGCTGTTTGTAAATTTAGAGGGCTCTTAAGTACTTTACTTTACATTTTTCTTCCGCTGAAGTGCAACGAAAACCTATAAGTAAGTACCTAATCAAGTTTCTGATGTTCTGACACGACAAAAACGGGAGAAACATGAACTAACAAGAACATCTGTTTTAATGTTCGTGAGGTCCTCCTGTCACTGTTAATCGTAATATTCTTAATGCTCTATAACTATAACAATATCTTTGTAACGTCCTAAGGTCCATTTACTACCCCGTAAATTTCTTTATAGCTTCTGCTCCGGTAATTTACCGCGAGACTCGGTCGCGTACTATGTTGGTAAATCGTAATTTTGTGCTCCGAATTCATTCCAGCGTTTGTGCCGACCCTTACCGGTGTGATTGATTTTACATCCGTGATTTTAGCAGTTTTGAATAATGCCGAAGTTTACAAAGGAATGAGAATGAGGTTCGCGCTTCTACATATAAAGGGTACACGGTTATATGTTAGCGTTTGAACTTGAAGAATATACGGAGCAAACATACTTACTACTAAAGAACGTAGGTATTTCATTTGAACATGTACGGTTGGACAGATAATGTTTACATTTTTCGCGCTTTACTTCGTTCTTATAAGACGGAAAATATGACACGTCCCTTTGAAGTGTACTGTACTTTTCAATGTCTCTAATACGGCATACGGCTCATTCTTTCATTGCAAATGTCCCGCTCTAACACGCGTGAGTTTGCAATTGACCATCCCACTCTCTACGGAACTGTGCGCGTAATTTTCGTAAATATTTAGTACATTTTCGGGTGAGATAAAGACATGGCTTACTATATTGACAATATTAATCCCGACATCGCTCATACCATCAAATATACGTTTATTTTAGTGTTATTTTCTACTCATCATGTTACCTAAGACTGAAATAAAATGAGTTTTAGGATAGAAAATAGAAGTATGTTTGGCATTTTTCTCTATCGAACAAAGTTTTGCAAATTGTGTAACGGACATCCGACGGCACTAGATAAAGGTCTCAAATATAACATCGTATTTTTTTACATTATTAATATTAGTGGCATCTGTACGGAACAAGAAAAGGGAAAATACGGCGTTTAATGAACAAAAGATTTCCTTTGGCAGGATTGATATCTATAGTCTAAAGATGCATTTACGAAATAGAGCCCCCCGGATTTTTCACGTGGTAAGAAATGGGGGGGTCCAAACATAGCAGCCGACCTGTACATTTCAAACTAAGCTGACTCCTTTCTTATATCTACTAAGGCAACTTTGGTATCGTTTTCGTAGAAAAGGAATACACCGACATCATTTCTGATCGTACATTTTACTATTTTGGAACAATTTTCTGACTGATTCAGCGCTCTGATATTGGATGTAAAAAGTTGATTTAAATAATGAAATAAATACTATAAGAAAGCTCGTTTTATGCAGATTCTAAATATATAAATATCAATATAGCTCTGCCTACAAAATTATGACAGAAAAAAATATCATGGGTCGCAAGATGGCTGCGCGGGCGGATCGGTAAGTACCGAAATACGTTACCTAGCTACTGGGTACAGTCACCGAATTGAAATGTTTTCCACTTTTAAGAGTAAAAATAACTAATAGAGAATCTTACCTGACTATACCGACGTGTCTGACTAATAACAATGATAGTTCCTCTAAGTTATTTTCAGGTTTTAAAACGATGACTGTGATAAAAATTACACTGTAATATTTTATGGATTTTAGTTTCAGTATGCATGCGCTTAGGGCAGCCTATCAAGCAGGTCACTTGTGGGGACAAACTTTAAATGACACACAATATATACCCTCCCTAACAGACGAGTGGATAAAAGGAGGAACAGTGGCAGCCCGTATGGACAACCCAACACAGAATCTGGAATGCGGCACGAGAACTTAGCTGCAAGAACTGCTGCAGAGGCCACTGTCCTTGAAAGCGAGAATGAATGCCATGCACGCTGCTTCAAGACCTGTGGGTAGTCGCAAATGCGATTACTGATGGTTTTAAATATGTGTCCAGTGTGGACCAGGGGTTTCAGCAAAGATGACGTCGAGGAGGCCGAAGAAGAAGAGTACAAAATCTTTATCAGTTTCTGGTCCTGGGTTTAAAAAATCATAACTAACTTCAAAAAAGATGGGGTCCTGTGTTCGACTGTAAATATTTTTTGATATGTTCACAAATATCTTTGCTAGTTTAAGACCGATTTCGCGTTTTTTTTTTGGTTTGGAAGGGGCTGCCTCAATGATGTTTTCTTTTAAATTTGGTCAAGATCTGATAATGGGATCCATGAGAAAATGGACACTCTTCAATTTACAAAGGTATCTCCGCGGTATATGAATTCTAATTATTACTTACAAGGTGGACCAACATCATTTTTTATTATTATTATTAATAAGGCAGTACTTTTAGGGTGATCCAATATTATTTTGGACAGGATCCGTTAATGTTAGTTGTCATTTTTTTTAAATTTAGCCGTTATCCATATAATTCATGGAGTTTGAATTTGTACTATCGTTTGTAGGGGCCTATCTTTAGAAGTAATCAAACGATTTTAAAAATTCTTTCTGTAATAGAAACCTACATTAGTCCTTAATAATATAAGCTAAGACTTTTTGTAAATCGTTAACTCGTACGAAGCAGGGCGGCTCTCTAAAATTTGATAAATTTATACGTGAAATTTTAGGGCGAAATTGATATATTTCATTGTTTTTTTAATATTTTAAGACGTGAATTGGCATGAAATATGTTTTAATTGAGTTAATAAACCCACCACTATGATTCCAAGATCACAAACTATGTTTTTTAATTAATTTGATTTTTTGTTCTATCTTTTAATTTCTAATTTTTTTAACACTTCCTCAGTAGGTATATTTTTGAAATATATATTTTTAAATATGATATTAACAGGGTTTTCTGAAGACCTATTTTTTTTTCAAAATGTGTACGTGTTTTTTAAAGTTATGGCCATTTTTCTGTTTTCAGTATGAATGAAAAATTACCTATTTTTTGTTATTTTTCGAAAATTTTGTATGGAATGGTACAAAAATAATTCCAGAAATGAATTTAGCATCCTTGATTTACTCGAAATTGACACCCAACTTGACCCAGTAGCTTAACTGGCGCAGATATCAAGATTAACCTGGACTCACCCCCTCCTCAAAAATTTGACATAAAAAATTTGGAGGGCTCTACTTCGAAAATCCATCTTTGGGTCCTAAAGGACCTACCCTGATACAGGAAATCTTTTGTTCACGAAATGCCGTATAAGTCCTCTTACCGAGGCCACTATATGTAGTATTTCGAAATAATACCGTTTACCAAATCAGATTTTTACTATTAACCGGCCTTAAGCATAAAGGATACCTCACTGCAATATACTACTACCTACTTAATTCAAATTGTTACTGGCGGTGTTAACTTTATATGTATTATACTCGATAATCCTCGGTTGAAAACTCACTAAGTACCAAATACTTAAAAATAAAGCTCGTTTTAGTACTGAGATGGGTCATAAACAGATTTAGATTCGCGTTTACCTATAGACATATGAAACGTTAAGGGACTGTACTAGTAACCCGCATAAATAGTGTCTCCGTTTCCATAAACCATGACCACTAAGAGTACTAGTAACATAATATGACAGATTTGCTAGCGAGTTTTGCGCGTCATATTAAATTAAATTTTATTTCAGAGTGTTTAAAGGGGTGAAGTTTACATCGTTTAGTAATTATTGTGTCACTTGACGTAAGCGGGTATTCAACATCTTTTAGATGCACGGGCTTTTCTGAAGTACCTACCCATAAATTAACATAAGAGAATATCCAATTTAACGAGCAGACGGTACGTTACACCCCACATTTACCTATACTAATTAAACTTGCCTTATAATATTAACAATGCCCGTATTTAAGGATACCAGTGAAGGCAAGTACCTACAAAACGTCAAACGCCTCTACACTGAGCGAAAAAAAAAACTAATTATTAGTAAGTTTTAGTTAATCCCAGGACAAGGAGATTATATACTAACGGTTACAAAACAGTTTTTGATAATAGTTTAGTTTACTAAATACCAAAAAAATTGTCCTTGTAACTACTAATTACTAGTAAACTGTTTTGTAACCGTTAGTATATAATCTCCTTGTCTTGGGATTCACTACAACTTACTAACTAATAATTAGTATTTTTTTCGCTCAGTGTAGAGCTTCAAACGTGGGCGTAGCAAAAGAAAAGCCTGACGTTAGCGCTACACGACGAGTGCTACGGCGTAGCACTTCAAAGCAGTCAAATGTCACTTCAGTTATTCAATTTACAATGAATTCTATGTAAAACCTTACATTTACTCCTAGGATTTATTATTAAACGATGCTTACAAATGATAACGGCAGGAAACTGGTTTAATCCCAACAAGGTCTCATTTTTCTTATAGTTTAGTATAAGTATGTCACACCGCTGCGGACTGACATACTAGGGCATTTTCACTTTAAAGTGTACCTTCTACTTTTTTTTTCGGATCTCGGTGATTTTGGGTATTCTAACTCAGAAAAACGAGTACTATCCATTTCCGCGAAGTAAAAAGTGTCCCACCAAAAAAAGTCAGTTTTGTGACGCTTTTTTCATACAGTTTGTATGGAAAATCAAGGACATTTTTTTTCATCTGAATCAATAGTACTCGTGATTCTGAGTCAGAATACACAAAATCGCCGAGACCGAAAAAAAAAAGTAGGGGGTACACTTTAAACTGAAAATGCCCACTAATACAGGTCTGACCGCAGTCGCTTTTGTAAAACAAATGCCTACGCCAAATGTTGGGTTAGGTGCTAAAGCTATTGGTTTAGGTAGGGTACATTAGTGAAAACGCTAGGAGGATCATACTGTACTATTCTAGAATGCTTACAGACACAGCACTTTAATATACTTGCTCTTCAATGGTCGCTTTTATACTTTACCGTGGACGCCCACGGCACGGTAAAACTCTGTGGTTTCACTCATAGTCTAAAGCAGAGGTTCCCAAACTTTTTTTTTCTTGTGGACCCTTTTCAAAATTTTGCTGGTTTCGGTGACCACCATCATCAGGAGCACATCTGGTTCAGGCCGGGTGCGTGAGTCCCGCATTTTTAGCCACGTCCCGCAAATCTACCACGAATGTACCGCAAAATTGCGATCACGAGTTGGCAACCCGGCTTTCCAGCAGGCAGCATATTTGTTTGCCACCGTAATATTTAAAAAAATACTAAAGGTAAACAAAAGGCTATCTTCATTTTAGAATCGCATTGTTTATGTAGGGTAAATCTCCAGTAACTGGCCACCCCCCGATAACTGGCCACTTCGCAAAAATATACACCAAGCAGCTAATTGTTGGTATTTCTGCAATTATATAACTGTCAAAACACCATAGTTTTTGACAGATCCCGAGTGAAAAGACGAGCGTTCGACACTCAAAAATCGGCTCCCTGGATTCTTTTACTAACGAATTACTCGATTACAACCTCATAGGGATAAGTTAGATAGATAGATAGATAGATAAAACGTTTATTTGTACTTTACTCTAAAGTAAGTAAGTTCGCCTTTGTACTTTACTCTTATGAGACATGTAAATTGTTTTAACCTGTGTTTGTGTACAACAAAGTGCTCACATACATACATATACAGCATAAGGCACGGATAACGTAAAAAGTGTTTCTTAATCTGGAAAGAAATCGGATAGAACGATAGGATGTACTTTTATTTGCTGCGTAAAGCAAACCGATACATATATATTATATACGTCCCTTAGCAGCCCATAGACATCTAGATATAGGTATAGATACTGCAGATATAGTTAGATATAAACTTATTCAACCAAAATTATATTACATTACCCTATTCTTCTCTTACGCATGATTAAAGATGATTCACAGTTTCACAGTAGACCGTTCCGTGTCCGGGCCGACCCGTATTCTGATACAGCGGCCTTTAGTACGATAGATCTAAATGTCAAATCTCATTATAAAAATGACATTAAAATATGCCTACCGTACGTTCGAATAGTTACGCGATTACCCCGCTGGACGCGCGACGGCCGTCGATTTCTTGTACCTACTAGAAAACGGGCCGGCCCGGACACGGAACGGTCTAGCGTGAATCGTTCTTTATTAGTATCTCGCTCCTTTTCTCTCACATGACATAGTTAGGTAATTTATCTCGTCTCTTTGGCCTTACTCAAATTCAGTAGCCAATTGCAGGTCCTTTCGGACCGGAGATCTCTTATCAAGTATATTACCTAAGCTCACCTCACCGTCGTAAGTAGTCGTATCCGATACTCAAACGGAATGGTTGATGACCCCATGATGTCCGCCCTAAATGTCACTAGCCGTAAATCCTCCGTCGCCGCCGGCTCCTTACAGACGATAATACGGCAGCATACATTTTTAACTAGATAAAATACCTACTCACTTTAAGGTTAACTAATTAACTGAATGCCCTTCCAGTGTGTTTCCGTTCACGTGTCAAATAAGCTCTAATAGGCTAAATACACAGAAACGCACACGTTGAAACAATGTCTATTTAATATACCCTGTTTTTATTTACAAAGTACCGCCATAGTAAAATGTACATACTTATGGCGCGTTCATTTGTTTCTTGCATAGAACTTGGGATAGTTCGTTGTAGATAAAAAAACAGAGGACCTTTAGGAAAGGCTTTTTATTTGCATAGCTAACCCAATACTGATCGTATAAATGAGTACAATTCAAGTATCTATAGATAGATTTATCTTCACTTGAAACTGAAGGAACAGTTTAAATTAAAATGGTATCTAAAATTACCTAAGGCATTAGATTGTTAGTCATTTATCAGGGGACAAGACGAGCCAACACAATAAGAAGAAATATTTCATTATAAGAAAACTACAAAAGGTGATTGATTAAAATCAATCACCTTTATAACCAAATATAACAGCAGGTATTTACAGACGACTTCGAAGAGAATATTTTATAGGGAACAAATAAAATGATCACCTAAATAACTTTTGATATCACCAAATTTTCGAACCCTAAAATAACGCTGAACACTCAAAAAAATGTATCGACCATCAATTTCAGGTCACCTAAACACTCATACCTATTATTCCAGCACTTGCAGCTATTTTACTTATTGCGTTCCCTGAAATTTTATAATCGCATCAAAAAATTGTCAAGTACCACCAAAAATACTAAACTACCACCTAATCTCGTGCATCATTTGTTTTTAGAATTACATCCAAATATTATACACATTACAAGCTATATTGTAGTTAATACATACAAATTAATTGCGTGAAAAAAATGCGTTCAGAAACCGTAGAAAATGACTCTTATAATAACATTTAATGTTCTTACGTGTGGAGAAGGTTACAGCAGTAACATAATGATTATTATGAATTAAAATTGTTCATTATGTTATTAAATATAATAACATAATGATTTTTTTTTATTTTTTACAGAAAATCGTCATTATACTCGATTTTGACTAATTCGGGGATAAGGATTTCAAATTTTACATTTATTTTGAATTTTAAGTAAAAAATTTTTTTTTTACGTAAAATCGTCATTATACTCGATTTCGATTAATTCGGGGATAAGGATTTCAAATTTTACATTTATTTTGAATTTTAAGCAAAAAAAATTTTTTTTTACGTAAAATCGTCATTATACTCGATTTCGACTAATTTGGGGATAAGGATTTCAAATTTTACATTTATTTTGAATTTTAAGTAAAAAAATTTTTTTTACGTAAAAGCGTCATTATACTCGATTTCGACTAATTCGGGGATAAGGATTTCAAATTTTACATTTATTTTGAATTTTACGTAAAATTTTTTTTTTACGTAAAATCGTCATTATACTCGTTTTCGACTAATTCGGGGATAAGGATTTCAAATTTTACATTTATTTTGAATTTTACGTAAAAAAAATTTTTTTTACGTAAAATCGTCATTATACTCGTTTTCGACTAATTCGGGGATAAGGATTTCAAATTTTACATTTATTTTGAAATTTAAGTAAAAAAAAAAATTTCTTACGTAAAATCGTCATTATACTCGATTTCGACTAATTCGGGGATAAGGATTTCAAATTTTACATTTATTTTGAAATTTAAGTAAAAAAAAATTTTTTTTACGTAAAATCGTCATTATACTCGATTTCGACTAATTTGGGGATAAGGATTTCAAATTTTACATTTATTTTGAATTTTAAGTAAAAATAATTTTTTTCTTACGTAAAATCGTCATTATACTCGATTTAGACTAATTCGGGGATAAGGATTTCAAATTTTACATTTATTTTGAATTTTAAGTAAAAAAAAAATTTTTTACGTAAAATCGTCATCAAAACACTCGTGTTTTAATGCCCGAACATGTCGCGTCTTAGTCCGAAACATGTCGCATAACCCTAAAAAACACTCGTGTGACCCTATAATGAAACTCGGCTTCGGCTCGTTTTATAAAACTCACACTCGTGTTTTAATGCCCCTCATTATGTACCAGTTGCATAATCTACTATTAGCATTGAATTATAAGTTAAACTTCCAATTAAGGTAAACGTCGCAATGTTTGACACCTTATGTTGATATTGTTGATACCCAAGACTCAAAACGTTAGCGTATGTGTATATAATATACATATATATATATATATATATATATATATATATATATATACAACGCGCGAGCCGAGCGAGCGAAGCGAGCGTGCCGCGGCAGCGGCCGGCGAAGCGCCAGAACCAACACATGTTGAGTCCGAAACATGTCGCTGGGTGAGTCCGAAACATGTCCCTGGATGCGTCCGAAACATGTCGCTTGATGAGCCCGAACATGTCGCGTGTGAGTCCGAAACATGTCGCTCGGTAACCCCAAAATGTCGCGTGTGAGTCCGAAACATGTCGCTCGATGACCCCAACATGTCGCGTGTGAGTCCGAAACATGTCGCTCGATTAGGCCGAACATGTCGCGTGTGGGTCCGACACATGTCGCTCGATCAATCCGAAACATGTCGCTTGCGTTCCTTACATTGCGCCATTATGTCCATTGCGTAGATTCGGCATTAGACTAGAAACAAATGACGCTTGAAATTAGGTGATCATGTAGTATTTCTGGGTATCGAAAGAATTATTTGGGTATAATTAATTTTAATAGGATTACGAGCCCTGTAATATTTGGATGTAAAAAATATGAAATTTGGTGTTTGAAATTAGGTGATCATTAAGTATTTTTGGGTAGCGACTAATTTATTTGGTAACAATTTAATTTAATAGGTTATCGACATGTTACTTCTTTGAGTTGCACTTTATATTTAAAAGGTGTTGAAAATTTGGTGCGAATCTAGTATTTTTGGTAATCAATGTAATTTTTTAGAGCATCATTCGGCAACTAATTTGGTGGTTCGTTAAATGCTACCCATATTTATATACCTACCTTATTTCACTGTTACAGTGATAAGTTATAACAGTAATAAAGTCGAAAATATATATTAATGTCTTCGAACAACTGTTCAATAGAATATGATTTATTTCCTCAACCGTGTTTAAAAGTCGATAAAAGCGGTGGATTTTTCGACTGTTTATCAAATCCTTTGCTCTACCATTCCAGAAATGCGGTTAAGTTATGTTCAACAAATGTTTATTTCTTTACAGCTCGATGTTTTACTGATCTACTTACCTAACATGCTTACTTACTGTTTCGGTGATATATTAGTTTTTAGTACACAGTACCTAGTTGACAAATTCTTTTTTTTTTGGACTAAGAGCTGGCTACAGCAAATGGCTTGGTCATCTGGAACGAATGGGTGATGACAGTGCTGTCACAAGAGCCTTTTTTTTTTTTTTTTTTTAACGTTGGGAAAATACATTTACGTATCCCACCCAGTGAAAGACCTGGGTGGGTATGACGGACTATCCGGATGGACCGTACTACCGTCTAAAAACCCAACGAGTACCGGCTACGCCTTCAGTGGGGCGTCGCAGGGTCACAGTGGCATTCTACTGCGACGCACCGGCGGGTGGCCCGCAAATTTTAATTTGCAGGCCGCAATTCATGCGGGGCACTCACCTGGGTGCCCGTAGCTCCTCTTTTTTTATCCCCTGTAAGGCGAGGTAGATGCCCTATGTTGGCGGCAGCAGGTGCGCATACCGCCGGCGCCTGCCTCCTCCTCTGCGCCTACGGAGCGGGTGTGCGGCAGGATCGTTTTCCCGCAGCCGCTCCGCAGCCTCCTTCTGCGAAATTACCTCTTCACAGAAAGAGACCACGACTTTCCATTGTCTATCGCTGTCGAGCATAGCGCCTACTATGTTCGCCAGCGATAGATGAGCTCCCACCTCGTCCCTCAGTCCCGCTCGATAGGGTTCCCAGGCAGGACACTCCTCGAGAGTGTGACGCAACGAGTCCACCTCGGCTCCACACTCGTGACAGTTGGGCCTGTCACAAGAGCCTACCAGGGTAAACCGAAAGGGAGACGGTCGGCGGTCGCCCCAGGTACCGCTGGGCTGACGTTGTGATGGCTGACCTACGTGAGCTTCAAGCTGAGTCGTGGAAAGATCTAGTAAAAGACCGGGACCAATGGCGAGCACTCGTATTGGAGGCCAAGACACACTTTGGGTCGCTGAGCCAGCGGAGTAAGTAAGTAGTAAGTAAGTAGGTATATATGATATAAACCCCGATTTCCAAAATTCATAAGCTTTAAAAAATAGGATTTTACCTAACCGTATGTACCTATTCTTATGTAATAACCCAATTTAAGATCTCGAGCGTAATGCACTTCTAATAAAAAAAAAGAAAATACCATTTTGGTCCCCTGAAAATTGGTTATATCTTACAAGGGTTGCGGCGGGAAAATTGCAAATAACATCCTGTTCCAATTTGTGGGTTGGTATTATATGGTAAAGCTGTATCTATCCTGTTAGTAAAACATTGTAAGTAAAAAGAGCGGCGGCGAACGCAAGGGCGCGGAGTGGGCTCAAGAGCCTTCTCCGAGAAAAGCCTAAGCTTTCACATCCCCCTGACCCCATGCACGCAATCAGGGCGTACTGTATGATGTTACATGTACCACAGAAGCGCTCGATATTTTAATGAATCTGCCTAATAACTGCGCTGAATATAACCAAAAGCCTTCACAAAATAATGATTAATTATCATATAATCAACCCTAGCGTGATGTTGTGCGTCACGTTACACCCCTTTACATTTGGAGAACATAATCTATTCACAAATAACTGATTTCCATCGGCGCAGCAATTTTCGAGCTACAATGGCACGAACTCGCCAGAATCAAGCGTTATATATATTCCCCTCTTTTGTTCGGGGTTAAAAAGAGATTATAGTAAACGTGGCAATTACCCAGGGTCCACATTTAATACTAATGGTGACCTTATGATTTATGTGTCCTCCGACTTTCCTCTTTATTCACTGTAAACCAGAGGAATGAAAAAGCAATTGTACTTATAACTGTTTGTTATATTGTTGTGTAAATAGCGCTAGTTATTATTATGCTAGTTATACCAGTGGGTAACTAGGTATTAATTTGTTTACCATTCTGACGAAAATAACAAACTATCTATTTAAAAAACCAATTTTTTTAGTAAGCATGTACACATTTTTTTCTTCCTGTCGTTTAATTTTTTTGAACAAAATCCCAAGTGTATTTTTCTACAGATTTTCGCATTTGAATCGGCTGCGTAGGTACGACTTGTGCTGTCCTGTCTAGATTTGGCCGCCTTAAGGACCTTTTTTTAAAGTTTAGAATTTTCATGGAATTTATATGTAACATTTCAGGCGCGTGGAGCGAGCCTGCAATGGTTTTTTTTTTTATACCTTATACTAGTACATTTCACCTTCCAATGTAGGTACCTATAGTGAATAATGTGAAGAAAAGTTCATCTATTTCTTTCATTTATTTACGTTTATTTCTATTTTTAAAATGAAAAATATTTTTTAACAAATCGCAGTTTTCTAAGGAGTAAGAATTAGTTAAAAAAATATTTTGTAAATTGCACTGTATACGTGTATGAATAATTAGCATATGTTAGGTATTTTCAAAAATTAAAGTGTAAAGTTTATCAGAAGAATTTTGGACGGATATCGGCAGATTAGATGCCTGATATCTTCTTTGCCTGCGAGTCTAGTCTACAAGTTTTTTTTCTGTTTTTCTTAAATGTATGAAAAAAGATAGCTTTTTAATCTCTAAAATTCCCCTTCCCCCCTTTAGTATAATTATGTTTTTTTTTTGAGCGGTAGAGGGCTGAGAGCTGTGTGTTGCGGTTTTTAAGGTTTTAAAAAAATATTTTTTCAAATATAGAATGACGAGTAGCGTATGTAACATGGTACTAATAGTTACTCTATTATAGGTACCAATTGTCACAAATCATAATTATATAATTGTAGTATTCAAATTATTTTAGTGATCATGAACGATAAGTATTATCTTTTATTGGAATGGTATCAAGATTGGGATGATTTAAATTCTAGCATTTGGGTATGTTGATTTTTTGAATTTTATTATACATAATTATATATTATATCTATTAATTAAATAATTATTGCTATTCAATGTTCTTAGAATTGGTAATCACTTTTCTACTGCTAATAATAGAATTGGTATGCTTACCCTGTTTGACAAGACACAACACACAACTTTTCCAGTCATTACACTCTTATTTATGACACAACTGCAGGGAATTCCCAAGTCAATTCTACAAGTTTTCTGTAAATCTTGAACGTGACAATTAACGTCATCTAGTGAGAACTTTTACAACATTAGCACTGTATTTTCTAAGCACGCAACTAAACGATTTGAACACCTTTTGCGGAGCTACGTTGATCGCCTAAAATTTAATGCCACTCAACAACAGAGGGCGCTGTAAGTCCTTTTCTATCGTTAAGAGAAGTTTTCGGATAGCCGGATGTTTGTAATATAGCATAGCGTGCCGTCTGAAGTAATTTTGAGGTTGCAAGACTTGCAAGTCAAGTCCGGTTCAGTTTGTTTAGGTCTGAAATGGAATTCCAACTTGTTTATTCAAAATATTTGGTACAACTAGGTAACAGATGTTGTACAAAAATAGAACCCAATACTTATACAAATACCCGCATCCTCAACGATACAATGAAGTTGAAGTTAAGTTTGGTTCTCCTTGTGTCTACATATTTAAAGCTAATGATATTATAACTCAGGTACACTGAGTACATAGATAAGTCTATGAAGTCTCTTATATCACGAAGATGCCTGAGCAAGGATAGTTAGGAAGGCAATAGCGTGACTAGTCCTATAACAATCTCGTCAGTGATTGCAAATTTGCAATAAGGCAATAACTAGGTACACACTTATATGTTGCAGCTATTGTGCGCCATTATAGGTACATAAGTTTTAAGTATTAATTATGATCTCTTCTGTATTTTGGGGACTATGTGGGCTTACATTTTTAATTTCATTTTCTTTATCTGGTTTACTTCATTACCTACTATTAAGGAATAACTACCTTTAATCGGAAAGGTAGGCCCAAAAGTTGTCTGGAAGAAGTTGTCTCTTTAGGGATAAGACCGCCTATTGTCTACCTCTGTTTATATCTCGCTACGTCATGTTTCTGAACTGTTTGGTATATTTATTGAGACTGCAATAAAGAGTATCTGTATCTTATTGTAGACAGTCAGCGACAGAGAAAAGGTACCTCCCCTTCATAGAAGTTGTGTATGCACGCGGGGTCCCTTTTCTCTGTTGCTGACTGTACACCAGCTAGTTTAGTAACGTGTCAAACCAAAACGTTGCGAAATCACCCCCTTATCTGCCACTTTTTTATTCAGCTCGACCTTGATTAGGTTAACAAATCAATTTGTCAGTCAAGTGAAACTGAAAAAAATATTTTCATATGAACTTTAATGACAACATAAATACATTTTTCAGCTAACTATACTTACATTTAAATAACTGTTGGTATGACAGGTATGTAGTAAAAAGAATGATGAAAAAAAGTATGATGTTTTGACAGATGTTGAGTGAAAAGTCGAGCGTTCGACACTCAAAAATCGCCCCCCAGAAAATGTGTTTTGAAGTAAAGTACCTAAGTACCTACATTGAGTAGGTATATGTTTCGGTAAAACATGTATATAGGTATATGTTTTACCGATACAGAACTTGGTAATTAAGAAGTTAATGTAAAGTTAGAGAGTTGGGTGTAAGTACTTCGATTTACATTTGGTGCATCAGGAAATTTTATTCAACAAAAAAAGATGCGATCCGAGTATCAATCCTCTCTTTAAACGGCAAGTAAGTTTATCTACCTACTATCAGTATAACTATTTACAAGTCTACAACGATAGCCCAGAGCGAGTCTTTTTGTGCATCTTATCTGTTTATCTAAGAGTCGATAAGCCGTGGGTAGCTCAGTGGCTCTAGTATAAGTTTTTTCCAGACATTAACTAATTCGAACGCGTTTGCGTTTTGTCTCAAAATGTATGAAAACGCTCTCACCGAGTTTGAAATACGCGCGTTCATCGGTTAGCAACAAATGTTATACTCGCTGTTTTAGTTTCCACTAGTGACCACCAGAGGCGCTGTTCACGTTTTCATACCACTTTCATACATTTTGAGATAAAACGCAAACGCGTTCGAATTAGTTAATGTTTCGCAAAAACTTATACTAGAGCTACAGAGCTCCTACATATAACATTTAGGTATCGAAACCTTTCTAAATCCCATTTTTCATCTTCATCCTCTGTTAATTCCTGGATGAAAACTTAAACATAATTATAATACCTAACTACATGAAACATGGATTTATTAAACTTTTCTTTCGAGGATGAGGATTAATGTTTCGTTGTTTTTCTCCTATAAGTACTTTTTTTTTGAGAAACAAACGGTCTTCAATACGAACATGACAATTAGCTAACAGCTATAATATACAATATAACAAGACCTACAGTTTCCTATATTTTTAAACTAATTACATGGAACTGATGGAACTAAATCACTAGGACTGTTAAGCCATGGTATTATGCAACATTTTCGGTAAACCAGTTTACAAAGAAAGAAATTAGATTTATGTTTACTTGATATCAGAGATCTAATCTTATAACGAGTAGTTAAAAGAAAACCTAAAAATTAAACCATAACACGCTCTTGAAATATCAGCATATTTTAGTATATGTATCTACTAACTAGCGACCCGCCCCGGCTTCGCACGGGTGCAAATTAATCACTCTTGAATCACTCTATCTATTACAAAAAACCGCATCAAAATCCGTTGCGTAGTTTTAAAGATCTAAGCATACAACGGGACAGACAGTAGGAAGCGACTTTGTTTTATACTACGAGTATGTAGTGATTTTTCTTGATAGATCTACATATTATAAAAGAAACCTGTTGTTCTAATTTCCAGTTTCTAGCTACATTTTATCCTTAAAAATCACACATTGCCCATGTGAACTTTCAACCCTCACTTAAACCCTTTAGGGGATGACTTAAAAAAAATGCCATAATCAATGTTTTTCACTATACATTAGGAGCTTGTGACCGAAGTTTTAAACTTCTTACTTCAAAAACGACATTTTTCTCATACAAAATTTCATCTCTTTTTTGAACCCCTTAGGGGATGAATTTTTATATAAACCCAATATCATTTATCTTGTTTTTTAATAAGAAACCTTTGTACAAAGTTTCAAGTCCATAACTTTCCAAATGAACGTTTTTCATACAACGGTTCAACCCCTTTTTCACCCCCTTAGGGGTAGAATTTCGAAAAATCCTTTCTTAGTACACGTCTACGTACTCTAAAGAATATATGTTCCAAATTTCATGGTTATACCTATCTTCAGCGGTTTAGGCTGTGCGCTGTCTGTCAAAGTTGTCTAAGTAATATAACGCAAGAGTTTTATAATATGTAATAGATTACATACATACTATTTTTATTCACTATTTTAACAAGGCAAATATCTGTTTTTTAAATGCTGCTAACGAACTGCCAAACAAATCTGCCACCATACACTTTTCATTGTACTTTTGACCAATACCTAAATTGATTGATTGTGAATCCACGAGGTGAGCCAGCCACAGCCCCCCAAATGCCTTTGACTTTCCTACCGTCATATTTGTCAAATTGGTTTGAATATATTTCATCTAATATGGTGAATTAATACTCATTATGCTAAATACACGTAACTAGGATGTGTGTGTATTTACTATCATAGGTAAACTAAGTATTCTGTGGCTATAGTGAACTGAACTCATATTTTTTACCTGCCTATCGTAAGGCTTTGTGTCGTGTGAGATTGCCGGATTGAATATATGTATCGCATGCATGCTTTCACTAACCATATTTTACTTAGTGAGTACCGGTACAAATAATGCTTGTAAAAACTCTAAAAATAATTGACTTTGTAGGTAGAACTTATGTTTTAGTTTTTCATGAAAGTGCTTTAACGTAGCTACCTTAACGACTAGACTACTTAGCAGTCTTTCTTAACTACATACAATAAATGAAATTGGCTATCCCCGGACATAAATTAAACATATATAAAAATGGACCCTATTATCAATGTATTAAAATCTATAATCAAATACCTGATATTATAAAAAATGTCGAGACATATAATATATTTCGGACCAAACTCAAAATATGGCTCATAAATAAGACATTTTACTCAATCCAAGAATTTATGACATACGAATCTATAGACTAGGTAATAGAATGAATGTATATATAAATGGAGAAAATTAATGTAATGCATGTATTTTTAATTTATTTTTTTGTTTTATGAAATATTAGTTAATGTAATAAAATAATTTTAAATGTAATAATTATAAATAATAATTGATAATCATTAATGTATAATAACTATGTATAATAATGTTATGATAGTGTTATGATATAAATATTTATACTAATGCTATGCCCTAACAGGGCCCATGTGAGACTATAAATACTTTTAACATCTGTACCTATAATACCATGGTAGCAATAAATGAAATGAAATAGAAACAAAAGAATAGTTATCATTTAGGTACGATCAATTAAAATCGGACGTTGATGTAAAGTAATTAGTTAGGTTTGCTCTGTCCATGATCAGTGATGCTGATGATGCAGCGAGCGAGACGACCACGAGAGGGCGCTCGGAACACGGGGAGGAAGAGGAATGTAGGGATGACGCCGGCCGGGACCGGGCCGGGGGGCCTGGAGCGATTCATTGATCCGAACGCTCTCGGGCGCGCGATAGGGACCGCCAGCTAGGGGGAGGGTCGGCTATTCGCAGCATCTCACTCTCTCTGCTTTAAGAATGAATCATTTCACGAGCTTACCAACACGGTTCTATTTTCTCAATTAAATACCTACATGTTTTAAATTTATAGGGCTTTGTAATACTACCTTTAATATTATGATCAATTCTATCTTCTACTCTACAAATTATTAAATTAGCGATTTTGTTTTTCAAAGTCATCTAGGTACCTACCTAATTGTTAAAATACGTATACCTTGTGATATAATTTATACCTATTAACTTTGAGGACGATTGATTGTAAAATGCCATTCGTAAAGTTCAAGAAAGCAAGTATAGTCCTACCTACCTAAGCGCGAGAAAAAATTAAATCTGTCCATTCTGTCCAACCGTCCAATGCTACGTCAAGGAATACAACATATATCGCTATCACGCTCTGAAAGCCCGAAGCCGGAACACTCTGCTGTCTCGTTCACACCCTGCGCGTTCGAGCGGCGTTCCGTTGTCTCGCGGCATCTGTGTGAGTGAAGCGAGCCACGCCGTTGTTGCATTTCACGCACAGTCACAGCACATCGACACCAACCGCGGCAGTGTTCAGCGCGTTGTCCTGCGCTGTTTCTAAATAACCTAAAAAGTTGAACAAGACAGATTATTTTTAGGAATAATCATTGCAATTATCATACAATACTCATGACTGCTTCGAATTTATAAGAGTTAGTGCTGTGAAGTCGACGCCCATCTCGGAGGCGTACGTGGAGTGTATTTTTGTGCAACAAAGCAAATACAAACGGCAAGCTGTGGGGATCAGGGGCCTTTTTTTTGCCGCCGCAGGGGATGTACTATCCTGTGAGTATACATCAAGTTTATTTAACGAATTCCTACGTGTGTTAACCTTGCTAGTTATTATTATTATCTAAAGTCGTGAGTATATTGGCGCACAATAGTACGGCGACTACGGCGCATGTCGTTATTGTCAGATGCGTTTTGTTTATACAACGTTTTTTAACAAATTACATGGATAAATCTGTCCTCTGCTTCATTTAGGTTTAGGCGAATTCCAATGCGTAGAAAATATTCCCTATGTACCTGTTATTGGTTACTTCGGGCTTCATTTTACAATGATATATTATGTGGACGTACGAATGATTAAAACACATGTAAGTACATGACAAGAATTATCTGTCTACCGAGTAGGCGCCTAATAAATGAGATGAATGAATAACTTTTGCCGTCAACCGACAGTCGTTTGTTTTGTCTCTTGAATAATAATGAAGTTCAAATTCATAAAATTTATTAATATGCAGGTATAGGGATGTAAGTAGCATAACAATAACTATACTCCGGGATGTTGTTGCCTCATATACCTAATATGTATGTAACAAGGAAATGTCAATTAGTAAAACTGATTTTTTCTAGGAGTGTTTTAATAGATACGTAAAGGTTACAATCGATTGAAACAGGATCTGTAAATAACTGTGAATGTAGGAAGATATGGTAGGTAATTAGTGTAGTTTATTATATTATAGTACTTATAGGTATAATGTTGCGCGGTAGGTATCACATCACATCTGTCGTTAGATTAAATATCAACAAACACCGTTTCACACTTTAAGTGAATAATGGGCGCAGATTTGATTTATTAGAAATGATGAAATTATTGTAGGTACATATAGGTAAGTAGTAATTAGGTACTTTAGGTAGCCCAGAACTACCTGACTCGAACTAATAGATCTAATGCTCATGAGCGAACTAACAATGAATTGAATGTGGCCTGATTTCTTTAAAACTCCAAAAACAAAAATAAATTACTAAATAAAACATACTTATTATTTTATTACTTACCAATTTAGTTTCCTGTTATACCTTGAGTTTTGGTATACATGCTTTTACTACAACACTCGGAACTTGTAGTAAAAGCCCATCTTACCTATCATGTCACTGGAATAAAATACCATGTGCTGCGCGAACACGTTACACGTTAGGGTTCGTGTTCGTACCTACACCACAGCCCTTAGAGACCCCACACTCAGACACAGATATCAGAGACAAGCATGCTATCTCCTTCGAAAATAAAAAGGAAACGCTATTCAGTCGTTTTGGCGCGTCTTTTCCAGCCTGTTATCAATCAAACATTCACTAACATATCATTCACGGGTCGGGGTATGTATATACCTACCTACCTATGTAAGACTACGTCACGGTGTCTAGGTAATCAACTTCGATAATTACGGAAGTTGACTAGAGTCTGGGGGGCTACCGCGAACCACAAATGAAGTTTTCCGTCTCTGTCGCACTTGCACGTCTGTACGTAAGTGCGACAGAGACGGAAAACTTCGTTTGTGGTTCGCGGTAGCCCCCCAGGGCACAAGCGAGAAAACCAAGCTTTCAATCAAATTCTTCCTGTCTAATAAAAGTAATAAACATATACCTAGACGTGTGCGCCGCGCCGGCGCGCCGCCGCCGCCGGCCTTTTTGCCACGCCGCCGCCGCCGACAAAATGATCGGCGTGAAATCGGCGTAACCTTGACTGAATGCCAAAGACTCTTTTTATTAGATAAAAGAGTGTAATTAACATTTTTGTTTAACTTTTTTATTGCTTTGTTATTGTTTTAATGTATGTACGGTGGTACACTTGTTATATTAAATTTGTTGTGTGACAATAAATATTTTTCTTAGTTTATATATACTATCAGAGCAGTCTGTACTACATTGAGCGCCTGAGTATGGAAATCCGAATGAGAAAATCGTATTGGTAGGCATCTTTAGCCAAATAATAATAGCAAAAACAAACTCTTATAGCTTCGTCATATCCGTCTGTCTGTACGTATGTCCTGTAATGTCACAATCCTTTTCATTTTGAAAAACTTTCATTCAGAAACGATTAAGAATTTTTCAAAGACATTTTTTTACTTTGGGATTCATAAATCTAATATAATGTCCCCCTCCCCCACCTCTAGTAGTTGTCTCATTCGGAAATTTCCTGACAACGATATGGCGTGCCTGTGCGCGTGTTTCGTGCTGGGACAACAGAACTGGTGGGTATGGCATAAGACGATGGCAAGCATCCTGATGGAGTCACGTTGGAGCCGTGGAAACTAGGGAGGGCTCTGGTGTGAAACACCGCATGTGCGCAATCCCACTTCCACGCAACTCGCTCCCAGACCAGTGCTGGAGCTGACGAAGCTCTCAAGCACCGCAAACACTCGTCTTTATTGTGTAACTCTACGAGTTTGCAATGCTTGCAGTGGACTCTGGACCCTGGCCGGCTGACACGAAGACATTCATGGGAGCTTTGTTGTGGCGACTGGTCGGTACCTCGGGGGACCTGACACTTTCCTTTCACAGAGAATTTCTCTGGCAATACAGAGGGGTAACACGGCTAGCGTTATGGGGACCATGTCCAGCGGCTTCACGTACTTTTCTACTGTAGAAATGGCGTTCTGTAGAAAGGACTTTCGGTTTATGGAGCTCAATCCAGTGGTTTGGTCCTGACTCCAGTAAATGCTCGGCTATGGCCGACTTATTCACCTGACGATTTTTGACAGCTGTGATGTGTTCCTTGACCCTTTCTGCTATGGTTCGCTTGGTCTCACCAATATAAGAACTCCCACAGCTGCAATCGATCTTGTAAATTAGTTATAATTGTACGCGATTAAGTCCCGTTCCCCAATAATAATGTGTAGTTGATGAGCGTCCCCTAGCCCTCTTGCCTTCCATTCCACCAACCACGACCAGTTTCTCCAGACTATCAGCACCACTGCGCATTACTTGTCCAAAGTATGACAGCAGCCACTGCCGACAAACAGTGGATAACCGTGTCTTGATACCGAGCTGGGTCATTGGTCCGTTTAGCTATCCAGGGTATCCTGAGCATTCGCCTCCAGTACCGCATATCGAATGCGTCTATTCTTTGTCGCGCCCTAACCAGTATTGTCAATGTTTCTACCGCATTTTTGTTATATAGGGATGTGGTTTACTTGTATGAATACAGATTTATTGCATTGATCTCGATTTAACAAAAAGAATACGAATTATTTCGCATTTTTATTTACGTGACCTTCACGCCGATTTCACGCCGAAAGTACGCCGCCGCCGCCGATTTTTTGGCAAACGCCGCCGCCGATCATTTTTAAATCGGCGCACACGTCTACATATACCTATTCAAGTATAGTCGCCATCAAATAGGTATATCGGAGCGAACGAAGTGCTCACAAATATCTGAACAGGACTCTATTGTCAACGCGTTAGAGAGTATATTTGATAGCGACTGTACCAACATACACACAGTAGTCATATTCAATTATACTTAAACACACATACATAAATTGGTATACAATTGCATATACCTTCCTGGGAAATATGTAAAGGTGCTCTCGCCTGAATAGTTATTAAACTTGCATAAATTACCAAATTTGCTTGGCAAACTTGATAATCTCAAAAGGTAGTTGTAGTTCGTTACCTAAATAAGCATCGCAAACTAAATTGGGTAGAACGCTTGTTCATCTTCTAGCCTACGGCACGGCAGATATGCAAAATCGCTCCTGTTTCTACCTACCTGCGTTCGAACTTGCCCGGTTGCTAAAATAAATACCAGCATGTTTTTGTTCCTTTGTTCAAATTTCGGGCGAAGCCGTAAGGGCAGATTACTGGAACCCGTTCAAAGCCTCAAGGTGAGCGCGCGTCTGACGATGGCGGGGATGCCACTAATAAGGATAAAAATATTTACACACATCTTTCGAGTTCATGGACGAGGACGATCCACCATTTTGAAATGTGTGCCTACCTGCTTAACCGTCGTTTGGCTTTGAAGTTTGTACGTAGGTACCTGTAAGTAGGTAGTACTTTGTAACAAAAGGAACGGTTATCGGGCGTTCTTTCTTACCTGAGAACGCGGGAAACAGAGAATGATATGGGTTTGCCGCGAGAATACAGGCCCAATAACTTAACTGTCTTTAGAATAATAAGTAGGTATTGTACCTACCTACCTTGTACCTATGCTATCGTCGTAAGCTACTGGTATGCTTTCAGCAACTTTTGGTGTTTTTAGGGTTCCGTACTCAAAGGGTAAAACGGGACCCTATTACTAAGACTTCGCTGTCCGTCCATCTGTCCGTTCGTCTGTCAGCATCTCATGAACCGCAATAGTTAGACAGCTGAAATTTTCACAGATGATTTATTTCGGATGCCGCTATAACAACAAATACTAAAAAACGGGATATAGTAAATTTAAGGGGGCTCCCATACAACAAACATGTTTTTTTCCCCGTTTTTATAGTTAGTTTTTATACGGAATCCTTCGTGCGCGAGTCCGACTCGCACTTGGCCGGGTTTTTTTTTGTTACTTATTATCTGACTATGTTATGGCAGAGAATGCCATTTAGCATTAAGTCCGCCATTTGTACACTGTATTTTTCTTTGGGCAAAGTTTAAATAAATAAATACCTATGTTATTTTATATTGGGTTTGGCAGCCGCCTCAGAGGCACTCTCAACTAACCTTTTCGTAAAGTTATCTCTTTTATATAAAAAAAAAACTTAAACCTGCGGTTAATATCGTGCTAATTCATCCTCGCCATCGGCCACTCCTATAATGATACAAAACCTGATATTAACCCAGGTCCTTAAGTAACTTCATAGTACCGTAAGATTTCCAGCTAATTGGATATTTGACACATGTTAAAATTTATAAATGAGTCCCAAACCCACCACCCATTCATTAACTGACCAAGCTATACACCTCATATTTAGAGATGGATCGGTAAATCTTATTTGCTTGAGAGTTTGCAGTAAGAAACTATAGAATCAATAATCATAAGTAGTCATTTTTGCCAGAGTTGAAGAAATGACAAGTTGACAACATGCAATACACCTCTATTTATTAATTTACTATTACATAACCACCAAATAGTAAAATTTCAAGACGAACTGAAAATGAGATGAGACAGATATTTAAAACAATAGGTCTAAGGTATTTGGTACTTTATTACCGTATGACCAAATGGATTGCATAATTTAACATGTGTCATGCCGTGTAGTTATTTCCTTACGTGGCCGCTTAGTAGACCTATGTCAAATCGAGCAATTATCGAGTGCTCGTGACCTATTGTGATTGCGAACTGAGTCGGCCGGTATTCAATTACAGTTCAACAAATCTCCTGTATTCCGCCCAAGTACAGTGTTCCGGGAAAATTGATCTATGTACTCGTAGGTAGATGTCTAGATGTGTGAGTTAACTGTATTGATTAGCTATGAGCGCCGCGCCGGCGCGCCGCCGCCGCCGATGAAAACTTCGCGCCGCCGCCGCCGATGTGGCGCAATCGGCGTGGCATCGGCGCGGCATTCTTAATACCCGCGCGCGTTGTAGCCCATGTACAATAGTGGCTCTGTGAGCTGTACACCTCGTGAACATTGTTTACGTTCCAAACCTTAGCAGTGCGCATACTAAAAGATAATGAAAAGCGCTTTGTTCGTATAAGAGGAATTTCTCTCCGTCTGGTTGTCCGATGGAAGAAGGGGGAAGGCGGTATGAGCTTATGGAGCTCCGAAGCACATTCGGCGAAGTACAACTTGTAGAAGACGCACAGCTAGACCGGCAACTTTGCCTCTATGTGCTAGGTTCTGCACCTTAGTTTCTTTCTACTACCGTACAGCTGCCAATGAGCCTCCTGGCTCTGCGATCCACTGAGTCGAATGCAGCAAGTTAGCACTCGCCACGAGGTCCGAAAGGCAGCCATCGGTGACTACTCGGATTGACCGCTCACTTAGGAAATCTGAAATCCAACTACAAAGGCCAAAACTGAAGGGATATGCAGAAAGCTTGCGAAGCAGATTAGCATCACAAACCCTGTCAAATCCTTTGAGATGTCAAGAGACGTCAAGAGCCTCACCGTGTTTCACGATAGCCTCGCCCCAGTAGCGCGTGCTGCGTGACATACACAATAAGATCCCCAGTGGAACGGCGCTGGCGAAAGCCATATTGCCGATCACTGAGGAGGTCTTTAGTTTCAAGCTAAGCCAGCAGCTTAGTACTGGTCAGAACCACTGGTCAGAACTCACTACAATAAACTTACAGATTCGAGTATGGAGGTAATGTAGATATGTCTAAAATAACAGGGATCGGTAGGACTACACTTGTTAGGCACTGGTTGCACATTGGCAAACAAGGATGCCGGAACAAGTGTGTAAAAATAGGAGACAACTCGGGAACACAACAGTACTTCGAGAACACTTGCAGGTGTACCATAAGGCCCACTAGCGTTGGCCACGTCTAGACTTGAGTGCTTCGACATTGAGGTATTGACGGTGGTATAGTACGTTCATAACTGTAAGGCCTAATGCTGTCAAATGAACGCAAGCAAGAATCTACCTTAGTCAAAGCTCTTAGTCGTTTTTTTGCTTGCATTTGTTTGACAGAATTTGGTCTTAGAGTTTTGGACGAACTATACGAGAATTACTGGCAAACAGAGACGAAGCGATTGAACTTAAATAATGCGGTGAAAGCCAGCGAGCCATCAGACTTCTGCAGGGCAGAGGAGGAGGGTATCGGACGACAGAAATTGGTTTCGACCAGGGTCAGGAGGGGCTTACTACCGTGACGTCATCGCGCCGCGCAAAGTACATGCGGCCGCCGGCTCACACATTGTGTGACTATTCAATGGCTGCGGAGCAGCGTTACGGATCGCACGCGCACGCGCTTGTACGATCATAAAAAATAATTCTTTTCGTGTAGTTTCGTGTTAAATAATAATGTCAAAACCACAGCATTATTATATTGCAGCAGGTTGCACCAATAATAATAAGAACGTAGACGTAAGAACGGTCATTGAGTTTGGTATTCACCAACGGTTGACATAAAAGAAAACGAAAATGAAAACGTTGGTTCTAAGAAACCTCTTTTATTTTTTAAAGTGATGCCTTTAAAAATTATATAAAACTTTGTATCCCCTGGTTACATGTATGGAGTACCCCCTCCCCCTACTTTAATATTTTTTTCGTCATTTCACATCACTTTTACGTAGCGGTTCATACGAGTAGAACACACCTTCCTGCTAAATGTTTTAATTGTATTTGTAGTGCTTATAGTCTCCGAGTACATCGGCTGTCACATACAGACGAAAAGACGGACGGACGGGTTCAGTTTTCGCCATTTTGGCTACGGAACCTTAAAAGTACTATTCGTAATTGTATTGTAAACAACACTACTAATAATAAAGTACATATATTAAAATAGGTTCTCGCTGGTGGTAACCCTAGCGCTGAGGGCGGGGCCTCGAAAGAGCGCGTTGCGTGCGATTGAAAGAGATGGCCACGTTTAGGCACGTTTGGCATACCTAAACGGGAAATTTGTTAGCAGAGAAACTTCTGTACTTGTACTATTACTTATTCTGTGCCAGGGTAGGCTACTAATTAGGTCTCTATACCTTTGATGTGGTCAAAACGAGCCATACGGATCATTTCAAGATTACTGCAAGGCTTGGCTGCGAAATTAAATGCCCTCATTTTAGAGCGAACCCTTGCCGAAGCTCGAAATTGCGGTCACGACCTTGAACTCAGGCACTCTTTGCGGAAGTCTGCCTACCTATTGTACCATAAAGCATTGCAATTTATAGAGATGATTATTTTATTTATGTTCCCGCACCAGCTACGATCCCGGGCGGTCCTTTTAACTAAAAGTTATTAGATTTTATATAAAACAAGTGCTTTCAAGGCCACGCCGCCGATTCGCCGCCGCCGCCGACCGATTTTGACCGGCGCGCCGCCGCCGACCAAACACCTATCGGCGCTCATATCTAGTATTGATTGGGTTATGTTATGTTAGGTAATGCTGGTTTTCGCTTAGGCGATGAAATAACGGAGTAAGAAAACCGTTTTGTTACACACTGAGCGAAAAAAATACTAATTATTAGCAGAGACTAGGAATTATATAGACTGCCAATGCCTATACATTGTGGCGTAATTTTAAAATAATGGGCCTGCTGTAGCTAGTTTCACTATGGAGAGATCACTTTACCATTTAATTCGTATGCCACTAAGACCTCTGCTTAACACATAGCGCCATCTGTTGGGAGCTTCTTCGTTGTGTTCATAGATGGCGCTATGTTTTAAGCGGAGGTCTTAGTGGCATACGAATTAAATGGTAAAGTGATCTCTCCATAGTGAAACTAGCCACAGCAGGCCGATTATTTTAAAATTACGCCACAATGTATAGGCATTGGCAGTCTATATAATTCCTAGTCTCTGTTATTAGTAAGTTTTAGTGAATCCCAAGACAAGGAGATTATAATACTAACGGTTACAAAACAGTTTAGTAGTAATTAGTAGTTACAAGGACAATTTTTTTGGTATTAGTAAATATCTACTATTATCAAAAACTGTTTTGTAGCCGTTAGTATATATAATCTCCTTGTCCTGGGATTCACTAAAACTTACTAACAATTAGTATTTTATTTCGCTCAGTGTAATTTGATTATAAAAGGACTTGTTTCCGAGTAATAAAAACAGTTCATAATATTTTAGCCCCGACTGTTTTCGAACACTAAATACGATACAAACTATACTGACGAGCAAAAATAACGGGTACACTTTGTATGGAAGTTCCATAGAAAGTGTACCCGTTATTTTTGCTCGTAAGTATAGCTTGAAGCCACGAAACTAACTAGGGTACCTAGATTAGTTTCGATAGTGAACATCGTCTATTTACAATATTACCTAGTTACTAAAGTACACAACAAGAATATATCGTTTACTCAAAATATATTCGTCTATGGATGTTGTACCGTATTTGCATACCAGTTTGTAATGTCGAACATAGACGTATTTCATAAAAATGTTTTATTGGCATTTGGCATCCACCCCTTAGACCCTTAGAGCTTAATCTGGTTCACAGAATTGCGAAATTCTTGTCAACTTCTGCCTCGGTTTAGAGGGTTTTAAGTACGGACATGAAATCGATAAAATTGTCTTTTATATATTTTCTCACACCCTTACTTACTTTGTTATCATGGAACAATAGCCAACACCCGATCCAATCCTTGTTAAGTACAAGACAGTGTGGGTAAATGTTAAACCAAGTTGAGTAAGGTTAAATCGAGTTGGCCTCTCTAAGCCCGAGATAATTTTGTCTGGCTTCTCATCGTATCCTCTATTGTAATAATATAGTGCGGAAACACACCGCTTAAATTTCAGTACGATACGCGCCTAAGCTTGTTTTCAATCCCATTAATACTTCTTCTTTGGCAACTGCGGACTTTTATTGAGGGCTCACATTTTGCGACCAATGCTGCATACATGTTCCACACGTCTGTTTATTTAGCCTGTTCTGGTCATCACGCGTTATCAATTATCAATATCAAATGTGTAAGAGCAGGGATATTTTAAAAACTGGCCTAAACATACCGTCGCTTATTGTTTACATGACTTCGCAATTTTGACAGTACATAATATAATATTGAGTGTAATTTTTCATTGGAAAGCTAATTTAATCCTATGGTTATTATTTGTTTTCGGCTGATTAGTTCCGGTCTATCCTTCTCGTATCAAACATGTAAGGCACTTAGTTATAGTTTGCAAGTTGTCAGACTCTGCAAGTTCCTTAGCCACTTATATACCTACTGTACAAATTCCTGTTTGCCACAAAGCTTTCAGGTTTCCCTCTAATTCGCTGGTTGGATCCCTACCGCTTTTAATGACGGTCTCCATTGTTGTACAAGCTTCGTGAAAGTTACAAATTAATTTAAATGTTCTTAAGTAACACAGCCATCCTTGTTGAAACTGTTAATGACTTACTTATTTCGCTCATTTTGGAGTAACCGGGAGAGCGGAAAATCGACTTATCTTGTTCACCCTTTTTGTTGTCGTCTAACTTATTACGCTGCGTAGTACAGTCCTTAGTAAGTGATCATACCCATTTGCTTTTAGATAATAAATTTCAATTACAAAAGGCCCGTCTTTTGTTTCTTAAGTTACTAATTCGACTGTGTGTCCGCGTTTTTCAAATCTCAAGTCATGTAAGTATCGACTAAGGCGACTTTCGCTTGTTGTCGTTGTTGTCTTAAATTCTACAATGATGTCCATTGTAGGTAAATATTGTTGCAAGATTTTTTTAGGCGGATTATTTTTTAGCACGCCCATCTAAACATGTAATTTTTAAATGATACGTTTTATAATGTTGATAACGTTGATACTGTTGATAGGTCCATCCAAGACATAATGATATTACGGCAATTTTGCCTGTTACCCTCGTGAACTGAGCAGTTTTCGGGACACTAAGTCTTATTATATCCACTGATAGGTGATATTAATTATATTTGGCCAATTACACTTATTTTTACTGTGGAAAAAATTGCACGCGTTTAATCATTAAATACTTTCTAAGTTGTTAATTAAGTAAATACAGTTTATTGGCAAAACAAAAGGCACAATGACAAAAGTTGTACAAACCTTATCCACATCGCAGGCTTCGTCAATTTCACCGACAACAGAATCAACATCAGCAACAAGCTTCGTCCAACAATGCATGCATTGCACAGATTGTAAACGCACACACAACACAACACTAATAACACTTAACACACTTTGATTAATAACACTTTGTGAACAGAGCAACCTCAAAGTGGTGTTACACTGTTTTGTTAAAATAACTAATCTATAATAAAAACGCAACGTGCATCATTGCCAAGTGTCGCGTAGTTAACACGCGTTAAGAACTAGTGAAGTGGAAATATACAAAATAACTCTAATTATAAGAATGGGAACAACTCTTTATTTTTCGCCAGTAATGAGGTGTCAAATGAAACAATCAAATTATTAAAGATAATCCTAATAGGGTTTGTTTTGGTAGTGAAAAATAATTTACGAAATTTGATAAAAATTAAAATTTATGTAGAAATATACTTAATATTCTGATTGTGAGTCATAAAAGCAAATAATTGTTTTATTATATTGAAATTAAAAGTCGTAATTTTTATCTGTATATCACGTGACCTAAAACGAGCCGCCATGGTGTGACGTCATACAGGTAAAAACAAAACTTTCAGTTCAGTTCAGTGTAAACAGCTATCTGACAGGTAGTTGACATCTATCAACTTTAACTTTAAGGGGTAATAATTGACAACATTTCATATTTTAACTACTTTATTTTATGAACTAGTTAGAAAATAGGTAAAAATTTAAGCCACCCGTATTTTTTCTTTTTCAATTTAACTCATTATTTCATACAAAAAAAAACACGTTGAAAAGTAGGTCATTCCAAAAGGGCGTAAGTAAAATATGACGTCATCTTCCCAACAAGAATCCAGAGCCACTCCAGAGCAGCGATTGTCTGTACTCTGTACTAAGGTCTCCCTGAATACAGTGAGGAAGATGACGTCAACTTTCGGTTTACAGTAATTTGCGATTTTTTCCAAAATTAACGGAGAAAAAAATCTAAAAAAATGTTTTTTGTGTACTTCACACGTTTTTACCGAAATGGTTTTCGAATTAAGACTTTTGGAAATTATGAAATATTGTCAATTGTGTTTTTGACTGACATCGTTTTCGCGGGAATAAAAAATGGTTTAAAATTTAATTTATATTTATGGCAAGAAAGCGTGTTTATTTTGACGAAATATATTTTTTGTTGCTTTTTAATAAACATTTTGAAGTACTTTTCAACATAGTAGAATACCCTATTATATAATTTAGTACCTAAACGCATGTGGAAATAAGTTTATTTATCGTTCACACCAAATACCTACGTATTAGACGTGTGCGCCGATTTAAAAATGATCGGCGGCGGCGTTTGCCAAAAAATCGGCGGCGGCGGCGTACTTTCGGCGTGAAATCGGCGTGAAGGTCACGTAAATAAAAATGCGAAATAATTCGTATTCTTTTTGTTAAATCGAGATCAATGCAATAAATCTGTATTCATACAAGTAAACCACATCCCTATATAACAAAAATGCGGTAGAAACATTGACAATACTGGTTAGGGCGCGACAAAGAATAGACGCATTCGATATGCGGTACTGGAGGCGAATGCTCAGGATACCCTGGATAGCTAAACGGACCAATGACCCAGCTCGGTATCAAGACACGGTTATCCACTGTTTGTCGGCAGTGGCTGCTGTCATACTTTGGACAAGTAATGCGCAGTGGTGCTGATAGTCTGGAGAAACTGGTCGTGGTTGGTGGAATGGAAGGCAAGAGGGCTAGGGGACGCTCATCAACTACACATTATTATTGGGGAACGGGACTTAATCGCGTACAATTATAACTAATTTACAAGATCGATTGCAGCTGTGGGAGTTCTTATATTGGTGAGACCAAGCGAACCATAGCAGAAAGGGTCAAGGAACACATCACAGCTGTCAAAAATCGTCAGGTGAATAAGTCGGCCATAGCCGAGCATTTACTGGAGTCAGGACCAAACCACTGGATTGAGCTCCATAAACCGAAAGTCCTTTCTACAGAACGCCATTTCTACAGTAGAAAAGTACGTGAAGCCGCTGGACATGGTCCCCATAACGCTAGCCGTGTTACCCCTCTGTATTGCCAGAGAAATTCTCTGTGAAAGGAAAGTGTCAGGTCCCCCGAGGTACCGACCAGTCGCCACAACAAAGCTCCCATGAATGTCTTCGTGTCAGCCGGCCAGGGTCCAGAGTCCACTGCAAGCATTGCAAACTCGTAGAGTTACACAATAAAGACGAGTGTTTGCGGTGCTTGAGAGCTTCGTCAGCTCCAGCACTGGTCTGGGAGCGAGTTGCGTGGAAGTGGGATTGCGCACATGCGGTGTTTCACACCAGAGCCCTCCCTAGTTTCCACGGCTCCAACGTGACTCCATCAGGATGCTTGCCATCGTCTTATGCCATACCCACCAGTTCTGTTGTCCCAGCACGAAACACGCGCACAGGCACGCCATATCGTTGTCAGGAAATTTCCGAATGAGACAACTACTAGAGGTGGGGGAGGGGGACATTATATTAGATTTATGAATCCCAAAGTAAAAAAATGTCTTTGAAAAATTCTTAATCGTTTCTGAATGAAAGTTTTTCAAAATGAAAAGGATTGTGACATTACAGGACATACGTACAGACAGACGGATATGACGAAGCTATAAGAGTTTGTTTTTGCTATTATTATTTGGCTAAAGATGCCTACCAATACGATTTTCTCATTCGGATTTCCATACTCAGGCGCTCAATGTAGTACAGACTGCTCTGATAGTATATATAAACTAAGAAAAATATTTATTGTCACACAACAAATTTAATATAACAAGTGTACCACCGTACATACATTAAAACAATAACAAAGCAATAAAAAAGTTAAACAAAAATGTTAATTACACTCTTTTATCTAATAAAAAGAGTCTTTGGCATTCAGTCAAGGTTACGCCGATTTCACGCCGATCATTTTGTCGGCGGCGGCGGCGTGGCAAAAAGGCCGGCGGCGGCGGCGCGCCGGCGCGGCGCACACGTCTACTACGTATACGTATATGATAATATAATTTAATACGTCCATTTCTTGTACTAAAAAACGGGCCGGCCCGGACACGGAACGGTCTATACTCCGTTTTTTTTCAGATGAGAAAAATCGTGCGATTGTCGTCATGCGATTTCAGGGAAAACAATCTTTGAGAAGTGATAAGCTACTGAAATAAGTGAAATTAGTACAATATCATCCTCCGATGTCTCAGGGAAACAAAGAATTGTAGGCGAAAATTACCGTTAAAAAACCGGGGTATAGCGTGAATCATCCTTTATTCCTGTTGGATGGAACCCGACTATAGACGGGCGTCTAACAGAAAAAAAAAACAATCTACTCATGATGATCTTTTTAAAATCTATTTCAAAGCAAAGATGTTGTCGCGAGTACAAATCAGGCGTAAAAATTTCAATCGAATAAAATATGTCTATTCTATGTGGTACTGGTATCTTTATATTTATAAAAATGTCTCGTAATCTGCCATTTGAGATTCGTCCCGAGGGATTTCTCCGAACTCTCGACGTGTAAATATCCGAACATACAAAAATTGTGATATAAATACATTCAAGTATATTTATCCTAATGTCAGTTCATCAATGACTTTCGAGATTAGATAATAAACGCCATTTAGAACTTACTCGTTTAGCACCACTCGGATAACAAGCCATTACTGTTTCGACGAATCGTTTACAAAATCAAATTTTACGGGCTGCGAGCGAGCAATTAGGTACTGTACCGGTTTTATATACCCTTCTGTATTGTGTTGGGGTGTGCCTTGGATTTATTTACTACCCCCTGCTCAGCCGGCAACCAGCTGCACGCGTAATTATTCATTCCAGAATGGCGAGGTTTCACTCGCCTGAATACAGTAAATTACACTTTCAGTTAACGCATGCATTTTCCGGCACAATTTAAATTTCTACCCATTAAACTGACCGACGCGTCGTTGGCTAACGAGTCTATTTGTTGCCCGATTTCAGCTTCGGAAATATTCGTTTACATCGTGTTTTTCAGACGCAGCTTTTCCCCTTTTCTACACGACTACCTACGGCAAAGCCAAAATGTATTGAGGTACTAGGTAGGTAATTGATGTATTATTTATTATGTATTGTATTGTTGGTATTGTTCCAAAATTTTGATTTTCGACTAATTTTCATGCACTGTATTATTACTCTATTTATTTGACCGAGTGAAACGAAGGTCTCTGTTTTAGCTTCGGCAAATATGCTTTCGTATGTCCGAATTTCCTCTATAGGTCGCATTTCTTAACCGATTCTCGTGAAATTTTGTGAGCAGGTACGAAAATTAAAAGAAAGTTTTTTGTCGAGCCAATTTTTGGAAATTTTAGAAAAACAAACTTTTTATCAATGATTTCGTATTTTTCTGCGGCCATTTTTTCCTCTACAGGTCGCATTTCTAAACCGATTCTCGTGAAATTTAGTGAGCAGGTTCGGTAACTTTAGATTTTTTTTTATTACTTTTTGGAAATTTAAAAAAACAATTATTTTTATCATTGATTTTGTGTTTCTGCGGCCGAAGGCTCTAAGGGTTGCATTTCACAACCGATTCTCGTGAAGTATTGTGAGTAGGTTCTTTAATTACATAGAATATTTATGTACAGCGTTTCTCAACTGATTCTCGTGAAATTTTGTGAGCTGTGCCCTTACCATGAGTTTGCAATATTTGCATTACCGTACTCGCTAGCGACTGCCAAAACGATTTAGTTTAGTATGGACAAAAGTACAGCGCACCTGGCGGTTACTCAATAGTACTAAGAATCGGCATACTACTTAATATCGTTCACGCAATCGCTAGCGAGTACGGTAAGGGTTTTCGATACAAACTCATGGTACAGTCAAGGGCATGAATACGTGTACATTTTTGGACCTTATTTCAATGGAGTAAGGTGAAAAAGTGTATACATATTGCCCATATTGGTGCCCTTGACTGTACGGGTACAGGTTCGATATCGAACATAGTTTTGGAATTTAAAAAAAACACGAGGTCTACAGCTCACAGAGCCACTAGTTTTATAGTGCCATTCGAACCAGCTCTTAGAGATGATCAATATTTTATATACGCATATGAGATCAACTATAATTAGAGCACAATAAAGGTCAACAAAAATTAGGGGCAAACCTAGCTCGCCGTTTTAGCGGCTCCGTAGTCACGCGGAAGTTATCGAACCAAACTTTGTGTGGGAAAATTAGTATTTTACTGTTTTATTCGTGGAACACTGCTGTGTTAAGGTACATGGAAGTCATATAATTTATTTTTACATAAGGATTATTTTTATTGGTCTAATGAAAAAAAAAAACAGAATTTTCCGAATTTTTTAAGTTTTTATTATGATCTTGGTAAAAATATGGATTTTTTGTGATTGTTTGATGGTTTACTATCCATAGAAATTAACACGTGTGGAAAATACCCTATTACGTATCCGAAGATTGTCGAGTGTTGAAAGGCAGGCCCGGCAGGCGCCGTCGCCACACGCCACCCTTTTTCCGCGGGTGTTTGACTCGCTTCCGTCGTGTTTGCGTTCATTTGTCTTTGCACTGCTTTCGCTGATGATTTATTAACCATCAGAGAAGAAAGGTGGTTATGATTAAATATCCGTACTCTATAGCACAGCAATAGTAACTGACTCGTCCCGAATCTGAGATCTTAATTATGTTTTTCTAGGAATATTTCTAGGAATAACTATTATATGAATATTTCAAGGTTCTAACAGCTCAAACATTTCCAAAGTGAGCTAGCAGTATTTAGATAACAACTTTTTCTTCTTAGCTCATTACTAGCAAGTAGCAATATGGTTCATGCTTCACATGAAATCATTCAAAATTATTATCAAAAATGTGTTTCTTCTCCTTAATACAAACACAATTGCTTTTTTAACGAATTTTAATGGCATACCAGCTTAAATATGTTTGATAAACATTATGAAAAAGGGCACAAATAGCTATTCACTATTATTTATTATGAATGAATAATGCCACATTAATTAGTGAAAACCTCTTTAATCACAGCGGACTTTTATTATATGAAATGATGCAGTTTTTTTATAACGATTCCTAGCACTGCGAGCGCTAGAAGCTAAATTTAACTAGCACATGTTTAAAAAGCGACTGTTCGTATTGTGGTAAGTCAAGATCTTATTATCAGTTCCACTTAATTAGGACGGCAAGCTATTTATATCCGGGCAAGCTAGACGTCTAGTATCGTAACATGTGTATTGTACCGTTTCTACGACATTATGTACCTACTTGTATATACTCATTGAATGAAATCGTGACGATAACCTACGATTTTCATGTTGTGGAAACAAGTGCTTATTACGCAGCAAATGGGTAGATAACGGTATTTGTAACGTGGTTTATCTCGCGACCTAAAGATTAATCCTTGATTGTTAACAGCTGAATACTATTATTTACAAAATTGTATTCAATTTGTCTCGGTAACACGATCTCAATAGTTTTCTTGATTTCGCGGTTTACCATTTTCATGATGTCTGTTAACATTTAACACCCGTAAACTTAATTTGCCATACAACTCGGCCACAGAAGTATTACCAAGCGATGTTAATTCGTAAGGTCAATGGACCGCTGCTATCAATTAATGTATAAATGTATACGTTCATGAGCAAGATCCATTTCACATGCGTGATAATCTTTACAAAAAATTGTTTTGGACACAAATTGGCTGCAGTCCAGACAGTCGCAGATATCGAGTTGGATGCGAGGAATGTCGGCGATGCGACTGCTTCTACGTGACGCTGACCAATGGCAGTTTGAGTTAAATGAAAGATTTATTACGTTTCATCTCGTCTCACATCTTAGTACTTCATGCAGGATAGTTTTGATCCGGCCTTCGTCCTATCAATTTCCGCAAGTTTCACGAACAGAGCACAATTGAGTATTTTCCTCATAAAGATTACCTATCTTGTTGGTGCTGAATGAATGAACAGTAACGCTCCACAGCTCAAGCCGTCAACTGCGAAAGATTAGTATGAGATTCGCTGTGGAGGGGCGCGTCGTCGTGGATGGCGCGCACGCACTATACATTGAAATCAAATGAACCTGTGCCCATAATACAGTCTTTATACAGTTTACTTATATCTATAGGCTGGTTTATTAAGCTTAGAATTTTAACGGTCATTTTCGCCTATAATTCTTCGTTTCCCGAAGACATCAGAGAATTTCACTTATTGTAGTAGCTTTTCACAGTTGTCACGTCTCACAAATATCACGCCGCATATTTTCCCGTTTCAGGATTATTTTCTATATTCTTTGAAATCGCATAAAGACGATAGCGCAGATTTTTCTAATCTGAAAAAAAAACAATGTATAGTAGGCAATTAAGATTGTATTTTATTGTTATTAGAGAGCAAATGTTGTTATAATGCGTCTTAAACCCTTATTTAGTCAGACTTGGGCTGTCCCTAAGTCTTATATGTTGTTTACTGAACGTTCTTTATTTTTATTCTTGGTAATTTTATCTACCACGTTTTGTTACAAGTCAACCCCGAATTGAATAGCTTACCGACCGTAACATAGACTGAAGTTGGCACCAGTTTTATCTGTTCTCAACTCGAGCTCGAGCACAAAAAGGCCTGTTTACGTGATAGCCAAGCCACTCAATTCACCTGCCAACTACCACACTGCACCCCCACAGAAGGTACTACTTTGATAGTTCATGTGAGCGTGGTTGGTGGTTGAAGTTGCCAGATATAGAATATCGAGTCGGCTTGCCAATTAACTATGTTTCCAATTGTTTACTTTACTGCTTTCTATGTTCCAATTAAACCTATGGTATATAACTGGTTTGATGTTTGCTGATGCGCTGTTCGATTTCGTTGTCGTACCGATAAAATTCGGATGAATCGTACATTGTTTTGGATAGGAGTTAAGGACCTTCCGGTTGTTCTATTGTCTCTGCGTCGTGTTTTGTGTACTATAATGGAAGCAGATGCGAAGGTCGTAATACTTGTTTATCTGTCTGTTCTAACAAATTATATTAATTATGTCTCCAGATTGTAATGCTCGTTATTTAGTAAAACATTCGTAACTGTGTATAGTGTGTATATTGAATTGACTGCTTGTTAGTTAAAATGTGTTTAATCTCTTCCACACGAAGTAAAATATGCTAATATTGTTAAGGATATTTTAACGTAAGTGTTTATGAATTATGAATATAGTGGTGTTTTATGCGGGTAGTGCGGGTTGCTAGGCGCGGATAGGGCGATGAATCAAACGCGGGCCGCCGAGCTGCGGCTCCTGTGGCACTCCACGTGCCTGCAGCGAGCGAGCTGTTAGCGTGCGCTGATTGCGCCCACAGAGTCCACATACCCGCTTCAAAGCGGACCGGTGAAAGGAAGCGTTCCCAATGTTTCCACGCTTATGGACTTCGAATGAACTTTTATCTACATGTTCTGCTTATCCTGTCATGCGAAAACCCTTTGCCTCTGTTGTTTTATTTGCTCTCAATGATAGGTCATTTGTTAATGATCATTAATAACTGTTATCACTTTGATTTGATGTTTAATTATACTTAAGGAATGTATAATGTGGTACTTAAATTGTTATTACTTTGTTTATTTCCAATATCGAAAAGTGATTGATACCTACGTCGTCTCGTGAGAATACACATTTTCCTTGTATTATAGTGAATTCGGGTAACGTTTCGATAAGCAGCTTTATCTGTCAGACGCTGACGTGCGTGACATTACAAAGATTAAACGACATCTTACGTATACATTTCGTTTTCGTCAAATAATTTTAGTATTATGAACCTATGTATTGCATCTGGCATTTGAAGGCGAACCAGTTCAGTTGGTGGTAAATAAATACCTGTTTGTACGGCGCGGCTGCCAACGCGGGCGCAGCGCCACCAGCGCCGCTATGTACTATAATTATTGTTTCACTTCATTCAACGCGCGAGCGATGCCCGTGTAATTGGGCCGACTTGTGATAACTTATTGCGTTCGCCTGATGAGATCACATGGAATTATTAAAACCATAATTGGTCGTATTATTGTAATATTTTTTTGTCATAGTTGGACTTGAATGATGGCATAATTTATTTAAAGTATGTAATTTCATAACTTTGAATTTCCAATAGCAACTTAAAATGGCAAATTGGTTATGATTGATGGTCATCAAGTTTTGACAAATATCGGAAAGTTTCGCAGCAACTCGTAAACCTAATTACAAGGAAAGCTTTAATGTCAAATTATTAAATCAAACCAAATAATGAAAACATCTGGCCGACCGTTCCATGAATACCTAAACGTAACAGTAAATTGAAGTAATTGTAAAGGATTTCACGTCAATACCTATAACCTCGTTATAGGATAGGACGGGGAGGGGTGGGTACGGTGCAAATTACGATCGCAGTAGAATGTAAATGTATTCCGATTCAGGTGAATAGGGCAACTTATCCCGGTCCCGAGAGGAGTATGAAAATTATTTGGGCCCGTGCCAGCGTTGCTCGGTTTGCGGGCAGCGCGACGCCTTGCCCATCCGACTCGATAACTAGTGCCCATGCAAGACATTCGGAAAGTGCATCATTTGTCTCGGCAACGTGACACATATATGTTATGTCAATTTCACTGCCAATATTATTTCATGCGCAATTATATTAGTAACTAGATCTCTTTTACGCTCAATGATTGTGGGGCTTATACTGTACAGTCATAATCATATAACACGAATGACACAACAACACTCAGTGTTTTAGTGTGGTAAACAGTATAAGTAGTGTACAGGGAGATTTTACGTGTTTAGGGTTCCGTAGTAAACAAGGAACCCTTATAGTTTCGCCATGTCCGTCCGTCCGTCCGTCCGTCTGTCCCTCGTTTATCTCAGTAAGAGTTAGTACTAGAAAGCTGTAATTTGGCATGAGTATAAATATTGATGACGCCGACAAAACGGTAGAATAAAATCTTGAAAAAAAAAATTTTTACGGTACCTCCCTACATGTAAAGTGGTGGTGCAATTTTTTTTCTTTCAAACCCCATCGTGTGTATCGTTGGATAGCGCTTTTAAAAATATTATAAGGTTTCTAAGGGCATTTTTTGATTCAAGAATCGGTTGGCGTGATATTAAGCTTATGGTCAAAGATTACCAGTAGTCCCAACAGTTGTTGACCTGGTGACTGTTTGTTGCTTTCAGGTGAGTAACGGCAATGTCATCGACACGGGGACCACAACCCTACTGGTATTTACCATTTGATATATTCGGCACCTGGCATGTGAATGCTATGTATAATCGTTAAAATAAGACTCATTAATCCGACATCTTCAACTTCTATTGTCATAAAAACCATGTGCCTGCAAATGTAATTGACTGTGTATGTTTAATTCGTTTAGCACTTGTATACATTACGATTCACACTTTTCATCTGGGAATCTTGTTTGTGTTTAAGGCATGTTTGTATAGTTTCTTAGGTTCATTAAAAGTCGCGACGGTTCTAACTTCATTAAGTGTTCTCATCAGCATGATCTCCGCGTCAATTAGTTCGAAAATATCGCACGTGATAATGAACTTTGCTTTTAATTAATAATTTTTAAATGAGGTCCTTTCTTCTCTTTTTCTTTTTCTTACGTGCATTCAAATTATTTTTTCAAATTTTTATTCTATATTTTTGTTTTATTTTTGATAGATAAAGTCACCACTGGCTATTTGTAACTAGATGGTGTGTTCGAGCTAGGGTTGCCAACCGTCCCGCCTCAGGCGGGACGTCCCGTTTCCAGCATCCTAGAGGATGCGTCCCGCAAAGGATGCGTGCGGGACGACGATTGTCCCGTTTTCGGGCCTCGGCAGAATTATAAGAACTGGAGCGAACATTTGGTTTTATTTGAGTAAAGAGCGATACAACTTCGATAAATGAACATAAGTAATTTGTATCTCATCTCCCGAAGGATCCTATTCATGTAGGATAATTTTAACTCAGAAATCATCCACATACCTTCTTAGGTATGTATCGCGGGAATAAATAATGTATCACACTTAAGTAGGTATACTGTACACTGTACGTTAACAATATTGACATCTGGAATAGAGTGCGCGAGTCCCGCATTTTTTAGCCAAGTCCCGCAATTCTGCGACAATTGTCCCGCAAATCGGAGCACATAAGTTGGCAACCCTAGTTCGAGCCCTGCCTATTTCACCCCTTCTATGGATGATTTTCGGGATAAAAAGTATCCTATATTTTTATCCAGGTTATACCTAACCTCGTTGTATAATTATGTATAACAAGTTTCATCATAATCCGTTCAGCCGTTTTTGCGTCATTGAGTAACAAATATCCAAACATCTAAAACTTTCGCATTTGTTATTATTATTTTGCTTAACTATTTACGGTAGGATTTCAAAAGTTTTGTGAGTTATGTATCACATTCGCGGGTCACCAGTCACCACCGGTACCCGAAGTACCTCAACTAAAACCCGAATGTCAGTTTTAAGAGCTCACACGGACTAATAATGGATATATCAAGGCCCTTTTCAGATATCAGTAAATTCTCGAAAACTAGCAATTCGGCTGAATAAAAGTGTATAGATGTGCTTCTCAAAACGGTCCTAATTACAATTTATGTATGTATCACGTACACTTTGATATACCTATGTTTATACGCACTCTGATTCATTTCGAATATGTCAATATACAATTGGCTGCAGTATTGGTTAAATGAAATTAACGTAGCTGGCATAATTAACATTGATTTATGTTAATAGTGTAAAATAAAATAAATCATACTACATATATGGCGGTATCGTAGTGTACCTAATGACGATGGATTATTAAAAAAAATATATATTATTAAATATATATACTTAATACAGATCCGCGTGTTTTAAATTTACGTTCCATGGGTTTTAGGTCACTGTGCCCGAGGGTGTTGTATAAACTTTTTGATACCAGCAACAAAACTCAGTAAAAACCGGCCAAGTGCGAGTCGGACTCGCGCACGAAGGGTTCCGTCCCATTATCTTTAAAAACTGCAAAAAATCACGTTTGTTGCCCCCTGATGAATTTCACTCGACAGAAAAAAATCGCGAGTTTACCCCTTTTTGGAATGTATTTTCAATACTACGGCTATATTACTGATATTTAACATTTAATTTTTGTACTCAATATAAATAGTTATAGACAAATTCGCTGGGTTTGCTTTGATAAAATGATTGGCTTAATAACTATAGCTAAATATTTACGAAACCACGCGCAGAGCTTGCGTAGAGATCGGGATGGTTAATTGTAAACTCACGCGTGTTAGAGCGGGACATTTGCGTTGGGGATAGCTCCCCTTAACTCAGGATACTAGAGATAAATTGCACGATTGCAATCGAACTCGATATGTTGCCGTCCCCTATCATAATGTACATTACAACAATTGGGGGAATGAAACGTTCTAGAACTACTAAAACATCAGATGACAGTCAGGGATTTAATTCGCATTATAAAATTTTATGAAAGCTTTTACATTTAAACCATATTTTTAATCTTATGAAAACCCTTTGTAGCGTAACTTTGTTTAATACCTTTGTTAGGACGGATAGATAACCGTCAGAGAGGTAAATTTGATGTTCGGTCCGGGCTTTATTAGGGGATTTGGGGAATATACCCGCCTCTGAATAACTTATCAGTGTGAGATCAAACAAATCGACGTTATAGCGCGTCACCTTTGAGAGTTGTCGCGGATCGAAGTACCATTAAGACCTCGCCTGGACACGTGCCAGACTTGGGTTATTATTAGCTCGTCGACAACGTCTGAGTTAATCAAGCTCAAATAAGATCAATATTTCCCGTAGGTGATGGTCCAGGGCCGGTGTACCGGCGGCCTGTCACCCGGGATTACGGACCAGAACCGACAACGATGTACGACGCCCGTTCCAAACTTCAATTTACGTCTTAACCTAATTATGTCGAGGACCAACACGTAAACAAATTAATCTTTCGTAATTGATTAAGCCACTAAAGAGTACACGAGCAGCCTGGAATAAAACTCCTGTGTACTCACACTGTTGTTAACAGCAACTACATATATAGGTATCGTTTGTGAGTTATATTGTCAACAGAATTAACATTTCTGTAACATAATTTATCGCGAAGACAGTTATTTGTGACGTTTGTTTTGCTAAAAGATATGGCTGAAAAAATACTACTACCTCTATAGAAACATTGTAGGTATATATATACATATATTCGACTTATGTTCAATGACAGCTTATAAATAGACTCGTTATACTCTCACGAAATGCATTCAAAGAAAGGCGCCAAAATTTTACACGTTCAAATGTATAGCGACTCTTTGTATTTTCGACAAATACTAAACTTATCAATCAATCACATAAAAAATCTTTATAATTGATTGAAAACATTAAGATACCGAAATGAGCCCTTAGATAAAACTCGAAGGATCTTTTAATTAGTGTCCGACCGAAACATGTTTTTTTTACCGAAACCGAAGGTTTGTGACTTTTGTGAGGCTTTAGTTTCGGCCGAAACTGAAACCGAAACTTTTACCTATAGGTGGTATAAAAAAAATAACAATTTGAGTAACAAGTGATAATTTTACCTAACTTAAAACGGAGACACTTCGCTCGCTTCGGTCGCTCGGTCAATAATATCAGTTTCGGCATTGCCGAAAGGTTCGGCAGTTTTTTGACCGAAACCGAACCTTCGACCGAAACATGACTTTTATGCCGAACCTGCCGAGACCGAAACCGAAACTTCGGTCGGACACTACTTTTTATGCAAAAGTTAGGCGTTGAGAATATTAATATTCTGAATATACGCCGAAGACTTGTTTTTCATTACCCAGCAGTGCGGCATTAGGTATTTTATTTACAAATACCCACTAAGTACCTAATACATTACAATGTATGGTTAACACCAGAGGGGAAAATTATTCATTAATCTTAATACATCTTAATAATTTGCAAATTCTATAAGTAGCATGCATCGACATAGTGCTAGTTGCTTTCCATACATAATATGTAGCGTGACCATTCGCATGAGAAATTCTGCGTTCCAACAAGAGAAACGCTTAGCTGAGTAGTTAACTTTTATTAATGGCATTACCTACGTACTGTGGCTTTTGTTTCAGTATTGCATTATTCGTTAAATTGTTCAAGCCTCATTTGACCTTATTCTTCCAGTTTAAATGTTTCGGCTTTACGAACGAAAGTAGCCTTGAGTTTTACTTTGTCCTCGAAATAGTATTTATGTTAACTGCGTGTTTATGAACTAAATCTGATGGTGCTTTTTATACATTATGAATCGGACTAAGCCGAGATAAACACATCAACTTAAGCGAACAGAGAACATTCGTTGTATATTTACTGACATGTAAAATATCAATCTGACATTAGCGCACGCTCGACAGAGACAAGTTAACCGAGTTGCTTGTGTTCTTACTCGTATTACGTTCGTTCGTTGTGACTATAAACTCACAAGAGCATATTATAATTACCTATTTATCGGATATGGCATTGCCCACAGAATGAGTTCATCTTTTGTCTCCGGATATATCTCAAGCCAATGGCACTATGAATTTTGTAGAAATTTTATAGGGGGCCGATTTTTGAGTGTCGAACGGTCGAATGTTCACTCGACATCTGTCAAAACGTCATAGTTTTTTGACAGATCTCGAGTGAAAAATCGAGCGTTCGACACTCAAAAATCGGCCCCTAGGTATAGTAACGGATACTGAAACACGTACCCTCTTCTGCTATATTGTCAGTGTGACAAGAGTGAAAAAGTTATGTTACAATTTCCTTTATAATACCTGTTTTTTACACGGACAAAATATTATAGTTTTAGACTGAAAATGGCGAGTATTGCGGACTTAACCTCATTATGATCAAAAGTAAAGAAAACTTCAGGATTATTACAATTAAAAAAACGTTATCTTTAATAATCTTAAAACTAACTCTGAAAATATAACGCCTATGTGTTTCACGAGAAACTCTGCGCAGATACAAAGTTAGTTGACTAACATACGGTATAAAATAGACATGGCACATATGTAAAGGAACCGAGAGCGCTGGGAAAAAGAAATCGCGTTAATTAACGGTGCCGGCGACCCATAAAATAGGGTACAGGGCGCAGTTTCAATGAGATTGCTTCCGTGACTAGAGTGCATGTTGACTCGTGATGCACCCTGTATTTTTTGTCGTTTCTCGTATACATGTGCACGAGAGAATTTCTCGTGAGATGTTAATCTGGAAGTTTTGACGGTCAGAATGCTGGTCCGCTAAATTAAACTAATAAAACGAAGTAAGTTAACACATCTAGTGCCGGTCACACGAATTCATGTCATTTTAGGGTTCCGTAGCCAAAATATCAAAAACGGAACTCTTGTACCTTCGTCATGTCCTCGGTCTGTATGTCGCAGACATTTTACTCAAAACTGTAGGGCGTATTAAGATGAAATTTGCAAAGTAGTTGTATTATGTAGGCCGCTACATAGTTAGACATGTCACATAAAAAAACCTTCATAAAAAAAAAACATTTTCACTTAGTTCTCCGTCTGGTTATTAGTATTTATATTTAATCATTGTCATAACGCAGTCTAATAACATATTTTGTAGACGTCCAAAAAAAAGTTGATGGTAATTACACATATTTATTACACGATCGAACGTTGTGTGAAATATTCCCTAAACAATAAACTGAAACCGATACCAGGGACTCAAAACCGGAACACGTTTTAACTCCCATCAGCCCCCCCCTCCCACCTCTCAGCACGCAGCTAGAATTTTTGTCGCGAATGGCCGTCCTAGGCCCGGGCCCCGGCCCTAATGAGCCTTAGGGCGAATCCACCACTGGTTGAAAACTTAGAACTTTTAGAACCACTTACTTGTACCTATAATCCACATACCACAGGTTACCACTAGTTATTACTTACTTGTACCTATAATCTCATGCCGGAGGGAAGAGAGTAATTACAAAACTCATTTTGTCCTGCCCTGGGGGATCATCTGGAGTAAACGTTAGAACAATACAAATATTATCGCCAGAACAAATACTAAAGAGTGTCTTTTATATACCTACCTACCCGACTGCGCAAATAAAGCCGGGTTAATAATTTATCATGACGATTAATACGTTCGGCTATAAGATCGTATATAGGTACTACGTTACAAAATCAAAATGTATGGAAGCGCTTGCGGCATTTCCAATATTTCCAATAAGTGTTTTGTGACTTGGTCCGCATACATATTGTTGACCTTGACCTGACTAATATTAACTTTGAGACGCGTTTTATAATATTTCGTTCCCTTTTATAGTTTTTAGAAATTAAGTATTACTTATGTTGTGTTGTGTTATTTATTTGGTATTTTAGTGACGATTTTCATGTGTGGCGATAATGTACTTCGTATAACTAAAAGGACTGGATGATGGATGAATCCGTATTAATACGATGAAACCGCTGGATTTATAAGTTCGAGGGATCATACGTATAGGTTGTTGATACATCGTACAGGTTGAACGTGGAAAGAATGTACATATGTCATACATATAATGGGTAGATATCAATGTAAATGTGCATGTATTCAATTATTAGAGGTATATATCAATGCAGAATTCTGCATAGGGGTGACGGGAACTATTCGGTCAACCATTAGGTAGAAGCTAGGTGCGACGCGGCGCTTTAAACTAAAAGTAGTTTCTAACCTAACCTAAAAAGGTTAGGTTAGATATACATTTTCATCATTATTTTTGCAGGTTCAAGATCTAGGGCCCGATTTTTGAGTGTCGAACGATCGACTTTTCACTCGAGCTCTGTCAAAAAACTATGATGTTTTGACAGATGTCGAGTGAAAATTCGAGCGTTCGACACTCAAAAATCGGCCCCCTAGACTGTCAAAATCCTTTTATAGTTAATTTTGTGGTTTAAAGAATATGGAAAACATATCCCATCCCAATATATTATAATTTAATGTTTTGCATATTGTTTATTTATACATATGCAACATTTGCCTGCAATGAAGTTTATGTTCCATAGGTTATTGATTCTGTAATTCGTTGAACGACGGCAATGCTGGGGTGGCGGGCGGAGCTGCGAATTATTGATGATCGAATCCAAACCGATTCAGCGAGGTGTCGGACCTCACCGCAACGCAACCCACTTAACAATATCTTAAATTTTTACCTCAACTGGGAATCACATAGGAAAACACTAGAAACACGTACATATTTTTTTGCCTGGTACCGTACCACTGTGAACACTACAACTACATGAGCGATATTGACCAGTTGCTAGTGCATGAAATATGTAGATAAGCATCCTCTTTAGCTATTCAATTCTCTTTATTTCGTATGCACTATATAAAACTGACCATAACTTTTTTAAATTAAATGAATGGCAATCATCGCCAAAAGGTTAAAAACATTTCCTGACATAAAATACCGTATATTTTCAAACGTATTATTGGTTGCCGTGCCGAACTCCTGATGATTATGTTTATCCTTCATCCTTATAAATTTTGTCGTGGAAATAAAGTCTACGTTAATCAAGGTAAAATTGTTAAAAGGGGCGAATGCTATCAAAAGGGATATTGGCTTGGGTTTGACAAATGGTGGCATAAGAAGCGTAGCGGAGCTCGGAGGGGCTGTCAAGCGGGTATCGACGTCCGGAAGAGAGCTATTCCAGCTAGTTACGACCGGGTACTGAACGCCCATCTCCATTGTCGCACACATGTTGGACTGTCGATGTACTACACCCGTTTACATGTGTTTTTTTTTCTATTAGAGCAAGCGAATGAGCCTTGAGCTGAGGAGTAACATAGTAGCATTATAGCATTGGCTAATAACCAGTTTAAAAGCGATGACGTTTTTTTTAAAATTTTCATTTTCACTTCTGACCGCCTGTCAACATGTACTTTTTTAAATATTCAAGAATCAGAAATCTCATCTGTCAGTAGTAAAACTGCATCCGTCCATCACGTTTCCTTCAAGTTAGAGGCGAAAATGCGTAGATTATCTATCTTCTACCTTCTACCACAATTTATCTGCTTTTTAATTTACGGATAGACAATGCTTTGTCTTTAAGTACGCCTTTTGTACAGTAAATACAGATGACAAATAAATATTCACTCTGCAACATCACAACTCTGTTTACTAATTGGTGATCTTGTTGTAATTATTTATGGATTTAATTATTAGTAAGAACTTCAAGGGTCTAAAACTCTAAAAGGTATTGGACGGAAAGTTTTTAATTACGAACTTTGATCAAACGGGCAAGTTCGCAGTAGTCAGTACTGTGAATGCTGTTTAGTCAACTGTCGAAACAATTAACTTTGGCGTCTTTTATATTGTTTTAAACGGTTTTGTCTTACAATAGGTAATAACGGGCTTAGACACAGAAGGGATTATACCTACTGTACGATTTCGGCAGATTTGATATTCCGTATCCTACACATGTACTTACCGTGCAGAACCTAAATTGTGTAAGCAAGGATAGCATTGTTGCAAATATTCAGATCATCCTTATGCAAAGTCGTAGTAGTCGACACGAGGGGTGCCCGCGCCCGGTGGCTGAAGCCGCGCGCTTCGCTAAGCACTGTAAATACTCCCCCGGTCACGTACCACCGCTGCAAACTGTTGAATATTAAAATATAAAATAATATTTCCACAAAGATTCCGCTGAAACTAAGAGCTCCGTGTTCGAGTTGAAAAAATCTGTCCCAAAAACAAAGCCCACAGACGCGCCATCGCGAGTTGTGAAAAATTAAATAAGTCTGGCTCTGAGTGGGGTATTTCAATTTTGCTTCTAATGCAATGTCGAACGTGTTTTTTCGGCATTCAGTTTTGCAACACGAAACCAACTTGAGTGTTTAAAATTCCAAACACTACAGATGAAATAGAATATTGCGCATCGCCAAAGAGCAAGAGAGCTCTTCATTTGTCTTGGGAACAAATAAAATGATCACCTAAATAACTTTTGATATCATCAAATTTTCGAACCCTAAAATAAGGTTGAACACTCAAAAAAAATTATCGATCAGCAATTCCGAGTCACCAAAAAAAGTCTACCTATTTTTGCAGCACTTGCACCTATTTTACTTATTGCGTTCCTATAAATTTATAATCGCATCAAAAAAATTGTCAAGTACCACCAAAAACACTAAACTACCACCTAATCTCATGCACCTTTTTTCATTAGAATTACATCCAAATATTATATACATCGCATGCTACATTTTAGTAAACAGTTACAAATTAATTGTTTTTAGCACTATAAATATTTCAGTTATTTCCAAAATGTTATAAATTAGAAAGTAAAATTCTAAATTAATTTAAAAAGCAACGCGCAATGTGGCTGTGTGAAATAATAACACGTATACTGCTATCTCACTCAATCAAATACAAAGAATTGTCTGAAGCATAAAACCTATTGATATGTCGTTAGAGTGAAAGGTACCTATTGCTGTTTCATTCTAACTACCTATTGCTGATGGTTTACAAACTGCGAGAAGTTTTTTTTTTTTAATGCGTTGACGTGAGCGCGGTTGATTGAAACCTTTTATTTGAAAATGAGTTTCGTTGATTTATTAAATTGTTAGTTTGTTATGAAAATGGATAAAGGTCCTCAAATGAGTTTACTTTATTAATATAGATAGACTTTCATGGAAAAATTAAAGGAAGTTAATAGGTAGAAATAGGTATAGGTAGGTTTAGGTTATGTTAGTTTTGCATCGGCCCGAAGGGCCAAAACAACTCAAAATAGGAGCTCCGCGGCAGCGGAGATCCGTCAATACTGTTCCAATGTCCACTAGTTTGAAATTAAAATAGCTATTTTTATTTCAAACTTCAACTTCTTAAAATCATTTAGCGCTGTCTTGCTCGCACGCGGTGCGAGGTGCGAGCGAGACGGACCGTATGGAAAACCGCATCAGTGTGCTAGCAATGAGGTTAGACTAGATTGGAACTGCTTTGCGAGTCGGACATTAAAAAACAATTGCCGCGTGAAATTTGGTGATCATGTAGTATTTCTGGGTATCGAAAGAATTATTTGGGTGTAAATAATTTTAATAGGATTACGAGCCCTGTAATATTTGGATGTAAATTATATGAAATTTGGTGTTTGAAATTAGGTGATCATTAAGTATTTTTGGGTAGTGACTAATTTATTTGTAACAATTTAATTTAATAGGTTATCGACATGTTACTTCTTTGAGTTGCACTTTATATTTAAAAGGAGTTGAAAATTTGGTGCAAATCTAGTATTTTTGGTAATCAATGTAATTTTTTAGAGCATCATTCGGCAACTAATTTGGTGGTTCGTTAAATGCTACCCATTTGTCTTTAAGTTGCAATGATATTGTTTTGGACGTTAGTTGTATTAGCATTGGCTGCATGAGTTTGATCGTATCTCTATTAGTATCTATATCCGTTGTTATTTTCATATACAAATTACTAGTTTTCATAGAAACATCGGGTCATCGTAAATAAATATTGAGTTAGTTTCATCGTTAATATCAACATCATGTATAAGCCTGCTTGCGTCTGCTTGATAGGGCGTTAGTTTTATCATCGCTGCTTGACGGCTCTGTTTGTGTTTACAAAGTCCAGCATCTGTTCGGTGAGGAGGCGCTCGCGGGAGCCCGGGCGACGGGCGGGCTGGGGGATGGGTCGGGGGATTGCACCTACGCACTCCCGGGAGCCCCCATCCCATGTCATTAATCTAACATTGCGCGGTTGAGAACCGCATTCCGCATCCGAATAACGTTATAATATTATGGCGTACTTAAGATTGTTCTTCTGTTTTTTTGTTATTTCAATGTACAGCAGAGCATCATACAATACATAAATATTTTATTGTTAAGATATAAAGGACGAATAATGTAAACATGTTTATAAATGCGAACTGTGCAGTCCGACAAAAAGTGTTGTATATGTATTTGTATACTCTTTAAAGTGTGTTTGTATGGGGTTACTCAGCTACTGACAATACTTAATATCTTGCACAAAATGTTAGACGTCATTAGGTAAGGTAGAGTAGAAAACATCGTGTTCATACCTACTAACTATGTTTATTATAGGTACCAAAACGAGACCTCAACTAAAGTTTTTATAGGGAAAGTATTGAAAGTATGCTAATCCCACTCTATAGTACTCGTCCTATAAAGGGTTTCGCTTACAAAAATGTCAAGCAATAAAGTGTTCCTTTTGTATGACTTAAGCTTTTCTACCCTTTCCTCCCGCCATTCAGCAAACTCTTACACCAAGGATCTGAAAAAACCTTCATCAGTCTCATAAATATAAAGGAATCCTTTCTAAGGTCCGTCTTTTCTGAACATACAAATCATATCAGTCTGTATCCTTATTGTGTCTCTATGAGTTACGTTACCTACGTTACTCGCATATAACCCCGAACACGTAAATAGCTAAGAACCACTTGCCCTTCTCATCTATGGAATACCTATTTGGAAAGAGAAAAATCACAGTCCAAGCTTGAATGTAATTCGTCCACTAACTAGTAGTCGTTGAACTTGTAAATAGCTGATATCGATGTGTCAATACGCCTCGTCTTGAAATTATCGTAACTCGTAACGACAAGGTCCCTCGACGGTGACCCCAACTAGGCCGTATCTATCACCCATACATAAATAACCTATTATACGTGTTTGCATTACAAACAAACTGAGATAAAAACTTATTTATTAATGTTATGTAAATATAGTTATTTTGAAATTACAAGTTATAAAACGCATTTCAACGACTGGTATTGGCTCCGTAGCTCAACTTTTCTCATTAAGCATCAGTGTTTTCGACTCAACTGGTCTCGAGCCTTGGGCCTTTTGTAATAACAGTTCCTAATGAAAAATTCTTGTCTTAAAAGTTGCCGATGAAGTTGGTACACATAATATCCCTGCGTGCGTAGATTGTAATAAGTAGCTAATTACCTATAGCTACTTTTTTTACTTGTGTGCATGTTTCCTTATGAGTTCATACTGTTTGCTACTGTTGTCAGAAGTGAGAGTTAAACGTATTTTTGGCTAGGTAATTAAATGTAATATTAGTCCAGTCGGGTTTGGTTTGGAGCAAACACGACGCTGACGCACGGCACTAAATCCAGAGACTCGTGTCGCCTTCAATTACTTTCAATTGTTCTTGATATAATTACCTAATTGTGAAACATAGCATGGTTCTGCTCCGTTAATGAACTGCTTCCACGGATTATTGCTTTAGATGGTGAGCTTAGACTTTATAGCTAAAGCAAGTCTAGTCTAATTCCTAAATTTTACGCAATTTAACGCTTACTGGGTAAACTATATTAAAATTGAGTTTCGGCAATGGGCAATTTATATTAGAAGAATACGACATTTTGTAATCCTTTTTAGCGTTCCGTACCCGAAGGGTCAAAACGGAACCCTATTGGTGACGCCCAGGCGTCCGACCGTCCGTCCGTCCGTCCGTCGTCTGTCATACAGGTTTTACAGCCAAACGGTTGGAGCTACAGACTTCAAATTTACACAGTATAAGCATCTTGTTGGCCCGAAGCCATACAAATAGTCAAAACTTATTTTCATTATCATCATTTATCATCATCATCATTGTATACATGTACAGTTTGATGCATATAAATACATGGTGTTACAATAATTTGGTATCGTACATGCTACCCTGTAAGGGCATTACAATGGCATCTTAACTTAATAACTATAGGTCATGTTTTAACATTTCCATAGGGTTAATTTAGGATGTCAATTTACAATTACATTAATATTAAATATTATTATTTTTAAATGTTTTTAAGGGGGGGCTCCCATACAGCTAAAGGGGCCGCGAAAAAAAATTATCCTACCCTATCGAGTGGGGTATAGTTGTTTAGAGCTCATTGAGTACTATATTTTTAAATAAAAAAATATTGGAAAGTTTTTGGCGAGTGTCTTAAACACTGTATTTATTTGCTGATTTTAAATGAGATAACCTACAGATTCGCTATGTGTGTGTTGATATATAGGAAAGCTATATCTCGGTCCTATAGGTGCAACGCTGCAAATAAAAATCCTCTTAGGATAAGTAATTTACACAAAAAAGTCATAAAAGTTTCTTGAATAAATCCCTTCTTCTATTTATTGTTACAAATTTGTCCCTAATACCAATGTCTTCACGAAAGTGATCAGGATAAGTGAAGCTATTGAATTTCGTTAAATTAGATTGTACACCTGTTTCGTATGTTGTACACGTTGGCTACCTCTTATAAATACGGTTTCGGAATGTGAATTAACTAATCGCCATTCCAGAACAAATGGTTTGTCGACATTGAGCCAGGACTTAAAATTCAGTGCAGAAACATGGCTGCAGCAAATAGTAAATCTAATTTAGTAAAAAGTTATCGACGAAATCCTAATAAGCACCCGTGCTTGGAGCGAGTGTGTAATAGCGTACTAAAATATTAAATGTATCATATATAATAACTACCAAAACGATCAGAATTAATTCCTTCATACGCAGTTACTTTGTTTAGTACCAGGGTTACACAAAGGTCTTGTGCGATGCTAAATTCATTCATGCTATAAATAAAACAAACGCTTCCATGTGTTGCCGAACGTACGTTGTTAGTTAAGGCTATGTTGCCCTGTATATAGTTTAGGAATTTACGGTTCTACGTCTGTTGGCAGTCGATAGCAAACAGATTACTCTTAAGCAGTCGGACGTTTGGGTGCAAGACGAATCGCAGACTCGCTGGTCTATAAAAAGTCAGTTTGTTTACATGACAGCGCTCGCCGGATATAACTGGACGGTGGTACGCCACATGTAATGGATATTGTAGCTTTTCCCAAAGTGTTTGCCACTAGTATTATGGTTCAAGCTACATAAAATGTTAATGATCGTTTGTCTTTATAGTTGAAAGAGTCGGCGTCAACGTTTGTGTCTCTAACCAAACCATTGTTCGCTTTATTATAGTTTTTAATTTAAAAAATATCGTAAGAAATTTAAATATTTTATTATTATTTTATTAAACTAAACTAAATAATAATATCATCACATTAATGTTTAAATAACTATTATTTAGGCGTGGTACAATTCCCATTATATCCCTCTTCTTCTTTCTTATTAAGTTGAAAATGAACCACAAGTCTCTAAAATAGTTTTTTAGCAAGCATTTAACGATAGGTACTTACTCGGTTATTTTTTGTAATCTGAACACGTACACAAAGCTTCATGGAGTACTGAGTATGAGTCACATCTATTGTCAGGATATGGTACCATAAATAGCGCAAGATCTTAGGGAACGCTACGCTATGCAAACTCGAGCATGATTTTAAACCGTAGTCGCCCCGAGCGTCGCGACCCGCGATGGACAATTAGAAGTTAAAACTTACAAAAGTGAAGTGCTCTCTACGCGGTAGCGCTGACGCTACGCTGCACTATAACCCCCCGTTGCCTTGAGCGACTCTTCTAAATATAATCTCTTCACATGTGATTCTACTCCCTCTCGCCTGATAAAGTATTATACCACCCTATGCAGGTCTTTATAGTCTCATGAAAGTTATATCCTAAGCGTCGTTATAGTGCTTATGGCATATTACCTGCTTTACACCTTTTCATTATTTCATCGCCTTTATTACGTTTTCTCCAATGAAACGTTTTTATAACAGGATTTATTAACAATGAGAGAAAAAATATCTTTGTAAAAGATTCTAAGCATTATAAACGAATTTGTAGTGTAAATACCTGTCAACAATACAAGTATTATGTACAAATTAGATAGAAGCGTGGGAATTCAGGGATGTGACACTCTGTTCGGAAAGGGGGACGCCACGAAGAATAGCAGCAGGCGCGGCGGGCGAGAAGAGCCACTTCATCGGGTAACGATTAATGATATCTTTAAAAACTTCCCCAACATCCTTTTGGATGTATCGGTGTTAATGTTCCCACGGATAAAACATGATAATGTTGAACCTATCCACGAAGAAATTATAACCAGGCTCTAGACAACCAACCTTCAAGTGTTAACAACTTTTTCGGAAATGAACAAGTAAACTACGACTACTACGAGTAGGTATAAGTCAGAACGATTGATTATGTATTATGTTTTAATGTTACAGACCTTTATTTATATTGTGAAGTGTTCATCTTCTGTTTTATTTATGGCTGATGGTTTAAAAATTTGGTTATGGGCTCAACTCGGTGTGTTAATTGAAGTTAGTAAAATCAGATGACAGCACCAGTCGCATACTCGTAAATACTTATATGATATTGTCTGTATGATAGAAATAGAATAAATAGACAGACACCTTTCTTTATTCACTTTATTTCCTGATGAACTTAAAATTGTAGATAATATTAATATGTACAGCTAACGTACTTCTAACCTGTATGCTATAAGATGTTGTTCAATAAGTTAAGATAAAGGGTTAATCTAGGCCATCCAGGGCAGGCATCCTGTGGAGTTCATTCAAGATTGCAAGCAATAATCTAGCGGTTACGCCGACACCGATGTGAAATAAACTCGATTATCTCTTAGTCGGACGGTGTGACCCGTGTGACGCCATGCTTAGGTAGATCCCATAATTAAACTTATGACAGTATGCCACCGTACCGTACCGTTTATTGACAGGCCTTGCGTAGCGTTCTTCGGCAAACCCCGAACTAAATTGCAGCACATGACGATGTTCGTTATTTTATATATAACTAGCTTTTCTATGATTTTCGGGAAACAAACTGTCCTATATGTTAATCCAGGCTATACGTTTCATCCAAACATCTCAAAGTTCTAAACTTTCGCATTTCACTAGTATTGTTATGTCGTTATCTAAAAGTGTAATCGTAGGAGTAAGGATTTTTTAGTAAACTGCACCTAAGTTATACACTCCAGTCACTCCACCTATGCACATTATCATCATCCTCTTAGCGTTATCCCGGTGGGTCCGCTACCTAATCCCAAGATTTTGCGTAGGCACTAGTTTTTACGGATGCGACTGCCATCTGACCTTCCAACGCGAGGTAAACCTAGACCTTATTGGGATCAGAACACCTATGCGCTATGCACATAAAATCTTCTATAAGTAAATGATGTCTATGTGATGTGTGAGGACATATTTTTTATTTGGTTTTAATCGTAAGGTCATGACATGACTACAATGGCGACAACAATTAGACATCCATAAGTCAGCTACGTAGGTACATCTGCCCGCCAATCAAGCGTGCGGTTAGTGAGTAGACTACGCAATTGTGCTCAATAACCACTTCCTAATTTTCGTCGTATCCGGCACGGCGCAAGTAATAGCCTAATAAGTATTTTAAACATATACAAGCCACGAACCAGACGAAAATAACCTATACTATGTACCTATTTATTAAAGTATAAATGAGTTTTTTGTTTTTTTTTTTTAATAAAAAAAGAAAGCTTTTTAATTATAATTACTTATTAACTTACAGGCGAAAAAGAAAAAAGATTGAACCAAGCGTACGTTTTCCTGAATATAAAAATAATGAATCTTTTAATTAAAGAAATCCTTAACTATACCACTAAATGAGGCGAAATATGTACATTAAATTGGGATGGGATAATTTAGGTTAGGTTTAGTTAATTCCGTTTTGTGTTGTTTTTTTTTATAATTAATAATAAAATAAATAATTTATTGAAAAAACGTTTTACAGATATATACTTACGTACTAAAATGTAATAATAAGGGATAATTACAAAGGCCTGAACTAGGTTTCCCTGTGTTTCAGGCAAAAGATAGGGCAATATGACTATATTAAACATAACTTGCAGGCTGTATAATAATATTAATTTAACTTTACAATGTAATAAAATTCTATTCTTATTAATTTCACATAATTCACTTATTATTAAAACAGTAATCTAATCATTTAATAACAACTAAAAGGTCAGTGAGTACAGTAATGAGTACACATAGGAAAAATAATTACACTATGTTATGGATACTTACACGTACTCAATTATATAGTTATAGTCCCTTCTTCTTGACCTAAACGTTATTTTGCTTAAATTACAAAGGATTATTTTTCTGTTTACTTGTCGTGGAATTTCGCAAAATAGTTTCCATTTTAATTAAAGACTTTACAGTATTGTTAAATTAACCAGGTAGGCAGTTATCTATTTGAAGTAAAGGGTGGGAATACTGGGAATAGCCAAGTCCCAATTCCAATATTGCTTAAATTCAGCAGTAACAAAGCGGGAAGGGTGTCCTGCCCGCGTGAGACTTCACTCGCAATTTAATTTTCCCTCGGCAGGCGTTTCGGACATAAAATAAAAGCAATTCTGTCTACGTAGTAAAAGCCGCTTTTGTGCCATCGATGTCGATCTTTAAATTAATTTAAGGTTAATTGTTCGCTAGGCCGAAGTATTTATCATGCTAAATTAATGTTAGGTAGAAAAATCCTCTCTTAAAAGGGGTTTGCAAATTGCGTGTCAAGCGCGCGTGGTGTGGTGGTTCTCGCAATGAGTGATGGCTGACGGCCCCGTGCGATGCTAGTTCGACAGTACGCGCGTTGGCACAAGCTTGCCGCGTCAATATTTCGATTCGCAGCCCAGAAACGTCAACTATTAACGGACGCACATATTTATTGCGACAGAATTATGTGTTGACCACGTCCCTGAAATGAAATGACTATAAATCCTTTGATATAACTACGCCGGACCTATGAAGACCATCGTACTTGATCTAAATATTTCAGTTTTATGTTGTTTTTTATTTATTGGACTGGCTAAAATTCTCATAATTTAAGTATTTTTTTTACGGATCCTACTTTTTTATCACTTGAAGCTAGTTCAGTCGCCATTACGTTCGTCATCTCAGGCGGAGATATTTCTGAATGTTTATTGACCGCAGTGTCATATAAAAACCAAAGGGTTAGCTTCTGATTCTTCACTCATATGCACGTTAACCACAAATCAATCCTTGTAATCTGGAATATGTTGATGCTGATAGTGATTATGCATATGTACTAGCTGTAATGGTTTTTTTTTATCATATACTCATGTCTTCGCTTCCTTAATTCTTATTTTCATATGCGAGAAAGAAATGAATCTTCAGTTAAATAATCAATTTAATTGTATGTATTTCAGCACATGGTGGGGACGGGCATGGCGAACCCGTTCCCTGCGGCGGCGGCGGCTGCGGCCGCAGCGGCGCAGTACGCGGCAAACGGCGACGCGCTAGCCGGCGTGAAGCCCGACGCCGGCGCGCCCAACCCGCCCCAGCCGCCGCTCGTCAAGGGCGAGGGCCCCCCGCCGCCTGCGCCGCTACCGCCGGCCAACTTCTCACCACAACCACCGCCTCAACCGCACCCACCCAACTCGATAGACAATCAAAACAACAGCTCAGTAAGTTTACTTCAAAGCGGTTTTGTAACAAATAGTTCATTATGATAATTTACAACAATGCTTCATTTAGGCTGGGTTGCGCCAAACCGTCTGTAATCGTAAGCGGTGTTCGTCAAATCTGATTGTATGGAAAGTTTGACAAGTTCCTATGGGATGACAGCTGTACATATTTCAATGTAGGTACTTACTACATCACTTGTAACAGACATTCATGGCACTAGGATTTTGCATGCCATGCCTGCCTTGCAAAGGCTCGCAAAATTTTAGTCATGAGTAACTATTTGAACAATCATTATTTTGTTTACAGCAAAGCGATGGTGATTCAGCAGAAGAGAGCACGCCGGTGAGCGTGGCGGCCGTGGTAGCACAGCAAGCGGCCGCAGCCGTGGCGGTGGCGCAGCAAGCGGCGGCGGCGCACGCGGCGGCCGCAGCGGCCAGCGCGGCCGTGGCGGCGGGCGCCACCGCGGCCTCCCCCGACAAAGGACTCGTCCCCGTCTCGCAAGCCTCCCAGCCCAAGCGGTTACACGTCTCAAATATACCCTTCAGATTTAGAGATCCTGATCTCAGAAATATGTTCGGGGTACGTACTGCACACCTATCGCCCTTCCGCAATACATTAGCGAGAGCACGGCATGATCGAAATTTGTGTTTTATTCGTAGATATTAATATCGAGATTTTAATTTACAACGTTTTACATTTCAGCAATATGGCACAATACTTGATGTAGAAATAATCTTCAACGAACGAGGTTCAAAGGTGAGAATATGTTATACTTACACTTAGTGAAAACAAAACCAAGAAGTGGCTCTCTGAAATTATATCTTAACGATAGCGATTTCACTGTGGCTACTTCTATTTGTTAACTCTATTTTTGAGACAGTACGTACTCTCAGAAAACTTAAACGACGTTACAGTAATTCGTATTCTATGAGTACCTATTTGTTTCAGTATACATATTATGCAGAGTGAAATATTGGCATGTAACGTAGTCGTGCAATCTTTCGATTTTATTATTACTGACACAAGCAAACAATCTGAGTGGCTTGTTTATTATTTTTCTAAACTATAACCTTTTGTTGCTTAAGGTACTTGCGAAACGTTACATTTAAAAATATTTTTCTCTCAATGCAGTCATACCAAGTAACTTTGAATACTTTTTATATATCATACGGCCTATGTAATGTCTTCCTAAATTATGTTTGGTTGCAATTGATTTCAGCAAACGAAAAAAAAAAATCCTTTTCAATGATGATATTGTTGATACCTGGGGGCCGATTTTTGAGTTTCGAACGCTCGAATTTTCACTCGAGATCTGTCAAAATACTATGATGTTTTGACAGATGGCGAGTGAGAATTCGAGCGTTCGACACTCAAAAATCGGGCCCCAGGTTGTTCCAAGTTACTGGGATTGAGTCTAATCGTTTCTTGTTTTTTTCTTCAAACAGAAATGTAAAGGTTTTTAATGTAATCCAGTTAAACATATTACAAGTAATTAAATAACACTTAACGTGTATTGTATTACAACCCTTAATGTAGAATACAAATTGTTTGTATAGGAAATAACACGAAACGAACTTGTAATATGTATCTTCAAAGTATTGCAATATTGTCCTTATTATTCACTATTACTTATTAGTAACAGAACGTGTAAAATTGTAAAATCTTTGAAGTTACATAAATATTTCTTTACAACAATTGCTGCCCAAACAAAAGTTTATACTTGTTTAAAAATGTCTCCTTTTAACAAATCATTTATCATGCCTTTGATATAATTATCTTCGATTACATGCAATGACGGGTTAACCAATCTAAAGGCAAATGGGCTTAAATCAATATTAATACATTGTATTTAAGAATCTATCTCATAGCATATTCTTGGTTTTCATGTTTGGTGCAGTATTCTAATAGCATTGTAAATTTACATTGAACAAATGCTGTTACAAATTCTATTATTTGAATATCTTATTTAATACTATTAACAATTTATGCTTATGACATATTTTTCTTTGTCCCTCTAGATTCCGAAGTCGAATTTGATAATGACTAAAGTTACTTCAACTAATTTGTCTTTCAAAAATAAGTCCTGAGCATAATTATGTTGATAGAACATGTTGTGCTCTTATTCATTGAATACTCAAAAAACAACTCACTGTAAATGTCAGTTCCCTTTAAAAGTGAAACACAAGATATCGAAATGATTTTTTTATAATAATTGATTGGATTGACCGCTTTTTCGTGTTTACTGCTTTCCTTGTGTCAGTTTGGTGACCGCCCCTAAAGTAGTCCATGCTCGCTCATAAAGAAAGTATTTACTTCTTACAAATAATAGCTCCAAATTTATTTTTTCTTCAAAGCCTCACATTGGGATATGCAGTATTAGAGAATGATGCATCGTCACTTTAACAGCTGATTTTCTGAGTCATATTTTCAGGACAGCTCTATTATTCATCACTAATATGTTATATCGTCCCAACTGCACTCGCATTTCTCTCGTTGTGTGTACATATTGACTGTGAACATAGTTTTACGAATCATAGCACATAGTCCTGAATGGCTTACTTAGGTCAACATGTCTTTATGCGTGTAGTTTGGATGATGGACTCATTCTGAAATATTTAATCCTGTCTATTAGATTGATAGTGACCTTAATATTTTTGTCCTCTTTCAATAATATAAACAGTTCCATTACACGCTTCCTAACCAGGGAACATGATGTATTCATTAGTATTGGGCATGTATATTCGCTGGTCCTGATAATTGTCTTAGTCAATCGATAACGTTAGTAATCCGTGTTTCCTAGTACTACTTATCTAGGGTGCATCACTTAGTTTGGCTTTATCTCGAATGTCATTTGTGTCTTCTTGGTCTGTACGATCGAGTTTTGTGTCTGTCATCACAATGGAGAGCTTGCATAGCGCGCCGTATCACTGCGGGCGCGCTGCGACCGCGTCGCGTCGCGGAATGGCATCTAGCCATCTCTCGCTATCAGTTTTCTCTTTCTCTCTGCCCAAAAATATTTTTATTATTATAAATACTTGCACTCAGAATGGTAATAATAGAGCTGTCATTGCTTTTATAAGTGTAAGCGTTTCGTACAATCAGCAACTTGTTTGTCACTTTCACAACTCGTCTCTTCCACTGTACCGTGTGTTGTGCTAGCTGCTTTTTGTATCTATGGATTATCACCGTTTATGGACAGTAGCTAACTTGTCTCAGCACGACCTATTGTATTACTTCATAGGCTAAGACATGAATGCTGTTTTTACTGTTAGTCTTCTACAATGATAATGATTTTGGATGAATTTAAATCATGACATAAATGAAGCTAAAGTTTAGGTTGTGATTGCTTATGACGTTCATTAATGTATTAGACTTTTCACTGTACAAAAATGCACATTAATGATGTCTTAGTGTATTCGTTAGTGTAGCCAATAATCATTATAATTGTTAAGAATATGAGCAATAGCCATCAATCGTCGAACCCCGACCGTTAAGACAGCTATTCCTGTTGTGTTCTTACAACAATCTATCGGTCGGTCATCTCCAAAGAGTAGAACAAATTGCAGCTAACATTCCACACAAAGTTGAACGTTGTGTCATATACTTAGTAGAAAAACCTCTTTACATAAGACTAGCTTCGAGGTGTATAAATGTGAACTTTGAAAACTACTCGAACACTGTGATACAAACACTCCTTCTAAAAGTACAGACTACTAGGTCGACCGACATATTAATTTACTTTAATCCAACGCTTATGTGTACCCATTCAGCTAGAATACGCTCAAAGTATCAACGTAATAAAATCAATTAATATCCTCTCGATTTTTTCACTAGAATATTTAAATAAAGAATATGCAATGCATAAATGTTAATTTTTGTTGCACGTTGTTTTTTGAGCGACGCTGTTTTTAATGCATGTTTTGTCTGTCTTGCATGCAGGGATTCGGTTTTGTAACATTCGCAAATAGTGGTGATGCGGAGCGAGCACGAGAGCGTCTTCACGGCACCGTGGTTGAGGGCAGAAAGATAGAGGTGTGCATGACTCAATGAATACCATCTGTACCGTAGCACTGTAACTTAACATCCCGCTCCCTGCCCACGCCCGCCACGCCCGCCACCGCCACCTGCGCTCGTCTGCTCTGTAGTTACTGTCATGCTAGCAGCGCGTGGGGCCGGCGGCCCGCCTTAGCACTAAGTATGCCGACGAATAATCCACAAACAAACCTTATTTATTTTATCCCTTTACTCTCTAGACGGTCATTTAAAATGCCGATCGAAAGAGAGACTGTCTCACAGAGAACTGTCTGTAGAACGAACCGTTCGTCCCAATGCCGCAGAGGTAAGACTACAAGTAAAAATTTTAGCTCAATTCTATCTATACATTCTAAAAATAATTCGAAGCACTAACAACGATTTCGGCAACTGAATGGCATTCAATATTGTTGTTCATCAAACTCCCTCTAACTGAACCCTCGACGACAACTTACTAACACCTCCTGTTTTTCCTTTATCTCACACTGGAGTGTCAAATGTCTCGACTATTATTTAACATTCACCGTATTATTTATCGTCAGAAATGACTCTGCATACGTACCTAGTATTTTAGTAATTTGTAGAAAAAAATTAAACTATTGAGACATTTGATACAACATTGGCTGACTTTATACTAAATTCATAATTTAATTCACAAACAATGAACAAAATATATCATATAACAAATACCTTTATGAATTGATGATTTATTGGGTTCGAATCCCAAACCAACATCTTAATATCTAGTTAAATGTTAGGTTCAAAATGCTAAGTGGTTTCGAGTACTACTGCATATTTAATATGAAAGTCAACCAAAGTGGTTGTTCTTTTGCATTTTCAATATTGTAGAATTCGCATAATTCATTTTTGTTCCTGTTAATTATTTCCTCTTAATTTGATTGAGCTTTTATTTATAAAAAAAGTCAGCCAATATAGTATTATTTCATTTATACAACCAAGAGGTATTCCCACCTTTTACTACCGGTTGATATTACTGGTAAAAAATGGAGGCAAAAATCTAGATGTTACCAGTGATTACAAATCGATGGTACAAATGGGAATAACCTCTTCCAAGAAACCCATTCTGATATAGTCTAAAATTTCCGAACCAGGTCAATAACGCAACTGCAAGAGTACAGACAAAGAAGCCTCCTACAGTACCAAACGGTAAGTGAATCCCGTAATCTGAATTATTACTATCAGACTCCTTAATAAAACTAGAATAAAATAAAATAATAAAAGCACGCTCAGATTTCTCTTTTGATCCATCCAGTTATTCAGGCTAGAAATGGATCAGTTCCCACTTTGGGTGAGAGAGCTGGATTGTAAAGATCGGTGTTGTTAATGTACCTATTTATACGTATATATGTTGGCTAGTACCGTTGTTTGAATGCAATTAGGTGAATGCTATTTAGAGATTGAGTCCACTGTCAGCCGGAGACAGTCTGGGCCTGGCCCGCTCCTCAATGCTGCGCAATGCATCGACTCGCGCAATCCGTGCACTCTACTTCGCACTTTTACTCTTTGTTTATTAATAAACATGTTGCCCAACTGCATTCCTAACCTAAATAACGCTCCCGATCGGACTATCTTCACACGATAATACATTACTACTAACATTTACATGGCGGTTGGTGTTGAGGGTTGTCTCCGGCGTCTGTGTCACTTGTCCGCGACAAATTAACGATCGTCTGCGAGCGAATTACACCGCCAATTAGACAGCTTGTTAGTTTAACGTTAACGATTTCCTACCACATATATATATATAGGCATACCCATTACTCTATCTGTTAATTATTTTAACATTTAATGGAATGAGCGTCAAAATATTGTCTTGCACTATCGACACCTATAGGTACTTTTTCATGTAGTGAGAATGAAATTAATTCTACCTCTATAGTATTAGAAATAGACAGAAATATTAAGTAATTAGCGTCTTTTTAACATGTTCTTAACTTGTTTCAGTGTGCGTCCAATGGCCCGAAGGTAAGATCTTGCACACCTATACATATTATACACTTTTCACTCGACGATAAAAATGCTTTCGCGTCTACATTTTATTATAACATTAATTCGAGCATGATTTCTTTACTTAATGTGGTGGGACTATGTGGTTGATTAGTTCTAATGCTCGATGCGATCTTGTATGTCACGAATTGATTTTACATCATTTGTAAAGTTCCTCTAACGGCCATGCTTCTTTAGAGCAGAAAGTCAACGGCTACGGGCTTGTGTGATAATACCAAAGCGGACGGGAACGGCCCTCGTAGACCCGTCTATGTGGGCTTGCTCTCGTCGCTTTCGTGTGTGTGATTTCTGGCGTGCTGTAATGTGGCATGGCCCGGACATCATTGTGAATAATGAGCTACATTCCAACATTACCCGACTGCGGCGAAGCCAAAGGAAGGGTATACCTACTTAATATACTAGCCTCGTAATTAGAACTGCATTCTAGTATAGCATCACTAGTAATCTTAGTTTTTTGTTTATAATTTGTGATTAATGGTCGGATAATGTCGTACTGGCTTCCTTAAACTGCACTCGAATGAAATATTCAACAAACAATCGGTTAACCGAAGAGACGCGTCGGTCCGAGAGAAATCGTAGCGCTAGCGCCAGAAAGTAGGTATAATGTAACCACCCCATCGCTAATGCCAGCCATAATGTAAAATAATGGTCCCACGTTAAGACTCGACAAAAATAAAGCAATTCAAGTAAATGTAGAATTGAGAAAAAGTCTTAATTGGGTACTTTCAACATGAAAAAAATATATGGTCACTTTGAACTATCAAAATATCACAATAAATTGTAAATTATAAAAGATTATCAAAATTATAAAGTATTAGTAAACCTGCCAAGAGATCCTTGTTAGAATGAAATATTAATTGTGTGGCAATTATTTATCTAAACGTAGTAAGTATTTCACTACCAAAACGTGGTCGTGGGGGTGGTGGTATGGTCAAGTACTCGTTATGCCCACCGCTCCCTATTTTGTCGGTTTTTTTGTGCGAGTCAAAGGGCCGCATATCATAACATTCATAATCGCGCGAGTAGGGCAGTGTGTGGCCGCAGCGATCAACACCGCGGTGACCGCGGCAGCCCGACGAGCATAGTGTCGCCGTAGTATAATTGCCAATTGGAGATGGCCCCATACAGACATTTCAAATTCAAATGGTTTATTTAATTAATGCGTTTCATGAGAAGTACTCACAACATTGTCTTAAAAGCTGTATAAGTAATAGCTGTTTCAACATGAACATGAGGGTATAGTAATGGAACTAAAATTAGGTAGGTACTTATAAATTAAAACACATACACTATTACAAAATAATAGTTTCTTACTTAAAAAATGGCACAATTTGACGCTATTAAAAAATGTATCGTTTCTTAAAAACTGGTTCGAAAGACATGATGAAAGTAACCAATGCGCGTGTCGAGTCTGGCGGGCTAGCACAACTTGCTGTCAGTGTCAAGTCGTATCTCGCGCGACTCAGCGATTCCTGTCTCGCTCGAACTGTGCGAATAACAAAGAGGAGGGTAGATTTTTCTGTACTCGCGTCGCGTCGCAGCGGCAGTTGTGCTAGCCCCGCTGGTGGATCCTCTGGGCGCACGGTGCTGGGGTGGTGAGTGAGCTGCGCTGTGTGCGCAGGGCTGCGGGTGTCCGGCGTGTCGTGGCCGTGGCTGGGCACGGCGCCGGCCGCGCCCGCGCCGCCGCTAGTGCTCGCGCCGCGCGCCGCGCAGCGACGCAGGTAACGCATGTTGCACCGTAGTCTGTGTGTTGCATGTAGCGCCGCGCGCCGTGCTGCGCCGCGAGCAGCGCGACCCGCCCCTCCCGCACGCCGTCCTGCCCCGCGCCGCCTACGCGTCGCCGTTGCACGCATACGCACAGTGAGTACTCACCGCACCGCACCGCACCGCACCACCACCACTTGGTGCGTGTCATGACGACGGGCCCCTCCACAGCGATTCTCATACTAATCTATGCGCAATGTACGGATTAGGCTGTGGAGAGGCGTGTCGTCGTGGATGACACGCACTATACCGACCTTCCTGCTATCCCATACCCACCCCTCTAGTTCGTCTACGTACTTACCTATTTTTATAATTATTTAATTTTTAACCATTAACTTTTTCAACGCTTTGTCAAATACTAAAACGTGTTGAAAAGTTGTCACTCGCGCGCCATGCCGTGGGAATGTCAAACGCGAAGTTGAACCCCATAAAAATGCATCTGGACCTAGACGTGACGGATATACCCGGCGTTGATGGTCATATACATATATATGTATACCAACAACCGCCATGCTCAACTTAATTGCCCCAAGGCAAAGCCGGACGTGGGAAATTTAAAATAATGGGACTATAACAAACCATTTTAATTTAAATAAAGATCCTAACAGCATGGAAATTGGATGACTCTCTCTCTCTCTCGCAATGAGAACATTCCAGTATTTATTGATTGTATATCTAGATTAAGTTTAACATTACTATCGCAGGAGTACAAACCTATCCTGGCAAATCCGATCCAAACGCCACCACTGATGATTCACGACCTCAATTCCTCGCTCCCGCTCACCATCCTATCAATCTTCCCTATTGGTATGACCGTTTACAATAATTGTTAGAAAATAACCAATTTACATATTAATATTTAGTATTTTACGTTCGATGAAAGTGTAACTAACGACTAACTGGAACGTTTGCTTAGCGCACTGTCGTGTACAGTAGACTGCTGCTCTTCACAAATTTATTGCACATCAAGTATATTATACCTCTTTTTTCTTTTCTTTTTCGTAGAATTGTAACATCTCTTTAAATGCATTTTACGGGTATTGTAGTTGATTCTTGTATGTAGTATGTACTCTAATGATAACTTATTCTTTGCCTTATAGCCAATATTCCAATATTTGTTTTTATTTTAAAAAGCTTATTAGACTTAATTCAATATTATTAACATTATTTGGTTGTACGAATTTGGATACGTCATTCGCTTAGGTATGCTTACATAGGCTAACGGCCCAAGCGAATAAAATATTCTTAATAAATGATACATATAAATACTAGCATAGTTTTAATTAGTACAATATGATTGTGTCCGTAAATTTCTTCGGAATCATAATAGCAAATGTGTAAAATGAGTTACCAATATGATTTGTTTTCGATTTCCAGCGTTTATTACGACCCGTTCTTAGCTGCAGCAGCCACGGCTGACTCCAACTACAGACTACAGGTAACACATCAACTGGCATGCTTTTTACATTGACATACGTAATTTCACCAAATATCTGTGTGTGTGGAAGCCCGGGCGCTCCGCGCTCTCAAGTCGGAGTGCCGGTGTGTGAACCTATCGTGTGTTGTTACAGGCCGCGAAGCCGGCAGCCGAGGTAAACATCACGCCTCTAGCTCAATTTGATCGATATGCGACAATATCTGTATCTCTATCGCTTCCTGATTCATGTTACCACCACGCTAGTATAAGTCAGATGTAAATCATTGTGGAGTGAGTGCTGGGATTTTGTTTGCTCCTTTTTATTCGTATGGTCCTTATTGGTAATCCACAGTAATATATTAAGGGTGCACATTGTGTTTGTGGTAACCGAGACGATGGCTGCTGTTGAGTTATCCTTGTTCCTTTGGTATTGTGGTGGGTGATTTAGTTTGCGCGTTTGCTGCAGCTGTGAATTGACTCGAACAGAGGCTAATTATTATCATGCTCCGAGTAGAACATTGAGCCCACAAAGTCGTAATTGCTACTATCGAAGTATACTAACCATCACCACGTAGCACTTGCTAAAGAATGATAGTGACCGTAAAATTTGGGTAGTTTTTGTCTTAATTGTTCCTGTCTCAATCAATAGTGCATGCCCATTTGGTTCATTAATTACCTACCTATATGTACTAAATTTTCTGCAACAACTAACCTCTACATCAGAGTCCACGTAAAGTTTTGAGACCGCAGTCGCTTGCCTCCCCGGCCGCGCCAGCATACCTGCCTAATACCTACTTCACTTCTTGAGTAGCGGAGAGTTGGCGGCTGATGCGGCACAGAACCGTAGGCAGAATGGGCTCTTTGCTGCAGAAAATATTCATCATTAGAGTATTAAATAAATGCTGCATGTTATAGGCACTTGTGTAAAATTCACTGACTTTCGTAATTTACCACGTACTGTGTTACAAATGGGTTTAAGTGCTTTATTATTATGCATCGTTCTGGCTTTTTTCTTTATGGCTCATGTAAGCTAAGGGCTTCTAAGTTTCACAACATGCGGCGACAGTGGTGAGTGAGATCTTCGAATTTCGATGGGCAGTAGACATGGTAAAGTATTTATTCGAAATATAATAACTATTCAGACAAATCGCGAAACAACATTTCACGTAAATTGAAAACGTATGATTTTTACCTTTTAAAAGCATTGCCTTCTTGTGGGCTCACTGTTGGATGCTCGTATAATGAACAACGTTCGTAGTTAATTTACGCGGATATTTGATAATGTCCTGTTAATGGTCAACACTCTGCAATAGGATCATGTTCATAGGTTATACGTACCCGCCTACGTCTTGATTGATAATCGGTTAGGAAAATTAGATTTCTCCTTTTCATTGCACAGTCTTTCTCGTTTTCAAATCTCATGACTCGATATAACATGATAATTACAATCGTCCTTCTTAGGGCTGTCGATACCTACAATGCTAATATTAGGTATGACCTAATTTAATTTTGCCTAATACTCCTAGATTTCAAAATGCTAAAGCCTGAATACCTATTTTAAACACCGGATTGTTTTAAAGATTAGACTATGAAATAAAGTTGTTGTTGCGTTTAGTAATTATGAGACTTTATTATTCGTTGCGATATCTAGGAGTATTGGAGTATCGGTCAAAATTAAATTAGGTCTCCAGGAGACAGCACTGGAATTACAAATGTAAGTTCATGATGAGGATCATGATAGTTTGGTAAAGGAAGTACCGCCGGCCGCTTATAATAATTATAAAATGCAAAAGCGAATAACAAGATCGCGAGTTCGAGAGCAGAATGTTAACCTATCGATCGGTGGACAGGCGGCAGCAGCAGCAGCAGCCGCCGCCGCGCCGCTGCTGAAGTCGCCGCTGACGTCGGCGCAGCACGCCGCCGCCGCCGCCGCCGCCGCCAATTACGGCGCCGCCGCGCGCGCCGCCGCCGCCGCCGTCAGCGCATCGCAGCAGCCCGCCACGCTCGCGCCCCTCGCTGCCACGTCAGTCTAATATTAGTACATTACTTACCAAGGGCGATAAAACAAAGAATGTCTCAGATCGCAGGTATTTTACGCCCGAGCCGAAGGCAAGGGCGATAAATATGCGATCTGAGGCTTTCTTTATTATCGCCCGTGGTAAGTACAAAATTTTATGTCACCCCCTGGCCAGGAAGTGGGTTTTTTCGCGCGCGGAGCGTGCGATAATGGCCACTTTATGGCCAGGTGTGACATAAACTTACTTATAGGATCTTGCTCCGGTCGCGTTGAGTTATGTATTAAAGCGTGCCACACACAAACTGTGCTGTGGCGGTCAGTTGTACACTATAAATATCCTAACATTCATTCAGACACACGCGGCCTTGATTTTCTTTTCATACTGTCCACTGGCCGCCCCCGCCACCGCGTAGCTAAAGGGGGGTGCGGATTTTTTTTTATCTACCCTATCGACTGGGGTAACGTTGTTTAGAGCTCGTTAAGTGCATAAATTCTGTAGTTTTTGTTTTTAAAAATATTGAAGAATAAAGGAACGAGAAACCATTTTATAAATTTACCTTTCTCCCTATATGGGAGCCCCCCTCAAAAACTAAATGGATGGCTTCAAATTTCCACAGTTTAAGCATCGTGTTGGATCTACTTACATCGTCAAAAAATATTTTTAAACGCTTATAAGGGGGGCTCCAATACAGCTAAACGGGGGCGCGAAAAAAAAATATTGACCTACCCCATCGAGTGGGATATCGTTATTTAGAACTCGTTGAGTGCATAAATACTGTATTTACTGTTTTCAAAAATATTGAAAAACAAAGGAATGGGAAGCAATATTTGATTAACATCGCCCCTTGAAAATCTCCTTGAATATTCACTCTAGCGAAAAAGTGTGTAGAACCTTTTTTGTGGAGAATTTTATGTACATATTTTATCTCTTAGAACAATTTTTGCGGACTCGCACTTGGCCGGTTTTTTGGTGTTCTTTCTTGTGGAACAATTACAATATTGGATTTGTAGGTTCGGTTGCATTGAAACTAGTATGTGCTTTGTGATAAAGTGAATTAGTAATTATACTTATTTTTACACAGTATCTATCGTGTTAATAGAAATACATATTACACAGTTGTATTATATCAGTAATTAATTATACTTACGAGCTTTCTCAGTAAGACGAGGTATTAAAAATGTTTATTATTATTTTTCAGGTACGGTAGAGAATATGCGGACCCGTACCTCGGCCACAGCATTGGTCCGGTCACAGGTTATGGGGTCAGTATCAAACTTCTATGCTGCAATTTAACATTAATTTTTACTCAAACGTCCAAATTTTAATGTCGCAATATATTTTTTCCAGACGGCGGTGTACAGAAGCGGCTACAACAGATTTGCGCCGTATTAAGCCAGCCAGTGGAACAAATTACGATTTTTACTCGAATATGGATCTACCTTCGTTTCCTTTGCCCTAACATGACAATGGACTCTCTTTGTAAAGGTACAAACATAATTTTATTATACATTAAGGAAACAGTAATAGTGCTAGCCGATCGGTTACTGTACAAGCAAGCTTGGGTAACGTAGTCGTCCCACGCGGCGGACTCAACATACCAAAGTAATTATTAAACTTTCTAACACAAATAGTCTTAAGTTCAGCTGTTATTGTTTACGTGTAATGCATATACAAGTGCGAGCAGCTAAAATGATGCATTCGACGGTTTTGATATTTGTAAGAATTAACTATTTTATTGTAATCGTTCGGGTGGCGAACTACCTAAATTGGTAAATAATGTACGCTATTATTTAGTGTAGGTGTTACACTTAATATTGTAATTGACAATAGAAAAATACTTCATGTAATAACGATATTTAGTGAGCTTTGCACTTGCATATCATAGGAAATTTGTAAATATTGAAACCCAATCCCATTTCGACTCGTTAGTAAACATTTTTTGGCTCTCAAAACCGTACTAATTTCTCGACAACTGTTAATATAGGTAGGAACTCCATTTTACAGCTACCTAATTTAGGTAATATTTTAGTTTTGTACTGAACATAGGAAGATACTTGTTTTAAAGGCACCAAAAGTCGATCTTTTAACTAATACCTAGAATATTTTACTTTAGAAACTCGAACTATTTCATAAGTAGGTACAGGTGCAAAACTAACCATTTTAGAACTGTTTTGAAATATTTCGTGTGGTGCAAATATTATGCGGTGCCATTTACTCGGTTGTTAATTTACAACATATTTTTCTAAAGTTACCTGTGTACTTTTTTGATGTTTTACTTTATTTTGAATAGATAGTCGTAGAGATTCCTCGGTGTAAGTCCCCCGTACCGTATGTGTCCCGCGTTGTGAACGTGCGCTTCGAGCCTAGGTTGCAGGAGCCGTGCCGGGCGACCGGCCGGCGCCGGCGCCGGCGCCGGCGCGGAACCTCTTACTTTCTGTCTTGCTGCGTACAGCTTCGCAAACTTTGGTAAATGTTTACTTTCCCAGTCTGTTTATTCACAAATTTAACTATTGATCGCTAGTTTATAAATGATAGCATTTTATTGAATCGTAATCGTAGGCATAACGCTTAAATGTAGTGTATAAGAAAAGAAGGGAGCTCCATCGAGCTCTTACATATCATTGAGATTTCTCCTTGTAAATTAGTTTACACGATATTTTCATTAACAGTGTCTAATTTTGACAGCGCTATTTTAGTATTTTTATCCAATTAGTCTTCATTTTATTGATCAAACACGCGTACGGGTCCAACCCTTTTAGACGTCGTAAATTTTAGATCGAATGTTTAAATTAGGATTGTAAAGTAATGTAACATCTACGAATTCGCTCAAACTTTATACCAAAGCACAAAAACCCATCGATTCATACGTAATTGGAGCATTCGTGTCGTTCATTTCCACTCAATAGATTTAGTAGTCTTTCAGTTAGAAAAACTTACAAAGTCTGCAAAATCACGGCATTACTCATTAGGACCACGTTTTGCACCTTCGAGCCGAACACTTGTTACAATACGATACCCACTTGCAGGTGTAAAACTGGCGTAGCCCAGCCAAGACACATTTATTCGTACTGAGTTGACACGTAGTCTGCCATTTAGATTATTATTTTAACACATCATACTTTGCTGTAGCAGATCTGATTTTTCGTTTTTATTACTATTTATAAGTATTTTATTTGACTGCTTACAATTCGAATACGTATAACAACTGCCATGAACAAATTTTATTTTCCAAACTACTTTTAGGTAGCCTTACGTGCTTACGCCTTACCTAGGCAAATTCGTTGTTTGTTTCGCCATGTCCACTTTTAACTACATATTGTATTAGTAACATATCAAAGAATAAAATAGGAAACTGTTGCCGCAGAAGGGATAGCTGCATGGAAAGCCATGTAAGAGAGCGTAGCGTCTGCGATGATAGCTTTAATATCATATTATCAACATTAAGTATAGGGCGTGGAACCTGGCGGCGTGGGCGACGGCGGACGGGCCGAGCCGCCGCGCCGCTAGCGAACGTAGTTAGCCGGCAACAATCCCATGACAAGTTTGATCTTAGAGGTCTAGTCCTTCGCGCACAATCTAAGTTGTAATTATTATATTTAAAGGTGCTTTTGCAAAGGTTTCATGTGATACTTAAGAATCCACTTTGTGTACCTACCTTCTGAACCGCGTTTTAAGTGTATACGTTATATTGGTTCTACTACTGTATTGTTTAAGTGATATTGTGTCATATTGTCCGCGTGCCGGTTATTTTACATTCTCTTAGCGCCACTGGCTATTTACAAGTTACAATTATTAGTTTGTAATTAATCATTAGGATGTATCGATACATTACTGTAGTCATGTTGCAGCTTCGAACAATGTTTTGTGCTTTACTGCTGAATACTCATGCGTGTATGCGTAATTTTAAGAGGGTCTTAGATTTTGAATGTAACTGATGATTATTTTAATGCAAATTTTTATATAAAGTACACGAACAAGTACATGTGATTCGTCGGGATGATTTTTATATTTTTTTGATGTAAGACGTAGCAGATGTCACAAACATGTTGATCTATGTAGTGTTCTGGAGCTAACGGGGCGTCTTCTGACCGAGCGCACTTTACCTTCATTTTACCTTACCGTACCTATAATCGATGCATTATCGGTACTATTAATATTCAAGTTTTTTTTACACTATATGACACGCGTTCAGAATACGCCTCGTTATCTTTAAAATTGTTTCTCAGATTTGTAAATGTTTTTTGGGATCTTATTAGCAAATCACAGAAGTAAAGTTCTTAGTTTTATATAAAAGTTTCGTAATCTAAGCCAAATTGTTATTACGTGGAGAAAATCTGAATTTAAATAACATATCTGACAAAATGGTTAGTGTGCTACAATAAGAAATGAAAAAAAAAACATCCTTAACAATGTATAAATATAAAGTATGATCATTATAATAAGAATGATATGTATTTTGTAACGCGATTTGTTTCTCAGTTTTTATGAGATGTTGAATTAAAGTTTCAAACTGTTCTCGTTTCCGTATGCTGTGCACATAATTATATCGATGGCTTCGATTCCGTAGTTACTAGATCTAAAACGAATTGTTATATTGTGCATAATAAGGCCATATCAGTAGTGTTGTTAGCGAGTGTCGATGATTGCTAACAGCATCGCATCGGCGGCGAGTATGACTACTGTTACTGTGAGTGCGTACCCAGTTGCGCCCGCGCCCCAAAACACCTATTTATTATTGACTAAATCCAATACCGTATACATACGTAACTAGTAACAGTCTTACTCATGATGACTAGGTACGTTTCATACCGACATGAAGTACTTTAAACTTTTTATTTGCATCATGGTATTTTATGATCCACTCGTAACGCTGAGTTTCTGGGCATTGGGCGCGGACGCAGCTCTTTAGTGCTTTGTAAATAATGTTATCGGCGGATGACCGCTGCATGTTGTGCGAATGATTTCTGCCTTCGGGCCAATATTGTTAACGTAGCCAGAGTTATAAGTATCACTTGTTCGTCAATTGCACACGTCGGCGCTGATCAGTTAAGTAGTAGCGTACTCAGATTTCTATTAGCAGGGTTAGTAATTACGCCTACGTATCCAAATGTCTGATGTACTTTTAAGATTGAACTCGTAGACCTGCCAGCGGCCCCTAGCGCGTTAGGGTTGGCACGACTATGAGTTCAATACATTTGATTATAAACGAGGGAACAGGTGGACGCAGCGCATACTACTCGTCAACCATTAAGTTAGAGAGGTCGCGTGAGCTGTGCTGCCGTGTGGCTTGCGACTCGGGCGCACTGGTCCACATGGTGACGCGTTTTGTCGATGCCGTCGCACCCCACATGAGAGCAAACTCAGAGCCGATTATATTTTTAGTATGTTATTGCCTAAAGGCAGCGGGCGAAGTGTGCGCTGCCGGCGTGCCCGACGACCAGTATTTGAGATACTAGTAACGTGCTCAATTTCCGTATCTGTATGTTGTACGTATACCTAATGTTAAAATTAAATGTTTTAAAATTAACTAACCTACAATAGATTTGTTACATAATAAATGTCTTCCGTTTGGCACATTTTATAGATTCATCGCACGTTTTATTACTGCACAGTACTATTGAAAAGTGAATTTGATTACTCGAGCCGAGTGCACAGCGAGCTCCCTCATAAGATTTGTGATAAATAAAATAATTAGATTTTCGTTTCCCGTGTGGCAATTTTAAATAGATTGCAAGCTGATTTTTTCTCTTTTATTGTAAATATTTTTTTCAATTGTGAAATATTGAATGAAGTGAATCATTTTAAGCCTTTGGCATTGTATACTCATTTACGTTATTAATAAATTATAGTATGAATCTTTGTTTTTTCATTTATTAATAAACCAACTAATTCCGGTCTAACCGGTTCATACAATACACAGACTAAACACCCAAAAAATATCCTTCTTATAAGTGCCTGAAAGATCCTAAATACCCGATGGAACCTCTTCCAGTGACCACTAAACTCCTAACCTAACTAAACCTATAAGTCACAGAGAAAACAAATTAGAACATAAATCTGTAGGTAAAGAGAATTTAATAGTGCAATCACTCAATTGGTTTGAAGTTTGAATAAGCCCCGTAATGCAGCTCATGGGAAGCAGCCAATGGCTGAGCCATCTGACAGAATGGAAGAGTATTATACACACATCAAATTCTAACAAAATGCCCAAAACGGTACTATTTAGTCAGTTTCTTGAGACGTGGGCTATATTACCATCATTCCAGATACTGAATGATACCAGAGGACGGCATAGCGTTAACAGTGATTAGACTTCCTTAAAAAATACTAGCAAATTGTAATTCGCAATTGATTGTGTGACTGGTGCCTATTAATATTATTAGGATAGATAAGATTGCAAGACTCTTTGATATATCATTCTTTAGTATGTATATAATAATTAAAACAATCGGTGCGGCGAGATAATCTAGTCGCGATAAGGGTTGCCCGTGCGCCGACCGCGCAGTGCGAGGTTTGCCACCACGATGTAATGCGGTTATACACGCCTTTCATGAACTCTACATATTGCGAAGATGGTGTTGTGTCCTCCGTTCAGGTGGTCAGCCAAGGGCGGCTTCAACGTCAGCAACGCGGCGCCCGCTGGGGCCGACGAGCGACGCGGAACTATCGTAAGTCCAAAACTCACTTCACTGAGCTACTTATAGTGTTGCTCCTACATAGTTTGTAACATAGGTTTTAATTTAATCTGTTATCTTTTATTAACTTTACACAGGTGCCCCATATGAAGTGAATATTAATTCAAAACGGGTAATATAGTTTCATACCGACAGATGTGTTCATTGTTCAGTGGAACTAAGTAGTGAAACGAAATCTACATTCGAAGCATATCGTTGTATGTTTAATGAAATGTAAACAGTTTTGCTAAATCATGAGTATAGTGCGTAGGACTGGCAATCACTTCGGGTATAAGTTGGTGGACCTACTAAAAAGCTGGGACTGTTCTTTTTAGGGTTCTGTACCCAAAGGGACCCTATTACTAAAACTCCGCTGTCCGTCCGTCTGTCACCAGGCTGTATCTCATGAACCGTGATAGCTAGACAGTTGAAATTTTCACAGATTATATTATTTGTTGCCGCTATATATAACTAACAACAAATACTAAAAATTTAATAAATTGAATTTGATTAGATTTCGTAAAAGTTAAATTATGGCACTCTAGGTCTATTAACATAAGATGTAATAACATTATTTCTGAAATTGACTGTTTTTTTAGGGTTCCGTACCCATGAAAGGGTAAAACGGGACCCTATTATATTAAAATAATTTCAGTTGAACGAATTGCTCCAAAGCAATTCCTTCAAAAAGCTACTTTACCGTTCAAACAATAAGGTTCAAAATCAAACACCATAATTTAATACAAATATGTACTTTCAACAAAAAGAATTTCAACCATACTAAGACTCCGCTGTCCGTCTGTCACCAGGCTGTAAAGTAGGTTTCTCATGATCCGTGATAGTTAAGACAGTTGAAATTTTCACAGACGATGTAGGTATTTCTGTTGCCGCTATAACAACAAATACTAAAAAACAGAATAGAATAAATATTTAAGGGGGCTTCCATACAGCAGACATGATTTTTTTGGCATTTTTATAGATAATGGTACGGAACCCTTCGAGCGCGAGTCCGACTCGCACTTGGCCGGTTTTTTATTGTCCGTGAAAAGCCTAGGTACCTATTAAGTTATTTATTTATCGTATGGCATTTATTTCGAACCGTGAGATCTACGAGAAGACAGTTCTATACGAGAAGTTATGATTAACGGCTCATCTTCAGAAGACTATGTACGAGTAGGTGTGTGTATTGATGCGAGAAACGATAAATTTGGAATGAACTGTAGGCTATAAAATAATTACGAAAAATCGTAAACCCTATAAATGGATTGTAGAAATTTGACCTCGACAAAAATATTGTGCCATGTGAAATAATTATGTGCATGTGTCCTCGAGGGTCCCTTGGTACGCCAGTAAGAGGCAAGGCAGTCGGCTCGGTGGCTACTTACCTTCGAGCCGTGAACGTACGAATATTTTACCACTGGGCAGAGCTCCGGAGACCCGGGGGCCGATTTTTGAGTGTCGAACGCTCGACTTTTCAATCGAGATCTGTCAAAAGGCTATGGTGTTTTGACAGATCTCGAGTGAAAAGTCGAGCGTTCGACACTCAAAAATCGGCGCCCAGAACTAGGCTGCAGGCCTCCGTCCGCCAGGAAATGATAATTATGCAATACCTATACGACACATTCTTAGGATAAATTGAGATTGAATTGATAACGTGATTTTATGGCATTTCTCGGTTCGCTACGAAAATAACCAGACACCTCTTCTCCTCACAGTTGGTAAGTTAGTAGTACATTACTTAACTGCTGTATAGTCTATGGTCAACATCTATTTAAGGTGAAATAGAAAAATAAATATTCTCTTTGATCCCATCATGGCTGTCTTTCATTGCACGCTCCCATTCTTAATTAAATATAAAATATATTTAGCCTGCCTGTACGCCCAAGTCTAGATCCCAACATTACATGGTGTCAGAAGAAAGAAGAAAAGTCGAAAAAGAAGAAAAACAATGGCAGGTGAGAACGGCAAAACACAAAATGTCATATTGGCTAACGGCCTACGACCGTTAATACTAGCCACTCAAAATGGCTCCGGTACTGAATGTGCCAATTCAGAGAAATGGAAGCGATGGAAGCAGAAATTTGAAATTTATCATGAAGCCAATGATCTTGACAAAATTCCGGACAAAAAACAGATAGCGATATTCTTAAATGCGCTAGGTGACGATGGTCTCGACATTTTCAACTCGTTCCAAGTGGACCGGAATGAAGAAACGTTAAAATCTATTATAGAAAAATTTGATTCAAAATTTAACGCTTTAAAAAACACAACCGTAGAAAGATACAATTTCTTCACTCGTTATCAAAGACCAGAGGAAAGTTTCGACGAATACGTAACTTGTCTAAGCAACCTGTCGCTAACATGTGAATTGAAGGACATGAAGGAATCTCTATTGAAGGACATGTTCATCATTGGTATAAGAAACGAGAACATCAAAGAGAAACTCCTACAAAAAGAAGACTTTAAAGATGTCAGCGAAGCAGTCCAAATGGCGAAAACCATCGACCTATCGAGCCAAAGGTCAAGAAAATTGAAACAGGAAGAAACACAACAAGTTCAAGTAGTCAACCGTCAAACAAGACCAAAGTTCAGGAATTCTACACAAATGAAGAGATCAATCAGCCGGGATCATTCAACTTCATACAGGACTAAAGACTCCAAGACTAGCGACAATCGACAAACATGCAACAAATGTGGCCAAATTCATTGAGTAAGGTGTCCAGCGCAAGGCAAGATGTGTGCAATATGTAAGAAACCAAATCATTTCGCCCAATGCTGTTATCACAAAACCAAAAAAGTAAGTTTAATAAATAGTCAATGTAACGAATCTCAGTCTTTATCCAATGTAAACTTTCATCCACAAACACAGTGTGAATCAGATTTTATCATAAGCTCTGTACACAAAAATAATTGGACTATAAATGTTATTTGTCAAAGTCACAAAATAGTCTGTCAGATCGACACGGGAGCTGACACGGATGTCATGTCTCTCAGCACTCTTAAAGATTTGGAAGAGAAATGTAACATGAAATTTCCTATAAAAGAGTCACATAATAAACTGTTTACATTTTCAGGTCACTTGATTGAAAATTTAGGTAGCATTGTTCTGACTTGTACATTCGACAATGGCAACCAGGCAGAGATCCAGTTTATGGTGGTGAAATGTGAATGTTCGACAATTTTAGGTTGGAAAACATGTGAAGACTGTGGCATTGTCAAAAGACTGTTTGAACTGACAAGTCAAAACCAAAGGTCAGTAAATACACTTCTAGATACTTACTCTGATACTTTTGAGGGACTAGGCTGTCTACCATACAAAGCTCATCTAGATATAGACACTAGTGTGACACCTAAAGTTCCATACTGCACCATATGCATTACATTCAAAACTTAAGGATGAATTAGATAGAATGGAAAAGTTGCAAGTTATCGAAAAAGTCGCTACTCCAACAGACTGGGTAAATGCTATTGTTCCCATAGTAAAACCTAATGGTCAATTACGTGTGTGTCTCGACCCTAGAAATTTAAACAAAGCCATTAAAAGACCTTATTTTCCTTATCCAACATTAGACGACTTGCGTTCGAAAGTAGTAGGCGCTACAGTATTTTCTAAATTAGACGCTAACTCTGGATATTGGATGATACAATTGGATGATGAAAGCAGTCAGTTATGCACCTTCAACACCCAATTTGGCAGGTACAAATTTCTTAGATTAGCCTATGGTTTGAAATCTAGCGGAGAAATATTTCATAAGACAATGACAGATTTATTTGGAGACTTACCAGGCGTATTGATATTTGTCGATGATATCTTAATATTTGGGTCAAATCAAGCCGAACATGATCAACGACTAGAAAATGTTCTGAAAAAGGCTCGTGAAGTTAACTTAAAGTTCAATAAGTCGAAATGTTCATTTAGTAAGCCAGAAATTACTTACATAGGTCATATTTTTAATGAAAAGGGCATTTCAGCAGACATGTCAAAGGTCGAAGCAATAAGAGACATGCCGAGACCACAAAATGTCAAAGATTTACAAAGATTCTTAGGAATGGTAAATTATTTAGGCCAATATATACACAATTTGTCACAGGAAACCAATTTATTGAGAAGTCTTCTTAAAAAAGAAACTGTTTGGCAATGGACAGAAAACCATGAAAAAGAGTTTCTTCATTTAAAAGAACTCATTAGTCAGTCACCAGTCTTAGTTCATTATGATGTAAAAAAGCCAATCAGAATGTCAGTCGATTCTTCAAAAAATGCTGTCGGAGCAGCAATTTTTCATGGTAAAAACCCCATAGCATATGCATCAAAATCATTAGATACTGCACAACAAAACTATGCACAAATTGAAAAAGAGCTATTTGCTATACTCTATGGCTGTAAAAAATTTCATCAATATATTTTTGGAAAGACCACTTATGTAGAAACCGATCATCAACCTTTAGTAACTTTATTTAAAAAACCTCTGTCAGATGTCCCAGCTCGTCTACAAAGAATGATGATTGCTTTACAACCATATGACATCATAGTTTCATATACAAAAGGTACGGAAATGTATGTTTCTGATACACTGTCAAGGGCACCCATAGAAAATTCTAAAGTAGAAAACTTTGATTTGAATGAATTAGACAGTAACATTGTATGTCAAGTAAAATCATTAACTTCAAATTTGGCAATAACTGAAAATAAATTGAAACAAATCAAAGATCATACTAAGTCAGATATGACATTGTTAAAATTACAGGAATATTATATGAATGGTTGGCCCAGTAGTAAATCAAAATGCGACCCTATTACGTTGCCATACTGGCATATTAGAGACGAAATTCATGCCATAGATGACATATTATTTAAAAATCAATCGGTAATAATTCCCAAGTCTATGCGACCGGAAATATTGACAATACTACACGAAGGTCACATGGGATTAGAAAGGACGAAAGGGCTAGCTCGTGGATTAGTATTTTGGCCGAATATATACAATGACATAGAAATAAAAATAAGACAGTGTGAAACGTGTATGATGTTTAGTCCAAATAAACCAAAGGAAACTTTATTATCACACGAACAACCTTGCCTACCTTGGCAAAAACTGGCAACAGATTTATTTGAGTACAATCATAAAAAATACCTTTTAGTGGTAGATTATTACTCTAATTACATAGAAATAGCACATTTAAATACAGACACCCGAAGTCATACTGTAATTGAACAGTTAAAATCCATTTTTGCAAGGCATGGAATCCCATTGCAATTAGTCAGCGATGGTGGTCCTCCATACAATTCCCAAGAATTCCAGGCAGAACGCTGATGAATGATTGGGATATTGAGCATATTGTGTCAAGTCCGCACTTCCCAAGGTCTAACGGTCTTGCGGAAGTCTCTGTAAAAATAATAAAAAACATATTAAGAAAATGTCAACAATCAGGTACAGATTTTCATCAGGGTTTGTTACACTATCGAACAACACCCAGAGGAAATCTGAAGTCACCTGCAGAATTGCTCATGTCAAGAAAGTTGAGAACCAGATTACCTATACATAATGATAGTCTAAAACCTAAAGTGGTTAAGTTCACAGATCATATGCAAAACAAGTCTGAATTAATACAAAAACGAAAGTCATACTATGATCAACATGCTAGTCGAACTGAGGAATTTTATCCTAATGATCAAGTCTTTTTCAAGAAAAATCCAAGTGATATTTCATGGTCAAAGGGTACAATTGTGTCTAAAACCAAATTTCCTAGATCTTACTTAGTGAAAAGTACTGACAATGTAGTCTATAGGCGAAGCACACAACATATAAAGTTGTTTAAGTCTTGTTTGTCTCAGTCACAGTCGAACAAAGTTCAGAATAAGTCAGATCAAGTCAGCAGTCAGACAAACAGTTACAGTCAGAGTCAGTCAAAGCCTCAGTCAACACAGTCAAGTCAAACATACACAAATAAACACTACAGGTCAAAGTCTGTGTCCGATGGTAGTGTGTCGAGTCAAAGCAATGAATCTAGGTCAAGTCAATGTAACAACGATGTTGAAAGGGAGGATAAACATGTTTATTATTATATACCTGAATATTTAATTGAATGTCGTAAGTCTAATCCTAGTAATAACCTAAATATAAGTTTAGATAGTTATAAGACAAATTCTGTGAATGAAAGCTTTAAATCTATGCAGTCTAATGAAAGTATTGTAGAAAATAGTATGTCGAGTCAGTCAAGTCCTAATTTAAGCCTAAACAGTGATAATCATAGCCAGTCATCTCCAATTAGTAATGAAACTGAAAACTTACCTGTTGTGAGAGATTTGGCACCAGTGGGAGACATTCCTGTACCTCGCTATAGTTCTAGAGGGAGATTGTTAAAGGAAACAAGAAGACTAGATTTGTAAATTATTTATTTAATAAATTCATGACATGTAATAATTATATTCACAGTTTGACGATGTACCACTGAAAATTATTCACTTCACTGTTTATATTTGTATGTTCATCCACTGACATTATTTATTCATGATGTAATTATTGTTCTTGTTCAATTTATGTTTTTATAATGAAATGACTAACTAAATAATTATAAGAATACTGACATATAAATGTAATTAAAATGTTTCAGAGGCTCCATGTTTGTTAAGTGCAAATATAGGTTAGCTGCCAATGTCATAACGTCAATGTCAATGTCAGTTGTCATGTGTCAAATTTATTTTAATTAAAAAGGGGCATGCTGTATAGTCTATGGTCAACATCTATTTAAGGTGAAATAGAAAAATAAATATTCTCTTTGATCCCATCATGGCTGTCTTTCATTGCACGCTCCCATTCTTAATTTAATATAAAATATATTTAGCCTGCCTGTACGCCCAAGTCTAGATCCCAACATTACATTAACAAGGGCGGTAAAACAAAGAATGTCTCAGATCGCAGGTACTTTACGCCCGAGCCGAAGGCAAGGGCGATAAATATGCGATCTGAGGCTTTCTTTATTACCGCCCGTGTTAAGTACAAAATTTTAGGTCACCCCCTGGCCAAAAAGTGAGATTTCCCGCGCGCGGAACGTGCGGTAATTGCTGCTTTATGGCCAGGTGTGACATAAATGTATATGGTGAACCGAAATTTAGAGAAGTGAGTGTGCAACATTAAAACGGAAGTTCGTGTAACTATTTATAATATTTACTATGGTCAATGTTATCCAGTCATCAAATGATATATATCTCACTTAACTGAACAACCGCTTTATTTTGACAAAAAACTTGTTATATCCCGATTTCCGGAGGAGCGGGCGGGCGAGGAGGACAGCAACAGCATATTGAGCTAACCGCTTGAACTGAGCGAGCAGGACAAAATTTCGGCATTCGAGCCTTGTACTTAGGTCAGCAACGCTCATGAATGTCAATCTTATGAAATCCCATAAACTTCGGTTTAAGACCGTCCCGTCCCCAACTGATGGCCAAGAGCTGCAAGTTAATTATATAGAATACGAGTATTGATAAAAAATATCAGAAAAAAATGCAATCATTGTCTGGGTAGATAAAATACTTTGGTACGAATGGTGCGACCTGAGCAGGTAAGTACGTTACGACTGGTTTTCCACTAGAGCTATGCTATGCTAGGTTGCTATGGATGCGTTTGAAATCCACCAATCATATTCCTTTATTCACATAACATAGCTCTGGTGGAAAAGGGTTCAGCTAAGCTATGTTTTTTATATGAAAAGATGCGAGCTGCGGATGCGTGCTATGGATGCGTGCTGTGGATGCGTGCTACGGATGCGCGCTACGGATGCGCTCACGCTTCCCCCCTCACCGCGCTGCCGCTCCCCGCGCCCGCTGTCGATACATCGCATAGCTCGACCTGCGCATCTTCCTCGCACAGCTACCTCGCGGCTGCGCATCTTCATAGCGCATCTAGCTCGCACAGCTACATAGCGAGCTTTAAGGACGATTCACGCTAGACCGTTCCGTGTCCGGGCCGGCCCGTTTTCTAGTACAAACAATCGACGAACGCGCGACGGCCGTCTATTTCTTGTACTACAAAACGGGCCGGCCCGGACACGGAACGGTCTAGCGTGAATCATCCTTAGTGGAAACGGTCGCATAGCTCTTAGCGCATCCTCGCAGCATAGCTGCGTAGCATAGCTCTAGTGGAAAACCAGCCTACGTCTCTAGCTGGCAACACAACGAATCCTCAAGTCAATAAAGGGTCGGCAACGCGCTTGTGATACTTCTGGAGACGCAAGCGTCCATAGGTATATATATATCTACATATATATATACCTATGGACGCTTGCGTCTTCAATAATAATTTCTATCCAGTGTGTATTCTCTTGTGACGTACTAAATGTGACTTCGAACTGCTTTTATAATCACATTGACTGCACATAAATGGTTTTTCTCCAGTGTGTATTCTCTCGTGAGTCGTGACGTACTACCTACGTGCTCGTGAGTACCTACGTACTTCGGGTGAAGATACGATGTCTGCTTATACCAACAGGCAGGCCGTAAGCTTGTTTGCTACCGTCGCGTCGTTGTATTAAAAAAAACCCTTATGAATAATTCTACAATATCATTAAATTAGGTCAGCAGTATTACTTAGTATCCTTACAACTCATCGTATAAGAATCTATACATTTTATCATTACTTTTTCTAATCAAAGACCGGTAATGAACGCTAATATTGATAAAAATTATAGCAGCGGTAGATAAGAACATTTAAAATCACTGCAATCTGCGGCAATAGCTGTGTAACCAAGTCTGCTTAATACTTCCGCTCGGTGGAGATTGTGATTGTTTTGACCACCGCCAAAAGTAGTAAACACTACTCTTTGTTGGAAATAACCAAGATTCTTGGCCGCCAGTGCTGCGCTAGGTTGGTTATATCAACTCATAAAGCATTGACGTACTTATGATAGTTATGATATGATAGAAGATCCAGATATAATAAACAAGATCGCTCGACAAGATATGAGATTATTTATAAAGCAACAATTACTTAACAGTACCTTACTTATGTTGTCATGTAGGATATAGGTAGGCATATCTGACTTTATAGCGTGCATAACTTAGTCTTAGCGCTTGATTACACATAATACAATAGAACGTCCATTACAATGATCCATTTTAGGTACGTTCCATTAGCTATAGTCGAGACTGAAAATTACATAAAAGTAAGTAGGTAGGTACGTACAATGATTACGTTGTTTTTATTCATGTCATCCAGCAATAATACTTATTAAAGGTGATGATTTCGAACAATCAATTTACTGTTACCATTATGTCGTGGTGTCAACAAGCAATAATACTTCAATCATAGGTGTTTTATACATTCAACATATACTTAATAGTACATTACTTACCAAGGGCGATAAAACAAAGAATGTCTCAGATCGCAGGTATTTTACGCCCGAGCCGAAGGCAAGGGCGATAAATATGCGATCTGAGGCTTTCTTTATTATCGCCCGTGGTAAGTACAAAATTTTATGTCACCCCCTGGCTAGGAAGTGGGTTTTTTCGGGCCTTCGGCTCGGGCGTTAAATACCTGCGATCTGAGACATTCTTTGTTTTATCGCCCTTGGTAAGTAATGTACTATTATGCCACACCTGGCCATAAAGCGGCAATTACCGCACGCTCCGCGCGCAGTAAATCCCACTTCCTGGCCAGGGGGTGACATAAAATTTCGTACTTAACACGGGTGGTAATAAAGAAAGCCTCAGATCGCATATTTATCGCCCTTGCCTTCGGCTCGGGCGTCAAATACCTGCGATCTGAGACATTCTTTATTTTACCACCCGTGTTAAGTAATGTACTATTAAACTGTCAGAGTTGTATCAAATTAGTCTGTTCAAAAAGCGACTTTACTGTCCAATCATGAAGATTCAAATTCCAATAACAGTTTTTATAAAATGTCGAACATTTTAAATAATTTCAGCTAATTCAGCTTTTGAGCCTTGGTAATAAAAGGTTAGCATCTCATTTTGAAACTTAGTCTAGTAGGTACCATCCAGTCGCCGGGCTGTTCTCCCCGCAGCGCAGTTTTAAAATTATTACAAAATTAGCCTTGCAAACTACCTAATCGATGATGGTTTTTTTTTCAGAAATTAACTGATACTGTTAACGATGTGCAAACCGGCAATGGAAATGTGCCAAATGGGATATCAGAGAAGCCGTCCCAACATAATGAAGTTCAGCAGCAGGACACCTTGGAGCCCGGGACCTCGGGCAAGCAGTCCACCACCAGTTACATGAGCATACAGAGCGGAAGAACAACCATTAGCAAGGGTTCAGATATGGAGATTAGTAGTCGAAGTAATTCTGAGCTGAAGACTGTATCGGACCTCATAACCCGTCCCTCGCCGGAGCCGGAGCCGCTAGAGCCGCAGACGCAGCGAAAGAGGGGCATTATCGCGCCGCACGCGCCGCTCGACACCTCGCGCTCCAGTGTCGATCTACAGTATATGAAATATGAAAAGGATGACCAGTAAGAAATCACGAATCAAATTTAGTACATTCTGCATCGCCATATTATCTACATCACATCCCTAAGAAACAATAAGTAGCTGGTTCCCGAAAACTGGCCCCACTACCACAACCGCGTATTTGTTGATATAGACAGCGGGCGTTCCTGTACCTATCAAAATAGGTAGTAGCTAGGTGCTTATGACATTTGGGATTACATCATGATTTTACTATATAATAACGTCGTACTTATTATATAGTAAAATCATATAGGTACTTAAAATCGGTTTTATTTTACAGATCAATCAAACAAATTAAAAAGGCAATTATGGCGAATGATTTCCTAAAGAATTTGATGGATGATGAACTGCTTCTGATGGTGGTTGAAGCCATGAGTCCCCAAGAATTCCCAGCGGTGAGCCTCATCATTCGCGAGGGCGAGTCCGGCAGTCATTTATACGTGTCCGCCCAAGGCCAGTTCGAAGTGCTAAAAGCCGGACAGGTCGTCAAAACCTTCGGACCAGGAGAGGCTTTCGGAGAACTCGCTATCTTGTATAAGGCTAAGCGATTTGCGTCGATTCGGTGTAAGTGATAAGTTTATTATGAATAGCTCGCGTTCTTTAATATGCTACGATTTCCAGGTAGCTAATCTGATTTATATGCTTCAAAGAAGTTATATCTCAGTCGACAATTGGTTCATATTCGAAGAAAATTATAGTGCGCGCCATCCATGACGACGCGCCCCTCCACAGCGAATCTCATACTAATCTTTGCGCAGTGGTACGGCTTGGGCTGTGGAGGGGCGCGCCTTCGTGGATGGCGCGCACTATACTTGGTTAATAATGTTAATATGCCTAGCCAGGATTTCTGATATCTATGCAGGTATAACGGGAGCCAAAGTATGGACTCTGGAGCGGCGTGTTTTCCAGAAGATAATGGTGGGCAGCGGACGGCGCGAGCAGGAGTACAACATGCGCTTCCTGGCTTCCGTGCCACTGCTGCAGGGCATACACCCTATCGAGCTCGCCAAGATCTCAGACTTTCTTAAAAGGGTAAAGAATTACAAGTGAAAATAATGAAAAGCCTACCTAAGGGTTCCGTTTTTGTGATTTTGGCTACGGAACCCTATAATCGCAATAGTAGATTTCTACCTACCTACATCTTTCAGCTTACAATATATAGTGAACAGCAGTATATTAAATTTTCATCCTATTTACTTGAGTACCAGTTCCGGAAACTCTAGTACGAGCTACGAGCTCTGCTTCCAACAATCAACCTTACTACTCTGTACAAAACCATAATTATTTTATTAGTGTCCCGTCTTATTAACATTGAAATCAAACAAAGTTTAATTTACATTATCGTATCGTATTTATTCCTTTGGTAACTAAGTATTCCGCTAAATAACGTACGTACGGTATACAAGAAGGTACTGCATATTTTCGCATGCCTACACAGATGTCATATCACTGTGATAAACTCGCACGTTTTTTTACGGAAACTGAACAAAATAATACTTACTGGTCTATTGTTCTAGGGACCTATGATGGAATTCCTCAAAGTGTTGCTGGATTCCATCAGTTATCATTATTAAATTAATATAAGCAGGTTTTAGGACTATTAGGTACTAGGTACCTATTTCTGTAACGACTAGTTCACGGTTTCCGGGTGCCCCCAATGTGGGTTCATGAAAGTTTTTTTCAGAAGTCCATGCTTCCACTATGGGGTCACATCCCCATACTGAATGCACAGTCCAACTGTCAGTTGGACTTGTGACATTGTCTAATCGTTTTGTGGGGACAGTGAACGTGTAAAACGATGCGACGTTTACGACGTAGTAGTTATATGTGTCGTCAAAAAAATGACTGCTACGCTTTGCTTCCATTCTAGGAGTTCTTCTCAGCTGGCACGGCGGTGGTGCGACAAGGCGAGCGAGGGGACAAGTTCTACATCATCCGCGGCGGGACGGTGGCGGTGACGAAGCGCGAGGGCGAGGGCCCGGAGCGGCGCGTGGGCACGCTGAAGCGAGGGGACTACTTCGGCGAGCAGGCGCTGCTGCATGAGGACCGGCGCCTCGCCACCGTCACCGCCGAGCCGCCTGGCGTCGAGTGTCTCACGTTAGAACGAGGGTAAGGAGGCTTATTGAGTTTTGCGGGCACGACGGTGGTCAAGCAACGAGCGAGGAGACAAGTTCTACATCATCCCCGGAGAGACGGTGGCGGTGACGAAGCGCGAGGGCGAGGGCCCGGAGAGGCGCGTGGGCACGCTGAAGCGAGGGGACTACTTTGGCGAACAGGCGCTGCTGCATGACGACCGGCATCTCGCCACCGTCACCGCCGAACCGCCTGGCGTCGAGTGTCTCACGTTAAAGCGAGGGTAAGGAGGCTTGTTGAGTTGTGCGGGCACGACGGTGGTTCAAGCAGCAACCAAAGACACAAGTTCTACATCATTCGTGGTGGGAACGTGGCGATGACAAAGCGCGAGGGCGAGGGCCCGGAGCGGCGCGTGGGCACGCTGCGAAGAGATGCATGACATTCGCATCTTTAGCTCTGCCCTAAGTAAGAACTCAACTCCTTAACTGCTTAAATTGATGGTGACCGCCAATAAAGAATAGCTTTATGACGTCTTATTAAACTGTCAACATTAAATATTATTGTTGTTTTACAAACCTTGATTAAATTGCTGTTTTTTAATTCACAGGCCCTTCACGGAACTCCTCGGCAACTTAGACGAATTAAAAAATATAAGACATTCCATTCCTCCGCCGCTGGAGCAAAGAAAGTCATCTAAAGTTAAAAGCGGTAATCATTTCATTACACACACTTTTATGTTAAATTTGTTCTTCGTCAAAAATATAGGTAGAAGTTTGCATCTCGTTTGTCTTAATCAAGGAAGCTGCTAAAGTCCCACATAGATAATAACTATTCTTAGCAGACTGTTTCCGCGGCCAATAGGCTACCGCTATATAGGTACTGACTGATATATGGGTACTTAATTAAATTCAAGATGTCAGACTCTCGCGCATGCAAACATAATTAAAATATATCCTCCCGAAGTTATGCAGGCACTCGAAAATTTTCATTAGGTAACTTGAATTATGGGAAAAATCTAAATGATAAAGGGAACGTCACTAAGTATAGATCTTTCAATCCACGCGGATGCGCCCAACCTAGGTACCTTGTGAGTGTTTTGTTTGCAGTGCAAATTATAAGGCCAGTGCCAGTGAGTCGAAATAAATAATAGCTTGAGAGAGAAAAGTAGCGAAATACTCATAATGACGAACCTAAATTGTCTCGGCTTTGCAATTAGGTAGTAGTGGCGCGCTGGTTCTTGGGTTGAACAATCTATAATTTGTTACACACCACAATTATCTTTCAGAATTTGAATACGTAGAGCTGAAGGACCTAGAGATAGTGGGCACGATGGGCGTAGGCGGCTTCGGGCGGGTGGAACTAGTGCAGTACAAGCACGACCCGAAGCTGACGTTCGCGCTCAAGTGCCTGAAGAAGGTAAATATATGTGGACACAAGGAAGATTTTAAAGCGCGTCATCATGACTAACGTAAAACTGGCCACGATATAAAGTCGGTGTGAAAATATTTAATCAACTCGGCCCGGAAATCAAAGAGGCTTCTTCTTATGAGCTGTATATATTGAAAATGAAAAATGAATAAATGAAAAATATAATTGACAAAGCCTTTTATAGTGTAAATGAATATTTGAATAATGGATGATAAAATTAAGTGACATAAGGTTAGGTGACATAATTGAAATGGTTGATAATTTTATTTTGAAATTATAATTATTACTCGTATTTTTGATATTAACATGTATAAATTAATTATGTAATACTTTGGAAATGATTGTAACTTTTTTTTGACTTGTGATTTGACTTTGACTTTGAAGGTGGACATGGTGCAGCAGCAGCAGCAGGTCCACGCGTACAACGAGAAGAACATCATGATGGTGTGCAACAGCCCCTTCATTTGCAGGTGACGCCTTTATTTTAACCACTGGTCGTTCGGAACTAGGTACAAGCGCGACCCGAAGATGACGTTCGCGCTTAGGTGCCCAAACAGGGGCGTATTTTGAAATTTGGCGCCCTGGGCCAATAAGTTTCGCCGCCCCAGAAGTCAAGACAAGGTGCCCAGAAATTTGGCGCCCCGGGCCAATAAGTTTCGCCGCCCCAGAAGTCAAGAAAAAGCGCCTAAAAAAACGCTTTGAAGGGCGGCTTCGCCGCCCCTCTCAGCCTGCCGCCCTGGGCCATGGCCCCCTTGGCCCTAGGGTAAATACGCCTCTGTGCCCAAAGAATGTGGGCATGTTGTGACAGCACCTATCTACGTGACGCCTTTATTTTTAACCACTGGTAAATCTGTATAGGAATGCCTGTGGGTCGTTTCGGGCGGGAAGAACTAGGTATACAATCGCGTCCCGAAAATGACGTTCACGCTCAAGTGCTCAAAAAATTGTGTGCGGGGGGCTGTTCCCCTTTATTTGCAGGTAGGAATTTCTATAATTTTAACCACGCACTGATTGATAAGGGTGAGTATCCACTAGAGTTGTGCGAGGTATCTAAATATATTTTCAAACGCAATATCTTGAGCACATATATCATATCCAGTTAGACTGTATCTGAATCGAGAATAATCAGCTACAAACATGTCTTTGCTACTAACGCAATCAACTCGGTTTCGAGATATCTGTGAAATAATAAAGACTTTTGAAGCTGACTGAATGTCCTTATTATGTACAGTAGCCGCGTCCCCCAGACATCGTTTATGACTTGGGCTATAGCCAATAAAGTTGTATATGATAAATGGTAAAAGCGTGTTGAATTTCTTTATGGCTTTGCGTTATGCAGTTATATTAACTATATGCGCCGCCGGCGTCCCTCGAAATGGAAAATACAAAACGTTAGGATCAGGCAAGAGATCGCATGATTGTGTTCTTTAACCATCATCATTGTCCTAGCGTTATCCCAGTACAATTAAAGATGCCTAGGGTTTGCGACCTAATCCAAAGATTTGGCGTAGGAACTAGTTTTTACGAAAGCGACTGCCCTCTGACCTTCCAACCCCAGGGGGAAGCTAGACCTTATTGGGATTAGGCTTATCAAGTGAGTGGGCAACTTGACTGTTACAAGTTCTCAAGCCGCCCGAAGGCCTCTAACTAGGGTTTGCAGGATCCGTTGATTTTAAGGATCCGGATAATTCGGATCTTAAAATTCGTAGGATCCGGATATCCGGATATTTCGGATAAAACGGATCCATTTCAATATTAACGACTTTTCGATTAACAAATGCTTTTTTCAAGTAAGTAGCTGCTGTATATATGCTTAAAAAGTGTAACTAGCAGTTCCAAATTAAATAATTGCCATATTTACGAAATAATCATCAATCAATAAGTCAAATAACAATCACGCACGCAGGAACACTGACAATATTCCAGGAAGACGACCTAAAAGCAACTAACTGACTATGTACCTGCACTAACATAGTAGTGGGTTGCTGATTTGTAATGTGGCTGAGATTAGAATTAAAGGCCTAATAATAATGTAAAGGTTAATAATATTTGTTTTACTGGTCGAGCGCGAGCGAAATAGAGCTCTTAAAGTTTTGCAAGAGATCTGTTGTCTATCGGCCAGAGTTAGCTTGCAAAGCTGAGAACTGAGGATGGTGGAATCGTTTTGTCCAAACCGGGCACTTGAGTGAGATAGAGGGTTTTTATGGACAGCTATAGCTGTTCACGTCAACACGTAAACCCATTCCTAATCTAGCTAACGACTCACGAGTTAGATTAACCCGACATCTTACCGAAGATATACCGGACGTTAGCCTATACGACATTAGAACGGCATTCAAACACCTTAAAAACAACAAGGCACCAGGCGATGATGGAATAACGGCTGAACTCCTGAAGGCGGGCGGAAAGCCAATCCTTAGGGCGCTTGAAAAGCTTTTCGATTCCGCCATACTCAAAGGCAGAAAGCCAAAAGCATAAAACAGGAATGTGGTGGTCTTGTTCTCCAAAAAGGGCAATATAGGCCCATCTCACTTCTGAACCATGTCTACATGTTGTTTTCAAGTCATTACGAACCATCTTACACGCAGCTTTGACGACTTCCATCCTCCCGAATAATGCGGTTTCAGAAAAGGCTTCAGTACCGACGACCACATACATACGCTTCGTTAGATTGATTTTACATTAGGGCGAGCTGATCTGATTGCTGGAGGTCATAGCAACTCCTAAACTATACACAAGATACACACGTCGTGTTTGGGCTCCTTATAACCGAAAACGAGTAGTTGATGACTGTGGAAAACAAGCACAGTCGCTACGCTAAGGAAGCCTCGTACCAAGACTGAAGTTTATGCCCGAAACTTATTTATTTTGTATTTTTGTCGAATAATATATATTCCATTCAGATTTACCATTTAACACTAGAAAATACAAGCTTTCTTTTAGTTCATTATCACATTGTTGTTCAAATATTGAAAGATCCGTTGGATCCGAAATATCCGGATCCTGAAAGCCTTAGGATCCGGATCCAAAAAACGGCGGATATCCGGATATTTCGGATATCCGGATATCCGGATTGCAAACCCTACCTCTAACTAAGCAGACAGTAGACAGTAGCCGGGATGAACGACTTAAAACGTATTGCGCGTTCCAATACATGTGGTTCTATATGCGGGAATTTCATTTGATGAAATAACGTACACACACACAGTCAGATTCACATTTCAATAAACAATGTAGCCCGGTACATTGGCGGTTAAAACAAATTTTTACATTTATCGTAGGTAATAGAGAGCTGTGTTGCGGTTGTAAAAAAAACTCCTATATATATAAACGTAAGTAAGTATATTTATTTCAGACTTTACCGCACATTCAAAGACAACAAATACATCTACTTCCTAATGGAACCGGTCCTCGGCGGCGAAGTGTGGACGATTCTGCAGAAGCAGCGGTTCTTCCCCGAGGCCACCGCGCGGTTCATGGCCGCCTGCGTCGTCGAAGCCTTCCAATACCTTCACTCCAAGGACATCGTCTATCGGGACTTGAAACCGGAGAATCTTATGCTGGATAGACTCGGATATATTAAGTTGGCAAGTCGATTTTGACTAAATTACTTAATTTTTTTTTAAATTAAAAATGGGATTGTTCTTGGCCAGGGTCTAGCCAGGGGCACAAAATAAAAAATATACAGAAGGTCCGTTCCCGCCGTTCTTGAAAATACATACCTAAACTTGAGGGTTGCTTCTGTATTGATTCTGAATTTTAAAAAGGAGTAGGTATAATAAAAATTCTTCAACATGACATTTAAATATGAACCACCGTATCTTGGTAAAAAACCGGCCAAGTGCGAGTCGGACTTCGCACATTTAGCGTTCCGAATCAACCTCAAAAATATGATTTATCCATATATTAGTATTTGTTGTTAAAAAAATATACGTAATATTGAAAATTGTCACCAAATTTCAAGTTCATAGGTCAATGAGAAGTCTAAAAATTCTTCGGAACAAATTTTGTGACAGACGACGGACGGACGGACGGACGTCTGGGCGACACCAATAGGGTTCCGTTTTGACCCTTCGGGTACGGAACCCTAATAAATTGATCGTGACCCGCTGCGAGTTGTGACTTGTGACCGGCGGCGGTCGAGCGCCAACAAAGAATATAAGTACCTAATTAATTAGGTACCTACTTAACTAAACCATAGTATTTAAATACTGGCGTTTTACCAGCGAACGATAAGATGAATGTGTAATGGTTGATCGTCGTTATCAAAGCGGCTAGTTTCAAAAAATTTCCTACCTACCTATGTATTGTAACTACCAAAATGAGAAAACCGTTTTATTTACCTTTCAATATCGTTTGAAAATTTGAAGAAAGTGTAGGCACAGTTTTTTGTTGTATTTAAACAATAAAATACATTCCAACTGTAATAATATCGGTTATTCATTTTGACGTACGTGACACAAAGTACCTACGTAGCGGCGGCGACGTCAAGTGATCAACGCGCGCACAACTAGCACTCGCGACGCGACAGTGACAGTCGCGACTAAGCTCGTTCGAAATCAACCGAGAATGCCTGTAAATGTTATGTCTGTGTGCGTGCGGCGAAAATGGCACTTTGTACCGAGCGGACTCTCTGCTCCGGCGCGCGCCGCCGCTATTTACTTTGTGCCAGGGGGCAAAGATGAGGCCGACGATGAAGCGAGCTCACCCAGAAAATGCCTATCCACTCGTGCTTTAAAGCAGAAGTGAATAGGCATTTTCTGGGTAAAGCTTTACAGAAGCTGGCAGGGAATTCCAAACCTCAGCAGTGCGCATTATAAAAGAAAATCAAAGTGATATCTAAAAAAGAAAATGAAGAAAAATATATTTACCCCCTTAAAAAAAGTTGAGTGCATGTACCTGAAAGATTTGTACCTCGCAGTGGCCGGGTACTTGCAAGACGAACAGCAATGGAGAGCTGCAGATAATTCCAAATATTATTAAAATCAGGAACGCGTTGTGCACGAAAGCCTAACGAATTAAGGTACCTATAACAATGGTGAACTCGTTTCTTGTCCGCAATATGTATTTAGCACACCTTTGTCTAAGATTGGTTACATCAGTCACATGTGATTCTAAGAGCAGTCTTCGCGGCCTTAAACATATATTATTATTATGTTAGCGCGTCATAATCTCGTCTTTTACTTATTTGTAGGTGGATTTCGGATTCGCCAAGCAACTTGACCCAAATGCCAAGACGTGGACTTTTGCCGGCACGCCCGAATACGTAGCTCCAGAGATAGTGCTAAATAAGGTAAGATACACACGGTCCGAGGCTAAAATGTTGGCTTTTAGTCGCGTCCACTCACATATTTTCCTAGCTGGTATAATTACGTTCCTCCGGGCTGTAAAGAGGCAATTACAACCCGCTGCGGTGTAGAAGAAAATGCTGCTGCCTGGCCATTATTGTCTTTTACTTATTTAAAAACCAAGTGTTGCAGAGCTCCTCAGAGTTCCGAATTTCCGATATATCTACAGCAGAGACTGATGATTAACGTCCCTACCTTCGCTCATACAAATACTTCCCATTGTATAAATAGCCCACGCGGTCATGTCGGAGGTTTCACCTGGATTTTTCGCAAGCCACTTTGCAACCGCGCATTCCTATTGCTTTATTGGGCCCGTCGTATAAAGCCACAGTCAGTTTAAAAATAAATAAAATCTCCGTACCTCTAGTATGACTTTTCGAAACCAATCACTAACGAACGCTATTGCGTTTACCTACTCTCATTTAGTAAGGCAACGCGAGCAGCGCCTCTGGTGGCCTTAACCGGCAACTATTTTTTTCCATATAAATCAAGACTAACGTAAACGTGATCGTTTGTGTTTTGTTTCGAAAAACTTATATAGTGCATTCGGGTAAATCCGAATTTCGGGTAATTCTGAAAATGGCATATATCTAGCTGTGCAATATGATTTATTCTAGCACCAAGCATAGTAATAATACCTACCATTAAACAGAAATGTTGACAAAAATATTTATGGACATATTACCATGTTTGGTATTATAAATTAGTAATTTTCAGAATTACCCGACATTCGGATTTACCCGAATGCACTATACCTACTAGAGGTATACCTAGTACTTCTGTCTCACGAGCGCGGGTTAGTCATAGTTGTGGTTGCAACACATACGAACACATGGACAACGTAATTCATAGCGCCTACGCTGACGCACACATAGACAATGTGCATGTCTGTCAACACACAACCATGGCTCACCCGCGCTCGAAGATACCGATAGAAGTACTACCTATACCGATTTTTCAGGGGCACGACCGCGCCGTGGACTGCTGGGCGCTCGGCGTGTTCATCTACGAGCTGCTGGTGGGCAAGCCGCCGTTCCGCGCGGCCGGCAGCGACCACATGAAGACGTACACGCTGATCCTGCGCGGCATCGACGCCGTGCCCTTCCACCCGCGCGTGCCCAAGTCCGCGCAGATACTAGTGCGCAAGCTGTGCCGCGCCGTGCCCGCCGAGCGACTCGGCTATCTCAAGCAGATGATGGACGTCAAAAACCATAAGTATGTATGATTTGCTTCTCTTCTTTCGTGCCCGCCGAGCGCCTCGGCTATCTCACGCAGATGATGGACGTCAAAAACCATAAGTATGTATGATTTGCTTCTCTTCTTTCGTGCCCGCCGAGCGCCTCGGCTATCTCACGCAGATGATGGACGTCAAAAACCATAAGTATGTATGATTTGCTTCTCTTCTTTCGTGCCCGCCGAGCGCCTCGGCTATCACGCAGATGATGGACGTCAAAAATCATAAGTATGTATGATTTGCTTCTCTTCTTTCGTGCCCGCCGAGCGCCTCGGCTATCTCACGCAGATGATGGACGTCAAAAACCATAAGTATGTATGATTTGCTTCTCTTCTTTCGTGCCCGCCGAGCGCCTCGGCTATCTCACGCAGATGATGGACGTCAAAAATCATTAGTATGTATGATTTGCTTCTCTTCTTTCGTGCCCGCCGAGCGACTCGGCTATCTCAAGCAGATGATGGACGTCAAAAACCATAAGTATGTATGATTTGCTTCTCTTCTTTCGTGCCCGCCGAGCGCCTCGGCTATCTCACGCAGATGATGGACGTCAAAAATCATTAGTATGTATGATTTGCTTCTCTTCTTTCGTGCCCGCCGAGCGCCTCGGCTATCCCACGCAGATGATGGACGTCAAAAATCATAAGTATGTATGATTTGCTTTTCTTCTTTCGTGCCCGCCGAGCGCCTCGGCTATCTCACGCAGATGATGGACGTCAAAAATCATTAGTATGTATGATTTGTTGATCCTGCGCGGGATCGACGCCGTGCCCTTCCACCCGCGCGTGCCCAAGTCCGCGCAGATACTAGTGCGCAAGCTGTGCCGCGCCGTGCCCGCCGAGCGACTCGGCTATCTCAAGCAGATGATGGACGTCAAAAATCATAAGTATGGATGATTTATTGATCCTGCGCGGCATCGACGCCGTGCCCTTCCACCCGCGCGTGCCCAAGTCCGTGCAGATGCCCGCAGAGCGCCTCGGCTATCTCAAACCATAACTAGTAATGATTTGGTTCTCTTCTTTCGTGCCCACCGAGCACCTCGGCTACCTCAAGCAGGTGATGGACGTCAAAAATCATAAGTATGTATGATTTGTTTATCTTCTTTATGTACAGTCAAGTGCAAAAATATCATCATCAATATATAAGCCGAAAGACGTCCACTGCTGGACATAGCCCTCCCCCAAAGAATGCCACAATGACCGGTCCTGCGCCACCCGCATCCAGCGCACTCCCGCGACCCTGCCTGATAATGCCTGGTAAACCAGGTCATCAGTCCACCTTGTGCGCCACCCACGCTGCGTCTTCCGGTCCGTAGTGCAAAATATGTATCGAATGAATCCTCTCATAAATATGTACCGAAACCTTGTATGCACACATATTTTTGCACTTGACTGTACCACAATCAAGCGTTTAACTACTATATTATATATTAAGGGGCACTATTTAACAATAAACATTTACGGTCTTAAATTTGCCAATATCGCCTCACTTAAAGTAATGGACTGCTCGGACCCTTATCATCACGTTACTTCTACGAACTTAAAAGTTCTGTCAATATAAAACTGATTCCAACTTCAAAGGGATGATGGTTAGGTACAAGAGGAGCATTGACGGGGACATTAGTGAAATCTCAAATCTGACAATAGAAAACAAATAAAACGTATAGTTTATTCATCTTTACGTATCCTAACGTGACGTCAAAGATTGAAGAAAATCTTACTAGAAACAATATTTTTCTCTGATAACTTGGTTGATTTCAATACTTTGTGATTGTGAGCTTCTATACACAACAACATTTTAAGTGATGATTATTATGTAATCCCACTGAATGTCTTCAAGTGTTTGGTTACATTATAGGACACGTAAGGATGAACAGACTATATTATGCAGGTAGGTACTAATACAAACTTTTTTCCACAGATGGTTCCTTGGATTCGACTGGGAAGCGTTGCGCGAGCGCAAGATGAGAGCGCCGCTCGTGCAGCGCGTCTCAGGCCCCACCGACCTCTCCAACTTCGACAAGTACCCCAAGGAGAAGCTACCCCCGGACGAGACTTCTGGCTGGGACCTCGAGTTCTAGCTTTACGTGTGTTGCTAGCAACTTTGCTGTGATGGGAAAAGATCGGAGCAATTCTCAGTGTTGTCAAATTATTTTTCATCGCGAAATACGTTAGGTACTTATACGACAAAATGAGACTTTCACTGAGGTGAATAGGTAATATAATGGCAATTCAGCCAGCGAGCCAGTGAATTCGGACTTAGAACAAGACTCAAGCAGAGAATATTAAATGCAATACTTTTTGAATACATAAATGTAGGTGTAATTTTTGATAGTTTTGAAAGAATGTTGGCACAGTTTTATATAATATAAATTTTTAAATGTTACATATATACCGACGTTGTTTTATTATCCTTTTACTAACAATTCTCTTACCAATGCCAGATAGATTTTGGCATGCAAATACTGCAGTGTATAAATAATTTGCACGCTGCAAATAAGTGCAAACTTTGTGATTCCCATTAGCACTGACATGCACTAAGAATTTAATTAGTCTTATCTGTTAATTATTGCCTGTTTCGAAAACGAAGCGAGAGTCGGAGAAAACCTAGTTGTAGCACGAGAATGCAGGTCAATGGGCGGAAAACCTGCGCCCGCGCTGCTTTGCCCTTCACTGGCCACGGACAAAAACCTGCTGCGCATTGACATTGGCTCACACACAGCACACAGCTGACCAACATAATTACATTGTATGTACGTACAAAACCGTAAATATGTTACCGACAGTGTGATAAATCAGATAAGCGTGTACTGTAAAGAACATTAAATATCTGACGAGTTTTGGGTCAACAATCTGTATCAATATCAATTACTTACTACACACACATCTGCTTCAGATTACTCGCATGATTGCGTCATTGGTAAACAAAGCTCTGTCTGTCCTCTCTTCCTGTGTTATTTATTTCCATCCTGTTTGAATAAGGTACGTGATAAAAATAAATAAATGAATGTCTTTATCTCATTAAAATCTTATTTGTAGATTTATAACTATGCGAAGTAATTGTAGTATTTATTATGTACTCTACATGAGAGAAGTACGCAGACCCGTGCATCTACGTACCTGTGCCGGTTGCATTATGCATGAAAGTGCACTAGAAAAACAACCAGTTAATTGTGAACTAAATCGCTGGCAGCGCCGCTAGGTCGGTCAGTGCTTCCACCACGCAGCGGTGCGGTGCGGCAGAGGCAGACGTCGGCGACGCGGAGCCGCCGTGTGACGCGCCTGTCCCCTCACACGCATATGTATGCTAACGCTCGCGGCTACTACGTATAGGTACTCAGAAACTCACTCACTCAGTCACTCTTTCGAACCGGCCGTCGGCAGAACGCCCAATGTGCCTCCGCCGCGTTTAACTCACCGACAAATAAAAACAAACCGCACAATGCTAACTAACTGAACACCGACATCCATATGCATTGGAACGTTTTACAAAAATGAGAGTGCAGTGACTTGGAATACTTGGATAGTTCTGGCAGTGTTGTTAAAAGGTGTTTAGTTTTAGGTGAGTTTGTTTTGGTTGTGATACTGATAACAATAACAACATCTCAATGAAAGAAAAATTCTAATTTTTAACGAAAAGGGTCATCCATGTGTATAACTTGGCTCATTATCCAAACAGCCTAGGTACTCGTTTATTTTTACGATAGAAAGACGGAATGCTTAAATCAAAATTAACTGCCAGAAGTAATGAAAACAAACTCGGCTACCACTCTGCATTTAAAGAATCTAAAACAAACACACCACGTCTAGCAAAAACATATGATAGACCTAAACATGGTTAGGTAGGGTTGCTAGGCCGGTTACGCGACCAGTGTCAGTTTGCGACCACCTGCTGAAGTACAAGAATTTTAGCATCCATTTTATTTGGTAGTAATTGAAAGGTACTTAAATCCATTAAAAAACTGAAAATATATCCTTTCAGTTCATCAACTTCAAGTGATCCAAAACTGGCACACCAAATTAGCTGGTCGTTAACCGGCCTATCGACCCTACCACGCAATTATTTTGAGTTGACCGACAGATGATTTTAAGGCGCTACACTGAGAAATTTGGAGACTTTGAAACGCTGTCCTGCCCAGACTAGCAAACAGTAGGGGCTGATTTTCAGATATATGATTCTTGACTATATGATTGTGGTACTGACAATAGCGAAACAGGATTGCTTAAATTTTCCCGATAGAAAATAAATCCAAAGTCGAGTCTATATTTTCCTTTTTTCCTCAGCCTACTAAAACAACGCATTATTAAATGATGGTATTTTACTTCATCTAGGTACTGACAAGAGGAAATAAACCTGCACACAGTCACAGCACAGTCTGCAGTCAGTGCATATTTAACGAGATTTGTCTAAAAAGCCATTCTCGGAGAGGGTTGCATCCCGTTTTGTCGTGAGCGAAAAACAAAGGGTGTCTCTTTCAATCGATATATCACCTTAACTCATTATAGTACCTATACTTATAGCAATTTCATTATTTTTCTTACAAGGAGGTTCATTTTAGGCGGCGAACATGAGATAGATTGCCTGCTTTTCGTAACTATACAATAGTATATAAGTCTGGTTACACTCGGTTTAAAAGATTTCAGGTTGTGTTCTTATCGTTCCGAGACTAGGTAACGAACACATGTATAAAAATCTTAGGTACCGTAATATGCTGCAACTTTGCCTGGATTTTGACGTTTTTTTCTTATATCTGTAAACCTATTTTTCATTGTGGGTTTAATGAGTATTAGTCGGAAAACAGACCCTATGCCTTGCCAGATAAGACTCAAATCTCAATACCTAATCATACAGTATTTCCGATTTACAAGCAGTCAAAGTGGCAGGCAAAATTGTAGCCCTAAGATGTAACTTTGCCTAGACGGATATCTCAATAAATAATGTGTTGCTATTTGTAATAATATTTACTCTAGTACATGAGACATTGTGCTTTTCCCTGGTATTCAAATTATTGCCATAAGCTTAATACTTTTTTTTTCACGGGCAATAGGCAAAGTTGTAGCAGGTTCCACAAACTTTCTATACAAAACTACCGTGAACTGTAGGGTTGTGCCAAAAAAAGATTATTATTTATTTTAAAAATATTATATTTTAAGTAGTTACAAAATAATCAACAAACAATCAATTCTTATAACATGGTATGAGTATCAAATACCTATGAAATACAATAGTACCCACAAATTATTAACCCAATTCGACCACTTGAAGTTGGTGACAAAATTTGACTTACATTGCAAGTGAATAAAAATCAAGTAATTAATAAAGCTATTTAAGCAGTTAAAAAACGCCAATTTGAATTATTTTCTGTACATTTATAAAAACCCAGCTAGTGACAGCCCTAGACCCAGGCAAACTTGTGTCACTCAAGTTTCCAAAACACTGCCCAATATTGCCTACTACGTTAGTATGCTGAAATCGTGTCCTTTTCTTAAAAATATTAAACCTACGGAAAATAGACAGTATTTACTTACCCTGGCACGTTACCGCTCTTCAAAAAACACCTTTTTTGTAGATCAAAATTCAAAAGTTGCGAGACACTGAAAAAACTGCTGCTACCCATTCAAACTTATGATGACAACTGACGGAGCAACAACGGAGTTACCATTGTAAAAAAATGAAATATGTGTTGCCAGAATAATGAAAATTACTACTAAATGGTAAAAAACAAGATAAAACTAAGCTAATGCTAGATGTCGTAATTGAAACGAAATAGGCAAAATTGAGACTAATTGGCAAAGTTGCAGCATTTTACGGTACAAAACTGGCATACGTTATATATGTATATTTTCGAATGTTAAGAGCCCTTACTTGTCAGTTAAAAATGCTCATCTATTTAGGCCATTTTCTGTTTCATTTTACTCTTTATCTTGACATTTTCTCAGTGTTAGTATCTAGAACAGGACTATTGCGACCTACTGTCATAAATTTTAAACGTATTTTTAGTACATCATTCCGAATAGACCCTGTTTACTCCGCTTAAATTCTACTACCCACAGTAAATAAAAAAAAAGCCTCTGTTGTTATCTAAAACTCTCATAAAATCATCGTAGGGTCGCTAGGTTAGTTACGCGGCCTACGTCAGTTTGCGGCCGCTTGAAGAACGATTTTTTTTCAATTAAAGATAGTTAATTTTTACATAAACTCCCTAAAGTATATAACAGAGAATGAGAACGTATTATAAAAACGAGAAAATATCCTTTCAGTTCATCAACTCATCCAAGTAGCTGCAAACCGACGCATCAAATTAGCAGGCCGCCAACCCACCTATCGCCCCCCTATCCTATATATATATTGGTTTTATCAATATATTTGACATAATTTAAAATCATAACATTTTTAAACTTGTAAGGCCTCATAGACGTTTACAGTTAGGTGGAGCTCTCAGCTGATTTCCCACCATTGACTATGACAAGTTAGGTAACTAAAATACGTTGAATCATCTATATAGGGAAAGATGCAATATGGTGGGCATTACATTGTCACCTGGCAGGAAGGATGGATACTAAAGCTTACAGGATGGAAAAAAAATGGGCCCAGGAGGAAAACTACCTTAAATCCTTGAGATAGCTCATTTCACTTAATTTTGTAATCGGTTTTATTTCGAAATACTACATATTAAAAATGTAAAAAAATACATTCACTAAATATTTACGAAAACTACGCGCACAATTCCGTAGAGAGCGGGATGGTCTATTGCAAACTCCCGCGTTTTAGAGCGGGACATTTGCAATGGAGGGACCTCGCCTTAATGGAAACATTCTTTTATTTTTAAAAAGAAACATAACTGCATTGATTGCATGCAAAGATATTCATATCCGTATTCGTATTCATATTCATACTCATATTTATATTCATACTCACGTTCAATATTCATATTTGCATAATCCATTTACATATATACATAATATGTCCTGATTAGGTATCATTGTGTCTTACGATCCTAAGACCAGCTGAGTTTAGCCGAGTTGACCGCTCCTAACATCGCAATCACGATACTAGGAGGCGTCAACTAGCTGGTCTTACGAATCATCGCGAGTTTAACAATTTTCCCCCATCACAAAAAATGCTCAGCGCCGCTAAAGAAGTTTTCACTCCAAAAAAGCGAACGTTTATTTTTAGAAATTTTAAGTTGGGTCGATTCCCGGGTGAGACTGGCGAATTTACAAAATCCTTGAATTGAGTTTTGTTTCTTTTTAAAAATAAAAGAATGTTTCCTTTACGTAAAATGACGTAACTTAATGAGTTACTCGTAAGGCAGTTTCCCTCCAGGGTCCATACATTTTTTCCACCCTGTTCCAACTGTTCCAAGAAAGCCGCATAGTTAAGCGTACCTAGGTGCTCAATAATAGTGCTACTCTATTGTAAAGAATGTTGACAAGGTGAAAGAAGATTGGACCATAAGTAGAGAAGAGATGTGTGAAAGAAAAATATTTGCGATCAATCCAAGTAAATGGGATATGAGGGAGCCAAAACCTGCTAAAATTCGCCTTTGATATAGACATTTTGAGTATTCTTACCGACTATTTCAATAGGTACCTATTACGTACTACGTACCCATACTTACGTAAATGGTATACACAGGTACCTACCAACTTACCTACTATTTTTTGCGCGGTATGTATTTTATACTGCACGTGCACACCCAAAAAACATGTTGTGGAAATAACAATAACAAAACTAAGTGTGAATCCAATACAGGTAAAATTATGGCAGGCACCTTCTGCAATGACCCCAGTCGCGACTGGCCAAACAAGTGAGGTTAACGCCTGGCGGATGATCAGATTAGTCACGGTAGGTAGTTAGGTACCTATGTGATATGCAATACCAAACCGTTAATAGATACACCTATTACTATTTTTAGGTACGTACCTCGAAAGGAAAAAACGGAACCCTTATAGGATCACTTTGTTGTCCGTCCGTCCGTCCGTCTGTCTGTCAAGACCCTTTTTCTCAGGAACGCGTGGAGGTATCAAGCTGGAATTTATATCAAATACTCCGGTCTATTGTCCCTTGGAGCTGTGAAAAAATCAAACTTCTAAGCCAACGCAATCAAAAGATACAGCCGTTTATGCCGCAAATTTTCGAAACTCGCAAGGGAATCAAAACCGTGAACTCAGAATCCCGTGAACTCAGAATCTTGAAATTTGGTATGAAGCAACGTCTTATAGCACAGATAAAGGAAAAATTGGGAAGACCGTAAATTTTTAGTTACATCATAATATAATCAAAATATTATTTTAGTAATTTTAAACTTTTGGCCGGTTTTTTTATAAGAGATATATCTACCTACTATCAGGGCAACTTAATTAACACCCTCGCTACGGGAGTTAACTATAACTAGAGTGAGGTCTTTCGACCCCATATCGCAGTGAGCGTGCCAATCATTCCTCGTATCTTTGAGCCTAATATACATTATCTCAAGATAGGTTTGATAGAAGATTCAATTAGCTACCTTATTGGTTTAATTTTCTAAGCACGTCTGGTGTTGTCTGTATTCATAGTCCCTAAAGTGTAATGCAAAATCAACGGACTTTAGTATGCAATGTCTTCCTGTTAAAGTACCTACCTTACGTAATATGGTCACGTTAACCATGGTCACTCGTCACTTCTTTGGTCGACTGTCGTTTGGATTTGATTTTAAACTTGAAATGAAACCATGTGTTCAGTTTGCCGTAACATCCGCGTTACAGAAGTAAAGATTTTCCTCTCAAATTAACTTAATTCGTTTCAAATTGCTCGACCCTACTTGGTAATTAGAAAACACCAAGTACATTTTAAATTCAAGCGATATAGAAAATCCGATAAACGTGTCGTGATTTTCATAGCAAAAACTAGTACCTACTCGAGAAAGTGATAACATCGACTATACACTCGACGAGGTTAATCCTATTATCGTTAAGTATTTTAAGTAGGTACGTGAGAGAGTAAAGAAATTAGAGTGATATAAGGGTAACTTTACATCATAATCATAATAAAGCACTGAACTTTAACGGTTATGGAATCATGTCCGATTGTGCGCGCGTAAGTAAACGTCAGTTTAATATCCTTGTATACTTTAAATAGTTTAAATCGAACATCGAACTTGTAACTAACAGAAACTATTTCAATCGATTAAATTCGTTTTCCGACCCAAGAGAACTTTCTAAAGCAAGATTGACCCTTCCGTGATGTTCACAGATTGAATATTGTCTGATAAGTCATCCCGCGATTTTCTGAGAACAGCAAACTTGCGTCACGGGTTTATCCCGCGAGCCAGCAGCCGCCCCATTCAATCAATACGGTCAGCCTCACACGCTTTAATTTAACGTCATGTTTAACCCTCCGGTTGCTGCTGTTAAAAATTTGTTATTAACATAGTGACTTTGGTATTTAAACGAGATGTTCTAACGTATCAATCGGGACAGATCCCGCACAAGGCATGTACGAAGGATCTCCTCGCTCCTCGCTGCTACGCATTTTAAACTTGTAAACATATGCTTCGCTTCGCATAGACAACCTAAACCTCACCTAAATTAACTTCAAACTAAGCAAAGCTTGTACTATGTAATTGCGCCTAACAAGGCCTACTTTTTTATATGAGTTTTATATTTTTCTATGGTATAATATATCAACAGAACATGGGCACAACATTTTATCCCATGCGCACTTATTTATTTAAGTATAAAATTATGAAAGTGAGCAAGCTTAGGAACTGGGCCTTATTAGGCGCACTTACTTAGGTACTAGGTGACGATATACATAATAATTATTATACATATATAGAAAACATTTAAACAAATATTCATGCGCATCACACAAATAAATGCCCTGACCGGGATTCGAAGTCCGGACTTCGCTTCGTAGGCAGGGTCACTAGGAACTAGGCTATAAAGTCGTTTATCCTTCGAACTCTTCCTGGGTAACCTTGAATTATTTTGCGGTAGGCTGGAGGCATGGAGGCAGTGTGCGAGCGCGGCGACGGCGCGTGCGGCGCGCGCGCGCTGGCCGCTGCGCTGCATGCTCTGCATCTCTACTGCGCCACCGTCTCCGCGGCGCTGATATGCTGCTGCGCGAAACCATCGCCACACAGGTATGTCACACTATTATTTTTACCTGGGTGACCTCAACAGGCTGGAAACATGAAGACGGTACGAGCGCAGCGTGTCGGCGCGTGCGCTGGACGCGGCGATGCATTTCTATTCTACTGCGTTACCGTATTCCGCCGCGCTGATATGTCACTGGGCAAAGCAAAAAAAAGGAGCAGATAAGAGAGGTACCTAAGAGATAGACGTTTAATTTTAATAGGGATGTACCTACTTTGCAATCCTAACTTGTGATATTTTTCTAAACATACCTAATTCATGTCATGGGAGATACATTCTTGAAAATATGTTGAGAATTTTTACAAAAAATTTATTATTTATTTAAAGCTTGCTATTCATTTCGTTTTGTTTTTATTGTAGTTAGTTGATCTATGTATATTTACATCTCAAACATGTACGTAAATCTACGAAAAACTATGAACATTTCCCTGTCTTGTCACCCACAGATCGCTACTTTGTTGAAATTAACTTATTCCAACAGGATTACCAAACGGTGGCGAGGCCAGAACGTGCGAGGCGCAGCCAGCCTCGTGCTGTTCGTGGCGATGGTTCTCGGCGCGGCAGCCGCAGCGCTGCGACCAGGCCGCACCGTCCCGCTCACAGCTGCCCTCCTCGCCCCACCAGCCTGGCTCTCAGCTGCCGCTCTCCACGTCGCACTCTGGACCCGCCGATCAGCGGCCTCCCTCCTTTACCTCGCGATATACTGGCTCCTCACCGCAGTGTCCACGGCAGCTATTCTATGGCAAGAATTCGAGACTGGACCGGCGCCAAATCATATAGAAATCTATATCCACGCTGTCGTTTTCATCATGGCGATTATTTTGTCAGGAGTTGATTGCGTTTGTTTTTATGACGAGGTAAGACTTTTTCACATCACACGCATCGTTATATTTTTCCCGTAACTCTCATAATATTGATCATAAAATCAATTCATCATCATCATCATCATCATCATATCAGCCGAAAGACGTCCACTGCTGGACATAGGCCTCCCCCAAAGAGTGCCACAATGACCGGTCTTGCGCCACCCGCATCCAGCGGACTCCCGCGACCTTTACCAGGTCATTAGGTACCTAATTAATTGAATTTTTAAACACAACTAACTACCTACTAAGTAATAACCTAATAACCGGTAGGGACACCTTTTGAAATTCTAATCAACAGGTATGCGATATAATGTAAACGGAAAGTGGAACGGCATTATAATAGCTTGATGAGAATTATAATGCGTGTTGGCATATCATTTCGTGTAGCGCAGAGGAATGTCCATGCGGCTTTTGAAACGCTACTCCAGCACACATACGGCGGACCCACCGCCGCGCCATTGACCTAAAAACACCCTATCACAATTAATTTGCACATCAAATGTACATTTGCCTGCGACTTGTTAGTCCCGCATGGTGTCATATTGGCGTTTAATAAGTTACTAGCGGCCCGCCCCGGCTTCGCACGGAAAGTCTAGTTTTGCTACCTATTTTTTTGAATTTTGAAATAAATTATAGCCTATGTCCTATTCTGATGTCTAAGCTACAACACTGGAAAGTTTCATAGAGATCCGTACAGTAGTTTTTGAGATTAAACGGAACGTACATCCATACATCCGCACAAACTTTCACGTTTATAATATTATAATAAATAATATTATTAGGATTAGGATATTTATAATGAAACAACTTACGAGTGCGGTGTACCTGTGAAGATAGGTGATAAATATCTCGGTCATTCTTTGGACGGGTGATCATTTTGGGTGTTTACGTTTAGTGGTTACTAACTGAACTCTTCTGTCTTTGGAAGGCACGTTAAACCGTTGATACTGGTTTGTCTTCGACACCACTCGTTACAGCAGTTTGAACGATAATTTTTAGGTCCAGCAAACGGACTTACAATAAAGAAGAATCAACATACCTACATTAAACTACAATGTTTAGCGATCTTAAAGCCCGAGAAAAATCATATCGTACCCACAATGCTATTTCATGTTATAATTTTTAGAACATTATGACGAGCCCCCTCGATATCTTATCTCGTGATCTAGCTAGGCCCGTGCCGACGAAGACTGTGATTAAAACAAACACGTACTACTCACGTTACGCTTTACGCGTGCTCGCTCATGATTAACATCTGCAAATGCTACTCAATTTCTTTCTGAGTTTAATTACTGAGGACAAACCATACATCTACTTGCTTCAAGTAACAGTAGATAGACGATAGGTACAGTCGCAATCCGACGATACATTGACAAGGAATTAGGTACCTACCTATAAGAATCCATCTTTTTAATAAAAGTGTACTTACAGATGTTACTGTACCTTGATGTCCTTGATTGATTTATTTATCGTAATTATGGCAATCATTTCGAATCATGAGATCTTGGAGAAGACAGTACTGTTGCCAGTTTTTGTTGCACTTTTAGCACCACCCAGGGGTCACCTTGTACCTTGATTCATGATGATTTAAAAGATGTTTTAATACCTACATCCCAGGTTGTGATCATTCGAGTTAAAAGTAGGCACTTGAATCATCTAAAAAGCATAGAAAAAAGGTCATCTAGTTACCTAGCTAAATAGGTATCTTATCCAGCTTACGGCGAATAGCGTGACTCGAGCACTATCCTAAGCGACATAATTTTATTTAATGGGATGAGTACTTTAAGTTCCTGTACGTGTAAGGCATTTAAAATAAGTATGGCCTGGACTAAGCCTACTTAAAGGTTTATCGCTAGGAAGCTGACTGGTAGAACAACTAAAATACCGTTAGCATGTGGATGTGGAACTTGGATAATGTATAGTAGATTGTTTGACAAGGGTCTAAAGTAAGCCATATTACCACGAGATGGTTATTTTCCCGAACGTAAGTGAGGGAAAATTGTTCGAGTGGTAGTATGGCTTTTAGGCCCGAGTTATACACTCTACTTTTCACTTAAATTATCCACCTTAAATTAATAATTTAACTCTTGGCGGGCATATCATATGTCTAATTTGACAGCATGGTTTTTTTTCTAAGGCCAGCACCATGCCTCGCTGTGCGTGTTTGCTTTGCGTATTCGCCTCCCTTTCTTTTGCTATATTAAAGAAAGAGATGCATCATGCGCTTTTTTTTCTTTTAAGAGGAGTAATTGCTTTGACCATAGACACCGCTTAATCTTTAGAGAACTGAAAAACGTCTTTCCTGATTGGTCGATTTTAGTACAGCTGTATTCTGGTTGGTTCCAAATATTTTTTAATCTGTCAAATTACTGTTCTGTGATTGGTGGATTTAATAGGTGAAGTATTTGGTGGATGGGTGGATTGGATGGATTGGTCAAATTAAAATGTTTTGTAAATCATAAATATGTATACATATTTTCCCTAGGGCTTAAATGTACTACTTTAGCCCCGCTTCACAAGTCTAATATGACTCACTTTTCGAGCATGAGAAGTGAATAATAAATATTACTACTGTACCACTTTGTTGTTTATTGAACCTGACGTGAGACATCCAGGATATGTTGTGTTATGTGATATTATGATGTATCAGTGATTATTAAACAAGACGCACTTCTCACAATATTTACTTACAAGTTGCAAATATCGTTATTATTATATATATATAACTGAAGACTGCGGTTGAAAGTATCAGATCAGACACAACTGCATTTCAAGAGAAGACGGTCCGGATATTATTCACGCTTTATATCCTGTTAGATATTAATGTAATGACTCAGTACATCGCTCGTACATCGCCTACCTGCTATTTTTACCACCTAGGTGTGCGGTGTACTTACATATGTACAGTCGAAAAATAAAGTGGTCTACCACTTTTCGACTCTATTAAAGTACAAAAGTGGTAGAGGACTTTCTTTGCTGACTGTACCTACAGAAAATACCTAAAATAAAAACGTCTGCGAATGTTCTTAAAAATAATAGGCATTAAATATGTAGGGGACGACCAAACTATTATCTGAGAAAATTAATAATATCAGGGGAAATAAAATCGTGTAAGTAGTTTTGAAAATTGTTGTTGTTTGTGCTGTTGGTGTAGGAGCGAAGGGTGTAAAGGTACCTTCTTTAGTACGGTGGCCCATAGCAAACATTTTTCAGATAAGTATATCTACATAAAATTCTCTTCAAAATGAGATGAATGATTAAGGCAAACTAAGATTACTTACACGTCGAAATGTCTCTAAAAGAATAATAGTCGTATTATTAACATGACAACCCATTTCAATTATGCTATCGATAAAATGTGAACGTTCCGAGAGAAGAGTCACACGGGTACCCGCCAGACGGCCGCCGCCATCGCGCCGAGACACTACGACGGCGCCAGAATCTTTGCAAATCCTTTGAACCCACTTTACGTCCATTAGCTTGCACATATTAAAGCTTTCAGTAGTCTAATATGAGGTGCCTTTATTATATTCATTGTGGTAAACCTGATACCTGAGCGCTACTGTAATTGACACGTAAGTTAAGAAGTAGAGTTTTCAGAGCTAGTGTATTAAAAAACTTAACGTAATTATTAATTGTTATCCTCAAAATTATCTTAAGAACTTCACGGCCTAATGTGCTCACCGGTCACTAGTGTTACAGTTATTTCACTTCTATTTTATTTTTGTTTTCTTTTCAGGTTACAAAAAGATTTCAGAAAACTCAAAAATCTTCATCTTACATATTAAACGATATCAGTTATTTTCACAACGACTGCCACTTTTATTCAAAGATATCGTTTTATTGGCTCAATTCGCTGCTATACAAGGGGTATGAGTCACCGCTAGAACAGGAGGATTTAGGTGAACTACCCGAAGACGAATGTTCTGTGAAACATTATAATAAGCTTAAAAATATTTATGACGGTCAAAAGGTCAGTTACTTTACATACAGAAAAAGTGAAAAAGGCGTCACAAGCAGCGCTTATTTTGTTTCTTTTGTTGTCTTCCAGAAACCCAAAATGGAAAGCAAGCCTTCCAGTATATGGAGGTGCTACATTCGAATGGTGTGGCCAAACTTTTATATCGCCGGAATTCTGAAACTGTTCAGTGATTTAATAGGCGTCGTGCCACCTTTGGGACTGGCTGTTGTCATTAAATACATCCAAGACACGCCACAAGAATACGACGTAGACGCTCCAGTGACCGTGGAAGAATTTTTAACTAATGGATATATAATGCTTCTCATAGTGACGTTGGCGCTGATAAGCCAGGGCTTCCTATCTCAAAACTCGACGCATTTAGTGACAGTGGAAGGGACTAGGTTAAAAACGGCTTTACAAGTAAGTACCTGATTATAACCATCATCAATTTCTGTAACGAGTGCCGTTAGTTTTTGTTGTCTAAGTAGGTAAATAAGTAGCAGGTGTTAAAGGAAACTGCAACACGGTGTAGGGGAGAGGGGGGCTTGTTTTAACGGGGGTAGGTATTAACAAGCCTCTAGCGACTAAACTATACACGGCAGAGTACTAATTTCAAGGTTATAACTTTGGGCGAGGGTAACGAACGAGTCCCGACCAGTTAGTCTCCCGCCGGCCGCCGCGTTGCGAAGTTGTGGCACGTGCGTGAAAAAAACACAGGTAACGGACTTTTTTACGTCGTGATTTTTTTGATTTGTGCCTTAATTATTAAGTTCAATGATTACGGATTAGTGTGTGTTGAATACTTATTTAATGGGCTATTACGTGTGCTATTGTTTTTGTTAAATTTAAGCATAGTTATTTTTTAATATTTTTTTATGTTTGGAAATCATCTATGAGGCTAGTTTTAACAAAATTAAGGGGCAAGTTTTAACCCGTTAAAAAATCTAAAAAAATGTTTTTTTCTGTACTTCACACGTTTTTACCGAAATGGTTTTCGAATTAAGACTTTTGGAAATTATGAAATATTGTCAATTGTGATACTAAAATACAACACCTGTCTACCTAAGATTGATTAGTACTTATCTGAGATAAGATCTCTATTTTTTTACTTTATTGCATTAAAACATGTTAATTATATATAATATTAATTAATTATATAAAAAATATATTACAAAAAATAATATCGTTTTATTTTTGACAAACGTCATTACTTTAAACGTCATTATCTTATGTTAATTCTTACCCCTTCATTGTTAATATTTGCCCCAAAAACGGGGTAAATATTAACCGCTGACTTTTTAAAAAAAATGGGTTCTACATGTGAAACCAGGCAATCTGTGTGGTATTTTCCATATAGATATAAAAGATGAATAAATTTCTGACACGTAAGTAAAAAAACATTAACGTTAAGTTTAAAATTTTAAGAGCTATGAGCAAAAGTATGAATTTTGTTAGGACAAGCCCCCCTCTCCCCTACCTACCTTTTTTTTGCCTTATTGTCATTGTTACATTACAAGAGCGAAAAAGGGACGTGTTTCGATTCACTTGACTGTGTTTCTTTTACTTTTACTACCTAAGTACTACTTACTTATTAGTAAGTACTATCTACTCAGTTTCTTGTATGTCGATAAATACTTGCTATTAAGGATACTGATATTTAATTGAGTGTGTGTTTTAGATCTCAGTTTTGAATTGACGGTAACAGGGCATAGTGTACGACAAATGCATGCGGCTGGCGCCATGGTCGACGCCCGACGCGTCGGAAGAGGAGGCTCCCCTGCTAGCGCCACCGGACTCCAGCACCCAGACCGGCTACCTCACCAACCTGGTCTCACAGGACACTTACAATGTCATGTCCTGTGTCTGGATCTGCCATTATACGTGGGCTATACCCCTGAAGGTGACAACTCAAATTTCAATTTTCACAATATTTTCACGTAATTTATTTTAGTATAACTACATCGATATACGCCATGTAAACTTTTATGTTTTTGCAGGTATCTGTTATCTTATATTTATTGTACACAAAACTGGGAGTAAGCGCTATAATTGGTTCAGCGGCAAGCATTTTGTTCATCACTCCCTTGCAGTTCTACCTTGGGAAGAAAATATTTGACAATTCTAAGGAAATTGGAAGATGTACCGACCACAGAATGACGAAGTTGACGGAGATATTGCAAGGGATGCATGTTATAAAACTATACGTTTGGGAAGATCTCTTTAACGAAAAAATTCTTAACCTGAGAGAACTTGAACTAAAGTTCCTGAACAAAGAATCAATTTATTGGAGCTCTCTAAGTACGTAAAACGTTTCATAATGTATTTAGGTTACATTCAATGTAACGAAGTAGGTATCTACATGTAAGACCAGTAACTCACTACAACGAGTAATTATGTATTTCAGCTTTTACAACCCAGATTTCAACGATTTTGGTAACGATGATTACCTTCACGGTGTACTATTGCTTAGATAACAGCAACACATTCACAGCCGTCAACATTTTCACTGGCCTAGCTCTTTTCAACCAGCTCTCCGTGCCACTGCTTATCTTGCCCGTAACCGTACTCATGGTCATTCAGGCGATGGTAAGACAACATTAATGTTTTTTCATCTAATACAATTGTTGCTATTTTTAATGCACTACCACTACCACTACCAGTTGATAAAAGTAATTTTAACTGTTTTAGGTCAGCACGAACAGAATTAAACGATATTTGGATCTACCCGAGTCAAAGAACGTCAGAGAAGACGATAATGAAGCGGTTTGTCAAAGAAAATCGACGGACACGTTTAACAATGCTTTTGTTGATGATAAGCCTGAAAACTGTAGCAAAGATGGAAATGAGGAAGATGACCTGAGTAGCGACCAGTTTTCAGACGAAGACACCTATAACGTCGCAGATGATAAACAAGAAATTCTAATTAGATTTAGAAATGCGGGATTCAGTTGGGGGCCAAAAAATGATATTGCTTTAGAAATTGATTATTTGGATATTCCTACAGGTAATATCGTAAAATAATGCAAAATTGACTAATTACTGCATCTTTACATTACACAAATCTTTATTTTCGCAGGAAAACTCATAATGGTGGTCGGTGCTAGCGGATCGGGAAAAACGTCTTTCCTCTCCTGTATTCTAGGAGAAATGTATTTTGAACGAGGTGAAGTCTATCGGAGCGGGTAAATGTTAAGCGTAAATTACAGTTCATCATCCTCCTAGCGTTATCCCAGTACAGTTGCAACCTGAAGGATGCCTGGGGTCCGCTACCTAATCCCAAGATTTGGCGTAGGCACTAGTTTTTACAAAAGCGACTGCCATCTGACCTTCCAACCCCAAGGGGAAACTAGACCTTATTGGGATTAGGCTTTGTCAAGTGAGTGGGCAACTTGACTGTTAGAAGTTCTCAAGCCGCCCGAAGGCCTCCAACTCGGCTTAACGACTGCTGCCATAGACAGCAACCGGGATCAACGGCTTAACGTGCCTTCCAAAGCACGGGAGCGCTCAGTTCGTAACCACTCAAAGCGGTCACCCATCCAAGTCCTGACCGCTGCCCACGTTGCTTAACCTTAGCAAGCGCAAGCGGTGCGCAAGCGCCGCTGGGCCACGAGCGCTCAGTTAAGCGTAAATTACAGTTAAATATGAATATATTGAAAGTCGAACGTATGGAGTGTACAATCCATAAAATTTTGCTGATTAATGATTTTTTTAACAAGGCGTATACTGTTACCGCTACACTTTATTACTATGAAAAGTTTATGCCGAAATGGTCCTTCGACCCGGATGGTTACGATTATAAGTGCCTGAGTAACTAAGCGTAAAATAATTACAAAAGTTGTAATATTTTGTAGAAATTGTTCGACGTGGTTCGCGGGCCAGCCGCCATGGCTGCTGGAAGGATCCGTGCGGAACAACATCGTTATGGACAGTGCCTGGTGCCACAGCAAGTACTCGCGAATCCTACGCGCCACGGGCCTTGTACCAGACTTGCAGCTGTTACCCGGTAGGTGCTAAAATCATGCTCATCTCATCATTTTACACCTACACATTTTACTTAGCCTGTCACTGAGTACTTAAGCGCTTGCTGCATGTTCCACGTGCGATTTTGGCTGGGTAACGCTTTTAGACACATCCCCATAACATGATAAGATACGTATGTATATTTTGGGGATGCCTCGATTTTGTAACAATGTGTAAGGGACACGCGTAGGTACCTATGTCTTCAACGCCCGAAAGAAGGAAGTAAAGACTCAACTTTGGTCTTTTTTTTAACGATTAAAATTTAAGCAATCATATTTTGTCTTCAGTTAAATCGGAGAAACAATTACAATATATATATAGGTATACAGCCAATACTTTTGCATGATCTGACCAGAACATTCATCGTGCCGCCTTAGTCGTATTTAGGTAATAATGACCAAATAATTGTTCATAATTTATAGAAGGCGACGCGACCCAACTAGGTAGCCAGGGGGCGCCTCTATCCGGGGGTCAACGGGTACGCGTGAGCGTTGCCCGCGCGCTTTACTCCGGGGCCCGACTTCTAGCGCTGGACGAACCGCTGGGAGCGCTGGACGCAGCGCTGGCGAGGCATCTGGTGGCGCGAGCGCTCGTGCCGGCAGCGAGAGGCGGTTCCACCGTACTGCTCGCTACTAACCGGCTCGAGTTGCTGCACTATGCTGATCTAGTGAGTCGTGCATGTGTAACTTACGCGAGGGCAGACGGCCCTAAAATGCTGTTCGCTACGTACTAACAGGCTAGAGGACTACACATATAATCAATGATAATTTAAACCTGACTTGCAAAAACAGGCATACTCTGTTGATTATTATTATGATTGCAATCAGCGTATAGGTATATAATCGTCCTCTGTCGGTTATTGTTCCGAAGCAATGAGATCAAAGTTCGAACCCGACATGAATGCATATTTTAGAGGTGCAAAGTACAACAATAATAATAGCTCGGTCATAATAGTCTTGGTTAGTCCAGAACGTTAGAGATTTTTGGGTCGCGAATTTATGTGTTAGGTATATGTACTTATTAAATATAAGACGTTTTCACTTTTCAGATTATAGTAATGGAGGACGGTCGGGTGGCAGGTTTCGGGCGGCCGACTGACAACGACGCGGCGATATCGCGCTGGGCGCGGCTGGCGGGCGAGGCGCGGGCGGCGGCGGCGCGCGGCGGCGCCGGCCCGCCCGGCGGCTCGGCCCGGGAGCGCACGAGGCTCGTCCGCGCCCTGAGTCGCGCGAGGTTCAGCAGGACCATATCGGAGGACACCACAGTTGGCGTAAGAACGAAATTACCTGTTGTCCTTTGAAATTACAGGCAACCGGCAAATCCCCTCCCCCTATCCCTAGTCCCTTCTGCTGTCAACACAGTGAATCTTCAAATGTTATAAAGGCTCGACTCGAAAGACTCGCACTCGTCACTGCTTTGGAGATGCGGGTGCGTCTACAGGCTGCGGTGTCCACTTACCATCAGGTGGACCGTACGCTTGTTTGCCACCGTCGTTGTATAATAAAAATAAAAACAGTGAAACTTGGGCATCTCACTCCACAGGAGTATGAAACCGTCCGTATTATACGATGTCAGAGGTTGCCATTTTAGGCTCGCCGAATGTTTATTTGCCACCTTCTTGGTATAAAGTTTTGCTGCGGGTTGGGTTTTTTATTTTTGCTAAAAAGGTAAAAAGTATTATTTCTAGACAATAAACAACAATTGGAGCAAAGCGCAACACTTTTAAGGCCGTGTATTACCACTTTTGAGTTTTTAAAAACCATCTGAGACATAGAATATAGTGTCTTAAACTAAAAAAAATATATGTGTTACATAAGGATATTGTCTAGTCAAAATCGCAGTCAGTTACATGACCTGATGAATTTCACTCGATAGAAAAAAATCGCGAAGTTACCCCTTTTTGGAATGTTTTTTCAATACTACGGCTATATTACTGATATTTAACATTTAATTTTTGTACTCAATTAAAGATCGTAAATAGTTATAGACATTTTCGCAGGGTTTGCTTTGATAAAATGACTGGCTTGATGACTATAGCTAAATATTAACAAAACTGCGCGCAGAGCTTGCGTAGAGAGCGGGATGGTTAATTGTAAACTCACGCATGTTAGAGCGGGACAGTTGCGTTGGGGATACCTCCCCTTAAGTGTTAATATTATGGACACAGCCATAAACACAGATAGTCCCATGGTTGTAATGTAACCTCTATCTATAACGATGCGAGCGTGTGGTAAATTGGTAATTTGCTTGTTTATTAAACGACCTAGGTTCAATGTTTGTGTGTTCTAGGTTCAATTTACAAGTTAATATTTCTATCACGTTCAAATGTAGTGAATGATTTGAATAGGCAACTCTAAGTGACTCATATTGTTAAGCCGTATTGATGTTTGGACAGGTTGAACAATAGATTGTGTTGTCCATAAATGTCATATAGGCTGTTTGACGTCAACATCGGGCGGAGTTCAAAGTGTTTTCATGGCAGCGTCGTGTCGCGTCGAAACAATGCGTAAACAATAAAAGATAAATCTCATTTTGTGTCTATTACTTAGTATTATGGTTATGGCATAGTACATTACTTAACAAGGGCGGTAAAACAAAGAATGTCTCAGATCGCAGGTATTTGACGCCCGAGCCGAAGGCAAGGGCGATAAATATGCGATCTGAGGCTTTCTTTATTACCGCCCGTGTTAAGTACAAAATTTTATGTGACTTGGCAGACGTTCTAATATACGTACCGTTCCTACTCCTAAATCAGTACCCGCAACGGGGGGATAAATTGTTAATTTATTTTTATAAAATATGTAGATTCGAGTTAAATAGTCGCCTTTTAGAGGCCTTTTACTTCTCTAAAATTACTTAATGACTATGGGGATGTAAATGGTCACCCTTTACATCTCCGCTTATATGTACCTATATTTGACCACAGAGACTCTTTACATCTCTATATTATCGGATAAGTCCAGCAAATATCGTATGTACATGCACCCGGGTATCTATCTGTTGGTTGATGTTGCTTTGTATGTGTTTGTGTTACTAAACTAAATGATATAATATAATTGTATGGGATCGTCGTAATTGGCGCGCGACTACGCCATGATCGCGCGATGGCGTGACTTTAACTTAGAATATTTATTTACTAGTAAAAGTCGCGAATTCGCGCGATAATCGCGTAGTCGCGTTTGTTTTAGGACGATCCCTTTAGGATACCTATTAGAGTTCAATATATTCGCGCATTTCACTCGCGTGCGCGCGATCGCGCAATCGTGGCGTTGTATTATAGGACGATCCCTAATTAATTGTATTGTAATTTGTGACATGTAAACGAGCCCTTGATGCCTACTCGCAGAATAAATGTTTGAATTTTGAATTTTTTTTCCACGCAACTCATTGCATCATTCGCTCTCGTTTACTCAGTACATACATTTATTTTCTAATTCTATGAGCTGGGCAGTCTTTATATTAATAGTACTTCACCTCCATGTGGCATAGCCGAGGAACATTCTGTAACTACTTATGCCCGCTCTCCATGTCGAGCTATACGACGATAGAGGGAGCACGACGTATTACAATCTCCTTCTATCGTATAGCTGCGTCCCGCAGATTGGCCGACGTTGGGCCAACATGTAGAGCGGGCTTTGTAAGTTTTTCATGAGATGTGTGTTGACCTTAGGCTGGCATCAACGAAGCGGCGGGCGCCCACCTCCTCGCCGAAGTGCCGACGTGCGCAGGGGGCAGCTGGCGGCGAGCCACCGTCCGCCAGAGACCGGCGCTGTCACGGCAGTTCTCCTCACCTCCGCCTTCTGTGCATAATTACAAGTAACATTGTAAAGTTCAAATAACAATAGCCCAATCACAAGTGTTAGTCCAGAACGGAAAAAGAGGGTTGTAAACTGGTTGTAAACGACAAGTTAAATTAACAATTAGATTTTTTAAGTCCAAGCGATCCATTAACATTCAAACGTTTGACGTTCGCTATGGACGACCACAACGTCCACGACTGTGCAATATTCACGAGGGGAATTTTAAGCCTAACTGCTCAACCACTTTATTGAATTATTAAATGCTTAATCATTACAGACTTACATATCATAGAAACCAATAATAAAATGCTTAGCTGCACGTTCGCTGGATTATGAACGGTTAATTGATGTTGCGAACCGAATCCGACTGGCCGAGCTGGGTTATGGGAGGTGCTACAAGTGCAACAAAAAAAAAATATTTATTTAGCAATAAAGTTCTTACATGATGGTTACAGATTATCCCTCAGATACCAAACTAGACTGGGCCTAACCAACCGAAAACTGAAAACTGGCAACCGTACTGTCTTCTCGAAGATCTCGCGGTTCTAAATAATTGTCATACGATAAGTTAATAAGCTACCTTCCTGATGAGACCACACCACACCGTTTCTGTATGGTTGTAGGTATTGTATCTACCTATAATTCAGCCAGTGGCGGATTTGCAGTCTTGGCCGCCCTAGGCCCCAGGCAAGGTAATAAGTACCAGCCGCCCCCGTTCTCAACATTTGGGCTCGATTGGCCGCCCCCTATTATCTGGCCGCCCTAGGCCCGGGCCTACTGGACCTTAGGGCAAATCCGCCACTGAATCCAGCTCAGTTCGCCATTTCGCCAAGTAACTCCTATCCGTCGCAGCCTCGTGCATACGTCCATTATTTGATTACAGACGAGATTTTTTGAAATTGTGTAAGTAAAAATAATATGGTGGCAGGTGGCGAAGAGACATTCGTCGAGCGGTCAGTGCGGACGAGTCGAGCGCGGGGCTGCGTCGCGAGGCCAGCCTTTTGCGGCGACTGCTGAGGAGGCCGCGCCCACACCGGACCCTCGGCAGGTACCTACAAGCCCAAACGATCCAAGAATGTTTTAAATCAGGAACATAGCTTTTTGTACAAAAGCTAAGAGCTGAGCTATTCGGAGCAAACCTGGTTAAAGGCAGAGACCCCGTCGAAACATCTGACAAAAACTCTCCTGATACCCACTATGTATTACGTTAGATTTAGGCACTGGTCCCACCGCCGACGAGTTGTTCTTTTATAGTAATTCGGTCGCTTGAGCGGTAAAACGAGGAGAATTACTATGAAAGTACTCGCTGCTCGCCGGCGGTGGGACTACTGCCTTAAGCATTTTGTTATTTAGAATAAACCTAGTTGGATTTAACGTGCCTTCATTTTGAATACCCTGATAACCCGTGAAAGTTGGATGACTTAATGATGGATGAATATTAAAATGTAAATATTCATAACGGCCCCTTTAAATACATTCATTTACTTTGCAATTTTTACGGCGAAAAGTATGATGAGATTGTATTATTTATCATTTGCACAACGCGAGAAACTTTGTGAATTATGGAAAGGATTATTTTCAGAAACATATTTGAAAAAAAAAACATTTTTTTTTTTATCATTACATGACCTCTAAATAGATGTCACAGATATCCAAACTCAAAAAGAATTGAGTGATTTACTTAGGTGCACTTTATTTTTATAACAGGCTTTTAATACTTAGTTTTTGGAATTTCTTTTACAGATGGACACCAAGAACTCTTCGCCGGTTAATAAGTTCTGATTCTGACAATGCGCCTGAAGACACTCTAGCGAATGGTATGTTAGGTATGTGCAGTACCTATAAAATTCTAGACTGAGATATAAAAATAAAAATAAACAGATAAGTAAGTATACTTACCTATTTGTTTATACAGGCACGGCTAACGAAACGGCTCTTGAAACTTCGTGTGTTTCGACGGGTACTAACGGAGTCGACGTCACATTAGCAATTCCCGACAAACCAACTGTGAACAAAGATGAAGAGCCAGAGACTGTTGCCAGCGAAGTGGGTATTATTCGGTTTACCAATATATACCTACCTAGAACTCTATCTAATGTGTGTGGTGTGTTAACAAATTTACTGTTATAAGCGTGCGTCGACTTTGGCAACAGTGAATAAATTACTCTTTAGAACCCAGCAACTTCCAAATAAATCTGGTTTCGTTTTGCCAACGTAAACTACGATACCTGGGTGGGTAAAGTGAGATAACAACGGGACAAATCCGTACACTCCGATACAATTTACCATCCTACCAGTTATAGCCGTATTCGTTCGAAACGAAGATAGATGAAGCGTGGTACTTATTTTATTTTTAATCAAGGGATGGATGTTAGATTCCGGAAGAGATGTCTGGTCACCTCCATCATTTGTTTCCAGTGCGCGATCTGGTGGGCATACGGCCGAGCGTGTGGCTGGTGGGGCGCGGCGTACTGGGCGGCAGCGGCGGCCGCGCAGGGCTTCGCGCTCGCCGCCGACTGTTGGCTCGGCTACACTGCTGCCGGGAGCTCGCAAGCGCCCCTCACTGACCAACAGGTTCGTCCCGACATTAAATTAACAAATAAACTAGCAACATTCAAACGCTTCATTGATGATGAATATTACTGATCAATATTATCGAATCCTGTTCTGAACACTCACTGACTATAGTTGTGTATCAGGACCACACGCCACAATATACATACCTAGGAGGGACGGCCTGCCGGAATACGTTTTTCTTTAAACTGCCAAAATTCCAGTTAATCAGGCCTCTGGGCGTCAATAACCCGAATGTTTGAGGCTTACAATGAATAGTGTTTGGATGGTAGATGTGGGAGTCGGTGCGCAACTACGTGGTGGTGTGCTGCCTGGGGCTGAGCTGCGCGGGCGGCGCGCAGGCGGCGTGTGCGCTGGCGGGCGCGCGCGCGCGGCGCGGCCTGCACGAGCGCCTGCTGCACGCCGCGCTGCACCAGCCGCCCCTGCAGCCGCCCGGCGCCGCGCTCATGCGCTTCGGTGCCGACGTCGCGGTCATAGACAAGGTGTGACAACGTTTGGAGTAACGGCTTAGCCGCGACTTCGGGCAGCAGCGGCAGCGGTAGCGGTTTTCTTAAGAACAGACAAAACGCTTGCCGCACCCCAATTCCCGCCAATTTATCGCCGGGCCGTAAAAGTGCTGCATCTTCCCGACAAAAATATGTATAGAATGTGTACTAGCCGCGCTGGAGTATTAAGTATAAAAAAAACCTTCTCATTTCGCAACACAGACCAGTTAAATTTATGCTCTTTGTTTCACATCCTCTACGATACCATATTGGCACGATCGTGTTCCAGAAACTGCCCATAGCTGTGAGCCGCTGGGCGCAACTGGCCCTTCTGTGCGCGGCGGCGCTGGTGGTGAACGCGGTGACTGCGCCGTGGACCCTGCTCGCGCTGTTGCCGGCCTGCCTCATCTACTTGCTTCTGCAGGCCGTGTATTTACAAAATGCAAGGTAAACTTAAAGTGTCAGTCGTTTTGGGCAGTTGGCCGTAGATTGCGTTTGCGACGAGCGGGAAAGACGTGAAAGGCGAGCGTAGTTTTCACTGAAATATCTTGATGTGTTGTAACATAGTAAACGGGTCACTCACGTGATCTTTTACGTCGAATATCGCTCGACTCGTTTCGGACTAATCCGTGTGGTTTAGCATGTGTCATTGGTCACTTTTATCCTTTACCGTGGACGTGCACGTCCACGATACCTAATCTCTATGGTTCATAAATAGTCTAAAGGCCTACGGTCTATTTATGAATGAAACCAGAGAGTTTACCGTGGACGTGCACGTAAAGTATAAAAGCGACCATTGTGAGTGTTGTGTGTAAATCTACAATTCGACATTGAACAATAGTAACGCAAATGAGGGTGGATTATCGCCTCCCTCGCCTTGCAGCTACAACCGAGCAGCAGCGCGTGCCGCGCGCTCGCACGCACTGTTTGACGCGAGGCCGACGCGGCTAGACCTTATGATTAAGGACCACGTATTGGTCCGAAACTTGTCGAGCGATATTTGACGTTAAAGACGTGAGTGACCCGTTTAGTATATAAATTTCAATATGTCTGAGAATGACGGAAATTTTCTATTTAAAATCGCTTGATGTGATCTACATCGCATTTACATTTGACAGGGAGCTCCAACGCAGTGAGGCGTACAGCGCAGCAGGAGTGGTGTCGCTGGCTGCGCAGACGCTGGCCGGCGGCGGCACGGTGCGCGCGGGCCGGCTGCAGCCGCGGCTGCGCGCCGCCTTCCTCAAGCGGCTCGACCGCAACCACAACGCGCTGCTGTTGCACAATGCGGCTATCCGCTGGCTGGGACTTACGCTGGTAACTTGTCAGCTAAACTCTCTTGACCTGTACCTTTAGTATAAGTTTTTTAGAAACAAAACACAAACTAACGCGTAAACATAATTTATTAAAAAAATTGTTACCACCTAAGGCCACCAGTGGCGCTGCTCGCGTTGCTCTACAAAATGAGACTAAACACATTACGCGTTCGTTTGTGTTTTGTTTCGAAAAAAAATATACTACAAGTACTGATCTTTTGCATTCGTTGCAATCCCTGATGCGACACAACGCTGTTCTCCGCTGATTGGGGTTGACAGCGGAAAGTTGCCAGTTGGTCGATCTGATGTTCGTTTCTTTCACGATGCATGCGCACCGCTTTCTTCAAGAGGCTAGACCGCAACGTAACCACAACGCTTCTGGACGCTGTTATCTCTAAGCTGGGGATGCTTGCAACTGCCGCTAGAGCCAATCATAATGAGGGCTACCGTTTTTGTGCTCACCAGTTGGCGCCACTGCGCTCTCAGTCCAGCTGTCAGTTTGTTATTGGTAATTATAAGAGTAAAACCCAAATTTACGTTAAAATCGTATTTAATGCATTAAAACCGTACCGTAATAGTACATTACTTAACAAGGGCGGTAAAACAAAGAATGTCTCAGATCGCAGGTATTTGACGCCTGTACTATATGCCTAATTAACACATTAACGGTAACTTCACCGTTACGCCCTGCAACATGTGATGCACGTAATTGAGTAATTTAGTACCTCTTGAAATGGGCCGGGAAAACCCTGGACACCTCTTGCTGTGCGAGCCGGGATACCCTGGACAACGCTCTTCTCTCTTGTTAGTCTTCTTTAAGATTTACTTGTTTCTTCATAATGTTTCCTCTTCTTTCTTCAAAAATAAATTCTTCAAAATGTGTCTTCATTAAAATATTGGTCTTCATTTAATTTCCGCAGTCTCTTCGTTCTAATTATTTTAATTTTCCGTCTTCATTCTTCAATTATTTTAATTTGCCGTCTTCATTCTTCGTTTCTGATTCGAAGTTTCTTCATTTTCCTTGGTTCGCTGGTATGGGTCGCCATCAGATAGTTATTGCTTACTTGCTAAATTACTCAATTACGTGCATCACATGTTGCAGGGCGTAACGGTGAAGTTACCGTTAATGTGTTAGTTAGGCATATAGTACACGCCCGAGCCGAAGGCAAGGGCGATAAATATGCGATCTGAGGCTTTTTTTATTACCGCCCGTGTTAAGTACAAAATTTTATGTCACCCCCTGGCCAGGAAGTGGGATTTCCCGCGCGCGGAGCGTGCGGTAATTGCCGCTTTATGGCCAGGTGTGACATAAATATTTTTATCGAACATACCGTATGGAGCGTATTGTAGCGCAGTCCCGTGTTGTTCGGAAAAAAGTATGAAGTTTACGAACGACAAAATTGTCTCAAAGCACTGAAATTCTTTGACCCCTAACGTAATCAATCTCTGGTATTGAAAAATAGTCACCATATTCATCTAATCAGAAATAAACCCGCGTAACCCACCCACAAACTATGAAATTTGACATTTCGAAGGTCTGACATCACACTAGCGCCTCTAGCGGCGAATTCATAGGCGGTATTATGTCCTCAACGCGCATTACAACATTAACGTATTTCAGTGTTTGCCAAAACTATCAGGTATATATACTCACATAAATCAAGAATGGCACAAGACCGAACAGCCTGGAGAGCAGTAGTCGAGAGAGTCGCCCATAGTCGTCACGTCCCTCAGACATGAGGTTACGACCAAGAAGCAGAAGAAGAAGAAATCAAGAATAGGCGAGTGATATGATTATGGGTTCACGTTTACCTTCTTTCCAGGATCTGGTAGGAGCCGCAGCCGTGTGTGTGTCGCTTGGGGTTGCCCTGTACGGCGGCAGCGCCGTGGCGGCGGGACTGGCGGGAGCCTACTCCCTTCTACTGCCGGCGTTCCTGGCCCACCTGGCCAAGTGCCGCGCGGACTTGGATCTTCAGCTGGCAGCGGTTGAACGGATCCGCGCACATACTGCCGTCCCACTGGAGGACTATCGGGAAGACTGTAAGTTGACGAAGGTTATAGCCTCACCACAGAATAGTATAATAGTACTACTTACATACAGAATGGCCACGAACCCCCCCGCACCCTGTACCTGCAGTAGGTACTGCCCATCTAAACTTACGGTGCTCAACCCTAAACTCGAGGTTTGCCAGCGGGCGACGGAACGCAGTAGGTGTTCGCAGAACTGATGGGATCAGAAACACGGAACTGCGCTCCAGAACACGTTGTAGTTAGATGTAGGTGTGAAGACCGCCAAACTGAAGTGGGACTGGGCGGGACATGTCTGCCGTATGCATCCGGAAAGGTGGGCGAAAATAAGTACGCACAGTGGACCCCGCAAGATGGCTACCGGAGCAAAGGCAGACCAAAATACGGAACACAAAAAAAGAGATGACGGGACGACTTGGACTATTACTTACTTGGAAACTAAAAATAGGGCCGAATGGAGGAAAAGAGGAAAGGCCTTTGCCCAGCACCCCAGCAGTGGGACATTCAAATTAGCTTTTACAAATGGATATAAAAATAACTTGTCTTAGGATAATTTGTTTAAATTGCTTCTTGTTTTATTTAAGGTCCAATACCAAAGGGTTGGAAGCGGGATGGAAAGATCGAGTTTGAAAACGTGACCGTTCAGCAAGAACCGGGCACACCTCCAATACTACATGACATCAACCTTTCTATAAATCCTGGCGAAAAGGTAGCTGACTCTACCTACATTACCTAGAACTACATAACACACGTCAGGTTTCCTGACACTGTTGGAACCAGGACGTCTGGGTGCGAAATCTAGCCTGTATTGTCGCATAGCTTTACAATTCGTAGACCGTTCATAGCGCTAAATATGCGCTAGGTGCCGCTTTTATTCAACTTGATCCCAAAGCCGTGCCAGGTCCGATTATCTTGTTCGGGAACCTGATTGTACCTTGAGCCCAACTGTTGAGTTTTTCTAGTACCTATGTATATTTATAAGTACGTATAATATTTGTAACGTCGGAATGGTTATAACTTACAGGTAGCGATCTGCGGTCGCAGTGGCAGTGGCAAGTCCACTCTGCTCCTGTCCTGCGTGGGCGGGACCACTATCACCAGCGGCCGAGTGCTAATCGACGGGATCGACGCCACCCGCGTGCCGCTGCGCACGCTGCGGCACCGCATTGTCGTGCTACCACAGGTACAGTTGACTACACTCAAGAGCATAATCAGTGGGTACAGTTAGCACGGAATTCCCGTATAAAGTTACCGGTTTTTATTGCACTTGGGTGTATTAGACATCAGGGATCGTGATATTCGTGATTATGTGTGACGTTCTCAGTGAAAAGCGACATTAAAGCAACATTTTCGCGACGCACTGGCGGATCGCAAGTGGATATTGGACGGGTCCTGAGACATTGCTTCGCCCGTTTGTTCTCAGACACCCGAAAGATGAATCACGAATTATGTTTTTTTTTAAAGTTGGGAACGTTCTGTTCAAAGTTGGGAACCAGAACCACTTGCTTAAAGCGTTAGCTACCTACGCTATTATTACGTTACGCCGCAAATCCTTCGCATTTGTACATACCTACTATATTTTTGCAGGAAGCGATTTTATGTTTCTTTATATATCCGCAGGAAGCCATCATGTTTTCCGGCACACTGCGCGAGAACTTAGACCCGCTGGCCGTCCACACTGACGAGGAGATATGGCACAGTATCAGGGCAGTAGGATTGCTCGAGTTTGTCACGTCCCAACCCGCTGGTCTAGGTGAGAGAAGTGATTAATTACTTAATATCCGCAACAACAACACACACGCACACACGCGCATGCACGCGCACACGCACGCACGTGCACGTGCACACGCACGCACGCGCGCACGCACGCACATACACACACACACACACACACACACACACACACACACACACACACACGCACAGACACACACGCGCACGCACGGACACACAGCCACAGACACAGACACACACACACACACACACACACACACACACACACACACACACACACACACACACACACACACACAAAGGTAGTAAGTACTTACCTACCGGTCGGGGTCTACCAGGGTACCCACCCAATGTAGGTAAAAATGTTCGCTTCTGGCGTTTTCGTACGTTAAAAACTGTAAGGCCAAATGCTGCAAATTGAACGCAAGCAAGAATCTACCCTACAGCGAGAGCTCTTAGTCGTTTTTTGCTTGCGTTCATTTGACAGAATTTGGCCTTAAGAGTTTTGTACGAACTATACCTAACGGTAGTTGCGACAAGGAGATCATTCGGAGGATCCAAATAGCTAGGGGGGCGATGAGCCGGCTGGATAAGATCTGGAGGGATCGCGCTATACAGAGGCGAACAAAGATCAGACTTGTGCGCTCCCTGGTGTTTTCGATCTTTCTTTATGCCTCAGAGACGTGGACTATTCGGGCCAAAATGAAAAGTCGCATAGATGCGTTTGAGATGTGGTGCTGGCGTCGACTTCTGCGGATACCTTGGACTGCAAAACGAACAAACCAGTCCATTCTGGAGGAGCTACGCATAAGTAATCGGTTATCAACAGTATGCCAGGACCGCATTCTCACATTTTTCGGACACCTCTCACGACGTCCTTCAGATAGCCTGGAGAGAAATATAATGACGGGAAAAGTTGAGGACCAGAGGTCCCGGGGCAGACCACCCGCTAGATGGAGCACCCAAATCACTGCACCCCTGCAACTAAATCTGCACAAGGCCATCCATAAGGCGGGTGACTGGAGCCAATGGAGGAATCTGGTCGGCAAGAATGGGACATGATGTCACGATCCTCAGCATTGGGAGAGCGACTGATGAGGATGATACCTAACGGAGTGCAAATGTCATAGATCTCATGAATTTTTCCAGAGTGTGTGGTGGGTGGCGCGCGCGGCGGCGGCGGCTGGAGCGACGGGCGCGCGGCGCGGCTGTCGGCGGCGCGCGCGCTGCTGCACGCGCGGCTCGCGGGCGCGCTGCTGCTGGACGAGCCGGGCGCCGCGCTCGACGCGCCCGCCGAGCGCGCGCTGCTGGCCGCCATCGCCACAGCCGTGCCCCACACTACCATCATCACCGTCGCGGTACTAGCCTGCCCAATATTCCAGAGTGTTCTGTCGGCGGCGCGCGCGCTGCTGCACGCGCGGCTCGCGGGCGCGCTGCTGCTGGACGAGCCGGGCGCCGCGCTCGACGCGCCCGCCGAGCGCGCGCTGCTGGCCGCCATCGCCACAGCCGTGCCCCACACTACCATCATCACCGTCGCGGTACTAGCCTGCCCAATATTCCAGAGTGTTCTGTCGGCGGCGCGCGCGCTGCTGCACGCGCGGCTCGCGGGCGCGCTGCTGCTGGACGAGCCGGGCGCCGCGCTCGACGCGCCCGCCGAGCGCGCGCTGCTGGCCGCCATCGCCACAGCCGTGCCCCACACTACCATCATCACCGTCGCGGTACTAGCCTGCCCAATATTCCAGAGTGTTCTGTCGGCGGCGCGCGCGCTGCTGCACGCGCGGCTCGCGGGCGCGCTGCTGCTGGACGAGCCGGGCGCCGCGCTCGACGCGCCCGCCGAGCGCGCGCTGCTGGCCGCCATCGCCACAGCCGTGCCCCACACTACCATCATCACCGTCGCGGTACTAGCCTGCCCAATATTCCAGAGTGTTCTGTCGGCGGCGCGCGCGCTGCTGCACGCGCGGCTCGCGGGCGCGCTGCTGCTGGACGAGCCGGGCGCCGCGCTCGACGCGCCCGCCGAGCGCGCGCTGCTGGCCGCCATCGCCACAGCCGTGCCCCACACTACCATCATCACCGTCGCGGTACTAGCCTGCCCAATATTCCAGAGTGTTCTGTCGGCGGCGCGCGCGCTGCTGCACGCGCGGCTCGCGGGCGCGCTGCTGCTGGACGAGCCGGGCGCCGCGCTCGACGCGCCCGCCGAGCGCGCGCTGCTGGCCGCCATCGCCACAGCCGTGCCCCACACTACCATCATCACCGTCGCGGTACTAGCCTGCCCAATATTCCAGAGTGTTCTGTCGGCGGCGCGCGCGCTGCTGCACGCGCGGCTCGCGGGCGCGCTGCTGCTGGACGAGCCGGGCGCCGCGCTCGACGCGCCCGCCGAGCGCGCGCTGCTGGCCGCCATCGCCACAGCCGTGCCCCACACTACCATCATCACCGTCGCGGTACTAGCCTGCCCAATATTCCAGAGTGTTCTGTCGGCGGCGCGCGCGCTGCTGCACGCGCGGCTCGCGGGCGCGCTGCTGCTGGACGAGCCGGGCGCCGCGCTCGACGCGCCCGCCGAGCGCGCGCTGCTGGCCGCCATCGCCACAGCCGTGCCCCACACTACCATCATCACCGTCGCGGTACTAGCCTGCCCAATATTCCAGAGTGTTCTGTCGGCGGCGCGCGCGCTGCTGCACGCGCGGCTCGCGGGCGCGCTGCTGCTGGACGAGCCGGGCGCCGCGCTCGACGCGCCCGCCGAGCGCGCGCTGCTGGCCGCCATCGCCACAGCCGTGCCCCACACTACCATCATCACCGTCGCGGTACTAGCCTGCCCAATATTCCAGAGTGTTCTGTCGGCGGCGCGCGCGCTGCTGCACGCGCGGCTCGCGGGCGCGCTGCTGCTGGACGAGCCGGGCGCCGCGCTCGACGCGCCCGCCGAGCGCGCGCTGCTGGCCGCCATCGCCACAGCCGTGCCCCACACTACCATCATCACCGTCGCGGTACTAGCCTGCCCAATATTCCAGAGTGTTCTGTCGGCGGCGCGCGCGCTGCTGCACGCGCGGCTCGCGGGCGCGCTGCTGCTGGACGAGCCGGGCGCCGCGCTCGACGCGCCCGCCGAGCGCGCGCTGCTGGCCGCCATCGCCACAGCCGTGCCCCACACTACCATCATCACCGTCGCGGTACTAGCCTGCCCAATATTCCAGAGTGTTCTGTCGGCGGCGCGCGCGCTGCTGCACGCGCGGCTCGCGGGCGCGCTGCTGCTGGACGAGCCGGGCGCCGCGCTCGACGCGCCCGCCGAGCGCGCGCTGCTGGCCGCCATCGCCACAGCCGTGCCCCACACTACCATCATCACCGTCGCGGTACTAGCCTGCCCAATATTATAATTTTTTTTTGGTATGCCGTCATACTGAATTTTGTCTAATTCAGGGATAAAGATTTCAAATTTCATATTTATTTGAATTCTAAGTTAAAAAACAAAAATAGTCATTATACTCGATTTCGACTTATTCAGGAGTTTAAAAGAACATTTTTTTTAAAATCGTCTGCATTCTACTCGATTTCGACTAATTCAGGGATGAGGATTTCAATTATATCATCATCATCAGCCTATCTGCGTCCCACTGCTGGGCACAGGCCTCCTCTCATAGATGAGAGGAGGCCTGTGCCCAGCAGTGGGCAGCAGTGTTCAATTATATACTTATTTTGAACTTTAAGTAATGCCGCAAACGGAACTTCTAGACGGGGTATTTTTCTTATGACCGGGGGCTGCTGTGGGCATGTAATTTTAGTTTAATTTAGTTTTTTATTTAATTTGTATTTTTTTAATCAATGACTTGTAACTTGTATTATCATAATAAATCTAATCAAAGTAAATCAAAAAAAAATCGAAAAATCCTCATTATTTTTGATTTTGACTAATTCACGGATAAAGATTTCAAAATTTATATTAATTTTGATTTATAAGTTGAAAATTTTTTCGCGAAAAATCGTTAGCTATAATCTGAACATTCGTATCATTTCCTTGGATTTATTTGAGAAAAGCACTATACCTACGTTTCAAAATTGAGCGTTCTTAAGCATAAAGTTCCCTACAACACACTAAAGTTAATGTATATGTCGCTAGCTGATTCTGTCATAAGCTACGGATTATCGACATATGGTAGAACATACAAAACATATCTAAGTCATATATATAACCTACAACTAAGACTATTGAAAACTATTGTACCCCTGAAAATTAAACTCAAATATAAACATAATTATGAAAACCTGTTTAATCACTGTAAAGTACTTAGTATTTATGACAAAGTAGACTTAGAAATATTAACACAGTACAGGGAAAAAATTGTTAACCTTGTCCATGTATCGAGGCATAGCAACTTACGTTCACTTGCAAATTTGCCATCATTTGTGGTACCCCGATGTAGAAATACCTACGGTCAGAGAGCCTGGTCATGTATTCTCCCACGCACATGTAATAAATTCCCTAAACAGTTGCTATTAGATTTGAATAATAAAAAAGCCAAAAGATTTAGAAATGCTATAAAGTTATATTTGTTAAAAAAATAATCCTGTTAAAATATACTTAGTTAAGTCATAATATAATATAAATAAAACAACAATGTATACTAATTGATTGGAATGTATTTTCGCAACTCCTTAACTTAAAAAATCTTTTGTTATTTAAGATTAATAGTTAAGTAAGTGAAACAAACTATGTTATTTTTACTGAAATAAACAGCTTAAAATTTAAAAAAAATTTAAAAATTTAAAACTTAACTGTGCGTCTAAGTGATACGAGAGCAACCTGATATCAGTTGTATAGTTTTTATTAAATATGCGTCTCAAAATAAATTTAAGATAACATACGATATGCGACGAAATTAGCTTGATGTCGTAATTGTCACCGCGCCAGATAAAATATGAATGACCCATTAATCGAGGTCAATGTTCCATCTGATTATATTTATAGTCGGTTTGATCCAGTTAAATCCACGCATAAAAACGCCCCGGCGCGACGAATTTAGTTCTACTACAACGAAACTTAATAGTTATTCTGCTGTCAGCATCATAAATTATCGTCAATGTGACTATGACCTTAGGGTGCCCTTCCATCAGAGCTGTGCTATGCTACGTTGCTAGAGTTGCTATTCAGCTATTCAGCATTTTTACGGCAGTTTTTTTCGTCATTGTCGTCTCGTTAAATGAGACGATAATCAGAGACAATTTTTGACGTTTTAAGTAAATTTTGTCTCATTTTCCCCATTTTTGAGAAAAGCACTATATTACCCTCGGCCGGAATGGTAATTTTGCAGGCTTCGTATTATAATTAAACGGACTCGCAAGCTCGTCCGCCTAAACAAATACTCATCCTGCAATAGCAATAGCCCCCATCCCGGCCACGGTAATAATGTACTATTAGCGGGCATTTTATTAAAATAGGTTTGGGGAACGATTCTGAATAAGGAAGGTATATGTGTGTTGCAGCACCGCGTGTCATCAGTGCGCGGCTACGACCGCGGCGTGGTGCTGGAGGCAGGGCGCGCGGCCGAGCAGGGAGCCCTGCCGGCGCTGCTGGCGCGGCCCGGCTCCCGGCTCGCCGGCATGCTCGCCGCGCCACACTCCTGATCTTTCTTCAGCAGTGCCGGATTGCCAGCGCGGGGCCTGTAGCAGTTCTATCAAGTCGCCATTGGATCGCTTTAGGTTAGGTTATGCACGGGGCCTTCAAATGCGCGGGGCCCGTAGCATTTCCTACTCTTGTTATGTGGCTGATCCGCAACTGATCTGCAGGACTCTCCCACTGTCAGCCATGCGCTGCTCCAAGAAAAAAGGAACACACCAAACGATAGCGAGCTGCATCTCCAACGCTGTATTTACAAGCCACAAGAAGAGTAGGGTGGATCGCTCGCGCGGCTCGCAGGCGTGTTTGCGACTCGGCTCCAATCGGGGAACCCCAAGAGGAGCCAACCAAGGAGCGCCTACTTTGACGCTATAGCACAGAATATTATAATAGTATTACATACAGAACGGACACGAACCCCCCACACCGAGGTCAGTTACCTCGTCCCTGACTGGCCCAGGATGACAAGCCGGGTTACGATCGGGTTACCGTCGCGGCTCGCGATTCGCCCATTCCACGCGCTACGCATTTCGCGCAAACAATTGACGCGTGTACCGACAGCGCACGCACACATACTTACCCACAGCGCTTACTTTCCTTCGCGTGTCACCCCCGTGGCTATAGTAAAACAAATGTAACTGCCATCGTGTGCTACAGGGCAAGCGTCCGTATATGTGTGGGTGGGTATTATGATTTGTTCCCGCCGGGACCAATCGTTGGATGCGTAGTTAAAAGAGACCGAGGTGGACTCAAGATAGTTAAAAGAAGAACTCCTAGATAACGCAATAATGATTAATGAGTAAAACTCTTCCTTGCGGATTGAGCATCTGTAATCATTCCGATAGTTCTTGTTATTCCCGATAAATAGTTATTTTTTAATAATAGTTAAATATTGACTCCTGACTCTAAGAGGAATCACCGAAGATTTCTATTGACAATTGATGATGATTCTTTTATTTGATCTGTACAATTATCGAACAGATCCACAGCATTTGTAACTAGTCCCATTGTGGCCCCATTACGCAGGGCGGAAAATGACTTCACATTTAAAGTGTTATTTATACATTAGTAGGCACTTATTTTATCTGCACTCAATTAGTGCGTAATAGTTAAGAACGTATTTAAAGTGAAATCGGACCTATATCTACTTAATACGAAATGAATGATGCTTGTTGTAATTTACGGTGATAGCATTTTTATTGAAATGCGCAGTGTGTACCAAATAGTATTGAATTGTAAATAACAGTGACTGATACTCGAATGCTGGATGTGTTGTAGAGAGAGTGAATAAATGATTAAAACAGCTTGTAGTTTTGTTTCCAAACTGTATTCCAATAGAACAACAATTGCACATTCCTCGTTAAAACTCGCGCGGCGGGACGCCTCAGAGACAACGATACATCATAAAATTATATCACTATATAACAATTACAACAATATTTACGTTGGCACCGATTTATATATAGACATATAAAACATTTGTGTCACCACACAATCCATATAAAAATATTTACTTAAAGTAGGCACTTACGTAAATATACTTACAATTTACTCTATAAATCTCGACATCAACATTAAATTCATTTTCACTTATCGTACTATAAGTATTGGCATTCACGGCTCGCCGGACAGGACGGGTATAGTTCACAATGTTCGATCTAGGTACGTGTGATTGAACGATATCATATCATTATTATATATAACTGAACACTAATATTTCTTTGGTAAAAACATAAAAAAAACCTCCTGCTTGGTGCAAGATGACCAAAATATCAGATAAAGGCACTAGAATTACGTCACATTGATCAAATATATACAGATATATTTACACTCAAAATAATATTCGAGCATATTTTAAATTGTGGCAATCACTTTACCAAGATTGTCCTGATAAAAAATTATATTACAAGGAATCAAGCTGCCAGTAACATGTAACGATGATCGGAAATACAAAAAAGGAAATATTCGCGGGTAGGATTTGTCTAAATCGCTTATCGCCGTCCATGGGTTTTGAATTTTAAGTACCATAATTATAGGTCTTTCTTGAAACCTAGTTTACTGGTGTGTAGCCAGCATATTTTTGTGCGTCGTACAATATAAATTTCATTCTAAGTGAATACCAACATATTGCATTTTTTTGCACTCTCGCCAATCACCAATATAATTTTGTGTGCAAATACCTCATTTTTCTTCTTCATAAAATGTTAATCACACCACTAAGACCCCTGGTTACAATTTTATCGTTATCACATATAACTTCTTAGAGCGTTGTTAAAGTTTCGAACCCTTTCACAAAATCATAAAAATTCGTTAAATTCTTCTTAAATTTATTTTACATCTGAAAACGCACAACAAAAATAAAATGTAATGATTATTTCATGAGGTATCTGTACAATTTATGCCTAAAATAACACCGTACAACATATGTAATGTATTATGTACTCTTCGCCGGCAAAATATTACTAAAATGTACTACTACAAGGTTTTCTAATTTACTTTGGTGCAGTATAACAACATGTGATTCAACAAATCAGCTAAGTGAGATCACAAATATGGTGCTATTTATAGTTAATTTTAAACCCAATTCGGTACGTGAAACATATCGTTCATAACAAAACAACAATAGTAATAACGAAGGTCTATTTAGAGCTTCCCAATGCTCCACTGACTATGAAAAGAGAACTAGCAAAACTATTCGTTACTAAGGAGTCCCTAGTCATGAAAATAACAATTGTTCTACGGTTTTACTATTACACTTTTACCGTGCATCGGTAGATAATACCGACAAGAAACAACAGCCGGCGAAGAGGCAGTCACGAGATCACCACGATGCGAGAACACTGTCAACCATCATTGAATTGATGTTTTCTTATTTTTAGAGCAGCACGTTTCGATGGGTTATGTAAGAAATTAAAAATAACTAAATGAATTTACACAGATACGTGTGTAAATAATCCAACAAGCTATAGGGTACAGTATGCCAAGAAAGCAGTTATCAATTTTGAACCTTATATATTGTACAAGGTTCGTATAGGATCATTTGTACAAGCATTATAGTATATAAATAATAGAATCGAAAAGTAAACCACTCTTGGCTGTACATAAGAAAGTGGCAAATTTAACAAGTGATAGGAATATATTGCAATGGTTGAAAAGTTTTCTACTTAATTCATCAAAGAAAATACTGATTACTAACCGGTAATAAGTACTAAATCAACGTGACGTTGGTATAGTGCACTCGCATCGTAACTGTCCCGCGACTAAAACTCCGAGAATACATCCTGTAAAAAATAACAGGATGACACATCACTAGAATGTTTGGCAAACATTGCGTGCTGCTGCATTGTATTTTATGACCAAGTAGAGTCAACACCATAAATATCAGAATAAGAAGCCTTGTTCAGTCATCGATCATCGCATTTTTATTCCCAATAGCAGTTACCACTTTCTACAACGTTTGCGTCCGAGCTACAGTCACGAGTTTTAATTTGGGACCCCCTTAAGGTTGACAGTACTGTCAAACAGTATAGAAATTCAAAGAAAAAGTTTGCGAAATGGGTCCTAAATTAATGCACGTGACCGTACATACAATATTTTAAGCAGGACGCTCGGGTTGAGGTGCACAAGTAAAAAATACCCGTTTAACGCGATTGGTCAATCTTTCTGATCAATTTGATCTACCACCATTGCGACGTAGCATCTTGTATTTTGATATTCGTCAACACGAATATTTGTTACAGACGAGTGAGGCTCCATCCTAAAGGCCCTAATAAACAAATGCAAGACTCGCATGCGCGTTTATACAGCGATTGAACTCGTCATAACTCCGTGACCAGCAGTGTACTGAAACTCGCATGCGAGTCTCGTACGTGTGTAAATAAGGCTTAACAGTTCGCCTAACCTCCGTGATGTGCGGGGTTATGTGGGCTCGGTCTTGACAGAGGCACTGCCGGCGGCGGCTGCGCGCGCCTCCTCGGGTAACCGCTCGGGCGATGACAAGATGTCCGTCGTGGTGCACAGCACTCGAAGGGAGTTTAGTACCGCTGCAACAGACATGTTCACGTCTTACAAATGTACTGTCGACACATAACGTCGATAGTGATTAGTTTTTGAAGCGAACCCTCCCTTACATTTATATTTTAAAAAAATTACCTCGGAGCTGACAGGTAAACTGTTCTCATATAAAGCAGACTAATCCTCTTGCCCTATAAAGCCCTCTTGACAATGGTCATATATTTCTGGTTTACCTTTAAAAGCGTAATAGGTACTCGTACTCACCGGGTCGCATCTCGACGAGCGAGCAGTGCTGCTCGGCCCACAGCAGCGTGGTGCGCACGAGGTCGGCGCCGCTGCCGCACGACACGCACGCGCTGAACGAGTCCACCAGCGCCGCGCACACCACGCTAAACTGAACGCCCGCTAAGGAACACTACCACAAGCGTCCGAGACATTACTACAAAAGTATGCAATTCAATCTACGCTCTGAAAGATGAATAAAAAAAACTTGAATCTAAACTTTCGTGAGACGTGTGAAAAATGTATTCTAATAAAAATAAATTTAAAGGTCCCATTTTTCGGTATTTCGTAAAAAAACTCGTAAACGGTGGCCCATAGCAAAACACGTTCTTAGGCATAAGTAATCTACATAAAAATTATCTACAAAAAAGTGCTACACGTGCTTTTTGCCAGGACACATTAACATTTAATGAGATTAAAGGGGGAAAGTAAAACTTTATGATAGTATAAGTGGCTTCTCATTCCTTTGTTTTTCAATATTTTTAAAAACGAAAAATACTATATTTATGCACGCAACGAGCTCTACTCAGCGATACCTCAGTTCAAAAAAGGGCGCGAGGCCGTGGGCGGTGACCTACGTCGATCACGCTTAATGCCCGCTCTACATGTTGGCCCAACGTCGGCCAATCTACGGGACGCAGCTATACGATAGAAGGAGCACGGTGTATTACCATCTCCTTCCATCGTATAGCAGCGTCCCGCAGATTGGCCGACGTTGGGCCAACATGTAGAGCGGGCATTAAGGAAGTTATGGATCGCCGAGACAAACCAGCCGTCCACCCAGTTTAAGAGCCTCTTTTTTTTTGAAGTCTGTTTAAAAGGATACCAGCCAGTACTTCCAGGTGTGCATGGTGCGCGAGGCGACGTGTCGCGCGAACATCTCGCGCAGGCGGCCGGCGCGCGCGCGCGACACCGGCGCGCCCGTCGCCGGCAGCAGCGAGTGGCAGTTGCTGAAACCACATCGGTTTAGGACATTATTTTGACATGGCGTAGGGTAAGCTGTAGTGTTAGTCGCGCGAGATACGACTTGACAGCAAAGTGCTAGCCTACCTGGGCATAAAGTGGCAATTACCGCACGCTCCGCGCGCGGAAAATCCCACTTCCTGGCCAGGGGGTGACATAAAATGTTGTACTTACCGTGGTAATTTTTTGAGCGGTAATAAAGAAAGCCTTAGATCGCATATTTATCGCCCTTGCCTTCGGCTCGGGCATCAAATACCTGCGATTCGAGACATTCTTGTTTTACCGCCCTTGGTAAGTAAAGTTTTTAAAGGTCCCATTTTTGTGTGTAGATAATTTTATGTAGATGACTTATGCCTAAGAACGTTTTTTGATGTGTCACCGTTTACGAGTTTTTTACGAAATACCGAAAAATGGGACCTTTAAACCCCCTCTCCCCCCCAGCGGCGGGGGTAGGTGCGGGGAATTTTGATATGTTAACCTCCTAACTAGCCCTACAAAGTTACCAAGTCAAAAATTGTGTTCCAAGCATTTCCCTCTATACCTTCAAAATGACAGTACTAATAGATGATAAGTCTAGATGAATACGTGTGACGCCCTACGTCAAAATAGGCATAGCAAGCAACCAGATATGGTTGAAATCGTTTTTTTTGTTGAATGTATTTCTATAAAATGTTATTGGATTTTGAACCTTATTATTTGAACGGTAAAGTAGCTTTTTGAAGGAATTGCTTTGGTGCAATTCGTTCAACTGAAATGATTTCAAGTATAACATACTTGATTTGAAAAACAGATTCAGATTTGAAGCTTAAGAGGAATGCCTAGCTGCGATTTTCCCATACAAACGTTCTCGACTGTTTCCTCCCTGGTTTTTGAACCTAGAGCAATGATTTTTTCAAATAAGATCAATATCATCAATATCTATGCCGCTACGTTTTGTTTTTTTGGATATTTTTATTTTAAAGAAAGTTACAGCCCTCCAAAAATCGCAAAAACGGCTTAGTTGAATTGGCTCCATAAAAAGGCGCAGTATACAAATATGACAACAAATATCCAAAAAATCAAAACGTAGCGGCATAGATTAGTTCTTGCTCTTGCAGTTTCCAAAATTTTATAATGATTGGTTGCGTTTTGAATGAGGAAACAGTCGAGAACGAAACCTCGATTTTTCAGTTTTTTGCAAGGGAATTTTAGTCCGAGCTGCAGTTGTCCTTATCGCACGAATTCGTGGCGGAGTCAGTTTCTAAATATACGTACACAGAAGGAATAGGGATGGGCAACAGTCGTTGACATATATTGTCGATACGCTAGTGGTGAAAAATTATCGATAAATCATTATTACCAGAAAAGTTATTAATCACAAGATAAACCCTGAGTCTCAATGGAAGAATATTGAATAGAAAGGTGACCTGGGAACCCTTGTCTTTGATATAGGAATAAATGCTACTTAGTTAGTGGTAAAGTTATTAACGAATCATAGGTTTTTATAACCCACTAGCTTTTGCCCGCGACTTCGTCCGCGTAGAACTCGTGGCGATTAAGAGTAAGAAAAATGTCATGTAATAGAAATAAACCTAATTTTTTTTTATAGATCTACATATTATATAATAAAAAAAACTGACTTCAATGGGGGAGACCGGTGAAAGATGATTATACTTAGATGGTGCACTCTTAAATACCATACAATGAAATAAAAATCTACATATTACCTATATAATAAAAAAAAAAAAAAAAACCGACTTCAATCGGGGAGACCGGTGAAAGATTATTATACTTAGATGGTGCACTCTTGGATTCCATACAATGAAATAAAAACCGGCCAAGTGCGAGTCGGACTTGCGCACGAAGGGTTCCGTACCATTATCTATAAAAACGGCAATAAAAAAATATGTTTGTTGTATGGGAGCCCCCTTAAATATTTATTCTATTCTGTTTTTTAGTATTTGTTGTTATAGCGGCAACAGAAATACATCATCTGTGAAAATTTCAACTGTCTAACTATCACGGTTCTCGAGATATAGCCTGGTGACAGACGGAGAGCTGAGCATTAGTAATAGGGTCCCGTTTTATCCTTTGGGTACGGAACCCTAAAAATGGCTATAAGTATGTTTATAATGGTAGAAGAGTAAGTATACGCTCAATTCATCATGGAATCCAACACCAGAACTCAAGTTTGACAAAAATGTAAAAAACAAAAATATACGTGGTTGAAGAGTTCCATTCTGATCATCATATACATACAGTTCTACTTCATCAAATGTCAATTTATTTAAATGTACATGCCTGATTTGTTTGTTAAAATACTAAAATGTGTAATGTAACTTATGTATGCCTTTAACATTTGAGGAGTTCCCTCGATTCCTCATGGATCCCATCATCAGAACTCGAGCTTGACAAATGATTGTCTTGTAAATCTAACTTGCTTAACAAACACAGCAAAGAGGACAATTCGCCAAACGTGAACTATGCGTCGTTCTGAACATCATCAGCAGTCCCACTTCATCAAATGTCACATTCTTGTATGAAAATGCTTGATTTGTTGATAAAAACACAAAAATCACTGTATGTTTGCCTATAAGATTTGAGGAGTTCCCTCGATTCCTCGTGGATCCCATCATCAGATCTGCATTTTGATGAACCGAATTGAGAACATCCTCTTTTAAAATCTTGAAATGGGTTCAAAAGAAACCCATACTATAAAAGAATCACACATTGCGCACGTGAACTTTCAACCCTCGCTTAAACCCTTTAGGGGATGAATTTAAATAGTTGTCAAAGTAACGACAGTTTTATAATATGTATCTGATAATATTATGGCAGCGCAGCCAAATAAATATACCACAATTTTAGATAACCAAAAAAAAACAATATTGTTATTTGTTCTTATTTCTGTTTATTATTTTGTTTAGATGTGTAAAATAAAGAGAGATATACATATTTTTATGCCAAGATAAAACGCTATTATTTTCAATATGATATTAATTGCTAAGTATTTCAAGTTAATAAAGTAAAAAAAAGTTTAGGCGTTATTTTATTTCATTTTCCTATTCATATATTGACGTAAATAAACATATTTTATTATAAAAGCATTACATTAATTTACTTGGTAAGAAAAATAAAAAGCAAAAAGTTCTGTCAATCTCTGGATTTGAACCATGAACCTCTTGATTGCGTGTCAATCATGTTAACGTCTGAGCTAAAGTGGATTCATTTTAGTTGACGAAATTATTGTACAGTTTTCATAAAGTGCTCAAGGGGGGACTTTTTCTATGGTGCGATCTGTACCTACAGCCTAATTTATCGTATGCTGGGTCAGTAAGTAAATTCGCGGGCTCGCGTCTCGCGCCTGTGTGCGTGCGCTCACACATAGACAGCGCCCGCTCCCGCTCCCAGCAGCGCGACAGAAACATTATGTCAAAAATTCAAGATTTGAAAAGTTGGTCAGCTAGGCATTCCTCTTAAGATCGTATGCCTACTCTACTGACGTAATTTTGTTATAATCTATCAAACATTGAATAGGTGTTTTACAACATATTTCGTAATGTTTCTTTTTATATCAAATACTAAGAATTGTTTACTGTTATCTCCATATCCGATAACACGACAAAACATGTTCATTACTTGTGTGCATGAACACAACGTCAATCGTATTTTCCGAATAATTCATCGTCATGGTTGATCAACAACTTTCAACACTCCCACTTATGTATGTAAATAACCGAAATTACAACCTAAGAAAATATGATACTAGTATTTATACAATAGAAGTACATTTATTAGCCTTAATTAAACTCTTGTTACTAGTGTTAATGTTGTTACATCTTTCGTTCGACTTGACCTGAATAGAGTAGTGTAAATCTGTGATTATAGAATGTCGAACTAGTATTTAACCATGTAATGAACCCTGCTCTGTTTTGGTCGACTTGATACCGGTGATGTATTGTGCACTATGTCAGTACATGTACATACATGCGCTTACTTATTGATCATACTGTGTGCACTTGCATGGGATGTCATGCTGGCCTTTAAGCTATTGATTATGTGTAAACTCTCACATAACTCTTACTGTGTGATATCTGTAAAGTGTACCATGTTGTAATAAATACAATAAAAAATAAATTATTTATTCAGGTGAATGCTGTTATAATAATAACTTACGAGATGGAATTGTTGAGGCATTCGATTTGCTGCCGTAAACTTTCCATTTCCTCTTTTATTTGGTTCCTCTCGGCCTTCAATTGTTTTATGTACTCTGCGCCCTTCTGCAGCATCGCAGCTTTGCTTATCTGAAAATAATAAAAATAAAAATATTTTAATGGCTGCTATTGTACACACATGAATATTATATTACATTATATTTATATACACACACTGAGTTGTCTATAATTTATGCCCCAATCATAGCTTGTATTGTGCTAAACAAAAAGGTAAATATTTAAAGCCGTCGCTCACCGTGAGCTGAGGGCGACAAGCTTTGAAGATTAAATACCATAGATCATTTGTAACCAAGGCCTTTTTTGCTTACAGACGTGGAGGTAAAGAAGGCCTCAGTGTTAAGACAACGACAAAACGAATTTTCTGCACGAGTATGACGATCGCATTTCTGTCGTTTATCGCTGCGCATAAAGTCCATGCTTACGTCATGTTCTGACCAACGATGACGGACGTCTTATCCACGTCGACAAACCATATAAGAACCAACATAGATCTCCTATCTGTACCTATTCATTATGCAATGAGAAACAATAAACATTAACTGTTATCATACTGGCAATGAGACTTCTAACCAAAGACTACAATGTTTATACTAACTACAAATTTTCACATGCACTAGCACCTAGTAGTTGGCCGAAGGGTGAGGCTCCGGAGCGGAGATGTGGTAAGCTGTATATCCATACAAGTGGCAAATAGTTCTTAACCATGCGAAATGTCAAATTATGCTGGAGATAGTATCCGGAGTGGCTTCTGATTAGCATGTACGGTCACAGACTTTAATTTTGTCATTTAGAGCTCACTTTATACAAGACACTTCATAGCTTAACTATAGAATGTACAATTTAAAATGAGCTCTAAATGGTTCAACAACTAAAGTCCGTGAGCGTACAGTCGACCAATTTAATTTCTGGGCCAATTCGCACCTTGCCACAGTTAAAATCTATATTAAAGCCGCTAGGAATCTCATATGAGTGTCACTGTGACAAGGCACGAAGTGGCCCAGAAATCAAATTGGATGACCGTACGTAGGACTCGGTTCGCGTGGCGATTTCGCGCACTTTTTGTTCGGCGAAGGCCAGGCTTTTCACATTCACACACACACACTTACAGCCCGGCCACGAGTATGCCGAGTTTGCGCGATTACGACGCGTTTTATCTGTTCATCGCACGATCGAGACGCACAACGCACTGACGTTAGTTGGGATCACACGCAATGTATTAGGAAACCGCCGCCGCCGCTTGAAGTCGTAGCCGGGCCGTTAGACTTATCCACACACCTCTGACACGCGAAGGAACTTAAGCGTTGTGGGTAAGTATGTGCGCTGTCGGTACACGCGTCAATTGTTTGCGCGGATGCGTAGCGCGTGGCGCGGTCGAATCGCGAGGCGCGAAGGCTCCCGGCGGGCCAGTCAGGGACGAGGTAACTGACCTCGGTGCGGGGGGTACGTGACCATTCTGTATGTAGTACTATTATACTATTCTGTGACTTACCTTAGCGGCTGGGTTGGCGTTGAGTTGCGGTATGAGCGCCTGCAGCGTGTCGAAGCCCGTCTTGATGTTGTACCGGCGTTTCTGTTCGGCGTGCATGTGCGTGCGGCGCGCCTCGCGCGGCGAGCCCGCGCGCTCGTCGTCCGGGGACACGGGCGGCGACAGGCTCTGTACAAACAATCAATCCTTTTTTTAGGGTTCCGTAACCAGAATGGCTAAAACGGAACCCTTATAGTTTCGGTCTGTCTGTCTGTCCGTATGTCACAGCCGATTTACTCGGACACTATAAGTACTACAATTATTAAATTTGGTAGGAAGATGTATTCTACAAACCGCTACATAAAAGTGATGTGAAAATAGGAAAAAAAATTGATAGGGGGGCACCCCATACATAAAACTAGGGGATGAAAAATTTTTTTTCAATGCGTGTAGTTGTGAGTGTTATTTTTTGATAGGCCTTTAAAAATAATATCGAGGTTAGTAAGAAACTTTTCCATTTAAGTCAATCGTTGGTGAGATATTCGCTGCATTCTGAAAAAAATTGAGCTTGTGTACAATAATAAATACTTTCAACGAATTTTGGTTTGAACAATCTTGTCCCATCTGGGATTGAGGGTTTTTGAGTTTTCAAAGAAAGACTGTCTTGCCCAAACAAAAGAACGTAAGTGCCGTAACTTCCCTATGAAGATACGACCTTCTTAGATTTAAGGTATTAAATAGTGTTTTTAAAAGTGGACTGCTAGGTGTCGGTACGGAACCCTTCGTTGTGCGTGATCCGACACGCACTTGGCCGGTTTTTACTTGGTTGTGGGGGCGACCAAGGCGAGGATATCTTGATCAAAGGCCGTGCCAGGATAAGCTAAGTGATTCTGCCCCTGTCGAGTTTGGGCTTGTAATTTTTATGGACGGTGTGGATCTACATTAAAGTAATTAATGCGCAAAATTTGAACACCAAAACTTTATAGTTTTTGATTTAAAAAAAATATGATTTTCATCGATTTTTTTTTCTAGCCAACCGATTTTAGTGCTTCACATATATTGTACACTTACTAATAGGGTGATTCAAAAAAACGAACTTTCAGAAAAGTCTTTGTCTCACCCCGCCATTAGGGTTCTAGTACCCCGATTAACGGATGCTAGTTTTTTTTATTATTTTTAAAATTACTATAGCTACTCCTTTTTAAAATGCAGAATCAATACAGAAGCAACCCTGTGAGTCGGCCAAGTTTAGGTATGTATTATCAAGAACGGCGGGAACGGATAAATTAATTATTAATTTACCCATAAACGAAATTCGCGATAATACTCTGAAAACATCGTGCATCAATTTATTTTTGCTGTTTTAAGGGCCTATCGTGCGGGGTAAATTCTCAGCGCCTGTCAAATTTCAATTTTTTTAATAATTTACCCAATTAACCCACACATGCATTATTCACGCACACTACCACATTTTGCTGGGTCGGGTCATTGACCCATGTTTATGTCAACTTATGACAATATAGATTTTGAATATTTAAAGGTTTCTTGGTGCATAAGAGAAGTGTAACAAAAATCGTCAAGTTCTGATCTGTAACCAAAACTCAAGTATTAGTTGTATCTGAAAATGTCTTGAATTTGGAATTTGTGGTAGTAAAATACTCAGTTCCTTGTTTATAAAATAAAACTTGTCAAACCCCTGTTTTGTAAAATGTATTTTGTTTTGCCCTTTCCTCACAGACTCATTTTTATACAACTTAAAACAGAGAAAGAATTTTCCTAATCGGTTCGTGCATGTTATGACTGTTTTATGTTTATGACTTAGGTACTTATTTTGAGAGTTTAATTGGTGATTTTTATGATACGAGTATATGTTGTACCTTAAATAGGTTATTTTCATAAATTGATTATTTTCTGTTTATCAGTTGGTTAACTCTAAAATGGACACTGATTTAATGCAAGTTTTAAGAGAAGAAGCGCTAGCTTTATTACAATATATATAATAACTACTGAAACTATTTATACGGCACGGGATAACTGCAGCAATATTGTGAATCAACTTTGTATTTGAGGAACTAGTACCTAACCTTATAGGTAGTTCTTGTTATTCACGACCTCCCGTCGTAACCCAATCCGCAGAATTGCGCATAAAATAGTATGACATTCCCTGCGCATCGTCGTTATCGTGAATGACAAGCACTATAAAACCTAATGATATAACAAATATCATCAAGAAAGTCATTGTAACATTCTGCAATTGTGGAACTTGGCCGGACCACTACTGTATCAGCTCTGACAAATTAACTTTTATACAGTCGTGCCGTCGATGACACTTAACTGAACATCCGTGAACCTTATTGCAACGAGATAAGGTTCAATAATGGTTAACATTGCGTCTATTTTCATCAATAATAAATAGCAATTATTATTATTTCCTATTCGTTTAATATAACGTCGAGACAATTATTGCGATGCGACATAAGTACTTACTTGTACAAAATCAAAGCAACGGGATTTCCAACGCATGAGAGCTTTAGATAGAAACTAGCGCAGTTTAATATTATAAGTAATTACTGCATATTTGTTTGTTAGACATCGTCATTGTCACCACATCCCCAACAACTACTTGGTTTATTATTTATAAATGAAACATAGGTTTATTATTTTCATTCTAGGTATAATTATATTATGACCAGGCGGCTTAGACAATACACAATTTAAATCCACATCACTCAAACTGGTGAAGAAACTCTGATATCCTTTCTTCTGCTCCCGCTGCAAGAGAGCACTCTAGATCTGTTTCTTGGTATAACGCTGATATTTTATAAACTTCTGTTCAAAGCACCATAATAATTGTGCCTGTTTGTACAGATTCTGGGATATGTTTTGTTTATGCAGATTCTGCGATATATTTAGGTAATCATTGTTTGACGTGAAAGCGCCGTACATATACACATAAAATATAACATTAGATTCGTTAAATTATTGAAATATAAAAATACAATTTGTTTACAAATTTTAATTTGAAATATGATGAGTGACATAAATGTCATAACGTTCCGTTCTGGGTGGCCAATTTATAAAAAGTAAATTACTTTGAACTGAAATACATCGGTAACCTTTTTACGTTTAAAATGCCTTTTCGTAAAGGAAATCATTATAATTTAGTTGCATTAGTATACATTGGGGACCAAAGATTGCATTTTTATGTTATAACGAATGGCTAATACTTAAAATTCCATGTTAAAAGAATCTTCAATAGCCACACGTCAACATTTATTTACCCTACTTCAATTAATGCAATCTTTGTGTGTGGTATACATTTTGTATTTGTATACGAGCAAGCTGTCAAAAAGCGTGTTTTTATGAGATGTCAAACTGAGAAAAGCAGCATACGTCTGCTCCCATTGAGGGCCGGAGCCCATCTGCCGGCAAGAAAACTACGGCGGCCGGTCAAATTTTCGAAATTTCCTTTGCATTGTTAAAAAAATCTCCACATTTTGCAAATGTTAAACACATACGACCTAGATAACATGTAGTTTTGTTACTATTCAAAAATTGAAGACCTTTCATAAAGTATTAACGTTGTAGTTTGCGTTTATTTCCTTTAGTAGAGCTAACTTTGGATTGAATTTTTATGAAGAAAACTATAAGTAATTGTGTTTCTGAAACACATGACGTGTAGAGTGTATCCTTAAATATCATATATAGGAATTACAGAATTCAAGCTTTAGTAATAATAATACAGCAAGTGATCCAACCATCGCAATTATTCAGAAATTTGCTCGGTGCAGTCTTAATGATTACTTTGAGTTAGACGCTCTGCCTAGCTCTTTGGAATACAAACGTAAGTTCAATTATTACAAAATCCCGATTTGTATTAAAAACTTCATTCGCAAATTTTAAATTTGATTATTATGTTGTCGTAAATCTCCAATAAATCAGTCACGGGTCAAAGATCAAAGACAACGTACCTATCCTGTATCTAGGCCGGCTTTACACGTGGCAGCGCAAGGCCGTTACCTTGAAATTGACGTGTGTAATCGCATGGTTTTGGTAAACATTCGCTAGTTGGTTAAAATCGACAAGTGACGATGTGTATAGGAAAAATACTTAATTGTCTCTCTTTGTAACTAGTTGTGACCTATTTGAAATATTTGAATAGATGTTACATATTTAAAATTTGGAACACAATCAAAACAAATGCCTGACAGTACAGTACATGCAAGAGAGGGATTTTAATACTTACATTTTTCACCTATACATCCATTCATACATAAATGTAATTTCTGGGTGAAAAAAAATCTGCATTCTCTTACGCCATTGCCATTATTAATGTTATATTCGCGTATTTTGTTACTGATTGCATATATCAGATACAGAGCGAGCATGGTGTCTATAAATATCACACGACTCTAACTACGACTTCATCGTTAAGGCATGCATATATATATATTGATAGATATTGTTGTATAGATACATTGGGCAGCCTTTTAATCATCCAGAGCAGTACAGCTAGGTACATTTGATAGCGACTGTACCAGACTTAGTGCCATAAGTGGTAACATTTTGATTTTGAGTTTAGTTTAAAGATGGAAATCTTTAGGTATGTGGTGTTGTGTGGTGAGGAATGTCGGCAGAGCTGCCGTGGTTGCGCTGCCGCTGTGTTAAGAGCGAGTGAGATGTATATTATCTTTAGTTATCAACATAAAGAATCCTCAAGTTGGTAGAGATCGGCTACACGCCTTATTCTTTCGGAATCGCAAGCATCCGTAGGCTACTATGCTACTTTGCCACCTTCGTTGTATAAAACAAAAAACAAGATAAAGTACTTAACATTGCAGTGTTTTTATAATGAACCTGACTGTGGCTTTATATGCCTGTGACTGTGGCCGAATAAAGCGATCGGAGTGCGCGGTTGGAGAGTGGCCTGGGGAAAATCCAGGGAAACCTCCGACACTACCACGCGGGCAGTTTAAACACTGGAATACTCTAAGAGTTTGCGCTCCAGTGAGATTGGTTGAGCGGCTTCAATCGAATCTGAGGTGACAGTGGAATCGAGCTACTGGGAGTTTTGTCGCTGGTTCATTAAACCTAGCCTGGCCGAGTGACTGTGCCACTTAAGCGGCAATTACACTTCGTCGTTCACCTAATGCGGTCGCCGAATTAATTTTAAACTACTTAGGCCAACGAACGTCGTCTTTACACTAGTCTGTCCGCCTTCTACAGCGACTTGGCAGCTGTCGATCGCCGAATGCGGCCGACTAACGTGTTCTTTACACTTTTGAGGTCGCCGCATGCAGCACGTGTGACACGTGTCCTGCGACACGTGTCGCCAGCGACGTCGGGTGAAGTAGCGCGACGTTGCCGGACTTCACTCTACATGTCAGGCAACATCGCGTGACACGTGTCGCCAGCGACGTCGGGTGATGTAGCGCGACGTTGCCGGACTTCGCTCGACATTTCTGGCTACATCGCGCGACATGACGTCGCTACGGAAATAAGTCGCGAGATGTCGCTAGATATGTCAGGCGAAGTTTCGCTAAGTCGCACGACTTCGCCTGACGTCGCTATGGACATAAGTCGCGCGATAACGCCAGATATGTCAGTCGAAATCGGCCGGCTTCGCTTGACATGTCGCCGACACATGTCGTGAGACATTTGTCCCCTAGTGTATCCCTTGCTTAAATATCAATATCTATAACAGGGGTCCGCAATTAGTTTTAAGTGGGGTCCGGATATGATAGTAAAAAAAATTTTCGAGGTCCAGAAAAAAAATCTTTTATTGAAATGAATATGCATGCAGCATATTTAACATTATTTGGGGGTCCGCGGTTAGACCTTCCGCGGTCCGCATATTGCCGACCCCTGATCTATAAATATCTATACATAAAAATGATTAAATACTAATATAAGTATGCAGCAAATACCAACCTTGGCACTATCTTAATACTTAATAGAGATAACCGTTTTACTAGGTGACTGACCTGGTGGGGAGACATGACGTCACTGCCTATGGGCGATGGCTGCCCTCTCCTGTGGGGGGACTTCGGGTCGCCAGCGTCGTCGCCAGTGCTGTTTATTCTGTACACACTTTGTGCTGTGAATTAAAAAAAAAGTAAGATTTTTTCTGGCCGATATTTTCTAAAACTGTTATTGGATTTTGAATCTAATGTCATGCAATATTAAGTCTCTTTTACGTACAGTGTTGGGCGCTGAGCAGCTGTGCCAGCATGACGCTGGCCTGCGGCAGCGCGGGCTCGGACGCCACGCTGCACAGCGGCGGCGGCCGGCGCGCGCCCCCCGCGCTCCCCCCACCCGCAGCGTCCAGCACGCCGCTCGACGACGAGCGCGAGCGGATGCGCAGCGTGCCCGTGTTTAGCTCCCGCGCCTGTCGCAAACTTACTCATTAGCTATGTCAAAACCAGCCAGGTTGAAGCCTATCACACACTGCAGCGGCCTGCGGTGTCTGCCGCGGTGGCGGCCTGTTGATAGTATGACAATCAAGGCCGCTAGTGTCTGAATGATTGCTAGGAGTGTCATAGTATACAACTGTACCGCAGGCCGCTCGAGCGTGTTACGGGCTTAAAGATGGCCTGTTTTGATGCGCCAAGAGAGAAACGCATCAAAGTGGTCAGTCAAATACATGTTTTTATTAAAACTGCGGGTAATATAACTGTTACGAATTACGACGGCTGCGTTAACAAATACATTAAGTACAATGTATATCCACTACACAATATCCGTCACTCTCAAACTCCCACAGTCCCCTCTCATTAATGTCACCATTGTTTTATGGGAGACAATTCTATTTTTTGTACCAGTACTTTTTAAAAAATCGGGCGTAGATGATCTTGATTTCACGTAGTAAACATAAATATCATCAGAACGCAGCTACGCTCTCCAATTTAACTTAGCATAATGTGGCCAGGTGTGTGTGTGTGTGAAATAATTTGAAATGTCCTTATGCTTTAGTCATACTTGAAATGCAAGAAATAAAAGTTTTTTTTTTATAAATGTGGCCACAGAAAGCTCTCACCCTAGCGCTATGCCTCTGCGCAGCGGCGGCTGCAGCCTCGTGCGTTTGAGCGGGCGCGGGGGCAGGCGCGGGAGCGAGAGCGGGCGCGGGCGCAAGGGCGGGCGCGGGCGCGGGCGCGCTCACCGTCCAATCGGCGTTAAGCTGCGCGCCGAGAGGGAGGCTGTGTGAGCGGTACTGCTCCTTATTCCGCCCGCCCACCACTGACGTACCCTAAATATCATTTTTAATTAATAATAATAAAATCTCTTCATTGCAACTTTAGTATTACAGTGTTAAGTTCAAGCCCTGGCTCTCAAACTAGGTTTCCCTGTGTCTCGAGAGTGGGAGAATTCATCATATAGACATACAGACGTGTGCCACTACAGACGAATGGCAAGGCAGGCTACTTTGAATCTCGAGGTTGTAGATTCGAACTAATGAATATTCAATAAAAAAATATGTACAAGTCATTTAATAATTAACAGTAGCTTTTCGGTAAAGGAAAACATCGCAAGGAAGCGGTCTAATTAGGAAAAAGTCTAGTTTTTCCCTCTGGATTGAAAGGTCATATATCAGTCACTTTCATAAGACTAGTGCCTGCGCCAAATCTTGGCATTATAGGTGCCGAAGCGAACCCCGGGTTGCCATAGTACACAACGGAGAAAACGCTAGCTGGATTATGATTTCCCTAGAATATCTTCTAATGGTAGATACAGATCTATATGTATGTACATTATATATCTACCTGTTGCGGAGAAGTCGGCGCCAGTGGAGGTGAAGGCATCTTGAACGGACGAGCATTACTAACCGAGCTCGCCATCGTCTTCGGCTTGTACGGTTCCACTGGGTTCGGCTGTAAGTAGTGCATCTGCTGCCTCGTCCCCCGCTCAACCTGCGAGTTAGGGCTCTGTTGTCCATAGCTCGTATATTGGTTGTTAGGTAACTGGCTGGAGTACATGGCCAGCCGAGGTCGAGGTTTCTCCCGAGTATATCCACTCCGACCTTGGATGACGATGGTTGAAGCGTATTTCTGATTTTGCACTGGCTGCTGCAGTAGTGATACAGTTTCTGGCGCCGTTTGGGAGGGTGGAACTACGAAAAAAATATTGAATACAGTATACGTAGTAGCCAAAGCTGTCATATCTACAGCGTTACCTTATCTTCTTGTGTGTGCATACAGTGTATTAGGCCCAAGTCCTAGCCAGCGAGCAGCGGGACTCTCATAGTAATTCCACTAGTTTTCTCGCTAAAGCGAGTAGAGTTACTATGAGGGTACTCGGTACTCGCCGGCGGTGAAACAAGTGCCAAGCAACGCATGTAATTTTTAAAAAGATGTTAAGCTACCTTCCCATTGCTATGGAGAATAGAGGACATAATTTGAAAAATTGTAACAATTCGAAAGAAGCGATACGAAATCTACTAAATTGGTCGACTTATTCACTCTACTCGGCGCCGCCTCGCCGACAGATATCCTCGGAGAATGGCTAGAGAACTATGTTAGTGATACATATATCTGTACCTGGGTGGATCAACTATTCTTTGTTCCTCGTTACCATGGTTACGTTTCCTGGGTCACTCATTAAAACTGTGATTTTATAGGGTTTAAATCTAGTAAACCTGAGTTTTTGCGATGAGTATAGATCCATTTGGACGTGGGTCATCTCTTGAGCATGTTTTAAGTTCATTTTATAAACACTTTTGTCAGAAAGTCGGTCACCGTTGTCTCCTCGCTGTCGGGACAGAATAACGACAAGAAAAAGTTGATGGACCCACCTGCATTATATTTATAGGCTGGCTCCGGCTGTGATATAATCTTGGAGGTGTACTGCACGCGCGACTTGGGCTCGAATACGTTGTTCGCCATCTGCTGAGTTTGTGGCGAACTCTGCTCGTAACCAGACGAGTACGGCGGCATGATCTCCTGACTGCTGATCATGTTGTTCTGCATGTCCGTTTGTACGAACAACCGCCCGTTGTCGTACATTTGCATGTGCTCGTTCTTTACAGTTTGACCGGACATTGACATCATTTGAGTATTATTAGGCGAACCTAAAAGATATAAGGTTTAGTAATAAAATAACCCTGATGGTGATGTCGCGTAACAAACGAATTAAGGTCTTCCCATTTAAAAAACGATTGCAAAAAGACTAATTAAAAGTTTCTTGGACATCAGACTATAACGAGAACATGAGTTTCATTTTTTGAATTGTTATTGTCGTATTGTCCTCCTCGATAAACCGTAACTTTAATATTACTAACCGGAGAACAGTATTTGTTCACTAAGATCCCATTTCTCTGCATCGTTCTCCGGTTAAGGTCTTTTAATTTGAGAAAGGAAACTTTTACGCAGACGACCCGGAAAAAATAACGTAGGTACTGAACAAGCGCCCCGAACGCGAACAAGACCATCAGGTGAGACTAAGTGCCAGTTGCACCAACGTACGAACACAGACCGGTCATCGTCAAATATGGCGCCGGCAGCTGTCATCCCATAAAAACTTGTCAAACTTTCCATACAATCAGATTTGACGAACATAGCTTACGATTACAGACGGTTTGGTGCGGCCCAGCCTAAGGGTCTTTACTTTACGTCTACGCAATTAGAGCGAAAAAGACATCGATCGGCTCGGCTGACGCCGAGCGACTGCTGTCGGCGGCGATTACGTACTTAATGTGAATAGTGTGAAGTAAAGCACTCGGCTTATGCCTACTCCGCGTCGATAAGTTTGGGAAGACACTAAAGCCTCACTGTTAAGTCACACATAAAAAAGATGTACAATGAGTTACCGTGAATGGTCATCTGACTGGTGGGCATAGTGGCGTTGGAAGTGTGCGCAGCGGGCAGGCTATAGCCGTGTCCGTACGAGTCGACGGCCATGCCGCCGCGGAACATGGCGTCCTCGGCCGGCAGCGCGGGCTCCTCGGGCACGGGCGGCAGCCGCGGGGTCGACAGCAGATCTGCAAATTCTACAACTTATTAGACCAAACGTACAGTCAACATCATATTTATACCTAGGTAATACAGTGACAAAATATGTGAACATGTCTTGATAAGGGTGTGTTCGTACAAAACTGTAAGGCATTTGGCAAATGAACGCAAGCAAGAATCTACCTTACAGTCAGTGCTCTTAGACCTTAGTTGTTTTTTGCTTGCGTTCGTTTGACAGAATTTGGCCTTAGAGTTTTGTACGAACTTATAAGAGCGTGAACATATTTTTGTCACTTTGGGAACATACATATATTTAATGCCTTTGACTGTACAGGAAAACTCAGTGAAAAATTCAAACCCGTATTTTAGTTAAATTGCCGCTAAAATTAGTTTATCCTCATCTGTCACTTTGATATTTATGTTTGTGTGAAAAGGACAAAACACATTTTAGTTAGAAGAGGTTTGATAAGTTGTATGGTTTTATGAATAAGCGGATAAGTATTCTCACCTAAGGTTGTTTTATCCTTTGGCAAATCATGACCAACCAACACCTACAGGTAAGCCCGCACAACTCGCGGCCAAGTCGCGTCACACGCGACTTGGCCGTTCCTATCTCACTCGCATTGTGGGAATTAGAAAAAGGGTAATTTTTCGCAGCGGCAGTTGTACCAGCCCCGCTAATATGTGCTAGTTGATTTGGTCTAACATAGTGACTTACAATCTGTAGTTAACGATCTCATAGAGCGTTGTAAAGCCTCATTAGCTATTGTGATTAAAGTGGAAACCGAGTGTTTTAAGCAAATTCCAAATGATTGAGAAGCGGAATGAGGTTCGAATATTCAATTAGTTAACTTTTTGTCATCATCTCTTAAATTACCTGATGAATAATTACAAATTAATTTATAATACACATTAGTGACATCCTCTCTCGGTGCAGTACTGTAGTCATAACTCTTAAGGTTTCCTGGGTACAATACAATACAAATATCCTTTATTGTTCACTAAATAAAGTACACTAAAGATAACAGAAAACAAATTGCACTCAGACGAAAGGCGGTCTTATAGCTAACAAGCGATCTCTTCCAGACACCTTTGGGTATTTGTAAAACAGAATCATATATTGTACATACCTTGCAGAGGTTCCAAAGTGTCCATAAAATCGTCAAGGTTAGGTTGCAGAGGCCCTAAACTTGGTTGAATGAAGTCTGCTAAGCTGGCACCTCTTGCTGAAAACATGAATATTTCACAAAACGAGCTCGATAAATGATAATTATCTTTAATAAGTGATTTTCCATCATTATTCAATGCTCATGTTTCTTTTTCATCCTTTTTTTTTATTGCGGATACGTTCATGAATGCTTTAAGCGCAGGGCAGGGCGAGAGCACACAGTTCCCTTGTTTTTTGCAACATTTGCATCTTGATTACTTGACATCTTGTTCCAATACTACTGATGTTTCATTCTCAGTAAGTGTACACCTTCAAAGCTGGCATGTAAGTAGCAATTGCTTGACTTCTCCTTAGGGCAACTCTTTAACCCCTCGAATGTCCTATGGTCTAATTAGTTGATAACATTTGTTTAAGTGCACAGTGACATGTATGCACATAGAGTTGCATTTGCAATGCATATCTCTGACGTCATAACATTCCACGGGCAACCGCATTCTCAGTATACACCTTTACATCTGTCATGTAAGTAAGAAAGGTGTCCTATACACCTTTACATCTGTCATGTAGGTAAGAAAGGTCTCCTATGCACCTTAACATTTGTCCTGTAAGTAAGAAAGGTGTCCTATACACCTTTACATCTGTCATGTAAGTAAGAAAGGTGTCCTATACACCTTTACATCGGTCATGTAAGTAAGAAAGGTGTCCTATACACCTTTACGTTCTGTCATGTAAGTAAAAAAGGTGTCCATACACCTTTACATCTGTCATGTAAGTAAGAAAGGCTTCCTATACACCTTTACATCTATCATGTAAGTAAGAAAGGTGTCATATACACCTTTACATCTGTCATGTAAGTAAAAAAGGTGTCCTATACACCTTTACATCTGTCATGTAAGTAAGAAAGGCGTCCTATACACCTTTACATCTATCATGTAAGTAAGAAAGGTGTCCTATACACCTTTACATCTGTCATGTAAGTAAGAAAGGTGTATCAGACGTTACCGATTTCCCTCGGGTCCGGGAACGCGAACGGCTGATGGCTGGAGATGGTGGAGAAGAGGGTGTCACTCATGAAGGTCAGGTAGTCCTCGTCGGTGAGCATGTTCGCCGCGAAGTCGCTGCACTGTGAGAACGACTCCACCGTGTCCATGTCCGATATCTACGGGATTTTTTTTTATATTTACTGTGAGCTCTTTCACAGCCAGGAACATACCAGTACTTAGCAGTTAAGGTGTAAAATGCTACTTAAGGATATTTTCTGAAATAAACATTATATATTTTTTTTACCTAACTTGTCCCATCTGCGTAAATTTTCTCAGGTGCCGAACAGGCCATAGCCAAAGGCGCGACACGGCTCTATCGGTGTGAACCGAGTGTCGGTGACCTTGGAACGCTACGCTTCTATACTTTGCCCGTCCGAAGAGTGATATCCACACACCGCGCCACCCTCGCGAACCCCCGCTCGCGTCCGGACACGCACACATAACCGCGAGACGGGTTTACAGCACACATGCTTCGGTGTCGCTTCTTGTTACGTTAGTATATATCTTCTCTGCTATAGCTAGGTCGCTATAGTGCGTGTCATCCACGAGGACGCGCCCTTCCACTGCGAATCTCATACTAATCTATGCGCATTTGTACGGATTGGGCTGTGGAGGGGCGCGGCTTCGTGGATCACACGCACTATTACCTCGGTTTCTGGGGTACATTCAAGATTTAAGTCTGGCAGTGAAAGTGTTAAATAATAATCCCAAGATGGTATAGCTTCCGCATTGGGGTGGATGGTTAGCTGACAGTTGCTTTCGCGAAAACTAGTTCCTTGGCCAATACTTGGGATTAGGTAGCAAGTGGACCCCAGGCTCCTTAGGATGCGACTGGGATAAGGTTAAGATGAGAAAGAGTTGTTTTAAAATTGAAATTGCCAGCTCAAACTGGCCTCTATTCTAAGTACTACAAGATCCAAGTAGAGCAGATAATACGAATAACTTATTTATGATTTTTTTAATCAAAGTGAAAATTGAAAAATTCAACACCACAGGTGGGATTTGAACACACGACCTCTGGAATCCGTCCATTGCTCTACCAATTGAGCCACCGTGGTGTCCCTTGTGATGGTGAATTTTTCACTTCATTTTTCTTTTTTTTTACTTTGATTAAAAAATTGAGATTTTTGCTAGCGGACGCATCCGCTTAACAAAAATTTAAAGTTTTAAACTTATTTATGGCCTCGGTAGATGGCGTGAAATTAAACACATTTGGATGATTTTGCAGATTTCTAAGTGTGAACATTTCGTTACTAAACTAACACTTACCGCATCCTGAACGGCGGTGTCCCCCTTCCCCAGGAGACGCATTATATGAAACATGCGCCATTTTTTATATTCTGCTATAACCGCTTCCGCTCTACGTTTCCAGTACTTTCCTTCTAATATTGTTGTCTACAAAACATACGAACACATATTGATGGATTCGTTATAGAAAAGAATAAATTGAAGAATTGAACTTAATCATGTTACCTCCGGCTTCACGTGAGTATCAACATCCAATGGTGAAGCAAACTGGCACACCAAAGTATTTTGTTTCTTAATAACTGCAAACATCACAACCAATGAGTACTATTGAACTAGAGAGGTAGAGGAGGGCAAGATGGAATATAATCTTGCTTATATTTGGAGCAGCCCCTACTGGGGAAGTATCAGGATTTGTAAGCATATGTTTAAGTGTCTGGTTAGCAACACGCGGGAATTACGGAATACGATGATAGTAAGCAAACAGGTGTAAGTAGACCTGTTAAAAACTGATGATAAATTCTCAATAAATCAATCAATCAACTTTATAATATCGTCATATTGACTCCCCAATCTTAACTCGCGTACACTAATGGTATCAACAATTCAATATATGAGATAAATCGGTAATCACGTTTTCCTCGCGGGTCGCCTTACGCGGGACGCTTAAGTCTGGCGCTACGTAAGTCGAACTTTGAGATAACGTAGCAATAATTTGTAATTAGAACAAGGTTCACTGACTTAGTGCAAATTAAAATTACTAAAATTGGAAGACAAACTGCAGACTTATTATGACGGATGTGGACTGTTTACAATTAATAAACATAACAAGAACTGTTCATAAACATGTTGGGTTAGATATCAGGCAGATTTTTTTCCTTGTTAAAAATGAAATAAATCCAATAATTGACTTAGCATGACTCATTAACTAGTAAAATCTGGAACCATACAAGAATTCTTTAATTATGGACGGTATTCACTTATTTCTTATTAGGCAACTTTTTGATTATTTCCTGCACTCTGCAAGCAAACAATTAACTTTTCTTCATGTGCATGTACAAATAAATACAGTTTAATAGAAAACTTCCGTGAGTTTCAGACATATTGAAATATAATAAACGGGTCACTCACGTCTGTATCGTCGAATATCGCTCGACATGTTTCGGGCCAACTAGCCTCCAGTCTCCAGTGTATTACAAATTTGTATACAGTTATTAGTAACCATTAGCTCTTGGAATTTTAATAAATATTTAATGCAAATACAGATTACTCACATTGCATATGCCAGCATCTCCATATGACGTTATTCAATCTGATTTTGTCCTTCCACCGAAGTTTTATACCTTTGAAACGATTCCATTTAGGTGAAGTTAGTTTTTGTCTGGGAAATAAATTCATCAACATATGATAATTGACAAAAACTTACCATGCTCCGCTTAAACTTAAGATCTTCTCAGTCACAAGTCAATGTTTATTAAAATGTTACTACTAAATAAGTTAACTATAAATGTTCTTGATCTTGTAAGAAACATTTTGACTTGAAAACAATTGCAAACAACCATTATAAAGGAAAAAAATGGCCCTGAAAGGTTACTCGGGAATGTACAGCCTTGCAGTGGATACTGTACTGTGTAGACTCTAAAACTTGGATGATTAAATATGAAGCTTGTTATCAGCAGTCCTATCAATAAGTGATCTTAAGCTTACACAAATAGCAGCCATGATAAGAAGCTAGACATTTATCTTATCTACTTTCTACCAGTACAAATACAGGTAGAGGAGCAAATTGCCAGAATAACTACTACATTTGCCTTTAATATCAATGCTAAACTGCCGATGAACATTTCAAATGGTTTTGAAGGTCGGGTAGAAAGTATATTATTCTGTGGGGCTAAGATGATTGCATATATATCGGATTGCACATTCATCCCTTACTTACTTGGATGAGTAGATATTCATGTGCCCCAAGTTGGAGATAACAGTGCTTCGTATATAATGCTCATCTTACAAACACCTTCAGAGGGGCTAAGATGATTGCTTGTATGTTGGACATATAGCATTAGTCCCTCTCGCACTTACATACTTGACTGAATTCTATACATCCAATATACAAGTGATCATCTTAGGTCTGAAGGCAGCTGTGCAGATAAGAAGCACTGTTAACTCCAACTTGGGGCATGTGAATATCTACTCATCCAAAAAATACTTAATGACATAAGTCTGACCAGCTTCCATGCTTTAAAAGACTTTATCTCTATTTACAAAGCAAGTGCAGTGCAACTGAAAAATGAAGGACATTTATTATCAGAAGGAACAATTTGCATCACACTTGACGTCAATTACTTTTGCAATGTTATCAAAGGGGGTAACAATTAAATATGCTGATAACTTTTAAACAAAATTGGTTTCAATCATTGTAATAACTAATAATATTATAATGTATCATGCACTGTATAGCTTGAATTACTATAGGTGTTAATTATAGTTTATCAGCTCTATTAATAAGACAAGTAGTAATTAGTAAATAACAAAAAAATAAGGAAGTATTCAGGCTTATTTAAGGCAATCTGCACCTAAAGTCAATAGTTATGATAAGTTATAATAGATGGGAACATATAAATAAAACATTAGATAAATTACTTGGCAAATTGAGTAAATCATTATTAAGTAGAGACATGTGCTACTATCACTACTGAACAATTTATTGAAACTTTAATTATTTATAAATATTTCCATAGTACATAAATATAATCAATCCAGTTATCTCAGTGTGTGACCTGTCTTTAATGTAAACCATGATGACCTCCTGTTATCTTTGCAAGTTTATACCAATGGAATCATACTTGTTTCCCTATTTTTTTGGTAAAGTTAATTTTTAAAGTGGTACCAAATTACTCTGCAAAAGATATATGAGAAACGTAATATTTTAACGATAAATGTCTATCAAGGACATCTGTATTATAAAATAGAATATTAGAAAAGCAACATGTAAATGACTTCTCTTTCTAATTGGAAATTTGCAACTGCAATCAGTAATTATACAATGAAGATTAATAATAACATACCTGTAGGCCAACGTCATGCATTTAAACAATTTTGTAAGGGATATCTCAATGGAAAGCTGTTGATGTTGTTTACTATCCTCTTTATCAAGCGAGGGAAAAGGCTCTTTGGACCCTGGAACCGTGTACGTCGCCACCACGGACACTTTTTGAACATTTTGTTCCTCGTCTGGTACAGGCACAGCCAAATCGTCGAAATCATCTTGGGCCTCAGCTTCAAAGTGCGACACCATAAAATGACCAGAATGTATTGTCTCCCTCCCAGTCCGTGCTTGCATCTTCTCTATGTGTGGCATGGTTCCCCCGCTGTCGTTCATAAGTCCAAATATGAACGCGTTTTTTTGTTCATTAATTCTCTCCATGAAGGCCTATCAAGTTTTAGATTTAGACATATTTTTACTTATCACTCACTCACAAATTCACATTGTTTTTTTCCATCTGACTGACAGCAGACAAATAACATAATGTTGCCAGTTTTGAATATTTTGCACATTAAATGTAGCAAGGAGAAAAAATATTCTACATATTTATGTACAAAGACAAAGACGTCAGTTACACGGTCAATATTATCACGCGATACAGTATTGGCCTCTCTCCCACTTTCATGTAAGTGAGAGAGAGGCCAATACTGTATCGCCAAAGAGTAAAGTAAGTATTAAAAGCCTTAAAGCCTTATCACATTGCCCTATCGGTAGGGCCCTAACTCGGGGAGAGGAGTTAAACTATCTCGCTCTAATGAGTGAGATGCTTTAACTCCCCTCCCCTCCCCCAGATAGGGCCCTACCGATATGGCAGTGTGATATGCCTTTTTATCACACTACCCTATCGGTAGGGCCCTAACTCGGGGAGGGGAGTTAAGCTATCTCGCTCTAATGAATGAGATGCTTTAACTTCCCTCCTTAGGGCCCTACCGATAGGGTAGTGTGATAAGCCTTTAATTACGTTAATACCACACCAGGAGGGGCTTACTACCGTGACGTCATCGCGTCGCGCAGAGTACATGCGGCCGCCGGCTCACACATTGTGTGACTATTCAATGGCTGCGGAGCAGCGTTACGGATCGCACGCGCACGCGCTTGTACGATCATTAAAAATAATTATTTTCGTGTAGTTTCGTGTTAAATAATAATGTCAAAACCACAGCATTATTGTATTGCAGCAGGTTGCACCAATAATAATAAGAACGTAGACGTAAGAACGGTCATTGAGTTTGGTATTCACCAACGGTTGACATAAAAGAAAACGAAAATGAAAACGTTGGTTCTAAGAAACCTCTTTTATTTTTTAAAGTGATGCCTTTAAAAATTATATAAAACTTTGTATCCCCTGGTTACATGTATGGAGTGCCCCCTCCCCCTACTTTAATATTTTTTCGTCATTTCACATCACTTTTACGTAGCGGTTCATACGAGCAGAACACACCTTCCTGCTAAATATTTTAATTGTATTTGTAGTGCTTATAGTCTCCGAGTACATCGGCTGTCACATACAGACGAAAAGACGGACGGACGGACGGGTTCCGTTATCACCATTTTGGCTACGGAACCTTAAAAGTACTATTCGTAATTGTATTGTAAACAACACTACTAATAATAATAAAGTACATATATTAAAATAGGTTCTCGCTGGTGGTAACCCTAGCGCTGAGGGCGGGGCCTCGAAAGAGCGCGTTGCGTGCGATAGAAAGAGATGGCCACGTTTAGGCACGTTTGGCATACCTTAACGGGGAATTTGTTAGCAGAGAAACTTCTGTACTTGTACTATTACTTATTCTGTGACCACACTGAGGGCGAAGGACAGGGACGCAGCTATGCGGTGGAATGAGGTGAAAGTAGGTATTTCTCCTTTTAACGCATAACTGTCGAGGGTTGGTCGAGGGCCTACCGCGAACCGCAATATCTGCCTCTCTTTAGCACTTGCGTATTGGAGAAACAGAGAGGCAGATACTTCGTTTTCGGTTCCCGGAAGGCAGAGGTACGTTGGGCTATCATGGCCCATTATTGAATTGTCCGGTAGATGTTTAGTTCACTGGCAATATTGTATTTTCAAGAAAGAGATTTTGATGCTGTCACTTCACTTCAAAATCAAATTGTCAGTGTCACTGTCAACAGTGTCAACTCGTGTCAAGTTATTTCTGTTGCTGTCCTATATCACTGATAATAAATTTTCAGTTTTCGCGTTTATACCTGGATGGGTTTATACAATTTTCGGGATTATGAGGATTTAAAAAGATTTCTTTCGTATCAGCATCCTCTTTCCGTATTATTTTACGTTAACGTAATCTTTTCAATACGGGTGTTAGACATTAAGTTCCTATAGAAATCGTCCCGCCAATTTGTAAATTAAAAACTTCTCCCTGAAATTTATTGTGATCTGCTGAAATATAATATAATTATGAATTCTCCAAGTGCAAGATCTCCGTCATATCGTCATATTGCTTCGAAACACAAACATTCTCCTGTTGAGCTCAAAGAAAAAATGAGGAAGGTGTGTTTTAGTTCATCATATTTAACATAATTGAAAAATTCAAGTGATCCATACAAGTATTTGTTTTTATTGTTTGCAGACATATAAAGACAAAGTCCAAAATTGTCGAAATCTGCTTCTGAACAGGCTGCGCGGTACTGAAACTGACTTGAGGGATACCTTGACTGATATCTATAAAAGTATGTTCAACTTTTCTGCTGACACCACAATTACGGATGAAGAAAATGAAATAATGGAGGAAATAAGGAATGAATTGGTTCAAGAGGAACTACAGTGGTTAGTTCTACCTTTTTGATAATCATTCTCATAATTTTCCAATTATGTTATTCTACCCACATAGCTTTAATTTTTGTAATGATGTGCTATGTTTTTCCTACCTTCTTTGATCATGAAGCTAAACTTGTGAAACATGACACAGGTAAACTCCTCTTACACCGTCATATGATTTCCTGATAGCTTGGATCTGTTTCCAACATGAAAGGAGTTAACCATGTATGCAATAAACTTACTATAATTTTAATGACTAGAATAATTGGATTATTTCACTTATTAATTCTTTTGCAGGTGGCTTGAAGAACATGAAAAGTCACAGGCTGAAAATGTAGACTGGTCTACAATAGAACAAGATGATAATGTAATATGCCCAGTGTGTCAAAAAGAGAACTTGAAACTTGATTTTGGTGCTTTGACTTGTTTGTTATGCAAATACAAAATTCTAACTCAAAAATCACTATTAGATATGAAGAAATCTCTGGACAATTGTATTGAAGCACATGGTGCTTCATGTAATAACCAAGTTGTATTCGCTACAGTTTCTGAAGTTAATGAGGCTCACATATATCTCATATGTGATGGCTGCCTTGAAATGCGATTGGTGGTGTAGTGTAGATAAACAAAACTACCAATGATGCCTTTTTCAGTCAGTGAGATGGCAAAAAGCAGGTGCCTAAATGAACTGTATTCAATTGATAGTCATATAGCTTTAAATTGATAAATTTACTGTGCCTATAAACACCATAAAGCTTGAAGTCGAGCCTTAGTGCGCTTCCGACACAAGTACTGTGCTGTCTTACTAGAACTAAATTGACAAATATCTGCTCAACCCATTTCTAATCGTTTTAACATCAAGACATATACATATATATAGTAATTACATTAAACATTTTATTCTTGCTTACCTTTGTAGGCAAATCAACTTGTCCAAATACTTACATGGCATGAGATCCATCCTTGGTGTGTGGAATATTGAAGATAATAGCTTCAATATATATTCCTTCCTCTTTTATGATGACTGTTTATTGTTTCGAAATAAATGTTATTTGTTAAGTAGTACTTTTATAAGCATTCTTGCTTTTATGTGAGCAAAACTAGACCTAACAATTTATTGTGATTTGTAAAAGTGTCAATTTATATTATATCTAGTTTTGCACTTCTGGGTGGCACTGCTACTATTGCCATATATGACATGCGTTTATGTATAGTCACATCACTTTGTCATTACATTGCGCTCCCAACATTTCCTTATGTCGATTTTCCCTGCTGCACACGGTAACTGGCAGCTTGTAGCATGACTGTTCCTTACTAGTAAGGTGCATTGCATAGATTGTACAATGTTGTTATATTGCCAATAGGTTTTTACGATGATTTCCACCATTTGCTTGGTATAAATCAATATTTGTTTTGCATGTGAGACCAGGGGCCTATTTCTAGAAGCCACAAGTTACAAATTACAAGCAGAAGTCTCTTTCTATTAAAAGGCATTGAAAAGCGACTTCCGCTTGTAGCTTCAAGAAATAGGCCCCAGCTTGTTAGATTTCCATTTGAAATGGTTATAAACAGCCAAGTGGTTGATTTGTAGGTTTATTAATTTTTATAATTCCTTTGTAATATTATCTACTAGTAAGGTGCATTGCATAGATTGTACAATGTTGTCATATTGCCAATAGGTTTTTACAATGATTTTCACCATTTGCTTGGTATAAATCAGTAGGTATTTGATTTGCATGCGTGACCAGCTTGTAGGATTTCCATTTGAAACGGTTATAAATAGCCAAGTGGTTGATTTGTAGGTTTATTAATTTTTATTATTCCTTTGTGATACTATCTATAAAACAATTGTTTTATTTTCATTTGAAATTGTTATTTATCTTAACTGGTTTTATGATAAACTAATTAGTAATAAAATACAAATTACAAAATAAAAAATGACCTTTATTTCAATTCATGAAGCATGGTAACAAGTTATATTGTAAATTATTATTTTGTCATATACTTAGTCGGAGTTAGAACATTTTAATATACGTGATTATTCTACCCAAAGATTAGACTAAACGGTAACTTGTATAAAATGTCCATGAATAATAGTATAAAACAGTACCATTATTTTCACCGACAGTAATACAATACATGGGCATCTTTGTAGTTAAATTCATCACATCATCCTTAGTATAAATGGTCAACTAATTTGAATTATTCTAGGCCTGCAAACAAAAGCCCTCGATTAGTACACGCATACATATTAAATGATATATTTTCACACATTTACTACAATAATTATTATGCATAAATAATGAAGATACTGTTAATTCTTAATATTCTGCCCATTTTAATATTTTTGCGAAAATAAATAGTATATCTTAAGGAACTAGGCAATGCAAAGGACTACAACAATAAGAAAATACAAATAATATCTGTAATATTAATGTTACATGGGCGGTAATCGAGTAACTTCTGTTTCTGCGCTGCCACCGCGGCTGTATGGGGTGACATTCCTCGCCCTGATTTCCACTGTCAATATGCTATCTCGGTCAGTGACCAGACCTGATACATACTTTACGGACTACCAGCGCCAATTATCGGACTATTTGTGAATTTTTTTTTGTAATATAAATATGAATTGTACCTAACAGTGCTCAAATCTGGGATTCCGAAGATTCTCCTTTTCTTGCCGGATCTCAACACTTGCTGTAATTTTAAAATAAATAAGTTATTATGGAGAATATTTGAAACCCACTAATAAAATGAACATACACGAACCTTTGGAAGATGTAGTATATTTTGGTGACTTTGTATTTTCGGTACGACACCTAGTGTTTATATTTATTTTAAATAATTAGCAACTAAAGCCACTTCAAATTAACTTATGCGGAGTAATTATTTCGAGTTGATACTTGACAAAAGGATTAGGGATGGATAGATGCATTCTATTTAAGGATTAACTTATTTAGGTCTTGTCAGTTACCAACTTATGAACTAAATTACTGCATGTATACAATTAGGAAATAATAACTACACTAACAATTTAAGACAACCAACTTCGAGCGCTCCTGGCCCGATTCCCATCAGACCAAAAACTAAGACTTACGCCGTTCTCTGATGTTTAAATCGCCTATCATTGTAATTTAAATAAATAAATAAATATTGGTGGACAATCTTACACAAATCAACCTAGTCTCAAACTAAGCAAAGCTTGTAGGTACTATATGGGTACTAAGCGACGACCCAGAACAAATATCACAAATAAATGCCCTGGCCGGGATTCGAACCCGGGACCTCCAGCTTCGCAGGCAGGGTCATTACCAACTAAGCTAAAGCGGTCGTCATTTTCGGAACAGAACTGAACACATTCACACAATCTCGACTAACGATTTAGCAGCTTGTATAATAATCAACATCCTCCTAGCGTACAGTTACGCCCGGAAGGACGCCCGGGGTCCGCTATCTAATCCAAAGATTTTGCGTAGGCACTAGATTTTACGGAAGCGACTGCCATTTGACCTTCAAACCCAAGGGGGAAACAAGACCTCATTGGGATTAGGCTTGTCAAGTGAGTGGGCAACTTGATTGTTAGAAGTTCTCAAGCCGCCCGAAGGCCTCTTACTAGGCTTAACGACTGCTGTCGTAGACTGCAGCCGGGATGAACGTGCTTTCCAAAGCACGGGAGCGCTCAGTTAGTAACCACTCAACGCGGTCACCCATCCAAGAGTTGACCACGGCCGATGCTGCTTAACCTCGCATACCGCACGCGGTACGCGGGCGCCGCTGGGCCATTAACGCAGCTTGTATAATAATATCGCGTGGTTACCATCAACATCATTGTCATCAAATATGAATGCTTATAGAAAACTCCAATGACGGCGGATTAAACACCAAAGAACAGCCCCTATTCTTTCAGGTATATGAGTTTTAATTAATAATATATTTATCTACACACATATCATAAATCCTCTAATATGCGTTCGGAAACCGTAGAAAATGACTCTCATTTAAACATTTAATTAATTTATGACAATTTTCTTATCTGTGGCTAAGGTTACAGATACTTATTATACTCTTTGGGCTACAGCAGTAATATAATTTTCATTATAATTTCCTATTCAATGTTATAATATTAAACGTCACACAAAACTGTTAAAATTTCAATATCAAAGTTGACATGTCCCTATTCTAGTATCACTGAAAATTCAAATTCAGTCGATGCAAAAAGTCAGCTCGATGTTTTTTTTAATATATGTCTCACGAAATTTGAGCTAGAACGACATCATCACATCAGAATAGGGACTCTTTAATTTTTACCCGACTGCAAGGCAGGGTTATGTGTTTTGTAAATAACATTCAGGTATCGGATGCCAGTTCTGATGTCGATATTTCCGCAACCGTGCAAAGAAGGTTGTATTAACACAATTATTGTATTTATTTACTACGGTTTCTGAACCCATCTTAGAGTAGTTATAATGTGTGTAGATAAAGTAATGTATGCAACTGTACATAATTAGGCATTAAAACACTCGTGTGACCTTATTATGAAACTCGCCTTCGGCTCGTTTCATAAAACACACTCATTATGTACCAGTTGCATAAACTACTATTGTCATTGGTCAATCGGCCAACATGCTGCTTGCGATATGCAAAAACGGCATCATTTTAAACTGAATTGATAATATAAACGAACTAATTAATATATTCCTTATAATAATAATCAGAAAAATATTTGATAACCACATCTCAATAATCAAACAAACACAATCCTGAATACTATGATTATTTTATATGTCAACCTTTTACCTTAATTCCGCAGCAGACAGCAACGGCACGTTCTGCCGCACTCCAAATTGAACCGTAATGGTATGCGCAAAAAGCTCAATTTGAAATGAGCGGAGAAGTGTCGCAACAGCACACGCCGCTCACTCTAAATTGGGACTTTTAGTCTTATGATTACGTTTCAATTTGGAGTGCGGCGGAACGTGCAGTTGCTGTCTGCTGTCGGCTGCGTAATTAAACCTTTACAAATACGTTACAACGTCGTGCAGCGCGTACAACGCATTTTTTACAATTGCTAGTTCTTTATCAGGCCAAAGGTGATGGTTAAAAGGTTAAAATTGTGACGCTGCTTAGTTGTACTGTATACTTAACAAAATATCATCCGGATTAACAGGCTCACAAAGACTAAAAAGACTTATTAATAATGAAAGAAAAAAAAACTAGGTACATATACTGCCCTTATTCATAAACCGCTATCGAACCTATTTTACAAAGTTAAAATGGTTGTCTGTACCCGCTACTTTAACCATTATTATCTTAAAAAATAAAACGAGGGTGGGCGCAGATCGGGCAGGACTAGACGGAGATGACAGCACGACCCCCAAGTTCAATTTATTCATAAATTTTCTTGGCTATTGGGAGGGATCACGTACCTAGTAGGTTACACCCAAGGCGACCTCACAAAGAAAATGAAATTGTGGTCATGTTGAAACGAATTAAAATAAGTAATTCTGTATAGACACGAGCCAAGAGCAGATCGTCTACCCCGGAATCTGAACTTTGTATCGTGCCGTCCGTTTCGCCCTCGGGTTATACACTATATGAGTGAAAAGGACGGCACTATATAGTCCGCGCCATCCACGACGACGCGCCCCTCCACAGCGAATCTCATACTAATCTGTGCGCAGTTGTACGGCTTGGGCTGTGGAGGGGCGCGCCTTCGTGGATGGCGCGCACTATACGAAGTTCGAATTCCGGAGTACACCCTCAGGCGCGGATCCAGGGTTTGTTTCAGGGGGGAGATCGGCACTATCAGACGAGCAGGGGAGATGGGGGATTACACTTTTCAGACTTTATGCTTAAGTGTGCAATAAAGAACTCCGCGCGCGGAAAATCCTGGCCAGAGACTAACATAAAATTTTGTACATACCACGGGAGGTAATATAGAAAGCCTTAGATCGAATATTTATCACCCTTGCCTTCGGCTCGGGCGTCAAATACCTGCGACCTGAGACATTCTTTATTTTACCGCACTTGGTAAGCAATATACTACTATTGCAAAACCATTTTAACCAACACAGGCAATAGTTTTATGAATAAGGGGGTAACAATTTTACTATTTATATTGCAGGGCGTACTTACTATATAGGTAGACCTTGCACATCCATTAGGTCGTCCGGCTGAGGCATCGTGTGGGCGGTGGAGGCGAGCGGCACGGCGAACGCGTGGTGGTGCGGGCGCGGGCGCCGCGGCGAGCGCGCCGTGATCACCCGCGGCTTGTGGATCTCGTCCATGACGGACGGGGCTACGTAGGTGAAGCCCTAAGGGTGCAATTAAAAAAGTTGAATGGGATTCTGGCGCTCAAAATGTTGACTAGAATCTTTAGGCCAGTCATATGTTACATTCGAAATTGCAATAATTGCGATAAACTTGCTTTTTTGGTATGTTGTTTGGGTCCACCTAGATAGTATTTAACCAGATTTGCAGCAGTCTAAAATGAACGCGCGCTACTTTTTTTAGTTTTGTGCAAAAAGAAAAACCATATAGGAAGGGTCTGACGAGAAAGGTCGCTACTTATTACTTTTTTAAAGTGTACAAAATTCCTGACAGTTTGAGCCCTAATCCAATTTCCTAGGTCTAATAGCTCCCAAGATACAGGGTTCCTAATTTTCTCTATTTTTTCCCGTTATCTTGAGAACTAGTTAGTTACCGAGCAAAGTTTTGATTCTTACCCACCTTATTGTGCTATAGCACTTAAATGGTTTGTTTACCTATTAAGTATGGGCTTATTAGATATTAATAACTAGCGTTTTTATAGAATAACTACTTATAAAACTGCTCTTGATGCATGTTAATTTTAATAATGATTTACGTATTTCTCATTAAGTGAAATGTAAATTTCTTATGAGAATAAAGTTCTATAAACTGAACTATAAGATCTAGAAACCTGGATAAAGGCGCAAACTGTCAGAAACTTTGTACACTTAAAAAAGTAATAGTGACCTTTCTTGTCAGAGCCGTTCATTTTAGACTGCTGCAAATCTGGATAAATACTATTTAGGTGGAGTGGACCCAAACAACATGCCAAGAAAGGAAGTTTACCGCAATTATTGCAATTTTAGCGTTTTTTTATGTACGATATGACCAGCCTACTTATGCTTCCACAAGGTATACATATATGTTATCAGCGGTGGCATGCGCAAGCGAATCCTGCGGCGTCTCACAAAGGCGATGAGGGAAAACCGCTGGTTTTTAGTGGGTAGCCTGACATCGTACAGGAGTCCCATACCCCAGGAAGAAAGCATTTTCCAGCGTAAAAAAAAGGTATATATACGTTTACGTTGCGCAACGCGCACCAGAATAGTGTAAGATTGTCCGACTTGCGTCTCCTGCTTATTGCGTCCGTTATTTCGGCGCATAGAAGTATCCACAGCAATGGTTATTTTTTACTTTTCCTTCGTAAATCGAAGCTATCCTCCGTAAAAAAAGGAAAAATGTTTCAGAATGTGCAACTCAACCCTTCACTTGACACAGTTTGACGTTTTGCCCCCTCTTGTAGTTGTTGTTGCAGTCATTTTTCACATTTTTTTTTTTCAAAAAGTCATGTTCAATCCATGCATCATCCAACTATTCCAAATTTCAAATGAATAACGTAAGTAGTTCTTGAGATATTTAGCAATATGACAGCCAGACAGAGGGACAGACCGAGTCGTACCATGAGGGTTCCTTTTTACCTGTTTGGTAGGTATGGAACATTAAAAGGGGTCTACAGATGTAACCCCTATAGATGGGCCCCTGATCGTCAATAGATTTAGCGCGTTTCTATATGTCAACTGTCACTAAGATATTTGTTTCAAAGGTTGAAGAGCGTCGCATAACCATTACAGAAGTAGCCAGTCAGTATCTTGGCGATACAATATCCAACCACCGCCCAGCTAAAAGGAATAAAGGCCAAAGAGGAAATTTGCGCGAGTATTCGATTAAGTGTTGGTTACACACATTGGTATCCTATAATGTTTATTAGGTGGCGTCATCTAACGAAAAGGTCAACTGTAATGTAAACATACAAGTGTAGCACCACCGGATTAAGTAGTAAATTAAGAAACTAACCTGGAACATAAGGTTGGCACTTGCGCTTAGCGTAGACTCATCTGGCGAATCAATAGGCGTCTGCAGTGTGAAACGAGTGTCGAATTGGGAAACATCGTCTTCGCCAGTCTGAAAACAACGCAAAACATATAAAGTATTAAGGGAACTTTAAAATAGATCGACCTAGTCCTGACCAAGCTAATCTAGGCTACAATATCGTCGTCGAAGATATGTTCACGAGTTTGTATCTTACTCCTTTATAATACGGCGAAAATGTACCGGCACATCAGTTGAGAGCCGTCAAATTTATCCGAAGGCGAGCCAGAGCTAATTTGGCTTATTTTTTTTCACTATTCTCTTGGCAATCAAGTTTTATGTTCTATGGATGCCTGGCCTGCCCTACATAAGAAAACTTTACTATGGCTAGTAATAATAAAAATCAATAGTTTTTAAAAACAAAAACCGACCAAGCCTCGGAAATTAATACTTATGCCCATATTTAACTATAGCAGAGAGCTGTTAACTCCCACCATTTTTGATGCCAAGTATATCAATACAGGTCGAAAGAAAATAAGATTTTTAATACAGTTGCTCAAAAAGTGGTACTTTATGTAGCTGTATATCGTGCGCAAAGTTGGATTTCGCGCACTAGTGCTTTTAACTTTTCCAACTTTTTTAAATTTATTGTTGACCCAAGCCAAAGGGTTTTAGGTTCAGTCACTTTACTTATTAGAGTATTATGGAAGACCGTCGCGCCGGATGTGAATGAACGCTTGTCTTTTTTCGCCAAAAAATACATTTAGTTACTTAAAAATCAAATAGAAATTAATTATAAAATGAAAAATAATGATTTATTAATATTTGTATGTAATTAAACTACCATGTGACATAAAATCTCCTCCAAAATAGTATTTGATTTGGCTGAATGCTGACAACCATGGCCTGTTGAAAAAAGTCAATCAATTAAAAGTTAAACCGACTTTTTAATTCCCGCTTTTTTGTACATGATTTCAAGATTTAATTTTGTAGTGAGTCGTATTGTTTTAATAATATTTTTGTGATATGTGTGATTTATACGATTGTTATATAAAGTGTATGTCTGTATGTAAACTACGCCAGATAGACCAGGTAAGTACTTAAAGCCCACAATGGCAAGTAAAAGTATTGTGTTTTGTATCTTTTAATTACTGTTTTATTTTAGTTTCTTTGATATTTTTTCGCAACTGTATTAAAAAACGTCGTTTGATACACGTGCGGAAGTGTCATTTTCACTCGTCCCGAGTCTTGTCCCTCGCCCGTCGGCTCGGGCCAAGACAACTCGGGACTCGTGCAAAATGACATACCTTCCGCACTAGCATCAAAATGTACTATTTACTCACCAATCTAGGTTTAATAGGGGGTTCCAGTCTGCGTGCCAGCACATCATCCCAATGAACATGTTTGAAGAAGGCGTGGCCGCGCACAGCCTGCGCCCCCGCGGCTCCCAGCCGCTGCGTCTCCGAACGCTTCATAAGACGGCGGATCAGCTCGCGGGCGTCTTGCGTTAGGTAGGCTGGCAGCATTAGTTTACCCTTTAGAATTTTCTCTATAGTCTTTGTACGGTTATCGCCAGTGAATGGAGGCTGAAAAAGAGATGCAAAGAAACGTTAAAATGTGTTAAAAGAGTATAAATTACGAATGAGTTTCTGTCAAAAATTCTTTCTTTAAGCGCACTTGTAATGTCTATAACGAAATGTTTAATGACATAGATGTTTTTGGTCATAGTTTGTCCACTTTCAAAAATAATGTTCGGCATGGTTTGTTTTCTAGACAATAAGTTAGGGATAACATTGTTTTGTAAAATATTTCTTTTACTTAATTTTTTTTTGTTAAAATACTTTGCATGAGTACACAACTAAATAGATTGGTAATCATAACAATATACCCGTAACTACTTAGTAAGTAATAGTTATATAGTAATATATGAAACTTTAGGCCTAATTGGCGTCCATTTTTGTATGCGTTTTCTGTACATGGCTGTTTGTTTTCTAAATAAACTAAAAAAAAAAAAAAAAAAATTAATTTTTGGTACAGTCAGCGTCATATTGTATGTATATGTAGCAGCCAAAGTGGCCATATAGTTAGGCACACCATATATTTTGTATGATGTACCGAACTATTTCGCCACTTTGCCTGCTAAAGACTATATGTGATGGTCCAGCTCATTGGGGCCCTTATGGTCGGTATTGAGTTACGCACGGAAAATCTCATATTATTATTGGTAAACGGGACTTAATCGCGTACAATTATAACTAATTTACCTTTTTTAAGGTTTTGCCCGACGTTTCGAATGTATCACAACACCACGCGACCACGGATGTTGTGATACATTCGAAACGTCGGGCAAAACCTTAAAAAAGGTAAATTAGTTATAATTGTACGCGATTAAGTCCCGTTTCCCAATAATAATATGAGATTTTACAGTATTTTACTAAAACGCTGATATCTGCGAAACTAGAAAGTGCCATAAGGGCCCTTTTGTTATGGACCATCACATATGACGGTAACTGTACAAGCTTTTATTGCTGTTTTTTTTTTCCACAGTGATCCACTAATCGTGAAGACGGTTCCAATGTGCCCAAACACGATGTATTTATCTTGTGTAGTTTAGGAGTTGCTATGGCCACCTTCTTTCTCTATCATTAGATCAGTTCGATGGTACCATAATATTGCGTCACCGAAATTACATAACTATGCCAAATTTCAGCTCAATCGGATACCGGCATGTGGTTGTAATGTTAATGTAAATATTAATGTAATTACATCTCACCAGGATCTTCTTTCTAAGTAAGTATGTACTGCAATGCTACTTCTGATTTTTCTATGATGGTGACAAAGGAATATGTACATGACCCAAGAGACATAACCGGCAGTGCTTGGTGGATGGTGGTCGTACACTTGGAAACATTGCTGAATTGTTTAAAATAACATGTCACCCTGAAATTATAGGGTGAATTGCAGTACTTTCAAAAATCATTCTTGCTTATTTAGGACTTACCTGTCCAATGAGCATGTCATACATCAGTGCCCCAAGACTCCACCAGTCCACAGCTTTTCCATGACCACTTCGGGTCAAAATCTCTGGAGCCCTTGAAATAACAATTGAGGTTAAGAGGCTAATAATAGCATTACACACAACATCTTGACTTATGCGAGATGGCTTTGAAACATCCGTTAAGATTTCAGTTACATAACATTAGTAAAAAATGCGTAATTTGGTTTAATTTTGTACTAGAATTACTATTGAAATCATATAATTTTGTACTATATTGGGCCCATGGCTCTATTTTGGAGTTCTGGGGAGAAAAGTATCTTGCTCTTTTCTGGTTCTCAACTTATCCTAAAACGGTACAAATACAATAGAAATAATCACTAATAAAGCAAAGGGCATACTTGCACCTGTAATTATATGCCAGCAAAAAGTGAAATCCATATGTAAAATAGGGAATATACTTACATATACTCAATGGTACCACAGAATGTGTGTGTGACAATGCCTTCCTGAATATGTTCTTTACATAATCCAAAATCAGTAAGCTTAACATGGCCTTGAGCGTCCAATAGGACATTTTCTGGTTTCAAATCACGATAAATTATGCCTAAACTATGTAAATGTTCCAATGCCAATATAATTTCTGATAAATAAAAGCTGAAAACATTAAATTGGTTAATATCTTCAAATTGAAAACTTGCACCAAAACTAATAAATACCAGTTGATTTAAGACAAAACATTTGCATTTATCATTGTGTCCCTTAGTACCCATAGTTGCTTGCTTGCTTGCATTGCTTAGTTTGGGACTAGGTTTGATTTGTGTAAGGTTGTCCACAAATAATTATTTTATTTATTTTATTGAGCAGTCTGACTCCTTCTGTTGTTCTCATTCTTACAAATGGCACCACTTTGATGGATAGAAACTGCCTCTATTGAAGTCTATTGGTAGTCAAATCGGCCCTTGTTACCAGCACCGGTCCTAGCCTCTGATCAGGATGGGGTGATTTATATTGTGGCACTCAGAAGATGCCTCCAAAATTGTATATTCCCCTTGATCTTTTTCTCAGCATTTGGGTGGGCCTAAGCACCTGGCTCCTTGAGCGACCGCTCAGTCAAGTCTATGTTTGGATCAAACCTGCCTTTTGTTCACAAACAACTAATGAATGTTGTATAATCAGTTAGTACACAAAATATACAGGTATACTAACCAAGCTGTGTCCTCTAGGAATATGCCCTCTCTTTCAAGGTGCATGAACAGCTCGCCTCCACTTAAATATTCTAAAATTAAGTATAATTTACCACCTGTTTGAAAAGCATATACAAGTTCCACTATAAACGGGTGCTGAAAAAAATAAAACTCAAATTATCACATTTTATGAATATTAAAAATCAGCACTATTCACCCAATTAATGCCTCCCATTTATTATTGCATACAAAAAGTCCATGATATGTGTGTCTGTCAGGATATGTTAACTAGGCTATGCTATGGCACTCAATGGGACTTCTAAGAATAGCCCATATAAAACAATGTGAAACATCAATGTGTGTAAACTGAATAAAGCAAGCACATTCAGCAGGTATGTTTCTCACAAAGACACCTGTCAAAGTAGAAACGCAATTGATTGTAACACCATTCTAACTACTAAGGTTACTGTTGTTAATGTTTGATTGAGGTGTGAATGAATATCAATGAATAAGGGCATTAGTCTCTGAGTGGCCATTGTATTGTTCGAATTATATTCTCTTACATAAGTTCTTTTTAAAAATAACACATTTTAGTACCTTAACAGCTTCCAAAATATTTCTCTCTGCTTTTGTATGTGCTGTGTCCTTTTGATTTCGTACTATGGAAGCTTTTTTGAGCACTTTCATAGCAAAGTGAGCACCCGCATCAGGACCAGTTATTTTGCGAACTTGGAACACCTTGCCATATCCTCCTTTTCCCAGAACTTTGCGCAGTTCAAAATCTTGAGGTCCAAGGCGCTTGCATTGACCTGGGTTGACATTGTCTTCAGATAGTTGAATAGTCTCAGAACCTTCTGATCTGAAAATTTCAACCAGGATATATTCCAAAATGTCTACGGTGTTATTTAATTACTCAATCACTCGTGCAATAAAGAGCGAAGTTGCACTAAGTTTCACTTACTCAACAATGCTATTCACGTGTAATTCCGGCTCATAGTCAACCTGCAGTCAAAACAAGGTGAATTAATTGACACATGATTCAGACCAAACAAACAATGGATTTTACAAGAAACTTTATTCTGGACTAATACACTGAATTTCATTCATAAAAGTGTTAGTTATAAACTATGACGAAATTTATCCTTGAGTTGTAATTGAGAATTTATTTGGCCATGTTTTTAGGTTAGCATCACAAGGGCTTTGTTGATTAATGCAGTGTAAAACAAAATACCTCATCGACTTCAATAATATCGTCGTCGTCCGAATCTACAACGTTAACTGTATTATCTGGATCCACATCTAAATCCAAATCAAAAACACCTGCCATATACGATGACATTCTTTAATATCACATCAGCAAATGATCACTAGTAAAAGAAAACATATAGATTAAGGCTTAATAGATAATTGCCCAATTGTATCGAATGATTTGTGGTTTACACAGTTAATTAAATTTTAATTCAAGTTTACAAAGCAAAAGTAATACAACTTCTGTCACCAAATGTGAGTGAGAGAGCTAAAAAGTGTGGAGTAGAAGAAATAAAATTGAATGAATGAAGTTGCTGATGCTAAAGTCACACACGACACGAGTCAATGACCATTCAATGGCATCGGTTACACGGTCAGTATTATCACGCGATACAGCATTGGCCTCTCTCTCACTTTCATATAAGTGAGAGAGAGAGGCCAATACTGTATCGCGTAATAATACTGACCGCAAAACTGACGCCAATTGACTCTATCGAATTTGTATCTATAGTGCGATTGCGAAAAATGTGTTCTCAATAGTAGTAGATGGCGCTATTTACCGCCAATTATAATACGAATATTTAAAAGTTAATTTAGGTTAATTTGTATTAGTACAACAATTATTGATTTATGTAACAGAACCGTGTTGTGCTTCGTGCTGTTATTACATTGAATATAAATACTCTAATGATAAAGCTAAAAACAGACGCTTATAATACACGCTTCGTGCTGTTATTACTTTACATTAAATATGAATACTAAATGAATAAAATGAATAAAATGAACTTTATTCTGTAAGTAGGCCGCAATGGCACTTTTACAAGTCAAACCCTACTAGCGTTTCACAGAGGCCACTGCCGAGAAGAAACGCCGAAAGAAACTCGACAGTCAGCCATTTTCTCACAAAAATATGCTTATTACAATGATAAATGATAATACTTAACCTACTTAAGATCAAGAAATCTAAGTATCTATATAAAGCAACACAAAAACAAAGAATAAAATGAGGAAAAAAGCCAGTTATGTACAGTGTGTAATTCTGCAAGAAAACATTTCGAAACTGTATACCATAGCATTATCAAATTCTATTTAGGAAAAAAAAATTGAATCCTTTAGACTATAAATTTAGTTATAAATCTTTTGATATGTTTTCTTGCAAGAACTGCGTCAACTAGATAAAATTAAAAAATACACAATATATGAATCTTTACTCTATTTAAGTATCTGGTTTGGGCCATGCTTTTCTGTGTACTCTAATGATAATAGGCATATCACACTGCCCTATCGGTAGGGCCCTAACTGGGGGAGGGGAGTTAAAGCATCTCACTCATTAGAGTGAGATAGTTTAACTCCCCTCCCTGAGTTAGGGCCCTACCGATAGGGTACTGTAATAAGGCTTTAAAGGCTTATCACACTACCCTATCGGTAGGGCCCTAACTGGGGGAGGGGAGTTAAAGCATCTCACTCATTAGAGCGAGATAGTTAAACTCCCCTCCCCGAGTTAGGGCCCTACCGATAGGGTAGTGTGATAAGGCTTATCACACTACCCTATCGGTAGGGCCCTAACTGGAGGAGGGGAGTTAAAGCATCTCACTCATTAGAGCGAGATAGTTTAACTCACCTCCCCGAGTTAGGGTAGTGTGATAAAGCTTTAAAAGCGGACGCTTAAAGTTGCCTACACAAAGCCCTGCCTGCAGGGCCCTGCTTGCAGGCCGATTTAACAGATACAAAAATCGGCCCTGCATGCATTTGCATACACACAATACGATTTGGCAGCGGCACTGCAAGCAGGGCCCTGCAGCCCGCCATGCCCCGGCTTCGCACGGAGAGTCTAGTTTTGCTACCTAATGTTTTGATCTACTTACCTACCTATGTTAATACAGACGACATTTCTCTTGTCCCTCGTTTCGAATAGTACTCGTTTTCCATACAAACATTCAACCTCCTTTTTTACACCCCTAAGGGATGAATTTTCAAAAACGCTCAAATCACTTTTCTTATATTTTAACTGAGAGTCTCCCCAAGTGCCTATGAAGTCACTCACTTTAAAAATTCAGGTTGCTCAAACAATGTTTTAACCCCCTTTTCACCCATTTAGAGGGTGAATTTCAAAAAACGCTGGAATTAGTTATTAGGACTTAGTATTTAATTCTAGGTCTACAAAGGAAGTTTCAAGCTCATCGTTTTATAAAAAAATTGCTCCCCATACAAACTTTCAACCCCCGTTTCACCGCTTTAGAGAGCGAATTTCGAAAAACGCTGAAAACAGTTTTCTTCCGTTTTGATGCTTAGTATTCTAGGGAAGCTGCCTACTCAAAGCCCTGCCTGCAGGGCCCCTTGCAGTGCCACTGGCCACTGCCAAATCGTATTGTGTGTATGCATGCAGGGCCGATTTAACAGATAAAAAAATCGTCCCTGCATGCATACACACAATACGATTTGGCAGTGGCACTGCGAGCAGGGTCCTGCAGGCAGGGCTTTGAGTAGGCAGCTTTATTCTTATCCCTTTCTTTCGAAGGAATATATAAGGGAAAAGAGGGATTGATAACTATGCTCCCTTCAATCAATAACCTTCAATAACTATGCTCCGACTATGACCTGGCCATCCGAGCGTGCCAGTAGCATAGCAGAGGGAAATTAAAAAGAAATGATTCCCTTTTAGGGATTTTTATTACAATTTTAGTTTATCTAGAAAAGTTTTGCATGTTCAATGTTCAGCATTTCCGGTTTCCATATTCTGTTCCATTCATTTTATAGGCTGTGGTGGCATTTCAAATTAGGCTGTGTTCACATCATCCGATATCGATAAAAACTGTATGCGAATGCGATCGATATCGGCTCGGTTGATGCGAACAGTGAGTAATTTTTTTTCATACATTTGTCGAACCGACATCGATATCGGGTCGGATCATGTGGACACGCAAACAGCGCAAAAACATTTCTTTCCAATTTGTTTTGTTTCCAATCTTTCGATAAATACATACAAATATTTACAAATGATAACGTTATAACTTTACAGAAATGCGATTACTTTGAGTTTTAAGAAATATTATAGCTCTCATAATATAATAAAACGAAATATTTATAAAAAAAATGTGACATTCAGTGAAATTTGAACGTACGTACTTCAAATACGATTGTTGAACGTTGAGTGAGGGTGTAAACATGTATTTATTGTGTTTTTATTATTTTGATTAAAAACAATTTCATCAATTTCTTACATTTTCCATTGACTTTGAACAAATAGTGCACAATGTAAATATGCAATCCAACTTTCAATTAATTTTTAGTTATTAAAGTGAAACCTTTCAATGGCTAGTGACAGCGACAAATGTTCGAATAATCTTGATTTGGATGGATATTTTATAAACAACAAGAACCAAGCAAGCGGTGGAAATACTGGTGAGTCAGATTTCGCACTTAATGTCGTTTATTTCGTGATTCAAAGGATAGTTGTTTTCCTAACCTAATTTGTCCAGTCAGATTAAGTCATCAGTGACTATTTCTTCCACCTACATGTTACATATCTTTGCTTTGAGCTGACTTGTATACTATGGCAAGCTCTTCTGTTAATATTTATATGAATTTACCTTTTTTTATCACCCTTTCATTAACCTTTAAATAATTTAGACCATAATTGTCAGTCATATCTTAAATCAATTATGTTGTTAAAATGATGGATTATGAGAGTTGTAACGTTGGTAAATATTCAACAAATATAAATAAATAAAATAAGATCAAATAAAGTGCTGTACGATCAAATCATCATAAAAAGTTTTATACAAAGAAAATTAAGTTATTATGATAGTATTATCACTAGTGATTTCTTCTACACTACCAGTGATAAGTGAAGATGGTGCAAAAATAATTTATTAATACATTGGTTCTGGTAAGATAAATGTGTTAACTGTTTGTCTGATAAATAATCAATTAATTAAAAACACTGCAATATTGGATCTATATTGAGATCCCTAAAATAAATAAAATTACGAGGATACAAACTTGGTAAGTACAGTATTGTATGGCTATGTGTGCGTCAGTGTAGGAGCTATGAGTTCACATTGTCTATGTGTTTGTGTGTCACAACTACAACAATGGCCGCTCGTGAGTTAAGCATGAGAGTACTAAAATATTTATTTGCAACCTACCAGTGGCGGCGCGTCAATATTATTCTTAGGGAAGATGGAAGTAATTAGCCTTTCTTATTCACAAGCTGTAGTAAAGGAAATAAACTGGCTGAAAATAAGGCAAGCCGGTGGGAATCCAGTTGTATGGACGCTCCGCCACTGCAACCTAGTGTACAAGGACCCTGGTAGGGCGTAGCAATAATTTTTTGTTATAAAAATCCTACAATAGTTATTTTTATACAAACACAAAATTCTATGTCAGTACACAAACATACAGAATACATTTTTAATGACATCTAACTAGATGATATTATCCTCTGTAAATGCCGTCACAGAGTAGTTGCACTTTTCAACAAGTTTTTTTTTTAGGTTTTTAGGGTTCCGTACCCAAAGGGTAAAACGGTACCCTATTACTAAGACTTCACTGTCCGTCTGTCACCAGGCTGTATCTAAAGAACAGTGATAGCTAGACAGTTGAAATTTTCACAGATGATGTATTTCTGTTGCCACTATAACAACAAATACTAAAAACAAAAAGTGAATGTGAAGTGAATGTACTCAACAGGAGTTCTTCATTAGGTTACATTTTACCTACCTACCTAGGACCTAGAGGAAACTAAAATGTATATATGATAAATTGAGCTATTAACCTATATACTATATGATTGTACTAATAAGTCTAATAACATTTGCATTTCAAAGCAGATTTGAAACTTCAACTATCATCAATTTATTTTTATTGTCATTGATAGTGCCGTATTTATTGTATGGTCCCACCATTGACGCCATTGACGAGCTGGGCAAAATTGATGAGTCTAAGAATATCCCCAAAATAAACACTAATACTGGGTGAAAGTATTAGTGTTTATTTTAATATAATATTTGGATTATTTGGGTATATTCTTAGACTCATCAATTGAGATGGGATCTGCAGTCTGCCCCAAAACAAATTAAAAAAACAATAAATTAAACAAAATAACAAGAATCCAAAAGGACTGTTGAACAAATAAAGCTATAATAATAATAAAAAAACACTAATACATGGTCCAAGTCCAAGTCACTAAGTCAGCTCAGTATTTTTATGAAACCAACAGTTCTGTAAGAATCAGAAATAGACCACTCTCTTAAAATCACCCACAGCATGCACATCATTTTAATTCATAATCATCTAAAATTCAGTCCTTAAAAAAATGTTTTTAAGCCCTTGAGGAAAAAACTGCTTGTCTGTTTGTTCCACACACTTACAATCATCAATCATCACACCCAATAAATAACTATATATAAATTGGTACTAATTTATGGGGATTATCATGAATATTTCAAATATTATCACAATGACTATTATCTTATATCTTTAAACGAGCAATTCTTGTATATTTATTTATTTCGAGGATCTCTGAAACGGTTCTAACGATTTTGATGAAATTTGGTATGTGGGGGTTTTCGGGGACGAGCAATCGATCTAGGTAGGTCTCATGCCTAGGAAAACGCCGAGCAAAGCTCGGTCGCCCAGATATTAAGATTTATAAGTATAAAAACCGGTTCTACTAACGCGAAGTCGCGAAGGTTAACTATCCACACATCGGAAAAATCTATTGAATGAGTAGTACTTGGTATCCGAACGTACACGTTCGCAACAACTGAACGAACTGACTCAACTGACAGATGTCAGTTCGTGACTTGGAATATTTTTACTCTGAATGATTTTTAGTTATTAAAAACAAGAAATACACGCTGTAAATTTTGGTACCGAAAGAATTCTAAGAACATGAGCTGACTTTTTCAATTTTTGAAAATGAACTGTACATTAGAAGAAAGCACAACAGAAAATATATCGCCTCTACTGGAGAAAATAATATGTAAAATACAGTCGCAAAACAGTGCGCACGAATCCACACAAAAAGATTATATGTTTATATTGATTGTAGTTTTAATGATTGAGAATGGATTTCTGCCTATGAATAGTGATGACCTGATGTACGATGTTGAATCACTGGATGCTGAACATTTATCCAAGTGGAAGAATAACTCTGCCGTTTATGAAGCTATATTTTCTATGCCAGGCATGACGAACTTTCCGCTCAAACTTATAATGAGCCCTCTGGGAGCAATGGTGCTGGTCAATGTTGTGATAAACAAATTGGAGTCTGATACATATTCAGTTTGTTTGCCGGTCAGTAGATATGTTGTCTCACCACAAGCATCAAAAATTCCCATGATCTTCCGGGACTTGAAACATCTGTCTGTTGTATTTAAAAACAAAATCTTGTCTGTAGTTAAAAGTATAATTCTTACTCAATTAGGATATCCCAGTGCTAGTTTGATTGGCATACCGGAAGAAGTGTTTTTAAAAATAATGCTGTACCTCCCTGTTCAAGATATTATTCAATTGTCAGTGTTATGTAAAAGATTAAATAGTTTAATTGACAATGAGACACTGTGGCATGAATTATGCAAACGAGACTTCACTAATCAGCCCACAACTGATTCTAAGGATTGGAAAGAAATATACAGGGATTTATATACTACGGAACACAATAAAAGATTACCACCATCTCACCGTTTGGCTGGAAGTATGCATGATTATATGGACTATTCTGATTTTGTATCATATATTGATAATCCCATGTGGGATGTAATAATATAAAATGATGAAGTAAATGTGACTTTTCTTAATGAATTACCTTGACAAGTATTTTTTAAATATACTCATTATAACAAGCTTGGCTCTTGTTGGTGGACTAATTGGCAGCTTATTCCGCATTCAGCTTTGTCCTTCACTTCTCTGTATGACAAAGCATTTTTTATCTTTTATTTGCTCCATATACATAATTCTAGATTTACCCTTTTTCTTTTTTCCTCTATCTTTCCCTCTATTATTGCTCTAATCCATTCATCATGGAGATGTCCTGACATTTTTCTTCTTCTGTTTAAATATACTAATTATAAATATTTTCACAAATGACTATTACTTCTAATAGTTCATTGTTAGGTTCATCACTAGGTTTACGAATAGATAAGTAATACATCACACACATTCATAGATCTTCTAGTTTATATTAATCTAAAATTAACTGATAGCAAGAACATGATCCTGACTGTAAGCGAGGGTTCCATCATTATCTTTTGTTATAGTTATAGCACCACTAATTGTTTCCAAGAATAATAATAAAAGTTAATTTAATAGGTACACTCTAATACTTATGATGAATATTCCAAATTATATTATTGAATTATGATCAAATATGTAATGGTATTTATAATTTGATGTATTTTACCTCGGGCCTACACCTTGGAAGATAATCTAATGATGTAATCTGACTGAACATTAATACCAACTCCAAAAAAACCACTAAAATAAAAAAAATTGCAAAATTTCTAATTGCTCAAAGATTTTGTTTCTTGTTGAACAGTGTAGGTAGGTATTATAAATTTTGTAGTCAGTTCGTCAGCTTTATGCAATTTCTTTGAGTGGTTACTTGTTAGAAGTTAGGCAACTTTATTTCTGGAGTCTGTTTTTATTTTTTATTAAAAAAATATGTATTTCACACTTTTTAGCGAGTCATTATCAGAGTTGTATCTCATGCCAAGTCCATAAAGCCTTAACATGGCTAAGCTGCACTGTTATTTACAGTGTTGCCAGAACGTGCTTTTTAGCACGGTTTTACGTGCTTTTTTGGATACGAACGTGCTTTTTACGTGCGCTCCCCAAAAACGTGCTAAAACCGTGCTTTTTAAGTGCTATGGTGCTTTATGATTTTACTACTAAAAATGGGGAGGTAATGTTGGTTTGGTACTCTCTAAAACTGTATTTTTTTCTAACAATCGTTGTGTTAAACAATCTTTCTCTCCTATCCTACGCTTTGATATCCTAAAGTTAAAAGTTATGTTTTACCTGTGGTTGCAGGAAAGAACTTGTCCTGCAACTGCAAGCTCTATCGTTCGTGTCGTGCAATGTACACGATGTAGTAAAGGCTCAATACTCTGTAATTCTGTATATGACGAAAACCGGACAAGTGCGTATCGGACTTCGCACATTTAGGTTTCCGAAACAACCGCAAAAGTATGTTGCTTTTAAGGAAATTTCCAATCAAAAAAACCTGTTTTATCAAAATATAAGTATTTTTGGTAAAATACCCGTAATAATAAATAGTATCACCAAATTTCCATCCGTAGCAGAACCAAAGTAACCGATATAGCCTTTCGAATCGCTAAACTTAAGTGGCAGTGGGCGGGGCACATTGCACGTAGAACCGATGGCCGTTGGGGCCGAAAGGTTCTCGAGTGGCGACCACGGACCGGAAGGCGCAGCGTGGGTAGACCCCCCACAAGGTGGACTGATGACCTGGTAAAGGTCGCGGGAGTCCGCTGGATGCGGGTGGCGCAAGACCGGTCATTGTGGCACTCTTTGGGGGAGGCCTATGTCCAGCAGTGGACGTCTTTCGGCTGATATGATGATGATGATGATCACCAAATTTCAAGTTTATGGGTCAATGGGAAGAAAAAATAATCTTATGAACAAAATTTTGTGACAGACGACTGACAGACGGACGGACGGACGCGTGAGTGACAGCAATAAGAGTCATTTTCGACCCTTCGGGTACGGAACCCTAAAAACGTGCTTTTTATTCCAAAAACGTGCTTTTTCGGACACCCGACCGTGCTTTTTGACGGAAGTGCTCTGGCAACACTGGTTATTTATATTACGGAGTTCCATTGCCCACTTTCCAGCTTCAATTTTCAGATCAGGTTGATGGTAACATTACATCAAGACGATTTAAATTGGCTTTGTCATATTTCCATCTACACATCTTAGCGCCACCCATGAACCAGTGGGAGTTTTGGATGACCATGCATGGTCTTCTTCAACAGTTCCTGTTCCCCAAATGCTACTTTCTGAATGAAAATGCTCGATTTTTTACCGAAACTACTAAAATCGCTATACGTTTCCCTTGAAATTTTGAGGAGCTCCCTCAAATCCGTCAATTTCTCATGAATCCCATCATCAAAACTGGATTCTGGTAGCAACGGGACCAACCTTGAAATATATGCTTTCAATTCAAAGATTATTTTTTTTTCATTTCTGTTCATAAACATGGAGTTCCGAGGTAACAGAAAAAAAAGAATATACAACCGAATTGAGAACCTCCTCCTTTTTTTGAAGTCGGTTAAAAATACATATTTATTATCATATTTTCTGCTATAAGTTGACAAGTTAATGAACCACTAATTAAAGTTTAAGCTACACAGAGAGCGGGCGGGCGGTAGCGGCGCGGGAGGCGCGCGGGAGCAGCCGCGAGCCGCGCGGGAGCTACCGCCCGCTCCCGCGCCGCTACCGCCCGCTCCCGCGCCGCTACCGCCCGCTCCCGCGCCGCTCCCGTGCCGCTACCGCCCGCCCGCTCTCTGTGTGGCTTAAGCTTAAGGATATAATTTTGGCATAGGTGACAGCAGTGACAAAACAAACCTGGGTGTCCCCCCAGTTGGCAAAGGAGGTCGACATTTGTCCATACCCTTCGATTCTGCGACAGCTAATGGTGATTTAAGTGAGTATAAAGCAGCATTAATTAAACATTTTAATTTTACGCGTATTAATAATGTAAACTTACATTACCTACCCGTTAGCATATCTTGAAGATCGTCTACATTACTAGAAATTTAATGATTATAGTCACCTTAAAAATAATTAATTATTTAACTTAATTGGAGCGCTCGTGGCCCAGCGGCGCTTGCGAACCGCTTGCGCTTGCTAAGGTTAAGCAACGTGGGCAGCGGTCAGGACTTGGATGGGTGACCGCTTTGAGTGGTTACTAACTGGGCGCTCCCGTGCTTTGGAAGGCACGTTAAGCCGTTGATCCCGGTTGCTGTCTATGGCAGCAGTCGTTAAGCCGAGTTGGAGGCCTTCGGGCGGTTTGAGAACTTCTAACAGTCAAGTTGCCCACTCACATGACAAAGCCTAATCCCAATAAGGACTAGTTTCCCCTTGGGGTTGGAAGGTCAGATGGCAGTCGCTTTCGTAAAAACTAGTGCCTACGCCAAATCTTGGGATTAGGTAGCGGACCCCAGGTATCCTTCAGGATGAAACTGTACTGGGATAACGCTAGGAGGATGATGAGTCACCTTAAAAATAATTCTAAAAATCGTGGATATGAATTGGTTTATACAGAATAGAACAATAGCTATAAAATAATAATCATTTTAAATTATTTATTAAAAACTAGATGAACTGGTAATTTATAATGGTCTTAGAGTTCAATCCACACACAGCCAGACTCGGTTGAATTTTTTTTTGATGATACTTCAGACACGCTTCTTTCAATAGGCTGTCATGTTGCTAGCCCGAATCTGGTCTAAAAAATATCCACCTATAAACTAAAATCATTATAGTTTGCGTTAGCAGCGTTATTGCTAAATAACTAAGGTTTAATATACAAATAAACTAAAATCATGTTTATGTCGTCTGGTTTCTGGTCTTTTATTTCCGAAAAAAAACCGGCCAAGTGCGTTTCGGTCTACTCTCTCTACTCAAGTTGTCTTTTAAATAAAACAACTATACTCTTATTTAAATCAAAGTACAGATTAAAGAAAGTGGTATCTTCTTAGTTAGTCGTAATTCGTCGAAAGTTCGAAACTCACGCACGGCACCTACGTCCTTTTGTTTGGGCAAGGAAGTTTTTAAGCGACAACTAGCGCTATAAAGCGGGTATTACAATTACACTGTCCTGAATTCAGAATCCTGACTAGTGTGAAGCATCTCGCTCTAACGTATAGGTCCGAAACCTTCTAAGTGTCCTGAATTCAGGACAGTGTAATACCCGCTCAAGCTGAACGGCCCTATAGACTTCTTATAGGTTTTCATGTAATTGCCGATGCTCAGAAAATAAGGGATTTAGGTACTGACGAGGTTGCCATGCTGAGGTTTGTCGAGGCAATGTCGGTTTCGTGCTCAAATAATTAAAATTGTTTCGCAAGTTTCGAAATCACTAAAAAAGCTTGGTGATTCACCGAGCTTTTTGTCTATGATTTATTTAGTGCTACGGAAAAAATAACCCTTGTTATTTATTTTGAATTCGTTTGCTTCCAACATAGAACTTAATTTAGGTAACTTGACCGAAACTTTACATAAGTAATTCAAAAATTATTAAATACAGATTTCGATCGATAAATATTATTTGTAAGTGTTATTAAATCCTTAAGATAGATAATGTAGAGTCTATATTATCTATCTTCTCTATATTATAGACATATTATCGAATCATAAGAATCATGGACCCAACGCACTACGATACGGGGATATTGAATACCTACCTTTTTTTCAGAATTACCTACTTTATTGTGAATTTTATTCTGTCAATAGTTTCCGGATTATCAAAATTCAAACATTTATTCTGCAAGTAGGCCTCAGGGCTCTTTTGCTCTTTCTTATCCATTCTATCTATTAAGTACGATGAAAACGTTAGCACTTAAGAAATATATTTGTATCTTGCGAACAACTGTTTCCATTTACAGGGGTAGGTATTTAATAAGGTCTCATTCATAAACTTGTTTATTCAATTGAGGCTCCTACACGATACAAATCCCTACCTTAAAATTAGAGTTGTAGTAGCCGATATCGGCGCATAGTAGAGAAAATATATGAGATCGTATGGGGTATAGATAGATTTGCCGATGTAGGCGGTCGAAGGATGATACGATACGCGCGGAGAGGCGCTAACGGGCTGCGTTTGTAAAGCGAGAGGGGTGCGCGCGAGATGCGCCGCGCAGCCTCCGTCGTCGTGTCCGTGGCGCCGCGTTCGGCGAGTCGCCGCTAGCTGTGTGAGCTAGACGCCACGTCGCGGGTGCTCGCGGATGTAGGCTCCGTGCCGCTTATGCTGATGGCCTGGTGTAGCTGAGCGGCGCCGTGGAGGGCCCGCGAGCGCCGCGCGACCGACCGCCGTGGCGGTGCTACGGACCCATGCTCACTCACAGCCGCTCAGACGGCGATTTCCCCATTTACACTAGAGGTGAGCGTATCCTCTGTATCTCATACGTGTTGTTGTCGTTGTGCTCTTAGATCTAGTTAAGTATTAGGTTCAGTCATGAACGAATCATTTCACTGCATTTCATTTCGTGTCTCTTGTTTTATCGTCATGTTATTCTGGTTAATCGTTCAAGTTTTTGATTGAGTTATGTTTTAAAAGAAACAAATCATGTACAAATCTCATTCATTTTATTTGTTTATCAGTGGTACTATAACAGTCTCAGCAAACAGTTTTAAAACCTAGCTCCTTAATCGGTTAATTCGATTAGTATTGTGGCGTCAGTTGGTCGCGGAGCCCCAGGAGCTTTGCTAATCAATATTATATCGTATCTGTGTTTACAGGCAGTGTGTTACGTTGAGAATGAATTGTGTTTATTATTTCCTAGCGCCATGAATTTACAAATAGTTTGGTGTCCGGTTGGGTTTTTGTTTGACATAAAACTCGCAAATTTGTTTATGCCACATAGGCTTTCCTCTATCCGTAACCCTTGAATTTAGGCTTGGTCGCGTATGTTACACGCTACGCAAGCTTTGAGCTTGAAGTATACGTATTATATGGTTGGATTATTTTCTAGGGCAATACAGCGTCTATTTATAAATAATGGGTACACGCTTAATCTCACAGTGGCAGGTTCATCCAACCACGTTAATGCGGTGCACGGTCGTTTGAGCATTTTATTAGACCATACCTTACCTACTGCCTACTGGCATTTTAAAGTAAGTTTTTGAATGATGGTTATGGATGGTAGAAAATTAATGAATTTGATTTAATGAATAAAATGAATGAATTTCAGAAGTTAGCATCGCGGAGTTTTATTGAATATGATAAGTTGATAACAATCGATGCACTTGGAAACGACAAAAATCTTTTGCCGAATCTATTGATAATAGAAAAAGATAATTAAATTCTATCAGATAATCACACATTGAAAGATTAGGTATAGTTCGTACAAAACTGTAAAGCCAAGCCAAATCTACCTTACAGTCAGAGCTCTAAGTCTAGTTTTGGTTGGTGTTCGTTTGACAGAATTTAGCCTTAGAGTTGTGTCCGAACTTATACCTACATAACTTGATTTGATCGATATAATAATTAGAATCGATTGGACCATATACTAGGGCCACACTTATATTTAAATTGAATGGTCGAGATCAAACGAAATCAGTTTATTTTGCATTAATAACATAGGAATGTAAGAGAAGACGTAGGCCAAGGACAAGGTGGGTGGACCGCGTGAGCTATGAACAGGAAGAATGTGAGTAACGATAAGACGGGCGATAGAGAGGTATGAATATGACGGGAAAAAACATGCAGCGCCGACCCCAAGTAAATGGAATAAGGGCAAGCAAATTATGAACAAAAGAATAGTAATACACCGAAAAGTCACAAATGCCAAAAGGCCAGCTAATTTGATGCGCCGGTTTGCGGCCACTTGGATGAGTTGATGAACTGACAGGATATTTTCTCGTTTTTTTAATATATTCCCATTCAACAGCTATTAATTGAAATGCATAGGTACGACTCACTATTTCTTTAGGGCACGTAAAAATGTAAATACCTATGTTTAACGCGAGGGGTAGGGCAAGCTCTCTTCATACAAACTTTGTGAAAGTTTTTCTTCGTTTGTGTTTGCACTTCAGTTATGATTTTTGGTCAGTATGCTTATTTTTCTGTTAGCTATAACCTGTAGGTTATTTTTATATATTTTTTTTCGGTTTTTGAAATATTTTGAAAATTTCTTCTTCAGTTTCTACGGATATATACAATATTTACAACCAAAAAAATATATATATTCGGGAGTGCCAAAACCGACGATTAAAATGCCTTGCCCTACCCCTCGCTTTAATGGAAAAAACTTCGTTCCTCAGGCGACCGCTAACTGACGCAGGCCGCGTAACTGGCCTAGCGAGTAGCGACCCTATATCGATGAACGAAATCACGACCTAGACCTAGATGGGAAAGGGCTCGTTTGATGTCTGGTTCAATGATGTGAGCCTAAAGTTCACAGAAGAGAACCGTATGCCTGGAAAACCCTGCTGATAACTAGCTAATTAGCTGACAAAAATTATAGGAATGTACTGCATAGACAGACATGAACATGACGTATAATCTCGCTTTACACACCCAAAGTCGTTATTCGAAGGAGTCACGAACCACTCATTAACATGAAATAGTTGAGTTACTTACTAATTACTATGTGTTGAACATGTATTCTTAAAATATTGTTTATATTTAGAAATGTAACTGGTGAACCTTGATTGAGGTCAAAATTCCTGCGAGGAACTTAATTGGTCGAGGTTGACGATTCAACTTTCGTCTAACGATTGTTGACGGTTGACTTGCCCTTGTATTTAAGAGGCGATTGCTAAACAAACTAACGAAACGCGAGCAATGTACAGAAAACAATTTGATAAGCTGTGCTGAAGTATTATCATTCGCTATCTAATCTATTGAGACTGTTCTGGTTGTAATACCTTAGTTATAATTTACGTGTCATTCTATTTGGACATTTGAATAGTGATTTAATGTCGTGCCACAAATGTTTGGTTGAGTGCTTTCCCCGTGTTGTTTCAACAGTGCCCTGTCTGATATGGATGACCTAGTCGTCAACTCGAAAACGAGGCACCGACCCATTGATGACGATACTAGAAGCGACTCTGGAATTTTAGATAAAACCGAAATATCCTGTAAGTGACATTTCCTGAATTAACGCGCAAAGAATGGCTGTAGTAGCGATAGCATTTTATCAGCTTATTTCAATTCCCATCGTAATCTTTGTAAACATCGTAAAAATAGTTTGCATTTGTTCACTTTACGATTTAACCTATAAAAGTTGTTTATTTCGACAGTACAAAATAGTTTGCGAAGGTAGAAAGCGGTAGATTTGCTGTAGTTATTTATGCCTTTTTAGAACATCTTCACGGTGTCATAGTTCCAACACGTCGCAACCACTGCTCTGATTTTTGTGCGTACCTATAGGTAAAATCGAAAGTAACTATTTGTTTATTATAAAATAAATTAATTGAATTAAATAATTTATTGAGGACTCAAAAGTAACTATACCTACTCAAAACAACAATTTGAACCTTCTCTTTTTTTATGGCGTTCTGGCCAACAGAGTTAGCAATCTGAACGTTTACGTATTTATATTTATTTTTAACGCCGACTTTACATTAAAATATACGCGTATAAATAGATTATTAGTAAATTAAAAAAAAGCTTTTTACTTATTTTACCTCTAAACAGGAAAATCCTTAAGATTTTTAATGAGATTTTTGTAGTGTTTATTCTTTAAAAAAAAGCTGCTTGTGACAGACGGACAGACACAGAGTGATCGCATAGGTAAGTGAACCGTCGGACCTACTTTATTGGGTACGAAGCACAAAATGTTGACTATGTAGTTTCATTCACGAATTAGGTATTAGTTTCATTCATTTTCTGTATCTTTTGCATTCAAATGTATTCAAAGTTCCACAGTTTAAGCATCGTGTTGACTCTGTTGACACACATCTACATCTACACACATCCTCAAAAATAAATGCTTTTAAGGGCTCCTATAGAACTAAAGGGGGGCGCGAAAAAAAATGTACTTACCCCATCGAGTGGGGTATCGATATTTAGAACTCGTTGAGTGCATTAATACTGTATTTTTTGTTTTTAAGAATATTGAGAAACAAAGGAATGAGACCCACCCATGAGACCACTTATAATTAACTTTCCCCCTTTAAAATCTCATTATATATTCATCCTAGCGAAAAAGTGCGTAGAAACTTTTCTTGTAGAGAGAACATTTTTTGCTATGCTATGGGCCACCGTTTAAGAGTTGTTTACAAAAATCTTAAAAACATTACCTTTACACCCCCCTCTACCCGTTATCTCCACCCCCATCCCCCAGGACTTTTAGTATGTTGTTAAGGACATATTTAGCTACAACTATGCCAAAATTTTGCAAACACGAATTATTTCCGCCAAGTTTTCCTTCATTACTTAAACTATTAGCTAGCTCTCGATTTTTATACTATACTCTCATAGAAATCGGTCTTTCGTGTTTCCTAGAGAAACGCAAAATTTAACATTATGTACCTATACACATAGCAAGATTTAGCTTTAGTTTCACTGCCTTGTGTGTCAACATTTCTTACCGTGAGGCGCTTAAAGTACACCAAACATTTCGAATACGTGCACCGTTATTTCCTGCAGTGTGATTTGCCTGAGGGGAATGCATTCGTGCGAGCAAACCATAGCGCCGGTTTCTAGTCAGAACCAGCTTTGTGGGGTTGTATATTTAATAATGTACACCTGCCCTATTCGGGGTGCGGTGCTATTCACTCCGTGCACACTGCACATGCATGCCTCGGCCGCTAGCCCGACGACCGGCGGGCGCTCCTGCTTGCTACCTGTCCAGTATCCAACCTAATCGATTTATACTGCCGGCGCCTACCCATTCCGTAGGCACTGATGATTCAAAATGTATGTGTAAACCGCAATCGATCACAAACCCGCACGTGTTCTCGATAGAATTAGAATTACAAGGTACCTAATTATGCGCTCGTACAGCGTAGAAATTAGTACATTATTATCTTGTCGTAATGATTGTATTCGCCATTCCTTCTCCAATAAATATTGAAGTGTCATGAGCGCGCAAATGAAGCAAAACGAAACACCGGCTTAGCCGGTGCATTCACGTGACGAAGGAGGCTCGCCAAGTCTGCGACCGCCGAGGCGAGGCGAGCGAACAACCGTCAAACAGGCGATGCATTGCAACATGCAGGAGCGTGCGGCAGGCGGGGCCCCACTCTGCCCCGCGCTGGTGACGCGGCCCGAGCGCCAGTCCGCCGATGCGCGTCCCTCGCGACGCAGGCATGAAAGCCTCGTGACTTGTCGCCCGGCTCGCGAGTGGCTTTGTTTTGTGTTACTAGTGTTGTGATGATTAGACCCTGATCATGTATTCTAATATGGCTGCGCATAGTTGACATGTCGCTTAGCGCGCCAGCCCAGGTGGTGCGCGGCGGTAGGGCTGGCAGCCTCGACCAGCTCGATTTCCATGAGCGCAGGCAGATGATCGCCAGCTCCTTGTCTCTTACAGACTTCTTGCACGTCGGGGCGAAGGAAGTCGCAGCTGTTGCCGGTCAGTCCCCTTCCCTTTCCTGTCTTACACGCCTAGTCACATTCCTAACAATAGCCTTGCGAAACCAAAGGCTCATGCATGACATTTGGCCTCCACCGCCAGTACACACCGCCTGGCGCACTAACGTCATACGCGTATGAATTAGGACTCTCGTTGCTCGATGTCTTAATTATTCTGTACTACTAATAATCCGTGCCAGTTGCATTTTGGATTTGTTAAATTACAAACAATTAACGTGTGCTGTGGCTAAGACAGGGTCCAAGTTGTTGAGAATGTTGAGTGGGTTATATGAAGGAATCTAGTAATGTTTATATGATCTACATTTTCAAAATGTGGGTATCAATTATGCTCTATATTTTCAGCATAGTACAGGAAGACTACACTACTGTACTAAGATTACTAAGTCAGTAGTCTATAGTACCTATAGGAGATACTCGTACTTGAAGAGTAAACAATGTTATCTGTTTGCGTCTCATAACTCAATAATAGCTGGCTCCTTATTAAGATAACGACTTTCAAGAATTTGGTATTGTGTAAAGCAAAATTACCATGCGAAAGGATGTAGAATTGTTCATGTTTACGTATTGGGAACAACGTATTCTTAATATATCATACCAATATTTTGTAGGTAAATACAGCTACAATGACATGATTGATGATATAGTTCATTAGTACATTACTAGACTATTGAACAATTACTGTACGTGTACAGTAAACAAAAAAACCCAGCCAAGCAGGGCTTGGAACCGGTTTTTAAATACTATTTTTGAAATATCTCTCTAAATCTAAAGTATGTCTTGTCATATCTCCATTTTTGTTTTAAGATTGTTTTTGTTAGGCTTCATCTATGAAATAAATAATTTAAAGTACGAAAACATATCTTATAACAAAATTAACCGAAATTATTAACCGGTTAAATTGTATCAAGATGAAACCGGTTTCCGAGCCCTGCGGCCAAGTGCGTGTCGGACTGAGCACATTTAGGGCTCTGAACCAACCGCAAAATTAAGTTGATTTTAGTTGGAAAAATAAGGAAACTTCTTGGAAAAAATCTGATTTATCCTTATATTAGTATTCGTTGGTAATTATCACCAATTTTCAAGTGCATGTCATACGGGGAAGTTAAAATATTCTTCAGAACAAAATTTTGTAAAAAAAGCTGCCTATGGTGACTTCACATTCTTCGTTTTCCAATATTTTTTAAAACAAAAAATATGGGGTTCCGTTTGGACCCTTCAGGTACGGAACCCTAATGTGGTTTACCACTTTTGAATCTAAACACACAAGTAATGAAGTGGAAACATGGTTATTTGCCGACTGTATTAGGTAGGCTTATTTCTAAATTATTGAAGAAATTTGTTAGAATCAATAAGCTCGCTGAGAATTGAAGATATTTGTTAGAATCAAAGCTCGCTGAGATTGTTAGAATTTTTAGACACAATAGAATTTTAAATGTGATTTCTTATTTCCAACTAAAGAATCATAAGCTTTTTGTTATCGAAGCATCAACGTAAACAGGAGAAAAATCTTACAAAAACATCTATCTTTGTAATCCGTATTTAAATAATTCTAAATTATTTTCTGACGCAAAAGGCTATATTGGTACGTACATTTTTATTCGGGAATGAGTTCATCAACATTACTATTTTGCATATCAGCAAAGGGACTTAATTAAAGGGTGACGTCATTAATAGGAACCCCGAAGGAGTGGTGTCTACTCCAACTAAGCCGTCTGTCACCTGTGTCACACGAATCACATGATCGTAAACCTTCAACGTCGCGTGGCGGTGTTCCTAGCAGTTACAACTTTTGAAGCCTAGCCTTTAGCTGTACCTAAATACATATAGCTTCATTCAACAACGTTGATTTCTTCCATTGCCAATTTTACACCAGAATTTAGAAGTTATTCATTATTGTAATTGCGGCTCCGCTCCACTATTGTTTCCAACTTGTAAATGTTCTCTGAAGTAAAGTATTCTAGGAAATTGCCTAAGTACTTTATTTGAACTCAAGTTACAGTTCATTGTGAAATCTTCGCCATTCCATTACATTAAGGCAGAAATAGGAATTTAAAAAAGTTAATGTTAAAATTGTATCAACTATTTATATTTCTATGAATTGACAGACTAAGTATAAAACTATAAATACACATTCCAAAGTTAGTTCATACAATACTTTTAAGCTCATATCAACCCTGCGCTTGCCTTGTCAATATTTTGGTATTTAAATATAGATAGTGACTTTGGATAAACAAAACATAACTCATTGGTACAGATCTGGGACAATGTATACGAAGGGTTAATTCTTATTCCTGTTAGGTGGTATCCGGCCTAAAGGAGACAGGTTAAAAGTGATTAGACTTGTTCTTTTCCGTGTACCATTGAAATCATTGTGCACAGCCATCTGTTTCTAGATTACCAAACATGGATAGCGCGGATAACTGTTCGACCTCAAGTTTGACTCGACAGTCGTGCTAAAAGCAGCTTACGTTAAGGTCAAATAGTAGGTAAAGGTCTTCGCTATTAAACCGTTTATTAAATAGGTTTTTTTGCTTGACGAATTCACTCTTCAGCTTATTTTGTCGTCTTTTTCAATGGCAATGTTAATCTTCCTAAATGGTATACGTTGATGAGACTATTATTTTGAAAAACTGCATTTAGGTAATGTTACTAACATTCCCTTCAAAAAAAAGGGCATATGTCCTACCCCTGTCCTGTGTATATACCTAAAATAAGTTCGCAGAGGAATGTGTATACCACATGAGCTTTGTATAAAAACATCTAATACAACATATAGGTACCTACTGAAACTCCACCCTAACTATTTTAATTTGCAATTAGCGTTTTCCCACGTCTACATCATACCAGTTAACTACGCGAAAGTGAAAATACGGTTTTCCACCATTCATACCGTACAGCTTGTTTTATGTAGAACTGTTCGAGGTATACTCGGTACTTTCGCTGTCTTCATCTAATCATGTTGCAGTAATGTAATTTATGAATTAATTAAAAATATTGGTTTTGCTATTAAGGAGCATTCAGTGGCAATGTCTCTTCTACTGAAATGTACAGAAAGAATGTGGAAAGAGATGCTCAAAATATTTAGGCGTTTATCTGTTTCATTGACACGTTTCTTGACATTTTCTCATTGTTACCATCTAGAACAGGGCTATTGCGACATAGTGACATAAATTTTAAATGTATTTTTTGGATTTTTCTGAAATATTTGCAACAAACATCACTCAAAATTGACCATTTTTTTTAGCTAAAAACTGATTTATTTCGCTTCAATTCTACTACACACAATAAAATCAAAAAAGGTCCTTGTTATTATCTAAATTTTAGATTCTAAAACTTTTATAACTTCTTTAATTACTTTATACGTACTATCCAAATTTAAATCAAAATATTATAAAACTTGTAAGGCCTGTTAAATAATTCGTCTGTGTAGTAGATAAAGTAGATATTTTTTGAAAGATTTAGTAGGTAAAAAAAATAGTACTTCATGTACAGATCGGCATTGTATAAGTATTTTTACACGACTGCCCAAAACAAGGAGTGTAATGTTTTCAGGTTTCATGTATTTGTAATTATTGTTTACAACTTGTTTATCTCACATTCCGCTTGTATATTATGTGCATCATCATTATCTCGTATTATTCACGTGGTGATGTCATATCGCTGATTGTTATGTTCAATGCCCATTTATGATAAAACTGTTTTTTGTGTCCATACGCCCAAAGCCTTTCGTGAATCTTAACCGAGTCATCGACCTCTTAGTTATTGTATCGATTAAGGGTTCAATGTGCTAATTACCTACTCTGTTATATTAAAACTTGAACGTTTGCACATAAACTGGCTGTTTTCTTCAATATTTGGTGCGGGTAAAGGAACTCCTTTCGGAACTCCTTTCCTTTCCTTTTTTCTCTCGATAGATTTTATGTAAGTGGTCATTTTCACCATTCTCATAACTATGCGAATGTATATGTGGTCAAGTGACCATCTGGACAGCTTATATTCCCGTTGGGTTATTTTATGTAACAATTTCTCAAATTTAGGTATTTATTGATGAATAGCAAATTTTAAAGGCTTTACCATTCATATGATTTATTTTCATTCTCCTAAAGTTTTATTCTAATAAGATAATGGGAATAATTTTGAGCATTTTCCTTTTAGGTACCTATATTTTATAATACCTATAGCTAGGATAGCTATTTAATAATATTAAACGAATGCTTGATGAAATATAATGAATATCTAGTTACAGTTCACAATTATGACTTAAGCGGATTACAATAATCAAAAACCAAAACAATAATCGAAAAATAAATAACGTAGTTGTAAATGTTTACGTTTTTTACTTATGATGACATTTGTTATGCAATAGTTAGTTATGAGTAGATACTGAGTACAACTGTCATTGTTATACACGTACCAATCATCGATGAAAACAGTGATAGATATTTGGCAAAACTCATTCACGTGTAGCTATGTTTACTTTAAAGCAGGTGACACGTAGCGTGGCTTTGTTCTCACCTTTTACAAGCGTACACACACGGCTACAAGATGAGCATATTAATTACACCGTTTAAATAATCTTGTTACGCAATGTAGCATGTCGCACCTTGCTATGAATCATAAATTCATAATGCACTGAACACACATTCTTTACTATTATTATTATTAGGTACCTACTGTAAGATCTGACTTGTGAGTGATAAAAAATGTAGCTGTTGGTACTCCTTAAACTAAATAAACTAAACTAAAATAATTGATAAATGGCAGCGGAATAATAAATCTTTTGCTTGGTAATGTAATGAATACCCACTTCAGCTGCAGGGCCTGCAGGTCCCACCAACATTTAGCAAATTCTCTTTTCCTTAAATACAAGAACGCTGGCAAATAAGCGTACGGTCCACCTGTTGTTAAGCGGACACCGCAGCCTATAGACGCCCGCAGCTCCAAAGGAGTCACGTGCGCGTTGCCAACCCTTTATAGGTTTGATGATTCAATGTTAACTAAGGAGGGCTCATTAGTTAATAACTAAATTTGACATTTCCTCAACTCTGTGCTTTGTAGTCTCTTTACGTGTTCAAAGCTCGGGTAAACTATGTAGTGCAGATGTCATTGCTCCCGGAACGTTTAAGGCTAAACTTGAATTCAAGCCAGTAATGATAAGGATCTCGTCAATCGTAAAGAGTAATTTGGTGGTACATTCGCACAATACGTCTATTGACGATGGTACATGAATAGCGGTTTGTCGAGGACGCCAGTGCTGCCTCATCGATCAACCTCGCGTGGGTCGGTACGAGACATCTGTATGAGTCACGTCTTATCTACGCAATTACGGGGTTTGGTACCGTAACCTGCCTCCAACACGACACAAACCTTCAACTTGGTTCTACGATTCTAATTACCTTGTCCCATACCTTCAACTTAATTTGACTGCGATTCTATATCTCGCTCGGTGCTGATCGAGTGCACTACAGAAATCGTTGCGTCCCCAGTCCCCACAGTTTGATCATTTTAATTAGCTCTATCTAATTCAAAAATATCAGATCTCAAGTTCATAGAATTTAATCCAAAAGTCAGTAATATAAGTCTAATTGACGACCGCTTTAGCTAAGTTGGTAGTGCCCCTGCCTACGAAGCTGGATGTCCCGGGTTCGAATCCTGGCCAGGGCATTTATTTGTGTGATGAGCATGAATATTTGTTCTTGGGTCTTGGATGTTTTCTATGTATTTAAGTATCTATTTATCTATATAAGTATGTACGAGTATATCGTCGCTTAGTACCCATAGTACAAGCTTTGCTTAGTTTGGGACTAGGTTGATTTGTGTAAGATTGTCCACAAATATTTATTTATTTATTTATTTATTTAATTAATTTACCTGTTAGGTACGTAAGGTACGTTGTAAAGTTTATAGCTATAATCTGCAGCAAATAGTTAATCTACCCGGCTGTAAAGCTCAAAACGATCTACAAGAGGTTAATTGCTGGCATAGATTTTCGTGCACTCTTTAGCCTTGTAAATACGAGTATATCAGCTGTGTAAGTTATTAGTATATATAATACCACGACGCATATCTGCAAATAGTAGTATTAAAGTGGCTGCGATCAGTGCGATCTTCCGTAAGTCGGAGGTAAAGTCAAAAGCCAATAAATGCCAAAACGACAACAATATCTGTTCGCTCCTATCATTTAGGCCATATTTTTGGCACTTAGTCGGGCAGATTAGTAGTTTATGCAACTGGTACATAATGAGGGGCATTAAAACACGAGTGTGTTTTATGAAACGAGCCGAAGGCGAGTTTCATAATAAGGTCACACGAGTGTTTTAATGCCTAATTATGTACAGTTGCATACATTACTTTATCTACACACATATTATAATTACTCTAAGATGGGTTCAGAAACCGTAGTAAATAAATACAATAATTGTGTTAATACAACCTTTTTTGCACGGTTGCGGAAATATCGAAATCAGAACTGGCAACAGATACCTGAATGTTATTTTAAAAAGTAAAGAGTCCTTATTCTGATGTGATCATGTCGTTCTAGCTCAAATTTCGTGCGATATATACTAAAAAAACATCGAGCTGACATTTCGCATCGACTGAATATGAATTTTCAGTGATACTAGAATAGGGACATGTCAACTTTGACATTTAAATTTTGACAGTTTTGTTTGACGTAATATTTTAACATCATATATGAGATTAAAATGAAATATTTTATAACTGCTGTAGCCTTAGCCACAGATAAGAAAATTGCCATAAATTCATTGAATGTTGAAATGAGAGTCATTTTCTACGGTTTCCGAACGCATATTAGAGGATTTATGATATGTGTGTAGATAAAATATTATTTTCGATGTTGCCTGTACTTCCCCAGTTAGGCTGCTCTGCTCCAGTTCATTTAATAACAAGTGACGCATTATCAATTTAGTTTAGCGCATATCTGTGGTCTGGCAGCACTTTTATATATATACACAATACACGATGCCCTGAAATTGTTATCAATCTACATTATAAGGTCTTTCATAATAGTACATTACTTAACAAGGGCGGTAAAACAATGAATGTCTCAGTTCGCAGGTATTTGACGCCCGCGCCGAAGGCAAGGGCGATAAATATGCGATGTGAGGCTTTCTTTATTACCGCCCGTGTTAAGTACAAAGTTTTATGTCACCCCCTGGCCAGGAAGTGGGATTTCCCGCGCGCGGAGCGTGCGGTAATTGCCGCTTTATGGCCAGGTGTGACATAAACCCATTTAAAAGGTTATTGTTGCGGAGTAAAACGAGCACGCTATTGTAGTATTAACTATGTAGCTTGTTCGTGTTAACGAACGCTAATATTGATTAACACAATACTTAGCTGTAGGTACATATTTAATGATTATTTGATTATCATCGTGAGGATCTGTCGAAACAAAACTAATGTATGTGTGTAACAATTGTTCAACCCGGAAAGATTGTTATGTCCCACACTGCTAACATCTGTTTTGATTAAAGTCCTACACACGTGATGTGAAACCTTTCTGTTAATTGACTGGGTGTCTACGAGTATCAATTGTCGTTTACAGTACAAACAATAGGCCCATGATTGATTTGATAAATACTACTAACTATTACATTAGTCATTTAGTATCGTTCTTTAAGAGGGCGCCGAGCATATTTAGCAAAAACAGCCTTCACCTCTCAATCTGTGGAGGTCACGATTCTCTACAAAAATATATAAAATATATGTAATTATTATCACAAAGAGTGTGTTTACAAGTTATCACTATTAGTAATCTATAATAAATTACACTTTAATAAATACAATACCGTAAAGTTGCACTAAAAATGAGAAGAACGCGTGTCGGCGTTTAGGCAAAATTGAATTGAAAAATCTATTATTTCGTTTCAAAATCACACTCAAACAAATCTCATAAGTATTCACTATAAGTTATCACACTTTTCACATTTTTCCTCGCAAAGACCAATGAGAATTTCAAACGTAAATCTAATCTTTAGTGACTTTTCCATACATTTTCCCTGCCACCATACTTTCGAAAAATCGACAGATGGGCATTGGCCCTCGGTGAGAGCAGACGCATGCTCCTTTTTTCGCTTTGACAGCTCTGTTTTTGACATTTTGCCCGTATACGAATACAATATGTATACCACACACAAAGATTGTATTAATTGAAGTAGGGTAAATAAATATTGACGTGTGGCGTTTTAAGAACCTTTTAACATGGAATTTTTGGTATTAGCCTTTTATTTTTTAGAGAACATACAGTGTTTGGTCCCGAAAGTTTACTTATGCGTTCAAATTATAATGTTTTCCTTCCCGAAAACGCATTCTAGACGCAAAAAGGTTGCCGATGCGTTTCATTACGATGGAAATTAATTTCAATGAATGGTCACCCTGACGGAACATCTTTATAACGTAGGTAATGACATTTGTCACTTACTTCAAATGAAAATTTGTGTACATTTTTCTTTCTTTATATTTCAATAATTTTACGTATCTAATGTTGACATCGAACACCAAATACGCATACACACACGCCTCTCGACAGTTTGCCAACAACGCATACTTATCTACTGGCATTTTTTGGACATATCGCGCGTCGTCCCTATTATCCTCGAGTACATCATGATGACGGGAAAGGTGGAGGATAGACGAGCTCGGGCCAGCCAGGTGGATTGAAAAAATCTCCAAATTCGCCGGACTCCGAGAACACCAGGCGCTGCATGCAGCACATCATCGGAACCACTGGCGAGCCATCTGCACTCCCCGCCAGAGACATAGCGGTCACGATCCTCAGCATTGAAGAACCCACTGATTGGATTGGATTGGAATACTTATTGAAATTTGTGTGGATATTCACGCTTTCTCGTCAAATAGGAATACATTTAATGGCTAAATATATCTCAGATCAGGGACGTATATGTGGGGGGGGTTTAGGGGGTTCAAACCCCCCCCTTAGGGCTCGATGGTCCACTGATCATTCCTAGAGCCAGTAAAAAAATCAGGGTGATCCCTATTTTTTTCCCTTTCAAGAAAATAAATTATGTTTATACCTAGCCAGTAGGTATCAACAGCAACTGTTCTAAAAGTCATAAACTTTGCGTTTTCCGTTAGCAAAATGTATAAAATACATTCGTTTGTTGATGTACCTAATTAATTAGAAACAATTCAAGCAAAACCGCAGCTCTATACGCCTAGCTATGTCCATTCAAAAATGGTCAAATTTATGTTCTCGTGTTTCGTAACGAAGTCAAGGTTTTCGAAGTTGCAAATTTGGATGAACATTAAACTAGCCTAACTGATCCCCATGGAACCGAAAAACTGGCCTATAGCGTGTCGGACTTCGCACATTTAGGGTATTTGTTAGTAAAATATACCTAATATTAAACATTAAGTAAGTATGACCAAATTCGAAGTTCATAGGCCGATAGGAAGCAAAAAAAAATTCGGAACAAAATTTCTAAAAAAACTTAGTTTGGCAGCTGGTTTTTGGTTGGGGTGGTGGCTTCTCATTCAGAGCGAGACAAGACGGTATATCTCTCTAACTAAATATCTCCTACCTGACAGAAAGTCACCTCTCAGGAGCAACCAGGGTCGGTACCTAGGCCTCCACTCGACCGAACTCGATGGATTTCCAATATTTTTTAAACAAAAATACAGTATTCATTTATTCCACGAGCTCTTAACAACCATAGGTACCCCACTCGATGCGATGGGTAAATTTTTTCCCCACTTAAAACATAAAAATAAAAATTGCATGACTTTGGGTCAACAACATGCTTATACTATGAAAATTTGAAAACGGAAGCTCCAACAGTTTGGCTGAAAAACCTGTGACTGGCGACGCGCCAGTTAGGTGTGCGTCTGTACGCACACATGAGAGACAGCAATAGGACTCCATTAAATTTGGATCCTTTGGACACGACACCCTAAAAATATGTAGATTTACTTACATTGTGCTTTGGGATGTTAGTTTTTTAGTGTCGATTTCCACAGGGTATTTATTTTTTCGGAGAATCAAAAGCTATCTTTATATTAATTATGTATTATGTATGGTATTTACCGCACCTGCATTATAACGTCCGAAAAATTTTGCGCTCGCTGCGCTCGCGTTTTTTTCATCCTAGATATCTTGATGCGTATGAAATATTTTCCGCACCCGCATCATTATGTTCGAAAAATTTCGCACTCGCGTTTTCATCTACATGTGTTATGACTTGATGCGTGTGAAGTTTTCCGCACCTGCATCATGATGTTCGAAAAATTTGGCGCTCGCTACGCTCGCGTTCCTCATCTAGGTATGCTATGACTTGATGTTGATGCGTACCTATAAAGTATTTTCCGCATTTGCATCATACTGTTCGAAAAATATCGCCCTCGCTGCGCTCGCGTTTTTCATCTAGGTATGTCATGACTTGACGTTGATGCGTAACATGAAGAATTTTCCGCATTTTGCATCATAATGTTCGAAAAATTTCGCGCTCGCTACGCTCGCGTTTTCGTCGTACATGTGTACTGGATTTATGACCCGTCCCCCCCCTTAGAGTTTCTATATCTACGTGCTTGTCTCAGATGTTGTGATATAACTTCAGGAATCGTGGATTATCAATCTGCAGTGTCACACAACAAAGAAAGTAATAAGCAGCAGAAGATTGTACTGTCGAAGCCGCATACTAATTATAGAATGAAAATATAAATGTGTTTTTTTTATCTTAGTTATATCTCTAACGACGACGTATAATCTGAGTCTTATACAAAATATATGTATGTAGTCCTACTTATTTCTGCAGGTCTGTAAGTGCGGTTTCTAATTTCTATGTGATTGTTTTTTATGGTTTGAAATTATTTGGTTCACTGCTTTGATTTTGGATATACGGATATAGGTACTTTAGTATATACATTGTAGTCTTTGGATATACGTAAGTACGTCACACCGGGTAGAGTCAGTCCGGCCCAGGTCGGGCCTAGTAGAGTTTAGTGAACCAGCGACAAAACTCCCAGTAAGTAGCTCGATTCCACTCACAACTCAGATTCGGTAGAAGCCGCGTAACCAATCTCACTGGAGCGCCAACTCTTAGAGTATCCCAGTGTTTAAACCTCCCGCGTGGTCATGTCGGAGGTTTCCCCTCGATTTTCCCCAGGCCACTTTCCAACCGCGCACTCCTATCGATTTATTGGGCCCGACCTATAAGGCCACAATCAGATTGAAAAAACAAAAAAAGTACGTCGCAATAATTGTTTGGACGTTACGTAAACGTAGTAAATAATAGTAAGATTGCAATTTCAATTGCGTATATTATAAGTATTATAACTGTTACATTACAGCATGTATGCAGCATGTACATGGATTTAGCTATACGCAACCATTGTCCAAGTAGTGTTAAAAGTTCAGTAAAATTTACTCCACTAATTATTCTGTTCAATTATCGTTCTTATAAGAAGGAACATGAGAGCTAATTTGTCATAACATAACTATGGACTCGTACATTCATCCATGCACACGAAAGCGCGTCCGGCCGGCCAAGTTCCAATTACAGATAGTGACAATGATTTACTAAATCCTACTTGATCATATTTGTCCTACTTATTTCATTATCATTAGGTTTTAAGAATACTTAACAAACTTATTTCAAAATACTGGCATTAATTTTCATTAAGTTTCATTACATAATATATATCGAAATAAAACAACCGCATCTTCGCTTAAAACTCGCATTACCTATAAAAGCCGCTTTAGCTTAGTTGGTAGTGACCCTGCCTGCAGAAGGATTACACATTCTTAAGTTTTATTCACCATTTATTCAATTAAATATAATTTAACAACATAACAGCTTAAGCCATGGCATTGATACACTTAAATATAGGTATTTTAATCTATTTGTATATGAATAATTAGGAGTGTTTTACTAAAATCTAATCCCAATTTTGAGAAGTAAGGTTTTGGTGACAGATCAGAACTTGACTTTTATTTTTAAATTTTTGTCATGCCTTAATAAATCATCAAATATTGTAAATCAAAACTTTGTATTCCTTACAGAAATTGACAGAGCATTGTCATTGTACAGTGACAAGTTATGACAATTTCGATTTCTCTAAGGAGTTTTTAACTCTGATTAACTGGTGGCAATACACAACCGAAAATACCTATTAAAAAAAATGTAAGTCAATGACCCGGGCCAACAAAATGAAGTAGTGTGTGTGAAATATGTATGTGTGAGTTACTGGGGAAAATAATTTAAAAAAATAGAAATTTGACAGGCGCTGATAATTTACCCTGCACGACGCAGTCTTAAGGGCTGTGTTCAACGTATTGTTGTCTCTTTTACCTGTCTCGAATCATCCTGGCATTACGTGCAGGTAAAAAACTGGAATGGACCCAAATATGGAAGTCTTTCCCTCCTCGTAACTGTGGGTTAATAATCTCTGAGCCTTTTTACTTATTTTATTTGTAATATGAACCTTTTTTATTGGCGGTTATGATGCGAGTTAAATTTCCTAAGGGAATAAAACAACACATTATTTCATTTAAAATAGAAGTGCTTCTATGGTTGATGTAAAGTAACAACTCTAAGTAATTGTGCAAGTTGAAGTATAATCTAAGGTTGTCTCGAAAACTGTGCATTTAACGTTGTTTGGGCACAAATGGAGGCTGAAGATGGCTTTTGAATATTAAACGTGTAATTGAACCATGTCTTGTTTTATGCATGACCTGATCGACCCCAAACTTTCGGCGGTTTATCCTGTTTCGTCTGTGATTTAGACTTGAAACGAGTATTCAGATTTGGTACTGATCAAACTGTGTTATTATTAATAAATTTAATAATAAATTAACGTCTCAAAACAGTATACTGTGTAGAGTTGTGCTATAATGTTGGAGTTTTCTCTCTTGTGTGTTCCCGTTGTTATTGTGATGGGTACAGACAGTCTTTGACAATACGCTCTTGACATAATGGGGCCATTTATTGTCAGTACGAGTAGGTACATTGTATGTTGGCGTTGTAGGTGTTGTCATCATTATAGAGACGGCTCGTACTATTGGATAGGTATCTTTTAGTTTTTGATTTGTTAATAACATAAAATAACATTAAATTACGCGAATCTGGCGTCGATAAAGATAAAATAAAATGTAGACTACGGAAGGTATACCTACTTATATACTTAAGTACTTGACTGTAGTTTCATGTCATGTAGTTATTTAGCAAACAAATATCAAGTATGCAAGGCCATCGCTCCGTTCAAGCATGTTTGGTCGATAAAATTCGGGTTAGATTTTTAGTAGGTATCATGCGTACACTTCACTGTAAGTTTAGACTTCATTTAAGTGTCATTCGTGCTTTACATACTCCTGAGTATTTAAATAAAAGTAATACCTATTGAAATTTTGCAATCTACCTGCAGGTGCCAAATGCCAATAAACGAGTCTTAGTCGCGAATTACATATGAGTTAATTGGTTTAAAAGAATATTACTTAAGTTATGGTCCCCCGTTGACCCCCGTTGGTGGGTTGGGTTACCATAGAAATTTAAAGCGGGATTTCCATACAACTTACCAATTAGAGTGTCAACGGGAGACCACGACCTCGGTGATTTGCTTTGCTAGTTTTTACCTAAGTGAACTCTTTAAATAAATGTACGTTATATTGTTTGCAGCCAAGAAACAGAATGGCACGACAGTGCGCACTAACAGCCTGGGGTCGGGCGCGCGCACGCCGCCGGTCGAGAGGACCAAGTCCAAATTCTCGGCCTTTGGTAGGCTCTTTAAACCTTGGAAGTGGAAACGGAAAAAGAAGTCGGAGAAGTTTGAACAAGCCTCTAGAAGTAAGTCGATGTTTACTTGTTATTCAGACGTACAGTACAATGCAGTAACATTTTAATCACAGCTAGATCGTTTAATCCGTGGAGATACGATCCACTCGTCACTCCTACCTACGCTAAGGACGAATGAGGACTTGAGGAGTGGGGCGCCTCAACGTGTGTTGAGCTATCTACAAGTGCCCAATAACTACATATTAACATCTACCTTTATTTATTAGTTGCTGGTGTTATATTGCATTGAAAATGTTGCTTGTATATAAATAAATTCAAGCACTAAATTTTATAATGTACCTATGTAATAATTATTTCTCTTACGAAAACTTCGACTGAATGATTGACCTTTCTTTGGAAATACGTCTGTTTATACATAAATAAGATAGATGCGATTTTTGGACATTTTGTAACTGTTTTATACCAAGAAGCTGCTTGGAAACAATAAAAAGAGGAGTTTATTTTCAGCAAATGATTTCCAGAAAATCTGCTTAAGAGGAGGGGTAGGGCAAGCTCTCTCCATACAAACTTTGTGCAGGATTTACTTCGTTTGTGTTTGCATTAAAGTTATGATTTTTGGTCAGTATGCTTATTTTTCTGATAGCTATTTCGTGAAGTAATTTTTTTTTTAACATTTTTTTTTTAATTTTTTTAATTTTGTTTTTTTTTGAAATATTTGAAAATTTTCACATCACGATCTTCGCATATCTAATATTTACAACCAAAAAAAATTATTATATTTGTTCGTAACAAAACCGACGAATAAAACGTGCACAAAGTTTGTATGGGGAAGGCCTTGCCCTACCCTGCGCCTTAACCTATTCACCGCCACAGTAGATTCTGTAAGTTGTGCTTCACACGCCAAAGTTTTCGTAGCAAAAGAGTGAAAATGAACCTTAGTTGATAGCACGTATAGCCTGCCTTCACATCAACTTTATTGACTCGATATGAAGTCATTGACGTATGGGGCATGGGGCACCTAATGTCCTGACTTTATATCAAAGTCAATGGCGGTGAAATGGTTAAGTAGCTATCTTAATATTCTTAATCAATCTATGGTATTAAAATTGTAATTTATCTTTGCAGCTTTAGAAAGGAAAATATCCGTCCGAGCAAATAGAGAAGAGTTGGTGCAGAAAGGGATTCTCCTTCCGGAGAGCCCCATCACGCCAGTACCTGAAGCCAGTAAGACAACTTTATGTTCATTACTGTTGTGCACATTGTGAATATTTACACTTTAATATACCTAAACAAAGTCTGTTTCCGGCCAGACCCTTTATTAAGGCCGGTGCACATTGGTTGCGTGCGCAGCACGTAAGCGTCGACGTGCATCGTCCGTCACGCAAGCGGTGTGACATCTACTATCGAAATTCATACTTTACAACGCGCACGTCTATACGTGCACGTCGACGCTTACGTGCTGCGCACGCAACCAATGTGCACCGGCCTTTATACCTGAATATTCATACGAAGATAATAATGTGTAGGTATTAATTGTTTGCTAATAGAATTACACTTAAAGTGCCGGTCAAAAGTGTAAGTTCACCTTGTTATTTTAGTTAATCTTTGTCACATATAAAGCAATCGCAGGCTATATGTAACAAATTCTCCACCATTCAATATTGGCATCATGCATTGTTGTATGTACCTATCGTTTCTCTAAAAAAAAACACGCAGACGCCGCCTTTGCTGCTTGCTGATCTTTACGTTGAACTCTTGACCAATTTCTAAAGCTGTTCGAGTACAGTACACGTACTGACGTTTGCTCCGAACGCAAAAAACGTGTCTAGACTTTTTATCGTTACTTTTAGCCTAACCTTTACGCCTTAGCCTTTTACCTGAACGGAATCGACTGGAATCGATTGGAATGAGGCCTTCGCCTTCATTTCAAAGGATTTACGACTGCAGTTTGAGAAGCAATATTCTTTCTGTAATTGATCGTCTAACTTTCATTGGACATAACACAAGGATAGCACTTGCTTCGACGCTTAATTTGCTGGCTTTCCGTCACAGTTTTGATGGTTTTAACTCAAACGGGTCTTTATCTAGGAAAATAGATTTAGACAGGAAACAAAATATGATGTCGTGTATCTAATCAACTTCGCTATTTACATTTCCTCCTAGATTTCCTCCTAGGTATCTTTTAATCATGGAAACAGTAAAACGTCTAAAATACGTAACATATATTTGAATATAATTTAATGGCAAAACTAAGTTTCATAGGGTGAACTACCTGATATATATTATTATACTCTTTGGGGTGAACTTAAACTTATGACCGGTTGTGTAATCTTCAAGAGTATTTGATGATTATGGAGTAATATAATATAAGGGTTATTATGTTTACGTAGGTATATTTCACTGCATAATGAATGAGTACTGTACGGCATAGTATTATTTAGTCCGACATCTTTTTGTCTCGTCTTTACTATTGAAGTGTTAAAGTTATTTGCGTGCGCGCGTTGTTTCTACCATTCATCAACACTTTTACTGTTTACATCACTTCCCGTATTTTCTAAAGTGAAGTGTGCATGTTTTATGACACTTCCAATGGTTATGCATTGCGAGGCAAACTGACACGAATTCGTAAAAGTAATGATTAGATTATACATATATGCACACACGCAGAATTATGTAAAGCCGTGTACTAGTATCTCGATGCTCGTCTACTAATCACTTCTCTTACCTCACCAATAACCCTACCGCAGATCTTTGTGTCCATACTACTGTGGCATACAAGTTGAAGACAGTGTATAAACTTTTTAGATCGTATTGTATTTTAGTTTAGGGGAAACTCACTAGCGTAGCTGCACCAAAAGGTGCTCAATTAAGGTACTCCCTGTCAAAAACAATTATTGTTACCCCTAGACCTCGGCTAAATTTAGCATTAGTTTTAAAACATGTCATACAATATACAAATTTTTAAAGACACTATACGTATAAAGCCGTAGTTTGGTCAGAATTTTTGAGTAGGTAAAAAGTAAAGGTTGAGTAGGTTTTTGTGTAGGTATTTAGGTGCTCAGAAGAGCAGGAAAAATAGGTGTCTGCATATGAAAATATCCCTTGTCTGATAATATATATATTACTAAAATACTATTACGTTACTCGGTCGGCCTAAATTAAAACTCTGTTGTCCCCAGATGAAGATTCCCCCACGTACGAGGAGGCGCGAGCGGAGAACGCGATGGACCGCGGCATCAGCAACGCACACGCGGCGCTGCAAGCGCAGCTCGCGTCGCAGCTGCAGCACCAGCAGGCCGCGCTCGCCAGCGCGCTCGCCGCCGCCGCAGCGCACCACTCCATACACCAGAACAACAATATCATAGGTCAGTCCAGCATTCACTTGTACAGCGCAGCGGGACGTCGAGCGCAGTTCGTTGCGCGTCTTGACCGTGCAATGAACAGAAACGCTTGCCGCACCGCAATTGAAAACCGGCCGGGCCGTAAAGCAAATATAGACGCGTACTTTTTTAGGGTTCCGTACTCGAAGGGTCAATACGGAACCCTATTGCTGTCACTCAGGCGTCCGTCCGTCCGTCCGTCGTTTATCACAAAATTTGTTCCGAGGAGTTTTCTGACTTCCCATTGAAACTTCCCTGAACTTGAAATTTGGTGAAAATGTTCATTATTACGTATATTTTAACAACAAATACTATTCCACATTTTCTTTAAAATTTCCTTATTTTTCGTATTAAAACAAACTTTATTTTGCGGCCGGTTCGGAACCCTAAATGTGCAGTCTGAAACGCACTTGGCCGGTTTTTTGTCTCGTATTGTCATTGTGACAAAAGCGAAACAGGTATGAGTTTCGATTTCCTTGATTACATACAAACAAAGAGCTTGTATAGTCCGTAATAGTCTCGAAGGTGTGATTTAAACACCATCCTGAAAACAGACAAATATTCCGGCGCTTCGTCACTTAGTAGTGGCCCCATGGCCCCAAAGTTAGATCGTCCATTAAATTTTCGGCCCGCTGAGATCCGATGGTAGTCGAGGATTCTGAAAACTGTATAGTTTGTTGGGTTACTGAATCAAATTTATCGATGCTTGACTCTCTAGAACTAGAACTAACCGCAGTCGAATGTGTTTGAATAGCTTCCAACTGATAATTAACTGGTTGGGGATTGTTGAGAAACCTCGGGAGTAGATTTGTGCTGTCAGTTTGGGAAATTCTTCTAATAAATCGCAAATATCGCAAATATGCAAGACCGGGATTAGTGACGCACTATCAAAATGGAGGCCATGAAATGCTTTAAATTGATGCGCCAGAGAAGTAATAGTAGTTAATACCTAAACTACACTCTCGGTACGCAGTCTACACGCCGGAAAACCGGAAAACCACAATCGGTAAAGATAGTGTCCACTTCTCATTCTCTCAATTGTAATAAAATCTAGATTATTATACATAATGCATAAAATTTTATTAAATTATTACTGCTAATTAATGTAAAGTAATATTGCAGTGCCCTCACAGGGTTTGTGTTGTAACATACTAAAGTATTGTTACGATCTTTTGTACACACAAAGCAATGAAATAAATGAAATGAAATGAAAGAATAGCTATAGCCGGGAAATAATATGGTGTATCTGTATATGATGTTTCTTAGTGAAATCATTAATCTACAGATATCTTGCATCCTACAGGGACAGGGCATATCGCGATTATTAGTGTGTGATGCAGAGGCGGCACCGTCAAGTTCGAAGTTCGAGTAACTCTATCTCAATTTGTCGAAGTATACCTATAAATGAACTTGGATGTCCGAAACTTAACGTGTTAGCACAGCAACATACGCGCATGTTGCAGTGCGACCTGCAGAACAGGAGTGACGAGATACATCGTGTAGATTACCCATAAGACTCTATCTACTATCTTTTTCCTTGTTTAATCTTCGTTACCGGTTCGGATCCACCTCTCTTAGCTCTCTTTTATTTTCTTCCAGTTCACATCATTGACATCCTCTGTCGTGTCCGCAGGCACACGTGTCAACCTAGCGATCGATGTCGAGCTAGTATTTTTTTCTTTTCTACTACCAGGTTTATTAGATGTCTTCAGTCATATGCGAGACACGAAACAGATAAGAGAAAAAATAGTTTTAGTATATCAAATGTGTAACCTGGCTGGTACTTTTTGCTTTATTTAAATTACGTAAACTGCGATTAGTTAATCTTATAATACCGCGCAATAGATAGTGCGCCGTCAATACTCGTGTTTCATTAATGACGCCATTGTAAGAGGCATCCAATAAGTGAAAACATGTATTGTAGCTACAGTGCACTCGTGTGGATGCCATTGTAAGGTATTTTATGCGAAACGAACGGGCGTACATAGATGTTATTCTGGTACCTATTTCTATATAATTATCTGCCTTGGTTTAACCAAAGCGGTGCTACGAGTATTATTTTATTAGGAGATGGAAATATAAGTAATGAAAACACACAAACCCTCACCAAATATTCCACATATTCTCGTCCATATCGCACAAGGGTTAAGCTGTAAATGTTGATCAAGTCATTTTGACAGCGAACAAGGGTTCATTATTTAATTCGCTCTCCCAACTTTAGCAAAAATGAAGCATTCTTTTTGGGGCGAAATTATATTCCATGAAACGCAATTTGCCATGACCGTGCTAACTGTCTCGTTTATATTAATTGAATAACAGTACTAATTAGTCCCAAAGCTTTCCTAATTAAAGGCACAGAATAAATAATAGTACGCTGTAGTTACAATTTCAACCGCTCATGCCTTGCAAATGAGCGCTCAACTAGGTTAGTGCTAGTGATTATTAAGCAGCTAATGTTGATGAACGCGCATTGATGAGTGGCTAGGTTTGGCGCGTGTTGAGAATTAGCGACATCCTGGCATGGCAGGACGCCGGCCGAGCGTTAACCTCTGCAGGCCACTCTGGATGCAAACCTACGACATCCATGACGTCACTGATCGTACTCGTCATTCGATACCCATTTAAAACTTACGCTGTCGTGTCGGAATAGAAAAAGTGTGTGTTAGACAACAATGGGAACTTTTACTTGACAGTGTAAAAGTTAGAACAATGTCTTATAAATAGCGTGTTAACTAGGATGGCAATGACATTGATAAATTGCATAACTTCTCACTAGTTGTAGTGCAAAAATACTCGTTGATTTCTTTCAAACTAATGTACTTGATAGCCAGTGAAACACGATAAGACTCCGTGATATCTGCCGTTTATTCATGACTGAATCCGAATACAATGGAGGTATCGGAACGGTGACTGTTTTATGGTAGTTATATGCCAGGACGTGCGCTCTAGACTTTGCGTCGTGAAAATCTAGATCTGGCTTTCAGTGATCGGGGGTGAGCGGGGGTAGAGTGCGAGTGCTAGACCGGCGCGCGCCTCAGTGCTCGCCCGCCCGCGCCCGCGCCCGCCGGCCCCGCGACCGCGACCGACCTGCCGCAACCAGCACCGAGCGCGAGCCGCCCTAACCTCATTCTATCACCGCCCACGACAATACGCCACCTGTCAAATCACCGGCTAATCTCTAATGACATCCCCCATACAGCGCTACTCTCCGACGCCAATGACACGGTATTGACATGCGGAATGCGACTGTCCCGTCAAATTTCTACTAAACGAAAGTCGTACAAATTAGTTTTGCTTAAACTTTTCGCAACGAATCTTTCTAGTCGTGGTGCTCTAATATACAATGCATTCGTTCTTGGTTATTTGATTTTCTGCTTTCAAGGGAACAGTTGACATTGGGTTAGTCTAGTCTGGGCTGGTTCGTTGTAAGTTTTGTTAAGTTGTTAGTACAAGAGAGTTGTAGGCTGCAGCTCCTATGTTGATATTTGAGTACGAGTTGCATTAAGTGTAGGTGAGAAGTTGCGAAGCGCGAGCTTTGCAGGCGGTATCGATCGTCACCGGTCGCGCCGGCAGCGGCCCCGCAGCACGCGAGCGCGGCCGCTGCACCGTCAATATTGTCCCACGGCGCCCATAATCACCCGCTACTGGGAATGCTCATTACCCTTATAACTCGTTCAAAGTACGTACCTACTTTGAAAACAACATATTTTGCCAAATGGAACTGTTTCTAAGGGATCTAAGTTGGGGTTATTAAACTGTAACAACGTTCAGCCAGTTTTAAAGTAGGTCTAAATTTATTAGTGTGAATTACAGTAATTACAGGAATTAATTATAGTAAACATGAGGTGCGGTGGCATTTTACTTAATTGATCGTATAATGTTAGCATTTTCTAGGTTGAAACAATTTGTGAAATCATGCGTGTGATTGATGGTATCCATGTTACAATCTCGACTGTGCGTGTGCAATAATTATTGGGTGCTAGGTCCCAGAACATAGAGCAAATCAGGCTGTAAATCCTCATGTATCTTGTCTACACAATGAAATTACTTGTTAAGAACAACTTGACAAGTTTTTTTTTCTTTTTATTTAAGGAGCTTGTCACACAGACCTTGACAAGATAATATCTAATTTTAATTGATTGCGATGTGTGGTCGCAGAAAGAAATTACTCCCAATGAATCACGTTAAATGTGGCGCCGGCAGCTGTCATCGCATAGAAATTTGTCAAACTTTCCACACAGTCAGATTTTGACGAACACCACTTACGATTACAGACGGAATGAAGCAAGCCACCCTTGATGGTTGATTTTCCACATTCGGCCCATTACTACGATAACCACACCGCTTTCGCTTCATACACTTCCATTACCTTCTTCATCTTCATGCAGGGTAGTCGTGAGTCGTGACCTGACATTCCATTAGACTGCTGTCTCAGATTTATTCTACTCTCCCCTCATATAGGTATATATAGTTTTTTTGTCTTCTTTGAGCCAAATAGCTGAAGAGTAAATAGGATTCTCTTCATGCATAAACTGTCTTCATCATTTCATATGACGACCGATATGGATTAATGACCCTGGTTTTGAAGACGGTCGGTCCTGAGTTCTAATCCCGGTAACTAATTAGTTATGGCAATAATTTGTGTGATGAACATGAATATTTGCTTCCTAGTCTTAGATGTTTTATATTAATTTTAAGTATCTATTAATTAAGTATAAGTATCGTCGTCTATTACCCATAACTCTTTTAGATTCTCCCTAATCTTTTATCTCCATTTTACATCACTAAAAATAGGTACTTCTCAAAGCTATTATTTCCACTGCATATTGTAATGCATATCTAATTCCTATTTAAATAATTATCTAAGTAGGCAACTAAATCGTTTATAGACTGATAAATAGACTATTATAGTAAAGTAAAGTACTTCCTAAAGTAGATATCGAACTCTGATAATAATTTAATTTGATCGGCTTCGTTAGAGCTAGGCTTGGTTTGGTAAGATAAAACCCGCAAGGATTTATAATTCTTGTGCTTATTTATAAGATTTGTTCAAAGACATGTCCCTTCTCGAGTTTGTCTGTAAGTTCTGTAACTATGCATTTTTGTCGAGCGCTCTAACAAGAAAGGCACGTGAATATCGTGCCGAAGCGTCCTCAGTAAATTCAGCGTGTTATCGTACAAACTTATAAATAAAACAAATAGTTATAAAACATGTTTAAAACTCATTAAAGAGATCAGTGTCTCGGCTTAACATCAATCAATATATTATACATAAATGAAATAAATATTTGTGGACTTTCTTACACAAATCAACCTAGTCCCAAACTAAGCTTGCAGTATATATCGCAGTATCGTATTATTGCAGTAGGTATATATCGTTGGTCGTGATACGTTTAGGTTAGATATTAGATTTCTAGGTAATTTGCCCATTAAGGAAGAATCGGATAACCCCGATTCTTGGATCTCTATGGATCATTAATATGTTTTCTTAGTAAATAAATGTTTCCTAGATACAAAAGATTAGATACATAGTTTATTATTTCCAGTTAGATACCGGTGCATTTCCTTTCTTGTGTTGACTCGAACGATCGCACTCGTGGGCTTTGTTAACCATATCCAGCTTAAATTTTTCCGTATGATATTTTCTATACGACTTTTGAATACGTCAGAATAACTGTGGGGTAGACTTGAGGCTGTGACTTTATGTCCTAACTAAGGTGGCGACACAGTTCGCTAACTTAACAAACCTGCCTTGTATGTAATTGGCACGGATGGACCCGTGGAGTTGGAAGCAGCTATAGGCCGTCATAGCTTAATAGTTGTTAATTGAGTCGCATACGCTCTTTCCGAATATTTTAGCATCAAAAAATAAGTGTTTCACTAAAAAACTCGGCTGACCCAAATCTCTTTTCCCAGTTCATAGTGTTGATGAACTAAAAACAAATCAATAAATGTTAATGATGAGAGACACGTGTCGTATCCGACCGGGCGCGGGCGAGTCCGGTGCGATACCGGGTACTAGAGGCGGCGGGTGAGCGCGCGCCGTGTCGCGCGCGCCGCGCCGCGTCCGGCGCCTGCCGCCACCGCCGCCGGCGCCGAGGCTCTCTATGATGGGCTATATCATGGGCTGCGCCTGCCTGAGAGGTGCGTACGATCTTTATTACACTCAGAACTCTTAGAATAAACTTATACAAAATAAACTTATACAATGTATGACTAAAGACTAAAAAGTTAAGCATACTTTAATTACTCTTTCCTATGATCTGGTCACATACTAACCTGGAAATCTTTTAGTGCAATTCTAAATACTGACTAACAACTGTTTTTAAGTAACTTTACTTTCTACCTTTAACTACTTTTTTAAGTAACATATATACTGTTTTTCTCTGTATAATTACCATAGAACTACTAAAGAATTTAATGTAATTACCGTGACGTCTATGTAAGCTCACATTTTAGTAATTATCTCTAATCTGTGATTTATTTCACATCTGCTTCGGCACTGTTTGGTCTATTAATTAATACAATGTAAGATTTATTGTACCAGTTATGTAATGACTGTTTGTTGCCAAAAAAAAAAAATAAAAAAAAAAATAGATCCTGTACAGGTTTCCCCAGGACACTCTTCAACCGCGCACTCCTAATATCGCTTAGCTTATCGCCCGGCCTATAAAGCCTCAGTCAAGTTTAAAATCAATACTTATATACATAGATTATAGGTAGGTATAGGTAGGGTGACACCACCAGTAATGGACAAGGCCTAATGATGTACACGTGATGATGTTACATAATAGGACAATCAATTTAAAACCGTATGATCTTTCAATTAGGATTGAAGTGTCCATTACTGGTGCTTGTCAGCTTAAAGTGTCCATTATTGCTGGTGTCACCTAGGTAGGTAAGTATATTTATTCGTATCACCAAATTCGGTAAATTCAATGCTTAGGATATAAGCTAGAAAATCAAACAGACCATTGGCATTCATAACGTGTTTTTAATTTTTAAGAATAGAGAGAATAATATGTTTTTAAAAGTTTAAAGGTCTTAAACAGACATAATTATGAAACATCGCGTACACCCACTTCAGGCCAAAGAACGGAATAAAATTAATTGAACTAAACGTCTTGATTATACCTACGTCAAAACCTGTAGGAGAGAATAATTAAATGAAATATGTTTGCGAACGGCATGAACAAAGGCGATGTGATTGACGTGAGCACGAGACGAACGGTTTTGGAGCTGAGCAAACGATTTAAAACAATCAATTTAAAAAGTTATCAAGGCGAAGAAAGGCCCGTGTCGCCTAGTCATTCATTGTTCACCTTGTCAGTTAAGTTATAATATAATACATTGGTACTACCTACCAGATATTACTTAAGATGACGTAAACATTAGTTTGTTTAGAAAACCAATAGATTCATAATTGTAATGCCGATGTGTAATAAGAATAATTCCTTTTAGATGTTGAGATATCATCGGATCTAACGGTAATACCATAATCTTTTCCTATTGCTGCTGTAGTAAATATTATATTGTAAAGCCTTTATTCAAATTGGACCGCGATATAACTCGTAGTTATAGGCATACGAACGGATTTGGGGATTCGCTGGCGATATTCGCAAGGACTGCGCAATGTAAATAATGTATTAAGTGGGCTTCGAACAATCGCCAGAAATAGGTCATTATTTTGCTATTCTGTTCTAAATTCGTATTCCGTTTGTGAAACCTACGCAGTTACGCAGTAGAATGTTTTTTAATACAGATAAACTTGATATTGGGCCCCTTTGCACCGGGTGTGACTCGGCTCGGGGTGGGTTGTTCGAGTAGGCTAGTTTGTAGAGTTTATTATTAGAATATGTTGCAGTACCTATATTGTGCTTTTTTTTAATAAATGTAAAACTTGTTTCCCTTATTAAGAAAAGCGTATTATCTGGAATAAATACTTAGTTTTTACTAAGTAACCTTCCATTAACATTTTGATCAGTAATGACTAGCCTTTAGTACACGATAGTTAACTTCATCATTAGGATGCAATGACTTCCTTTGGCCACCTATCTTCATTATCAGACCAACCCGATTTAAGTTAGATCCTTCACTATAGCATCTGTCTTTGATGATTAAATCTGACGTGCAACGTGCAACTCTTGCAAGATCATATTTTTAAAGCACTAGCAGTATACTAGGTGGACTTAAAAGGAATTTTAAAAACTATATTAATTCGCATTCGCAACCGTTAGATCTTCGCCACGTAATCTCTAAACTTGAAGTAAAATAATTATATGTGACGTTATCAGGGTAAGGGTCAGTGTTGCCAGAACGTGCTTTTTAGCACGGTTTTACGTGCTTTTTTGGATACGAACGTGCTTTTCACGTGCGCTCCTCAAAAACGTGCTAAAACCGTGCTTTTTCAAGTGCTATGGTGCATTATGATTTTACTACTAAAAATTGGCAGGTAATGTTTGTTTGGTCCTCTCTTAAACTGTACATTTTTTTCTAATAATCATTGTGTCAAACAATCTTTCTCTCATACCCTACGCTTTGATATCCAAAAGTTAAAAGTTATGTCTTACCTGTGCTCTGGTTGCAGGACAGGACTGTTCTGTCCTGCAACTGCAAGCTCTATCGTTCGTGTCATGCAATGTGTACCTGCACGATGTAAGGGCTCAATACTCCGAATGTGAATGTGACGTACTTATTAAAAAAACCGGCCAAGTGCGTGTCGGACTTGCTCATCTAGGTTTCCGAACCAACCACAAAAGTAAGTTGGTTTTAACATGAAAAATAAGGAAATTTTTAATTGAAAAAAAACCTGTTTTTATCAACACTTATATAAGTATTTGTTGGTAAAATACCCGCAATAATGAACAGTATCACCAAAATTCAAGTTCATAGGTCAACGGGAAGGAAAAAATAATCTTATGAACAAAAATTTGTGATAGACGACGGACGGACGGACGCGTGAGTGACAGGAATAGGATTCATTTTGGACCCTTCGGGTACGGAACCCTAAAAACGTGCTTTTTATTCCAAAAACGTGCTTTTTCGGACACAAGACCGTACTTTTTGACGGAAGTGCTCTGGCAACACTGGTAAGGGTACCACTTTGTCGCTTATGGATTCCGAGATATCACTGATTTTGTCAATCAACTCGAAAATAGCGAAAATTTGTTTTGATTAAAAATAGCTTCTACACACTTAAAATAATACGGTGTATTGATAAAAAGTTAAACTTTTCAACTAAAAGTCGGAAAAAAACACGGCCAAAGTTTACCGACTAGGGTACCACATTGTCGCTCATAAGCTTGAAGTAAACTCATTAAACTTATTTGCGTTGAAAATGAAAATATAATTTAGAAAACATAATATGTAATAATTGCAGACGTAAAATCCATACTTCCATGCTAATATTATAAATGGGAAAGTGTATGTGTGTGTTTGTTTGTCCGTCTTTCACGGCAAAACGGGGCGGCGAATTGACGTGATTTTTTAAGTGGAGATAGTTGAAGGGATAGAGAGTGACATATGTTACTTTTTGTCTCTTTCTAACCCCCCCCCTTCCCTAAAGAAGTTTGTATGGAGCATTTAACGCGAGCGAAGCCGCGGGCAAAAGCTAGTGCGTTATAAATTATCATAAAATAACAACATTAACTAGGTAGGTATTATTTGTTCACGTCACGCTTATCACCCACACTAACACGATGTACTAGTTTGTTAGGCACATGTTCTAAACCCTAAACTAAATTTTAATTAAAATTATGAATTTTGATTCGATATAAACCACACTTCTTTCTACCTACCTAAGTAGCGAGTTGGCGCGGTAGGCACAAACCTTTGAAGTAAGCCGACGCAGGCGCATGCTATCTCTCTCTACTACGTCGGGTTGCCGTCAAACGTTAATAATATAATAATAATAGTTTATATCGGGGCCATTGGAAAATGTAGTAACACGTGTTGTCTAAAGAGAAGTTTACTCCCATCCATTTACTTGACAGTTCGTAACTCAGCTGCCCGTTACGTTCACTTAGCTTTATGTGTGGTTACCCTTTTAAAAATAGTGGTGTGAATCATTTTCATAATGATGTTAAATGCATATGATTACTTGTGTAAGTAATAATTTTAATATAATAAGTCTTAATAATAATTTTGATCTCATAAGTCATAAGGCGACAATGTGGTACCCTAAGGAATGTTAAACTGACGAAAAGACTGTTATTTTTTATAAAATAAGTTATGTTATTGATTGATAATAATATTTGTATTAGATATTATGCACTTCTAGTGCGGACACTATGTTAAATAATGGAAGTGGAATTCTTATTTCTCTAAACTTATGAATAGCGACAATGTGGTACCCTAGATCACTTTTCATACAAAAATCATATTAAAATTACTAAACTTTGAAGTCACTTTTTTGATAGAAAACTACATTACTTTTGTGTTTAATTACACTTGATCGTTAGTTTTATTCCTAAATTAATGTAAATTATGAGAATTAAACAGTACAATGCTCATTTTATATATTTTTTATATAAGTGTTGATTATTTTTGTTTTATTATTTAAAAAAATTATGCCTTGAGATATGGTTGTTTCATTATTTTTATTATAAACCTTACCTACATCATATTCAGAAATCAACATAAGCCGGCTGAAAATCTGTCGATTTTGAGTTTTATAAAATATTTTATTTTTGATTTTGCCTCTACACCCTACGTGCATTATTCTTGTATTATTTCTATAAAATGTAAAATGTTAGAGACAACATATGATTTGTCGAGTAATATAATGTATGTGGAACATTTTAAAACCACTATCTCCATAACTTCAACCTATAACTAGGTTTTTTAGGCTTCCAAACATCGATTTAATATACCCTAGATACACTATCACCTACAAATTCAAGAAGAAAAAGTGTCCAGCCGTCATTGCGAGTGTGTGCGTGTCGGAGATACACTACACAACATAAGTCAATTGGGATGAATTTCTTTTTTTTCGATATTCAGCCTTATGTGTCAAGCATACGATTGTATTTTAAATAGAGTGTTTGGCGGTTATAACCTTACAGATTGCACGGTACAATTGTGGAAAATTTCTAAAAAACACCGAATTATTTTAAAAGATTGTACACCGTAAGTCCAAGACAGTTAAGTTCAATTTTGTCTACGATAATTTTCCACTAATTTTTGGACTGACAACACTGGACTTAGGGATGAAATTGGAACAGAGTCCGGATGGAGTCGAAAATGTTTTTTTGTTTTATTTTTTTAACAGGTACTGCACCGGTGTTGTTGGTTCTTTTTACAAGCTTTTATTTAACTTCCAATTAACGTATGTATGTTTGTAACTATGTTCGGGTGTAATCTTGCAGCTCAATTTTGAAGCAGATATCTTCAACCGATTGAGCTGAAATTTTGTATACACGTTTAATTTGGATGACAGTGTAATATTATGGTACCATCGAGCTGATCTGATGATGGAGACACGAGGTGGCCATAGCAACTCCTAAACTACACAACTCGTCATGTTCGGGCTCTTTGAAATGAAACGGTCTCTATGAGTAGTTGATGTGATGACTGTGAAAAAAAAGTAAGTACAGTCGGCAATAATAAACTTAAAGCAATAATATTTTTTTGACATTATAATCATCATCATCATTCTATATACGTCCCACTGCGGGGCACAGGCCTCCTCTCATAAATGAGGGGGATTGGGCAGTGGTAATTTTTTGACATTATTATATATGTATTTATTTTTTTAAATACCTTATATTTGTTTTTTACCTCAGAACTCAGCGTTAATGAACCGATTTGGAAAATTATTTTGTTGATTGATTGAAAGCTTACATACCATAATACCTTCTAATGATGGGAGCCATGAGGAATTGAGGGAACTCTTCAAAAATACAAGGGAAACATTTAGCGATTATAGTATTTTCGGTAAAAAATCGAGCATTCAGACCTAGCATTTGGTGAACAGGAGCTGATGACGAAGACCATGGATGGTTATCCAAAACTCCTAGTGTTTCATGGGTGGCTGAAGCGATGGAGAGGCTGATTTAAATGGTTCCGCTGTACTGCTAAATTACCAATGACCTGATCTGGTATTTGAGGCCGGAAGGTAGGCAACGGAAATCCGCAATAAAATAGTATAGCTTAGGAGTGTTTGAGCTTCCTACCTACATTCTTCAAAAAGAAGCGTAAATTCTATGAGCTACTAGTTATTGCCCGCGACTTCGTCCGCGTGGAACTCGTTCATCGCGATAGAATTTAAGTACTTAATTTACTACCTTAATACTTGTTTAACTTAATACTTGTTTACTTATACTTTAATACTTGTCCATTTTGATTAAAAATATGTTTCAGTCTGCGACTCCATTCATTCGAAATTTTACTATAGGCCGATTCCACAATATTCCGTTTCGTTTCGATATACAGCTATTTAAACGCGGGGGAAAGAGACAGTAGCGTTGCTAGGCGTCTGCCTGTTATTTTCAAATTCTTTAAATAATATTTGTTATAAGCGTAATACAATTATATATTTATCAAAATATGAAACTTTAAAGAAATACTCATCGAAAATACGAAATTTCATGCGTTTTTAAAGTCGTTAAGGTGTTGTTTTTGATTTTTTTTACGGAGCACTTCGGCATGTTGACAAGACGGTGGCTAGCGCGCAACTCCGAGCGCACGAGTGCTTACAAGGCATTTAAGCACTCTTGAGCGCGGACGTTTTTGACAGGCGGATAGTGTATCTAGGGTATATTAAATCGATGCTTCCAAACTTTAAACTCGAATATCTCAAAACAGTATAATGATATATTGGAACTTCAAAAAATTATTAAAAATAAAATACTCAACATAGCGATCTCGTTCTTTTTGTATATGAAGGAGAATGTTCTCAGCTATAAGGAGGTACCAATAACTCAATACCGACAATATATTACCTTTGCCATGAAAATGTCACATATCTCCAACCTTTGAAACCAATTTGCTTTCATGACATTGAGATATTAATATTGAATCTAGCCGCATCGAGTACGTTACGTTAGCCAGCTCGCTCACCACTCGCCATGAATTTATAAAGAAGTCCATGTGCAAAGAATATAGAAAACTAAGAACGCTAACTCTGTACATTGCTAGTTATCTCGCTTAAAACTTATTATCGTCGCTGGTACCTCGTAGTTCAACTTATTATTACAGATGGCGTTGTTTTCAATCTAAACTCGTGTTCTAGCGGCGAAACAGACGCAGCAGCGCTGCGGCGCAGGTGCTATCAGTAGTTTGTTCTTAGTATACACCAAATTTCGGCGCGCGAGTCCATTTTGTTTTGGTCGAGTGGTTCGAGTAGTTGATTTCAAATCCTGAGTACTCGGGTTCAAACCCTGTCTCCAGACTTTTGGATTTTTATTTTTTCTGTAGGTACGAAGTGTGCTTCTTTTTTTTAGTTACTATTACTGGTTATGGTTAGTGTTTTAAAATGAGTAAGTAGTTTTTAATAATTTCGTAGGTAAACCCCTTCAAAAATTTATTTGCTAGAAAGCCTCATGTACTCACGACACGAGTACACTATACGAGTACCAAAAGTACCAATATAAGTTAGGTATGTAGTGGGACCGAATTATCGACCTGAAGCTTTCGATAATTCTAAATTAATTAATTAATAGTCAAGCCACAATTTTAAAATCATAAGCGTGCATTTTTCGTCGTGAATGATCTAATATAAGTACCTAATTATAATTAGTATGTAATTAGATAAGTCTACAAATATAAAAAGGTTATGCAGTCATACTACAAAAAGTAAGACAGGTATAGATTGTGTTTTAACAGAATAAACATTAAAAAAGGTGCGAAATTCATAACTACGCCGTCCTCCCGGGCCGTCGAGGCGCCGCGCGCCGCGCCGCCGGCGCACGGCGCACGGGAACGGGAACTAAGCGAGCGGTACCTCGCCTCCCGCCTGCCGCGCACGCGTTGCGGTCGTCTAATTCATTCCACATTTATATGTTTACGCGCGCAATACGCATATTACTTTTCTCAAAAATGGCCCGCAAACTGGACTTTAGTCGCTTCGCTACATATTGGAAAGTGTATAGTTTAAGGTCAGATCCAAATTAAAAAGTAAAAAGCATTGCAGGCGAGTTGCAGTCGGCCTGCAATGTCACATATAAATTCCTTTATTTGTCGAGTTATGAACTTTTTAAAAAGTAGAAACTGTCATATAAAAGGAGGCACAGGTCGTATTCAGCCAATTCAGCTCGTATTTTTCTGTTAGAAACGCGACGTTTTTTTATGTCTCGAATAATTTTCGTTTTTCGGCGGAAAAATACACTTGCAATTCTGTTAAAAAAAAATAAACGGCGGGAAAGCATGATGTTTTTGACGTTTTAAGGTTATGTTTTTCAAATCTTAATTAAATTTTTGTCGTATTTCCCCCATTTTTGAGAAATTACTTTAGATACTACGATACGAGTACCTACGAGTAATTACCTAGCATTCATTAATGGGCCAATTTTTTGGCGTTGTAGTTTTTTTTATTTCTTAGAATTGCATGAAAATTGGTAGGTTGGGAGAGCTCCTGATTCTGAACAATATGTGCGCGATTTCCTACACTGTCCCACAATTTTTTTCCATTGAGTGACAAAACGTATGAGATTTTCGTAACTCAGTGGAAAAAATGTATGGGAAAAAAATTTTTTTGACGCCTTGTTGTCATATTTTTTTTACTTGTACAAAATCAGGAGCTGTTCCAACATACCAATTTTCATGCAATTCTAAGAAATAAAAAAAACTACAACGCCAAAAAAATTGGCCCTAATAGTACATTACTGCAGAGGCCGTGAAGTAAGGGATTGCTGGACGACTGTACTAATTCAGGGGTAAGAATTTCAAATTTGGCATTTATTTTGAATTTTAAGCCAAATAAGTTTTTTTTTGCGAAAAAACGTCATTTTACTCGATTTTGACTAATTCAGGGATAAGGATGTCAAATCTGACATTTATTTTAAATTTAAAGCAAAAAATAATAATTTTGCGAAAAATCGTCATTATACTCGATTACAACTAATTCAGGGGTAAGGATTTCAAATTTGACATTTATTTTGAATTTTAAGCAAAAAAATTTTTTTTTTTTTGCGAAAAAACGTCATTTTACTCAATTTTGACTAATTCAGGGATAAGGATGTCAAATCTGACGTTTATTTTAAATTTAAAGCAAAAAAAAATTTTTTTTGCGAAAAATCGTCATTAGACTCGATTTCGACTAATTCAGGGGTAAGAATTTCAAATTTGACATTTATTTTGAATTTTAAGCCAAAAAAATATTTTTTTGCGAAAAATCGTCATTATACTCGATTTCAACTAATTCAGGGGTAAGGATTTCAAATTTGACATTTATTTTGAATTTTAAGCCAAAAAATTTTTTTTTTGCGAAAAATAGTCCTTATACTCGATTTCGACTAATTCAGGGGTAAGAATTTCAAATTTGACATTTATTTAGAATTTTAAGCCAAAAAAAGTTTTTTTTTTGCGAAAAAACGTCACTATAATTCAATCAATCATCTTTATTGCAGACCAAAACGATCCATAGTTTGTTAGCATGTCTTACATAACTACTTATATACTAGGGTTAGGGTGACTAAAAGATAAACATGTCAATACACATTATACTCGATTTCGACTAATTCAGGGATAAGGATTTCAAATCTGACATTTATTTTGAATTTTAAGCAAAAAAAGAATATATTTTTTTCAAAAAATCGTCATTATACTGGATTTCAACTAATTCAGGGATAAGGATTTCAAATCTGACATTTATATTGAATTTAAAGCAAAAAAAATATTTTTTTGCGAAAAATCGTCATTATACTCGATTTCAACTAATTCAGGGGTAAGGATTTCAAATTTGACATTTATTTTGAATTTTAAGCCAAAAAAAATTTTTTTTTTGCGAAAAAACGTCATTTTACTCGATTTTGCCTAATTCAGGGATAAGGATGTCAAATCTGACATTTATTTTAAATTTAAAGCAAAAAAAAAATTTTTTTGCGAAAAATCGTCATTATACTCGATTACAACTAATTCAGGGGTAACGATTTCAAATTTGACATTTATTTTGAATTTTAAGACAAAAAAATTTTTTTTTTCCGAAAAACGTCATTTTACTCGATTTTGACTAATTCAGGGATAAGGATGTCAAATCTGACATTTATTTAAAATTAAATTTTTGCGAAAAATCGTCATTATACTCGATTACAACTAATTCAGGGGTAAGGATTTTAAATTTGACATTTATTTTGAATTTTAAGACAAAAAAAATTTTTTTTAGAAAAATTGTCATTATACTCGATTTCGACTAATTCAGGGGTAAGAATTTCAAATTTGACATTTTGAATTTTAAGCCAAAAAAATTTTTTTGTTGCTAGAAAACGTCATTAATGTCATTATACTCGGATTTCAAATTTTATATTTATTTGATTTTTAAGTAAAAAAAGTTTTTTTTTTGCGAAAAAACGTCATTTTACTCGATTTTGACTAATTCAGGGGTAAGGATTTCAAATTTGACATTTATTTTGAATTTTAAGCAAAAAAATTTTTTTTTTTTGCGAAAAAAACGTCATTTTACTCAATTTTGACTAATTCAGGGATAAGGATGTCAAATCTGACGTTTATTTTAAATTTAAAAAAAAAAAATTAAATTAAAAATTAAAATCATTTATTTCGTGTAACATTGACACATAGAATTACAAATTAAATTAAATTATAAAATTAAAACAATAATAATAATAAACCTACCATAACCAACAAACCTACCATTTAATTATACTGGCGGATGAATGCAACCCCGCACAGTGTAACATGATAGCACAGTCGGGCTTGTTCGCTATCATTTTCAGAATGGTATATAGTATATAGTAAAGCAAAAAAAAATTTTTTTTGCTAAAAATCGTCATTAGACTCGATTTCGACTAATTCAGGGGTAAGAATTTCAAATTTGACATTTATTTTGAATTTTAAGCCAAAAAAATATTTTTTTGCGAAAAATCGTCATTATACTCGATTTCAACTAATTCAGGGGTAAGGATTTCAAATTTGACATTTATTTTGAATTTTAAGCCAAAAAAATTTTTTTTTGCGAAAAATAGTCCTTATACTCGATTTCGACTAATTCAGGGGTAAGAATTTCAAATTTGACATTTATTTAGAATTTTAAGCCAAAAAAAGTTTTTTTTTTGCGAAAAAACGTCACTATAATTCAATCAATCATCTTTATTGCAGACCAAAACGATCCATAGTTTGTTAGCATGTCTTACATAACTACTTATATACTAGGGTTAGGGTGACTAAAAGATAAACATGTCAATACACATTATACTCGATTTCGACTAATTCAGGGATAAGGATTTCAAATCTGACATTTATTTTGAATTTTAAGCAAAAAAAGAATATATTTTTTTCAAAAAATCGTCATTATACTGGATTTCAACTAATTCAGGCATAAGGATTTCAAATCTGACATTTATATTGAATTTAAAGCAAAAAAAATATTTTTTTGCGAAAAATCGTCATTATACTGGATTTCAACTAATTCAGGGGTAAGGATTTCAAATTTGACATTTATTTTGAATTTTAAGCCAAAAAAAATTTTTTTTTTTGCGAAAAATCGTCATTTTACTCGATTTTGCCTAATTCAGGGATAAGGATGTCAAATCTGACATTTATTTTAAATTTAAAGCAAAAAAAAAAATTTTTTTTGCTAAAAATCGTCATTATACTCGATTACAACTAATTCAGGGGTAAGGATTTCAAATTTGACATTTATTTTGAATTTTAAGACAAAAAAAATTTTTTTTGCGAAAAACGTCATTTTACTCGATTTTGACTAATTCAGGGATAAGGATGTCAAATCTGACATTTATTTTAAATTAAATTTTTGCGAAAAATCGTCATTATACTCGATTACAACTAATTCAGGGGTAAGGATTTCAAATTTGACATTTATTTTGAATTTTAAGACAAAAAAAATTTTTTTTAGAAAAATTGTCATTATACTCCATTTCGACTAATTCAGGGGTAAGAATTTCAAATTTGACATTTTGAATTTTAAGCCAAAAAAATTTTTTTGTTGCTAGAAAACGTCATTAATGTCATTATACTCGGATTTCAAATTTTATATTTATTTGATTTTTAAGTAAAAAATGTTTTTTAAAAAAACGTCATAAAAATTCAAAATTAATATAAAATCTGAAATACTTACTCCTGCATTAGTCGAAATCGAGTATAATGACGTATTACACTAAAAAAAAACTTTTTTCACTTAAAATTCAAAATAAACATAAATTTTTAAATTCATGCCCCTGAATTAGTCGAAATCGAGTATGACGATTTTCGCAAAAAAAAAAATATTTTTTGGGTTAAAATTCAAAATAAATGTCAAATTTGAAATCCTTACCCCTGAATTAGTCGAAATCGAGTATAATGACGAATTAACGCAAAAAAAATATTTTTCTGGCTTAAAATTCAAAATAAATGTCAAATTTGAAATCCTTATCCCTGAATTAGTCGAAATCAAGTATAATGACGATCTTCACAAAAAAAAAATTTTTTTGGCTCAAAATTCAAAATCAATGTCAAATTTGAAATCCTTACCCCTGAATTAGTCGAAATCGAGTATAATGACGATTTTACGCAATAAAATCTTTTTTTGGCTTAAAATTCAAAATAAATGTCAGATTTGAAATCCTTACCCCTGAATTAGTCGAAATCGAGTATAATGACGTTTTTTCGCAAAAAAAAATATTTGGCTTAAAATTCAAAATAAATGTCAAATTTGAAATTCTTACCCCTGAATTAGTCGAAATCGAGTATAATGACGATTTTCGCAAAAAAAAATATTTTTTGGGTTAAAATTCAAAATAAATGTCAAATTTGAAATCCTTACCCCTGAATTAGTCGAAATCGAGTATAAATGACGAATTAACGCAAAAAAATATTTTTCTGGCTTAAAATTCAAAATAAATGTCAAATTTGAAATCCTTATCCCTGAATTAGTCGAAATCAAGTATAATGATGATCTTAACAAAAAAAAAATTTACTGGCTCAAAATTCAAAATCAATGTCAAATTTGAAATCCTTACCCCTGAATTAGTCGAAATCCAGTATAATGACGATTTTACGCAATAAAATCTTTTTTTGGCTTCAAATTCAAAATAAATGTCAGATTTGAAATCCTTACCCCTGAATTAGTCGAAATCGAGTATAATGACGTTGTTTCGCAAAAAAAAATTATTTGGCTTAAAATTCAAAATAAATGTCAAATTTGAAATTCTTACCCCTGAATTAGTCGAAATCGAGTATAATGTCAATTTTTCGCAAAAAAAATTTTTTGGCTTAAACTTCAAATTAAATGTCAAATTTGAAATCCTTACCCCTGAATTAGTCGAAATCCGCTTTAGAGGTGAGACGTACTAGGCAAAACGCGTACTGAGTTTTGCGAGTACGCGTCCACAAAAAGATTAGATCCAAAGACTAGGTCCAAAGACGCGCTAAACCGACCCCGACCGAATACGAATAGCGCGGAACATTAAGACCCTTAGACGTTTCGAGTCTTCAGAGTCGTCGTACGCCTAGTACTCGATACGCTAAAAGACGCGCGGGCGGGATCGCGTACTTACGCGTCCATGCCCAAACCTATTCCAAAAACCAATCCCGTAAATACGTCTCACCTCCGCTTTTAAAGCACACTATCCAACAACTTGAATCAAAAAAAGTCGTATCTTCATAGGGGCCTTACGGCACTTACGTCCTTTTATTTGAGCAAGACAGTTCTCAAACACCCTTACATCCATATTGTTCAAACCAAAAATCGTTGAAAGTATTAATTAATGGGCACACTTTTTAAATAAACAATTTTTATTTATTTACGACTTTGACAGCTAATATTTCACCAATAATTGACTTGGATCGAAATCTTGTTTAATAACCTCCATTTCATTTTTAAAGGTTAATCGATAAATATTCAACACGACAATGTGCATTGTAATATTTGAAATTATGTGGAGTGCCCCCTAATATATAATTTTTTCGTACTTTTACATCACCTTTGTAGTGGTTCATAATATAATGTCCTACCAAATTTGATAATTGTACTACTCATACTTACTTCTCAGACTAAATTGATTGTGACATACGGACGGACAGACAGACATGATGAAATTATAATATAAGGTTTCTGTTTTAGCCATGATGGCTACGGAACCCTAAAAACTAATATAATATATTTGATCCACCACTGGCTGGAGTGGCTGGTATGTGTCATTCACCAGTGTTGCCAATTCATACGTAAAAGTAATAGAACAAACAAACAAGTTTAGTATTATTTAAATTCATAGTTAAAGTATAACACAAATAGGAATATCTTGGAATAGTAACCACTTCTAAGTAAAATAAGTTATACTATTAATAACGTAAATCTAAACGCAATTTATTCTTTCATCATGAATGTAGTTTATCCCAGAAGTTTACCCTTTTTCAATAGCCTGGCAACTTCATTACATGATTGTTAAAATTTGCGCCATCTGCCGGAATACAATACAGACACTTGGCCATGTAGTTCACGAAAACTTACGATCAGTTGAAGCAAATCAACTGTTAGAAAAGGGCTATTTTTTATTTTATTATTTTCGTGTTATATTGTGACACACTGTATCAAATTATATTTTATGCTTTATAATGTCTAAATATGTCGATTTAGAATGTTAAAATGCAACATTTTGGCGAAATCAACAATACGTTTTTCATTTTCAGCCTGGTAGCGTCATCTCGCTAGTGCTTTCTGACCTGCTATGATACTTCCAAAGAGTTAGCGTTCTTAGCTTTCTAATATTCTTTGTCCATGTGCGATACATTTGTGATAACTTCTCTGACGTCACAGCGAAGTGCGCGCTTACATGTGCCTGAATAAGCATACCTAGCTGAAGCTTTTACGTGGGAGCATGCAATTCAGTAGATTTCTCCGCCCACGCTTACATCGCTGTTTAAGGACTGGAGGTGCGCAATATGTACTTGTACGGTAATGGAAAGCAAGCTTTTTGTTTTTAAAAGTTTTCAAACATTGTGTGCTTTTTACAAGCTTTTTTTTAACTTGCTCTTTTAGTATGTCGGTTCTCTTACATCTAAATTCTAAACCAGTACCTGACCAGACCCCACCTTAACTGATAGAGCTGAAGTTTGGCATACTTATTACTTATGTGAGTTCGATGACAATGGAATATTATGGTACCACCGAGCTGATCTCATTGTGGAGACAGAAAGTGACCATAGCAACTCCTGAACTAGACAAGATCAACCCGTGGTTTCTGAGCGTATTGGAACCCTCTCAACAAGTAGTTCATAACTGTATAAAAAAATACAGTCTCCAATAATAGCTTGTACCATTTTTTTTTGTCCGAAACTTATTATAATCTATCCATAACATTAATACCTATCATTCTCAAATAATCGTAGAAAAACTTTTTCTCTTTGGCTCTCAATGTGGTAGTTTATTTTCTGATATGACTCAGGTTATTCGATTGAAGATTGACTGTGAAACAAATTTCTGCAAGTACCCTCTCGCGCTAGCTTTTCGCCCAATATGTTACATGACACAGCGCGTTGCACTGTTACTTTGAATAAATTAGGATTGAGTTCATTGTTTGGGTCTTATTTACCTGTCTACTGTTGAAATATGCCGATGTAGCCACTATAAGAGACGTAGATTCAGAAATAACTTTTTAAGGGATCAATTAAATAACTTACAAAAGTGGCGTAGCGTTTTTAGCTTAGATAGGTACCTAAAATGAGTGGGCGATTGGGAAAACTTTCTCTTACCTACGCAAATATTACCTGAGATACTCGAGATAATACCTACAAAATATACCAACGTTTTCATGGCTCGTTGAAATAATTGTTTTCACGTTGCTGCTGCCTATATTTTAGTAGCTCTCAGGGAATATGCATGCACTGCAGATTCACAGAGAAATTGGCAGTTGCAATACCTACATTAGAATACTGTCTACCTTAACCAGTGTTATTTAGAAAGCAAAGTATTTAGGTATTTACAAACCGGTCACGAGTCTGACTCACACGCAGAGGGTTCCGTACAAAATTACCTTATAAATAATTACTGATGATTAAAAAATATGTAGATATTAAATAAGTAGTTATAATCACATTTTTTCCAGCATTTTAATTCTGTTTGAGTCGGACATTTGCCACTACTTACAGAAAAAAATTGATAGAATATGCAACTCAAGCCCCTTCATGGGTGTCATGTTGGTTACTTTTTTATAGAAAACGAATAGGCAGAGTGATTATAAGCGATATTTACAACTGTTCCAAATCTCAAATAAATAGCATAATTAAGTATTTCCAGATTTACAAAGTAGTGACAGACGGACAGACAGAGTCGCACATAGGAGTTGTTACACTTGTAGCCTTTTTGGTACGGAACCCTAACAATACACTGCATTTATCTCAAACACCAGCAATTTTAACATTACTGTTTATTTGTTTTACGTTTTTGATTAATATTTTGCGGTCATTGAACTCCAAGATCTCGTGCTGTTCTTTCTTGTTCATCGGCGCACGAGTGATAAATGAATGGCTATACATTAAAAATTCACAACAAAGCGAGTCAGCGCGTGGGCGGGCGGCCGGCAAGCGCCGAGGGCGGGCGGCGATCGAAGGGCGCGCGCGGTGCCGGCGGGACGGTGGGGGGCGGCAGGGTAACGATCGTGCGGCCGCAGTGTTCAGTTCAGTCTTCCAGCCGCGAGCGCGCCGCGACGCCGCGACGATGAGCGACGTCGGCACGCTCGCCGCCATGGACGCCTTCGCGGGCGGCGCGAGGCGGAGGCCCGCGCGCCTGCCGCCGCCGCCGCCCTTCGTGCCTCCGCCGCCGCCGCAGCGCCACGACCACTACTACATGCGCCGCAAGTCGCCCGTCCCCAGGCAATGCGCGAACCTCGCGCTCTTTACACGCAACGGTACCGATAACAGCCATCATGCCTTATCACTTCACCGGCCATCGAGAGTGCTGTCGCTAGCGCCTCACAATCAGTACTCATTGCATACGTTTATCATTGGCATGCTTTGTAAGCTTTTGATTAGCCGCAGCAACAAGCGGTGATTTTGAGAAGCTGTTATCACAGTTCGCACGCGTTTGAAGTCAGGCGCCCGCCGGCCTACACGCCGGTTGCAATGTCAATGTCACGCTATACCATCATCAGAACAAGGATAATGACATGACCGAGTTTGCCGTCTTTATTTATGGCTTTTCACTATCTTTAATCGTGTATAAAGAACCTAGTGATCACCAATATATCGGTTAGGTATTTCAAAAACTTTTGCTATGGGTAGTTTACTACAGGTTCCAAAAAATAAGTTCCGAATACAAAAGCAGATGGTTCTGATATGATCCTAAAACATAACAATAGCTAATATTCATGAACATTTGGACGTGCTAAATCAGAGTAATTTCGCTGGGAAAATGTAAAGCAACGTTGCATATCTAATAGGTAAAATACCTTTTCCTAAAAAGCTGTGTACAGTCAGCGTCACTTTGGCTCTTACATACAGAAAATATATAAGAAGTGAAAATATATGGTGTACGGAACTATTTGGTCACTTTGGCTGCTAAATAAATGCGCCATATCTAGGCGCTAACTGTACCGTAAGTAAAACCCCAGCGTACAACTAACTAATGTAAATTCTTGTTTCCAGAACTCCGATTATTAAGTACCCTGCTAAAACCACTTTGCATATTAGATAGTTTGCCCAAAATGTAAAACGAGTTGGCAGCATTAGAAAGAGAATTCGTCTTCGTAAATTTTAGTGCTATTGAAAATGGGAACCTTCCTAGAAAATCTGTGAAATAAATCGGTATATTTGACAGGTGTTTAACATATAGGGAGAGTTTAACGAGGTATTTGTTACAAGTATTGTATTGTGCGACGGGCGCGTACGTCACCGCGGCATTGCGACTTCAAAATAAGACAATTTTTTTAAATATGAAGTTGACGGGATAACGCGTGGAACACTGCGGACAATTTTTTTGTGAAAAATCAAACTGTGGCGACGACAACGGTAACAACAGCCGCCTTTCTTACTTTCTAAAACAAAAGCCACCATTTTGTTATTGTTTGTTTTTTTTTTATAGAAAGTGACCACGATACCCAAGTTGACCCTCACTTGCTCAGGTTATGCAGAGCGTAACACTGGTTTTCGTAACTTTGGCTAACGAGGTACTGAAAAGGAGATTTAGTCAAAAGAAAGACGGATGTTTGCTAAGACAGTGCGTGCGGCGGCGCGCACGCCGATAAATAACATCTGAAGGCGCCGTCGCGTGGCCTCGCGCAACTATGTGCCGAGAGTACGGCGTCGTGCTAACTACGCCATTTTAATTGCTCTCCTGAATGTCAATCACCACATTCCGTGAAATAATCACGCAGCTAGCTTTGTTTCCGAGTGGGAATTTGCAAATTTTACTTTAAAGCGAAAGTTCGAGAAAATATATAATGATAATGACACTGTATATCACATTTAAGCGTTGTGTTGTCTGCGTCAATGTCCAGGAAATACTAAGAACAAGAGCTGGTATATTTTCAAGTACATAACTTATTTTTCTGTAGGCGGAAATAATTGTTTGTAAAGCACACAATCGCTGACATGAAAAAATCCACGGTTTCATGTCACCTGAAATTAATAAAACAATAATGTTGGTGTGGACATTTACCTCGCTACATTGCGGAAAATACCTGTTACGGGCTACGGCATAGCACTCACAAGCACAGCATTACTAAGCTGTGAATATGTTAAATATGTATATGCATAGGCCTCACGATTACTACGTACATGCAAGTAATTCTCATTAAAAAAATATTCGCAACCCAAAACACATTTCAAAATAGGTATGTAGAGTAAACACGAAGAGAATTCAGAATATAGTCCGAGGTCGAGTTGTTTCCCAACCAGATTGTCGCGTTCATCAAAATGTCAGAAAATTGCTTAAATATTTTACTTTGAACGTAGAGTTCGGGGTGAAAAGGCCAGCTTCCTCCGACAGCGAAGCGGGCGGTCGCGGCCGCTCCGCCCTTGACCCGCCGCTCCTCCGCCTACCGCATCCGCAGATCGTGAAAACTCTACCGCATCTCTATCGAATTTATATCTCCAGAACAATAAATAGGATTGAAACAGCTGTCGCGCAAGTATTTCCACATTTGCTAGAATAACTCTTATGCCAAGTTTCAAGTGGAATTGGAAAAGTCAGGTTTTGGCATGCACTGCTACTAAACGGTATTAAATGATCACATTAACACTAATACGTTGACTTTATTCACGGATTGCTATACCTATGAATTATATTTGGTAAAGAACACTTGAATTGTTTGGCGCTGTTGTATTTTAAATCCCAGATATACGTGCAGACCGATAATTGGGTCAATTCTGATTGAGTTATATCTCTTTTAAAATACATATATGTTATGTTAAAATTAGATAGTGCGACTTGGTATTGAGTCACACTATGTAGGCACACAACTGGCTAGTGCTATTTTAAATACTACCTTGTAGTACGATATTGTTTTTAGGTATTTAAAATATAAATAGGGCAGTCGAACTTGATAACTAAAACAAATTTCTCGTGGATATCGTTACTTAATTCAGTAAGTAGGCAATTCCTCTAATAAAGACATCTTGAAAGATTTGAACGGTTAAGTACTCTTAGTTATACGAATAAACATATTTACATGTTCGTAGTTAAACACATATTGACGTAATATAATCCTCTGTAATGCCTAGTTTACCGGCCGTCGTCGCCCGCCCACGTGCTGCTAGTTGTATCTGTCACGACTGTTTCTTATCCACGTCACTGTCGTGAAGGAATCTCTCTCGTTTCGTGTTAACGCGACCCAATTTAATCCATTTTATCAATATATCTTTCGTCTGATACATTCTAATATATTTTCACCAAAACATTGGGGTCACTGTTATAATATTTTGCTGAAAGAAAACATTATGTGACTCTGTAATTGTTAACGCATTCGACGCGCAATACTACGCCAACATGTGCTTAGTGCCATAGCCATGATAATGCCTTGCATCGTCGTGCACTGAAAGCTGAAAGTGTTGAGCTGCTCATATTCGAGTAAATGCGTCGTAAATACATGATCGCTTAATAGTTAGAATACGGTCATTAAGTTCCCCAGAGACACAGAAAGTAATAAGTTTGGAATACTTAATCGGTACTTCTTATCCAGCGGGATAACTCTACCTTTTCTTATTTTATCCTCTTGATGCTTTACGTATTTACAGCGGGTTCTGGATAGGTACTTGTTAGTTACTTATGGCAAGATTCCAAATGTAGCCGTGTACTGAATATCTCAAGCAATCTCAAGCGTCAATAATGACGATTCCAGAAAACAGTTTTAGACGTTAAATTAGACTGTTTATTAAGAAGACTACGTGCTCGACATGTCACGTCATTGATGTTTTTTTGCGTTTGTCACGGTAAATGTGTTTTAACGAGCTCCTGGGTTCAAGCGCGCCCAGTGAGGAATGCGAGCGTGAGGGAAATGTTCTACCTAGCGTACTCTTGACATTGCGGCTATTACTGGATACTGGTGGCAGGTCCTCCGCGCCGTCCGCATTTCTCACTAATTATATCATCCATCACTCTTCTGCTGATCGTCCAACCAATATTATGTAATTAAAGTTGCTATGTTTTTCGTAAACATACTATTTTTAGTTTATATATGAAGTATAAATAGAACACGATGACGTTCTATTATCACAGCAAATATTACATTAGCAAATACGCGATGCCATTTAACATTCAAAAGGTACTTTTCATAATCACCGATAGGTATTAGATGAGGCGATGGCGAGAGCAGTATATAAACTGTTCTCGCCGTCGCGGAAGGCTGTGGAAACCTTGAAACGGCAAGGTCCTTCAGAAGTCACACGTACGGGGGTTAGGGTGTTGTGGTTATATAAGATTGCAGCGAGCGACGTCCTCGGAACTGTCAGGGTGCTCGGCCAAGGGCGGCGACATTGATCGGCGCGCCCGGGCCCACACGTACTACCTACCGCGCTCGCGCACATCTCCCGCTCCCGCTGCCTCCAGCCTGCCTGTTGAATAAACACCACCGTCCTTGTGGAATAACTTAACGCTTATACAATATGATTGAGAGTTATTGTATGTCAACAGCCCCCCGGTCGTATTCATATTGGGCGCCATAAAATAACAACCCTGCCATTTTCAGTTGTTTATCTTGGAGCCTTTGTCCTTTTGATGACTAATTGGATTTTGTTTAATGACGTTTGGTGGTGAGTTTACTGCTATAATTGTTTCGCGGCTCTTTTATTGCGTATCGCTTGGACACTGACTTCAGGCTGTTAACTGGAATAATTTAATCAATCAATGCATACGTAATATGCCTACATTAAAACTTAATAAACTTTTGACTTTGAATCAATTTTCCGAATACTTATGAACAATTTGTCGAATGTTTAAGTCAATGAAATGACAGGTTTTATTATGAATATTTTAGAAAATAATCTTGGCCACTTTTTTGGGAGTAGGCAAGCAATAGGATTTTATTTTACTAAACGGTCAAAACTCACGTATTAATTGTCACTTCGGGCGACATGTTTCGAACTCGTCGGTTGAAATTCAAGCAATAGGATATTTATGTATATCAAAATTACATTATTAAAGTATATTTTTGTGTAGTTTTACCATAAAAAATACGAATAATATTATTTTGCTTCAAAATCAGAAGATTTATTTTTAATTAAACATTAAAATTGTAGTGTATTATGTATGTGACCGCCGGAAACGCCGACCGGCATTTTTTTCTCGTGAGTGAAGTCAGTATATCAGAAACAAGCTCATTATTAGTTTTAGAAAAATCATTAAATTATGTAACTACATGCACACTTGACCTTAATACTTATGTTTCTGCTCTTATGTTGTCACGTCACATTCAAACTTTAACCATTTTTTTTTCTTTGCATAAGCGGTATTATTTTGGGGAACTAAGAATACTAGTTGAATAGATTAGATTAGATTAGATTCATTTATTTCATGATAAGAATTACATTATAAATTTGTACACATGTCAAAATTACAAGAATAGTATAATAATAGTGTAATATTGAATCTATTCGAACATTTAAAAAAATTTAGAGTAGCCTATTGTGTCTTCTTATTTAATATTAAATAGCTGTTTGTTACATTTTACTTAATTGTTCACGTATTTGGAACCTTGCCATCTGATAAAAGTTGCAAAAAGCTTGCACCAAGATATATCACTCAATATCAAACGCTAATAACAAAGCTGTGTTTACTAAATATTCTCACGAAGTAGGCCAAGGCAACGCGTATGATGGATCGTGTGGGTACCAAATATAATTAGTGAATCAATCATAGTTACGTTTTCGCGTTGGCGACTTAGGCGCGCAATTATTATTTGTTTCTCGTCTGTTGGTTAATTTTGTGTCGCGGGATGCGTCAATTACGATCCCATAGCGCGGCCAAGGACGGGCGGCGGGCGCCGCGATGAATGGATGCGCGTGCGGCGCGAGCGCGGCCCTCGCCTATTATTAGCACGTCCATATCCTCCACGATAATGTCCTATTTGATGTTGACATTTCTCCTCGAAAATATTCCTTCCAGTGACACATCAGACTGTCCACTTCCAGATTTTGCCATCCCGACCCCTGAAGCCCTGACCGTGATTACCTAGTGCATGCCATAACGACAACGCGGCCGTCCGTAAAAACGAGCTTTTAGCGAAGATCACAGTATACACATAAAAACGTCGTAAATCGATCTTTTGTGTTCTACGATTCTGTCTAGTTACGAGCGTGATAAAGTATCGATACAATTTACGACTGTGTTCGGTAAGAAGCAATTTGGGTAAAAAATACATCCGGAGTCCTACGTTTGTTATTCACGGAATTTCACAACGTTTGCTTATAACAAGGCGAACTGTTTATTTCCAATCCTACAATCTGTGTTTCTTTTGTTTTCAGAACCAAAGAAAGACAAATTGGAAAATGGCGGCGAGCTGATGAGGCCCGAGCGTCCGAACTCTTTAACAGCAGGCAAGCACACGCGGCGGATATGTTATCAAGGAGACGTAGGTTAGTACATTGTTTTATACATTTCATTTATATTTATACTGAGGGCATAATTTATTCTCACTTCATGCTACTTCATCCAACGGTCCTCTATTTAGATGTAATAATTCATAGGTTTATCATTAAAGAAAGAACCGACTGTAACTAGTTCTAGAAAACACTTCATGACACCTTTCCTCCACATGCCTTTTTCTATTCTGGTAGCTAAATCTGCCCATATTATGTCGTTGTGGAAACGGCCATTATTGAATGGTCCCGTATTGACGGAGCACAAAAAGAGCTATTATCTAATAATTGCCAGACAATGTTTGTGTGATTCACGAATCTGGGCAGTCGGATGTACGTTCATTGTTAGCCAAAAAACGTGGCGTAATACGTAGTGGGATAGTACAGTTACAACATTCGTCACCAACTCGTATGAGAAACGTATTTCAAAGCTAGCTCTGATTGTTTTAAACAAATAAGCATAACAATACTAACGACACGATCCTGGTTTTCATTCTTGTTATGTGTGTTGTATTGTATGGCAACAACTGACTGTTTAGAGTACGTAACAAATTAGAAATCTAATGTATGCTATGCTCTGACCACTTAGTGCAGTGCATGGAATTTATGGCACTGGATTCCAAAAAGCCTTCCTTTTTCTCGTAATGGACTAAAGGACGGCAAAGGGTCCAGTCGGCAATAATCTTACGTCTTAATAAAATCATTGTTGAAGTAATCCCACAACGAACTGGTTGAAGTGGCAATTGAATGGTATTAACTTTTTTATTGCTCTATTTGCTTGTATAGGGTTAAAGGCGCATAATTCAAGGCATCAGGCTTTTGTGGAAAAGAACGGAACGGTTCGAACGGTTGTGTTCTGTACCTACATTTTCGTCACATTTTGTAGCAATCTCTACAATGTTAATATTTGAAGAGAATTAAATTCGTAGATGACAATCGCAGAACATAAGCAATAAATAGACGTCGCCGTCGACAAATGTCAACATTATCAAACAGTCGAGTTCCGTTTTAATCTCACTGGTGACACGTAGCATTTAGTAAACAACTATCATACTTTGAAATACAGGGCCGCTACGAGTATATGTGTATTTTATTTATACCGTAATGAACAACTTATTCACATATGTTGAAAAAAAAACTAACGCTACGTTTGTCACTAGCTGTCAACAAATCTTCAAAATCAATAAAGGGAGATCTCTCGAGTGACAAGCGTCCATAGGCTGCGGTGCCTGCTTATCATCAGGCAGATCGTATGCTTATCTGCCATCGTAATGGTGGTATAAAAAAATAAAATTTTCACGTTTAATTTTTAACAACTTTCACTAAGGAAAAGTTTTTATTACAGTTTGTTAAAATCGTCCTTATGTTTGACTAGAAACTAGAAAGCTACGGTAGCTTAGTTGTTCAGTCATGCGTCGCTAAACGGTGGTCGTGAGTTCGAATCCCAGTTAAAAACGGTCGACCTATTTTTTACGCGTTTCAAAGAGATAATGACGCATGTTTTCGTTCCAGGAGGAGGTTACGGGGAGGGCGACGAGCAGCTAATGCTCTCGGAGCTGCCGGAGCCGCCGATCGCCCTGTCGGAGATCGGGCCCATCCCGCCGCCGCCCATGTTTAGCTCGCCGAGCCCCACGCGCCACCATCAGCACCAGCATCAGCACGCGAGACCGCATCATACGCACTCCGACTGTAAGTATTCGCACATTTGTTTCAAACTACACTAAGGGACGTTGCACATGGAACCGATGGCAGTTGGGCCGAAAGGTGCTCGAGTGGCGGCCACGTGCCGGAAGGCGCAGCGTGAGTAGACCCCCCACAAGGTGGACTGATGACCTGGTAAAGCTAGAGAGCTGCCGGAGCCGCCGATTGCCCTGTCGGAGATCAGGCCCATCCCGCCGCCATGTTCAGCTCACCGAGCCCCACGCACCAACACCAGCACCAGCACGCGAGACCGCACCATACACACTCCGACTGTAAGTATTCGCACATTTGGGTCAAACTACACTAAGGGACGTTGCACATGGAACCGATGGCAGTTGGGCCGAAAGGTGCTCGAGTGGCGGCCACGTGCCGGAAGGCGCAGCGTGAGTAGACCCCCCACAAGGTGGACTGATGACCTGGTAAAGCTAGAGAGCTGCCGGAGCCGCCGATTGCCCTGTCGGAGATCAGGCCCATCCCGCCGCCATGTTCAGCTCACCGAGCCCCACGCACCAACACCAGCACCAGCACGCGAGACCGCACCATACACACTCCGACTGTAAGTATTCGCACATTTGTTTCAAACTACACTAAGGGACGTTGCACATGGAACCGATGGCAGTTGGGCCGAAAGGTGCTCGAGTGGCGGCCACGTGCCGGAAGGCGCAGCGTGAGTAGACCCCCCACAAGGTGGACTGATGACCTGGTAAAGCTAGAGAGCTGCCGGAGCCGCCGATTGCCCTGTCGGAGATCAGGCCCATCCCGCCGCCATGTTCAGCTCACCGAGCCCCACGCACCAACACCAGCACCAGCACGCGAGACCGCACCATACACACTCCGACTGTAAGTATTCGCACATTTGGGTCAAACTACACTAAGGGACGACGTTGCACATGGAGCCGATGGCAGTTGGGCCGAAAGGTGCTCGAGTGGCGGCCACGTGCCAAAAGGCGCAGCGTGGGTTGACCGGACAAGGTGGACTGATGACCCGGTAAAGGTCGCGGGAGGGAAGGATGCGTGTGGCGCAGGACCGATCCTTGTGGTACTCTATCGGGGAATCCTATGTCTAGTAGTGGGCGTCGTTCGGCTGGTATGATGATAATGAAACTAGGGGCAGGTTGCACCAACTTGAACACGACTTTTAGCCCAGTTTTAAACTATTCTTCCTAACGGTTGCACGTTTCTATTGAATAATTGGGATGAAAAACACAAGATCATCTCATGTCAATTGTTGATCGACAATTTTTAACTAACATTACATTACCTATAGTATTTAATTTAAAAACTTACCTAGATATCTAATTAACGTGACACTCAATAGTGCGATGCCCGGTTCACACACATCTTTAACGTCGAATATCACTCGATATGTTCCGAAGCGATTCGCAGTTCTTTATATTTGAATCTGCAGAGGCGGCGTTACTCGTAGGCGACGTGGGCCACCGCCCACGGCCTCGGAAACGGAGGAGCCTCGCGCCTCATTTTTCAACTGTTTTTTTAATTTATTACATTGCTTCTTGCGCCGCCAGAGGCCTCATTAAAGGTACAGTCGGCTTCATAAGTCGCTGGACACTTTGGGACTTTATTGCTTTCACCCGTTGGAAATTTAGTAAGACAATTTATACATGACATGACATTAAAGCGACACGGTACAAAGGTGTTACGCCCCTTGTGAAGCCGACCGTACCTTGCCCACATCTAATTTTGGTCTTGAACTGAATGCCTGACTGATTTGTTATAGCGGAAGACTCGGAGGAGGGTGAGGAGGAGGAGGAGCAGCATACAGCCGCAGCCGATACATCCCGCGTGGAGGAGATCCCGCCCAAGGAGCCGATCTTCAACGCCGTGCCGCTCAAGTCCGCGCTCAAGAAGCGGCCCGCGCACACCGAGCCCGGCACGCCGCTCGCGCCGAGGCAGGACCACCACCATGCCAGCTTCAAGTCAGTACCTATACATTATACATTGTCACTGTTAAGTATTACGACTTGGCCACGACTTTGCGACGCGAATTGCGCGCGGCAAGCGTTTTCTGTTCAAGTGTTTATGGCACGGTCGAGACGCGCAACGCACTGCGATTAGTTGGGATCACACGCAATGTATTAGGAAAACCGCTGCCGCTGCCGCCGCTAGAAGTCGTGCCCGGGCCGTTAAGCTAACCAAATCATCATCAAAATCGGTTAACTTGCGGAATGTTATCGCGTACCTAAAAGCAACTAAAACATATACCTTTTTATACCTTAACGACGACGACTAGACAAGGGTGAAAATGGTGCGTGTTTTCTTTTCTTTGAGTGTACAGGTACACGCAAACATTCTGTGGAAATATAATCCTCTACTCTTTAAAGAGTTTGATCAAGCATCTTCCCACAATTTGTAAATAATACTTAAACTAATAATTTTACTGAACTGTTGAAACTGATCAGAAGGGCTTATGAAAATGATCAGTTGCCCTTATTCTGTGAAAACTGTCCTTTAATATTGTTTCTGGGCAGCTTACGACCTAAATGTGTCATTTTATTAATCTATCGTTAATAGAAGTGAATTAAATAGTTGACATACGTTATCTTGATTCGCGTATGTTACTCATCACATAGCAAATTTGTACAAAGTAATCAATGCAGATCAAGATCCAAATGAATTTGTCGGGCGATGACCGTGTGATAAATTGACTAATTAATATGTAAATGAAATTGGGCGTGATTGTGAAATTGTTTGTTTCCACCATGCTCCGGCGGGCAGACGGCCGCCGCCGAAGCCGAGGACCCGATTTTGGTAATTGTCCAGCTGTCAGTGTTGTCACTCGCCCAGAGGCCAGAGGACGGCTTTGCGCAACCATGCATCGTGCATTGCACGCCCTCAGTTCACTCTCATCTTCTACATTTCGCTCTGTCGTGACGAATGCTCTACGATTTTCCTACACCTCCTTTAACAATACACGCGCAAGTGTTGTGTGCACTATCTACTAATTACCCACTCGTCGATATTATCATATTCAATGATTGATGTGAAACAATGGTTCCACAACTATTATCTCAAATGATCACGTACGAGGTATTAGTGTATATTTAATGGATGGTATCAGTGTCCTGCATTCTATGTTATGGTTATGCTATGTGTTGCATGTCTATGTGTCCTTAATGATACATTTAGCTTTTAGTTATAGAATAGAATTCTGATAAAATACTACGGTAAGGGATTAAAGATGCGTTTATGTTTTATTCACTCACTCGTTTTTAGTTTACATTTCATTTAGGTACTCAATTACTCATGTTTAATAATAGACTTATAATTGCTTTTGGCATACGTGCTTATTAAATAATATGTTTTTTTAAACCCGGTCTCGACAAATGATTGCAAAACATAAATTATTCTGTAGAAGTTAAAATATAGTCGGGAGAGTTTTAAAACTAAGCCCAAGTGTAATTTACGGTGTACGGATGCTAGGTATTTAAAGCTATTTCTTGTAATCGGTGCGTATGTGCAACCGCCACCAATAAACCGACGACCACAAACCACATATAGAACACGAATGACGTCATAAACATAAGAGAGCCATTTAAACACGTCACACGATAAATTATCGCATTTGCGCGTATAGCACGATTTATTAATACGGCGTCACTGAATCCACGACTTCCGATCACTTGTTCCTGTTTGGTTGTTATAACACTGCACGGTAGATGGAATGGTGCAGGGTTTTGGAGTGTATACAATGAAGCTAACATTCAAGTTTCACTTAGAACGGACGTTTTGAAAAGGACACGTAGTGTTGTTCATTTCTAAACCCGTGTTTAATGCCGAACTGATGGAATTTAGATTATTTTTAACCCCCGATTCGCAACGCAAAAGAGTTTAAGATAAGAGGCCGTCAAACTTTGCGCTTTCATCATTTTCACGAAATCTTACTCGATAGATGGCGTTGGCGAGCTATTTACAATAGTCAAGCATCGATCACCTCACTAGTTACCCCTAGTATATCTTGACACTAGGACACGTAATGACTATACGCAATCGGAGGTCTGACGCATTGGTTCTCCTACGGTGAGGTCAAAGCGTTGCAGAATATTACTTAATTACCTAAGTAACCTACTGCCTGGCGTAAAAATCTTGATCGTTTTGTTTAGTACTTAAAAATGAATATTACTTTGTATGAAATAATAGTTGTTGTCAATGTAATTATTAAGAGGGCGCCGAGCATATTTAGCAAAAACAGCCTTCACCTCTCAATCTGTGGAGGTCACGATTCTCTACAAAAATATATAAAATATATGTAATTATTATCACAAAGAGTGTGTTTACAAGTTATCACTATTAGTAATCTATAATAAATTACACTTTAATAAATACAATACCGTAAAGTTGCACTAAAAATGAGAAGAACGCGTGTCGGCGTTTAGGCAAAATTGAATTGAAAAATCTATTATTTCGTTTCAAAATCACACTCAAACAAATCTCAAAAGTATTCACTATAAGTTATCACACTGTTCACATTTTTCCTCGCAAAGACCAATGAGAATTTCAAACGTAAACCTAAACTTTAGTGACTTTTCCATACATTTTCCCTGCCACCATACTTAGGAAAAATCGACAGATGGGCATTGGCCCTCGGTGAGAGCAGACGCATGCTCCTTTTTTCGCTTTGACAGCTCTGTTTTTGACATTTTGCCCGTATACGAATACAATATGTATACCACACACAAAGATTGTATTAATTGAAGTAGGGTAAATAAATATTGACGTGTGGCGTTTTAAGAACCTTTTAACATGGAATTTTTGGTATAAGCCTTTTATTTTTTAGAGAACATACAGTGTTTGGTCCCGAGAGTTTACTTATGCGTTCAAATTATAATGTTTTCCTTCCCGAAAACGCATTCTAGACGCAAAAAGTTTGCCGATGCGTTTCATTACAATGGAAATTAATTTCAATGAATGGTCACCCTGACGGAACATCTTTATAACGTAATGACATTTGTCACTTACTTCAAATGAAAATTTGTGTACATTTTTCTTTCTTTATATTTCAATAATTTTACGTATCTAATGTTGATATCGAACACCAAATACGCATACACACACGCCTCTCGACAGTTTGCCAACAACGCATACTTATCTACTGGCATTTTTTGGACATATCGCGCGTCGTCCCTATTATCCTCGAGTACATCATGATGACGGGAAAGGTGGAGGATAGACGAGCTCGGGCCAGCCAGGTGGATTGAAAAAATCTCCAAATTCGCCGGACTCCGAGAACACCAGGCGCTGCATGCAGCGCATCATCGGAACCACTGGCGAGCCATCTGCACTCCCCGCCAGAGACATAGCGGTCACGATCCTCAGCATTGAAGAACCCACTGATTGGATTGATTGGATTGGAATACTTATTGAAATTTGTGTGGATATTCACGCTTTCTCGTCAAATAGGAATACATTTAATGGCTAAATATATCTCACATGTCGTGATATAACTTCAGGAATCGTGGATTATCAATCTGCAGTGTCACACAACAAAGAAAGTAATAAGCAGCAGAAGATTGTACTGTCGAAGCCGCATGGTCATACTAATTATAGAATGAAAATATAAATGTGTTTTTTTTATCTTAGTTATATCTCTAACGACGACGTATAATCTGAGTCTTATACAAAATATATGTATGTACTTATGTAGCCCTACTTATTTCTGCAGGTCTGTAAGTACGGTTTCTAATTTCTATTTGATTATTTTTTATGGTTTGAAATTATTTGGTTCACTGCTTTGATTTTGGATATACGGATATACGTACTTTAGTATATACATTGTAGTCTTTGGATATACGTAAGTACGTCACACCGGGTAGAGTCAGTCCGACCCAGGTCGGGCCTAGTAGAGTTTAGTTTAGTGAACCAGCGACAAGTAGCTCGATTCCACTCACAACTCAGATTCGGTAGAAGCCGCGTAACCAATCTCACTGGAGCGCAAACTCTTAGAGTATCCCAGTGTTTAAACCTCCCGCGTGGTCATGTCGGAGGTTTCCCCTCGATTTTCCCCAGGCCACTTTCCAACCGCGCACTCCTATGGATTTATTGGGCCCGACCTATAAGGCCACAATCAGGTTGAAAAAACAAAAAAGTACGTCGCAATAATTGTTTGGACGTTACGTAAACGTAGTCAATAATAGTAAGATTGCAATTTCAATTGCGTATATTATAAGTATTATAACTGTTACATTACAGCATGTATGCAGCATGTACATGGATTTAGCTATACGCAACCATTGTCCAAGTAGTGTTAAAAGTTCAGTAAAATTTACTCCACTAATTATTCTATTCAATTATCGTTCTTATAAGAAGGAACATGAGAGCTAATTTGTCATAACATAACTATGGACTCGTACATTCAACCATGCACACGATAGCGCGTCCGGCCGGCCAAGTTCCAATTACAGATAGTGACAATGATTTACTAAATCCTACTTGATCATATTTATCCTACTTATTTCATTATCATTAGGTTTTAAGAATACTTAACAAACTTATTTCAAAATACTGCCATTAATTTTCATTAAGTTTCATTACATAATATATATCGAAATAAAACAACCGCATCTTCGCTTAAAACTCGCATTACCTATAAAAGCCGCTTTAGCTTAGTTGGTAGTGACCCTGCCTGCAGAAGGATTACACATTCTTAAGTTTTATTCACCATTTATTCAATTAAATATAATTTAACAACATAACAGCTTAAGCCATGGCATTGATACACTTAAATATAGGTATTTTAATCTATTTGTATATGAATAATTAGGAGCGTTTTACTAAAATCAAATCCCAATTTTCAGAAGTAAGGTTTTGGTGACAGATCAGAACTTGACTTTTATTTTTACATTTTTGTCATGCCTTAATAAATCATCAAATATTGTAAATCAAAACTTTGTATTCCTTACAGAAATTGACAGAGCATTGTCATTGTACAGTGACAAGTTATGACAATTTCGATTTCTCTAAGGAGTTTTCAACTCTGATTAACTGGTGGCAATACACAACTGAACATACCTATTAAAAAAAATGTAAGTCAATGACCCGGGCCAACAAAATGAAGTAGTGTGTGTGAAATATGTATGTGTGAGTTACTGGGGAAAATAATTTAAAAAAATAGAAATTTGACAGGCGCTGATAATTTACCCTGCACGACGCAGTCTTAAAGAACATTTCAAAGAAGTTCACAATAGTTCATAAAAGTAAATAAAATGCCCATTTTGATTCGAATTCGAAAATATGTATACCTATGGTATGATCATATGCCGTACGTTTTATTTAAAAAAAATATGTATAGTTCGTACAAAACTGTAAGGCCAAGTGCTGTCAAATTAACGCAAGCAAAAATCTTCCTTATACAGTCAGAGCTCTAAGTTGAGTTTTGGTTGCGTTCGTTTGACAGAATTTGGCCATAGAGTTGTGTACGAACTATACCTAGTTTGATTTTTTTATATCTGTGATGAATATACAAAAATATTTAAAAAATAAACCCTATAGTTATTAAATAAATAAAATAAATAAATATTTGTGGACAATCTTACACAAATATTATATTATTATTATTCATTAAAATTCATTTTAAAATTTTCATTCCTCATTCATTTGTGGCAGCATCACGGCGTTGAGCCATGAAGAAAAAAACTATATAAGCAATTATTGATTTTTAGTTCGTTAAGACATTCTGCCACTACGATTATTAAAAAAAAACAAATTCTCAAAAATAAGACGGAACGGAAATGAGACGGATATATAATAAGAAGACGGACTTTGAATTAAGATTTGATAAACATAACCAAAAGTATTGAAACGTCAAAAAGTTCATGCTTTCCCGCCGTTCATTTTTTTTTAACAGAATCGCAAGGGTATTTTTTCACCGAAAAACGCAAATTAATTAAGACATACAAAAACGTAGCGTTTCCAACAGAAAAATACTAGTTGAATTGGCTGAATACGGCCGGGCTTGTACTCTGAAATTCGAAATCCGTACTTGGTATTAGTGGCTTCCCTTTCACGCGAGAGTAAAAGCGACGGCATGTGCGAAGTATAAATTTCGGAGTATACACTCTGTGCCTTCTTTTATATGCCTGTTTCTACTTTTAATAAAGTTTAGAAGTCGACAAATAAATAGTACTTAATATATGTGTCAGTTGAATTTTTTTCTATTTACTTTCATTTTCTATAGAAATTAAAGTTTGATTTCTAGGAGATTTTTTGATTTATTTTATTGCATGTTTGAGAAAAGCACTATACATACCTCGATGTGAAAAGGGGTTGCCAGCCTCCGTCTCTATGTACTCGTCCTCGGCAGTCTATATGTACTCGGCCGGCAACCCCTTACTTCCCGGCCTCTGTAGTTATGTACTATTTCTCAAACGTGCAATGAACTGTCGTCATTACGTGCGTTTTATAACAGGCTTCAAAGTATCACGTTTCAGGCGGAATAACCCCAGAGGGCTGTAAAGGCATTTCGTACAAAATTGAAGGCCTAGGTCTAGGCCAGGAAGTAGGTATTTCTTTTTTACCGAGTGAAACGAAGATCTCTGTTTTAGCTTCGAGAAAAATGCTTTCGTATTTCCGGATTTCCGGTTGTCCGCCTCTAGAGGTCGCATTTTTAAACCGATTCTCCTGAAATTTGATGAACGGGTTCAAAACTAAAAAGAAATTTATTTGTCGAGTCAGTTTTTGGAAATTTTAAGAAACGAAATTTTTATCAATGATTTTGTGTTTTTCTGCGGTCGAGTTTTGGTGGATAGAATCGTGCGACTATATTTTGAGCTTCTACGTACTTCATGATGATGCTTAAGTATTGTAGCATTCTGAGAGACAATAGAGAGGTAGGGCACATCAAAATGTCATTTTGCTCGAACTTGGAGCAGCCCAACTGGGGAAGTACCTCCGCCTTGCAGAAGACCACAGCCATAATAACATTATTTACTATACACTGTGTTCAGAGCGAGGGACCTAAGTTTGTCCCTTCAGCTCTCGACACAGTGAATACTCAAATTGTATATAGGGTCGGCAACGCGCACGTAACTCCTTTGGAGTTGCGAGGGTCTATAGGCTGTGGTGTCCGCTTACCATCAGATGGACCGCAAGCTTGTTTGCCACCGTCGTTGTATAAAAAAAACAATATTTCGCAGAACTACATATTACTACTACCTTGGTACGGTCAACCAATTTGATTTCTGGGCCACTTCGTACCTTGTCACAGTGACATTGATATAAGATCTCTAGCTGCTTTCATATAGATTTTCACTGTGACAAGGTACGAAGTGGCCTAGAAATCAAATTGGTTGACTGTACTATGACAAATTTCTAGTTGCTAAATGATTACCTTCCAGGTTAAACCACTAGATGCTGATCGGTGACTTTAATAATAATGAAATGCCCATCAAAATAAAGCATTTTTCTAAAAATAAAAAAGTCACTCACGAATAGGTACAAATAAATTAAATCCACCAAGTATCAAGGACAGTACTTGAAAATCAATTGACATCTGCGTTATCAGCTATGTGATTCATAAGTTGTCTCGATTTAGTTCACAATTAAGTTCCTAGTATACTTTGACTCCGACTTTCATAATAAATACATATAATGGGAGGTCACAATTTGTATTGGTTTGTTTGAGGGGGTTGTGGTAAGCTTTGTGAATAGCCACAAAAAAACGGTATATACGTCCTCCTCCGACGGCCGCTCGGCCGGTACTGAGTCACCATGAGCGTGTCAATGAAAATGTCGTGAAAAAGGCATGTTGTAAATCATTTAGAATTAATATATTTCTTTCTTAGTTGCTACTTTTTATTATCTCAAATCATAAAATAGAAGTTATTTTATCATAGCCATATACTCAAAAACCTTTTTATTAGCTTTAATATTACTAAAAGATGCAATGAAGTTTGAAGTTTTTCAGAAAATTTACCAATTTTAATATTCTTATTTTATAACATTTTTGTATGAAACTTGTAAAAACCGTTCCACTCATCCCTAACAGGAGTATCTATTGCACATGCACATATTTTTTTCAAGCCGGTTTGGCACCAATATATAGCTTAACTAGGTCGTTTTTAAAGCCTCTTCAAGCGCAAATCGAGGAAACAGCTGTTAGGTTAAGCAAGATTATTCGAAACTAAATACGAAAATTTAAAAAGTAGCACACTTATTCCATTCAGAATGAAATGATCTTTCATAATCTGTAATAAAATGTATATAAATACTAATAGATTATGAGATACGACGTCATCAATCTTAGCCAAATTGTCAGAATATGTTATACGGAGCCTTAACATATCTGTCGCTGGCATCGTAGCTCCCTAAGTTTTTTTATCCGAGTTAAGTGCAGTTTTTTTGATCGAAAATATTAATAGCGGAGGTGGTTCCTAGGTTTCTTTTAATTTTATTTAATAGGATTATCATTCGTAAATTATCACTTCATATCATTTTTATTTTATTTTAATATGAACCTAGAAACATGAAGACGATAGGTCTCGGATAGTTGTCAGACAGTTGCCTGCGCGACATGAGCTTAATGTGTATTTACTCTGTACTTGAGGTATGAGCGGTAACATACACACGGCTACTTGCGACGCAGTATCGTTACAGTACCTCTAGTATAAGTTTTTTCGAAATAAAACACAAACGAACGCGTTTGCATTTAGTCTTAATAGGCCAGTGAAACCTTACAAATAAAAAAGCTAAAATCGCAAAGCGAGATGTAAAGCTGCATTTTTGGTATGTTATTCGCACCTCTTAGGAGTATCTGAAACTACGTTTTGCAAGCAAAAAAAAGTTGTGCTACTTATATGATACGTGAAAAACTGCAAAATTTTCGGACTTTTTTCAGGTATTGTAGTTCAATTCAAAAACTATGGGTTTTTGACATTACTTGTCTATGGCATTTTTAAAGTACATTAAATTTGCAACAATTTAAGCCTACCTACAGCTCCGTATGTCTTAGAGTTTTTGAGACATGATGTTTCAAAAATACTGCTTTATTGAGTTTTGCCTATAATGCGTGTTGTTATGGGTTTCCGTCGAACAAACACTTCACTTTCGGAAACCAGCGCCGACTTTTAGTATGTCATCAGGTATATCTCCCGGACCCCGAAACTGCCGGGAGACAATCTCTCCAAGGTCGCTCTCCCGAGTAATGACGTCATGAAAATTTCCGCCGAAACGTTTGGAAAAGTGGCAATCACACCCAACCTATGCAACATACATACACTTGTATGGTATCAAATGAAAGCTGAATAAATATGCCATAACGATACCTTAATTAAATTTCAATACGTTGACACATTTCAAAACTATAAACAAAATAATAAAAAAGTAAGGAAAAAAATTTCGGGTTTCCAGATTTTGCATAATTACTAACAGGAACCCGAAAATTATGTTCCGATAAATAATAATTAGTATTTCAGCTTCACATTATCATTTATTGTTTCTAGATATGAGCAAAACTGAGAGAAAAATGCTGAAAAAACCAACAGCGCGAAGCTGTTTTTCTATACAAGATAAATAAAATGAGGAAACGTCTGTTTTCCATGAACCAGCTCCAGCGTTTTAGTATTTATTGTTAGACATGTTATGTGAACCGTAAAACTGCAAAGAGACTGTCTCTGACCTGCCTGGTTCTCCAGTAAAGACGTCATAACCATAACCGCTCCAGATTAAATTTGCTATAATTGGTGTCTAATTTGCTTTTCTCAAAAATCGTGGGCGGTTATGGTTATAACGTCTTTACTGGAAACCAGATAGGTCAGAGACTGATTTTTTGCAGTTTTAAGGTTCACATAACATGCCTAACAATATACTAAAACGCTGGAGCTGGTTCATGGAAAATAGACATTTCATCATTTTTTTATCTTGTATGGAAAAACCGCATCGTGCTGTTGGTTTTTTTCAGCATTTCTCTCCCGGTTTTGGTCATATCTAGAAATAATTAATAGTAATTTAAAGCTGAAATACTGATTATTATTTATGTGCAAAATAATTTTCGGGTAGGTACCTGTTCTAGTTATTATACAAAATCTGGAAACCCGAAAATGTTTTCCTTTCTTTTTTATTATTTTGTTTATAGTTTTGAATTATCTCAATGTATTGAAATTTAATTTAGGTATACGTTATGGCATATTTATTCTGCTTTCATTTGATACCATACACGTGTATGTATGTTGCATAGGTTGGGTGTGATTGCCACTTTTCCAAACGTTTCGGCGGAAATTTTCATGACGTCATTACTCGGGAGAGCGACCTTGGAGAGATTGTCTCCCGGCAGTTTCGGGGTCCGGGAGATATACCTGATAACATACTAAAAGTCGGCGCTGGTTTCCGAAAGTGAAGTGTTTGTTCGACGGAAACCCATAACAACACGCATTATAGACAAAACTCAATAAAGCAGTATTTTTGAAACATCATGTCTCAAAAACTATAAGACATACGGAGCTGTAGGTAGGCTTAAATTGTTGCAAATTTAATGTACTTTAAAAATGCCATAGACAAGTAATGTCAAAAACCCATAGTTTTTGAATTGAACTACAATATCTGAAAAAAGTCCGAAAATTTTGCAGTTTTTCACGTATCATATAAGTAGCACAACTTTTTTTTGCTTGCAAAACGTAGTTTCTGATACTCCAAGGGGTGCGAATAACATACCAAAAATGCAGCTTTACATCTCGCTTTGCGATTTTAATGTACGATTTCACTGCTGTATAATTCGTATGGCAAACAATTGTTACCGCCTAATGCCACCAAGCGCTGCTCGCGTTCGTTTGTGCTGTGTTTCGAAAAAACTTATACTAGAGGTTCAGATGTCCATCAATTGATAGTGTCGCTTTGCAGTCGCGCTTTCGTAAACGCGCGTGTTTCGCTGTATAAAGTCGCCGTGTGTTGCATTAAGACCGAGAAGAAGAACGTTCCATACATTGACTTAAAATATAGAAATAGACACACAATGCCGAACAGAAATGGCGTAAAATGTGGGCCAATTTGACACTGTCAGTTACACTCCAATAGTTTCGTACAAAAAATATTTATAGCTGAATGTACCGCCTAGTCGTGCGGGCGGTACTTTTACGGGGCCCATTTTTTTCGGCTGATTGTAAATCTAGTTCTATAATATTACATCTATGACGTTGATTAATAATGTTTGTCGTGGGCTTCTCAGCACTCGGCCGGTGCGGGTCGGCAACGCGATGGAGAACAAGGAGAACGCGCGGCCGTGGGAGGGCGCGGGCGAGTACCGCGACGAGCACGGCACCGAGTCGGACCGCGTCGCCGCCAAGCTCGCGCGCAAGGAGAGCCTCAACATCAAGCTCGCGCTGCGCCCCGACCGCCAGGAGCTCATCAACAGGTAACGCGGCAGCAAAGACACGTTGGCAGGGGGGTCTCACTCTGTCAGTTCGCCGCGCCGCCGCAAGTACATCCGTAGGTGGTACCATCCAGTGCCTGCCGCGCATTGCGGTACTGTCCGCTAGGACAGTCGCGTTGGCATTCGCTTGGTGTGGTCAAAGTTTGTTATTTACCTATTCTAATTTGGGGTTGTAATTTGGGGATTTGTTAACAGTGGGACTTCTGTACGTAGTACTATTACTTATTCTGTGACGTTGGCGCGACGTTGGATATTACATTCTGTGAATATGTTGGTCATGTGGACTTTGATGGTCACGTTTATCGCATGATAGACGTCAAGATAAAGCATCTGTCACTTTTTGATACCACTCGATAGAAAGTGACCGATGCTTTATCACGAGATAAATGCGACCATAATACGGGGCCAGGTTTCCGCAATCAAAAGGAAGAAAATATGAGACAAGTGTTCAGTTAGCTGTCGAGAAAAGTGACCAGCTTGCACAAAAATTTTGAGTGCATTTCGAACAACTTTCCACACGAATACACTCACGGATTTTTAATTGTTGAGCCATTTAGATGTCAAACTAATTTAGTTATTTTAATAGTTATGCTATAAACTGTCCAGTATAAAGTGAGCTCTAACTGGCTGAACAATTAAAGTCCGTGATCGTACATTGCAAACCTGCTAATGGCAGAGGCGAGACGCATCGCGTGATAAACACAAACATCTGTGAGGCGTTAGTCATCGCAAACGATGACTTCTTTGCAATGATATATTAGAGGTGTCTGCAATATAGCCGGGCTGCTGTAAGCTGTAGGTATAATACCGCCCACGTAAATACTATTGTGCAATGTTTTTCTCGCGATACAGCAACGCACACTAATGTGATACATGCTGTCATCCAGAACAGTCGAATTTCAACAGAATACAGGACGCAAATTTGTGCTCTTGGGCCAATTTAATAATCCGTGGTATTGTAATCCCCGAATTTATGACTGTCTTTTTCTGAAGTCATATGAAAGAAAAAGACAGACTAACATTTATCTGTCAGATACATTTATCTGGGGATTGAAAAACCAGCGCTTAGGCAATATTCGTTCAGACAGGAATAAGGAGCGAATCTGGGATTAAATGAGAAAATTATACCGACTAATTTTAGACTAAACTTGGCAGCTAAACCTTCTTGGGAAGTTTAATGTTATAAATAAAAGTATATATCATAATGTCTCGTGGCATAGTACTATCTAAGACGAGATGAAACGATTGCTACAATCGCCGATCCACGCCGGGGAGTGTTTATTTTCGTTTGCATCGCTAGGCCAACTCATTGTTATCAATCTTTTATTTCTTCCTGTTTATTTGCTCGCTCTTGGCACTGGCATTGATACTCGTTCACTAATGCTAAAAACCGAGTCGTTTATTCGAGGCCGCGGTATTAAACTGGCACAGTTTGTGATAATAATCATATTCCACTAAAATAGAAATTATGAAGTGTGATAAAAGCGAATCTAATGACAGTCTATTAATTAAGGTTACCCTGAAGTAGCTGATTTGGGTCGCAGCCAAGTTTTAGCGTTAATCTGACGTTATGAAAACATTCCCGGCGTACAAATTTTATATGCCAGTTGCCAGTGCGCGGACAATCGGAGCGGATAAATCTCATTGTTACGTCAGTGGGCTAATTAGCTTACAAACGGTACAAGCATCGATTACGTGGCGTGGATGAAGAGTTTGTTCTCTCGCAGGAATATCTTGGTGGTGCAGAGTGAGTGCGAGCGCCAGGAGTCGTGGGAGGCGATCGGCGCGCGGCTCATACGTCGCCTGTCCATGCGACCCACTGCCGAGGAGCTCGTTGAGAGGAACATACTCAAAAGTAAGCGGAATACGATACTTCACTTATAAATAGATTATACTTACAATACCAATTCCAAACGAGAATACCCTGAAAACATCACCCTTTAACGTATATTTGATATATTAAATACGTACCCATTAAAAGTTGGACGATGTTTGTGACGTGACGTCACTAGTACCTATTTCCCTACAAACTTCATACCTTCATATACCTACCATTTAACTCAACGCATGCGCAGCGCGCGTCGTAGTCAGCGGTAGACATACAACTGTGTTTTTAGGTCGGTTTATTAAAAAATCTGATTTGACTATGAATCAACATCCCTGCGAAAATTCCGATGTTTGCGTTTTACAATACTATTGTTTCCCTCTCGGTTATCATTGGGGTGTGCAGGAGACCCAATGGTAATTTTACAATAACACCTGTAGGATTATTTTATCGAAACATGTAGGAACATTTATAGTTTGAGTTTTTCCTGTGGATTTCTTTATGACATTGATATAAGATAAAATTTCACCGTCCTGCAGGTTGGGTTGGGTTTTTTCACTGTTCTTGCAACTTTCGATCTTTTAATTGTAAAAATGTTTGTAAGGAATCACTAGATCAAGGCACTTTCCTAACATTACGTTAATTAAATGTCTAATTGTGCCTGAATTGCACATGACTTTCGCAGCACGAATACGTCAGGTACTTCATCCTTCATCATTCCAAGTAACACGGTAATCAATAAATTACTCAACTTCCAGAAAGCACGGCTGCAGAAGTCAAAACATTGTCGAGTATAGTTCGTACAAAACTGTAAGGCCAAGTGCTGTCAAATTAACGCAAGCAAAAATCTACCTTACAGTCAGAGTCTAGTTTTGCTTGTGTTCGTTTGACAGAATTTAGCCTTAGAGTTGTGTCCGAACTATACTAAATAATTAGAACAGTGACGTCACATCTTACCGTTGGCGTATTTCTTATTATTTCAATATATCCCGATACGCTCTACTAATTCGGTCATCTCAATCTAGTGTAACCGTTTCGACTTGCTACTATTTCAGCCGTATAGTTTTTGTTCATTATTATATCGAACAATTTTTTACAGGTCAATCACCTGCCGAGGAAAAGAAACAGAAGGAAGAAAAGAAACGGTATCTTCTTCGCAAACTTAGCTTTCGACCAACAGTCGACGAGCTCAAGGAGAAGAAGATTATTCGTTTCAGTGACTACATCGAGGTTACACAGGTAAGGAGCGCTCCTGTCACTAGGGACTCCTACAAAATTAAGGGCAGATTGCATCAAAACTATTTACTCGCACCGCCTGTTTTTTAACTCTACATTAAGCCTAATGTTCTGTACTGTGTTTTTTTGGGGTGTGCAATAATGTGCAATAAAGAGTATTTGTTTTGTATTGTATATTTGAAGAACCGTCTAACGTTGTCTCTGTCAAGATGTCTGTAATCCAAATAAAGTTGATGAACGAAAAGGTTCATTACTATTGCAAGATACGTAAGTTATATAAAAGCCAAAACCACTTCATTGACATGTATTTCAAAGTCAAACATTGGTCCCGATACTCCCGATATCCTTAACAAAGGCACAAGAAACACTGTTTTTCAGTGTACTTTCTCTCGAAAACGTTCTGAAATATTATGTTACGCTTTTCATAAGATTGCAACGTGAACGTGATTGCAAGATTAATAAAAAGCGGGGTCGCCAACCGTGAAACAATCAAACAAACCTTTTTATAGGTCGATTTGTGTAAAATTGTCCACAAATATTTATTTATCAAAATTATTACTTTGTTTCAAAATTGTTAAGAAAAATACTGGCTAATTATTTATTTATCGTATGGCATTTATTTCGAACCGTGAGATCTTCGAGAAGACAGTACGGTTGCCAGTTTTTTTTTGTTGCACTTTTAGAACCACCCAGGGGTCACGTGTAGGGTAGCGGTGGGTACTTTCCCTACGGACGTGGTGCAACTTCGACCCCCCTTTGTCAAGTGAGTGGGCAACTAGACTTTTAGAAGTTTTCAAGCCGCCCGAAGGCCTCAAACTTGGCTTAACGACTGCTGCCATAGACAGCAGCCGGGATCAACGGCTTAACGTGCCTTCCAAAGCACGGGAGCGCTCAGTTAGTAACCACTCAAAGCGGTCACCCATCCGTGTACTGACCGCGGTCCATTGTACTGACCGCGGCCCATGATAATGACATATATCGATATACTTATGTCATCCATAACGATGGTGGGAGGTAACGGAGACTTTCAAGGCCTTCCTAACATCCAGGCCTTCTACATAAGCAGAAAATATCAAGTTTCCATGTTATTGTCAGGCGCACGACTACGACCGGCGGGCGGACAAGCCGTGGACGCGGCTGACGCCGCGCGACAAGGCCGCCATCCGCCGCGAGCTCAACGAGTTCAAGAGCTCCGAGATGGCAGTCCACGAGGATAGCAAACACCTCACAAGGTACATCCTGAATTTACAAAATTACATTCGCTTTTCTGTAAGTAGGCCTCAAGGCATAGATATAGTATATACAAGTAGTTATAGATGCGCCAAGCAGCGACCGGGAAGAATATTCTTATACAATTTATTTATACTAAGCAATTTGACCGGTTTGCGTGTCCAATGTCTTGCTTATGGAAGTGTGCCTATGCCTATAACCCGACCATGAAAAAGTGCTCGGTCGGTGATACAGACAAAACATGGCACTCTTTTGTATTTCCTCGTATAGGAATCGCAATAAAGCTATCTTTCTCTATGAAAGCGTGTCAGGCCCTTGCCTTTACCAATACAATTGAATAATTAAGTGACATGAAACTATACAGGTGGATTTTCTTTTTGGGTCAGTGAGGGCAGCTACCAGATCCCGTGCTGCTGCGAGAAAACGGTCTTGGAAGACCTTCCCTCCATTTCAAATGAATGAATATTGGCGTTTACAGATTTTGGATAAAACATACAGGGTGCGAGAAAAGGTCATTTTTGAAAAACTTCATTTTTTGATGTCATTCGATCCTATTCCTATCCAGGATCAAAAGCTTGTGTGAGACCAAAAAAAAATTTCCGTCTAGAAAAGCCACAAATCAATGTATGTGTATATCGACGTCAAAAAAGGTCTGCTGTGAAGGCTGTATATAATTGATCGTTTGTTTACGTTATCACGTATGTACTATCGAATTCAAATGATTGCGCATGCGCATTAAGACGGAACCGTAACAGTGCGGAGCGGAGCGAGGAAGTTTATATTAAAGGTATGATTGACAGGCTTGCTTGACTTTAATGTATGGTTTGGTTGCAGGTTCCATAGACCATGACGGCTGTGCGAGAGCCTTGTGGAGCGCGCTCTGGGCTGAGCCGCCGCACTGTGATCGTTACATATAAACTAACTTATATATTGACTTCTCGCGACACAATAGCTTACCTGAACGCATCGGTAAAGTGTTGATTATTCTAAAGTTGCGTTATATCGCCATTCTAAACTTACGTTTTGTATATGCGTACCGTGAGTGCAATCTTGTTTTAATTGACTTTTTATTGTAATATCTTAGTTATTGCCGAGTACAATTTTATTACTTTAATGGTATCGTTTTATGTTAAGTTGTATTCTAAGCGTACCTATACATTCTTTGAATTGACCTTCGAGAAAGGTTAGTGATACTGATTATTATGATGGAGATTATGTGCTTGAAGCTCGGTGTATTGTGAGATTTTCGAGTGGATCATTTTGAAATGTGAAACGTATCCATCATATGTAGATTTGTGATTTTTTCTTATATTGCTAGATTTTAGCTCCGTAGTCATTAAGCTAGATTCGATTTAAATCATATTTATTTCACATATATTTTTATGGTCACAATAAACTTTATATATAATTTGGAAATTATAGCTTTATTGAGGGCGTACATCTATCTTAAATTTAACTTTTGTCGCGTGTCTTATTGTTGTTGAAAGCAATTGTAAACTTTGGCCACGAGATACTGCCACTAAGTTATACTGTTTTATCGTGAAACGTTTGTAGTTCATTTAAAAAGGCAATGTGATATCGCCTGCGACGTAAGGGTAGTCGGGTTGTTGCATTACACTGTTCGACAGTAGCGAAACTGCGTGCACCGTGTACTGTTGTCAAATAGGGATGTACCTAGGTGTTTTATTGGTAAACAAGTGTCAATCAATACGCATCGTAGGTTTCTTAATTGGATTCCACTAATGATTTAAACATTCGAGAGATTGAGAAGTGCTTCCAGATGCTGTGTAATGTAACAATAAACTAAGTAGAACATAGATGTCCCTATGTACTACAAAATAATTTTATTTCCAAATGTATTCAGTTAAACAGTATTTGTATTCATATCAAATTTTAACTGAAAGAGCATTCCTTAAATAAAAAAAATGTCGCAACTAATATACCAACTAACACCTTTTCCCTAACACGGCAGGTAATAATATATTTAGCTTCGATTAATCGCTTAATAAATCCGTCACAGCAACTAAATCCAAAATCCTTAAGAGGAGGGGTAGGGCAGGCTCTCTCCATACAAACTTTGTGCAGGATTTTCTTCGTTTGTGTTTGCATTAAAGTTATGATTTTTGGTCAGTATGCTTATTTTTCTGTTAGCTATTCGTGATGTAAGTTTTTTTTTCATAGATATATTATTATATTTTTAATATTTGAAAATTTCCACATCACTTTCTTCGCATATCTAATCTATTAATCTAATCTAATTTACATCAAAAAAAATATTACATTCGTTAGTGCCAAAACCTACGAATAAAACGTGCACAGAGTTTGTATGGAGAATGCCTTGCCCACCCCTGCGCCTTAACACACTATAAGTTAGTAAGTAGTAATGCGACGATATGTTTTAGTACAGGGCAGGGAGATGCACAGTGATTACAAAACGCACAGACAGCGCGCTGTCAATGTTCACGTTATCATAGCTAAGCGAAGGCAGACTGTCGTCCTAGAGGGCGACAGCCGAACGCAAATTATTATCATATACAAATCGGCACAGGCAAATCGGCGGGAACAACTTGTCAAACATCTTGACGCTCTAACTTAGGACTAGCGTTATGTATTCAACTTTGAACGGAGTATTGCGTAAATGACTTAAAGTAAATTGATCGAATAAGCTCGTATAAAGTTGTAGATGTTAAAATAATATAAATACGCCTTCTCAGTTTACATTATTATCATTTTGTACATCAGCGGTACGTGTAATCGAAGTACCTTTACATTTCCTCGCTGACGTCGTTTGTATGTTTAAAATTGATAGTATAAAGAGCAATAATAATATCAGTTTTGTATATGAGTGTATGGAATCTTAACACTTTAGTGTTCTGAACATATTTTCATTAATGATAATTTCATAGTATGTATAAACACATGATTAGAGATCGTATTAAAATCATTTTATATTGCAATAATTTGTAGCGGTGCCATTTTGTGACGTGCTTTATCCTAAAGTCAATCGTTTGTTATTTGTGAAGATGTTCCGAGTTCAGTAGATCATACGGTGGGTACCGCGAGTGGTCGCGACCGCCTTGCGCCGCTCGCTGGGCGCGCCCTTCACTCCTATAATAACCATAACATTGTCATTAACATAAGTTTATGTATTACTATACAATAATTTAATTATATTTCTCTCATGGTAAGCGATTTCATAATCACAGTACTTTATGCAATATTATAATAGAGAGCTACAAAATTGTTAATGGTGGTTAATCTGAGACCATTCCATTATAGATAAATTGGAAGCCAAAATGACGACTTATTTTTCTAAAAAGTTTTGTTAGATTTGCAAATAAAACGTTAAATAAAAAGTAGGCGTTAATCGATATTGTATTTGATAAGAAGACATTCAGATTTCCAAAGATCTAAGGCTCAACTAAATTCTTTTAACTAGCTTATGTATTGCCATTATAATGATGTATATATGTTATTGCGATATATCGTGCGACTGTTGATGTCTCAAGTGACTGTTGGGGAAGTGAGTATATATTTAGCTGTTATATCGAAGATACATCGCGTGCAATTCACGGGGTTGTTGTAACGAAAATTATGATCAAGTCGTATTTGTGCGTAGTTTAGTTAGGTATATACAAACGAATGTAACGTACAGCGATGTCACTTCAATTTAGCCGCTTTAATAGAAATCTTTGCGTTCGTTTACCATTCTTGGTCATAGTTAATAATTAGAATGTTTACTTTGTGTAAAATACTTACCAAAATATTGTGATACAACTTTTTTATCAGTAGTATTCGCTCGGTTTATTGAAACACCTTCTTTTTTTCTTGATGTAACGGAGAGAATGTCAATGAGAATATGGTAACCTTGAATTTTATGTAAAATGAATATTAACATTTTGAATATTTATTGAGATACGAAGTTAATTAGAACTTTCACGATTCCCAGATATTTATTCGTATAATGTAAGCACTTTGTTGAAATATATCCGGGGCACTTGCCAAATTAATTTCCTAGGTATTTGTTACTACAGTTTTATGGCATTCTCTTACATGTTAACCTCGAAGGTGCTATGTGTTAGCAATATGTATGTACACCAATGAGTTGTCATCTCATCGCTAACGATAGTATTCCATGATGAGATTTATGTGTATACATTTACATTTGACAAGGCGTTCTCGGCAACAATTGTGTTGTAGCTAGAGAATTTATTTTTATACTTAGTATACAGTGGTGTTTATGAAGAGCAAAACGTATAGTTTGCATTTTTGATGTCATACATAACCTATTGAAGTATTTTATGCACGTGTTTATTCTTTTTTATAATGGAAATAAAAAAATGGGGTAAACGTAAGAATATGTTAATCTTGTTACAAGAATTATGATACAAGTGTATTATCAGCAACAAGTCTATCTGAATACAGAAGCAAAGTACCAATGAGAACATGTCTGTATATAATTTTAATTATTATGTAAATTACGGAATCTCTTTTTTCCAATGGTATCGCGCGTCTCTTTTGTGCTACTACAATCTATAAATTGCTACCGTAAGTAATCGGTTTACTGTTGCTTTTATTTGAATATTGTGTAAATTATTAATGACATGTTGTAATAAGTATATTTTATAATAGCCATAATTACTTGTTTTATATAAGGTAAGTCTGTAAATACCATGATTATACATTAAGTTTTATACTCGATTGTGTTTGTTTTATCTCCAATCCCGCCTGCACGACGTACGTACGTTTTCGTAATCTAATTGTCTCCTAATGCATAAAGCGAGCCGGCGTAAGATGAATGAATAATCATTATGATAGCATTCAAAGGGTATTGTTTCGAGAAATGGCACGGAGGCTTTGACCCGTGAGGCTGTGGTAGCACTTTCGATGGCGCTTAAGTTATGGACACGCGGGCGGGTTGAGACGAGAGAAAGTTAACTGTAGTCCGTGCCCGTTACGCCGGCGTCCGCGCCAGAGACGAGCGACGCCAGTCCGCGCCGCGCGCTGCCCGGCTGCACTCCTCACGCGCCGCCCGAGCCCGCTCCGAGCGCAATGTTTACATTACAACCGAAGATCCCGCGAAAAGATAACAGAAAGCGACAGTGCCAATAAGTGTGCCGTTAAACTGTGGACAGTGAACCGCCTTTTCGTTATCGGTCGCGGTGTGAAAGTGCTTTGTCCGGCACAAAGGACCGGGATGACGTTTTCTGGAAACATGAAGGAGAAGCCGCGATCCGCGAAAAACACATGGGAGTCGGAGGTGAGATTCGATGGTTTCTTTCATTGTCTTAGATGTACCACTAATTAATACCGGCACGCGTGATTCACAGTATTGTTATGAATACAATTGATAGATCTTTATATGCATGGGTATTCCAGTCATTAACGGATGTTTAGTACCTTTTCTCTTTGCCAAGTAGATACAGATAGACCTTACGTAGGAGAGCTTTTACTTAGTGGGTAGTGTAATTCTGATAAGACGATGGATTAGACTGATTATTGATATATAGGTACCTAACTACGTCTACGTCACAGCTACCTTCTTGTTTACATTTTTATTTTGATATGTACTCCAGTATTTAACCCTTTGAACGCCAAAGTGGTCGTGTGTCGTCGTGCCCACCACGCCAAGCACTGTTGATGTAACGTTTAAACCAATAAAAACAATTCATAATAGATTTTATTCATGATCAAAGTACACCTTCACTCCGACCTTTTTAGTGGTTGTTGGCATGGTGGGCACGACGACACGACCACTTTATAGGTTTTTGGTAAGGTCCGACCGAGAACACCTTTTTTGTCTCGGCCGAGACCGAGACCGAGAATAAATTAAATTCTCGGCCGAGACCGAGACCGAGAATTTGAAAATGTGAGAAAAAACTCCAATTTGTAATGTTTTATTTATTTAGTGATCAAAATGAAATAAACTGATGTTGTTAGATAAAAAACCGGCCAAGTGCGTGTCGGGCCTCGCGCAATGTAGGGTTCCGTCCACCCGTTACAAAAGTGGACTAAAAAGTTTGCAAACTTATATTTACTATCTTTGACAGTATTAACAACTTTATCTAAGGTATTACGGAAATTTTACGAAAGTTTACTTGTTATGTATGTTATGTTCGACTATTATACTCGTTGACTAATAATGTCTACTTACCTCTGATAATTTTTCTTTTAAATTCATTACATGTACTACTACCATGATTTTTCACATGCCTAGTAGCCACCGTTTAGCTGATAGAGGGCGGGTGGGGGGCACACTTAACCATTACAAAAATTATCACTCGAAAGCTTAACATCACGCCAATGGATCCTTCTTTAATGAAACATGGGTTCCTTGTTCAATACGCTCTTCGTTAACAATTGCGGCAAAGTATCATAATTGGTTTGAAAAGTACAGATATGTACATAATCAACATCACGAAAATCAAAGGTGAACAAAACTACCAGCCAATAGATCACCACGTGCGGCTCCACAAGCGTGTGGTAAATTCAAATCCACCTATCTTAGATCGTAGAATAGTCTCGGCTACGGCCGAGAATCTCGGCTCATTTTGGCCGAGACCGAGACCGAGTTCTCGGTTCGAATTTTGGCCGAGAATAGCCGAGACCGAGACCGAGATCTCGGTCGGACCTTAGTTTTTGGCGTTCAAAGGGACAAGGGTTAAACGGTATTCGTTAACATAGTAACTTTTGGTTGTCAACCGACCACCTATATGTATATCTATGTTGTTTCCTACACGATGTTTACATAATAAATCATAAACATAATAAGAAACCTAATTAAAATTTAAAATGGCATGGTAAGTTAGTTTTCCGCTTCGGCGAAGGGGTCGTGCCCCTTCTGATGCAAAAAAGTTTTCTTTCGATCCAGCTGTAAAAGTAAACGTGTATAAAGCAGAATCGAGGTTAATTACGATACGCTATATCTAGGTACCTCAGATAGGTGTGTTGTGTGTAGTTGGCTACTACTTACACTCGCGCCTTTAGGTACAAATAAATCTGTAGGTAAGTATATGTTATTCAACTTAAACGGCTTCGCGCGTCTAGATTTTTTATAGTAGTAGGTAAGTACCACAGAGGAACTTGTATCTAGGAAATCACTTTGTTGTGGAGAACTATTTTAACAAGTTTATTTTTAACAGCTAGGTATTGTTGATTATTTTCGCCCGTCTGCCACACAGCTGAGTAGATCATAATGATTTAGGTACATGAGTTTTTCTTAAATTTAACCGAAGTAATATAGATACCTACCTACTGACTTAAAAAAAATCTTCTAAAATTCCGTTGAAAACTAAACTGGAAAAACCTACTTAACGACATTTTGATTTTGAACACAAAACGTTGATTCCCAATTACCTACACTACACATGACCCTTCTACTATACTTACTACGGAGTTAACTAGACTGGGACGATGTAATTATATTTATAGTACAATAAATATAATTACATCGACATGTTTCGGACCAACACGTGGTCAATCAATCAGACAATGTAAAACTTCTTTTGTGCTAAAGCTTTTATTGGCGACTGTACTTTTTTCCACAGTCATCAAAGTACCTACCTAGTTTACGTTATGAGTTTATCTTATGTAGGATACCTACTCAGTTTAGGATTTGCTATGGCCACCTTCTGTCTCCATCATCAGACTGACTTGGATGGGTACCATAATACCTACTGTATTATCATCGGACTTGCTCCAAGTAGGTATTCAACATTTCAACACGATTGAAGATGTGGAAGTTGATCAAATTTGATCTCAACAAACTAAATAGGTATACCTATACCTACAACCTACAATAAACACAGACAACCACTGCAAGTTATTTAAATCTGTAAAAATTTACTGTGTTACCTACCAAAATTCTATTCTGACTTTCTAAAACTCAATAACGTCCTTAACTGGTCTAACGGACCTTTATAAAACCCGACCTCAGTTTGCGTCGCGTCGGTTAGCAATAAGGAATTAATTAAGTATTGCATTAATTTAAAAATACTGACGGCTCTTCTAAGAACATTAACCTAACCGTGTCGAGGGTGTTTACTTAGCTAAGTATGCTGCCGGTCCTAAGCCTCGTGCTTTTAACTCACTTTTAACTACATGTTTGGAAGGTGGATAATTATACCCATAACTTGTTGCGTGGAAGTATGTTTTCCGTCCTTAGAGTTTTTGCGTTCGCCTCTCACCTCCAGTCTCGCCAATGCAATATCGACACCCGGAATTTGATAGGCACGACATGTCGCTATAAAATAACAATATAAAATCGGTCTCTGATCTTATCGAACCGCTTTTTAGAGCAGGAAGTTATTTGTAGGTACCTATGTCCTTTTACGTGTGCAAGAATAATGTTTTTGTGGATCAAATATGACTTACTTGATGCAGATAGAGCAAAACATGCATTACATAGGTACATTGGTACTAGATATTGCGGAAGCCTGATGAGATGAGTGAGTGTGACTCGCATTAGAAATTTTTGCTAGGTGTTTCACAATTTAGATGTAAGTTCAATGAAAATCTATATCTTTAAACGAGCAATTCTTGTATATTTATTTATTTATATATTTATTTATTTCGAGGATCTCGGAATCGGCTCTAACGATTTTGATGAAATTTGGTATGTGGGGGTTTTTTGGGACGAGCAATCGATCTAGCTAGGTTATATGTCCGCGAAAACGCCGAGCAAAGCTCGGCCGCCCAAATATTAAGATTAATGAGTAGAAATACTGAATAGCCAATTTATATAATTTAACTAATAATTGTGAAGGACCTACGTAGGAGTAATTATTCATATTTCGTTTTATGAATGGCTGACGTATGAGTAGGAGTTTGAATAAGGCAGCAACCTGTTGCATTGCGTTTATAAAATTTAACATTAGATTAAACATCTTTACGTACGCCCATTTTAAAAGGTTAAATGACTCAACTCGTATCTAAGTTTTCATACCCAGATTGGCAACGAATCGATATTTCTACTGTTTCGGTAAATTGGTAAATCAGCTGTGTGCGAAGTGTGTCAGTGGTAGCTGGTCGCTAACGGAGAAGACGCGATCCGGGTCAGTGCTCCGACTCGGACACCATTCAGCTGATTCAATCACCAGTAACATTTCACACACGATCGTAAACAATTAAATTAACAGCAGGTGTAATGAGGTTTTCAGCGGTAAGGCACTTTCTACTTGCAGCAGATTAATCATTGTTTTGCTTGTAAATAATAATGAGATGGTATGATGGAAATCACTGTAAAATCTCGTAATTACTTATCGACCTATCAAAGCGCACGCCCGATAACGATAAGTAAATTGTGCTAGTAAAAGTGAAACTGATAGTGATAGATTTACATTGCCTGAAAACATAAAAAGAAGTCATATTCCCTTTTTTTTCTTTCCCAATCTCATTGCAATTTGTAATCACTAAACAATTTCCAGCAAGGTGAACGTTTAAAAGTTCACGACATGAAGCAAGTATTCCAAAGTCACGACTCTACCTAAAATTGTAAAGTGGTCGGTACTCGCCCAGAATAGGTACTGTAGAGATATTTTATAAGCAATATTTCCAATCGAAGATCTATGCACGTCAGAATTGATATCATAAAAATACGAGATCAAGAAAGGTGTAGGTATATTGACCCACCTAGGTCATGAACACTTGAAAAAACAAAAGTCGTCCCACTCGTCCCTCCTGTGGTCAATAGTTAACGGCTTATGAGCATGTAAGTTATGATTTTATTATATGGATTTATAGAAACGGAGATGCCGTTAATGCGGGTTATACGAGACCTATCCAAAATTAAGCTTTGTAGCCCTTAACTTTCGATTTGTCCACAGGAAAGACGCGAACCTAAATCTGTTTATGACCACCTAATTTAGAGAGTGCTGGTTTGCGACCATGAACCTGAAATAATGCTTTAGTAGAGTCCTGCTGCAGCTCATTGGGCATAACTTGTTTGAGGAACCTCGACACGAAAGAAGAAGAAAGTAGAATCCTATTAAAAACTAGTAAAAAATGCATACATACCTGCGGCTCACTGAAGAAACTGCAGGTCTGAAGAAATTGTCATTCAGTGAAGAAACCTTGTCCTTCAAGAGGTCGCTAACTGAAGCCGGTCGCATAACCGGTGCAATAACCCTTGGTACCACCTTAACGGATATTAGTTTATTTACGACTTCAGTGAGTAAAGCATTTACGGAGAATTTGTTATAGACATAGATAAAAACATGACGATTTTAGTTTAATGGGAATAATAGGAAATGGATTTCCTTAGAAACCAGATAGTGCGTCAGCTAGGGCGACATAGGATATAGGATCAGAATCAGAATCCGATATTCCTTTAAATTCAAAATATTGTATTCCGTTCCGAACACAAGGGCTAGAGTGTATGATGTAATGATGGTATAGTATACCTACTTGTGTAGGAACGAAAGCAAACGCTAACCCATAATAACCACAATGCATGGGCATATGGTCCTTCGAACCGGATGTTATTAGTGATATGGTGCAGGACATTTCTCTAATATATACTTACTATACGTGTCATAACACTCCTATCTATCAAACTTTTATTGTATTACAAACTATACCTACCAATCCCTAAATTCCATTATTTGCAGACATTTGCCGTCATACGTAGTCAGAGGGTCTTATTATACATGCATAGTAGGTACCAAATACAACGTATACTTATAGGTAATGTGCTAGAAAATACATATATACCTATAACCTTTTTTCATGATCAGATCTCTATTTGCGATTCCTAAAATATTCTGCAAATTTCCTTACTTCAACTTTGAATTAAATATTCACTTGTTGAATGTAAAATTGATGTTGATATGCCACGGTAACAACCGAATATTATTCGTTGCTCTATATTCTATAATGTAACTGTCACTGTTCGATTTTCGAAATAGTCACGATTCTAACCGCAACAGCCTTCGGTTACATGTGGTCATATTACCTACAAATCAATAGATTCGTTCCGCTCACTGCCCATGCTAAATGTTGTTTATATAGGTAGGTACTTACATTTACAAGATATAGGCTTACCTACCTACTAAAAGTTTAGAAAATCTTCAACAGCCAGTTTAAATTATAATGCTGAATATTGCACCGTTTACGTGATAACTTGATAAGCAAATCGTCGTGATTCAAAGAGAAATCGTTGATCTTGCACCAGATTGTCGGCGTTCGATGTTGGGTGCGGTTTAGTCACTCACATAATCAGCACGAAGTAGGTATTTAGTTGGAGTGTAGAGGATGTCAAGTAGGTCCTTAGAAAGTGTGTATCAAATGTAGACAGGAATAAGTAATGAGTTACTAAACTCTCAAGATGATTGGTTGTGGAGGCATAAACAATTTAATTTCAAATTAAAGGAAAATTTGTCAAATTTTGGCTCCGAGCAGGATTCGAACCTGCGACTTTCTAGCATACGCGGCCAATCGCTCTAGCATCTGAGCTACCGGAGCAACCATGCTCGGTCCCCGAATTCCTACATTTGACCTTTAATTTGAAATTTGTAGTTTGCATTAGCAGTATCACTGCTTAATATAATAATACGTTAAATGGTATTTAAATCAAGGTTAACGCTTTTTACTCATATTACGTTCTCTACTCTACCTACCAAAGTTTCTAGGTAGTTTGTTTATTTCCGTACCGGAATGAGTAGGTAGTTTTAGTTTAGCATGTTGAAGCCTTATTTCTGCTTCCTTGCATACCTAAAGCATGTTTCTAATACAATTTTTATGTTTTTATTGACACGGTTATTAAATACAGTTACTATTAGTCACACATACGAGTAACTAGCTTTCATAGAATTTAATATAAAGCTTAGAAACGCATCGTATGCGATGCTATCTTACGTTAAGTTTGATAGGTTGATGCAGTTAATCAGTAATCGTTGTATTACCGGTTGACGAATTACCTATCGACTTTCACGAGCGACTTACTTCCAGTTTTAATTGTCGGGTTGTTGCTTTCTTTACCGTACCGGCATTTCGGTCGCTGTTCATTCAAGTCACATTCCGTACCTACCTAACTCGTAAAAAATATTTGAACGAACAATCGGCAAAAACTTTATCGCTTTGGATTAAGCCAATGCTCTAAAAATATCTTTCTGTTTCTAGAAAACTAGGAATGCCTACACATAATCTTTGTTTTCTCTATCACCTACCCTGAGGCAATGTTTACATAAATGAGCGGGCACAGTAACAATGATTGCTTCCAAATAGGTAGGTTTAGAAGGAAAGTGATGTCGACCGCATTGTTAGTGGTAGAGATCATGATAGAAACTATCTGGAAGTGTGAACAGCGCAGCGGGCAGGCCTTTGTTGCGAGTGCAGCGCAGGCGCCGAACGTGCCGGGATGTAGGTCGCGACAAGTGCACGAATTGCGCGATGCATTCGTAAATACTACGTTTGCGTTTGCCGCATTTAAACGTGCGTTTCCTAAATGAACCGTTCCACTTCGACACCGGCACGTTTAAACATTCGACAGTTTCTTAATTATGGAAGGCTGATTTATCACTTTATTGCCATAACCGTATGTAATTGGAGCTGTTTTCCCACTATGGTAATCGTCGAATGTATTCGCGGAAGTCGCGGAACTTACTCATGTGTGCGGAAATGACACTAATGAGCGGAATACATGACGTTACCATAAGTGTGCTTGAAAGTTCAAAATGTAACTGTAAAAGCTACCTAAACATTTGTGGTAATTAGGCTTGTTTGTTTAGTTCTGTGTAGGCAGGTAGGTAATAAATGTATTCCACCTGCACTTAGCCTGAGCTTACTCATCCTGAATAATATTTTGACATTACTGACGAAATCGAAAGCTATACCCAGTACCCACAAAGGCATTTCCCAGCCGCGCGGTTAGGCCGGCCTTGTTCGAGAGAGGCGAGGCTCGAACGAAAATACTTCAAAACAGTCTCTTTGTTTGGATGGTGTGTTCAAATGCCACTTGTATGTCAGAGTGTCACGCTTTTGCGATTATAGAAGGTTACCTATTTGTAGCTTACTTATTTCGTGGAACTTAGCCGACAACGCCTACAACATGAGTTTAACTTGTAAAGGAGTTTTAGGTATATTAATGAATGTTAATACAATTTACGTAAGTAATTTTGTGTAGCAAGTACATACCGTAAAATGGGGTGAGTAGGCACAAAACCGAAGTTCAAACCCGGATAAAAGTTTACTTTTGTATGTGGCACATTGATTTATTTACAAAAAAGTGTTCCGGTTGTTTGTATTTTACTTTTTTTATGATGTTGTGTTCTTTACTTTAACGATAAACACAAAAAGTTGGAAATCCCACCTCACCCCGTAGTCCAAGTAGGTTGGGGTGAGGTGGGATTTCATAGGTACTAAGGTGAGTTAGGAAAATTGTTGGATCGACACTTTGGGATTATGAATATTAGAATAGTCTGATTTGTAATTAGAATTTATAAGTTACGTACTCGTAGCCTATAAAAACCAGCTCACCTCTGTCATCCCTACTCTCCCCATTCATGACCCAAATGTCCTCGCAATCCCTACTTACCCCATTTTACGGTACATGAGAATCTGTGCCCAGAAGAGGGACGTTTACAGTCTGATAATGATGATAATCTAGAGCAAGTGATTAGTAATTGTATACTGAAATGAGACGGCGTCTTACAAAACTTAAGTTTTGCAAGTTCGCCTCGAGCTTCGAATCTTCCAAGATTCAAGCTTGCAAATGTTGAGCAATTCGTTTTACTCTCAATGCCGTGCTGTAGGTACCTGAATAATGCTGCGAGTTTATATAGTCTCTCTCCGGTAAACAAAAGTTGAAATGAAATGTACAAGTAACTACTCTTTGTTATACAACGGCATATTCCATACGGATTTTCCAATTAACCAATTACTTAACCTTCGAAAAGTATTAGACGTGAATAAGTTTACCAAACTTGAATTACAGTATATACCTACGTTACAACAAAGTCAACAAACTGTTGTTATCTCGTTATCCAATGTCGCAATTCGTTAAATATAGTCACAGTCAGCCAAAAAAGTGGTCTACCAATTTTTTGGCTGACTGAAATTTTTTTGGCCTACCAAAAATTAGGTCTTTTATTAACTAACTAGATAGATAGATAGAAACATTTATTCATTGCCACAGAAGACACACAAACAAACAAACAACAACAAACAGACAAAGACAACTTGTTCTTTATAAATATAAAAACCGGCCAAGTGAGTGTCGGGCCACGCGCAAGGTAGGGTTCCGTAGTCGTTCACCCGTTACATTATGTGGACTTAAAAGTTCGCAAACTTATATTTACTATGTTTTTGACAGAATTAACAACATTATCTAAGGTATCAATGGAAATTGTACGAAGGTTTGCTTTTGCAAAGTACATTTCTGAAGTTCGACTATTACTCGTTAACTACTAACGTCTACTTAGCTGTGATAGTTTTCCTTTTAAATTCATTGTATATACTACTACCATGATTTTTTTCACATGCCTAGTAGCCACCGTTTAGCTGGCTGGGTGGGGGGGACACTTGACCATAACAAAAATTATCACTTCAAAGCTTAATATCACGCCAACCTATTCTTTAATCAAAAAATGCTTTTAGAAACCTTATAATATTTTTGAAAGAGATATCCAACGATACCCCACACGATAGGGTTTGGAAGAAAAAAAAATTGCACCACCACTTTACATGTAGGGGAGGTACCCTGAAAAAAATTTTTTTTAAAGATTTTATTCAACCGTTTTGTTGGCGTCATTGATATGTATACTCATGCCAAATTACAGCTTTCTAGTACTAACGGTTACTGCGAAAAACGGGGGTCGGACGGACGGACGGACGGACATGGCGAAACTATAAGGGTTCCTTGTTTACTACGGAACCCTAAAAAGGGGTTAGTATCATTTCGTCTAAAACGCAACTGGTAGAAATAGATAGCAACTCGTCTAAAACGCAACTGGTCACTGCATCAAAACGCAGCTAAATACAAGTCGCCTGAAAAGCAAATGGTCTAAAATACATGTAGGTCTAAAATAAATGTATTTTTCATCTCTCCTGTTCGGAAAGTTCGATTTTCATGAGTAGATAGCCGGGTTGAAAATCGCTCTTCCAACCCTAGGGTGGAAAGTAATTTTTTTTTAATTTCCATAGGCCTGGGCTGCGCGCCTGCCGCGCTTGGGCGCTGCGCAGGAAGCCAGCCGCGGGCGCGCGGATTCAGCTGCTGGTGGCTGAAGCGCGTGTTTTTATTACTGAATCCTTAGCATATCATTTACTATTAATTTTATTTCTCAATTATTTTCCTCACAGTCGAAATGAAAAGTAGAGTGTTTAACTCGGGTGAAAGTACCCATTTCACCCTTGAACTATTGGCGCTCTCACTTCGTTCGAGCGCCAAAATATCTCGGGTGGAATGGGTCCCCTTCGACCCTTGGTTAACAATCTACTATTTCACTTCTCATGCTCGAAAAGTGTGTCAAATTAGACTTGTGAAGCGGGCCTAAAGTAGTACATTTAAGCCCTAGGGAAAATATGTATACATATTTATGATTTACAATACATTTTAATTTGACTAATCAAAATACTTCACCGATTAAATCCACCAATCACAGAAAAGTAATTTGACAGATTAAGGCTGGGTTGCACCAAACCGTCTGTAATAATCGTAAGCGGTGTTCGTCAAATCTGATAGTATGGAAAGTTTGACAAGTTTCTATGGGATGACAGCTGCCGGCGCCATATTTGACGATGACCGGCCTGTGTTCGTATGTTGGTGCAACTGACCCTAAAACATATTTGGTAAAAATATCAACCAACCAGAACACAGCTGTACTAAAATCGACCAATCAGGAAAGACGTTTTTCAGTTCTCTAAACATTAAGCGGTGTCTATGGTCAAAGCAATTACTCCTCTTAAAAGAAAAAAAAGCGCATGATGCATCTCTTTCTTTAATATAGCAAAAGAAAGGGAGGCGAATACGCAAAGCAAACACGCATAGCGAGACATATGGTGCTGGCTTTAGAAAAAAAAACATGCTGTCAAATTAGACATACATACACCCGCCAAGAGTTAAATTATTCATTTAAGATGGATAATTTGTGTTTATGTGTTTTCTCGCAATCGAAGTGAAAAGTAGAGTGTATAACTCGGGCCTAAAAGCCATATTACTACTCGAACAATTTTCCCTCTCTACGTTCGGGAAAATAACCATCTCGTGGTAATATGACTTACTTTAGACCCTTGTCAAACAATCTACTATTAGACCATTTGTTTTCAGACGACTTGTATTTAGCTGCGTTTTGATGCAGTGACCAGTTGCGTTTTAGACGAGTTGCCATTTCTACCAGTTGCGTTTTAGACGAAATGATACTAACCCAAAAAAAGCATTAATCATTTATTTATTCGTAAGTTTGATAATTGGGATCTTGAAAACGACTCCAAAGAAGAACAAAGATAGAGCTACAGTAAGCTGCAAAAAGATATACCACGATTAATCTGTCCAAAAATAGCTTCGCTAGACTCTATTAACCGTTGATAGAGTACACAGATTCGCGAAAAATCGATCTGGCTATGTCTCGTCTTCGGAAAACCGTAAAGGAAGCCAACTTTTTCAGGTTATCTAATCATTACTTATTGTATGTATTTGTTATTGTATTTTGTCGTGCTTTTGTTTGTTCCGCAATAAATGTGAATCACTTATTGTTTTCAGAATGGTTAATTATTGGTTTACTTATAATGTTTTAAGGTGATTGGTAGATACTCTTACTAAAAGTATGGAGGTAAAACGTGATTGATAAATGGCCTGTTTGCTGAATACCTACCATATGTTATAAGTTATAAGTGCGGTTTATTAATGTTATCTTCAAGAACAATGACAATCTATCAAACATTTTGAAATATTGTTTCCACGTTGAAAGTTCTAATTTGTTTCCAACAATAAGCTGGAAGTGTATTAGCGCCTTACACAACCGGCCATTTTAACATTATCTGATCTGACATTCAATTACTTCCAACTTGAAGTATAATAGTAGCATTCTGTCTGTTGCATGTTGATGCAATTTATGCCATTTCGGATATCGCTTTCTTGCCATTTCAGATCACAAGGGACACTGTTCTAATCTTTGAATAGGTCAACGTAAGTTAGGCGTTGTTCCAGGTCCAGGCACCTTAATCGAACCAACTATATTTTGCGGCATTGCAGCAGAGCAGAAGACCATATAGTTGTAGGTCCTCAAAAATATGTGAAAATGTACCGTATAAATGAGTAAGAATAGGTTTTTATACCACGTCGGTGGCAAACAAGCGTACGGCTCGCATGATGCTAAGAATTAATGCTTGCAACTCCAGGGGTGTTTTATTTCACTTTTCATTTATTTATTCATCGAACAATATACATTGCGTTTGAACTTCACTACACGTTTTGCTGACCCCTTATAGTAGATTGTTAACCAAGGGCTGAAAGCCTCGAACTATTGGCGCTCTCACTTCGTTCGAGCGCCAAAATATCTCGGCAGAAATGGGTGGTTTCACCCGAGTAAAACACTCTGCTTTTCATTTCGAATACGAGGAAAGTAAAATATTTAAAAATAAAAAAATATTTGTGGACAAACTTACACTAAACTAGACCTAGTCCCAAACCAAGTAAAGCTTGTACTAACGCGACGATATACACACATTACTTGAATACATAGTAAACACCCACAACAATTATACGTGTTCGAGAATCGAACCCGGGACCTCCAGCTTCGTAGACAAAAAAATCAAATATGCACATTTTCGTTTCATTTTTCACAAAAAACAAGATGTAAAACAATATTGACGACATGATGTAAAAATTAGGAACTGTTTGCAACGCGAAATACTTGTTAAATTCAATAACAATATGCACAAACATTTTCTGAATCAGTGAAAAAATCATTTTGGCGGGAACTGTTGACTGACGTTAATGGTGTTTGTGTATGGACCATTTTATTTCATTTATTTTTAATAAAAAAATAATCGGCTCACGCTCAGACTAATTAGACTCGACATCAAATAATAATACCTACTGAACGAGATGGTCATATACAACTTTATATAAGAGCGACAGAGTGAGACATATGATTTGTTGTCCTTGTCATAGCTTCCCTTTTTTTAACTGCCACAAATTATTGATATTACTTTCGACTGTGGAAAAAAAAAAACAAACAATTTAAGGAGGTTGTTTACGGTAAGCAGTCAGGCATTTGAAAAAGTATAGGATCTCTGTAGAATCTGTACTATGTGGCTGTATTAGGTTACTGCCGTTGCCCAATTTTTTTTTTTATCATTTTAGTTTTGGAGCGAGCCTCCATTGACTAATAATCTGTCTCCAGGGCGCCCCGAAGGGGTGCCCCGGGTGCACGGGTACAAAAATTACAAGTGGAGAAAGAAAAGAAGATTGCCTGGGGCCTTAAGGGCCGCAGGTCTTTTCCTCTGAAATCAGGGGTCTGAGGTCATAATATGAGGTATGAATATAGAAGTTATATGTATATAAATGGTCAGTAGAGTCAGTCTGTTAATATAGTAAGGTAAAAAGGAAGGATCCAAATATCAGGGTTTGCCCAACCTTTGGTCTATTTTTAAAAACCCCAAGCGGTGCCCTATTAGGGCCTGGTGGGGGAGTGTACTCCGATAGTTTGAGCTGTGGATGGATCTCTGAAGCGGACTCTCCGCCTTATACGGTGCGGTCTGTAGGGTGCTGTACTGCTGTAGGACGGGCGACTCCCATATTGCGTAGTCTGTTAATGATATTGTTCAGTTCATAACTGTCTGTGATTCTAGATACTTCAATGGCGTGCGACAGCTTAAGGTGAGATGGAGGAAGCCTGCAGCAGGTTTCATTTATTCTTTTAGAGAGAGGGTCCGGAGGGTCAAACAAAATATTTTTAGGCCTGCGTTTTTCTTTTTTCGCGTTTGGTTTGGGGGTGTAGCCAACCGCCTTTTGTACTAGGGGATTCAGGTGGTGTGCCGCTGCGTCAAAAAACCGCCTTGACGCCATTGCCAGATGTTGCATAACAGGCTCCATCCCCACGTTCCCATGGAGATCGGCGATCCTGACAAACCAGGGAGCGCCGATCATCCTGCGCAGGAACCTGCTCTGCAACACCTGGAACTTTGCCAGACGGCTAGTCGGCACATGGGCAAACACCCCGCTGGCGTAGGTGAGTATTGGTCGTATACATGTTTTGTAGAGGGTTAGTTTATGCCTCATTGCCATTTTGGATTTTGAGTTAACCAAGAGGCTTAGTCGCCCCTGGACGAAAGCCGCGCGGTCCCTGACTTTCTTTATGTGAGGGAGGAATGATAGTCTTTTGTCTAGAGTGACTCCCAGGTACTTGGCCTCTGGGAGCCACTCTATAGGCCTATTATATAAGTGGAGTGTGGGGTGGTGAGCCACAGTCAAATACCTGCGATCTGAGACATTCTTTGTTTTACCGACCTTGTTAAGTAATGTACTAATACCTACCTATTACGATCCCGATAACACTTTAACTCATTCAGCGCCGAGGCGAGGACATAATATCGGGATCACCGTTCGCGATCAGCGTAGCGCGTTGCACTCGTCGGCAATCAATGTGTTAAGGAATGTTATACCTATTTAAAAATGTCGGTCATATGTATGTAGATAATTAACGGGTAGGTACTAATACATTTTCGTAGCAAGTTCGTCATTGTTAGATATCTTACTTTATACTTATTGAAGAATCAGTTGTTCATTATTTTCGATCATGCTGTCATGCATATATTATTTGAGCTTTACCTACTTAAGTGTCAATTCGACCAAACTCGAATAAGGTTCTTTCCAAGATTAGCCCATACCTTTGATGGTGACGATTAAAAATATCGGATTAAGTTCTTATTCCTTAAGGGCTAAGTTGAGTTTCTAGAGAGTCAAGCGGTCCTTTTGTATGTTATTTAACATCTAAGTATGTTTCAAATACAAAAGCTCGTGCTCATTTAACATAATCGGTTGGTCTTTGACTCTAAACAACAGTGCTGCTCTTTGAAAGATTCCGAAACGTGGGTAAAACAATTAAGCCAAAACAAAAGTAATAGTTCGTAGATTAAGTAATCTGCAGAGCTTGCCAAATACGGAAATGAGTTCACGGCGTTCAGCATATAGCAGGTGCATCTGCGGAGGCGAATGTATCTTCAAACAACTTACATTATGCGTTCACGTTGTTATTCATACGTAACCCGTTCCATAGGTACTATTTATTACATGTTTTATTGTGTGTATTACAAAAGGAGATGAAACGCTTCATTCAATCTCACACTAGCTATTGCATTGAGTCAATTTGAGTCGAATGACTGGCAGGCAGAAAATTAGTACTAAAGTAGACTCGTCCAAATCCAGCTCAATTGTCTGTTAATTGGCTACAGGCGTCACGATTTTTGAGCAATCTGCCATGAGTAGCATTGAATAGTTTAGTTAATGTTCGCTTGTTTGTTAGGTAAACCGAATAAAAATTGAAGTTTCTTCATCCATTAATCAACATCAAAATTAGAAAATTACATTCCTTAGAATGGACATATAATACATATACAGTACACCATACATTTTTTTAATTTTATCACAGGATCTAACGTAACACGTACCCAGCAGTTGGATTGTTACCTAATTTTCTAAATTTTATCATTTTGGTCATTGATCTAAGCTCACAAAGTAATCAACATCATTCCGTAGAATAGCAGGTTTTTTAAATGTAGATACAATCTTTTTTTTTATTTACCACTTTAAACTCTCGAACTTTGTAAACATACTTCATATCCGCGACCACGGCCGGTGCAACCCGTGTCGAACATCGGTACGGTAACAAAGGTAAATACATAAACATCGCGTTAGGCTCGTTAAAACAAATCTTTTAAGTTTTTTTTTTTGTTTAGCTGGGCTATGGCTGGACGGCGCCGCGACGGTGTCGCGCGCACCGGCCGCCGGAGTCGACGATGTCTGTGAGCAGCGACATCCGGTTCACGCGGCGCAAGCTCAGCCGGCCGTGCCGCGGCTGCTGCGCCGCGCTCGCCGCGCTGCTGGTGCTGCTGCTGTTGGCCGCCATCGCTGTCTACCTCGGCCGTGGGTACCATTACACTGTGTGTCCTCCTCTAGTCCAAGCTGGTGTACGTCCGGACGCAACGGCCGCCGGAGTCGAAGATGTCGGTGCGGCGGCGCTGCTGGTCGCAGCAGCAGCTGCTGGCCGCCATCGCTGTCTACCTCGGCCGTGGGTACCATTACACTGTGTGTCCTCCTCTAGTCCAAGCTGGTGTACGTCCGGACGCAACGGCCGCCGGAGTCGAAGATGTCGGTGCGGCGGCGCTGCTGGTCGCAGCAGCAGCTGCTGGCCGCCATCGCTGTCTACCTCGGCCGTGGGTACCATTACACTGTGTGTCCTCCTCTAGTCCAAGCTGGTGTACGTCCGGACGCAACGGCCGCCGGAGTCGAAGATGTCGGTGCGGCGGCGCTGCTGGTCGCAGCAGCAGCTGCTGGCCGCCATCGCTGTCTACCTCGGCCGTGGGTACCATTACACTGTGTGTCCTCCTCTAGTCCAAGCTGGTGTACGTCCGGACGCAACGGCCGCCGGAGTCGAAGATGTCGGTGCGGCGGCGCTGCTGGTCGCAGCAGCAGCTGCTGGCCGCCATCGCTGTCTACCTCGGCCGTGGGTACCATTACACTGTGTGTCCTCCTCTAGTCCAAGCTGGTGTACGTCCGGACGCAACGGCCGCCGGAGTCGACGATGTCGGTGCGGCGGCGCTGCTGGTCGCAGCAGCAGCTGCTGGCCGCCATCGCTGTCTACCTCGGCCGTGGGTACCATTACAGTGTGTGTCCTCCTCTAGTCCAACCTGGTGTACGGCCGGACGCAACGGCTGCCGGAGTCGACGATGTCGGTGCGGCGGCGCTGCTGGTCGCAGCAGCAGCTGCTGGCCGCCATCGCTGTCTACCTCGGCCGTGGGTACCATTACAGTGTGTGTCCTCCTCTAGTCCAACCTGGTGTAAGGCCGGACGCAACGGCTGCCGGAGTCGACGATGTCGGTACGGCGGCGCTGCTGGTCGCAGCAGCAGCTGCTGGCCGCCATCGCTGTCTACCTCGGCCGTGGGTACCATTACAGTGTGTGTCCTCCTCTAGTCCAACCTGGTGTACGGCCGGACGCAACGGCTGCCGGAGTCGACGATGTCGGTGCGGCGGCGCTGCTAGTCGCAGCAGCAGCTGCTGGCCGCCATCGCTGTCTACCTCGGCCGTGGGTACCATTACAGTGTGTGTCCTCCTCTAGTCCAACCTGGTGTACGGCCGGACGCAACGGCTGCCGGAGTCGACGATGTCGGTACGGCGGCGCTGCTGGTCGCAGCAGCAGCTGCTGGCCGCCATCGCTGTCTACCTCGGCCGTGGGTACCATTACACTATGAATCCTCCTCTAGTCTACGCTGGTGCACGGCCGGACGCAACGGCCGCTGGAGCCGCGGCGATGTCACGCGTCGCAAGCCGAGCGATTTGTGTGTCCCCATGCATTTTTATAAGTATTGTACACCTACTCGTGTTTTTTATACGATCGTATGTTTAAAGTTACGAGTCTACGAGTTCATCTTTGTCAAGAGGTTTGTTAGACACGCATTGTTATATGTTGAGATACGTAATCAGCAAAGTTCTCAGTTCACAATATTGCATCATAAGAACTAAAAACAACTTTATATGTAGATCAAATATATTTTAACTTCCTGATATTTTAACTATGTAGTTATGCCAAACTTTTTCATATCACATCTCGGTAATTAATTGCGTAATCTTGCTTCGTTTCGTTATTTCAATACTCAGATGACATGCATATCCGTCGTTAATACATATTTCGGTTACATAAACATAATTAACCCTTTGACCGGCAAGAACCTATAAAGTGGTTGTGTCGTCGTGCCCACCACGCCAACAACCACTTAAAAGGTCGGAGTGAAGGTGTACTTTGATCATGAATAAGATCATTAATGAACTGTTTTTATTGGTTTAGACATTACACCAATTCAACAGTGCTTGCGCTTGCAGTGGGCACGACGAGACACTACTTATCGCTTTGGCGGTCAAAGGGTTAATGGTAAAGGCACATCTTATAAATATGTATGTGCATTTTCATTTCATATCATGACTATTCATGACTATGAGTATGAGTCACGTTTATAGACGGTACGGTACGGTACCAATAGCAATTATAATGAAATCGTTAGTAAATCCTCGCGCGTTTGATTAATGGTTATTCAGTACATGTTTGTTAGTAAACAGTGAATAGTTGTGTTCATCATAGGTGGAGGCGGAGGTGGCGACAAGCGAACGCGGGCGGAGCGCCCGTCACCGCGTGAACGCAAAGGCCGGCTAGTCGCCCGGTGCGAATGGCCTTGCCATCGCGACAAGTGGACGTATTGTATATGAAGCATTCAATGATGTTTTCATCACGATTAAAGATAAGCAAAGTTAACTGCTGCATACAAAAGTTACGAACAATTAACTGGACGGAGACAATGTGACTTTCGCATCAGCTAACAGTTTTTTAAGACAATCATTAAGGCATCGTAATGATTCTATTTAATAGCAGGACCCAACATGGCATGATGGCACGGGTGTAACGGACGCAATCTCCCAACACGTAGCAACCTTAAAATTTTATTACACACCCGATTAAGTACGTACAATACGTAGGTGCTATATGCTTATGCTTATAAATACCCTCTTTACAGACATGTACCTGTTTGGCGATCCTCTAAACCGGCAAACATTCCGAGGCTCGTTTGTGACGGCCCTCGGGGAGGGGGCCGAGGAGGGGGAGGACTCCAAGGGCAATCACACGCGGGAGGGAGACATGCAGCGAGCCCTCCACGATCTCTACCGGAATTCCGAGCTTAGGTCCTGTTTTGTATCTGCGGATATACTCGCTTTAGACAGGTAAATATTTGAAATATTTAAATAACTTTGTAAAGTATTTTCAGTTCAATAATATAGCCCAAGCGCTGAGTTTCATAAGACCCTAAGCACGATTTAGTTATTTGCTACCACTCCGCTAGCGTTGAGCGTTGTAATATTACCGCAGTGTCTTGGTAAACCTACTTGCGGAGTACAATCTGAAAGTTACCTATTTTGTCACAGCGATAAACGGCATGAGCTAATAGTGACTGATTAATTTTCCGGTCAACGGATTTGGGAAAAACTTCTCGCTTACCATTTGCCGGAATAAGGTCTATTACATAAGAAGGTGCAAAACACGAAAAACATCGGCATTCAGTCGTTTCGAATGCACCAACAGTCGATATGGTAGGTTATAGAGAAAGTTCACTTTCTTGTGATCTCGACGAGGTCGGATCGAGCGTGCTACACTGTTGTAAATTGAAGCAAAAGCACGTAGTACTAAGTTAAAACTATGCTTAAGAGCCTGACAAGACCTAAAAAAGTCCCGCTCTAACACGCGTGAGTTTCCAATTAACCATCCCGCTCTTTAGGGAAGCTCTCTGCGCGCAGAATAGCAAATAAACTCTACAATAATATTGAAATAAAAAAAAGTGCGGATTATTTGTGAAATATGGCTCGTTGGCGGTTTAGGTATGAATATTTTGACTTTATGTTTTTAATTGCCGACCCATACGTAATAAAAATAAAGACATAGAACCGTTTAATGATGATTTTATGATAAAACTTTGCAATTATTTTCTATCGAGCCGATTTCGTCCAATTATGTATCGAGTCCATACACGGTCTTTGAAATATAATGAATATAGACTTTTTTTTTAACTGCTTAAATAACATCAATTTCAACAAAATTAGGTCTTGACAGCCTCTTAACAACCGCGAAGTTTTCTAAAGAAACATGATTACTATATGATTATTTAATATCGCTGTAATTTATATAATAGTATAGGCAATGATAATTAACTGGCGATTTAAATAGGATTTCTCCCATCCCATTTCATACTGTATTTTATCACACGCGAATCAATTATTGACTTGTAAATTGCATATATTACCTACATCTACCTACTTTTGTTTATAAATACAACGACCGTGGCAAACAAGGGTACGGTCCACCTGATCCTAAACGAACTCTTATTCTTATTTTTTATAATTTGGCATAGTAAACAATGCAATAAAACAATAATAAACGTTAATAAACGTTGCCATAGGTACACTTAATGACTAACTTCATTAATTTTTAATGTAGGTAAACCTTCTTTTTCAACGGCTATTGACTACTAGCGCTTGTGGAAAGGTGTCGGTAAGGTATAACACCGTTCGCCGTTAGCACTATGTCGTGTTTGTAATGTCTAACTAATCTACGTAGTTAATGCTCTCAAAAGAGCAATTGTTGCATTTAGGTACGGCCACTTACAAAACTACAAAAGATCAACGATCGCATGATAGAGGCTGGGCTTCATTAGTGGTAATGCGGTGCACTACGATTATGGCCATTATGTCGGCTGCGTAACCTAACTACGACATATGTATTGTAATATTGACATGAGAAAGTTTATACGTGGCCGGTTTCAAAGCTTTTTATGTATGGCACGTTGTTGAAAATACAGTGAAGGTCGATAAAAGCGTTCGCGCGGGTCGCACGCGGGCCTTTCTTTACGTGGCTCGAATTGTAAAGTAAATGAAACCACACGGAAAATGAGAAATTGCCTATCCGTGTCGCGCGGTTGTTACGAGACACCTCGGGTACAATGAGAATAAGAAACTGTGCCAGTAAGGGTTCGGCACAGTTATAAATGCCAGATTTTACAGCTTGTAGGCAATACTTACAATTATACTTACTTCTATGGTATAGTGCGCGCCGCCACGAAGGCGCGCCCCTCCACAACCTAAGCTGTACAACTGCGCACAGATTAGTATGATATGAGATTCGCTGTGGAGGGACGCGTCGTCGTGGATGGCGCGCACTACCTGTGGCATTATTTAATGTTAATTACCTAATAATAGAAAGTTAACCCACGCAAGGGCAATAATAATAATATTCAAATTAAGTATGTAATATGGACGTAATATATGCCGTATACTTATAGTGTCACAATAATTAGACACCTAAGTGCCCACTTTACGGGCAGAAAGTAGACTTTAACGGTCGTACGAGGAAACGAAAACTTAACGTGCGATACCTAGTTCCTTGTACTAACTTTCCGGTAATGTACAGATACAGTATACTATTGGCTGCAGTGCCTACATTGTGTACATAGATACCTTATTTACAAGTTTCAAGACTTGTGGATTTTTAACGATTAAGGTACCTACCTAATGCCCGTGAAAAATAATAGGTACCTACAAGAGAAAAGATCATTCTTTATTCCTTGATCTGAATCTCCCTTGGGAGTGGAGATGATATCGAACCGTGGAGGAGTAGAGAAGCTTTAAAAGTCGTTTTGTTTCACACTCCACCTGATCATGGATACATATAGGTACATACACCATTATATGACATACTTAAGATTGAAAGTGCTCCAGGTGTTAATTATTAGATCGGTGTCCACTACTGATACATTTACCTTATATAACAAGTATAGGTATACTTGTCAAAATGTTTTATTATTCCGTGGTTAAAGGATGATACACGCCAGACCGTTCCGTGTCCGGGCCGGCCCGTTTTCTAGTACAAGAAATCGACGGCCGTCGCGCGTCCGGTCTCACGGAACGGTCTAGCGTGAATCATCCTTAAAGCGTGGAAATATAAATTATTTTAGCGATTATGAATTCGAAACACTCATTAATTCCTTTAGACTTTTAGAGTAATTACAGTTCTAGACTCAAATTTAATTTATACTCAAAGGGAGTGCCTCTAATACATACACTCCTGCATACGCACGATGGGAGTCATGACTCTTACGAGTATATGAGTACTATGTAGGTACATGTACACTCGCGGACTTTAATTGTTGAGCCTCACTTTATACCCACTGAACATTTCATAGCTTAACTAAAATGCCCAGTATAAAGTTAAACTATACATGTCTCCACAATTAATGTCCGTGACCGTACCTACACTTACCGAAGGAGTATAATTTTTCAGTGTGGAGGATGGTACGCGCGTGCATTTCGAGGTGTCGTTCGAGCCCATCTTCACGGCGGTGAGCACGGGCGAGGTGACAGCTGTGCTGGCGCGCGAGCTGGCTGCGCCCACTGGCTACTTCAATGCCACCGTGCTGCCAGAGACACTGCACATAGAGGTTACTTATTTTTATCAGTTTGACATTGGCGACTCTATACAGTACTTGCCCTCCGACGAAAGAAACTAACATCATCATCATCATCATCCTCAGCCTGTATTCGTCCACTGCTGGACATAGGCCTTCCCTAATTCGCGCCCCCACACCCGGACAAGACACAAACGAAAAAAACAAACAATAAAAAAAATTGTTGTGCCCGGAGCTATCCGGGGGATGGCGGATGTTACAGGTGTGCGGGTGTATTTGTATAATGAAAACACTTGTAAACAACATAAACATACATTTAATTTTGTTAGTTAGCTATCGACAGTATCGACAGGAAGCTGCAAAATGTTTTCAATAACACACAATAGGAATAACAAAGTTCAGGACATATTAGCACCTGGGGGTCTGTGTTGGTCGCGCGATACCGTGATTATAAACGACAATATATAAAGCATCTGTCACTTTCTGATACCACTCGATAGATAGTGACAGATGCTTTATCTTGTCGATGTCGTTTATCACGGTACCCACCGCGCGACCATGATTCAGGGCCTGTTCTCAAGAAACGATAACAAAGAGTTTCTCTTCAGTTTTTCTGTTTCTTCTTTCATGTCTTATTTCCAACTTATGTACAAATATATTATGAGCAAATAAAAATCTTTGAATCTTCATACTGACTTTTTGAAACTTTACAATAAATCTGTGAGTATATTTTGACACACTAAATTTGATCTGCTGCGTACTGCATTAAAGGTTCCTATAGAATCTATATAGGTACCTACTCCTTTTTACAACCGATCTAAAACGTACCTAACTAGGTACCTACGCGCGTAAATTACATGTATTACTCGCACGTCACGTACATCGTACATACCACACGTATCTGTATTTATATTCAATAATATATACCTAAGTTGCTAATCCCTCTACATCAGCGGTCGGCAACAGGCGGCCCGCGAGCCCCTTCCGTGCGGCCCGCGAGCCTCCCCGGCTTTATTGTTTGTATAGGCGTTAGAGAGTATGAAGTATTTTCCACACCTACAACCCAATGTTCAAAAAATTTCGCGCTCGCTTCGCTCGCGTTTGTGTCTACATGACTTGATCCATATGAAGTATTTTCCAGACCTGCATCATAATATTTGCAAAATTTCGCGCTCGCTACGCTCGCGTTTTCAACGAGATGTGTTAATATGAGTTGATGCGTATGAACTATTTGTCGCATTTGCATCATAGTGTTCGAAAAATTTCGCGCTTGCGTTTACATGTACATGACTTGATGCGTATGCGTATGGAGTATTTTCCGCACCTCCATCATAATGTTCGAAAAATTTCGCGCTCGGTACGCTCGCATTTTCATCTACGAGTACATGTGTTATGACTTGATGCGTATGAAGTTTTTACCGCATTTGCACCAGTATTCAAAAAATTTCGCGCTTGCGTTTACATGTAGTCAGCGCATGAAAATGTTGAGCATACTTAGAACCTTGTCACATCGAAATCTAAGAAATATTTAGACTGAAACGTCATAAAATTTTCAACCTCTTTAATTTGACAAAGTACAAAAGTGCTCAACATTTTCGTTGGCCCACAGTACATGACTTGATGCGTATGCGTATGGAGTATTTTCCGCACCTCCACCATAATGTTCGAAAAATTTCGCGCTCGGTACGCTCGCATTTTCATCTACATATGTGTTATGACTTGATGCGTATGAAGTTTTTGCCGCATTTGCACCAGTGTTCAAAAAATTTCGCGCTCGCTGCGCTCGCGTTTTCATCTAGGTGTGTTGTGACGCTTATGACTTTATGACCCCACCCTCCCTTAAAGTTTCTATATCTGCATGCTTGCATTGATCGAATGAATCGCGAAATTACGATGCGGTTGAAATGCGAATTATGTGGTTCAGGTAAGGAAACTTTCGGGTTTGTCTGTGAAAAGTCGTTTTTTTTCGTCTTTCTCGTTTATAAAGTAAAAAGGGTGCGAATTTGTACTACATTACTGCCGCATATATGGCGTACCAATTTGTTTCGAGTTGATATAGTTATAGACAGTGATCATTATTATCATCTGCGGCCCGCGAAGATTTTTTAGCTACTATGTGGCCCGTAGGTGCTAAAAGGTTGCCGACCCCTGCTCTACATGAAAAGGGCTGATTCCTTGCAAGTTCTTATGTTCATATAGGAAGGAGTAAAGGGTGTCCAATTATGCATGACGAAGGAATACATTAGCGACAGCATTTCGTGAATCACATTCCATTACATAAAACTCTCTACCTCGAATATACCCTTTTTAGTAAAAGTGTAGCTTAGTCAGTTACGTAATCCAACGCTTAACATATTGAAATAGTAGTTTATGCAACTGGTACATAATGAGGGGCATTAAAACACGAGTGTGTTTTATGAAACGAGCCGAAGGCGAGTTTCATAATAAGGTCACACGAGTGTTTTAATGCCTAATTATGTACAGTTGCATACATTACTTTATCTACACACATATTATAACTACTCTAAGATGGGTTCAGAAACCGTTGTAAATAAATACAATAATTGTGTTAATACAACCTTTTTTGCACGGTTGCGGAAATATCGAAATCAGAACTGGCAACCAATACCTGAATGTTATTTTAAAAAGTAAAGAGTCCCTATTCTGATGTGATCATGTCGTTCTAGCTCAAATTTCGTGCGATAGTGGATATATACTAAAAAAACATCGAGCTGACATTTCGCATCGACTGAATTTGAATTTTCAGTGATACTAGAATAGGGACATGTCAACTTTGACATTTAAATTTTGACAGTTTTGTTTGACGTTTTTATATTTTAACATCATATATGAGATTAAAATTAAAAATTATATTACTGCTGTAGCCTTAGCCACAGATAAGAAAATTGCCATAAATTCATTGAATGTTGAAATGAGAGTCATTTTCTACGGTTTCCGAACGCATATTAGAGGATTTATGATATGTGTGTAGATAAAAAATTAAACATGTCAATTTCCATAGTTAATCTATGAAGTATCCAGTATAAAGTGAGCTCTCAATGGTTCAACAATAATTCCGTGACCATCCGTGACCGTTCACTACAGTCACAAAGTGCAATAATATCTGACATGACAAATTGCTCCTCTGTGGAGACCTTCGCGTGTTAGTTTTGAGCATCTTGTCTTAACTTTATTGTAGCGACTGTACATTAACTGCGAAATCAACTATGCTAATCAAACGATCAGAAGTGTCAAATGCTCTGGAATTATAAAAAACAATCGTAATACCGACTCCGTTGCGATAACAATAGGGATGTTGACAGCAAATAAGAAAATCAATGAATCCGAATTTTCTCGAAAAAGGATCAAATTCTCAAACAAATAGCGAAAAAAGTAATTCAAAAGAATAAATAATTACATAATTATAATTCTTCAAAGTTTTATGAGGGGGCATTTTCTGTCCCTGTTCCGCAAAACGCACCTCTGTATTGAACGATCGTCATTTACTATGGCGCTCGAGGTCAGTGACGTCACTGATCTGTAGCGCTTTCTCTCTCGAACTAAAGACATTCTAACGGTTGTAGTTTCGTTATTTTTTGACATATTTGAATAGGATTTTCACTATTTGGCATAGTTTTATGTATTCTTTCGTATGGAGTAATAATAAATTTTGAGTCAACATCCCTATAGTCTTTTATCTACACCCATATAGTAAATCCTCTTTAATAAGTTCAAATACCGTAGATAAGACCCCGCTTTATGATATACTGTGCGGCTGTTGCGTGCGTCCCCTATTAGATCACGAAATATAACACTTAAATGAGATCACGTACCTACAAAATTAAGACACAGCTGCGGGCTGGCGGCGGAGGCGCGGGCCGGCCTGTCGAAGCAAACATGGCGCACGCCGGCGAGAAGTGCCCACACGAAACACATGAAAGAGGATTTAATATATGGATGTAGATAAAGTAGTGTATGCAACTGTACATAATTAGGCATTAAAACACGAGTGTGACCTTAATATGAAACTCGCCTTCGGCTCGTTTCATAAAACACACTCGTGTTTTAATGCCCCTCATTATGTACCAGTTGCATAAACTACTATTATATCTAAGATATATTATGCGTTGCGTTCATTAGTTGCGTAAATTTATTTCCCTGCCTGTATGTACAATGAATGAAAGTCGTCTTTGCCGATACACAATTGAGATATGTAAGAATGGGTGATAATTTATTTTCCATCGTGTACGCGAGAAATATAAAACATCGGCTAGGTAGTGCAAACTATCATACTAGCTACTATTATGTGGTGAGAAGTGAATAGATTATATCTACCACAATTACCATCGTAATCGTGACGTTAGCAAGCTTACGTACAACCGCTGACATTGTTTTCTGATTTCTACATTCCAGGAAAGTACAGTGATATCATCTCAAGCGCTGCAGGAGACCGACGCGACTCTCGTCGACACGCCCACCACAGAAGCGGTAACAGCGGAGACCGTAGAAGAAACGAGAGAGTGCGCCCCCATAACACTCTCTCTGTGCTCGTCTCTGCCTTACAACGCCACCACATACCCCAACCTCGTGGGACATCAGAATAAGGACGCGTTGCTGAAAGATCTGGTCGCATTTAGAGAACTCTTGGATGCGGAATGCTCTCACCTTGCTCAGGTAAATACCTAATAAAATACCGTTCAAGAGGAATTTCCTCCCTCGCACGAGGTTGTGGAATGAACGAAGTGCCGAGGTTTTCCCGAAGGACTACAATATGGGGATCTTCAACAAAGGAGTGTATAAATTTTTAAAAGGGTCGGCAACGCGCATGTGACGCCCCTGGGGTTGCAAGCGTCCATAGGCTGCGGTCACACGCTTGTTTGCCACCGACGTTGTATAAAAAAACCATACTGTACCTATATAAAATAGGGAAAGCTTTTTAAGCATCACTTTATCAATTTTTTTTTATGAACCAATAAAATCCGGTTCGAAGGATCATAACATAAAGTATATCATCATACATAGAGTAGGTATAAGTTCTTGCCCATACTTTACGGGGTTTTGAATACCTACATATACGATCTTGCTAAATGGTTAGATGGGGTCAGATATGTATGTATCAGATACGAAGTTATAAAGTTCACTCGTTAGAAAATGGAATTTAAAAAAATACCAAATATCGGTCTAGGCATAATTTGCCTTAAAGTTTATTGTATAAATATATCAAAAGACAAAGTTTTTCACTAAAAAAAAGAAACATTCAGATATTCCACGGATTCAGATCAGACTTAGGTAACTAATTAGATACCTACCGAAACAGCATTAACGGCCTAGATTGCGGGCATTGACGTATAATTTCAGGTAATATCTTAATACCTAAATATCTTGCGATTCTTGCGAGAGCTCTTGAACGTTATTCGGTTTTTGTAAAAAAATACTATTTTAATTAGACAAAATAAACTAACGTTTACGGGTGCACGTCGGGCGTGATAATTCCGTATTTTCCGTAATGGTTATGATAGTAGATTATACACCCCCGTGGGGTATACTCTACTTTTCTCACCACCTTTGGCCAATTTTATACTTTATATTATTTAATATGGAATCGAGTATGATGACTATTTTAACAAAAAAGAAATGTTATTTTAATTCAAAATAAATATAAAAAATCTAGAAATCCTTATCCCTGAATTAGTCGAAATCGAGTATAGGTAATGACGATTTTTCGCAAAAAAAAGTTTTTTAAACTTAGACCTCAAAATAAATATAAAATTTGAAATCCTTATCCCTGAATTAGTGCCAGTTGCACCAACGTACGAACACAGACCGGTCATCGTCAAATATGGCGCCGGCAGCTGTCATCCCATAGAAACTTGTCAAACTTTCCATACAATCAGATTTGACGAACACCGCTTACGATTACAGACGGTTTGGTGCAACCCAGCCTTAGTCGGAATCGAGTATAATGACGATTTTTTGCAAAAAATGTTTTATTACGTTAAAACTCAAAATAAATATTAAATTTGAAATCCTTATCCCTGAATTAGTCGAAAACGAGTATAATGACGATTTTTCGCATATTTTTTTTTAACTTAAAACTCAAAATAAATATAAAATTTGAAATCCTTATCCCTGAATTAGTCGAAATCGAGTACTTATAATGACGATTTTTCGCAAAAAAATATTTTATTTCTCTTAAAACTGAAAATAAATATAAAATTTGAAATCCTAATCCCTGAATTAGTCGAAATCGAGTATAATGACGATTTTTAGCAAAAAAAGGCTTTTTTAACATAAAATTCAAAATTAATATATAAAATTTGAATTCCCTATACCCGAATTAGTCGAAATCGAGTATAATGACGATTTTTCGCAAAAATATTTTTTTTTTTACCTTAAAACTCAAATATAAAATTTGTAATCCTTATCCCTGAATTAGTCGAAATCAAGTATAATGACGATTTTTCGCATAATTTTTTTTTAAAACTTAAAACTCAAAATAAATATAATATTTGAAATCCTTACCCCTGAATTAGTCGAAATCGAGTATAATGACGATTTTTTTGCAAAATAGTACATTACTTACCAAGGGCGATAAAACAAAGAATGCCTCAGATCGCAGGTATTTTACGCCCGAGCCGAAGGCAAGGGCGATAAATATGCGATATGAGGCTTTCTTTATTATCGCCCGTGGTAAGTACAAAATTTTATGTCACCCCCTGGCCAGGAAGTGGGTTTTTTCGCGCGCGGAGCGTGCGATAATGGCCACTTTATGGCTAGGTGTGACATAAAATGTTTTTTTTTTAACTTAAAATTCAAAATAAAGATATAGTTTGTCTTTTTTTTAGAAAAAAACGGAACTAAAATCACGCGCTTGTCGCGCTACAGGCGGCGGCCGCCGACGCAGTCTTTTGTTTCGAACGCGACGTTCCAAATAAAACACGCAGCTGGTGTGCCGCCTCCTCGCCGCCGTGTGGACTTCACGAAATTAGACTCTAAGGACATAACAAAAAGAACTATGAAAAGTGAAATCACATTATTACCCGGCGGGTTATAATGAGATTCAGTACAATATTACAACCCGGCTTAAGCAAAGGGTTATAATGGTTTGCTTTCGGTAAGGGTTATCAGCGCGCAAGCAAGTCGGCCCGGTCAAACAGTTAAAGGTAACCAACGGTTAATTAGTGCCCTATTGGTGCTTCAAAATGAGCCCACCTCCAAAAAGTCTGGTCGAACAATCGCAATCTCAACCAGACCTCTCCAACATTAGTCTGATGGAGACGGATAAGGACCAGAAATCCTTCCGGAAAAGGAAACGTTCAGACAATGAGGATCAACTGACAACTGAACTAAGAGATTTTCGACAAGAATTTCTGTCCTTGTTAAAAGATTTTACCCAAAGTCAAACTTCTAAAATGGAGAAAATTGCAGATGATATTAAGACAATAAAAGACCAAATAAGCAACATACAATATACGACAGACAAACTTATAGAAGAACACAACGAACTTAAGACGGAGGTTACCGAACTTAAAAATAATGCCAGTGATGCAGCGCTAAAGGTCATCTCTCTTGAAACAGAAGTAAGAGACTTGAAGGAAAGGGTGAACCAAGGACTGCCTGGAATACCACCTATATCTCTCACATGTGAAGACATGGTGAAAGAAGTAAACGAGCGCTGCGTTCGAGAGAAAAACCTAATAATTATTGGGATACCGGAACAAACATCCGTGGATCAACAGGAAAGAGCCACCGCTGATACTGAAGAAGTCGTAAAACTAATCAAAATGACAGATACTGCGTGCCCCAGCCCGGTAACAAATGTACGCTTAGGAAAATATATACCAGGCAAGAAAAGACCTATTAAAGCGACCTTTAGTTCTGCTTCAACTGTAAAAACTATTCTCAGGAATAAAGCAAAAATAGAGCAAACCAACGTGAAATTCTACTCAGATAAGACAATATACCAACAGACCTACCTGAAGAATATTAAGGAAGAGCTGCAGACCCGGACAGAAAATGGAGAAACAAACCTTACTATAAAATATGTTAAAGGTGTACCAAGGATCGTTGAGATTGAGCCAAAAAACTAATTAAGAAAACCCCTGACAGTGACAAAAACACAGATCAAGAAATTACCTATCAAATTGTACACAATTATGAAGATCTGATTAAAACTAAAAAATCCTTATCAATATTATATTTAAACGTACGTAGCCTGGTACACCCTGGAAGACTAGATGAAATAAAATGTATTATGCAGGCGATTGGTAAAATACATATCATAGCATTAACTGAAACATGGGTGAAATCTGAAAATGAGGCTAAGATGCTATGTATTACTAACTACACTCATTATTACAATTATCGAAACCAAACAAGAGGAGGAGGAGTCTCTATGTTCGTGCACAATGATATAAAACAACATATTATTACAGACTCGTGTGTAGAAGACAACCATTTCCTGTGGGTACATATCGAAAAATTTGGTTTGGATATTGGTGTCATATATAAACCTGGACGTACAAACACAGAAAAATTCTTGGAAGTTTTATCTGAACAGCTGCAAAGGAGAAATCGGGCCCTACTGCTGGGGGACTTTAACTACAATTTACTGGAGACGTCAAAAAACATTAAGGAATATAAACTATTACTACGAGAAAATGGATACACCATTCTAAACAAACTGACTCAGCAATATAGCACTCGAGAAACGTCAGAAACAAAGACCATCCTAGACCATGTATGGTCTAATATAAAGGGTCACAAGTACCACATGGCCATAATACAGTCTAACATGTCTGACCATAAGCAACTATATATCGAAATGAAAGCTTGCCCGTCAATACCAAAACAACGAATAGAGTATGAATGTGTAAACTACAACACCCTGTACAAATCTGTGGAGCGCAAAATAGATAACGCCACAATTGACAATTATGAGGACTTAGAAACATTTTTAATCAACAATATAACCGAAAACAAATCAAAGAAAATGAAAATACTTAATCCCCCTAGAAACGATTGGATAAACAAAAGTGTAATTCAAGCAATCAACCATCGCAATACTCTATGGAAGAACTCCCACGAGACAGGTGAAGAAATATCAAAAGAAGAACTACGCATTGAAAGAAACAAGGTTTCAAGTTTAATACAAACAACGAAAGCAGACTACTATTATAAAGCTTTTAAACTATGTAAGGGGAAGCCTTTAAAAATGTGGGACCTAATTAACAACCTCTCGAATAATAAAATCAAATCGGATAGTTCGCAAATAAAGCTTAAAATCGGAACAAATATAATTTCAGATGGTAAAAAAGTTTGTGATTGTTTCAATAACTATTTTGCTAATATAGGGGCTACCTTGGCTAATAAAATACCTAGAGAATTTCACAATAATCAAATATTCACCAATACAGTATCAAGCAAAGATCTAAGTGTATTTAAACCGGCAACGACGGACGAAATCTCAAAAATAATAGACAACCTTAACCCAAACACAAGCTCGGGAATTGACGGTATCACAACAAAAATGCTGAAATGCCTTAAAAATCTAATATGTGTTGAACTTGCAAAATGTGTGAATAAGTGTTTCGATGATGGCGTCTTCCCAGATTCTCTCAAAGTTGCAAAGGTGAGGCCTATATTTAAATCCGGTGACACATTAGACCCCGGGAATTACAGACCCATATCAGTTCTGCCAGCCATATCTAAAATTTTCGAAAAGATTGTCCATCAACGACTTGCGGAATATCTTGAATCCATTAATTTCCTTTCCGATAAACAATATGGTTTTCGTCCTAAGTCTAATACATTGTCTGCAACTATAGACCTACTCACAGATGTTAAAGTCAATATAGATAATAAGAACACTGTACTTGGCATATTTGTAGACCTAAAAAAAGCTTTTGACACTGTAAGCCATTCTCTACTGTCAGAGAAGCTAAAAGCTTTAGGTATTTCTGGTAATGCATTGAACATTTTAAAATCATACTTGAAAAATCGTAAACAAATCACAAAAATAGGACAGATAGAGAGCAGTACCCAGGATATTGCATATGGTATTCCACAGGGATCTATTCTGGGGCCATTGCTGTTCCTTATTTATATAAATAATATTAATGAAGTTGGTCTTAAGGCACATTTAAAATTGTATGCTGACGATACATGCCTCTTTTATTCCGGTTCCAATATACAAACCTTAATAGAACAGGCGCAAAACGATTTAAACCAACTTCATAGGTGGCTGCTATGTAATTTACTAACTATTAATGAAACAAAGACAAAATATATCATATTTGCCGCAAAAAACAAAACCATACAAAGTCATGAACCTTTAGTTATAAATAGCGTAACATTGCAAAGCGTTAAACAGGAAAAATACCTAGGCCTCATTCTGGACGAAAAGCTGACATGGAACCCACATATAAACTCATTGCGAACAAAAATTATATCACTTACAGGTGCCATAAGAAGAATTGTGAGATGTTTACCCAATAAAGTTCGATACACTATTTATAACTCACTAGTCAAACCTCATTTGGATTATTTGATAGAAATCTGGGGCTCTGCTGCCAAATCTAATTTAAAAGCTTTACAAACCTCCCAAAATAAAATAGTCAAATTACTATTTAATTATAAACACCGCACACCAACTAGCATCGTATATAAAGAAACCAAAATACTAAACATCTCACAAACATACATTTATAATACATGTGTCTTAATTAGAAAAATAATAAACAAAAACATACATAGTCACATCACTTTTACCAAAAGATCAGAGGTTCAGAAAAGACTCACTCGACAAGCTAACAATTTAATACTTCGTCCACCCCGGACCCTTTATGGGAAAAAAACTATAATATATGAAGGAGCACAACTATACAACAGATTACCAAAAGATGTTAAAGATAGCAAATCTATGATAGTCTTTAAAAAGGCGCTGAAACAGCACATCTTGACGAAATAAGTTTATAAAAAAAAAAAAAAAAAACACAATCTTCTCTCACTTTGCATAATTCCAATACTTAAAAAAATTATAACTACTCAAAAATACAAAAAATAATATAAGTAAGTAAAAATAATAATAATAATATATAACAATTTTAACAATTGTATACATTACTACAAAGTAAGTAATTCATCAATTCATATAAATTATAATGATTATAAATAATTAATAATATCGTTGTTTTTCTCTGAACAAAAATAGTAAATAAATAAATAACCAATTAAATGTAGACCTAACAGGTTTAAAGGCTTCTCATCTAATATTAATAGTTTTTACCAATAGTTAAACTTTTACTCGCAATTCATTGTGTATGGGGTAACCGGCGTTTAACTAGTTCTACTGGCTCTGTGCATTCAATACAATGTTGTAGTGTAACTATTTGTTCTCTTGCTACCGCTTACCCTCCTTTTTGCTGCTACAGCGACAATGCTCGGCTAATTTGCATGATACCCTCTCTTACCTAGATTTAAGTACATATACATTGTCTTTCTCAGTAAGTGATTGTAAAATCTTATGAGAAATAAATATCTAAAACCGAAAAAAAAAAAAAAAGGTTTGCATGATATATAACTGGGCAATATCGAGCAGGTGGTGTGAAAAGTACAGTTACCTACTTTTTACGAATTCAAGTTACCCTTACACAGTGGCGGATTTACATATTTGCCGCCCCTAGGCTGTTCAAATTTCGCCGCCCCTGCTGACCCCCACAATTCAATACCCTATAGTTCCCAAACCTATTTATACTTTTTTCTTCGTTAAAAAAACGACTGTTTTTTGAAAAACAATTCTAAATGGTCGCAGAGAGCTGAATTTTGGCTAGTGAGGAGATATGGGTCCTCTGATTATAAAAAAAATTAAAATATCCAAAACGGCGGCCGTCAGAGACAAAACAATTTTCGAGTAATTTTTGCGAGGGCGAGCTTCAGGCCGCGAGCCGCGAGGCCGCAGGCCGAAGGCTCGGGGAGCCTCCATTCGCGAGGCTATGTCAACTCTCCTCCCCAAGTAAATTTTGAGAGGCCGAAGGCGGGAGGAAAGTGTTGCCCAACTATTCATATGCCCCATGTATCTTACAAGCTAACCTGAAGGCCAGCGCCGGATCTAGAAATTTTTAGAGGAGGCACAAAAACTACAAAATGCCATCCCTGTCTGCATGAAAACGCGAGCGCAGCGAGCGCGAAAATTTTCGAACATCATGATGCAGATGCGGAAAAAATTTCATACGCATCAAAACATAATTCAGTCTTGTCGCGAGCGCGCTAGCGAACGGTAGTGACAACAAATACCAGTGAGTGCGCGTGCGCAAAATAATTGCTAACAATGGTTAAATGCGCCGCCAACGGCTGTGGTAAATTGATTAACGCGAAGGCCCCCGGAGTGCAGTGCAATAAATGTTCGAAGTGGTGGCACGCGTCATGTTCCTCATTAGCAGCAGAACAACTTAGTGCATTGGCGGTAACTGATTCGATCGATTGGAAATGCCCTAAATGCATTCCGATAAAAGGAAACGCCAAGAAACGGATATCAGTGATTCTACCAGACCGCGAGGATGAAGATTCTGAGGTTGAAACACAAATCGAGGCAGACAAAGTACTGGTAGAAATGCGAAAAGAAATACGGCAGTTACGCGAAACCGTTAAAAATATCATTGAGCAAGAACTTAAATCTACCCTCGATTTCTATTCTGAAAAAATCGACGAGTTTGAAACCAAACTAAAGGAACAAGATACGAGATTTAAAATATTAGAGAACCAATATAAAGACATATACAACACATACAAAAATTTAACGTTAAAAAATGAAGTGCTGGAGCAAAAACTGTACAAGAGTGAGCAGGCGCAGAAATGCAACGACCTCGAAATATGTGGGGTGGCAGAACAAGAGAACGAGGACGTCAAAAAAATCGCGACATCAGTAGGCCGGCTCCTGAACCAAGACCCCAGTGACGTGATCAGAGTCGTCAGAAAAAAGAAGCCCGCCCGTCCCGGAACCGCGCAAGCCGAGCGTGCCAGGGCAGACTCGCCCATCACAGTCACCTTACGCGAGGGCAAGCGGGACGAATGGTGCGACGCAGCTAAATCCACAGAAATAACAGCACAGGAAATTGGAGGAGAAAGTAATCGCAAGATTTACTTACGTGAGTCACTAACACCTACAACGTCCTATCTACTGTGGAAGGCCAAGGCGAACCTCAGGGACAAGTCGCTTTGTCAGTTCGTATGGTACAGACACGGGCAAATAATGGTGCGCAAAAATCACGGTGACAAAAAGATTTACTACGTCAGGGCCGAAAACGACATCGAAAGAATCGGTAAGGAGTTGCAGAAGACATAGGTATGTACCAAAAAACCTAACTTATTAAAATCACATCTACGACACAGTTAGGCGAAAGTCAACATGTCAAGTATATTCCCTGCAAACGATAATGGATTCACTCGATCCCAAAATATTAGAGACATCACACGACACCTGGACAGACTTCATGTATAATTTACCGAAGGCTCAAAATAAATTAATCATACTGCATGTCAACATCCGCTCCATAACAAAAAACCATTCTCAACTAGAGTACACCGTGGCCACCAGCCCACAACTTATACAATTAATAATAATCACAGAAGCAAATATCACAGATACGACGGCGAGTTTATTCGACATAAAGGATTATACAATGTACACAGAGCTACGATCACAAAGAAAAGGAGGTGGCATTATCATCTACGCCCATAAAAGTATTTCGTTCACTAAGACACAAGTGAAAACAGTGAGTTTTGAGTGTATGTGTGGTGAGCTAGAGGTGTTTAAGGGTTATAAAATAAATGTGTGCTCAATATACAGACCACCGAATTTAAATAAGATTAATTTTATCAGTGAACTATCGAATTTGCTATCAAAATATCCCACACAAGCGGATTGTATATTAGTAGGTGACATGAATATTGATATCTCGTGTACCAACACTATTGTAAATTCATACCTAAATAGCCTAAACGAACTAGGCTACGACTGCTGTATCACAAATTTTACAAGAGTCGAATCAAATGTTAATGGAATATCCAAATCGTGCATAGATCACTTATTCATTCGTGACGCATGCAAGCGTGGTGTGCCCGCGCATTTCGTGCGTTCAGCTATAGTACGGGATGCGCCGGCGGACCACTACATAACAGGGCTCGCTCTTATCAGCGCCGCGAGCGGCAGCGTAAGTACCTACAGAATAGTAAACAAGTTAAACGATGAAAAACTTAAAACACAACTAAGCCAGATCGACTGGAGCCCTGCATTTCGCTGCAGCGACCCGAATGAACTAATTGACCTAATTACGAGCAAATACCAGTCAGTCTATAATAACTGCACATATAAGACTAAAATATATTTAAACAAAAAAACAGAAAGTAATTGGATAACGGAAAACTTAGAAAAAATGTGTAACAAAAAGAAAGAACTTCTAAAGATATTTTTAAAAGACACAACGAACAAAGAAAATGAACTAATATATAAAAAATACAGAAATAAAACTAACAGTAAAATCAGTAACTTTAGAAACAATTTAACAAAGAAGGAAATTTGTAACAATTTCAAAAACCCCAAAAAAATGTGGGAAATAATAAATAGACTGACTGGTAGAATTGCTAAAGCTATTGACGATGTGCTCCTTAAATCTTTTAAATTAAAAGCTAAACAATTATCTGACAAATTCGCTACCGAATTTGATAAAAATGTAAATAGCATAATAAACAATTGTGATGAGCCGTTGCTTGATGAGGAAAACTACATTAACTCACCCCTCGTGTCACTGCGCTTAAAAAAAATCAACGAACAAGTTTTACGTAAAATTATTTCACAACTAGATGACAAAAAAAGCCCAGGGTACGACAAGATACGGGTAAAAGATGTAAAATACATCGCGGAACAATTTACCCCTGTTCTAACGCATTTAATTAACCTATGTATATCAAAATCGAAATACCCCGATAAATTAAAAATAGGATTAGTAAGGCCCATACATAAAAAAGGTAGCTACACGGATATTAATAACTACAGACCGATAACCATCCTATCCTGTATAGATAAAATAATAGAAAAATATCTCGGAAATTCAATCAATACATTCTTATCAAGCAACGACATTATTAACAAAAATCAGTTTGGATTCCAACGGAATAAGAGCACATCACAACTTCTGTCTTTGTTCACAGACGAAATTAATGACCACTTAGATAAAAAATGCCATGTACTAGCAATAATGATAGATTTTACGAAAGCATTTGATACCCTACGTCATAGCACACTGTATAAAAAACTGTCACAAAATGGTATACAGGGACCCATGCTGGAACTCATAAAAAATTATCATACTAATAGATACAATGCGGTAAGCATCGCGGGCGAACAAAGCGATCTAATTCCAACCGTATACGGTACCGCACAAGGTTCAATTCTAGCTCCGACGGAATATTTATTATACGTGAATGATATGTGCAAAATATTTCGGCATGGATCTGTACACCAATTTGCAGACGATACTTGTATAATTATGGCCCATAGGGACTTAAGGACCGCACAAGACATGCTGCAAAACGAGTTTGACACTTTGTGTAAATGGGCTCACGATGTCGGGCTATCGCTTAACTATTCGAAAACAAAACTCATGCACATTCGCTCCCCCTATAAAAAAGTAAATTTCACACCTAAAATCGTAGCCCACGATCATAAGTGTCTACACAAGCATAACGATTCTTGTAACTGTACGCAGCTTGAAATCGTTAAAGAACATACCTACCTTGGACTAAAAATAGACCATAAGTTTAACTGGCACCCACATATCAACCATGTATGTAACAAACTTAGATCTATATTGGCAAAACTTTCTATTCTCAAACACAAAGTCCCATATAATACGTTAAGACTTCTTTACATGTCCTTGGCGGATTCTGTCATAGGCTATGGCCTAGAAAGCTACGGAAGATCATATAAAACATACCTATTGAATATTTACAACCTTCAACTGCGTATACTTAAGACGATTGTACCTATAAAAATTAAATATAAATACAAAAATAAATATGAAAATCTATTCAACTACTGCAAAGTGCTAACTGTATTCGAAAAGATTGACCTAGCAATCATAACACAATATCATAACAACATAGCGAACCTAAAGAAAAAAACACGTCCAGTACACTTACGTAATCTAGCCAATTTAGCAACCTTTGAAATTGAAAAAACAAACAATGAATACGGTCAACGGGTCTGGAAGTGTATGCTACCGCGCATCTTGAATAGATTTTCAGATGAATTACTAAATTTAATTGAGGGTCGAACAAGTGGGCAGGCCAGACATATCATAAAAAGATACATGTTTAAAATAAGAAAATACTGATCACTGATGTACCTATCTAATAGTAATAATACCTTCATAAGTAGCAATGTTATGTAATATTAACTAACAAATAGATACTAGACTCCTTAACTCAAAAAATCTTTTTCATTTAAGATTAGTAGTTAAGTTGGAAATGTAACATATATATTATTTTTGAAATAAACAGCTTAAATTTAAAATTTAAATTTAATTTTTTATAAGAAATCTAGAAGAAAACGCGGGCGCAGCGAGCGCGAAAATTTTCTAACATTATAATACAGATGCGGAAAATACTTCATACGTATCAACTCGTAGCAAATCGAGAAATATAACAAATCATATGCATCAAGTCATAAAAAACGCGAGCGCAGCGAGCGCGGCCCCCAGGCCGCTTGCGGCCCTCAGGGCGAGCCCACGCGGACACTCACTATTCCTGTCAAGCGAACTTGAAACCCAAGGCCCGAAGGTGAGCGGCAATACCACGCGAAGCCGAAGGCTCGAAGCTTGCGGCCCGACGGGCGAGGCCACACGGACACTCGTCCTAATCTCAGACTCCCTCTTCCTTCTCTCCCATTCCTATATTCCCTCTCCCTCCTATACGACATAGAAGTCCAAAGTCAACTTAAGGGCAACCCAAGATCAACCCAAAGAATCCGGCGGGGTGCTTGCACCCCGCGTATGGGGCAAAAAAGTAGTTTATATTATTTTTTTTCGCCAAAATTTGCCGCCCCCTAAAATCTGCCGCCCTAGGCTTCAGCCTACTCAGCCTTGGGGTAAATCCGCCACTGCCCTTACATCACCGGTTACATGTTAAATAACGGAATATTCACACCGACCTCGGTCAGTTTACTTTGTCTAATTAAAAAATCTATTTCAGTACCTACCTAGGTACCGTGGTCTTTGTCCCCTTGTAGGAAAGGCAAGGTAAAAAAAAGTGTTTAAAACATGACCACAGAATAAGTAATAATACAAGTCGCTTGATAACAATCACGTGTATGAATAACGTGCGTAAGAAAGTATGTTAAAAATTTGTTCCAGGACTTCGTATGCCAGATGCTACAGCCTCGTTGCAAAAATGAGCGCTTAGTTCCACCGTGCCGCGCCTACTGCCGCGCCTTCCACGCCGGCTGCGGCGCGCGCCTGCCAGACCGTCTGCGGCCGCACTTCGACTGCTCTAGGTTCCCAGACTACTTTGGGCCTGGCTCATGTGCGCCGGAACCGGGTATGAACTCATTATACCTACGTAGTGAAAAAGGGATACCTACTTAAGAGGAGGGGTAGGGCAAGCTCTCTCCATACAAACTTTGTGCAGGATTTACTTCGTTTGTGTTTGCATTAAAGTTATGATTTTTGGTCAGTATGCTTATTTTTCTGATAGCTATTTCGTGATGTAATTTATTTTTATTTTTTTATTTTGATTTTTTTTGAAATACCTATTTGAAAATTTTCACATCACGATCTTGGCATATCTAATATTTACAACCAAAAAAAATATTATATTTGTTAGTGCCAAAACCGACGAATAAAACGTGCACAAAGTTTGTATGGGGAAGGCCTTGCCCTACCCTGCGCCTTAAGCATAGCATCATAAGGCGAAATGTGTCGTTTTCCGGTTGTTTCGCGGCCAGTTACTCGACACCCAGAGTAAGCGCCTCGCGTCGTCGCCCCAACGTAAAATTATTTAAATTATTAAATAAATAAATAAGTCAAGCGGATGATAGTGTCACTGTCCGGCGATGTCACCCACGTTCGGGTGAATTTTTACCTCGGAGGTGCGTAGAGCCGAATTTAATATGATGTGTCAAGAGGGATGATAGGATTTACGTAGGTACAGTCACGAGTTTTAATTTGGGACCCCCTTAAGGTTGACAGTACTGTCAAACAGTATAGAAATGCAAAGAAAAAGTTTGCGAAATGGGTCCTAAATTAATGCACGTGACCGTACTTTGTTACTTATCTAAGGAGAGGCGTACTTTTGTTGGCTAATATCTACTAATGATGATTGAAACTCATGTTTTGGCAGATTGTCGCGGCGGTCTCCTCCGGCTGGCGCTGTCCCGGCGCTCGTGCGACGGCGTGCCGGACTGCGCGGACGCGGTGGACGAGCGCGGCTGCGCGCACTGCGCGTCGGCGGGCGGCGGCGCGCTGCGCTGCGCGCTGCATCCGCGCTGCCTGCCCAGGCATCTGCGGTGCGATGGCACGCCCGATTGTCCTGATAACAGCGATGAGACGGGCTGCTGTAAGTATTCAATTATTCATATATATAGAGGAGCGTTCGTGGCACAATGGCATCCGCGTACCGAGGTTAAACAACGACAACCCAGGTCGACCAACTCTTGGTTGGGTGACCTGGCCCTTATACCACACAACTTTACAAGTTTACACTGAGAGAAATCGGCTGAGCACAAATTTCCGTAGAAAAAATTGACAAATTTGTTGAAATGCACGTTAATATAGTTTTGTGGTAGGTACAGTCCGCGTCATATGGGTAAGGCCGCGAATTTTGACCAATGTGACATAAAAAGTTTCATTTGCTGATTAAAAAAAACTGGTAACACTTGGATGGTTAAGAATTTTTGTATTACATTACGCATAAAAAGTTCTAAGGGGCATATTTCAGGAAATACATTTAAATCTTTCTCAAAAAATAATAAAAATATATTTGTACCGTTTACGTAACGAAATTAGTAAAAAAAATTCGACCCCGTGTACTTAAAGCCCTCTTATTTTCATGATATTTAACTTCTCATGATTATGCTTTTGTTTAAACAAAATTATATTATATAACGATACTCCTATCGTCTGCGGGATTATGATATTCATATAGTTTTATTATTTTATCTTACTTTCTTTTATTGACCAAAAATTCCGAGTTTTCGTTACGAATACTTTCGTAACGCTTTTACACGCTAATTTTTAATCACATCATAGTGGAAATGCGTTCTTGTACACTGGCAACTCATGCTTTACTAGGGCAACACCGGTGAGAAAAGCAAATGGCGTCAGTTTTTTGAGAAATGGTGACCAAAGGTGACGCTGCCCAAGTTTACTAAATTTTCGTGTGAAGGGCTTGTGTGGTTTTAAAGGTAAGTAGTGATTATTTTTAATTGGCTGTTTTTTCATACGATAGTGTAATGTTTTTAATGCAAGAAACATACATTATTATATTAAAAATATCGTTATTTCACCATGATATCCAAGTTTTTTTCGAAAATACGTTACGTTTTCGTAACGATTTTGTTAAAATTTTGTAGATTGTAACGTATTTTTTGAGTCACGCAACGAAAACATGTGGTAAAGGGAAGTGCACACAGATAAATACTAACTTAAGCACAGATGTTTTCAATGATAAAACACAATATATGTTACCTAGGTGGGAATTTTTGAGAAAAAATAATTCGAATTTGTCGGTATGGACTAGGATCGGCATTACGAGAATTGTGGCGAGTTCTGTGTTTACCTCCTGATATCACATTGTCACAAGTTTTGGCCATTTCTTAGAGATATTTAATAATCACTCGATATAATAGAACACGAGGGTGCTTTAATACGAGTACGACATTGTAAGAAAGTAAGAAATGTGTACTTCTTCATGCCTGTGTCGAAGGAGATCTGTATAGTAGAAAATATAGTCAACCAATTTGATTTCTGGGCCACTTCGTATCTTGTCACAGTGACATTAAGATAAGGTTTCTAGCGGATTTCATATAGGTTTTCACTGTGACATGGTACGAAGTTCCCAAAAATCATATTGGTTGACAAACTATAACAAAACTCCCGTAAAATAATGAAACAGCAACAGCCTAATAATAATATAACTACAGCTGTTTTATTATTAAACAGTCGTTTTGCTAGATGATCAAAAATGCAAGTACAGTTTTAGTTAAGTAATGCAACTGGCAATGTTTTATTCTTGACTTCGAAACGTATGTTTATTAGGAAAAAATTCTCAATAAAACTTCGTTTTATAAAATGTTGTTGTTTTTTTTTACCTGCCTTAAATCCTATGAAAATATTCACCAGTATGATCTTAGCTTTATAGCAACTTATGTAACGTTTTACAGTAACGTCACCTATTTTTTTTTATGTTTATTTTATGTCACATTGGTCAAAATTCACGGCCTTACCCATATAGTATGTAGCAGCCAAAGTGGCCAAATAGTTCGGTACACCATATATTTTGTATGGTGTGCCGAAGTATTTGGACACTTTGGCTGCTACGTACCTACTATATGACGCTGACGCAAGGTATTGCAGGCACCACTCCTTTCTTTAAGAGCCCCATACTGTAGTCCCTAGTTAAGCAAAGTTGAAAACCTGATCAAAAACCTAGTTATTTTGTCACAGTATGGGTGTCCCGCTCGCTGGCCGGGTGGCGGCGCGAGAGCAGCGAGTCGACGCTGGGCGCGGTGCGCGCGCGCGCCGGCTACGCCGTGTGGGCGGAGCGCGGCCGCGCCGGCAAGCTGTGCGCGGCGCCCTACGAGCACGACCGCCGCGCGCTCGCCAGCGTCGGCGCTTCGCTCTGCAAGGCGCTCACCTTCAAGTAAGATAAGGACACAATAGACTAGGTATAAAGTTGGACGCCGGCAATGGTCTTCGTTGTCGTCGCCATTGTAGCCACAACAGACATAAAAGTGGCATACTTATACCACAGAATAAAATAATAGTACTAAGTACAGAGGTCCCACTGTTAACAAATCCCCAATTTACAACCCCAAATTATACCTAAATAACAAACTTTGACCACACCAAGCGAATGACGCGACCGTCCCGTAGCAATGCGCGGCAACCACTGAATAGTACCATCTACGGATGTACTTGCAGCGGCACGGCGAACTGACGGAGTGAGACCGCCCTGGTAAGACTAGGATAAGGACACACTAGACTAGGTAGGTATATAAAGTTGGGCACCGGTAGTGGTTTTCGTTGTCGTCGCCATTGTAGCCACAGCAAACATAAAAGTGGCATACCTACATTAGTACAGCATGGTTTCATAATTTTTTTTTATGTTAAGGGTGCAAACGGACAGTACGGATCGCCTGATGGTAAGCGATTACCGTCGCCCATAGACACCCGCAACAGCGGAGGAGTCACAAGTGCGTTGCCGGCCGGATAATGTTTTATCGCCGCCATACTTTATTCACCGTCATATTGGGAACAATGAGTGGCACTTTGATTTAAAAAACCGGCCAAGTGCGTGTCGGGCCACGGGCAAGGTAGGGTTCCGTAGTCGTCTACCCGTAACATTATGTGGACTAAAAAGTTCGCAAACTTATATTCACTATGTTTTTGACAGAATTAACAACATTATCTAAGGTATCAATGGAAATTGTACGAAAGTTTGCTTTTGCAAAGTAGGTACATTTCTGAAGTTCGACTATTACTCGTTAACTAGTAATGTCTACTTAGCTGTAATAGTTTTCCTTTTAAATTCATCGTATATACTATTACCATGATTTTTTTCACATGTCTAGTAGCCACCGTTTAGCTGGCAGGGGACACTTGACCATAACAAAAATTATCACTTCAAAGCTTAATATCACGCCAACCAATTCTTTAATCAAAAAATGCTTTTAGAAACCTTATAATATTTTTGAGAGCTATCCAACAATAACCCACACGATGGGGTTTGGAAGAAAAAAAAATTGCACCACCACTTTACATGTAGGTAGGGGAGGTACCCTAAAAAAATTCTTTTTTAAAGATTTTATTCTACAGTTTTGTTGGTGTGATTGATATGTACTCGGACGGACGGACGGACATGGCGAAACTATAAGGGTTCCTTGTTTACTACGGAACCCTAAAAATTGACAATGAGTGGTGTTCTATAAATAAGTTCCGAAGAAACCCCGTGTTAAAATTATTAAATTGTAATGTGACCATTGTTTCAGAGGAGTCGTCAGTACTGAAGTAGTTCCTGACGTTGAAGCTGAAGCAGAAGCTGATAATTTCAATAACGATTCAAAGACTGAACCAGAATACGTAGAAGTTGTGGATCCGTTTGCATCAGAAATTTCATTTTTAAAAAGCGAATGTCCGGAAAGAAAAGTTATAAGGGTTGTTTGTGATCAATTGGGTAAGTACCCTCTACCTAACATTACAAAGATTGATGTTATAAACGTTCGTTAATTTAGCCTCTTTAAGTATTAGTATGTCAAATAAAGGATGATTCATCCATCATAGACCACACCGTCCGGGCCGGCCCGGACACGGAACAGTCTAGCGTGAATCATCCTTAAAGTCATAATAAATAAAAATCTCTGATAACCGTTGATCGCGTTATTAAGACTTTCTGACACCCTTCTCTGTAATAGAAAGAGATGAATACTTTATATTGCATGGGTGATCAATGTGACTAGTTATCAATTATCATTTATTTGTCATACATATATGTATCTTCTGTAGAGGTAGAATTTTAGTATTATCCCTAAAGTTATCTGACCCCTCGCTGACTTGTGTTGCAGAGTGCGGGCTACCGTCAGCTCGAGTTGCGCAGGCGACGGCGGGCGTGGACGGGCTGCTCCGCTCGGCGCAGCCCGGCGACTGGCCGTGGCACGCGGCGCTGCTGCGCGCGCACGTGCACGCCTGCGACGCGGCGCTCGTGCACCCCGCGTGGCTCATCACTACTGCGTCCTGCTTCCAAGTACGTTCAACAAGAAAACAATGTCTTGTGCCCTATAAAGCGCGTGCCAGACGTTCGAAAACAAGCCCCAAAACCGGGCGACCTTGTACCGCAGCCGCACGGACCGTGTAGACATTTCTTTCCGCAAGAAGAAAGGTCGCTTCGTCCTAGGGACCTATCGGCAACCGTATGGATCACGCTTAAACGGGATGCGGACAACGCGATCACCACACCGCTTAATAAACCGCATAGACCGATAGACAGGTCAAGACTGCTTTGACACAAGGGCCTGCTGGACGGCATCTTGTATGCCATCCGCCCATCTAACCGTTATCGGCGCTGAAGATGTGCCGGGCGAAGATCTGCGGTAGCTTCGTGTGGTTGCTCTCGAGTCGGATTTTGGGTCATTGTGCCAGCTCTGTTTGTTTTATTAGTGTCCCATTTTCCATACAAAATTTATAGTTTCGGTTTCGGTACACTACTGACATACAAAGTACCTAAAAAAGCAGTTTCGGTACCGACTCGAAAACTCCAGTGACCTATGGCACAAATGATGCTTCGTGCATGTTAAGTTAAAACCGAAATTTCCACAATAAAACTGCGTTTTGTCCACAGGGTCAACCAAAAGCGGAATGGACGGCTAGACTAGGCACAGTCCGGATACAGAGCACGACGCCGTGGCAGCAAGAGCGACGCGTCGTCGGCATGGTGCGGTCTCCGGTCGAAGGGAGCATGCTGGCACTAGTGCGGCTGGAGGAACCCGTGGAGATGACAGACTTCGTGCGGCCCGCGTGCTTGCCCGTCGACGGGCTCAGTGCTGGGGATTATGAAGGTAAGACTTTACCCCAGAGATGGGCAAAGTACGGCTCGCGAAGGGATTCAGTCTGGCTCGCCACAGTCCCGTTCAAAGTAGAAAACTATTGCTTTAATTTTTTTTATTTTGAAACCTCGACGTCAACAAAAAGATGTATAACAAGGACACGTGGAGAAAACAGATTGATGGATATTATGTAATTTTATTGTACATTTGGCCCCCTATTAAAATTCCTACATTTTTCTGGCCCCTTTGAAAAAATGTTTGTCCATCTCTAGCTTTACCCCATTCGACACCAAGAATCGCTGCGTGTGCTCGGTGTGCTACACCGCAGCGCGTAGCACCTTTTATCTGCCTTGTAGCAGAAATCGCACATAGAGGCATGACTCATAGTGGCATCCTCCAAGGGTTCAAACGTTGCTTGTTGCAGTGTGCAACACGTTGGGATGGACACGCAACAGGGACCAGGTGCAGCGTATCCAGGTGCTCCCCAGCCCCATGAACAACTGCGAGAACGCTAGCATCGCCACAGTCAACGGAATCTGCGCCGAACCTCTCTACAACCAGGATGACTGTGACGTAAGACCTCGTCCATTGAGCGCTTTTATACTTTACCGTGGACGTGCACGTCCACGGCACGGTTTACCGTCACGATAAAATAGGGGACCGAAAATTTATGACATAGTATGCAGACGTTTTTATTCTACCGTGGACGTTAACGGCATGCCGTAGACGTCCACGATATGCCGTAGGCTCGCTGTCTTCCACACGATATCGTCCAACCAAGGAGTATATTGAACGGCGTCGAAAAAAATCGTGACGTGGAAGTGCACGATAAAGCATAAAAGCACCCATTCTGTCTCAAAATTACAATTTAGCAAACTAGGACCACCTAACCTTCGTCGGCACCCCTCCAATTGCGACGTTGACGTTGGTTTGCTTTGCTTCTTCTTTCTTTGAACAGCTGGGATTTATATTTAATTTAAAACTTAACTCTATTCCCTCCAAACAGGATCTAAAGTGGTTTTAGTTTACGATTTTTTCCAGTCCAGTTCCTGATCATTAACGAGCTGTGACCGCCTTAAAACCCTAATATATGTTTATCTAATTATAATGGGCAATAAAATATATATTGTTCACATTTCCCAGGAGGAAGAATACGCAGGCAGCTCCATGATGTGCTTCGACAAACAAAGTAAACACTGGTCACTGATGGGCGTGAGCGGCTGGCGCATCGCCTGCTCCAAGATCGGTCTCGGCCGTCCGCGCATCTACGACTCTGTCACCTCCCACATAGACTGGATACGACGGACCATCGCCAATGCCGCCAGGTGACCAGCCTTTCCTTGCAAGGAACTTGGTTGTAGAGCCTGGTTAACGAAATTCGAACCAACTTAAATACATTATGCGGCAATACTATACGTCATACGCATAACGCATACGCAACGCATCCACAGAATCAGTTAGATTGGTGAAACCAAGGTCAGTTGTCAGTATTGTCACCCTATCAAGCTCTATGTTACAGTTAGCATCACGTGGCCGACGTGGCCCAATATTAAGTGAACTGCCTTTGTGGACCGTCTGAATGCACCTAAAGATTTAGACTGATATTGTTGTCGCGTAATTTTTTTCGTTTCAACTTTCGTTAACCAGACCTTTAGAGGTCCTGATATATGGAAATTTATTGGCTGTAGGTGTAGTCCTGATATTTTGTGTCATTTGTATGTATTGTTAAGTTTGAAGAGTGAACAAATAAAGTAGTCATGTATTTTTAAAGCAAATCTAATTTTTTGTGTGTGGATCAATTATTAGTTCCATTTCTTAAATTCCTTGAAAAGTTTCATAGAACTACTAGGAATAAGAAGTCTAACTAGGTCTATCAATGGAACTGTTAATAGAACAAGTAGAAAGACTTATTTATATCTAAGGGCTTCACTTAAGCCTCAAAACAAAATAAGTACTTGGTTATGTTATACATACTGACTTTTCAAAAATGGTCAGATTGAGTAAACAAATTTTGTTATTCTGTTTAGATATTTTATTGTAACTGTTATTTAAGGTACAAATGATTTCGAATTTTATTGAAAATCAATTAGATGTATTTAAATAGTTAATTATAAGATAATTTATTTATATGAAATGTGTACAATGACTAATTGTAATTTGAGTGTAAATATTTTTTTTACATTAAGGAAAGACCAAATTTGAAATAAAATTTTGTAATAACCTGTGTTTTTTTCTTCTTATTTGTATTATATATTATGTAATCAACCTGCAAATATAGCTAGCTGTAAAAAAACTGTCTGCTAAATACATATTTATTATTTCAATGGTCCTTGTCAAAGATATTGTTGAAAAAGAAGTTGATTTTATTAGAAAGACTTTGTCATCATTTCGCAACACCAGATCAGAAGTGTTTAAAATATTAAGTAAGTAATGAGAATATACACATACTTATGTAGGATACATGCTCGTAAGTTATCAATGCCTACAAAATGAAAGAGTAGAATATTAATACAGATCAGTATAGGTACTCTCATCTAGATCTGATCTGTACGCCTCAAACAAAGGAATTATTAATTTAGACACTAAACTTTCTAGGCTCAGTATACAAGTTAGTGTTAAGAAAATGGTTGTTAAGGTGAGGTAGATGCAAATAATTACACAACACTAGTATTGGTAACTATAAATATATTATACAAACAAAATGCTCACTTCATTCTCCCCCTGATTGATAAACTATTCACTTTAGAACACCTTCATCTTGCAATTCCTTCCGTATCTTTTCCTGGACATTGGTAGGAAAGTTCTTCAGTTCCTTATTTATATATTCGTTTAAATCTTGCAAAGGCTTGTAGTACTGGTGGACCATCTGCGAGCCCGCGATCATCGACAATGAAGCCGCGGCTGTGAACGCGATGTACTGCCCCCAAGTCACTCCCACAGGCATTTCAAAGTGTTGAGTATTTCTTGATTTTGTCTTCAACAATATTGTGCGCTTGCCTTTTCTTAAATGTATTGTAAAAATTCACTTCTCCAACTCTCCAGTTAATCATCGAAAACTCCAGAGTAGCTCCCAGAACGAAAAATATGGGTAGGAACCTATACATTCCAAGCGTCTTTTTTCCAGGCCATTTGTTCACTAATTTATGGACCCAGCCTATTCGCATTTCTAATATGAAATAAGAAGAAATAAATCACAATACCTTGCATAACATTCTATCTAACATATAACCATAACCTAACCTATATTTTCACAAGACACAGACAGATCAGATGTCAGATCAGATCAACGACTGATGTCCAGATCACCCGATCCGATATCGGTGACCCGACATTGCTAGCTTGAAAATATATGAAATACGGTTCCATCAGGCAGAAAGCACGAAACTTGGCTTGTATGAAGCTTTCATATATGTGCTTCAATATTGAAGTAGAAACTTTTATTGTTGAAACTGGCAACAAAATGGCGATATCTGTCCGATATTATCAGACTATGTGAAAATTGTGAAAAGCACAACGATGTCGGGTCCTACACCGATATCGTGTCGGATGATATGAACACGCCCTATAGTGCTTTTAGATTGTGCTCTGGCAACACTGATTTTGTGTCAATGTCAAGTACCAATATATTTTATTTGAATTTATATTAATGTTTAATTGTTTATTATTAATTATTACAGTTAACTTGGTAACCATAAACAGCAAAAATTTGTTTAAAATTTATTAATTTTGAACGTGTTTGCGAAATTATGCTAACAGAGAGAGTACATAGAAATACTTGTGTGCTCCAACACATATTTTAAAATCAGGTAAATATTGAATTCTAGGTTAGACTAGAGCTACGTTCATTACATTTAGTTAATTACTTAGATAATAGCACTTTATATGTTGTGTATGTCCTGGGGAAGACCTATTTCGTTTTTCCAAGGAATCGGTTGTTTTGTTTATCTTCTGTACAAAGGACAACTACGAAGGATTTTTATCAGTTTTTTTTTTCATAAACTGATCAGGATGAAGAGATCCATTCCACGCCACTAAAAAGGCGCCGAATGGCCTCTAAAATTTTACTTTTCCCTTGACTTTTTCCAATCTGTATTTAGACACCAGAGGCGCTAAGATGATCGCGTATATGTATATAACGCGATACACGTATGTTTTATATGACGTTTTCATACATTTTGGCTATAAAACGTGACGGTAGGTATACGCGATGATACCCAAGACCACAAAACTCAGGTCAGGTCACTCAAATGGCAACTACGGTTTTGTCGACTTGTGGTACCATGGGCCTGGCAGCTAAAGTGGCTGCTCAATCTGCTCAACCTTAGAACCCTGTGTCTAGACTTGAATATGGTCCAAATTTTATAATTGATAAATTGTGTTTATTCCCGAATTGTTATATTTCACAAAGTCATGGTCATATCATTATTACATAATAAGTTGAACAATAGTTTTGTGATTTTTAAAATCATATTTCCAATAATAAATAAACCTGAGAGAAATTATTAGGATTAGATATTATGATATTCTCCCTCCAGAAACTAGCACTTACACTTAGATTTTATTTTACAGTTTCATCTACTAATTCAATTATTATTTCAGGAAAGTTTCTTGCTTGGAGTACAATTCAATGTGGTGTGAATGTCCAATCAAATAAATGCGAGGAAGTCGAAATATGATAAAAAATATATTGAAAATGTAACACCCATCAAATTGTCAGATGCCAAACAACTTAAACTGTACAGTGAAGGCTGGGGATTATTGACAGACTTCTACTTGGAATCTGTCAAAATAAATCGGTACAGGGGTACAGTTTACACAGCCGCTACAATCAAGATAGGAGATAGAGCCGGCCAAACAATCTGTGTCCTAAAAGGGCCTATTGTTGGAATGCTGTTTGGGCTGACTGTACAAGAATGGCTGGACATTGAAGGCATGATTGGAAATGAACAACAGATATTTTACAGATATTTCAAGACAGGATTAAACGGAAATTTCAGCTGTGAACAGAAACTGTTTTACAATTTCTGCCTCACAAACCAAACATCGGACATTTTATTAGCTTTTTTTACAAGATGTGTGAATTCAAGAAGTAAGGATAAGAGTGATCCTCTGCTTCAAATAAATGAGCTTAGAAAATGCAAAAATGATGAGTTAAATGTGTATATTAATTACCTGCAAACAAACTGTCATAGAAATAATTAAGTACCTATTCAATTCTAGAAACTAATGTTTTGTTTATATATAGTGTTGTACCATCGGTGTTCTTGATGTCATGTGTTTTTAATTCTAAAATTATTTTAATTCAGACTCAGAAGTGCTGTTTATATTGATGTAAGTCATTTCTACACAACATTTTAACTGATAGGAACATAATTATGTTTTAAATGATTTTAGTGAAAAGAAAGTAGTTGCTTACATATTTAGTTAGGTCAGAGGTCCATTACTATTTGTTACTGTAGAATGTTTGGTTTAGTGAAAGTAATTATGTATTATTTTTTATGTCACACCTAACCGTGCAGTTAGTGCAATTACAGCATGCTACGCGCGCGGAAAATGCGACTTCCTGGCCTAGGGGAGATCACCTGTGATCTGAGACATTCCTTGTTTTACCACCCTAAGTAAGTAATGTAACATCTTATATCTTTAAACGAGCAATTCTTGTATATTTATTTATTTATATATTTATTTATTTCGAGGATCTCGGAAACGGCTCTAACGATTTTGATGAAATTTGGTATGTGGGGGTTTTCGGGGACGAGCGATCGATCTAGCTAGGTCTCATGCACGGGAAAACGCCGAGCAAATGTTACTATAATATACCATTTTAAATATTATTTTTGTTTTAGCTAAATTACAACAAAATACCAACATATAAACTTGGTTCTCTACAAAATGTATTTTTAACTTTTTTGAAACATGACATAATAATATATTATAAACTATAAAATCCATAGCTGAATGCCAGCGAGAATGCAACGCGCATGTGATACCCCTGGACTCGCAAACGTCCATAGGCTGCGGTGACCGCTTACCATCAGGCGGGCCGCACGGTTGTTTGCCATCGACGTGGTATAAAGTATAGGAATGAACTCCCATCGGGAGTCGTACGGCATGTGAACAAAGTTATTGAGAACTCGCTACTTATAGGAAATATATATTTATTTATTTCGGCGATCTCGGAAACGATGTTGATGAAATTTGGTATGGGGGGGTTTCGGGGACGAGCAATCGATCTAGCTAGGTCTCAAACCCGGGAAAACGCCGAGCAAAGCTCGGTCGCCCAGATATTATTGAAAATAAATCATTTACTTTTCATGGAAACTGAATAGCAAAGGAAATCCTTGTAGCAAGCAGGATAAGGATAACGCAACGCGTGGGCCGGTTAGTCTGGGCGGCAGATTTAAGTTAGCAGTGGGCGTTGACACCGAATCGGTATCGTTTTTGCTAACGGCAGGCAAATAACGATCTTGAAATAACACTATGTGGGCTGCGGAAGGCTTCGGCGCTGCGTACGCGCCAGTAGGCTTCGAGCCAGCGCGGCGCGTGGACCCATGCGCGCACGAACGAGCGGACGCTCCCGACTGTAGCTGCAGCGATCGAGAGCAAGTCTCACTGAAATGGAAGTGGCAGGTCAATGGCGGCGGGAGTGGGCTGGAGCCGCCGAATATGGGAAGGTGAGGCCGCCGCGTCTACCCTCCGCTCCACAGAGTTCAAGCTCACCCTACTAAAGCTTATCAATAACTTCCGTGTTTAAGTTTACATAACAAATACTAAAACATGCCATAACTAAACCAAAATAGGTACGTTTCAGTTATTTTAACACGACCCAAAAACATTATTTATTGAGATTTATTTAGACTAGAGATAGTTATTGAACCAAGCAATTTTCAACACCAACAGCAAGAATGTCTCAAGAAATCAATTAAATTACAAATAAGGAATATTCCAATTAGAATCTATACGTGCTAATTAAATACTGATGAGAATGCGAAATACAGGCGATGCTATAGACACATGTAAGTATATAGCTATATGTTCCTTACCGGTTATACTTATGGCATTTCGATTAAGAAGCGGTCATTGCCAAAAGACTAAAGTCGTCTTTCCTTCTACGGTATTTAAAACTCGGAATGACGCGATTGCCTGAGCTACATAGCTAGGCTATTGCCTCAAAACCTAAATGGCACTAGTGTACCGTTACGGTAAGGTTCAACTTCGTAAAAGAGGTCTCGCGAACCTGTCCGGCGCGGCGCGGTCCGTCTCGTTTTTCTTTGTTTCTTGAATTTTATGGAAGATAAGTACCTATACTGCATAGGTACCCAAAGGGCTCGAAAGGCTGTATTCGTTTTACTTTTTGTATTGTAAATATGCGTATGTGTGGGCAATTTTATATACCCTGTATGAGTTTACCAGTATTACGATACCAACATTAATTATTAAAAAAAAATACCTAACTATACATATAAACAATAATGTTGGTCGTGGAATTATTTCTTTCCATTTTAAGGATTTTAAAAATAAAAACATTACCTACACATTATAAAATCTCTGCCTACACTGATTTTGAGGACAGATCTAAATGATTCAGTTTTAATAGGTAGGTATTTACCGAAAATATAAGTTTCCGACAAAACAACTTTATTTATAAAAGCGTACCTACAGACATAAGTAATAAAAATTCAGACAATATTGAAGAAGCCTGAACGTTGATTGAATCAGTTAGGCACCCTTCTGGGCGCCCAGGATCCTTCGACGGGACTACGAATATGCGTGCGTGACACACACACATGTTCCCGGATAATCTGATCGAGCAATAGCTATCATTAAGGTGGAAGCTCTAAGTATGCATCCAAAGCATGACACGGTTAGAATTAGAACACAATCGATTCCTATATATATACTTATTGGAATCGATGTTAGTATATTAAGTAAGTACCTATAACAATTCAGAACATTCGGGTATTATTGATTTAGAAGATCTGTTAATATTAATAGTCATGTATGTAGATGTTAATTACGAGTTTACTATTCTAGTTACTTCATTTTCTACGGAAAAGGGTCTCTATACAAAATAGAATTTCTTAATCTATAAATGATTTACCCATCATTCCTAAAACCGGCAAGCACCCAAAGGGTTACGTGACAGGGTATAAAAAAATAACGCAACGCATGGCAACTCACAAAAGAATCGTGTGATAGTGCGCAATATTTCGACTAACACAATGGAGATCGCGGATGGATTATCGAACGGAGAAAGTGGATGCGAGGAAGCGACCGATCACTTTGTCTATTCTAAACTTCCTCTTCATTACAATTAGAACTCGCAACGCATCTCGACTGCTGCCTATATATGTTTGTCTCGTCTCGTCTGTTATTATATTAGGTGCGCAAGCGGCTTTCCGCAACGTTACTTTAGGCGCTCGGTTGTTTTATGCGTCAAACGCATGCGTTTCATATAAATACGTTGCGTCAAACGCATTGCGATGAATGGATTTATATGGAAACGCATGCGTTTGACGCATAAAACAACCGAGCGCGTAAGGCGCACTAAACTTAAACTTATCTAAGTTTAAAAGTTTTTTGTTTAGGAAGAATATTTCATATAAAAACTCGAATATATCCGGAATTAAAATACAATAAATCAAGGACACTATGATGATTTTAAAAAAGTCGACATGTAAACTGCATGTACACGACTTTACATCCAAATAAGCTTAAACCAGAATTAAAGAAGTCGTTAATAAAGGTTTTTGCTGACCGTGCTGACGGTATCGGACGGACAGCATCATTTCATGATCGTTTTTGTTCGTGATTTGTTTATTCTAAGATACTAAATAATTACATTGATTTGTAGATAGATATAACTACCAACATTATAGTTGCATTACGACCAATGCCGGAATAGAAACTAGTGCCAACCAACATCCGAATGACATTATACATTGGAAAGTGTCGCGTTTCCGAACAATGGGTTGTAACAAGAACACAAACGCTTTGTCGTAACGCAGCATAAATATATAAATTGAAACCTCCTACTGGTTTTATGTTTCGTCACAAACTAAAAATTGCATTAATAAGTACTTAAATCCCATAGACGTGTAGGTGAGCACTGACACTGACAACAGTGTCATCATATTGGTTGATTATTCTACTTGATCTAAATAAAGCTTGCTTAATAATGCCTATTAACTACTGCCCACAAACACTATTACAACTTTTAAACTATATAATATATATAATTTTTTAGGGTTCCGTGGGTAGAAGCCTTATTACAGGGTGGCCCAAATATACCTACGTTGACAAATAATTTTTAGGATATATTTTATTACAACACGACTAGTTACATGACTTTACCAAAAAAGCATTTAAAATATATCTATCATTAAACTAAACAACACACTAGTTATTTGCAAAATATTCCCTTTTGGGTTTGATATACAATTGCAAACTTAAGGTATGATTCCGCTGCCGACTGCATACAGCAACTGCACGTTCCGCCGCACTCTAAATTGAACCGTAATTGTATGCGTAAAAAGCACAATTTGAAATGAGCGGAGAAGTTTCGGAACAGCACACGCCGCTCACTCTAAATTGGGACTTTTAGTCTTATGATTACGGTTCAATTTGGAGTGCGGCGGAACGTGAAGTTGCTGTATGCAGTCGGTAGCGGAATCATACCTTTACGTTATAATGATAAAAAAAAATGCCGAACGTCCCAAGTCCTAAAGCGTTATTTTGAGGTCTTCTGAAAGTGAAATCTACGCGCTACATTTAAACCGTTTTCAGTGTTCTACAAGTTATTTTTGGGCCATTTTACGGAAAGTTGTACTACTCGACTTTTTTTTAATTTGGATAATATTGGTTTTTTTTTCTACTCAGGATCGAAAGCACTTTCGAATGATATAGGGGAAAAAAGTGTCCCAATTTTTTTTTGTTCCATTCTGTTACCGTTTTCATACTAAGTTTGTAATGCTTGTATAGTGGTAACGGAATGGAATAACTGAAAATTGTATGAACAATTTGGGACACTTTTTTTCTCCTATTAGGTTCGAAAGTGCTTTCGATTCTGAGTAGAAAAAACTCGATTATATCCAAATTTAAAAAAGAAACGAGTGTACAACTTTCCGTAAAATGGCCCTTTTACCCGGGCCACCCGGGCCCTGAAAACAAGAATCCGAAAGTCCTAGTTACTATATATGCGTTTGTGGCTTGGCTGCACTCTCTCTGTCTCTCTCTCTCTGTGTGTGTGTGTGCGATCGGTAGCTCTAGTATAAGTTTTTTCGAAAGATTAACTAATTCGAACGCGTTGGCGTTTTGTCTCAATATGTATGAAAACGCTCTCACCGAGTTTGAAATACGCGCGTTCATCGGTTAGCAACAAATGTTAAACTCGCTGTTTTAGTTTCCATTAGTGACCACCAGAGGCGCTGTTCACGTTTCCCACTTTCATACATTTTGAGACAAAACGCAAACGCGTTCGAATTAGTTAATGTTTCGAAAAAACTTATACTAGAGCTACGGTTATTGAATGAAGACATCATTGAACGAATAAAACAAATAATCGTTTATTTGCTTCGCGAACGAGGACTCATGGTTTTTACAATTTAGGCAGGTGAATGGTGGGCGTGTATTGATTTAAATAGTTGAGTATACGCGTACGACATCTGGTTTTGAACTTATTTTGAAACGTGTCAATTTGCTCTAACAAAAACTACACTAAGTACCTATACCTACACAATGTAGCTCGCAATGATTTGCAATTTAGATTAGCTCTACCGTATAATAATTTATTTCTAACGTATTTTTTACAGAGCTTACTTAAATAAAAACCGGCCAAGTGCGTGTCGGGCCACGCGCAAGGTAGGGTTCCGTAGTCGTCCACCCGTTACATTATGTGGACTAAAAAGTTCGCAAACTTATATTTTCTATGTTTTTGACAGAATTAACAACATTATCTAAGGTATCAATGGAAATTGTACGAAAGTTTGCTTTTGCAAATGACATTTCTGAAGTTCGACTATTACTCGTTTACTAGTAATGTCTACTTAGCTGTGATAGTTTTCCTTTTAAATTCATCGTATATACTACTACCATGATTTTTTTCACATGCCTAGTAGCCTAGTAGTAACTGGCAGGGTTGGTGGGGGGGGACACTTGACCATAACAAAAATTATCACTTTAAAGCTTAATATCACGCTAACCAATTCTTTAATCAAAAATTGCTTTTAGAAACCTTATAATATTTTTAAAAGAGTTATCCAACGATACCACACACGATGGGATTCGGCCGGAAAAAAAATTGTACCACCACTTTACATGTAGGGGAGGTACCCTAAAAAATTTTTTTTTAAGATTTTATTCTACCGTTTTGTCGGCGTCATTGATATGTATACTCATGCCAAATTACAGCTTTCTAGCACTAACGGTTACTGAGAAAAACGGGGGTCGGACGGACGGACGGACGGACGGACATGGCGAAACTATAAGGGTTCCTTGTTTACTACGGAACCCTAAAAACTAGTTCCTATGTATACAAAGCACTTAGTACCTGATAACATGTTTTAGTAACTACCTACCTATATACGCAACTTTATGTATGTATATAACTATGTAATAACTTTATAGTACCCAAAAATAAAACAAAAAATACAAACAAATTAGGACATTTTGGTACAAAGGCGAACTTATCCCTAAAAGGGACAACTTTATTGTTCGTAATTGCTGCTATTCCGCCTTTTAGGCTGCATTTCTACCAGAGATGTGCGAGGATGCGTTTTCATACATTTGACACCTCGCAACGCGCCGAGCGAGGTGTCAAATATATGAAAACACATCCTCGCACATCTTTGGTGGAAACGCAGCCTTAGGGACCAAGCGTGCTATCGACCAATTTTATCAGACGTGAATTTTTGTGCACAATTTTGAAGCTACATTGGAAAATCGAGAAATAATGAACAAACGTGCGGTCAAAAGCATCCCGCTAAAAACATTTTCTTGTAAAATGTTGCCAAGACGAGACCATATGTCACGCACTGTCAAAAAGTTATCAGAACTCATGTAGAGCTAAGCTAAGCTTCTAACTCTACACGCCCTAACTCTATAAGCCCTAATTTCACAAACTCTAGGTACACCTTAGTCAAAACATGCGGAGTTTCGTTACTATAAGAACTATTGTACCAATAACATAACAGAAACGTAATGAACAGTGAATAAATGACTACTTTATTTATTGGTATACGGCTGGCACCGGGCGACGGGTCATGGCTCCACAAGGTCTTGGTCTTGCCGCTTAATTAGATCATTTGTCGATAGCCACATAGATGGAGATAGATAGCAAGTAAATTGAGGTCTGCACAAGATTACAGCTAATTGTCTTGCTTACGAGCATTAGGTACGGTCAACCAATTTAATTTCTGGGCCACTTCGTACCTTGTCACAGTGACATTGATATAAGATCTCTAGATACCTATTGATTTTCACTGTGACAAGGTACGAAGTGGCCTAGAAATCAAATTGGTTGACTGTACCTACATCGATTGGGGCCGCGTTGAAGTCTTTTCCTCTGCACAATTGTAAGCGAGAGAAAATGCAAATTACGCTAAGAAAGTCCAAATACCTAATTAGCGCTAAAAAATTACTCTTTCACGATAGTTCGCGCGTGACACAAATTAGCCTGCTTTTGTTTGCCGCAACGAATTGTGGTCATGTCAATTACACAAAACAACACCTTTCACTGATTTACGAAACATTGTTTGATGTAGTATTCTTATTAACATATACCTACCGGCCATTATTTGTATTGACAACATGTAAGCGACCATGTTCGCATACTAAATAATACGACAAAGCTCAAAGCTGGTTCGAGCCTGTTCACAAAACATAGAAAACATGCTGGCTCGCCCTTCATTTTATTCCTTTTAATTCAATTTATATGCTTACACACATACTTGTCCACATTACATATTAGTACCGTCTGCAAAAAGTTTAAACACCGACTCTTCATTTCATTGTCACACATCCACGACTCTTCATTGTAGGTACTTAATGTCCCTAATCATTATGAAGATGAGCGATCACGCCAAGGATGTTAAAGTGGTTGTAAAGTAAGTTGTAAGTATCAGCAGTCTAAATCTAAGGCATCATTTTCTCATTGTGGTGAGGTTGTTGGCTCGTGTGCAGGTTGCCGGAAATCCTGCGCAAAGGCCGAGCCGAGGCTGTGCCCGCGCCACGCCACGCCACGCCATCCGCCGAGCCGAGCGTCATTACCAGCAACATAATGTCGTTTAAACATCATTTAACTATCAACCATTATGCTAACATACTCGTAGGTAACCTGAAGGTAATCTCTGACTTTGCCCACACTCCAACTATCGATTTCCAATAATGTTAATCAGATTTTAATTCATGTTGCGATTCATCACGGTAAAATAAGACCGCTTTAACATTATTTATGTCACACCTGGCCATAAAGCGGCAATTACCGCAGGCTCCGCGCGCGGGAAATCCCACTTCCTGGCTAGGGGTGACATAAAATTTTGTACTTAACACGGGCGGTAATAAAGAAAGCCTCAGATCGCATATTTATCGCCCTTGCCTTCGGCTCGGGCGTCAAATACCTGCAATCTGAGAAATTCTTTGTTTTACCGCCCTTCTTAAGTAATGTATTATTACGTACTAGTGTCGTCAGAATCGGAAATCGGTGAATACCTATGACCAATTTCTAACGGGTCCGGTAGATTGCGTGACGGGCAGATGACCTGAGTCATCGACAAAAGAAATCGAATCCTTGGTAATTTCGTAACATCAATGTCAATGGCGTAATTCAAGTTCATTGACTCGAATATGATGCACAAAGAGTTATTCTCACCCATTTGTTTCACAATATATGGCATTGGTAAAAGATAATCTCTATAAGGATTAGTGAATCATTTATAATTTTCCAGAATCAGTGATTCTAAACTAAAAGTAATGTCATATGATATCCCAGAAGGAAACGATAAATTGCTTCAGCCAATCTAAACATGTAAACAATATACATATAATACCAGATACCTACTAACATTAATATTAAGTAGTGTTGTATGTTGTCAACTACGTCAGTATCGAATCGAGGTTCCTACTAAATCATTAGGATATGTAAATCGACTGTGATGAATCAGTGAACGTGGGGATTTTTAAGTGGTTTCTTGCGAGCCTGGCCGCGGGGGCGGACCTGCGGAGTCGTCGACCGACGCGATCACACCACCTTTACAGTTCCTTGTAAACTTAATTATCCCACGGTACAATAAAATTCGCGATCATCAAATGAGAGCATAGAAAAATATGACGTTCCTCTGAAGTCATCGAGGCGGTAACGTACCTTGTGAGGTTTTTCAAGGTAAGTAACACTAATCTAAAAAAAAACCGGGCAAGTGCGAGTCGGACTCGCCCACCGAGGATTCCGTACAAATTAGTAGGTAGGTACATAAGTATTATAAATACATAGTTCAAAAGTCGGGAGTAAAAATAAATAGGTACGTACAGTTAGCGTCATATACTATGTAGCAGCTAAAGTCGCCAAATAGTTCGGTACACCATATATTTTGTATGGTGTAACGAACTATTTGGCCACTTTGGATACTACATACTATATGACGCTGACTGTACCTTACCTATACCTAGTCAACATCAAAAATATCACTAACATAGTAGCAATGATAGCGGTACCTGTTTCGATTTTGTAAACAAACTTTTCGTTAGAACTATTACAATAGGTAGTTTAGTTGTAGTTTTTAGAATAGGAGTCACTGATCCGTCCTTTTATGGTGTAATTTTCGCATATCGACGGTTTCTCACAGCAAACATGTCACCAGCGTGACACGAGGGTGTTAAACCATCGCAAGCACGTGCCATTTCACACGTTTTTCTGGACACTGATACAACGAGCGGACCGTTATCTACTTATCTGCCATCGCGTATGCCGCGGTGCAGCGTCATGTCATGTCTCGCCGCTTGAGATCAGTGGGTTGCGACCTTACTTTTGGTTTTCGTTGGCGTTCGATCACGTCCATGACGTCACTTTATCTCCTGAGTTAATTCGCCTTGATCCAATAATAATGGCGGTAAAAGGTTCGCAGCAGTGCTAACCATTAACGATGTAGAGCTAATTTAATTGAGGTTTTTTACCTGATATACCTAACTTACTTTGCCGATTCAATGAATTGGTCATTGATTTATATTCGCTATTTAAATCGAATAAAACTATGGTTGATTAGGAAATGATGATTGATAGACACTCGTCGCCGAATGATCTTATGTATACATAATTTGCGAGTCGAAAACGAATCAAACGGCAACTCCCATAGCGGACTCGCAATTAATCTTAATTAAGACCAATAGATTGTTTTATTATTGTCGGATTTTGGTCATGGATGTAGGTGCGTTGCAGATATTCTATGTGGTGACACCGACCCACCCGAGCAGAAGTGAGTTGTTCATTGGAAAGATCACAATCACGCGGTTCGCAATTTCATTTCGCCCCCGCATCGGCGATCACGTCACTGCCAGCAAATAAATGTACTTGCCACCGAAGGTCGCCCCTGTTCGTGTACTGCCAAGTCTGAGCAGGTTTTACAACAATTGTTCGGGTTAGAAATGTTTATCTGATGACGATTGGTCATTGTATAAAACCAATAAAAAACCTATGCTTGTTCAGATCAAGATTTTTTTATGCTTGCGTGATGCTGCCCAAGTGTCACACCATCTGGGTGGTAATCAAGTGTCTTCACCATTTCCAATAATTTCAACATGGGAACTTAAATTGGAATCGAAAGCTTAGGTAGACGACACTGGACAGTTTGTGCTAATTTAGATATTCAGGATTCGGAAAGATATTTGTTTGTCCGTGTTTATCTTATATCTTTAAACGAGCAATTCTTGTATATTTATTTATTTATATATATATTTATTTCGGGGATCTCGGAAACGGCTCTAACGATTTTGATGAAATTTGGTATGTGGGGGTTTTCGGGGACGAGCAATCGATCTAGCTAGGTCTCATGCCCGGGAAAACGCCGAGCAAAGCTCGGCCGCCCAGATATTATACTTTATATGACCAAGATAGGTCAAAGGAAATATGTTTCAGGAAAAAAAGTGAAATTTTATTGGGGCCGAATAAAATGCTTAAAAGCAATTAGGTAGGTTAGGTTGCTATGAATTATATTATAAGTTGCGGGAAGCTTATTGATCGCGTCACGTAGGGGAAGGTGGCCTAAAGCGGGCATCGTGCCCAAAGAGGGCACTGGACTTAATATTGCCGTTTTAAAAGAGAGCGCGGTCCTTACACGTGACAGTACTCCCCGCCGCCCGCGCACCTCGCGTCATTCGTCCGGCTCACCTGCGAGCACGCCGTTACACGCTCCGTCGAAAAAATGTTTATAGCTGTTTTTTGAAAAATATTGCAAGGTATGTTTCGTGTTTTCCCTCATTTTTGATGTTTGCAATGCTATTATCAATGCTTGTTAGTTATTAATTACTTACCTGGCCGCAATACCGTTACATTAAACTCCACATGTTTCAATATTTTGCGGTTAGATTTTGCTTGCCTATCAAAAAAGTCAAAAAGGGCAAAGCGGGCAGGGTAATGCGGGCACTGCCCGCTTTGCCCGGTAGGTATGTTTTATACACGTAAATATAGTTGGTTTAAATTGCTACAGTTTATTTATGTTCTTTTTAAGATGGTAAATAATTACAAACGGAAAACTTCGCAAGCGTCATGGACTCCTTCAACCATACAACACGCAATACGAGAAGTGCAAGATTTAGGGAGAGCTGTCAAATCCGTCTCAATTAAACGCCGTGCCAGGATAAGCTAAGTGATTTTGCCCCCATCGAGTTTGGGATTGTAATTTTTATGGACGGTGTGGCTTTACATTAGTAATTAATGTGAAAAATTTGAGCAACCTAAACTTTATAGTTTTTGATATAAAAAAAGCGAAATGTGTTTTTTCTGCGATATTTTTTTTTAGCCAACCGATTTTAGTATGCTTCACACATATTGTACACTTACTGAAGATGATTATATTACATAAATTATATTTTCATTATGTCATAGAAAAAAAGTTAAAAAAATGCTGATTAAACTTTTCAATATTTTTTTTTTACTTCCACGTTAGAGACCGCTCTATTTTTTTCACCAATAATACTCCCACCAACGACCTATAATATATATATTTTTTCGAAATTATAGCAGTGGGAGAACATGGAGATATCTTTACATTTACGCTTTACCCCAGCCCCAGCCCGTTTTGCCCTAAGCGAGTGTCCACTTTAGGCCCCCCCCCTGGGCAAAGCGGGCAATCGTAGGGGTTTTGTAAATTGCATGTAATTATTTTGTTTTTCAATTTTCGATAAATTAAGCCATACTCCATCGAAAAGTGTTTAATAATGGACCTTGAGGCAAACAAATGAATAATATTACTAGGTTACAAACCATATTTTTTTTAACTTTCCCTTAAGGTGCCCTTTTTGGGCCACCTTCCCCTACGCAGCTTATCGATGAGCTTGCGGAGGTGAGGTGACAAAACTTTAAGTTGCAGCATATACCTACAGTCTGCGAGTAACTGCATGTTCACGTCTACAGTACGCTTGTACACCTACTGGAGCAGTCACAGCGTTGGCGGACAGTTATAATAACAGTTGAGCTCATCATAAAGCGCGGTCATGAATATTTCATGTGAGAATTTACTTGTACCCAAAAATTGAGGGCCTCTCAAATTTAATGTAATATTTTATAGGGTATCAAACGGTAACTTTAATCAAATCAACGTTCAAGTAGTGCATTTGTTACTTGCAATAGCAAGTTTCTAGTTTTCTAATGCCTGTGACACGGTAATCGGTTTGCCGAGATCCATAAATTAACGCAAGCATAAATTACACTCATGACAAATTCTTTTCAGTGCCCTAGAAACTATCCAATTGTTTGCTTTTTTCTTTAGTAGGTACTTATAGTCTTCTGCGTAGTTATGTATGGCGCGCGTTGTAAGCATACTTCTAATTACAACTGTAGATATACTTGTACATATTACCTACATCTGCTGATTGGAAAATCAAAATAAACTTTTACGCGCATGTCGGGGGCAATTAGCAGTTTTACAGAGATTCAAGGCATCTATGAGCTTCGCCATCTATTCTCTTCATTCGGGATGAATATATAACTGTGTTCTCATAAGAGGACACAGTCACAACACGCTACGGGAACACGGTTATATTATAGTCGACGTTTACGCACAGGCGTAGGTAATTGCGGGCGCCGAGTCTCACGAAATTAATACTAGCGTCAAATTTTGTAGATAGGATTTAAGTGAGATATTAAAAACTTACCAAACGTGGTTTCAGGTGACAGAGGGAGGTGTGACACGACAGGTGGCGCGTGCGATGGAAGTCCTGAACGCGAGCGCGCCTGGCGCGCGCGTGCGCGTCATGCGTGCCGCCTACCACTCCTCTGCGGGCCCAGGCGCCGCTTCCTCGTATATGGTGCACTCTTCACGCAGGGTAAGCTTACTCTTCAATATCAGAATAACACAATTGTCAACTCGACACCACCCGACGTACCAACCCAAAACTGGAAAGTCGATTGAAAGCTTCGCCTGTAGAAGAGTTGTCGTTCTGGTGGCGATATGATTCCTGATATTTGGCCTCGAGCCTCCAGTATACCATAGAACTTTCTTGCCGTCCCAATCATCTATTAAAAGCTTTCCGTTTTATTTCATTGCAAAATATATCGTCTCTGAGAAACAAAACAATCCCTATTTATTCCATGACGTCTTACGGAGACGTCAGGTAAAGGACCGTAAAGCCTATTGGTTTAAGCCTAGCAAAAACAATGTTTAGTTTAAATAGCTATAAAAACTACGCGCTTCTAAAGCTTGTTGATGGGATCGGACCGTCCTCAGTGACAGCATAGGAGCGTGTTAAAAATTACCTAATCTTTTATTATAATGACTTCAATATCTCAAATCGGTCAATGACCAGCTTATCTTATTGAAACATCACAGTACCATTTCGATGGGCTTTGGTTACATTGGACGTTGGCAAACGAGTGGTGTGAGGTTAAATGGACTTGTCATTGATTGCAGGTAATATCTTCCGGCACCAGACTCCTATCTCCTTCGTTAACCAGCAGGACATTTGGAGATACGCCTTCCCTGCCATCATTACCACTGGAAATATCATCCACCCCGTTGGAATTGATGACAGATTCGCCAGTAACAGAAAATTACAAAGTGACAGAACCAGACGACACAGAAATTTCACAACCCTCAAAATGGAAAGGTTCCACGGGCAAGAGCTCCATACGAATGCCAAGCGAAGAATCTTCCTCAACCGACAACGCCAGTATCATCGATCTCGACCCTAAACCTAATCACAAAAGTGTAATCAGAAAGTATTCATACGATTCAGAAAACAGCGACATTTCTACAATGAAATTGAGTAATAGAGCCTCCCCACTTTTGGATGCTCCTGTATCATTGAGTACTCTTAAATACAAATCACTACTGAATGGCAGTAACGAGTGGAATAATAGACGCAAAAGTTACAGCTTTGAAGAAACAGCTCCGCTAAATGAAACTATTTCACACTGTAACGACACATTGGCAATGGAGTCATCCACAGACAGTGGCATTTGTAAGTCAACAGAAATTGTCAATGATTATGCAGATTCCGAGAGAAAAGACAGTAAATACGACACACATGAAGATTCGTTCAAAGACTGGCTTAACAAAGACAGGCAAATCTCATTCAACAAAAGCAATCAATTCACATATAATAACAGAGGGCACAATGTTGTAATAGAAGAGCCAAGTGAAAGCAATATTACTTTACAGTCTGCGGGAAAAGTGTCAATTACAGTACCCATCACCCTTGAAACAGAAGAAGACTATCAGCATAGGAAAGCCCACGCTAATGAAGAAGCCGAGAGAAGGCGAAAGAAAGTAGAGTTCTGCAAGACTGAATTGCACTTTGCCGCTGAATCCGGGAGAGTTAATATTATAGCCACTGATGAAAAACCCCCGCCAACAAATGATTTTAGAAGGAAGAAAAGTGCTTTCATGCCAATGAATATGAAACCCGAGAGGCCAACCACTCTTTTACTGGAAAAGAAAACAACGGATAGTGAAATGATGGTTGATTTACTTCACCATAGCACTAGTGAGATGGGTGAAAACGATGAGAATACAGCAGCTACAAAAAGTATTCTCAAAAACAAAATTCCAAAGCCCAAACCATATCTTCTAGGGGAGAACATGGCTCTTGGGTACACTGACGACCTTTCGAATGCTAACAAACCCAATTCTTACATTGGCAATACAGATGTCCCAACCGCTGTCTCATTAATCAATAGGCAGTTACAAGAAAGAAGGCACAGCAATGATACAACTTCTAGCTTGACTAGTGAAACTGACATAAGCAGCCCTATCAAGAATTTCACTTCTAGGCAAATTAATACAGGTAACTATATAATAAAGTGAGGAATACAAAATTAAATTACATCTATACCTACTGTCAATTTTTAATTGATTTTATTTTGTTTTTGTTACAGGTCTAATAAAAAGTGTAGGCTCTAAATGTCACAACACTAGTCAACAATATTCATCTAATCGGGAAGTTAGTACGGACACCTTCAATTCAGTTAAAGAAAAGCTTAAAGCACTACAGATGTCTCCGACACCGGCAAGATCTAGAACTCGCGAACTTCGGCAATCTGATTTAACTTACTTTGGTATTCAAAATGATAAAAAGAATGCATCAGATGACAAGCCCAAGTTCATAAGAGACAGAATTAAAATGCAAAATGAGGCAATTGACAATATTTTTCAATCTGTTCGGCTCATTCAGCAAGTGTCTAACAGTCTGTGTAACAGTGAGGCTGAATCAGAAGAAGCTGTGGAATACCAAAATGTTCCTCTAAAAACCAACTTTGCCCCAATACCCACGCCAAGATCACGAACGAAATATACCGATAAAATGAATGATTCTGAAAAAGTGACAGTACTGAAGCCTATTGTGGAACAAGATTCCGTAATGGTGAGACAACATGGACAAGATACAAGACGTTCTAGATCGCGGAAGTATGAAGATTGTTCACCAACGATTCGAAGCATTTCCGAGCCTCCTAAAGCTAATCGAGTAAACTCTTTAGAAAAATCGCACCGCAGAAACCACCACATCAAACAAAATGTTTCATCAAGGTATTTTTTTACTCTCGTCTACTGTTTAAGATTCTTATTATTTAGTTATACTCTTAATAAATTTTCTATTATCTGTTTTAGGATTCGTACATTTGAAGAAAAAGAGGAGAAAAGGGACTTCAGTGGAAATCAGTCTTCAGATACGGCAAAATTGTATCTAAGCGAGGAGGACGACGACGATGAATCGGTTCCAACGTATGTCAACGTCAACAAAGAAATATTGAATAGCAACAAGACACCGACACAGATTGCTGATACAAATCATAAACCAGAGGCAGATCTAAAGTCACGAGTAACACGTGAAAAAACTCATAGTGATCATAAAGAATCCAATCGAAATTCTCGTGAAAGAATACAAAAAGCTGACAAATATAACACTGATAGTTTGAAGAAGAAAACAAACTCCTCGAGGAAAAAGAAAGTAGACCAAAAAACCAGCGTGCCGAACTCAGATACACAACATTCAAGCGACCGTTCAGTAAACGCCCAAAAGAGATTATCACAAGAGAATAAATGTAAAGACGAGAAATCTACATCGATAAGTAGGCACAATGGATCACTTAAACATAGTGACAATAATAAGTCCGAACGGATTAGTGAGCGTACTGACATCACTAAAGAGCTGGGCTCGAAAGAAACCTCCAAACCTCAACACGTAAGGAGTACAAGTCGTCATTCTACTTCCAGGAGAGGGGACATTATAGATAACCATAAACGATCTGGCGCTAATTCCGCTGATCGCCATCGCAACTCGTTGCAACTAAAGACTGGCGACAAAAATGGGGAAGTGCACTACTCAAAAGACAGGAAGTCGAAGAGAAACGAATACGTTATTAATTACGACGACAAAAATGGGACAGTAACATCCATTACTAAAGTTTCAACTGGCCCTGGATCGACACGGCAGAAAAAATCTTCCTTAGAAAAAGTCAAAGATACCCCTAAAGAGTATAAAACCCATAGCAAAGCCGAAAAAAATCACTTGCGTAAGTAAGCCGTTTGCATGCTTTCAACAATCTAACAAAAAATAAAATACAGCCTCTAAAAATGTAAACGTCTTTCAGTGCAGTTCCCAGATCGAGAAATCCCAAGCGGACTAAGTTACGCGCATAAGAGATCCAAGACAAAAGTGTACATACAGCGGTCTTGCCAGCTATTGTGAACTGAGTAATGCTAGTGAAAGGACTACCAAAAACTAGCAGTTTGGTGTTAAACTAGTAATTATATCTTTACGTAACTTGCATCTTTTTTTATATAATTTATCTGGTAATAATTACTGATCTCACATTATTAATTAACATATAAAATAACATAATTAATAAAATATACAACATAAAATGTGATTATTTTATTTAAAATTAGAACCTATTAAACAAAAAACTTACACAGTTACCAACGGATCCTTGTCAGATTTGCTTACAAACACTTGCACTTGATTGTCTAATCTTTTCTGTAGATCCGGTGAGAACACTGTCAGGAATCCTCGCTCAGAATCTGAATGGTTAGTTAAGATAACTGAAATCCCTTTCTGTGCAGCATCTAGCACGTCATGATGAAGCATTTCACCTGAAAAAAATTAACCATTATTTGTTTCATCTGCGCTGCAACCTAAGTTATTCTTCGAGCATGAATTAGGTATAGGGATGAAATTACCAAAATATACGTAAGATTAAAATCAAAGCCGACTATTTGGGTTGGGGGGTTTAAAGGTCCCATTTTTCGGTATTTCGTAAAAAAAACTCGTAAACGGTGACACATAGCAAAAAACTTTCTTAGGCATAAGGGCGGGTGCACAAAGTTACCAAGTCAAAAATTGTGTTCCAAGCATTTCCCTCTATGCCCCTTTTTAGCGTAAAATGACAGTACTAAATCTCCCGCTGCAAATGTAAGGCGGCGAGGCTGCGCCGGATTTGCGTATTGTTGTAAATGGACGTTGAATGCACACTCAAGCAAAGCGGGTAATCAGGCCGTAAATGCTCTTATTCATAACACTGCTACCTCTCTGATCGTTAAAACTTAAAACATATTTTGTCCCTTTCTCATAATCACAATTCTACCCAATAATGTCAGTGACATAAATGCAAATTATTTTTAAAGGCATTTTAGCTAAAATACTTCCAAGGAAGTCTATTATTATAGTATTTATAGTGCATTACTTATCAAGGGCGGTAATACAAAGAATGTCTCAGATCACAGTATTTGAAGCCCGAGCCGAAGGCAAGGGCAATAAATATGTGATCTGTCTGAGGCTTTCTTTATTACCGTCCATGGTAAGTACAAAATTTTGTCCCTAGCCAGGAAGTGGGTTTTTTCGCGCGCGGAGCGTGCGATAATGGCCACTTTATGGCCAGGTGTGACATAAAGAGCATTATATGATTAGTCTTGGATTTTGCCCGTCGCCGCGTTGGTGAACACACGTGCTCTTCGCGACGACGGGCGGAAACCACTACCTATCGAACAAAACCAGTTGCCTAACTGTCATGGCCTCGTTACCGAACAACGTCTTTGAACAAGTATTGATTGGCGAAATCATCATAAATTTGATGGAAAGCCTTTTTTAAAGAGTGATTAGTCTTCTAAATAATCACCTGTTAGGTATAAATCAGCGTCGACCCCTTTGAGCACGGACGCGCCTGACCCCGCGCACAGCGCTACAGTCTTGATTGCATGTGATAACGACTTGCCCGAAGGTAATGCCAGCCGAACGTGCGGTAGACCAGTCAACTGCTTTACTTTAGCGATCGCATCTGTTAGAGAGATTTCAGCTCGCAAATGGAGGTATCTGAAATAACAGACAATAATCAGATATAACAACAGTACCTCGATTTCGACTAATTCAGGGATAAGGATTTAAAATTTTATATTTATTTTGAATTTTGAGTTACAAAACTTTTATTTTGTGAAAAAGCATCATTATACCCATTTTTGAAATTCTAGGGTAAAGTTATCAAATTATATATCTATTTTGAATTTTAAGTTATAAATAATTTTTTTTTGCCAAAAAATCTCGACTAATTCAGGGATAAAGATTTAAAATTGTATATATATTCTATTTTATTTTGAGTTACAAAACTTTATTGTGAAAAAGCATCATTATAGTATCCGAATCGTCTTCTAGCGTTAATACTTGCCTTCCAGCTCCGAAATTAGGATTGATTCCTGGGGTAATAGGTTTCGTCGTCTTCACAGGAAAGGCAGACGCTAGCCAATCATTCACGCCGCCTTGAACGCAGTCCCAGCTCGTGTGAGGAGAATAAAGGGATATGCGTTTCTCGAGTAGGAAAGACACAATGCGCTCCTTCCAGGCACTGTAAAACAATCCAAATTAGATCCCCGATTTATATCTATTTCTCGAAATGTAAATAAAGAAATTATTGTATGTATTTTTTTTACCTTTGCACTACCGATTTTAGAGGTGCAAATATAGGAGGGTGGTAAGCGACGATCATCTCGCATCCGTCATTATTTGCTTCAATGACCACATCCTCTGTTAAATCATTAGTTAGTAAAATCTTTGTAATGTTTCTGAAAATAAAGCTCTTTTGAATTTTTCATTGAATTGTACATAATCCAGAAATATTGAATACGAAAATGGTATTGTAGGTACCTAGGAGTGTATGGCTCTACAAGCAGGCCAGTATTATCCCAGCTTTCTGCAAGGCTTTTGGGAGCAAAGTCTTCTAAAACTGATACCACCTTGCTCAGTTTCACTCCAGTATTTTCTCCGGTTGACATTTTGATAGACGCAGATATGGAGTAAAATTTATTTAAAAATGATGGTTTGCCAGTTAATTGCAACTTTCCTAGCTTCACAAGCATCAGATAAGACCTGGAAATACATGATATTACTGAGTCATAAAGACATAATAGGTATTTATAGCTCGGGCAAGAACTTAACTAACTGAAAACTAAATAAGAATAAATCCAAATATCCAGTTTCACGAAATAATATCATTTTATTTTGAATTATATCCCAATCAGTAGTTAAGACAAAAACTATAATTGATAACCGCTATTTCAACATTGTAAAAAGCCATTAACTATAAAATTAATGAAACATAATATTCATAATCCTGATGAATCACAATAACCAGCAATAACTTTATACACTATTCTATAATGTTTACAATATTGTACAACTTATATATAGATATCATTTTTTACACTATTCCCACTAATCAAAAATCTTCCATATTCTTATTTCACCATCATCACTACATGACAGCAGTTCTTGATTTCCAGCAGGATTCCATGCAACACAGTTGACATCTTGAGCATGAGCATTCAGTTTTGTGCAAATCAAATCAAATGTTGGAGCATTTGGGTCAGAATCATCAGCCTCCTTGAATATCCTAATGATGTCATCACCACATGCTGTGGCTATCAGACCAGTTTTGTGGCACCATGCTATATCATACACACATCTTGTATGAAATCCAGACAGTGTGCAAACACACTTCCATACAGAATCTCTATCTGTGACCATAACTCCTTCCTGGTTGTCAGGCTTATATTCCTTCCATATTTTAACAGTTCTGTCATCGCTGCAAGTGGCCAATCTCTCTCCAGTCTTATCAAAAGCCAGGCTCCACACGGTGGATTCATGAGAGTGTAAAGTTGCTACACAGGACCAGTCATTGTCCACTGGATCCTCTTTGTAGAGCTTAACAGTGTTGTCATAGGATGCTGAAGCCAGGATATCTAGTGTTGGGTGCCATGCTACCTACAAAAATAATCAGTTTTAATTCTCAAATTTCACAGTACTAAATTATTTCAATTTGTTTCATGTACTAACTTTCTTGACATCTTGATTGTGGGCATTGAGAACAGATGCACATTCATACTCATCATCTCCGGCCACTTCCCACACCCAGACAGACTTGTCTCGTCCACATGTAGCCAGCAGCTGACCTGATTGAGACCATGCCACACTCTTAACTTCATTCTCATGTCCTTCCAAAGTGGCATTGCATTCAAACTGACCTGCAGAAATAGAAATTGCAATAGGACCAGTGACTATAACTTTAAAGCCATTTTTAAATGTAGTTGACCACCATACAGACCACTTTTCTTGTCCCAAATGGCTGTAGTTGCATCAAAGCTGCCTGAAGCAAGGAAATTTCCACACGGCGACCATGCCACTTCTCTAATGGTGCGTTGGTGGCCATCAACTAGGACTGTCTTTATGACCCATTCTTGCCCTTCTTTGTTCCACAGTTTGATAGTTTTGTCTTCTCCACAAGAGGCGAACATTTTTCCAGCAGGATGCCATGATACATTCCAAACTATGCCTTTGTGACCGGTCACAGTTTGCAATAACTCCATCCTAGCCATCTTTTAAGTTGGTAGGTAGTGATGTTTACTTTGGTATATAACTCGCGGATAACCTATAAATAATTTCAATTCCGTAAAAACTTCCGAATAAAACGAAGTTTTAGAATCAAAGATTGCCCAGTTTGTATAAATCAATTGGAATCTTAATAATAGCACTATTATTTCACATAATAATATATGCAAATACGTACGTGCTCATTAAACCGATTGAAAACCCGATATAGCTAGTATATTCCCTGGAATATTAACTATATATGAAGAAAAGAAAGAATAATATGGCCAAATCCTTTAACCTTCAATGAAATCCTGAATCTAAAACAACTGAACTGAAACTGAATGAAACAACAATATCGAGTGTCGAAAATGAAATGCAATGCACCTGACAGGGGGGGGGAAACTAAAGCCGGCTACACAAAGCCCTGCCTGCAGGGCCCTGCTTGCAGTGCCACTGCCAAATCGTATTGTGTGTAGGCATGCAGGGCCGATTTTTTTATCTGTTAAATCGGCCCTGCATGCCTACACACAATACGATTTGGCAGTGGCACTGCAAGCAGGGCCCTGCAGGCAGGGCTTTGTGTAGGCAGCTTTAAAGAAAAGACCAATTTCGCGTGAATTTGGCGTAGAAAGTGCTGCCTCCTATTATATTTGATGTCGACATATTTTGTGTAATCCGTCTCAAGCAGGTTTCGTTTTCATTTCATCTATCCCAATACAATTAATCAAAGCTGAACGTGAAAAGAAACGTTACAATTTATCGTAAAATTAAATAAAACTCTATGGTCACAGATTTTATAATACTCTATGGTCGTATGGTTGCCATGGTTATTTTTAAATATTGAAATAACACGTGTGTCAATAACGTGTCAACATATTGAAAATAAAATAATGCTAATTATAAAATTTTCTGCATTATTCTTGTGAAAAGCAGTTAGTGATATAGATCTACAAAGTCAAGTTAATTTATCATTTTCTTAAAAGTGCTTTTTTATGAACTTTTCGGGAACGCCTTTTCCCAGATCGAATACGATGTGTTATCGGATACGCCGAGTTAAGTAAGTATTTTTTAATTCTTTATTTACTAACCCTGTTCACACCGATGCGATGTTATATTTATATTCCAATCAATTGATTTATTTAGGTAGGTAGTCTGTTTTGCCGGGTGGTTATGCAGCTCATACATAAATGAATATCAATGAAAACAGTTGGTCACTTAGCAATATAAACGTTTGAGTATTGAATTACGTGAGCTATACGATAAACGAATATGAAGCCCACTTTCTTCTTGTTGTTGTTGTCTTTGAAATTTGAAATAGGTATAGTAGATAATTAGAAACATAATTTCAAAAATACATACATACCTCCTACACTTTCATCTCATTATTTAATGTTATGTTTTGCAGATGCATAGTGCATACAATCATGCCACGTCCTCATGTTGAGAAAAAGTCAGGACAGAGGTATTTTCAACATGGATGTCAATTGTTGGAGAAAACAACAATTATCCTGGGCTACATGAAATCAGGAAGATACAGCGTGCATCCATTTCAAGGTGAAAAAAATGGATACATCTTTTTGTAGACGATCGTACTTCACCAATTCGTTTACCAGTTAGTGATTGAAGAAGTTAAACAAATCGCTACAAGCTATAGGTAATCGTATTTAATCCTCCTTTTAATATACTATTCATAAATAAGTTAGTCAAAAATAAATAAATGATATTATATATACAACTTAATTTTATTAGTCTCCTGACTGGAATAATTATTTGTGTACTCAAATTGGACGAGTTAACTCGCCAATCCGAGAAAGATTTTTTATAGATAAAAGTAAACAATAAAATACTGTTCATGTACTATCTACCTACTGAGGCATCTTAACCTTCCCGTATAAACTTCCCCATTTTCATACTAAACAATGATAGTAAATTATGACTTCTGAAAAGAATAACTTTATTACCATTATTCAATTTAAAAAGTGGGAAGTTGCCACGGGAAGTTTAAGATGTCACAGTGGGTGGATGGTACATGAACAATATTTAACGGATAATATTATGGGTGTGTGTGTGCACGCACACAGACACACGAAATTAGTCCACACCAAATCCGTGTGCGGCGCTTGTGCTCACGAGTATCCAAGTTTTCACGCGAGATGGCTCTCTATATATATATTATTATACTCTTTGGCACCTGAAATCTCAGTATGAAACAAGTATGAAATGAATGAATGAATGATAAATAAATTGACTTAATTGACAAATGACAATGGCGTTGCCTGATGCAAGGTTAAGTTCTGAAACTCAAATATTTTTTCATTTTTATCATCATAGTTGCAAGTAAATTCAAATCAAATAAGGCTTAGAATATTTAATCAACCTTACAATTTAGTTCTGTTTTTAAGTTATTTGATCTACGTGGTAATCATTGATAAATATGTATAATTTCTATTCAAGAACATTTTAAACTTATGTAAAAATATGAATGTAACCTAACGGTCTAGTTCCAAAACTTGTAAGATGCAAAACCACAAGGCAAAGCGCAAGTCTTAAGTAGTCTGTGCGCAAAGTCAAAAGCATTAAGCGGGTATTACACTGTCCTGAATTCAGGACACTTAGATGGGTTCGGACATATACGTTAGAGCGAGATGCTTCAACTCTCCTCTCTCCTCCACTAGTCAGGACAGGACGCCTGATTCAGGATAGTGTAATACCTGCTTTAAGCATATAAAAAACTAAAACTGTCAATCAAACAAAAGTGCGATGTGGATACTTGAAATGCTGGTTGAAATTGAAAAAATTTAAACAAATAAATACTGAATACGATTGTTAGTCCTTGAGAAAATACATAACTTTTTCTGGTCTAGGTTATCCTTTAATATCTACAAAATACGACACTAGATACTACAGTATACGCATCAATAGTTGATTTGTTATTATTAGGTTATACCAAATTACCTCGTAATGGAGAATATTGATAATTGTAACAAATTTGTACCACCACACCTCAACGCTGAAGTATACAGAACAGACACGACTGGAAATGAAGCACCATCGTATCTGGATTATATTAAACTCCATCAAGGTAAGGTATATCTCATAAGAAAACAATACTTGCCGTGTTCAAAGGACAGGCCAACAAGCAAAATGATATTTTTATATATGTATTTCAGATGGCAGGGTGCTTGTTGGCTGCTCAGAGCTGACGGGAAGATACTGGACTGGTGGTGCTGCTATCTTCAAGAGTATTGCAGAAGCACAGGAAATTAACCCCAAGTCCATGAGAAGTATCCAATTGGATTCTGGTACTGCTGATGGGTGCTTTGTAGGAAGATCTTCAAAGGTAATACAGCTATTATCAGCTTTAGAGTCTTCTTTAGGGTACCGTTTGTACCCTTCGGGTATGGAATCCTATTACTGTAGGGTTTCCTAGCTCAGGATGCAGAGCCGTGATGACGATGACAATGTACAACTTAGAACTATACACTTTTTTCATTTTCAGTTTTCACTGCCACTCATGCATTCATATGTCCCTTTGATACAGGTTTTACAGCTAAATTGTTGGAGCTACAGTCTTCAAATTTTCACAGCATAAGCATCTTTTTGACCCAGAGCCATACAAATTGTCAAAACTTATTTTTTAAATATTTTTAAGAGGGGCGCAATTTTTTTTTTCTAGAAATGGTGTCCTGTGTATTCTGATAAATGTAATGATATTTATATCTTATTCTTTAAAATTGTCTTATAGGTCCTAATATGTGAGGACAGTGGAGCAATTGGCATCTGGACTATAAATGAAGATGATGCATGGAAACAATGGAAGGAAGAGATGATAGTGTCGGAGCATGATAATGCGGTCATGGCTTTAGACTGTCTTGAACAAGAGAAACAATATGTGACAGTAGGAGCTGATTGCCATATAAAGGTAATTTAATTTTACTATTAATAGATACATTTTTATTTATAAGAAAAAGGGGGTGTTGGCATTTACTTTATGAATCAAAAATTAATTGTAATTTTAATTACAAAGGGGATGATCAAAAAATTCAACTCTATCAACTTTTATAAAAGACGAGTTTCTGTCATCCTACTAATTGTAGCTAGTCAAATTTTTCATATCGCAACAATTGTTTTAATCAAATGTGAAGTCAATAAGGAAATTAAATTTTATGTAAGTACCCTGCATGATGCAGTAATGCTGCATCTTTACAGTTTATAAGTATTCTCCAGATTGAGGTTAGTGACATATAGGGCTGCCATCTCGAATTTCGCCAAACCCGGACAAAGATTTAAAAAAACCCAGACATTTGGCGTAAATCGCATTTTTTCCCCGGACGAGTCAGAAAATAATATTTTTAAAAAACAAGACCTTTAAATTCAATGAGGTGCTTCCTTACATGAAAAGTGTCCAGGTCACTTTTTGACACCCCCCCGGACGGCCCCCGGACGGCCTCCAAACGAGGACAAATCCGGGAAAACCCGGACGGATGGCAGCCCTAGTGACATATGAAGGGTGAAGAATTAATTTCACCTAGCCTGTGATCAAGGGTAGACTATGACTGAATATTTGTAATATCTCTGTCTGCAATTGTTTCAGGTGTGGGATCTGACTGACATGATCTGCATTAGAAATTACAGTCTGGCACACAGTGCTGCCATCTCTGGTGTCTCGGTGAGGCCCAAATCCACTACAAGCTTCGCATCTGGGTCTTTAGACATGTACATTACACTGTGGGATGACAATATAGATAAACCAGTTCTAGGTAAATATCTGGTTGAGAATGAGTTTTTATATATGAGGGAGCATCAACATTGTATACTATATGGGATGTCAAAGGACAATTTCACTTCAAATATATATTTTTTTACAAAAATTTAATCAGCGGAGATATAAAGTTGGAATTAAAAGTAGGGCTTTTAAGTATACATCGCATTTAATTAATTTCACTGTATTTTTCAGACTTAGTTAAAAACGATTGTGGTATCCGCTGTTTACAATGGATTGATGAAAACCAATTGGTGTATGGGGATGAAGCTGGAGTTATCCGAGTGTTGGATGCAAGGCATCCTAGCAATGTGGCCACATTGTGTGACTTCCCTGCACCTGTGCATAGAGTTGCCGTGCATCCTGAGTAAGTATCAAATAGTTCCTTTCTATGTAAATACTTCTATCTTACATTTTTTAATTATATAGACTTGAGACTTATAATTATATAGATTATTATAGTTATAAAATTATATAGGATGAAGCTTTACGGAGTTAGTTAAAGCTAAGCTTTTCTATATATTGTTTTCTAATTGACTACATTTTTTTCTTAAGTATATATTAGTCATAGTCAGAGTAAGGCGCTAAGGACTATGTACTGTGTAGCGCTTAGAACGTAGGGTGATAGGGTGGAAATAAATGAGTTAGTTAATGAGCCATTCATTGTTTCCGCTATGTTTATGAAATATATATGATTTCTACTTTCAGAACTGGAAGAATAGCAGTGTGCTGTGACAATAAGATTGTTTCCGTGTGTGAAAAAGTGTCTGACAATAAGTCAAAAATACTGTACCATGATCGCCACCTGCACAGCAACTACGTTAGAGGAGTGACCTGGGACATAAATAACAAAAATGTTCTCTACTCTTCTGGTTGGGATGGCCTCATCAGAACTCATAATATTGCTTAAATGATTGTGGTATTTCGAATACACATAATTTCCCACCAATCAGTTTGAGGTTGTTTTATGTTTATTTTAATGCCAAATATAATTTGACTGATTCATTTCTCAAAATCCCGAAGTTTGCTGTAGAATAGAAAATAACAATATGAATACCTACAGAAGCCGCCCTCCGGCGCGTTAAAGGCAACGCCAGATTGAGCGATGGGCGTGGAAGCAGGATGGAGCAGTGTGCGAGTGTGCTAGTGTAGCACTTTGAAGGGTTCAGTATAGGAACAGAATAAGTAACAGTGGTGGAGCGTCCATACAACTCGATTCCCACCGGCTCGGCTTACCTAATTTTCAGCCAATCAAGTTATTTTACTAAGGCTAATTAATTTGGATTGTGATATGTAACTTCAAATATTTGAGACATATGAATTGAAGTTTGTAGTTATGATGCTAAGACATCTCGTCTGTCAAATGAAGCGATTATTATCGAATGGTTCATTCAGTGGCGGCCGCGAATTGCTACCGGACGGTCGCGTCGTCGCGTCATTCGCTTGGTGTGGTCAACATTTGCTATTTACCTGTTATAATTTGAGGTTGGCGATTTGTTAACAGTGCAACTTCTGTACGTAGTACTATTACTTATTTTGTGGTCACGGTGACGGGCACACCTTACTAGGCCAGACGTCATCGAAGGTTGCAACCTTGCAAGTTGCAAGGTTGCATCGAAGGTTGCAAGCTAACAGACACAGACACAGAGACAGTACGTTCGTTATCCTCGATCGATTTTTCTATTACGTTCATGAACTTTTCCACCGCGTCGTCTACGTTACGTTGGACTGTAAAGTCACATTACCCCAGTCATAGGAGTTTAGGGCAGCTTCCACTCCGTTGTAGTCAACGAACCTCCGATATCCAGAGATGTGTCTATTCTGTTTTGCGTAAAAGGCGACACCTAACATGGCTATCTTGTGGTCGGTGATATCGCAATCGCACACAATTCCAACTGCCGGTTGTTTTCACTTCACGAAGATATGATACGAAGAAATTAGTAGACATCATTTTTTTCAAATTATTCTAGTTTATACAAGTTTATTCAAGGAAAGGGGGAATTTCGCGCAAATGGAAAGCCAATTTATGAAAGTTTGTTACATAAGTTTCTTAAAATATCACGCCGTTAGCCTGCGAATGTGCAAAATACGTTTTGTATGGAAAGCGACCTAGCGAGAGTTGTATGACCTTAACTTGTAATGTACAGTCAAGTGCAAAAATATGGGTGCATACAAATTGCTCAAAAATATGTCCCATAGCTCTTATGTCGGTGAATTAAGGTTTTAGTACCATATTTATGAGAGGATACACTCGATACATATTTTTGCACTTGACTGTACACGTCTACTTTAGCTGTGATCATTTTCCTTCATTATCTTTGGTTGGATGACTTCTCGATAGTAGGTAATGAAATAACAATGTCTACAACACTAACAGTGGATATATTTTCAAAGTGAATGAACATGGGTGGGACTGTAGACTGTAGTATTAGTGGGTGTAGCGGGGTCAGCTGCGGGGCGGTCAGTGCGCGGGCTCGGGCGCGCGGCGCTCGGGCGACGCGCCGGGGGACGAGCCGCGCCGGGCGCCCGGGCTCTTCAACCGGACCATCGTGTCCAGGTGACGGAACCTGACAACAAACGACAGTCGCCAATCAAGCCCGTGCCAGAAGGTCACCGACAAGTCCCTAGGACGGAGCAACCTTGGTCCGCAAAGACCGATTTTCAAAGGAAAAAAATATATATGGTCCGTGCGGACCAAGGTCGCCCGGTTTTAGGGCTTGTTTTCGACCGTCTGGTAAGGGCTTAAGCATCATCATATCAGCTGATAGACGTCCACTGCTGGGCTTAGGACTCCCGTCTTAATTTAAACATTCTTACAATACCCTACAATTGCTACTAGACATAAACATACATATCATACCTTAACGGTAAATCATTTGCTTCGTGGTCGACGCTCTGGAAGAAGAATGCCAGAGGCCAGCTGATCCAGGAGGCTTGTTTCCTGAAAGGGATAATTTTTCTTAAGGTTTGTGTTATAACTTAATATCCAAATTTTCGGATAGATATATAAGCAACCAAGAAAATTATTGCCACTAATGCACGCGACCACAGCAGGAGTCAGAGTTTTATAATTAAGTTCCTACCTAATTACTCGTGCCTAGTCTTCTTTTTAAGGGAATTAAGTATTCATATTAAGTAACTTATTATTAATATTAGGCAGACAGGTAGTGTAACACGGCAAAACCTCCGCGGTGCGTTCTCTAGCCGCTCTAGCACACTGGCCGGTAAGAAAAAGAACAACACATTTTTCACGGCCGTGTTTTGTTTTTTCTGGTGGAAAATTTTACTTCTGTCGTGCTTACACCACGCTTACACATGGCTTACACTTGAAAAGTGATTTCATTCTAATATTGATGAACTTGATTTGTTATGTAGGTAACTAAAAAATGTGTTCTAATTATACACTTGCTCTGTTTCTAAAACACCTGTAAATAGTGTATACAGTTATCATACAGGGGCTGCCGCTTACGCAGGTATTTGGTTGTCCGAGTTGGAAGTTTTCCATTTTGTAAATATTATTGTTTTTGAAACCCAATCCAAGCCTCATTCAGCCGTACTGGCCTAGACCGAATAAGGCTCGGATGGATTTAGAATATATTTTTTTGAAAGCACAAGTACAGCCACGCAGCCCTTCCTTATCATTATCAATCAACTGGCAGGCAGTGTGCTTACTTTTGTCGGTGCCGTTTCGTCGCTAGCTGCCGATGCCGTACAGCCTTTTGGAAATACCTCTTTGATCACAGCGGAAACTCCCAGGCTACATTTGTCCCATCCAGTTTACAGACTTCCTCAACATACTTACCTATGGGCTGCAGTAGATATGGTCGAGTCTATCTCTATGTATACTGTTGGTTTGGTGTCTCCGCTGGACATACGGCGGCGTAATCCGATCACCGTACGGCATGTTCGGTGTGGCAAGCGGCAAGCACTGATGCGGGCGGCGGTTACCCAGCCCACGTGGCAGGCACGACCAGCGATGTTTTGCTAATAATGACTAAGTTGTACCTAGATCTGATTCGTACGGCGTAGGCGGCTCTAGCTGCACGCCGTCTCTGCCCGGCGTGTCCGGCGTGGCGGGCGCAGGCGCGGGCGGCGGTGGGCCCGGCGTGGCCGGCACGGGCGGAGGTGTCTTGTTGATGGCGGGGTTGTAGATCTGATACGTACGGCTTAGGCGGCTCTAGCTGCACGCCGTCAATGCACGGGGTGTCCGGCGTTGCGGGCGCAGGAGTGGGCGGCGGCGATCCCGGCGTGGACGACACAGGCGGAGGTGACTTGTTGATGGCGGGGTTGTAGATCTGATACGTACGGCGTGGGCGGCTCTAGCTGCACGCCGTCAGTGCACGGGGTGTCCGGCGTTGCTGGCGCAGGCGCGGGCGGCGGCGACCCCGGCGTGGCCGGCACGGGCGGAGGTGTCTTGTTGATGGCGGGGTTGTAAATCTTCGGGTCGCTAACCATGCGCACGAAGAACGAGCGCTTGTGGGCCAGAGCGGCGCGGTGACGGCGCGCGCGCTCCTCGTTGAGATCCTGTAACACGAATAATAATGGAGTTTTAAAGAAGCCGTAGCACCAACACGTACGTACGTATCGAATCGATAATCAGCGTACCCTTTCTTTGTCCGGTCCTTCAAGAAGTTCTGTTGCGAAATCCGTTATTATGTCCCATGCTGTTTCTGTAATTTAGATAATGTAAGATAATGTTATGATTAGAAGTAAATGTCCTTCAAACCTAAAAATGCAATAGTTTATTTCAGGTTTTCCTTGACTCTCTTAAATCTTAGGTGTCACTGCCGTACATGAACAAAGGGTTAACATTGGTAGAAAACTGATCAATGAGCGTTGGCCGGCACCATGTGGATCTCGAATTCATGGTGGTGAGGAGGTTGCAACATGTTGGATATTTACCAATGTCTTCGCGCGTGGCGTGTTGCGTCACAACGCAGAAGCGGATGACGAAGCGGTCGCGCACGTTGGCCGGTACCATGTGAATCCTGCCGGACGCGTTCATGGTGGTGAGGAGTTTCTTGTTGATCTCGTCCTGCTCCGCATCCGTCTCCCCGCCGCTTATCAGCCGGAAGCACACTAGTCCCAGCTGAAAAAAAAAGAAACTTACGAGTGATTGTGTGAACCTGAATCTGACTGCCTCCGAGAGAATGTCTTCCTTGGGGCCTCCTTGACTTAATATTGCTAGCCTGTTGCCAACCGTCAATTTACGGATTGCGATTATGTGTAAGTAAGCCAAAGCCTCGGTTTTTAATCAGTGTTTTTTATCTAATAACATCAAGTTCACCGTCATTCGCCGTCATACCACAGGGCCCGTTAATTTAAACTTGACTTGCGATGTCATTATCGCAAACTTCGAACTATATAATAATCATCCTTCCTGACCTGCTGCTCGAAGTACTTCGGGAGCTCGTAGTGCTGTCGCCCGTAATGTTGAAGCCAATAACTCATGCCGTACCTATATAGTTATGCAGCATGAACCATGAGCAGACGCCACATTGGCGTAGTCGATGATAACATGCCCGCAGCAATGATAACCTACCGTTACTTTATTGCAGACTTCGAACCGGTCGTCCTTCCTGACCAGCTGCTCGAAGTACTTCGCGAGCTCGCAGTGCCGTCGCACGTAGCGCTGAAGGCCGCTGATGCCGTAGCTACGCAGCATAAACCACAGTTTGAGCGAGCGGAACCGCCGGCTGAGCGGGATGCCCCAGTGGCGGTAGTCGATGGCGGTGTGGTCGTAACAGTGCTGCAGGTACAGCGGATCCACCACCAGCGCTGACGTCAGCAGGTACCTAGTCAGTGATAAAATTCAAATAAATCCAAACTATTATTATAAATGCGACAGTGTGTATGTCTGTTACCTCTTCACTTAAAATTGCTGGGAATCATGTTAAGGTATTCCATTTATTTCCTATATTTGTACCAGAACATAGAGTATCGTACATTGCTTGCATAAACAGTTATAGATCAGCGTAACGTAATATCAGAGCGATCATACAGTTCGTATGAAAGTTATTATTCAGATACTATACCTAAAGATTCAGCTGGCAGTACTATGTGAGGAATGGGGTGTCTATTAGGGGAGGTTGGAGGACATGGGGATTGTACGTCTATTCATGTAGCTACGCATGTTATTCTAGTTACAGAAATCAGATCAGATCAGTTACAATGCATTGTTGACATGAGATCTCTAGCGGTTTCCATATTGATTTTCACTGTGACAAGGTACGAAGTGGACCAGAAATCAAATTGGTTGACCGTACGTATGTATTCAGAAATGAAATCAGAAAAATACGTGTGCTAAGTGATTCGCAGGTACGTATATTCGGGATTCAGTTTTCGTTACCAGCCAAGCAGTATAGTAGAAACTATTTAATATGTCCGACATTTTATAAATCATGTCATTGAACTTTGAATCTTCACACTTGGACAATAAAGTCGCTTTTTGAACGGCCTAATTGGATACAACTCGGACAGTTCAAATAATTTTAATACCTACGTATTCAGTTCGTGGTGTAACGATAGTTATGTACCTGTTGGTGACCCACAACAGCGAACAATCGAAGTTGGTCAACATCAGCTTATTAGTGTTGGTGTTGAAGGAGTCCGCGTACTCCACGCCAGCGAGATGGTGTTTATGCTCCTGGCACATGAAGGCGGGGCCGGCGTACGCCGCGTCGACGTGCAGCCACACGCAGGGGAACTTGCGCACGATTGGCCCGATCTCCGGCAGGTTGTCGTACGAGCAGCATGAGGTTGTGCCGAGCGTCAATGATACGAAGAACGGCACCCGGCCGGCCTCTTCGTCCTCTTCCATCGCCTGGCAAAAAGTTTCACTTATTTAAAAAACAAATACTGACGTCAGGATGGCGGGTGGACCTACTTTTGAAGATATAGTACCTACACAGAATTTTATTGAAGGTGCACAGAGGTACAAAAAAGGTACCAAATATCTGTAAACATTTCATTAAAATTCCCGAGGTCCACCCGCCATCCTGACGCTCATTAATCTTCTCTCCTGACTATTAGATAGTCGAGATTTTTTTTAATAGAAATCTGTATTTTGTCGTTATGCTTGATTGCTTTTGCGCTTGTTTCATACCTAAATCATAATACATTTTTGTTAAATTGTATTTATTGTGCGCTATAAAATACTTTATACGTACCTACCACGATCTACTCATAATATCATTATTGCAAAATTCTGTTATAAGGTAATACACAAAAATTAATCACTGACCGCATAAATTACCATAAACCAATTCGGGTTATAGGTAAACATACACTCGAAAAAACAAAAGTGGTCCCTCCCGTGGTCAATAGTTAACGGCTTACTTATGGGCATATAAGTTATGCTTTTATCACAAGGATTTATAAAAACGGAGACACTGTTTATACGGGTTACTAGAGCAATCCAAAATTAGGCTTTGTAGCCCTTAACTTTTGATAGATGTCCACAGGATAGACGCGAACCTAAATCTGTTTATGACCCATTCTCAATTTCATTGTCCTATTCATCAAGCATTAAGCAATAAAGTGAACGAGAGCTGTATCGTGAAATTTCAATATTTGCGGTATTGAAAGTGGCGCACAATGCGGCTCCATTACCGCCCGGCTCGCCACGTATTTCCGGAATCCAGGGCGGGTCATTAAATGCGCGGCGTCGACGCCCGCGGTGCCCCGTCAAATTAACGCCGATTATCTGCGCTGCGCTGCTTACCATGCACCGCATCTGCCTCCCAATTAAATTTCCAAACAAAAACTGTGCCAGCGTACTTATTTGCATTCTTAATAGGGTCAAGTTGAAGTAAAGCACATTATTATATGTACACAATATTATAAAATTGAGTGAAATAACTTTTAATTACATTTTTTATCTCCGTTTTCGATTTTTGGTCCTTTATTTTAGCATAACAGGAAGCACGATAGTTTTTGTATTTAATATCCTGTGCCTCAAAACTCATGTTTAGTAGTCTCAGTCCGATGATCGGACTATGAGACTTAAGTTTCTACCTTCCTATTCGACGCTTGAATTTGATACTATCATTGTGTACGTACTTTTGTATTAGTTGGAATTGGAATCTAGTTATCGATCAAGCATCAGAGCAAATTAAAACCTAAGTAAACTCATTTAGCACCATGTTCTCAAGCTCCGCGAAATTAATTCCATAATCAACCTTAACCCTTGACTTTCAATAAGGCACTCGACTGGCTCCCACCTGCTTAAGCGTCTCGCCCCTCAGCGAGCCGTGTTCGTCGGGCTGTAAAATCCTGAGTTTGACGAAGCAGATCATGGCGGCCTTCTCGACGCACGAGTGGGCCTCCTTGGAGCAGTAGGCGATGAGTTTGGAGAGCAGGAGGCCCTCGTCCACGTTGGGGAATTGGTGCTTGAGCCGCTTGATGCCGTTGGCGCGCGCAGCCAGCATCGATACGAGCACGCACTCGCTAGCCGAGCCCTGTGGAGTACCCGATAGCGGTCAACGGCAATCTAGGTATGCTCACCTGCGGGGTAATCACGTAACTTTTCGAACGTACGGTATAGGCATATTTTAATGTGATTTTTAGTATGGGATTTGAGATTTAGATCTACCTTACGAACGGTCGAAAACGTTCCGTAATCGCACCGCTGTTAGCGCCAAATTGGGGTGCAGGCGAGGGGGGTACGTCTAGGTATGCGACGCTAGGCTATCAGGCTCCCTTCACCAAGTCTCTCATACACGTCCCCGTCACCTCAGGAACTGCCGACGTACAGACCTGAGGTGAGCCCGCCAACACGTCCGGTGGGCCGTGCACCCTGGAAATGTCGAAGATCGGTAACGGGCGTCGCACTATTTACCATCTACCCCGGATCTAAGACAGCCAAGTATGAGAGGCGATGCCAGGAGCGGCAGTCCCACCCTCCTGGTGTAACCTATACCCTCCATCCCGTGCAACCTAAGCTTCCCCATCCACTCACCACCAATTCCCTTTCACATCCGAATACTCCCTACCCCACCCAAATCCTGGAGGAGACAACCTCGACCCCAAAAATCCCCAATCCACAGGTGTACTCAACCGTGCCCAGGGATGCATGACTGAGGGGGAGCTCAGTCGCTAACGGTGGCCCCTCGATACCGGGCAACCTCGAGGGAGGCACTTTGCCTTATTCCAGCAAGCGGGGCTCTGCTGGAATGGACGAATTTCCCTAGCTGTTCGTGGGACTTATATGGAAGAAGAAAATAACAAAAACACTGAAGGTACCCTGGAAGACCTATGCCAGGAACTCTTGCCGCTGATGGTAGGTGAGACTCAGGCCTCCCAAACATCAGAGCAACCAATGGATGGAGTTGAGAGCACTGCAGCGGTAGAAAGGGACGTTAACCGCCCAAACGTACCAACCGGTGCTCCCGACACCAACCAAAAGAACCCAGCCAAAAAAATGACAGGATCCGTGAGACGGCGATTTATCGCTCTTAAAGGACTAGGAGTACCGCCTGAAGAGGCAGTACAACTGGCCAACAAGAATTTCGCCGAACTCAAAAAAATGGGATACAAATTCGGGTCCACACAAACCAAATCCGAGCAAAAGCCGGTTAAACGACCCCGCTCGGAGGAGGAGTCACCACAGGGCAACCTACCCAAAAACCCAAGGGTGAGTGAGACCCCACCAACCCAACCCCAACCACAGCAAGCCTACAGCGAGGTCCTAAGTCAGATCCGAGTCGGTATCAAGGATTCTAGTCCGATGACGGACGAGCAACTAAAGTCCCTCGGCAAAACCATCCTGCAGAAGATATCGACGATGAAGAGAGGCGAAGGGCCTCAGTTCAAGGGCTATGCGTACAAGCCGGGCTGGCTGCTCATCACGTGCAGCGACCAGCGGTCCAAAACCTGGCTTGAGGAAGTAACACCATCCCTTAGGCCATGGCCAGAAGCCAAACTCGGAATAATTCCCGAAAATGAGCTCCCCAAGCCTAACATAGGGATGGTGTTCATCCCAGAGATAGATGACTCCGAAGTGAAGCAGTCTCTGTCCCTACTCAACGCACAGAACCAGGGGCTGTACACTGAGTACTGGAAGGTTCTCCACACCAAAGCCGAAAAGAGTGGAGTCATGGTGACTCTATCTCTCGACGATGCTTCGGTGGACAGCCTTCGTAAAAAAGGCCTAAAGGTAAACCTAGGTTTCCGGGAGGTACATTTTCGGCTAAAGGGCCAATCCAAAACCCAATACCCCGAAACTACAAACCCACCCATCCCACCACCGCAACCCACAGACCCTGCTCCAACAACAGCCCTCACCCAAACACCAACCCGAAAGGTTCCTCCAGAACCAAAACGGGCGGTTCCTTCAACCTCCACCTCCAATTCCACGGCAGGTCCCTCAGGGCAGCGGTTTCTCGCCAACAGGGGAGGCAATAGGGGTACTCACCGCCCCAGGGGTAGGGGGAACAATAGGGGGGGCCGGCAAGGGCAAGCTAGTGCCCAACGCCGAGGCAAATAACGACGCATATGGGGGGAGGGGGACGACATTTCTTCAGGCCAATCTCCACCACGCCATTGCGGCCACAGCGGTCGTAGAGAAACTTTTTGGCGAAAATGGCCTCGACGTCGCCCTCATACAAGAACCATGGATCAACACCAAGTCCATGGTAGCAGGACTCAACAAGGCAGGTAAAGTACTAGTACACGAAAAAGGTCTCAAACCAAGAGCCTGCATCGTGTTTAACAAAAACATCAAATTCTTGCCTGTTTCAGAACTCTGCAGCGATGACCTTGTAGCTGCTTATATTAATCTCAAAGGGAGGGGCACATTGAAGGTGTTAATCTGCTCCGCCTACTTACCCGGAGAGAAGCAAGACCCCACGGAAGAACTGGCTAAAGTTGTAGAGTACGCTCAAGCACAAAAGGCAGAACTTATTGTGGGGTGTGACGCCAACGCCCACCATACCATCTGGGGGAGCACTGGAATCAACAAAAGAGGTGAGCTACTCTCTGAGTTTATTTTTACCAATTGTCTTCTCTTGTTAAATAGGGGCAATACGCCGACCTTCGTTACTAGGGCTAGGCAAGAGGTATTAGACATAACATTCGCAACTGAAAAGGCAGCTAAATGTCTCGTCAATTGGCGCGTCAGCAGCGAAAACTCAATGTCGGATCACAAACATATACTATTCGGTGTCAACGGTCTATTAGATATAGCACCACAAATGCGTAGGAATCCAAAAGAGACGTCTTGGGAAGCCTATAAGGCCTACCTCGAAAACCACCTAAAGGACATTCCTAAGCATATCAAAACACCAGATTATCTCAATGTGGCAGTCGATCTTCTATCAGAAGGCATGATCAAGGCCTACGAACAGAGTTGCCCACTGAGAGAATCTTCTACCAACAACACAACGACGTGGTGGAACAAGAAGCTCGAAAGGCTTCGCATGTCCACACGCCGCATATTCAATCACTCAACCACACCAAACGAGTGGGAAAGGTATGGCAGAGCATTGACTGAATATAACAAACAGATCAGAAAAGCCAAAAGAGGGTCATGGCGAAGGTTCTGTGAAGAGATCGCACAAACACACAAAGGAGCGAGAATTCACAAAATCCTATCCAAAACACCGACCAGCTATCTCGGTCTCCTTAAGAGACCAGATGGTACCTTCACGAAATCAGAAGGGGAGACTCTGGACCTGCTCAGAGCCACCCACTTTCCAGGTTCGTATACCACCAGTAATACGCAACAACACGCCCGAAGGAGTAACCAAATCCCCAGGGTACGTAACATTGACTGGAATTTGGCCACAAACATTTTCAGGCCAAACAAAGTTAAATGGGCATTGGAAAAATTCAAACCGTTTAAATCGGCGGGGGAGGATGAAATTTTCCCAGCATTACTACAACAAGGACAAGATATCCTCCTTCCGCACCTGGTAAAGATATTTCGAGCTAGCTTTGCTTGGGGTACCATACCAGAAAAATGGACAAGGGTCAAGGTATGCTTCATACCAAAAGCAGGTAAAAAGGACTACTCTCAGCCCAAATCATTCAGACCCATCAGTCTAACATCTTTCCTACTAAAAACAATGGAAAGAATCATTGATCAGCACATTAGAGCGCACCACTTGGTATCTAGACCCGTCAGTCTAAACCAACATGCCTACCAAAAGGGGAAATCTACGGAAACAGCCCTACTCGATCTGGTCGACAAGGTGCAAAAGTCCCTAGAGGATAAGCAAACCGCTCTATGTGCTTTCCTTGATGTAGAAGGAGCTTTCGACAACACACCCACACGGACCATTCTTAAAGGAATGGAATTAAAGGGAGTTGAAGAAACCACCATAAAATGGGTTAGCAGTATGCTCTCCAATAGGGTTGCTACTCTGACCCTAAATGCATCAAAGCATGAATTCTACACCACAAAAGGATGTCCACAAGGAGGCGTTCTATCCCCACTACTTTGGACCCTAGCAGTGGATCAACTCCTTACGATCATGTCGGACCATGACTATGACACACAAGGATATGCCGACGACCTTGTAGTCATAATCAAAGGCCCTTGCCTCCACACGATCTCAAGCCTAATGCAAGGAGCGCTAAACACCATAAACAAATGGTGCAAAGACAATGACTTGTCCATCAACGCAAGTAAAACAGTACTAGTGCCCTTTACAAGAAAGAGGAAACTAGACAGACTAGCAAGACTAGAATTGAATGGACAGGAAATACCATATTCAAATGAGGTCAAGTACCTAGGGGTAACTTTCGACCAGAAGTTAACTTGGAATCCTCATTTAAATAATATAACACAAAAGGCTAAAATGGCCATGTGGACATGCTGTCGAATGGCAGGAGCAAGATGGGGAATAAGACCCAAAATAGCTATGTGGCTTTACACAGCGGTAGTGAGGCCCATAGTCACTTATGCCTCCGCAGTCTGGTGTAACAAAGCCAACCAAACGACAGCAATCCAAAAGTTAAACAGTCTGCAACGCACGGCTTGTTTAACAGCTACAGGAGCCCTATGCTCAACACCGGGAGCAGCGCTGGACGCGCTACTTGACTTAATACCACTCCACTTGCAAGTGCAAAAGGAGGCTAAGCAGTGTATCTACAGGGTATGCACAACGAAAAGGTCAAAATGGCGCTCTCAAGCGCTAACAAAACTCGAGGCCTTGGTTTTTAACAACAAGATTCTAAGCATGCCCTCCGACGACACAACTACTGAATGTAAATTCACTAAACTGTATACAGTGGAAATACCTCCAAGAGACAAATGGACAAACGACCAAATGGATTTCAAGGAGGGAAGCCACATCTGGTATACAGATGGATCGAAAAAAGGTGATGATGTAGGATGTGGTATCTACGGCGAAAGGCCAAAGCTCAAAGCCAGCGTCAGCATGGGGAAAGAGGCCTCAATCTTCCAGGCTGAAGTCTTTGCCATTAACAAATGCGCGGAGATCAATCTGGATAGAAGCCTAAGAAACCAGCATATCTACATCAACTCAGACAGCCAAGCTGCCCTGCTGGCACTAGAATCTCTAGAGTCAAACTCTAAGCTAGTACAGACATGCAAAAACAACCTAAACGCCCTGGCCAACTCCAACAGAGTTATACTCAGATGGGTACCGGGGCACTCCGATATCGCCGGAAACGAAGAAGCAGATGAACTTGCCAGAAAGGGCGCAGACAAACCCCTGGTCGGCCCGGAACCGTTCTGCGGCATCACAAAACGGAAAGCATATTCTCTGCTTAATAGCATAGAAAAGGCAACGGCAGTCGAGCTGTGGAAGTTCGCAAAAGGACAAAAACACTCGAAGGCACTGATTAAAGGTTTCAATAATAAACTGTCTAGAGAGATATTACAGCTCAAAAGACACAAAGCCTGCGCAGTGACAAGAATCCTGACAGGCCACTGCAAATTGAACAAACACTTGTTTCAAATGGGTATGAAACAAGATGAACTATGCAGGTTTTGCCAGGAGTCAGAAGAAACTGCAATGCACATACTCTGCTCCTGCGGACCACTAATGCGCAAACGAAGTACCTACCTAGGGCAGCACATCGTGCAACCAGAAGAGGTACAACACATCACCGCCCAAAGAATCTGGAAATTCCTGGATTCAACGGGTCTTAGCGGTGTACTCTAAAGGGCTGCCACAATAGATCACGCGTTGGTCGAAGCGGCATACAAAGCCCAAAATTAACAATAATAACAAATAGCGCCAAATTATTTTACCATTTTCTCTGCCAAGCTTTTCGTAGCGCTACGCAATTTCCTCTAGGTACATATGGGGAAACGCATGATATCGGCTAGATACGTTTACGAGCAGGCGCCCGCGAGGCGGGTTCTTGGCAATGAATGTGCATTTTTTTGAGCAGGGGCAATTTTCGAGTTACTGATTAGAATAGGGATTAGAACTTACTGATTAGAATAGGGACTAATCAGTAGTAAGTAGGTAACTTCTGAAGTAAGTAAATAGAGTGACGTCAATAAAAATATGCCAGAAATATAACATTGGATGTTTTCGTACAAATCTACAAAAGCGGACTCTCTTTAATTGAATTGCTTTAAGGTATTTGCTAAATCCAAATGGCATTTTCAATTTTCCTAGGCCATTAAATAATCTAATTTGTTACCTCAATGACGCCGCCTCCTTTGCTCCCTTGTTCCAGGGCTAGAAATGCCGGCGGCAAACCAATCGCTTTACCTGAAATTGTTCATTTATTACTAGATTTCTCATTCACACCTGCTCTGCTACGCTCGTAGTGGACAGGCTGTTTGTCCATGTGGAATTTTTAATTCACACTTTAGGGCTTAGGAAGGAGCGCTCGTGGCCCAACGGCGCCTGCGTACCGCTTGCGGTATCTAAGGTTAAGCAACGTGGGCAGCGGTCAGGACTTGGATGGGTGACCACTTTGAGTGGATACTAACTGAGCGCTCCCGTGCTTTGGAAGGCACGTTAAGACGTTGATCCCGGTTGCTGTCTATGGCAGCAGTCGTTAAGCCAAGTTGGAGGCCTTCGGGCGGCTTGAGAACTTTTAACAGTCAAGTTGCCCACTCACTTGACAAAGCCTAATCCCAATAAGGTCTAGTTTCCCCTCGGGGTTGGAAGGTCAGATGGCAGTCGCTTTCGTAAAAACTAGTACCTACGCCAAATCTTGGGATTAGGTAGCGGACCCCAGGCATCCTTCAGGATGCAACTGTACTGGGATAACGCTAGGAGGATGACTTTAGGGCTTAGGGGGATCAATGTCGGCCCCAAAATCATGGATCCGCGCCTGGATCAAAACGTTTCTAATGTGCAGCTTCAAATTATTTCTCGCGAGTCACTATGTACAGTCAGCGTCATATAGTACGTAACAGCCAAAGTGTCCAAATACTTCGGCACACCATACAAAATATATCATCATTCATTCTTCATTTGGCCACTTTGGTTGCTACATACTATATGACGCTGACTGTACTAACTATATGGCAAAGTATAGCGACTATATAAAAAACCAATTAATTTATTTCCTCACCCATCCAATCCAGCATAATGATCTCCAACTCTGTGCAGGCTGGGCTCGCCGCCTGAAACAAACGGCTGCGGTCAAAGGCCATTTTACGTCCGCTTTTGGGAGCTGCAGCGCCTGGCTACATCGTTAACGTATGCTGTCCAGGTATTTATGGTTGTTTTTTTACTAGACTTTTATACGTTTTACCTTCAGACTTGTAGGATAGATATTATTTAATTATTAATGTACTGCTCATAGTAAAATGTACGGCAAATTCATTTCTTTCTTGCATAGCACTTGTATAGCATATAAGTATAACTTATAAAGCAGACATAATATAAAATTATGGATATTCAAAAGATTAAATATATGCACTTGAGATAAAAAAAATTGGCTACTCTTTTTATATTCTCTTTTTTATTTTTTTTTGTCCTGAGTGTAGATGACCTGAAAGGTAAGCTTATAGAGTCGATGATAATACACCGATAGGTACTAAGTATTTTAAGTTGTATTAAAAAAATTTTTTTTTTTTAATACAACTTAAAATACTGTGGACTAAATCTTATATCTTTAAACGAGCAATTCTTGTATATATATATATTTATTTATTTATTTCGGGGATCTCGGAAACTGCTCTAACGATTTTGATGAAATTTCGTATGTGGTGGTTTTCGGGGACGAGCAATCGATCTAGCTTGGTCTCATGCAAGGGAAAACAAAACAAACAAAAATTAAAAATAAAATATAACTCCGATAATCAAACATAGCTAATAAGTTATAACAATCTCCACAAACAAAACTTTCGATTTAAAAAAAACCGTGCTCAAATCGGTTCATCCGTTTAGGAGGTACGATTCCACATACAGAGCGACAAAAACAAATGTTAAACTTATTTAATGTTAATAAGGATGAAATAATAGTTTTACTCCTTGTCAGTAACTATCTCTATCTATATTTATTATCTATAAAGAATCTATATATATTTAAGTACCTTCAATCTCATTCAGTTCGAAACAACTTTGATGATAGAAGATATAATAGAATTAGGTACGTAGGTAACTCGTAATTATCTCACGATTTACATGCCCGTCCTTTCAAATAATTTACCATTGAATAATTTGCACCATAACCGTATCAAAAGGTACAAATATATGTCGCATCATTAGTCATGATAAATTAAAGGGAAAGGTATGTAGGATTCGAGATTACTTTGCATACACAGGTGGTTCTAATTCCTTAAGTTTACGTAGGTATACTTAGAATAATAGATCTATTTTATCAGGCGGGGACGGGACGTCCACCGCGCGATCGCGAAGACAGAGACACATACGAGTAGTCCCCTTGTACCGCCGCATAGCGGGTAGTTAGTCCGACCCAAGTTGGGCCTAGATGAGTTACTTGCTAGGACCTTATCAGCAAGGCTAGGTTTAGTGAACCAGTGACAAAACTCCCAGTAACTCGATTCCAATCACACCTAGATTCGGTTGAAGCCGCTCATCCAATATCACTGGAGCGCAAACTCTTAGAGTCTACTCTAATTCTAGTGTTTATACCGTCCGCGCGGTCGTGTCGGAAGTCAACCCTGGATTTTCCTCAGGATATACTCTCCAACCACGCACTAGGTACTATCGCTTTATTGGGCCCGGCCTATAAAACCACTTCTTCTTTCTTCGTAGTTAGGGTTGCCATATGGAAAATTGAAATGTCCTGATAAAAATCCGGACATCCCCCTTAAAGTCCTGACATTTCTTCTAATAAGGGGCGAAACTTCGGTTTCCTCGAAAAAAAAATATTTAATTTGGTTTCTACTATCACTGTGCAAAGTGGCTTGCTTTCATCAAAAAGTGCAGGATTTTTTTCATAACCTATATGACTAGGACCTCCACATTCCACAATTCAATATACTATAAAAAAAAAATGAAAAAAGTTTATTGTTCTAAGTTACTTGTACATTAACATCACGGCTCTGTGTCCTGAGCTATGAAGCCCTGTGTTACAGGACACAGTTACGTATTCATAGTTCATAAACCTATTTTACTTTTTTTTGCCGTTTTAGCAATGAATTATTTCTTCTTTTTTATTTACTTTTTTGGAAAAAAAAATCAAAATGTTCCGTGCGCGCTGAGTTAAATTTGGCATGCGGGGACTCGCGAATTGATTGAGATCACTTTGGCTGTAATTTATCCTATTTTATATTGTTTTCGAAGAAATATTACTATTTTTGTTGATTACTGTTTACTAATTTATTATTACGTTTATTAAAACTTGTGTAAATGTTAAAATAAATGTATCGTAAAAACATTTTTTTAATAGGGTCATTCCTAAAAATCCTGACACTTGCCAAGTCCGGCCGCAATCCGGACAAAGGGTAAAAAATCCGGACATGTCAGGACAAATCCTGACGTATGGCAACCCTATTCGTAGTCGATCCCTCATGACTGAGGATCGTGACCGCACGCCACACGCAATTGCCTACCATACAGTTCTCATAGTTAACGCCATAGTCAGGTTAAAAAAAACATTTTATCTTATCATTGATTCTACCGGGGCTTTACTCTCGTAGTGCTATGAAATATTTTGAAAGTCATTTCAAAAGCAAGAAATATTTATATTAAAATAATTTATAATAAACAATAACACCCTTTGAGAGTCGCAAAATAGTATCGTACATTTTGATGCTAGTGCGGAAGGTATGTCATTTTGCAGGAGTCCCGAGTTGTCTTGGCCCGAGCCGACGGGCGAGGGACAAGACTCGGGACGAGTGAAAATGACACTTCCGCACGTGTATCAAACGACGTTTTTTAATACAGTTGCGAAAAAATATCAAAGAAACTAAAATAAAACAGTAATTAAAAGATACAAAACACAATACTTTTACTTGCCATTGTGGGCTTTAAGTACTTACCTGGTCTATCTGTCGTAGTTTACATACAGACATACACTTTATATAACAATCGTATAAATCACACACATCACAAAAATATTATTAAAACAATACAACTCACTACAAAATTAAATCTTGAAAACATGTACAAAGAAGCGGGAATTAAAAAGTCAGTCTTTTAAGGCGATATATCCGTATCCGTACTTTATCACGAAAAACTTTTTCACGAACACTTTTTCACGAACGACTTTGCCACGAAAAACTTCAAAAAAAAATCACGAATAGATTTTATCACGAAAAGACTTTATCACGAAAACTTTACCACGAAAATTTTATCACTAAAGACTTTATCACGAATAGACTATATCACGAAAAGACTTCATCACGAAAACTATATCACGAAAACTTTATCACGAAAGAAGAGACACCCTTTGTTTTTCGCTCACGACATAACGGGATGCAACCCTCTCCGAGAATGGCTTTTTAGACAAATCTCGTTAAATATCTGACTGTGTGCAGGTTTATTAAATTTCCTCTCGTCAGTACCTAGATGAGGTAAAATACCATCATATTAACTTAATCGTGTCTTTTAATAATGCGTTGTTTTAGCAGGCTGAGGAAAAAAAGGAAAATATAAACTCGACTTTGGATTTATTTTCTATCGAGATAATTTTAAGCAATCATGTTTCGCTATTGTCAGTACCACAATAGTCAAGAATCATATATATAAAAATCAGCCCCTACTGTTTGCTAGTCTGGGCAGGACAGCGTTTCAAAGTCTCCAAATTTCTGTGTAGCGCCTTAATTGATTGACTTTTTTCAACAGGCCATGGTTGTCAGCATTCAGCCAAATCAAATACTATTTTGGAGGAGATTTTATGTCACATGGTAGTTTAATTACATGTAAATATTAATGAATCATTATTTTTCATTTTATCATTAATTTCTATTTGATTTTTAAGTAACTAAATGTATTTTTTTGGCGAAAAAAGACAAGCGTTCATTCACATCCGGCGCGACGGTCTTCCATAATACTCTATTAATTAGAGGTCTCGCATAATACTGTTTCCGGTCATTAATCTACTCAGTCAACTTTTTGAATACAGTTTTAGATGTTTTATAATTTGATAACCATTTAACTTGTTTAATATGCATTTTTAATGTTTTAAATATTATAGAAGGTTACTTGGCCTTTGCTTTATTCAATAAATAAGTAAAGTGAGTTGGTTGGATGAATTGGATGTATGGCTTGGGTCAACAGTAAATTTAAAAAAGTTGGAAAAGTAAAAAGCACTAGTGCGCGAAATCCAACTTTGCGCACGATGTACACCTACATAAAGTACCACTTTTTGAGCAACTGTATTAAAAAATATTACATTTTCTTTTAATTGCGTATACGTGTACTTTATATGTCAATAATTTGCGTGTTTAATGTCTACGGAAGTTTTTCGATACATTTCCGGAGGTTCAACGCTACGTGTGCTACGCCGTAGAACGTAGCAGCATTTTTCCGCCTGTAGCTCTAGTATAAGTTTTTTCGAAACATTAACTAATTCGAACGAGTTTGCGTTTTGTCTCAGAATGTATGAAAGTGGTATGAAAACGTGAACAGCGCCTCTGGTGGTCACTACTGGAAACTAAAACAGCGAGTATAACATTTGTTGCTAACCGATGAACGCGCGTATTTTCATTTTCAGCGTTTTCATACATTTTGAGACAAAACGAAAACGCGTTCGAATTAGTTAATGTTTCGAAAAAACTTATACTAGAGCTACTGGTACATATAGTGGAAATATTCTGCTCGTATGAGGGTCCTTGGCCTGGGGTTAAGGCAATGAAAATGGTCATACACAGGAAACAAAAAAACGCTACGTGTGCTACGCCGTAGCCGATAGCATTTATTGCTATTAGTGTATGTGATGACGGTGTTAACGGGTTAGAAATGTTAGAATAGCACCACCCTCTTTTTCCCATGGGTGTCGCAATGGTCGACTATCGGAACCGGGTTGGATATTGTGAGCGGATTATTCGATGTTTATGCCATTATTGTTTCTTCCTATTCGCGATTTTGTACAATATAAATTCCGCTCAGCTGAATTTTATCACATGCGTTATTCTTCACAGTCATTAATTCTTCACAATCATGTTTCTTCCTATTCGCGATTCAGCACAATACTTATGAATTCCGCACAGCTGAATTTTATCACATGCGTTAGTGCGTCTCTTTTGCATAATATTTTTTACAGTACTCGTACTGAATATGTCTTGAAACCGCTAATTATTCATGGAGTTCAGTTTACAGAACCAATCAATATCGTGCCGGTGGCTACAAATCGATGCGGTGCAGTATCGGGACATGTGACAGTGTTTTGTAACAACTACTTATCTACTACATAGCGTCCTATCTATCGATGTCCGCCGTCATTTCCATTTTTCTACTCGACTTTTTAAGCGGCCTAAAAATAAACATGCTTTGTAGTATAGTAGGTATGTATTTTTTTATTTGTTTTCATAACTTCGTAATAATAATTATTCATATAATTTCTCGCATCACACAATGCGAGATAAATCGTAAATAATTATTAAGGATTATAGGTATTTTAAGGAAAACGTTTTGTTAACATGTACTTATATTTCTATTCTCTCTGAAAATTGTCCGATGTGAGAAGGATCAGAAATTCAAACTCTAGTTAGGTATATAACATATACTAGATCAACTGGGATTTCATAATGAAAGGGCTAAGGTTGCAAATTCTAAAGCAGTTATTATACATTTTTAGCAGTAAAATATCGCATATTCCACTTTGATTAGGCACAATATCATGTCAGCACAAACATGGCTGTATTAATTAAGTAATTTAATGAACGTCCATGATTTTTGTCATAACTAGGTATGACAAAAATAACTTCGTTTCGATGTTCGTTTTCCGTATCATCATCGTCATCATCCAGGCCCCTATTTCATCAACTCGACAGTTGTCATCTGACAATGACAATTCCAAATAGGTACACGTCTGAGTCGTCACGTAAAGATGGTTGTTGGATAGCATCGATAATTTTACCAGCCCGGCAATGTAAACCGAATTGTCAATGTCAGGTGACAATTATCGAGTTGATGAAATAGGAGCCTGGACCTTTTCAACCACGGCGACTGGTGACTGGCGTAGCTTTGCAGTGAGCACACTCCCCACAAGCCAGCACCCCTGTTTTTAGTACAACTTTAATAGGTACGACACCTCTGCTAATATTCTATTCAATTATAGTTAGGTATTAGAATACAGGCATGTGGGTGCAACTATACGAGTATTAGCTAATAAAGATATTATTACTAAATCATAGCGGACCATCGTCTTTACGTTGAAGTTTAACTACCGGTACTTGCGTTTAATGTTAATCTCATTTAACGGCACGGTGGGTGTGAGAATGTAAATTTATGAACGTCATATTATGAAATTTACGAACATAGGTAATCAAATGGCAAAGCGGTTTTGTTAAACAAAATTAATGCAACATTGTTCTAGCTCTCATAGCAACGTTACTTTGGATATATTGTGATATGTAACTTCAAATATTTCAGACATATGAATTGAAGTTTGCAGTGATGGGGTGGGATTATGGGGTTCATTGCATCGATTTTACAGCCGATTTTTGAAATGTTTTTATCAAGCCTATATAAATATATTCCATATCACATACGGTATTAAACCCCTAGTCAAATCAGCAACTTTTTATTAAATGTCAAAAACGATTTGTTAATATGAAGTTTGTAGGGAAATACTGTCTTAGTGACGTCACTAAGACAGTGTGAGTAGGTTTGTTCAAATCAGCGTCTTTTTTAAATCTTTATGCTTATAAAATCTTTCAATTAGCTAAAATAAATTAATAATTGATGTTTTTCGAGTATTTTCGTTAGATCTTTTATTAGTCAAGTAAAAAAATAATTTAATTTTACCTTAGTTTAATACCCTATTGTATCATTCTACACAAAGAAAGAATTAATTAATTATACTTACTCTCGTTCAGAAATCGATAACTATTTTATTCCAACATGGCAAAGGTACGTTCACGGTTTGTTCGTTTGTAGTACAATTTGACTATTTTTCGTGTTGTACTTCATAGTTTAATTGTATGATATTTGGTTTTGATCATAAATGTATCGTTTATACCTAATCGATTTCTATCAATTTACGGAAATGTCATATGAATCAAAACGACAGGCTTGGTCACAATTGTCGTAAAATCCTCAAAAAATATGATCTGAAAAATGTAACTTGGGTTATATAATTATGTTTGAGAAAAGTAAAATAATGTTTTTATTTACTTGAGAAGCACTATTATTATTACGTGATTTTATTTATAATTTCGATGAGTCATGGTTGTTTACGTTCTATGGTAGTTGTCATGTGTCAAATATTTGAAGTAAGAAATCACAACGTGTCGACCATTGATCGCTGAATTGTCATGATCAGGTGAAATTTGTCAAGTTGCTGAAATAGGGATTATGGACCTGGACTTGGCTATAAGGTAAAACTCCCAATGTTTGACACCTGTATGTCCAAAAGTTGGCACCTATTATTGTTTACATCTTATTATATTACATTATGATTGTGCCAAGTATTTGGCCAGTCGCAAGTATTGTGTTATTTTCACGATTTGAGTTGATTAAGGCGATATATCGATTGAAAGAGACGCCCTTATGCTTTTCGCTCACGACCAAACAGGAGGCAACTCTTCGAGAATGGCTTTTTTAGACAAATCTCGTTAAATATCTGACTGTGTGCAGGTTTATTAAATTTCTTCTTAACAGAGTTTAGATGAGGTAAAATACCATCATATTAACTTAATCGTGTCTTTTAATAATGCGTTGTTTTAGTAGGCTGAGTAAAAAAAGTAAAATATAGACCCAACTTTGGATTTTTTTCTTTCGAGGAAATTTTAAGCAATAATGTTTCGGCTATATAAATACACACACACAATAATTATGTATGGGTCCCATGTTACTCGAAATAAATGTTTTCTATTCTATTATATATCTGAAAATCAGTCCCTATTGTTTCCTCGTCTGGGCAGAACAGAGTTTCAAAGTTTCTAAATTTCTCGTTGTAGCGCCTTAACCCTTTATAAGGCAGAGACGATTTGGAAACCACTTAGTTAATAAACATTTACGGAGAAGAACATCCTCTTTTTTATTTAACTTTAATGGTATTATATAGCGAATATATCAGGCTTTCTTTCCTCATTCATACTTTTTCGGTCAGTATTTAATTTTAGTGTAATTAATTAATCTATAGTATGTGGTAAATTTATGCACTATGCCTGTCAAGGGAAGCAAGCTATCGTCATTGTTTCCATTATACTATTAAAAATATACACGTCGCTGTATCTAATAATTTGAATTATAGCTCTTGCAATTCACGATGGTGAGTGGCGAGACTCTTATTGGCATGATGACAAGGTCTAATTTTGATAAATCCACTCTCCATATATATTGTATTACCTATGTTTACAAATAAATCACTTTGACTTTGACTTTGACTCCATCGTGAATTGCAATAACTGTACTAGGTTGTTTGTAGTGTCAATGTCAATGAATAGGTGTATTGGAATAGATCATCTGAAAACACAAGTGCACTAACAGGCTGAGTGCATATATTGACCACATGTTTTTTCTTAATGATTTGGTTTTTTTTTGCCGTAGATGTGTTCCCCAGAAACATGGTAGTGTATTTAACTTTCACTACAATGTCTGTATAACTGGGGCCTTATAAAGGGTTAAAATTCTACGACGACAACTGATCCGTAAGGCGCTTTGTTACAGGGTGACCCAAAAATACGTTTACGGAATTTTTTGGATATTTTTTTACGACACGACTCCACGACTTTTATAAACAAGCGTTAACATACTATTAATAAACTAATCAAATACTAGTTATCTGCAAAATATTTCCCTTTTGCTTTGATACACGCAAACGAAGTTAAACTTGACTAGCAAAATGCCGCACGTCCTAATACGTTATCTTGCCAATTTTTTCAGAGCAATGTATCTACGTTCTAAGTTTGGTGCCGCAGGCCCTTGTCTTTAAGGTTGACCAAATATTATAATCGATTAGAGTCAGGTGTGTAAGGTAGCCAGCTACTTTTATCAGCTTATGAATATGGGCAGCTATCATGAAAATTGCCCTAGGGTCATAAGATCGACACACGGTCACCATTTTCGCCTAATCTTAATCCAATGGATTATAATTTTTAGTCTAACTTAGAGACATTAAGGGCCTGTACCACTAAACATAGAAATGCAGACCTTTCCGAAAATGACGTTTTAATACGTGCGGCATTTTGGTCGTCAGTTTTACTTAAGGACGTTTGCAATTGTGTATCAAAGCCAAAGGGGAATATTTTGCATAGGTATAACTAGTGTTTTGTTTAGTCTAATGATAGTATTTTTAACGTTTTTTATAAAAGTCGTGTAGACGTGTCGTAATAAAAAATATCCTAAAAATTCCGTGTCAACGTATTTTTTGGCCACCCTGTAGTAGCCACAGACCACAGGTTAAGGGTCAGTTGCACCAGCATACAAACACAGACCGGTCATCGGTCTTAGTACTAAGGCTGGGTTGCACCAAACCGTCTGTAATCGTAAGCGGTGTTCGTCAAATCTGATTGTATGGAAAGTTTGACAAGTTTCTATGGGCTGACAGCTGCCGGCGCCATATTTGATGATGACCGGTCTGTGTTCGTACGTTGATGCAACTGGCACTAAGTGGTCTGTGTTAGCAACTGGCCAATCAGACATCTGCGTGAGCCTTAAACACTCGCTTATTTATTTACACTTAATGAAGGATGTTAGGATCGATTATCCGACTTCGTGCCAGTGATGTGGCGTTCCGACCTTTCGATCAATCACTACGTAATAAAAGTCAACATTAGCTTACTGAAGAACTATCTAACGGACATGCACGATACGTCACGATTTTACTTACTCTTAATTTCTGGTTTACTATTATGAGAGTTTAGATGAGGTGAAGTGATAGACCTCAGAAACTTCTGTCATACAAAAATACATTACACATATCCGAAAATTAATTCTGTTTCAGTTCAAGCAGTATGTACAATTATAGGTAGTCTAGTCTAGTAGTGTAGTCTTTGATAGGTATACCTATATATTTTCACAGCCGTTTTTAGGGTTCCGTACCCACAGGGTAAAAAGGGACCCTATTATACTCATGGATCATGGATAACGGATAGTTGCAAACCTCTTTTTAAAAAATACGATATACTACCCTTGGCATGTATGTACATCAGGAAGGCTTGTTTGTTTGTCAAGGCTCATGGGGACTTGTTTAAACTACGTTCCGAGGTGTTTTCCGGGACACAAAGGGCACAGTACAGAAATCTCTTGTATCAACCTCGATATTGTGCTGACATATATAAACGTAATGCCTACTATTCCTGCATATTAATATATAATAATTTACCGGATGACATTAAACTTTTGCATAATTTAGAATTTAGGACAAAATTGACAAAATGGCTGCTTGGACATTGTTTTTACTCTGTGAAGGAATATTTTGACATTGCACGAAAATAATTTATTACTTATTTTTATTTGTTATTTTATTATAATTATTAATGGATTTTAAATGTTCTTCTTATAATATTCTTCTTTTTATAATATAATTAATTTTGTTATTTGAAATGTGTAAATAATATTGTAATTAATAGGCTATACTTATAATATTTGCATGCCATTTAAGGCTGAATACTGTGACTCACCATATAATGTTAACAACTATTGTACGTATTCTAGCAAATAAACGTTACTTTACTTTACTTTACTTTATATACTAAGGCTTCGCTGACCGTCTGTCACTAGGCTGTATCTCAAAAACCGTGATAGTTAGACAGTTGGAATTTTCACATATATTTCTGTTGCCGCTATAACATAAAATACTAAAAAACAGAATAAAGTAAATATTTAAGGGGGCTCCCTTACAACCAACATGTTTTTTTTGTCATTTTTAGGGTTCCGTACCAAAAAGGTAAAAAAGGAACCCTATTGGTTTCACTTTGTCTGTCTGTCTGTCTGTCTGTCTGTCTGTCACATCGCTAAATATCTCAGGAACTACTTATCCTATCGATTTGAAATTTGGAATAGTTATAAACAAGGGTAACCCAGATACATAGAATATGGTTTTTTAAATTATTTTATTTTATTTTCTGTGAATAATGACAGATAAAAGGGGGTTCAAAATTTTAAAGTCTGGCAACTATGTCAAGTGGGGTATCATATGAAAGGGCTTGACTTGTACATTCTGAAACAATTTTTAGTTTTTTTTTTCGTTGGGGAAATTTCGATTTACGAGGGAAAATGTAAAAAAAAATACCATTCCCCCCCTTATCTCCGAAGTTTACGAAGAAAAAAATTTGAAATTATTACACAACATTAATATACATGTATATTTTACAGGAAAAATATAGCCATAGCCCTATCTAGTTTTTCTTTTTTTTAATCATCAAAAAACTCTTCTATACTAAGTTTGTAATTTAATCACCTTTGTATATATTTTTGTTTTATATTTAAATTTACAAAATTACGTTAAAAATACCTTCTTTCAAATAAAAAAACAATTATTGAAATCGGTTGATGTGATAAAGAATTATCCTTGAAAAACCAACATACGTACTAAGTTATTCAGTCGCGCAAATTAGTAACACAATGCGCCGATAGATGGTGCTGTCATGTTTTTTTAAGATTGTTCCTGAATTAATGGGGTCGGGACGGGTACACAACTACATATACAAGAACTGTGTACGGAACCCTCGGTGCGCGAGTCGGACTCGCACTTGACCGGTTTTATTATAGATAATGGTACGGAACCCTTCGTGCGCGAGTCCGACTCGCACTTGGCCGGTTTTTCTTATCCCGTGCACTCTATCAAATCATATAAAATATTAATTCTGCAAATAGACCACACGGGCACTTTCTCATGTAAAAGGTACCTCATTAATTATTAGTGTGTAGCTTTATTTAGATCTAATTGTAGGTACTAGGTTATCCTCAAACCTACTTGAATAGCGTCTAGGTATATTATCTGAGTGTTTGGTAAAAAGGTTCGGATATTTCCTTACCAATTTACATTTGTTTATGACAATAATGGGATGATTATTTACTTTATCCAATAGTGATTTTATCTATGTAACACTACCAGTAACACTTCGAGCTTATAAGAAATCTCACATTGAAGTGAAATGTTTTTGTAATTTTTGGATTTATTTTGTCATTTAATGATTATTCTGGATCACGGTATTCATTATTTATTTATCACTTTACTAGTAGGTATTTACTAGTATTTTATGTAACAAACTATATAATCTATAATAAAAAAATACAAATTATTTACTCAGTAGGGTATCAATCAGGTATACCGAAAAGTACCGAAATCCCGTGAATTCCCGGTTCTGCCTCAGTACCAGGAATCTCAGTCCCGGTTCTAGAAATGGTACCGGTACCGCATGCCCTAGTCTCATATGCCCTTTATTTAATTTTTCTTTAATTTATTGGGTGGCAAAATCTTAAGTAGGGCACCGAATTTTAAAATTGGCCCCTGTGTACGATTAGGTGTATGTAATTTATACTGTGGTAATGAAGTACGTACGCTGAAGGGTACACGGTACACGGAATTGAGTGACACCTGCCTCGCCAAATTAAACATTCGCATTCCGTAACAAACAACAAACTTTTTCCATTTTTTTTATAAATAACACGGGATTTTTACTGAAAATTTTAATGGAGGTAAAATATTTTTTTCATTTAAACGCGCGTGAGACATATTGAAATGCGATTGGTAGATATTTAAAAGAGATAAACCAAATGGCATTTACATCTTCGAAGTGAGAGGTACCTATTATTATTATAGATAGTATTATATTATTATAGATAGTATATTAGAGGTAGTATTATGGCCGTTTTACTTTTACCTTAATAAGGTTGGCACAAATCTTTAATGCAGATAAAATGATTGCCGTGTTCTTTTTTATTTAACACGATAATGGTCATATATGGCCGCCGGTCAATGAGCATATTACCCTGCTATTAATTTATCTGAAAATTATCAAAAAATTCAACGCGACGTTAATAAATTGAAGGTGCATCACATTTGGTACAGCCAGTGCAAGTAGATTAAAGGGTTCACACGGTGTCTAACGTGTGAGGTATATACGAGTATATTCATGTGTCATTTAGGGGTAAGGACCTAACACTTTGCATAGAATCATGGCTGTAGATATGCAAACGTGAAATGACATTGAAAGCGTCTGATTTAACTTTTTATCTTATCTTATATCTTTAAACGAGCAATTCTTGTATATTTATTTATTTATATATATATTTATTTCAGGGATCTTGGAAACGGCTCTAACGATTTTGATGAAATTTGGTATGTGGGGGTTTTCGGGGACGAGCAATCGATCTAGCTAGGTTTCATGCCCGGGAAAACGCCGAGCAAAGCTCGGTCGCCCAGATATTTATTTATAATAAGTAAGACCTAACCTCAGATCAGATTTCAGTACCTAAATGGACAGTTATAGTCCAGGGTGAAAATAATCGCCACTTTCGACTTCATTCGATTCGTTACCGTCAAGGTCCCAACCCTTTCATCCCGCGACTATAATTTTCTTAATTAACACCTTGCTTTGGTTTAGATTCACAAAAACTTACCCACGAAAATCCGATGCATCCAATGCCAGCAGAGAGCATATCACCCAAGATGGAAGGGTACGCGTTGCCCGACGGGAAGTACGCGTGGAAGCGAGGATGTTGCCAGTGCGTCACCCCAGGCATTATCTTGTTCTCCACATCCGCCATAACAGCGTCCCAGTCTTCAGGGTGCTCGGGCGCCTCGGCTGGCAACGCCGCGCGAAGGTACCCTGGCTCAACCGACGGCGTAACCCGTCGCTTACGCAGCGTATTCATATACGTGCAGATGTAGTCGACCATCTCTTTACCCCTCACTCTAAACTCCTCGGTATCCATCGCGATATTTTATTAAGTTCGGTGCGAGAGTGCGGTGTCAGCGCCACGAAGGCCTCCGGCTGACTCGACGACCACAGTCAGCACTCCGCTGGTCGAGAGGGCGGGGCGGCGAGGGCGCGGGGAGGTTGTCACGAGTTATGGGAGCCGAGAGAGAGTTAATTTTAACCATACTTTTCATAATTTTAATTGGATTTAATTAATTTGAGCGCGATTTAATCTCGTTTAAGGTTATAATGTTAATATTTGATGCATATACGCGTTAATTATTTGTTAGATAAGTAAGAGTGAGCAAAAAAATCGCTATCGCTTGTGAAGAAGGATCGCACGCCCTCGAGCGCCACTTCATTCATTGTCCGCTGAAATGCACCGTATTCGAGTTCTCAATGAGTTGCGACGAATATAGCACCTACGTGGTTAAGTCACCATCGCCGCTTATTAATATTATTATCATATTGTAGAAGTATAAATAAGAACTTTTTACTAATTGTTTTAGGTAGGTATTTTACAAATGGATGAGCCGAATTGAATATTCATGGGTCGGAATAATAAAGCAATGGCAGCAGTTAAGGACCTAGAGCTGAGCTATTTAATTTTTTTTTGTACTTTGGCATATTCTTCAATTCTGAGAATGTCTTTGAAATGTTTTTCCGTGACAATATATTTTTGGCCAATTATTTATTAGTGAATTTTTCAACATTGATAGACTGGGTCAATTTTACACAAACCGAATATATGAGGGGTGGCTGATAAGTTATCTACCTGAGATATAAAGTGAAAGATAATCCTGCGAATGCGAAAGTGTTTGTTACTCAATAACGCAAAACGGCTGAACGGATTAGGGAGATCACATTCCGAATACCGTGACCCTCGCGCCGCGCATATATAGGTACATTCGGTTTCGGCATTTTTCCGTTGTGAAAATGTCCGAGCGTTAGCGCCATGTTAAATATTTTTCTATAAAAGGCGTGCATTACAGGTTTCCGAACGGTGTTCCAGATTAGGAAATTGTGCGTCTGCGTACAGCCTTTATTAGCAATTTTTCACTACAATGCGGAAAAAACACGGTATCGGCAATGCGCGTTTATTAGCGCTACGAAACTGTTTACACACACGTTCAGTGTCCACGTTCTAAGAGAGAATCAATGCATTTGTCATATTCATATGTCATGATCGAGGGACATAATTTCATTATACAAATATACCTAGGTACATGGCACTAGTAACTGTCCTTACCTTACCTTACTTGTTGGTACCGTTGGTACCTACACCTACCTTTTTTTTCTACATAGAACGTATCAAGCAGGGGTGCAGATACATACATCCACCGTAATAAGTTTAATATGGCAATGAAATAAAATAGATATTAATAAAAAATGGAAGCAGCGATGGCGCCGGCGCGCAGGCCGGCAACCCGGCACGCCGGGCCGACGCCGTTCGGAACGCGCATTCTTCCTCGCATCGAATACCAACGACATTATTATGTGATCTCCTATTGTGCTATATATATGTATAAGCGACCCAATCGACATCCAACTCTGACATACTTGTGAGTTCCAAGCACGTCCTCCGGTACCTAAGCTAAGCACATTATTCATCCGACTAAGTTAAATGAAAATATCTCCCTTATTTTTTGGCCACAACCGAGCTCGTATGACGAGTCCGTCGTGTTGATAAGTATACCATATACATCTTACTTAAGAAAAGTGTTTGCGCTTTTAAATTCAGATTAAGAAATTGGCAACCCGAAATCAAGTGTATTAGTGTAAGTGGGTGTAGTGTGTCTAAAAGTGTGGCCTTAGATTTGGACTTACGAGTTACGAGAGATACTCGAAGCTACATGCTTCTCGCGCCACCGTTACACATCTAAGACTCTGTAACAAATATTATATGCTCATCACGTAAACATTTGCTCTGGCCGGGATTCAAACCCAGGGCAGCCCTCCGTTCTGGTACTTTTTGTTGTTCATTGTTGTCGTTACACCACGATTACTGAATACTGCTATGGTAACGAAAACTGAATCCTGAATATATACTTGCAATCCCTTTGCACACGTATTTTTCCAACTGATTTGGTTTCTAATAGTACATTACTTAACAAAGGCGGTAAAACAAAGATTGTCTCAGATCGCAGGTATTTGACGCCCGAGCCGAAGGCAAGGGCGATAAATATGCGATCTGAGGCTTTCTTTATTACCGCCCGTGTTAAGTACAAAATTTTATGTCGCCCCCTGGCCCGGAAGTGGGATTTCCCGCGCGCGGAGCGTGCGGTAATTGCCGCTTTATGGCCAGGTGTGACATAACATTTAATCTTTTCTACTCTCGTAGCACAGGTAATTTTTGCAATTGATCTGATGTCTGTAACTAGCATAAACATCCCATGCGTAGCTATCTGAATATATCTAGTTGTAAAATCCAACAGTGTCCTCCAACCTGCTAATAGACACGCCCATACCTCACATAATTTACCATGTGTAACTTACTGATACGAAGCTGAATCTTTCTGAATATGATCTGAACTATATATTTCAATACCAAATGTATACTCTGACATTGCATTGCAACGATTTGTAATTAAGGGGAGGTATCCCTAATGCAAATGTCCCGCTCTAACACGCGTGAGTTCATCCCGCTCTCTACGGAAGCTCTGCGCGTAGTTTTTGTAAATATTTAGCTATAGTCAGTAAGCCAACCATTTTATCAAAGAAAACCCTGCGAATCTGTCTATAACTATTTAGGATATTTAATTGAGTACAAAACACACAGCAATTGTATTGAATGGCTAGACAAAGATATCGTCTACTTCCCTTAACCCATTCACTGCCAATCACAATGTAGGCGACGCGGGGCCACAGTAGTATCACTTTGATAGCTCACGCGAGCGTAGGGTTCCGCCGGCACGTCTCGTGGAACACGGTCGCGTCTCACCAAGGTTCTGCGTTCCGCCGAGGAAATTGCCAGCAACGCTCTTGTCACACCACAACACACACTAATATGAACAGGACCAAGAATCCTCTTAATTAAACCACTGAATAGAATCACTGATTTATTTACACTGATTACTTACAGACTGAACATATATACAAGGCACTATGGTTAACACAAGGCTAGGCACTGTAACTAAGCACTAACAATTATGTTACTGTACTTACAATAATATTACACTTTACACTGAGCACTATTTGCTATTTTTCTTCCCTTGTTCTTCTTTTCCACTTTTACGGTACCGCTTATAATCAGAAAACTGACTCCGGGGGGCACATTTGCTCGTTTTTATACCAAGAAAATCGAGATTTCTAGATAATCGAAAAATCAAGAAAAGTTAGAAAAGGACAGCATGATCTCTGTCTTAAACTTCGAGAACTTTCGAATTCCGGCGGGCTTTCTAGTACAAAGCTTATTCTACTCGCCAACAGATGGCACTACTTAGTGTCGGTTTTCATAACCAATTTTGCAGTTTAACAAATGTCCCCCTAGATGTCGTTGTTACTTCTACAAACTGGCTAACGGCGTTTTGTCCTAAATTACATAACTGCGATGAGGCTTCCTAGAAACCTTTTTGCTCGTTTCTCACTTAAACCATATGTGCACGCATTTTAGGTGGCTGTCCGTAACACACAACACATATGCGTCATGGCTCTATACGTGCGATTTCCGCTAAAAGGCGGGAAAACGCTGCTACGCGCTACGGCGTAGCACACGTAGCGATCGTTGGCCGCGAATGGGTTAATCACTGTAGGTATTATGTGTACATAATGTAGGTACATATAGGCAATTAAGCATTCAGTGGTGTCTCTAGCTTAATAATGTACCTAGCTCCCGTGTGTAAATCATTAGCGCCCTCTAGTAAGCGGCGAGTGGAGCTCGGCGCCCCCCTAGGTTCTGAAATATGCCCCCTAGGGACGAAAATGTCGAAATTATGCCGTCGTCCATGGGGAGCTAGAGTTAAAAAATACTACTTACTTAAAAACACCCCAAAAACGTTGTCACCCCAACTGTTACATGATTTGATTTTTTCCCTACCTACACTAATGCTAAGTGGGATGCAGACTTCATTTTTTAAATCTTAAACAACAAAAGTGTACTTATGACGACTTAATTTAAGTATTGATGATATTTCTGGCCGATGCAATTGACACTTAGGTACTTAGGTACTGATACATTTGAATGATCGACGCGATGGTTGTTAAAACAATTTAGCTGCTCCTTTCGTAATCGAGTTGCGCGAGACGAGCGCTACCTACCCGCAATTATTGAGCTCGAGAACAAATTCAGTTATGTACTGACGCTTCCCGACCTCCTAATAACCGACATACCTACATATCTATAACTATTTTCCTCAATTTATACGTCGTGGTTGTCTGGAAGAGATCGCTTTAAAACGATAAGGCCGCCTGTTGATCCCTTCTGTTTTGTGGTCTAAAGTGTATTTTTTGTTTCAGTTTACTTATTTGTAATGTAAACGTGTATCAACGCAGACGGTAGGTTACGTTACTGTAATCTTCACTCATACATGTATTGAAGGATACTCTACTTAGTTAAAATATGTACTTAAATTCTAATTATACAGATACTTTGATCTAATAGTCTTGGTTTCTACTTACAGATATGAGACGGTCCATCACAAAAGGGCCCTTATGGCACTTTCTAGTTTCGTAGATATCAGCGTTTTAGTAAAATACTGTAAAATCACATATTTTTTGTTTTTTGCATATTGATAAAGTATAAGACTAGATGTGTATTTCTAGCTTGGTTTCACACATATAAGTTAAGTATTTCTACCTTAAAATTAGTTGTAATGATATTTATAAAATAGGTTAATAACTTATTCTAATTACTTCTTACCATTTTCTGTATTATTGATTTGCCTTTTCTGTTTACTGGATTAGGTGCTACACGTTACAAATACCTATTTCTAGTCTCAAGTCAAGGAAGTTCTAGTCGTGCGTGACCGTTGCAATTTTTTTTGTTTCTTATTACATTTCCTATTAAATTGTATTTTTAGAGTTCCGTAGCCAAAATGGTGAAAACGGAACCCTTATAACCCGTGCGTCCGTCCGTCCGTATGACACAGCCAACTATGAGCTCTCCAATCATGAAAATATATGGTAGGAAAGTATTATTCTATGAAAATTAAAAAAAAAACGTAGTGCCGCCCCTCCCCCCGCCCTCTTATTTCCAAATGTATGAAAATTCTGAAAAAAATGAGGGTGTACAGTCACCAGCATTAATATCTGCCAAAATAATGGTGGCATAAATATCCGCCACAGCTCCATTTGTAGGGCCGTAAGGACGGGTCAGATATTTATGCCGCCTTTATTATAGCAGATATTAATGCTGGTGACTGTACATTAATAAATACTTACGACGATTTTTGGTTTGATAAAAATACGGCTACTGGTTTTTGAGTAATTGCTGAAAAACTGTTTTGCCCAAACAAAAGGGCGTAAGTGCCGTGAGTTTACTATGAAGATACGACCTTTTTCGATTCGACGTATCGGATAGGTGGTTTAAATATGGACTAGAAGGTGTCGGTACGAAACCCTTTATTGTGCGTGGTCCGACACGTACTTGGTCGGTTTTTTTTAAAGACAGTTAAAAAATAATTATTACTATGCGAAATGGTTTTTTTTTATTAAAAATGGGATCGCTCTTGGCCAGCATCTAGCCAGGGGGCAAAGATGAGGCCGACGAAGAAGCGAGCTCACCCAGAAGATGCCTATTCACTCGTGCCTTAAAAAGGTCTAGGTTATATGAGCTCGGAAACACAAACGCCGGCAGAGAATTCCAAACCTTAGAAGTGCGCATTATAAAAATGATGCAAAGCGCTTGGTTCGAATAATTTAAAAATTACGCAAAATTCAAAAAACTTGTAATGAAAAGTTTTATTCAGAATTACGTTCTAATACGAGATTGCTACTTAGATAATGTAAATATTATTATTTACTTACATTTTTGGTTACATTCGTCCATAAGGGCCCTTTTCTCAATTGTATGGAAGTGAACCTTGATTTTCATGTAACTTTAATCGGTCATAAAACTGAAACTAATTGACATAAAAAAAAATGAAAACCTGTGTTGTAACGCCGGATTTTTTTTCCTTTACCTTAAACAGCTTCGTTTCTATACTAGCAACATTTGTCTCATAGTTGTTCTTTTTGATGTAGCAACACTCACCGGTTTGCGTTCCGTTATAGCAAGTTTAGACTACGTTTTGTTACATGAAATTAATCATCGGTTTTCTAAATTTGGAAATCATTATTTTGTTTTGATGTCAGGCATAGTTTTTCTCGTTCAGATTAATTTTTATTTCTTTTTAGTCTACAATTCAGTATTTACTTCGAGATCAGAATTTTCAGGTCAACAAGTCGAAATTACGATCGAAATCTGAGCTGTCAACTGAATGAGGGAGCAATTTCGTTTTCGTTCACGGCGAGAGTAGAGGTTATTCTTCTCCATGAGGCTCGGTGGAAGTGTAAGAGATATGGACCAGTAAGCCTGATTGTCATCGTTTTGTGGAAAGATTTGTTCGCCCCGCCGGCACGCGAAGTAGCAATTTCGTGTATAATCGCGCCCCAGAATGTTGGCGGCTAACTCTGAGATTTCGGACGCCCTCTCATGTAAGTTGTTTCTCATTGAATACCATCAGCTTTTGGTTGTTTCGACGCAAACCATGAAGCTCGGCGTGAGCATTGAATCTATCGTCTTTGTTGCAGATTTATGAAATTCTAGGCATCGGCCACCCTTCCGGCCCATTGTTCGGCGATGCCATCAACTCCGCTAGTCATGCCCGAGTATAAAGCGACTACTCGCTTGATCTCAAGCCCTTAATGGTAAGTTCGGTATGCGGAATTACTCTATAGGCAGTAATATTTGACCGTTCTGTCTCCATACAAAGTGCGGTTAGGTGTAGCATGTGGTAGTGTATTAATGATAATCCTGTTTGGTTTCCAGGGCTCCTAGGCACGGGCACAGTGCCTAAGTTCAGGAACCAGTCCCGAATGGAGTGCGGTTTCCTGTGTGGCTTCTAGGATTTTCCCCGGGAGACGGAAAAGACGACGGTTCCTTTTTAGAGCAAGCGGTTAGGCAGGCATTGCAAATGTGAGTCCGTTCCATACTGCTTTAGTCAGCTTCAAAGACATTTAGAGGTACACACACACACACCCGTAGGTTTTAGTTGAATTCCGTCCTCCATAAATATCGTTTTATAGTTGTTTTCTTTAACATTTTAGTATAAATTGCGACATTGGCAAATTAGATATATATTTAGATAAGCATTAGCGCTATTTGGTTTTGATACTTGTAACCTGGGGACGCCTGGGTGTAAAATCCTTTCAAATAAATGTATAAATAAACATTCAAACTGGTTTGTTTTTGTGGACTCCATACACCACTAGGGCATCGTTAGTGCGGGGCCTGTGTCATAAGTTTAATAAAAATTTCAAGGCGCCCAACATTTTCTCTACCCTTTTGTTCCACATATGACTCAGGTCTGGCCTCGGGTACCCCTCATCCCACGCCCTTAGTCTCATGCCCGGAGCAAAAGCTGTTACAGTGTAATGCTTGTCTAGACTTATTACGGGTAAGTATGGTGTACTACTTACACGGAAATTGTTAACTTTATTCGTGACGAGATAGAAAAAATATCAAAATAAAAAAAATAATAAATAAATAAATAAATATTTGTGGACAATCTTACACAAATCAACCTAGTCCCAAACTAAGCAAAGCTCATCATTTTCTATATTTGTTAAAAAAAAATATCACGTTAGTTTTTCGTTTTTATTTTCCATTCGAGGTGTAAAGAAAACTATTTTCTAGCACTATGACAAAGATCACAAAATACGAAATAATAATTCACATATTACAAATTTCCTTATTTTTGTACAATCGGCGCCTTGCACTGATCAAAGGCCATTTTTTCTCAAAGATTTTTCAATTCCACTACCCGGAATTGAAAAATCTTTGATTGTTTCCTATAGAAGAGAACCTCAGGATTCAGAATCTACCATCATTATGTAACTTCCTACGGGAACATACTTTAAATGAGTTTTAAACTTCTCTTAGTTATTTCTCTAAAGTGCATTTTTGGGTTGCGTAACTTTGACGATTTTTTTTAAAGTATGGCACTTAGGGACATGGTTTTTATTGTTTTTGGTAGCTTATGTATAGTGTTCGGAGTTTCGGTGGCAAATTTCACAGAGGTAAATGGAGTCGCCTAACTATTTTTTTGATTAAACGAATAAAGATTAAATGATAAATTTTGCATAATACTACTTATAAATTATCTTGCGAGCATTACCTACTTATACCACGATAACACAGGACTACTAATAACACAAGTATGTAGGTAAACATTGTTTAATAAGTTTATTTATTTTTGCCTATTACATACGTACAAACATGTCATCTAAACAGTCAGGACAGTATAATGTTTATACCTGCCGCCATTTAATGTCATACTAAGTACTTTAGGTAAATGAATAATTTATTTATTCAAATCTTAAAAAGTTAATCATAAAAACGACTCCTTTACCCACTGTGTGAAAGCCACCGAAACTCCGAACACTACTTATGTATTGTAGGTTAATAGATCCGTGCGTAACTCAATACCGACCATAAGGGCCTACCTGAGCTGGACCGTCACATATTTTAATCTAGTAGAAAGGTTACTTACTTTTACTTGCTCAAACACTTTATTCTGGCGATCTTCGCACAACTTTGTTTTTAGGGTTCCGTACCCAAAGGGTAAAACGGGACCCTATTACTAAGGCTCCGCTGTCCGTCTGTCTGTCTGTCTGTCCGTCGGTCACCAGGCTATATCTCGAGAACCGAGATAGTTAGACAGTTGAAATTTTCACAGATGATGTATTTCTGTTGCCGCTATAACAGCAAATACTAAAAAACAGAATAGAATAAATATTTAAGGGGGCTCCCATACAACAAACGTGATATTTTTGTGTCACCAGGCTGTATATGTCAAGAACCGCGATAGCTAGACAGTTGAAATTTTCACAAATTATGAATTTCTGTTGCCGCTATAACAACAAATACTAAATAAAACAAAATAAAATAAATATTTAAGGAGGGCTACCATACAACGTGTTTTTTTTGCAGTTTTTAAAGATAATGGGACGGAACCCTTCGTGCGCGAGTCCGACTCGCACTTGTTTAGTTTCATACGTACGTTATGTACTTTATTTTTAAGATCTGTACAAACTATGGATGCAAAAAATGATATGACTATGACTATCTTAGCTTGCGCGGTGCCTAATGAAAACACAGCTCCGAACATCTCTGGTTGAAAGATATTTACCATGGCCTGAGTATTCAATTAACCCTAACAGCAGGCATGGCATCCAATGTGTATTTTGTACGAACGATTTTGCTACAACGCTGGAAGTTGTAGCTAGAAGTGCTATAGGTACTTGTTACGAACGTAGCATACATTCAGTGCGTGGTTGTAGATACTATAGGACATAGGTACCTACTTACAGCGCGTATAGCACGCTTCCGTCATACCTAAGCAATGTAAAGTCTCTCGTAATAGTCGTAATACCTAGGTACTTAATGTGAATGAAAATAGTACCATAAATAAATATTACCTGCAATTTGATTTATTTTCGCACTCGGTCTGAACTTTATACGATTGCGTTTGTGAGTCATGCGCGCTGAAAGGGTTACAGAGACTTTGTTATTACTTACTATTATTTACGTTACATAATATTATTTGTACGTATACATAATATTATTTGATTTTTTAGGGACGAAATTATACCTAGGATACTGTGGATAACCTTTCGCTCAAAATAGACTTAGGTAGTTAGGTATCTACTGTAGAAATCAGTCATCTACTGTAGAAATCAGTCAACACTCATCTTTTCTATGGGAAAATAAACCGTGTAGGTACTGCAAAAATGTCAATAGTACACACATGTAAATCAAGACGTCTCCTAGAGTAATAATAATAATATACTTTATAAAAAAAACTTACGAGTAAATTTCAAAAGAAATATCTCGATCAGCAATTTTCCAACTTTAGCCTTTAGAAAATACTTGAAATATAATAGGGTTCGACAGATCTCCGGCAAATAAAAGATGAAGTCTCGCCGAAGAGATAATAGCCTTGTTGAAATCTAATTTCTCGTAACCATAACGGAGCACTTCAGACCGATGAGCCATCACCCACAGACCCCGCTCACATCGCTCCTTAATTGAGCTTCTTCGAGCCCTGGCTGGAAAACTTCCGTCTCAAGCAACGCGATATCCAATTCCTCTAAAATATTTATAGATTTTATAAATTTTTCGAATCGCACTGGGTGGCATCTCCAATTACTGTGATGGTTATAGGTACTAGTTGTTTGCGATATTGACGACTAGCATCACATAAATATTTACTAAATAGTTCTATTTGTGGTTTTATTTTGCAGCTATTTTTTTTATAAAAAATGGGATTGCTCTTGGCCAGCATCTACCCAGGGGGCAAAGGTGAGGCCGACGGTGAAGCGAGCTCACCCAGAAAATGCCTATTCATTCTTGCCTTAAATAGGTCCAGGTTATATAAACTCGGAAATACAGATGCCGACAGGGAATTCTAAACCTTAGCGGTGCGCATTATAAAAGATGACGAAAAGGGCTTGGTGCGAGGTAGAGGAATTTCAACCAGGTAAGTATGCCGAGGAGGATTTGGCCTAATGCACTGTTTAACGTCGACATAAATTCATAACAAACAGTAGTAGTTCAGGGGTAGTTCTAAACATATTATTGCACATCTTCAGAACCGGAACGAAACATAAAGGACACTAAGTAGGCGTTTTAACCACTCAGTTATTTAAATATCTTAGGTATGTTTAAACAGGATACATTTAAAAAAGTAAATTACCGTAAAATGGGGTAAGGAGGAATAGCGAGGACAGTTTGGTTATGAATGTGGAGAGTAGGGATGGCAGCAGAGGGGTGAGCTGGTTTTTATAGGCTACTGCTACGTAACATATAAATTCTAATTACAAATCATGCTATTATAATATGCATAATTCCAAAGTTTCGATTCTACAATTTCCCAAACTCGCCTTAGTATGAAATCCCACCTCACCCCAACCTACCTGAACTACGGGGTGAGGTGGGATTTCCAACTTTTTGTGTTTATCGTTAAAGTTATGAACACACAATCATAAAAAAACTAAAATACAATCAACCGGAACACTTTATTGTAAATAAATCAAAGCGCCACATACAAAAATAAACTTTTATCCGGGTTTGAACTTCGGTTTTGTGCCAACTCACCTCATTTTACGGTACTTCTAAAATAGATTCAATGATCTAATAGCAATTTAGGGTTCATTTTGCGAGTCTTCACGTTGCCTGTGTTGCGACAAAGAGTAAGGACCTTCGTTGCACTCGGGACCGTCGCAGGAGAAATTGTCGAATTCGCAGTAATCGCCCACCACAATCTGCGGAAAAGTACGTAAATATTACCTACTCGAATTCGGATGCTGATGCCGAGAATTAGCATATACTATTACAATTTTTTTTTAACAAAATTACAAAACAAAACAATAATTAGAAAATACGTGGAAAATAGGTGAAACATTACCTGTTCACTTCATCATACCTTAGTGGAATTTTCATATGTATTGCACACACATCGGCCGCAGACGCACCGACCGCGATCACTGCATGGCGGTGCCGTGCTCTCGTCCGTACCCTCTGGGAAACACTTCCGTGTTTCCTCTTGGTTACAAGTACATTTTGCGTTATCTTGCAGGCTGTCTGTGAACAAACAATTTCAGCTTAACACTTTCGCTGCTAATTTCGCATGGTATCTACGAGCAGACAATGTGTTCATTAGCTGTTGCTTCTGTCGTATTTGAAGATATTCAATATTCCTCTGATAACCACGCATATTGTATACATAGTAAGTATAGCATACCTTAGCAAAACATGTCAAGGATTTGTTTACATTAGACCCTCGTGAATTCGAAAATCTACATCAACAACGACATAAGAAAAGCATAGCATAGCAGTCAACAATACAATACAATACAATACAATAAAACACATTTTATTGCACACCTCACTCAAATGGATCAACCTTTGAACAGACTTGAAGCTTCCGTGCAAATAAGCCATTAAGTCATGGTCATTCTTAAAATTACCTAAGACGCTACGTATGAGGGATGAGATGACCTAGAGTCGAATAAGAAATAAGTACCTAGATTAGTTTAGCTGGTAGGGTGCTGGTGGAAAAATTGACAGAGACTAAGAAGTATGAGAACTAGACACAAACTCGATAGATTGAAAATGATAAATTCAGTTCATACTTACAGCCGTAGTCCGTATATTCAGTCTTATCATTTTCACACTTTTCAGGTTCCAATTCCTTTGAGAAACATTTTCCTTCCGATTCGCACCAGGAACAGTGAACCAAGCGCAAACAGGCGACACAGGAACGTTTTATCTTGCACACTTCTCTCTGGTCAATTCCTCTGATAGGTTTTTTGCTCTTGCTATCAGTACTTTCTACTAAACATAGACACGCAAACAACACGGCTGCAGTAAAAATATTCATTGTATGGTAGAAGCAAGTATAAAATTATAACCCTTTTTTAAGTAATTGATTATTAGTGACTTGGGTTGGCTTTGGCTCTAACGCTTGATAACTACTATTGCTTAGCCGTGACTTGTTCGTAATGGTATCACAATGATAACCTTTATTCTTCATTGCGCAAATAAATCTGTGCCACTCGTTACGCGGACCACCGACGTGAGCGTAAACAAACAGTTGTTGTAGTTTATAAATATTCAATTAAAAAATATATAATAAAATACCACAAGATATAAAGTCCATACAGTCTATACCCCAATTCAAAAATCATTAAATAAATTTTTAGTTCAAAAAAGTTATTATACCTTACAAGAATTTGTCGAAGATGCGATTCGTAAAAGATAACTTTTCTTTTGTTTCTATCTCATTTATTGTAGTTAAGAAAGAATGCTTAAGTAGTCTAGTCATTAATAATGTAGCCTAGTTTTAAGATTATTTGCTGTGCCCTTACGGGGTTCATTATGTTTTATTACTTAGGTATGTAATGTGTGCAATAAAAAGTTTGAGTTTTGAGTTTAACGAGTAGGTAGGTATACAGATAGGTACTCACACGTAGCATAAAATTCATGCAATTTAATGCATATTTAGGTTGATTGCAAAAAAAAGTACGCAAAGGAATATTCACAAAAATGTTACTCAAAGGAATTGAATTAAAATGTATGAAAAAATATATATTCGCAGTCACACACGTCACACAAAGGATGCGAAATTGGGGTCCAAAATACTTTTTCCTCGCTCGGTTTTATAAAGATAGGTACGTTACTTATACCTTATGTCGGTTCATTTTTCGGTATTTCGTAAAAAACTCATAAACGGTGGCCCATAGCAAAAATCGTTCTTAAGCATAAGTGATCTACATAATATTATCTACAAAAAAGGTTATGTACACTTTTTCGCTAGGATTAATATTTAATGAGATTTTAAAGGGGGAAAATATTTTTTTATGATAATTTAAATGGCTACTCATTCCTTTATTTTCAATATTTTGAAAAACAATAAAATACTGTATTTCTGCACTCAATGAGCTCTACTCAGCGATACCCTACTTGATGGGGTAGGCAACATATTTTTTTGCGCCCCCCTTTAGTTGTATGGGATAATGGGAGCCCCCTTATAAAACCATAAAAATATTTTTGGACAATTTGTATAGCTTTGGGTCATCAGGTCATCACGATGCTTAAACTGAAAATTTGAAAACTATAGCTGTATCCATTAGTAAGTAATACACAGTGTTGCAACACGTAGATTTTAAAAATTTGCCGCCTTCCGCCTTTTTCTAGTCTCAGCTTTCATTAGCCAGGGGGCCTACCGGGGTCCGGGAAACGAAAACGAGGTGTTTCCCTCTCTGTTGCTCCAATGAGCAAGTGCCATAGAGAGGCAGATCTTTCGTTTTCGGTTCGTGGTAGGCCCCCAGACTTTAGCATAATCTCTATCTCTCTACATCTACCCAAATCTACCGAAGCTCTCTACCATCTACTCTGCACCAAAACCAAAGCTGAGGTCCTACCGCGAACCGAAAACGGACGAAAGCATCGATTACACTGAACTACTTCTATCTAGTGGCCTAACTGATGGAGGAGAGTTAAACTATCTCGCTCTAATGAGTTCAGTGTAATGGATGCTAGTCCTGATATCTCCCTCTCTGACACACTTGCCAATTCGAGCGAGAGGGAGATATTCGAACTTCATTCGTTTTCAGTTCGCGGTAGCGCCTCTGTCCCTCTCAGTCCGCCGGACGGTTGGATCATAGAGAAAATTAAATATGGTTGGATCGTGTATGTTCGGGTATTAGAAGACTCGTATCCAGACATTATTTAAAAATAAAACAAGTTGTCACTGTCACCATTGTCACCTGTCAGTGTCAGATATAATTTGGATGAAAAAAAAACATTTATTTAGGCGATCAAAATCGATGTTTTAACTAATAACTAACTACATATGAAATAGACAGAATGGAAAACTATTTTAAGGGTAAAAATGTCGAAGAAGAAATTGAACGAGATAAAATACCTATTAGAGACCTACCAGAAAACTTTTTGTGGATGCAAGTAAGTAATTTTTCTAGGTTAGGCTAGATTAGAGCAGATGTTTGTTAAATAAAGTTTGTTGTTCTAAAATTTATTTGTTTTAGGTAAAAGGAGGTAGTAAAATGGCAAATCTGTTATCACATGCATCAGGTATTTTGGAGGACAAAGCTGCTATAGCCGTGGTCTGGACTGGGACGGGGGTCGGCATACCCAAGGCTATATCTTGCGCAGAAATATTAAAGAGACAATTTGCGATCGAACACCAAGTTACAAAACTTACGTATAAAACGTAATATCAGATGTTAAAACTTTGTCAAATTTAAAATTCCAATTGTTAAGTTACTTAACCCTAATGCATTTATTGACAGAGTTGAAGAGTTTTGGGAGCCAAAAGTGGATGGACTGGAAACAATCGTGGTTAAACGTCAAATACCCGTCATCCATATTTTACTTTCAGTTGAAATGATTCCAGACACAAGTCAAATTGGGTTTGTAAATGATTTTTTTCTATTAAAAAAGGTACGGTCAAACTAACAAGGGGGCTCGACACCTTTGTACCTCGTCACAACTCCTTAGATGGCTGGGGTCAAGGGTCAGATACAGAGGCTGGTACTCCTGCACATGGCACAGATAGTTAGATGTACCTCTTAATAACCCTAGCCATTGGTAGCTTAGGTGCTGCCTTGCTGCCGGAGGCACCCTAGGTTAGGTTTTTATAATTATATGTTTTGTTAGTAGTTTTATGTTTTACTTTTTAGGGTTCCGTAGTAAACAAGGAACCCTTATAGTTTCGCCATGTCCGTCCGTCTGTCCCCCGTTTTTCTCAGTAACTGTTAGTACTAGAAAGCTGTAATTTGGCATGAGTATACATATCAATGACGCCGACAAAACGGTAGAATATAATCAAAATTTTTTTTAGGGTACCTTCCCTACATGTAAAGTGGTGGTGCAATTTTTTTTTCTTCCAAACTCCATCATGTGGGGTATCGTTGGATAGCTAGAAGCTTTCTAGAAGCATTTTTTGATTAACGAAGTGGTTGGCATGATTTTAAGCTTTGAAGTGATAATTTTTGTTATGGTCAAGTGTCCCCCCCCCCCACCAGCTAACGGTGGCTACCAAACTAACGGTGTTTGCAAAAGCAAACATTCATACAATTTCCATTAATACCTTAGATAATGTTATTAATTCTGTCAAAAAAAAACATAGTAAATATCAGTTTGCGAACTTTTTAGTTCACATAATGTAACAAAAAAAATTAAAAAAAATGTAACAGTTGGACGACTACAGAACCCTTCCTTGCGCGTGGCCCGACACGCACTTGGCCGGTTTTATAGAAATATTATAGATAAGATTTAAAAAATAAATCATAACATAATGTTGCAATCATATTACATTGTAATAAGGTGAAAAATATTATAAGAAGAACATTTAAAATCCATTAATAATTATAATAAAATAACAAATAAAAATAAGTAATAAATTCATTTATTGGCATTATCAATACTTTTGTCAAAATTTGAAATCAAAATATTTTAAAACTAAACACAAAACACATTATACATTTAACACACAAAACACGAACACACGACCTACTCACATAATCCGCCCCTTATCGTTCCCGGTGCAAAGGTGCCCATAACGCTAGCGGCATTTCCACGCTGGATAGCTATGGACAACCTCTGCACCAGAAACGACTCGGAGCGGACGTCCTCACCCTTTTGTCTCAGCCGACGGCCTATGTCGCGCACAAACTGTTTCGCGTCCGCCCCCCAACAGCCCGCAGTTTCCACCGCTAAGGGGACAAAAATGTAGCCCGGCTCTAGGGGAGCATATTTTAGTCGCTTCATCCCTGCTTGCGTTTCGGCCGCCGCTCCAGCCGTTCGCATAGTGCGGTGAAAAATGCATACATCTCTTTGTAGTTATTGATACAAAATTCCGAACTGCCGGCATTTAATTATTATCCTTTACAGATACCAGTCACTGCAAGGAAAGAAATTCTGGCAAAAAGATCCAGCTAGTAACAATCAGAAGCAGCACCAACCTCACAAGTCTAAAAAACCTTTTAAACATAAGAAAAACCAGGCAAATGCAAGCTAAAAATCTACCGTATCTTATTTATAGAGTAAATTGTTTTCCTAATATATTTTTCTTATTTAAAACCCTCACCAAAAAGGCAAAGGAACTCATATGGTGGACCTCTCTGTGATGGCTATTAATGAATATGATATTTCTTCATCACTGAATTTATATGAATATATATTATTAGTATATAAAACTAATATATATTCAAATAAAGCAAAGCTGAAGTGGGATTGGGCTGAGCATGTCGCCGAACGCCGAATGCACCCGGAGCGATGGGCCAAATTAGCCACCGAATGGGTCCCACAGGATGACTACTGAGGCAGAGGCAGACCGAAAAGGAGATGGCGGGACAACATTGACACATTTTGTACTGAATGGCAAGTGCTGGCACACGACACAGACGAGTGGCGGAAAAGAGCGGAGGCCTTTGCCCAGCAGTGGGACACTAAATAGGCTATTGAAAACAAAAATCTTATATCTTTAAACAAGCAATTCTTGTATTTCGGGGATCTCGGAAACGGCTCTAACGATTTTGATGAAATTTGGTATGTGGGGGTTTTCGGGGACGAGAAATCGATCTAGCTAGGTCTCATGCCCGGGAAAACGCCGAGCAAAGCTCGGTCGCCCAGATATTTTGTATGTTTAAACGAACAATTCTTGTATATTTATTTCGGGGATCTCCGAAACGGCTAACGATTTTGATGAAATTTGGTATGTGGGGGTTTTCAGGGACGAGCAATCGATCTAGCTAGGTCTCATGCCCAGATATTTATGACTTAGTTCAAACAACATTTTTACCAGAGTAAAAAAATATGGTACTGTCGGTACCTATGGTACACACGAAAGTTTTTTTATTAAATAAATAATGATTTGAGCCTTTACACCCCAGCAGATTTCACTGCCGTCAATGCATTATGTGTGTTCATGTCCATACAATTTTGTTCCTAGGGGGCGTGGCCTGGCAGGGAATGTGTTAATGGGATAAAGAAGAAGAATTAAATATGTAAAGGGTCAAACGGTCTAAAGAAATACTACAATTTTATTAGCATGATAAAGTCGTTACAATTTATTTTAAAACTACTCATAATAAGTATAAATAGGTTACTAGAGATATACCTATTACTAACACCTTAACTCTTTCCGTCTCAAGTTACCTAGTCCAATTATAAATATATATGAAATGCAGTTCTGGAAATATTTTACTGGGCTTCTAAATGGGCCATAATCTCAGCAATAGTGTTTATGGCATAAATATTGGCATGATAATAAACCCGTCCTCTCCCAGCTAAAAAAAAACCAAAATCTTTTGTTATCCGGCCAAGGGTCCCAGTCACCGGTAGCAGACAGCTTAAGGGAACGAGCAGATTTACATGTTTCCTGATAATAGATAAGTAATTATACTGCACCTCTTAAAACTACAACTATGCCAATACATTCTTGTACTTGCTATGCTTTAGGAGTGTGAACAGTAAAATTCGATTTTACATCTACGAAGGATCATTAAGAGTAAATGTATTGACTATTATGTTATGTAAGTCAACTTAAAAGATTAAGATACAATCACACTTACAGCTTCTGCTTTATTTGGTTAAAATGCAAGTATTTGAATGCCATTATTCATATAATTTACCTACCTATAAAAATTACCAATACAGGGATAAACAAGTGAATAAAAATACTTTAATATGTCTGAATTAGCAGAACTGGATAAAACCATAGTATCTCAATACATTTACATTTATAATTACATTTATAAGTTTTAAACATTTAGTCACATCTTTTTGCCACCACCCCAATGGCTCGAGCAGCAATTTAATTTTGGTGACCATGAGAAATAATTCACTGTAAACGTGAATTATTTCTTTGAATCTCAGGCTTCCGATTCTCCTGCAGGTTGAGGGAGAGGTACCTCACCTTCAAGTTTTGGTAAAATTAATATTTCTTTAGAAATAATGGAATATTTTGTGACAAAATAAGTGAATCTTTCACATAAATGGGTTTCCTTCTCGAAGGCATCAAAGATTGACCGATGGTGGAAATATGCATGTGAAAAAATTCTGTACACCCTGCGACACACTGAACCAAGTTTCGCAACAGATGATTCCTTGATGCTTACCCTGTGAATGAAAAAAGAATTTTATATTTTTTGATATTGACACCAAGTAAAACATAACGCATAATTTCACTCAATCACTCCTTATAATTATGACAATAAAACAATGAAAATGATGAATACCTGACTATAAAGGCCACTAATTTTGGAGATGCATATGCATTACGCCCTATTTACATGCATGTGAGTTTCACTACTTTACACTGTTTGGTAAATCGCTTGAACTCATATGAGGCTTTACAAGAAAATTATATGGATATACATAAAAATATTTACCTGCTAGGGAAGTACTTGTTGCTGTTAAGCAAGCAAGCTGCACCATCCAGGGTGTGTCTTGTGTAGTCGATAGCAGGGCACTCTTTAGGTGTCTTGTGCGCAGCACAAAGAAATATCCACTGTTCAGTGGCCGTCATTTGTGTGCAGGTTTCCGGTTTACATTCACTTTGTAAACGGACTGCTAAGCCATTTAACTCCATGCAAAATTGCCTGTAAATATAGTCACAAGTTGAAAACTATAGAGACAATCACACTTCCAAACCATCTTATTAAAGTCGAGACATGCATGATAAGTTGGTAACTCAATATTTAGAAATTTGCTTAAACCCTCACCTTAAGTGTTCATACTTCCAAACACCTTCATCTTGTGCCTCAGGCATTTTTAAAATAGCTTCAAGATTGGCCGGATCTCGTCGAATTGTTTGCTGTATGAATTGTTGTACGGCTAAAGTGCTGTCCATTTCTTCGAAAGGTTCATCAGGCCAACGGCAGAAGTCCTATAAGAATAGACATGTTTATTGGATTGTATTGTAGCGGATGCTGCCGCTTCAAATTACATCTTTGTAATCTTACTTTCGCTTTAGATCCAGGACGGTTTCGTCTCAGAATTTGCACACCATCTGCCATGGTTTACTGTTTAGTTTGACGATAAAGTAATTTCAAGAAATTACAAAGCAACGAAGTCAATCGGTAAGCTAAGATCAAAGAGAATATTTTGTTTTTTGTTTAAGTATGGTAGTCTACATTTGTTTATGAATGGGGGTCTATTTTTAAATCTCGTTCGCTGTACACTCTCGCGCTCGGCCTGTCTCGCTGTGTCACGGCGAGAGTGTACAGGCGCTATTAAGTTATGTTTATTGCGGACTGTGTATACCTAGCCTTAAATCAGTGATTAAGGTCAGATAAGGTGATAGACGGGCGAGTAAATCTGGCGGCTTTACGACTCGTCGACTTTACTCGCCAATGTAGCACCCTAAGTACGCGAACTTAAAAACCGCCGAGTGATTTCGCCGGCGATTCAACAGAGGGCCCAAAGAGAGGGCCTACCGCGAACCAAAAACGAAATTACTGCCTCTCTGTCGCACTTGCATATTGGAGCAACAGAGAGGGAGATACTTAGTTTGTGGTTCGCGGTAGCCCCTCAGGCACCCTCAGGTTTGATTTTTGCTCGTAGCCCGTGCCTTGGCTCGTGTGTCTGTCTGCCGCGAGCCGCAAGCCACGGCTTTATGCAGTCTGTGGGTGCGGATAGTTTGTGGCATTTCGTATTTATTTGTGTTTATTTTGGTTCAAATTCATAACTAACACGTAACATTATTAATATAAGTCATCATCCTCCTAGCGTTATCCCAGTATAGTTGCATCCTGAAAGATGCCTGGGGTCCGCTACCTAATCCCAAGATTTGGCGTAGGCACTAGTTTTTACGAAAGCGACTGCCATCTGACCTTCCAATCCTGAGGGGAAACTAGACCTTATTGGGATTAGGCTATGTCAAGTGAGGGGGCAACTTGACTGTTAGAAGTTCTCAAGCCGCCCGAAGGCCTCCAACTTGGCTTAACGACTACTGCCACAGACAGCAACCGGGATCAACAGCTTAACGTGCCTTCCAAAGCACGGGAGCGCTCAGTTAGTATCCACTCAAAGTGGTTACCCATCCAAGTCCTGACCGCTGCCCACGTTGCTTAACCTTAGATACCGCAAGCGGTACGCAGGCGCCGCTGGTGATTTTCAAATTTATTGACATTTAACATCGCGTGGAGTGAGCAAGTTTTTACGTGTGTCATCGACGTCGAGTCTCGATTTTTAAGTTTGCGAGTATGTTTGTCTCGATGCCGAGCCGAGTAAAACCGTGAACTTTAATACCGCGGTTTTAAAAATCGTGTGTCTCGCCCACTTTACTGATGATATTCTCATTGACATTGACACTGACAGCTGAAATGAAATTTAATATTAATAAACAACATCACAACGTCACAATACAATAAGCACAGTTTATACCTTCAATTTTGTTAATTTACAAATAGAAAGTGAAGTTATCACATGTGTTAAACGACATTAAAATAGATACAATGATTTCGCCAGTCCTAAAATGTTTTATCTTCAGCATTTTGTTTACGTGTTGTTTGTCTATAAGTGATATGACTGAGAACTCTTTTGGTAAATTTAAAGAAGGGATTATTGCTGCATTTGGGGACTTCAATTCAGATGAACTTACAGATGCCTTTGTTATCAAGAATGGTTCTAGTGTGGAAGTTTATCTAGCTCATGATAAGGAACCATTCTTAAGGCCTTCTGTATTTTCTTGCAACTTCAGTAATATCATTGTGACAAGTGTAGTGCCTGGAGATTACGATGGCGACGCTTACATGGATATTCTGTTGACGACGCAGACTGTAAACACTAGCAAATCTGAAATTTATGACGTGCGAATTGTATGGGGTGGCATGCCAAGCCTGAATTGTTCAGATGCTCTATTAATTAAAGCCATAACTGTAGGTCAACCCCTGGTGATGGACTACAACCGTGACATGACAATAGATCTATTTGGTCTTAACACTCAGCTGCAAAGAGTTTTTTGGATATTTGATAAGAGCAGAACTACACCAAAAGAGATACCAATGGGAGATACTTTATTTAAACCTATAAAACTTCCTCATTCACATTCTTTTCTTGATGTCAATGATGACAATGCTGCTGATCTCCTGGTCACCACAAAACTAGATGTTGAATTGTGGTTGAGTCAGGAATCAAATGGGTTCAAGTACAACAACAGCATTGAGCTACTTGTTGGACATCCAACAATTTATGGTCAAACACTGTTCCTTGATGTTGCCCTTTCAGGCGAGTTCTTCTTAGTTATTCCTGTATGCTATGACATCCAGTGCATCAATAGCACTATTCTAATTTATGATAATGAACAATGGCATGATTTGCAAGTGGACTTCAATGATGGCAAAGGAACAGTGTGGCGGTTTGTACCTCCTCGCAATGAATTGTACTTGGATGTGATAACAATGAGGAGTGGAGACTACAACATGGATGGCTACCCTGATATTCTAATGACTCTCAGCCCAGTGAATAGTAATGAAACAAAAGCATTCCTTCTTCATAATGTTGCCTGTACATATGCTGAATGTAAATTCCACAGAACTTTTCAAGTTCAGTGGGACATCTTCAATACATTCGGAAGCGACATAGTTATGGCAACCTTTTATGACTTTTATATGGATGGTGTACTGGATATAATTTATACTAAGAAGAATGCCACTACTCAGCAGTATACAATGCATGCCTACAGAAATGAGTTGGAATATGATACAAATTTCATTAAGGTCATTGTTGTCACTGGATTATCAAATAAGAAAGTGCCCATTATAAATGGGACATTATACAACAGAAAATTGACATTTGGTAAGCTCATTAGTGCTTTCTAAATGACTACAAATAAATTATGTGTTCAATTTACTAATTATTTTTAAGATAACAACAGAGATATTGAATTGTATTTTTCTATTTACAGGAACTAACTTGCCAGGACCGAAGATTAGCTACAATACTTGGTCACAAGAGGGTACTTACAGAACCGGAGCCTGTGCTCAGCTGTCTCAGTCTGCTTACCATGCGCTACAGCTACCATATTCTATATTCGGCCTTGACCGAACACCCAACTTTGTTGACACCTTAAATGTCGGTCTCTCAGGGTTTTCTAAAAGCTGGACCCAAATAATACCTAATTCGCAAATTGTGGTGATCCCTGCTCCCCCAAATGATCCTTCACAGTGGAGAGCCCAATTGTTTGTAACTCCAAGTAAGTTGATTCTGAAGAGTGTCTTTGTATTAACAGCCATAATTGTAACCATAATAGGCTGTGTGTTATATTTACATTGGAAAGAAAGAAATGATCGTGAAGACATCATTGAAATTGATGATAACACTTATGTAAAGATATAGTAGATAAGAAATCACAAACCTTAAGATTTGGTTTGAATCTGTACATACATGAACCCAAATTTTAAGTTACATTTGCAACATCTATCATCATTGTACTTGACTCTTACTGTAGCATTTTTAAATAATTATAATTATTTCGTTTTTTAACACTGTATTCTCAAAGATAAACGAATTTTTTTTTTAGTAAAGCATGTCAACAGAAACTATTCAATTATGAGATTGCCAGTTTCACTAGATGTCATTGTAAAAGCAAGGTTATTGTTACCAATATTTTGTATGGTAGTCTCTGAAGGTAAGACACTAAGTTAGGGGCCTTCGAGTGACTTGAGAACTTTAATAGTCAAGTTGCCCACTCATTGCAAGCCTAATTCCAATAAGGTCTAGTTTCCTCTCAGGGTTGGAAGGTCAGATTGCAATCGCTTCCTTAAAAACTAGTGCTAAGCCAAATCTTGTGATTAGGTAGCATGCAACTGTACAGTCAAGGGCATCAATATGTATACATATTTTCACCTTATTCCATTGTAATAAAGTCCAAAAATGTATATATATTTATGCCCTCGACTGTACTGTGAAAGTTGATATGTTGTATTGTACTATTATTAGATTGTATAAATATGTATGTGTTAAGTTAACATCTTTAGAAACATGGTCTACTTTAACACTTTTAGTGCCAAGAACTTCCTTAGGGACACTTGCTTGTAAACGATAGTGTTGCCTCGTATGTAGAGGAAATTCCGTAGCTCTACGAAGAGATTGCCAGCGAAAGTGTAAAGACCATAAAATACTGTGATAATATTGAAATAAATTGAATGTTAATAAATATTGTGTATATTATGTTAGGAATTGAAATATTGTGTATATTATGTTAGGAATTGAAACCGTTTGAATAGATCACAACATGGGACTTTATCCAAATTATGAAATTATGTTCAGTTAATGTTATGAGTTTTATTTCCTAGACATTAATTTGCAATATTATATTTATGGATATGCCTACAGTGAAACTATATCATCATGTAGATGTCAACTGTACCCTTACCATGAGTTTGCAATGTTTGCATTACCGTACTCGCTAGCGACTGCGTAAACGATTTAGTATGAACAAAAGTACAGCGCCTCTGGCAGTTACGCAATAGAACTAAGAATCGCCATACTAAATCGTTTACGCAGTCGCTAGCGAGTACGATAATGCAAACATTGCAAACTCATGGTAAGGGTGCTGCTGCTATATTATAAGTAGGTGTGAGTATGGTGTTGTGCAGTCCCTAATTTTTAAGCTATGTTAGTAGAATTTGTGAGTAATCATACACATTACTCATGGTAAAACAAGATCTTTATAGTTAGATAATTGTTTATTAAGTAAAACGCTTATATTAAAAACATTATTATAGATGGGAACCTACAAAGCTATGACTAAATTGAAAATGGGTTCAAATCCCATAAATTTTTACAGTGCACTTGTACAGTCAGCATCAAGGGAATAGGAACTTTCGACCTCTTTCATATGTCAAGCTCCTTTTGATGCTGACTGTACCACTATATCAATCACCACAGTGTAGAGTAGAGCCACAGAATGACAGTTTGTGGTACAGTCAGCGTCATATAGTACGTAGCGGCCAAACTGATCAAATACTTCGGCCAGGCACACCATATAAAATATATGGTGTACCGAACTTTTTAGCCACTTTGGCTCCTACATACTATATGACGCTGACTGTACAATAAAATACTTGCAATTTTTAAAGTCACACAAACAGAATTCTAACATAGAATGTACCATTATAAAGTGAAAGATAATAAGTTTACTCTAAAGATGATTATATTCTAAAAATAAAGCTCATTCTTTTGACTTCCTCTTGTGTTTTTTATCTTTCTTTGATTTTTTGTGTTTCTTCTCCTCAAGTTTCTCCAGTTTCCTGGAAGCAAATAATTCAATGAATGCATAGGTCAGAATACTGCACTTAAACATTTGAATACAATAGTTTAGCCTCAAGTGTCCCACTGCTGGGCAAAGGCCTCCTTTTCTTCCACGCTTCTTGGGCAGCATCCCACCAGTCTTGATCTTGAATAGTTTGAACAAAGATAATAAACTAACGTAACAAGAAGCGACACCGAAGCATGTGTGCTGTAAATGTAAACCCATCTCGCGGCTATGTGTGCGTGTCCGGACGCGAGGGTGGCGCGGTGTTTGGAAATCACTCCTCGGACGGGCAAAGTATAGAATCGTAGCGTTTCAAGGTCACCAACAATCGGTTCACACCGATAGGCCCGCGTCGCGCCTTTGGTTTGAATAAGTTATATTTCTAATCAACTAGTATTTTGCGGACTGCAATATGGCACTATAGATGCAAATATTGACTTACTTTAATAATTTCTTTTTTTGTTTTTTGGACAATTGGCTTATCAAGTCCATTTCAGTGAGGTTAGACCCTTCACTGTCATCAATCTTGGTGGCGGCAAGAGGCAAAGCCCCAGGCTTCATCATTAGACCGGAGTCCCTCATATGCTGCATCAGGGTTGGGACATCGGGCTTTTCCTCTTCTTCTTCAGGGGCTGATGCAGAAGCTTGCAGTGCACGTGCCTCGCTCATTGATAGAGAATACATAGAACATTCCTTATCTGTCGAAAACAAATAATAAGGGTTGTACAAAACTATTAATTCAAGGGTTCTATTCAGTTGGGCTGGTTTGTTAGGCTAGGGCTAAATATATCAAATTTAAAGGTATTTAATTGTTTTGGTGTGATAAACAAATTTATTTATTTAAACTTTATTGCACAAAAAATATAGTGTACAAATGGTGGACTTAATACCAAATGGCTTTTTCTACCAGTCAACCACAGGGCCAAACAAAGACACTTAAAAACAGTATTTGTAATTGCAATGTAGCAATTCTAAAATAACTTGTCTAATATGTGTTATCAAATGAGCCTTTTAATGTAAAAAAAAAGTAGTTTATACTTAAAATCATCTCAGTTGAATGAATTGCTCCAAAGCAATTCCTTCGAAAAGGTACTTTGCCGTTCAAACAATAAGGTTCAAAACCCATATTTCAACCATACAATTTAATATTTTTCTCTTACCTGTGTTGATGTGACCCCATTTGTGACACTTGATACATCTCACATTCCTGACCAAAATACCAAATGGCTGATCCCTGATTTCATTGTCACCCTTGCAGTAACTCTCTCTGGGAGCGTTGTACTTTCGCTGCCACTCAAATTTGTACTCTGGTTCATTGTCCTCTCGTTCTCGCTCCTTTTTTACACCCGGTGGTGGCTCATACATGAAGTTAAGACTCAGCTTATCTTTACTTTCTTTGCTGAGTAAAGCCCTGTAAAATGATTTAAGCAATTAGAATAAAATTGGATCATTTTATATCAATAGTTAGACAGCCATTTTAGCCTAGTCAGTAGTAACCCTGCTTACTTGGTTCAGTACCTATTTAAATCTTGGTCAGAGCATTTATTTGTTAATCGCGATAGAATTTAGTTGCTATTTTTTATATCAGGCGCTTACCTAGTTATCACTCTTCCATACATACTTCGACTCCCTTATGGGATGATTTCCGGGATAAAAAGTATCCTATGTCCTTCCCTGGGACTCGAACTATCGCCAACTGCCAATTTTCATCTAAATTGGTTTAGCGGTTTGAGCGTAAAGAGGTAACAGACATACAGACACACTCGCATTTATAATATTAGTATGGATGAGCACAAATAAGTGCATGAGTCTTGGATGTTTTCTATGTATTTACGTATCTATTTATGTATGTAAGTATGTATATAATCATCTATATTCCATTCCATACCTAGTATGAGCTTTGTTTGTTGGGAGTTGGTCGATTTCTGTAAGAATGTCCCTAAATATCTATTTTATAGTATAAATTATGATTAAAAGCCTCACTTGTTTTCATGCAGTTCTTGCTCTCTCTCATATTGTACTTTTAATTCCTCCTGTTTCTTCTTGTAAGCATCGGTTTTCTGTTCAGCCATCCATACCTGAAAAGGCAATTTACAAAATAAAATGACGCGCACAAAAATTTCCAAGGTTACTTACTATTGAACATTGACCAATAAATTGAAATTGTAAAGCTAAACAGATTATTATATACGATAATATAAGTGAATCTATGTGATATAACTTACTCGCTTTAAGTTATCTCTCGAAGCAGGATGGAAAAACTTTTTACACATGTAATTATTGAAACCTTTCCCCATTTTAGATGTTACTGTTTCAAAATGATGCAATGAATTAAAGGACCAGTTTGAAGCTACGCAACTTTAAATCTTACGGAACGTCTAAAACTTCAGTATTTTCAGAATTCTTCTCAAAACAAAATGCCAAATGGTGTTTTACAGTTGACAGATTACATTACAATTGATTATTTTGACAATAAAATCATAAAATCCAAGTAAAATAAAGGAAGCCCCTTCTACACCCGTAACACAGATTAAAAATATATATAAGGCAGTTGGACACAAGTAATTTTTCAAACATTAATGTCTACTACTCCTAGATTTAGAATAGACCAAAGAAAAGTCGCACACTATTCTGAATTCAGAACGTTTAGAGCGGTACGTACCTATATGCTAGAGCGAGATGCTTCAACTACCCTCACCTCCGTTTCCGTTCGAAAAACCGTGCGTCTGCGGCCAGGCTAAGTCACGAAATAATTAGAATGATGTTTATTTCTCTCGTAACCGTAGCCTACATGATATAAATATAGATAGTACTTTGCCTTTTGAAATTAAAACAGAAAAGTACTCAATACTTTATTGTAATAGAAATGCAGTTGCATGGTATGGTGTAGCTACAGCATAATTTAGTGTAGTGAGCAAAATGACGTATATGTGTTTACTTGACACATGCTATCTGTGGACGCAATGGGGAATGGGAATGGGGATGGCATAAAGTCGAATGGTGCGCTGTGTTATGTGACTTTGTTTTGTATTTTGTTGTAAAAAGAACTCGAAAGTTACTGTGCTACCTTGTTTACACGCAAATCGTGTCGAGGGACAAAGTTGAATGCTGAAAATTATATATTTACCGCATTTAAACAAAAAATCTTCAAGGAGTAAACGGAGTATGTTGTGTCGACTTTCTAGTGTTAGTTTTCCACCAACGTAGTTTGTCGCAATATATGTATTTTATGCAGGTTCGATTTGTTTGTTTAATGTTTTAACTAGATTTAAAGCGAACAAGTTCTAAATTTGATATGATATACATTTCAATGGGATTAATGATTCTTATCAGAAAGATATATTTTACGTTTTCACTCAATGCAAGAACTTATTTTGATCATATCCTCTCTTTAACTGTGTATGTATAGTTGTACACGTAACAGCAAAAGTTTGATGTGAATCCCTGCCGTACCTGCCGTAGTGCAGAGGATAATCCGTATCCACAGTCAACATACGTACATACTGTCATTGTGTTGCTTTTTGCTCTATGTATTTAACACATTCATACCCTTTTATCATATTGAAGTATTTTTAGAATACCACTGTGCTATTGAAGCTCGATTTTAAGTGCAAATAGTTTTTTCTTACAAAATGGAATACAGTGTGAGTTTTTAATTGTGCAGTGTTATGAATGGACCTGGACTGTGATGAAAGTGACATGGCTTCATGAAGAACAAAAAGACTTTAAACACAAAATCATTTAGAATTTATGGTGAGTACACTTTTATATTCAGGTTTGTTTTCTTTTTGCAACATAATACATTGTATTGTTCATTATGCCTCTTTTTAAATGTGTCAAGTCAGATCTCATGCATGAGCTCAAAAATATATTTTCAAAAATATATACTTTAACCTAATCATTGAAAAAAAATCTAGAGCAAAATGGTTTGCTAAGTCCAAATGTTGGTCATCCGGCATTGACTAAGAAGTTTAGGTTGACCTCAATTTTTTGGGAAATAAATACAGGACAGAAACTTAATTGGAATGTCATAGTACTTTTTTAGGGTTCCGTACCCAAAGGGTAAAACGGGACCCTATTACTAAGATTCCGCTGTCCGCCCCTCCGTCTGTCTGTTCGTCTGTCACCAGGCTGTATCTCATGAACCATGATAGACAGTTGAAATTTTCACAGATGATGTATTTCTGTTGCCGCTATAACAAACTAAAAAGCAGAATAAAATAGATATTTATGGGGGCTCCGATACAACAAACATGATTTTTTTGTAGAATTTTTATAGAAAATGGTACGGAACCCTTCATGCGCGAGTCCGACTCGCACTTGGCCGGTTTTTTTACTGTCATATATTGGATTAACTAACAAGTTAAGTGTAGCAGTTGGAACTCCTAGAATAAATAAAAAAATAAACTTTAAAATTATTACACATTAGGTTTCATACCAAACAATTTCAAAGTAAATCAGCAATGTTTTGTGCGACATTTTGTTAGTGCAAATTAATATCACTGGTCCCTTGATTGTTGCTGTATCCGGATTCTACTGTACATGAGTTCATAACCATTAATAGTTAGTGTAATGTATATGATCCATTGCAAATAAATGAGTATGAGCTGTATGAGTATGCATACTTGCATATTCATGTAATGCAATTTTCGATCCAAGGAGATCTTTTTAATGTTTGGCATGTATGGATCTGGAAAGCGAGGTATTCCAATCCAAAGATGGGATGACAAAACGAATGTCCACTTCAGCTTAGTTGGTAGTGACCCTGCCTACAAAGCTGGAGGTCCCGGGTTCAAATCCAGGCCAGGGCATTCATTTGTGTGATGAGCATGAATATTTGTTTTGCAAAGTACATCTCTTATGTTCGACTATTACTCGTTAAGGTACGACACTTTCCATACAAAACGTATTTTGACATTCGCAGGCTAACGGCGTGATATTTTAAGAAACTTATGTAACAAACATTCATAAATTGGCTTTCCATTTGCGCGAAATGCCCCCTTTCCTAGAATAAACTTGTATAATGTAAAATAATTTGAAAAAATTGATACCACGTGATACTCACGTGACAAACTAATTTCTCAAATTATTCAATTCAATTCAATTCAATTCAATTATTTATACAAGTTTATTCTAGGAAAGGGGGCATTTCGTGCAAATGGAAAGCCCGTGCACGTCCACGGAAAAGTATAAAAGCGACCATAGAGTGCGCGAGTCCCGCATTTTTTTGCCAAGTCCCGCAATTCTATTACAAATGTCCCGCAAATCGGAGCACATAAGTTGGCAACCCTATACGGAACCCTAATAAAAGGGGCTTTGTGGAATTATATTCTTGTGATGCAATTCACTGCTCATGTAGAGACCTGATTGGGAACTCTATTGAAGGCATTATAATACAAGTCGTGATTGAATCTAAGCACATACATATATCTTCCGTTTATCTATTTATACACTCCAGTTCCAGAAATCTTTTATAATCAATGTAAACAATTGTTCTGCAATACCTCTCTCTGTTCTTTCAGAGATCCTTTCTTTGAACCAGGATGGTTTACGACGACATTTTAAATTTTATGTCTTTTTATATGGAGTGGTGGCAATTAGACGTAAGGCAAGGAGCAAAAGTCAAAGAAAATAAAAAAAGTTTGATGTAGACACAAATTTGGAGAATTACTATAAACTAGTTGAAAATTTCCTAATCCTGACTCGACAAAAAAATTCTATATAATTACCAAACCTGCTCATAATATTTCACGAGAAGCAGTTGAGAAATGCTACATGTAGAGGAAAACAAACCGAAATCCGCCTGCAGAAACATACGATCGAATCAAGTTGTTTTTGAAAACTACCAAAGAGTGACTCGACAAAAAAAACTTTATTTATCGTACCTGCTCACAAAATTTTACTAGAATCGCTAACGGAAATGCGACCTGTAGATGAGAACAGGCGGAAATCCGGACATATGAGAGCATTTTCGTCGAAGCTAAAAAAGAGATCTACGTTTCACTTTCACTCGGTCAATAAGAAATTACCTAACTGTTATCTAAATGGCTGAAGGGACTTGTGAGCAAGTAGTAAATGCAGTAATAATAATAATGAATCATCATAGGCCTTTGCGTCTATTGCAGACGATTCAAGCATTGCTGTGTAGTTGCGAACATCGTTTTTGGTGGCTGTAGAGACCAATGCGGGAACGGCACGATCTTCCACAGGTATTACAGGGAAAGTTGACGTCAGAAGCTCTAGTTCCGATTTGTTTTCTGCGGCACCTTTTACTAGCTAATTCGTCAAACCAGGCTTCATCGCATAACTTTCTGCCGTCCACAACACGTTTGCGCCATCCGTCTCTATCAGCGGCAAGTGATTCCCAGGCCTGATTGTCAATTCGAAAGCCCGCCATATCACGCTTAACGCAGTCTTTAAAGCGCAGCATTGGTCTCCCAATGTTCCTTTTAGCGTTCGCTATAGCGCCAAGCAAAATACGACGGGGTATTCGAGAGGATTCCATCCGGCACACATGCCCCAGCCATCTCAGGCGTCTCTGCTTGAGAAGAGCATACAAGCTAGGCATTTGTGCCGCATCAAGAACCCTCTGATTTGTGATTTTGTCCTTCCAAGTAATACCTAAGATGTTACGTAGACAGCGCATGTGGAAAGTGTTAAGTCGTCGCTCTTGTTTGGCATACGTGGTCCAGGTTTCGGCTCCGTACAAGAGAATGCTCAGAACACATGTTTGATAAACTATCATTTTGGTTCTGATAGTAAGATGTTTGTTACACCAAACTCTTGTACGTAGCCTACCGAACATCGTTGCCGCTTTGCCGATGCGAATATCGATCTCTGCATCAAGCGAGAGATTGTTCGAGACGGTCGACCCGAGATAGCAAAATTTGTCGACTACTTCAAGAGCTGTGCCATCCACCAGTATGCTTGGTGTTTCCGCACTACCTTGCACTAACACGACTGTCTTCTTGGCATTAATAGACATTGAGAACAAATTGCACGCCCGGGAAAACCTGTCCATGATGTTCTGAAGTTCGAGAGCAGAGCTCGCCACAAAGGCCGCGTCATCAGCAAACAAGAGACTGTCGACGAAGAAGTCCTCACGATGCTTTTGTGATTTGAGGAGCGCGATGTTAAATAACTTCCCGTCAGCCCTTGTGTGCAGATGCACTCCCTGTTGACTATCACCAAAAGCTAATTTAAGAAGAAGTGAGAAGAAAATGCCAAACAGGGTAGGCGCTAAAACGCAGCCCTGGCGAACCCCCCTCCGAACCTCAAATTGCTGAGACGTTTTCCCATTAAACACCACAGCGCCATTCATATCCTCGTGGAATGTTTGACTAGACTTAAAAGTTTGGGTGGGCATCCTATGCACTCATATATATGCACTCATTAATAATGAATAAGTCAAATAAAATAGTAAAAAGAGGTGTTGAAATTTCGCTTCAGCAGGATAACAAAAAATCCAAGCAAATCCAAAGCAGGATAAAAAATTGCGAAAGAATAAATCCCGGTTGCCGGGAAAATACATTTATACATACAACCTACCTAGTCTTATTGTTTCTGAGTAAAATTCATGTGATTTACGGACGGTCAGACGAACATGGCAATACAATTAGGATGTCGTTTTTCGCAGAGAATCGGTTTTAATTTACGTCACAAGTCTATCGCCAGATGATCTAGAATCTAGAATGATGCATCTTATGCAGTCAACAAACTAATACAGCCTTTTTTTTCGTGCATGAGTAAAGTTCTATCGAACATTTTTTTTAGTTGTTTTTCTTTTAACTGTTTTTTATTGTTTTTTTTTTTAATTTTCTATTTAGTTTTTGTTTTTTTTGACATTTGTATTTTTTTTATATTTCTCATGCATGGCGCATTAAGCGCAAAAGGCCTCCCCCAACCTTTCCCTTCGTACTCTGTCTTGGGCCGATCTCCACCAATAATTGTCGTACTTTTTTAGTTCGTCTCTCCATCTGACTCTGGGTCTGCCTCTCCTTCTCGTCTTATCTCTCGGTGTCCATTCTGTTAAAAGCTTTGTCCATCTGTCGTTTTGCATCCTGCATACAGGATGCAGGATGCAACAAACTAAACACGTAGAAAAAACAAATAGCCACGGACCGTTTTTGAAGAAGTAGAATGCAAGAAGCAAATCATGCAACAGTTGGAGTGACAACGGGGTTTAGACCCTGCAGAATACGAATCTGCCTGTCTCCATTCCCAAATTTGAGCCGGAAGTATGGTATACCGGAAAATGTGCAGCCATACAATTTTTTTCGTTGTTCTTTTGGTAAATCGTTTTTCCGGTACCCTCACTATGGTCCGATCCGATTGTTATGGGTTTTTGATATGCCGTAAAGGACAATATTTTTCATCGTATCCCGAAATTTACGACCCTCCAGCTCCATATCTTTCTCCGCCATCTTGGAAAATTTGTCACTTTTTTCAGTTTTTTGCTTGTACTGTCGTTAAGGTTTATTTCAGTGCTAAATATGGTTCGGCAATATTGTAGAACACAAAATTTGCTAAAACTTTTGGGAACAAAGATTTTTTCCATAACCCCTAGGGACGAAGATATGACAGGTGATATCTTTAAAAATTGCCACTTTTTTTTTAGTTTTCCTCCCATATTTACGTTCTAAGTTATAAGAGATGAGTTTTGCATTAGACTAATGAGATTTGCATTAGACAGTGGGATTCAAAAAGTGGTTTCACAGATGAAATTCCTGCTCGGTAGTACAAGGTTCGTCTATCGGCTGGCAAACTTATTAGGGATGGACAATTTTCTGGGGAAGAAGGGATATTAATTATTGATTTGGCGAAAAAAAAAGAACGCTGATCATTATGCCAATTTGCTTTGCCAGCTTAGGGACATCGTAGAAAATCGGACATCGGACAAACTCAGTAATGGAGTTCTGATTTGACGACAATGCGCCTGTAAGTACATATGGCTCTCCCAACAGCAAGCCATGGCTAGAAATGGCTACGTCGTTCCCGGCCATCCCTCTTATAGTTCAGATTTAGCCCCTTGTGCCTATTACCTGTTCAGACTTCGGAAGAAAGATTTTAAGGGGCGATGATTTTTTAACCAAGCAAGAGTGAGATGACAAGTCGTGGCGTTTATACCCTCCACATCGGTTTCGATGACGTAGACTAGAGTCGAGTCGATTGGCTAGAGCCAATACTGCATTCTCCTTCTGTGAGCTCTAATATGGCTTGCTAGACCAAACTTGGTCTTAATGCCATAGAGTCTCTATGGCATTATTGACAGAGTTGCCCTCCTGAATTGTACGCTTATGTATATGAGGGCTTAGGTCTCTCTTTGTGTAATTGGCGATTTAGGTCCAAGTTCCAGATTCGCTTGGGGGCTAACTAGTGCGTTGACGCCAAACCAACATACCAAACGATTTTTTAAAGCCGTCGTCTATAAGCCGCGGTATTTTTTTATGAATAGATATGTCGTCGGGAATCTCCGGGCTCGGGAGATGAAGTGTTTGGGTTAATGCATCTCGGTAGATCCTAATAATAAAATGCATTTTGTTAGACGGATATTACATAGCAAAACAAAATTAAACTAGGCAGCTTCGTTTCTTTTCAAACTTCAAACATTAATTCGTGACAAAATACAAAAATATAATATAACAACGAATAAGGCTTTTGGTTAAATTTGATTCAGAATAATGTGTAAATTACTCAAATAATTTTCTAGTCTCAAGAAAATATGGGTTAGCTAGATATGATGTTCTTTTATACAGTGGTAGAATCTTGTACAGTGTAGCTTAGCTTGGCAAAAAATTAAAGTGAACTACTGGAGTAGCCATGAACAAATCCGTTATTTCCGCCGTCGGCACATAGGTATATCCGTTAATTAAGACGTCATAGGTTTCACGGTAATGCGATGACCACGATTAAGGTAGGTCTCACCACACTGCTCATATTTGTTGGTCCTTCGATTCATGTTAAGTTTTCAAACATAGGTATTTAAAAATGAATGTAAGGTTTCTCGAAAATAAAATTGTTACGGTAAATATATTCGGAGATAATTGTTCCGAAAGGAACATAAAATGGACTATCTTCGAATGACCTTTCCATGGCCGAAGCTTGGTCCCCATAGGAGACTTGTAGAGTTGCGGGTGGGCTTAATTTGTTGCAAATTTAACTATAAAAACGTAGTACACGTTTTCGTCGAAAAACGCAGAGTTTACGAGTTTTAAAAAATCTTAAATTTTCGCAAGCTCTAGTTTTTCGAAGTTGCAAATTACCCTAACTCATTAGTCGGCAACCTTTTAGTAGCCAAGAAGGGCCACATAGTAGCTAAGAAAGATTGTCGCGGGCCGCATTTTTAAAATTAGTGGCCCTGTAAGGCAAGTAAGGGGCTCACGGGCCGCATGCGGCCCGTGTGCCGCCTGTTGCCGACCGCTGCAGTAACTGAAAAGCAGAACACCATGCTTTGCGAGTTTAGCGGTTTTTACTGTCGAATTCTACTGAGTTACAGTAAAAATAAAAACAATTGAATTGTTAGTATAATTGGACCACCATTACCATCTAAATATAATAAGTATAGAAGGGTATCGTCATACAAAACTGACATAGAAAGATGACCCATTTTCCACTTTGTTGAAACTAAAATGTCTTATGTTTCATGGACCAATCAAATATCCAGATCAGTTTAAGCAGACCTCATCTTCATAAAGGTTTTATGACATTTCACCAATAAGAAAAAAAAATTGAAGTGTTGTGACTGGTTAGAATAAATTTGACGTTATCATTTTTATTTGTCAGTAATTTGTCGAATTCAGTCTAGAACATCATTTAAAAACATTCAAATTTTCAGTTTAAGCATCGTGTTGACCCACATCTACACACATTGTCAAAAAATCTTATATCTTTAGGCTGCGTTTCCATCAGAGATGTGCGAGGATGCGTTTTCATACATTTGACACCTCGCAACGCGCCGAGCGAGGTGTCAAATGTATGAAAACACATCCTCGCACATCTCTGGTGGAAACGCAGTCTAAGACGAGCAATTCTTGTATATTTATTGATTTATTTCGGGGATCTCGGAAACGGCTCTAACGATTTTGATGAAATTTGGTATGTCTCATGCCCAGGAAAACGCCGCCCAGATATTATTCTCAAATGCTTATAAGGGGGACTCCCATACAGCTGAGGGGGCGCGAAAAAAAAATTGACCTACCCCATGGGGTATCGTTATTTAGAACTCGTTGAGTGCCTAAATACAGTATTTTTAAGAATATTGAGAAACAAAGGAATGAGACCATTTATAATTAAGTTTTTCTCCTTTAAAATCTCATTAAATATTCACCCTAGCGAAAAAGTGCGTAGAAGCTTTCTTGTAGAGAATTTTATGTAGATTATTATTAGACATGATTTTTTTTTTAGAAAAACAAAAAAAATACCTTTATAGCCCCCTACCCATTAGCTACACCCCCATTCGTCAGGATTTTTATTAGGTATATTGTTAAGGACATCTTTCCCTACAACTATGCCAAAATCCGCTTATACACGAATTATTTCCGCCAATTGGCAGCTTCATTGCTTGAATCATTAGGTGGTTTTTGGTGGTAGGTGATGGTATTAGTGGTTCATGTCATGAATCGACACAACGTAATCTATGTTGTATATGTATATACGTTGGATACATTTTTGTGGTTCTGTTAGTTGCTTCAAATTTCCATCTTGCGTATAGGGTCGACAGAATTTCGTTGAATCATGTACGTATATGTATCTACTTGGGCAACGTGCCTTAGTGGTGTGGAGTGGTCGATTTTTATTATCTTGAGAGTGGGTGCGGTCGGGAGTGGCAGGCCAAACACCGACTCGACGAGATCAATAGCAAAAGTTTGTGGTCGATTCCGTATACATATTCTACACCATGTAGTTTAGCACTAGTAGTCTGTACAATTACAGGATAGATATACCTAAATGTTAAAACTAAATAGTGTTGCGGAGCAAAAACTCGCAGTGTGATCAAGTTTCTTCATGTCGTAAGTGGCGTGAAGTGGTTCTCGTAGTTGCACCTGGTACCTATATACTTGGTTCGATGTTATTCCCTAAGAAAGGTAAAAAAATAACCTAGGCATCAAACAAAAAAAATCAGTTGATTTATAGTTAAGTAATTGTTGAATGAAATATAAGTACAAATTATTTTTAATGGTTATTTATACCTCTTTACCTTACCCCAATGGGATACGGGTGTGAGTATAGTCTGTTAACCTACAGCTCTAAGAGAAACTTATAAACTGCCGACTCAGCTGTCCTTGCAGATCACACCTAACCTAACCCATTTAACTTTCATCGGTTATTCGGTTCTATAAATAGCTCTGTAAATATGTAACTCAAGTCGAGGTTACAAATATTAACTTCGACACGGCATACATGTTCGTCGCAATGAAACAGTTCAGAAGTTGTAACATCTTCGAAAACCATAATGTTACGATGAGTTTTTGTTTGAACTATATCCGGGACATTCCATTAAGCATGCATTTGTGTAAAACATTAACAATTATTCTGCTCAATCAACAATAATGAATAATGAAACTAGTTGTGTGTTCTACTTCTAATAGCTGATTTGACCGGTTTCTGGGTGGCATGGAAGGCTTGGTTGATGTTGCGTGTTCTTTCCCAGTTTTAATTTTGTCAATGTTGGTTAATTAAATTCTTTAGATCTATCGTCACATTGAACGCGTAAGCGCGATAACCTTTGCAACATTTCCCGAGATTAATTTATCAATAATACTGAAGAACCGGTCACTCGTGCGTCGCGAACTTGTAGTGGTGCCTAAGCATAAGCACTTAATTTGTATATATCTATATGTTACAGCCATACCCACCATAACAAAACCACATTTCGAACACCTCGACTAGGTAGGTATTCAGTAATCTCAGTAGGTAATACACGGCTCTGTCTCACAGTAATACTCGTATTTCTGATCTCTTTGTCAATTGCTGTGAGTTTTCTCATATCATGTAATTAATCCGCATTAATTACAGACTGAGTTCCTCAGTCTTTACTTTACGTAGGTCTATAACAACTGAAACGCAAAATAAGTAGCCATTTTTAGTGAAATGTAACTACTTGAACAAGAACAATGTAATTGCTCGATTATTTTTTATCAGTTGTGTTGTTTGGGATGCGCGTCATGTAAATTATTATAAGCATGTTACCTTTTTATTTAATTCTAAAAATAACTCTGCGTTATCGCTGACGCTATCTCAAGGAGAGATCGTGCGCCGCCAAAGCCGCACTCATCTGCGCTGCGCGCGCCGCCGCGGAGCGCTCTCGCTCTCCTGCACTAGGATTATCACTGCTTATAGCTCAGCTACGTATCTATCATATTCATGACACCTCGCATATCCTAGCTGAAACATCAGACGCTCAACTGTTTGATCTTGATTTGCTCTTATTTCCATGCTAATATGACGTACGTCAAGCGACTTCAATGAACTCTTATTTATAGTAATTCTAGTTGTTGAAATTAATTAGAAATTAACGTGCGGTCACGGCGGCGTCATCTCCGTGGGCTGTGAGACAGACAGTGGTGTGTTGTCAAAACAGCGGCACGTCAATTGGTCTAATCGGTGTCCGGCTGCGAGCCAATTACTTACTTGACAGCATGGAAGCAATTCCTACATTTAAGGGCGGAAAGCGCACTGCAGGAAGACTTCCCTTTATTGAGTTACAGAAATAGACACTCTTATTGTCGCCATCGTACAACGCGCTCTGCGCCTCTCTTTACCATGCATCTGACTTGAGTAATGATGTTTAGTACAGTTCACGAAATGTTAATGAATCCTTCGCGCACCATTCGTGTTGTCTGCTTTTTATGACGGAGAAGCCCGAAAGAGTTTTTAGCAATTCACGCGGATTGTACGTTGGTGTAGTATGTGGTGTTGATTGGTTGTGTGATGGCAGTTGCGGCTAGTGCGGTGAAGGCGTCGGCATGTGCGGCGCCCGGGTGCTGGCGCTGGCGGCGCTGAGCCTGTTGGCGGCGCCGGCGCTGGCGTTGCACAAGAAGTACAACATCACTATCGGGTACCTGCCCTCCATCACGGGCAAGCTTCGGGACCGGCAAGGGCTCGCCATCTCCGGGGCGTTGTCCATGGCGCTTGAAGAGGTACGTACCTGTCTATAATTATAACTTTCAAAGGGGCTAAGACTAGCCCCTCTGGTCCAGGCAAACGGCACTTGAGTCTGCTTATATGTATAAAGACCTGGCGTTCTTATTTTTAGAAATAGTGTCAAAATATTACTAGTTCAGATCGAAGGGCAGAATATGTGAAGGATCTTTATAAAAAGATTGAAGCGTTCATTAAATACCGACATAGCGCCGTTTTATTGTCTATAGCTTTTTTTCTATTAAGTACTGCTATACAATTGACAACATTTCATATTTTTAACTACTTTATTTTATGAACTAGTTAGAAAATAGGTAAAAATTTAAGCCACCCGTATTTTTTTCTTTTTCAATTTAACTCATTATTTCATACAAAAAAACACGTTGAAAAGTAGGTCATTCCAAAAGGGCGTAAGTAAAATATGACGTCATCTTCCCAACAAGAATCCAGAGCCATTCCAAAGCAGCGATTGTCTGTACTCTGTACTAAGGTCTCCCTGAACACAGCGAGGAAGATGACGTCAACTTTCGGTTTACAGTAATTTGCGATTTTTTCCAAAATTAACGGAGAAAAAAATCTAAAAAAATGTTTTTTGTGTACTTCACACGTTTTTACCGAAATGGTTTTCGAATTAAGACTTTTGGAAATTATGAAATATTGTCAATTGAACGCGCCATACTTTTTATTATGAGTAGTACTTCATAGTTAAAAAAAACCGGCCAAGTGCGTGTCGGGCCACGCACAATGTAGGGTTCCGTAGTTGTCCACCCGTTACATTATGTGGACTAAAAAGTTTTCGAACTTATATTTACTACGTACGTTTTTGACAGAATTAACAACATTATCTAGTATCAATGGAAATTGTAGGTACGAAAGTTTGCTTCAAGTACATTTCTTAAGTTCAACTATTACTCGTTAACTAGTAATGTCTACTTAGCTGTGATAATTTTCCTTTTAAATTCATCGTATATACTACTACTACTACCATGATTTTTTTCACATGCCTAGTAGCCACCGTTTAGCTGGCAGGGGGGGACTGACCATAACAAAAATTATCACTTCAAAGCTTAATAGCACGCCCACTGATTCTTGAATCACATAATGCTCTTAGAAACCTTAAATATTTTTGAAAGAGCTATCTTATCCAGAGGTTCTCAAATAGGGGCCTGAAAATGCGGCGAAATGGTTCCAGTAAAGGATGGTACGGCAGTGTTTGCTTCGCGCTCGACTTGGCGGGGGCACTGCCGTGCCCCCAGATCCAACAATACCCCACACGATGGGATTTGGAAGAAAAAAAATTTGCACCACAACTTTACAAGTAGGGGCAGAACCTTAAAAAAATTTTTTTTTCAAGATTTTGTTCTACCGTTTTGTCGGCGTCATCAATGTATACTCATGCCAAATTACAGCTTTCTAGTACTAACGGTTACTGAGATAAACGGGGGACAGACGGACGGACGGACGGACATGGCGAAACTATAAGGGTTCCTTGTTTACTAAGGAACCCTAAAAAACAGAGTATTAGGAACGATAGAATTATACATTTTTCTATGTATATGACCGTTTACATCAAAATTACAATACCAATTCTTATTTAAAGCATAGTAAAACGTAGGATTAAGGATTGACATAAGATTAAAGACTTTCATTTCAATTGGTGAATTATGTTTATAAGTATTCTGGCATATAAAATAATTCTGATTCTGAAAAATTATACACATTAAAAAAAAATAAGTATTTATTTAAAATTCAGTGACAATTAGGTAGGTATGGTGAAAATGTATGGGTAACTTTTGAGACTCAGTGGAACGAATGAAATTTCAGTAATAGAAAGTCCTTAAAATGTTAAAGCGCCTAGTTTTGGATTTTTTGTTAGTACTCAATAGTTTTTGTTCTGTTGGTACCTAGTGTAAAAATCCTTGCAATGTACGAGCGGATTAGTACCATCATTGTGATGGTACGCAATAAACCATTTTGTTGTTTGTTAAGTGTCAGCCGTATGTAATCAATTAACGAAACCGAATTGCACAAAATCGTATACCCTACAAAGACGCACTTGTTTGATTAACACGAATTCATATCTTAACTTCCGCAACTAAAAATAGCTACAGCAAATAAAATATTAAGTCAAACATTCCTCCACATACGAGCGATGACTCGAAATGTTAGGTCGCAGAAATAAATCTTTCAGCTAATGCTATCGACGTGGGTAAATAAAGCAGTCTCTGTATCGGCTATGAGTTTGTTTTTCTAGGTCGCTTTCAGAGCATACGGTTGTGATAGCTGATTTATTAGTGACCCCGAACTTGACCTAATCGTGACAGCAGTGAAGACTTTAAACATGGAATCCACCCAATGATATCATCTATTCCTTTTAAGAGGATATCTAAAATGCGAGTGTGGATTGATCCTCGCATAGTTTATTACACAGCTAGGAGGCTAAGCCTACATATATATTATAAATAGATAGTAGAGATAGAGAGCGGAGATATATTTTAGAATCCCTAAAGTCGCTTTGCCACATGTGAAATGACAAAAAAGTGATGTAGCTAAACCGAATCGATTGTCATATTAACAGATTATTATTAGATTTTTTTTCTCGCGATCTCCTTTAGTTGTATGGGAACTCTCCTTAAATCTTTGGCTTTGGGTCAACAAGATGTTTGTAGAATGAAAATTTTAAGACTGTAGCTCCAACCGTTTGGCTGTAAAACCTGTGTGACAGACGATCCGATGGACGGACGGACGCGTGAGTGACGGCAATAGGGTTCCGTCAGTTCCGTGGACCCTTCTGGTATAAGGAACCCTAAAAAAACCGCAAAACAACGAACTGCGCATTGACATTAGGTAATAGGTACCTTTTGATGCCAAATATTGTATCGTTCTAAACCATTTTCAAATAGATCGATTACCGCGTAACTACTGGTTACTGCACTAAATTTAAGAAAAAAAAGACGCAAATGTCACGTTCGCGTATCGTGTTTCTATTTACAACACTATGTGAGATAAAAATATAAACTCTATGTAAGTGGTGTTAGCTTGTATGTAATTATGATTTACAAATAGTAATAAAGCTTAAAAGCCTGTGAATATTTAATTTTTCGGTTGTATAAAACGTGCAGGTTTACGTTATATGGATGCTGGTATGTATCAAAAGTGACTTGTAACAGCAATAGCTGTTAATTCTAGATATGTACCGACTAGTCGGGAAAGCCGACTATCCGGCCACATTGCTAGTCGGCGACTAGTCGGCTAAAGAGGCCGACTAATCGGCACATTATGACTTACTGGAAATCACTTTCAACATCGTCAGTCAAAAAATGTCCACGCTCGCCATTTGCTTTTCGACATTATTCTAAAGAAGAGCACTAGTTGTTTGTTTAACACAACAATTCGATGATTTCACTGATTTGTCTTTTTATTTTGCTATATGAAACGACGGCAGGTGAAGCAAGTAAATCGCTAACTTAAACACGAATGCATGGCGGGAGGCGCGACGAGCGGACCTAAACGAACATTCCCGATTGCGCCCGAACTTAGCCAAAAGCTATGACCGGCCTTGCCGATTAGTCGGCCGATTAGTCGGCCATTTCGGCGCCGACTAGTCGGCTGGTCGGCCAAATCCATAGTCGGTACATCTCTAGTTAATTCTCAGTGACGAATAGAAAAATATATCCAATCTATGAAAATGCCCTCTGATGTCACTGCTATCTTCATGACACCAGTAGGTATCTCTTTAATATTGGCGCTCAGTTATAGTTCTTTAGTACCTATTCCGATAAGGTCATCGATCGATCGATCGATCATTATGAATAGCTTAATAATGATCGATCAAATCTCAGTACTATCTAAATCTATGTTACGTCCATATATCTATTTCTAAATAAATTAGCGACCTCGACATTGCCATATAGATTAGAATAATAGCGCCCTCTTGACAATGGCTTTATATTTTTTGATAACCTTTTAGGGAATAGTGTAAGTTGCGGAGTCTCAAACCCTTTCAATAGGTCTCCAGGGAGCCAGCAGGTGCCGCGAGGTTCATAAACGGTCATCAAACCTCTTTTAGCTAAAATGCCGTTAAACTTTGACATTTGTGTTTGTAAAAGAGGGACTTTGCCCAATTCTTGTACTTTAGGTCTATAAACGTAGTTTCAATATTCTGGTTTAAAAAAATGCTACCTAATAAACTGTCAACATGCTGTCACCAAGGGGTGAAAAGCCCTTCACAGGGCGAATTTTGGAAAACGCTGAAAACAGTTCTACGTCCATCTATACGTGTACGAGTGAACCCTCACGTTTATAATATTATTAGGATTAGTATTATATTGGGATATAATAAGACACCTCAAACATCAAATGCAACTATTGCTCAATGGAATATCGCAATCGAAATGGAAGATGATGGGGCCGGAAATTGGGCGCCAGATTGAGAGGATATTGTATTACCTAAGATGTCCTTGAGTTTATTGCATTATAGTATGATTATGCTAGCTTCAAACTTGTATGACTGAAGCAAATACGTATATTAACACTGACGTGTTATGTTAGTGTATGATGTTTTAATTATTACGTGATCAGTGCAATCATTATTGCACTTTGAAGTTTGAATATAATTCGCAAGGTAATAAACGATGGCCCGATTTGGATAAGGTACACACACTGACAACTTACTTTTTTTTTTAATCATTGATTTATTTTATTAGTTTACAAAATAGAACTTATTTGTTGTATCTGACAAATTCGCCATAGGCGTGGTTTTCGATGTTTTAGGGTCTGCCCAAAATCCCAACATTATGACATGACATCATGACCAAAACGCAACACTAAAGGCGTCATAAAATCCTTTGCAAATGTATAGTTTTCGTTTAATGATATACAAGAATATGCAACATTCCAAAAAAATGAATTAGGGCGCGAAGAAATGTTTTTATCTATCCCATCGAGTGGGCTGGTAATGTTGGTATCTTTGTTTAGAGCTCGTCGAGTAGATAAATACCGTATTTTATGGTTTGAAAATATTGGGAAACGAAGAAATGAGAATCCACCAAATTCAGGTATTTATAAAAAAAATTGTCCCGAAGATTTTTTTTTCGGTTTGCCACCTATAATGGTGCAATATTGAGGTGTGCAATAAAGAGTATTTGTAATGTATTGTATTGTAAATTGTAACTTCCTATTAACGCTTATTGTACTTACCGATCTGTAACTTTGTTATAAATAAATTTCCATTTTTTTTAACGGCGGGTATATTGTTGGCGCTGTTTAAAAAATTCAAGGCTTATCTAATATACACTCACGTCCCAAAAATAGGACACGTAGTTCATTAGCAAAACGTACGTAATTGCAGATCAACAACCAGTCCGTGATCCTTCCTGACGTGGAGCTACTGCTCGAGTGGAACGACACTCGCGGCGACACGGTGACGGCGACGCGGCTGCTCACGCACATGAGCTGCTCCGGCGTCGCCGCCTTCTTCGGGCCCGAGGGCAGCTGCAACACGGAGGCCATCGTCGCGCAGTCCGTCAACTTGCCTATGATCTCTTATGTGAGTGCACCCTAGTAACTAGTCTCAATCAACATTTGGTGGTGATGCTCGAGTGGAACGACACTCGCGGCGACACGGTGACGGCGACGCGGCTGCTCACGCACATGAGCTGCTCCGGCGTCGCCGCCTTCTTCGGGCCCGAGGGCAGCTGCAACACGGAGGCCATCGTCGCGCAGTCCGTCAACTTGCCTATGATCTCTTATGTGAGTGCACCCTAGTAACTAGTCTCAATCAACATTTGGTGGTGATGCTCGAGTGGAACGACACTCGCGGCGACACGGTGACGGCGACGCGGCTGCTCACGCACATGAGCTGCTCCGGCGTCGCCGCCTTCTTCGGGCCCGAGGGCAGCTGCAACACGGAGGCCATCGTCGCGCAGTCCGTCAACTTGCCTATGATCTCTTATGTGAGTGCACCCTAGTAACTAGTCTTAATCAACATTTGGTGGTGATGCTCGAGTGGAACGACACTCGCGGCGACACGGTGACGGCGACGCGGCTGCTCACGCACATGAGCTGCTCCGGCGTCGCCGCCTTCTTCGGGCCCGAGGGCAGCTGCAACACGGAGGCCATCGTCGCGCAGTCCGTCAACTTGCCTATGATCTCTTATGTGAGAGCACCTTTTTCTATTAAAAATGGGGTTGCTCTTGGCTAGCATCCAGCCAGGGGAAAAGATGAGGCCGACGGTGATGCTCATTCAGAAGATGCGTATTCACTCTTGCCTTAGAGGTCCAGGTTATATGAACTCTGAAATACAGATGCCGGCAGGGAATTCCAAACCTTAGCAGTGCGCATAATAAAAGATGATGAAAAGCGCTTGGTTCGAGTAACCTTACAGTAACTAGTCTCAATCAACATTTCTATGGCATTGCCGCCTTCTTCGGGCCGGGGGCAGTTGTAACTTGGAGGCCATTGGAGTAGACATTTTCCTCTATCATCTTTACGTTGTAGTCCGTTGCTGTAGTCACTTGGAGTCACTCTTTAATTCTAGCATTGAAATTGGATATTTTTGGTGTGATTCCTTAGTACGGCAAATGTAGCACATCATTTCAGAATGGTGTTAGGTATTCTATAGGGTAATCAACTAATCAATAAACTTGTCTCAAGAGTCAAGACCAAGCCTGAAAAATGTTGATTGTTCGGTACTATAAGGTTTACCTGCTTGTCATACGCGTATCTAATAATTATCACATTAAACCATTGCAATATTTCTAAAAGTACCTTTTTTTTCAGAAATGTTCCGACTACCAAACTTCAACTATGTCCAACTTCGCCAGATTAGAGCCTCCAGATACTCAGGTACATAAAATGACCCAGTTAAAATATTGGCGTAGCTTTTTTGTATTATTTCCGGGAAACAGTCGATTTTCATTAGAAGGGTAATAATAAATATTATTTCTTCAGGCTACGAAGTCGGTAATGTCACTATTGCGCTACTACCGATGGAATAAGTTCAGTATAGTGTACGAGGAATCATGGGTGACAGTAGCACTGACATTAGAGAACCACGCGAAGAAAAACAACATGACAGTGAATCACCAACGGCCAGTCATCGAGAGCTTAAAGTGCTGCTCGGAGAAGATGGCCTGCTGTGCGCCCGGCTTCTGGTACCAGTTCATACAAGACACTAAGAATAGGACTAGAAGTGAGTATTTATAGAACATTACTACAGATGCTGGCTGGATATCGACTGGCGACTTTAAGTTTGCAATATCCTATCAGACAGACTACTTCTTGTTTCTATCGAGGTTTGTGCCTTAAAGTGATTAAGTAATCATTAATTTTTGTATTTAATTTTACAGTCATAGATAAAATTAATATACTTGAAATAATTTGTATAAGCTAGAAAAAATAATGAATTTGTATAGAAGTTTGGGCCTAACCTCGATATATAAGAATCATTAAACGTACAGTACTATTATATTTTTATAGAACCAACCAAAAACTACATATTTTGCGATTTATTCGCTAGGTGATTCATACATTAATTCTCGCTCCGTTGTGTGATATTTGCGAGCGATATAAATGCTTAACTTCTGGATGTCATAATTACCCCACAGTCGTGACAAAATAAAGATTGTTGACTATTTGCTTTTCAGTATACGTATTTTTGGGATCTACTTCTGGTTTAATAGACATGATGCAAGCCATGGAATCATTGCAATTATTCGTCAACGGTCAATATATGGTGATATTCGTCGATATGATTACTTATTCGCCTAAAGAAGCTATGAAGTATTTAATCAGTAAGTTTTTATGTTTGAACTGTAGCTGATTAATTGATTATGCGATGTTTTTTTTTATGATGTCATCTACGCGCTTTTGTTAAAGGCATGCGTATAGGGCGCACTTTTTTTACGGGCTGAAATATATTTCCTTTTTACATATACCTACGCGCGTACTTCAGACCCTGAGAGCAGTGTACCCTGAGTATGTATCCCAGCCAGTTCATTACTGCCTATTGTTTTAAAAGGTAGGCTAGCCAGTCCTTTTAAAAAAAGACGAAACAGACCTTCTCCGGTTAAAGGATCAGAGGTGTTTACTGTTTAGTAGTGGCGGCGCGTCAAAAATATTTTTAGGAAAGCCGGAAATAATTTGCCTTTCTTATTCTTCATTAGCTGTAGTAAAAGAACTGGACTGACTGAAAATTAGGCAAGCCGGTGGGAATCGCATTTGTATGGACGCTCCGCTACTGCTGTTTAGCCTTGTCGATTTGTGTATACTCTGTTTACTTTCAGAGACAGAGGACCGAGGGCAGCAGCCCGGGTGCGAGAACGTACTACAGACGAAGGAATTCAAGAAGCGCGCTCAATCATTGCTCGTGGTGGTCTCCTCGGAACCGGAAAGCAGTTACGAAATATTCACCAATAAAGTGCGAAAATACAACGCAATGAAGCCTTTCGACCTAGGGTTACCGAGCCTGTTCGAAAATAAGTTCTCGAAGGTAAAACTAAGTACATATACTACTCTGTTATTATTGAACAATCGAAGATCCTAGGCTCCGAGTTGAAAGGATCGTGAGTGCGACCCCTTTAACAAGGAAATTAAAACTTTGATCCCCGCTTCTTGGGCTGTCATAGTAAAATTAAGGGTCACTAACTAAACGAATGAAGGATTATTCAAATTTTTAAGGGGTTATTATTTTTATTCGCTCGCTACGCGCTACCCATAGTTTGGCAAATGCTCTCCTAGAACAACAGGACAACGCACATCTTATTGATCTTTAAAGATCGATTAACAAACACACCTGTCATTTCATCGACCTCGAAAATGCACCTATCACGTGATAATGCGAGAAGTTTGACCAAAGAGTATAAATAATAATTATAGTTTGACGACCGTTTTAGCTTAGTTGGTAGTGACCCTGCCTACGAAGCTGGAGGTCCCGGGTTCGAATCCCGGCCGGGGCATTTATTAGTGTGATGAGCACGAATATTTGTTCTTGGGTTTTGGATGTTTTCTATGTATTTATAAATTCATTTATCTATATAAGTATGTATATCGTCGCTTAGTACCCATATTACAAGCTTTGCTTTGTTTGGGACAAGGTTGATTTGTGTAAGATTGTCCACAAATATTTATGTATTATTTATTTAGTTGTCCCTCTAAAGCAGGGGTCCGCAACCTTTTAGGGCCCAAGGGCAGGGACGTATATGTGGGGGGGGGGGTTTAGGGGGTTCAAACCCCCCCCTTAGTGCTCGATGGTCCACTGATCATTCCTAGAGTCAGAAAAAAAAAACAGCGTGATCCCAATTTTTTTCCCTTTCAAGAAAATAAATATGTTTATACGTAGCCAGCATCAACAGCAACTGTTCTAAAAGTCATAAACTTTGCGTTTTCCGTCAGCAAAATGTATAAAATACATACGTTTTTTGATGTAATTAATTTGAAACAATTTAAGCAAACCGCAGCTCTATACGCCTAGCTATGGCCATTCAAAAATGGTCAAATTTATGTTCTCGTGTTTCGTAACGAAGTCAAGTTTTTCGAAGTTGCAAATTTGGATGAACATTAAACTAGCCTAACTGATCCATGGAACCGCAAAACTGGCCTAGAGCGTGTCGGACTTCGCACATTTAGGGTATTTGTTAGTAAAATATACCTAATATTAAACATTAAGTAGGTATGGCCAAATTCGAAGTTCATAGGCCGATAGGAAGCAAAAAAAAAAATTCAGAACAAAATTTCGTAAAAACACTTTGTTTGACAGCTGGTCTTTGGCTGGGGTGGTAGCTTCTCATTCAGAACGAGACAAGACGGTATATCTCTCTATCTCTAACCTGACAGAAAGTCACCTCTCAGGAGCAACCAGGGTCGGCGCGCTATCAACCTAGGCCTCCACTCGACCGACCTCGATGGGTTTCCAATAAGTTTTAAACAAAAATACAGTATTCATTTATTCCACGAGCTCTGAACAACCATAGGTACCCCACTCGATGCGTTGGGTCAATTTTTTCCCCACTTAAAACATAAAAATAAAAATTGTATGACTTTGGGTCAACAACATGCTTTATACTATGAAAATTTGAAAACGGAAGCTCCAACAGTTTGGCTGAAAAACCTGTGACTGGCGACGCGCCAGTCAGGTGTGCGTCTATGTACGCACTCATTTGGATCCTTTGGGCACGACACCCTAAAAATATGTAGATTTAATTACATTGTGCATTGGAATTTTAGTTTTTTAGTGTCGATTTCCACAGGGTATTTATTTTTTCGGAGAATCAAAAGCTATCTTTACATTCATTATGTATGGTATTTTCTGCACCTGCATTATAATGTCCGAAAAATTTTGCGCTCGCTGCGCTCGCGTTTTCATCCTAGACCATCTTGATGCGTATTAAGTATTTTCCGCACCCGCATCAAATTGTTCGAAAAATTTCGCACTCGCGTTTTCATCTAGATGTATTATGACTTGATGCGTGTGAAGTTTTCCGCACCGGCATCATAATGTTCGCATTCGCGTTTTCATCTAGATATGTTATGACTTGATGCGTGTGAAGTTTTCCGCACCTGCATCATAATGTTCGAAAAATTTCGCGCTCGCTACGCTCGCGTTCCTCATCTAGGTATATTATGACTTGATGTTGATGCGTATGAAGTATTTTCCGCATTTGCATCATACTGTTCGAAAAATTACGCGCTCGCTGCGCTCGCGTTTTTCATCTAGGTATGTTATGACTTGACGTTGATGCGTAACATGTATTTTCCGCATTTTGCATCATAATGTTCGAAAAATTGCGCACTCGCTACGCTCGCCTTTTCGTCGTAGATGTGTACTGAATTTATGACCCGTCCCCCCCCCTTAGAGTTTCTATATCTACGTGCTTGCCCAAGGGCCACATAGTAGCTAAAAATTGTGACCCCTAAATAAATAGGTAAGTAAAGTAACTAATCTTAATTTGGTTTTTCAGTTCGTTTCCATTTACGCGGCGTATCTGTACGACTCCGTCCAACTTTACGCGAGGGCGTTGGATAAACTAATAAAGGAGGAGAAGAATCTGACATACGAAAAGTTACGGACCATTTCCAGGAATGGTTCCCGTATTGTAGCAAAAATGATCGAGTCGACACCATATACAAGTAAGTATGTAACATTTCGTTCAAATGGACTTAAAAAATTCTATCACAAATAGAGTCATTGTATCTATCTACTAATGATTCTCAACAAATTTGCCAAGGAAAATATGTTTAGAAACTGCTTCTTTCGTCACGATTATGTTTGTCTTAGCGTGGGTTGCACCAAACCGCCTGTAATCGTAAGTAGTGTTCTTTGTTGGTGCAACCCGCCATTAAGCTGTTAATTATCGGCAATGAACCGCCTCTGGATTGCAGGTGTGTCCGGTATGACGATCCGACTGGACGAACGAGCGGATTCCGAGGGTAACTTCTCGGTGCTCGCGTTCAAGGCGCGCTCGGCCAGCAACCTGAGCGACGACGACGTCAACTGCACATACAGCATGATTCCCGTGGGCCACTTCCAGCAGAGCAGTCGAGAGTTCCCGGTAAGTACACAAATTTAACCCCCTTATTCATTATGGGAAATTGTTCTACACACCTGCGGTGTGTGCGAAATGCAGCATCGCATCGGTAGTGAGAAGTTGGCAGAAGTTAAATTTGTAGGATTCAAATCCTAATAAAATAAAATACACGACGTTACCACCATCACTCCTTCATTATTGTGTTAAAACCTTTCGTTTGTATTTCAGGAATACAAAACAAACCCGCGCCTCCCAATCGACTGGCCGGACAACGTGAAGCCCGAAGACGAGCCTTCCTGCGGGTTCCTAAACGAGAAATGTCCCAAAGACGACTCCCAAATAACCGCCTTAGTGGTCGCCGGCACGCTGGCAGTTACACTATTCTGCACTCTAGTCGTTACTATTAGCATTTACCGCAAGTGGAAGATTGAGCAGGAGATCGAGGGTCTACTTTGGAAGATAGATTCGCAGGATATAAATGGATATTATGGCAGTGGGCTAGTCTGGTCACCTAGTAAGGTATGTCCTAATGATATAACATCACGCCTGTGTCACAGAATAAGTAATAGTACAAGTACAGAAGCTTCACTTTCTAACTTTAACACTTTCTTCGGCGGGCGGCCCTCGACTGACGGCCGGCCCCGGGCCGAGCGAGCGGTAGGCATTTATAGCGACGCGCGCCTCCCACTGCAAGCCCCTTGCCTGTGTTCCCAAAGAAGGGGCAGAACAGAATTCATTAATTCTCATTGCTTCATTAATTTAGTTTTAAGGAAAAGGATTATGGTAAACAAAAATTATGTAAAACAAGTCGTGCAATTCAATAGGGATATCTAGTTAATTGAATCCTTTTCCCTAAAATATTTCCAAATGTAAAATTGCAGTGATAGGCTGCTAGCCCATTGCCCACAGTGCACTTCTATCTACTACGACTATTCCCATCTCATAGTCGATTGTTACTACACCCACCCGAAGAAAGGGGGTGGTACTATTCAAATATTACACCACCTGGGGAATATATATATTCATGTATAGACTCGTGTTTAATACTGCTCCATACTTGATGATGAGGTCGAACAATTTTTTTTCTAGAAAGACGAATTTTGATGTTTAAAACTTATTACAATAGACATCGAAAGATAGCAGGCTCTATTTGTGTGAAAAATTAAAACGTAGATGTGTTTTGTTTCAGTTAAGTTTAGCAAGCGGTATATCGTGTGAAAGTCGGTGCTGCCCTCAGATATTCGCGGAGACCGCGCAGTACCGGGGCAATGTTGTTAGGATTAAGGAGTTGAAGTTCTCAAAAAAGAAAGTAAGTAATTCAAATACAACTACTTACTAACCAGAATATTAAACAATAATTGGTGGCACTATTGGTGCAATTAGAACATAGAGAGCAGTGGAGTCGTTGTTACAATTATGATCGAATGAATAAATTATTAATTTTTCTAAAGTATTTCTTTATTTTTTCTAAACTTTTGTACAGAAGACAACGTTTAGTAAAGTCAATTCTGCCTTTGTTAGACGTACGCGCCATAGCTCTACTATCAAAAAAGCTCGAAACATTGTTCGATTCTAAAGGCTTTGTTACACAGCGTGCGCGACGTCCGCGCAGCGCGCACCGGAACACGGTAACAGGTTAGCGACGCCACACAGGCTGCGTGTTGCGACGTTATCATACATTCCGTCGCGCAAAGGTCGTGTTGCGCGGCGTCGGCGCGTCGCACACGCTATGTGACCTAGCCTTAAACATCTATTATAGTGCGTGTGATCCACGAAGAAAGGCGCGCCCCTCCACAGCCCAATCCGTACAATTGCGCATAGAATAGTATGAGATTTAGTGTGGAGGGGCGCTTTGTCGTGGATGACACGCACTATATAATATATTGTCGGTGTGCCTGTGTAACTTACGTGTATTGTTACGTGGCAGGACATTCCGCGCGACGTAATGAAGGAGATGCGACTGCTGCGCGAGCTGAGGCACGACAACCTCAACTCGTTCATCGGGGCCGTGGTGGAGCCGTTGCGGGTGCTGCTAGTCACAGACTACTGCGCCAAAGGGAGCTTGTATGTAAGTACAGTACGGCCCGATCACGAATTCGAGCGATTTTCCTAATACATTGCATGTGATCCCAACTAACCGCGGGACGTTGCGCGCCTCGACCGCGCAATGAACAGATAAAAAGCTTACCGCGCCGCGTTTCGCTTAAAGTCGTGACAGGGCAGTTAGGCTTGTCCCTCTCACCGCTTCGGCTACACTCGGCTCTTGCGTATCTCCGAGTACATCCTACACTCGCGCACATCGCGCTAGGAACAAAAGAGTTCATGGCAGTGAGCACGTGCGAGCGGGCTATTTTAATTTTCTAGCTGACACGGGTCGGTTTTGTTAGACAGATCATCTGTATGTAAATACTGTTATAATATTGAATGGTACAGTCGACATCGAAAATATCTATACGCACTCTAGTGACAAAAATATGCCTTTGTCTGTACAATTCTAGGACAGACTCGAAACACCAATATTGATACGCTTAAGCCGTCCGCTACCGGTGAATGGGATCCCCGGCCGTATAACAAAAGATTGTTTGTTTTGTTTTTTTTTCGCTGGGAGAGGTAGTCCTCATACATACACATACACACATACACATACATATACATATACATAGTTGTCGGAGTCACTCTGACGCGGCGTAACCTATGTCCATTATGTGTAAGAAAAATAATAATGACTAAGGGTACGATGTTGTTGTATTTTATGACACCTCTCGTTCAGTGCGTGTGTGGTTAAATTGGCCGTAGACTTATCTTGTTATCTTCGAAATTAATAATTTTAATAAAATAATTTCAATTGTGTTTTCCCAGGCATGTCCATTTAACCATAAAGTTTGACTTGACGTAAATGTGACTCAAATCGCTCCCGGCATCAAATTTTTAGTAATTCGTCCTCGTCCATATTATTATTAATTATTTTTTTCCTTGTTGTTTCAGGATATAATTGAAAATGAGGATATAAAATTGGACCAAATGTTCATATCGTCATTAGTACATGATCTCATAAAGGTAAAGTACCTACATTATGCTATAATAGGGATGTTGACTCAAAATTTATTAATACTCCATACGAAAGAATACATATAACTATGCCAAAAAGTGAAAATCCTATTCAAATATCTCAAAACGCTACAGGTCAGTGACGTCACTGACCTCGAGCGCCATAGTAAATGACGATCGTTCAATACAACGGGGCGTTTTGCGGAAAAGGGACAGAAAATGCCCCCTCCTAAAACTTTGAAGACTTATAATTATGTAATTATTTATTCTTTTGGATTACTTTTTTCACTATTTGATAGAGAATTTGATCCTTTTTCGAGAAAATTCGGATTCATTGATTTTCTTATTTGGTGTCAACATCCCTATTATAGCTTTATCATTGTTCATTAAAGTTAAATAATTATATGAGACTCATCATCCTCATCATCCTCCTAGCGTTATCCCAGTACAGTTGCATCCTCAAGGATGCCTGGGGTCCGCTACCTAATCCCAATAATTATATGAGACTAAAAAATAAAAAATATAATTATGTAATTTAAACATCTGTATTGATTTCAGGGTATGACTTTTATCCATAATTCGCCACTAGTGTTTCACGGGAATCTTAAATCCTCGAATTGTGTTGTTACGTCAAGATGGATGCTACAGGTACATGTTACTTCACGTTTTATTTCTGTTTTGAGTTTTGTTTAAACTCTATCCTGTAATATGTTGATTACAAAATATTAATTGTACATTTCAGGTAACTGACTTTGGCCTTCATGAGCTAAGGTACTCTGCAGAAGCTGGATTTATGGGAGACCATCAATATTATAGAGGTAAGCACGATTTTCTATCGGGAACTGTTCGTTTATATCTTTATGCTCGTCTTTATGTCTTTATGTTCGTTTAAAGCCTCGGATCACATATTTATCGCCCTTGCCTTCGGCTCGGGTGTCAAATACCTGTGATCTGAGACATTATTTGTTTTACCGCCCTTGGTACCGTAGCGTAAAACATAATAGTACATTACATACACTACTTGTACTATTATGTTTTACGCTACGTTAAAACGTATAGTACCTCATTCTCGCCAAAGTATTGACTGGGCCGATGAAGGTAGCTTGTCGTGTTTGACTAAAAAGAAGGGAGCGGTAGAAATTTACATCCAGGTACAGTCAACAGCAAAAGTAGATGATCATTTTTGTATTTTGCCCCACTAACGTATACTGCGACAGTTGGGATGCGTGAGTCAAAATAGAGAATGTGACAGGGCACTACAATGATCACCGACTTTTGCTGTTGACTCTACAACAAGTCTTATTCATTGGTAAAACGGACTATATACTGTGTAATATAGTACAATTAGATAGAAAATTGACCTTGGTGCACATGTAATAAGATTCTATATCCATAAATTGATGGTTCGATTGGTTCGTTAGGTTTGCTGTGGAAGTCGCCCGAGCTGCTTCGGGAGTTGGACGACCCGAACGGAACAGTGGGCGGCACGCCCAAGGGCGACGTGTATGCCTTTGGCATCATCCTCTACGAGATCATCGCGCGCAAGGGGCCTTTCGGCAACAGTTTAGATCCCAAAGGTGCGTAGTGAGCGCAACCCAAGTGGCCATAATATATCGTAACTCATCCTTACTCCAGTTGAGCCTTTAGCATCATACTCTACGAGATCATCGCACGCAAGGGGCCTTTCGGAAACAGTTTAGATCCCAAAGGTGCGTAGTGGAAGAAGCGCAACACAAGTGGCCATAATATATCGTAACTCGTTCTTACTCCAGTACTTGATGTGTTGTGATTTATTAGGCTACTTTGGCTGCTATATATTACATGCTGACTGTAAAAATCTTGATGCCAGATGGCATATATTTCCAGCGGCTTTTGGCTAAAAAAATATGGAATCACATTTTTGCTACTATCCTTCATCACGTAAACATTTTTTCCTCGCAAATGTGGTGAATTAAGTACCTATTTTATAATATAGTCGATAAACACAACTTCGAATTTTGAATAGTCCCTTGTATGCAATCCTTTACATATCGTAATCGCAATGTACTATTTCTCAAACATCTTGGAAATTAATCGCCAATTGTATGAAAAACGGACACGCGAAGTGCCTTATTTTCGTCTTACCAAGTTTAAAAATTAATCTTGCGCTACCAAAGAGTAACATCATCATCATCATCATCATCATATCCGCCGAAAAACGCCCACTCCTGGACATAGGCCACCCCCAAAGAGTGCCACAATGACCGGTCCTGCGCCACCCGCATCGAACTGATTCCTGCGACCTTTACCAAGAGTAACGTATTCGTAGTCAATATAGGGCGGGTTGCATTAACTTAGGATTACAAACCAATCAACGAAAAATGTGGCGTCGGCAGCTGTCATCCCATCGATACGTGTCAAACTCGCCATACAACCAGATTTTGATGAACACCGCTTAGACTCAGAGACTGTTCGGTGCAAACCACCCATAATGTATTATTGTCTTATGTTCTAACAGAAATAGTGGAGCGCGTGAAGCGCGGGCGGGTGGAGGGCGAGGAGGTGTTTCGGCCCGACACGCGCGCGCTAGAGGGCGTGGCCGAGGACTACGTGCTGCAGGTCATGCAGGACTGTTGGGCCGAGGAGCCCGCCGTGCGCCCGGACTTCGTCACGCTGCGCAACCGCCTCAAGAAGATGAAGTCTGGCAAGTTAGTCCACACTATCTATTTTATCGATTCGACCAACAGGCCACAAGGTCACTTTTACATGTCAAAACAATAACAGACTGTCTGACTAAACGAGCATTTTTTTCAAATTCTGTATAGGGTAACAATTTTACCTAACAAATAAGCTGCCAGGTTAAATACCTATCACGTTGCTATGTATGTTTGTTACCAGCATGAGATTTTTTTAATTTGCCTCTCGTTTATTGTGCTACGACTCGTTAGTTGGACTAAGTTTCCTAATATAAATATTGGTACATAAAACAAAGGTTTAATAAACAGGTTTAAGTCCTTAATCTAATTATGTTTATGATCTACTAAGCTGATATGTGTACGAAATATCCTGGTCATGGCACCAAATTGTAACTGTACGTACGGCATAAAGTGTTTCTAATGATTTTCATGTTCGATAGTGAAATTAAGTTCATTATAATAGCCTAAATAACCCCGATACTTTACTATATACAATATATATACATCTTTCATATTAATATCAATAATTTTATACATTTCTCAGGTCTAGGAATATAATGGACCAAATGATGGATATGATGGAGAAGTACGCTAATAATTTAGAAGAACTAGTCAATGAGAGAACGAGGCTATTGTATGAAGAGAAGCAGAAGACAGAAGATTTATTGCATAGAATGCTACCAAAGTATGTATATAACATAACACCTTATACCTTTAACTCTTTATTTACTGGGTAGGTACAACATGGATACATTTTCTTCGATCCCTTATGATATACCAAACAGTAATGTCCACGACATCAAGTTCTAATGTCAACTTCCGTATTATGTTAACCCAGCTTCACTAATAGTGTTAATTTAATGTGTGCATGTGAACTACTTGGTTAGATATAAGTTGTCATTATGAGTTACTAATAAATTCCTGTAATCGAAAACAATGAAGGAAAACGCAAATACAACAAGCTGATGCAGGGGTGTGAATCTCTGTTGAAGATTGGCGGGTTGCTTTAGTGTGCACACTGGTTTACATTTTGTCCAGTTCCCTTAAATGTGAATTCATGAATCTGCATAATATAATTACATACTTGTAGTTTCCTCTTACTGAATGGAACTTATGTAGTTTATTTTTTATTATGTTTTCGAAAAAGAGTTTACTTCTCTGATAATTTGATGCAAGTAGAAACTATTTCGAGTAAAGTGAATTTTCGTGTTCGTAAATATATAAATCTAGGTTTTAAGCAAATGGAATGCAACAATCACCGACTTGAAAATAGTCTGTGTCTATTCGTAAGATTATTGAAATTTGAATTATAACGCTATGTTTACACAAAAGCTGTCCAGTAAAAAATTCACTTTATACGGATAATTTCTACGGTAACCGAACACGATAGAAAACTAAACCCGCTATATTTGGATACAAATCAGTTGAATACTTGTTAAAATTTCAGTTCTTTCTACGCTAGTGATTTATTTTCTATTGAATGCGTCGATATTGCGACTGTATATTGAATAATCTATAGAATCAGCCCGAGATCCCCAATCGAAATGTATTCTTAAAAAAATATGATATGAAGTTTTGCTTTACCTCTTCTAACTGTACTTATTAGGGTACTCTTGGTAGGGTGTTCTTGACAATGTATGATCAATACAATAAATGATATCTATCTATCTATCTATCCACTCTGACCGGGCCAGATAAAAATGTATAGTCAAGGTTTTCTTCTCAAGACATGGACTTGATGTAAACCGTGGTACATTATTGTATAAAAAAATTGTAAATGTATTCACTTTGTTGTACTTGTGTTCTTTTCCAGATGTGGAGGTTGAATCCATTATAGAAATGTCGTGAAAATGTCTTGAGGTAATTAACTCCCTACTGGTAGTCGGTCGGCCGGGCAGGCCACTGTTTGGAAGCGGTGGTCTCGCTTGTTCTATTAACATGGTTTGAGTAGTAGTAGAGCTTGCTTTGGGTTTTGTGGCGGTTTCTGGAGCGTCGCGTTCGGTGATGGCGTTTTATTCTTCTATCTGAACAGGGCTCAGGATTTAGCTTTAAAATAGTTCCATTAATTAGCATGGTAGCGTAGCAGTTAAATTGACTTTTCACTAATTTTAAGTATGCCTACCGGCCCTGCCTAATAGTAAGTTGAGTGCGGTAGATTTCTGACACTAGTGTAGATCGGTTGACGCAATTAATTCACATAATTTTGTAGGTTGTTCGCACGGATTCACGGATTGGCTTGACACATTTGAAGATACTTTGCGAAACGCCTCGATCGATTGTGCTGTACTGTAAGGCGTGTCGATATTTGTTTCAGGTCAGTCGCCCGGCGTTTGACGACGGGTGAGGGCGTAGAGCCAGAGTCGTTCGACTCTGTGACGATCTACTTCAGCGATATCGTGGGCTTCACCGCCATGTCCGCGGAGAGCACGCCGCTGCAGGTCGTCAACTTTCTCAACGATCTGTACACCGTGTTCGACAGAATTATAAGAGGCTACGACGTCTATAAAGTTGAAACTATAGGCGACGCTTACATGGTGGTACGTGGAACATTAAATTTTAGTGCATGCATGTTCTCTTCAAATATAATGTTAGTACGAATCTGCGATAAATAATTATTTATATTTTTTGGGAAATCTTACACAAATCGACCTAGTCCTAAACTAAGCAAAGCTTATACTATGGGTACTAAGCGTCGATATACATACTAATTGTATACGTAAATACCTATTTAAATACATAGACAACATCCAAGACTCAAGAAAAAATATTCGTGTTCATCACACAAATAATTTCCCTGCCTCTTACTTCGCTCAAGTGGTCGTGATTGTGGCCGTTTTACTAGATGGGCTAGTTTTGTTTTATAAAGATTCGATGGCTATAACGTCGATAAGTAACGTGAAAACAATCCACTATATAACGAATATAAATCATTCATAATAAAATTGCCCTGCTTCTAATCCTAAACGTGTTTTTTTCAGGTTTCTGGACTTCCAATCAGGAACAACGATAAGCACGTGGGTGAGATTGCGTCGATGGCGTTGGAACTATTGAATGCTGTCAAAAGTCACAAAATTTCGCACAGACCAAATGAAACTCTTAAACTTAGGATAGGAATACACACAGGTACTTGCATTGACTTGACTTTAATTATGTTTATATTTATTGCTAACATATATTAAGTCACACTAATTTCATTGCTAGTAAATTAGACACGTGATATTGTGTTGGGGCACTGCAAAAGTAACGTACGAATAATATGCACCTAGTCTGGCCTAAGGCTGCGCATCGACCAGAATTGTGTTAAATTTCCATACAAATTACACATAGCTGTTAAGCAAGCCAGGTGTCAAATGAATACACAGTTCAGTAAGTTAACAATTATTCACCTTATCACGATGGAATAAGGCGCAAAATTAACATACTTTTGACGTGTGCACGAGTGTACAGATAAATTAGGTCCTCAGCCTGTAGTCGTCCACTGCTGGACATAGGCCTTCCCTAATTCACGCCACCACACCCGGTCCTCAGCTCTCCGCACACAACCGCTTCCCGCCACTATTTTCAGGTCGTCGATCATATCATAGCTTAGATAGTGCGAGTTATTTTACTACCGTGTATACAAGCCCTTAGAGTAGGCGTTTTCGCAGGGGCGGTGGTCGCGGGCGTGGTCGGGCTGACGATGCCGCGCTACTGTCTGTTTGGAGACACGGTGAACACGGCATCACGCATGGAGTCCACGGGCGAGCCACTCCGCATCCACATATCGCCCAGCTGCAAGCAGGCGCTTGATAAAATCGGCGGGTACATCGTCGAGCCGCGGGGCGCTGTTACCATCAAGGGGAAAGGAGAGGTATAACGCCATGTGAAATATTTTGAATGTGCGGTAATCTCACAATTACAAGGAGTGTCTGCGACGGCGCTAGCTTATCGGTGGGTCATTATTCGCGCGTTTCAACCGCCTCACTTGGACACGGTTTTGACGAATTGGCTGTATGTAGATTTTGGTGGCATTTCTAAGGTAGTTGGTAGATGTCCCGTACTGCTACCAAATCATCTTAAACCGCATTAAAATCTTTATCCGGAGTCGACAAAGTAGTGACCACGAAAGTGTTTTGTAACAAACGCCTAAATAGTGACCCAGGTATTACTGGATACCGTCTCCGCTATTGGTAGCTGGTTCAAAAAAAACGAATTCTTTATTCCTGTGGTCTATAGTTAGTGCATGAAAGTTCTTTTCTTTATAAAGATTTATAGGAATGGAGACGCGGTTTTTGCGGATTGCGACTCCGCTCAAAAATGAGGCTTTATAGCCCTTCACTCTTATCATGACCACTAACAAAATGCGTATGACCAAGCTACCTAAGCCTTCTCGCGCAAGATAGTTACGAAGACAATCTTTTTTTTACACGTACAGAGAAGTCGATCGATATTTGAAATTGGTTTTCAGAATCTGTAGTGGCTATGTATGTCGTTATTGTGAATTTCAATTGACATGTCTGTTTTTACGTTCCAGATTCAAACGTATTGGTTGGTGGGCACCACGGAGAAAGCCATCCAGAAGCGTTTTGTGGAGGGCGATGACCTGCGGCCGCTGTTCTGTCGACCGAGGAGGAGTCCCAGGCTTGCAGACTCGCGGCATCCCTCGCTATCGGGTACGAAATGGTCGGAGCTTGGTGTATTAGGCGACTTCCTGGTTTGTCGGTGTGGAGGCGGTACGATATGAGAAAACTGTCAAATGTCAGTGTCAACTGTCAGTCAACTCTGTGCCACTTTTTACTGCGCCCCTAGATTTAAATGAGTGCTTCCTGACTGGCGCGGGATGCGCGAAAGCGGGACAATGCGAAGGCAGTACTGGTCCGCTTCTGCGCATAATATTACTACTGCGCAAATGTAATACTGACAGTATTCCGTCAAGTGGAAATTTTTGCGACGTCAGTAAATTTACGTCAAAGAAGAAAATGTCACATATTGATCCCGCCCCGCCAAGTCAGGAAATCGCCTTAAGTGCAATGAAATGAATCAATTTGCACACATTGACAGTTTCATTGCACTTAAATGTAGACATAGGTTGTTTCGGCGCTTCCTGCTTCTGATATTGGTCTTCGAATCCTGTATTCTATTTTTCACACCTGATATTCAGAAAGGAGTCATTATTGGCCTCGAATGAGAGAACGAAGTCGTATTTTTCTTCCCTCATCAACAATTACTCTTTTCTTCGTAGAAGGTGTGAAGAGCAGTATGCCACTCGGTACGGTATTATTTGTATGACACAGACATGACACATTGTGACACATTGTTTTTAGCAGCGGGCCTCGTAGGCGGTGTAAAAAGCAGTATCTGTCACATGGTAGCAATATTATATCCGTCTTGGCCGTAAACACTTGAATCCCTCGCCACGCTCAAGATTCTACAATAGAACCCAGAGCGTAGCGAGGGAGGCTTCCCTCAGGATGCAATATAGCGGCCTCGCTGTAAATATAATGCTCGCTATATATTATTTTGCTACAATCACAGAATAGTATAATAGTATTACATACAGAACGGACACGAACCCCCCGCACCGAGGTCAGTTACCTCGTCCCTGAGAGACCCGCCTGGTTACGATCGGGTTACCGTCGCGTCTCGCGATTCGTCCGCGCCCCGCGCTACGCACCCGCGCAAACAATTGACGCGTGTACCGACAGCGCACGCACACATACTTACCCACAGCGCTTACTTTCCTTGGGTGACAATCTCCGTGCTACAATCTAGTATTGTGTATCGCAGGGGGCGGGAGCGGAGGCGGCAGCGTGGTCCGGCAGCGCACGGCGTCGGGCGCGCGCGGCTCGCGCGGCTCCCGCTGCTCGCTGCCCGCGCCCGCCACGCCGCCGCAGCGCCGCGCCAAGGACATGTTCACCAAGGCCAGGTACTATATAATTGCTGAGCCCCGGAAACGTAAGGGGTTGCCGGACGAGGTGGTTGGTGGGGCGAGGGTTTGCCGAGGTCCACCAAGAGGCAAGTCAGGCAAGCCGAGCATGTTTGAGAAATAATTATTTCTTAAATAGTCTCATAGTTTTAAATAGAAATTCCCGTGAGTCTCAGACATATTGAAACATAGCAATATTCGACGTTAAAGACCTGAGTGACCCGTTTTATATTTCAATATTATCATAGTTATTCTTAATGCAATATATCGATTTAATAGTGCATCATGAAGTCAGCTTATATCTACGTACGAGTGTTAACGTAGCAGAACTGCCACCCGTAGTAGAACCAAAGTAACCGATATAGCCCTTCGAATCGCTAAACTTAAGTGGGACTTAAGTGGGCGGGGCACATTGAACGTAGAACCGACGTTGGGGCCGAAAGGTTCTCGAGCGGCGACCACGGACCGGAAGGCGCAGCGTGGGTGGACTGATGACCTGGTAAAGGCTGCGGGAATCCGCTGATGCGGGTGGCGCAGGACCGGTCACTGTGGCACTCTTTGGGAGAGGCCTATGTCAAGCAGTGGACGTTTTTCGGCTGACATGACGATGATGATGATAACGTATCGTTCTTTTGCAGGCACGCTCTGAGCTCGATCGCGTCATCGACGGCGGGCGAGCGCTCGGAATCCCCTCAACGCACGCTGCGCTACGCCGCCTCCCTGGACGTGCTGTCCACCCGGCGGGCGGCCCGCGAGCCCCGCCTGCGCCGGCAGCACACCACGCGCTCGCTGGACGTGGAGCCCGAGCCGGTAGCCACGCTCCCCCAGCCGGCCGACCCGGTTTACAACGGCACGGTGATCGCGGCGCTCGACGCGCGCGTGGAGGAAGACAGCCCGCTGCTGCGCAAGTGCTCGCTGTATAACAAGCTCGAGCGGCCGAAGCGCAAGGTGCACGATTCGAGCTACATCGAGTTTTATAAGAAGTGGCGGTCGCTCGAGAACGTAGCGGACGCGGCGGAGGCGAGGAAGCTGCCGCGGCTGGCGCTGCGCTCGTGGCTGCTCGGCATCTTCGCGGGCCGCTCGTCCAGCCCGTCGCTGCGCCGCGCGCCCGGCCCGCCGCTGCTCGACACCGAGTCCGCCGTGTGACCCGGCCCTAACGCCCCGCATATATTAGCCCGGGTTTCTCACGGTGCGGCGCGCGAACCCCCGGGCGAAGCCAGTGATCGGAAAGAATTTGCAACGAGATTTAGTCATAACCGGCGTTGACGCCATTGAATCCAGGACGATTGAGTCGTATGGACAATTTATATATAGGAAAGGTTTGAGAAACCCGATTAGCCCTATCGACTTTTGTAAATAATATGTCTAAGTAAAACGATGTTACCGTGAAATGTGAAATAAGAGTTTAATGTTATTAAATAATTTCTATTGAACGTGGTCTCTTAATAACTTAATACTGACACTGATCACATCGACGCTCTAGTATCGTCCTTACACTGAACTTAAAATAAACTAGTCTATCCCGGCTATGCCTGGTTTTTGATTACTTAAATTACTCATAATATTAAGTACCGAAATAAATATGTTTTCAAATAGACATGTTTGGCACTTAACTATGCATTGAATAGCAAGATCTTCAGGCAAAAAATGAACCTTGATAAATATAAACTTTTCCAGTCCAAAAAGACATATAGCCCATCTACTTTTATAGATTCGTTGAATCCACTTTACACAAATAAAGAGAGCTAAAACATAAATCTAAAACATCCTATGTTACAGACGTAGGGCGTGGCCCATTGACTAGTGCGAGGAATTAATAAGTACATGAACTAAGTCACGCGTCCGCGAGCAGCGGTATCCCGGCCTCGTTCTCATACGAGCAGCCGTTAACGACGAGCTTTATATCGCAGGGCTTGAAGTCACAGGGCTTGAAGTCGCAGGGCTTGATGTCAGAGGGCTTGCGGCGGTTCTCCTGCGGTAGGGTGGCGCACGAGTTGGCAACCTGTGGCGGGCTCTCTGTGTGCTCGATGATGGGACATGAGACGCTCGTCTGCTCGTGCCGCAGGCTCGGCGCTTCTAGGTGATCGCCGCGTTGTGCTGTCGTCAAACGACCGTCGCCTATCACCTTAGAACAAAAGATATTCCTTTAAATATCTAGAAAAACTGAGTTTTTGAATAAAATAGGTTCCTATAACGATATCTTACCTCCATTAAATATTCATCACTGCGATGATGTAAAACGCTATCTGTGTGTGATTCTAAAAGATTGCCCGAAGCAAAACGCAATTTCTTTGGAGATTCTAAACTGCAACACCTGCAAAATCAAAGCGTTCCACAGTCAAATGTTTGTAATAAATAACTACAATTAAGGGGCTGTTTACAAAAACAACATAACTGCTTAGACTGGTTGACACTCTGTCAAGAACAATTTAAATGACAGCAGATGTCGACCAGTCTAGTCAGTTATGTTGTTTTTGTAAACATGCCTTCAATTAGAACAACACAAAACTCAAAAATGGGTTTCAAAGTACAGCGTAACGAAAGAGCCCTAAAAACGCTCCATTTCAATTTATTCATTTATTCACACACAAGTTTACAGTATAACACCAAAACACTTATGTGGTAGCTAAACAGAAGCAAATACTAAACAATTAAGTGCGAACAGTAAAGGCACACTAATTAATAAAAATAAACAAAATAAACTATTAAAAAGTAACTCGACAACAAGAAAATGGCACAATTTCATTATACTAAGTAAGTATGACTATGATATGAGTGCTAGAACTCTTCTACAAAATACGCCAATACCATCAGCAAATATGGCTTATCTCTATATCGTCGGCCTCCTGTAGTACCTATACGGTTTAGCGCTGTTCGCGCTCGAGCAGTGGGAGCATTCGCGCCGCGCCTCGTGCGCGCGCCGGGCACCGCGAACAAGCGCCGCGGACGCCGCGCCGCCACTGCGCCGCCCGCGCCGCCCTCTGCGCCGACCGCCGGTCCAGTCGCGCGCGGCACTTGCAGGCCCATTTGCTCCAACACGGACGCGTTGTCGATCTTATTATTGAGCAGTTGGTAATAGTGCACTATATGCAGTAGTTTTCGCCGAGTTTCGAGAGTGTGAAGTCCAAGCATTCCCGAAACGAAGAGGGAGGGGTACATATACGGGTAGTAGCCGTATTGCCGCTTGTATACGTATCTGGCGAATTTTTTTTGTACTCTCTCCAGCACGGTGATATATATCTTTTCATGCGGATCCCAAACTACTGCACCGAATTCAAGCCTACTGCGGATGATTATATAGCATGATCGCGACTTTGGTGGTTGAAAATTGGGATGCTATATTGGGATCCATACTAATTGAGCGTGTTTTGTGACGTCAAATACTATGTGCCCAGTACGTAGTACTACAGTTGTATGGAAAAACGAGTAATTTGCTGTTTTGGTCTTGAAATTTTGCGTTTAGGTACATAGTTGTCATACAATTTTTTGTTTATTTCCACACATGAATCTTGATGGTGGTTTTAATGTACTTTGCTTTTAGTCAATTTTTTTTTTAAATTTTTCGAAACTCTTAAGTGCATAACTTTTTAAGATATTTAACATAGTTATTAATTTACTATTTTTCGCGATGGTTTGATGATTTACTATCCAAATAGTGACATCTTATTACTGTTAATTCCGCATTACCTATTGTTAGTTATCGTGACCTAGCGGTAGATTTTACCACGTCATCTCAGCTCATCTCATCTCACCTATGTAGGACTCCGACTTGGTTCTTCCAGCACTTGTTTTTCAGCGAGCTCCGCTGGCCGCGTTTCTCGACGGCGAGCGCGGCGCCGTCGGCCCGCGCGCGGCGCTGCGCTCGCGCGGTCGCCGTTTCCGTCTCCTCGCCCTTCAGCCAGTACGTCACTTGATCGCGCTTGCCTTTCATAGCCACTATACCCCTCTCCTCCAGTATATAACCACCCAGTTTGTCGAGCAACGACTTACATGCCGCGCTACAGTGGATTTTGAGAGCTGAAATGAGAGTGCGATTAAATTAAAACATCCGGTTAGAAGGACCAATTTAGTAGTAATTAGGATTAGTTACGTACGTGCTCCGGTTGATTCGAAGCGACTCGCTGTGTTCACGGTGTCCCCGAATAAACAATATCTGGGCATTTTTAGTCCAACTACACCGGCACAAACGGGGCCTAAAAAAATCAAATGTTATTTTTTATTAAAAAAAAATTGTTGACAATCTTACACAATTCAACCTAGTCCCAAACTAAGCTAAGCTCGTACTATGGGTACTAAGTGACGATATAGATCAATAGATACTTAAAATAAAACATCCAAGACCCAAGAACAAATACCTATTCGTGCACATCACACAAATAAATGCCCTGGCCGGGATTCCAACCCGGGAACTCCAGCTTCGTAGGCAGGGTCACTACACTCACTACCAAGTTGGTTGGTAGTACCAACTAAGCTAAAGCGGAGGTCAAATTCGAATGAATTTACTATTATTATTGAGTCGAGCTGCCATTTTTTTTGCGCGCTACCGTAATCGAGAATGTATCAACAAACGCTGTTCTCATATACACGTTCTCATTAGGTCAATAGGTAGCGTGTTCTTGATCTGAAGTGAGGACAAAATAATTTAATCAGCTTCTACAATTCTTACCGGAATGTATTCCAACTCGTAGTAACAGTCTATTTTCGGGTCTGTGCCGGACTCTGAAGGATCGTGTGGCTGATAGGAGGGCCAATGCCATCGACGCTACTTCGCCCGCGTGCATGATCCCATTACGTATTGGAAGTCCCGACACCTAGTCAAAAATTAAGAATAATTTGGACCAATCTGGACAAGATCTGGACTAATTATGAATCCATCAACAAATCATTATTGTAAGGTAAAAATGTATACGCAATTATCATAGGTATCATACCTACGGGTATTAAAAATGAAGAAAAATATACTCACAACCATGTAGGCGTCGCCAATAGTTTCCACTTTGTAAACATCGAAGTTCTCTAGTATGGAGTCGAAACATGTGTAAAGATCGTTCAAGAAGTCAACAACCTGCAATTATTAAGATTAGATCAGGCGGGTGTATGGATTTTGTAACACATTGTTTACTAACTAACTAACTAACTGGGCTGGCACGACGACCCAAAATGAGTCTTGGCCTCCGACACAAGAGCACGCCACTTTGCTCGGTCCTGCGCAATTTCTCGCCAGCTTGCACCAGCTCCGAGCTCACGCAGGTCCGCTTCCACCACATCCCTCCAGCGATACTTGGGGCGACCCACAGGACGTCGTCCGGTCGGTCAGCCCAAGTATGCTCTTTTCACCTGTCGATCTTCTCCCATCCTCTCTAGGTGGCCAAGCCAGCGAAGACGATGTGCTTTGGATTCACCTATAATGTTTGGTTCGGCTACCAGCTCTTCTATTTCGGCATTTTTAAGGATCCTCCAACTCCCATCGTCTCTTTTAACTGGTCCCAGGATTTTTCGGAACACCTTACGTTCTGCTACTAACAAGCTGTGCTCCTCCTTAAGTGTCAACGTCCAGGCCTCACACCCATACATTAAGATGGGGCGGATCACGGTCTTATATATCCGAAGCTTAGCTCGTTTACTTAGGAGCTTGGACGCCAACACCTTGTGAAGAGCAGCACTGCAGCGCAAGGTGTTCTGGATACGGGTGTTGATTTCGTCCTCTCTGGCATGCGTATCAGTAACAATGCATCCTAGGTATTTAAATTTGGAGACTCCCTTGTAAGAGGTTTCTCCTACAGGTAGGTCGACTCGTTTGGCACGGCTGTTTCTGAAGCGCTTCATATGGAGGTATTCCGTCTTTCCATGGTTAATCCTGAGCCCTACTTTTGCTGCTTCTTGCTCCAATATTCTCGCCGACATTACCACCTCTTCACGGTTTTTGCCTAATAAAGCCAGGTCGTCAGCATACCCTATCAGCCTATGTTTTCCGTTTAGATCTATACCGGAATTCTGTGAGAGAAGTTTCTGGACAACATGTTCCAGGACCAAATTGAAGAGCATAGGAGATAAGGCATCGCCCTGCTTTAGTCCGGTACTCACCGTGAAGTCAGCCGTCAGCTCATTACCCACCTTTACCCGCATCCGGCTTTCACTGGTAGCTACTTGTATCATGTCGACGAGTTTCTTGGGGATGTTAAAATTTCTTAATATGGAATACAGGGCGCCACGGTCGATGCTGTCGTAAGCTTTTGTAAAGTCAACAAATAACGAGTGGATGCTCTGGGCGTACTCCCATCTTTTCTCCATGAGCTGTTTGAGGAGAAAGATCTGGTCAATGGTACTACGATTTTTGCGGAAGCCACACTGATAATCGCTAAGGATTTTTTCCATGTACGGCTCCAACCTATTTGATAGTACATATGACAAGACCTTGTACGCGGTAGGAAGCAGAGCAATCCCTCGGTAATTGGAGCATTTTTTCTTACAGCCTTTTTTATGCACCGGGCAGATGATGCCTGTATTCCACTCCTGAGGTTGTCGTTCCAGTTCCCAGATTTTAAGTATGAGTTGGTACAGCTTGGACTGAGCAGTTCCGCCCCCATACTTCCAAACCTCGGATGGCAACTCGTCAATGCCTGGCGCTTTGTTGTTTTTAAGCTTTAAAATAGCGATGCGAACCTCATCGAAAGAAGGAGGTTCGATTTCAAGAGCATTGTCCTGTATTACCATCACAGTTTGATCCTCAACGGGTTGGCAGTTGAGCAAACGTTCAAAGTAGTCACGCCACATAGATTTGATTTCTTCAGGCGATGTTACCAAATTACCCCTATCGTCCATGAGCAATTGTAAAGAGGGACGGTAGCCTTTTCTGAACGATCTCACTTCTTGAAAGAATTTTCTGGAGTTTTGGGCTTTCATGCATACTTCAATGCCCTTCACACAATGATCGAGGTGTTTTCTTTTCTCTCTTTTTTTTTTTTTTTTTTTTGTTTACGCATTCATTAACACATAATTAATCATTTGTTAACACATTGTTTACGCACATAAATAACTGATCTTAGAGTAAGGTAGTAAGGTTAACTGAACACGAGATTTTGAAAATGTCTAGTTGTGTTGTTGTTCGGGATATGACCCCTCAGCCCCAAGTGATCAGCAATGGACCGGCAAATTAACTGGATTCATACCTTCATAATAGAAAACTGCTTGAAAAGAGGCCTAAAGCAAAGGCTTGGTCACACGGCGTGAGCGACGCGAGAGGGGACGCCGCGCAACTTTACCGCCGCCACAGACGGTCGCTTCGCGTCGCGCAGCCTGTATTGCGTCGCAAATCTGAGGGCCTACCGCGAAACCAAAACCAAAGAAGTTCGAATATCTCCCTCTGGCGACCGAATCTGCGAGTGCGACACTGGACGAAATATTCGAACTTCGTTTTCGGTTCGCGGTAGGCCCTCTGTAACCGTACCCGTACGTTTCGGTGCGCTACGCGGACGTCGCGCGCGCTATGTGACCAAGCCATAGTTACTGTAATCATCTTAACCTGTAAGGGGGTGCTTTCTGCGGACATTGCAGTGAAACCGACGATATCGCTGAAGTAGATCGTGACGGAATCGTAGCTCTCGGGCATGACTCGACGGCCGCGCTTTAGTTGGTCGGCCACCGGCACTGGTAGCATCTCTTCTAACAAAGCCTCTGGAATGGAATGGAATGTTAATTGCTTGCCCGTAAAAGTTGAACCAGCCTTTGAATTATGTTATAAGTTAAACTTGAAAATTTGGCAACAAATAGGTAGGCATATATAGTAAATAGTTAACTACCTGCTTACTAGAAAATGTAATAAGCCAACTCAAGCTAAATGATTATAATATCTGATGCTGTTTTTAGGGTTCCGTACCCGAAGGGTTTTAAATTCTAGACATTAGGTGCCTTTACCTGTCTTTTTCTTCTCTTCCTGAAGTTGGTCGGTCCGCTCATCCACCAACACTTCTAAATTATTGGCATACTTTTCCATCATGGCTATCATATTGTCGAATATATTTGGTTTCCTGTAATAGACCAAAAGGGTTAATTTAGTAAAATTCAATTCTTGTAAGAACATGAGGTTTGGTAACAGAACTATGGTTCGAACACTTGACTGAGACAGTGCCTATGAAGGTACAGGGTTGAGCAAAGAACATTAATGCTCTGTGGGGTTGAGGAGGGAGACGGAGACGACAAATGGGTCCGGTGAGGTAGCGATAGCGGGCGCTCAGCAAAGTGCCCCTTTGCCCTCACCCCCCGCGCCCCTGTTAGCCTGTTACGTCGTAGGCACAGTGTTACCCCCTTATTCATCAAAACAATTTCAGCAAAATTGCCGCAAAACTCGTTTATCCTAATTTGTAATTTTGGCATAATGACAAAGTGACAGATTAGGACAAACGAGTTTTTGCGGCAATGAAATTTGTTAGTGAGAAAGGGACCAAATATAGTTTCGTTAAGCTAACGCCTGCTAGTTTTATGAACAAGGGAGTTAATTATTTAAGTCGTTGGTGTAGGTCAGTCATTGGTTAATTCGACTCCTTACATTCCTTTCCGTAAGGGTCTGAGTTTGGTCCTTATGGCTTTGAAGTCAGGTCTCGCGGCAGGGTCTTCCGCCCAGCACTCTACACAGCACTCGCGCGAGCAATCGAACTGAGCCGCAAGGGCGTCTACTGGTGGTCTGGAAATAATTTAGGTAAATTTTATAATATCTTTGTAATATATTAAACAGGTAGCTGCAGAGAAAAGGTACCCCCCCTGCATAGAAATTTGTATGCACGGGGTGTCAGGTTTCTCTGCAGCTGACAATACTACGTGCCTTTATTCATCTCTATAGTGCTTCTAAATTAGCTCAGCTACCGTGACAGCTGTCATAACAGTAAAATTAAGTATGTCATGCAAGAAGCTTATATAAGCTTGCTGATATCATGTTTGTCGCTTTACAGTTGCAGTTACCACCGTACCCAAGGTATGTTAAAAATATAAGAGTTGATTTCTGCATGTTTCGCCGTCCATAATGACAGTCGAGTTCAATAATAGTACATTACTTACCAAGGGCGGTAAAACAAAGAATGTGAATGTGAAAGGCTCGGCGGATAGATATGCCATTTGAGGCTTTCTTTATTACCGCCCGTGGTAAGTACAAAATTTAATATCACCCCCGGGCCAGGAAATGGTGTGCATCTCATACAGCACCAGCGCCAACGCATACACTACTCGTCCGCGGCCGGTGACCCTGCACACGGCTTCAACGGGGTCGGGTTGCCCCAAACGGCGGAACGGAGCAGCACGGGCGCTAGGTAAACCAGGCCTAAAATACCCCGCCGTCCTTGTATCATACGTACCTACCTGTAAGGCAGTGACTCGGCTACCGCCAGCCGGCGCAGCAGCGCGGGCGCTGGCGGGGCGTCGGGACCGAACGGGCCGCGGCGCGTGTGCATCTCGTACAGTACCAGCGCGAACGCATACACGTCCGCGGCTGGGGAACCCGGACACGGCTCCGGCTCCGACGCTGTCGGGTTGCCCCAGCCGGCGGAACGGAGGAGCTCAGGTGCCAGGTATACTAAACCTGAAATTACAATCATCATCTTCAGCCCGTAATCGCCCACTGCTGAGCATAGGCCTCTCTTCTTGTACGCCACTCGTCCCTGTCCCTTGCTAGTCTCATCTAGATGTTGGAAGGTGTGATGTGACCTCGTCGAACTAACCTTGTCTATGGACATTTTTAAATGATAATACTATAAAATAGGTGACACGTTCTATTTTATGACTTATTATTGTGTTTTCTCAGACATAAACAAACATGTTTTAAATTCACGTTTTATTTTCTATTAGCTCGAAACATCGTATTGCCTTCTCCCAATTTCCTTGATCATTCCTCTATCAGTGGTAGCAGAGCGTTTGGGAAAATGTAAGAGCAGAAATAAAACTAAAAAGTGAGAAAACAAAATGGCAAGTTTTCGAAGCATCGAACCGATGATCGAACCATTAAGTAAATCGAACTACGATACGTGGTGCTTACAAGCACAAGCGATTCTCATTAAAAGTGATTTGTGGGAATACGCAAGTGGCGAGAAAACGTTAGCCGAGAGTTCGACTGCTGCTGAAAAGAGTACTTTCAACAAGGAAGACTTAAAGGCAAGGTCAGAGCTTTTGTTACTCATATCTCCACCTGAACTCAAACAAGTCAAAGGCTGTAAAACGGCTAAGGAGGTATGGGATGTATTGAAGTCAGTCCATCAAAGTTCAGGGCCAGCAAGAAAAGCTACCCTATTAAAACAACTAGTCCTGAAGAAGATGACAGCTCAAGAAGAAGTAAGAGATCATCTGAATAATTTTATGGACGTAGTGAGTAAACTTGAAGACATGGATGTCAAAATTCATCATGAATTGCTAAGCATAATGATGTTGTACAGTTTGCCTACAAATTTTGACAGCTTTAGAACGGCTATTGAGTCGAGAGATGTCCTGCCTAATCCAGAAACCCTTAAAGTAAAAATAGTGGAAGAATATGAAGCAAGGAGGCAAAATGAACCCCAGACTTCAGAGGCATTTTATGTCAAACCGAAAAAAGAAGGATTATGGTGCAAGAACTGTAACAAAAAAGGGCATTCAACACAGGATTGTTGGTCAAAGAACAAATCCAAGAAAATTGTCAAGAAAAGTCAAGAAAAATCGAATAATATTTGCTTGACAACTGAAATGTCAAGAAAGAACAAAAGCAGATCGTTTTGTTTTGACAGTGGATGTACGTCGCATATGACAGGTGACAAAGAATTATTCTCAGAATTGAATCCAGCTTCAGACACGCTAAGATTAGCTTCAGAGAAGCATACTGCGGAAGTTCATGGAAAAGGGAAAGTCACATTCTACACCGACGACTGCAAATATGATCTAGCTGATACACTGTACGTACCAGACTTGGCAAATAACCTAATGTCAGTCAGCAAAATAACTGATCATGGTTTGAAAGTATTATTTGAAAGAAACCAAGCCAGCGTAATTAAAAATGATAGTGTCGTCATGAAAGCTAAAAGAATGAACGGATTATATTATTTTGAATTTGATGAGCCGACGGAGACAGCAAACTTCACGCCTAGAGCTGAAAGTGAAATCATGAAATGGCATAAAAAGTTGGGTCATGTCAATGAAAGAGACCTGAAACTAATGCTGAACAATGAAATGATGAGAGGACTAAATTTCAAAGAAAAAACACTTGAAACATGTGAAACCTGCATCAAAGGAAAAATGTCCACGCTACCATTTCAAAGTCATGGAGAAATAATGTCTACCGAAGTTCTACAAATAATTCACAGTGACGTTTGCGGCCCTTTCGAACATGAATCATTGGCCGGATCAAAATATTACGTCACATTCATAGACGACTACACTCGTTACTGCTGTGTATACTTCATAAAGGAAAAGAGTGAAGTAATCGAGAAGTTCAAGGAATATAAGAATAATGTTGAACTGTTCCATAAGAAGAAAATACAGAATCTTCAATCTGACAATGGAGGTGAATACAGGTCAAAGGAGTTTGACAATTTACTCAAACACTATGGAATAAACCGAAGGTTGACCGCACCCTACACTGCCCAGCAGAATGGCTGCAGTGAAAGAAAAAACAGATCATTGATGGATAAAGCAAGATGCTTAATGATAGATTCCAACGTCCCACAATATCTATGGGCAGAGGCGGTGAATACTGCCAACTATTTGATAAACCGTAGCCCAGCAAGAGCTCTACGAGGAAGCTCACCCTATGAAAAGTGGGTAGGAAGAATACCATCAGGAAATCACCTACATGTATTCGGACATAAAGCTTTTGCGCTAAACAAAACCCGAAGAGGAAAGTTGACAGCCAAAGCTGTGGAAGGCGTATTTATAGGATATACAAGAAATGCAAAAGGCTTCAGAATATATATTCCAGAGAAGAATGACATTATTATCAGCAGAGATGTACGAATAATAGATAAGATGTACTACAACAGAATATCTGCTGAAGGAAATAATGACTTCAAACCGGAACCTGAAACTGAGCAAATAGATATCGATTTTACGCCAGATAACTCTAATAAAAATTTAACTTTTCAGGAACACAGTCTACCTTCTTCCGATTCATCTTTGCAGCCCGGAGCTAATGAAGAGCCAACTGAACCACTGCCCTCCACCTCAAGTGGACGACCACAAAGAGTAGTGAGGCAACCAGGATGGACAAAAGATTATGAGCTAAGTGGTTGTGTAACTATGCACGTGTCTGAAAATAATAATGACTGTTCTTTGCTTACATATCAAGAAGCGGTGACAGGCACGGACAAGGAAAATTGGGAGAAGGCAATACGATCTGAAAAGGAATCACTCGAAAAGAACAAAACTTGGGAAATTGTTGACAAGTCGGAAGCTAAAGGACACAAAATTCTATCCAACAAATGGGTATTTCGAATAAAAGATGATGGAACGTACAAGGCAAGATTAGTTGTACGTGGCTGCGAGCAAAAAGGCACTCTGGATTTTGAAGAAATATATAGTCCCGTCGTAAGTCAATCTGCACTAAAGACGTTACTAGCTATTGCCGCATCTAAAAATTATTACTTCATGACTTTTGACGTCAAGACCGCATTCTTGTACGGCGAACTGTCAGAAGAAGTTTATATGAAACTACCTATTGGATATGACACTGGCTGTAATGCAACGGAAAAAGTTTGCCGATTGCGAAAGTCATTATATGGTCTAAAACAAGCACCGTTCACATGGAACAAAACTTTTACTCAATCAATGTTAGATTTTGGTTTTAAAGCGATTAAAACCGAAAGATGCGTTTTCGCAAACGAAGACAAGTCAATTATAATTGGATTATTTGTCGATGACGGTTTAGTCATAGGACGAGACAGAAAGAAGATAAATAATTTATTGAAAAAACTTGAAACCAGATTTGAAATGAAAAAGATTGAAAATCCCAAGACGTATCTCGGCATGGAGATCGAAAATACCAATGAAGGAATAAAATTAACTCAAACTGGTTATGTTAGCGACATGCTGAAAAAATATAAGATGGAAAATGCGAAACCGTGTGACACACCTGGAAGTAACGCCGATGAAAAGTCGAAACAGGAAACTGCCCAGGAGAAGGAGTACCCCTATAGGGAGGTAGTGGGAAGTTTACTTTATCTTTCCACACGAACTCGACCAGATATCGCCCAGGCCGTAAATCAAGCTAGTAGGAAGGTCGAAAACCCAACTCGAGCAGACGTCACCAAAGTGAAAAAAATATTAAAATATTTGGGTGGAACTAAACATAAAGGAATAATTTTCAAACGGCACAGCCCGATAGAGAACATAGATGCATATTCAGACTCGGATTATGCTGGAGATCCACTCACAAGACGAAGCACATCTGGCTCCGTGCTGATGATAGCGAATGGACCGATATCATGGGCATCCAAGAGACAGCCTATAGTGGCCCTATCGTCGACGGAGGCAGAATTTATAGCAGCAGCAGAATGCTGTAAAGAAGCGCTGTATATAAAATCTCTGTTAAAGGAAATAACCGACTATGAAGCAAAAGTAAACTTGCACGTCGATAACCAAAGTTCGATTCAACTGGCAAAGTCTGGTTCCTTTAACAAGCGATCAAAGCATATAGATGTGCGATACCACTTCATCCACGAAAACTTCGTGCAAGGTCTGATCACCATCAGCTACTGTCCCACAGAGATCCAGTTAGCTGACATAATGACAAAGCCACTGTCAAAGGTGAAATTTGGAAGACATTGTTCCAGGCTGATGTGTGGATAGTAACTTATCACAGGGCAACAAGAGTCCACATCAGGAGAAGGTGTTGGAAGGTGTGATGTGACCTCGTCGAACTAACCTTGTCTATGGACATTTTTAAATGATAATACTATAAAATAGGTGACACGTTCTATTTTATGACTTATTATTGTGTTTTCTCAGACATAAACAAACATGTTTTAAATTCACGTTTTATTTTCTATTAGCTCGAAACATCGTATTGCCTTCTCCCAATTTCCTTGATCATTCCTCTATCACTAGAAGTGACCCGCGATCTTTTTCATGTCGTCAATCATCGAAATTACAATGCACTATAAATACTCTTTATTGCACAACCACAACAAAAATAAGACAATAACACAGTATTTACATAATAACAACCACCACCGCACCACCATTACTGTATTAGACCTGAAATTGTTCCATTTCCGTCAACATTACCAGCCGTACCTAATAGAGGTGACGGTTGTGAGCCTACATTGAAAAACTAATGCACTACCAACATAGGTACCACGAAAATTCTATCACCAACAAAAAACCTTAGCTGTACATTCGTATTTCTGAATCCCCTATCGCTTACGGATGCGTGAGTGGTAGCAATAGGGATACGTTTGCACCCTTTGAATACGAAACCATTAAAATGGGTCACCTAGTATGCTACCTTCCCTCTGTTGAATGTTTTTGCCAGATGTAGGTAGGCCTATAAAAACCCCCGACAAAGAAGTATTAACTTCAAAATACGGCCCGGAAAGATTGAGACAGCTTTATAGCTAGCGCTCTCGTTTAAATAAAGGAGGCAGGTGGTGTAGTAGCTAGCATCTCATATGAATGGCAAACGTAGGTAATAGTAATGTTGTTTAAAGTTTATTTCATGCACGACACCTGCTGCTATGACGACGCCTGTTGCTGATTCATGGTTGTATCCACCTGACGAAGCCTGCGTAGCGGATTTGGATTTATCTATGTCTTACTTCTCTATATTTGGTTAATAAATGTATATGTTTTTTCATGCACTACTTAATGTCGCAGCTACATTTTATGCGCAAAACAACTTAGAAGTATTTTGTCTTCAGAGACTTGCATAGTCTTATTAAGATCTAACGCACACGAGGAGCTTAGCTATTTTCAATGAGTTCTTAAAACCGCCGTCAACTTCGATATTTCCGAGTTGACGTTACGCCCATTTAGTTCAAATAGGTATTCCTTAAGTCAGTATAGTAAAATATGCGTACTTAGCAGTGGCGGCGCGTCAAAAATATTCTTAGGGAAGCCGGAAATAATTTGCCTTTCTTATTCTTAATGGGTCGTAGGAAAAGAACTGGACTGGCTGAAAATTAGGCAAGCCGGTGGGAATCGAGTTGTATGGACGCTCCGCCACTGGTACTTAGGAGCATAAGCTTACACCGCGCGTTCCGTACAATTGCGCATAGATTAGTATGAGATGCGCTGTGGAGGGGCGCGTCGTCGTGGATGGCGCGCTCTACTCGTATACCTACTCGTAGGTAAGTAGACTAGGTAGGTACCCATTAACGTATGAAATTTTTAAGATGATATTTAATCATGTTTAAAACCAGATCAGAAGTCTTTAGCTTGATGACCCTATTAGTCACAAATTTTATGTTTGAATTAATGCACCACAGTCAGCTATTTCTCTTAGGCTAGGTACTATTTAGTTCCAAATTTGCAAGCATCTACTATTTTGCTATAGTTACCTACAAAAAATATTTCAAAATCACCGATAAAAGCATGACTTACTCTCAATATGCGATCGGATTGCGTTAGGTTCTGTGGGCGGCAATTCCCCGGCGCGGAAGGCTTGGAGGCCGAAGTCTGCGAGCTTGACGACCCAGCGCGCGTCCACAAGGCAGTTGGAAGGACGCAGCGCTCCGTGGTACTGCAGCGGTGATTCGTGGATGAAGATCATGCCCTGCGACCATATTACAATGACTTACGAAGTTGGAGGCCCGGGGTTCGAATCTCTGGTCAGGGTATTGAGGGTCTGATGGACACGAATATTTGTTCCTGAATCATGGCGTTTTCTATGCATTTAAGTATCTATCTATTTATATAAGTACCTATGTATATCGTCGCTTAGTACCCTTAGTAGGTACAAAAGTTTTGCTAAGTTTGGAACTAACTATAGGTCGATTTGTGTAATACTTATTGTCCACAAATACCTATTTATTATTTATTTATGAATGCGTGTTAAGGCAGCTAGAAAAGAATTGCAGACAAGGGTCGCTTTAGGATTAGAATACCTAGCTAGATTAAAAAGTAGAAGCGAAGCGTTTCCCTTGGGTTGACGGCGAAAAAAACAAAACAAAACAATCTTTTGTTATGAAATCGTACATCGGCGACACCGGTAGCCAAGGAGTTAACTGATCCGATATTTGTAATTTTTCTACCGCTCGTATTAGAGACAGGTGCATACAATTTATAGTAACCTATATTGATTTGATTTGAAATTGCTCGATTTTCACACATTATTATTATAAAGTAAAAAGGACTCTTAATCGCGTACAATCAAATTTATTTACATTTTTTGACGTTGGATATGCGTCACAACACAACATTAGGTACCTTGCGAGTTGCGAGCTGACTGGCTCGCGATCAACTATGTTGAGACGATATGTCGTCTATAGCTAACTCAAAATATGTCCCGACTCTTATGTCGACGAATGAAGGTTTCATAACTATTTATGAGGAGACTCTTTCGATACAATTTTGCTCACTGAAATAGCTTTAGGAAAGACAAGCGAGAAATAGCATCAAGACATTAATTAAAACATGATTTAGTTACCCTGATTATATCTCCGACTAACGACGCGATAAACATATTGTCCAACTTGATATCTTCATTTTCAAGTATATCCTGCAAATAAATCCACAATAAAGTTTCCGAGAGCAGATGTTTTCTAATAAAATCAAATACTTATTGCGTCTCGTAAAGTAAGGTACCTTCAGGCTTCCCCGGGTGCAATATTCCGACAGAGCGCATACGTTTGGCGGTTCGATGCAAGCCCCGACAAAACCATTTACATTATCGTGTTGTAAATCCCGCATCTGAAAAAACAAACAAAACTTAGCCTACTACATCATTTCGTTACCAAGTTTCAAACTAGATTTATTTGTGCCAACGAGAGATAAATACTAAGTAATAAGGTATAGGTAATTAGTATCAGCCAAAGTAGCTAAATATATCGCAATAATAGGTCTTTATTACCGGAGTAAAGATACGATATAATTGGCTACTTTGGCAGCTCCATGCCACAAAACAAAATACGCCTATAGTTAATAGTTTCTTTCATATTAGAATTCTCTCACCCGGGACAAGGGCTCGGTAGTCCAACTGTTCGTATTGAAATTGAATCTGAATTGAGTTCGCTCAGGCGTATCTGAACGCTTGAAAATAAATTAAATACCTACGATTTGAATTATTGATGTCAGAATAGACGCCCAGGCAATGTTACTCGTAAATTACGAGTAAACTATCTATGTATAGTAGATTGTTAACCAAGGGTTGAAAGCGACCCATTTCAGGCGTACGTTCGAGCGCCAATAGTTCGAGGCTGAAATGGGTGGTTTCAACCGAGTTAAACACTCTGCTTTTCATTCCGAATACGAGGAAACTAAAAAAAAATGTTTTTTACTTAAAATTCAAAATTAATGTAAAATTTGAAATCCTTATCCCCGGGTTAGTCGAAATCGAGTATAATGACGATTTTTGACAAAAAAAGATATTTTTATAACTTAAAATTCAAAATTAATGTAAAATTTGAAATCCTTATCCCCGGATTAGTCGAAATAATAAAGATAATAATGATGATTTTTCGCAAAAAAAAATTTTTTTGACTTTTAATTCAAAATTTATATAAAACTTGAAATCCTCATCCCCGAATTAGTCGAAATCGAATATAATGATGATTATTAGCAAAAATTTTTTTTTTCCTTTTTTCTTTTTTTTACTTATAAATTCAAAATTAATATAAAATTGGAAATCCTGGTTGGCATTGGCTGATTTGGCTGTCGACGTGTTTTGTGATTGGTGGAGTCAATGTGGTGAAGCATTTGGATTGGTTAATTTAAAATGTTTTGGAATCAGAAATACGTAGGTATATATGTTAGCCCGTGGGGCGAAATGGCCCACTTTCAACCCGCTCCTTAGGTCAAATATGACCCACTTTCAGAGTATGAGGAATGAAAAGTTAATATAATGAATATGATCGAAATCCAGCTATAAAGCCATACGAAACTGTTTCCACGAGCACGCAGTAGGTAGAATTATCATCAACGGCCTTTCATTTTGACTTCGCCGCATCAGAATGAAAATTCGTGCGACTTTGCCGACCGGAAGGTACTCATTTACCCGTGTATTTTCGCTCTTTGTGATGCTCTACCCGATAGCGAAGGGAATTTATTTTAACCGGAAGAACTGAGCAAATACCAAGTACCTATCCACCTAAGTTAGAGCTCTCTAACACCTGAACAAATTGACATTATTTACCGTTCGTCGAATTGCACCCACTCGAGACCCTCACCTTTTCTCAATCCGTCTCGAGTTATTTCAGAGTTTACAAAAGATAATATAAAAAAGGTTTACTTAAAGAATATATTATTACTTTTCGTAAGTAGTTTTTAGGCAGTTATAACGTAACTTAATAAAACACCAAAATATAGTAAGGTATATTTTTTAATTTCAAGAAAACTCCAAAATGAAATCCAGTTTCTTCAGTTATCTATGTTATGTTATGCTACAGCCTATGAAGAAATCAGAACACGTACCTAAATATTTGTTCGGAACAACAACATAATTTGCTGATGTTTGTGCTCATAATAATATATTGAGATTTATTCTTATTATGTGACCTAGGTAGGAGGTAGAAATATCGTAGGTGGGTAAAACAAATGTGAGTAAGAAAGTGATTTGTCTCAGTCAAGGCCTGCTCGTCATATTCCCAAATACGCCGTCAAGTATATTTTGTTTATTTTGTGGCACATGAAGCTTTGGGTGCTCTTTTTCTTGTCAAAGATACTTGAAGGGGCTTCTGTGGGTTACCCTCATCTAGCATAATATTATTTGTCAGAAATACACTTTTTGCTGAATTTTCTTTTCTCAAAAACCTTTTTTTTTTCAGAAGCCGTTTACTTTTGAGGTACAGCAAAATGGTTATTTTGTAGAACCCGTCGTGTGAAATCACGATAAACGACAAGATAAATCATCTGTCACTTTCTATCGAGTGGTATCAGAGAGTAACAGATGTTTCATCTTGTATATATATGTGTGATAGACGATCAAGCTATCGCGCGACCATTCATAGACCCCCATCAAGTCTACCTACGTCTAACCTAACCTAACCTAAGTAGATTATCTCATTATCATACCACGACTATAGTGTTTATTCCTTTTACTTAAAATTCACAGCCATAAATAGTATCGATTGTATTGACAATCAATCCATAGTTAATTTTGCTTCAGTAGATAGCTTTACAGAACTTTCAGACTCATTTAGTGGAAATAAAGATTTAAATTTAGTCCATGTCAACATACGTTCGATTAAAAAACATTTTAACGAATTATTGGTAGCATTAGACAGTAACATGAACACTTTAGATATATTAGTAATTACCGAAGCGAATATAAATTACTCAGATTTGTCATTTTATAATATTGAAGGCTTCAATTTAAATGTAGTAACTCGTGAAGGGAGGCGGGGGGGCGGCGTGCTGGTGTACTCGCGCGCCGCGCTCGCGGCCGCGCCCGTCGCCGCGCATGCGCGCTGTTTTACCACGGCGGAGTGCGTTTCCATAACCACAGAATGCAACAACGAGCGTATCTACATTATATCTATTTACAGACCACCAAAAATACAGAACCAAGATAAAAAAGTACAATATATCAATGAATTACACTCTCTACTACAATCCTTACCTCCAACTTCTAAAGTAATTTTGTGTGGTGACATTAATTTTAATATCCTGGACATAAACAATAGTCATGTAATTGCTTATGAAAGTTTGTTATCAGAGTTTGGATTTATTAACTGCATAAATAGCGTTACCAGACGAGAAATATTAAATGGAGCTGTAGTAGAATCTTGTTTGGATCATATATATATTAGAGGACTTAGTGATAACATTAACTCAGCTGTAATTAAACACAAAATTTCTGATCATTACTTCATCTCGGTAGCAGTAGCATGGAAACATACTCCGTCGGGAGCGCCGTGTACAACGCCACCTGACGGGCGAAGTCCGCGGCGCACGGGCGGCGGAGGGCCGGCCGCGCCCGCGCCCGCGCGCGCTCCTGGCAGTACGCGCCGCGTCCTTGACAACCGATTAGTGAGAGAAAAGTTACTTGCTACTAACTTTGAGGAACTATTATCCATTGAATGTCCCAAAGAATTATATAAAGCTTTCTGTAATCTTTTTATTAATATATATAATGATTGTTATAAGATTGTTATTGTGGGTACAAAAAGAGATAATAAAGGGTGGATTAATTCTAAGCTAAAATTTATGATTAAAGAGAGAGATAGACTATTCGATACATGGAGCTACGAACCAAATAATATGTTAAAGCGTATTACATATACAAAATATAGAAATAAATGTTTTAAAATAATATCTAAGGCAAAAAGTGATTATGATAAGAAGTGTATATTAGACTGCAATAATAATATTAAGAAAATATGGGATAAAGTCAATACTATGTTAGGAAACGACAAAAAGTCGTTAGATTCCATAATACTTAATAATATGAAAACACAAAGTAGTATTAAGAATATCTGCAATGGGTTTGCGGAAACATTTTCTAATGAAATAGATCTCATTAAACATAGTTGCAATGAAAAATGGTTGGAGAGGAAAGAGTACGCAAAAGAATCGGACGTGTGTATGCGGTGGCAGCCGGTGAGTAGCAAAACAATGATGCGAGTCATTAATAGTATGAGCTCTAACAAGTCTCCCGGTTGTGATGGCATACGCATGCGCGATTTGAAAACGATATCCGATAGAGTAAGTCCTATCTTAGCTAAGTTAGTTAATATGTCAGTAAGCAGATTTTGTTTCCCAGAAGGTCTTAAACAAGCAATAATCCGACCAATACATAAAAAAGGTGACTGTAAATCATATTCCAACTATAGGCCTATTGCGATACTTTCTAGCGTAGACAAAGTTATTGAGAAGTGTATTGTTAACCAATTAAGTTCCTACTTACAGAAGAATAATATATTAAACAAATGTCAACATGGTTTCCAAAAGGGCAAAAGTACAAGCACGTTACTATCAAATTTTACTGATGAGATTAATGGTTATTTAGCAAATAAACAAGTTGTTGTAGCTGTATTTTTCGATTTTCGGAAAGCATTTGACACCCTGGAGACTAATACACTTATCGATGCCATGAGGGAGTGCGGGGTGGGTGAGCCGCTGAGCCAGTGGTTCAGTGACTACCTCACCGCGCGCTCCTACCGCGTGAAGGTGGGGTCGACGCTGAGCGACGAGCGGCGGGTGCGGTGCGGGGTGCCGCAGGGCTCGGGATGCGGCCCGGTGTGCTACCTGATGCACGTGAACAGCCTGTGCGGCGTGCTGCGGCACTGCTCCCCGCACATGTTCGCCGACGACCTGTGCGTGCTGCGCGCCGGCGCTGCCGCCGACCTGCCCGCCACCTGCCGCTCGGTACAGCAGGACGTTGACGCCGTAGTCAAGTGGTCGCACGACAATGGCATAGTTTTAAACGCTGATAAAACCAAATTACTAATTCTACACTCACCTTATTTAATCCCTTCATATTCGCCAGAGCCTACAATAGTTACGCATGATTTCTCCTGTTTCCATAATAACCTAGTTCCATGCCAATGTAAGCCAATTGAGCGTGTTAAATGCATGACTTACCTTGGCATGAAAATAGATGAAAACTTTTCATGGACATCTCACGTAGAGCATATATGTAGTAAATTAAGAGTCCTACTTGGTAGATTTTATCACCTAAGATATAGAGTCCCATTAAGCACCCTAAAATGTATTTATTTATCACTAGTCGAATCGATTATAAGTTACTCTCTAGATTGCTATGGCCTCACTTTTAAAACGAATTTGGAAAAAGTTGTAAAACTGCAAATTAGATTCCTCAAAATCTTAGTGAGTAATAAAACCAAAAATAAATATAAAAATGATTATTATAAGTTATTTAAAATATGTAAAATTCTTCCGGCAACCCTAAGACACAAATATTTATTATTAGTAAATCAACACGGCAATCAAGAGAGCAACTTATCTCAAATGAGCCAAAAATATGGCACCAGGTCTGTAGCTGCAGGTAAGTATGCTGTACTCCGAGTAAGCAATTACTATGGGGACAGACTCATCAAAAAGCGCTTACCATACTTACTTAACGCATTACCTGCGGCTATTAGAAATGAGACTAACAAAAATAAATTTAAAAGAGCTTTGTTACGACATTACCTCAACAGTATTTAAATATATTATATTTAGCTATCTGTCTACTTCTTTGCCACAACATTTAAGCCTACATTTTTAGCACTTTAAGTACTGTTTATTTATATCTTTTAGCACTTTAAGTACCTACCTCCGCATAGTTCCTAACATTAAGTTATATTGTAATAGAATAGACTCATGGATCCCACAGTCAAACTGTGCAAACAGTTTTGCGGGACGATGTACTTAGACATAAGTTTTTGTCAATTGTTTTTAATTAATAAATAATAAAAAAAAAAATACCAGAAAAGTAGGTTTCTTTGACGAAGGCCCTCCAGGATCCTACGAAAGTGAGTATACCTCTAAGATGTAACACATATTACGTTGCGCAGAGATATATGTAGCTACATCCGTGTTGAGTATTTTCCTCATAAACAAGGATACAATAACATAAATTACAAGTCCAAATGTTTCCTTCATCAAGAAATGTCATTCTGTTATCCACTATTCGATAACGCGTACATTCAGCCTTCAACAAAAGTTTCGCTACCTATTTTTTCCTCCTTGGAGACTCCTTCAATTATGTCAGTTGAACGCGTCGCTAACTAAATCTATATAGGCAATAAATACAACCTTTTGTACAGCTTTGCAAATGAACATTATTACAGACGAATAGGCAAATGGAAAGTCTTTTTCTCAGAACAAAGAATTCCATTTCAAGAAAAATGCGTTGCAATTAGTGATGTGCCGCGGGAATATTCCCCTGGGGAATATTCCCGGGGAATATTCCCCAGGGGAATATTCCCAGTAAATTCCTTTGTGCCCGGGAATATTCCCCAAACCGGGGAACAATAAAATAGTAAAAAATATAATAAATTAAATCATAAAATATGATAGTAGTGGTATAGTTAGGTCCAATATGGCGCAGTATTAACATAGATGGATTAATCTCGAAAATAAAAGGAAGGAAGTTTGATGCAAATGTAAGTTCTTCATGATTTACAACTGTGGGTAAGAGTTGTAAATTGTAAATCATGAAGAAGAAGCACTTACATTTGCATTAAACTTCCTCAATACCTGGAGTTTCCAGAGGAAGTTGAAGCATTAAGGTCGAAAACTGCTAGAGAAAGGAAGCCGATTACTGTCACTAACACCGTTCCTAGATGACGCGCACAAGAAGACTTTACACAGAGGTCCTCAACTAATGACTACATACCTGAGAGAAAGATACTGGCTTATTGACGCGGGAAACGCGATTAAGGTCTATGTGATAAACGTACGCATGAGCCCAAGGCGAGGGCCAAAATCGTTCAAAGCATGTACCTATCAAACTATCAACATTATCATGCATTTTGCACGTCATCAAAGGTTATCCACATTGAGTGTGTGCCTAATATGGAAATAGAAGCCTTTATGGCCGCATTTATATGATTTAAGTACTTCATGAACAGGATTGGTCAAAGAGATGTGGAGTTACCACGAAAATAATTTCGTCGCTGCGAGTAATGAGCTACTGGAGACCTGAAGTCTTGGTATATCATCAATCCCTGTCGAACTTGCCGCAATCCTTGACATCGAGGGTATGCCATGGAAATTTATATCAATAATGGAGGTTTGTGGAAAGCGTATCAAATTTAATCTGGAAAGAACCATGCTACGTACACCTACTTTCGAAGATCGGAACATCTTTCTTATACAAATAGAGGTGAATCCAATTTCTAGACTTAAGCGATCGACACCATTAAGCCATCGCCCTTAAGCTTTTAAGCGATCGCCCTAATGACTTGGTGCCAATGATACCTGCACATTTTATAGTTGGCAAACCACTGGGGTACTGCCCCTCCCAGACAGAAATTTCACAGAGCATAAAGTACAATTTGAGTAGTACTTAGTCACGTTGGCAACACATTCAAAAAATGTTCATCGGAATACTTAACCAGATTACAGTAATGCAATGCGCAAGAGTTCGAGATTGGGGTCCTAGTACAGATCAAAGGCCAGAGGTACCGACCTATCAAATGGTTACTAGGACGATTTCTACAGAAGCACCATGGACAAGATAACTTGACGCGTACTCACATTTTATTTGCGCACTATGTCAGGCGTGTTAACCCGTACGATTTCGAAACTTTGTCCATTACCTGACGGAGTAACAGGACTCCGTTTTTTAGGCTCGAGTATGTAGAAGTTAGCCTAATTTCCTGGCAGGTGGCGCTGCTGAGACCTAAACGTGACAGTTTTTATTCAAAAAACAATTATATTGCGTGCAGCGTTATATTGTACGTTCGGATTCGCAGTAATAATTGCTTCATTTTGAGTATACGCCAAAAAACTAAAAAAAAAATACAAGCAATAGGTAGTTTATATTACAAAAATTAACCTATAGGACACGGCTAACAGAAAAATAAGCATACTGACTGACCAAAAATCATGATTGAAGTGCAAACACAAATGAAGAAAAACTTGCACAAAGATTGTACCTATGGAGAGAGCTTGCCCTACCCCTCGCCTTAAATAGTCTCGTTTATAACATACAAATAAATTCCAACACACCATAAATGGTTTTTGGTAAACATAGAGAATGTTCACAGGGACATAATGCATATTCAGGGGAACATTGGGGAATATTCCCGGGCACATTGGGAATATTCCCAGGGAACATTGGGAATATTCCCGGGAACATTGCGAATATTTGTAAGGAGGTGACTATTTTATTATATTTGTCTAGTAATCAAGAAAACAACACTTTACTATTCGTACAATACATTAAAATGGTTGTTGTATGCACGTGAGTCTTAAATTCCCCTATATTCCCCGTCGGGGAATATTCCCGGGGAATGTTCCCGGGAATATTCCCAGTTGGGGAATATTCCCGGGAACGGCACATCACTAGTTGCAATTACCTGGCTCAATGGTTTGACCGAAACGGTTTCAACGTTGTTGATGTCACGGGGCTCAAAATATTTTTATAAATAAAAGGAATAATCAAAGCAGCTGCTTGTCCTATGTAGACTATTAAATAATGACTAGTTTTGTAACCATGTTATGCACTATCTATTACAATTTTGTTTTCCTCAAAATCCATAATTAAAAGGAGAAGAAATTAGGTCACCAAGTCACCCTTATTTTTGCTCTTGCAACTATTGTACTAGTGCATTTTTTTACGGAATAATATGAAAATGTGTAATCTTCATTTCAAAATATTGCAGTAAACGTGGTTTGCAAACTTTTCTTACTTTTTTTGGACCAAAACCTTGTTTTATGCCAATTTTCGCAGATTTTCGGACGTGGGCGAAGAGCCCATTATATTGAGCTAACACTAAAAAGCAACACAAAATTTTGGCGACCGTCGAGCCTTAAATCATTCTTTGGGCAAGTGTACGTACTTACGTATGTACTTACTGTTTTGAGCTCTTTCTTGATCTCCCTCGTGATATCGATATGGTGTCTGCGGATCCTCTTCACGGCGAGCAGTCGTCCACGATACAAAGCGACCTCAGTGAAAATGGCCGAGTATCGAAAGTCGAGGTCAGGGTTAGAGCTCAGTGAGACCTGGCTGGAGCGGACGCCGCCGGTGCTGCCATTCTTCTCAGGGTTGCCAACAGCGATCGCCGATACATTCCCGTTTCCGATTGCGCTGCTATCTTGCTGGAAAAAATAGGCTCTGACCAACTTGCTAAATGCTAACACGCATTTTCCGAGTAATATAATGACTTTGTTTACCGGTAATGAGATCATAGGTTACTGAGTGCTGTCATCCTTCTATTTCTATTAAGTATATTAGATTAATAAATGAAGGTATTCCGTAAGTTACCTACTTATTGTAGCCGAGCATTTCTGAGGTCTCAGCTTATAAGTAGTAAAAACCGGCCAAGAGCGAGTCGGACTCGCGCACAAAGGGTTCCGTACCATTATTTATATAAACGGCAAAAAAACATGTTTGTTGTATGGGAGCCCCCTTAAATATTTATTTTATTTTGTTTTTTAGTATTTGTTAAAAAATAAATGTTTATTTCAAAATAATTATAGTTAGCGCCAACAGAAATACATCATCTGTGAAAATTGCAACTATCTAAGTAACTATCACGGTTTTTGAGATACAGCCTGGTGACAGATGGACAGACGGACGGACAGACGGAGAGCGGGAGCCTTAGTAATAGGGTCCCGATTTACCCTGTGGGTACGGAAGAACCCTAAAAAGTTTATATCAACCAAGGTCCAATTACACAAGCAAAAAATAGTACCTACATTACTTAACAAGGGCGGTAAAACAAAGAATGTCTCAGATCGCAGGCATTTGACGCCCGAGCCGAAGGCAAGGGCGATAAATATGCGATCTGAGGCTTTCTTTATTACCGCCCGTGTTAAGTACAAATTTTTATGTCACCCTCTGGCCAGGAAGTGGGATTTCCCGCGCGCGGATCGTGCGGTAATTGCCGCTTTATGGCCAGGTGTGACATAAAAATAGTTTAGGTATGGTATTATGTTCAGAACATGAAGCATTTGTACTTTGTACCTAAAGTAGACAACAAGTTACCTAAAATAAAATGAACTAAAGTTTATTTTTCTAGTAACGAAGAGTTTCTTGATTACTACCTGTCACCTTACTAATAGGTCTAAAAGTACTTAGTTCGATGCTTTACGTACATAAAAATCATTCAATTAGACCAAAACGAACAAATTTTGTATGACATTTTAGTGTTCAATTATGGTCAATGGCCAGGAGTACACTATTAAAGTTTGTCTTGTTTATCAGTCCCACGGTGTCAACATGACTTAAGTCACCGTTTGTTCCCATAGTTGTGAGTCAACATTGTTATTTAGTATTTATTACGGATGCGAATCGTGGCCGGAAAGTCGTAAATTCCAAGTTACATGATTCAGCCCTTTTGATCCAATACGCTTCAACGTTTCAGCTGAATTTCTCAACTTTAAGCATGCCGTAGTTGTTTGCGTAACGTAAGGCATGACGTAGCTTTAATAGCGATTTACTTAAGTCAGTATAACACAAATTATAATGACTATATGGTAGTTTATGTAACAGTTACATAATAGTATACACTACTTTATCTACATGCATATCCATAAATCTTCTATCATGTGTACAGCAACCATTGTGTTTCAAATTCAGGGCTCGAGTTCGTGAGCTCGTTGCTGTTTTTTGCGAGCACAAGTCTGTCTGTATCTTAATGTCAAAATTAAAGTACAGGTTATATAATTATGACATCGCATAATGAAATTATGTATTTAGTGTTGTAATGGTAGTGTCATTTGCTAATCGTACCTAAATACGTTATAGAGAATTTATGATATGGATGTAGATGAAATATTTTAAGCTATAAGGAACTAAAACTGCCCTTCAAAAAAAGTGTTAGTAGCTGAATCATTAACTTTAGTAACCTCGCTAATCTACTGAAGAGGTAAATTAATTAAAATACGTAAGTAAAGCGCATGCAGACAACACTTACAAATTCGTTTTACCTACTCATTTTGTTGGTGCGCTGTTCCTTATCGGGTAGATGAAGATCCTTAAACTCGATTTTCCACAGTAGCGAGTCCAGTTCTTGTTCGTAGCGCCAGCCACGGTAGAGTGCCAGTGCTGCCAGCGCCAGCAGCGCTAGCGCGCCACCTGCGGCGCCCAGGGTCCAGGCACCCACGTGATCTGACAAGAAACGAAAAGTTAGGATTACCTATTACTTACCAGAATTTGTTGCTTTCGAGCTTCTTTAACGACTAATTAAATGTGGTATAAAGTAACTCGTTTGTGCCTAATAATGTTATGTGGCAGATATATGAAATGTACACGTATGAAAGTTAAGTGGGCCTGACAACCTACATTTCGATGATGTCAATGTCGCACTTTAGCAAAGTAGCTTATAAGTATTCAGGAAATCCGTACGCGTAGAAAAGGAACTAGCAAGCAGAAATCCCATTAATTTTTAATTTACGAACATGGGAATGGCAGGAACTGTCGCAACATTACGCGAAGTGAAATGACAGAGATTTATTGAACATGAATAAAAGATGCCTCTCACAATCGCGACAGATTTTTTTAACAAGTTGTTCGTGGGGTTCTCTATATCCCGGCAAGCGTTTAGCGCGGGCTTTATACAGCGTTTGAATTCAATTTGTAGCAGGATCCGCGAGGATTTCTTTGCGGCAAGATTGAATAAAAGTGGGCTAAGGGCGACTTAGGCCATTAAATTGGAAGAGCTGGAACAAAGCGGCGTAACTGGGAAATCTGTCTTTGGATTCTCGGGAACCACCGAGCGACGCGTTATCACTGCGCGGAATAATTAAATCACGTCTTGCTGGCGATGACGATGACCCGGTAGGCTTTTATTGGGTGCGTAACATTTTATAGCATAGGGCTTACATTTTAGCTACGGAAATATGAGATGAAAAACCACCATCTTGCATTTTTCATTGAGTGATGCTTTTCAATTAAAATAAACAATCGATATTAGGGTATTTTGCGCAATCAGGACATTTGTTACACCGAATTGACAATACCTACTTAAATAAGCTACGGTAGCCCAGTGGTTTAAGCATGCGGCTGTCAAGCGGCGGTCGTGGGTTCGAATCCCAGCTCGTACCAATGAGTTTTTCGGAACTTATGTACGGAATACCATTTGATATTTACCGTTAGCTTTTCGGTGAAGGAAAACATCGTGAGGAAACCTGCATACATCCGCGAAGAAATTCAAAGTTGTATGTGAAGTCCCCAACCCGCTCTGGGCCAGCGTGGGGACTACTGCCCAATCCCTCTCATCTATGAGAGGAGGCCTGTGCCCAGCAGTGGGACGTATATAGGCTGATGATGATGACTTAAATTTACAGAAAAAACAGATTGCAAGCACTTCTCGTGGACTTAGGCACACTTCAGTTCAGGTTGCTAAAAGTTCGGCGTCTACGAACCAAGCCTAGTTTTTTTTTTAAACGGAACTTAAGTATTAAGCTGGCAAATAACTAGTACCTAAACACCCACTACCTAAAGGTGTAGCTTGTGAGGTGCTCGTACAATACAGAGGTATTTAGGTGGACGTGTCCTGTGCGCAGCAGGAGTCGCGTGCCCGCGATGGCTTTGCACCCGCTGTCGTCGCCCGTTACGACGCTTTTACGACGACTATACGACTACTACACGGCTACCGACCTTTTGCGCTTAATGCTCCAGCCACCGAAACCTATTAGTTTTTTCCGCAAACAACATGGCAACGACCGTCACCATCGACGTCCATTAGAACCATTCCAGCCCACTTGCTGATTCTTTTAGCCGCTTACACACTTTCGACATTAAGGCTAACGTAAAAATCGTGTACCTGCATCAGTTGAAAGTGCTTTCCAAGTGATCGATACTGTAATAAGTACGTCAAGTTCCATCTCCTTCTTCAAAAAGAGTATAATCATTTTTTTTTTTTAACATTAGGCACGTATATAAAAACTAAAAGCACAGTTTAGAAAAAAACATAGTTAAACACAATTTACACAGTTCATATGAAGAAGAATACAACTTTTTCCAATAGATGCCGAACCAATAGGATTGTAATAAGGCACAAATTCGATATTCCTATAAATGGATATAAAGGGTGTGATTTACTTACTAGCACATTTTTCATCTCGAAATCCACAAGGAGGCTCCGAAAGAGGCGCGTGACCGCCAGGCCAATTCATGGGACGTAAAAATCTCACCTCCTGTGTACAAATATGACAGGATTAAGGTTAACAGTGTTGTCGGGCGTGTTGTCTCACAAAATTACTAGTGAGACATACTACTCGTATTTACTAATCATATACACTTTACAAATAGTGGATTGCCTACCGCTCGTTAAAACATCAAAGGACTTTTCAAATACCTACAATTTATGCAACACGTAATAGAAGGCAATTTGGTTTGACGAAACGCCGTAGCCGCCTGAATGGCCGCACTGCGTGAAGCCTAGCCTCTGCGCGTATGCATGGAAGCGAGCGCGCGATATACTGAGCCAAATTGTCCTCCGGCATTATAACAAGCTCCGTAATGGCGCGGGTCGAGACATATGGCGAAATTCTAAATAAGTACCTAAGCTCAAACAAAATCGCAAAAAGCCTGAATAAGTATTTTAATCAGTTCGATTTATTTACATTCAGTTCAATCAAAAAGAGTTTAAGCGCATATAAAGAAGTAAAGTCGAAGAGTTAATTCGAAATGTTACTCGTAGTTGGCACTAAAGTGGATCTCTGGCGCCAAGATCTGAAGAAACTTTCTGGCAGAACCGTTAAGTTCGCGTATTCAAACCACGTCCCGATTTGCTATGCGAACGTGTGCTGATTGCGGAATTTTGTGCGTACAACTACAAACTATTTATGCACTTATGCGTCCCAACTACAGTAACGTAGGTACTTTGTAAATAAGTCCATTTGGTATTTGGCTGCTGCCCAGACTCAGTAAATTTAAAATTATTATGTAAATGGCGCTCATACTCGTACTACTTATACATTAAGTGGTGCTTTTATAGCCAATACAATACAATACTTTTGGGTATTAATCATAACATTTTTCCTTATAGTTGTCTAGAATTACTTCCGGAATTTAACCGTCTGAATTATTATTTCACTTATGAGTATCATTTGGCGCAGAAGATAAAAGTTTATGGCGCATTATATTCCAGTGATTCAATATAAAACGCAAACGTATGAGAATAATGGCAGATATGTTTGTTATGCGAGTTGAAAGGGATGAGGCGCGGATTTCATTCAGTTCGAGGAATGATTTCATTGTGAGGTTTGATATTCTTTCTTCAAGTCAAGAATCCCTATTGTTTTTTAGATAATTAAACTCTTAAGTTCCATTTAAAAATATTCTGTCGAGAGTTCTTTTTTAATGACATGTCGGTGGCAAGGGATCAGGGTAGTTTTAGGAGTTATGTAAGTATATGAAAAGACAAATTCAAGAATACGAGTAAGATTTAGTTACAGATAAAAGAAAAATACGTAAGTACTAATTATCCATCAAATATATTAAAGGGTGTAGCGTAACGTACCCGAGTTTTCTCTATGATACAACCAAATAATTGTGAATTTGCGACTGAAGGAACAGTGTGGCGCCAACCTTTAATTAGATAATGTACCGACTACGAAAATAAACAAGGGGTAAATTTTCGAGTTGTGTGCAAGTAGATTGTACTCCAAAGCGATGTGGAAGGTAGTACCTCTTAGTGGCGGAGCGTCCATACAACTCGATTCCCACCGGCTTGCCTAATTTTCAGCCAGTCCAGTTCTTCTACTATGGCTCATGAAGAATAAGAAAGGCAAATTATTTCCGGCTTCACTAAAAATATTTTTGACGCGCCGCCACTGGTACCTCTCCATACACCAGACTCATCATGGATACTACGAGTACTTTAGTATCACTTGCTGTGTATAAGTAAAGATAGGAAGTAGATCTATTTACCGGTGCAGATTTGTGCAGTACTGCAAGTGGGTACAAGCCGGGCGGCTTCGATGGGTCGACTGACAGCAAAGTATAGTTACCCTCTGCGTCACCAGTTTCGTCCATGTGAATAGAATACCTGCCGAAAAGGGAAAAATAAGATTCATCAGGATATAAGAAAATAAAGAAATTTAAATTGGCAATTTAATTTATTTTCGTCTGTAAATTTGATAAACAAGAGAAGAACAAACAACTCTGTCTCACGTTAGTTTAAAAGAGAAGAAAGGTTTGATTCAATTTTTAAAATATTTAATTTGCTTTTACGTTTTATGTACCTAACCTAACCTACCTAGTTACTGGCTATTAGTTTAATTATAAAAGCCCAATTTGATTCGCATTGTTTAACAAAGAAAGCATTGTTATTTTATTCCGGATCAAATACGCGTTACCAATCTCTATAAAATTGACTGAGGACAAAATGTTCATATAGGTAGTTTACGGAATGGTATGACCTGGCTTTCAAGAGACTGTAAAATCGAAAGACACTGGCATTTTATGTATAAAATATACGAGTAGGTACTTTGTCCTTCGCTGGTATCGCCGTGGTTAATAAGCATGAATATTCCATTTCACGACAGTGTTACTGCAGAAGAAGGGTAATACGAGTAGGTATTTGCGACTTTGTAGAAGAGTGCAATTACTTTTAATTACCTATTGTGCAATAAGGTAGATGCAGGTAAAAAGGTGCTTTTGAGGGCCTTTTAAAGGTATTTAAAATAAGTATAAATCCGCAAATTGAAATTTTGGTACGAATTTCATTAAAGGGCATTTTCACTTTAAAGTGTTCCCCCTACTTTTTTTTCGGATCTCGGTGATTTTGGGTATTCTGACTCAGAATCACGAGTACTACGAGTGTCCCGCCAAAAATTCAGTTTTGTGACGCTTTTTTTCATACTGTTTATATGCCTCGTCACAAAATCAAGGACATTTTTTTTCTTCATCTGAATCAATGTACTCGTGATTCTGAGTCACAAATGTCACAATACCCAAAATCACCGAGATCCGAAAAAAAGTAGGGCGTACACTTTAAAGTGAAAATGCCCTAAAAATTTGGTACTTATCTCGAAAAGTCGCTAAAATCACCTGCGTAACCTAGCGCAGTCGTAGTTAAATTACCGAATTTACATGAAGGTACCATACCTACTTCTAAACACCCGTATATAGTTACACTGATAAAAACTTAACGTAAATTATTCTGTGATAAACGCAAATTAAGTAACTAGTTAAAGCTGAGCTAACTTACGGATAACAGTTGCCCTACACGTGTAGCATCAAGTTCAGATAATTGTGTTGTTTGTAAACAGACTGTAGGTACGTATGTTTAGTTATTACCTATGTATAATGAATAAATATAAATAAATTAAATAAATAATAAATGTAGGTAAGCGTAGAATAGTATTTGCCTTAAAGAGCCTATGCTTATCCATTCTAATTAGTTACGAATACCAGATTTCGATGGCTCCATTTGTTTCTCAGATCATCCAAAGGCAAAGACAGGTTACAATTTTATACTATTTTACGCGTGATATTTATTTCCGTATATGATGTTGCGCGTCTTCGCCGGTGAGCATTCATACAGCGTCATATAGCCATGCAGCGTACCGTACCTACTCACGGCATCACCCCATAACCACACCTGTGACACGCGAAGGAACGTAAGCGCTGTGGGTAAGTATGTGTGCGTGCGCTGTCGGTAGTCGGTACACGCGTCAATTGTTTGCGCGGGTGCGTAGCGCGTGGCGCGGACGAATCGCAAGGCGCGACGGCACCCGATCGTAACCAGGCGGGCGTCTCAGGGACGAGGTAACTGACCTCGGTGCGGGGGGTTCGTGTCCGTTCTGTATGTAATACTATTATAATATTCTGTGCCATAACATAATGCTGTCGTACGCGTTGTTGCGCATGCGCTTGGCGAGCGCGCGGCCGTCGCGCACGTCCTCGCCCGCGAGCAACGCAGCGTGCAGTGCTCCTGCGTACACCCACACCGCGTCGCGCAGCCACGCAGCGTACTCTGGGATCTACAGCCATATATTACAAGTGCAGACAGCATTACCCCATAATGCTCTCGTAGGAGGTGTTGCGCATGCGCCTGGCGAGCGCGCGGCCGTCGCGCACATCCTCTCCCGCGAGCAGTGCGGCGTGCAATGCGCGCGCGTACACCCACACCGCGTCGTGCAGCCACGCAGCATACTCTGGGATCTACAATATAAACTATGCTAAGTTTGCAACGATTTGAAACGAAATACTCAAATAAACATTCTTGCACATATCGAAATATCGATATTACTACTGAAATAGCGTCACAGTGAGCTCACTCATGTCGTATTGGCTACGGAAACACCTTTAGGCGACTTCCTGATTTGTCGGTGTGGAAGCGGTACGATATGAGAAGTGTCAACTGTCAGTCAACTCAATACCGCTTTTTACTACGCCCCAACATTTAAATGTGTGCTTCCTGACTGACTGACGCGGGATGCGCGGTAGCGGGACGATACGAAGGGAGTACTGGTCCACTTTGCGCATGATATTACTACTGCGCAAATGTAATACTGACAGTATTCCATCAAGTTGGAATCTTTGCGACGTCAGTAAGTTTACGTCAAAGAAAATTTTTTCACATATATCGATCCCGCCCGCCAAGTCAGGAAATCACCTTAGCCACCTGAGGCGCACGCTGTGTCGAGCAACATCATCATGTCGCCTGTTTACAAACAACAACAAACAACAACAAGGTTTAAGACTTGTGTCACTGTCACTAGACAGCGTTATAAATAAAAACATCTCGAACTTTGATGAAATGCCGCAATATAGGTAAGTAATGACAAGGTTAATGCAGTGAATCGACGAATGGAGAAGGTTCCATCGTGCAGTCTAGACTCACTGCCCTCACTGGCAAGATAAATTTTTAATTTGTCGTCCGCCATGATGTTAGTTCATAGATGTAGATAGCGAGACCACGACTATCGCTCTAAGCTGGTTGCTGGTTGTGAATGTGTAAAAATATTTTTAAGGTAAGAGATTTAAGGATTATAATATTGATTTCACCAAGAGATGCATTTGGTTTAGAATTGTAAAAGGGCCATAGAAAATATTAAATCGTCTCGGCACGGCGCCTCATTTGCCGCGGTCAGGCCATAAAAAACGTTATTTTAGGAATCACTTCACAGGCTAGCCTCACAAAAAATCTTATTTATTGCTGTTTAGGTACTGGCCATGTAATTGGATTTATCCCATTAGATCAACTCTTCCCATCCTCTACGAGTTGCACGATAATATTTTATTTCTCAGCCCTCCTACAGGAAGTTTTAGGTTGTTCGTCACAGTGTTGGTATTCATAAATTTATGGACTGGTCTCAGGCGAGCCAGTATTTATTTTATCTCCAATAATCGAATATGGAGATCATGTTAGACTGGGCTGTTTCTTGTTGAGGTGAGTCAGACAAGTTGTGAAATAGGTACAAAGCTTTGAACTGATTCTCTGCTTTTTTTCACAATACCTACAAGGTTATTGGAATGAAACATGTATTGTCTCTCACACGTTTATATCGAAGGTTTGACATGTTATGTGCGATTACCGCCTTCAGATAACGATTTACAACAGTGCCCTCAATATGAGTTGTTTTAGCGATCACGCAATATACGATTGAGAGATCTTGTTTTGCATGATAGTTTCAAACGGGTTCAATAATAAAATGTATAGTAGTATACTCGTATGTCAGTCAAGGAAGACATGAATTAACATTATTGCTTTTATAATGGTACACTTTTATATTTCGCAAGCATACCGGGACAGTGTTAGACATTTATACAGTGTTAGGCGCTACACTGAGAAATTTGGAGACTTTGAAACGCTGTCCTGCCCAGACTAGCAAACAGTAGGGTCTGATTTTCAGATATATGATTCTTGACTATATGATTGTGGTACTGACAATAGCGAAACATGATTGCTTAAAATTTTCTCGATAGAAAATAAATCCAAAGTCGAGTCTATATTTTCCTTTTTTTCCTCAGCCTATTAAAACAACGCATTATTAAAAGACACGATTAAGTTAATATGATGGTATTTTACCTCATCTAGGTACTGACAAGAGGAAATGTAATAAACCTGCACACAGTCAGATATTTAACGAGATTTGCCTAAAAAGCCATTCTCGGAGAGGGTTGCACCCCGTTTTGTCGTGAGCGAAAAACAAAGGGTGTCTCTTTCAATCGATATATCGCCTTAATCCTACAATATAAACTTGAAATTTTGTAGAAATGTATGGTAAATATTTTTTAAAATTTAATAACAAGTTTCTCGTCACATAAGACTGTAGATAAGAAGTACCACCTAATTAGCTGCCAGCAAGTGTTCAGATATAATATAATTTTTAAGAAAAAAAAAAAACCAACTTCATTAGGGGAGGCCGTGAAAGATTTTTTATTCTTAGATGGTGCACTCTTAGATTCCATACAATGAAATAAAAATGGCTATAAGTATGTTTATAATGGTAGAAGAGTAATTACCTACCCTCAGTTCCTCATGGAATCCACCATCAGAACTCAAGCTTGACAAAAATGTGTCTTGAAAACCTAGCTTGCTTGACAAACATAACGAAGAGAACAAATCGCCAAACGTGAACTATGCGTCGTTGAAGAGTTCCATTCTGATCATCATCAGCAGTTCCAATTTATCAAATGTCACTTATTTAAATGTATGTGCTTGATTTGTTTATGAAAGCACTAAAATCACTATATGTATGCCTTTAACATTTGAGGAGTTCCCTCGATTCCTCATAGATGCCATCATCAGAACTCGAGCTTGACAAATGATTATCTTGAAAATCTAACTTGCTTAACACACACAGCAAAGAGGACAATTCGCCAAACGTGAACTATGCGTCGTTGAAGAGTTCCATTCTGATCATCATCAGCAGTTCCACTTCATCAAATGTCAGTTTCTAGAATGAAAATGTTTGATTAGTTGAAGAAAATACTATAATCACTATATGTGTGCCTTTCACATTTGAGGAGTTCCATCGATTCCTTATGGATCCCATCATCAGAACTCGAGCATGACAAAAATTAGTCGTGAAAATAAGCTTGCTTAACTAACACAGCTAGGAGGACAAATCGGCCAACGTGAAATTTTTGTCGTTGAAGAGTTCTTTTCTGATCATCATCAGCAGTTCCACTTGATCAAATGTCACATTTTTGTATGAAAATGCTTGATTCGTTGATAAAAACACTAAAACCACTATATGTTTGCCGTTATGATTTGAGGATTTCCCTCGATTCCTCATGGATCCCATCATCAGAACTGCGTTTTGATAAAAACGGGACCAACGGGATATATATACTTACAATAAAAAAAAGAATTTTCAAAATCGGTTCAGAGATGACGGGGTTCTGGAGTAACAAACATAAAAAAAAAACAAAACCATACAACCGAATCGAGAACCTCCTCTTTTGAAATCTTGAAGTCGGTTAAAAAGGAGCATCAGATGCGCGGCGGCGGGCGTCGGCCCGTGAGATACTTCTGGGGTTTCATAGTATTAGCCTATACTTACAACAATATGCATACTTTTGCACCCAAAGCCCATGAGTAGCGGTACCTATCTCCAGCTGCCGGTTGACTTCGGCAGCGAACGCGGGGTAGGAGAGCGAGTGCGAGCTGGGCGCCACCGCGACGAAGGAGCGGAAGATACGCAGCGGCGGGTGCTCTTCGCTCAAGGGACCCATGAGCTACTGTCGGATTTTCATGGTATTAGCCTATACTTACAACTTTTGCACCAAAGCCCATGAGCGGATTGGTAAAATTGAAGGGCGGCATCTCCAACCGCCGGTTGACCTCTGCGGCGAACGCGGGGTAGGAGGGCGAGGGCGAGCTGGGCGCCACGGCAAGGAAGGAGCGAAAGATACGCAGCGGAGGGTGCTCGTCGCTAACGGGACCCGTGAGGTACTGTCGGGCGAGCTGCATTGTGTACATGTCTACGTCCACGCCAATGGCCGCGTATTCCCCTGAAATATGACTCTTGATAAAGTAACCCTGCCTACTTATACGCGTTCGTTATCGCTGTCATATCTATATTTTGGAAACAAAAGCAAGTCAGACGTAAATGTAATAAGACAATAATAATAGGAAAAAATAAGATAAGATAGAGAGAGAGAGAGATGATGATGAGGGTGAGAGAGTGTGTGTAACTGTAACGTAAGAGAGATGTGTGTCTGTGTGAGAGAATGTAAGAGAGGAGAGATAAGGTCTACGGTCTACCTTAGAAATAACACAATCACAATGTCGGTAATAATCAATTACAATTACACAATTCACACACAGATATCCGGTTTAATGTTTTATAATACGCGACGACGACCGCTTTTGCTTAGTTGGTAGTGACCCTGCCTACGAAGCTGGAGGTCCCGGGTTCGAATCCCGGCCGGGGCATTTTTTGTGTGATGAGCACGAATATTTGTTTGGGTCTTGGATGTTTTCTATGTATTTACTCGTAAGTATTTATTTGTCTATATAAGTATGTATATCGTCGCTTAGTACCCATACTTAGTACAAGCTTTGCTTTGTTTGGGACTAGGTTGATTTGTGTAAGATTGTCCACAAATATTTATTTATTTTTATAATGAATACGTTTGTAAGATATAAAACAAATAGAAAAATTATGTAGTAGATAACCAAATAGCGTTCGATGCGAACTCTACGTATTTAATTTAAAATGGCGAGCACGTGCACTACGCTTCAAGAGATTTTAAAGCTTGTCACGAACTCATAATCATAAGTGGTAAGGAAAGGGTATTTTGATTTTATCCCGGAGCCAGTATATTAGAACGGGCAACATGAAAAGTGTGTGTGTAGGGGAACACCCGAGTAATTTCACATTTTGAAAAACCAGTTTCCGCTGAAAGGAAACTGAGACGTATGAGTAGATTTTTCCATTATTTTAACAGAACACTTAAGTGCATTAAGCAAGATTAAAATGTTATATACTCAGAGTAGTTTTTGACTAATTGAGGGACCTAGGTACTTCAGGATATAGGAGGGCTTTGGATAGTACTATTGTCAGCGACCTGTAAAGGAGCTAGGGAGGTCCATGCAGGCCACATACAGGCATTTGCTCAGAGGGACAAATTGGAAAAATCCTCAAATAAGTTCTTTCAGTGGAGCATGTTTAGGAAAAATAGGTAATGCACTTCAGAATAGGATGATCGAACACTTGCACAATCATATAGAAGTTTTAATGGGACATAAAATAATTGCCATACGATAAATACATCTACTTGTAAAATGTCGTGAAATAGAATGAAGCATGGTTATTACGTTATTAGGTAGCAAGTCGAGATCCATGATCTCTGCCTTACCAAGGCGTGGTTTTTAGGGTTCCGTACCCAAATGGTAAAACGGGACCCTATTACTAAGACTCCGCTGTCCGTCGGTCTGTCTGTCTGTCCATCTGTCACCAGGCTGTATCTCATGAATCGTGATAGTTAGACAGTTGAAATTTTCACAGATGATGTATTTCTGTTGCCGCTATAACTACAAATAAAAAAAGCAAATAATATAAGCAGAATAAAATAAATATTTAAGGGGTTCCCATACAACAAACGAGATTTTTTTGCTGTTTTTTATAGATAATGGTACGGAACCCTTCGTGCGCGAGTCCGACTCGCACTTGGCCGGGTTTTTTACCTACAGTCCAGGAATTTCAATGTTTGTCACTTTTGGACTCTATTTTTATTGAATTAGAGCACAAAGTAAATAGCGGCGGCGCGCGCCGGAGCAGAGAGTCCGCTCAGTACAAAGTGCCATTTTCACCGCACGCACACAGACGTACCATTTACAGGCATTCTCGGTTGATTTCGGACGAGCTTAGTCGCGACTGTCACTGTCGCGTCGCGAGTGCTAGTTGTGCGCGCGTTGATCACTTGACGTCGCCGCCGCTACGTAAAAGTAACTTTGTGTCACGTACGTCAAAATGAATAACCGATATTATTACAGTTGGAATGTATTTTATTGTTTAAATACAACAAAAAACTGTGCCTACACTTTCTTCAAATTTTCAAACGATATTGAAAGGTAAATAAAACGGTTTTCTCATTTTGGTAGTTACAATACCTAGGTAGGTAGGTAATTTTTTGAAACTAGCCGCTTTGATAACGACGATCAACCATTACACATTCATCTTATCGTTCGCTGGTAAAACGCCAGTATTTAAGTACTATGGTTTAGTTAAGTAGGTACCTAATTAATTAGGTACTTATATTCTTTGTTGGCGCTCTCGACCGCCGCCGGTCACAAGTCACAACTCGCAGCGGGTCACGCATCAATTTATTAGGGTTCCGTACCCGAAGGGTCAAAACGGAACCCTATTGGTGTCGCCCAGACGTCCGTCCGTCCGTCCGTCGGCTGTCACAAAATTTGTTCCGAAGAATTTTTAGACTTCTCATTGACCTATGAACTAGAAATTTGGTGACAATGTTCAATATTACGTATATTAACAACATATACTAATATATTGATAAATCATATTTTTGAGGTTGATTCGGAACCCTAAATGTGCGAAGTCCGACTCGCACTTGGCGGGTTTTTTACCAAGATACGCTGGTATTTAAATGTCATGTTGAAGAATTTTTATTATACCTACTCCTTTTTAAAATTCAGTATCAATACAGAAGCAACCCTGTGAGTCGGGCAAGTTTAGGTATGTATTTTCAAGAACGACGGGAACGGACCTTCTGTATATTTTTTATTTTGTGATTAGAGTCAAAACTGACAAAAATTCAAATTCCTCGATTGTATATAGGATTGTAAAGTGCCTTTTGTGTAGGTAGATATAAGTAGCTATGCGTTGGTAGGAAAGGCGAGTGATTACATAAGCGAGTGTATAATCAGGGCTTCGCTGATCCACGATGCCTTCAACACTGGTGATTGATTCGATACTTTAGCGGCAACGCTTAGGTACGAATATTAAAGCTAACTTTTAATTCGGGTATCGATAACGCCTTACTTTATAAGAAATGCAAGCGAGTTTTTTTTATTAAGTTGTCTAATATTATATTTATTAATTATTAAGGTGGCATTGGTGCTTTTTGAGGGTGTTTTGTAAGGTGTTGGATGATAGAAGGTATATGGAACAATCTAATGTGGTTTAAATTATTTATACGTGTGACGAATGAGTTGACCATTGATTCTGAATCAAAGACGATTTGAACGTAGTAACATACCTATATCTATAAGCTGTAAATAAATAGAAGAGATTTTTACAAGAAGACAGTTTACTTATTCCAACGGGGATCCTTTGGGGTCTAAAAGTAGCTATAGTACAGTCTTTAATAGAACACACGAAGCTATTGTTTGGTAGGACACCTTCATAAAGACACACAATCAATATCAAATACGGAGCTCTTTTCGGAAAGCGAGGATAGAACCAAGTGTTGATATATGACCGGAATTGTATTGATCACTTGATCAGGCCGTTTTCTCGAATTGTTCCTTGAGCATTGAGATTGTAACTATTGCAAACTGTCGACCAACCATTGCAATTTAAATCTAATAACATCTGTTTCATATTCTAAGGTTAATCTTCTGAGAAGTTAAAAAGCTTAACAGAGTTCCGCAGAGTATTTACAACTTAGTGATCCCGATAGTTTTCTATTATGGATAATGAATGGGGCCGTAAAGCCTCGTAGGCGAAGAGTGGCGTCGCTAGAGTAACAAAAGGGAAGAGTTACACAAATGCGCCGGCCTTCTAGAAATACGAGGAACCCCGACTATACGCACAGGGTGTTTGTAATATCGCATTTTGTTAGCGCTTGACGTTTTTCTTGAACAGTGGCGCCCAAGATCGTAAATGTTGGGTACTTATTTCCTGTAGCTCATAAAATGTTCTTTTAAGATTCTTTAAGAATTTGTCACTTTATAACCGTTGTTGAATGTCACTTAAAATTTTAATCATAATTAAGGCAGGCATTACTGTAGGGTATTGTCAGCATCAGAAATAGCTCCAAAAGGTCAATATTATCTATACTAAAATCATTTCTTATAACTAAAATAACTAACAGATATTTTTGAGCACTAACTGTAGGCTCAAGAAAGAGATACATGGAAATTGCTCCACCGACAAGAGCTTGGCTCTTAAATTGATGATTGATGATGAACTGTACTTCTGCTACTAACTGAGCTAGGATGAGAACGATCAAACGCTACAATGTAATGAAAATCGCATGCAATTTCTTGCACCATGTAAATGGGGCTTAAGTAACTACTCACCAGAGTCCAAGAGATGCATGGCATCCAACGCCATCATAAGCCCGATGTGGTCGTGGTAATTCCCCACTAATACATATACTGCAAAATAGATTGCCTATTTAAGTTAACGAAAGCACACCAGTATATTATTGAAATACAACTTTGAATACTAACTTCTAGTGTCTTTGTAAGTTTTCTGAACGATATCCAAGAACGGGTTCCGAGTGTAGTTTTCTAGTTTATTTGCAAAGTAGTAGGAATGTGTGTATGGTTCGATTTTTCGAACTGATATTTGCCTCTCTTTGACTGCTGTGATAATGGCCTGGGCGAGTCGCGTGAAGTCTTTATTCAGTGTTTTAGAATATAGAAAGGTAACCTGAAACAAATAACAAAGTTATTGTCAACTTTTAATCATAATCATAATCAGAGCTTTAGTCGTGACACCAACGTCACCAACACACAAAACATAGTAGGTAATAGTAAACAATGAAATAGGACCTGCCGTGTCACGAAATGGACCCAACTCAGCATAATTATGGGTATAACTTTTAGTGTTATTTATGGGTACCTATAACTCTAAAAATGTAATTCCTTGCGGGTGCTCCTGTTCCTGAAAGTTAAGGACTCTAGAACTTGGAAGTCAGCTTATAAAACGGCAATATTACATACCCGGAATTATAATACTTGCCTATACGTCAGTGTACCCATATAAGTATGGCGGCACTGACGTAGTTTAGGCAAGTAATATAATTCCGGGTATTAAATATCCAAACACAGTATGCTTTTCCGCATGCCGCAGTGGATCCACAGAAAACCAGCGACGTTGGCACTGCCGTGTCAACTGTATTGCTGAGTGGAGATCTTAAGGCGTACGAATATTAGGAACGTGTAATGTGTTATCCGAATAAATCTATGTATTACGGGACGGGAGGTTTTACGGGACCAAAATGTGTATGACACGACCTACTTATCAATTATGATAGGGGAAAATAGCCCGAAGTTAACCAATCATGACAAACCGCCACCATGTCACGTGGTAACCGGCTCGGTCCATAATGCACAGAACCACTTTGAGCGCATCTGCTCCAGCTATTTCAGCGACTGTGCCAAATGGACCGCCAATAAAAGGAGCAGGGTATAGTGGCGTGTTCTAATTTTAAACATCGATAAACACTTTATTGATCTGATCTTAGTATTGAATGCAGATTTTCGTGGAGTCCTCTACCTTGAATATTTTAAAACATTCTACTGAGTTTTAACATTTTAACACAAATCCTCTTCTTGTGAATGAGGTGAGGCGATAAATAATTTAATGGCATGATATCTCACTCTGTCAAAAACGAAGCACTAAACATGTCGTGGCTGTAGACAGGATGAATAGGCTTGCCACATAATTTTCCGATAGAAATAAGGTGCTGGAATTTAAACTTTCGTGAGACATGCTAAGTATAACTGCATCGGGTAGATCGACAGTGTGCATGTCGCGTGAGCCGCAGACGCACTCATCCTGAGGAAGAACACCCGAAGAGTTCGAAACATGTCGCCCGGAGTGACAATTAATACGTGAGTTTTAACCGTTTAGTAAAATATAGAAATAAGGTGTATACCGAAACATACCGGGTTAGTTGAAATACTAGGTAAGTTAAAATACTTGCCTTTCCTTGTGCTATACATATACCTAGTATACCTAGCGCCACAGCACCGACTAAATTTATCATAGTCATAGAGCTTTTTAAATGAAAACATGCGTAACAAAGAAATGATGTTCTTACATGCATAAAGTTGAAATGCGTCAACACGGCAACGACGGCGCGCGAAATGCTGGTGTCGGAGGGTCGCGTGCGCACGAAAGTGGAGTACCCTTGCTTATTGGAGCTGGTCCCGTCGCGGCAGTACTGTCAACATATACTTAGTCCTATGTAGCTATGCGATTCACTACGCACCGTCTTCACCTGTCACTAGAGCATACAATACCGGACCATACTCAATACCGGGATTGAGTTTCGGTATTCAAATCTCAATCCCGGGATTTCGGTATTAATACCGATGTTTCGGTATTTTGGTGTTTTTCATTAAAAATCTTTGTTTTTTTGATAATTCGTTTAATTACCAACAATAATACTTCCAATTAAATTAAAATAGTTATTTGGCTGCATTGCTCACATAATAGAATTAATCACAGCAAAAATAAACCTAAAATATTTTAAGTAGCTACTAATTAAAGCAAAATAAAGTAGGGAATCGCTTAATTTACACTCACACATCACCATAACTTCAAAAACATCCGCCGAACCATTGTACGACGTGCTTTAGTCTAACCTTTTTATATTATTTAAACTTTTCTACAGTCAAGATTTGAATAGCTATTGTCAAACGAAATAGAACAGAAAAGTGTAATGACGGATGTCACTGGAAAAAATATGTCTTGATTAATACACTCGATTTGCAAGGAAAAATGTGATTTCATTCATTATAACGGAAACTCAATACTTAAAGGCCTAAGGAGAGTCAACAGAGGCCGAACATGGTCCTTCGAACGGGATTCCAGCAAAAGAAACCATTAAGAAACTGGCAGAAATTCACCTGAAATCAAACTTATGGTCTCGCTGCTCGGGACAATTATCATCTTGCCAGACCAGCTAACGGAGCTGGTCTGCAAACGGATCCGCGAGCGGTTCCGTAGGGGCGCCCGGTAGCAGCAGCCATATCTTCTGTTTTGAACGGAAGAAGGGCAGGTGAACTGATGAAAACAGCGGACGCTATCAAGTGAAAATGTAGAAACAAAAGTGGACCTGTAAACATCGACAGTTTCGGAGCTCAGGGCAAATCAAGCAGCGGTTCGACGAGCGAGTCGTAACTGCAGCGGGTCACGGGTAGACCCGCAGGGTGCTCTGCGGCACGAGCTTTCATCAACTTCGAAAAGAAGGAAGGGCAGGTCCACGGGAGGTATTTGGTACGTACGGGTGGATAGCCCGACGCACTGCAGCCGCCTGATGCGAACTAGCATTACAAATTGCCTTAAAATGGCGAAATACAATATTAAACAAGTAATTTCACTCGATATTAACTGCGATTGTTCATTTTATCGAAAATAAACTACGTGTTTCAATTTTATGAATTTTAAAAGAACAAAAATTACTGAATTCCGGTATTTCGGTATTAGTCCTTGGAATACCGGTATTGAAATACCGAGAAAATCATGTCGGTATTACCGGGATTTCGGGGTCCCCGGGATCCCGGTTGCATGCCCTACCTGTCACCTCACAGCTCACCCGTTTTTATATGGAAACTAGCGTTTGCATATAAAAACTGGTGACGGGTGAGTTGACACGTGATGACGAGTAGTTTGAGAATTACAACCTACATTAGGTATGATGTGTATGTGTAACAAATACATATATTGTAGCGGAACTGGTGTTTTTTATGCACTTTACTAAAATACTTGGTCTTTGAGTAGGTATTTACTTTCTAATAAGCCGTAGGTATTATTTCATCGAGGTTTAGCATTTTAATGAAAGAGAGTGGGTTCAGTCATGCTTGATAAGTTGACACAGCAACCCCTCCTAAAATGTATGTGAATAACGTTGAAGAAAGTTTGAAGATATAGTATTGCCGTAAAATAACGTGTGGTCGGTATATGTTACTATAAGGTCGAAAAGAGTTTAGAGACCTTGATCCATCAAAGTCCACACCACCACACCGTCCTTGAAAAAATTAAGGTATGAGCCAAATTGACATATGTTGTGATAAATTCAAATATAGTGACTTACATAACTGATCATAGGCAAATTAAAGGCAGCAGCCATCCTTCCTTCATGAAAACAGGTCTCCTGGGGCCCGATGAAAGCAGACACATTCCTCGCCCACAGCGCCGCCACCTAAATCAAAGAGACACAAATGATGCGTGAATACTCCGGATCCTTCAGAAATATAATCGTTACGGCCAGTTCGTATTAACATCAAAAGGGCACAGCGGAGATGCCGGAGATTTATGACTAGCATCTGCCGATAGTCCGGCAGGTTTAACTTCTGTTGAAAAGACTACGAGGCGCTTTTGTGGCAGTAAACTTAGCTGTACCGCGCGTAAAACACATTTTATGGTTGTCTAGTTTACGAGTTAACTTATGACAACCCGTGATAGAGATTTATGGAAATGGTAAACGATATGGCGACAGATTTCTAATATTTAGTGTTTCTGGACTGTTTTTCACTGTGTTTCAGGAGTAAGTAGGTGGTTTAAAATACTGCCTTAACAACTTCAACAAGATAACAGTACCTAATGTAAACCCAATTATAACTACACATGTAACTTACGTACTAGAATGTGCCAGTCAAACTATTATTACGAAGCTTTAAGTGAAAGCTTCTGTTAACCGCTAAATAATTTTACTGGGTAATTAGAAGTACCATCGCGCTAATGGCGTGATTATTTGGGATAACAACTTCGACCATTCCCTTAGAAGTTCGTTATTTTCCTTTTAAGCCATTAAGTAAGTACAATTTGTTTTCTGTCAGTTACCCTTTCGGCACAACGAGGAGCTATCAACATCAGGCCTCTCAGTGGGCAGCAAGCGACACGGAACTACGACGCGACGGGACTCTCCAAATGAATAAACATTATTGCTACAAGTTTCTAACAAACGAAGCAGAAAATTTATCACTGGAGTTTTTTTGCTGAACTTGATACATTTGTGTTATTATTAACGACATAGATATGGAGTTCAAATATTGATAGTTGTTTACAGTTGAGATATAGTCCAATGGAAGAGCATACAATACAATGGGATTACCAACTAGGATCGCTAGGTCAGTTACGCGGCCTGCGTCTGTTTGCGACCGCCTGAAGAACGAAGTTTTTCAATTAATGTTTTTACATTTTTACATGCCCTGAAGAAACAGTGAGTTGTATGCATTTCAATTGGTAGCTATTGAATGGGAACATATAAAATAAATGAGAAAATATCCTTTTAATTCATCAACTCATCCAAGTGGCCGCAAACCGGCGCATCAAATTAGCTGGCAGCAAACCCGCCTATTATGACTGCATCTACTCGTAAATTTCGTGGCGCCCTTTACATTTTATCAATATAGTTAATGATGTTATATAAATCATAATCCAATTTTGTTCTAATTTGAATTTTCAACATTGTAGACTTTTTTGGTAATAAAATGAAAGATCAGTGACCTTAGCCGGCTCGACTCTAAAAATTTTAAGACATCATTTCAGACAAAATCGATAGAAACAAACTATTTATTTTGTCCGAGACAGCATTACTGAGAAACGGCACAGTCAGGCTGTCACTTTTTATGCATAGCTATTTGTTTTATGTTTTCTCATCGTTGGTTTTCTCAAACAAATTTTGTAGAATGTTCAACCTATCTTTTTATAGGTATGAAGGGTATACACAGTTATTTAAGAAAGGAGTGAGCTTTGTCCCTTCCATGATTACAATCACAGTTCTCGAAAATTCTAGCTTGTATCTTATTTTTGAGGACACTAGGATTATCATAGAGTGGAGTATAGATTTAGGTTAGATTTAGTAGGTTTTTTATAGCTTAGCTAGGACATGCTAGTCCATGTTTTCACGCTCAAGTCATACAAAAATACGATAGTGGCTCTGGTTCTATGATTAGATGTGTAGCGTAAAGTAGTTGACACAAGCTACGCTTGGCGGGGGGTCCTGTTATTGGTGTGCTAAATCTACTCGGTGGCTGCCAAATGATATACATTTTAGTTTAGGCACACTATATTATGGAAGTAATTTAATTTCATCATGGTCATACCATGACAGTATAGGTAGCTATATTATACAATGGAAGTCTATCGAAAATATACGAATTTGGTTACAATTTAGTTACAGTACCTAAATTTAGCCCTTCTGCTATCACACATTGAATCCTCAAAGCTAGAAAGGAGTACCAACGGGCGACACGTACGCGGGCATCTATAGGCTGATGCGGTGTCCGTTTACCAGTCGCTTAGGCTTGTTTGAAAACGCCATTAATATAAAAAAATGATTTAATTGTGTTTCACGCTCCCTCTATTTTGTGTCACGTCTATTTACCTAGTGCAGAAATATGAGCGCGAGTAACACATTAAATAAAATCAAATTGCCATCGATTTATTTGTCTCCGCAGAACCCCAGCTTAAGTAAGTAGTGCATTTTCTGATAGCTTTTAGATATAGCTACCTAATCTATGCATAGGTATAATGAAAGCAAAATATTGAAAGTTCGACGAATGAACTACACTCAAACCGAACTCGCTATTATCTTTCGATTTCTGTACCTCCTTTAAGCTTAGGAACCGTTTGAGGTCAAACTTTTTCCTATTACGAAGTCCATTTCCACCGCTCTTATTTTTAATCCATAGTTTTCATCGTGCACCCGGCAATATCGTTCGTCGGAATCTATGTAATGTAGCATATACCTATAAGTCTTCGGCAAAAGGAAATACGTCTGCAAAAGTTTAATTAAAATTGTTCTCATAGATAGTCTCATTGATCTTCCATGCGATGCGAGATTTCATTTCAATATTGAACTCCAAACCATGACACTTAACTTCAAAGAAATCCGCGACTTTTCACCTCAAAGCTGTGTTAAATCTCACGTTTAGGTTTATATTCAAATGGAATGTCTCGAGTCAGTCTGCTTAATGTTAATTGTTTAATGCGGTCTGTAAAAGATCGCAGCTACGCAAAGTGAATTAAACTAATGAGCGAAGCAATTCAGTGAGTCGGACGCGCGTTGCCTCCCGATCACGATATCAAAATATTATACACTGAGACCTAGATAGTTATAGTATTATTTAGTAGGCCTAGGTCATCGCGATTCTGAATTAACGCATCATATGATTATTTCTGGAGTGCAACTGCGCCACGCGCATTTGATATTATAATTAAATTAGCAATCCAACTATGTCAGTCACACTCTTAAAGTTTATGTACGTTCAGCCGTATCTACACTTCTCATTACTGTATTACAGGTATAATTTAATTTAGATACTTTATTTTTATAAGTTAGAGCTAACAAATACAACGGTAATGCATCGAACTCCTGGCGTTCATTATTATTATCATGCATTATGTAATTTATATTATGAAATAAATAAATCTAAATCTAAATCATGATAAAATAATAAGAATTATAAAATTAAAATGAGGGCATAATTTGTAATCATATTATTTGTATCGTTATGGTTATGGTATAGCGGACCGGTCCGATCGATTGACCATTAAATTGGTGCTTACTCGTACAACTCAATAGGTAATGAAATATCTTATCTCAAGCACAAGCATAGTATCAATAATTCGTTTATCTCACTCTTTGTTATTTGCTATTTTGTCCTATTTACGTAACTCGGTAGATATCTTCCTAACTAAACCATAATACATAAATACATTAAACACGCAGTTGTAATAGTCAGCCAAGAAACTGGGAACCGATTTTTTAGTGTCGAACGCTCGACTTTTCACTCGAGATCTATCAAAAAACTATGATGTTTTGACAGATGTCGAGTGAAAATTCGAGCGTTCTTTTATAGATTCGCAATCAAACAAGTATTCACTCAAAGTTACTTTATTTATCAACACACAATCACACCGTAATTCCAGATGTACACCGCCATGTCCTATATCCAGAGATTACAGATTTTCAACCCACAGAGTAAATAAGACATAGTGCAGAGTACACAACATTCGTCCCCTTTAAAAAGATTAACAATTTGATATCAACTACCTTATTAATTGGAAAACTCAATACAACATAAAGAACATAGCTGTCCGACAATATAATATACAAATTAGTTTTGTTTACACATCTAATCGCTCAGGTGCTTTTCTTATTCTAGTGGATCTCCTTAAAACTGGTGAGGGAGACCTACAGTTTGAACCCTCCATCCTATCGCTACCAGTTTCCTTCCTATTCACCTCACACTCTACATTTTTATCATTTAAGTTTCCTTCACTATGATTGCTATTGTCTAAACCTACATTTGTTGACTCTATTTCCTTGTCAACTGGTACGAATTCATCTCTCAAGGTCTCTTTCACCAGTTCAGGTGCATCTTGCAACTCAGTTTCACAATCTATACTACATTCAGTTTTACATAATCTAAGGGAGGATGCATGGTAATGCCTATCTACTCCTTCCACGTTTACAGTATATCTGACATTGCTTAATCTTTCAATAATTTTTCCCTTTATCCACCCCTTCCCTCTACTAAGATCTTTACACCATACCATGTCTCCTTCATTAAACCATGCAATCTTTTCTCCTGTTCCTTTACAAATTTTGTTTGATATTACATTATATGGTTTCATCAGATCTAATCTAGTTCTAGGTTTTTGTTTAAACAAGATTTCGTTTGGTGACATGCCTGTTGTATTTGGTGAATTTCTATAAGTAAACAGAAAATTTTGTAAAAGTACCTCTGGGCTCAAATTTGCATTCTCTTTTTTTAATCTACTTAGACAATTTTTAACTGTTTGTACTGTTCTCTCCGCTACTCCGTTAGACTCAGGATGATAGGGTGGAGTTTTGACAGCTTCACACCCATTTACTTTCAAAAAGTTTACAAACTCTGTAGAATTAAATGGAGGGCCGTTATCGCTAGCCAAAGTAGCTGGAATACCCATGATTGCGAATGTTTTACAAAGCTTTTCAATTACTTGAGATGCGGTAGTGCTATGCATAATATGTATGTCTAACCATTTAGACTTTGAATCAATAATTAACAAATATGTCATAGATCCAATATGGAAAAAATCTACATGTACTCTCTCAAAATTATAATCAGTCTGGTTCCATTTAATTAGTGGGCAGCTATTCGTAAAACTTCTAGTAGCCTGACAAATATCACAAGCTTGTATGACTTTTTCAATGTCCAATCCTAAATTTGGCCACCAACAATATTCCCTCATTAACATCTTACACTGTACCATCCCTTGATGAGATTCATGAAAGATACTCAACACTTTTGACCTTAACTTAACTGGTATAATCACTCGACTGCCCCACAATAAACATTTTTGTTCTATGCATAACTCAGCCCGCTTTAAAAAATAAGGTTTTAAGTCTTGACTCACAGTGTTTGGCCAACCCGAACTTACATATTCATAAACTTTACACAAAATTGGATCTGTACGGGTGTAGAAGGCAATATCTTTAAAGTCTAAAGGAGGGTTATCTGTAAAACTAAGAAAATTTACAGTGTCTGTTACTTCAGCTAATTTTGGCAAGGGTAATCGAGACAGAGCATCAGCATTACCTAATAAAGTACCCTTTCGATAAACAATACCATATGTATATCCAGACAAAAGAAGAGCCCACCTCTGAAGCCTAGCATTTGCAGTAACAGGTATTCTCTTTAGAGGATCCAGAATGAATTTTAAAGGTTGATGATCTGTGACCACTATAAATTTACGACCGTACAGAAATTTATGAAATTTTTGTGTACCAAAAACTATTGCCAAGGCTTCTTTTTCCACCTGCGAGTAATTTTTTTGAGCTTTGTCTAACGTCGCTGATGCAAAACTAATAGGCTCCCCATCAATTTTATGACTAAGCACACAACCGACCCCATACTCACTTGCATCTGTAGTCAAATATAATTCTTTACTGCTGTCATAATGAACTAATAACTGATTATTTATCAACAATTGTTTGCTACCTTCAAATGCCTTCTCACACTCTTTTGTCCAGATAAATGTACTATTGTTTTGTAATAATCCATAAAGTGGTGCCAGTAATTCTGACAATCTGGGTAAAAATCTACAATAATAATTCAAAAGACCCAAATAAGCCTGTAATTGAGTCACTGTTTTAGGGGCTGGAGCTTTTATAATAGCCTCCACTTTTTCTGGTAAGGGTTTGATTCCATCTTTACAAATTACATGACCTAGAAATTTTATTTCAGAGCAAAAGAATTGGCATTTATCTAAATTTACTCTTACATTATAAGCTATCAATCTGTCTAATACTTTTACCAAATGCTCATAACAGTCCAACATATTATTTCCTTTTATTACCACATCATCAATAAAACATTTGACATTTGTTAATCCTTCTAAAATTTGATCCATGGCACATTGAAATACTGAAGGTCCGCTAGATACCCCAAATTGCAACCTATTCGGCCTGAATAATCCTAAATGGGTATTTATTGTCATATATTCCCGAGCTGATTCTTCTAATAATAATTGTTGATAGGCTCCTGTTAAATCCAAAACACAAAAAACACTACCTCCACTTAGCGCAGTGAAAATGTCCTCAGGTATTGGCAAAGGATAGTGCTCAGTGTCCAAATAAGGGTTAAGTGTGACCTTATAGTCCACACAGACACGCAATTTCTTGTCACTTCTCTGAGCCAATACTATCGGACTGGCCCATTTGCTATGTCTCACTTTTTCTATAATTCCTGCTTTTTCAAGAGTAATCAGTTCTTTTTCCACTTCCTCCCTTTTGGAATATGGAATGGTGTAAGCCTTGTGAAAGACCGGTTCAGCTCCTGGCTTAAGTTTTAAACTAGCCTTCATATTGACAATATGAGACGACCGATCTTTCTCAAAGACTTTATTATATTTTCCCTTTAACTTTTTTACTATACTTTTTTTTAGATAATCTTCATTTAAATCATTACCTTTAACCTGCTTTATGTCAAAACACTTCTGCCACTTAGGAAATAACACTTTTAACCAATTTCTTCCTATCAAGGGTTCAAAATACTTCTCACAGTCAATTACTACTAAATACATCTCTTTTGTCATATTACTCACCCACACTTTAATGGAACCTAGAACTTTTAAAAGCTCTCCTGACACTGATTTTAATTTATAATCACACTTCCTTAAATCACTCTTGGAAAAGTATCTTTCATAATCCTTTTTATGCATAACGGATTTGCTTGCTCCAGTGTCCACTTGCATTTTAAGAGATTTCCCATTTTGTAGTCACAATGGCATCCACACAGCAGCCTCTCCTCCCTCGGAGATTTGTTGAATACTACCTAAGATAATCTCTTCTGCCTCTTGTTGTTGTTCTGTATTTTCCTGTTCATTTAGCTGTTTGAGCCGAAAATAGCACTTAGTCGCTATGTGCCCCTGACGATTACAGTTGTAGCATGTCCACCCTTTTTTAAAACATTTGTCCGAGGAGTGACCTCCTCCACATCGGGTGCACTCCATCTTAGTAGTAGTGTTTGGTGGCCGTGAACCACGAGTCTGTACCTGCGCTCGCACGGAAGGCCGTCTTCCTGCCTGGTTCTGGACCAATTTCACGCTTGTTTCTGGTTGCATTTTTCGCATTTCTTTTTCGGCACTTTCGTATGCTGCCGCAATCTTCACCGCCTGATCGAACGTTAAACTATCTCCGATTGTCAGGAGTTTCTGTACTAATTGTTCCTTCATGAGTCCGCAAACTAACCTGTCCCTCAAAGCTTCATTCAAAAATGTTCCGAAATTGCAGAATGCCGCTTTCCTCTTAATTTCAACAACAAACTCGTTCACACTCTGTCCTTCCTTTTGTTTACACGCATAAAACTCGTATCGACCCGCCACTGCCGACTTTTTTACGACATAGTGCTGCGTAAGCGCCTCCATTAATTTGTCATAAGTCATGGTTGATGGAACATTAGGCGATACTAAATTTTTTAAGACATTATAAGTGTCCGGCCCAATTAATGTGATGAGCATTGCAACTTTCATGTTCTCTTCTACTTGATTCACAATCAAGAATTGCTCCATGCGTTCACTATAATCCTTGAATTCCTGTTTGTCCGGATCGAAATGTTCGATATTTCCAATCAACGCCATACTTATTATTTTTCTTTCTCGTCGCCAATTTTATAGATTCGCAATCAAACAAGTATTCACTCAAAGTTACTTTATTTATCAACACACAATCACACCGTAATTCCAGATGTACACCGCCATGTCCTATATCCAGAGATTACAGATTTTCAACCCACAGAGTAAATAAGACATAGTGCAGAGTACACAACACGTTCGACACTCAAAAATCGGCTCCGGTTCACCACTTTTGAACCTTATCACCAAAAATTATAATATTCTCGAAAAATGGTAGGTACCTACACTATTTTCTTGACTGTGACTGTACCTACACTTGATTTTAATTAAAATTGGAATCGACAATTGCCGAAATTCCAAAGCGAATAATGACCAAGTACCATTTGCTTCTACTTTGAGTTTTAATTAAATTTATTACGGCCCTCACTATAAAATGCTTCAAGTGTTTTTAATAATTCGCTATATTTAAAGTTGAATAATTTAGTTAAAAAGTTCGTTTTACTCTATTGCATCACGGATACTAAAATTAACCCCGCACCATCAAAAATGGGATATTTTTTAATAAAAATATTTCCAGGGGTAATATGGCTTTTAGATCAGAGTTCTCTACTTTTCACTTCTATTGCGAGAAAATAAATATACAAAGGATATCCTCTCTAGTTTCATAGTTTCATTCATAATCAGTCTATGGTCTATTTATGATTGAAACCATAGAGTTTACCGTGGACGTGCACGTCCACGTTCGAGGTTTTGTTCGCCATTTCGTAATCTTATTAATTAATGCATTTTACTGGAATCTAACTCCAAGAGAAAAAAAGTTTAAAAAGAGAGTTTACCTGCTTAATGGAAATTTCTTCGTCCCCGTATGTTTCAGCGACTTCGAAGCGCAACGAATGGTTCAATGGAGCAAAGAGTTTCTCGTTCACTTCATCAACCGCCATTGAAATCGCACCTGTTACAAAAACCAAGAGAAATAGATGAATTGCTACTTGGTAGTAAAGAAAACCTTAGAATTATAAACGTCTCCTCATCATCTTAACGCGGGCGAGACCATGTGCTCAAGTTGTTATATATCAGCTGCCAAGAAGTGGCACTTATTAATTGCATTGGGTCAAATCGATTTGGCTGAGCTAAACAGCTACAAGTTGTAATTGTGTAACGTTTGTAATTACAACCAAGGAAGTTACAGTAACTAGTTAGTGGCAACTGTTTTGTAGTAATACCCGCTAAGAAACTTTTAACTGGAGCGAAGTGTTGCCTCAACATCTACGGGCAACTTTCGCTGTCGCAGCGGAATCTTGACGTTAATGGAAAACATATCGCGACAAAACAACACTCTGAGTACCAACAAATTATGAACCAATGGCAGTAAGAGTGCACGTATTTCAAAACTTCACATGTCTCATACATTAACGAGTTTTACAATGTTAATTACTTTGTGGTGCATTGGTCTTAAACAGTTGAAAAAACCGGGCAAGTGCGAGTCGGACTCGCGCAAGAAGGGTTCCGTATCATTATTAATTCTATAAAAACGGCAAAAAAGTTTTACCCTTTGGGTACGGAACCCTAAAAAAATCGTCTCTTTTTTGGTCGATTAGTCGAATAGTTAACGGCTTATATGCATGTATATTTTTGTTACTTAGGTTTAGACATGGAGACGCTGTTTATGCAGGTTATGATTCCATCCAAAAATTAGGCTATTAGGCCATAAGTTTAGATATATTCACAGGAAAGGCGAAGCGATCCTAAATATGTATGTGTATGACCAGCATGTTCAGTTGTTCACGTTTGGAACAATACGGTGCATGGTCCATACGAAGCAAGTAAAGTCAAAATAGATGAAAGGATGTTAGGATGTTATTCTCAACTCAACAGGCACTCGTCGTATGTTTTCCGTGTCGTCTTGTAGCATTTAATTTTGCACCGCGCCTGTAAAAGTTAAATGCGACGGCGGAAAACATTTTAGACACCTAAGACAGTGTTTTCTTGTCAAGCGTTAATTTGTACTATCTACTTTAAAAGGAAAGAGATTCAGATTAGGTAGGTATGCGATTCGGTAGGTTCTCTATCTATAGGTATATAAGTCAGTGCTATATAGGTACCTATTTATAAGTCAAAATATAATTTATCTTTGAATTTCTATACAGTTTGACAGGTGTGCCAACCTTAATTGGACCCCCAATATTAAAATTGATGACTGTACCTACATACTGTTCAATCATCCTCTGCGTTTAGATGTAGTCTGTAGCTTGTTCTTAGTTAAGGAAGGAAAATCGTATCAAAAACAGGGTGTGATTCACGTACCAACTTAGTATTAGTACTTATTCATTTGCCATAATAACAAGAATTATTGGAGCTATTTTTAGCGAACTTGACACTGAAATATGTGTGTGTGTATGTGGCAAACAAATAAACGTTTTATCTATCTATTTATCTATCTAAATAGGTATAATATATATATGAAGATAAAATTACACACAATATGAGATACCTACTTAACTATTCTAAATTAATATTAGATGTTAGTAAAAGTTATTTGTTTAAATTATTGAAACTTCTTCCTAATTAAGGCGTGCAATAAAGAGTACTTGTATGTGAAATTGTGAATACAAAAAATAATGAAGTACCTATGTTTAATTGAATTTAAATTAATTAGTATAATAAATTTTACTTTGTAAATGCAGTAGTAGTTAAACATATATAAAAGTATCCGATTGACACTAGGTAGTACCTGAAATAACCCGACCCGGCCTCCAATAAGTGTTGTCGCCTTCCTTCCGCTCTGAACCGGTGATGTAGCCGAGAGTGAAGATCTCCCCCGAAGACACCGGGCAGCTCATCAGTAAGTACCAGCACCAACTCCACTGCGAACAAAATAATACATAAGCTGATAATCACGTAGAAGTCAGGACACAGTAGGTATTCTAGCGGTAAGATAATAAGTACCTATTTAAAATGCTTGATGATTGATTTTTTTTTCAAATATGGGGAAACTAAACAAAAGACAACAAATACTGCGCCTCTGTAACTGGCCAGAAACCAGATTCTAGGTGAGAGAAAGGACTTTCGTGTCTGTCTTTTAAAATTAGAACGCCAGTCTTAGGATATCACCCCTCTGTCAATGGAATCGCGGCTCAGGTATTGTATTTTACAGTCAAGTGTAATTCAGGAAACCTCAAAAATTATGTAACTATACATATCTACTGCAGGTATGTAGAAGTCTTTAAAACTTTTTAAAGTTTAAGACCTGGTTAACCTAGTTAAAGACTTCTACAGTGTACCTTCAGTTAAATAATATGAAATTCGAAAATCCATCGACGATCATAATATAAATTCGTATAGATTAAGCTAGCTTTAATTTGTATTGAAATTGGATGTAACGAAAAAAAATCTAAGTCATAATTCTACGGTTTTAGTTACATTATGATGAAACCAGATTAATTAGTAACTTAACTTCAGTTTTAAGTAAAAATAAGAAATATCTCTACATATCACTTTCTAACTACCAAACACTTAAGTAATAGGTACTTATTGCGAAGTTAAAGAGTATTTTACGTCATGATTTTAACCGCAATAAATTCAAAGAAATCGGAAATTTTCAGTTGAAAAAATTGATAAAGGGATGAAGTAAATTTATCCTCTCACACGGTAATAAGTCACCGGAACCCTAAAAAGGGTTGCGATGAGCTACAATTGAAAAAATCATCCTGGCGACCCGTTTGTCAGTCCACACGTGCGGCCAACATTTTCCCAATATTGCCTGCTCATAAAGTGCCTTGAAGTGTGGATACATACGGCTTTTAAACACACGCTTCGGTAGGAAGCCTTTGTCACATACAGAGTTTTGCTATTAACGCTTATAGCCAGTTTTATGGACACAACAATGAGCTCGCATTGTTTGCGAGATTTGTTGGTAATCGAGGCTTTGTTGAAGAGAGTAAGTAGCTGAAATTTATTGCCTTGGCGACAGTGATTTAGGCAACTTATGAAAAGGTTGGAATATTTCAGGCTTAAAATGATCTATTAGCAAGTAAGATGTTATAAATGATGATGTCTCTCCATTATAAGGAATGCGAAGAATTAGAATCAAATAGTCCCGAATGCCATATGTTACGAACTAAAAACTAGGTAACTACATCACATTTGTCGGATATAAAATTCGGCCGTTTATTTACCACGTATCCTCGTCCTCAGCTACGCGATTTACAATCTGACCTCACCTTCTTACTGTTTTCTAGTATAACTTGACACTGAGATTCATAAGCATAACAACCATGCATAATATCAGGACTGACTGGTAAGCCCGCGGCCAGTAAGTACTAGTCGGTAAGCGTTATGATTCCAGCTGAGATTCGCAATTTGGTTTTTATGCGTCACCCATTTGACCGGTGTCGGAGTCGCCTTTACGCAATAGTGCAAGTGGTATGTATAACATGTGATATCGAGACCGAAACTTGTCGGGCAAGTGCCAGGTTCACAGTGCTACACATGTAGGTATGTACATACAATTTGCTTTACATTGTGAAAGTTGCCATCTCGGCTTGCACCAATGACGCCAGTGGGATAGCTACTCTCACCCACATTTTGTCATAAAAAATTGAATGATTAACATAACAATCACAATTTTGTAGTGAGCTTTAATTATGGTGGTTTACCTATCTTATTGCCAATTATGTATTACTAAAAGGGTAATATTGACAAGTCAAATGAAATGTTTTACTGTATAACGCTTCGGAAATAGGTGAGAAAACATAGTGAATGCGCGTGAAGTGTGAGAGTGACATTCTGTTTGTAGACTCGTTCGGCCCACAGAAGAGAGGGCGCATTTTGTGTACAATGTCGTTATAAATAGCTGTAGTGGGAGATATTTGTGAATCTATGACCGCCTGACCGGGTTAAAACAGCGGTTAACATAAATATAAGGTTGGCGGTTGCATTGAAGATTTACGTATTCATAACAAAAATAAATATGTAGTAAGTAGGTACCTTTTGTTATACGGAATAGACATAGGTATACCTGACTCTGTATATTTTACACGTAAATAATTCATTCTGGCAACCATACATTAGGTATACTAAGGACAATAGATAATAAACTGCGCACTTATTTACCTATTATTTATGTGGTCTGCCATATTATGTTAAATTGCCGGACCGCCTATTCCGACCTCTGCCTTTGATGCTGTGTTTATGTGGTTAAAATTAACCGCATGATTGGAGGAACTATACGTAGTATGTAGGTATGTAAATGTAATGATAGTACCAGTGGCGGCGCGTCAAAAAAAATTCTTAGGGAAGCCGGAAATAATTAGCCTTTCTTATTCATCATGACCCGTAGTAAATGAACTGGACTGGCCGAAAATTGGGACAAGCCGATGGGAATCAAGTTATATGGACGCTCCGCCACTGGATAGTACCGATGTTAGGTAGGTACGTTACTTGATATGAGTACTTTGAAAAAATTGACGCATTTTTAGTATTTAATTAACTACACATTGAAATAAAATAACATGGCATGTAATGTAACGTAGAGGGTGTATAAAAAAAGAGTAATAAAGACAGTGATTGAGGAAATAGCAGATAGTAGGAAGTCGACGAACCATTTCCGAACAAATCCAAAATTGGAGTGTGTATGAGGAATGTCGTGACAGGCATGACAGTGAATGAAGGCAGAAAAGATCATAAATACCTAAAGCAAATCTGCGATCTCTGCCTATCTCCTCCGAGGAAACGGGCGTACCTACTTATAAAAGTATGTAATTATTAATTAAATTACTTAATAAATAGACTTAATATAATTAATGAAGAATTTCGGTAAAAGTCGGTGAAAGAATTAAAATATAAAGAATAATAATAAGTGACTACATCATGCGTTACCCGCCAAATCTGAATGACAATGAGTTTAAGGCGCAGGGTAGGGCAAGGCCTTCTCCATACAAACTTTGTGTACGTTTTATTCATCGGTTTTGGCACTCTCGAATATTTTTATTTTTTGCTTGTAAATATTGAATAAACGAAGAACCTCAAGAAAAAAACATAATTTAAAAAAATATAAAAATACAAAAATAAAGAAATTAAAAAAAAATCTCCAAGTTCTGGCTAACAGAAAAATAAGCATACTGACCAAAAATCATAAGTATAATGCAAACACAAGCGAACAAAAACTGTCACAAAGTTTGTATGGAGAGAGCTTGCCCACCCCTGCCTCTTAATTACCTAACTAACGAACGACATAACCGTGTGAAATTCAGCAATGAATAATATTCGCTCTTTAATTAAATCTCGGTTTTCCTATTAGTCAACCAATAGTGAAATACGTCACCACCGGCTGGCTAATTGGTTTCTTGGTAATAAATATCAGTGATCAGCTACAGCCCTGTGGCCAAACCAAAGGTTCGGAATAGGCAATATATAACTATTAATTTGCCGTACAATTTATCTGAAGTGCTTCGGTCGCTAACCATCTATCAATAAATATTGATGTATAACCGGTAGTAGAGTAGGCGTTGGTTACCTAAGTTGTTGTAAAGTCCATAGTCCCTAACTTACTTTCATTTATTTTAACCACTAAGCATCAATGTTGACATTGACAATTTAAAGTTACTAAATTACAGTAAGCAACTAGCTGGAAGAGATCCCTTAAAGGAATAAGTTCGCCTTGGTACAAATGTCTACTGTTAAGTTTATTTTATCTATTAGGGTCATAAAGAGATTAAGGTTCGCGTCTATCCTGTGGGTGGACATCTATCAAAAGTTAAGGGCTACAAAGCTTAATTTTAGATTGGACTAGTAACCCGCATTAACAGCGTCTCCGTTTCTATTAATCCACGTGCATAACTTACATGCACATAAGCCGTTAACTATTGACCACAGAAGGGATGACTTTTGTTTTTTTCAAGTCTTTATGACCCATTATGTACTTGATTTGTGGACTAAAGTGTTTATAAACTACGAAAAAGTGTAAATATTTTAAAATATAAGGCTACATGTGAAAGGTTCCAATAGATTCTCACTCGGCTGTAAGTAATAGATAGCGAGATATATGTTTTTGCTTCTGTCTCAGCCAACCTGGCAGCACCGAGTCCATGAATTTGATGTATTGGATTCGTGTTTGTACACAGCTACAAAATAATGTTTACTATTAACGCAACTATGGTGGCGTATAGGAAAGCTAAACATATAGGTACCTACGTACGAATTAATAAAAGATAAATTTACTTTAGCTTTAGTTTACTTGTATTTGTGAAGTGTGACAGTGAGATTAAGTCGAAGGTATAGCCCGTTTGAATGTAAATAAGGACTGGATGTAATTTTCCAATAACCGAATAGGTCGATAAGAGTATTCGCGATAGTGCAGCGCGGGTTGGCATTGACATAGTTGCCGCGTACAGCGTCATAGCGTCAACGGCCTCATCGCACGCGCGGGCGCAACTGCGCACCCTAACTTAAGTCACAGATTATATAATAGTTCTTCGAACAGATACGTATGTTCTAATAAAAAAGCTCATACCTACCGTTTTAAATGCCTACTAAATTTAACAATGGAGCGACCTTGAACGCTCCGGTCATTGGCTGCACGCGCCGAGCAAGCGACGCTAGGGTTGTCACCACTTAGAAATAAACTTTAGTGTTGGTCTCTGGGATTTTCCGAGATCCTTCCAGTATCCGATCTGCATTTACATACATAGGTACAGGCATATCAACGCAGCAAGTTAAATAAGAGCTTTTCTAAAATTCAATGCCATCTATATTGTATATCTCTCACCCTGTCTATGGTTACGTTACGACATACGGCAGAAAGTACTTAAAACATATTACAAAACGAAACACTTTGTTTAGTTAAGTACCTACCTAACTAGCTATATTCCGACGTAAGCACTAAAGTAGTCACCTGTCTTCGTTATTTATTTATAACTTGTATAACGTAACAACGTGTTTAACGTAATAATCTGGAAGAGATCCCTCATAGGGATAAGTTCGTCTTTGTACTTTAATCTTATGTGACATGTATATTGTTTTAACCTGTTTTGTGTACAATAAAGTGCTTACATACATACATAATAATAGTATAAAAGTAGCACTCCAAACTTGAATTAGTCACTAGGCAAAATATATTTTAATATAAGAATTCTGATTACGCGTCTCACTTTTGAGGGTGAATTCCAGCCCTTCCAAAAGGTCACAAGTCCCTATAGTAACGGCGATGTTTACGCCTTTTCTTAGGCCGTACAATACCACCGCAAAACTTAACTCGGAAATCATAGTAAATAAACTATACTTAATACCAATTACTACCCAGGGATAAATATAAACATCAAATCAATACAGACAACTAAATTATTTGGATATAATGGCAGTTGCGGAGTAAAGTTACTAATTCTTTTGCATCGAAATAATTTTTGATTCGGTACAACTTTATTACGCGTGGCACCGTCCGGCCGTGAGCGCGTACGTGCCAGCCAACTGACTGAGCATTACACGCGCGGATGGCGAGTAGTAGGCATCGTTCTCGGTTCCCACGGCGCAGATACATACCACTGCTTAAGTACTGACAACAGTGAAAACAAAAGAATAAATAACAAAACAACAGAATATCTCAAAACTGTGTTCCTCGCTTTCGAAACTGAGCTTCGATTTTTGGTTAGAGTACGATAGTTCTGTGATGGAGTCGATTGTTCTTTGGTCATAGACGTGTTCTAATTGTTCTATATATGTATTTAAGTATTTGTCTAGATTAATATGCATGAACTCCCTGTGTGTTTTTCTAAAAGGACCAGAGTATGGGGTTCTTTAAGAAAGCAGTGTACAGATTTTTAAAGGGTCGACATTTCGGCAACGCTCATGCGGGGCCCCTGGATTTGTAGGCGTTCGTATCGTAATATATATAACGTACTTACCTGAGCCATAATCAATTCGGTAATACCTAGACCAAAAGTAATACAGGGGCGCTGAGGAATATATTTTAGGGTCCGGCATCCTACTGATGATGATGTTGGTAGTACTAAATTATCTACCTAAGCACTTAAGTTAAAAACATTACACTCCTTTTTTTGGGCAGTCGTGTAAAAAGGACACAACTAGACTTTAGAGACGACAACACTTATCTGTGGAGGACAATTATGAACATAACATCTATCTATGAATAAGTTGCAGCAATATTGAAATTGAATTCGCCTTTATGCACGTTGTGCGGGATAGCGCGAAATATTAATTCTATATCTGGGTTTCTTGCTGGATTGCACAAGACGTGCTTTATTACAACTTAAACTTACAAACCACATTCTACCTTAACGAGGAGTAGCTAAGTCTAAATTAGATAGACACATATTTATTTGTTAGCATAATTCTTTACATTTAATTAAGTCACGGCTCCAAAAAGCAGTATTTAACTGTGAAAACATCAAAGATGACAACAAAGTACCTAACTACGAACAATTAAATAGAATTGCCTTTGATAAATATGTAATTCTAAGGCCCCGTCAAACTGGCCACGGTGCGGAATCTGAATGCACGGAATGTTACGAGCTGTCACTCTAACTTGAGAGCGGGCCCGCGCTAAATTTGACGAAACCTGCGTCAACGGAATTGAATACCTTCATACAGTTAAAGTTGGCCGCGGTTGTTTCGCCAACGCTACCTAGATAGGAATTATGCAAATTTCACTCGTGTTAGTCACAACATCCAATGTTGTACGAGAAACATCATTTGTATTCTCGCCGAGTGGACCCGTAGGTACCGTATAAATGGCGCGATCGCACCCGCATCGTCGAACAATGAGCCCTGCGCCCGCGCTGCCTCCAGCGCGCTAGATACATGCTAATTAACCAATCTCACTGGAGTGCAAATTCTTAGAGTATTTCAGTGTTTGAGGCTGCGTTTCCACCAGAGATGTGCGAGGATGTGTTTTCATATATTTGACACCTCGCTCGGCGCGTTGCGAGGTGTCAATTGTATGAAAACACATCCTCGCACATCTCTGGTGGAAACGCAGCCTAAGGGGAGATATCCCCAACGCAAATGTTCCGCTCTAACACGCGTGAGTTTACAATTAACCATCCCGCTCTCTAGGCAAGCTCTGCGCGTAGTTTCGTAAATATTTAGCTACGAGTATAGTCATTAAGCCAATCATTTCATCAAAGCAAACCCAGCGAATTTGTCTATAACTATTTAGGATCTTTAATTGAGTACAAAAATTAAATGTTAAATATCAGTAATATAGCCGTAGTATTGAAAATACATTTAAAAGAAACCAACATACAGGCGAATTGAGAACCTCCTCCTTTTTTTGAAGTCGGTTAAAAAGGGGTAACTTCGCGTTTTTTTTTCTATCGAGTGAAATTCATGAGGTCATGTAAGTGATGATGACACAGATGGTTTTTAAAAACTCAAAAGTTCTAATACCCGCCTTAAACCGCCCGCGTGGCCGTGTCGGAAGTGTCCCCTGGATTTTCTCCACTCCTATCGCTTTATTGGACCCGGCCTACAAAGCCAATGCTGGATGAGCCCTGCCTAGTATCCGCTTGTACAACAATACGGCTGTTAACAAATTTATAATTGTTACTAGCTTTTATAACGACTCCGTCTGCGTAGAATTTTTCTCGTCGTCGCATCAAACTTATAGATATGTGATGAAACATAGACCAGGTACACTGTGATAGATATAGTTCGATGGACCCTCGAGGTGGAATATTTCCGTGATAAAAAGTTTGAACCATAGAAACTAAATTGACATGTACGTCGAGTTTTATCAAGATCCATAAGACCAAATTTCTGAACAAGTTTTGGTAACGCGCAGTACATTCTTTAATATAACTTACCGCCATAAATTATTATTATTATTATTCACTAACTTTAATAGCGAGCCACTTAATTGTACATACTAACAAATTTGGATCATTGTTATCTGTGAATAAATAAATTTGTAGGTATTTTGTATTTGTATAAAGTCTAACCAGGGCCCATTTCTCGAAGCTACAATTAAAAGTGGAATTCTCTTTCTTGGTATGAAAAGACCAGGGTATTGAAAATGTAGCTTGTGCTTGTAGCTTTGAGAAATGGGCCCCAGGGGGGCGATTTTTGAGTGTCGAACGCTCGAATTTTCATTCGAAATCTGTCAAAAAACTATGACGTTTTGACAGATGTCGAGTGAAAAGTCGAGCGTTCGACACTCAAAAATCGCCCCCCAGGTCTAACATGATCTTTAGTTATAAAAGCGAGCCTTCATGTTTAAAAAGTGAAATGTAACACTGATAAATGGGCCATTTTACGGAAAGTTGTACACTCGACTTTTTTTTAAATTTGGATAAAATCTGTTTTTTCTACTCAGAATCGAAAGCACTTTCGAACCTAATAGGAGAAAAAAAGTGTCCCAAATTTTTCATACAATTTCCAGTTTTTCCATTCCGTTACCACCATACAAGCATTACAAGATTAGTATGAAAACGGTATCGGAATGGAATAAAAAAATGGGACACTTTTTTTCCCCTATATCATTCGAAAGTGCTGTCGATTCTGAGTAGAAATACCCGATTTTATCCAATTTAAAAAAAAGTCGAGTATACTCGTACAACTTTCCGTAAATGGCCCAAATACACGTTCTTATTCATAATAGTATTTATACTATAATTATATTCATAATATATGCGTAGAAAAAATTGAAACATTTTAATAGGTACCTACAAAGTTGTTTATTTTTTATTTTATTTTTTTAATAATAATGGGATTGATCTTGGCCAGCATCTAGCCAGGGGGCAAATATGAGGCCGACGGTGAAGCGAGCTCACCCAGAAAATGCTTATTCACAGGCCAGGTTATATGAACTCGGGAATACAGATGCCCGGCAGTAAAAAGTTTATGCTGAATTATTCGAAATTTAATTAGCCATAATATGACTTAATTTAATTTGAATACTCGTACAATATCAATTAAGCACACAGTTTTAACACACAGTTTTAATTATAATTAGCGTCTTCACCGTTTACCTCGAAAAAATACGAAGTTCTGAATTGTTTTGCCTCAAAATATAAGGAAAACTAGTAGGGAGCATTAAATAATATAAGAAATTTACTGAAGGAAAGGAGAGGGATACGATACGGAGATAATCCCCAATCCGAACCTAATGGAAAGAAAAGGATTTGGTAGCTAATGTCGTTCCAATACCACTTCCATAAAATACATTTTATTATGAAGGGGTTTTATTAAATCGTAGGTAAGTACATGTCTCTTTGGTATTACAAGTAAGAAGTAACTATTGGCAGTACAGTCGGCCTACGTAGTTAAGTTTTTCTTAGTTTTAATTTCCAGGTACTTACATAATATAACATAAACAATCGTATAGCATCTGGCTCCTGTACCACAAAACTTTACAAGTGTACAATTTGACAAAATTGTACAATTTTCCATAGAAAAAGTTGTCAAATTTGTCGAATTGTACGCTTGTAAAGTTTTGTGGTACAGGCCCCTGGATGTTTAGTACTATTACAAACCGGAAGTGCTACGTGCCGTAGCACTTGTAGCCATCTTTAACACTGTCATCCAAGTTTCCTCATAAACCGTATTAGAATTAGTTATAATCCTCATTTACAATTTACTAACATAATTAAGAAAAAGTTTACACATACGTTTATCCAATGCCTATTCATGATGCCACTCGATTCACAAATATCACTAATAACCAACTTTGAACTAAGTCATTCCAAATCGCGATCTATTTTTCGCACCGTTTCGCCATTCCGTAAAGTTTTCCCGCGTGTCGGCGGCCCCCGCGCGTGTTCAGGCATCCGCCGGCGAGAGCAGACTGACTGGCTGTCGACTGTCGAGTGACAACACCTCGACATCTCCCGCCTGACTCATTCGATCACTCACATTGTATTCACTTGTCGACGCATAGGTTCTATAACTTTTTTCGGTCTGTCGAATAAGTGCATAACTTTTTCAGAAACTTTTAGCCTGGCTAAATAAACAAGTTCGGCAGTGAACGTAGAAAACTACTTTCACTGAATATTTTCCTCAATCATCGTCGTTAATTTAACTGTATTAAAATTTACCTCTTTATTACCTACACAGAATGTAGTTCAAGGGTGTCTCCGTATAAATTAGGCCCTACAAATCTGAAAACATAATAACCTTCTTCACATAGTCGATTAGCCACGTGACCAGATACTTTGTATGAAAGTTGATTTCTAATTTTATTATTTCGACTCATAGTTTCTTGGGGAAAATTGTTCAGTTGGACCTGATTATCTACCTGATACACGGCCCAGAAGTCACCCTGAATTTAGAATCAGGGGGGTCGAATTTTTAATTGAGTTCTCTTTCCAATGATAAAAAACCGGCCAAGTGAGAGTCGGACTCGCGCACGTAGGGTTCCGTACCATTATCTATAAAAACGGCAAAAAAAACATGACTGTTGTATGGGAGCCCCCTTAAAAATTTATTTTATTCTATTTTTTAGTATTTGTTGTTATAGCGGCAACAGAAATACATCATCTGTGAAAATTTCAACTGTCTGGCTATCACGGTTCGTGAGATACAGCCTGGTGACAGACGAACAGCGGAGCCTTAATAGTAATAGGGTCCCGTTTTACCCTTTGGGTACGGAACCCTAAAAAGTAGGTATCTACCTAATTTTGCAAGAGTGATTTTTTTTAAATCAATTGCCCTGCGTGTTGGCATGAATGAGTTACATAAGCGTAGGGGAGACCAGGTATAAAAGTAACACGGGATGAACGTAACAAATGAGTTTTTGAACGAATTATGTTGGCTACACTGACGGCCGCTTCACCAAAATGTGCCATTTTGAACCCCCCCTTCCCTCAGTTGCGCTCACGGCGCTGTGCCGCCAGGTTGTGGGCGTAATGAGTCGGTGCCGAAAAATTACGCATAAAGTAAGATTTGACCGTTATTTTCATTTGTGATTATTTTAATTATGTAATGTTTTAACTTGTATGTTATGTGTGAATAAAATAGCACAACTATTCGTTTTTATGTTTCGGCATTCGGAATTGTGCATTTATAACAGCTTTTGCAGGTTATAAGCACGTTTTTGTCATATTCGGGAAAATTTACAGATCGGGATGAAAGTAACGACTTGTTACTTTCATCCCGATGGTATTTATTAATTACAAATACATATTAAATCATTAAAACAGTACTACATAAACTTAAAAAATAGCCTAAATATAAATTAATATTCAAAACTATGCAAACCACTACTTATAAAACCAATATCCCCTAAATCACCGCTCCTGGGAATGGTTTTCAGAAGGCTGGCTACGTTACCTCGTTGCACCGCAATGCCTACACGTTGGCCGAGGAACACGCCAGCCCTCCGGTCACCAGTGGTGCTGTTTTTTTTTTAATTTGCTGGTAGGATTTGTGAGCTCCTGGACCCCATGGACCTACCGTTTCAACCGCAAACGACACAAATACGAAATCATCACCGAGACATTTGTATTTGCGGCGCTTAACGGTCTCGGCTGTAGCAGCGGCTCCGCCTGCCCGAAGCGATATAGTGCAGAGGTGAGACGCCGCCAGCCAGAGCATCTACACTTGTGGCGCCCCACGTCCCACACTAAGGGTCTGCCAACCTCCCAGGGCACTAAAGTCATGCCGTCGGGTCTCTTACCGTTGCCGCGAGCCAGCCCACTGGGTTCGAGGGTAGCAGGTACGTTGACACTGACCAGACAGAACCGGACGGAACGTATGATTCGGGCAGGCGTGGCGTGAAAGGTGGCCAGCGCTCTTCGCGCATGACAGTCCGTGCAGACCCAGACCCAGACGGTTCATCTGAGCACCACAGCAGCAGCGATGGAGCTCCACAATATTGCAACCTAAACGCATTCCAACAGACAATCTAAAAAAAAACATTGTCTAAAAAGGTGGCGGAATGTGCTGATCGGAGGCATAATTAGAGCTAATACCCGGACTCCCGTTCAGAGACTGCTAGAAGGCGGGCTTCGTCTTGGGCCGAGGCACACGTGTCTAGCAGGTGTTCGTGGACTATTCGGCTAATGGGTTCATCCCAGAGTTTTTGGGATTCTGTCCTGTCCGAAGAATGTTTATGTTGTGTTATGATAAATAATAATGTTGATTATGAAAGTTACTTTGTATTTATTTGCATTGTTACAACCTTCCCCTGACACTGTTACAACCAGCCCTACCCCTAGGGATGGTTGTAACAGATTCCACTTTTTTTTTTGGCTGTTTTTTCTCAACATCTCTTATATCAGTTGCATTTAAGGTGATGGTTAAAGATAGCTGAAAGGCTAATCTATCATTTGTATTGATTAGAATCTTGAAATTCTAAAAGTTGTGTGAGATATTACGAAAAAATCGAAAATTGTTACGTTCATCCCTGGTCTCCCCTAGTGAGCCGGTCAAGGCAAACATGCTCTTGTCGAGGCACTCACTTGTTCCACCTGATACAAAATATTTCTGAGGACTATCACATCAGCCCTAGATTTTAGAATTTGTATATTTTAAATTGCATTATTTGTTACTGTTACTTTTTTGTATAGTGTTACTTTTTTCACTTTAAATAAAGAGAAGTTTAGTATAGCCTGGTGAAAGACGGACAGACAGACAGACGGACAGCGGAGCTTTAGTAATAGGGTCCCGTTTCACTCTTTGGTACGGAACCCTAAAAAGACTTCAGATTTAAGTACTAAAGCGTACCTCATTAAATTTAAATTCCTGAGGAGCAACCTATACATGGTTAAATAATATATTTTATGTCACACCTGGCCATAAAGCGGCCATTATCGCACGCTCTGCGCGCGAAAAAACCCACTTCCTGGCCAGGGGGTGACATAAAATTTTGTACTTAACACGGGCGGTAATAAAGAAAGCCTCAGATCGCATATTTATCGCCCTTGCCTTCGGCTCGGGCGTCAAATACCTGCGATCTGAGACATTCTTTGTTTTACCGCCCTTGTTACGTAATGTACTATTTATTACTTAAGTTTAATTATTAAATATTCTTTAAGTTAAAGTAGCTTCGTAATGTCGTAAACGAATCTCGTTATATTGTCCATGTAGTAGACGCTAATTTGGTCCTTAATCTTAAAGAACCACCTTATTTACTTATCTTTCCTAATTTCTTTTCTTTCTTTTTTAATAGGCGTTTATTCTTATCAGCTGGGCTCATTCCAAAAACTTCAGACAGGAAGGACTAGCCATAATCATTAATCATGTCTTTATCAGGATTGCCTCAAGATGCTGGGGGCTTAGAGCCCATTAATATGAGATTACAAGTTTCTGATTTCAGCTATCTGACCTTTAATAGATATTGCAGAATGGGCCGATAAAACGATGGCACTGGTAAACTTTTATCGTTTTGGGAAAGCCTGTTTGTGTATTACGTCGCTAATCAATAAAGAGAAGTTTAGCGTGTAAGTAATAGGCGTTATAGGCGCAGTGCCCATAGCAAAATAAATAAGTAGTAGACAGTAAAAGCACAAACCTACATACATAGCTAGCGTAAAATCGATAACTGCTGATAGGAAAAAACTAACTGGAAACCGGAAATCATTGACATTGAAATATAGATGTTGGGCTGCGAACTGCGGGCCCAAAGTAGGTACTATGTCCATTCGTCTCGAATGAGGGTATATATAACCTATAATAGTGTTACAATTTTGCAAGTGATTGCCAACAAAAACGAAAGGAAGGCTCTATAAGAAAAAGGCTCTATTAGATATTTATGTGCTACCTTCAACTTCCAAAGTCTATCCTAATGTAGTGTAAAATGAATATGCGAAACACACTACGTACTCACAGGAGAAATATTTGAAACAGCTTAACTTTCTTGCTTACGTACACTCTTGGCAAACTTAGTAGGTATATAGGTAGTGGGTTTCAAAGTGCTCTCTCCAAGTCGGGAGCGTTGCTGGAGCAAGTTTTAATCCATTCGATTAAAGTGTCCCAGGTTCGATGCTTGCCTTTATTGTCGCTAGTCTTGTTTCCACTTGCCACTGACTGCTGGCCTTTACTCAAGTATTAGTCTTAGGCGCGGACAAGGGCGGATCCAGGATTACTTTTTTGGGAGGGGCATAACTGGGCACAAGGGGCAGACGGGCTAAAATATTCAACAATAATAGTAAAACTTATAGTGATAGAAACTTCACAACCGTCTGGGGGGGTCGTGTTGACCCTAGAGCTGTGAACTGGCCTACAAAACAATTTAAAGGAACCAACTCTATTATGGGCACCAGATAGAGTTGGAAATATTTTTAAGTATTTTTGAAATGTGAAGTCACGAAACTTAGGACCTTTCGCACCACTTTTCCACCCCTTGTCGCACACTGTCACAATTCATCGACCTGTAGCTCTAGTATAAGTTTTTTCGAAACATTAACTAATTCGAACGCGTTTTCGTTTTGTCTCAAAATGTATGAAAGTGGTATGAAAACGTGAACAGCGCCTCTGGTGCTACTGCTACTGGTTGTGTGTATTTAATATAGACGACCTAGGTAGTCGTAAATAGGCACTTTGACGTATGTATGATGGTATGGGTACCTAAGTTAATTTTACAAACTACGCCAAACTCTTGATCGGTTGGCTCAATTTCCTTTGGGAGTAGGTCCCTACCTATTTAGAAACGTTTTGATACTTATGTTCTGAAAGAATTTTACATACCTACCTACTCGCTCCGCGTGTTACAAACGACTGCTAAATCGCTTCCCCAACTAATTTAAAGTTCCGACATAAATCAAGGATCCCGTCAACCTTAGGGTACTTACTGCGATTGATTTTGGAATAAGTAGGTAGGTTATTAAGAATTGAAACACGATCTAACGTGAAAATATTGTAGTTCGAGAATATGAACCAAAAATTAAATATACTTATACACATCTTCACGCTGCGCCTAATGAGTAGGTACTAAAACTCAATAATTCAGTCAAAGGATATAACTAGTAGAAAACCTTTGTCAAAAAACGAAGTTTTCCCTAACTTGGACTAAAAGCTTTTTTTGTGATTTTGTGTTGCAATAGGTACATACCTACTTAGGTTTGATAGTTTTGCTTTTAAATCCATACTAATATTATAAATGCGAAAGTGTGTCTGTCTGTCTGTTACCTCTTCACTTAAACAGCTTAACCGATCTACATGAAATGGTATAATGGACGGACACTTGACCATTACAAAACGCCAACAGATTCGTTAAGGGGAGGTATCCCCAACGCAAATGTCCCGCTCTAACACGCGTGAGTTTACAATTGACCATCCCGCTCTCTACGCAAGCTCTGCGCGCAGTTTTGTAAATATTTAGCTATAGTCATTAAGCCAATCATTTTATCAAAGCAAACCCTGCGAATTTGTCTATAACTATTTACGATCTTTAATTGAGTACAAAAATTAAATGTTAAATATCAGTAATATAGCCGTAGTATTGAAAAAACATTCCAAAAAGGGGTAACTTCGCGATTTTTTTCTATCCAGTGAAATTCATCAGGTCATGTAACTGACTGCGATTTTGACTAGACAATACCCTTATGTAACACATATATATTTTTTTTTTATTTTAAGACACTATATTCTATGTCTCAGATGGTTTTTAAAAACTCAAAAGTGGTAATACACGGCCTTAATCAAAAACTATCCACCGACACCCCACACAATGTTTAAAAAAAGTAAAAAAAGATTTTATTCTAGTTTTGTAGCCGTCATTGATATGTATACTATACCAAATTACAGCTTTCTAGGTACTAACCGTTACTGAGCTAAGACGGGGACGGAAGTGGCGTAGGGACATGGCGAAACCAGAAGAGTTCCTTGTTTTCTACGGAACCCTAAGAATTTAAATGAAATTTAAGTTAAATTCCGAAAATCGAACGATTTGTACCACATAAAATCATTGTATTTTCCGATATTGGATGAAAAATTAAGTAATGTCGTATACTTCTCCGATGCGGCTTACAGCCCGCCATCGAGAACACGTCAGTAAAATTAAAAATAAAAACAACAACGGGTTGCACTCCGGGAGTGCCGGCAGAAGTTTAAACCAAACACACACGCACATTCGCCCAAGCGCCCTGCGCCGCCTAAACGAAACAGCAGGCGCAGGCCGCAGGCATACATTTTCGCCGCGCGGTAGAAAGAGAGGAGGATAAAATCATTTGCTAGTACTTATTTGTATTAAAACAGGGTCTTACGCTTACGATATTAGGAGGGGTCAACTTAGCTGATCGTAGAGCGTCCTAGGCGTACTTCCGTCCACTATATTGAGACCTCCTTACGTGTTCGTCTTACGCTTACGATATTAGGAGGGGTCAACTTAGCTGATCGTAGAGCGTCCTAGGCGTACTTCCGTCCACTATATTGAGACCTCCTTACGTGTTCGTCTTACGCTTACGATATTAGGAGGGGTCAACTTAGCTGATCGTAGAGCGTCCTAGGCGTACTTCCGTCCACTATATTGAGACCTCCTTACGTGTTCGTCTTACGCTTACGATATTAGGAGGGGTCAACTTAGCTGGTCGTAGAGCGTCCTAGGCGTACTTATGTCCACTATATTGAGACCTCCTTACGAATCTGTCGCGAGTTTGAACATTTTTCCACATCAAAAGTGATCAGCGCCGCTAAAGAAGTTTTCACTTCAAAAACCATTTGTACCACGGTTTGTAGAAGGGTCCAAATGGCCGCCATAGGTACACTTAAAATTATTTGAATTGTCCGAGTTGTATCAAATTAGGCCGTTCAAAAAGCGACTATACTGTCCAAGCGTGAAGATTCAAAGTCCAATGACAAGTTTTATAAAATATCGGACATTTTAAATAATTTCTACTATACCGCCGCAAAGGAGTGTTTTTTCTTTTTTTGCTAAACGATTTGTACCAGTAATATGGTATTTGGATTTTTGGAAAGTATATGACAAAATGTGACCGTTATTATATTTGCCATACGTTCTAATTGGGGGAAAAACAAAAATTGGTGCCAATCTTGAAGTTGAAAAACTAGATTTTCCGACACGTTTTCAACCATGGTTACAGTATGAGATATTTTTTTAGGTAGAATTTTATCCAACGAACCCAATACAATGATACCAAATGATTTTATGTGTCGTACCTTGATTTAAACTGACGTATAATATGGGCTGACTTGGCTCCTTACACATTTGTGATAAAATCACTTACTTTCACTGGTCTTATAAAAAGTCTCAGGAAATGAGGATACAAACAGGATTAAACATAAAGGAAAGCATTGATCATATTTACCAACCTTATGAACATTTAATTGATATAAATTATAATCCAGTAATACTTAATTCAACATCACAGATATATACTTAAAATTGATGCGTATACCATTCATAAATTCTGACGTCCAGAGAAATACCAATTTATGGACGTAAACTTCGTGGAATTACTCTACTGCACTTTCTGAAAAGAAATAAAAAACGTGATTTGTTAACTTGTGTGATGTCCAACTTAATAATTTAGACCAGAATTTCGAAAACTATGGGGCCACAACACATGTGGGTCTCAAGACTCGCGAGTAAATATTGGATAGGGCCTGAAGATATTTAGACAATCCTATGTTTTCATACATAATTATTAATTACGCTCATTTTTATTCAGTGACATTCAAGAAGTGAGTCTCAAATTTAGGTTTCTTTTGTTAGCTGGGTCTCGGTATGCTCAACTATAGGAACTTTATTTATTTAAACACAGCGCAAATAATTGCATTTATCCAATTCCGAGCTGACAAAATGATATTGCCCGACGATTGCAGTGAAAATAAGTAGGTAGGTAGCAGTGCGTCTTCTGTGCTGTTGAATAAATGTTTCTTTCTTATCTTTGTAAGATAAAAACCGGCCAAGTGCGAGTCGAACTCGCGCACGAAGGGTTCCGTACCATTAACTATAAAAACGGCAAAAAATCATGTTTGTTGTATGGGAGCCCCCTTAAATATTTACTGTATCCCGTTTTTTTAGTATTTGTTGTTATAGCGGCAACCGAAATACATCATCTGTGAAAATTTCAGCTGTCTAACTATTACGGTTCATGAGATACAGGCTGGTGACAGACGGACGGACAGCGAAGTCTCGGTAATAGGGTCCCGTTTTACCCTTTGGGTATGGAACCCTAAAAAAGAGTTAAGCATAACATTATTAGCGACAATAGCGACCTGAAACATGACTGAATTTCAAAGTAAAAAGGGTGTTACCATTGTGATCTCTGGGAATATGGTGCTGAGGTTGAAGTTGGCTCGCGAGGTGGCGGGGAAAGTGGCCAGCGAACGGTCGGCTGGCGTCCCGCTCACCAAATGGCTGTTGAACAAATCGTGCTGGTACTGCGGCGCCATTCCATTCCCCACATAATTCGCAAACGTCAGCTCTTCCGACAACATGTTCCCATGTTTCTTACTCTGACCTTTATTCTGCCAGAACAAATTAGCATCACTCCACTCCTCTGCCTCACTCACTTTAGCCCTCTTGTTTTGATACTTTTTACTAGACTCTTTCTTAGAGCATTCCAGTTTATGTTTTGTCCCCGACTCTCTTCTTGAGCTCTTGTAATTTGAAGGAGCTTTATCGTGGAAGACTGAAGGGTTACTTCTCATTTTGAACTCTTCATATTTATTGTTTGTGTAGTTGCACTCTGCTTGATTATAATCCATGAACTCACCGGTAAAGGGGGCACTCGTATAGCTGCCGGTCATTATATTTGCACTGCCTGACATAAAATTAGAGTAAAATGAATTTGATATAGTGTTGGTGGTGGAGTTATATAACGTTGTCCCAGAAAATTGTTGGCCAGTGTAACTGTTATCAGAATAATCCAGTATAGGAGGAAAGTGAGAGACTTGCGCCACACTTGTGTCTTGCGAAGCATTGAAGTCGCCGTATTTTTGAGACGGGGTCATGAACTTCGGACCAATGTGATCTTGAACCTTTTGTGTGCAATTACCGCTTCGTATCAAGGCTTCAGCAGAATAACTATGTTTGTGAACCTTAGCATTTTTATCGGATTTATTTGCCTTAGCCTTAGGTTGCGAAAATTGGCCCATATTTTCATAGGAATGCTTTAAATCATTAAAAACATAACAAGGTTGCGGCAAATTGTTTTCAATGCGTGATGGCATAGCTTTGCGGTTGACATCATTAGCATATTGTGCATTACTCTGTTTTACTCCGACTGCCTTTGGATTCTCCGTTGTCAAACCATGGTATCGCGAAGTAGCATCTGAAGAACGATTCATGAGTTGTGTAACAGACAAAAAGTTGCCGCAATTCTGAATATCTGGCTGGGCACCGATTCTATTTGACAAGTCTGCATTTTTCTTTTTATCGTGTGGTCCTAGAGCCAGGTCTCCGACCAACGTAGGTAGATTAATAGGTGGAGGTTCAATGCTTATCTCCGTTGTACCGAGCGGCCTCGCTGAAGGCCAAACTTGAAAATCTTCGTGTGTGGGCTGAGCTGGAAAATTATGTATGGCAATAGGAAAATAATTTCCCTCGAGTTGATCTTGCTTTTTAGACGTATGTTCTACTTGTACATATGGTTGTTTGTGAGGTTCTTTAATTTCCGTTTGTGGTAGATTGCAATTACTTTGCATAGGGCGCAACTCGGACGTCATCCAATTTATATGCATTTTGCTTGGAGACTTTTTGTTATATTTATCAGGTAATTGCTGTCTTATAGCTTCAATAGGAGGTTTTACGATGTTTTGTAAACTGGGATCTGGTGCAGGTTTGGTTTCGTATTGTTTGGTTACAGCGGGTTTTATTGAGGCATTTGTTTGTGCATGTTCTAGGTGGAGATAGTTTTGATGTTTATTTGTCAATGTTTTAGATGCACTAGAGTTGTTATAAAAGCACATTTCTTCAGACCACAGATTCGCAGGTTGTGGAGTCGAATAAAAGCTAGTAATGGTGTCCGCAAACGAGGCAATAGGCTTGCTTGAAGCATCTTTTTTACTGGAGGTTGACACCAACGGAACATGAAACTCTGGGTTGAATGGGTTGTAAGACGAAGAGTACGAGGAAGCGGTCGCTGTCGTTAATATGTCCTTGCTAAATTGTAAATCCTTACTAAATGTATTAGAATTTGTAGTGCAGTTCACGAAATCGAATCCCTTATGCGACCAACCGAGATCGATGTCGTATGTTAGCCGGGATGACCCAATTTTCATAAGGTTATCCTCAACATTAGTGTAATCAGACTTGTTTTTGCTGTACTTTTCCATGGCACAAGGATATAGTCCGATGCTATTGAATTCATGTCCGGAAGCTATACTGCTAGTGCTGTAAATAGTGCTTTTGACAGTGTTAAAAGGGTCGTTTTTGTAAAATAAGTTACTGTTGCTAACATAAGTTGACGACTGGCTCGGTATGGACTTGCTTATACTGCAGTCAAAGTCTATGCCAAATGTGTCTGACTGTGTTGTAGTAGCTATTAGAGATGGCATTGGCAAACTCAGAAAAGGGTTTTCACTGGACGGATTTGTTACTGTAACTGAATTGGATGTTTTTATTGCAGGTACCTTGTCAAGAATATTACTACCGATATATTTATGTTGCACTGGTGTTTGGTGGTGTTGTTTCTCAGGCATTGTTGTTGACGTTGGTTGTTTATGTGTAGTCTTTGTTTTTACATCATTATTGGTGTTAGGTTTTTCAAAATAAATTTCATTTGGTGCTGGTGGTGTGGCTATTTGTGTACCACTGTCTTTGACATTAACATGAATCGTGCTGGGTGCGTCTTCTGCAGGGCTATCCGCCCGATTGCCACTGACAAGAGGAAAAGACATGAGGAATGCAGCAGTAGGCGAAGCTGCTAAGAATTCTTCTGCAAGTTCTAGGCGAGCATTCCCCCCATCAACTCCGCTCTCACACAGTGTTGTATCTAGAATATTTGGCAATTTATTTTCTTTGTCTTTATCTTCTACTGATGTTGGTTTCAAAGGGATATTAACATCCTTAAGAATATCATTTTTATTTGGCTGAACCGGTTCCGAAACTGATTTTTGAGTTTCATTTAAGTTAACTTTTTCAATGGTTTTCAATGAGGGTGTTTTACGTGTTTCTCCTGATTTTGAAGTATCCGTAATTAGTTTATCGTTTGTAACATTACTGCCATCTTCTTTCTTCTTCTGACTAGAGACAATGTTGTCATCAGAATTTGGAGTTTTACTTTTGGTTATAGCATTTTCTGAACATTCAGTCACAGCGTCAGGTTCGAGCATTTCTTTTTGCTTCACTTCAGGTGCATTGTCATTGCTTTTGAGGTGTGTTGTTTTGTCTGTAGTATTACTTGTTTCATTATTACTTCCAGTTTCTTTAACAGTTTTGGATACATTTGGTTTCTTTTTTGTTTTTTTAGAGGTATCATTTTTTGCTTTTGAAATAGTCCTTTTTGCTTTTGCTGACAAAGGTCTAGAATATGCAGATATTGGTAAAATATTTACCATGGTGGTTTTTGTTGTATCTCCACCAGTTCTATTGACTATGGGCATGGATGCTTTATTCATAGTTTGCATATTTGGATCCACTATAACAAAAGCTGGTGGCACTGCCGGAAAGAATAATGGTCTTTGGGGAAACAAGTATGGGGCAGCCGGTAAAACAACAATTGTATTCTCAGCTCCTGAAATTATAAAATAGTTGTCAACAAAAATTAATTGTAAACATAAAAATTGGTTACATATCTATATTATTAATGTTTCTTTAATTCTAGAATACAATATTAAAAATAACATTTTGTATATCTGCTGCTCTTACATAGGAATGGATTTATACATGTAAGCACTTTATAGTACATAACTACAGGTTAAAACATTATACATGTCAAAGTCAAAATTTATTCTTCAAACCAATGAATGTCAAAAAATTACCACCGGTTCATAATCATATTAGTACAACAGCAAACTTATCCTTATGAGGGATTTCTTCTAGCTCACCTTTGTAAAGTGTTAATACAAACTGTGAAGGTTATTTATAGCAAAAACTAGAAATACGCACACATGCTCCATCATCAAGACAAGTTTAGTAAATTGATGTATAACATAAATAACATAATACTAGCTTAAAATATAATACAGGACCATATAAAATCTACTCACTTTTTTTGTCATTCAGGCTTGTTTTAGGCAATATTTTGGGAGGTGTAGGAATCACTTGATCAATTTTCAACTTTTCTTTTCTTGATTTTTCATCTACTGTAACATTTGTTGTCAAAACAGGCTTTTCTTTGAGAGCTTTTCGTTTTGATTTTTGCAGCATTAATAGTTTAACATATTTTCCATCTGTAAAAACAAATGGAGACAATTAATTTGCCATAATTTAGTTTCAATTTTAATATGGCATATTTTTCCCTCAAGACTTACTTTGCATTTTCTTACTGAAGCTTGTATGAACTTGTGTTGATGCATCTTTCTTAGTGTCGGTACCCTGTTTACTTGCTTCAATTTTGACTTGTAGAGCTAATATTTCAGCCTCTGCAATAATCAGATACTAAATAAAACAATATTTGATCTGTTAACTACCAAGCCCGGTATTTACCATCCACATGTAATTGTTATGTACTGTTCCATATTTTTTTCAGTAGACAAGAGATTAGTCTAGTTAGTGGTTGGCAGGGGCTGCGCGTCAAAAATATTCTTAGGGAAGCAGGAAATAATTTGCCTTTCTTATTCTTCGTGAGCCATAGTGAAAGAACTGGACATGAGTTAGGCTAGTCGGTGGGAATCAAGTTGTAAGGACGCTCCACCACTGGTGATTGGCAACTAAATTTTTCACCAAGGTGACCTCACCAATTTACAAATGCATACACAAAACACTACTTAAATTTGACAGCAGCAACTCTTGATAATAGAAATACAAAATTGTATGCATATCCACAATTGAGAAAGTTGTTTTAATTTCATTTTTGCCTTTAAAATGTACATACATTTCACTGAATCTAAAATTAGGCGTCTCTAGGCTGCGGCGTCCGCTTACCATCAGGTGGACCGTATGCTTGTTTGCCATCATTGTCATATAAAAGGCTGACTTTTAATTCCTGGTGAATTAAAAGGGGCACAATGGGCATAGCATTAATACATTTTAACATATTTGAATGAACAGGAATCTCAATTTAATATGCTATGTTGAAACATAAAAGTATTTCTATGTTTCAACATTATTTTTTGTTTTACCTTAAAAATAAATAAACTGATCAGGTTAAAAGTACTCAAAAAGAGTAATGCTTCACATTACTTTTATTTAACCAATTTCGTTCAAAACAGGGTAAATTCACCTATGTACCTATCAAAGATTTATTGCATACATTGTGTTACCTCTCCACTTGACTTACTCAGTTGTGTTTTTTCTTGTGCACAGTTTGTTAGGCATGCTATAGCTTTCTGTACTATTTCAATTTTAGGATATTGGACATTATCCGACTCCTTTTCAGATGGATTGTTTGCTTTGTGGATAGCTCGTACGGCTTCACCCAGTTTTGTAATAGCATCGTTAAATTTATTACGTCTCTGTTTCTCCCATTCGCGACAACGGCTGAAACCAAATGAATTAACATAGACAAAACAGCTAAGTTTGGTTTGCATGTAAATAAAACGATAGATTATGAGAGCGACATCGTCAATTACCTTGGCGTTCGAGATTTTGAAGTTGTTTCCATTATTTGTTATTATAATGAAGTTTGTCACTTATTATACAACAGCTACATTATATTCCACAATATTCATAAATCTTAATAGAATGTTGAACTTAAAACAACAAGATTTTATCTTATTATGTCTAATGACACTATCTCAGATCCTTGTATCCAAATATTCCAGATTCCAAAATTTCCAAACCAAATCCAAATCCATCCATTTTTGACGTTGACGCTGTCAATGTCAACTGCCTCTTGTCAAAGGGGTATTTTTCCAAAACAAGGTAATTGGCGTATAACCACAAAACCAGAAATTCAAAGCTCTGATATCTAAATCGAGGTTCGTATTTCTCCATCTCTGGATTTTATTTTTCTGGTACCGCCTTTGAAGTCTGAAGGGATTAGATTTAAAAAGTGTAGAATTTAGCTACAAAGTGTCTTCCTTCAAGTAGAAAAAAAAAAAAAATCTAAAATAGAATAAACATAAAACTAATGGATAATAACGTCGGCGTCGCTCGTTTTTTATAAGTTGGTTAAAAAAGATTTAAGCGGGTATTACACTGTCCTGAAGTCAGGACACTTAGAAGGGTTCCGACCTATACGTTAGAGCGAGATGCTTCAAGTCCCCTCCACTAGTTAGGACGCCTGATTCAGGACAGTGTAATACCCGCTTAAACGCTTGCTCTCTCTCGTCACAAACCAAAGCGGACTACTTTTACCTATTTTATAATTTTAATAATAAGTTTTTATTTTAGTCCATTGCCACCTCTCTATACCCCCCAGGTCTCTGACCGGTGTTGCCCCTAGGCCATTTTTTTATGTCGCTGTTTAATAGGGGCCCATCTAGCATGGAGCAAGTCACCGTCTGCCAGAATTAAAATGAGAGACTGTTTTATTAGGCAGGCGTCCGATGCCTCACCCAATAGCCCAGCCATTAGTCCATCATCTTCACCTAATAACCCGGTTCATTTAGATTCCATCAACCAACAATAGTCCCTATACACCCTGGCGGGTGCTGTCTCTGTGTGCGACCCATGACACGGGCAGGGACAGCATCCGCTCGGTGTATCCCTTGCATTTCATTAAAGGCTGGCGTCCACTAGGCTCGCCGAGCAGAGTCGAATCGAATCGAAATAATTCGCCTTCATACATTAACTATGGAAGTGCGTCCATTCGGTCGATTCGATTCGGCTCTGCGTCAATCGACGCACTTTCATAGTTAATGTATGGAGGCGAATTATTTTCGATTCGATTCGACTCGGCTCGGCGAGCCTAGTGGACGCCAGCCTTAAATTGACAAATGGGCCTGGGATGGCACTTCGGTACCTCGCTCGGTACTTCGGCTCCGCGCACGCCTCCCAAAGGTCCGGGACACCATTGTCCCGTGAACGGGAAAGTTTTTTTTTTTTGTATATGTATTAGTTTGCTTTTAATTTAGATATAGGTATTTTATTTTAATTGAGTTTTAGTCGATTATTTTTATTGTAGTTTTCTCATCTCTAATAAAAAATAATATGAGTGTAAAATCAAAGTATCTGCATGAAATCATATTTCACTATTTGTTTTGGAAAGTAGCCGAGCTGTACGTTCAAGTAGATCCTCTTAATTGATATGCTATAGACACACTCGCAACGCTTTTAAGCGCCCACAAAGTCATTTAAGGCTTTCCTGAAACGTTTAATCAATTTGACATTTCTCGGGAGGTGGGGAATTTTATTTTATGTTATATTATGTTTGTTCTGTTCTACATAGGTACATACATATCGCGTATCAGCGTATTGTATTGCATGTCCTGTATATTGTGACTCAAGGTGGGATTTCCGAAGTGTTGTTGGTGTACTGTTAAACCTGTTGCGTATATTTTAAGTTTCTAAAGCTTAATTCAGCTTTCATTTAAGTTAATTAAGAGATATCTCTGTTGCAAGTTTGGTTTGGGTTCGTTCGTGCTTCATTTTGTGTTGTAACAAGGTACGTGATTTTCCGTTTGTTAGAGCAAAGTTAAATTAGTCGACTATGCTCTTAGTTGACCTTAGTGCGTCGTTATATCTTTCCGCTTTAACGTTAGAATTGTTCAATTTCTAGGACGTAAAGATGTCTCTATACCCGTCTTTGGAGGACATGAAGGTGGATACGATGGTGCGGGCTCAGATGGCTCAGCATCAGGCTCCGCCATCCTACGGTTACAGCCAAACGCCAGCCGCAACTGCTCCTGCTGGTACTGGCCACTTCTACCCCTCTTTAGGGGAATACATGGGCCTGGAGTTCTCTGAAAGTGTAATTGCTGCAAACATGCCAGAATATCGCGTGCAAACTGTAAGTATTTGACGGACGTTATTTATCAATCAATACTTCTAAAGTTATTGTGAGATACCCTCCCATTTTCAATTAAAGTGTTGTTTTCAATCATATACCTAATTACAATAACTTTGACTGAGTCATTGATTGAAGTTTGCTAATCATACTGTGTTACACATTTTAAGGTAAAATATCTGGGCGGCCGAACTTTGCTAGGCGATTTCCCGGGCATGAGACCTACCTAGATCGATTGCTTGTCCTCGAAAACCCCTACATGGGCCATTTTACGGAAAGTTGTACACTCGACTTTTTTTTTAATCTGGATAAAATCGGGTTTTTTCTACTTTATTACTAGAAAACCCAATTTTATCCAAATAAAAAAAAAGTCGAATGTACAACTTTCCGTAAAATGGCCCACATACCAAATTTCATCAAAATCGAGAGCCCAATCCCCGAAATAAATATATATAGATATATACAAGAATTGCTCGTTTAAAGATATAAGATACTATTACTTCCTTGTAATTAAGTGAGTACTGTAGAATATTATTAAAATATTCAAATTCAACGGAATGATTATATTTAGAATTTTAGACCAATGACATTTAACTTTTCAGGTGCAATCCGGTGGTGCTGTAAGCAATCTGATTGCACCCTTATCTTCACAATCAGTGTCTCTGCAGAAAGCCACAGTAACCAATGCCATAAGGCAAGTGGTTCTCTGCAAAGATGCTGACAGCAAGTGTGGGGTGCGTCTGCATTCTGTGAACAGTGGGGTATTTGTATGCTATGTGGCTGCTGGGAGCCCGGCTGCTCTAGCAGGGCTAAGGTTCGGAGACCAAGTGCTGGAAATTAACAATGTAGCCCTAGCTGGCATGACAATGGAGAAGTGTCATGAATTATTGCGTAAGGCTCCTGTCAATGGAATCACTATGTCTGTTCGTGACAGGTAAATTTGCAGTAATAATCTATATTTAATATAAGCTGTTTTTATTCCCACACATAGCTTCCTTTAGCTTTTGCCATGTGACTCAGTTGTGGATTTGGTTGATGTTAATTTTTAATTAAAGTGAAAATTGAAAAATTTAACGCCACAGGTGGAATTTGAACCCACAACCTCTGGAATCCGTCCATTGCTCTTAACCAACTGAGCTACCGTGGTTATCCCTTGTGGTGGTGAATTTTCCAATCATAACACTTCTAATTAAGCCATATTAGGGAGGCTCGTAGCGTAGTTAAAATTTCGCTAGCGGACCCATCCACTTGACAACATTTAAAGTTGGTTGATGAATTTGATGATGTCCAGCATTTAGTAGTATTTGTAAAGTAATGTAATTTTTATTTTCTAGGCCTTTTGAGAGGACTATTACACTACACAAGGACTCCATTGGACATGTTGGGTTCCACTTCAAAGATGGGAAAGTTGTTGGTCTAGTTAAGGATTCATCTGCTGCTCGCAATGGGATGTTGACTGACCACCAGCTAATGGAAATCAACACAATTAATGTTGTTGGAATGAAAGATAAAGAGATATCAAAAGTCATTGATAACAGCCCGTCTGTTGTAAACATAACAATTATTCCACATTATATTTACAAGCACATGATAAGCAAGTAAGTACTAGATTATGAGTGCATTGAGCAACATTATTTACTGGAATTGGTGTAAATATGTGCTATTCCCAGACATAATGTACTACTTTGTTGTCATCTTTATTGAATACTATGTTTTGCTGGGGAATGACAAATGTATCTAAACAAAGGGAATTTAATGTTTCTTAATGTATGAAGCATAACTTTGTATGAATCAACCTGTATGTTGAAACGATTATGGTTTTAGAAGCCGTTGCCGACTAATTGCCAATAAATTAATGAATTTACCATTCTGGTTCATACTGGTGTGTTTAATACAAAAATGTTTCTTTTCCAGGATGTCTTCATCACTGTTCAAGGAGTTTGATCGCACGCCAGCTGTCTAAGTACCAAAATCCGTTTCTTTTACACACAAACATCTTTTGATTAAGATTAAGTAATTCTTGCATTTCTTTAATCACGAATTTATTAAGAAAATCGGCACTATTTGTATTTCTATAAAGTCAAAATAACAATCTCTTTCTAATTAGCTTGATTTAGTTTGAGTTACTCGCGTAGATTTATTCAAAGCCTGAATGTTTAAATGTTCATGCTATTTTGTAGTCTATAAGGGCTGTGAATTGAGAAATTGTCTCAAGGTGGAATTCGAGAATGGCAGGAAGGCCTAACAATCTACCTTTGTTCAGATCCTCGTTAATACCGTTGACCGTTGTACACGGTGCTAATTGAACTGCCCTACTTTGCTCATTTGGTAGGTATTAAACTAGTGAGTCACTGTAATTGTCCAGAGCGTTCGCGGGCCGTTATGAAAGACAAGTCATGGGCTCATGAGTCACTAGGAGTGTAATACAAATAAAACTACACTTATCTAGTGAAAGGCTTAACATGCAAGCTCCGTCTCCTTTTACGAATGAAGGTGGTGAATGGCACAGTTGAGACAGTTGAAATGAAGGCCGATGGTGGTGAATGGCACTGTTGAGACAGTTGAAATGCTTTTTGCTGAGTACATTTTATAAAACTGGTATTCAATTTGACGTTAATTTAAAATACGAGTAGTAAACTACTGTGAGTCTCGGTCATATTGAAATATAATAAACGGGTCACTCACGTCTTTAATGTCGAATATAGCTGACATGTTTCGGACCAATACGGGCAATACGTGGCCCTTAATCATGAGGTCCAGCCGCGAACGTCTCCCGTTTAATACTCAACTTCTCGCACTCGTGTTAGAGAGTGAGCGAGAGAGTCGCTTTTTTAACGGATTACTTTGATACAATACAACTTGGTGATCTTAAGTAATTTTAAGTAACTATGTCAATATGTTATGATAATTTCAACTGTCTTATCCAAAAGCACTAAAGAATCTACAGGTTTAGGTGGTACACATTATATTGATCTGTTACAACACGCTATTTGACTAATTTTTTTTATAATGCCAATCGAACCAGTTTTTAGAGACGATCAAATGTCTATATGGGACCAACAACAATTAAAGGGCTAAAATTAGGGACAAACCTAGCTCAACGCTAGCGGCCCTCAAAAAGGCTCCTACAAATTGGCCCTGGCAAATGACGTCACTTGCACAGCATTCGACCAACCGATGTATGGGAAAATTAGTATTTTGCTGTTTTAGTCGTAAAATAATGCGTTTAGGTACATCGTTGCCATACAATTTATTTTTTATTTTTACATAAGCATTCTATTGATACCTTTTATTTGAATTTTGGACGGTAAAAAAAAAATACATAATTTTCCGAGTTTTTGATGATTCGTATCTTTTTCTGATTTTGGTAAAATTTTATAATTTACGATTTATTGTGATATTTTGATGGCTAACTATCCAAAAAGGGACACTGTGTAAATTTTAAGTAAATTTTAACATGTGTCAAATACCCTACTGTAACCTATTTTGTGTGCATTACTTAGTTTGCAACTTTAAGGGACGCTTTCCATACAAAACGTATTTTGACATTCGCAGGCTAACAGCGTGATATTTTAAGAAACTTACGTAACAAACTTTCATAAATTGGCTTTCCATTTGCGCGAAATGCCCCCTTTCCTAGAATAAACTTGTACAAACTAGAATAGTTTGTGAAATTAGTTTCTCACGTATCACGTCACATCAATTTTATCAAATTATTCTAGTTTATACAAGTTTATTCTAGGAAAGCGTCCCACCTTAACTTGATTACTTTTAAACCTTAACAGCCTTTGCACACTAGCGTTTTTGCCGGCGGTTTCTTAGCTTAGCGGGAACGTAACGTGCAGGCGGCGTGCACGCTGCGAAATCTCCGCGATTATTCGCCGCCTGCGTGCCGCGACGGTGACGTCGCGTGGACACGTGCACGTTGCGTTCCCGCTCCGCTAAAAAACTGCCGTTAAAATCGCTAGTGTGCACGAGCCCTAACCTACCTTCGTGTGCTATCATTGTTTCCTTCATAGTCTGCCAAATAAAACTGCTTGGTTTTTTAACCAAGTAGTCTACTGAACTGTTATATTTAGACTGTTATTTTTCTTATTTGTAGTAGTTATAGTTATACAATATTTTGCAAACTTTTACACACTAATGTATGTATCTACATATTAGGCTGCACATCCACCAGAGATGTGGTAAGCTGTGTTTCCATATAAGAGATACTTATACATATTTGGCTTGTTTGACAGTTTGGTTACATCTATGGGAACGTAGTTAACTTAGCACATCTTTTACGGATTTTAATAGTAAAATTAGTAAATTTAGTTTGATGTTATGATGAGATGACTGCATATAAAAATTATTTTATTATACTTAGAGGATATTTTTGTTAATAGTGCCATTATAACTGTCAATATTGATTATAGTCAGACATCCTTCAAATCCAATCGATTTTTTAATGAAATATATTGGTTCTTATCAAAGTCTGAAGTGGCAATGCCACGGGCCGGAGGTGTCTTAATTATCATGTACCTATAGATTATAGTGTAATCATTTAAGTTTATTTCTAGTTATATTTGATAAAAATGTTTGTAAAAGTAAACATATGTGCGTAACCCATTTTTCCTTTCAAGCCATTTAAAAAATTATTTTTCTTGTTCTGAAAATAGTGTGATTTTTTCAAAAGCAGCTTGGCATATGAAAAAGTCAAAAGTACCCTTATAAATTCCCTTATAATAAAGACGACGTATTCATATCCCGAGCTACTTTTGATGCTAACTGTACAACTCACGTTTTGACTTACACGTGGCATAAATATTTTTAGCAAAGTATGACCATCTTATTAAGAATTAGTGTCTATTTATAATTACGTAAGTTGTTAGTTCATACACTATATTGAATGTACTTTATATATATTATTTTATACAATATGAAATATATATAAGAAAAAAAAATGCCGTTTTTTTATTGAAATTGTAGTCAAATCCCGGTATTTTCGGTTCCGGTATTTCCCGGGAGCAAACCCTAGTAGCAATATTTCGACCAAAAGTTTTGCTTTTACCACTACCCTAAGTTCAATTGAAGTGGGCTCACACACCGGGTCTGGTTAAGGAATTAAACGACGTCAGCTCGTAATAAATAACTAATTAAATAGGAAACCAAACAGTATAACAAAGTGAATCCAGCCTTTTTAACGCTGCGGACATTTTACTGGAAAAACCACTAATTTCATTAATTTACCGCAGCGTTTTTATACTATCTGTTCAGAATGAATGGGGTCGTGACCGGGACGGTTTTGGTGCATGAAAGTTTGTAGGTAGGTACCTACGGAACTCTCGGTGCGCGAGTCTAACTTACCTGTGATAGTTTTCGTTTTAGATTAATTATAGGTAGGTACTATTTTCGTTTTAGATTAATTTTGCCAATTTACAGCCTTCTATTTTTACCCGTCACTGAGCTAAGCCGATATGTAAGCCGATAATTTAAGTATACCTACCTACTTATAGGTTGAGAGTGCGGCCACAGCTCATTATGATTGAGACGAATGTAGTGTACCTAAGTATAAATGTAAATAAAATACAAAAAGGTACAGTGGTATTTTGTATGCAAATCTATTGTAGTAACCATAACAAAAGGATTTCCTGGACATTTCTTGAAAGCAAAACAAATATAAGGTTTTCTAAATTGAAATTCTCATGGTTAACCATACTCTCTAAGAAATAGGCAGTAAGTAGGTACTTAGGTACGCTATCGGCAAACCATCGCCAAAAGTTCAGCTACTGTGGTTTATAAAATGGTTCAAAATGGACTTTGAAAGGTCCAATTAGCTTTGAGAACTATTTCAGGACAGGTCCACGACTTGGGCACGAAGAAGCTGTCGTGTTCGGAGGGCGGACAGTTTTTGCGGGCGAAGTATTCCATCGGGTAGAGGCTCCAGAGAATACCTGTCAACACATCCAATTGTTAGACAAGTTGGGCAAACAATACTAAGCACAAAGTAGAAAAACAGAGGCCGAACTCGTGATTAAAGTACCTATCTAACTAAAATGTATCACGTCCCATGCGTGCCACACTTTCACGTCTTTTCAAAGTTAGAATGACCTAAAAATAGAAATCAGCGATATCCTATAGACATGTAGGTATGTTTCCGTCATTTAAGATCTTAGATTAAGACCCAGTTCTCATTGCCAACAAACCTGCATCTCCCCAGTTAGTTTAGCAGCTACGAGTATACCTAACATGCTAGCGCATGATAATCCTATCATATGATACCTATGGTCATGCTTTACGTGACATTTTGTGGGCCGTAAAATAAGACCATATAACCAGTAGCTGCGCTAAAAAGATGCAGTTTGGTAAAGTGCTAAAATGGCTAGGTAAAAGAGGGTCGTGTAATACTTGACTGACACCCTTTCGCGTGTCTACTCCTCCACTACTCCTCCCTCTTATCTAGCAGGTATTAGTAGGTAGGGTCCTATGGATCTACGCTACTTATTAATCACTTTATGAAAGTACCTGTCGGTTACTCGTAGATGAATGTTACCCATTTAAGTGATTGATGAAGATTGACACATACCTCACATTCTATCCTTGAGGTACCTTTAGGTATACTTAGAAAGTACGATATATAAGAACTAAGTATTATAGTATAATCTGCGGCAATATGTAATGTTATACTTAGGTATTAGTATTACACATTTTTCATTGCCAATAGCAATTGTACAGTCAACATCAAATAAGTATCGATCTCGACTAAGTGCCAAAATTACGGGAACATAGCCTTAATGATAAGAGCGTAAGAGCATAGATATATTTTTCTCGCTTTGGTAATTTACATAATATTTATGGCTGACTGTACCTAGGTGTATTGATGTACACACCTACATTTGGTATGTTGGAGTGCGTTATCGCCGCATGGTTCCAATTTAATAAACAAAGGATTCCACTGAACAATATTTTACTTCCATTATTTTAGTAATGGCTCTGTGTATCTAACTAACGACACTAACGATTAATTATGTTCTGGCACCTCGCAGCTACCGTTGCAGCATTTGTTTGCTTTGCTAACTTCGGTTGATTGGCGACCATAAACAATTCTGATAGGTTAAGTATCTAGGTAGGTACAAATGTTATGATAACAGTAGCAAAACATTAAAGTCCAACAAAGTTGTTGTTTGTTGACGTTATAAATATGGGCGCGAGTTGTTTGTTTTATTCATCTATCATTTATCATTTCGCAATACTTGCAAGCTGCTTTCTCAATTTATTAGGCGAAGTAGTTATAAAGGTGTTAGAGTACAGTGAGCAGTTGAAATGGGTCGGGTATCCCACGAGCATTTTGCTTGACATACGAACGTTGAAATGAGTAATTGAAACATTTAGTCCGGGTCAGCTTAATACTATAATCTATCACTTTCCCGGGAATTGGTCATCGCAGCGACTTGGGGACAAAATGAGCACGCAAAGGGAATTTTAATACCTACATTCCCGTTTTATATCGTTCTACTGTTGCACTGAAATATAGCCGTAATAAACGCTCTTAAGCGGCCTACACACAGCACTAAAATCAGAGGCAATATCGTGAGAGTGGTGGAGAGCACCATAGATTGCTCCCTAGATCGCCTCGTGTGTAGGTAAATCATATATAATTATCGTATACGATATTGCCCCTGATTTTAGGGCTGTGTGTAGGCCGCTTTAGCCTGTTTAGTTGCTAACTGTAACAAATCCTACCCTACCTACATAAAGAAAATGATGCAACAACCTTAACTCTCGGACAGCAATGATTATTAAGATTACGAGCCATTAAGAAATACTTACCATTCCCGAAGAAGAATGACAGCCACATGAGCAAGTTCATGACGCTTGGATATCGGCGCCCGCTGACAGCTGTGATGGGAACCAAAAGCATGCCCAGCACTCCAAACTGCATCATCAACACGGGATAGAAGAACCCGAACGACAATGCCAGGATCACCTCGTGCGCTGCGGCCGATACCTACATCCAAACTGACATTGAGTTATGGGAGAAATGTGCTGATAAAGGAGCCTATACGTCATCATATTCCGCCAACGATGTTTTTTCGTACAAAAATAAGTTTCTGTAAAAAAAATAATTTTTAGGGCACGGTTTTATTACTGACTGAACCTTTTTTTCCACAGTTATCATCTACTTGCTGAGACAGTTCCAACAAGTGCATCAAACACGACGGGTTGTTGTGCAGTTTAGAAGTTACTATGGCCTTTCTGTCTCCATCATCAGATCAGCTCGGTGGTAGGTAGGTACCAGAATATTACATTCTCTTCTCACTGAACGTATCCCAAATATCACCTCGGTCGCCTTAAAATTCTTGCAAAAAGAAAAAGTTGCAATATTTGACCCCGAACACGCATAATAAATAAGAACAAACTTTGCAAGTTAAATAAAATGAACTGGATGTGAGGATTGATACACAAATTTAGGTTTGCGTTTTTCCTGTGGATATAAGGGTTCAACTAAAGCCTGATTTTTGATTTGACCAAGACTGACACGTTGGATCTGACCAAGTGACTGTCACAGGTCACAGTCAAACTGTTGCTACTTACAGTTTTGTGGGGCAATGCGAGTCTACGTACTTAATAATGTAAGTACTTAGCAAATAAATGAATAAATAATTCCCATAAACAGCGTCTCCGTTTGTATAATCCACGTTTTGGAAACAACTTGTAGAGACGATTTTTGTGTTTTCAACTGTGTAGGTACCTATGACCCGCGAATATAGTGCAGAGAGTTTGTTAGAATTAAGTTTTTCTTGGAACATATACGCATAAAACAATTTGAGGTTATAAAACTTGAATATACAGTCATTACTGCAAGTAAATTAAGATAAAAAGATCTTGTAATTTCGAGGAAATAATTAATCAATCCTAGTTACTTAATAGGATACTCTAATATTGTCATGTTTGTAAGGAATGGCTTTATTCTCCAAACAATATCGATTCCCTATCAGCAGCCCATCACTCACTATCAGTAATGAGCTGTTTTCCGGCGGAGCGATTCTAATAGGGCTCGCATTTAGTATATTTTAGGAAAGGAATGGAAACACAAAAATAAATAAACATTCTCTCAGTCACCTTCAGTCATCCGTAACCCAATTATTAGCAAATTTTAAAGTGTCTACCTATCTTAAAAATATTTTTTACTCCATACAATCTTTCCACCCCTATAAAATTTAAAATGTCCGACGGAGGAGTTGGTTCCTATCAAAAACATAAAGCTATGTATACCTAACTAGAGCCTGGAAAAAATTGGTGCTTTTGTCCAGCGCGTCCACATTTACGACAATTTGTTCCAGCAATGTGCCCTACTACGCCAGTCAGTAGAGGTTCAACGTCAAAGGCTATTTGGCAAAAGGTGGTGTAGAAGATTTTTTTTAAATTGTGCATATGGATGCTACGGACTATTATATATCAAAAATGGTAGCACGAGATATCTCGGGACTACTTTTGGCAGCTACTTATACTGGTTTTTTTCGGTTTATCGCTCATATGTTCTAGATACGAAGCATCGTAGCGTAAAGTTACCTTCTAGCAAGTTAAAAAATATTAAATTCTGCGTTTAATGAGTACAAACACGTAATAATTTGGTCAAGCGATATAGTAGAAAACCTTTGTCAAAAAAGGAAGTTTTCCCGAATTTGGACAAAACATCAATATGATAGCATCAAATAGAAGAAAGTAAAAGAACACGAGTTATTGAAGTTATTTACTACAAGCACCTACTTCAAATCCTATTAATATTAAAAATGCGAAAGTTTAGACGTTTGGATAAATTGAAATATCTCGTGCTACCATTTTTGATATAAAGTCAGTAAGTAGCATCCATATATTTACACAATAAAATAAAATAAAAACTCTACACCACCTTTTGCAAGAGCACAACATTATACTGGCTGGCGTATACTAAAAGTTTACAGACGTTCCTTGAAATCTGTATTCCATTTTCCATACTAAAAACGACAGATCTACCTACTTAACGCAAGATTGTCACTTTACATAATCAGATGGTTATTAAGTTAAAACCCCCCAGCCTTTCTGTACCTATAGTTGAAAACCAGTACCAGATATAGAACACGACGAGGGGAGCGTTATCATCCTTACGTTGTTAATATTCCGTTTATTCGCACGAAGCGATTTGCTTCCTCTTTTCTAAATGCGAACAGCAAAATAATGGAACTTGCTCCCTTCTTCTGCATTTCTGGACAATTGTAATCTGGACCTCTTCAAGGCAAGACTGAATAGACTATTGCTGAACCAGCGAGCTACATCTTAGGCCTTGTCGTCGCTTTCCATCAGGTGAGACTAAGGTCAATCGCTGTTCAGTCATACATTTAAAAAAAAGTGGGGCCACAAGGACTTACGAAGAATACTGCGAAGACGGCTCCAGCGCGCCCAGTCACCGGGGTCAGGGGCCTGTAGATGTGGTCACGCAGCCACGAGTGTACTACGCGATTCCACGCGCGATAGTACTTGGAGAATTGGGATGTCGTCCACCATTCCTTGTAAAAACATGTTATTTCATTATGCACTTAAATTGCATTATGTTCCGCCAAGAAAATGGTCCACTTTTCGACTCTAATTGTGTGTTAACGTCCAAAAGGTCCAAAAGTCTTCGGGTCTTTGGGGGATTTAGGGGCAGGAAACTCGGACCCTTCGTCCTAACACAAACATATGACGTTGCTTAGAAACTGAGCTTTTCCACAGACTTCTGGCAGCACCTAATACGTCGCGCGGTCGCACGCGTTGCCTGTCCACAAGCAAGGACTTACATAATTTAGATACAAAACATTATTCATATCAATCGCTCGCCGAAAAATGACATGTATGGATCCACATCGTTTTCCAAAAAAGTAAAGTTCTCGAGAATTTCATAGAAATATAAGAAATTTCCATTTTACATTTCGGAAAGTTACAAACCTTATACAAAAATGTGAGAAATTTCTGAATTGTGCAAAAATTCGCAATTTTGGAAGGTTTCCGACGGCATATCAGTACCAGTAGAGTGCCTACTTATTAGGTGTTTTTTCAAACTCAAACTCAAAATATTCTTTATTCAAATAGCCCTAGCAACAAGCACTTTTAAATCGTCAGTTTTATATTACATAGTTTGAATCGAATTATTCAGAGCAATTTATTGATGCAATTAGTTATAGTTTAAGAAAAAAAGTTGAATTGCTGTAACTGTATGTCAAACAGAATATAATAAATTCACAAAAAGATCGTCAATACGTAAAATAAAAATATTTCTTGGATGTAATTGATTTATTATTAAAATCATTGCAAGTTATCGATTTTATTCCAGCGCATGTTATTGGATTTTTAAGGGCGTGCTATACGATGCTTATTTTTTCACCTTCAAATAACGCAGTGTTGAAGGAGTCCCGTGAGACGTAGGTACCTAAACTTTATAATAGGTCACGTCCTTCGCATTTTTTAAAGAAGGTTTTAATTAACATATCTTTTATAAGCAATTCGCGCGAACACCTGGGATAAAAAAGTATTTTGGGGGCCTAATATTAACTTAATTTCGTCGTTTCAGGAATTATATGTTTTGGGTCACGTTTCAGGATCCAGTAATGGTGTGTATATGGAAGGTTTCTAATTCGACCTGAGTATTAGATATCGTAACTAAGTTGGTATAACTTTCTTGGAATACAGATATTTTGTTATATTACTCACGTCATAGAATAGCCTGTCTGCGAATTTTAGCATCTCGGCAAAGGCGTTCAGCCAGGCATGCAGAAGGCAATAGAATCCACACAAGAATGATATCACTCCAGGCAGCACACACGCAAACATGCCACGGACTACCGTGCCAGCGTCCACCTGCAAATTAAACTTAAATTCAAAATCACAAGGTACACTTTCTAACGAAATGTAATTCCTTCAATAACTATAATATGTCTGTTGTTCACGTCAAGTCGAACTAACATTTCAATAAATTCTCGTGCTGGAATGCATAAACCATGTCGAAGTCATATCTTCACATAAGTTACTAAGTAAATTTATAGTAGGTATATTTTACACACAATAAGATAATAAAATAATGAATGTACTAAATAACTTCAGAAAACTAACTTAATGATTAACTAACTATGTATAAAAAATAAAGACTAAAAGCCAATTTAAAAAATGGGCCCTAGTTCCTAAGTATATACTTAGATTTTCTTTAAATTTATTCCCTTGTGGTCTCCAGTTATTTGAACTAATTCCGCGGTAGCCGGGTAATTTAGATTAGCCTAAAGTAGTTCGGAACTAACCTTACTTTCTTTTCCGTACTCAGACCAATAAGGTAAAATGAACCGCTCCCACAGGAAACTGTTGTAAAATATGATGGCTGCCACTTCCAAGAAGTTAAATACCACCGAAATCCATCGTATTTTCTTGGTCCTGAGAATAAATGTGTTTGTTAGAATCTCACTAGTTTAGTAGAGTAAAACGTGCTCGCACAAAAATCTCGTTAGGTATCACATAACCATTAAGATATTTATTTTGTTGAGAGCTCCTTTTAATTCGGTACTTGAGAGAAACCTTAGAAAGTTAACGTTACTTAACTCATTCAAGTATATATACTCGTAGGTTCTAGACTGGTTAACGTATGGTATATGACATTATTTTAAGTTAAACGACGTTTTGTGAGTCATTTTGGCAACATGACTTTTCCGAAGTAAAAAAGCCTGCTGAATCCGATTCTGAATATTTGTTCCCGAATCTTGGATTTTATCTATGTAGGTATTTTAATATATATATTTACAAGTATGTATATACAAGTATGTATTTGCAAGTATGTATGTATGTATGTGTGTGTGTATGTATGTGTATGTGTAAGTTCACTTTGTGGTGCACAATAAAGTATATTACTCGTATTATGTCTTTCCCGTTCACGGGACAATGGTGTCCCGGACCTTTGGGAGGCGTGCGCGGAGCCGAAGTACCGAGGCACCGAAGTGCCAACGAGTACCACATAGCCAACACGTAGAGGCCCTTTTGACAATTTAATGAAATGCAAGGGATACACCGAGCGGATGCTGTCCCTGCCCGTGTCATGGGACGCACACAGAGACAGCACCCGCCAGGGTGTATAGGAACTATTGCTGATTGGTGGACTCTAAATGAACTGGGCTATTGGGTGAATCTGATGGACTAATGGCTGGGCTATTGGGTGAGACAACGGACGCCTGCTTAATAAAACTGTCTCAAATTTTTATTTCCGGCAGACGGTGACTCGCTCTCTGCTAGATGGGCCTATTATTATTATTATATGTCTTTTCCATTTCACGGGACCATGGGGTCCCGGACCTTTGGAAGGCATGCGTGGGGCCGAAGCCAACAGCGCAGAGGCCCCTTTAAGACAATAATAATCTAAAGGCAAGGGATTATTATTATTATATCGTCGTCTAGTACCCATAGTACAAGCTTTGCTTAGTTTGGGACTAGGTACCTAGGTAGATTTGTGTAAGATTGCCCTCAAATATATATATATACTCGTATGTATTGTCCACACAGTTTTACATATAAAAGTGCTATAGCAATAAAAGTTAACAGCTTTGGCCCGCGACTTTGTTCCCGTAGAACACGTTCATCTAGTTCGTTCATTTATTTCAGGCGCTTACTCGTACATAGTTACCCCTCTTCCTTACAAACTTCCGTCCCATAAAAAGTATGCTATGCCCTATCCCGGAATCTCCAAACCAAGTTTCACCTAAATCGGTTCAGCGGTTTAAGCGTGAAGAGGTAACATACAGCCAGGCACGCTTTCGCATTTATAATATTGTCTTAATTAAAATCCTATCGGCTTGCTTTATCCACATTAGTGCGAGTATTCGAACGTTGTTATGGATTCGGTATAGTGCTAGATTTAGTGTGGGTTGCTCCAAACAGTCTGCAATCGTAAGCGGTCTCGAAAGTCTGACGGTATGAGAAGTTTGACAAGCTCATTTTAGGAAGCATGTTAAAGCTAAGAGAACGATGTTATTATGACATCCCTAACGATACAAATGCTATGATAGGTAGCATACAATTTAAACTTTATTGGTTGAATGTTGATATATCAAAGATTACCTATTTAGAGTTGCACCTCGTTTTCTCTTACTGGGCTGGGGGGCGTAGTTTACAGAATCGAAGCTTTCTCTTAACTGAAAGTACACAGTTTAATAGTTTCTTACCTAGGGTATTGATCTCGGTAAATAAGCGTGGGCGCAAATAAGTAATACACATAATGGCTGAAGGTCGGTATCATGGCGCGAGCGTCGCGCCAGCGAGGCGCGCAGGCGACGGCTACCGCGTGGATTTTCATTGCGAAACGGAACTGAAAGCAAAATAAAATAAGTTATTTACTTATTTACTACTTTCAAAGAACAACAGACAATCAAGTTAACTATTAGGCAATTGGTAATAGGGTTTCAGTATATTGTTACGGAAGTTATGGTGCTTATTTTCAGTGAGGGCTTTCCAACATTACCTAATAAAAAAAACATACAACCGAATTGAGAACCTCCTCCTGTTTTTGAAGTCGGTTAATAAAACAATCAATTTTATAGTTTTTAACGATGGCAGCTCAAAAATAAAAATAAAACGAACATGAAATCTAGCCAGTAAGAAAGATCAAATGAGAAATCTTTTTCCTTTACACATTTTGAGTTGGAATCCTATTGTAATTGACGCGCGCTCTCGTCCTGACACGACAACGGCTAGAAGCGCGTGAAAAAGCCCGCAAACCCGACTCTAATTCAACATGTTTGACGGAATAGACCCCTATATCAGACAGCAAGATTGTAAATATACCAGAACCCTAAAATGGGATGGCTTCTTCAGTATCGATAACGTTTATTTTTATTGGTGTAGCACAAATTGATCCCGATAGAGAAAACAGTTTCCGAATGAATTCACACTATTGTTATTCTGTGCTGAAAGCATCTGTTTAGACTCCGTATACAGGTCGTTTTGATAGATGAATAGATGATTTAAGATAGTAGGGCGCAGCAAAATGTCATCTTGCTCGAATTTGGAGTAGCCTAACTGGGGAAGTACCTCCACTTTGCAAAAGACCACAGCCATAATAATAACATTATTTACTATACAAGTATGTAGTGTTGTGTTCCTAGAGGTGCGCAGGTTCCCAGAGCTCCCGAGGATGCACTGTGTTGAGAGCGAGGGACTTAAATTTCTCTCTTCTGCTGTCAACACAGTGAATCCTCAAATTTTATAACGGGTCGGCAACGCGCACGTGACTCATTTGGAGTTGCGAGCGTCTATAGGCTGCGGTGTCCGTTTACCATCAAGTGGACCGTACGCTTGTTTGCCACCGCTGTTGTATAAAAAAATGATATTGATTTTATTTATATCCATTTTCTATAAAATATTCAGATTTCATACAGTTAATCTTTTTTATTTCTTCAAATCTATTTTATGTAGCTAATTAGCTAACCGAATAGCGCATACGTACATAACCTATCGGTACCTACATAAATACACATTAGATGTAATTGAAGAAATAATGATGACATCGCCTAACATTTATTGGCAGCGTACTTATAGGTACTTATCTGTCAGACCAATAACGGCTTTCATTATATTCCCATGCGATTTGAGAAAGGTTCCTGTTTTACTTAAGAATATGGCAACCAGGGCCTAACAATTTATCAATACCCTCGGGCAATATAAATCACTTAAAGGGATGAAATAAGTAATCGGAGACGCTTAATGTTGGTAAATGATTCTAGTTAAGAGTATAATTTTGCGCGAGTTGGTATTATATTTCTCTATAGAGTATGGTATATCCCATTAGAAGAGATTATATACACTATTAAATAGGCGTTTCAATTCATCTCTTACGTAGGACGTAAGTAGGTTCGTAGGTACATATGCACAACCCATTACACACTGAAAAAACGTCTGGGTTAAAAATAACAAAAATACTTTCAAAAACAAGCAATAAGCCAATTTTTACTTTGTAATCAGAGAAAACTAACCCAGTTACTACTGCCTCCTTGCTTGATACATAACACCAGCGTTATTTAGTATTTTTAAACGATTTATTCGGTAACTACAGCCAGCCAGCTCGGGTAGTTATGCTACATGTTTAAAATTAAATAATGCAGTTGTCAGCTAATACCAGTGTAACCTCGTTTATTTCTAACTGATAAAATAAGGATTATATTTACTAAAGCAACTTGTTTGTTAATGCACTTAGTTAAACAATGACAGTGTAAAATTCGTTATTTCTAACTGAGTCGGGTAAAGATTATCTTTACCGAGATCTTCATTCGGAAATTAAGAAATGTTTTGTTCCAAAAGTTACAATAACCAAAAAAGTTTAACAACGCAGTATTTGCAATTTGCTTGTTTACAACAGTCAATGTATTTATGAAAATTTTCTTTAATATAATTTTTTAATCTTTAATAAACCAAAAAAGTTTAACAGTATTTGCTTGTTTATCATTTACTAAGCATTTTTTCGCATTTTAATTAAATCTTGGTTGTATGTAACTAACTATTTTTAACCGAGCCAAATTGGTACTTTGCTAACGTTTCGTTTTTTCAGTGCACTCCTTTTTTTGGGCAGTCGTGTAAAAATACTTAAGATTGATTAGGTACATTATTCATAACACGGCCGGACGGTCTGGTATTTCCTGTAACACTTACCCATATGTATTTTATGATTTTTTTATTATGTATTTTATGACTTTAGCGTTATCCTACCATTCCTACCGCATACGCATCTGCAGCACTGCTACTCGTAGATTGTGTAGCGATCTGGCCCGCGAGACAACTAAACATAATATATGGTAAGGGAGGGAGACCAAGAGGGGATTTTAGGATTTGCTCGAGCGCGTCAGATTAAGATACCTTGCACTTCGCAATTTATATAAGCGCTTTATATACATGTTCGATTTTTTTAAATTAAGGTTGCGTTGCGTCATGTCCGAATCGTCAGAGTGCCTAGTATAAGGGAGCTTCTTTAGGCTCTACTTAACATCCTCCACAGCAATTCAAACGTTTAGACTATTCTATTACATTACATTTTACCATTTATTTTTTACAATTGTCAATTTACCATAAGTAATTCGCTGGCTCTTTTAAGAACTTTACTAGCGTTTCAAAAACACCATCTGGTGTTAGTACTCCGCTTAAGGTTTTGCGTGTTAACTAGAGGCACTGTGTTGCCGTTTTTGTATGAACACTGTGCTTAGTTTGACAGCACCGGTAGGTCCGTCGCCGGCAGCTGCGATGGCGTTATTTACCGCGGCGGCTGACGAGGGTCAGGTGATTTATGTTGAGTTTCACTTTCCACGCTGTTTTGCTACTAGCTACACCAATTCCATCTTTGAGTTACGAGAACACTAAACTGGACACTGTAATTATCTTGTTGAGATTCCCGCCTGGCGCCTATTCTATCTACATGAATAAAAAAACTGGCTAAGTGCGCGTCTGATATCGCACATTATGAGTTTCGAATCAACCGCATAAAGAAAATTTAACAGGAAAATTCTGTTTTTTTTTTTAATTCTAAGTAGGTTTGCGCTTGACCACAAATCACATGGTAAGCGATATTGTGGTCTAGGATGGAACGCGCTTACCTAGTAAAAACCGATGACGTCAAGATCTTAAGTTTGAACCTTGGTTTGTAGGTATTGTAAGGAGTATAAATAAAACTCCACAATTCTATACAATACCTGTATTACAAGAGCTGAAATAGTCGATCTTTAACAATAAGCATGCTTATTCTAATAATATTAATTCTCAACGTTACAACGTTACAATGTTTCGATCGATAATGAATATCATCTCCCGCCTTACTTAACATTTTAATTTACTTGTCAGACTAAGGCTGGGTTGCACCAAACCGTCTGTAATCGTAAGCGGTGTTCGTCAAATCTGATTGTATGGAAATTTTGACAAGTTTCTATGGGATGACTGCTGCCGGCGCCATATTTGACGATGACCGGCCTGTTTCCGTACGTTGGTGCAACTGGCACTTAGGCTAGGTTGCACCAAACCGTCTGTAATCGTAAGCGGTGTTCGTCAGATCTGATTGTATGGAAAGTTTGACAAGTTTCTATGGGATGACAGCTGCTGGCGCCATATTTGACGATGACCGGCCTGTGTTCGTACGTTGGTGCAACTGGCACTTAGTAAGAGAAACTTGTCAAACTTTCCATACAATCAGATTTGACGAACACCGCTTACGATTACAGACGGTTTGGTGCAACCCAGCCTAAGGCGGCCCCGGTGAATAAATTAATAGTTACCCAATCGACCACAACCGCGGCGCCACTGTCTACGTCATTGGTATCGCCACAGTTAAAACTCTTCACAATGGGGCAGGCGGCGCAAAGCTCTGCATAGATGGCGCCACTAGAGTTTGTCACATCTCGATTGATGCACATTTAACTTTAAAAAATATTGTACGTTTAAAATACCGTTATAAATAATAATAAGTATTAAACTTTGTATCTTAGGTCGAGACACTGTCGGTTAATGTTTCAAAGCCATTTAAATACAAAAGGTTTTGTTTAGACAGGAGCGTGTAAGTTATATTTTCGTAAACATATACTCGTCCGTTTAGCGCGATAAAAAGGATCCAAATGAAAAATACGGACGTCTGACTCTGGCACAGCTAAAAGCACTTTTACGGCAACGCGAGCAATCAGTAAAAGGACCGCAGAATTAAGGTGGATGTAATGGGAAAAATGAGGAAATTTCTGAAAAAAAAAATTAATGTATTAGTATGTGTTCCGTAAAATATACGTAATAATAAACATTATCACCAAATATCAAGTTCATAGGTCTCAGCCCAAAGAGAATAATGGGGTTGGCGGCTGCCAAACTTTGCCACTAGGTGGCGCCACTGAGTCTGTGCCAAGACATTCGTTCGTGATTATTATTCTCTTTGGGATGAGACCTATGAACTTGATATTTGCTGATAATGTTTATTATTACGTATATTTTACGAAACACATACTAATATATTAATAATTAGATTTTTTTTTTCAGAAATTTCCTCATTTTTCCCACTACAACCACCTTAATTTTGCGGTCCTTTTACTGATTGCTCGCGTTGCCGTAAAAGTGTTTTTAGCTGTGTCAGAGTCAGACGTCCGTATTTTTCATTTGGATCCATTTTATCGCGCTAAACGGACGAGTATATGTTTACGAAAATATAACTGACACCCTTCTGTCTAAACAAAACCTTTTGTATTTGAATGGCTTTGAAATATTAACCGACAGTGTCTCAGCCTAAGATACAAAGTTTAATAATAATTATTATTTATAGTAGTAGTAGTCTAGTCTTGACCGATCTCGGCCACAGCGACTGTATATTCTGGCATCTTTAATAGTGATATTCATGGTGGGTGATTTCGTAGCTCCGCTCTTAAGTGCGCTCTTGTGTGGCTTACGTACCCAATCTTATTAGAGAAGGTACGAGCACACTTTGGGCACGTCAGAACCCCACCGACGTAATTGTAGGAGATGGCCGCAGGTGGTCTGGCCTTCAACTCATCCCGCTTTTTATCTAGGTCTCCACGACGTTCGGTTTCGAAGTCGTTCACCTGTTGATGGATGAGCCGTCGCCACTCGGGACGCTGAGCAGCCTTCACCTCCCATTCAGAGGGCTCTATTTTGCACCGTTTCATGTGTCTTTTCAGAACATCCTTGTATCTCAGGTACTGGCCACCGCGTTTACGCTTACCGTACTGGAGTTCTGAAAAGAAGATGCGCTTCGCCACTCTACTCTCCGACATACGGGACACATGTCCGCACCATCGCAGTTGTCGCCTCATCAGATACACCTCAATGCCGCCGACATTTGCACGCCGTAGAACGTTCGTGTTACGAACGCGATCTTCCCAACTGATGTTCATGATGTCGCGTAGGCATTTGAGGTGGAATCTGTCGAGTGTGCGGATGTGCTTTCGGTATAGGACCCATGTTTCAGAAGAGTACAGGAGGTTTGGCAATACCGTGGACATATAGACGCTGATTTTAGTGGATAGTTTTAGATCGTGTGAACGAAATACCTTGGGCCGAAGTTTTCCATAAGCAGCCGCGGCAGCTCCAATTCTACCGTTTATTTCGGCATCTAGGTCACACTTAGCTGTTAGTGTGCTGCCAAGGTATTTAAACTTCTCCACTCGTTTCAAAGCGTCCTCTCCGATACAAATTGATGGAGGCAAGATGTTCGAGCCATCCATAGTCATAAGCTCTGTCTTTTTGACACTAATTTTGAGGCCAAATTTCGTGCATGCTTCATTCAGACCGGTGATGAGCCTTTGTAAGCCATCTATGGTATCTGAAACGAAGCATAGGTCATCCGCATACATTATCTCCGTGATAGTGGCATGAGAGACTTTAGTATGGGATTTAAGTTTGGCAGTTTGTTATTATTTATAACGGTATTTTAAACGTACAATATTTTTTAAAGTTAAATGTGCATCAATCGAGATGTGGCATACTCTAGTGGCGCCACCTAGTGGCAAAGCTTGCAGCAGCATGCCCCATTATATGATTAAAGGTTTCTGGTGATATCGATGGTTCAGTCCGTCAATTTGTTCGTCAACCGGATTAATACCTAGAACTCTAACCAGCCCTATTTAATGTGACGCTAACATTATACATATCTTTTATGCTTACATTACAAGTTACACCTTACCTAACTATATAGGACCTCACTATTTATAGACGTTACGTTACGTTACGTCAAGACACAGACAGGCAACACCGCCTCCTCCTAACGAAGTTTCGAAACCAATGAACAGCCCTCGATATCACTTAAACGAACTTATTTTCAAAGTAAATACACGCCTCGCAACGAAAATACATCCGTTGCTATTTACGGCTCGGATAGCACAAAGGACAATTCCGGGGACACTGGAAATTGAATCGCTCATTTCAATAATGACTTAAATCGTTAGTGAACCAGCACTTAGATGACTTGTTTTGGCATGCGTTTTTCAATTACGGCATTAATGAGCTTTTTGAGCCGGTAAAATAAGATCCCCGAGTGGATATCTATGGCTCTTATATTTGCGTAGGTCGTTAGATCGTTATCCGCTCATTGTATCTATAATATTAGCTTCAAAAGAGACTTACAAATAGCCACAACACGAACCGCACGTAGGATTAAATATTTTGTAATAATTACTAGGTAGATTACATGTTTGCTTGTTTCGATAACCTAAAATGCTATAGCAAATACGTGCTTAACGATCCTGAAAACATTGAAGCTTTGATATGGGTACGTTAGGTATATACTTTCCCATTAGGGCTGCTCCAAATTGAGCAAAATGACATTTATCTACAGTCTACACACCATCTACACACATAGGTACCATAAACCCTCTAAAATGCGTTCGGAAACCGTAGGCAATGACGAGCATTACAACAGTCAATGTATTTATGAAAATTTTCTTATCTGTGGTAGAAGGTTACAGCAGTAACATTTAAGATTTTCTATTTGATAACAATTTGATAACATAAAAATTTTCAAATTTGGAACATCATACAAAACCAACAAAATTTAAATTCAGTCGATACGAAGCGTCATTTCGGTATTTTTTTTCTGTAGGTATATAGCCAGCCGGCCAGTAAGTATAGTTCGTACACAATTGTAAGGCCAAGTGCTGTCAAATTAACGCAAGCAAAGTCTACCTAACAGTCAGAGGTCTTAAGTCGAGTTTTGCTTGCGTTCGTTTGACAGAATTTGGCCTTAGAGTTTTGTACGAACTATACTGATTTCGCCATGTTTGCCATTTTGTTTATTGTGCAAAAAATGTTGTCTTTATACAATTATTTTATTTATTTACCGTTATTATAATAAGTAAATATGTTTTCCCTTTGTTTTCATTTATATCTTATTTCAATTTGAATATTAAATTATCATCTATAAATATGTTACCGGTAGAACTGGTAGCAACGCAGGTCATTTGCCTTCGGCTTCTGAACCCATATTAGAGTATTTATAGTATGTGTGTAGATAAAGTAATGCATGAAACTGTACATAATTAATTAATTAGGCATTAAAACACTCATGTGATCTTATTCTGTACCGTACTCTCATTATGTACCGGTTTCATAATAGTAGACCAAGGGGATAAAGCACTGTTTTATGTGACGGGTGCGATATTGAATCCTGAACGGAACGGAGGACTCCAGATTTTACACCCGAGCGTAGCGAGGGTGCAATTAGTCCTGAGTGTAGTGAGGGATTTAAGCGCGCTCAAGACAAAACAGTTTTATCCCCGAGGAGTATACTTTACTTTTCTCACCTCTTGCGAGACAATAGAAAATACCAAGGCTACATTAAACAGAATGTTTTCGGTATTTAATAGTACATTGACGACCGCTTTAGCTTAGTTGCAAGTGATCCTGCCTATGAAGCTGGAGATCCCGGGTTTGAATCCCGGTCAGGGCATTTATTTGAGTGATGAGCACGAATATTTCTGTTCCTGATTCTTGGATGTTGTCTATGTATTTAAGTATAAGAATGTATATAGCAGTGGCGGAGCGTCCATACAACTCGATTCCCACCGGCTTGCCTAATTTTTAGCCGGTCCAGTTCTTTTACTACGGCTCAAGAAAAATAAGAAAGGCAAATTATTTCCGGCTTCCCAAAGAATATATTTCACGCGCCGCCACTGGTATATAGTTGCCTAGTACCCATAGTACAAGCTTTGTTGAGTTTGGTAGATTTGTGTAAGATGTGGAACATCAATCCGAGCCGCAGAAAACACGCTGCACGTTTATCTGATGGCCAATGATATTGCGAGGGTATTGACACAACGACCCGTTGCCTCTGCGGCTAATAACAAAGATACATTATTGTGCTGGTTTGGCTAAAAATGATAAAAAATTATGAAATTCTATATCTTTAAAATAAATAAACTATATAGATGAGTGATGAGTGAGAGAGGTGAGCAGTATTAAAAATTAGGTGACGTGACAGATCAGACTGTCAAATTTATTCGTAAGGAAAACGGCAATTACAAATCGTTGCAATGCGATATATGCAGTTGGTATACTTGGTATACATATACAGTTCAGATCACATTTAGAAAAACTCAGCTTCGTAGTATCAGTAAGAGTTAAACATGATAAAATTAGTAAAGTATGTGAGGAACGGGTTGTCTATTAGATTAGGGGAGGTTGGAGAACACTGAGGATGGTACATACATATTCAGGTAGCTACGCATGTTTATGCTCGTAACAGACGTTCAGAAACTGTTAGATGGTACATCCATATTCAGGTAGCTACGCATGTTATGCTAGTTACAGACATCAGATCAGTTATAAAATACGGGTGCAACGATAGTTGCAGGTACAGGTAAGCGGGGTGTAACGATAACACGCTAACATAACAACCCTAAATAGAGGAAAGAGCACGTGTTATGCAGTAGAACACATTGAGATAGCAGATACTACGAAAAAGTAGAGTACCCACATATGGTACTCTCTTTTTATTTTAAGTTTCATTTGTGGAGATGAGTTCATGTGTCCCAAAAAAAATAAACAATGGCCAACCCGCGCTCGTGAGATAAAAGTGCTTATAGTGGTAGGTGGTTATAGTTCATATTATCCGCTTACCATCATTCATACCGTACTCTGTCGGCAAGTATAAGTGGGTTAAGTCTACGTGGATTTAACAGTCTAAGGAGGAGTAGGTGTAATGGTGGTATAGATATGGAACGATAATTTCTTACCATTTCACAGGTGACGGTGACCCCTGAAGCAAGGGCCAGGTGTTTTCGGCCCAGGTCCCACACCGGCACAGCCACTAGAGCTGCCTGGAGACATGTCAGACCAATGATGCATACATTGTTCCATATACGCCGTAGACCTTACAAAAAAGTGATTACGTGAGTGTAACCTTATTATGAAAAATTAAACCTTATCTTTATGACGGTTACCTATAATATATCGTTCGTATTTACGAAGAAAAGTGTAAAAAATATACCGTTTCCTTTCTTATCTTCGAAGTTCAAGACAATGTTGTAAATCATAGATATATAAATACAAGAGATGGGAGCTGTGGGCGTGGCACATGTCGCCATTTCCTGATCGTGTGATCACGATTTGTTCGGAGACTTGATTCGTCGTGTCAGTCGCCGGACATCGATTGCGCAGTAAACAACTCGGTTTTTGTGGGTAAAATGCCGGTTTGTGCATTTATAACGTGCAGAAATCGAAGCAATATTGTTAATTCAAGTAATAGGGGAGTCACTTATCATAAGTAAGCCTGTTTTTAATACTTTTTAACCAAAAACGTGTAAATAATTAAGTGTGGCAATAAAACTGATATTTCTATTATAATGTTATTCATTGCCCGTTTTGTATATTGCCACCTTAGACGTTCACGTAACTAACGCGCAATGGGCAGCAAGTTTGCCGATCGACACAATGTTGTCGCAGTGTCTTTGTTAGTGGCACGATTTACGATGCTAGGTGGGGGCGCACTAGTGCGGCACATAAGCGATCATTCTATCGATAGTTTTAGTGGTTTGTAATTTATTTCTCGCAGTTCCCGTTTCGGGATATTGAGGTCTAAGTCTCGCGTACCTTGTCCACTGCTGGACGTAGGCGGCTATCCCGACTTATGTTTATGTATTTATTACATTATTACTATACTAAATTTTTCTTTCACTTCAGTTAGGGTTTCTGCAATAAGTTTATAAAAGTAAAGTATATAAATACACATTTATGTTGTATACATCATATAAAAAATGAACAATTGCAGTCGAACTCGCCCACCGAGGGTTCCATACAAATTTTTAGTAACGTATTGTGGGGTCTCTACTTGCTACAGGTGATCACTATTGAAAGTCACTTATACAGTTATTTATTATGAGAATACACAATATGTAAACAATGATCGCGGTGTTTACCCTGGAGCTCGCGAGAGCACCGGATCTAGGGGCGAGTGACGTGACCGTGCTCTAAGACTGTCTGGCTCGCACTGGCGATAGTGACATTAGTGACGATGGCGAGGCGGTAGACCGCGCGCGTCGCTCGTAGATTCGTGGAGTGGAGTGCTCCGACATGGCGGCGACTAGAGATGCCGTGCAGCATACGAGTCCGCCTCAATATTATAAATACCTACTTCAAGAATAGAGTCTCAGAGTTTCATTCCAGTTTTTCTCGAAATACAATTTTCAGAAATTCAGTTGCGTTTTACTAAGTTGTGGTTATAAAAAATATATGGTCACCTATACAATTATGACCGTAGTAAAACGAAATAACTTGCCGAATTTCATAGTCCTAGGTTAGGTCCACCTCCAATGCAAAAAAGGATACAAGTTTACATGTATAGACATATAGACATCGTATCTCCCAAACAGATGAACCGATTTGAGTGCGATTTTTTAATTGATAGCCTTGTTTGTTGGGATGGTTTTCAGAAATGTTCGATTATTACGACTTTTTTTTTCATTGATGTTACCTACCTTGTAATTTCCCATATTAATCATTTAAATATCGACAAAAATAAAAAAAATGCTGTCCCATCTCTATTACGTTCACCGATGTTGATGTTTACGTGTAGTAGTGTGTATTTACAACCTTTGCGGCGTGTGTGCGCGCCAATCACAGCATTAGAATCCAAGTAGGGAGCATGAGCAATGTGTGCGTGAACCTAGTGTTTACAAGACTAGATATGTGGTTGTAACACACACAAGTCAAACACTGGCGACACTGGTATTGGAATAATTAGTACGGCGACGGCCTATCTCCTGTATTTATATATCTATGTTGTAAATATTGCATATGATTCTCTACCTAGATATTTTTTAATTTTTTTAATGAGTGCTACCGTTTTTGTGTTCACCAGTTGGCGCCACTGCTCTCTCAGTGCAGCTGTCAAAGTTAAAAACTAAAGTTGAAATCGTATTTCATACGAGTACATTGAAACCGCACCGTAAATATTTTTATCGAACATGCCGTATTGTAGCGCAGTCCTGTTTTGTTTGGAAAAAAGTATGGCATAAGTGTACGAACGGTAAAATTGTCGTAAAACATTGAAATTCGTTGACCCGTAACTCATATTTGGCATTATCAATCTCAGGTGTTGCAAAATAGTCACTATATTAATCTAATTAGAAATAAGCCCGCGTAACCCACCCACAAATTATGTCAGACTGTAATTAATGGAGTAGGTACAACATGCATGAACTCTATTCATCTGTTTAAAAATTTGTTTGCCTGACGGCCCAGAATAGTGACACAAATAGAAATCATAAGACCTGTATAAACCTACCTATGTTGAACAAATAAATGATTACTTACTACCTAACTTACAAACTGACGTTTCGAAGGACTAACATCATACTAGGTAGCATCTCTAGCGGCAAATCCATAGGTACGCGGTAGCCCTCATTCCTTTATAATGCATATGCTCAGAAAGTACACATTCTGGAGGACAACTTGGGCACAGAAAGTGTTGCTTTTACACACGCGTCCCGGAAAGTAAATTTAATTAAATAAAAAAAAACTACTTTATCTACACCCATATAGTAAATCCTCTTTAATAAGTTCAAAAACCGTAGATAAGACACCGCTTTATAATATAATGTGCGGCTGTTGCGCGCGTTCCCTATAAGATAACTAAATAGAACACTCTTATGAGATCACGTACAATATAAGGACACAGCTGCGGGCTGGCGGCGGGGCGCGGGCCGGCCTGTCGAGGCAAACATGGCGCACGCCGGCGAGACGTGCCCACACGAAACACATGAAAGAGGATTTAATATATGAATGTAGATAAAGTAGTGTATGCAACTGTACATAATTAGGCATTACACACACTCGTGTTTTAATTTTAATGCCCCTCATTATGTACCAGTTGCATAAACTACTATTCCTGCACGCGTGTGGGAATGAATCTGATGTCTAAACTAAGAATTTATGACAAATAAAATTGCACGGACGTATATAGTTTTCCTTAACTTAAAAACATTTCTACAATAATATTGAAATGAAATGAATGATGAAAATCATAAAAGTTTGATAAAACTTTAACTTTACGGACCGTGAATTTTCTTTTTTCTTCTGTATAACGGCCTGTACCAGCCAGCAGCGGTACAGTGAAGGGCACCAATATGTATACACTTTTTCACCTTATTTCATTGAAATCACATTGAAATAAGGTCCATAAGTGTATACATATTTATGCCCTTGACTGTACGTTGTATAAAGCGAACTTTAACAAAAAGGTTCGATATGTTGAAAAAATATTATGTTCCATGAATTTGAATTTATGTCAAATTTCCCCCACGGGTGCTTTCATCAATTTTTTTTTGGTTTCCTCGCATAATTAAGATTAATAAAACGATGTAGATACGATACATGTTCGAAAACGTACCTAATCATGACCTAATCCCCAACTCGCGTCGGACACAAACAATCGCTAATCGCTCATGTGTTTATTTACCGTCTTCACTCGTTGGGAATAATTTACTTTCCGGACTTTTTTTCCGTGGGTGGAATGAAGCCTCCTTGGATAATGCCGGCCCGGTTCCGGCCGCATGCCCGAATCAACTGGGTATTGGCCCAGTCAGAACTTTCTCAGAAGTTACCGAGAAATTCTCATGTGGAAAGTTTCGCAACTTTGGAAACTTCTCGTCAGTGCATTGCTAGCCACATGTGGGATTTGAACCCATGACCTCTGGAATCCATCCATTGCTCGAACTAACTGAGCTACCGTTGTAATCCCACGGTGGGTCGGTGGTGGTATAGAGGAGTAGTTAAACTCAGTGCGGCTTCGGCGCGCTAGTTAAACTTACACTTGACCTATTTTTTAGTTATTTGTTTTTGCTAAAATAAAATAAAAAATAAATAAATAAATAATATTAATAATAGGTGCAAATTGTACATATAAACCTTCCTCTTGAATCACTCTATCTATTAAAAAAAATCCGTTGCGTAGTTTTAAAGATCTAAGCATACATAGGGACAGACAGAGAGATAGACAGGAGGAAGCAACTTTGTTTTATACTATGTAGTAGTAAAAGTAAATTAATTCTAAACTTTCCTTTTCCGCCGGAGCGACAAAAGTCATGCTAAGTATTAAAACTTTTAGTGACGTAAACATTTTCCTTTTATAGCTAAAATTTTCAAACTGAGACAGTTTATACTTTCACCAACATGTCATTTTCCTTTTGATGCAAATGGAGGCGTCAATACTTCAGTTAGTGTATTAGTGTAGGCAATTAAGGTGACTTTAATAACGTGCCAAATATATATATATATATATATATATATATATATATATATACGCGTAAATTAAATAATGTAAAGGTTTAATTATTCTAACATATAGGTAAATGTGTTTTATATAGAAACTCCCGTGACTTCCAGATATATTGAAATATAATAATAATAAAATAAATAAATAATAATAATAATCGGGTCACTCAGTTCTCGCTACCCAATAAGTGGTCCAGTGGTTTTGCACTGCGCGGCCCGCTCGGCTGCTCGGTGTTGGTGGAGGCCCTCGCAGCTACTTCTCATGATTTAAGGACCATTGTTTTGGTCATAGATATATAAATACAAGAGATGGGAGCTGTGGGCGTGGCACATGTCGCCATTTCCTGATCGTGTGATCACGATTTGTTCGGAGACTTGATTTGTCGTGTCAGTCGCCGGACATCAATTGCGCAGTAAACAACTCGGTTTTTGTGGGTAAAATGCCGGTTTGTGCAGTTATAACGTGCAGAAATCGAAGCAATATTGTTAATTCAAGTAATAGCGGAGTCACTTATCACAAGTAAGCCTGTTTTTAATACTTTTAAACTAAAAACGTGTAAATAATTAAGTGTGGCAATAAAACTGATATTTCTATTATAATGTTATTCATTGCCCGTTTTGTATATTGCCACCTTAGACGTTCACGTAACTAACGCGCAATGGGCAGCAAGTTTGCCGATCGACACAATGTTGTCGCAGTGTCTTTGTTAGTGGCACGATTTACGATGGTAGGTGGGGGCGCACTAGTGCGGTACATAAGCGATCATTCTATCGATAGTTTTAGTGGTTTGTAATTTATTTCTCGCAGTTCCCGTTTCGGGATATTGAGGTCTAAGTCTCGCGTACCTTGTCCACTGCTGGACGTAGGCGGCTCTATTACTATACTATATTTTTCTTTCACTTAAGTTAGGGTTTCTACAATAAGTTTATAAAAGTAAAGTATATAAATACACATTTATGTTGTATACATCATATAAAAAATTAACAATTGCAGTCGAACTCGCCCACCGAGGGTTCCATACAAATTTTTAGTAACGTATTGTGGGGTCTCTATTTGCTACAGGTGATCATTATTGAAAGTCACTTATACAGTTATTTATTATGAGAATACACAATATGTAAACAATGATCGCGGTGTTTACCCTGGAGCTCGCGAGAGCATCGGATCTAGGGGCGAGTGACGTGACCGTGCTCTAAGACTGTCTGGCTCGCACTGGCAATAGTGACGATGGCGAGGCGGTAGACCGCGCGCGTCGCTCGTAGATTCGCGGAGTGCTGCGACATGGCGGCGACTAGAGATGCCGTGCAGCATACGAGTCCGCCTCAATATTATAAATACCTACTTCAAGAATAGAGTCTCGGAGTTTTTTCCCAGTTTTTCTCGAAATACAATTTTCAGAAATTCAGTTGCGTTTTACTAAGTTGTGGTTATAAAAAATATATGGTCACCTATACAATTATGACCGTAGTAAAACGAAATATCTTGCCGAATTTCATAGTCCTTTCATATACCGATTTGAGTGCGGTTTTTTAATTGATAGCCTTGTTTGTTGGGGTGGTCTTCAGAAATGTTCGATTATTACGACTTTTTTTTCATTGATATTACCTACCTTGTAATTTCCCATATTAATCATTTAAATATCGACAAAAATAAAAAAAATGCTGTCCCATCTCTATTAGGTTCACCGATGTTGATGTTTACGTGTAGTAGTGTGTATTTACAACCTTTGCGGCGTGTGTGCGCGCCAATCACAGCATTAGAATCCAAGTAGGGAGCATGAGCAATGTGTGCGTGAACCTAGTGTTTACAAGACTACATATGTGGTTGTAACACACACAAGTCAAACACTGGCGACACTGGTATTGGAATAATTAGTACGGCGACGGCCTATCTCCTGTATTTATATATCTATGGTTTTGGTCTTTTTATTATATTTCAATATAGTTAAGAGTGTTTGTCAAAAACCGCGGTCGAAAATTGGATTCAAGCTTCATTACACCTTATGTACAGTCGGCAAGAAAGTGGTCTACCAGTTTAATTAAAAGTTTCTGTGAGATCTAACTATCGGTAGGGTTGACTTTTCTGACGGAGTGTAAGAGTTGCACAAATTGACGTACGTCTATTATCTGAGATGCCTGACATATAAAGTCATGGGTTATTTTACTTTGACCTATGTTATCAATGCAATAGGCTATTATTTTGCAATAATGTTATATATTCTTCTCTTTAATTAAAACCATTACGATGTTTTTCAAGGAAATCTTTTTGCAACTGAAAAAGAAAGTATCACTGACGAATAGTGTCAAGTATTATTGTCAACGTAATATTCAACAATCGTGTTATTATATATTATTCTAATTTCTTGATTTCCTACTGCTGGAATGGCTCGTAATTTAACAAGAGCCGAACGAGCTAATAATAAAGCACTTAATAACGAGGGTTTCAATAATAGTGAGATTTCTAGCCATCTAAACTTGCACATGACATGACGTAAATACATGTAATGAATGAAAGGAGCAATTGTCACTGTCATAATATTATTGCAAGGGGAAATCGACGTTGTTGTTTCATTAAGTACACCTTGTACAAAATGTAACTCAGTGGAAATTAAAATGTCTTTATTTTAAAAGGTTTTGCTATATATGCAATGTTTTTTGTATTTTGAATATTGTTGTAGTCTATATTCATAATTTAGGGAAAAATATATTCATTATCGTATTTTAAATAGAATATAAAATATATTAAATAGATAATTTTAAAAGATAAATTGCACGCTTCAACTTGTTCCGGCCCTTCGCCATGCCAAAGGAAACCGTATTGCAATGTGATAAGGTATTTTCAAATCGCAACTTAGCGGTATTTCAAAGGCGCCGGCATTTTATGGCACCTGTGCCGACAGTCATCCAGTCGATAAACGTAAATTTGCAATACTGCTCTTATTGTCATCAGTAAAAGGATGAAAATTGCATAAGCGTGGAAAGGGAAACCCCTTCAAACTGTTGCCTTTTCGAAAGGCTTTTTAAGCGCTTAGTAAAAATATCGGATATTCGTTAACTGAACGGCTTACCCATATTTAAAGCGCTTTAAAAGCCGAATAAATGGGTTTTTTAGAGCAACGACTTCGGTAAGCGAAGTCTTACTAAAAACTAAAAACCCTTTCAAAAACCCCTTGAAGGGGATACCGTATTAAAAGCGCTTTAAAAGCCAAATGAATGGGTTTGAAGGGCAACGGATTGGGTAAGCAAAGCCTTACTAAAAACCCGTTCAAAAACCCTCGAAGGGGATACCGGGCGAGTCCCTGGTTTCATGACGTTCAAATGAACCTCGACCGTAATAGGGTGGTAGACCACATTTTTTGCTGACTGTACTTGTGTATTTTTGACATCATTGGCCTTGTTCATCTATGAGAAGATGATTTAAGCAGCGTTCGTATTAAGAGGTGAGGTGCGGCACTTACGTAAGTGGCTTGTAAGACCGATATTATTGACATATCGCCTGACTATACAAAAGAAGTCCGTGTTTTTATTCTGTAATCCGAACACAAAAGGTCGTCGCGGTAAGATTAATATGAGGCTGTGTGTCTGTGACGCGGCAAATTGGAAGGCTTTCCGGGCTAGGGTTGAGTGGACAATGAGCTAAGCTTCGACGACGCTCAATCACTGTACTTTCGTCTTACGGCCATGCACCTAGGAAAGGCGGACGCTTAACAACCGTGACATCCTTGTAAGCCTATGAATCACCCATAAGTTACTTACTGTATGTTTTAATGTGCAATGGGCCGAATGAGCATCAAGTTGCTACGGCAATTTTAGAATGCTACGCGTAACGACAACATACCACGGTTTCGCACTAGTGCCCTCTGGAGGGTTATTAGACTCGACGTATTGATGTGATATTGGTAATTGTAGTTTAGCAACTGATACATAATGAGAGGCATTAAAACACGAGTTTGTTTATATATGTGGCTTTGAAGTACATTACCGAAAGTGGACCCCTAAGAACTATTGATACTGAATATATGGAATCGATTGGCATAAAAAAATTGCATGCGAAAAATTATAGTTTTAATTTTCATACGTACAAATTGTATGTATAAAGTTTTCCTCGATTTTTAGCTTTTCTAGCCGGAATTTTTTTGGTCCCATACAAGCTTTTGATCCTGGATAGAAACGGGATCGATTGTAAAAAAAAAGTTTGTCAAAAAGGACCTTTTTCTCGCACCCTGTATGTTTTTTCCAAAATCTAAAAACGCCAATCTTCATTAATTTGAAATCGAGGGAAGGTCTTCTAAGACCATTTTCACGTAGGAACACGGGATCTGATAGCTGCCCTCACTGACCCAAAAAGAAAATCCAATACAGATACAATAAAAACACACCAAGCTGACGTTTCGAATCGACTGAATTTGAATTTTCAGTGATACTAGAATAGGGGCCTATTTAAATTTTATTGATTTCGTTCTTAACACAGTTCTTAAATAATGTTACTGCTGTAACCTTCTACCACAGATAAGAAAATTTCCAAAAATCAATGGCGCACGTAGATGCATGGCCACCCAAGGCACCCAAGTGACTAATTGGAGGGGAGCCGAGAGGCCGGTTGCAACAAAAGACCCTCTCGTGCCTAGTAGCCGCAGCGGCCACTTGGTGACGTGGCTGCTATTTCAGGCTGCTGTTTTTAACGGCCAACCCACAATAAACCAACCAATATATTAATTCACCTTTCATGTAAGTATTCGAGGAAATGGTTTAGAAATATGATCAACAACATTTTGCCGAGTAGACGGTTTTTGTTTGTATTTGTAAGGAAGTTAATAATTACCTGTTCGTCAAACTTTGTGATTGTTTTGATATTTTATATGGAACTCTGGTATGAAACAAAATGAATCAGGTGCCTTGGTTTTCAACAAAGCTTCAACTTTGTTTCTGTCTGATTGAAAAACTTTATTGAGTGGAACATAAATTTACATTGTTTGGCGTGAAATTGAACACCAATTTCGTTCATGAATATAAATTGCTAGTTAGGCATTCGGAAAAGAGTATTTTAGAACTACCTATTACAATATTTAGATTATTAATAATAATAATGACGGGAAACGATGTAGACCTGCTCGCGTCGATGAACTGGCTACGTTTCGGGAATCTCTTCGGGGAAACCGAAGGTTTTGTCTGTGCAATTGCGGACGAATTTATCATGACGAACAACTACCGGAAATACCTACCTATAAGGACGGTGCGGTCGACATTTTTCGGACATGTTTCCGTTCTGGAGAGTCACTCAGGCATATCATTTCCAGTTATCTTGCTAGCGGCGAGCACTTGCACAGACATAACTTAGTAGCCAGGATCATTCACCAGCAGCTTCCTCTTCTATACTGTCTTGTGCACTTCAAAGTGCTGTAGGTACTACAAGTATAACACACCTGCGCCCTTTCGTTCTCGAAAATGGTCATGCCACGCTCTATTAGGATCGATCTGTCATCACAGACAGGACTATTGTAGCCAATTAGCCTGATATCCTGCTGACAGATCGTTTGAAACGCCAGGCAGTGCTCGTTGACATCACCATACTCCATGAAGAGAACTTTGTGAAGGCCGAGAAGGACAAAGACAGCAGTTCGAAAAGTTACGTGATTACCCCGCCGGTCAGTTTAAGAATGCTAGGTAAAGCTTGCTTCGAGGTACAAACCTATCTTAATCGTGATATAAAACTATCATAGCACAAGTGTCGTTATGACTTTATAAAATAAAACCCGCGTGTTTAATATCCTTGATTATGAGTCTAAAATTGAAATAATAAAAGCCACGCACGCTACGAGAAAATGTGTTGAAAAATTAATAAAGTATTGATACCAGAATGATTTCGGAGTAATCTTGCCCCGGCGATATAGACTCGAAGCCCCGGGTAGAAAGTGAGAGCGACGAAAAACTCAAACAGCCATAGTTTAGCACCTCGTCCAATGTCACCAAATCCATAAACTACAGTGCTTATGGCTATGTTTATCCTGTAACATAAAATACACATAATGTGAGCTTACCTACACGAACCACATACTTCAAAACTTAATATTAGAAATGCGAAAGTAACTCTGTTTAATCTGTCTGTCACCTCTTCACGCTTAAACTTCTAAAGAAACATTTGGTATGGAGGTAGTTTTAAATAACAAAGTGATTTAAACGGAATAAGTGGCTTGAGAGGATAAAAGGAATTGAAACAAATGCTATGCTTAATACTATGTCTGGAAGTGTAATATATTAGCGACTTACTACTAGATTTCTTAACGAGAATACGCAGGCAAAGTCACGGGATATAGCTAGTTAACATTATTAACTATAATAATGTACACCATATAATACATGATTGCGGTAATCCAGACAGCCGGCCGTGGTCATTCAGGTCACGTACTTCTCCTAATAGGACACGCGCACGCGGGGCTGAAACTTGGTTCAAACTTACTTGCCACGATCCACGAGGTCATAAATGACTGTGTCGAATAATAGCATCAAAAGTATCACGACGAATATGTGATATATTGCTCTTATATGAAGTGAGGTTTTTGTTAGAACTGTTAGGGGAGATTCTCTTTGTATAAATTCTGGGTCCGATTTCTTTTCATCGCCATGTTTGATAGTTCCATTTGGTTTCTTTGGGCCTCGTAAGCGTTGTCGTATGTTGTTTGTTTCTTCCATTTTTTATACATACATCTGGAAACGGAAATATATAAGATAATTAAATAAAAATGAACTGATTCATTGAATAAATTGACGAAAGTAGTAAGTACCTACCTGTATCGTGAAGTTTTTTTTATGTTGAATCTAATTATTAAAAATGTCTCTCTCTACGTTGTTCACTAGGTGAAACGTATTACTGAAAATGTTGCAAATGGTGTAAAAAGCATGAAAATCGGCACGATTGATCTTTAGGCCATATGAATCAATTTGACCCGTTGGACGAAAAAATAAATAAAAAAAGAGAGGACGTCATATTTTTTGTAGGTATAGGAAAATATTTATTTTTGTTCTGAAACCTATCGTGTGTGGTATCAAATAAAAGGTTTTATATTTTTAGAACCGGCTCAGAAAGCCCTTTCATTTGATACCACACATGATAGGTTTCCGAAAAAAAAATTTTTTTTGTCATATCCAAAAAGAGGTGATGTATTGTCATAAGTGTCATAACTCCTCTCCATTTTTATTTATTTTTTCGTCCAACGGTTCAAATTGATTCATATGCCCTAAAGATCAATCGTACCGATTTTCATGCTTTATAACACTTTGCAGCATCTTTTGGCGTACCGCGAACACTAATTTTGAGTGCACTTGTACGCGTTGTCCTAGTTCAATCACGTAAATAGTTGATAGATAATGTATGTAGTTGGAACAATTTATTTGCTAGGACGAGATAAGTCGAAGTAACCTTTCACACACGATAAATTATGTGTCCGGACAGACATAATAACGTGTGAATGGTATAAGTTGATGAAATTCATCTAGATATTAGGTACGTTTGAAGTGGAATCCTCTTTGTTACCAGCTTGTATAGAGTCTGGCTAATGAAAGCTGAGACTAGAAAACGCCTGCAAATAAAAAAAAAATTACATGCTGCAACACTGCGTATAAGTAATGTGACAAAACAATGATAATACTTCGACAACCAAATAAACTTTTCGTGCTTCAAAGTCCAAGCCAAAAAAATGTCCAAAAGAAGATTTATGATATTTGAATATCATAAATCCTGTCCGAATCAAACATGGAAGTTACAATTTAAGCAGAATTATTATACTATGATGCGATTTGCTATATCCTCTTTTTGACCCGTAAAGGATCAAGCAATGTTTTCTCCAGTGACTCAACAATTAAGTGACGTTTGACACATTTGACGTGTATATTATAGCTGCCATTTAAAAAGTTTTATATAAAACTCAGTCTCAGTTTTCATTAGCCAGAAATTTGTGATAGTTGTAGGTGGAGATGCCCTGAACACCATAGGTACTAAAAGTACTGGTGGATGGGGGTGGAGCAAACGGGTAATCTTATTGATCCAAAGCCATACAAATTATCAAAAAATATATTTTAATGTTTTAAACGGGGCCCCTTCAAGTTTTCAATTCAAGTATCCACTTAATATATTTTACGGCTGTAGGTACCTTAAAAAAGGTAAATTAGTTATAATTGTACGCGATTAAGTCCCGTTTCCCAATAATAATGTAGGTACCTATCTCCGATACAACCCGTTTTTCATGAATCAATTGATACACGCCTTTTATTTGTCGATTTTTATCACAAAATCGTATCTTTACTTATTTAATTATAAGATAACAGATAAGTTGTTGGCACTATATTCAAACAGTCATGTTAAACATAAATGGAGCCTCGTCTGCCAATAAACCGCAATGTGGTTTGGCAGAAGTGTGTGAAATAAAACATTTGTATAATTTTGTGACTAAACTATTTATTTATTATTATTATTATTTTATTTTTTGATTTTTTGTCTCAGTTAAAAACAAAAAAAAAATGTATTTGTATTTCAATCAGTAAATAAACCTCTAGACGGTCCGGAGAAAATACGGAAACGTATAGACAAATGAAGATCATACAAATATATTATCTGAATACCTTAACAACGTAAATGTGCAATAAAAACACAGTTTACCAATATTTGACGACCGCTTTAGCCTAGTTGCAAGTGATCCTGCCTATGAAGCTGGAGATCCCGGGTTCGAATCCCGGTCAGGGCATTTATTTGAGTGATGAGCATAAATATTTATTTAATTACAATTCATTACTGCAAAGGCCGTGAAGGAAGCGTTTCAATAGTGATTTTCTTTTCACAAGCGACTTTTCGCTAGTGACTGCGTTAACGATTTAGTATGGCGATTCTTAGTTCTATTGTGTAACCGCCAGAGGCGCTTTACTTTTGTCCATACTAAATCGTTTACGCAGTCGCCAGCGTGTACGGTAATGCAAACATTGCAAACTCATGGTAAGGGTAAAGCAGCCCGCTGCACCGTGCGTGTTTTGTTTCCGGGCTCAGCAGGTGGTGTGAAAAATTTAGGTATTACTTACATTATCAGTTATTCAGTCGGAATGAATGACACAGTTCTTTGCGTAAACTTTCACGTGTTTTGTTTCTTTCACAATTTTTAATTGTTTGTGCTACCTATAACACCACGAGGAGCCAGTTCACTAATCAGAAGCGAGTGCGTTACCCACGTCTCACTGTTTACTACACAACTTAATCAATAATACAAAATTATCTCTGTGAAAACGGGTGAAAAGTCAGTGACTATTAATCGGTAATGATAACGCTTATCATAGTTTAAGCGACCGATAACTTATTCCACACGCACAGTATTATTATTATGGTCCTAAGCAACGACTTACCATGGGTGGTAATACGAAGAATGCCTTAGATCGCAGGTATTTGACGCCCGACTCCAACAAAATCTAGCACTTTTTCTCACTCAGGTCAAACGTGTGTGTGTGTTGTCTGTGTCAATAAATAAATAGCTTTTAGAATAACTCCAATATTTTTGAGCGGGTTGTCTAAAATATATCCTCACTTAATCCGACGAGTTTTTTCATGATTTTATTTTACCTTCATGTGTACTTGATTGATTTGATACCCATACCAAATTACAGTTTCCCAGTAGCAAGGTTGATTAAGTTAAGCCGCCGACGGACGGATAGGCGTAGGGTGACACCACCAGTAATGGACAAGGCCCAATGACGTACATTAACTCTTATGTAAAAGATAATAAGAGTCATTATTTTTTTATAGAACAATCAATTTAAAACCGTATGATCTTTGAATAAGGGTTGACGTGTCCATTATTGGTGCTTGTTCTTAAGGTGTCCATAATTGGTGGTGTCACCCTAGGTAGGTACATGACGAAGGTTTGTTAACTACGGAACCCTAAAAATATAAAACTCTGTAGGTACCTACTTCTACCATACTACCTTTTGTAAGAAATCGGAAAAAAATGTTATTAAAACGTACTTCTCTACTATGCCGCTTTCTTAGTTTTAGGTCATCACAAAATGAATAGGTATCCAAATTGCTGTTACTTGTTTCGGACGATCTACACGAATTCTAACTCGGTCCTACTTTATATTTAGGTTTTTTACTGTAAAAAGGAAGAAGTTCTTAGATCGTTCAATTATTTACGCTTAAACGGAAATGCATTGTGAAATGGGGTCGTCCTTGCCTCCTTTTGTCATGTTTATTGGAATGGATCTTTAAATATTTAAGAGATCAGCAAAGTTCAAAAGAATTATTTATATGATCCCAAGTCCCAAATATTCCTCAATACTAAACTTATTGCTATTTTAGATTGGTAACTACATTCCCTTCAATGTAGTAAAATAAATTTTCGGTAAATTAGAACAAAAATATGGCATAATTAGATATATATTAGATTAATTTAATTCACAATAAGAATTACTTGCAAAGAAGATCCTAAGAACATAACAATAACCTAAATAAAACTGACTGTGAATAGTAATTTCGAAAAAATTAGTCTGAGTATTGGCAGGCTTGGCTCTACATTAATATCCCCTTTAACCGTCAAAATGTTAATGAAACTTGGCATTGTTTTTACAAGATATACTTCTTTCTGATGGGATTATACTTTAATGCCTTTTTCCTCCCTTATATTACAGAAATGATACATTTATTGCATACCGATTTTGCTTATTGCTCGTAGTCTGGTCAGTATACAAACAATGACGGATGAATGTACTTATCAAGTTTTATACCCTTTACCACCTTGACTGCATAACTTTAAATAATATTTGTTTAAATTTTAAACTTGACCCATGTGAATAAGGTCATACTCGTATTATATCGTTCAACGACTTGGTATTTCATTAGGATGAAGTTGCTCTTCGCTGTAAAATTTGTATGCCTAAAGTTACCAGGCGGCACAGATACTACGTTGTACCTACAGATTACAGGACTTCTTCATTCCCACTGCAGTGTACGTATAAGGTATCATTCAAATTCCGTTTTCACACCTGCTATTCAGAAAAGAGTCATTGCTGCCATGAGGGATCAATGTAGTAATTTTATTCCCTCATTTGAGGACTCAGTGACTCTTTTCCGCATAGAAGATGTGAAAAGCAGCAAGTGCCACTCGGTAGCAAAATTATTTGTAAGTCATTCCATGTTTTTCGCAGCGGGCCTCATAGGCGGTGTGAAAAGCAGTAGGTAGATATGTGTTACCACAAGCGAGTGAAACGTTGCACAAGGTCCAGGTAACGACAGTAATCGGAATAATGTTACGATAGGTTTGACCTGTCTGTGAATTATTTTGATGAAGCGGGTTAATGTCCAAGCGATAACTCTTGATCGACCATCAATGTTGCAATTGCAACTGTAGGCATGAGGGTAGTGGTTGTTTACAATTGAATCTCTCAAAATTGTTTACATAATGATAAAAGTGGGCGACGGTTCCTATCGCGTCTAGAAATCTCAATATTTTATCCTGGAGATAAATAACGGGAGGTAGCGATCGTAATAAAAGTGTTGAATTTATAGCCAATACTGCTTTACGATTCTTTTTTACGTCTGTTTATCATCGCATATAGCGGACCCGATAACAACGACAGACTGTGCAATATGTGTTTATTTATTCCCTTCAATGATACACTTTATGACACCTAATAAAATAAAGCAGTAAGTATCTCTGAGGGATATGTACGTGAGGTGCGAAATTTCAGGCTCGACAGTCGCCAAATTTTTGTCTTGCTCGGTAACTAGTGGTAGCTCCATATGCTGCTCTTGTCTTGTGGCTCGCGCGTGGAAACTTGCGAAAATCGGGATGAAACTTTTTTTTTGGCAAATGGAATATTATTTTAGGAAAGTAAGAACATAAAGTAATTATACATGATTTTGAAAATGAAGATTACGAAATTTAAAACTAGTAAAATGTTTACAAGTAACAAAATAAGGGTGACTTGGTGAATATTATTTTCTTATTTATTTTTAAATATTAATACGTTTTGAGAAAATCCACGCGACTCCTTATGTCCTAAAATTACCTCTACTCAGTTTTACAATAGTTTATCATTTTTATCAATGAAGCCTTTCTCATTTCCAACAATTGTTTGCTTTTAAACATTGTCCGAAGCAATAGCTATTTGCATAATAATAGTGAATATGGAGGAGTGTTCAGTAAGCGGACGGAGCTCGGAGCCCCGTTCGATGTTCGTGGCCTTTGGCATTCACGGCAAGTGCCGCTGTGTGCAGTGCACGCTTCTAACATACACCTATAAGCTTATTTCCTGAGCTAAGCGTTCCGTGCGGCTTCTAAACATATTTTAAGAGGTTTCCATCATTATTTACCCGTTTTCGAGACATTGAAGAACTTTGCTCGTATATTGCAAAGTAATACACACAAGTGCAATAAAAATGGATGCATAGAAATCCTATACAAACTGCAGAAGCTTTGATTACTCTTGAGTGTAGTACGACAGCTTCACTCAACTAGTCATAAATCTAAGTTGAAATAAACTAGAATCTACTTTCATATGGACGACATTGGACGTGCTTTAGTTGCTCCCACTTCTGTTTAAGGGGAGATATCCCCAACGCAAATGTCCCGCTCTAACACGGGCGAGTTTTCAATAACCATCCCGCTCTCTACGGAAGCTCAGCGCGTATTTTTCGTAAATATTGATGTTTATTCTAAACGTGTACATTTATAAGGATAATCGTTTTTCTTAGGTTTGAGAACCTATCATTTTACAACTATTAAACCAAAAATCATTGTTAAAGATGGGAGGATTTTAAAGATCCAACAAAAACATCGAAAAGTGTTATGTTTGAAAAATAAAAGTATCGAGAAATTTTTTGCAAATCGTGTTTTCACTTTTAGCATACTGAAGGAAAATAGTTCAAGATTAATATACTGAAAGGACAGATATTTAATCACTATAGATGTTTAGATCTATGTCGATAAATATTGGCAAAAGTGCATAAAATATGTGGGCTCTTAATGAGGCAAACTAAACTAATCTAATTTACCATACCTAATAAGTAGAGGGTCAATGTACACATGTGCTTCTTTAGCCATGAGGTACAAAATGAACTATTAGAAGTTAGGCAGGCAATTACAATAGGTACTAGGTACTAGTGGTAATTTTACCACACAAACGTTTCGACGGTCGGACGTAGCCAGAATGGCTAAAACGGACCCCTAATAGTTTCGGTATGTCTGTCTGTCTGTCCGTATGTCACAGCCGATTTACTCGGAGACTATAAGTACCACAATTATGTTTGGCAGGAAGATGGTATTCTATGAACCGCTACATAAAAGTGATGTGAAGTTTGGATTCGTTTTATGTCCATTATCGTAGTGTTCAATAGAAATATTAATGCACTTGAATTTATATTCGGAATTTAGAACGTAACAGTGTTACTAATTGGTAGTTGCCATGCATTGTTTGCCGAGTACGCCGATTCAATACGTTAGGATAGGAGAGGCGCTGAGCACTCCAGCTTCCATTTCCTCGTTAGGCCACCGGCACCGTCGAATACACGGAACGGTCTCAATGATACATTCGATATGTGCAATCGTATGGCGCCTGTAGGTATTGTGCGATATTTATGTTGTTCCCTGACGTTCTGGCATTTGATATAGAACAGTAGATTGTACACCGGGGGGTAACGCACTGTTTTACAGAACGGGTGAGATATTGAATCCTGGAGGGTATGATGAGTTAATTCCTTAGCGTAGCGGGTTAAATTATCATTGATTTCAGCGGGGTAATCACGTAACGATATGTACTACCGTTGGTACGTATTTAATGTCAGTTTTAGTATGGGATTTGACATTTAAATCTATCGTACTAACGGTCGAAAACGTTACGTGATTACCGCGCAGGACTCAGAATTTTAGCGCCCTCAATATAAAAACAGCTTTATGACCGAGGAGCATACTTCACTTGTCTCACCTCTTGCGAGACAGTAAAAAAAACAAAAGCTACTGAAAACATACTCAAATCAGTTAGGTAATCAAAGCCAAATAATTTTCATCTCTCGAAAATTTATTAGAATTTTATAAAACTTCAGTTTTGCTTAAGTATAAGTGCAGCGTCTTATAACACTCGTGGCTTTTGTTTTTATAAAGTGTTCCATTCAGCTTGTAGTGGCCAGTACGAATCTTGGCTCGCGGAACTGGGCTCTTGGAATTGTGAGATAACCTATCAACGTCGCATGTTTCATCCGACTGTATCGTTTGTACGGATGTTATTTTTTTTCAAGAAAACATTACCTACCAGTTTTAAATGTAGTTTTATAAAGTAAATTTGGTAATATGCTTGTTTTATCAACTCCTAAAAAGTGGACGGCCACTGTAAACAATAGGAGTAGAGTATAGTGGAGGAACAATATTTCGGCGGATACTTATTTATCTTTTATGCTGTTTTGTATTTATTATGGACCGTGAACTTTCATTATACTATAGAAATTATACCAAGCTTTCATATCAGAAAATGTCAGTTGGGTTCAAGTGAGCAGCCCAGATTCATGTGTGTAGTGACGAGAAGGTGCACTCGACTGTATTTAGTTCAGGCTCTACATATTAACTGATCACTGAACATTCTTGTTTTATTCATCCGGTCTTTTGGATTTTCCTTGCACCTTGGAAGTAGCCGTTAATAACAACATGTAAAAATACAGAATAAACAGTAATTGCTAAACGCGAAAATGCGCCCTTGTTATTAAACTTATTAAAGTCATAATCGTATATTTTGTCACTCATTGCGTGCACATATTTTCGATGTTGACTGCACTCATTTACTAATCACCTAATTTTTTAATGACACACCTACCATTGTTCCGAATTTTGTTTAAATTATGAAGTAACTATTACCAAAATACAATAAATACTTGATCTAAAGATTCAAAACATAAGAACTAAAATTATGTTGAAGTGATACCAAATAAAAAGAAAATCTATTGTATTTCTATGATTTCATTAGGTATGGTCAGCTGCAGAGAAACTAGACCCCCCATGCATACAAACTTCTATGTGTGGTATAGGGAAATGTCATCGTGTCTTCAATAGCTAGGGTCAAGGAACCAAAAGATGAACACACCCCAATAGTTGAACATTCGACCGAAAAATTTAAATAAAAAAATCGTGACATATTTTACCCTTTCGGAATATTTTTTTTTCTAACGCGGCAATCCTTTGTCGAGGCTGGTAATTAAACTCCCAGGCTGTAACCGTACACACGTGGCTATAAGCCGCTGTTGAATCCAGGCCTCGCGCCAAAAACTCCGTTTGTATGGAGATCTTACTAAGGATAGCGCTCTCAAATTTAAGCATTAAATTACGTATAAAATTGAATATAACGTATACTTACAAGGTTTTGAGTGAAATAGATTCTTGATTAATGCCTTTACATTTTTATATATTATTAGATAAATATATGTTTTTAATAATTTGGGAGATATTTGCTGTTCAAGTAATGGTTCCAATTTTGTGTACCTGAGCTAATAGTTGAACGGCGTTCAACTTTCGGGCATGGTGTCATTTTTTCAAACATTGATTTAAATTCCTACTGAAAAGATAATAAGAACCTCTATAGCTTAAATTAATCGTTTCTTTGTCGTTGATTTTTCAACCAAAAGTTGAACGCAACTTTCTATTGACAAAACGTTTATTTCGGAGTTTGTTTTACTATGAAAAATACCATTGTTCAACATAGAACCTGAGGCCAGAACTTGAACGAATAAAATTAACTAGTTCAACTTCTGGCTACTATTCCAATATGTGAACACTTTGTTGATTTTGGTTCGTTCATTTCACAGCTATCGTGTCCAAAACTTGAACTAACATAATTTAGTCGTTCATGATTTAGGCAGTGGTTAGTAAATGAACGTCTTTACTCCAAAGTTACTAATTAGCATAAAACCTGGCAACTTTACCCATCCTTAGCTTTCACGTTCTCTAGTTTACTGTATTATTTTAGTAAATATTATTTATAGTATTATGTAAGTTCGCACATTATTTTTTTTGCTTATAAATGCCCGGACAATGCATAAATAAATAGGTTTGCTCATTTTACACTAATATTTCATTCATCTTTATTAACATACACCGTTATCAATGGAGTAAATTGGTGCGAAAGTGTTCGTTCATCTAATGGTGTCAAAGTGTTCAGAATTAGGGCACACTGTTCAACTTCTGGGCAAATTGGCATACTTTTGCTTAGATTATTTTTAAAAAAATACTCTATTATAATAGGATGATTTAAAATATTGGAATTCAATCTCGATTATATACCGATTCATATAAAAAAATTAAACCTGTATATAGTTGGTTACAACACCCCGAAAAAAAATCCTAAAGTTGGGTTAGTCGCTTAAGTGTTCATCTTTTGGTTCCTTGACCCTACGTCAAATTTTGTAGTACTTCAGATAACTTGATTACTTTAACAGCCAGACGGCACGACCACTGAAGACATGTCAAATATAGATATGTGGATTTCGATATAAGTTTATGAATGTTGATAGCGATTTCATCATCACCAACATCATCATTTATTCATGAACAATAAAAATTGATTTTGAAATTACATCCAAGTAAATTAAATTATTTAACAATGTCAAAATTAATTAATGAATTAATATTAAATTATATTAATTTGTGTGGTGGTATCAACAATTGGATCAGAAATGCTGAATTTGTTCTCCATTGTTGGAGTGTTCCATTCCATAATTGATGCAGCCAAACCGCTCTAATTGCCGGCCGAGCCGAATCACGAAACATCAATTTCAAGATTGATTTCAAATCTCTTTATGCAAATACATGGAGCATCGCGCTCTGACAGTCATGATGGCCGTCTGTTTGTCATTAATTTAGCCGGAGCGAACCGATTGTGCCTACATTTCTATATTAAGCTGCTAAAATATGCACCAATCGTTGTTCGATTATTCGCTACATTTCAATACTAGTTATGACTTATGACTTATGAGATGAAACAATGGAAATTAATTTATTGATACAGACTTTGTAACAACTGAAATAGACATAAGCGATCTGTTATAGATACATTTGTATTGTGTACTCTACTTATACTAACATAACCAAATCATTTCTCTGTGTAAGGAAGGCACTTTTAATTCATTTTTCGTAAATATTCTAGTGTCAATCAGCGGAACAAACTAACTATCCGGCACTGAAAATAATAAAAAATACTGAACCGTAGGTTGTGGGTAATACCTAGTTTGAGCATACCCAAATGAACGTTAGCTCGTTGCCTGTGTTTATTTTTTTATATTGGCGAGAGAGTAGCGGAGCATGCGAAACACATTGATGCCGACTTGGATTAAATGTCTCAGATTGTCTGGCCGCCGTGGTTTTAGTTGTCCTAAAGGATATTATTTTTCTTCCATGTCTCTGTCGTGTCGTATTACAACGGTGCCCTTAAAAGGTATAGGTACCTATATACACCTTCTTTACCTACTTACTTATTTAAATTTTAGTGGCTACGTGAGCAATAGTTCCAAAAACAAAATCGACCAAACGATCATATCGATCATATAATTATCGAACATGCTCACAATATTGCACGAGAATTAGTGAGAATTGCGGCCAATAGGAGAAAACAGCCGGAAACCCTGACATACCGTAAATCATTTTCCGCCTCACATTCGATCCCTTCACTCAAGCTGTCTAAATGGATTTTGGTATACAAAAAAATCCTTTCCTTTTCTATGTCACTTTTTAACATCATGCATATTATATATATATACTAAACATATATATATGTTACCGTTCTTGTTAATAAATAAAATAAATGTTTCTAACGAGAATATAACTCAATGCCAAACAAAATAAAAGAAGCCTTAGAGACTATTTCCATCTATCTTTTTCACGACATGCGAGGGAATGATTGGTTGCATTAGTTCGATCCGGTGTATCTGCATTTACAGAAAAATAGAAACTGCTGAAACAGAATTGTGTCCGTTGTTTGCTCATACCTACCTACTTTTCCATTTTTTCGCATTCTTGTTCTTACATTTCATTTCCAAACCGTTTTATTTTGCTATAGTTTCAATTCAATATTAGTAATGCACTTTTTCTGAACTTGATTCGATTTTCTTTTATGTTTTTTGCAACTAAAGCTTAGGTATACTTAAAATAAAATAGTGTTACAAAAATAGAAAGGTTCTCGAATTAAAGCTGCATTTTGTCACAAGCGTAGTTAATTTTGTATTGAACGTTGAAAGAATTTACGATATCTGGATGCAAAGAATAGACCATTTTTAAGTGACAGTAAGAGATCTCACTGGATGTCGCTTGTGCTTCATATCCCTGTCAATCTGATTTTGAAAGAGAGAGATGTGAAAAAGGGAAATATACTAACGACATGCCGGGGATCTATCATATTTCTTTATTCTTTATAGGGATGTTGACACCAAATAAGAAAATCAATGAATCCGAATTTTCTGGAAAAAGGATCAAATTCTCTATCAAATAGTGAAAAAAGTAATCCAAAAGAATAAATAATTACATAATTATAAGTCTTCAAAGTTTTAGGAGGGGGCATTTTCTGTCCCTTTTCCGCAAAACGCCCCGTTGTATTGAACGATCGTCATTTACTATGGCGCTCGAGGTCAGTGACGTCACTGACCTGTAGCGTTTTCTCCCTCTAACTAAAAACATTCTAACGGTTGTAGTTTCGTTATTTTTTGAGATATTTGAATAGGATTTTCACTTTTTGGCATAGTTATATGTATTCTTTCGTATGCAGTATTAATAAATTTTGAGTCAACATCCCTATTGCATTGCAGTCATGTTCATAATACATTGAGGTGTTACAGACAAGTTTGGTAGGTACATGACACCCTGTAAGGGCACTCAATAGTATATCTTAAATCTAGGTAAGTATACATAGGTTAAATCTAGGTAAGTATAATATTTTCGATTCGAAAGATTTCGTTTATGATCTATTTAAACCAAAACCCTTCTCTTTGGTTTAGTCGTAGTTGGGTAAAATGTTAATATTATTATAGCTCATATCCTATTGTATAAATCTAAGTACATTTGAAATTCTCCCCTGGAATGACATTAACGCAAAACCTCACACGTGGGTGGATTTTTATTCACGAAGACATGTTTTCTAGTCACAGTTATGTATTACAGGTTAGTGCAGCATTTATTAAGCTTCAATGTTGCCCTTGACCATATTTTAATAGGGTACGTAGATTTCGCACAAAATGCGAAAATCTTACGGATGGAGTACGTTTCCCAAGATAGTGGCGGCTCTAGAAGGTCCTGGCGTGGGGACTTTTGGGAGACGTAAACAAGGCCTTCAATGAACATTCGTGCCAAATTTTATCAAAGTTACCAACATTTCGAGATTGTGCATATCTCGACTGGGTTAATGTAGGTACCTACACACGACAATTTGTGTTACCTGCGTCTCAGAGACCAACCAACCGATTCATATACTCAGCGATAAACCTATTATTTGCAAAGACGAATAATTTTATTACAATGTAAAGTAATATGGTCTCTGTGTACTTGCTCTGCAAACAATGAATCGGAAATTGGGAATCCGTAGCTTACAGATTGAATTTTCGTTTATTGACTTTTCTATCAAATATTCTATACTGTTATTCCCACTGGCTTGCCTAATTTTCAGCCAATTTAGTTCTTTTACTAGTGCTCATGCTCATGAAGAATAAGAAAGGCAAATTATTTCCGGCTTCCCTAAGAATATTTTTGAAGCACCGCCACTGGTATATATATGTACCTGGTTATATATTGAATCTGTGACACATTGAAAGTATAGGTACATAGTAGAACTATACGCAAAAACAGTACAGCGCCCTGCGAGTGCAATACAACAATGCGTTCAGGGTGCTGATGGGGCTGCCTCGCCACTGCAGTGCCTCAGCAATGTTCGCGGAGGCGCGCGTGGACAGCTTCTCTGCCATCATGCGCAAGAGGGCCGCCTCGCTGCTCGGCAGGGTCAGGGCCAGCTCCAACAGCATCCTAGCAATGTTTGCAGGCAGGTTTGATGGTGCCTACTTAAATAAATGCAGTGCACTGCATAATAGACAACTAAAACCCTAGGTGTAAGGTAATGTATTATAATGACCAATCCAACAGTGACATTTTTAAAATTTATCATGATTTAATTTATTAATTTATCAATTTAATTTATTGTAATTTATCAATTTAATTTAACTTATTATTTAATCTATTTCATTGTATTAATATAGTCAGTGTTTTTAAAATGTAAAAATATGAATCCTGGTGTTCGAAATAAACGATTAATAATAATAAAAAAAAAAAAATAGTTGTATGTAAGCTAAGAAAATGATCACGATTTAGTACAAACTGTATATGTACATAATACTGGTTCTTGAGTGGAGACCGCGTGTCGGCCAACGTGGCGTAGGGCGCCCTGTAACTAGGTGGGGCAATGATATTCGTAAGGCAATGGGCAGGCATTGGAGGAGAAGAGCTGAAAGCCGAGCTCAGTGGTGTGCCATGGGAGAGGTCTATGTCCAGCAGTGGACTGACATAGCCTGATGATATGAAGTAAATATTATTAAAATAATTTAGATAATCATGAAACACACGCTTCATTAAAATGATGTATGCTTTATCTCTACCAGGTAATGATGGTACACCCTTATGAAGAAACTTACAAAGCCGCAAACTCACAAATTTTACCAATAATCTGCGGCATCGGATGTGAACCTTCCGGTTTCAAAAAAATGTTTTACCGCTAAACTATAAGTATTTTATGTCACACCTGGCCATAAAGTGGCCATTATCGCACGCTCCGCGCGCGAAAATACCCACTTCCTGGCCAGGGGGTGATATAAAATTTTGTACTTACCACGGGCGATAATAAAGAAAGCCTCAGATCGCATATTTATCGCCCTTGCCTTCGGCTCGGGCGTAAAATACCTGCGATCTGAGACATTCTTTGTTTTATCGCCCTTGGTAAATAATGTACTATTTTGCAATCGGATGCTACCTACTACGTAGAGTACTTTTAGGTATCTCACGTGCGCGGGTGCTGAGCCATGGTTGTGCATTGAGCTATACATGCACATTATCTATGTGTGCGTCAGCTTAGGAGCTATGAGTTCATGTTGTTTATGTGTATGTGTGTCACAACTCAAACAATGGCCAACCCGAGCGTTGGGATAAAAGTACTATAAGTACCTAAGTCTATAGATACTTAGGTATATATATTTTTCTTTTTTTTTATACTACGACGGTGGCAAACAAGCATACGGTCCACCTGATGGTAAGCGGACACCGCAGCCTATACACGCTCGCAACTCCTATCTATATAGTATCCCGTTACTTCACTTTAGTACCTACCTACGGGAAGTAGTGTCATAAGGTACATATTTTGGTATCGGATGAATTCACCTGGCGCAGATGTACCTTAATATACGTAAATGTAAATTAATTTAGCCCGGTAGCCATCCGCCACCCCCTGGGGAGTAGGAGGGGGGGCGTTGAAATTCCCATTTTTCGGTTTTTCACAAAAAAAACTCATTAACGGTGACCCATAGCAAAAAACATTGTACTTACATAAAATTATCTACAAAAAAAGCTTAGATTTACATATAACTATTACATCTGTACCAACTGAATTCATCCGATACCAAAATGTGCAGCTCCCACACTAGTTTTCTTTGTAATTTGCTGGCGAAGCCGCGCCGGCGGCAGCTAGTTGTATGAGAAACATAGGTATATATGCGATTCCGTGTCTGTGAGCGTTGAGCGGGGCGAATAATAATATTTTAGTAAAGAACAGTATTTATTGCTTGTGATATTAGTTCGGCTTTTTAGTACAAACGCCCCTCAGGCAAAGGAGAGGCTGGCGGCACACGGCGGACGGAGTTTCTCCGATCTCTTTGCTGTAAGTTTTGCAGGCCTGGCCCTCACCTGAAACAAAAAAGTCAGGCAAATTAGAAAAATCATGAAAACCTGATGGGTATTTCCATTTTGGTATGTACTTTGGTCCAGCGGCGCCTACGTACCGCTTGCGGTATCTAAGGTTAAGCAACGTGGGCAGCAGCGGTCAGGACTTGGATGGGTGACCGCTTTGAGTGGTTACTAACTGAGCGCTTCCGTTCTTTGGAAGGCACGTTAAGCCGTTGATCCCGGTTGCTATCTATGGCAGCAGTCGTTAAGCCAAGTTGGAGGTCTGCTAACAGTCAAGTTGCCCACTCACTTGACAAAGCCTAATCCCAATAAGGTCTAGTTTCCCTTCGGGGTTGGAAGGTCAGATGGCAGTCGCTTAGGTAAAAACTAGTGCCTACGCCAAATCTTGGGATTAGGTAGCGGACCCCAGGCATCCTTCAGGATGCAACTGTACTAGGATAACGCTAGGAGGATGATGATGAACTAGTAGGTAAACGTAAGGTTTTTTTACCACCGTACCTACGATATATATTTTTTAATACCATTTAGGTGGCAAACATGCGTACCTATGGCCCGCCTAATGGTACCGCAGCCTATGGACGCTTGCTACCCCAGATCTAATACTTACATATAACTCTAAAATATTTTGGTAATTAAAACATGTTTTTTTACAATAAAGACAAATATACACGTATGTGATAAATTAAGACGATCAAAATTTTCACATCTTGATGGAAGAATATGCAAAAATAAAAATATTTGACGTCTTTGCGGCCATGAGACTGCGGGCATACCTACGCTAGTCAGTAAAAGGTGATGCTCTTGCAAAAGGTGGTGAAGAAGGTTTTATATTTAGGTTTACTGACGCGAAGGGTCCAAACGGAATCCTATTGCTGTCGCCGTCCGTCCGTCCGTCGTCTGTCACACAGGTTTTATAGCCAAACGATTGGAGTTGCAGTCTTTAAATTTTCACAGTTGATCCAAAGCCATACAAATAGTCAAAATTTATTTTATTTGTTTTTAAGGGGGGCTCTCATACAGCTAAAGGGGGGCGCGAAAAAAAAACTTTTATATTATAATATATTATTATATATATTATATTGTGTGTTATATTATTTATGTGTGAAAATCGTGTAAGTTTAAATCAATATATAGTTTTTGATATTTAGGTACTGAGTAGCACCCATAAAAATAATTTCAAAAAATTAAATCTTCTACACCACCTTTTGCAACATAGCCCTTGCCGTTGAACTTCTACTGACTGGCGTAAACACGCAGATGACTTCATACTAATAAGTTCTAATAACTTCTAACTTTGTCTGTCAGTTACCACGCTCGAAATAAATGCCATACGATAAATAATAATAACACGCCTTAACTCCTGAACCAATTTAAGTTAGATTAAATTTTATATATACCTTTAGAGTGACCCAGGAAAGGACATAGGATAGTTTTACGCCTGAAGTCGCGGGAGAAATCTAGTTATTTATAACATTTACCTTATTGACTTAACTAGTTATAACACTTATAACAGTAACAAGTTTGAAGGCCTTCGGAACAAAAGATTAATAAGTCTAAAGCCAACGGGTACGGACGCGGCTCATTAGTCGCGTAGACGTGCAGCTATGCCTTATTGTGTAACAATAGGACAGGTAAGTCTACTTCTATTCTGCTCCTGAAACTTCTAGATCCCACTATTTCCTGGTGCGAAGTGGGATCACAACAACTTTAAAATAATTGCTAATTATTTGTTAGCCGTTTTGTAATTGTTTGAAAACATAAACGGAAAAACGATAAAAATTATACTCAAACACTTGGGTTATAAAATGTCTAATATCTGGGCAACCGAGCTTTGCTCTGCGGTTTCCCTAGCATGAGACCTAGCTAGATCGATTACTCGTCCCCCACATAACAAATTTCATCAAAATCGTTAGAGCCGTTTCCAAGATCATTCAAATAAATAAATAAATAAATATAATACTATACACTACTACTATACTATACTATACTATACTTATGGGTAAATACCTAAATAAAGAATTGATTTATTTATTTATTTATTTATTTATAATATATATATACAAGAATTGCTCGTTGAAAGATATAAGATAAGATAATAAAAAGTGAATCATTAGACAAAATTAAAAATATTGACTGAATTCATATAGATTCTAAATTGGGTCATTATCAGCTGCAAAAACAAAAGTCGTTCTGTAAAGGGAAGATTTAGTACTCATTTTGTTTCAATGTACCTACTTATTATATTTAATTTCGACCTATTGCTAAATATGACGGAATAACTGTTATTTTTTTAGGTATTTTCCGTCTTCACTCGTATTAGTTTTCCATCGAATACATCATAGCTATAACAAGCGTAAGAGAAATGTTCTATCCCCAAATATTACGAAGTAAATGCACTTTTCAATTGCTCTTTCTTTTACTTTAGCCGTATAAAAGTTAATACGTATTTATTCTTTCCGAGCGAAACGAATGATGGTGCTGTAACTAGGACGTGAATTTATACCCCATTCGGCAAGCGAATGCAATACGAACAGCTACGAGTGATTGCATTTTAAAAAGTTAGAATTTTGAGAGAGCTTGGCCACAGGGGAATTTGATTTAGCTATTTGGAGCAACCCAAAGGGGGAAGTACCTCCGCCTTACAGATGACCGCGTAGCCTTAATAATACTACTAACGTCATATACTAGACATGCGATGTTGTGTGAACACGAAATATCTGCCTCTCTGTCGCACTTGCATATTGGAGCAACAGAGAGGGAGATACTTCGTTTTCGGTTCCCGGTAGGCTCCTAGTGGTGCGTAAGGTCGCCTGAGGTTGTGTTGTATTGAGAGTGAAGGATGTGCATTAGTCTCTGGCTGTGATTAAAAAAACGAATCCAAAAATAAATAAAGGGTCGGCAGCGCATTTGTGATTGCTCTGAACTGCTAGTCGTCTATATACGTAAAGACTTCCCAAATCTTGAAAAAATACGTAAGTTGTCGCTGTCGAAGGGCTAGGAGGGAGTCCAATATTTAAATGTTAGGTAGATACTACTTATATGTATAGTTGTCGGGAATCGCGTGTTAAGTGCATGCTTCATATAAATCATGTATCTAGAATACGAAAACATTATTAACATTACGTATTCATATTTTCCTAAACAGATTTCTACAGAAGGGTTAAAAACAAGAACGTACTCGAGATGGCTCTTGGAAATAAGAAAAGCTAACGAGGCCAAGTGAGGGAGCGGCGCGCTCCGTCGATCAATCTGAGTGCGGTATTAAATGCGTGAAATGAAGTGTAGAATGAGTTGACGCTGCCAGTAGGTTTCTGAACCGACGACCCGTATCGATGCTTCTCTGATATTTTCGACAACAAGGGTCAAATGAAAACAGATAAGGCGAATTGTCCTCTCGAATCCGGAACGTGGATATGTGCTGAGCTAATTTGAATCTTGTGTTATTGTTATAAAATCATAGTTTGATTGGCGATTCTTGATGAAAAGTTAAACTAAGGATACTTGTTGAAAAATGTTTAAGATCTCACTTATAGCCGACCGCTTCTTGTTAAAGTAATATGTGAGTACCTCGTTAGATATTATATTATTCCATAATAGTTAAAGTAAAGTAACAATTATAATGCTAATATATAAATATGGCGACGGCGGCACTAAAATCCGTTAGTGGCCGACTGTTTTGAGACGATAAAAGTGCTAGGTTATTAGTTTCGCCAGACTCAGTAAATTCAAGAGTTGATACTTAGGGACAATGAAAGCTATTAATGTGCAAGGTTTTGACTGTAACATTAAGAATAAAGGAAATTCTCTTATTTGTAAAACTTTTAGAACTGTGGTTTTATGTTGAGAAACTCGTAGGCTTTAATCATCTTTCAGTGAACTATATAAACCTACGATAAATAGGTAACAAAATAGTTATCCTAACACCAATGAAATTCACATTGATGGATAAGTAATTTTAATAAACACCTCTACCTATATCATTGTCAACACTTCGTGATTTGAGATTGGTCTCGATGGGGATTAAAATTGTATTTAGGCTGACAAGAGAGACACGTTGTAGCCACTTGACAAACAAATCTACCTATTGTACTTGGTACCTTCAAACCATGAACTAACGGGAAATGGGAAATGGCGCACCTCGCTTTAGGTTGCTGAGTCATCGAAGTAAGTTAGTTAGTAGGTGCCAAGGAAGTTGAACCTATCCATCCAAGGCCTGGGGGCCGATTTTTCACTCGAGATCCGTCAAAACATCATAGTTTTTTGACAGATCTCGAGTGAAAAGTCGAGCGTTCGACACTCAAAAATCGGCCCTCTGCATCTACGCAATTTCCATTGGTAGGTGGTAAAATTCTGCTACACGGTACGGCGTAGCTCACGCGGCATTATTTTACCTCGAATAGTTTAAAGAATGACTTACAATACAATACAAATACTCTTTATTGCACGCCTCACATAAAAAATTAGCACATACAAAAGAAAAACAGGGAGCAAGGGCTACTTACCGAGCAAGGTAACGCAGGCGGGGCAGCAAGCGCACTTGCCGGCATGGCTGGCCCTGTACTCGGAGGGATTGCGGCAGCTCGCCGCGGCGATGGGCGAGGGGCATGGATGCTGCTTGCAGTAGTTGGTACCGCAAACCAGGTCGCCGCAGGCCAGAGCCAGCGCGCACGCCAGGACGAATAGAATCAGGGCTGTCTTCATGCTGGAAACATAATGTACCCATGTTTTACCACCAAATTAACGCAATATGTACTACGTGATGTGAAGGAACCGTTTCTCCAGTACAGCAGAAAAATCTGATAAAAATTATACCTCCTCTAGAATATTATATTGGGTCCGTTAGACCAAATATCAGATCATATTTTGGTAGATCACTACATTTTTTCGCAGAACTTACCGAGTACCGAGCCTAGAAGTAATAATAATTACCGAATGGATCCTAAAAGTAATGATTTACCCACCATATTTCATTTTAAAAGAAACATGTTTGCCTAGTTTAGATTTTTGGATTTTGTAAACACAATACCGTATATCATTTTTTATTTCTACAACACTCATTTTTCATGTCGTAATGCAATGTAAATTTGGCGTATATACAACCTCACACAAATTTTTAACGAGGGCTGGGGGCCGATTTTTGAGCATCGAACGCTCGACTTTTCACTCGAGATCTGTCAAAAAACTTATAAGTTTTGACAGATGTCGAGTGAAAAGTCGAGCGTTTGACACTCAATATCGGCCCCAGGGTGTGTAGGTAGTCATTACATCTAATGTTCAACAATAATAAACTAGGCTGTTACTAGGAGTATTTTGTTAATTTAAATGGGGAGAATTTGCGAGATCTCAGTACAATTTCATATAAAAGCTTTAGCTAAAAATCACCAATTTATATGACAAGAACACAAAACAAGCATGAAATCTATGCAATTTATCTGTTATTTAATGACAATGTATTTATATATTACTTATTCTGATCCAATTTTAACAGAGCCTGAACCTAAAAACATAAATTTAAATGAAATGAAAACAAAAGCATGAAACCCGCGAACCGATCAAAAACTGATTAATTCGGGATTTGGTAATCCCCAGTGATCTCCACAAAACTGAAAACGATTGCCCGCTCTCGGCGGCATTGAGCGCCGATGCCTGAACGTCCGTGCCGCGAATGAATAATGCTCACGGTCTCACAGAAAATCTTTTTCAGTGTCTACGATTCATTTCAAACGACGTTGCTTAAGAATTCCCTACAGACTAATTTAAGTATGTTTTCATTTGTGGATATTATCAATTTGGACTTCGTGAATAGATGTTGATGATTTAGAATACCGCCGGGTAAAAACTGTAAGATAAATCTGGAAAAAAGAGCTTTTAGCTTTATTTTTGACACTGTAGAGACATGCAATTATGGCTTATTAAATACATATTAGGGTGAAGCTGAAAACCCAGATTTTAAACGATGTAGGTACTCTTGTTTTAGCGTACTCAAGTACCTACTAAATATCTAGAATGTATGGTTTTTAAATAATTCTTACTTTTTTGGTGCGTAGTAAGATCCGTGCGTACTGAACTGAGTTCACCGAGTGGAATGCCAATCGGAAAGCACTGAGAAGTAGTTATACAAATAGCTTCAGATAACCCCGCTACGTGTTTACTTCGCAAGTTGCGTCTAAGAGCAGCTCATATCTTTGTATATTTTGCCTTTATCTCGAAACTTGTTGTTTCTGATGGAACTTTGTGGAATGTATTATTATAAATTATAATTAAGTGTAAATGTCGCATTGTACTTAAAGTTAACAAGCAGCTGGTAACTGAATTATCAAGACAAATTTTCCTGTTGTGGTTTGGGGACGAGAAATCCTCTTGCGGTTGAATTCGTGATGAAAAACCGTTATATTTAAATAAATACTTAAGAAAATGGTTACAACTAAAATAAACTGAAAGTTACGAGTAGCGTGGAAAAGTGTGGTCGCGCTCTGAAGTTTTTCCAAATAGGTTTCACTCGAGTTCTGTCAAAAAACTATGGTGTTTTGACAGATGTCGAGTGAAAAGTCGAGCGGTCGACACTCAAAAATCGGCCCCCTGACCAAACGTACCTGCCAACTTACAGATGCCGGAGAATAGGCGAGAAACATTTATGATATAATATAATATTAAATAATTATAATTATCACCGGTAGGTTAGGCCCAGTCTCAGCACCCTGGGTTAGGTTTTATGTTTTTATATTCTGTTAGTCTATTTTTATGTTTTACTTTTCATACTTATAAACCTATTGTATAAACCAAACTAAGAAGAGAAATTATTGATGAGTAATAATGACCACTTGTCGGTGGTAGCCCTAACAATTGACTCTACTTACCAGAAGCTTTGTGGGTAGTAATTAATTAGGGCATGCACCCGGTTCTCATTTTCTATACAAATCTAGTACCGGAACCGGGAATTCCTGGTTCTCACCATACAAAATCAGAACCGGAAGCATGCCCTAGTAGTAATTAATTAGGGTTCCTTACCAAAGAGGTAAAAAAGGAACCCATATGGACTCTGTCCGTCCCACAGAAATATCCGTCCGCTATACTTACTCGAAAAAGCTTAAGGCGGTTCCAAGAGCCAGATATGCGAATGTCAGCTTCCGAATTTTGATAATTTTGAGGCAATGTTTTTAAAATAAATAAAAATCGTCAAATTCTACACTCAAAAATCGGCTCCCCGTTCTTGTTTATGTTGTGATTGCTCATGTACAATAAAGAATTTTACATACATACATACAATTACATAAGTAGGTAGGTAAAATGATAAGTTTGTAACACAAAATTACCTACTCAGTCACAATATATGTGAATCTCTTAATAATGCGAATTCCGTACAACACAGATTTTATTCACGTTTAGTAGTAGTGTGTTAGTAAATACATAGTTTGTACAGTTGTGCGGATTTGTCGCGCAACCTCATCTTTTTGTCGGGACCCACAGAAAACCAGTGTCGGTACACCTTTTGTGACCCGACACATGCTGAGTGGGCTCCATTTTCGCAACTCTTTTTAGTTTTAAGTAATTTTATTGTAATTGTAAATACCTAGCATGTTGTCGAAATAAAGTTCTTTATGTCACACCTGGCCATAAAGTGGCCATTATCACACGCTCCGCGCACGATAAAACCCACTTCCTGGCCAGGGAGTGACATAAAATTTTGTACTTACCACGGGCGATAATAAAGAAAGCCTCAGATCGCATATTTATCGCCCTTGCCTTCGGCTCGGGCGTAAAATACCTGCGATCTGAGAAATTCTTTGTTTTATCGCCCTTGGTAAGTAATGTACTATTCTTTCTTTCAGATTTCAACGATGACGTCACGCAGCGACGTGCACAAAAATTGCGACAGGGTAGTACTCGTTACATTCATCATCATTATCATCAGCTCACTGCAGTCCTCTGCTGAACATTAGGCCTCCCCCAAGGCGCGCCAAAAAGCTCGGTTCTCTATTTTACGCATCCAGTCGCCCGCATTCGTACATTAAATATTGTAGATCAATAAAATGAAGCTACTCACAACCTTTGCAAATACCGAATGTAGCCCTTTTTGTATGGTAGATGGAAACAATAACTGGACGTTGTAATAGGCTTCATCCCATGGAATCAATTGTACTTACGCGTTTAAAGGTCTTAGGTCATTAAATTGAAAAAGGGTTAAATGAATATCAAACAGACTCTGGGCGATGCCAAAGCGAATGACAATGTATAAAGTAGGTATCTATAATATAACGCGTTATACCACGTGTGTTAGGTGCGGTGCGTAAGATACAATTATACCTAATATGTGTTAGAGGTGTATGTGTGACCTTTAGCATTTTGCCGAGCGAAAGCCGCGAGGGTCTAATGGACTCCATAGCTTTTACGAATACCTTCTGATGAATTTTGTGCTCTAACCACTTTGAAGCGATAGGTACTCAATAATGTACCAATATTTTATAGATACAGCTTCATGTCTTGTGACATTTATTATAATTGCTCATTTTAATATCAGTCTATTTTTGTATGCATTCCGATAACATAGCTTTAAAACAAGTTTTATAGGTACTAAATCATGTTCGAAATAAAAACTCAGGAGAATCTGAAACCTGGGGCCCGATTTTTGAGTGTCGAACGCTCGACTTTTCACTCTAGATCTGTCAAAAAACTATGAAGTTTTGACAGATGTCGAATGAAAATTCGAGCGGTCGACACTCAAAAATCGGTCCCCTGTTGACAAAATCTAGGATAAAAAAAATAGAGGTTGCAAACTTATCGGTCAAGCAACTGATCGTATTTCGTGTGTTTCAGATTGCAACACCCAATAAAAGCTTTTTCTTAAAAGTAAAATGCCCACACGAACATCAATCTTGGTTCAGTTACAATTCAATCAAGAAAACATGAGACCCACGAAGCTCGGAGATGACGATATACTAACTCAATGCGTTATCCTGACATTCTTGACGTTTAATAATTTGTCATTCGAAATTAGCTTTAGAAATATGGTGAAAATATACGGAGTAGGCGTATCGAGTTCGAAATAAAGGTTACGTTAAATCTCGATGTTACTAAACCAATATGAAAATGTGTAGGTGCGCTTGAGGTTTTTCTATTGATCAACCTTTACGTGACCGTAGGTAATTTCACTAGTCCACATCTAGAGAACGAGAACCTATCTGATTGTTACACGATTATGAAGTATTTTTCCACAAAACGGTCCAGCCGTAAAAAGTGAATCTGCATTTCTACTCGTATTTCGTGCTAACACAGGCAAAAAGCACCATGTACTTTTAAAAACAGACAAACACAAAAGGGACGTGTGCGGAATGGAAAAGTAAAACAAAAGTGTGGCACGTAGAGTGCGAGGTCTTTTAATAGAGTGGTATTGCAGTGGAAGTGGCAAACTTGCGGGGCCGTTTGCCGGCCATGGCGACGTATGCGATTAATTAACGGCCGCAGTCCATGAGGTCAACTTAGCTCGACACTTCGTATTGAAATGCGATACCTACACAATCTAGCTTCCGCTCGCCGTGCTAATGTGACAGAAAGAGCGCGTGATGCATAAATATCATATTGACATGCAATGTGTTGAATCCGATGTACCTTGTCATGTGTAGGTTAGGTTAGGTTATAACTTAAGTGAGAGCTACGATGCTATAAAGAACGGGTACTGCGAACGTTTTGTTTTAGCGATTTCCAGTGATAGTAGGATACCCTTTTAATCATGTTAAGATATGATGATATGATAAATGCTTAGGATTAGGAACTGCGCTCCTCATTTGGGTCGTAGGTATTGCATTTGGATAATTAGTTTCGAATGAAGGGTTGGCCTTTAGCAGTAACTAGGACAGTGCAGTTATGTGCCATGGTCTAAATAGTGATATCTGGGTCGGGGGTACAACCATAGAACCGAGTTTTAAGAGTAATATATTTTTACTCAATATTATGTGAGATTTTGTAGACCCAATTACCAGTAATCAGTGAACTTTAACTCTTCTCGCTTCATTTATTTAGATATAACTTCTACCTACGCCAAGATATCTTTTTCTCTGAAGTTGAACGACTTATATACCTAATAAAAATTGGTAGGTAGTCTACATTCAAGATCAATTATTTTATACAAAGATCAACTAATTTCAAGAATAAGAAGTAAATAAAACTATCTTTCTAAACTTACGGTGACAATCCTATAATTTAGGTAACAATCACGACAGTGTAAACTAGACAACTTGGTTTGCATTGAATTTGCGTAATAGATACAGTCAGCATCAAAAGTAGCTTGATATATTTAAAAGAGGTCAAAAGTTCCTATTCCATTGTAATAAAGACTTTTGACGTTTTCATATGCGAAGCTACTTTTGATGCGTACTGTAAATATAAAATATTTAATTTTACTTTTTGGAGTAATTAAGTAATGTACCTAATTTAGTTTTTATTTATTTATTGTATGGCAATTATTTTAGAGACCTTTTAAAATATTTGTTAAAAAGAAACACATAAAATTTTGTTTTACTTTGCTCATACTCTGAAAGTGGGTCATTGTTCAGCTAAGTGGCGTGTTGAATGGGGAACATTATTGCTCTAGAGCAGAGAAGTATTAAGAAATATACAGCACGGTGAATCGTAGTTATATTGGGCAACGGCAGTAACCTATATCTAGAGGCATATAAGACACTTGAGTTAATATTTCTATAGAGATCCTATACGCGTGCCACAATGCAGATTAATTGAGAACTTGTATAATAAATGGCATTATATAATAAATTAGGGCAGGCAATCATTCGTCTGCCACAGTCAAACAAAGTCTTATCAATAGTTTGTCACAGATAAAAAAGTGAAACTATGACAAAGGCATTAAGCCCGCCATTTGTATAATTCTGTGGTTTATGCAATAAAGTTTAAATCAATAAATAAATAAGGACAACAAGTGATATGTCTCTCTCTATCGCTCTTATACAAAGTTGTATACGGCCGTTTCGTTCGGTAGTGGTTTTTATTATTTGATGTCAAGTCTGGTTAGTCTGAGTGGGTACGATTAAATCTTAATTATAAAATAAGTAAAATAAAATCTTTCATACACAAACACTATCAACGTCAGTCAACAGTTTTTGCATGTTTATTTCCTCTTATTCCATATGAAAAGCAGAGTGTTTAACTCGAGTGAAAACTCCCATTTCAGCCGCGAACAAAAATATCTCGTCTAAAATGAAATGCGTCAAACATGTGACAATTAAAAGGGTTTAATCAGGCTATGACACCTGCGTCATATCTGGGTTAAAATTATAACCGTCCCTATTGTCAGAAGAGCTATTTCGATCTGTTATCAACTGACGTTGGCTTTTTAACTGGCGTTAGATATGAAGCAATCGACGAACCCCTCATAAAAAGAGTAGGTATAAACATAATTGCTATAGAGTGTGGTAGAGATAATGTACTGAGCTGTTAATTAATCGCTAGAATTAATGAAGCTGCTGAATTGAAGATTTATCATAGTGTTTGAAATAAAAAATAGGTATGAATACCTAGTACTCGTAGCACCGTATGTCGTTATAGTTTTCAGCTGAAAATATTTTTAGTTTGTCTTTTTTTAACCTGACTGTGGCTTTATAGGCCGGGCCTAATAAGGCCATAGGAGTGCGTGGTTGGAGAGTGGCCTGAGAAAAGTCCAAGGGAAACCTCCGACTCGACAACGCGGTAGTTTAAACACTGGAATGCTCTAAGAGTTTGCGCTCCAGTGAAATTGGTTGAGCGGCTTCAATCGAATCTGAGGAGTTTTGTCGCTAGTTCATTAAACCTAGCCTAGCTGAGAAGAGTCCAGCAAGAAACTTGGCTACATAGGCCCGAACTGGGTGTGGGACTATTTTTCGCCATGTAAACTGGTACAAAGTATACAATTAGTCATTTCAGTCTGTCAACTTTATGAAACATCAATCTTTACAGGATTTATCGCCTTGTCGCACACCTGGCACGCTAATTAAGTGCTAATTTATAAGCCGCTAATCATAACGTTGTGTGCGCCGCAGCCAATCGAGATAATGCGTTTATCAACTACCTACTATTATTTTGGTAGTTATCACCTGGGTGAATAGTCATAATCAGTACGTATCTTTAAATATATGTCTAGATTGACCTATGAAACGAAGATTATCTCCCATGGAAAATATTAGTGTTGTAGGTACCTACGCTATAAAATTTGAAAAGTGTGTTATGGTAAAAATTCAGAAATCCTCAATAAATTTCAATTATTATGAATAGTAGGTACAATAATTACGTGATCATTTCCTATCAACTAAAATTTGCAGACCTTGACACGGACACTACAATTTTCTGTCTTCTAACATTACCTACTTAATTATAATTTACTTCCTACGTTATTCTACGAATTATCTACCGCATCCTAATAAATTTTGTACATTGTCAAGAACAGCCAAATTGAGAACAATAACGTTCATGGGACCTAATAACCACGCTTTCGGTTTTAATTATTCATTGCAAACTGTTTCGTTGTGTCTCGAGAATCAGAATTGGCATACAAGATGTGCTCAAGTATTTAGGGGAGTTAAGCTGTATAAACACATGTACGAGTATGCACAGCTGCTCTGAGGGTTGTCAATTTTGTTTACAATCAAGGAAGGACCTGCCGGACACGCTTTGATAGAAAAAGATAGCCTTATTTCGATTCGTATAAGAAGAAATAGAAAAGAGTGCCATGTTTTGTCTCTATCACCGACCGAACATTTTTTCATGGTCGTTTTCATTACTGGGAAAGAAACTTCATCAGTAAATGTCAGTTCAAAATAGGTATAATACTTTTACCTCACGAGCGCGGGTGAGCCTTGGTTGTGTGTTGAGCTATAGGTTGTCTATGTGTGCGTCAGCGTAGGAGCTATGAGTTCACGTTGTCTATGGTTTCGTATGTGTCACAACTACAACTAGGTATGGCTAAACCGCCCGTGAGGTAAAATTACTGTAAGTATAGTTCGTACAAAACTGTAAGGCCAAGTGCTGTCAAATTAACGCAAGCAAAAATCTACCTTACAGTCAGAGCTCTAAGTCTAGTTTTGCTTGCGTTCGTTTGACAGAATTTAGCCTTAGAGTTGTGTCCGAACTAGGTATACCTACTTGTTTTCATTCTGACATTTAATGTGTAAATTCTAATAATAATAGTGCATGAGATTAGGTGGTAGTTTTGTATTTTTGGTGGTACTTGAGAATATTTTGATGCGATTATAAATGTATGGGAATAAGTAGAAATAGCTGCAACTGCTGCAATAATAGGTGTGAGATTTTTGGTGACCCAGAATTGCTGATCGGTAAAATTTTTTGAGTGTTCAACCTTATTTTAGGGTTCGAAAATTTGGTGATATCAAAAGTTATTTAGATGATCATTTTATTTGTTCCCTACATCTAATACATATACACTATATACGGTACCCGGCAATATATAGCACGTCGGTCTTTGGAAAGAGATAATTGGCTGTGTACGACGATATCAACAATTATTTATAATTGAGGTTTCATATCAAATAAATACCTACTGCACTTTGTGGAATTTATTAGTTTACGCCAAATCAATGACATGTGCACTTTGGATAGGTATAAAGCTGAAGCCACACATGGAGAAGCTCACGCCCGCGCGCCTACCGCCCGCTCCCGCGCCCCTCACGCCCGCCCGCTGTGTCTGGCTTAAGCTTAATAGGTATAGTTACTGACAAACGTCACATAGGTAAAGAGTGAAACGACGCTTTATAAAGCCGAAATTAGCCGAGTCTCTTATCAAATGTGCAATATTTATCGCCGGGTACTGTAGGTATACGGTAATTGATTGGCTTGTGATGTCTAATCACATTTCGAGTTTTTCAGGTGGAAAAACAGTATTTACTATATGTGGCCCTAGGCAAGGTTACCTCGGGGCTCACTATTGTGCGCTCTTTTCTTTGGATTCTTTATTTTATTGTCGATCAAAGCATTTATTGTTTTATTACGAAACTACGGGGTAGAAACGCCACCGTTTGATCCCAGCAGTACAGGACCATTAATTATATTTCCTTTGACTTTTCCTGGGTTAAATTTTTATCAGGGTTCAATGGGAAACAGTATTCAATGTTTATCAAAACTTTAAAAGGAAACAGTACTCTGAAAAACATTACAAAATATACCAAAACGAAATTTTATCCCTGCCAACCCTGAGTTTGTTGAATAAGAATGCTTTGTTCTCGTTGAATAAACTTTACACGTAAATGGAATTGTTGTACAAACTTTAACGATTCTCCATTAGCTTCTGCGATTTATTTGTTCGCTTTTTAAAGCCAAATGAGCGTCTCGAAATTTAATGAACATTTGATAGTCATCTTGGGAATAAAAGAAGTATTAACGAAGCAACGTCGGCAAGTTTATCTAGAAATAACACATTTCAGGTGATGCCATAAAAGACGTCTTGAATTACAATGACAGAACCCTCGTCACTCCTCCCGAGACGAGGCCTTGCTTCCCGAGTTACAGGATAAAAAAATGTTTACCAGACGTAACAAGGTCTCTCTCTGTTACACTTTCGACCTTATTTTCAAGTCATTGACGTCAATTAGCTGAAAAACGTTGACGAGTTTGAATGCGAGCGCAAACAAAAGAAAGTTTTGAAAGGGACCATTGTTAACGAAACGTCTTTCTCGAAGATTTATTATTTGGTTTAAAATATACTGACGGTTAATAAACATAAACACTGATATTATGTTAATTAGGTAAGTAATTTATTCTTAAATGCCTCCTAGGTTTTCGCGAATTTTTATTTGATTGAAAAAAAAGGCCATGGTGCTTGTACAATAGTAGATTGTTTGACAAGGGTCTAAAGTAAGCCATATTACCACGAGATGGATATTTTCCCGAACGTAGACAGGGAAAATTGTTCGAGTGGTAATATGGCTTTTAGGCCCGAGTTATACACTTTACTTTTCACTTCGATTGCGAGAAAACACATAAACACAAATTATCCACCTTAAATGAATAATTTAACTCTTGGCGGGTGTATGTCTAATTTGACAGCATGTTTTTTTTTCTAAGGCCAGCACCATATGCCTCGCTATGCGTGTTTGCTTGGCGTATTCGCCTCCCTTTCTTTTGCTATAGCAAAGAAAGAGATGCATCATGCGCTTTTTTTTTTCTTTTAAGAGGAGTAATTGCTTTTACCGTAGACACCGCTTAATCTTTAAAGAACTGAAAAACGTCTTTCCTGATTGGTCGATTTTAGTACAGCTGTGTTCTGGTTGGTTGGTATTTTTACCAAATATGTTTTAATCTGTCAAATTACTTTTCTGTGATTGGTGGATTTAATCGGTGAAGTATTTTGATTGGTCAAATTAAAATGTTTTGTAAATCATAAATATGTTTACATATTTTCCCCAGGGCTTAAATGTACTACTTTAGCCCCGCTTCACAAGTCTAATATGACACTCTTTTCGAGCATGAGAAGTGAAAAGTACATTTCACACGCACGTCAAAAGATTATTCTTTACTAGCGGCCCGCCCCGGCTGCGCACGGATAGTCTAGTTTTGCTAGGTACCTAATGTTTTGATCTACTTACCTACTATATTAGTACAGACGACATTTCTCTTGTCCCTCGCTTCAAATATTACTCATTTTCCATACAAACATTCAACCTCCTTTTTTTACACCCTTAAGGGATGAATTTTCAAAAACGCTCAAATCACTTTTCTTATATTTTAACTGAGAGTCTCCACAAGTGCCTATGTCAATCACTTTAAAAATTCAGGTTGCCCAAACAATGTTTTAACCCCCTTTTCACCCATTTAGAGGGTGAATTTCAAAAAACGCTGAAATTAGTTTTCTTAGTATTTAATTCTAGGTCTAAAAACAAAGTTTCAAGCTCCTCGTTTTATAGAAAAATTGCTCCCCAAACAAACTTTCAACTCCCGTTTCACCCCTTTAGAGGGCGAATTTCGAAAAATGCTGAAAACAGTATTCTTCCATTTTGATGATTAGTCTTGGGAAGTTTTAACTTTCTATCTTAAAAATAATTTTGTTCCCCATACAAAATGACCACCCCCTTTTAACCCCGATTAGGGATTAATTTTGAAATAAATTATAGCCTATGTCCTATTCTGATGTCTAAGCTACAACACTGGAAAGTTTCACAGAGATCCGTTCAGTAGTTTTTGAGATTAAGCGGAACGTACATCCATACATCCGCAAAAACTTTCACGTTTATAATATTTCTGGATTATTTTTTGAAAATAATCTTTGTTTATAATTACTTTGTTTAAAATTATTTATGTTGAATTGTTATTTTACTGGATTCCCAAAAAGTAGAAAACTATGTACGTTTTGTAACTTGTAACCATAATATATGGTATAGTATATTTTATAATTTAAAAAACCGAATACATACCTCGTATGTCATGACACAGAGTAAAGCTCATATATTACCTAGGACTTTAGAACGATCTATAAATCCTCCATCATCACTGCACGTAAATTATATCCATTTATTAGCCTATACATTAAGCATAGAATGGCTGAGCGGGTAAGTAATATTTATGAAGGAAAGTAATCTGGACTTAGTTTTTAGGGACCTCGCAGAAATCTCGAAGATAAAAAGAATGCTAGTACCTATCACATAATTTTATTCGTCCATAAACAATCGCGAGTATAACCAGCCATACTTTAGTGTATTTTACGATGTAACTTAGAAAAGAAATTACCGCGAAAAAAGCCTTATCTGTATAGCGAAGTGGTACTTCGTTTATAGACTAGGACCATTATTGAAGAAGTAGAATGCAAGAAGCAAATCATGTGACAGTTTGTGTGACAACGTTATCTGTAGGTTTTGACCCTGCAAGATATAGATCTGCCTATCGCCATCTCGAAATTTGAGCCGGAAGTATGGTATACCGGAAAGGGTGCAGCACATGCAACATTTTTCGTCGTACATTTAGTAAATCGTTGCTCTGGCACTCTTAAAGAAGTCCGATTGTTATGGTTTTTTGATATATTGTAAAGAGCAATACTAGCCAGTTTTATGTATGAAAAATAAACAATTTTTCTTCAAAAACCTATCGAGTGGGGTATCAAACGGGGGCTTTATGAGCTGATTCCAAAAATAAACACATATATTTCACTCCACTACTTTAGAAAGCGAAAACATGTGTTTTGATAATCAGTAGAGCATGCTGATTCCAACGATACCACTGGTCGGTATAAACCTTTTCAGTCCTACGGAAAATGCGTTTTTTCAACTTGGCCTCTCTACTATTTCAGTCCTACGAAAATCGTAAATAAGGCACTTTCGACGAATTGGCCTCTCTCCTAATATAAGTTTTAGTGCATTTTAGCGCAAACTGGAGGTCCGAAAATTTTGGGTCACCATGGCTAATATTGTGCTTTACAACATATCAATAAACCAGAACAATCGGAACTCTTTTAGAGTACCTGAGCAACAATAAATTTACAACGAAAAATTTTGTATGGGCTGAACCTTTTCCAGTATACCATACCTACCGTACTTCCGGCTCAAATTTCGAGATGGCGAAAGGCAGATCCGTATTCTGCAGGGTCAAAACCCTCCGATAACGTTGTCGCCCCAACTATTATTATTATTATTTATTTATTTAATAAACACAGGTTACATGAAATACAATATACATTGCCCCGCAAAACTGTGGCTACAGTTTGACTGCGGGATCGGCAGTCTCTTGGTTACACTTAGTTTTTAACTTAATATACTTATGTATTTGTATACTAACATGTTATGTATGAATAAATAATAAGTTCGAGGGCCTACTAAGGAAGCACTACCCAGATTTGCCGCTTGCATTGTTTAGAGACGCCTTTTCCAGTTTTTCCTTGGAGCTTCTGTTTTTTTCATTAGATCGCTGAATATAAGCAGCGACCGTTTGGGAAAATAGTTTTGTACGAAATTATTTTATTACTCGGTGCCCGCATTGTTCTTTCAGAAAGAGTTTCCAGAATCCATCGGCTGCCCCGGCAGAGTATCCTTCAAACTTTACAGTAAGTACAAATCTGCACCAAGGATTGAATGACCCTTCAAGTATCGCGGAAACTAACTTCTGCCCCGAATGAAATAAATACACTTCTAACTTCCTGACGGCCGAAGAGGGCGGCGTTTATACAGGAAGCCTTATTGATTTGTTTTTTCTGTTTATATATTTTACAGAAGCGTTCAAAGTACATTAAGTGATAATATATGTACCCATACCCAAAGGGCTAAAATATCTGTACGTTCCGTCTTTGTCAATAAGCTCATGTCGGCATAACTTTGGCAGTTAGTGTGTCTAAATAATTTCGATGTTGACTGTAGGTAATAACTGTAAAAATGTAATTATTTAACCGAGTAAGTGTCCCTATCTTCCTATAGAAACACTCGCCCTGCTGCGAGAGGTAGGTAAGGTACGTGCAGCGTGCATACCTATACATAACATAAATATTCTGAGCATTACAGCATTAGTAACTAACCAAGCGCACAAAATATATCATTCAAACAGCATTCAATAACGTTCCTCCAATAGAAGCTACCTACCGATAATAACCATGCGGAGCTTTATTTCCCATTATATCTGGGGGTATATTACCCATGGAGCTTTATTAAGACGGTTATTCCACGGAAGTGTTTTCAGAAGCGGCAGATGACGCCGTAGGTCACTATAATAGTTCTATATTAATCACTGCTTTCTTGTCGGCGCCATAAAGAGGTTATTAATTTATCAATTTCTCATCTTATCGGAGGGTTCTTTGTTCCGTAATATGACACATTACTCGTACTTATTTTATACAATACATTAGAACTTTTTATTAGAACCGACACGCCATGTTACGTTGTGAAGACCTAATAAATAACAAAAGGGTCGTGCACTTGCATGTCTTTTAGTCCTGGTTGTGAGAAATTAAATTTCCACAGTTTTTTTATGTAAAGAGGTCTGGTATATAACAGGGTTTTAGCTAGGCGCATGTTACCCCGCTATGTGTTTTCTTGTACTTTGAATCAGTTTGAGCCTAGTGATTGCCGGAAGGTGACAGTCCCTCACATCCACTGTTCAGCTAGGGCTAAATCTCGATAGGGTCGGTAAAAACAAGCACTGGCATTGTTTACATTTTTGACATTCTCCTGGAGATGCACCCCGTTTGTACTCGTTTGCACTTAACAAATAATACCTACGAACTATATTGGGCTAATTGGCTCTACTATCGATTGATGCTGAATGGTCGGCCCACGGAAATGTTGAGCACTTTAGTACTTTATTAAATTAAACCAGAATAAGGCAACGTGGCGCGCGTGATTAATTAAGGTTAACAAACATTTAAATTAAGAACAGCTCCATCAACAATTACAGAACATTATTAATAACCTTTTTAACTTATAGAATTGATTTTTTGAAGTGAAAACTTCTTTAGCGGCGCTGAGCACTTTTGTACTGGGGAAAAATGTATAAACTCGCGATAAATTCTATAACCAGGTTAGTTGACCCCTCCTAGTATCGTGATTGCTATGTTACGAGGGGTCCCCAGCTGGTCTTCTTAGAAAGCCAAGGTTCTAACTGTTCTAAGACAATCCTAAGATTTTCCATAAAGATCATATTTCAAATAAATTCTCATGGAAAGTAGCTCTTATTGTCCCTAAAAAAGCGTTTCCAAAGTCCAATATCGGATAGCCAGACTGACCGATTTCCGTAAAGATCATATTTCAAATAAATTCTCATGGAAAGTAGTTCTTATTGTCCCTAAATACGGTGACAGTTTACTTCAAAATACCTAATGGCCAAGAGTGATGGACAGGGGGAGGAAACTTAAAGAAAATACCAGTTTCGCGTGAATTTGGCGTAGAAAGTGCTGCCTCCTATTATATTTGATGTCGACATATTTTGTGTAATCCGTCTCAAGCAGGTTTCGTTTTTATTTCATCTTTCCCCAATACAATTAATCAAAGCTGAACGTGAAAAGGAACGTTACAATTTATCGTAAAAATTTAATTTTCAACTCTATGGTCACAGATTTTATAATACTCTATGGTCGTATGGTTGCCATGGTTATTTTTAAATATTGAAATAACACGTGTGTCAATAACGTGTCAACATATTGAAAATAAAACAATCGTAATTAATTATAAGATTTTCTGCATTATTCTTGTGAAAAGCAGTTATCAGATACGCCGCCGAGTAAAGTAAGTATTTTTTAATTCATTATTTACTATCCCTGTTCACACCGATGCGATGTTATATTTATATTCCAATCAATTGATTTATTTAGGTAGGTAGTCTGTTTTGCCGGGTGGTTATGCAGCTCATAAATGAATATCAACGAAAACAGTTGATTACTTAGCAATATAAACGTTTGAGTATTGAACTACGTGAGCTATACGATACTCGAATATGAAGCCCACTTTCTTCTTCGTGTTGTCTTTGAAATAGGTATAGTAGATAATTAGGGACATAATTTCAAAAATACACACATACCTCCTACGCTCTCATCTCATTATTTAATGTTATGTTTTGCAGGTACATAGTGCATACAATCGTGCCACGTCCTCATGCTGAGAAAAAGTCAGGACAGAGGTATTTTCAACATGAATGTCAATTGTTGGAGAAAACAACACTTAGCCTGGGCCAATACATGAAATCAGGAAGATATCTACAATGTGCATCCATTTCAAGGTGAAAAAAATGGATACATATTTTTGTAGACGATTGTACTTCACCAATTCGTTTACCAGTTAGTGATTTAAGAAGTTAAACAAATCGCTATCAAGTTATAGGTAATCGTATTTAATCGTTCTTTTAATATACTACTCATAAATAAGTTAGTCAAAAATAAATAAATGATATTATATATAAAACTTAATTTTATTAGTCTCCTGACTGGAATAATTATTTGTGTACAAATACCCTTGACCTTGATAGAGCACGATTCTGTTAGAATAGACAAATAAAGTAAACGAGTCACATTAAATGAATAGATAATAATAATATAATATTTCCTAAAATATAAAATTAATTTTCAAAACACACCAAATTTGGGTTCTTCGTTCTTCCTTAGAGCAAACAGCTAAATTAAATTTTCTTAAATAAACGCCTAATTCTATAAATAAACGCCTAATTCTAACCAGTCATATATATTTTATTAAATTGAAAATGAGACCGACGGTGATGCGAGCTCACCCAGAAGATTCACTCGTACCTTAAAAAGGTCCAGGTTATTTGAACTTGGAAGTACCTACATACGCCATTCGAATACCAAACCAGTACACATTATAAAATAAATTAATAGTTTAAAAACACTAGAAAAACACGCTTTGCGTGTTAATTGAAATCTGATCGTGTTCAAAGTCCATCACGTGACCTTTCTCACAAGTGCAAACACGACTATGATACGATGTTCCATCATGAAGTTCCAGTTCTTATCTTCCGGGTCCATCATCAGATCAGTTTGACAGTACCATATTATTGTATTGTCATCAGAACTACATACAGCTGCCAATTTTCATGACGCTACGATCCTTGGAAGATGGTTAAATTAGTTACCTTAGATTCCATTACATAGTTAGTTACATACAGGTCGACCTATCAGACCTTCAAACCTAATCGTGGTCAAAGTTCATTACAAGACTTTTCTAACAAATCCAAACACAGCTATGATACGATGTTCCATCATGAAGTTCCAGTTCATATCTTCCGGCTCCATCATCAGATCAGTTCGACTGTACCATATTATTGTATTGTCATCAGAACTACATACAGCTGCCAATTTTCATGACGCTACGATGCTTGGAAGATGGTTAAATTAGTAACCTTAGATTCCATTACATAGTTACATACAGGTCGACCTAATAAAAGCGTGTTAAAAAAGATGATTTCGACCAGGTAATGAAAGTAGCCAGTCGTACATCGTCTGGATATCTGATGGAAGAAGGGGGAAGGCGGTATGAGCTCATGGAGTTCCTGAGCACACTCAACGAATCTAAAGAAATAAAAATGGGAAATAGGTAGTATCGCTTACAATTTTTGAAGTGAAAACTTCTTTAGCGGCACTGTGCACTTTTGTACTGGGGAAAATTTGTTGAACTCGCGACAAATTCTAAGATTCTAAGACCAGCTAGTTGACCGCTCCTAGTAATCGTGATTGCGATGTTAGGAGGTGTCATATCAGCTAAACTCAGGATGCGTAAGACACAATGATACTCGGGACATATTATGTATATATGTAAATTGATTATGCGAATATGAATATGAACATGAGTATGAGTACGGATACGGATACCGATACCGATACCGATATGAATATCTTTGTTATTTGGGTCATTGTCAGTCGGAAAAACAAAAGTTGTCCATTCGGTGGACAATAGTTAACGGCTTGTGTGCATGTAATTTACGTTTTAAGTTTAATTTAGTTATAATTAGTTATTTAATGTAAGTAAGCACTTAATTGTTATTAGATTTTACGTTTTTATTACATGGATTTATAGACACGGAATTACAGATTATGCGGGTTATCAGATCAATCGAAAATTAAGCTCTGTAGCCCTTAACTTTTGGCATATCCTGTCCACCGAAAAGACGCGCACCTAAATCTGACAATGACCCATTTACTATCTTTATTGAGTTTTCACTTCTGCCGGCACTCCCAGAGTGCAACCCGTTGTTTTTTTTCTCGCAAATGTGTTGAAAAAAGTCGTATAATACACGTGAAATACTTGATCATTACACTTTCGGCTCTCTTATCGTGCAATATCGCCTCTAGTGTAGGTAATGATCAACGTACCTCACTTGTATCATAATGTACTAATTTCAATACAGCAATCTTGTCTGTTACACAGTTTAAAAAGATAACATGTGTTTGCAAAGCATAAATGAATGTATTTGGAGACTGGTCAACCTTTTCATTCCGCGACTGTACATAGATCACTGGAAGTATTTATCGAGGGGCGCTAACGATCGGGAGCATCAAGCCGTAACCGCATGTCATTACGAGATCGCACAGGTGTTAGTAATGGCCCATATGGGAGCTCATTCTTCCACGTGTACAAGGCCCCGTCAGATTGTGCGCGGTAGCGGGATTGAGCAGGATGTGCATTGGACGCGCGGATTATTATTGTAATAGAATGCTGCTGCTAGCTGGTCCAGTTACTTTCGTATTAAAAAAATTTCCCAATTGACAAAGGATTCAACTCACCACAGCCTTTTTAAAGGTATCAAAATATATCAAAATATATACAATTAGTTCGACAAAAGGCAAATTTAAGGGTCGAACTCGTCGGAGCCCGCAGAATCAGATCCTACAAATTGACACAGCATAACAACGTCGCGACCAGATATCCGAACCAACCGTTGGGGGGGAAAATAAGTTAAGCATCGTTTCAAAAATCGTTTAGTTACGCACCAGTCTCCATAGATAAATAACAACATTTCCTTTTATGAGCCTCTCGCATACAATTTTTACGTAATAACCACTTCCCAACTAAACATCACGGCAAGTGATTTTGAAATAAAAGTTCGCTAAGTAGGACACAGGTGTAATTCAGCGTCGAAAGTTCGTACCTAATTCAGTAAAATTTGGGCGAATAGCTCATAATTTTATTTCATAGAAAGAATTTTACCAAATGTGAGTTGGGTTTGATCCGCTAACCCAACTCACATTTGGTAAAATTCTTCGGCACGCCAAGTGGGTTCTGAACTTTGCATTCCAAAACTTTACAAGGCGGCAACATTTATTTACAATACAATACGTTATGGAATAAAGAGAGTGGCCAAATAAGGGGACTTATACCATGCACCTTTGATTCGATAGCCAAATATCGGCCTCATATACTGTGTGGGAAATGAGTGCCCTTTTAATTGCATTTTTCATGGTTTGTCGTAATTTCGAATCAACCTTACTGACGGCGAGGGGAATTTTCCACATAATTTACTGTTATTTGGTAAAAGAAAAAAGCCAGAAGGCGTCAAATTTGTTGACTTTGTGGTAAACCAATTATACCTATATACATTTCTGAATTGCTTGACCTAACTATAAACGCGATACGATACACGACACGACAACGACGAAACGATATTCTGTGTTCTAGAGAACAAAGGAAACAAAGTAAAACAATTAAAAGCCATATTTCAAATTAATAGAAATATATACATAATCTCCCGAGAGTTTGAAGCTAACCGGTGGAGCCAATAGATAATGGAGTGTCTGCTTCCAACCAACACCAGGTGGGTTCAGCGCACCATGGGCATAGTAAAGCCAACTTATAAAGATGAATTGGCTTCACTTGTAGTTAAATCACATAAGTATAGATCACATATCATGTATGTCACATAATATATGACCTGTCACATAATATACTGACGAGCAAAAATAACGGGTTCACTTTCTATAGAACTTCCATACAAAGTGTACCCGTTATTTTTGCTCGTCAGTAATTAAGTACGTTTCGTACAGTATATTTATCAATATATTTTTGCTAGGTAGTAGATGATGTCGGTAAGGATATGTTAATACTTAGTATACCTAATATACCGGCAGCAGCGTCGCGAAGTGGGGTTTTGCAGTCGGCAGGCCCGCAAGTAGGTATATACGAGTATAATATACCTAACGTATTCAATTATTCAGAGGCAGCGACCGGCGCGAGGTGTGAGAGGAGCCTACCTTTATTCCGCGGCTCGGTTCGCCCCGCGCAGGGCTCACATTGCATTGACAACGCTTACCTACCCGGCTCAGGCAAGAGAACCAATATAAGTCTTGCCTGAGTTAGCAAATTGTTACAGGTCACATTATGCTCGAACCGAGTGGTGCAGTGAATAGCAAAAAGTCGTGATTCGCAAGGCAGGATCGCTCCTAGAATGCCAAAGGTCGCGTGCCTTGCCTCTGCAATAAGTGAACTCCTAATCTCTCCCCTCCTTTTCGGAGATTAACCCTATTTTCGATTTCAATCGGATCCATCAATTTGCCCTTTAGCAAAGCAACCATTTAAAGAATTCAGCGCCCGCTAAAATAGGGCTCGAGAGCAGACTACTCACAATTTCCGTTGCCGATTACATAATGGAAGTGTTCATAGAAAAGCTTCCGTTTGTTGCTGTAAGCAATAGCTTTTCTTGTTTTTAGGGTTCCGTAGCCAAAATGGTGAAAATGGAACCCTTATGTTTCGCCATATCTGTCCGTCTGTCCGTCCGTCCGTCCGTCCGTATGCCACAGCTGATTTACTCGGAGACTATAAGTATGACTACAATTATAGTACTTGGTAGATGTGAAATTACGAATAAATATTAAATTAGTGGGGGCACTCTATACATATAACCGGGGAATGCAAAAATATGCACATAGTGTGGGATTTTTATGGAAAGCCTTTGAAAATAATATAGAGGTTACAAAAAAAAATACAAAATTCTTTATTTCATTAAAAACACGTAAGCAGTTTACCATTACTGAAACAGTTTTCCATTTAAGTCGATCGTTGGTGCGATATTAGCTGTCAAAGTCGTAAAAAGTGTGTGTGGCTCCTCACACTCGAATTTCCAAACTATGAAGATTGAAATTCTGGAATTTCAGGAACTCTTCATTGGTCGTGATCCGACACACTTGGCCGGTTTTTTCTGCGCTAGATGCGTGCTACATTTAGTGCCTACTTGTTATTGCTAGCACGTTCTTCATATATTTACACGTAAATATATGGGTGATCGAGTGCGGAACCGATAATAAACATAATACATATATCTGTATGTGCGTAGGAGTAGGTATACACAAGTTTGCTCATCGAATAGTCTACGCGTTTCATTTCGTTTGTGGAAGGAAACACGGGAAAACTATTTTTTCATGAATAAAAGAGATTTGGAAACCGCACCACTGCAATTAATTAAAATAAGCCGCGCTTAATTTAATACCGAATGTTTTTAAAGATTTTATTTATCTCGCTTAGGTAACTACTTTGGGTGAGACATCTGCCTAGAAGAATCAGGCATTAACTATATATTGTAGTCTTTGGCATTAACGGCACCAATTTCCCAAGTCTTGAATTACAATCATTACATTGAGAAATCGTCATATGCTTATTTTAGGCCAGGCGCGCCACGATTTTTAGTCGCGCGATAATTTTGTCGCAGAAATAAACGTATGGGTTTGGGTTTATGAAAATCTTGGTGCACGAACTCTCATATAAACGCAAACCTACATCGCATTTCTGCGACAAGATTATCGCGCGACTAAAAATCGTGGTGCGCGCCTGGCCTTAGTTAGATGATATAAATGAAATATATTCCGAGTGGAATGAAAAATCCTTGACAAACTGTCAATTGTGAATACCTACCTAAATAATGGGAACAAATAAAATGATCACCTAAATAACTTTTGATACCACCAAATTATCGAACCCTAAAATAAGGTTGAACACTCAAAAAAATGTATCGATCAGCAATTCCAGGTCACCAAACAACTTATTTACCTATTTTTGCAGCAGTTGCACCTATTTTACTTAGTTATTGCGTTCCTATAAATTTCTAATTGCATAAAAAAAAAATCTGTCGAGTACCACCAAAATAAAGCTATAGCTGTAGCTAAGTTAACCCGAGCATGCATGGACACGGACACGGAAACTTCCTTTCAATATAGATACACCGTATAAAATAAAAAAATAACCGATTTAGCAGCGTTTTTTTTAATACCTATCCAAGTATTTGCATCGAATTAAAGATACTAATAATTGGTAAGATTAAAATTCTGGCATTTATGCACATTTTAAATTAATTAATAATGGTCAATCACTGTAAAAAAGGATTTTATGTCACACCTGGCCATAAAGCGGCAATTACCGCACGCTCCGCGCGCGGGAAATCCCACTTCCTGGCCAGGGGTGACATAAAATTTTGTACTTAACACGGGCGTTAATAAAGAAAGCCTCAGATCGCATATTTATCGCCCTTGCTTAACCGCCCTTGTTAAGTAATGTACTATTAAAGACTTTTTTTATGAAGAAAACCTTCTTCATAAGAAAAAAGAGTTCCCGATTTCTCCCGATTTTTAGATGTAGTAACACCGATTTCACAAATGTCAACTTTGCAACACTGCTATAAGATTATTTTACCTGGGCCCATTTCTCAAGCGTATTAGGTATTAGTGTAATAATATTAGGGTTTTGTCTTATTTTCATGTTTTATTTACGAGAAAGAACACTAATATTATGAGACGAATACCTACGCTTTGAGAAATGGAGCTGTAGGCAGTAAGCACCTAAGTAATCCTGTCACGCAATCTGCTCTAAAACTACGAACAACTCATTTCAGATACAAAATGTTTTCCTGTAAATATTCGTCCCTTTAAAGCTACATAATCTGAATCCGAAATATATTCCAGGAACGCTTTACTGAAAAGAACGAATAAATAATGGATTTTGAAAGGGTATCAATAAGCTCTGTTTATTTAAATACGATTCCACTTGTTCCGTTTTGCGAACCCTTTCCATTGTATTTCTACATATATAGGTATAAAACTGTAGGGAAAAATAACTTAGGTATTGTATTGAGGATTACGATACTTTACTTACTGAAACCACAACAGTAATACTTTATAGATAGGTATTTGTACGGCGTAAGTAGCTTAAGAACCCCGCTGGGCCCTTTTAAGATATTTATGTCACTCCGAAACCTTTGGAAAAGGCCTGTTCGCGAAACTGGCTCATGATTTTACATTACTTACATTGCGTAGCGCCTTGCTTCTTGGTTATTTACAGGTTTATATTATTCATAAGTTATCGAATGGTTTTTTACTTAATATCTTCTCAAGGATATGTAGGTATTAATGAATACATACCTACTACATAAGTACTCCATAATATACCTAATGTAAAATATTTATATACGATTGTAGCTATCCACACGCAGACGAACGCACGAGTGATAGCAATAGGGCTCCGTTTGGACCCTAAAAAGTAGGATATATGTCACTAATTTATGCTTGTGACTTTATCCGAGTAGAACTCGTTTATCGCGTTAGAATTTAATTGTTTTTCTTTATTTCAGGGCGCTTATCATTAGATAAGCGATAACTATATCGCTCATCCCAAACTTTCGCCCCCTTCAGGGATAATTTCTCGGATAAAAAGTATTCTATGTACTTCCTCTGGACTCAAACTATCCCCATACCAAATTTCGTATAAATGGGTTCAGTGGTTTGAGCGTGCAGAGGTAACAAGACAGACATACACACTTTCGCATTGATGATATTTAGTCTCTTATTTAGATTTCTCCTAATCAGATTTCTGCTAATTCCAAACTGTACTAATTATACATACTATACGCGATTATGTTCCGTATCTATGACGACTAACACAAAACATTAAAGAAGACGCTATTTTGGTTGATTAAAAAATGTATGCCGAGCGGTGAGGTGCGGGTATCCTGTCGGAAGCAATGTGTCTCGAGCGACAATAGGCGCAAATAATCGTCCCTAAAGCGCTGCAACCAATTCTTAAGTGGATTAAACGTCTGACAAAGCCGTTTTATTGCGCTCTAACTCGCAAGCGTCAGCCGCACTCGTCCACTTGCTATTGTTTGTCCCGAATATATTTTAGAAGCCTTGCCTTTCATGCTTAAAAACAGATACGGGCGCTTTCTTTTTAGCACAAACGAGCTAATTTGGCCGTTGTCGCTCACATCTACCCGGTGAATTCTACGTGAATTAGAGATAATATGAAGATATTAAAACTGAATAAATTAACATTAAACCACCCTTTATTGAACATGAACATGAGTAGCTACATATTACATTCGACTTGCGCTATACATGAAAGTCTTTCCTCGCGGTGGTGAGGTGAAAAGTTGTGCGTTGCGCTCGGCAGCAAAGTTGTTCGGCGTCTCGTACCTATCTTGAGAGCCTCGCTACGCTCAGGATTGTCTTTACTCTTTTTTACTTTTTTTTACTACTTTATTAGCTTCGCTCGTGGTTCAATCTTACAATCCTTCGCTAGCTCGGCTCTCAATACAATCACTCGCTCGCGCCAAACAACAGCTTTGCAGCCTTGCATAACAGATAACTACTGCTTCCCTGCGCTGGGCCTCTTTCCCACCACTCTTTTCGGTCGCCCTAACTTAATAGGTATTATTGAATAAATTGTTAATAACTAACGCAAACACGCATTCTTTGAACCTAAGTAGGTATTCGTGTGTCTTCGAATGTTATATAAACTGTAAGCATTTAAATTTTATTCATTGTGTACGTGATTATGGAACGGAGAAGTTGCTTATCGGGGCACCTTAATTCACGTGTAGATTTAACCAGATGAGTCGCGCTCGCGGCGTCGCGCCTCATTGAAACCTATGGCAAAGATTACCGGCTGCATTAGAAACGATCGCATCTTGTCGCGATCGTAGATTTTGAGAAGGTTCACGTGGTGACGTCAGAGCCAGCGCGGGGGGCCATGGATGGCGCGCGCCGCCGGAGCAGCGCAGCACCCGGGCGCGGCGGCGGGAACCCTACTCTTCTGTATCTGTTGCGCCGCGCCGAGCGCGGTGGACGCGCTTCGAATCGCGCCCGCCGCTCGAAAACAAACCGTAAACATTTATCCACGCGGTCGTAAAACGACTACTGTCTCTTAACAAATCGGTGCAATACTTATTTCCTTTTAGGTAAACTTCGACTTTTTAGTGATTAAAAATATGTTTATGTGACTTTACCGGCGTTTAAAGTACAGCTGAGTAGACGAAAGCACAGCCGAGGTAAACGGCCCGTCTCCCGCCCACGGACTGTAGTACAGTTGTAGTAGCCGCCCCACCAGACTTGCCCACATCGAGACAGCCCCCACTGCAATTATAGGTATGGTATACATTACAACAGATGACATCTAGTAATGTCCCGTTTTCAAACTATGAAGTTAATCTAAGTTATATTTATAGTCACAAGTTCGTATCCGATTCCGACTTATTGCTTGTAACTCGATAATGAGTGGAGTATTGCGTGACTTCGCCTTGGATTACATTAATGTTTGCTTACATTATTCTTCAAGATACACTGGTTTCTGTTGTAAAAACACACCTTTATATTTAGGATTAGGACACAGACTTATTAGCTTATCATAACAATCAATATTTGGCACATACTAGTTATGTTAATGCGCATAGGCGCATAGGCATATAATGTTAATATGCATTACACATCGAAGCAATAACAATATTTTTTTTTGATTAAAAATGGAATTGATCTTGGCCAGCATCTAGCCAGGAGACAAAGATAAGGCCGATGGAAATAAAACCAAGTAATAATTTTAGAGTGAAGTTGAAATACGCGTTTTAGAGGATCAAATGGTTGTTTTTTTTTCTATAATGATCGGTAGTAATTTCTGATAATATTTAACCATGAAAACAGTTACATACCTATCTATATATCTCTAATCAATCGTTTTGATCAGATGATATTTCCGTAAGTTGATGGAAATTAATCAAATTAATGAATTTATAACCGTACCTAACATTTGTGTAACAGGCCCCAGTCCTAACCCTTGATTCGCTCCAATAATTAAATATATGGAAATAAAAAAATGCAATCAAATCGATTCGAATAATCATTAGGTACTAATTTTATCTACACACATAATTCCTCTAAAACGCGTTCAGAAACCGTAGGCAATGACCATTACAACAATCAATGATTTATGAAAATTTTCTTATCTATGGTAGAAGGTTACAGCAGTAACATAAAAGTTATGACTACTTAATTCCTATTAGTTTTTGTCTATGAATTGGTGTTAATATAGTAAGTCTTTAACTATGTATCTTAAGTAAGCCAAAATATATATGTAAATACACCCAAGAGGGTGTGTATGATAAATATATGGAAATACAAAGTATAGTTAGTTACCCCTTTCCACTGCTGTTCGCTGTATTTGTAAATATGTATGTATACATTTAAATACTGAATGCCCACAAAATGATCAACAAGATTAAACATTTGGTGTTGTATAAATCTGCAACTCATTTTAACCGAATTATTATGCTCCATTTGATAAGCGCTAACGAAACTCAGCGGTCCGTATTAACGCCAAGCGCTAAAGAGATTGTTTTTCAAAGCAATTTCTTTCTTTTTAATTTAATTTTTCTTTATACAGTAAATTTGAGGGAGAAAAAATACCACATTATGTGACTACATTTAGATTAACATAATATACATACTATAGTAATTTAACTTCAAAAAATATCTATCAGCCCAAAACAATCCTTTCAAAAATAGGCTCTTGAAAAATTAAGGCCGGGTTATAGTAAAAATCTGATTTGGAAATGGTTTTATTTCGAAATACTACATATTAAAAATGTAAAAAAATATGACGTTATGTTTGAGACCTTTATCTAGTGCAGTCGGATGTCCGTTACACAATTTGCAAAACTTTGTTCGATAGAAAAAAATGCCAAACATACCTCTATTTTCTATCTTAAAACTCATTTTATTTCAATCTTAGGTAACATGATGCATAGGAAATAATACTAAAATAAACGTATTTGATGGTATGAGCGATGTCGGGATTAATATTGTTAATATAGTAAGCCATGTATTTTTCTCACCCTAAAATGTACTAAAAATTTACGAATTTTAAGCGCACAGTTCCGTAGAGAGTGGGATGGTCATTTGCAAACTCACGCGTGTTAGAGCGGGACATTTGCGATGGAAGAACCTCGCCTTAATTAAAGGATCAAAGAACTACTTCGCATTCGTTCCATAACTTTACCTTTAGTACTGACGGAGGAATATTAATACGAACATCGACAAAAATCGAGGATTCTTATATGGAGCCCCTTAATAATTGTGTAAATGTTTTTATCATATGCCTATACCTATTACTACTAATGTAGGTATTTGAGAAATGTTTGATAAAGTGACTTAAATTGTACTAAGTAAAGCTGCACTAAATTTTTGACTTAGCTGGTGGAGATGATTTTGTGTTCCTTAGTTACGAAGATGAGATGTATTCGCGCTCAACCACTGTAGCTCGGACGGAAAGTGATGCATTAATTTGGGGCATAGGCGTTAAGGCGCTACACTGAGAAATTTGTAGACTTTGGAACGCTGTCCTGCCCAGACTAGCAAACAGTAGGGGCTGATTTTCAGATATATGATTCTTGACTATATGACTGTGGTACTGACAATAGCGAAACATGATTGCTTAAAATTATCTCGATAGAAAATAAATCCAAAGTTGAATCTATATTTTCCTTTTTTTCCTCAGCCTACTAAAACAACGCATTATTAAAAGACACGATTAAGTTAATATGATGGTATTTTACCTCATCTAGGTACTGACAAGAGGAAATTTAATAAACCTGCACACAGTCAGATATTTAACGAGATTTGTCTAAAAAGCCATTCTCGGAGAGGGTTGCATCCCGTTTTGTCGTGAGCGAAAAACAAAGGGTGTCTCTTTCAATCGATATATCGCCTTAAATGTCGTTTAGGGAAACATACGGCATTCCGCCGTATTTCTCGCCCTATTAACCCCGTTAATTAGGGGCTTGATTCCTAAATTCATGGAAGAATAAACATGGAAAGCTTAGCGTATGAAAAATATGTAGGTACAGTGTTACTTAATTATGCTAGATGTTGTTAGGCGTTATTTCTGTTTCAATAATCTTATTGGATTACGAGTAGGATTCGTATTCAATTTAAAGTATAAAATATTTTTATATTAAATATTCCTAGCTTAGTTATGTAAAATGTATTTACACCACACCTTGCCAAAAAGCGCGTTTTTCTGCACGCTGCGCGATCAGAAAAACCCACTTTTTGGCCAAGTGGTGACGTAAAATTGTGTACAAAACACGGGTCGTAAAACAGAAAGCCCTCTCTCGCATATTTGAGACCCTCGCCTGCGGCTCGGGCCCCAAACATCTGCGATATCGGCCTTTCTTTGTTTTACAACCCTTGTATCGTAAATAACTATTTTACTACACTTGCTCAAAAAGTGGTACTTTATGTAGCTGTATATCGTGCGCAAAGTTGGATTTCGCGCACTAGTGCTTTTTACTTTTCCAACTTTTTTAAATTTACTGTTGACCCAAGCCAAAGGGTTTTAGGTTCAGTCACTTTACTTATTTATTTAATAAAGCAAAGGGCATTAAAAGTAACCTTCTATAAAATTTAAAACATTTAAAATGCATATTAAACAAGTTAAATGGTTATCAAATATCTCAACATCTAAAACTGTATTCAAAAAGTTGACTGATTGAGTAAATTAATGACCGGAAACAGTATTATGCGAGACCTCTAATTAATAGAGTATTATGGAAGACCGTCGCGCCGGATGTGGATGAACGCTTGTCTTTTTTCGCCAAAAAATACATTTAGTTACTTAAAAATCAAATAGAAATTAATTATAAAATGAAAAATAATGATTTATTAATATTTACATATAATTAAACTACCATGTGACATAAAATCTCCTCCAAAATAGTATTTGATTTGGCTGAATGCTGACAACCATGGCCTGTTGAAAAAAGTCAATCAATTAAAAGTTAAACCGACTTTTTAATTCCCGCTTCTTTGTACATGATTTCAAGATTTAATTTTGTAGTGAGTTGTATTGTTTTAATAATATTTTTGTGATATGTGTGATTTATGCGATTGTTATATAAAGTGTATGTCTGTATGTAAACTACGCCAGATAGACCAGGTAAGTACTTAAAGCCCACAATGGCAAGTAAAAGTATTGTGTTTTTATATCTTTTAATTACTGTTTTATTTTAGTTTCTTTGATATTTTTTCGCAACTGTATTAAAAAACGTCGTTTGATACACGTGCGAAAGTGTCATTTTCACTCGTCCCGTGTCTTGTCCCTCGCCCGTCGGCTCGGGCCAAGACAACTCGGGACTCGTGCAAAATGACATACCTTCCGCACTAGCATCAAAATGTACTATTCTTTAAAAAAAGTATGTTTCTGTGCGAGAAAACACAGCAATTTATCATAACGAGCTAGTTCAATCGAGCAAAAATAGGTTATACACAATTGTATGGATATAAAATTAAAGTTCGAGATTGAATAGAGATAACAACAAAATTAGGGACAAGCGAATCGAGAAGCTGTAACTGCAGCAGCAACAGCTTGATACCTAATATCATTACGTATATGAGTATAAAGTTTATGCACTAAAAAAGTATACTTATTCAATAAAAATAAGTCACCCATGTGAAAATTTAGAATGTCGGATTAGGGTTTGCAATCGCTGGATTGCACCTAAATTGCACTAGGGATCCGCAGTGAAATTAGAAGAAAATATGGAAAATTGGAAATGATGCATGAGATGATCCAAACTTCCTGAATTTCAGAACCAAACTAAAACTAAAGGACCAACAAAACCATGGAAGAGAGTACCTATGAAATCCCTAGGCAGTATGTATACAGGTGTCCCTAAAAAAACCACGCAACGATCAAGAAAGACGATAGAGCAGTTAGACACCATTTTCAAAGATATTGGTGCATTTTTTATTCAACATCCATTTCGTGGACGAGTTGGTTGGAATAGAGAATATCTCGAGAAGTACCTAAACTATGAAATTTTCACTAATGTCAAATTTGCTTAATCTATTCCCTAATAAGCTGTTATATCAGTCAATTTAATCTTGGTATTGGTTTAGAAACAACCGTATAGGGTCGCTAGGCCAGTTACGCGGCCTGCGGCAGTTTGCGGCCCCCTGACCGACTAGGTTCCTTCAACTAAAGATAATAACAATTATAAACAAATTTAAGAAAAAGTGTAAACCGTAAGCTAAACTTGATTAGAAATGCTATAAGAATCTATATAATTTTGTAACTAAAATATTGATATTCAACAAGATAAAACGTTACAATTCCCGCATTGAATCTTTAGTGCGTGCGAAGCGTGGAATTATAGTGAATCTGTACAAAAAATAAAGAGACAGCTGACATTGAAAGCTAATTAATGTTACTTAATTTTGGTTTCATTCATAAATTTCTTGTTTGATCAGTTAAATAATAAAGTTTTTGATATGATTTCGTTAGATTTTGGCATTTTTAAAACTTTCTTATCAAAAAATTGTGGTGGCCGGTATCTGGTATACACAATTACCGAAAAGGGCAGTTTGCGGCCCTAAAGACCATTGATTTTGAGATGTTACATAGTGAAATGTGGAATAATAGTAGTTTATGCAACTGGTACATAATGAGGAGCATTAAAATACGGGCGTGTTTTATGAAACGAGCCGAAGGCGAGTTTCATAATAAGGTCACACGAGTGTTTTAATGCCTAATTGTGTACAGTTGCATACACTACTTTATCGACATTCATATATTAAATCCTCTTTCATGTGTTTCGTGTGGGCACGTCTCGCCAAAAAGGTCATTTTTGACAAACTTTTTTTTGATGCCAATCGATCCCATTCCAATACAGGATCAAAAGTTAAATTTTCGGCTAGAAAATCCATAAATCGAGGAAAACTTCTCATTTATAGATTTTGGAAAAAAAAACATACAGGGTGCAAGAAAAAGGTCATTCCTGACAAACTTTTTTTTTTGATGCCTATCGATCCCATTCCTGTCTAGGATCAAAAGCTTGTATGCTACCAAAAAAAAATCGAAGATAAATTTTCTCATACAAATTGTATTAAAAATTAAAACTTATTTTTCACATGCTATTTTTTTATGCCAATCGATTCCATCCTATCCATTATCAATAGGTTCCTAGGGGTCAACTTCCGGTAATGTACTAAAATGCCACAAAATAAATGTATGGAAAGATAATTAATATTTTGTCCCATACATTTACGACGGAGAAATAGTGAAATTTTATTCTCATCATAATCCCTGTTTTTAGAAATTGAAATATTTATTTGCTAGAATACGTTACTATACAAGGTCTTAAAATAATTAAAGTATCAGTAAGTTTCTTGATATTTTGAATGCTGTTACCGTATTTTTTTCTTATAGTATTATGTTCCTTAAACGAAAACAGGACAGAACAGGAAGATAGAAAAATGTGAATAAAATTTCACTATTTCTCCGTAGTAAATGTATGGGACAAAATATTAATTATCTTTCCATACATTTATTTTGTGGCATTTTAGTACATTACCGGAAGTTGACCCCTAGGAACCTATTGATAATGGATAGGATGGAATGGATTGGCATAAAAAAATAGCATGTGAAAAATAAGTTTTAATTTTTAATACAATGTGTATGAGAAAATTTATCTTCGATTTTTTTGGTAGCATACAATCTTTTGATCCTAGACAGGAATGGGATCGATAGGCATCAAAAAAAAGTTTGTCAGAAATGTCCTTTTTCTCGCACCCTGTATGTTTTTTTCCAAAATCCATAATTGAGAATCTTCTTTAATTCGAAATTAAGGGAAGGTATTCTAAGACCATTTTCGCGTAGCAGCAAGGGACCTGGTAGCTGCCCTCACTGACCCAAAAAGACAATCCATCCATACCTAGGTTTTGCCGAATAATTGTATACCTACCTTCCTCCAGCGTTTCCGGAACCGGAACAAATATTTAAAAATATTTGCACCACATAATTATGCGCCTTTGATATAAAAAACGTATTAAAAATTATATTATAATCATTCTAGTACCATATTTAAGGGGGCCGCAAACTAGCTCACAGGGGGCCGTAAACTGGCGTAGGCGGCCGCTATCTGCCGCATTCGCTATTTTGAAACATTTTCTACTTTTTTCCCAAGTTTACGGATGAAAGTACTAACTTTTATTGTTAAGTACGCATCTTGACAATACTCAAGACTTATTTATATGACTCCCATCCAATATGCATATAGGTTTCATATTTTTTTACTTATCTAAAGTGCGCAACTCGGCTAAGAGGCCGCCAACTGGCCTAGGGACCCTAGATAGAGTTTTAACGAATTAGGCGGGTTGCTCTGTATAAAACAATATTTTATGCTGATTTGTAGGACGGACTTTTGTTGAAACACGTAACTTTCAACGCATATTTGCAAAGGACTAAAATTCATGAAACACGAATAAATCAAACGTAAACTGGATGTCGACTTCGTTGTTACTTAACAAAAGCTCCAAGTTTATGTGAAATATTTATTCAACCAGAAAAAAATACCAATATTTTTTTTATTCGCTATTTGACTAATTCACTTTTGATTCGCTTTGGAGCCATTCTAACCAGTTTTTAGACACGATCAAATGTTTGTATGGATATGGGACCAATTATAATAAGAGCAACACAAAAGACGTAAATAAGAGGCAAAGTTTTCGAGCACTGGAAACGCTCCATACTGCGTTTATGGACATATAGTTGCTATTTCTTTTTTATTTAAACATGGCAATTCTAATACCTGTAGTAGCTTTATATTCATATGTGGGCTATAAAACAATCTACATTTTTGTAGTCCCATTTTAGGGTCCTCGTCGCAGTAGAATGCTCTTTTTGATCCTGCGGCGCCGGCGCCCCACTGAAGGCGTAGCCGGTACTCGTTGGTTTTACCAAACCCCATCGTGTGGGATGTCATTGAATAGCTCTTTCAAAAATATTATATGGTTTCTAAAAGCATTTTTAGGGTTCCGTAGTAAACAAGGAACCCTTATAGTTTCGCCATGTCCGTCCGTCCGTCCGTCCGTCCGTCCGTCCGTCCGACCCCCGTTTTTCTCAGTAACAGTTAGTACTAGAAAGCTGTTATTTGGCATGAGTATACATATCAATGACGACAACAAAACGGTAGAATAAAATCATTAAAAAATTTTTTTTTAGCGTACCTCCCCTACATGTGAAGTGGTGGTGAATTTTTTTTTTCTTCCAAACCCCATCGTGTGGGGTACCGTTGGATAGCTCTTTCAAAAATATTATAAGGTTTCTAAAAGCATTTTTTGATTAAAGAATTGGTTGGCGTGATATTAAGCTTTGAAGTGATAATTTTTGTTCAAGTTTGTGGTCAAGTGTCCCCCCCCCCCTGCCAGCTAAACGGTGGCTACTAGGCATGTGAAAAAAATCATGGTAATAGTATATACGATGAATTTAAAAGGAAAACTATTACAGCTAAGTAGACATTACTAGTTAACGAGTAATAGTCGAACTTCAGAAATGTACTTTGCAAAAGCAAACTTTCGTACAATTTCCATTGATACCTTAGATAATGTTGTTAATTCTGTCAAAAACATAGTAAATATAAGTTTGCGAACTTTTTAGTCCTCATAATGTAACGGGTAGACGACTACGGAACCCTACCTTGCGCGTGGCCCGACACGCACTTGGCCGGTTTTTTTTGATTCAAGAATCGGCTGGCGTGGTCGTTCGGTCGGTGTTATGGTCAAGTGTCCCCCACCCCTGCCAGCTAAACGGTGGCTATTAGGCATGTGAAAAAATCATGGTAGTAGTTGTACGATGAATTTATAAGGAAAATTATCTCAGCTAAGTAGACATTACTAGTTAACGAGTAATAGTCGAACTTAAGAAATGTACTTTTCGAAAGCAAACTTTCGTACAATTTCCATTGATACCTTAGATAATGTTGTTAATTCTGTCAAAAACATAGTAAATTATAAGTTCGCAAACATTTTAGTCCACATAATGGAACGGGTGGATACCTACGGAACCCTACATTGTGCGTGGCCCGACACGCACTTGGCCGGTTTTTTTATAAATTTGATTAATTTGTCTTTACCATTTTTGTGATAATTTTATAGTTTTATATCTATATAGCCAAACTATGTTATATACATTTTAACATGTGTTAAATACCTAATTGCGATTTACGAAAATACTTACGTTGACTACAGAGGCACAGAGATTGTCTTGTCTAAACCACCTAAAGTGTAATAAACTTTAGACATATTTGTGACAATTTTGAAACTTTTATTTCAGGCTGTGTTCATGTAACTCAATCATCAATACAAAACAAAAACTTAATACTCGTGTTTAATAAGTAACATGAGTCGGCAGTCATTATCCAAAAATATTAGGCACAATTACTTAGATTATTCCAAAAGAACGAACGGATCTTATGTCAAATCATCATTACGTGGATGGATTCTAAACCAGACAGTTGTTATTGTTTGAGACTGGTAAATGTAATAAAAGCAAGCAATGTAACGGAGAGACGTCCTGCTGCGCCTCGCCTTTGTGGTACTAACTTTATAACGTTGTAGGTAAGGGTGATTATAATAGGCTCTTTTACCTTATTTTTCCAAAATATTTTTTAACAACTTTTTGTCCGTTAGTTTTCAGGAAATATGATGCGACATTTTTTAAATGCTCAATTTATTTTATGGATTTTTTGATAAAGTGTAGGTGACTAAGCAGATAGATCTGATGTTAAGTATGTGTGTGTGTGACTTATACATTATTTCACGTGTTGTTATTTATAAGTGTCTCGACGATCTGTGGTCCCGACGATCATAGCTCCTAAACGGATAATCCGATTAAATTTTTCTTTATTTTTTGAAAAGCGGTCAATGATAGTTCTTTGCTGTGAATTATAGTTAGGAGTACCTACTCAATAGCGAAACTTAATGGTACACTTATTTCTGAATTTTCATTATACCATTTATTTCTCTGCGTCGGCGTAAGTATGTTGAATCGTCAGTAGGATGGAAAAAGGCCTACGTAAGAATTCGTTTTATTTCGCAGTAGCCCGGTGAATATTGGCCGCGAGCCACACATGCTTAAATACATGACATGCAAGACCCGTGCCCGCCGATAGCCCCACTCCGCCTTCGCTTCATACATAAATCTTTTCAGTTCCAACTTTCTTAGGGAAATTATCGATTACAGACTTGGGTTACGTGAAGTACTTGATATAAAACGAGTAGATAGCCTTGATTGACAAAAAAGGATACTTTTTATCCTTTAAATCAGCCCTAAAAGGGATTCGGGGATGGAAATTGAATCTATAAGCCAGAGTCATTGTTGCACGTGGTAGGTATTTACAATGCCTGCTGAGTGGCGTCAATAGATCAGTAAATTATCATGTTTTGTAATTTGGTGTAATAATATATTATATTTAATTGATTTTTTTTCCGTTTGGACCCTTCGGATACGGAACCCTAGAAACGGACGATTGAGAATTAGAAATACTTAGGTAATTTTATTTCTGTCCTAAGAACCCATAGAAACTGTTGAAAACTGGTTGAAGGATTTTGCGATCGAGTATGATTGTTACTATTATCTATGAATCACCTACTGTGAATTGTTATTCTTTGATATGATCTCCGCTACCCTTAGGTTGTCTGGAAGAGATCGCTCATTAGTGATAAGACCGCCTGTTGTTTGCCTCTACTCATTGTCATTATGTACTGTTATCATACTGTTATGTGTTACTTTTGTTGAGGTTATGCAATAAAGAGTATTTGTATTGTATTGTTCCAATAGCTCTGTTAGCTAGAGCAATTGGCCGGATGTCATAGGTCCGATTGTACCCTTCGAAAAGTGTTCCTTCACTAGAAATTAACGTTACGATAGAAGAAGAATTTCTGAGAGACATTTTGAGAGGGTCCCAAAACCTTGTGTATATAAATGTGCCTTTCTTATTAAACTACAAGTACAAAATTCTTTTTCATAGGAAACTACAAGTAAGTGTAGGCGCTACATTGAGCATTTTAGCAGTATAATATTGAAAGAGGGCGTAGGGTTTGGAAAGTAGGGAATATATATTGATAAATCATACCCATTTTGTTTCATTATCATCCTACAAATATTTAAATCCCACTGCCCGTTCACAGGCCTCCTTTCCGAACAATGCGCTAAAAAATGCATTATATATTCATATAATATTCATAAATATACATTATAAATTTAAACAAATAGTATACATATTCTTAGTTATTGGACTTACTTAGCTTACTAGATACTTATGTATCTAAAATGTTTTACGTAACGTGACTCACGCCTGCATTCCCGTAAAGCATAACTTTTAACAGAGTTTACTTTTTTTTAGACAGAGTACATGTTATTTTATTTTCAGTGCCAGTTCTAACACTAGTAAAATGTGATTTTAGTGATAGGTTGTTACCCAAACCCCATTTAATACATATTCCCATAGTCTACTATTATAACTATTGGATCTAAGTCGCCATCCGTATATAAATGTTGCTTAAACTTAGGGCGAATATTAAAATCACTGTTAGCAATCAGCTCGTCTCACATTAGCATTCAAATTGAACGTCATAATCAATAATTATTTGCGGTCGTCTTTATCGATTGCTCGTAGTCGTAGGCCTGCTTTATATGATATTCAGCAACAACAGTTGAACCCTAATTTATGTCCATACTGCCCTAGTATGGCTTTACGCTCTCTTACAAAACTTGTAAGCTTTACTCAGTATGTGTGCATAATAAGCTCAGCGACTAAAGGAGGAGATAAAAAGTTGTTTTCCTCGAAAAGTTACGGATTTACGCTGCATAAATTTTCCACGCACGATTACACTTTCCCAAGCAGAAATCTTGTTCCTAAATTACAATAAATGAATTATCTTAAGCACTTTACAGTACATAATAGGCTACCACAGGTTAGACAAATACTCGTCACACAAAATGAAAGTAAGAACAAATATGACCTTATCCCTATGAGCGCTTTCTTACAGCTAACCTTTGGGGAATTGAGTTCTACTGTAAATAGTTATAGTTGTGTTATTGCGACATTCTGTACGTTTCTTGGATGCTATAAGTACTTAGATTTCACTTTATACAGTTTTAAACTGAATGTACTTTTTTGCTTGTACTATTTTTCAATATTATGCGTCGCTTACATTCATTATGATAGCGTAGGGTCTTCGTTTGTTTTATTGTTTAATGTTTCTTCACTAGAAGACGATACAATAGTACATTACTTAACAAGGGCGGTAAAACAAAGAATGTCTCAGATCGCAGGTATTTGACGCCCGAGCCGAAGGCAAGGGCGATAAATATGCGATCTGAGGCTTTCTTTATTACCGCCCGTGTTAAGTACAAAATTTTATGTCACCCCCTGGCCAGGAAGTGGGATTTCCCGCGCGCGGAGCGTGCGGTAATTGCCGCTTTATGGCCAGGTGTGACATAAAATTTATTTTCGAATAACTGCATACACCGATCAGCCAAGGTTCGCCCCACATTGTTAACCGCGATATAATGAGTTCAAGCAATCTATGAAATCCCGCAATATAGTTAAGATCGATTTGGATGGTGCAAGAACTTGCATGCAATTTTGATTACACTGCCGGCTGTGAGCTACCGAGGTAAGAAGAGGTCAACCAAACCCCGCGATGTAACGAAAATCGCATGCAAGTTCTTGGACCGTATAAATTGGGCCTGTAGACTTGCTTGTGATATTTGCCGTTTGTAAATCAAGCTTTAGAATGCATTCTCTTATCGCCCAAGTATTCCATTCAAATAGGATATTGAATCTTCATAAATCAGCAAATACCAGGTGTACAAAGCTATCTTTGGTATAATGCGACGGCAGAGAATGTTATTGGTGCTACTTGTTATGACGATTTCTAAGCAGGTTATTTATGTGTGTTAGTCTTTAAGGTATTTGTTTTATGGGCCACAGATGCCTGAAATAAATGATTATATGTATAAAATAAATAAGCTAGTCTTGGTTTACCGATATTTCCGTTTCTCTATCCTCGTTCAGCTATAAACGTGCTTCATGTATTTATTCTAGGGCTATTGATCTCCTTGACATTGGAAGATAGCTGTTCCCAATATGAGCTTATTACAATCTTAGTGCTGATTCATACCTAGCAAATAAAATTGCTTCACAACTTCTAGGGTGGCAAGCTAACGCATGTACTTGTTCTTAAGCTTGGGATTAACTATTTACAATTTTACACAAATGTTTACGATACGCGTTACCAATGACATGGGCAAAGTGGCGCAACGTTGCCGACCCAGAGGGCTTACCACAAACCGAAGATATAGATTGTTGCCTGTCTGTAACTCGAATATGCAAATACGATAGAGAGGGACAATACACAAACGGACTTCGTTTTCGGTTCACGGTAGAGCCTCATACTACTTCACTAGAACTATGAAGCTCCGTGTGGAGAGGCAACGTTGCGCCACTTTAGCCGTCTTTGGCGACACGAGTCATAGCACATTTTTAGGGTTCCGGACCCGAAGGGTCCAAACGGAACCCTATAGCTGTCCGTCGTCTGTCACACAGGTTTTACAGCCAAACATCGTCAAATTTTCACAGTATATGCATTTTGTGACCCAAAGCCACACAAATTGTTACCCATACAACTAAAGGGAGACGCGAAAAACATTTTTCGACCTACCCCATCGGGTAGGGGTGCGTTGTTAAAAGCTCATTAAGTAGAAAAAAACTGTATTTTTTGTTTTAAAAAATATTGGAAAATAAAGGAATGAGAATCCACCAAAGTCAGCTATTTCATCTAAAAGCATTCACTGGAAAACAAAAAGCATTTACTGGAAGAACAGAAGCAATGAGAACCCCTACAAATCTAACCCCCAAGCTAATATTAGTTAACATTTACATACACATATTACACTCACTATAAATCATTACATTATAATATCATCATTATCATGCGTACTTATTTATATTATATTTATTTTTTACTACTTGTTTTATCTTTTTTTTTGGCAACATTAAGCGTCTACCTAGTATCCACCAATACACACATAACATAACTAATGGGTCGAGACCTACACTACAGGGAGGGGCTAGGGGCCAGACTGAAAATCAGCGCTGAGCTTGTAAGCTCCAGCATATGCTGAGCCTGGTACCCATTGCCACAATTTTAGTTGCAAATTGTATTTTAAGTTTTTCTTTTTTCTGCGCTTTTTATTTTAATTGTAATTTTTTTTTTAATTTCACGCTGTTTTTTTTATATATCAGTATTTCTATGTTTTTATGTGGCAATAAAGACTTATTATGATTATGATTTACAAAATGTTGTTCCAAAGATCTTTTTAACTTCCTGTTGACCTAGAAACTTGAAATTTGGTGATAATGTTTATTTTTACGTATACTTTTACAACATTCATTGAAATTTCCTTATTTTTCCTATTAAAACTAACTTAATTTGGCGGTTGGATGGTAACCCTAAATGTGCAGAGTGATGTGAACACCATCTAATTTATATTCTACATGGAAAATAATTAAACCGCGCATGAGCTTTGCCTCGCCTCCTGTATAACATCTAATTAGGCTTACGTACCATAGCGCGGTCGGCGAAATGAGTTTTGTGTATTAAGCTTTCGTCACGAAACAAATAATGTTAATCCCCATGCTTTATATATTACTAAATATTAAAGACGTAGAAATGTTTACGAAATATGTACGCATTGTTTGGATGCTTCTTATTCAGTGAAAGCCCTTTACTTGTTTTTTTAATGACGCTGAACTTGAATAACACAATGGGTACCTAAATAAAATATATTTTTTTATCTCAGAATTCTTCTAAAGATATGGAAGGCTGAAAGTTGCAATGAGAATTCACGCGGATGCAGCCGTGGTAAGAGATGGTCTGTGTGTAATATTTTTGTTGTATGTATAGATTGTATGCTATGCTATGCGATATATGGGTCGTTTATTTTATTGATTTTCTAAATTATTTTGATAGAGGTTATAATGTACATTATTAACCTTTATCAAAATTAAGTTCAATACATACACCTCATGAAAGAAAAGGTCTTCTCTAAAAAAATTACAAAAAAAATGTTAATGTCTTGTCTTTTGTTGTTGTGTTGTGTTTATCTTGTCTTGCTCTATTTTTAAGTCGCGCAATTTGTTAATCTGTAAGTATTGTTTGGTTTCCACAGGACAGGCCCAGCCTAGTGTGGGACCATAGCCACTATGTTGTGAATTTCTTTTTTGGTAAATAAATATATTTTCATTAAAAAAACCTATTTCATTTTCAATTAAAAGTGAAAACACAACCAGTCTAATCATAATACCACAATAAAGAAAAATGAAAAATTGAAAACAGCGGGGTCGTTAACTCCTATCGAATACCAGGTACTCCTGAAAATAATTGGCGTATTTTAATGTAGGACCTATTAGTCGACTTCGTACGAATAGGTAGGGCATTATTTTTTCTGGTGAAATCATTAAATTATTTATTTCAATGAGCATACAATATTTTTCAGTTACGTGATTGGCGGGAATAATCCCGAGATTCGAAGTAAGTAAATGGACGGGATTAATCTCGGTATACGTATGTATACTATAGGTAGATGTACTGTAAGAAGATAATTATTTAAGTAAGTATTTATGGAATTCTACTCTTATGACGAGTGTTTTAGTGTACCGATAATTCTATGAAGGTAGAAATATATTTAGCGTGAAATATTAAAATATTTGAATATAATTACTAAGATAATTAGCATGTAATTACAATTGACATGTAATTAATAATACTTGAACACTATTGAAAGTGTATTGAAATATTTGTACCTTGACTTGTACTTGTTGTTAACTATTGTTATTAATAAATTTCATTTCATTTTTGCCAAATATGCTGTCACATGAGGCACAAATAGCATACCTATCAGTAGAGTTAAGTCCATCATGTTAATTGAGGAGTACAATTAGGGTACAGTGGCTGAGATATTTAACTTCCGTACCTATGTATTTGCTATTGTGTTTTGTTTTTGTTTGTTTGTTTTGCAAAAAATAAGATGATACTTCGGTCTTTTGACGGTTACAATATGTTTGATTTATTTATATAATAATAATATAAGGTAATTTAATTAAATGTAAACAAATGACGGGTAAAATGCAATATTTTATTAATAAATAATTGAATTGAATTGAATCATGATGATTAATTTGACCATGACTCATTTCTCTTTTGACATGTATTATAATTTTCTGGTTATTATTACCTATGTTATAAACTTATAATTTACCATTTAAGTGCTTTGGTGTATTTTATGCTGTAAGCTTACATGTATTTAAATGAATAAATGAAATGAAATGATGATACTTGTAATAAAAAAAGGTAATTTACTTAATTTTTCATATGTTAAGTGGGTACCTACGAGTAGGTATTATTTTTATACGGAATATATACAAGAATCTTATTTACATTTAGATCAGATTTGTTAGTACGGGCATGTTTGAAAATATAAGATATACAAAGATACCATGTTATGGTTCCCAAGTACCTACAGATCTTTGTTGTTCTATGAACTGACCCATCTAAGTGCTCCTAACATATTATGAAAAAAAAAGCTATATTTTAGTGATCTAAACAACTGCTTTCATAGAAGAATATTTGACTAGCACCAGTGAGAGAGAGAGCGCACTAACCAATACGATTTCAAACTTCAAACTCATCGCCAAGCATCTAAGTAAGTACCTACTACACTACACACGTAGTAGGTACCGGCTACATGCACTACAAGCCGCGCGCCCAGAAACATCCAAGACTCAAGAACAAAATAGTAGTCGTGCTCATCACACAAATAAATGTCCTGACCGGGATTCGTACCCTCTCGTTTTCGCACCACCAGTTTAGTGGGCAGGGCCACTACCAAGTATGCTAAAGTGGTCGTCTTATTCTGGATATGGGCGTATTATCGTGTTCCCCGTCAATATAACCGTTACAGTCAGCCGCCAACAGACATAAGACGTACTTAATTTAGAGGCGCACAATGAATACAATTTACAACTCCTCTCGTTTCATATTCTTGGATTTGTTCACCTTTAAATACTCACGGCGAACCTTCTAAGAGACATTAATTGATTGTAATGTAATGGACCTTCTTAAAGTATGCAAAAGTTAGGTATGATGAAGTATTCACCGTAGGGCACGGTTAAATACTTTGAGGAAATCTTCATTTCAAGATTTTTTTTTACTTTGTGCTGTTTCTTCCTTAAAAACACTAAACAGGTTATAAGGGATTTCAGTAGCTCGGGTCTTATCTAGGAAGGGAACTTGACCATGAGGTCAGTTGAATAACTATGCGAGTAGGTTGCTTGGTTGCAGCGGTTTTAGGTTTCAGTCTGCGGTCGACTGCCCGGGCGCTGCGCCGCGCTTGAAATCTTTATGACAGCTCGAAACAGTACCTTTACCATGAGTTTGCAATGTTTGCATTACCGGTACTCGCTAGCGACTGCGTAAACGATTTCGTATGGCGATTCTTAGTTCTATTGCGTAACCGCCAGAGGCACTGTACTTTTGTCCATACTAAATCCTTTACGCAGTCGCTAGCGAGTACGGTAATGCAAACATTGCAAACTCATGGTAAGGGTACAGAGAGCTGTTCCACCCGAATAAAATCATGAAATCTAGTTAGTGTTAAATTTTTCTAGTGTAAGTATTCAAAATGACAGCCATCAAAAATCATACTAACTATTATCGAGCAAGATCGATAATATCGAGCATCGTATATTAGCCGGAGTAGTAAGGTTGAATAAGCAATTTGTCCAAGGAAGGTTGCATACGCTCCGTCGCCTCCAATGTGAGCAGGTACAGTCGGCACTATTAGACAACTGTAGCACCCGGATACGACGTGAAAAGTAGAAATATAAAGGAAACAATAGATTGTACATTTTCCAAGGTTGCGCGGAGAGCGGGATCTTATAAATTGTAGGTACGAAGGAAAACTGTTGTCGAATAAAGACATCTTGGTTTGTGAGCAAGAAAATACTTGTAAAATTGTATCGCATTATTTTAATTTCACTGAATAATTGAAGCTGAAATCGATAATTTAGCTATTTTCCTCAAGTTAATTTAAATTTAACACAAGAATTAAGGCGACCGTTGTGTTGTTATTATTGTATTAGATACGTGTATCATATAAGTAAATACAAGTATATAAAATGCATAACTTTAAAAAATCGAGTATTGCAAGGCGTAAATACCTACGCATAGTATTATTGATTTGTTTTAGAAATGCGAAATTCAATTCAATCTGTTGTCTCTAAAAAGTAGGAAAACGGAAACGAAATGTTCCTGTATGGGGGGCTCGTTCCCCTAACTACTGATGTGCCGTTGGAAACATTCCAAAATTGCGAATTTTTCCACATGGGTACGTTTCGGAAAATTTCTCACATTTTTGTATGGGGTTTGAAACTTTCGGAAATTTAAAATCCGAAAAAAAAAATCTGAAGAAATTTCCGAGAACTTTTCCAACTTTTTGGAAACTTTCCGCAACTTGTACATCTGTACCCCTAACTATAAAAAGGATATTCGAATATCGTGCCAAACGTACAGTACAGACCGTAGAGACATATTAGTGCGCGAATATGCCTACCGCAGGCGCCGGGTGTGCCAAGTGTTCACGCGTCACGGGTCAATTCGCGGGAATGGGTTTCCCTCTAAAAGTCGAGCCCAAAATTACAGCGCGCATTCGACAATATGTTTGTTGACTACGGAGCTTTGATATGATATATGTGACTTGTATTTAATTAAGATATTGCTACTAGGAAGTTCTTTAGTAAGCAAGGATGTACGAACCATTCACAAGCTTCCGAAAATGTTATTATGTTTTTGTTGGCAATTGGTACTATTTTTAATACCAATAACCTATATTGAAATATAATTTCGCCGTTTATATTTCAATATATCTAAGTCTCAAGAGAGTTTCTATTTAAAACTAATAGGCTATGCTTCATATTTAGATACAGTCGGTTAAAATGTTCTTCCGTAACACCCGTAGCAACTATAATCTAGTGGGCTATGTTGTTTTGGTAAACATGCCATCAATTATTTATCCTGGCACTGTGACGAAATTGCGTTAGTTTAGATAAAAGTAATAAAACGTAGTGTCGTGTTTTAATTCGATGCGTAGGTATCATAATAACATGTAGATTATATTGCTCTTCCTTGTTTGAGTAGTAAGAATGAGCTCCCTCTTTTATGGTTCTTATGAACCGAGAAATGTGGATGTGTGAGACAAAAATATTGGCACCAGGGGACCGATTTTTGAGTGTCGAACGCTCGAATTTTCACTCGAGATATGTCAAAATACTATGATGTTTTGACAGATGTCGAGTGAGAATTCGAGCGTTCGACACTCAAAAATCGGGCCCCTGCAGCGGAGAACAAAATTTCCATAAATCTTTGTTGGAATGTTGTTGTGTCATATATCTGGTAAGTTGATTTTATTTCTTCCTCATATTCTTCATTGTGTCTGTGTGTAAAATGGCAGCCATTTTACACACAGACATCGTCAGTATATCTGCCGATATAGGAAAAAGCACGAGTGCTCGCAGATCGTTCAGAACTGTCTACTCAGCAAATACGACGGCAATCCAGCAGAATTGTGCACTCTCGATAGTGACATATCCAGCAGAATTGTGCACTCTCGATAGTGATGTAATCAGGGCGAGAATTTATGTAATAATCGCTATATTATCATTATTCGCATGGAGGTGTTTGAATGTTAGAAAATATTTCATGAATTAAACTAAGTAGGTACGTGTAACGGATTCTATTGTCAATGTATGTAGATGTATATATATCAACAATCCTAACTTAATCCTAATTTATTTTTTATTTATTTTATTTTATTTATTTTAGTTCTCAAAGCGCATTTATTGGCTTATTCGAGGCCTTTCTGTGCATTTTCAATTTCCAGTGTATCTATCTAAGTTTTTTAAAAAGTAAAGAAAAAAAGTGTCCCCCAAAAAAGAAAGTTTTGTGACGCTTTTTTATACAGTTTATATATAGCTCTCACAAAACTGACAATTACATACATTTGTATAAAAAATCAAGGACATTTTTTTTCTTCAATAGAATCAATAGCTCGGCCGCCCAGATATTCAGATTCTAATAGAGGAACGCTTAAGGTAGGTACCTAGCCTACTGCCCTGGAATTATTGTCATACGCAACAAAGGTTTTGAAATACTTTTATTAAAAACGTTTAATTAACATTGAATCGATTACTTGTATGTGTCGTATATTACAGCGTAAACTAATTTGAAATCAGCGCCCGTCAACCCCCGTAACTTTCAGTTACCGCGAAAGGCCCCGAGGGTGCTCCGAGGTCAGAAGCGCGCCTTCCGTCGCGACGCGACATGACTCCGGACGCGCCCACATCGCCACCTCTTATATATCCTCCATCAACTACATATAGATATAGTATATTAGCTTGACCGTCTACGACTATTGTATAAATTAGTTAAAGCTGTATTAGAATTAAGAAGTGATTTGTATATAAGAGAGTCACTATGAGAGATGCATTTGTATAACCCTCTTTAATAAATAAAGATAAAATAACTACGTATAATAAATACAGTTAATTAGGTAGATTAAAAGTGCGAGTTAGAGTCCGCACATTTAGGGTTCCGAACCAACCGCAAAATTAAGCAGGTTTTAGCGCCCCCTTTAGCTGTATGGGGGGAGCCTACCCTTAAAAAATTCAAAATTATTTTTTGTCTATTTTTATGGCTTTGGGCCACCAATATGCTTATAGTGTGAAAATTTTAAGACTGTATGCTTATACTGTGAAAATTTTAAGACTGTAGCTTCAACTGTAAAACCTGTGTGACAGGCGACGGACGGACGCGTGAGTGACAGCAATAGGGTGTGGTCCCTCCGGGTACGGAACCCTAATAGAAACCAGTCAAATGCATGTCGGGCCACGCGCAATACAGGGTTTCGTAGTTTTCCTCCGGTTACATTAGGCGGACTTAAGCTCTTATATATAACTATACTATGTGTTTGACACTACTAACAAGTTACAACATCATTATAAGTGGAAAATTGAAAGGAAATTGTAGGTGGTACGAATGTAATTGCACTAATTTTACTCTCTGATTAAAACTCGCGTATTAATACTCGGAGACATGTTCCGAATCGAATTCTTCCGGAAGGAAAGCTTGCGTTCCAAAATACATTTCTTTTATTCGGTTATTACTCGTTAACTATTAGTTTGAAGCATCAATTTTAAATGAATATATATGAATAGAAATAAAAATGTTACCTATAATAAAATAAAGAGCTTCATATATTGGTATATATTTAACTGTGTGATTCCTTCCACGCCGCTATAATTAGTTTGCATGTATTTTGATATCTTTTTATGTTAAACATATATTTATTTGTATTTATTCAACAAGCAGGTTCCGAGTTCTGACATTGCGTGTCAATATGGCTGTATATTCTCTATGTAGGTACCTCTATGCGTTGTTGTAACGTTGCGTAGGTAGGTATGTTTTTATTCTACCTATACGTGAGTTCCTGTAATTGGCTCTGTATTTCGAATAAAGCTGCATCATTGTATATTTAGCTGTTGGTTCTCCTTGAATAAATAAATATGGTAGGCTTGTCAGCTAAGTTTCCTTCCGATGTACCTATTGCCGCTGTCACGCCGATATTGGCTGCCGACGTCAACGCACCATCCGATGTCTAGAATTACCACGATAAAAGCCCATGGGATATTAGCCGAAATTAATGGCATAAAAACTTATATGGACTTAGTTTCAGAGGCGTTTATTTATTTATTTAATAATTTATTTCAGGCATCTGTGGTCCATAATACAAATACCTTAAAGACTTAACATACATATTATATCATGTAAACCGGTTGCAATAGGCAATACTTGAGTACTTACCTAAATAGTTTTCTCGATTCAAATGCATTAAAACCTGTTTCCTATTAATATTATGAATTCGAAAGTTTAGATGTTTTGATGTTTGGATATTTAGGTATTATTCAATCACGCTAAAAGAACTGAGCAGATTATGATGATATGAAACTTGGTATACAACGAGTTTATAAACGAGTTTATATTTCAGATATAAGATACTTGACTATATGATTGTGGTACTGACATTAGCGAAACATGATTGCTTAAAATTTTCTCGATAGAAAATAAATCCAAAGTCGAGTCTATATTTTCCTTTTTTTCCTCAGCCTACTAAAACAATGCATTATTAAAAGACACGATTAAGTTAATATGATGGTACCTCATCTAGGTACTGGCAAGAGGAAATTTAATAAACCTGCACACAGTCAGATATTTAACGAGATTTGTCTAAAAAGCCATTCTCGGAGAGGGTTGCATTCCGTTTTGTCGTGAGCGAAAAACAAAGGGTGTCTCTTTCAATCGATATATCGCCTTAAACACTAGGTATCAGTACATATTCGAAATAATAAAACAACACCAACATTTCTACTAGCGAAAGAATTCGTATCGTTGTGGGTTTCTGAGTGAGTGCATGCGGCTTTGATAGAGACACAGTATATAGAGACGAATACTGGCGAATTTGTGGTCTGCTTTAATCGTTTCTACAGCATAGTCTCAGTGGCCTTTTGGTTTTATTGGCAAAATCGAACAAATATAACGGGTGACTATCACTTCTCTTTGTATTCCTCACCATTCGAATAGTATCACGCTTCGGATTTTATTGGTTTTCAATCGGGCCTTTTGTTGTACAATGGGCCTTTTATATCCCGTCGCAGCTCGCTGTGTGCGGGACGGAATATGACCCATTACTTAACACATTCACTGCTGGGAACCCGGCTAGCGGACGCTCTGCTCGTAGACACTTATGCGATACCATGAGGTTCTCCACATGTGAAGGAAATTGCGTAGAACTAAGAAAAGCTTGGCAGTCAAAGTCTTAAACCCTTAGGTATTACATGTGAATATGTAGCAGTAATATACAATTTTTATTTCATTACAGTATTATTACATGCAAACCAGGGTTTAAAGGTTTAGGGTTAACGCATTCACTGCCACTCTCTTTTCCTGGACATTCGGCAAGTACCGCACTTTGCTGTGTGCCCCAAACGCACATGTGAGTTCAACCGACTATTACCGAGTCTAAGGCCGAATCTATTACCGAGTCCATGTCAAACATTATGAACGCTTCTGTGCGTTCAAGGGTGGGTGAAAGTAACGGAAATGCATAAATGCGTTGGGGGCAGTGAATCGGTGGGGCCAGCATTCAGTTACCTTACTGTAACGTTCGAATCGTTTTGGATGTTCTTAAAATTTAATACTTGCGTTGCCAATACCGGAATTTTCATTTTTTTCGATTATGAACACGTTGTGGTTTTATAAAATTATATTTCTATCAATCCACATAAGTATAAGTGTGTAACTAGAGGAAAGGCTATAAAGAAAGACTGCTCACTAAGCGTTACGATATCTTTTATTATAAGTAGATACCGTCTGATGTAGATATTTACTAGCGAAATTGCTATCAGTATATTAAAGTGCCCCTAAGATTGAAGCTGAAGCAGCAGGAGAGGACGTCTCATTCAAGATTTACGTTTATTGTACTCAGTACAATGGGTTGTTTGTCTCGTATTTGTCATTTGTTGGTGAAACGGCATCGGCAGGGAACGTCATTTGTCCCTCGGACACGACACGACACGGCGGTCTAGGGAACATTACACGCCGTGAATACATTTATGATATTGTCTGGCAATTGGCCCTTCGTTTCTGAGCACGGATTACTTTCCAGCTCGCTTTTACGTCTCAGTGCAGTGTAAAAAATATATATATGCCGTTTGTCTGTAGGCAAAATAGTACGTAGTTACATTGTATAATTTACAGCCTAGGTAAAAAATAATTATTTTCCTGAATCAATATTCACTTTGACTGTACCTACGTTGGCTTGAAATAATAGCATGATTCTTAGAGCTACATGTAATAGTACATTATTTGACAAGGGTCTAAAGTAAGTCACATTACCACGAGATAGTTATTTTCCCGAACGCAGTGAGGGAAAATTGTTCGAGTGGTAATATGGCTTTAAGGCCCGAGTTATACACTCTACTTTTCACTTCAATTGCGAGAAAACACATAAACACAAATTATCTACCTAAAATGAATAATTTAACTCTTGGCGGGCGTATGTCTAATGTGACAGCATGTTTTTTTTTCTAAAGCCAGCACCATGCCTCGCTGTGCGTATTCGCCTCCCTTTCTTTTGCTATATTAAGGGAAGAGATGCAACATGCGCTTTTTTTCTTTTAAGAGGCGCATTTGCTGTGACCATAGACACCGCTTAATCTTTAGAGAACTGAAAAACATCTTTCCTGATTGGTCGATTTTAGTACAGCTGTATTCTGGTTGGTTGATATTTTTACCATATATTTTTTTATCAGTCAAATTACTGTTCTGTGATTGGTGGATTTAATAGGTGAAGTATTTTGATTAGTCAAATTAAAATGTTTTTTTAATCATAAATAAGTATAGGTACATATTTTCCCTAGGGCTTAAATGTACTACTTTAGCCCCACTTTACTAGTCTAATATGACACACTTTTTGAGCATGAGAAGTGAAAAATACTTTATTTATAGGTACATGTTAAATTGTGACAATCTATGAAAAATATTGTCGTCTATCAGTGTTTATGGTTTCTTAATTTGCTGTAAAAAAATGCCCTTTTATCAATTTAATCAATTCAAAACGTGTGAATTAATATATTATGTAGATACTGTGTATTTATTAGTCTGTCTGTGAAATTCATGTTAATATTCACTTAGCTTAAATATCTTGATATTTACTTAGCTTAAATATTCCAATAAGTAAATAAAGGTCCTAGCGTCTTCAGTCACATCAAATCAAGATGTGTAAACTTATATACAATGCACGTGGGAGCAATTTCATTCTCGCCGAGTATCTCGTCGCCGACGCTTAACTACCTATATTTACAGTACTGCCAATGTGATAACTTTAAGCTGACTGAAACTCACAAGACGTGGCGTGGACGTGACCGCAGCGACTATTCACATCTATGATATGCTCGCTCCAATATGTTACGATGACGGTGAAAAATGCAATCGAAATTGTTTACTCTGGTCGAAGTGCAAACAAACACCCGAGACGCCGCTATGCGGTAATGACATTCCTGTACACCAGTGGCGGAGCGTCCATACAACTCGATTCCCACCGGCTTACCTAATTTTCAGCCAGTGCAGTTCTTTTACGACGGCTCATGAAGTATAAGAAAGGCAAATTATTTCCGGCTTTCCTAAGAATGTTTTTGACGCGCCGCCACTGCTGTACACATGCACACACATATTATGTTGTATTGGTATTCTGCCGCTGTGAATTGACCAAGCAATCTATAGTTACGCTCACTTATAACATTAAGGACAGTCAGCCTAAAATGTGGATTTTTGGATTCTTTTGCACTAAGGTTTATGTTTGGCTGACTGTAACTGACTGTAGGTAACTAAGTATATTGTGTCTCAAGGGAGCAAAATGATATTAGGTATTTACGGCGAGGGCGGTATATTGAATCCTTAGTGAAGCGAAAGATTCTACAATAGAATCCTGAGCGTAGCGAGGGATTCTAAAGTAGAATCTTGAGTGTATCGAGAAGACCAAGATGAAAATATTTTGTCTACCGTGTGACACATACTACTTTTCACACCTATGAGGAAAAGCGTCATTGTTTACCTAAAATAAGGGAAGAAAAGTACGACTTTGATCCCTCATAGATGGTCTGAAAAGGTAAATTAACGATTGTTATGAATTGCATGAACAAAACGATTTCGAACTAGGTAAATACTATATACCTACTTTCTGTCGCTTACTAGATCTATTGAAATATAATAAACGGGTCATTTACGTCTCTAACATCGAATATCGCTCGACGTGTTTCGGACCAATACGTGGTCGTTATTCATGAGAACTGGCCGCACTGCGTTAAAGACGTGAGCGACCCGTTTATTATATTTCAATATGCCTGACACTCACAGGAGTTTTCTATTTAAAACTTATTCGATCTATTTAAGGTGATATATCGATTCGGTAAACCAAGCGCCCCGTGAAAGAGACACGCTTATGTCTTTTGCGCACGTTCAACTGAAATGATTTCAAGTTTACATTCATTTCAAATAAAAATAACCTAAAGATTTTCCTTCATTTCCTTCAGGTAGACAGGAAAATAAGTGGAAGAGTAATAAAAGCCTATAATCATTACCTAAAAGCACGCTACCGGTCTATTGTGCGCGATAGAATGAAACTCTTTCATGATACGATAACCAGCCGGATATGGGAGCGTCTGAGTTTGCATTTCCTTCAATGAAGCCTCGTGAAACTGCTGCGTACGCCTGAAAATAGAACGCCTCGTTTCAAGCTTACTGCAGGCTATGGCAATTCTTTATTTTGAATGAAATCCTTAAAATTTGATTTTGTGCTAATAATAATAGATTATGTGGGCTAATAAATAATCAAGGAATACCTACCGTCCTATCCTTCATGGGATTCATGAAAAACCCATGGTAGTCTTTAACAACAATTTGGTTTCATTTTATTGCGCTTCCTGTTTAACTCAAAGTATTTTCGGCAATTATAATGAAAAATAGATATTTTTCGTCGACGGCATTTTCCAGCCTACTTTACCTTCGTCATTTATTCGTTCCAACGAGATGTGGCATTATAAAAAGGGTCCATTTGGCAGCTGTAAACAAGCGATAGGCTGTGACATCTGTCGCGCAAAGTCGCTCATTACTTTTGTCAAATAAAATTACTTGCCATAATAGGGTATAATATTCATTTTTTATGGTGCCATTCGAACCATTAGGCGACTTCCTGACTTGGCGGGGCAGGATCGATATGTGACATTTTCTTCTTTTAAGTAAGCTTACTGACGTCGCAAAGATTCGCGCTTGACGGAATACTGTCAGTATTACATTTGCGCACTAGTAATATCATGCGCAATTGCGCAGAAGTGGACCCCAGCACAGTGCAGTTGCAGTGGATTGGCAGTGGTGGAGTGGAGTGGTGGGTGGTGGAAGTGGTGTGGAGTGGTGGTGAAGTGGTACTGCCTTCGTATCGTCCCGCTACCGCGCATCCTGCGCCAATCAGGACGCACCCATTTAAATGAAGGGGTGCAGTAAAAAGCGGTACTGGGTTGACTGACAGTTGACACTGACATTTGACAGTTTTCTCATATCGTACCGCCTCCGCACCGACAAATCAGGAAGTCGCCTAGAGAGGATCAAATGTTTGTATGGAACCAACAACAAGAATAACAACACAAAAGACCATACCTACGACCCATACTAATTGACAGCGAAATATGACGCCGCAATTCACTGGCCCCGTACTAACATGGTATGGAAAACAGAGTAATTTGCTCTTTTGGTCGGGAAATATTATGCTTAGGTTATTAAGTAGGTAGTTGTGACAAATGTGAAATGCCAGACTTTAACGGACGTATATAATTACCAACTTTGCTAAAAATAGTGCTAGTGCTAAAAATTAAATGTACCTATACAAAAATAATGTTTCAGTTTCCGTCACAAGTAATCAGTGGAATAGTGAGTGAATCGCTGGAGCAGTCACCCGCACGGCCTCGCTAATATCGCGGTCTATCCCGCTAGATTTACGACCGCAAACCCAGTCATTACCGGGATAATACATTACCCAAATAGCTGTTTAATGTCAGTTTGTTAGGTACCAACTCATTTATGTGTAATGTTAGATTATGTACTTATTCAAAGATTATACATATATCTCCACACTAGGCCGAGCCTGTGTCGTGAAGGCCGTATGATATTAATCTTTTGGTAATATCATACGGCCTTCAGGACACAGGCTCGGCCTAGTGTGAAGACGACTGTTTGCTCTAATGAAATGTTGCATGTAAATGGGAACAAATAAAATGATCACCTAAATAACTTTTGATATCATCAAATTTTCGAACCCTAAAATAAGGTTGAACACTCAAAAAATATTATCGATCAGCAATTCCGAGTCACCAAAAATATTCTACCTATTTTTGCAGCACTTGCACCTATTTTACTTATTGCGTTCCTATAAATTTATAATCGCATCAAAAAAATTGTCAAGTACCACCAAAAACACTAAACTACCACCTAATCTCATGCACCTTTTTTCATTAGAATTACATCCAAATATTATACACATCGCATGCTACATTTTAGTAAACAGTTACAAATTAATTGTTTTTAGCACTATAAATATTTTAGTCATTTCCAAAATGTTATAAATTAGAAAGTAAAATTCTAAATTAATTTAAAAAACAACGCGCAATGTGGCTGTGTGAAATAATAACACGTATACTGCTATCTCACTCAATCAAATACAAATTGTCGTTAGAGTGAAAGGTACCTATTGCTGTTTCATTCTAACTACCTATTGCTGATGGTTTACAAACTGCAAAAAGTTTTATTATTAATTTTTTAATGCGTTGACTTGAGCGCGTTTGATTGAAAACTTTTATTTGAACATGAGTTTTGTTGATTTATTAAATTGTTAGTTTGTTATGAAAATGGATAAAGGTCCTCAAATGAGTTTACTTTATTAATTTAGATAGACTTTCATGGAAAAATTAAAGGTAGTTAATAGGTAGTAATAGGTATAGGTAGGTTTAGGTTATGTTAGTTTTGCATCGGCCCGAAGGGCCAAAATAACTCAAAATAGGAGCTCCGCGCCAGCGGAGATCCGTCAATACTGTTCCAATGTCCACTAGTTTGAAATAAAAATAGATGTCATAGAAAAATACTACTACCTAGGCAAATTGACGATTATCAGCGAATAGAGTAGAGGAAAAAACATCTGAGAACAAATAGCTGTATGCGACCAGTACGGAAAGCACTGTTGAAAAGATATTAAATTAAATTATGTTATGTACGTGTCTCATTAAAATTACAGAAATTTTGAAGCTTCTATAAAATAAAATCATTTAGCGCTGTCTTGCTCGCACGCGGTGCGACGTGCGAGCGAGACGGACCGTATGGAAAACCGCATCAGTGTGCTAGCAATGAGGTTAGACTAGATTGGAACTGCTTTGCGCGTGGGGCGTTAAAAAACAATTGCCGCGTGAAATTTGGTGATCATGTAGTATTTCTGGGTATCGAAAGAATTATTTGGGTGTAAATAATTTTAATAGGATTACGAGCCCTGTAATATTTGGATGTAAATTATATGAAATTTGGTGTTTGAAATTAGGTGATCATTAAGTATTTTTGGGTAGTGACTAATTTATTTGGTAACAATTAAATTTAATAGGTTATCGACATGTTACTTCTTTGAGTTGCACTTTATATTTAAAAGGAGTTGAAAATTTGGTGCGAATCTAGTATTTTTGGTAATCAATGTAATTTTTTAGAGCATCATTCGGCAACTAATTTGGTGGTTCGTTAAATGCTACCCCATGTAAATTAAGTTTAAGGGTTCATAATTGTATACATACTTGCTATCTGGTAAATAAATAAATTTTGTATTTTTTGTATTTTTTTGTATATAATTATAGTATGCTACACTAACAACCTTGACAAATAAAATTAAACTTTATGTTGTAAGATACAAAACTGTTTTAAAATAATCATGGATAAGTTGAAAACGTGACCGAAAGACACTATGTCTAGCGTATCGCTCTCATAGAGATAGCAGATACTGCGTATAACTATCATTTCATGACAATACCTTCTGCCATCGTAACTTAAATTAGCACAATTCATCTACATATTTTACTCCCTAACTTTAAGCATACGATATAAAATGGTATATCCTCTAGTGGAATAAAAATAGTTGTCATAATTTCGATTGTCAACTTATTTCGCATAAAGTTGTTGTTCATTCAAGTCTTTTGCCATTAATGATGCTGCGCGTAATGGGTAATACTTTCACTGAAATAATTTTATTATGTCATATTATTTTAAATCATAATATTGATTAGGTATTATAATTATTTGTAGTCATAAGAAATGCAATGCATAAATTGTAACAAAATACCTTTAGGTGGTTGAGTAGGTTTAGGAGCGACGACGATAGAAATTCTCGACTTCTATATCTTAGGTATTATATTCTAAACCAGGTCAGTTTAGGTACGACGACGAGCGAAGCGAGAAGGAGTGGATAGTTAGAACTGCGTTATAGCGCACGAGCTGAGCGAGCGAAGTAAGCGCGCCGCGGCAGCGGCCGGCGAAACGCCAGAACCAAACATTTTTAATAGTAGTTATGCAACAATGAGGGGCATTAAAACACGAGTGTTTCCTAATAAGGTCACACGAGTTTTTTAATGCCTAATTATGTACAGTTGCATACACTACTTTATCTACATCCATATATTAAATCCTCTTTCATGTGTTTCGTGTGGGCACGTCTCGCCGGCGTGCGCCATGTTTGCCTCGACAGGCCGGCCCGCAGCTGTCTCGTTAAGATTGTACGTGATCTCGTAAGAGTATTATATTTGGTGTTCTTATAGAGGTCGCGCGCAACCGCGAGAAGCTTCCTGCACAGTGCACAGTATATTATAAAGCGGGGTCTTATCTACCTACCGTTTTTGAACTTATTAAAGAGGATTTACTATATGGGTGTAGATAAAGGATGTTTTAGTACGAAGAATGATATTAAATATATTGTTCAGTACAACGCGCCAAAATGATTATGGTGTAGGTTGATATGCTCCAAAACTACATTAGGTATATGACATTCCTTACTTATGCGTACAAACATTATAGTCATAAAAAGTATGCAGATCAATTAATGACTAACACTATTTATGCTTCAATACTATTATGACAAAAGTGGTTATGCACACCGACACTTTGGCTTTCAAATTTATGCAACCCAATATGAAACCATAATAATTGCGCCTTCAGGCGGGTAGCATCTATGTATGTTTTAATCAATGTATTTGCGAGCTCATTCTTAATTTATAGGGTATCTTTTTATTTATGGGTCGTGTAGTGTAGGTAGGTTAGGTAGCTCAGCGGTATCCGTATATGGGCAATAATTCGCAGAGGACAACATAAGTATATGGGTTCAATGATAATGGCACAAGGTCCCCGGACCTACCTAGGTTGGACTTCTGACTTTCCAGCGAGTCAAGGTCCGCAACAAAATTAATACTGTGTAAAAAACATGTGCAAGTAATTATCACTTTGACTCAATACGACGACTTTGATGACATGTTATTATTCATCATATTTCAAAGACCGTGAACGGACTCGATACATAACTGGACGAAATCGGCTCGATAGAAAATAATTGCAGATTGGTCTTAAAATCATCATTAAACGGTTATATGTCCTTATTTATATTACATATGGGTCTGCAATTAAAAACATGAAGTCGACATATTCATACCTAAACCGCTAACGAGTCACATTTCACAAATAATCCTCACTTTTTTTAATTTCAATATTATTATAGTATTTATTTACAATAGTAAAAATTCTACGCGCAGAGCTTCCGTAAAGAGCGGGATGGTTGATTGGAAACTCACGCGTGTTAGAGCGGGACTTTTTTTAGGTCTTGTCAGCCTCATTAACGCAACGTTTCAGACTTATAATACTAGTCTTCTAGTAAAAGTTTAAGATAAACAATTTCATAATTATTTTACAAATAATTATCTTTGTAAATTCTTCTTGTCCTCTATATAAAACACTCTAAACATCGTCTGCGGTAAAATAATTATAAATTGCTTTGTGTTTTACAGTCTGGTAAAATTGTCTCACTAAGTACCTACTCATTGTTAAGCAGCTGTGCCAACAATTATTAAACTTATTAAAATTCGTTCAGTTGATATGACGTGATCTGAAAACAAAAGCCGTTCAAAGCTAAGACGAGATTGTAAACATAATGTCTTGTAGGTTAATTGCGTTGATTTTGTGATAGGTAATTGCTATGGGCTAATTTCAAACTGTCAGTTTCATAACACAATTAGCCTGTCCAGTGTTAGTAGGTACAACCAATGGCATAAAATAGAATTACTTTTTTTTTCTTTTTTTTTTAATTACTTAAATCTGCATTAAATCTGTGGGACAATTTGCACTATGGAATTACACTGGCTGTCGGATGATGACTTCGTCTAATACATCTAATACGTCTAATACCACTAATTGTAAGATGATAAGAATTTATTTTGAATTGAACTTTCATTTTATTTTTATTAGTACCTACATTTATTTACCTGAAAATATAAATATACAAGATCAAAACAATAACTTAAATCATATTTGGCCACCAGTTAAGTCAACCAGACGCTTGGCTATTTCAGTAAATAACTTACATATTACGCTCTGGGTCTCCATTTTGTAGTTGGATCTTGACCCACATATTAAGCAAGAACATAAGGAGATATTAGTAAATATATCTAAGAAAGTTTTGCCATGAATACGCGACAGTTTGAAATTCTATATCCCAGGCATAAATCTTGAATTAATAAGATTGAACTAGCATAGTAAGTAGCATACTGCGGAAAACTTATCGCTCGCCGAAGGAAGACGTAGGAAGCTTCGTAAATAGGAGTAATTGTCCGTAAAGCTTCGTTTATGAATGACCTTGGCTCCATTATACTTTAAATAGAGTGAACGTACAGCTAATTCAAAATGAGTAATTAATTAGGCACTGAATTTAACAGTCACGCTTATTTTCCATGCCCGACACGCCGGCACCAGTAATTACGAAAATAGAGCTTAACTTGCTAAATACAGGGATTGTTTTTGAACACGACGAAGTTTTCACAGGTTCGAATCTATTTAGTTACATAAATTAGGAGCATATGAAATTGCAGATGTTATTATTACAATACAATTTATGAAGATTATTTTTGAAAGGGCGACTGAAATGGGGCTCTAATTCAATTGAGTTTGTGTCAACGATAGAACGCAATTTATCAAGCATAACTTATTTGATCAAAGAAATTGATTCCTATTTATTTCAATGAAAAATCTGCACGTTAATTCATGCTAGCGGTACACTAGGGTTACATATGGAAAAAGCTGCAAATGGTGGTGGAAAAAGCATGAAAATCGGCACCGTTGATCTTTAGGCCATTATGAATCAATTTGACCCGTTGGACGAAAAAAAAACGAAAACGAAGAGGAGTTATGACGATATATTTTTTTTGTATGTATGGAATTAAAAAAGAATTGTTCTACTACCTATCTTGTGTGGTATCAATTTTCTTTCGTTGATGTTGCTAAGCAAAATTTGCTAACAACAAACTTTGCTTTGCTTTGCTTTAACTTTGCTTTGCTTTGTAAGCTTATTAAAAATACTAAATGTCATATTTTTCAAAATTGCTTTCTTGAGGTTAGATATGAGGATAGTACCATATCAGGTATATTTTACAAAAAATAATCCAACGGTATCGTACCTGGAAGACCCCAAACATGGTATATTTTGAAAATTATTTAAAATTAAAAGCTTGTACCTACCAAAAATTATATTTTTGATAGAAAGTTATTTATAATTTAGCTACCTAACATTCGCGTTAAAACAAGAGAATTAGTTTGGTTCTACAAACACAAAACAATCCAATTCAATTAAAGTTGAGCGGATCAAACGAATATTAATTATAGTAGGTAAAACTGGTATACTGTACTCGCTGTGTGTGCTGGATTTCTATGTAATTTTTGGTGAACAATAAAGAATATTTGTATTGCATTGTATTGTATAAGTGTACTCAATCAAGCGGCGAGTTATCTGGTATTATTTTGGAATTTTTCTTAGTCATTCTACTATTTTTAATACCAGGTCAGTAGCAAACAAGAATACGGCCTGCTTAATGAAAATTGGTCAATCCTTTCTTAAAGAACATATAAGTACTTACCTAATAATGTTGCCCCTCAGGAAAACCTCGGTAGGGCGCTACTTCGGCACCATTGTGAAGATTACCTAGATCTACCGTGATAATTATCTTATTAATACACCGCAAGCGAATAGTCTCATACCCGATCTACAACACAATTTAATTTCGTATTAATCACATTAATAATGCAATTAATTACGCACTATGTTGCTCCACAGAGATTATAACCGCAAATTACATCTCTCATCTCTCAAGTCGAGACGCTTTAGTTTGCATTGGATCTAGGATAATACGTTTATGATTACCCTGTGTAATAACACAAGGTACAAATTAAGAGGGAAAGATACGCTGACGCTTTTAATGAAAGTACATAACAATCAATATTTATGTAAGGTACTCGAAGTATTCCTCCTAAGTAGGCATGTGGACACCAAGTAAGAAAATTAATATGTTCGAATTTTATCGAAAAAGGATTAATTCATCATGAAATGGTGAAAAAAGTAGCTCAAAAGAATATATTATATAGAATATAGGTAATTACATAGTTATGTCTTCAAAGTTTCAAGAGGGGGCATATTCTGTCCCTTTTCCGCAAAACGCACCTTTGTAAGGAGCGAACGCCATTTACTATGGCGCTGGAGGTCCGTGCTGTCACAGATCTGTAGCGTTTTCTCCGTCTGACTAGCAATATTAAAACGGTTGTAGCTTTTTTATTAATTGAGATATTTGAATAGGATTTGCACCATTTGGCTTTGTTTTTGCCTTGTTTCTTTTGGAGTAACAATACATTTTGAGTTAACTACCCTATTGAACCTATAAGTAGATCATCATCCTCCTAGCGTTTTCCCGGATGCATACTAAAGAGATCCAAGGTCCAATTTGGCACCTAATCCCAAGGTTTGGCGTAAGCACTAGTTTTTACGGAAGCGACTGCCATCTGACCTTCCAACCCAAAAATTAACTAGACATTATTGGGATTAGCCTTGTCAAGTGAGTGGGCAACTGGACTGTTCTGAAGTCGCCCGAAAGCCTCTAACTTGGCTTAAGTACCGACTGTTTTCATAAACAGCAACCGAGATCAACGGTTTATTCAAGAACCACTCAAAGCGGTCACCCATCCAAGAGTTGACCTCAGCTGTTGCTTAACCTCGCATGCCGCTCGCGGTAAGCGGGCGCCGCTGGGCCAAGAACGCTCCCAAGAGATGAGATAAAACTCGAGTAAATTTAATAATCAGTACCTAAGCAGTTAGCGAACCTATTTGGCTAGTAGTGGCTAAATACCTATGTAGGTATTATAAATTATAACAAATAGGTCGTGATGCTTAGGAATGAATGAATAAACGGAAAGGTAACATTGTTGAGACTGACATGCGACTCCACAGTCAAACTTATAAAAAGTTTTGTGGAGCGATATATTATATCAGACTTTTTATGTCACACCTGGCCATAAAGTGGCCATTATGGCACGCTCCGCGCGCGAAAAAACCCACTTCCTGGCCAGGGGGTGACATAAAATTTTGTACTTACCACGGGCGATAATAAAGAATGTCTCAGATCGCATATTTATCGCCCTTGCTTCGGCTTGGGCGTAAAATACCTGCGATCCGAGACATTGTTTGTTTTATCGCCCTTGGTAAGTAATGTACTATTTTGCACTTATGATTAATAAAAAAGTAGTAATATAATCTAACTTAAAAATCTTGTTTTACAGATTGGAACGGAAGCAATACCTTAGAAATAACAATGGTGGATCGAGCATTGAGCGTTTTGCTCGGAAAATACAATACAAGCAGTAAGTATCTTAAATACTTGTAGTCACGGACTTTAACTATTGAGCAATTTAGTGTTTTCTTTATAGGTAGTGGAAACTTTCTAAGCTGAACTTTTAAAAAATAAAATTAGTTTGACACCTAAATGGCTGAACAATAAAAGTCCGTGAACAGTGTGTCTTCATAGAGGTGTATTGACCTTGGATAAAGTAAAATATTACACACCTTTTTGGGAAGTCGTGTAAAACCGGATGAATTAAGCTCAGACAAAAAATGCCCTGTACCTACTTATTTTACAATCAAATTAATGAAAACGTATTTTTAAGCTCCCCCGGTCGAATACCGGGTAATTTATTACGGCTAGTATTTAAAGGCACATCAAAAAAACCTAACAACCCAAAACATGATTTGCACAGCTAAAATACTTACTAATTTTGCACATCAAAACCCGGTTTGGGTGTGCAATTATATTATAGCCCGTTATTTATTAGTACTGCCATAGTAAAATGTATGGCGCGTTCATTTGTTTCTTGTCAGTTCTTGCATAGAACTTGTATAGGATTAGTACTTTAAAGATAAAAAATCTGAGTTTTTTATTGTGCACATCAGTATTTTTTGATGCGCAGTCACAGTCAGTATTTTTTTATAGGCAGGCAATAAAAATATATCCCATTTATTGCATGGCAGTGTGTTTTAAAGTGGTATTCATCAGCAGGTGCGGCGGTGTCTCGGTGAGGGGGTATGGGGGGCGCGGACGGAGACGACCTGCTGGAGTGGGAGGCTCTGTACCTGCGACTTGGGTCCAGGAACTACTCGTGGAACTCGACGGAATGGGCTCCCGAGTGGAACGCCACCGAGGTCTCGAATGCCAGCTGGTGGGATACGTCCGCGCCCTTTGACTCGCCGGCCGCGCTCGTGCGCGCAGCCGCCAAGGCTGTTGTGCTCGGCTTACTTATTCTAGCTACTGTTGTAGGTACGTGTATGGTTGTTATATGTTTACGCTTGTTGGGGCGATTTCCTGAGTTGGTGAGGCGAGCTCGGTGTGTGGTAGGTAGGTACCTATTTTGTTCTGTGACGTAAACTTAAATACCATACAGACATCGTCATTTGACAGGATAAGGCGACTTCCTGATTTGTCGGTGCAGAGGCGTTACGTTATGAGAAAACTATCAAATGTCAGTGTCAACTGTCAGTCAACTCTTTTTACTGCGCCCCTACATTTAAATGAGTGCTTCCTGTCTGGCGCGGGATGCGCGGAAGCGGGAGCGGGACGATGCGAAGGCAGAGTACTGGTCCGCTTCTGCGCATAATATTACTACTTACTGCGCAAATGTAATACTGACAGTATTCTGTCAAGTGGGAATCTATGTGATGTCAGTAAGTGTACGTCAAAGAAGAAAATGACACATGTCGATCCCGCCCCGCCAAGTCAGTAAGTTGTTGACACTGACCTCTGACAATTTTCTGGTTATCCGCATCCGCATCAACAACAAAGAGGAAATTATTATATACCGACCGACATCGATAAGGCAGGAAGTCGCCTTAAGAGGCTGACAAGACCTAATTTTGTTGAAATTGATGTTATTTAAGCAGTTTTTTAAGAAAAACTATTTGTTCTAGCACATAAAAAAAATGTTAATATTCATCATATTTCAAACACTGTGTACGGACTCGATACATAATTGGACGAAATCGGCTCGATAGAAAATAATTGCAAATATTGGTCTTAAAATCATCATTAAACGGTTCTATGTCCTTATTTTTATTACGTATGGGTCTGCAATTAAAAACATGAAGTCAACATATTCATACTTAAACCGCTAATGAGCCACATTTCACAAATAATCCTCACTTTTTTAATTCAATATTATATTATAGTATTTATTTACTATTCTACGCGCAGGCCCCTATACCACAAAACTTTACAAGTGTTGACAAAATTGTACGGTTTTCCATAGAAAAAGTTGACAAATTTGTGGAATTGTACGCTTGTAAAGTTTTGTGGTACAGGCCCCAGCGCTTCCGTAAAGAGCGGCATGGTTAATTGGAAACTCACGCGTGTTAGAGCGGGACTCTTTTTAGGTCTTGTCAGCCTCTTATGCCGGCTACTCACACACCTGCTGCAGGGGCAATATTCATATATTTTGAATTGGCCCGATTTAGAAATATATGAATATTGCCCCTGCAGCAGGTGTGTGAGTAGCCGGCTTTATTGTAGTCGTGGAAGAATAATTTAGTTGCAAAAATGCTAAATATTCGGATTAAGGAGCGGACCCTGGGCGTCATTTTCAACGACAATAATTTTTAACGACCTGAAAAAAAAAAGGTTATTTAGTAAGCCAGACACGGATTGCGTAGAATTTTAAACAATGTTGCATGAATATTCTTGTCTCGTCTGGTCTCTTTTCTTACTATACCCATATATAATAGATATACCCTGAACGAACAACATCCATGACATTGTGTTTGTCCGGGCAGGTAATGTATTCGTGATAGCTGCAATACTGCTGGAGCGGCACCTGCGAAGCGCGGCGAACCAGCTGATCCTGTCGTTGGCAGTCGCGGACCTGCTGGTGGCGTGCCTCGTCATGCCGCTGGGCGCCGTGTACGAGGTGGCGCAGCGCTGGACGCTGGGCCCCGAACTGTGCGACATGTGGACGTCTGGAGACGTGTTGTGCTGCACCGCCTCCATACTGCACCTTGTCGCTATTGCTCTTGACAGGTACGTTTTCACTTCAAAAAACTAGCTGTGAACCTTTTGATATGCGACAATACAGTTGTACGCAGAGCGCCTATTGGACCTCACGCGGCACATATTGTGACAATCCAATACTAAAAAAATAAAAAAAATAAAAAAAATAAAAAAATAAAATGCGTGTGTGTGTGTTCTATTATAAATGCGAAAGTGTGTCTGTCTGTCTGTCTGTTACCTCTTCACGCTTAGCTTAAAGCGATTTAGATGAAATTTCGCATGGAAATATAGTTGAGGCCCGGGGAAGGATAGAGGGGGGGGGGGGGGGAGTGGAATTTTGTATGGAAAAGCGATAACTAGCTAAGCGCCTGATATAAAAAAATAGCAATTAAATTTTACCACGATGAACGAGTTCCACGCGGACGATGTCGCGGGTAAAAACTAGTAGATCATAATAAGCAATAACCAAGTCTGAATTAACTATATTGTTTTGTTATAGGTATTGGGCTGTGACAAACATAGATTACATTCATGCACGAACCGCGCGGCGGGTGGGCGCTATGATTGCGTGTGTGTGGATCGTGAGCTTCATGGTCTGCATCGCACCCCTCCTGGGCTGGAAGGACCCCGACTGGAATCGACGGGTTTCCGAGGACCTACGTTGCGTCGTTAGTCAGGACGTGGGCTACCAAATATTCGCCACTGCCTCCTCATTCTATGTACCAGTACTAGTTATATTAATACTGTATTGGCGGATATATCAGACTGCTAGGAAAAGAATACGCCGACGGCGAGGAGCCACGGCCCGCGGGGGAGTCGGGCCGCCGCCAGTGCCGGCGGGCGGGGCGCTAGTCGCGGCCGGCGGCAGCGGTGGAATCGCCGCTGCGGTTGTCGCCGTTATCGGACGGCCGCTACCGACTATGTCCGAAACCACAACCACCGGTTTCACTAACGTATCATCAAATAACACGAGTCCCGAAAAGCAGTCCTGCGCCAACGGCCTCGAGCAAGACCCACCGACGACCGGCTACGGTGCCGTTGCCGCTGCCTACTACCCGACGCTGGTACGTCGAAAGCCAAAAGAGGCCGCTGACTCGAAACGAGAAAGGAAAGCAGCGAAAACCCTAGCAATAATAACTGGCGCGTTCGTGGCGTGCTGGCTGCCGTTCTTCGTGCTGGCGATCTTGATGCCGACATGCGGCGACTGTGAGGTGAGCCCGGTGCTGACTTCGTTCTCGTTGTGGCTGGGCTACTTCAACTCGACGCTCAACCCGGTCATCTACACGGTGTTCAGCCCGGAGTTCCGGCACGCATTCCAGCGGCTGCTGTGCGGCCGGCGCGCGCGCCGCCGCCGCGCCCCCCCGTAGCATCCCTTCGCCCCCGTCTCGGGCCCCATCCCGTTCGCTTTTGTCTCTGCTCGACTGACCTCGTCTATAGTTCGACACACGTTATGTTACCTTGTTACATTTTCAGAGATATATTTACACCCCTTTATTTTTTGTACGTGATGAATGTGAATACGAATAGCTGTCTAGTAAATGAATTTAAAACTCTCTAAATAATGTTTTGTTATTGTGCATAAACAAATAAATGGATTTCTTGGTACTTCAGGATTCTGCCACCCTTCGTAAATGGCCACCAGCAATGAAAACGGATACAATTTACATAATAATATCTGTGCAATACAAACAAATTGCATAGATATTATTATCTAATTCTAATGTTTATTTAGTGTCTTATAATGTAATATTAACTAAAATGGTAAACATAAAAACGCCTAACACACTCTCGCCAATAACTAACCAATTCAAAATGATCCCTCAGTAAACAGTCATTATGGTGAAAACACATTTGTCAGCATAGTTGGATGACAATAGACCCACAACATTGCGAGTCAGATTGTGTTATCAACTTATCACATTCATTTCAGCTACTAAAGGATGGCATTGCATCAGCGTGTTAAGTGGATTGCTAGATTTATACGGATTTAGATTAATGCTGAAGAATACACCACGCGGAACGGTGAACTGATGCAAACGCACCTTCATACATAATATAATGACGATTTCTAATCTAGATGCTGACAAATATGCTTAACTCTGACTGATAGTGAGTTAGATGCCTAATTATATTTACTAGGAATCAACGGAATCAAATTACTAACCCCATAATTGATAACGACAGGCAACGAGAAATGTAGGTATTATCTGTTACCTAAAGGTAGATAGGCCTACAATCGATGGCACATCTAGCCATATTTATAATGGCGTCATTTTATCATATCTACTTACCTACTAGTTACAACACTTCAAAGCAGTAGGCACACTTCACACACACTAATAACACTGTTCATTTACTCACCCACACAATACCCATATTTACCCATACACACTCCCGGATCACACATCACAACACACTGACACACCCGGAGACAAAGCGTATGCCGATAGCGCTGCCTCTCCGGCAACATCTTACACTACACCGGGTGGAGGATTTAGTCCGTAGGCAACTGGGCCAATTCCCAGTTGAGTCGGACATGCGGCCGGAACCGGGCCGGCAGTATCCAAGGAGGATTTTCTCCAACCACGAAAAAAAACGCAGTAGGCAAAGTGAACGCTAATACACCTATTCGTTTGAAGAAACACCAACATTCTTATGAGCCGGTGATTAAATAAGGGTCGGTCGTCAATAATAAATGATTCACGCACCATAACGCACTTCAAATGTGCACGATTCCTTTGGCAAGCAAAGAGTAGGCATTCCGCAAGGGGCAATAAAGGAATGCCATTCTGAATACTTTCACACATTTTTTCCTTAAATATTCGCCAAGCTGTTTTATAAGCAACGTGATATTCTTTACAAACTCAAAATTTATGTTTTTGCCGTAAACGTTCATTTAGATTTCAGATTTAGATTTCATTTCACAATCAAGCCTTCATTATAAATGACATTAATGTCAATTTAAAAGAATCTCTATTGTGATCGTCAAAAATACATTGAATAGAATAAAATACATATCATATATCAATGGAAACATGACATAAATTTTCAAATTTCACCCAAAGGGATCGTCATAATATGAAGATACAAATTAATTATAGGTATATTACAGAACACTGACAATGTCAAAATATGAAATAAAATAGAATGTCACAGTAAACGATTACGAAGTTAGTCATTTAGTCATTAAGGCGCAGGCAGGGTAGGGCAAGGCCTTCTTTATACAAACTTTGTGCACGTTTAATTCGTCGGTTTTGGCACTCCCGAATATTCTTTTATTTTTTGCTTGTAAATATTGGATAAATGAAGAACGAAGAACCTAAAGAAAAATAAACAATAAGTAATTTAAAAAATAAAAATTTAATAAAATACAAAAGATAAAGAAATTGAAAAAAAATCTCCGGGTTCTGGCTAACAGAAAAATCAGCATACTGACGAAAAATCATAAGTAGGTATAATACAAACACAAGCGAAGAAAAACTGTCATAAAGTTTGTACGGGAAAAGCTTGCCCACCCCTGCGTCTTAAAAGATGAAATGCCCGTATTTTTATGTAAACATTAGGCTTGCTTGAACGACTGCCGGTAACAACTTTATTATTAATACTGGAGAGATAAGTTTGCCAATCTTCTTTCAAATATTGCGATATAAAATCTACTTTTTTATTTATTAAACGCTTTTATTACGAAAACATTTGTCATGGTGGGTCCTTCAGATAATATCTTTACGATATCGAGCGTCTTGTGCTGCCAAGATTTCTCGGTTCTTACTTACTACAGTGAGAGATAAGATAAACAAAAACATTCTCCACAACAAAAACAGGCATTCTCTACGATGAAAGTAAGTAGGGGCGTAATATAGCAGTCCGTGTTTAGTCTGTTGTTTATTTCAGATTGGTGCCTGTAACTGGAATTACACACTGTGTACGTACGGTTCACCTCTGAGTTACCGAATGCCGAGTTTTCAGTAGCACGAGTTACTTTATTCTTTTAGTTTTATCTGATGAAAGGAAAAACTGCGAGGGATTTCTTTTTACACGACTGTTCGAAAAAAATTGAAATATTTTCAGGGTCCAACTCCAAACAAAGGAGTGTAATGTTTTCAGTCTGCTGGTGGGACAGCTTAACTTGCTGCCAAGCGACGTGGCGTGACTCAACGGCTCCTGTCTCATACGCACTTTGAAAGTAGAAAGAGTAAGTAGGGTAGTATTTCTCGTCTCGCGTCGTGTCAGTGCGCCTATAGTCTCGCTGCACAGGAACATGCCACACTGAATAATTGACATGTAGGTATATTTATAAATAATAAAAAAATAAAAAAAATATTTGTGGACAATCTTACACAAATCAACCTAGTCCCAAACTAAGCAAAGCTTGTGCTATGGGTACTAAGCGACGATATACATACTTATATTGATAAAAAGATACTTAAATACATGGAAAACATCCAAGAGCCAAGAACAATTATTCGTGCTCATCACACAAATAAATGCCCCGACCGGGATTCGGACCCGGTACCTCCAGCTTCGTAGGCAGGGCAGGTCACTAGTCACTACCAACTAAGCTAAAGCGGTCATCAATAAACAAATGGCCGGATCTCGTTCGAGAGATGAATATATACAAGTGTGAAATTACAACCTCCCTGATGTTAATTGCTCCCTCAGTTGTGGTGAGATCCCCCAATTAACTCCCATACTACTTGCGCCACTTTCAACGATCAAAGACGTGTCGACACGATACGATGGGAATCACAACATTTCCTTGCTAATCAATTTCGTCGCAGATGGTTTCCGTAAGTATAGCGTTGCCGGTATGAATAGAGTTTGCGAATTTCTATTAATGCCTAATGACGCGCTGTATTTGTTTCAGACATCGTGAGAAAATATTTTTTGTTATTACTTATTACTTCTGTCAGAAATTTCCGCAAGCATATTGTTATTTGTTTGTATAGAAATTCGTCTAGTACGTATAAAATGGAATAAGTAATAAATAAAAGGGCCGTCGGTAAACGGTATAATACACGTATACAAAGATATCGTGTAAAATAACAGTTTAGCAAACATGGCCCGTATTTTTAAGATAGCTACTGTAAAGAAACCCATACTGCTGCTCTTTAAACTAAGTACATCAGACCAGACCAATAACAACAAACAACATTAAAATATAAATGATTTATCGACCTTGCTACATAGTTCCTAGGTAAGTGTAAGTATATTGTGAATCAATACCATAGACGTGGACGAGTTCTGTTCCAACGATGTTTTAGTGAAGACTGCTTCGAACGAACCGAACGGACCGAAAGCCGCTCTATTGTATTTTAGGGCAGTGAAATTGTACATTAAAATCGCAAAGCGAGATGTAAAGCTGCATTTTTGGTATGTTATTCGCACCCATTAGGAATATGTGTGACTACATTTTGCAAGCAAAAAAAAGTTGTGCTACCTGTATGATACGTGAAAAACTGCAAAATTTTCGGACTTTTTTCAGGTATTGTAGTTCATTTCAAAAACTATGGGTTTTTGACATTACTTGTCTATGGCATTTTTAAAGTACATTAAATTTGCAACAATTTGAGCCTGCCTACAGCTCCGTATGTCTTATAGTTTTTGAGACATGATATTTCAAAAATACTGCTTTATTGAGTTTTGCCTATAGTGCGTGTTGTTACGGGTTTCCGTCGAACAAACACTTCACCACCGGCCACCAGCGCCGGCTTTTAGTATGTTATCAGGCATATCTCCTGGACCCCAAAACTGCCGGGAGACAATCTATCCAAGGTCGCTCTCCCGAGTAATGACGTCATGAAAATTGCCGCCGAAACGTTTGGAAAAGTGGCAATCACACCCAACCTATGCAACATACATACACATGTATGGTATCAAATGAAAGCTGAATAAATATGCCATAACGTATAACTAAATTGCTTTAATAAATAAAAGCTGGTTCATGGAAAATAGGCGTTTCATCATTTTTTATCTTATATGGAAAAACGGCTTCGCGCTGTTGGGTTTTTCAGCATTTCTCTCACAGTTTTGGTCATATCCAGAAACAATAAATAGTTATGTAAAGCTGACATACTAATTACTATTTATGTGCAACAGAATTCTCGGGTACCTGTTCTAGTTATTCTGTTAAATCTGGAAACCCGGAAATGTTTTCCTCACTTTTTTATTATTTTGCTTATAGGTAGTTTTGAATTGTCTCAATGTATTGAAACTTAATTTAGGTATACGTTATGGCATATTTATTCAGCTTTCATTTGATACCATACACGTGTATGTATGTTGCATAAGTTGGGTGTGATTGCCACTTTTCCAAACGTTTCAGCGGCAATTTTCATGACGTCATTACTCGGGAGAGCGACCTTGGAGAGATTGTCTCCCGGCAGTTTCGGGGTCCAGGAGATATGCCTGATAACATACTAAAAGTCGGCGCTGGTGGCCGGTGGTGAAGTGTTTGTTCGACGGAAACCCATAACAACACGCACTATAGGCAAAACTCAATAAAGCAGTATTTTTGAAACATCATGTCTCAAAAACTATAAGACATACGGACCTGTAGGTAGGCTCAAATTGTTGCAAATTTAATGTACTTTAAAAATGCCATAGACAAGTAATGTCAAAAACCCATAGTTTTTGAATTGAACTACAATACCTGAAAAAAGTCCGAAAATTTTGCAGTTTTTCGCGTATCATACAGGAAGCACAACTTTTTTTTGCTTGCAAAATGTAGTCACACATACTCCTAAGGGGTGCGAATAACATACCAAAAATGCAGCTTTACATCTCGCTTTGCGATTTTAGCTTTTTTATTTGTAAGATTTTACTGGCCTATTTCTGCTTGATGTAAGCATGTAGGCACAATGCACAGTTGAAATCCCAATCCCATATTAAAATAATGTCTACTAGGAGAAGTAGACTGCTAAGGTTTGGAAGTGCCGGCGTCTGTATTTCCAAGTTCATATAACCTAGACCTTTTTAAGGCACGAGTGAATAGGCATCTTCTGGATGAGCTCGCTTCACCGTTGGCCTCATCTTTGCCCCCTAGCTAGATGCTGGCCAAGAGCAGTCCCATTTTTAATAAAATAAAGAGTGGTGTTAATTTTAAAATCGCAATAAATGCTTACAACAACAGGATTAAGCTAGCATAACATAAGATTAAAATTATCAAGCATTTGGGTCATTGCCGAGCTCTGAAACCTTTATCTTATATATCATTCTCTCGAACATGAGTTCAAATGTCTCAAGTTCGGCCTGTTACCGTCTAATACGCATCATTATTTTCAACACGTAGGCGTTTTTTACAGAAATTGAGATACGATCTACGATAATCTGACACCTCAACGGTTTGAGCGCCGCAAGGCTGTATCAACTCTTTATTGGATTTGCGCCCGAATGAGATCCATCGGCCTGTCATACCACGCAGGGGTTGGATGAGTAAACCTGATTTATAACAAGCTAAAATTTCCTTTCGTTTGTACCAATTTTTAATGTATTTCTTCTGATTTTGACTTTTGGTGTTTTAGCTTTGTGAAACGTAAGTTAAGATGTCTGAAATATCACTTAAAAATGCTCACTAGCAAAACTAATGCATACAATTTGTATAGAACTTCCATAGAAAGTGTACCCGTTATTTTTGCTCTTGAGTGTATATATATAGGAATATTAGGAATGTACCTACAATATTTAAAAAGCATAGTAAAAATTTCCCTGTCACTGGTATTTTCCTGACATTTATTAAGTAAATTACGTATGACATAAATTGTATAGTGTCCCAGTCATAAAATCACGGTATGACATAGTAACGTTACCTACTTTGTTTATTGTTTTTGGAAGTTCCCAGTATTTTCAATTATTCCGTAAATTTGAGACGTTCATAAAACTCTGGCAGAGCCAACTCGAGACGAGACGCTACCTACTGGAGTAAACACTTCTCAACGCTTTGAACTTAATAAGAGTAAGTATTTCACAAAAATAACTTAAATAATATTAAAACTACCTTGTGTTTAGATAGTTTTAGAACAGGAACCGATTTTTGAGTGTCGAACGCTCGAGTTTTCACTCGAGATCTATCAAAAAACTATGTTTCGACAGATGTCGAGTAAAAAGTCGACCGTTCGACACTCAATAATCGGCCCCCAGGTCCTTGGGGCGCAAAATATTTTACGTAGACTATTTCTACTTTGGACAATCTTTATTTATTTCGGAGGCTTTGTCAAGTTGACGGCTCCAGATGTTCAGTATCATTACCAAGAGTTTGCAATGTTTGCATTACCGTACTCGCTAGCGACTGCGTAAACGATTTAGTATGGACAAAAGTACAGCGCCTCTGGCGGTTACGCAATAGAACTAAGAATCGCCATAATAAATCGTTTACGCAGTCGCTAGCGAGTACGGTAATGCAAACACTGCAAACTCATGGTAAGGGTACTAGTCTGTCCGCGACACACTTGTACCTACTAAGAAATATTTGTACAATATGGAGCGAACATTTATGCATAAGGGGTTGCGGTCTCCGCCCGATTATGAAGGCATGTTGTGCTAATGGGCAAAAGTCCTTGTGCCGTTCATTACTCAAGAGTAACAACTCAAGAGTACTTATGTCAAGACATAAGTACGCTTTACTCTCCTAATATGCCAGGTAGGCAAAGGTATAGCTAATAGCTATAATAAAATATAGCTTCGCACTTTAACGTCGCGCCGCTTTATGCTTCAATGAAGTTATCTTACGACCGTCTTCAATAACTGATATAAGTAAAGGTCTCACAGTGAATTTGTTTTGACAGCTATGTAATCCGATAAAGTGCAAACGTGGACGTAAAGTGATATTAAATTTGTTCAAAATGGCTCGCATGTCGAACTGCGATAATGGATTGGCGAAGACGTCCACTTAGATATCGGCAAGACGTCTTGGAGCTTGTTCGCTTTCAGGCATTCGAGGTTTTATAGCTTTTTTACGAAACGTGTTTCTATTTTCATAATACTACTTTCTATCTTTATAATGACACATTTCCTATTTTGGCCTAGGCTTCATTGCTTAACAAGGACACACGCTATTGTTATATAATATATGGTTTGCAGTTGCACATAGGTATATGCATATATGCGTGATAGTTATATATAACTGCATCTTTACAATGAAGCTCTAGTTCAAGAAACCTATACCTGTGAAATTGTGTCTTGCAAGCTGGTCTTCCAGCTGCTGTTTTTTCCAGAGTCTTCATCTAAAATTCTCTTTACGTTGATGCCTTAGTCTCAAAATGTTGAGAGAGATTTTGGGTCTGGAACCGCGATTTTGACGACAAGTAGCTTCCGCCAGGTTATCGGAATTTTTCCATAAAAATGAAAGTTCATTCGACAAAAGGCCTCGTCAAGGGATCACCCGCGCCGGCGTGCGGCGTCATCACCCATGCAACAGGTCGTGATTGATGGATTATGGTGTCAATAATTTAGTCATCGTTAATCATGGCGGCCGGACAACTAAATGGCCGCGCACAATCCGGTGAATGATTGCTGGGACTTGATGACCGACAGCATTCGTGCCTTGATTAATTTAATATGCAGTATGGTATTTAAGATTATCAAAGTATGTACCTATCTACTTAATAAAAGTTTTCAAACAGTGTACTAGAATATACATTTTCTGAAGGTTTGTTTTATTTATATGGAGAAGTAAAAATGGCAAGTATTAATAAGGTAAACGTCCTTACCCTAAGTACTCGACACTGATGTACAACTATTAGGTAGGTAACTATTATTTAATGTGACAAACCCTGGGACGTTACCTTACAAACATACTCATGCGTAATACATTTAGCTGAAAATGCTGAAACGTCACCTTATGCTTATGGGTGCCATTATAATTAGAAAGAACAATAAAAAATTATGTTATTTTCCGCATTATTATGTTAATTATGTACCAATTTACCACTAGTAGGTATCTATTATGATCAGCGGAGCTCCCGAGTTCTTGACGTGTTCTAGGTATATTAACGACAAGGGGTTTGCGTAACGGTTGCTATACCTACTATATATAAGTACCTATATTGAAAGCTTAGTCTTAAAGATGGAAATAATTTAATTAAAGATCGAAGAACTAATAATAATCGCTCATCAGTGTAAGTGGAACTTATAAGACAAAAAGTAAGTAAGTAGTTAGGTACAGTAAAATATTACGATGCATCTAATAATGCAATAATCAGGAGACGTGTGAGAATTTGGCTGTAAACTAATTAATTAAAGTCAAAATTAGTAAAAAAAAAATTGTCCCGAGCCACGAAAATAAAAAATGTGTCGCTCTCAGGCGAAAAGGTTTATTTATAACGCTTGTCGCATCAGGAAAGAATTAGAAATCATCTTTATTCAGAACCGTCAAAACGTTGACATTTGCCCTCATTATTATTTAATAACGGAAGCTACCACAACATTTATTTTGAGCAATTAAAACATAAAATGTCAGAATTTAACCGAGGCTTTAACCGCGTCAAAGCACCATTTCAATCGTGTTTGTCACCAAGTACCGTTGAAACTCGTAACTTTGCCTATGATGTCTATTCTCGTCTACAACCACTACCACTGCCACGCGCTAACTTTTTAATTCAACACGACATCAAACGAAGATCGGCAGTACAGGTACAGGCGAAAAGTAATAACAGGATATTTGGAAAATGAAACCAGACAAAGATACAAACCGCCATAGGCGAAGTACGAGTTTCTAGAGTATGGCAGAACGCTAATTATTTTCATTCATACTCTTTGATGCGTCACAAATATTCTCCAATAGCGAACACAAAGCTGACAGGGACAGAGATACTTCAACACAAAAGAGGTAAGAAACCCAATTTGGAAACAAATGGCTCATTAAGATGACGTTGTTATTATTATAAACGCAATTTTCTCTCTTTATCTCTAAGAAAGTCAAGTACAAATTTACCTACTAAATTCTATTTCTGTCGTTTACCCAAAGTTGGCTAGAATTGTTTGAAGATTAGGTGAAGAATCCATTCATCTGAGGATCCTGTGAGAAATTAAGTTCCTTTTGCAAGAAACTGGGGCAATTCAAGTAGTCCTTTTATATGCTATTCATAACTCCTTCCACCTAACCACTCACCCCTGGTACATCTTGACACTGGGATTCGTAATAACAACCCGTAATTGGAGATCGACCTTAGACTGGTTCGCCTGAGGCGTGTTGAAGTGTTGTGGATAATAGCCCTTGTGTCTTGCGCGGCTGGCGGCTGCGAACAATTCAAAGACAACTCAAAACACTTTGATTGTGAAACACCCAATTTAATTTCCCCTTAAACGGGATCTATGTCATAGAGACTAAATATAACCATATCGGAGGAAGAGAAAACAGAATATATTGAATAGTAGTAAGTACCTATGTAACGATTTGTTTGCACCACACAAAGTGACTTTATTCCAGAAACTGACAAGGAAGTAGTTTGTGGTCTCTGTGCAATATGCCGCTTAGCATATAGCATATAGCCGTTTAGATACTTCAAATTTTTATAACGCCGGGGTTTCACATATAGGCATTTTGACGAACACTCTGAACTAACTTAAAGGATACTTGAATTTAAACTTTCGCGAGATATGTTATAACTTTTTTTTACTAAACGGTTATAACTCACGTATTAATTGTCACTTCGGGCGACATGTTTCGAACTCTTCGGGAGCAGCTCGGCGCTGAAGGTGTTGTATGAGGTCGTGATGAGGGATCGTCCTCATACAACACCTTCAGCGCCGAGCTGCCCCCCCGCCCCCGCCCCCGCGCTGTCTGCGCGTGCGTCACGTGCCTTGCGGCGGGCGGCGGGTAGTTCGACAGTGTGCAATCGGCGCGGGTCGCAGACGCACTCATCCTGATGAAGAACTCCCGAAGAGTTCGAAACATGTCGCCCAAAGTGACAATTAATACGTGAGTTTTAACCGTTTAGTAAAATAAAGTTATAACTTAAAGGATGGTCTAAAATACTCTATAACTACAGAATAGGTACTTATTAGCCAGACATCGGAATTCTCGTAGCATTTTTGAGCTGTCATAGGGACTTCTTGTGAAACTTTATCTCCCATTAATTTCCCAGTAGATACCTCCTTATTGATATTTTGGTCGAAAATTCCCCCTTTTTGGTTTTTCAGGAGTAACTCAGCGCGCGTCCATTTTAAACTGCTGCAAATCTGAGTAACTACTATCTAGGTGGACCCAAACAACATACAAAAAATTCAAGTTTACCGCAATTATTGCAATTTCAGCGTTTTAATATGTACGATATAACCAGCCTAATGTATTTTAAGCTTTAAAGAAACTAGGCGTAGGTCCAAATTCAAAAGTTCGTGTTACGACTTGTGACTATTCGAAATAAGAAGTCCTATTGTTGCACAATTATTCGTTTTATTGCTTCAAGTTTTATGGCTATTTAGCCTTACGCGGCTGTCCAAGCTATAAGTACTAGAAAACTGGCCGGCATTTAGTATTAGAACATTGCGCCGTAATTTGATTGGGTAAACGGCGCAGGGGTGGGCAAGGTCTCTCGATGCAAACTTTGTGCAAATTTTCTTCGCTTGTGACTACACGCACGCACTACACATATGATTTTTGGTCAGACCAGTATGATTATTTTTCTGTTAACCATAACCTAGAGATTTTTTTTTTGTATTTTTTCGAAATTTTTTTTTTTTTTCTTGAGGATCTTTGTATATCCAATATTTACAAGCAAAAAAAATTATAATCGTGAGTGCCAAAACGGAATAAAACGTGCACAGAATTTGGCCTGGAGCTTGGTCTATGGAGAAGGCCTTGCCCTACCCTGCGCCTTAAGAGTTTCACACGTTCAGTCTAAGCCTGGCCGCAGACGCACGGAATTCCGAACGGAAACGGAGGGGAGGGGAGTTGAAGCATCTCGGTCTTAGAGCGGGAGACTTCAACTCCCCTCTCTCCGAAACCGTATCGGAATTCCGTGCGTCTGCGGCCAGGCTTAAAGGTGCATGCGAAGTCGAGCCTAGCTGGGCAGTGTTTGCCGAGAACGCCATTACGGGGCAGCCATTAGTTAATGGACGACTCGACGGGATAATGGCGGCAAAGGGCACTTTGTACAGCCTCGTTTACACTCTCACTTGCCCCTGTTCTCGCGCTTATATCGTTTACATTTAAGACACCAACCGTTTTTGCATCAATTGATGATTGATGGCTGTTATTAAATCCTAGTTACAGTTACACATCAAAGCTGTGGAAATTGAATGAGATATTTTAGTTTTCATTAAACAATACTTAGGTGACCTAAAAAAATCCTAACTACTTCGATAAGTACAAGTAGTAAGCAAAAAGTTATTGCCTCGGTCAAACATAGTTGGTATAAACCATGAGCCATGCAGGATAGAGGCGGATCTGTTGTAATATGCTAATTAGGTACTTAGATTTTAATTCATGAGGAAAGTAAAAAAAATTACAATAATTATAACAAGGTAATTGGTACGTCTTGGTACTGAAAATGAATCTGAATATGCATTAAGTGTTTTTTTTAACAACTACAATATGTATTATACACAATCGGGTAAAATCCCCGCTTAGAATAAATAGCAGAATGAAAACTTTAAAATTGCAGTTCATCCAATTAGGTATCTGTTCAAGAGAAATGGTAAAGCATTTTTCAACTTTTTAGATATATTCCACAGGGTCGCCAGCACCTTTTGATTTCCGATCGGAAATAATGTAACAAGATTTGGTTTTAAACCAGCAACTTTTATACCAAGCTAATATTGGCGCTACGAGTTCGATTGCAGAACTAAATTTATAATGTCATCGACAGGGAATGTATTACAAATTCAGATAGTAAAGGTCACTAAGTTTATGATAATCTGAGAAACGATGTGGATAAAAAAAACTTAATTTGGCCACAATTTAATTCATTGCGGCACAATATTAATATTACTAATTTCGGTTATTTTATATAATAGAGTCTGGCTAACCAAAATTTACTGACAGATATTTACATGTTGTATCACTAATTGTCTATGATTGTTTAAATGTCTGTTGTCAACACGTTGTCAATTTATGTCAATCATTCAAATTGGTCGCGATTTATAAGGGGTTTATTGTGTTTATTTTAAATAGTATTAATAATTACTATACCGATTGAGGTCCGCGAACTATTATTTAAGCCCGTTAATAATTACGACAATGTGCGAAGTGGACGTGAAGCGTTGTATAACGAAAAACTGCAATGTTTACAAGATGTAAACAATGTAAGTAGGTTGGTGCTCTATTAATATTTTGATACTTTCAGTACTAGTTTTTGTTATACAACGACGGTGGTAAACAAGCGGACACCCCAGCCTATAGACGCTCGCAACTCCAAAGAAGGCACGTTCGCATTTTTAATATATACCCTATATAAAATTTGACGATTTACTGTGTTGACAGCAGAAGGGACAAATTTAGGTCCCACGCTCTCAACACAGTGCAACCCGGTAGCTCTGGCAACCTTGCCCACCTCTAGGAACACAACACTACTTACAATTACCTGACCTAACTAAGAACTAGACGTGTCATAAATCCTAGTTTTTCAATTTCAAGTATGGTACCACTTTTTTTCCCCTATTAGAAGTATGGCAAATATGATGTCACATTGTATCATACATATACTTTCCCAAAATCCAAACGCCATACTGGTACAAATCGTTTGGCAAAAATTTAAAAAAAATACTCTTTGACAGTGGTATGGCGGCCATTTGGCCCCATCGGAAAAGTATGGCATGGTGATTTTCGTGAACGGCTTGACGATGAACGATAGCTGTGCAAAAAAAATTAGCCTGGTACAAATGGTTTTTTCTTTTTATTGACTTGTTTTAACTAGGTCTTATTTACACTACAAATTCATTTTTTCGCCTTGTTAAAATGGTATATGATGAGAAAGTGTAAATATATGTTTTTGTCGTTGACTGTACTCCACATAGTGATAGAAATTATGTGAGCTGATTTTGAGTGCACATCAACCTACTTTTAACATGTTTCACTATAGGTACCTTAACTACGTGTGCACAGAAAATCAAAAATATTTTCTAGTATCAAAACTATACTTCCTACTACACAAAGTGTGACCATCCCAAGATTTTTTGAATTTCCCGCCAAAATTGTGTGTAATATTTCATTCGCCAAACCTAACTTGAAACATAAAATCAATTGTTAATTACTGTAATTAATCAACATAATATAAATATTATGTTAATATTATATTGATGAATTAGACTAAATAACAATTGATATCATGATTAAAGTAATACTAATTACTTAAACTTATTATGTGACTAGCGAGTAGCGACCCGCCCCGTCTTCGCACGGGTAGTTTATCTACTATAGGTATATTACTATAACCGAAATTTCTAGTCGGTCACTTTGAATATATTATTTGTACTCTTTTACCATACTAACATTCAATCCCCTTTTTAAAGACCCAAGGATGAATTTTCAAAAACGCTGCAATTACTTTTCATATAAATATTTTAACTGAGAATGAAGTTACTGACTTCAAACGAAACAAGTTGTCCATAATAATTTTCAACCCCCTTTTCACTCCTTCTAAGGGAGAATTTTCAAAAAAGCTGAAAGTTGTTTTCTTGAAATTTAATGCTGTCTATAAAATAACTTCAAGTATCTCTTTTAATTTTTTTTTTGCTGTCCATACAAACTTTCAATCCCCTTTTCACCCCTTCAAACTAATTTCCAAAAACGCTGAAATTAGTTTTCTTGTAATTAATTTCTAGGTCTTGAACAAAGTTTCAAGTTTTTTGTAAAATAAAATTATAATTATTAATAAAATTTATTTATTCTTCAATTTAGGCATATTACATGCACCTATGAATGTCAAAAAACTACCACCGATTCATAAAATAAACATATGCCTCGAGAAGGACCGGCGTAAGAAACTCGGCGAGGTGTAATTATTTCAAAACAACATAGGTACATACATACAATCTTTTCACCTCTACAGAGGACGAATATTGAAAAACGCTCAAAACAGTTTTCTTCCATTTGAATGCTTAGTCTATTAAGGGAAGTTTTAAGTTTCTATCTTAAGATGATTTTGTTCTCCATACAAAATGACTACCCCCTTTTAACCCCCAATGCGATGAATGTTGAAATAAATTATAGCCTATGCCCTATTCGATGTCGAAGCTACAATACTGGAAAGTTTCTTAGAAATCAGTCCAGAAGTTTTTGAGATTCACAAACTTTCACGTTTATAATATTATTAGGATTCGTTCTAAGTAATTGATAATTGGTACATCTCAAAAAAAACTTTAATATAATATATCTGCGCTGCGGTACACGAGTATCTTAGATATGACGACTGGCTACCAAATACCGTTCATACAACTTAGGCGACTTCCTGGATTTGTCGGTGCGGAGGCGGTACGATATGAGAAAACTGTGAAATGTCAGTGTCAGTCCACTCAGTACTACTTTTTACGGTGCGGGACGCGCGGAAGCGGCACGATGCGAAAGCAGTACTGGTCCCCTTCTGCGCATAATACTACTACTGCGCAAATGTAATATTGACAGTATTCCGTCAAGTGGGAATCATTGCGACGTCAGTAAGTTTGCATCAAAGAAGAAAATCATATCGATCCCGCCCCGCCAAGTCAGGAAATCACCTTACTTTATAAATAAATAGCGAGCGGACAAACATCCTTCTTTGAAATCGGTTGAAATACTAGTCTAGACCCTAGCCGCACTGTGAGTGAGTAAAGCGGCAATTACACTTCGTCGTTCACCTAATGCGGTCGCCGAATTCATTTTAAACTACTTAGGCCAACGAACGTCGTCTTTACACTAGTCTGTCCACCTACTATGGCGACTTGGCAGCTGTCGATCGCCGAATGCGGCCGACTAACGTGTTCTTTACACTTTTGCGGTCGCCGCATGCAGCATGCGACGAACAACGAAGTGTAGGTAATTGCCGCTTTAATTGTGAGATAGCGCCTCTAACTTGATAGCAAAACATTTGCAAACTTTGGCCACATGCGTAAATTTTGTCCACATTCTAAATTCTAATACGATACGAGTACCCAAACAACAAAACATTGTGGAAATGTGGACGCTCGGTTTTCGGCCTTGGTATATTAAGCACAAAGTAAATAGCGGCGGCGCGCGCCGGAGCAGAGAGTCCGCTCAGTACAAAGTGCCATTTTCGCCGCACGCACACAGACGTAACATTTACAGGCATTCTCGGTTGATTTCGGACGAGCTTAGTCGCGACTGTCACTGTCGCATCGCGAGTGCTAGTTGTGCGCGCGTTGATCACTTGACGTCCCCGCCGCTACGTAGGTACTTTGTGTCACGTACGTCAAAATGAATAACCGATATTATTACAGTTGGAACGTATTTTATTGTTTAAATACAAGAAAAAACTGTGCCTACACTTTCTTCAAATTTTCAAACGATATTGAAAGGTAAATAAAACGGTTTTCTCATTTTGGTAGTTAAAATACATAGGTAGGTAGGTAGGTAATTTTTTGAAACTAGCCGCTTTGATAACGACGATCAACCATTACACATTCATCTTATCGTTCGCTGGTAAAACGCCAGTATTTAAGTACTATGGTTTAGTAAGTAGGTACCTAATTAATTAGGTCTTATATTCTTTGTTGGCGCTCTCGACCGTCGCCGGTCACAAGTCACAACTCGCAGCGGGTCACGCATCAATTTATTACGGTTCCGTACCCGAAGGGTCAAAACGGAACCCTGTTGGTGTCGCCCAGACGTCCGTCCGTCCGTCCGTCGTCTGTCACAAAATTTGTTCCATAGAATTTTTAGACTTCTCATTGACCTATGAACTTGAAATTTGGTGACAATGTTTAATATTACGTATATTTTAAAAACAAATACTAATAAATCATAATTTTGAGGTTGATTCGGAACCCTAAATGTGCGAAGTCCGACTCGCACTTGGCCGGTTTTTTACCAAGATACGCTGGTTCATATTTAAATGTCATGTTGAAGAATTTTTATTATACCTACTCCTTTTTAAAATTCAGAATCAATACAGAAGCAACCCTGTGAGTCGGGCAAGTTTAGGTATGTATTTTCAAGAACGGCGGGAACGGACCTTCTGTATATTTTTTATTTTGTGGTATAAGGTAAGTTTGGCTGTTCCGGACAGTTTTGGATGTTTTAAAAGTTATTTTGGAAAAAACCTTGCGAAGGGTTAGGTAACCAATCGCAACCACTAAATAGTTTTTACCGAATATTATTTGTTCGAAAAGTTTTAGGTTTTGTGTTATGTTTAACGCTAGGGTAGCGACCCTGTTGCCTAATTTGAATCAGCACGCAGTAAAGAAATGCCAATTTTCTTAATAAAAGTAACGTACCTACTAGGTATGTAAACTACTGTATTTACTCGTAAACTCGTGTACAGCTTGTCTAATGGCAAGCAAAAACTGGATATTACTATAGACGCTCACAATTTTTAGAAGGCTCCTACACTGTCAATGGTTATTACTAGTCGTATGAAACATTTCCATTTTCAAACTGAAGCCCCCAATATCGAGCACCCGCAGCCCTAGAACAATCTCAAACTTGCGCCGTCAGACGAGAGTCGCTGAGCCAAAACCGTTCCCAGACAAACTTGCAGCGGCCTCTGTAAATATCCCGGCACATATATCTTGTATAGATAGACAACACCCATCGGTAGCTACCCACCCGGGTACAAGAGGTAAATCAAATAGACGATTGGATATATGATATATCACATTAATAAGTACTTATACTATAAAATACTACTGTACAACTACTATACTACTGTATAAGTCGTATTTATTTACGTATTTTGTAGCCACGATTGGAATGGAAACGGATTTTAAACAAATGACATTAAATTTATAACGTAATCTGGCTTCTTACAAATTTCAACGCAATATAATCAATACACCTAAGCTAGAACATAGGCATAGGCTGAACAACATATCAACTGTACTGTGTACTTACGTTTCAATACTTTTAAAATACAGGGCGACTTTACCCAAAATAATTGTTCAAAGAACAAATTAGGGTAAACTCGGACTAGTCCGTGATATGCATAATTGGAAAATCAATGGCTTCGAATAGAAGTGCCATCGGATAGCGAAACTTTTACGATAAATAATTTTGTAGCACGCGCAATAATATTAAGACCAATAATATTTCATATTGCTTGTATGTACCTATATTTAGCGCCTGCACAGTATTGAAATTTTAGGTGTTAGGATTATGTACTTACTAAATTAAGTTTAGGGTAGGTATGTATTAAATTGATATACATGTACCTACCTATTTAATAATTAGTGATAAAAAGTCCAGTCCCGGCCCGAGAAACACCAGGAGCGCACACGAACAAACCTCGAATACTTATAACAAATATTGACTGCCTGGAAAATGCTGCGGCGGCTGTTTGCCGACCTCACGTAATTCCATTCAGTCAGGCAAATCGTCGCCGTCCAACTTATTGTGCCAAGACCACTCTGGTACCCACTGCCGTATTTATTGTTCTATTTCTGCTACTTGTAAATAAGTAAGTTGCACAGGCTCTCTTTACCACTATCATGACTTTGTTATCTTTTATCCTTAATCTAAGTGATGTATCTAAGTATGATAAAACGACCCTTAAAATTGTTTGAAAGGTACTCTATATTCAATAAACAATGGCGACTGAACAATACATTTTGTCGTTAGGTATCAGATCAGATACTTCGAAACAAACAAGGTACTTAATAACATCTGACCATGAATATTGGTATTTGATTACGACTGTAGGTACCTAGTAAGTGAAGCTAAAACTCGTAAGTTAAACTAACTCGTTATAGTTGAAAACTAACCTTTGCATACCTACCATCATCATCCTCCTAGCGTTATCCCAGTACAGTTGCATCCTGAGGGATGCCTGATGGGGTCCGCTACCTAATCCCAAGATTTGGTGTAGGCACTAGTTTTTACGGAAGCGACTGCCATCTGACCTTCCAACCCCAAGGGGAAACTAGACCTTATTGGGATATTAGGCTTTGTCAAGTGAGTGGGCAACTTGACTGTTAGAAGTTCTCAAACCGCCCGATGGCCTCCAACTTGGCTTAACGACTGCTGCCATAGACAGCAACCGGGCTCAACGGCTTAACGTGCCTTACAAAGCACGGGAGCGCTCAGTTAGAAACCACTCAAAGCGGTCACCCATCCAAGTCCTGACCGCTGCCCACGTTGCTTAACCTTAGTTACCGCAAGCGGTACCCGGCGCCGCTGGGCCACGACCGCTACCACATGACCTTTAATTTTTTCTAACCTGTTCTAGTTCTGAGTTGTGCTCGTATGATAATTGTTTCTGTTTTCCACGTTGACGTGAGCTACAAACAATGAAACATTAATAAATAGTGTCGTTGTCCACATACTTTATCATGGTTTTGAACATGTTAAACAAGATTTACCAATTGGGTGTAGATAAACTACTATAATGTTATTAATAATAATTGGTACATTAGAGTGCGGAAAGTTCACAGTCATACCTATGGTGGTCGTTGGTGATGGTTACGAAAGGTTTAGTTTAGCAATAATGAAGCCCAGAACGCAATCACAACGCCGAAAATTGTTGTGACAGTATAAAATGGCCGTATATCGGTATTATATTGAATTTTAGTGAAATATACTGAATTGTATTTCTACAAATACGAAGCGACGTAATGAAATAAGGGCCAGCTTGTTTATTTATACGGTAGCGTGATGCGATTATCTTTGTTAACTGTGTAACTGAATTTCAGATGCCACATTTTGCGTAAATTTACATAAAATGTCGACTCGGTGCGTGCTGACGGCCGCCACGCCGCGCTTAATTACACATATATGTCCGTCCAAATCAGGCTGCCTCCTTCGGGTCTAACTCGATTTAAACTTGCCGCTCCCCGAGCCCATGTTAAGCCTATGTGCTACAAATTGTAACATGTTTCAACCTTACGAGTATTTCAATGTTTGGAGATTTTTTTCGTGTTTTGGAGATTACTTATTACACGAATGCATAAGTATTTATACAGTAATAATTATAGGCATACCTACATTTCTCCAATCACGATAAAACTCATCAATTCTAGGTTAAGTAAATTAATCGTCCTAGTCCTCAAAACTATAAGACGTACGGAGCTGTGGGTGACTGCAATTGTTTCTAATTTAATATACTTTTCACCACTCGATAATGCCCAATTATATATCATGCAAACCTTACCGAAAGCAAATCATAATAACCCTTGGCTTAAGCCGGGTTGTAACATTGTACCTACTGAATCTCATTATAACCCGCCGGGTAATAATGTGATTTCACTTTTCATAGTTCTTATTGTATGTCCTTAAAGTCTAATTTCGTGAAGTCCGTACGGCGGCGGGGACGCGCATGCTTCTCGGGCTGAGCCCGGAAACAAAACACGCGCGGTTTCGCGGGCTGCTGCAGCGCCAGCGCGTCAAGGGCGTTTTTAGTTACTATTATTAAGTACTGAATCTTTAGAATGCTATTCTGGAATTGGAGGTTTTTATAATATTTTGAAATTTCATTACATTTAGGTAGGTATTGAGAAAAGAAAATCACTATTTAAATGCTAAGGGTGGCCTTCCTTCCTTCACGGCCTTCGCAGTAATGAATTATAAATGAATAAATATTTATGCTCATCACTCATATAATGCCCAGACCGGGATTCGAACCCGTATCCTTGGTATTTTCTATTGTCTCGCAAGAAGTGACACGGGGATAAAACTGTTTTTGTCTTGGGCGCGCTTAAATCCCTCACTATACTCAGGACATCCGAGCTACGCTTGGGTGTAAAATCTGGAGCCCTTTCTTCCGTTTAGGATTCAATATGGCGCCCGTGACATAAAACAGTGTTTTATCCCCTTGTTGTATAATCTTCTATTCTTCTTCTTTCGTGTCGAGGTTCCTCAAACAAGGTGTGCCCAATCTTCTATTAAAAATGATATTGGCAAGTAATGTTGAAAATCCATAGTTTTTGAATTGAACTACAATAACTGAAAAGGTTCGAAATTTTTACAGTTTTTCACGTGTTACGCAGGTACCTAGCGCAACTTTTTTTTGCTTGCAAAACGTGGTGACTAGTGACAAACACTCCTAAGGGGTGCAAATAACATACCAAAAATGCAGCCTTAATACATCGCGCTTTTTTGCTTTTTTATTTTTTATAAGATTTGACTGTATCCTATAAAAATAATAAAAATTATCTATGCATGCGACACAATACTGACATCGGCACTTGACAGTTGTAAGGTCTATCTTGAAGTAACTGATATTTTTTTTCGAATATCTCCGTCTCTATCTGATTGCTAGATAAAAAAACATACGAGCTTCAATATTCGGGTGGTCAGGATAGACCCCCTGAAATCCGTCACTGTCACTATCGCAGGTGACACATATACAGTATACTTTTTACTTATCTTATATCTTTATTATTATTTGGTAGGTGGGGGTTTTCGGGGACGAGCAATCGCTCTAGCTAGGTCTAATACCCGGGAAAACGCCTATCGAAGCTCGGTCGCTCAGATATTAATTTAATAATTTGACAGCAGTGCTAATTATATTCATCCCAACTACATACGCCCTTATATAACGCGGGTGTTTAAGATTATTAATAAGAGGGATTCAATGAAAATAAAAAATACTAATATCTCCTAACTTTTCGAGTATCCTAACTATTAAATACCTAAATAAAATGAAGGGTTTAGAAAAATGAAATGTTTTCAATTAGTTAGGTATGCTAATTGGTTAATGTAATTATAATTCCTAAGCAGTTACTTGGCATGTTGAAGTGGCTCTTGATTGTGCTTTGTATAGTAGGCTGCAGAGCTTTGAGCGAGTTTCGCTTCAATAATTATACAACTCGACCTCGCCAGCGTGCGGCGCACTGTACATTCTGACCCTTGAGACAATGGCCTTTCAAAGGCACCTCTTACTTTGTTCTTTGCACAAGTAATCCTAGCCCTAATCCTGAAGGCTTAATTACTTTTGATAAAAATAAGAATACTTAGTAGGTAGGAAATATAATTATACGACTTTGTTTAAGTATTGTGACATTTGTTTTTTAACTGCAATACATGTATAATCGACATAATCGTTAACAGCAATGAAAGCAGATGAACTCTGTATCGTATTTCCAAAAAAAATGTTTACGATTATTAGGTATGCTAATATTTAAATATTATTTTCGTTTATTCGTATTTCAGGCAACTTATTATTTTCGTTAATTTGCATACGAAGCACGGACTAGGCCGCTGGGTTCAGTTCATATTCAAACAGGATAAACAGGTAGCATAAGGGTATAGGTATTATTTTAATATGGCTGCAATAATTTCAGGATTTTCAGGACCCAATGATTTTGCCACCAAATCGGGAAGTAATCTCAAGTATTTGTGCTCGAAACTTCGGACCGGCATTGGAAGCTTAGGCACGAGGGTTTGCGGAGGCTTGACTCACTTCGCTGGAATTCGATGAAAACACGCCTTCATTACCAAGATTCCTAATTATTATATGTCAGTTTGATGCAAGTGCGGAAGGTATGTCATTTTGCACGAGTCCCAGGTTTTGTTTATATTGCATGCCTGTATATTCTAAATTAAAGAATATGCTAAGTACTTAACAGCGCAATACAATTTGGAGCACAGGGTACGTACAATCCCTCGTTCATCGTGCCTTGTAATGCAAATCTTATAATATCATTTTTTCTGCCTATAGTTCCGGATGGTCGAGGTTGGGATCTCAGGATAACGACCAGGGGCCTTAACGTATTATGCTGCGAGCCGCAAACGAGTAGTCTTTGTATAAAATATTTCCCACCAGCACACTTGTGTTGCTATAAACAAGAAACACATCTGCCAAATTATAAAAATCTGCTTTTACGCTGCGCAAAAACACAAGCTTAATTTAAAAAGTAAACAGGTTATTTTTTATATACCGCTGCGAGATTTCTCTCAGCTAATTCACAGATGTGGTTAGACTAACGAACCATAACTGCCTGTTAGAATTACAAATCTTCTAATTTGGTCGCAGCTCGTTAAGGCCTGCCTGCCCCCATATTCAGTGTAAGGTTACGGGAGCATAAATATGCCCTCTGCAAACAAACGCTCCACAGAATGAGGTTCCTACATCACGGGATGTGTAATCTGTATGCTAAATACTACAAAAAAAAAAAATACAAAATAATTTATTTTCCAAAACAGCAAAACAATAGATACATTATCAGTGGCCCTCACACTAGGTCTAGCCTGTGTCGTGAGGACCGAAAGAAAACAGTTAGAAATTAAACAGTAAGCAGATACGTGTACAGATAACACAATGACCTTTAAACGCAAATAAGAATAAAATAATACAGTTCTTGGCATTTTAACTACTTACTTATACATTTTAAGGATGTGAGCGTGTGTGTGTGTGTGTGTGTGTGTGTGTGTGTGCGTGTTTGAGTGTGTGTGTGTGTGTGTGTGAGTGTGTGTGAGTATGCGTAATCGCGTGAGCGTGTGCGGCAACCAGTATTATTACCCAGTTAACGCAAGGGGATTAAAATATCTTCTGTGGCCTTGTAAGAGAGTGTGAGAAGCCATTTCTTTACTTTACTCTTTAATTCTCGAACACTCATTGCTTTAATATCCAGAACTTTTGCTATACGGTTGTATATGAATGGGTGCGAAAATTGAGGGAAGCGTCGGCCAAAGGGAGTTCTTACCGTGTCTTTAGGAACACGGAAAATTCTCTTGCTTTGCAGAGTAGCAAGGTTTGAGGAATTCAGAGTGTGGCAGTGCATTTTTACAGCTATTCTGTGAATGAATAATTGAGGAACGGAAAGTGTCTGGGTTTCAGATAAAAGTTGAGCTGTCGGATATTGAAAGGGTTTGCGTATCATTGTTTTTAGCACCGATCTTTGTGCTCTTTCTAAAGCAAGCAACGTCGTGATGCCAGCTCCACCCCAAACTGAAATACAGTATTCCAAGATTGACTTGCACAGTGCGTTATAGACTAACTGAAGGATCCGCCTGTCGGCAGAGTTGCGGAGCAGGCGCATAACAAAAATTAGCTTCCTTACACGATGTGATAGGGAAGTGATGTGCGATTCAAAGGAGAAATTTTGATCGATTTCTACTCCGAGGTATCTCACAGACTGTGTACGATCAATCGGAGTACAATCGATACTTAATTTAGTGGCTGCCTCCGGTGCAGAAGCCTTTGTTTTATGAAAGCAAATGTATTTTGTTTTATTTAGGTTGAGGGAGAGAAGATTGTTATCGAGCCAGTGTTTGATTTTATTCATACCTGTTTCAGCTTTTTCGATAACCTCAGACCAGGTTTTACCGTAGAATAAGGCAGCAGTGTCATCTGCGTAACATATAAGATCGGTATCAGAACTACCAGCACTGAATATATCATTAATGTAAAGAATAAACAGCGTTGGACCTAAGACGCTTCCTTGGGGCACCCCGAAATGGGTTGGACTTTCTTTGCTTATGCAGTCTCCGATTCTGACATTTTGCGACCTTCCAGTGAGATAGCTCCGAAACCACTGAAGCGGAAGGCCCCGAATGCCGTAATATTCCAACTTTTTTAAAAGTAATGGTACTGAAACGGTATCGAAGGCCTTAGCGAGATCTATAAATACTCCTACACATCTCTGGCCATTGTCAAGAGCAGTCGTAGCTCTTCTGGTTAGGTAGTCAACTGCATCCTCTGTAGATTTCCCACGTCTAAACCCGTACTGGAAGTCTGAGAGCAGAGCGAACCGTTCTAGGTAGATACATAAGCGGTCGTTGACAATTCTTTCCAGTAATTTAGAAAAAATTGGCAGGAGGGATATCGGCCTGTAGTTCTCAGGCGTATCTTTTTTGCCATTTTTGTGTATGGGGATCACAACTGCTTTCTTCCATATAGTAGGGAAAACTCCAGTCACAAGGCTTAGATTAAATAAATGCACTAGGGGGGTTATAATGGCTCCTTTAATCGCTTTGATCAAGGAGGACCTTAAACCATCAAAGCCTGGAGCGCTTTCGTCCTTCAACTGACTGACAAGTTTGAGTACTTCACGTTCATCAGTGGGTTGTAGGAATAGTGTGTGTTGGGTTGGATCAGACAGTTTGAGGTTGCGAGAAAGAGTGAGCTCAGTCTTATTCATACTCGAGAGAAGCTTATTAGCTAGATCTGTACCAATATTAGTAAAGTAGTCATTGCAGTGATCTATCGATTCCTGAGGGGTTGATTTATTTTTGATTAGTTCGGTTGATTTCGGCGTGCAATTTGTGTACTCTGCGATGCTTTTAATGGCTTTCCACAGGCCTTTGGGGTTGTTTTTATTATTTTCTAATTCTCTGCTGTCATGAGCAGTTTTCAATTTGTGCTGAATTTCGTTAAGAAAATTTCGATACCTTTTGTACACGAGTTTACGCATAGGGTCATCGGGGTTGTTCCTTACCTCCAAGTGCAACCGATCACGATGCTTTTGGCATCTGATAAGCCCTGGTGTGATCCACGGTTTGAGATTGTATCTTAATCTACTGGCGCGAGATTTGGATGTGTGTTTCTGAATTACTATGTCTAATGTTTTATGAAATTCTTCTACAGCTGCATTTGGGTCATTCTCGTTTGTTACGGAGGACCAGTCTTTTTGTTGGAGTTCTATAGCTATAGCTTTATAGTCAGATTTTATAACGGTACGGTTTTTCTTTTTTACATTGTCTGTTTGCGATGACATACCTAAGATTACAAGATCGTGATCCGTAATACCAACTTTGCAGACTAACCCAACCAAGTGATGTAATTTTGTCCCTATAAATATGTGGTCGAGACATGAGTCGAGTCTAGTAGGCACCGAAATAGCGGACCGAAAACCCGATTCAGCCATGAAACATAAGTAGTTACTAGTTTTTTGGTCGAGCGTATTCAATATATTGATATTAATGTCTCCGGCTATGATAACAGTAGAGTTGCCATTGATTTTAGCAAGCGTATTACCAAGGTGCTCAATTTATTTTGTTGTTTGGGCAAAAGAAGGAGAACGATATACACCAAGGATTGTAACGGTTTCCGACAGCTTAATAACAAGGCATTCGGCCTCTTCAAAGGATGGTTCGTCAGCAGTAGCATCCCAACAGTCCCGTACATAAGCCACTACGCCTCCAGCACGGTTCAAATTGTTTCTTGTGGCATAGAATCGATATCCGGGTATTTGACCAGGTTGCATTCCTCCTGCAAGCCAGCATTCTGTTAGAATAATAACATCTACGTTGGAGTCAAGTCGTTGTAAAGCCACAAGAAACGAATCGAAGTTGTGCTGAATGCTGCGAATGTTAAAAGCAAGCACTTTCAAATTATATATTTCCTTTAACGCGTCCTTGCAGGTTTCTAAGCAATTATGGACCTGACATTCAATTGCTAAAGAGTGGTCTATGTCTTTTATAGTATTATGAAGAGGCATGTTGATAATTTTTGACAATGCGACGGATAAAACTGAAAACGGATACAAAGAATGTCAGGTTCGAACTGCTTCAAAGGTGCTTTTAAAGTGCTTAGCGCTATTAGCATAGGGCATGTTTTGTTTTTGTTGCCACGAGTTGTAGGTATTATGTTGTGTATGATGATTAAGTGTTCTGTGTAGTGTATTGTTTTTATGGGTACCTGAAAATATGTAATAGAGTTGCGAATTCCATCAAGGCAAAATATAATAAATTGTGAGAAAAACACTAAAAGAAATGGCGTAAACTGATTCATTGATATCGGCGGAGACCATTGGAGCTGGCGCGTCCTATTATTCCACGGGGCCTGCCGAGGCAGCCACGGTTGCAGAGGTCTCGAAAGCTGTGGGGGTCTCAGACCGCACCGGGTTTTCATCGTCGGTTGACACTGGAGCCGCAGGGGGCCCAATGTGCTGGTCGATTTCACGTAGGGTGCGGATGTGGATTGCAGGTCTTCCCTCCGCTTTGCGAACGTAGATACAACCGTTGCGAGTCCAGCAGAAGCGAAACTTGTGCAGTGCGGACCGTTGTCTGGCGGTGTAAAAAAGAGCGCGGTTGAGTTTGGTAAGTCTTTCATTTATGTACACCTTGCCAATGGGCCCCGGTGTAATGTCTTCAGACGTGAGATTTCTTCGGCTTCTGGCGGCTTTAACTATTTCATCCCGTTTTGAGCGCCGAGTGAGTTTGACGACAATTGGCCGAGGAGGTTGCTTTTTACCCGAGCCAGTATTCTGCGCTCGCTTTGAACCGGCTCTGTGAACCTGATCTACTTCATCATCAGTTAGTGGTACTCCGAGTTTAGTGCACGTAACAAGTGCAATGTGATGCAGGTTTTCAGAGTCAACTTCTTCTATACCAGCAATTTCCAGCTCATCTTGAATGGTTCTCTGCTCGAGAGCGTTGTAGGATTGCTGAAGTTGTTCTAGAGTGTCAGTTAGCTCCACGATAGTTGACTGCTGCGTATGGACTTTACGTTCGTATTCTTTGATGGAATCTCTGAGTGAGGTTGTCACTAGGGAGAATTGGGTTCGAAGCTCTTGAACCTCTTTTCTTAGTAGAGAAATTTCTGCTTTTTGTTCCTTCAGTGCCACCACTTCTGATCTCAACAGTCTAATCTCTTTCACCAGCTCGGGCATGCCGGGGCTACTGTTAGGCAGTGCAGCTGCAGAGTTTGTTTTCGCCGATTTCGGCCGAGTCCCGCGTGCTGTGTTGACGTTTTCTGAGGCGTGGTCCGAGAGTTTCGGAGCTGCAGCCGCACCGCCGCGTAAGGGCGTGTGCGTGTTGTCTCCTTTTGGTTTCGAGCTGGTGCATGTTGGGCATAGCCACTGCTCTTTGTGCTCTTGCCCGAAGTTTTTGAATGAAGATGCTTCGATTCCAATGCATAGTAAATCGAAGTGTGTACTACAGTCTTTGCATTTCATAAATTCTTGATTGGCTATGGGCTTACTGCATCCACCGCAATTTTTTACAGACATTTTGAGGTCTTTTAGCAGTAAAGTTAAAAGTAAAAAGTGCAGCAACAAAAAATAAATTAATAAAAATAAAACTAAAAAAGGAAAAAAAAAGTCTTGCGCGTTGGGGATCGAACTTTGGTTCTCTGTTAGTGAAGTGCAATTGTATGCACTACTTGAGCTACTGGGCTATGCGGCTTATGAACAAGCGTGCGGAAAGATGATAAGGTATTGTCGATCGAGTGCAAGCCCGGGCGTGTGTGCTGGGGTCAAAGGTCCGTCTTTTGTTTACGCACGGCACTGCACGAACGGTGTTGGGTAGACTTGAGGATTTTTTAAAATGTTTTTGCACAATTTCACACCTTTAAAGCACAAGTCACAATATGCACTTAGTCCATTAGGAAGGTCAAGACTCAAAGATTGTTTTAATATATAGTTTAAACTATAATGCGCACTTTTGACACTGTTATTGAATTATAATTGCGGAGCTGTGTAGCGGTACGTGTATCTGTATCGACGCACCCCCCCCGATCCGACTATAGTGGTAGCCGTACAGGCCCAATTTCAAAGAAAAACCGCAAATCGATGTACAGTTTAGCCATTTGGCACACGCATACTAGAGGTCAAAACAAAATTTTTGACCCGCAGTTCTTAAAAAAATTTCCCTTAGGGGGGGAGAGCCGAGACATTCTTTTTTTTGTATGAAAAAAACAAAATTTTTTTAAGAAACCTATCGTGTGTAGTATCATATGAAAGAGCTTTTTGAGGCGATTCTGAAAATATACCACATCATTACATCTCAGTTATTTTTTTTAAATTAAATCAAAAATAATTTTCGAAACATACCAAGTTTGAGGTCCTCCAGACACGATACGGCTGATTTTTATTTTGTACAATATACCACAAATGATACTTAATATCCTCATATCTAACCTCAAAAAAGCAATTTCGAAATGATTTTCGGTAAGTATTTTTTTTTAATTTTTGAATATTACTAAGTGACACGGTTCTACTTTAATACCAATTTTACGTGAATTATGGAACTTTAGTGCAGATACGTTACATATTAATCATAAAATGATACGTAGTATCCATATATCCAACGGGAAATACCTCTTTAACCCTTTACCCCAAACCACCCACCCACCACCTACCCACTATACCAACTGATGACAAGGTGCAGTTAAAGGGTTAAAGAGGTATTTTCCGTTGGATATATGGATACTACGTATCATTTTATGATTAATATGTAACGTATCTGCACTAAAGTTCCATAATTCACGTAAAATTGGTATTAAAGTAGAACCGTGTCACTTAGTAATATTCAAAAATTAAAAAAAAATACTTACCGAGAATCATTTCGAAATTGCTTTTTTGAGGTTAGATATGAGGATATTAAGTATCATTTGTGGTATATTGTACAAAATAAAAATCAGCCGTATCGTGTCTGGAGGACCTCAAACTTGGTATGTTTCGAAAATTATTTTTGATTTAATTAAAAAAAAATAGCTGAAATGTAATGATGTGGTATATTTTCAGAATTGCCTCAAAAAGCTCTTTCATATGATACTACACACGATAGGTTTCTGAAAAAAAATTTTGTTTTTTTCATACAAAAAAAAGAATGTCTCGGCTCTCCCCCCCTAAGGGAATTTTTTTTAAGAACTGCGGGTCAAAAATTTTGTTTTGACCTCTAGTATGCGTGTGCCAAATGGCTAAACTGTACATCGATTTGCGGTTTTTTTAATCGTACGGCTACCACTACTAGTTTCAGAACAGCGACAGGCGACCTATATATCCTTTACTATATAGAAGGGGTACCTAAGTTGGTTAAGTGCAACAGGAAGTAATATACTGAGGTAATATAATGCTGTTGCGGTATATGAAACATTAACTGCATTTCTCATATGAACGTAATTGGGATAAAATACAAGAGGGACAGTAATATATTTCGCATGCACATGTACACTCAAAAGCAGCAATAATGGGTACACTTTCTATGGAAGTTCAATACAAACAAGGTGTATACATTATTTTTGCTCGTGAGTGTATTATGCAATTCTAGAGAAAATAAGCTCGTAAGAAACGTAAGCAATGATATATTATAGTAGGTACCACTAACAAAAATAACACTCATTCATTAAGATTCACCTTTTTATTTAATGAATGAAGCTTTTAATTATGAAGAATCTATTTTGTAACTTAGGCGGCTTCCTGATTTGTCGGTGCGGAGGCAGTACGATATGAGAAAAGTGTCAAATGCCAGTTTTAGCTGTCAGTCGACGCGATACCATTTTTTACTACGCCCCTACATTTAAATGAGTGCTTCCTGACTGGCGTGGGATGCGCGGTAGCGGGACGATGCGAAGGCGGTACTAGTACTGGGGGCCGATTTTTGAGTTTCGAACGCTCGTCTTTTCACTCGACATCTGTCAAAACGTCATAGTTTTTTGATAGATTTTAAGTGAAAAGTCGAGCGTTCGACACTCAAAAATCGGGCCCCTGATCCGCTTCTGCGCATGATATTACTACTGCGCAAACGTAATACTGACAGTATTAATGTCAAGTGAGAATCTTTGCGACGTCAGTAAGTTTACGTCAAAGAAGAAAATGTCACATATCGATCCCGCTCCGCCAAGTCAGGAAGTAACCTTAATTGTATTCTTAATTAATACTACTAGTAGGTGTGAAGTACTATTTAAGAAGGATACCTATAGATCATTTGAAATATGCCTCTGATATTTTCAAACTCCGACACATTTTTAAGGGCGATATTTTTTTTGCTTTAGCCAAAAATGTGAATTGTGACACCATATTTAATAGTACGGACATTGTGTAACTATTTAAACGTACTAATTCCACTTAGGCCTTATTGGCAGTGACCTATCTACGAAACCGGCACGGCCAGACTCCGCTTCCGCTAAGGCCATTTATTACATAATAGCATTGTCTTATTACACCTAGAGCACGAAAGCTTTATTAACACTTTCGCTAACAACAACCCGCTGGTTAGATATACTCTTCTCGAATTTTTGTTCCGAAACGGTTGGCAATATTGTTTTTGTGTAGGTACAGTCGACCAAAAAAGTGGTCTACCACATTTCGACTCTATTATGTGTAGGTACGTTAAGTCCAAAAGTGCTAGAGGACCGACTTTCTTTGCTGATGGTACAGCATCTGGGCACAATATTATGTGTACCTTTTGCCGCGCCTGATGTCATGACGCCGCTCTGCAATCTCTGCATAAGGTTCTAAAGCATCACATTCCAGAGACATGATTGATCGTGAAGTAACAACCAAAGTTTCCATTTGATAACTATTTCGTTTTCGATCGATGAACACGGTACCTACCTACTTGTGACAATTCGACCAAACCGAGACCGGAACAATGTTTATTACGAGCTCAGCACAAATATTTTTTGACGTTAAATTTCTTATTCGGTCGAATCTAGCCTAAAAAGAACAAATTCTAAGATAATTTAAGTAAGGTTTATTAACCCTTCTAATAGGCGTGTTCATTTCCTTATTCGATGTCAGTACGGCCTTAATTCTATCTTTGTTTAAGGATGATTCACGCTAGACCGTTCCGTGTCCGGCCTGTTTTGTAGTAACTACAAGAAATCAACAGACGCGCGACGGCCTTCGATTTCTTGTACTAGAAAACGGGCCGGCGGCCCGGACACGGAACGGTCTACCGTGAATCATCCAAGTTTGGCTTAGGGATAATGTCTGCAGTATGAAAACTCGTGTATAATACTCATAGATCAACGTCATGCCGTAAATGACGCTAAGGGAATATAGACAAGGTTCTCGCGTTAAATTAAAAGGTTGGTAAATCGCTTTTTCGGTTTCTTACTTTGTGAACATCGCTAGGTCTACTTTTGTTATTTTGAAATATAAACCTTATTTCAAGTGCCGTTTTGTAGCTTTCCAATTGATGCCAGGAAGCAAGATGTGAAATGGTGTAGACGATATTCGTTTTTCTCGGCCGAGCCAGGTACGCGCGCTCTAGTTTCCCTTTGTTTAAAAGTTTTTCATGACACCCCGATAGCTCATATATCACTAAATTGAGCCAAAAGTCAACAACGGTTTCGAAGAATTGTGCGCGACTCATTTATGAATATTTATGAAACCGAAAATAATAGCGGAAAGATGGAAATAATAGCGGCAGACTTCACAAATTAATTTACCTACACACACATTTCCACTTCGGTTGTCCTGATAAATTGGCTTGATAATGTGGTATATACACATAAATAAACGAAAGAATTTGCATTTGAATAACCTTTCTATTGCACAATATGGGTTTGTTTGAAATGTTTTATATCTTTTTTCGGTTACCTACTCTTTAGACTTTTTAGGGTTCCGTACCCAAAGGGTAAAACGGTACTAAGACTCAGCTGTCCGTCTGTCCGTCTGTCACCAGGCCGTATCTCAAGAACCGTGATAGTTAGACAGTTGAAATTTTCACAGATGATGTATTTTTGTTGCCGCTATAACAATAGGGGGCATGATTTTTTGCCGTTTTTATAGTACGGAACCCTCCGTGCGCGAGTGCGACTCGCACTTGTTCTTTATTTGTACTTCAACTGTTGTACTTTATTAATAAAACAAATCAGTTTCAAGATTTACCAATCGACAAAAACGGATATGAATCGCGATTTAGATCTACGAAGCAGGGAATGTTTACAAATTCAATTCACAACCTTCCCGCAGCAGAAAACCAATATGTGGAACAATTGAAAAATATTGAATAAGTACATGAAACGATTTCAGAAAACATTGATGTGGCCGGGGTATTCGTATGATGTTGTATCTGCGATTGTATTTCACGGGTCAGATATTCGAGACGCGTCGGCAATCTCTTAGACGCGGCGCGGGATGAGCAGCGGGCCCAATCCGGAATCTAAACGGGACATTACTCAGCTCGTACTTACACGGAAAACATATATGTATTCGGATACATTTTAGGAATTTTAATAATAAAATATTCATCATCTCGCTTGGCTGGCCAAAAAGAACGACTAGACGGTCTGCAACATTTCAGTCTGCCGTAGCACTAAACTCAATGATGCCTAACGTTTCGTCTCACGTACGTAGTCGTGCCAGGAATGTAGGAATGTACAACACATGCTTCCCTAACACTAACGAAGATGGTAAGTGGTTCATAAAAATGTACCTAACCCCTATTTTATGTCCTTACGTCATTAGAAGGTATGTTTTATGTTAATAGTAGCGGCCCGCCCCGTACTAAGCACAAGCAATAAACTATCCCTGGGGGTAAAATCCACAGTAAAGACTTTGGTTTATAATATATATCTAGAGGTGTGTATTTTATTAGCAATTACTTCGATACGTAGCATCGAAAACCCTAGCTAAACACTAATTGCATGTGCACATGTATACAACGTTCTTACTCGTGTAGGTACTACGCACATTAATTAATTTAATAGAAGTGTAGTTGTGGGTTAAAACTGTTTTTAAAATGAGATGCATGTCGGCTGATCTAATTTTATCTGTTAGATATAAACTAAATATATGAGACCATTTTATTACCTAAACTACGTTATTACGACCGGAGGAATAATATACTACACTAATCAAGAGCAAACGTACCTTTACGAGAAAACTACAGCATAAATAACTTTTCTAAGACTTGAGTAATAAACTTTAATCAAGACCTGGGGGCCGATTTTTGAGTTTCGAACGGTCGAATTCAAAAGCGAGCGGTAGAAAATAGTCGCACGCGGCAAATTGTCACGATTATTGTCGCATGAACCTAATAAGAGCTATTTTTGAGAGTCACCACTCGAAAGCTTGACTATCGATATTTTGCATATTGATACCGGTCATAATATATGTACCGGTTATATTGTACGATAAACGTAAATACATGACGAAATGAGTAGTCTCTTCATTCCGCTTCTTTACAACTGACACGGTTGGTGGCCGAACTAAACAATCAGTACATTACTGCAGAGGCCGTGAAGTAAGGGAAGTAGTAAGTAAGGGATTGCTGGACGAGAGACGGCCGTTTTTTTTTTTTGCGAAAACCGTCATTATACTTGATTTCGACCAATGAAGATTTTACGCAAAAAACTTTTTTTTACTTATAATTCAAAATAAATATAAAATTTGAAATCCTTATCCCTGAATTAGTCGAAATCGAGTATAATGACGATATTTCGCAAAAAAATATATGATTGGCCGCTTTTTTTTAAACATGCCATTTGAACAAGCCATGTATAGCCGCACATAAATATACCTACTAGACAGACATGGTAGTTTTTTTTTTAAATGTGCAAGTATGATTAAAGAGTCTAGTGGTGGTTGGCATTGGCAGTATGTAATTTTTCCTTTGTCAGTTTAATAATGTAAGCAAATTTAAAAATTTGGAGTAGCGGCCAATAATCTTTTTTCTTAGGGTTTTCATAGGTAGTGTAGGTAGGGCGCCATTAGCAAGAAACTTCATTTCTTCATTTCGTGCCATTAACACACACATACATGTCCGAGCATGTTTGAGAAAATTTATATTATTAGCGTAATATTAAATTCAAGTAGAAAGTAAATATATTCGGGATGAATTACTTAGTGGGTACTAAATTCTACTGATAGAATTGAATACGAGTGGTCAGTACCACTCGACTTCGAATTTTCTATCGCTCGAATGTCAAAAATAGCATGTCATCGTTTTTTGACAGATCTCGAGTGAAAAGTCGACCGTTCGAAACTCAAAAATCGGTCCCCAGGACGTCTAATCTTGCTTCTGTCTAGCGATCATGAAAATAAACACGTAGGTGTTACTTCCTTCTACCAAGAAACTCGTTGCTAAGATAAGTTTGTAAAAGTACATAACTTTGTAATTTTATTTATTCAGTATTATCAATCATAAAACGACATTTACGTTTGAAAATACTGAATTCACATTTCGAATGTGTCATGCCACATTCGAAACATGAATTGACGAACGTGGCTTCGGCTTCAATAAGTTAAATAATTTCAATTATATGCGATTAATTCCCATTTACTAAAAATAAATCACAATTGTTGGGTTCGATTAAGGCAAGAGATTTTTAAGAAATCTTTGAATGCAGATTCAATTATTTTTTTAAATAAAATGAATACTTCGTTTAGTAAAATTTCCTATCTTCAATATTTAAGGTACTATCCCACCGTGTGGCTAAGTTTTGGGAAACCCTATGTAATTTGGCACTGTCCAGCAGTTGGTGTGAAAAAACATTTTCATACTTTTAAGTAGATCATTAACTGTTTTTTTTTTTACTTTGTAAGTAGTTCTTTATTTTGTGCGGAAAACACGACGCAGTATAAAATCCTGCCGTTATTATAATTTTATTACTTCCGCAAACCCAGCTATCTCTTTTTATTCGCTAGGTATTTCCAGTTAACACACTCCCTGGAGCACAACCTTTGGAGCCATAACGCCAGGTACAGTCAGCAAAGAAAGTCCTCTACCACTTTTGGAATTTAACGTACGCTTAATAGAGTCGAAAAGAGGTAGACCACTTTTGTGGTCGACTGTACATAGACCATAGACTTTATTGTTATGGGAAAACGATCCATACCTTTTATTCGATTCGTTTTAGTGTCCGGATGAATATACTTAATGTAAATGTCGATATATGGTATATATAAAACACTTTGACAGTAAAAGTACCTAATGTAATACTACAACATTGCCTGACATTCCTAACTTTGCCTATAGAAAACACTGAGGTTTTCTGTGGAATATTTAATCAATTAACGAAAGAAGAATGCCAGCAATCGCCTACGAGGCAATTAATGCTTCCATTTAGTGAAAAATATAAGTTTTTGGGGTACACACAATTGCAGCATTTTACAGGTAAAGTATAGAAATAAATTCAAGACGTACTGATTTTAAGTTACAATGTAGTTACTCTGGAATCGTAAATGTTCTTGCCTCCATTGAATAACGATAATGTTTGTTTTGGAACTTTCCATTAAATAATGGGAACTTAGTCGTGGCTATTAATAAGGAATCCAAATTATGAGCCGATTGTGTTTTTAATTCAATACATAACCGTAATCTATTGTAAACTCTCCGTCTCCTACCATAAGGTTGTTGTTGCAATCAAACGATGGAATAACATACGACAATTTAAAGTAATGCTTACCATTCATGGCAGTGATTTGGAAAAAGGACTTAGGAAAATTGCGATGTTAAAATTAATTAGCTAAGTTTGTTCAAATAAGGGTGAAAGTTGATATCGGGTCGATTTAGGTACTTAAATCAACAATCGATTTCGTTTGGACAACCCTCCTCCTCTATATCGTTTGTATTCATATAATGTATTAACACTTTCACTGCCGACGAGTGCTACGTTCGTAGCCGATCACATGTTTTTTCCGCTTTGTAGCGAAAACTGTATACGAACGGGGATATCGACTATGGGTCCTCGTCGCTGAATGTGTTAATACATATTATTAATAGTTAAAGCACTGCACGTAAATTACAGACTCGCAACAACATCCTGCAAAAACTGACAGGAACATCCTGGGGAGCAAATGCCAATGTCTTGCGCACTACCGCCCTTTCGCTGGTATATTCCTCTGCAGAATACTGCGCACCGGTCTGGTTGGGCAGTGCTCACACCACTAAAGTCGATACTGAGCTCAACAAAACTATGCGACTTATCTCTGGCACTCTGCAATCCACCCCTTGCCATTGGCTCCCTGTTTTGTGCCGCATCCCTCCACCTGATTTAAGAAGAAAGGATGCTCTTATAAAAGAGCTTCGCAAAGTCAGGGAAAACACGAGCCTACCAATGCGAAAGGAGTTTATAAGCCCTGTGAAAAGCCGCCTGAAGTCTAGAAACCCACCATACTCCATTGCCTCGGTGCTTTCCCGGGAGGATTTTAACATGTGCCAAGAGTGGAAGCAAATTTGGACGACTGCAATCGATGGAAATTTTGGATCGGAGATCATCCCGGGCGCTATTGTGGAGGGGTCTGAACTACCGAGGCGAACCTGGTGCAACCTGAACAGACTGCGCACTGGCCACGGTCGCTGTGCCCTTTATAAATATCGTTGCGGCTGGCAGGACTCTCCCGCCTGTCACTGTGGTGCCCAGGAGCAGAGTATCCGCCACATCTTCCAGGAGTGCCCAGCTACTCGATATGTCGGAGGGCCTCCGGAGGACCTGATCAATTTAAACGACGAAGCTCTCAAGTGGATTAATTCTCTGGAGTTAGATTTATGATCTTCTGTATCTACTTTTAAATATGCCATACGAATAAATAAAATTAATAGTTAAGACATGAAACAAAAATGTTCATTATACAAAATCTCGTGTAATGCAAGCTCACGCGCGAGTTAAACTGCATGTTTCTTTTTTGTGTTCTAATTGGTAAGAGACAGTCTAAATATATCGCGGGCGAGACAGTCGTGCGCTAGCTAGGTATATTAAAATTAAATTGAAATTAATTTATTCATGACAATGACAAACAGTGTTGATAGAAAAACTTAAGACTAGCATTAAAATTAAATTCAGCAAGACTTAAAACTATAACGATAGGCAGTGCAGGAAAATTGCACATTGTTTTACTTAAATATTGAAATATAATGTAATGATACAGTTCACTCGCGTCTTTAAGGCCGAATATCGCTAAAACGTAGCTTATGAGTATGACTGAGGAATATGTCGAGTCTAGTTTGAAATATGTCGAGACGCAATCTGTGCCGCGCTTCAAAAGCTAGTTCGTCGTACAGAGACGCTCAGTCAGTGGCTTTGCTGCCAAGAATTAATAACAAGTCATATTTTCACGGTTTGCAATAAGTCGTGTGAAGTGGATGTGAACTCGCAGTTCAATGTGGTAGGTTTATACCTAAAATATCAGACATATGAATATCAGAAAATATAGTGCATTATTCGCACTGACCTAACCCACGACAAATATTTACCAGCGACGCAAAACCGTTTGCCAGCCATTTACAAGGACTGCACAAGTAAATGGCATGGCTCCCACGTTTCTGCCGCCAGTAATTGGAGGTCATTCGAAGCTATTCACTACTCAACGTAGTCTGAAATTTACTGACGACGTCGGTTCATTTTCAAGTAGCTAATCATATATCGTGATTTGAAGAGAATTACGTTTGTGTTCGGATATATGCTTAATTTGACACTAATTGAGGTCGTGTATGAAACTACTCAACAGTGAGTACTCAATACCGATGTTTAAAAGAATTAATAATTATAAATTACTTCACACGTCTTTCATCATTTAACTCATTTAATATCCTGTTGAAATTTTTAGTGCCATGATTTATCCTCTTCACAAGTGAAGCTCATATTAGACGAAAATCAACACGAAACAGGTTTCGAGTTAAGGGTTACCAAATATCTTGACCCACCAGAAACTAGGAAAAGAAAGATGAAATTGTCGATTGTACATTTTTTTTCTAATTTGCTTTATGAATCCGAAATAATTATTATCTGTTCATGGAGGGAAGGTGTATTCCCACAATACTGTCAATATCATTAGAAAATTGCGTTGACACCGTAATTAATACGCACTAGTTCTGTGAGATTGGCAGATCATGTACAAATTGTACATCCTCGCTCACTGAAAATTAAACCTTTTCACTGTTTTAAATCACTCGCCACTGAAATAGACCCGACAAACTAGAATACGACACGTATCAGACGCATTATAAATTGCTGCCCAATATTCGAGGACATGGCGACAGCGATGGGTGTCCTGTGGCCGACCGAGCGATGGGTGTCGTGTTGCCGCCTCGTTATCTTCAGCCACGAGCGGCCTATCGCTCAATTCCTCGAATCACGTATTATCTAAACTTATATTTGATTGAATTACAGTATCTAACAAGAGCTCAGGTTTGAGTAGTGAAATTAAATTAAAAACTTTTTTACTACTTGCCAACACCGTCAGTCGGAATACTTAAGTAGAATAAGAGTGAAAGCAAGAATTTGCAATAGCATTCCTGAGTGAACCTTTTTTTCAATGACAGTTTAAATAAGAGGATCTTGAGAAAGCGCGCAGACAGTCTCCGTCTGAGACGTGAGAAGCATAGACGGCGCCACAATACCTGTCGTGGCGGCGAGCGAATTCTGTTGGGCTGGGAGAAGACCGTTGCTACGAATTGTATACCGTTACGGTTAGTATATAATTATCTTCTTTGGCTACGGCTACGTACTTAGCGATAAGGTGACCGAAAAATAGGATAGCAGCTCTGCACTTTCACTACCAAGACCCAGTTAGCCGGGATTGCGGTAAGTGTTCGGTACAAAACGGAAATTCATGTTACGGGCTGATGGGCTATTGTACAAGTACATACGCTACGAAAAGACTGACTAGACCTTAAACCATTTGTTATGTAAGACTGAGAAGTTTTTAGTGAATTATTTTATAATTTTTCAAATTAACTTAATTGCATATTGAATAAATAATAAAACACATTCTAATGCTCACGGTTCTATGACGCTCCAATAATTTGTTATGAACTTTTCTTAACTGCGAACTCGTCATAAAAAATACCTGTTTAAATTTATTGCTACGAGTATCAAACAAACTACGAGTAAAATAACTGACTTGGTTATTGTTATTATAAGGCGACTTTCAGCCTACGAAACTGACTCACTAATTAGTTTGAATACATAATTAAACGTGACATGAAATTATGGATTATGTAAAGTAATTTATAAAAGTTCATGAACTTTAGTGAGACTGGCATTGATGACTCATATAGGTACCTATGGAGATTTAGGTTTACATATTTCACATGCTGCCTAGCCCACGTCACACCTGTGACACGCGAAGGAACGTAAGTGGTAAGTGTGGGTATGTGTGCGTGCGCTGTCGGTACGCGCGTCAATTGTTTGCGCGGGTGCGTAGCGCGTGGCGCGGACGAATCGCGAGAGGCGACGGCATCCGATCGACACCAGGCGGGTCTCAGGGACGAGGTAACTGACCTCGGTACGGGGGGTTCGTGGCAATTCTGTATGTAATACTATTCTGTGCCCACGTTTAGCGCTTTGTAAGCTATGATAGGACTCATAATCCCCATAAATTGTAAATCCTCCTAAATAAATTTATGTGATAAGTCTAAGCCAGTAATTTATAATGCAAAATCGGAACGCATTTTTTTAGCCGTCTACTGTCACCGAGATGTCATGACATCTCGGTGACGCGTATTACATTGGGCTGTTGATGGATGGAGGTTAGCTTATTTCTTCCCAAGGTTTGATCTCATGATAATACACGAGCTTGGTATTGGAACAAAAACAATCTTTTGGTCTCCGCGTTGCGTTGTGACATGGTCTAAGAAAACAAGGCCTGTCACTGTCGACGCCATACACACAACCGCTTACCATCAAGACGAGACTCTCATACTATAGGGCATGAACGCGAATTGACAGCAATTGTAATGTAAATCCAATACTGCCGCCATTATCCGCCTTGAATATTCCATACTATCCTCGGATATCATTTTTTTTGTACTGAGTTGCGCGAGCCAGATCCATGGGCTCTGTGGCAGTAATTACGTAGCTTGTGTCACCAACACTACTAACCGATATACCGGAAGGACATAGGTACCTGGCGTAGTATATAATAGTATCATGCGTTGTGAGAAGCGATACGATATCGGTCGCGCGTATGTCATTGCAAGCTGTGGTGATTGCAAGATGCAGCTCTAAACTAAGCAATCCTTCGCACCTATGCGGTGCTACTGTGTCTGTGCGGTTTGTCCTTCGGGAATCTGAAGCTACCTAAAAAACGTAACCTGAAACCTGAAACTAACCGATCCTGGAACCTACTAACCTGCGAAAGTTAGGTTTAAATTGTGGACAATCTTACACAAGAAATGTCTGGCCTAAATGGAATATGGTCATGATTTACTTACGTCGGTCGTTTTGATTTTCTTAGCTGCCTACCATGGAATTAAGTGATCAAATATTTTTTCTGTCGTAATTAGTAGGTGACATAACAGGCATCAACCATCGAAACTACATTCGAATTTTCGCTAAGTATTTAATGCCATAGGTAACGGTGACGTTTGACACTGACCGGTCAACCCATAATGGCCTAGAACCAAGGCCAAGGCTTCAAATTTAGCCTTATGTTTCTTTATCGGGCCTCCGTATCGGGCGAGGTGAGGCCTCCACCGGAAATAATACCCGAACACACGCGAACTCTGCTTTAATCTTACATTTCCTTCCACCTTTCATTATCCTGGAACGATATTTGGTAATATAAAAACCGTTTCTATCAAAATGGCGAGATGCGTCATTTACATAAGCACCGAGGATGTTAGAAGGCTTGCTCGTAAATTCGTGTTTTCACGCACAATTATCGAGGTCATGAGAGCCAATATGCTTGTATACCTCAAAAGGAGAAAACTGGCCAAGTGCGAGTCAAACTTCGCACATACAGGGTTCCGACCTACCGCAAAATTAAGTTGGTTGGTCTTCGCGCCCCCTTTTAGCTTTATGGGAGCCCCCTTCAATGAGTTAAGGAGTAATGAATTTTGATTATTTGTATGAATTTGGACCACCAAGATGCCACTGTGAAAACCGTTTGGCTATAAACCTGTGTGACAGACGACGGACGGACGGACGGACGGACGCGTGAGTGACAGCAATAAGGTTCCGGTTCGGTAACACAACACGTGGAGGTATTGAGGAAAACCATATGTTCAGGTATAGTCCCTTGAAGCTGTGAAAAAATCAAACTTCTCAGGTAACGTAAATAAAACATACGAACGTTTTTATGTCCCAAAAAACGTTTATTTCGACACTGATGGCCAATCAAATTTTATAGGGTACTTTCCGTTGACCTAAAACTATGAAATTTGGAAAGTGATATCGTTTTATCAGGGGAAAAATCTAAAAACTACCTAATTATACATTTGTAATAAAATCATTAAAATATATAGTCTTTGTTTTAAGTACCTACGTAATCAATCATTGAGGTTAAGCAACGGAATGCGCGGTCATTAATTGTATGCCCTACAGTACGGACGGAACCATTGATGGGCGAATCCAACTCGTACTTGTCCGGTTTTTTAGCCCATTAGACATTAATGACGAGGTCACGACACAATGCGTCAGAGGACTATGGGCGAAGTTCGCCACTTGGGGGAAACATTAGCTGAGCCCTTTTTAGGGTTCCGTAGTAAACAAAGAACCCTTATAGTTTCGCCATGTCCATTTTCCGTCCGTCCGTCCCCGGCTTAGCTCAATAACCGTTAGTACTAGAAAGCTGTAATTTGGCATAAGCATACATATCAATGACGCCGACAAAACGGTAGAATAAAATTTTGCCAATGTTTCTGTCGCGCTGACGCTTCGTCACAATCAGTGCGATAAGGACAACGCAGCTCCGACTAAAATTCCTAAGTAAAAACTCAAAAACCGAGGTTTCGTTCTCGACTGTTTCCTCCGTTTCCTCTTCCGAAATGAGACAAATCGTTTTTTTTTTAAACTTAATGAAAAGGAAATACGTATGTATGTGTCGGGATGTTTCGATACCTGCACTTATTTTTGACACATTCGTATAATAGGCACATGCACTGTTTGAAGCAACCTAGCACTAATAAATATAAGAATAGACACAAATAATGATAATATTAATCTACAAATTTAGAAATAAAGGAAAAATTGAAAAACTTAAGCACCGAGCAGGATTCGAACCTGCGACCTCCCGGCACTCGCGGCCAGTCGCTCTAGCCAACTGAGCTATAGGTGCGATTACTACCCGGCTTGAAATTCGTCAATCCTTCCTTCATTTATACAACGCCTTAAGGGAGGCGTACAGCGACATCTACCAGAAGACTCATGCTTCATTACGGCACTAACGTTACAAATTATGTTGAGAAATCGCATACAAAATTAATATTAATCTAATTCGAAAAAACCATTAACCTACGGTATGTATGGCACAAGTGAGGAAACAGTCGAGAACGTTTGTATGGCAAAATGCTCACTAATATTTCCTCTGACACATTTAGCGCTGAGGACGCGATATCGGGTTTTCCGTTCGTAGACAGTTTTGGCTGAAAAGCCGAAAAACATGTTATGAGCTACGAGCGTAGCGCGTAGCACTCGTGGCAATGAATATGTTAAGCTGCTACGGACTATAGATTCAGATTCAGATTCAGATTCAGATTCAGATTATTTATTTCTCAATAGTCATATGGCATGGTTTCAGTAATTTCAGTATACAGAAAGCAGAACATATACACCTACTGAGATCGTCAAGGTATTATACAATGGGCATTATTGTTCTAGATATAATTACATTATTCATATATGTCACAAGTTATGATTAGTATTTCAAGTATATTAAGGTTATAAAACAAATGTTAGTGACAAGTAGAAGGATACATACAATAATTTTATTGATAGTCATAGTCTAAAAATTCCTTAATCGTATATATTGTTTTAGTGAGGAGAAGCTTTTTGACACTGTGACGGAAAGTATATGGCGTAGCGCTACGAGTATAGACTAGCAATGATTCAGTTAAGGGAGGTATCCCCATTGCAAATGTCCCGCTCTAATACGCGTGAGTTTGCAATTAACCATTCCGCTCTCTACGGAAACTCTGCGCGTAGTTTTCGTAAACATTTAAACATAGTAATTAAACCAATCATTTTTACAAAGCAAATCCTACGAATTTGTCTATAACAATTTAGGGTCTTTAATTGAATAAAAAAAATGTAAAATATCAGTAATATAGTCGTAATATTGAAAAAACATTCCAACAAGGGGTTTTTTGAGATTTTTTTCTATCGAGTGAAATTCATCAGATCTTGTAACTGACTACGATTTTTACTAGACAAGATACTTATTATGTAATATTTATATATATTTAGAATTTAAGACACTATATTCTATGTCACAGATGGTTTAAAAAAACTCAAAAGTGGTAAAACCCAGCCTTAATACCACGACGCCGACAAACAAACATACAGTATACAGCCTGATGGTAGTAGATATGGCACACACTGCATATTGAGACTCCTCAAAAGATTCACAAGATTTAATTACTCATAGACATTTATCTCTGGCGTACATTACAAATGTGTTGTCCCAAAAGAAATATATACCAGAATATATGTATAATTATTTTTGGACAATCTTATACAAATCGAACTAATTTCAAACTAAGCAAACTAAGCAAAGCTTCTACTAGAGGAGAAGATATACATACTTACATAAATAGATAAACACTACTCAGGAACAGATATTCGTGCTCATCACACAAATAAACGCCCTGACCGGGATTCGAGCCCAAGACCTCCAGCTTCGTATGCTTCGTATCACATCCAACTAGGCTAAAGAGGTCAACAAAATGCTTTTGTTATTTCCAATATACTTTTGTTTGTCCAGTAAACAGATTTTATGCTTCATAAAACACTAATAAAGAGAGGAGCCATGGATATTAAAGTTTATGAGAGCGTGATATCAATGCGAGTTAGATAAAGTCCACTTAAGCGTCGTCAATAAAGGGATTATCTCGAATAGGCGATCGCCAGCTGACACTTGCGAGGTTTGGTATGCTCTAATCAATTTACATAAAGAGCTAGACCAAGATATATAATATATATAAATACCTTATACAAAGCGTGAGTGCAATGTGGGCATAAGGCTTGTACTTACTTACTTACTACGCTGGCTATATGACCCAAAGAGGATCTTGGCCTCTGACACAAGAGAACGCCACTCTTCCCTGTTGTGCGCCACCTCACGCCAGTTGGGTATACTGAGGTTGGCAAGGTCTTTGAGGGCTTCGTCATTCCAGCGGTATCTAAGGCTTAAGAACAAAAGAACAAAAAACCTAAGGCTTGTAAGAACAAAATATTTATTTTATGTTACCTACCTATTCTTTTTTATTAATTACCTACTCTATAAGTATAGTACTTGGTAATTCAAGGATTTTGTGGAACTAATTTATGAGCAGATTCAGTGTTCCATGGAGTGTGATTAATCCGTTGGTATGTAGGTACAATTACTTATATAGCTACACTAGCCGCATTATTACGAGTAATATGGATCACAATTCAATACTATTGTGCTCCATAATCACGTTACTTATAACGAATGTAGGTACGTAATGAAACTAACCCCTAATGATAATGTTATAGAATATGAATTCTATAACAAAATTATTAAGGTGATTTTGTTTTAGAATTTGAATTTTATAACAAAATTATTAGGGTGCCTTTTAACCAGAGCTATGCTATGCTGCGAGGATGTGATAGCTTTCCTTTTCCACCAACAGTGCTATGCTATGTAAACCAATGAATATGATTGGTGGATATAATCAAAGAATCCACAGCAACGTAGCATACATAGCACAGCTCTAATGGAAAGGCACCATCATCATCAAAACTTAAGAGCTTCGCTCTTGTCGGTGGAGTAACCGCCACTCTTCTCTATTCATTGCCAGTTTCTTGACTTCCCCATACGACCCGGCAGCAACTTCCTCTTTCACTTGATTAAAGTAAGTCAGTCTAGGTCTTCCTCTTCCTCTTCTGCCTTCAATTTTGCCCTCTAAGATATTTAAGAAGAAGCTTTTTAAGCACCCTTACTCCTAATCCCACTTTATATATGAATTATTTTTTCAGTTGCTTCTTTAATTTTCGGGCTCAGGTTGGTCTTAATAGTACATTACTTAACAAGGGCGGTAAAACAAAGAATGTCTCATATCGCAAGTATTTGACGCCCGAGCCGAAGGCAAGGGCGATAAATATGCGATCTGAGGCTTTCTTTATTACCGCCCGTGTTAAGTACACAATTTTATGTCACCCCCTGGCCAGGAAGTGGAATTTCCCGCGCGCGGAGCGTGCGGTAATTGCCGCTTTATGGCCAGGTGTGACATAAAGTAATTTACACGTTTTCCCACATACGTTCAAATTTTAATATCATTATCACTCATCGGTAACTTTGTAGAATTAACAAGTACATTTAATGCGCTTCTTGTTCTGAAATCAGCGGTATCAGTATACAAGCCAACCAATTATGAAGTTATTCATATTAGATAAGGGCAACCACAATAAATTACTAGTATATAATACAACCCTAGTTTTGAATGGCAGCTTAAATAACTAATTGGAACGCTGTAAAAACCGCAATTTGAATACAATCTTCAAATGCATTAACGGTTCATGGATAAACTCAAACAGCATTGTCTGAACTCCTCTCGAAATTGTTTCATTGTTATCAAATACACTCCAAACTGTCTTATTTCTGTTTCCATCAGGAGAAAATCAAGTGACCTCTTTATGAATAAATGAAGACCTTGTTTCATTGGAGACCTTCGCGACAGCGATTACTCTGCTGCTCACAATATCTAGTTTAATATACAAATAGAATAAGAACCCTACCAATATGGATAGCACTTAGCTCACTTGTTTTGAAAATTACTGTAATTTAATATGGCCAACGAGTTAAGGGTGACTCATTCCATTCTGAGGCGAACTCGAGCCGAGCCACGTTCGGGCTGACAGCGTCACATGCCTATGTATAAAATGACAGCTGACAGAGTTCTGGTGGTGGGTATAGTGCGCGCCATCCACGACGACGCGCCCCTCCACAGCGAATCTCATACTAATCTGTGCGCAGTTGTACGGCTTGGGCTGTAGAGGGGCGCGCCTTCGTGGATGGCGCGCACTATAAAGATCGTTCCCGGGACTCTGTCCCGTGGTCCAAAAGCTAGCGGTGGACACCCCACCCCAGGGGACATACCCGACTCGCACGTCGCTGCACGTCGAGCTTCTCTCGTGGTGAGTGGGATCCGTAACGGATTTCCCCTGGGTCAAGAATAAAAAGGTATAAAATGACAGAATAACGCGTTGCGTTATTCAGGGTTTCGACTTTTATTGCCTGATTATCGGCAAGATGTTTGCCGTTAATCATAGAAATTATAGGGCCACTAAATTCTAGAAATAAACAAAGAAGCTTTCTACTAGTATTTTTTTTAGCAACCTTGGCCTTAGAAAGCTTATATCGTCATCATCCATTATGGGGTGTACCTAACCTTTATTGAATAATCCAGAGTTCAATTCACCAATCACCGTGATTTACGTTCACGACCGAACAATCGTAGAAAGTAGAAATCAATACCTAATGATATTAGAGTGGTGCAGGACCAGTCTTTGCGGCACTCTTTGAAAGAGCCTGTCCAGGGGGGCGATTTTTGAGTATCGAACGCTCGAATTTTCACTCGACATCTGTCAAAACATCATAGTTTTTTAACAGATCTCGAGGGAAAAGTCGAGCGTTCGACACTCAAAAATCCGCTCCCAGTAATAGACGTCTTTCGGCTGATATGATGATGATGACGATGAACGAGTTGTGTAGAATATTATTATATGTAATTCGATCAGTTCCAACGCTAATGAGTAAATTCGTTGGTCAAAATCTATTTTGACTGGAAGGGGGCCAATGACCATAAAGGAATTATGGTTTATATAAATATATATATATATAAATATATATTTAAAAGGTGTAAAATATTTTTTGAATCATTCTCAACGAAGTTATACAACAAATCATGTACTGTTATATTGTCCTCTTTATTTGAAAGTCGGTACTTAAAAAACCATCTAGCACAGAGTGGACATTTACCGGGGACCGCAGGAACCAGTCCCCGACATGTGTACCAAAGCAGGGGGTTGATGTTTGAGTGTCGAATGCTCGACTTTTCACTCGACATCTGCCAAAACATCATAGTTTTTGACGAGTGAAAAGTCGAGCGTTCGACACTCAAAAATCGGCCCTCAGCTCCGGGCTCTCCGAACTTCGGACCGGGTGTCACTCATTATACCAAACTCGTCTCTGTACTTTAGACAACTGACAGCTCGGTAATGAGTTTGCGAACTAAAGGTTTTGGAATCTCTCACTATGTTATTTTTATTAGAGTACTTTTATCTTACGAGCGCGGGTGAGCCATGGTTGTGTGTGTGCGTCAGCGTAGGATCTATGAGTTCACGTTCGCTATGTGTTCGTATGTGTCACAACTACAACAATGGTCAACCCGCGCTCTTGAGATAAAAGTACTATAACTGTACAAAATACGTAGATTTAGGCGCTTTAATGATTAAGTCGGAAACAAAAGAACAGTTCGGCTCCGAACGTCCTAAAATAAATTGTTTCATGGAAATGAAACCAAACAAACTGAGAAAACATTTCAGCAATTCTATTCGTTGAAATACGTTACTGACGGACGTATTGACTTTATATCAATTTATATGCAATCATATTGAATGTTGCTCTTCTGCTCAAGCTAATATCGTGAAGTAAAAGTATACGAGTATATCGTTAAACTTTGCTTGTCGAATTAATTTAATATGACTGATTATTTAGCCCATATAGAGAACACACACTTGACGCACTGCATGAATGAAAGCGATGGTGTCAGGTCTTATTCGAATTGAATTGATTATCGCATTTAAGGGCCTATCGTGCGGGGTAAATTCTCAGCGCCTGTCAAATTTAATTTTTTTTAATAATTTACCCAATTAACCCACACATGCATTATTCACGCACACTACCTCATTTTGCTGGGTCGGGTCATTGACCCATGTTTATGTCAACTTATGACAATATAGATTTTGAATATTTAAAGATTTCTTGGTGCATAAGAGAAGTGTAACAAAAATCGTCAAGTTCTGATCTGTAACCAAAACTCAAGTATTAGTTGTATCTGAAAATGTCTTGAATTTGGAATTTGTGGTAGTAAAATACTCAGTTCCTTGTTTATAAAATAAAACTTGTCAAACCCCTGTTTTGTAAAATATATTTTGTTTTGCCCTTTCCTCACAGACTCATTTTTATACAACTTAAAACAGAGAAAGAATTTTCCTAATCGGTTCGTGCATGTTATGACTGTTTTATGTTTATGTCTTAGGTACTTATTTTGAGAGTTTACTTGGTGATTTTCATGATACGAGTATATGTTGTACCTTAAATAGGTTATTTTAAGCAAAACTTTTCATAAATTGATTATTTTCTGTTTATCAGTTGGTTAACTCTAAAATGGACACTGATTTAATGCGAGTTTTAAGAGAAGAAGCGGTAGTTTTATTACAATATATATAATAACTACTGAAACTATTTATACGGCACGGGATAACTGCAGCAATCCTTCCGTGAACCTTATTGCAACGACATAAGGTTCAATAATGGTTAACATTGCGTCTATTTTCATCAATAATAAATAGCAATTATTATTATTTGCTATTCGTTTACTATAACGTCGAGACAATTATTGCGATGCGACATAAGTACTTACTTGTACAAAATCAAAGCAACGGGATTTCCAACGCATGTAAGCTTTAGATAGAAACTAGCGCAGTTTAATATTATAAGTAATTACTGCATATTTGTTTGTTAGACATCGTCATTGTCACCACATCCCCAACAACTACTTGGTTTATTATTTATAAATGAAACATAGGTTTATTATGTTCATTCTAGGTATAATTATATTATGACCAGGCGGCTTAGACTCTACACAATTTAAATCCACATCACTCAAACTGGCGAAGAAACTCCGATATTCTTTCTTCTGCTTCCGCTGCAAGAGAGCACTCTAGATCTGTTTCTTGGTATAACGCTGATATTTTATAAACTTCTGTTCAAAGCACCATAATAATTGTGCCTGTTTGTACAGATTCTGGGATATGTTTTGTTTATGCAGATTCTGCGATATATTTAGGTAATCATTGTTTGACGTGAAAGCGCCGTACATATACACATAAAATATAACATTAGATTCGTTAAATTATTGAAATATAAAAATACAATTTGTTTACAAATTTTAATTTGAAATATGATGAGTGACATTTAAAATGTCATAACGTTCCGTTCTGGGTGGCCAATTTATAAAAAGTAAATTACTTTGAACTGAAATACATCGGTAACCTTTTTACGTTTAAAATGCCTTTTCGTAAAGGAAATCATTATAATTTAGTTGCATTAGTAAACATTGGGGACCAAAGATTGCATTTTTATGTTATAACGAATGGCTAATACTAAAAATTCCATGTTAAAAGAATCTTCAATAGCCACACGTCAACATTTATTTACCCTACTTCAATTAATGTAATCTTTGTGTGTGGTATCCATTTTGTATTTGTATACGAGCAAGCTGTCAAAAAGCGTGTTTTTATGAGATGTCAAACTGAGAAAAGCAGCATACGTCTGCTCCCATTGAGGGCCGGAGCCCATCTGCCGGCAAGAAAACTACGGCGGCCGGTCAAATTTTCGGAATTTCCTTTGCATTGTTAAAAAAATCTCCAAATTTTGCAAATGTTAAACACATACGACCTAGATAACATGTAGTTTTGTTACTATTCAAAAATTGAAGACCTTTCATAAAGTATTAACGTTGTAGTTTGCGTTTATTTCCTTTAGTAGAGCTAACTTTGGATTGAATTTTTATGAAGAAAACTATAAGTAATTGTGTTTCTGAAACACATGACGTGTAGAGTGTATCCTTAAATATCATATATAGGAATTACAGAATTCAAGCTTTAGTAATAATAATACAGCAAGTGATCCAACCATCGCAATTATTCAGAAATTTGCTCGGTGCAGTCTTAATTTAAAGCAGTGCTAAACGTTTGATAAAGCAGGAAGCCCTCGGGTATTTTAAATACAATACGCTAAGAGCAGACTGCATACCAACAAATGTTTGCAATTTAGTCAAAAACGAATCTATTTTTTTTATTCCCGTTTACTCCTATTGGCATTGCCGTGGGTTTTAGACGCGTTTGTACCTTTCATAACCGACTTGATCTGTCATTAATTGGATAAGTTATTCGAACTTATCTTACTAGGTTGAATTGTCACTTATACTTGATTTCTCCAAACATGAAAAAGGACACAATTGTATGAACTCATCACACTTCATTCGTGTTACTGTTAGCTTTACCTGATATTTAGAATGAAATGTGATTTACCCAAGCTCAAGTGTAGCGGGATTTATTTCGGCTACCATTACTTGGGTTACATTACAATAGCGCCCTACTTTATTTGTAGTTTAGTCTGGCGTGCACACGTTCGTAATCGCATAGACAAGGGTTTGCATCCATTCGCAAATACTAATCAAAATACAGAAGGTCATGGTTTAGACGCATTTTTGTGATTGATTGCGTTTTTCGATATAGCTAATTGTTTTTTGTATCTATTTGAATGTTATATTTTTGTTATGATTTATTTCAATTTGTATATAATTTTATTATTATATAATTAATTGAAAACTATAGAAAAGCATATTAACTAACAAAAATAAAACTAAATACACCTAAATTGAAACCTAAATATAAAACTAAATTAAATCTAAAAAAGGCCCCCGCGGCATTGTGCCGAAGATACTGGCAACATTTTTTTGTTATATTATAACTATAGCTTTTGCCCGCGACTTTGTTCGCGTGGAACTCGTTCATTTCAGGCGCTTACCTAGTTATGGCTCTTCCATACAAACTTCGTGTTATTATTAATCACAATTAATAGTAAATTAAAGAAATGAATCAAAATTGTAAAAAAGACGTCGTATATAAAAAATGTGTTTTTTTATAGTCGAAATATAAATATAAAGCAAAATATAATTGTCATGTTTCAATAAAAAGGAATTGTATAGCAACTAACTTTGTCCATAAACGCAATATTTCACACGACACTGATTGACGTCACATTTCATCGTTAATCAATATGGAGCGTATTCAGTGCTCGAAAACTTTTCGTTTCTCTGAGTTTCTCGATCGTCTCTAAAAACTGGTTCGAATGGCACCGTAAAAGCGAATTATTCAAATAGCTATTCATACGTTAGTATTATCCATCACGAAAACCATATTAAGCACCGCTCTAACATTATACACAGTTAAAGGTACAAACGTGTAGGGCTATACCATTGTTAATTATGCTTAAATAATGAAACTTCGTGCACAATACGTGGGCCACATTTTCAATCAATCTTTATTATTTTAGTTTTGGCCGCAAACTAAAATAATATCGTCGAAAAGGACCGAGCGACCCTTATCACATCACACCCATTTATGGAACTAATTGAAAGTTTATATGTGAGATTAAATTAATAATAACACAGTAAAATATTGGGATAAAATTCGGGATTTTATTGCTAAAATAATCTTCCAAACTAATTTTAAATCGAAGCGATTCATGGATAACAAGATATGACCCTAATTCATGGACTACCAAAAGAACTCACAAGAACAAGTAATCGGGACCCAAGAACGTCACTTTTGTGATTACAAGTAGGTACCTACCTATATTTTGTACAATACCACAAATCTTGAAGGAATAGCCAAGTCATTAGCGAAGTATCTGCGCGCGAAGGACGAGACGCGATAGAAATTCTGAATTAATGACGACACGAAATTAAAAGTTGGTTGACAGTTCCCCACGGCGCCAGTAGCCGTGGCAAAGAGCCATCAACCGCAAACTTATCCGCGAGACATTATAATGAAAACAGCTCCCAGAAAACTCTTAAGGCCCGACCTTCTCCGAAATGTTGTCTACTCGCTGGCTGGTGTTGAAAGAATACTTAAAAACGCCTCTTCGCTAGCTAGGCTAAGTGTTGAAAGGATTCTCAAAAACGCCTAGATCGAAAAATTTATATAGCTTGGTCTCATTTCTGGAAAAACTCATTTAGCTTAGAAAAAATACAAATACCCGTCGCTCGGTCTTTGGGGACAGTACTAATAATTATCTTAATAAGCCTCGGACTTAGGTATAGGTAAAGATCACTCCGGAACAACTCTCTTCACCACTACACACCACACACCGTCAAATTGTTGTTAAAGCTCGACCATCACTCTCTTCACCACTTCACACCGTCAAATTGTTGTTAAAGCTCAACCATCAACAACCCTCTTCACCACTTCACACCGTCAAATTGTTGTTAAAGCTCGACCATCAACAACCCTCTTCACCACTTCACACCGTCAAATTGTTGTTAAAGGTCGACCATCTCCATAACTATGTGTATGTCTTGCTCGCTTGCTAGTTTTAGTTCGCAAAAAATGCTAAAATCAGCATAGAAAAAGTTTTTTTGTCAAAACGGATAATTCATTACATCAAAAAAGAAAGGAAACCAAGTTGTTGTAGGTATATTATTCGGCAACGAAGATTACAATACGAGTACGTATTTCATATTTTCCGATAAAAACTGCAACGGTAAAATTATTACTACTGGAAAAAAAACCTCCTGACATGGTAACCTAATTTTACGTCGTCGCTGTCTGGCGCTCAGGCGACGTGTGTCATCGGTTTGTAGTTAATTACGAACCAAAGGGTCGAATTATTCCGCGCCACGGCTACCTAAAATGAATTCACTAATTTTCAGACTCGTTAATTAACAAATTTAGAAATAAAGGAAAAATTTAGGCACCGAGCGAGATTTGTACCTGCGACCTCCCGGCACTCGCGGCCAGTCGCTCTAGCCAACTGAGCTATAGGTGCAACTACCACCCGGCCCCAAATTCTTCAACTGTTCTTTCATTTATACAGACGCCTTAAGGGAGGCGTATACGTCGTAGGGTGGTCGTAGGAGTACTTTGCATTTGCTGAAAATGACTAGAAGTCACAACTGAGACAAAAGCTATATAAAGTCACACCGGTGACAATTTTAAATATTGATTCTCTCTCTCTCTCTTTGGTTTTTGGTTTAGTTGCACGTGACCGGCAAACAGTTTTCTCTAAACACGCTCGGAAAGCGATCAATTTAGGTACCTACACATTTCTTTTGATATAACGAGCTTAATGTGCTTCCAACATTGTTCTTTATATAAAAAAACTTCTCTGTTCACAACAATTTCAGAATCTATATCTAAAACGTGTAAGTCTATATTTACCATAGTAAGTAAATAAATCAAACTTGAAACGGGCAGTTGTTTCACTCGAAGTGGTTGCAACCTCGATAGGTAAGTAGATACTACATCACACATGCGGCCAATACGTGTTTGCGTCAAAGTAATCTAAGGATAATGAGTCGTGACTCCGACCCCTAACAAACAAGCTAAGCGGATAAGTCGGAAAGGAAAACACAAATTGTGAGATTTAAGTTAACAATCACGGTTGGACCTTTCAGTATTATAGTTGGCGTTTTGAGCAGAAGTTTCTGATTAAGTTACCAGTTCAGTTTGAGTAAAACCAATCTCAAAATGAATTTCAAAGTGTTTCCGTAATTTAAAACGTGATGTCGTTATGACGACTCAAAATTAGTTTAGTATAATATAATGTAAACAATACAATATCTAATGAAGTAAACACATTAGAGTTGTGTTAAGCGTGTTTAGGATCAATTGGTTTTACTCTAGTATAATGCTAAGATATGTAATTGGATGACAGTTTCACAGTAACGTGTTACTAATATTTAATAAGATTTCAGAAAATCTTATTATGATCTTAGGAAACGACAGGCCTCGCGAACACCTCGTCATCATAACGTTCATCTGCAATGCAAATTAGTGTAAGTTTGTCGCCGCTAGTTTCTGCATCCAACCACATAGCATTCGTTGATAATAATCGCTTTACAGCAAACTAGGTATGCTCGAATGGCAAACGAAATTGTAGCGAGAAAAGTATGTTGTCATGGATTTTTACGTCCAGAGTTCGGTAAATCTTAGTTTATCGTTCAAAATCTGCAACCAAAACTCCAGTTTATCCGCTAGCGCTAGCTGATCATGAGTTTCAATTTATGCTATTTTAAAACAAAATAGAATGTGACGTGAATGGGATGGGATGGTGGTGTGAATGGGATGTGTTACTAGGCGTAGGCGTTTAGAAGTTAGGCATTGCTGTTTCATAAAATTAAATTAATAATACTTAAAACTATATTACTTACACTAAACGGTTAAACTCACGTATTAATTGGCACTCCGGGCGACGATACGTGAGTTTAACCGTTTAGTGTAATATAGTTTTAACATGACTCACGAAAGTTTAAATTCAAGTATTAATAATACATATTCCTTAACCTAGTTTTATGGTATTAATTATAATAATTTAAATATAAAATAAACAGCATAGCAAACTTTTTGTTTTGGTGTTAGCGTCACTGCACTCAGGACTCAATCTTAATTCCCGAACGAAGCGAGCCCAACTCATGAGGCTCGGGAGTATAATCTGGAGTCCTTCGGATCGTTACGTTCAGGATTCAATATCGTACCCGTGACATAAAACAGTACATTATCCCCTCGGTGTACAATGTACTATTCTATTACATAGCTAAGAATAGCAAGCCTTGTATTCTACTAAAACAGAACGCGTGTTACTTTTATAAGCAAAAGCTTCTTATAAGTAATTCCCATCCGCAGAGCTTTCTGCTTATTAGGGACGCGACGACGTTGATATAACGCCATCATTTTGATACCGTGTTCAAAAAATAGTGTAGCTCCTCATTTCTCGTTGAGCCGGATTGATGATACTTATATAAGGAAACCAGTGCCACATTTCATGTTGTTTTTCTTGCACCTTCATTTATTTTCTGTACAGTGGATGGATTAATGACGACAGCCATGCGAAACGAGTGCAATATATTGTCCTAAAGTATGTTTCTTTGTTAAGTAGTCAACACAGATGCCTACATAAAGTTTATAGGAAAATAAACAACAGTTATCCTAACTCGTAAACTATGAGACGGCCGTGGGGATTAGGTAACCCTATAAAAAGCAGTAAGTCGTAAATCTAACATCAACTCGCGGACAATCGCGGCATGCGAAACATCCGAGTTTTATTTAGGTTATAGAAAGAGGAAACAATTTTGCATATAGGGGAAGACCTACACTTGTTTATCATACACATATGGAGGTATAAATACGGTAGCATAAAAGAATACATAAATAAAAGCTAAACAATTTACAGTAGAACAGTTTTAAATAAAATAAACACGAGTAGGTTGCTCAGATATTTCGATGAACGTACATATATAATTATGAACTCGACTGTACTGACTCGTATTGTCTAAAATGATTTCATTGTAATTACATACAATTCGTAAGTATGTAAGTAAGTCAAGTTCATAATTCGGCGGAGTAAACTGGCAGATGAGATGTGGAGTAGAAAAAAATAAATAGTGACGGTATATATCGATAAAAATAGTATGTCGATAAGTATAAAGTAACTGACTATTCACGATATTCCCTCTTATTCACGAACAAAAATGTGCCAGCATTTTTCGGAATATTAAAATCGATATACTATTCGATAGGAAGTTTTTTTCGATCAAGATTCAAGTCCTACTACTTTACCTACTACCTAATTTAATAAATGTAAAGTTTCTACTTTTCGGCAACTAATGGCTCATTAAGAGGAGGGGTAGGGCAAGCTCTCTCCATACAAACTTTGTGCAGGATTTACTTCGTTTGTGTTTGCATTAAAGTTACGATTTTTGGTCAGTATGCTTATTTTTCTGATAGCTATTTCGTGATGTAATTTTTTTTTATTAAATATGTTGTTAAATTTATTAATTTTGATTTTTTTTGAAATATTTGAAAATGTTCACATCACGATCTTCGCATAGGTATCTAATATTTACAACCAAAAAAAATATTATATTTGTTAGTGCCAAAACCGACGAATAAAACGTGCACAAAGTTTGTATGGGGAAGGCCTTGCCCTACCCTGCGCCTTAAGTGGACAAAAGTAAAATACCTAAATATGAGAAATATGAAAAAAATCATAAAATTTACAAATCAAATTCATTTGTCAAATTGAGAGCATTTTAGATTGAGAGAAACACTATTACTAATTTCGATTTTCGATGATCTCGGCAAGCACCAAGGGGTACCCGATAAATTGGTCCGTAAGATCCGCTCGTCTAGTAACTAGTGAGGCCTTAAATAATACCGATATGAACAGCACTGGCCGTACTGTGGCAACATTTGTGCATTTTGACTTGTCAAACAACTCCGTCGAATGGTGGACCAGACCTTAATTATTTTCGAAAGAAACTTCTTCACACATTAACCGATGAACGGATTTAAATAAAGTTTGGCTAGTTCATATCCTTGAAATCATCGCCAAAGGGGTTAAATTAAATAGGGATGAAAATTTCCACTCTGGTTGCCAGGCATCAAAATACCAAAAAAACTATGGCGGTGCCTTTATCCAAAATTTTGTTTTAGCGGGGAAAGTAGAATGGAATGTTGAACTTCGTTATCTGCTAAGGCACCAAGCAGGGCGTTAAATATATAGTAAATTAAGTGGACTGTATAGGGAATAGATAATGTCCACGCAAAACGCTTGCTTTGGCTATCCTTTTTGGAGATCGGAGCGGTCAAGGAACACGTGCACTAACCTTTACTCCTGGGTTAAACTGTATATCCTCAAGCCAGCAATCTCTCCAGCTCTCAAGCGCGCGCGCAGAACACCTTTATAATGTTTGAGATGTACACCGCACACATATCCAAATTAAGTAGACATCACGACGTGGCAGCCATTAGCACTGGCTCCATGGACCGAGCAAATCCCGTGACATGCTTCCAGGTCAGCATTTGGTAGAGGAGTATTTTCTAGGGAATAGAGTTCAACTCAAAATACAAAGCAAGCAAGTGGGTATGGAGACGGAAGGTAAGTTATAAACCGCTTCCACGCGGACGAAGTGGCGGGCTAAAGTTAGTATTTTATATTTTTATGAGAATTGATATATTAAGAGTATTACCTAACCTGCTTATGTTTTCCCATGTTTTAGGTAAATATGTAATTTTCAATCAAAATGAAGCTTTTATGGCGACGTCAAATGGTACGTTTTTGCTTTAAAATAATACAAATAGAGTAGGTACATAGGCGCGTAATACAGATTTACTTTTACCGGGGTGGTCGGCTTATTTATTCTCAGGTTAGCAAAATATTTGGCTTTCAAATTGGCTTTTCGTATGTGAGCTATGAGCTCACGAATTTGGGGCTCGTTTGAGTTCCTTCTAGTCCCAGCACAACCCACTGGCCGGACAAATATATCTAATTTCCTATTCAAAACACGATGCCACTAAGATCTTACTCGCCGCGTAAATATATCGATTAATTTCGTAAAAATCACATTTGGGTCAGATTTTCGCTATTTTTAATTTTTAGGTTTCCGTACCTCAAAAGGAACGGAACGGAACCCTTATAGGAACACTCTGTTGTCAATCTGTCTGTCTGTCTGTCAAGGCCCTTTTTCTCGAGAACGCGTGGAGTATTGGTATCGAGTTGAAATGAAAACCATATACTTAGGTCTACAGTCGCTTGAAGCTGTTGAAAAATCAAACTTCTAAGTTAGTTAACGTAAAAAAGATACGGCCGTTTATGCCGTAAAAATGAATGTTTCGACCCTCTCAAGGGAATCAAAATTTATTGGGTACCTTCTTTCCGTTGACAAGTTATATTATATAGTCTTACACTACAAGTATAGGGAAGCACAAGTGTACTGTTATTAAACCATAAAAAATAAGTTTTTATTTAAGTAACATTTAAACTGCGAATTAGTTAGGGCTTTATAGGACAACACCAATATTTTTTTCATTAAAGCATGAGCCTTGGCACACTTGATACTTAGGTGGACTAGAGTTGAAAACGCCCGGGAGACAAGGTCGGACGCGATGCTGGTGGGGAGGGGGAGGGGGGGAACTTTCGCTCCGGCCCGCGTTCTTTCAGTCCTCATATTATCTTATTTATAGAGACTAGGGCATGTTTGGTATCATTTTCGGATAAATTGAGGATGGCCAATCGTTTTCTGGGACATAAATAACATATTTTCAAAGAAAAAAAAAATGAAATACAGGCAAAAGTTTTAAAAAGTCAAGTTAAAAAAAACCTTTCTGCACCGATTACGTGAAAACTAGCAACAACTCTGGCATGAAAAAAATACCTATAAATAGCCACATTTATGTAGATTCTGAAAACATATCATTTGTTAGACCAATATAAAACACAACTTAGTAAAAAAAAGAAAACAGGAGACCCGTCAAAATTTTACTTCATGTTCGTTCCGATCCCCGTTCTTTCAGTACTCATATTATCTTCTTTATCGAGACTAGGGCATGTTTGGTAACGTTTTCGGATAAATTAAGGATGACCAATCATTTTCTGGGACATAAATAACATATTTTCATAGAAAAAATATGAAATACAGGTAGAAGTTCTAAAAAGTAAAGTTAAAAAAAATCTGTCTACATCGATTACGTGAAAACAGGCAACAATTCGGGCATGAAAAAAATATGTTTAAATAGCCACATTTATGTAGATTCCAAAAATTTACCACTTGTTAGACCAATATAAAACAAAACTTAGTAAAAAAAAGAAAACAGGCGACCCGTCAAAATTTTACTTCATAACAAAAACGGACCTCTAAAGCAAATTTTATAATTCTTTGAAAATGTAACACAACTATAGCATAATTGTATATTAAAGTACGAGTAGTTTGTAGCTGTGTTTCCGTTGGTTAGCATGTAAGTTACACTTTAAATTGTGAATAATCTAATCGTTTGATCATTTCAATAGACTGGTCACTGGTTCAAAATAAAACTAACAAGTTACAGATCTAATCCTTAATGTTACTCGTTATTATTCATGGTACTCGTGAAATACGTATATAATATTTATGTATAACATTTGTCGTCACATGCACACATTTCTGTACTTCAATTTTTGTTGGAGACACCTGCATCTAGCATCGCATTTTTTTTGCATTTGCACCGAATCATTTCCAGGCAGACTTCGGCAGCTACTGGCAAGCTAGTCCATATAGGTTCCCATCTGTGATTTACTTTCGTCCATTCCCAATCAGATGGACTGGGGATATTTTGGATCGGTAACATTTGACCCCATATATGAAATGCTTGCAAAACCACCCGCAGGAAATGTTGGTGAAGTGCAGCATTGGATAGTGGAATATGTTCTAACTGGCGATCTTTTTTTGTGAACAGCTGCTTACGGCATTCGTTTACTGTCGAAACTTAGCTGGATCTGAAACAATAATCTTAAATATGCACAACCACCCTCGAAGTGACTCATGGTTTTATGAAAAAAGTAAATATTACTTAACATACATGACGACAACAAACTTTTCAACAATCGCCATTGCATCTTTAATTCTGCCATCGTATGCTGCCAGGAAACCTCTGTGACATTAAGGAACGTATTCCAGGTTTCGAAAGCACTCTTTTTTTCCTTTTCCGTTGAAAAATGAAACTGTGTTACAACCTGTGAAGGGACAGGGGAGCACTTTTAGCTGTCGCAAGTGTTCTACAAACACCTGAGCTAGAGGGACTGTGGGTACACACTGGTACTGGGAAACACCAGCGGTACCTTTTCTGTCAAGAAATAGCTAACGCGTTCGGTAAAAAACAGTCATAATTGTGTACGTTATGACTGGTTACAATTATCCAAATATATTTTCTTTCACAGGGCCTCAAAAAACAAAAGTGCTCCCTCTGTTCCATGCCTTCACAGGTCGTGACACAGTTTCTTTTTTCAACGGAAAAGCAAAAAGAGTGCTTGTAAGCCTGGATACGTTCCCTAATGTCACAGAAGGTTTCCTGGCAGCATACGACACAAGACACAAGATGCAATGGCGACTGTGGAAAAGTTTTTTGTCGTCATTTATGATAGGTAATATTTACTTTTTTCATAAAACCATCAGTCATTTAGAGGGTGGTTGTGCATATTTAAGATTATTGTTTCAGATCCAGCTCAGTTTAGACAGTAAACGAATGCCGTAAGCAGCTGTTCACAAAAAGAGATCGCCAGTTAGAACATATTCCACTAGCCAATGCTGCATTGCACCAACATTTCCTGCGGGCGGTTTTGCAATCAGTTCATATATGGGATCAAATGTTACCGATCCTAAATATCCCCAGTCCATCTGATTGGGGATGGACGAAAGTAAATCACAGATGGGAATCTATATGGACTAGCTTGCCAGTAGCTGCCGAAGCCTGCTTGGAAATGATTCGGTGCAAATGCAAAAAAAAATGCGCTGCTAGATGCAGGTGTCTCCAACAAAAATTGAAGTACATAAATGTGTGCTTGTGACGACAAATGTTATACATAAATATTATATACGTATTTCACGAGTACCATGAATTATAACAAGTAACATTAAGGATTAGATCTGTAACTTGTTAGTTTTATTTTGAACCAGAGACCAGTCTATTGAAATGATCAAACGATTAGATTATTCACAATTTAAAGTGTAACTCACATGCTAACCAACGTAAACACAGCTACAAACTACTTAGTATACAATTATGCTATAGTTGTGTTACATTTTCAAAGAATTATAAAATTTGCTTTAGAGGTCCGTTTTTGTTATGAAGTAAAATTTTGACGGGTCACCTGTTTTCTTTTTTTTACTAAGTTGTGTTTTATATTGGTCTAACAAGTGGTATATTTTTGGAATCTACATAAATGTGGCTATTTAAACATATTTTTTTCATGCCCGAATTGTTGTCTGTTTTTACGTAAACGAAGTAGACAGATTTTTTTTAACTTTACTTTTTAGAACTTCTACCTGTATTTCATATTTTTTCTATGAAAATATGTTATTTATGTCCCAGAAAATGATTGGTCATCCTTAATTTATCCGAAAACGTTACCAAACATGCCCTAGTCTCGATAAAGAAGATAATATGAGTACTGAAAGAACGGGGATCGGAACGAACATGAAGTAAAATTTTGACGGGTCACCTGTTTTCTTTTTTTTTACTAAGTTGTATTTTATATTGGTCTAACAAATGATATGTTTTCAGAATCTACATAAATGTGGCTATTTATAGGTATTTTTTTCATGCCAGAGTTGTTGCTAGTTTTCACGTAATCGGTGCAGAAAGATTTTTTTTAACTTGACTTTTTAAAACCTGTACCTGTATTTCATTTTTTTCTATGAAAATATGTTATTTATGTCCCAGAAAACGATTGGCCATCCTCAATTTATCCGAAAATGATACCAAACATGCCCTAGTCTCTATAAATAAGATAATATGAGGACTGAAAGAACGCGGGCCGGAGCGAAAGTTCCCCCCTCCCCCTCCCCACCAGCATCGCGTCCGACCTTGTCTCCCGGGCGTTTTCAACTCTAGTCCACCTAAGTATCAAGTGTGCCAAGGCTCATGCTTTAATGAAAAAAATATTGGTTCCCATACATTGATGTCCTATAAAGCCCTAACTAAATCTTGATTGCTGAACTATTTATAATATATACCTACTCGTACAAATTTGTACGGAACCATCGGTGGGCGAGTGCGACTCACACGTGTCCGGTTTTTTCATACAGAATGATGTGATAAGTGTTGAATGAAAAGCGCTAAAAACCGGCCAAGTGCGAGTCGGACTTCACACTTTTAGGGTTCCGAACCAACCTCAAAAAATTTGATTTATCAATATATTAGTATTTGTTGGTAAAATATACGTAATAATTAATAATAAACATTGTCACCAAATTTCAAGTACTGAAATTGAAAAATTCTTCGGAACAAAATTTTGGGACAGACGACGGACGGACGGACGCATGAGTGACAACAATAGGCTTCCGTTTTGACTCTTTGGGTACGGAACCCTAAACGACTGTTGGAAAAGCGAATGCAATCAAGTTAGGAAATCATTTCCACGAGACGATCGCGATTTCAGGAGACGATCGCGTGCAATGTATAAAAATAATTTGTATACAAAACTCAACTTGTTTCGAACACCTGGCGAATTGAATCTATTTAAATCGATGATTAGATTGCACGCACAATCGGGTCTTAGCGTAGGTACTCGTATTGCTATCCAATTACTACTAAAAACGTAGTGGTTATATTTTCTTTGATTACTACCAAACACGAAGAAAGTTTGTTCCAAGATAAGTTCAAATCATTTTGACGTTTAATCTCATTACATTTGTCAAAGAAGCCCTAAGGTAAAATCCATAAGTAATTCGGCGAAGTAAACTGATAGATAAGATGTTACCAAGAGTAGGAAAAAATAAATAGTGACGGTAGGTATATATCGATAAAAACTTATCGATAAGTATAACGTTATACTACGAACCTTAACCCAATGTTGTAATCTATGAGCTTCCAAGTTTCTGGCCACTAATGCCTCATTAAACGGGGCAAAAGTAGTATTTAAATATGTAGTTTATTCCTTTCATTATGAATAAATCATACAAAATTTAAATAACAAATTCAGAGCATATTATATTGAGAGAAACACTACTAATTTCGATTTTCAATGTTCTCGGCAAGCACCCGGGATACCCGATAAATTGGGCCGTAAGATTGGTACGTCCAGTGAGGCCTTAAATAATATCGACATGAACAGCACTGGCCATACTGTGGCAACCTTTGTGCATTTACACAAAGAAAACATAAAAAATAACTTAAAAACGTTTTTCGGTGCGAATTTATTTTGATTTCAAGAAGGTACCTACATATACAGTGAATACTAATTACTTAACGTACAGTAAGCTGCAAAAATACACGATTAGTCAATTTTAAAAATATCTTCTTGCTTTATTCCCTACCCTTCGGGACCCACCAATGTTAAATATTGGTTAACCTTTTCGCCACCATTGACTTGATATCGAGTCGGTGTTATCTATTCAAAGTCAACTTACGCGCTATGATGTAAGGTTCATTATCAGTCTCTTCTGGCATAAACTTTGACGTGTTAGTGACACTCTGCATTTAACGTAAAGTGGCAAAAAGTTTCATGGCATGACGCTCCAGAACTAATAAAAACACCGTCAATAGAGTACAGAGAAGATATTTTTGAACGTACTAAATAATCGTACAAATAGTTTTTGCAGATGTACGTTAATGATCATTGTATTTTTTTTTTAATATTTGTGCACAATCTTACACAAATCGACCTAGTCCCAAACTCAGCAAAGCTTGCACTACTTATGGGTACTAAGCGACGACATACATACAAACTTATATAGATAAATAGATACTTAAATATATAGAGGAAACACCCAAGACTCAGGAATAAATGCCCTGACCAGGATTCGAACCCGGGACTTCCAGCTTCGTAGGCAGGTTCACTACCAACTAGGCTAAAGCTCGTTTCTCAGTAGTGTCTATGTCAATGTGAGCATCTGCGAGTGCTGCGTGATGTGCACGCGGCCCTGCCGCGCGGCCGGCTGCGCGCGCGCATGTATTTTGCACCGCAGCAGCTCCAGCGTGCTCTCCCATAGCCGCGTCTGCTCTTCCACCACGCCACGACGGGAACTCACCACCTTTTGTTCCTAAAACAAATGCTGGGTTAAGGTTTGTTCGAAGGAGCGATCGTCACCTGTTTTGCGAACTAAGGATATTCATAAAACTTAACGAACCTTTACTAACAAAAATGTCTTTTGTCCCTTTCTCACAAGCACATGCGTCAAGGTGACAGATAAGGACAAACGAATTTCAACGGCTACTTAACTATAAATAGGTTTGATAAACGATTATGAATAAGGGGATAATCATTTAGTCTCGACTACTTATTTTTTTCAAGTTCAGGTTTTCTTGACGGGTACACTACAAGCGTCGTTTATAGTTAGACGACCGCTTTAGCTTAGTTGGTAGTGACCCTGCCTACGAAGCTGGAGGTCCCGGGTTCGAATTCCGGCCGGGGCATTTATTTGTGTGATGAGCACGAATATTTGTTCTTGGGTCTTGGATGTTTTCTATGTATTTAAGTATTTATGTATCTATATAAGTATGTATATCGTCGCTTAGTACCTACCCATAGTACAAGCTTTGCTTAGTTTGGGACTAGGTTGATTTGTGTAGGATTGTCCACAAATATTTATTTATTTATTTATTTAGTTATAGATTGACGTTATCATTTCTGTATTAGGTTACACAACACTTCCTTTAGTAAAATGACTCGTAACGTAAGTTTTGGTAAAGTTCAATGATAACAATTTAGAAAATCTTTTTATGGTCATAAAGGGTTGACGACAGGCATGAGACCTGTTGAACATAACGCGAGCCACAATCCTGCGTTTACCGCCATCATAATATTAATAAAAACATGCATTGTAAACATTTGTTTTAATAATATTTAAACTACATACATTCTGTTTTATTGCCCTTGATTGACTATGATGTATGATGTTAATTAATATGTTTATGTCAAATATAACTAATTGCAAAACATGCGTAAAAGATGACGTAAGCGTGATATATCTCTAGAAAAAGATATCTATATTTTGTAAGCATACCTATCTTCTTACTAAGAAAAATGGAAGTCAAAAATATTTATAACATTAGGTAGCGGAACATAGGCATCCTTCAGGGATAAAGGTAGCTGGGAACTGTACTGGGATAAACCGACAGTTTTGTGAGACCCCGTTAATTTTATGTTTTTATACCCTGATTATTAAATAAATAAATAATAATAAATAAAGGTAGCAGAATGATGGAAACCAAATATATAAGTTGACATTAATTCGATCGATGCACACTGCAAAACACATGGGTATAAGTACTTTTATCTCATGAGCGCGGGTTGGCTACTGTTGTAGTTGTGACACAGTATACGAACACATAGACTACGTGAACTCACAGCCCCTACGATAGACAATGTGCATGTCTACACACGACCATGGCTCACCCGCGCTCGTGAGATAAAAAAGACTCTAGTTATCTAAAACTTTGGTTGATGAAGATTGTAAGTCAGTTCTCAACCTTACCGGGAAATGTGTAAAATGCTCAAATCTAAATATTATGTTTCCTAAAAGTAAAGCAGATATTTTAGAAAAAAGGTACCCTTAATTACTTTAACTTACCTCTTCCAAGTTCTTTACAATTTGCTCCATATCAGCAACCTTCTTCATTAAAGTTTCCGTTTTGGAGGGCCTCCGTGGGGACTGCATTGAGTTTTTCATCTCAAACATCACAACCTCTTGTAAACTTTCGGCTTTTGTTATCTTTTGCCTCAAGTTTTTCCATTCCTCCTCCTTACTATTCAGTTGGTCAGTCAACTCTTTCACTTGATGTTTGAATGGTTCCATTTGCGAAGTAATGTTGATGGAGGTGGCTTCGTAAACTCGTTTCTTCTGCTCGTATTGCTGCTGTACCGATTGGAATTGCTCTTTTATCGGTTTTATTTTGTCGGCGAGCGGCTGTATTTCTTGGCGTACTTGAGACAACTTCTGAGCTGTTTGAGCTACTAACTGGAATGTTCAATCAATGCTAATTAGAACTTCGAAATAGAGGTATCCTATTTTTCCAACGGTGACGCAAGCCGAGGAAATATTTTAAATCTATACCTACACTATACCTATAACTATAAAAAGAGGTACAATTTGTGAGAGGTAAGTTTGTATGTAGGGGGTTATGTTCGGAACTACTCATCGGTTTAAAATAAAAACCGGCCAAGTGCGAGTCGGACTCGCGCACGAAGGGTTCCGTACCATTGTTTATAAATAATAACGATAAATAATATCAAGTAGAATTTTGGTCAAGTGCGAGTCAAATTTTAGTTTTCCCATACATTTTAAGACCCAGCGCCTGATGAAGGCAACGAGCAAAGTTTTTTATAGGAGCTCCCCTTAAATATTTATTTGATTTTGTTTTAAGTATTTGTTGTTATAGCGGCAACAGAAATACATCATCTGTGAAAATTTCAACTGTCTAGCTATAACGGTTCATGAGGTAAACTCTGGTGACAGGCGGACAGACGGACAGCGGAGTCTTAGTAATAGGGTCCCGTTTTACCCTTTGCGTACGGAACCCTAAAAACTGGCTAAGTGCGTGTCGGACTTCGCACATAAAGGGTTCCGGACCAACCAAAAAATTAAGTTTGTTTTAATAGGAAAAATAAGGAAACTTCAAAGAAAAAGTCTGACCTGATATTTTTTGTTAAAATATACGTAACAATAAACATTGTCACCAAATTTCAAGTTCATAGGTCAAGGGAAGTTAAAAAATTATTATATGTGAATGACTTATTCCTCGTCGTCAATATTTTACCCATTTTTATGGTGTGTAAATTAAAACTTTATTTATCTACACACATATCATAAATCCTCTAATATGCGTTCGGAAACCGTAGAAAATGACTCTCATTTCAACATTCAATGAATTTATGGCAATTTTCTTATCTGTGGCTAAGGCTACAGCAGTAATAAAATATTTCATTTTAATCTCATATATGATGTTAAAATATTACGTCAAACAAAACTGTCAAAATTTAAATGTCAAAGTTGACATGTCCCTATTCTAGTATCACTGAAAATTCAAATTCAGTCGATGCGAAATGTCAGCTCGATGTTTTTTTAGTATATATCGCACGAAATTTGAGCTAGAACGACATGATCACATCAGAATAAGGACTCTTTACTTTTTAAAATAACATTCAGGTATCGGTTGCCAGTTCTGATTTCGATATTTCCGCAACCGTGCAAAAAAGGTTGTATTAACACAATTATTGTATTTATTTACTACGGTTTCTGAACCCATCTTAGAGTAATTATAATATGTGTGTAGATAAAGTAATGTATGCAACTGTACATAATTAGGCATTAAAACACTCGTGTGACCTTATTATGAAAACGTCTCGTGTTTTAATGCCCCTCATTATGTACCAGTTGCATAAACTACTATTACACACGCCTACAATAGTACAATTTACCTGGGACAAGTCATGTAAAGACTTTTTAGCTAAATCCGCAGACTTGAGTTCCTTTTCTGTAGCGTCATCGTCTTCAATCTTCGTTTTCTTATGATTCACTAGAGCCAATTCCACGGTGGGATCAGCGGCGCTCAGAAGGTGTAACGTCCGCGTTAGAATACCCGCCTCGACCTTAATCACAAATGCCGTTTACGTCTTTGAAGTAAGTAGTAAACGTCTTTGATATGATTGTAAACAATGTAAACATGCCATACGATTAAATAAATAAACGATAATCATATTTATTCCGAAGTAAAACAAAACAACATTGTTGTTTAAACAAGTAATTACAGTAAGTAACAAAAAGATTTACCTGAACAATTCAACAAAATTGCAAATAATAGCGGGCAGGTGAATAAAGTGTGAATTAGTGTAAAATTTACCTTAAACGAAGATAAATTGGCCCTCTGTCTTTTGTAAACGGTGCTTTTAGTGCGGAGCGTATTTACGTATTTCTTTAATTCCTCGCCTCTGAGGATGGTGTCGCCGAGAAGTTGACGAACCTGAGGCAATCATCAGATTTTTCTACACATTTCTATAGAAAGTAGTTTCTTTTCATGCACACCGCTGTAGGGATAATGGATATATAGGCATTTTCAAGTATCATACAAAAAATATAAATTAAATATAATTTCTCTGTTTCTAGGTCTAAAATAATAGTACATTACTTAACAAGGGCGGTAAAACAAAGAATGTTGCCTTGCCTTCGGCTCGGGCATCAAATACCTGCGATCTGAGGCTTTCTTTATTACCGCCCGTGTTAAGTACAAAATTTTATGTCACCTCCTGGCTAGGAAGTGGGATTTCCCGCGCGCGGAGCGTGCGGTAATTACCGCTTTATGGCCAGGTGTGACATAAAATAATTTATTTTACACGCAGTAAATATAAAGTAACAACAGAGTAACAATTATAATCATATCTTTAGAATGAAGAATTATTAAATATTATGGACACATAAGAGCGCCTTTTAAACTTTATGGCTAACAACATCATTAAAAAATTCAAAATTCTTCGAGTGTAATAATACCATTACTCTAATAACGACAGCAAAATGTCTAAAAGATCAAATGAGATATTGATTTGATAACAAAGACGCCGCCCTCGCAGTCAAGTCACGCAAGTATCCTCGGAATCTGGCAGATCATCGACATAACGACCGATTATTGGAAATTGAAAATCTTCCCTTTGATAAAGAACTCGATAGATATCTCTAACTACGAGTACGTATCTGGCCTTTGAGGTTGAACACTCTACCTACCTACACTTGGATATTCTGCATAAGGGCCAATTAACTTTTTTTAATTTAAATAACTCTGTACGGTCAGGTCTTGTAGGTACTTTATTGACGTCGTCGACGGTCTCGTCCCTCCTCGCGGCGAGAGGCACGTCCGGCCCTCGCTGGAGTCAAGTCGGTAAGGTAATAATGTCAATTGTCTGTCTGTCATGTCGTTTGTTTGTCGCGTTCTAGTCTAAATTCAAATCAAATTGTCTGTCAGTCAGTCGGCCAGTCATATGTCTGTCAGGTCTGTCTGTACAGAGGTTAGACGCCCCAACAAACTCGTTGCCTCGTTGCTGTATTTCTTCTCGTACCTTCGCGAGACTTTCATAAAGAGGTTTTATATCTACGGTTAATAAATTTAAAAATATATAATTTTTGGGATTTTTTTTACCTCCTAATTTGGAAAAATCTTAAATTCTATTTTACCTTTAATTGAAATGTATTACTTGTAAACCTGTTTGTTTATTAGTCCTCATAATAATCCGGTCAATTTAGCATGAAAAACGGGTCAACTTTGGAATGAGAGATAATAAGCTGGAAACTCGTATACACCTTCATTTTGGCGTTGTCTATAAGTTGTCTTAAAAGTCACAAAAAATCTCGCAAAAAAAAAAGTGGGTTTTGTGATTGTCTACGTGGTTATCTATATTTCTAAAACTCCACTGACGTTCATGTAGAGCGTAAAATTTGCGACAGATTTGATTCTACAACATTTTTCATGTGCTCGATTATGTGGATTTTAAGACAACTTCTAAAACGACTAGTTTCCATCTTATTATCTCTCATTCCAAGGTTGAACTGAACCCCTAATATGACTGGATCAATACTATTATCGGTACCTACTAAGCTTCTTAGAAGTATCCAAGTCAAGGAATTATGGTTTTAACTGATATAAAATCATCTCTTCCGTTTTCTTGATTGTTCTAAACGATATAATACATTAGAACAATCGTAATTCAACCTTAAAATAATGTAGTTTGAGTTTATTAGCCCCTAATTTGCTACAGGACCTAATTTAAAAAAAGAGAGTAAAATTGAGAACATAAAATCGAAGTAAACAAAAGATTGGATCATGGAATGTATTACCTCTTAGGTAGCAGTGGCGGAGCGTCCATACAACTCGATTCCCACCGGCTTGCCTAATTTTCAGCCAGTCCACTTCTTTTACTACGACTCATGATAATTAAGAAAGGCTAATTATTTCCGGCTGCCCTAAGAATATTTTCGACGCGCCGCCACTGTTAGGTAGGTACATACCTCTTGATAAATCACAATTTATTCAACCCACGTATTTACAATAGCCCAGTTAATACAATATTTTACTAATCGAAACGTGATGAATATTAAAATTCGATAGTACTTAATTTAGAGCTTTCACAGTCCAATAATCACTTTGTGTAAATAATTAAAAAAGGGCAGGTTAATCTAATTCATTGATTGAGAGAACTCGAGCGTCCTAAGTGTGTGTATAATCCAGATTTATGAATGTATGTATGTACTAGTTTTTGCCCGCGACTTCGTCCGCGTGGAACTCGTTCATCGCGATAGGGATCGTCCTAATACAACGCGATCACGCGATGATCGCAAATTCAAATGAACGCGAACGTGTTGAGATGTGGAGCGTTACGGGTTATAATGATAAGACGAGACTCGAGGAAATACTGATGTAATACTGATTTAATACTGATTTAATACACTGCTTTTATACTAAAAGTTTGGTATGCAAAATAGAACATATGGTAATTTATTTAATACTATTTTCTTGGAATCAATATCAAGGTCTCTTGCATTCCTTAGTACTGGGAAAAGGTACAAAGGTTAATATTAGTTAAGTTTCCATCAGATGTGTATCAGCTGTGATCAGCTGAGTTATTAGGGTGTGACATACACCACAGCTTCCCCGTTTTTTTGAGACAAAAAATAGTAAAATACATAACTACTATTTTTTGGATTCTGTAAACTTAATTAACTTATGTCTATGGTTTACATGGTTTCTTAAAGTAACTTAAGTCTATGATATACATGGTTTCTTAATTCTACTTAATGTTTACATTTCTTGTTCCTTATATGGTAGGTGGTATGCGATCAGATGGATTGTCATAATCGTTTTAGCATCGTACCTAATGTTAATTTTAAAGTAAACATTGTTTTTTTTTGTAGTTAATACACTTATTTATACTATAAGATTATACATTTATAAAAAAAATAAGTAATTAAAAAAAATTAAAACTAAATATAAATGAACTTATTACTAAATTAATATTTATTACGAAAAATGAAAGAAATCTCATTTTATTTATTGACATTATTTCTTTTTCAAACAGAATGAGTAATATTTATTAAAACGGATACAGTAAATAAATTAAAACTAAACTAAATCTAAAGATACAAAATTTTCTTTATCCATACTAATATAACTGGAATTGAATGCACGCTTTGATGACGACGCTTGTTTGTTATATATTTTCATTTATTTTTTAAATAGGACATAAATTATGGTATACATTTATGCTACCATTATTAGTTTGTGTTTACGACGTTGTATCATGTCGTTATTTTTCTCTTGTTTGTGAACATAATAACAAATATTTTGTGCACATCAATATTTGTCATTATTATTATTTTTTAAACCCTTCAAAAATAGTCATTGTGACTTGCAAGTTCAGTTTTTCTCTTTTAGACGTCATAATTATATATATGTATTTTTATTTGTCACTTAGTATTTTACTTGTGACATAAAGTGTGCAATTTTGCATCACTTTTTGCTAAGCTTGCTAAGCTTGCTAAGCTTGCTAAGGTACACGGCATGCATTATTTTATGGTCGGCCGACCCTTAATTATAACTCAGTAATACAAGGATTTTATACATAAATTGTATACATAAGCGCGCGTAAATACCATTTAGAGGTAGGTATATATACCTTTCAGACAGTGCTTTTAACACTACATAATATTATGTGTCCAAGGACCTGCACGATTGATGCTCGATCGAATCATGATCTAGGTTTCAAGGATTTGCTGCCTGCCTTGTATTTCTGGTGTACCTTGCTAATAATTATGTATCTACCTACTCGCTCAATGGCACCTCTCGGGTTTACCACTGATTGCGGCGGGACACAATTTCCTAGTCATAATCATCCTCCTACGTAATCTCATGATTTGGCGTAGGCACTAGTTTTTACGGAAGCGACTGTCATCTGACCTTCCAACCTGAGGGGAAACTAGACCTTAATTCGATTAGGCTTTTGTCAAGTAACTAAATGGGCAAGTTGACTGTTAGAAATTCTCAAGCCTCTAACTTGGCTTAACAACTGCTATCATAGACAGCTGTTGGATAAATGGCTTAACGTGCATTCCAAAGCACGGGAGCGCTCAGTTAATGAGCACTCAAAGACAAATCATGAAAGTTGTTTAATATGACTGTATGACTCGCCTATCATCGTTATCACTTACTTTTGAGACACCTTTAATTATACATACTCGGGATCCGTACCCGGTTTTACATTTATTTATACATTGAGCTATACTCGTAGCTAATAATACACGCGGTGTCGTCATTATATATAGTATGCCATATGCATACATTTTTATTTATTGTGCCTTGCAAAACATACCTAATTCTCTCGCGAGGAAAGCTCGTTCCGTACGTGATTGAGTACTAGATTCGACACACTATTAGTAAGGATGGCGAGTACCTATAAAATGATATTATACTAGCTGGTAATACAGTCTGTTTGTTTCATTATTTTGTCATAATTTCGTTTATTGAAACTTACTTAATTCAGGCAAATTATTTGACTTTTAAGAATTTCCACTATTCTTGGTTGATCAGACCTGTCATAGTTGGAATCCTTATTGTCATTATTTTAATACTATTCAACATTCTAGTATATTATTTTAATATTTTATTTTTATATTCTGGGAATCTATTTTTATTTTGATACACTAATCCTATATTATACTTGATACGTCTGTGTGTATCGTGAACGTATTGTAACTCGAGAAGTCCAGATGTTGTTGTACCTACAGGTGGACTGTTGGTTGCTATTTTTAGATTTGTAAATCTTAATAATATTATTACCTCGTCATCAAGCGGCATTATTTCTTATTTACTTAATTATTTATAACATAAACTGGTTTTATAACATAAAGTTTACACATTATTAGATAAAAAAAAAAAACTCTTTTAACAATTTGATAAAATTAATTATTATCGTTCTTTATTATTAATTAAAATTTTACTTTATAAAAATCTACGTCACTCAAATTGTTAAATATATATATATTTTTAATATTACTAACTAGTACATACTACATATATTATAGTAAAAGTTTTATAAGTACCTTAATTAATTACTTATTCACGTGGACTTATGATCAGCTGGTGATCAGCTGTCAGGCATTTGTGGACCTGAAGTCATCTGTATGGTATCAGCTGTGCCCTGGAGCTGTGGTAGCGGCGATGGGGCTGGTGCTGGTGACGCTCTGCTCTGGCTTGTTCGGCTTCAGTGGAGCTGACTGGCTGGCGTAGCGTAGTGGCGCTGGATGGCTGGTCGGTGTCTATACAGAGGCTGGCTCGAGAAGTCTGACTGGAAGGCGCAGCGCGCCGCCAGTACGGCACAAGGCCGCACTGGCACTTGAGTCTTCCTCCAAATAACGTTGGCAGTGCGGTGCTGAAGCGGCTGACGTTGGTGGTAGTGTCCTAATTGACAATCGCGCGAGTCGCGCGACGCGATTGTCAATTAAGACACAAGGTGGCCGATTTTTGAGTGTCGAACGCTCGACTTTTCACTCGAGATCTGTCAAAAACTATGAAGTTTTGACAGATGTCGAGTGAAAAGTCGAGCGTTCGACACTCAAAAATCGGCCCCCTGTTTGCGTTCAATATGTTTGATCGCAAGTTCGCGCGAGCAAAACTCACGCGAACTTGCGATGCGATCGTTGTATTAGGACGATCCCATAGAATTTAATTGCTATTTTTTTTTATTAGGCGCTTATCGCTCTTCCATACAAACTTCCACTCCCTTAAGGGATGATTTCCGGGATAAAAGTATCCTATGTCCTTCCCCGCGACTCTAACTATCTCCATGCCAAATTTGATCTAAATCGGTTCAGTGGTTTAAGCTTGAAGAGGTAACAGACAGACAGACAGACACACTTTCGCATTTATAATATTAGTATGGATGTATGACATTTTATTGCACATAAGAAAAACCATTTACATAAAACGACGCTGTAAAATTTAGTACAAAGGCGAATTTACACTTTAAACGTAGGCTTTATGATTAGCAACACCTGGTTCACATTTTTTCAACAGGTGCTGGTGGTAACCAACTGAGGTTAACATTGGCATATTTATTTAGGCGCTGTCTTGCCTAAGAATTTCAGAAGTTATTTAAATACGAGCTAGTCTTAAAAATGTCTCCAGTGTTCCTTCGTAAAACAAAGGTTTCCGAGTTGTTTGGATTTAAACCATTCATAGGTAATGAGGGCTATCGCGTATGGATTCGCCGCTAGAGGCGCTAGTGTGACGTCAGTCCTCCGAAATGTCAAATTTCATAGGTTGTGGGTGGGTTCCGCGGGTCTATGTCTAATTAGATTAATATGGTGACTATTTTGCAATATCTGAGATTGATATGGCAAATATGAGTTCAACGAATTTCAGTGCTTTGCGAAAATTTTATCGTCGGTAAACTTATGTCATACTTTTTTCCGTACAAAACTGGAGTGCGCTGCAATACGGAATGTTCGATATAAATATTTACAGTGCGATTTTATTGTATAAAATACGATTTCAACTTGTATTTAGTTTTTACGCCTATAATAACCACTAACAAATTTTGACAACTGAACTGACAGCACGCTCGCGCCAACTGGTGAGCACAAAAACGGTAGCCCTCATTAGGTAGGCAGACTAAATAGTTAATGGGGCTCATACTTAAGTAGTGAGGAGCCCGCACAAAGCTGAGAGGATCGCTCGCCCGCCTTCGATAAACAACGGTAGGCCATTATTTATTAGTTACATTACATTCCTAAATGTGCGAGATACATTTCAGTTCGAATAAAAACAACTCTAATTTTAATTAATAATGTATGGCATAGGCACTGAGTACTTAATGTTTTATGCAGAGTAGGTTACCTCTTTAATATTTGAATTTAAAGGATTAGGTGGGAAATAATTGAATAAAATCCTTTTTATATTACAACTAAATTTTCTTGTAATGTATTATTAATTGCACTCAACCCTTTGAACGCCAAGGACACCTAAAGGTGTCGCGTTGTTGTCGTGCGTCGTACGGCGCCAGGCAAAAGGTATTACAACACCTTTGACATGTCATATGACGTACGTTGTCAAAGTCACCTTCGTGCTTTACGCTAAAGTATTCAAACTCGTAAGGAAAATAAGTTGGCGTGTAGGTGTAGTACTGAAGAATGGCGTTCAAAAGGTTAAAGTAGTTTCCTGTTGCGGGAATGCCCTCCTGTCAAGTGATCAGTAACTCATTATGAAGTAGATTTTATACCGACCGTGAGTTTTTATTCTTACCTGCGCGATACGGGGGCGCCAGGGTATGACGACTACCCCTATTTAAACCTACCGCCCGCACATCCCTCAGACCCCTAAGTCGTCAGTTGAGAGATTTCAGGTAATACGGTCAGTTTAAGGAGAAATTGTTAGATGCCCTGCTGAATAGAGAGTCTATTCCACAGTCCACACGTGTGCACTTAGACTTACACGTGACAACGCTATTCTTCTCCCTCAATAGTGCGTATTCGGCGAGGCGTACCTAACTGGAATGTTTTCATTCATGGAACACATATGGTATGCGCATCTGCCCGTGTGAAAACGCACACGTGAACGCTCCAATGCATCATCCATTATATGAATTCTAGCACGATATGAGCCGCTAATTCCGATTGGATTATCTTTATAAAACAGACCCCTAATCCATCTTTTTTTTTTTCGTGGGTGGAGGAAATCCCCCCCGCTTAATCCATCAAATTAAGCCTATAATCACACACTGTTGAGTATTAGGAATTTTCATTTACGCTCACTCTTTCGAACTTTAATGTACAGTCAAGGGCATAAATATTTATACATTTTTGGACCTTATTTCAATGGAATAAGGTGAAAAAGTGTATACATATTGGTGCCCTTGACTGTACAGTCGGGGAATTTGAATTTTTGTCACCTTTGGACTCTATTTCCATTGCATTATAGTCCAAAAGTGCCAAACATAAATTTTTTTCGGCTGTAAAAAAATAGTAGAAACGTGGTCCTTGTTGCGCCGGTGGTAGACCTTTTTCTTTACTGACTGTACATCGGTTCTGAGCTAGTCCCATACAAATATTTTGTTCACGAATTGACAAATATAATTTGACCTTAGCCTGCCGTGAATGATATACTATGTCATTTTACAAGGTTTTATTTAACTTGCAATGTTTGTTCAGGTGGAATCTCGCACTTCAATTTGGAAGCATATATCTTCAACTGATAGAGCGGAAATTTGTTTACACTTTTAGTTTGGATGACAATGCATGGTTATGGTACCACCGAGCTGGAGCTGGAGACAGAAGATGACCATTTATTTATTAGCCTAGTAATACAATACAAGTTTAAGTGTTAGTATTTTTTTTTGTTTAGATACGAAGATTTGCTTATTTGTTTTACGACAAAGAATCCCACTGTTGGGCAAGGCCTTTGCCCGAAAGAAGGTGACCATAGCAACTCCTAAACTACATAAGATAAACCCGTCGTTTTTTGGGTCATTGGAACCGTCTCCAAGACATTTTTTTTTTGACAGAATCTTAATCACTGTAAACCCTTTAACCATCATCGGCTGATATATCAGACAAAGTGACAGTGTAAATGACACCTTCCTGCGTTATGACAGAGTTGACAATTGCGAATACCTAACTTTTTGACGTTCGGCGGTAAAAGGGTAAATCTCCTAATAAGGTATTACACCTACTTACGAGTACATTAATCGGATTAACGGTATTCTTAGAAAACATTAAGTGTTTCATTTTTCTTTTTGAACGGCTCGTGAATAATGTATGAAAGACTGCCTAATTTCAAGCACGTACTTTATAAAATTGGATGAAAGCAACAATCATACATGCTCGTTATTTTACAATTGTTACTTACATTGAGGATTCTACATTGAGGTTTGACACATGAGCAGAGTATTTTTTTATAAATTTAATTAAATGTATTCATACACTTCAGAAACATTCTAAATGGAGACTGAAATATTTTATTTCACTACAGCAGCATCAGTCGAAGCTACAATACAGAATTATTAAGCCAACCTAGGTTTGAAACGACAAATCACAATCAACTTTTCATTGTCATCGCCTAAGTGGGTAGGTACAGCTGGGTTTGCTGAAAGCTAATTTTTATAGAGTTTACGCCTGAACAATTGAAAAGGTAACAGTAGAGAGTACAGAGACCAATATGTTTAATTTGCAAAGTTATCAAAAGGATGTTTTCGCTCTCAGTTAACAATTCCGTCAGTCGGGTTATCTGAACGCAGAGAGTTTCCGTTAACAAGCTGAAAAACCCAGCTATCAGTTACGCGCAGGAAAATTCTATCGTGGGGAGTTATGTCACCCGGGGCGTTAATTCGATACCTACAGTACCCGGCAATATATATTGCACGTCGGTCTTTGGAAAGATACTCGCCTAATTTCGGTTTCGTAAAGCGTTGTCCCACACTACCTATGTGACATTTGTCAGTCGTAGTAAAGTATACAGGGTGGATAACTAATAAATTTTTGGGCAAATTTTTGAATAGTAGGTAGTTAGTTTACTTACGACCTAAGGAGTATACATTTATGTTGGAATTTGCAAATAATGAATTTTGTTATAGCAAAACTTAATCTGCTTGTTGTCTTGCCAAGTACCTGTCAGCGGATTAATCCCAAGTTTCGTCCGTTTTTAGGGTCCGTCCGTCGTTTGTCACATAATTTTGTTCCTTGTTGCGCCGGATCACCGCCGCCTGCTGCCGGCACGTCGAGCTTGTACAAAAGGATCACCTGAGAGTGCAGGTCAGCGAGCGTGGCCTCGTGGTCGCGCAGGGCGGCCGCGAGCTCGCCTGCGCGCGCGGCGCTGGCCTCCTTGTTGCGCCGGATCACCGCCGCCTGCTGCCGGCACGTCGAGCTTGTACAAAAGGATCACCTGAGAGTGCAGGTCAGCTAGCGTGACCTCGTGGTCGCGCAGGGCGGCCGCGATCTCGCCTGCGCGCGCGGTGCTGGCCTCCTTGTTGCGCCGGATCACCGCCGTCTACTGCCGGCACGTCGAGTTTGTACACAACACAAGGATCACCTGAGACTGCAGGTCAGCGAGCGTGACCTCGTGGTCGCGCAGGGCGGCCGCGATCTCGCCTGCGCGCGCGGTGCTGGCCTCCTTGTTGCGCCGGATCACCGCCGTCTACTGCCGGCACGTCGAGTTTGTACACAACACAAGGATCACCTGAGACTGCAGGTCAGCGAGCGTGACCTCGTGGTCGCGCAGGGCGGCCGCGATCTCGCCTGCGCGCGCGGTGCTGGCCTCCTTGTTGCGCCGGATCACCGCCGTCTACTGCCGGCACGTCGAGTTTGTACACAACACAAGGATCACCTGAGACTGCAGGTCAGCGAGCGTGACCTCGTAGTCGCGCAGGGCGGCCGCGAGCTCGCCTGCGCGCGCGGTGCTGGCCTCCTTGTTGCGCCGGATCACCGCCGTCTACTGCCGGCACGTCGAGTTTGTACACAACACAAGGATCACCTGAGACTGCAGGTCAGCGAGCGTGACCTCGTAGTCGCGCAGGGCGGCCGCGAGCTCGCCTGCGCGCGCGGTGCTGGCCTCCTTGTTGCGCCGGATCACCGCCGTCTACTGCCGGCACGTCGAGTTTGTACACAAGGATCACCTGAGACTGCAGGTCAGCGAGCGTGACCTCGTAGTCGCGCAGGGCGGCCGCGATCTCGCCTGCGCGCGCGGCGCTGGCCTCCTTGTTGCGCCGTATCACCGCCGCCTGCTGCCGGCACGTCGAGCTTGTACACAAGGATCACCTGAGACTGCAGGTCAGCGAGCGTGGCCTCGTGGTCGCGCAGGGCGGCCGCGAGCTCGCCTGCGCGCGCGGCGCTGGCCTCCTTGTTGCGCCGGATCACCGCCGCCTGCTGCCGGCACGTCGAGCTTGTACAAAAGGATCACCTGAGAGTGCAGGTCAGCGAGCGTGGCCTCGTGGTCGCGCAGGGCGGCCGCGAGCTCGCCTGCGCGCGCGGCGCTGGCCTCCTTGTTGCGCCGGATCACCGCCGCCTGCTGCCGGCACGTCGAGCTTGTACACAAGGATCACCCGACACTGCAGGTCAGCGAGCGTGGCCTCGTGGTCGCGCAGGGCGGCCGCGAGCTCGCCTGCGCGCGCGGCGCTGGCCTCCTTGTTGCGCCGGATCACCGCCGCCTGCTGCCGGCACGTCGAGCTTGTACACAAGGATCACCCGACACTGCAGGTCAGCGAGCGTGGCCTCGTGGTCGCGCAGGGCGGCCGCGAGCTCGCCTGCGCGCGCGGCGCTGGCCTCCTTGTTGCGCCGGATCACCGCCGCCTGCTGCCGGCACGTCGAGCTTGTACACAAGGATCACCCGACACTGCAGGTCAGCGAGCGTGGCCTCGTGGTCGCGCAGGGCGGCCGCGAGCTCGCCTGCGCGCGCGGCGCTGGCCTCCTTGTTGCGCCGGATCACCGCCGCCTGCTGCCGGCACGTCGAGCTTGTACAAAAGGATCACCTGAGAGTGCAGGTCAGCGAGCGTGGCCTCGTGGTCGCGCAGGGCGGCCGCGAGCTCACCTGCGCGCGCGGCGCTGGCCTCCTTGTTGCGCCGGATCACCGCCGCCTGCTGCCGGCACGTCGAGCTTGTACAAAAGGATCACCTGAGAGTGCAGGTCAGCGAGCGTGGCCTCGTGGTCGCGCAGGGCGGCCGCGAGCTCGCCTGCGCGCGCGGCGCTGGCCTCCTTGTTGCGCCGGATCACCGCCGCCTGCTGCCGGCACGTCGAGCTTGTACAAAAGGATCACCTGAGAGTGCAGGTCAGCGAGCGTGGCCTCGTGGTCGCGCAGGGCGGCCGCGAGCTCGCCTGCGCGCGCGGCGCTGGCCTCCTTGTTGCGCCGGATCACCGCCGCCTGCTGCCGGCACGTCGAGCTTGTACAAAAGGATCACCTGAGAGTGCAGGTCAGCGAGCGTGGCCTCGTGGTCGCGCAGGGCGGCCGCGAGCTCGCCTGCGCGCGCGGCGCTGGCCTCCTTGTTGCGCCGGATCACCGCCGCCTGCTGCCGGCACGTCGAGCTTGTACAAAAGGATCACCTGAGAGTGCAGGTCAGCGAGCGTGGCCTCGTGGTCGCGCAGGGCGGCCGCGAGCTCGCCTGCGCGCGCGGCGCTGGCCTCCTTGTTGCGCCGGATCACCGCCGCCTGCTGCCGGCACGTCGAGCTTGTACAAAAGGATCACCTGAGAGTGCAGGTCAGCGAGCGTGGCCTCGTGGTCGCGCAGGGCGGCCGCGAGCTCGCCTGCGCGCGCGGCGCTGGCCTCCTTGTTGCGCCGGATCACCGCCGCCTGCTGCCGGCACGTCGAGCTTGTACAAAAGGATCACCTGAGAGTGCAGGTCAGCGAGCGTGGCCTCGTGGTCGCGCAGGGCGGCCGCGAGCTCGCCTGCGCGCGCGGCGCTGGCCTCCTTGTTGCGCCGGATCACCGCCGCCTGCTGCCGGCACGTCGAGCTTGTACAAAAGGATCACCTGAGAGTGCAGGTCAGCGAGCGTGGCCTCGTGGTCGCGCAGGGCGGCCGCGAGCTCGCCTGCGCGCGCGGCGCTGGCCTCCTTGTTGCGCCGGATCACCGCCGCCTGCTGCCGGCACGTCGAGCTTGTACAAAAGGATCACCTGAGAGTGCAGGTCAGCGAGCGTGGCCTCGTGGTCGCGCAGGGCGGCCGCGAGCTCGCCTGCGCGCGCGGCGCTGGCCTCCTTGTTGCGCCGGATCACCGCCGCCTGCTGCCGGCACGTCGAGCTTGTACAAAAGGATCACCTGAGAGTGCAGGTCAGCGAGCGTGGCCTCGTGGTCGCGCAGGGCGGCCGCGAGCTCGCCTGCGCGCGCGGCGCTGGCCTCCTTGTTGCGCCGGATCACCGCCGCCTGCTGCCTGAACGGCGCCAGCTTGTCCTCCTGCGGCCCCGATGACGCCAGGCGACGCTGCACCAGTTGCTCAATCTCACTGTTTACCACCGCTATCTAAAATATTATCATCATCACCATTTGCTTATAAATACGTCCCTGCTACTGCCTGCCAAAACTTCTCTAATGGATAAAGAGGAATAAAGTTAGTGACAGCCAAGATTACCAACACACAAGATACAACTATTGTAACACATTCTTATTACTGTATTAATATAGGTAATAAGGACGTGATGAAAACATATTGTATTTTGTTACTATGACCACAGAATAAGTAATAGTACAAGTACTATGACTGGTGTTAACTAAATAATGCTGACTACACTAGCCCTTTTAACTATAGGAATTGATGTAAAGTGTAATGTAATATAACACACGGCCGCTGCGTCGCCAGTTCTTTTTTTTAACTTTGGCTTGACACGCTGCCGCGTGTGTACTGTCTAGATCAAATTCGGTCAAGCCACTTTTTTTTAGTATAAAACTTTTTTTTTGGTTTACCGAGTACCTAACAAAGGAAGTCAGGATTCTTAAAGAAAATATCAATCGTATCTTTACCTTGTCTTGAACGGCCATTAAATCTGATCTAGTTGGGTGCTGTTCCATAGCAATAGTTTGCATGATGTTCAGTTCTTTTTGTAGGTTTGCAGATTCCTGAGGCAATTTCTCCTTTACGAGGTAGCTGTTCAACTATAACAATATTAATGCATTGGATTCAATTAGTACAGCGGATACCCATAAAATGGAAGCAAAAAGGAATCCCGCAGAACTGGGTTATGTAAATCAGATTTCAGCCACATCGGACTCAATGAGCTCAGAAATATATAGAAATCAAAAGAGAATCAAACAGGGATCTTTATATGTCTTAAAATAATGTTTTATTCAACAGTAACAACGTTCAATGAAAATGAAAATGAACAATTCATTTTGTCAGGATGAAAATAGAGGTGGGTGATAAATAACTTCACGATGAAAAAATCACGGTGATCCGCCGTTAAAAAGTAACAGTGTGACTTGTCACGAAGTAACAACGTTACAAAATAACGTTGTTACTTAGCGACGATATCACTGGACCAGTGTGTAAGCGACGCGTCGCGTCGTGCCTCGTGACCGCTGTTACTAACTGTGACTGTGACTGCGGTGCGCTGTCACAGAGTAACATCAGTTGTTACAAAAATATCAGTAACTGCCGGGAACGATCGACACGCAAATGTCGTGACACGAAATAACCGAAGTGACAAAGTCACGGTGATTTTTCAATGTGATTTTTTTGGAACGGGAATAACAATAACGGTGATCGAAAAGTAACGCTTTTCCCCATGTCTAGATGAAAAGCATTAAAAGCAAATGCCACCATTTGACCTTTGAAAGATGATCGCATAATTGTTTTACAAAATCGTCTGGAAATCAAGCGATTTAATACAATATTCTAGAATCGAACACGGGCGCAAATTTACATTATTGAGATAATAACCTGTATTTTGATAAGTAACCTTAAAAAGTAATCACTGAGAGATTGCGAAGCGTTTTAAAAGACTATAAAGTACTAAAGTAAAAGTACAAGTAGGTAGGTAGGTAAGGTAACCGAATGCATTTATACATCGACGGTGGCAAACAAGCGTACGGTCCACCTGAAGGTAAACGGATACCGCAGCCTATAGACGCTCGCAACTCCAAAGAAGTCACTTGCGCGTTGCTAATCCTTTATAAAATTTGAGGATTCACTGTGTTGACAGAAGATGGGATAAATTTAGGCCCCTCGCTCTCAACACACTGTATTCTCGGGAGCTCTGGCAACCTTGCTCACCTCCATCAGGAACACGACAGTACATTTGTTTCCCATACAAAATGACCACCCCCTTTTAACTCCCTTTAGGAATGAATTTTGAAATAAATTATAGCTTATGTCCTATTCTGATGTATAAGCTACAACCCTGGAAAGTTTCATAGAGATCCGTTGAGAACTTTTTGAGATTAAGTGGAACGTACATACATTCCTACATTCATACATCCGCACAAACTTTCACGTTTATAATATTAGTAGGATTAGTAGGATTAGGATTACCATTCTGACTAAACTAATGGTAGGTAATGATCAGCAACGGAATAAATTTCTTGTTTGGTTCCTTGGGATCGCCAAATTAGTTTAGGTTAGTACTTATAGTACCTGGATTTCCTCATTCAGGTGCTTTATCACGTCTGCAACAGTTTTGGGCGCAGCGCTTTGGCCGTGTATGACATTCAGATATCTCTTCAGCTGCTCAGAGGCAGCTTTTAACTGGGCCTGTTGAGTCTCATACTGAAAGATAAAATTCATGGGCTAAGTTATAACGCCTCGTTAAGCAGGTTAGCTTTAGGTTTGGTTTCATAAAGACTGTATGATATTACTAGTTTTTTCCCGCGACTTCGTTCGCGTAGAAGGAACACGTTTATCGCGATAGAATTTCATTGCTATTTTTTATATCAGGCGCTTACCTAGAAGTTATCGCTCTTCCATACAAACTTCCACTCCCTTAAGGGTTGAATTCCGGGATATAAAGTATCCTATGTCCTTCCCCGGGACTCAAACTATCTCCATGCCAAGTTTCATCTCAATCGGTTCAGCGGTTTTAGCGTGAAGAGGTAACAGACAGACAGACCGACAAACAGACAGACAGACGGACAGACAGACACACTTTCGCATTTATAATATTAGTATGGATTAGTATAGATATTGGTAAGTTATGTCAAAAAATATACCGAGTTACCAAATTTTTATCTGATAATTTGGTCTTACAGAACTCTATAAAACGGTGCCTTCGTAAGTAATTTATTGTTACCTAAGATTATTGATGTCATCCCTCTTGCCCCTCTCCCGTCGCGATCTCAGACAGTACATCTATAAATTGTCTTTTGCAGTCTTCATCAGAATAATATTGCGATATTAATCTTGCCTAGCCTAGCCGGTACTTAATAACATCGTAATATTAATACTACTTAGCTACCTGATGCTCCAGTGTGCTAGTCATTTCCTGTTGAACTCTCAAAGCCTTGCTTATATTCATGAGCTCTTCTTTATTACCTGCGTCTATCAGATTAACTTGCACGTTTTCCAATCGTTTAATTACTGTAAACAAAAACCAAGTTATAAAAATACAAAATTAAATATTCCCAATGTTGCAAAAATATCTGAGCAACCTCAATAAAGTGGAGTTCAATATTATTGATCGCTTTGCCCCTGCACATATTTTCGAATTCGACTGTACAGTCGAGGGCATAAATATGTATACATTTTTGGACCTTATTTCAATGGAATAAGGTGAAAAGTGTATACATATGGGTGCCCTTGACTGTACCTAGCGAGAGTTCCTAAGCAACAATTATTATTTCACACCTGCTATTCAGAAAAGTGTCGTGGTTACCCTCGAATTTGGCGATCTATCTCAGTAGATCCATTGAGTAGATCCACGGTGTATCTTGTGAGAATTTTTTTTCCCGGTAGATACATTGCAATTCATAATGGATCTATCGAGAAGTTTTTTTTCATTAGATACATTTTAGCACGGGTCGGTCAGAATGGATCTAGTGAGAATTTCTTTCTCATTAGATAATGTAAAATGGATCAGGTGAGAATTGAATTCTCTCTAGATACATCTTACTGACAAAGTGTGGATCTTATGAGAATTTACTATCATTAGATACATCCATGTCAAAGTTAATGGATCTGACGAGAACTATATTTTCTATAGATCTATTTTCCTAGATCCATTAAATATTTTGTGTGAATATTACTGCTATATATCACATGATATTTCATACATAAGTTTATTTAAAAACCGCTGGGTCGTATATATAAAAGTTTTCGGGAAAATTACAAGGAGTGTGTAACAGTGGCGGCGCGTCAATAATATTCTTAGGGAAGCCGGAAATAATTTGCCTTTCTTATTCTTCATGAGCCGTAGTAGTAAAAGAACTGGAATGGCTGAAAATTAGGCAAGCCGGTGGGAATCGGGTTGTAGGTATGGACGCTCCGCCACTAGTGTGTAATGATAAGTATAGAAAATAAATAAATGTCTATTTTCAATAGATTTTGCCCGCAACTACATCTACGTGCAACTGATTCGGAACTTTAATACAATTTTTTTATTTTATGTAGAATATGAAACGCTACTTGAAAAAAAAACATAAAATTTATGTATTTCTTTACGGTACGGTATTTATTCAATATTTGAATTCGTCTTACCTGATTATTTACTAGTCCATATTTGGCCTTTATACAAAATACACAAGCTAGTATTAAAAAGACAATGTGGCACTTCATGTATGTCATTGAGAATTATGCAGTTGACGTATTATCATTTTGTCAATTGGCTTAAAATGAGCGAAATGGAGATGATCAAATTTGTGAAAAGTGGGCGGGGATCAGTATTACTGTACCAAGGTCACAGGTTTCATTTGCATAGTACATATAGAAAAGAGAAAACCAGTCAATGGCGGTGCGAAAACTATAAGAAAAATAAATTAAATTGTAAGGGCTCGGTGACTCTGTGCAAGGTAAAACATGATTACATTACAATTATGCAATATTATTCTTTAGTGTCATGTCCTAACAACGCCCTATAACTTTGGCTATGTGTATATATATCACACTTGCATTAACACATTCATTGCCGATCAGTTCGCTACACTCTTAGCCGATAACATGGTTTTTCTCATTAGTAGCGAAAACTGCCTACGGCGTGAGAACACGGTATCGTGTCCTCGGCGCTGAACGTGTTATATATGACGAAGCTTATGTTTTCACTTTTATAATTAGGTATATACTCGAGAGTCCAAAGTAAATAAAATTGATGCACGTTGTATTAAAGTTCCATACAAAGCGTTCTCGTTTTCTCTTGAGAGATCTAGAATTATCTTAAAGTAACTACTTCGCACTATTGTTTCAGGACAAAGTGAATATTATAAAACGTAAACCACACTGCGTGGAGTGCGTGCCAGATGTGGCGCAAAATTTGATAGAAGCAACGATAAGTGCCCACTGTGTTGAAGCCTCAAGTGGCAGAGAACCTGCACCACGGGTGTACAAAAGAGCCGTAGCGTTAATAACGGAGAAGGGCTGGCATTTGGCAGCGAATAAGCCGGTGCCAACATTTGATGAAAAAAAGTCGGCAATATATCGTTTAAGAAATAAAACGGCAGGTGTGAAAAAAACTTGCGCAACTGCCGCCGATGATGTGGAAGTGCCTTTGCAGTATAAGGACTTTTTATTTGCGGATTATAAACAAGGTGACATGAGGACAATCGTGTTTTGTTCAGAAGATGCTAAGAAATATTTAACAGAGGCCAAAAAATTCTTTATGGACGGTACTTACCAGTCTTGTCCCTCACCGTTCCGGCAAATTTACGCCATTCATGCCGATATTGGTAGTGATCCTATGCACGCCAATATCGTGCCTCTAGTGTTCGCATTTATGACTCACCAGTCTGTGGAGGCGTACACGGTACTATTTGATCTAATACGAAGCCAAGTGCCAAGTTGGCAACCTGTAACAGTAACTCTTGATTTCGAGCGAGCGGCTTATCAAGCCTTAAAAAAAATCGGATTGCAGATTGTGGGATGTCACTATCATTTCGCGGAGTCTCTTTTGCGAAAAGCAAGAAAGTTAGGAATCAAAAGAACGCGCCAGAATAACCGAATAATATCTCTTACGAGCAAATTGGCATTGTTACCAGACTATTTCATTCCTGAAGGCTGGGCCTACATTCAAAATGAAATAGGGTCGAGTTTGGAATTACAGACATTTTCAAACTACTTTTCATCCTACTGGATGAAGAATGGATTTTACAAAATCTGGAGTGTATACGGACAGCAACACCGTACAAATAACGGTTGTGAGGGTTGGCATCACAGCCTTAATGTAAATTTCAATAAGAATGAAGCACGGCTTTTGCAGGTCCTTGCAATATTACAACAAGAATCGACTATAAGTTCATTTCGGCGACATAGATTAGCAAAATTTAAGAAAAGTGCGGGACCACGACGTAGCCAGCAGGTACGAGAAAACGACATACGTATACTTGCTGCTCAAACACAATTGACGAATGGCGACATCAGCATTGGGCATTTCTTAGAAAAATTGCGATAAATCCTTTTTCTAAAAGGGCCACAACGCATTCAAACATCTGCATTTTCGATATTTTAGAAGCTTTTATTTAACTTGCAATGTGTGTTTGTCTGGGTGGAATCTTGTAACTCAATTTTCAACCACTTGCCGGTATCCGATTGAGCTGTAATTTGACATACTTATGTAAATTCGGTGACAATACAGCATTACGGTATCATTGAGCTGATTCGATGATGGAGACAGAAGATGGCCATAGCAACTCCTAAACTACACAAAATAAACCCATCGTGTTTGGGTTCATTAGAACAGCCTCTGCGAGTAGTTGATGACTGTGGAAAAGAAGTATAGTCGACAATAAAAGCTTGTATCAAATATGTCATTTTTGACAGAAACTTATTCAATGGTAACTCAATCGACGGAGCTCTTTAAATGGTGATTCATATACCAATTGTGGTATTTTCTGTAGATCCTGTTTATATAGGTTCACCTAGTGAAACTGGTTTCGGTGGCACTCTTTCTAATTTGTTTGTTTGTAGTATACATAGCTATTATTTTACATGTCTATAAAAAGAATGGTGTATTATTTTGTTTGTTTATTATTGAGTCATGAATTAAAACCAGTGTATTCTTTATTGTATTTTATTTTACCAAAAATAAGAAAAAGGCAAGGACGTCTGTTTTTGTTCGTTGCTGGGGATCGTTTACATTTGACTCTTGTGAGCCGATCAAATAGTACCAAAAAAGCTCATTAAAATTTAATTTAATTTGTGAAAAATCTGAACCGAATTCAGCCGTCCACGGAACTGTCGAGATTTTCTCAATAGATCTGTTTCGTTACATACAGGAAGGATCTAGTGAGCATTTAATCTCACTAGATCTATTATTTCTAGTGACCGAGGATCTAGTGAGCATTTAATCTCACTAGATCTATTATTTCTAGTGACCGAGGATCTAGTGAGCATTTAATCTCACTAGATCTATTTTCGGTGATACATTATCGTAGATCTAGTGACAGTTTTTTCTTATTAGATCCATTATTCCTAACGACTGAGGATCTAGTAAGAATTTATTCCCACTAGATCTATTTTTCGAAATACATTATAGATCTTGTGATAGTTTTTTCTCATTGGATCCATTTATATTACCAATAACGGATCTGTCAAGAAATTTTTCTCATTAGATCTACTCTTCGGGATTGTTCCATTTTCCTAAGGTGGGGGCTTATATTTTATACTGAAAAAAATAACCATAAATCAAAAAGCAAAGCAGAGAGTAGGTACGAAGTAGTCAAACTTATTTTTAATGGAATATACAATTAAACACTTGTTCTGTGACCTCCCAATAAAACAATTTAGTCTTGTTTTAGTAACAATTTTATCTCTTTAGAGAATGATTTGAAAACATATGTAGGTACTACACATTACTCTAAATTAAACATCTACTGTTTAGCGTGATTGAGGTTTAAATATCTATCATACTTAAATGTTTTCACAATAGTAGTTTATGCAACTGGTACATAATAAGGGGCATTAAAACACGAGTGTGTTTTATGAAACGAGCCCAAGGCGAGTTTCATAATAAGGTCACACGAGTGTTTTAATGCCTAATTATGTACAGTTGCATACATTACTTTATCTACACACATATTATAACTACTCTAAGATGGGTTCAGAAACCGTAGTAAATAAATACAATAATTGTGTTAATACAACCTTTTTTGCACGGTTGCGGAAATATCGAAATCAGAACTGGCAACCGATACCTGAATGTTATTTTAAAAAGTAAAGAGTCCCTATTCTGATGTGATCATGTCGTTCTAGCTCAAATTTCGTGCGATATATACTAAAAAAACATCGAGCTGACATTTCGCATCGACTGAATTTGAATTTTCAGTGATACTAGAATAGGGACATGTCAACTTTGACATTCAAATTTTGACAGTTTTGTTTGACGTTTAATATTTTAACATCATATATGAGATTAAAATGAAAAATTATATTACTGCTGTAGCCTTAGCCACAGATAAGAAAATTGCCATAAATTCATTGAATGTTGAAATGAGAGTCATTTTCTACGGTTTCCGAACGCATATTAGAGGATTTATGATATGTGTGTAGATAAACAAATATTAATGCATTAATAAAAAACAAAATATTTTTGTAAGTATCCCATAATTAATAAAAAAAAATAAAAAAAGTTCTCACTAGATCCATTTTAGGTTCCGATCTAATGAGAAAGAAATTCTCACTAGATCCATTCCTGACCGACCCGTGCTAAAATGTATCTAATGAAAAAAAACTTCTCGATAGATCCATTATGAATTCCAATGTATCTAGCGGGAAAAAAAAATCTCACTAGATACACCGTGGATCTACTCAATGGATCTACTGAGATAGATCGGAATTTGGGATCAAAGTCGTACTTTTCTTCCCTCATTTGAGGACAACAATGAGCCTTTTCCTCATAGAAGGTGTAAATAGCAGTACCTATGTGCTTGTCTTTCTTCCCTCACAAAATTATTTCTGTCTTGGGCAAAAACACTTGCATCCCTCGCCACGCTCAAAATTCCGCTTTAGGATCCCTCGCTAACCTCAGGATTCTATTATATTATAGCATCTTTCGCTTCACTCGGGATTCAAGCGGGATTTTTTCTCCCTTGAGACACACGCAATCTATTTCAGTGGGTATCAAGTTTTTTACGAGCTGTTAAAAGGTAAATTTCCGAAACCTTGAAACGCTCGGTTCTAAATTAATTGTCGGCTCATGATTAATCTACACAAAGGTAGGACAAGCCGCGAGAAGTTTGATTAAATAAGACACAGAATCGATATCGGTTCCCGCTTATTGTCAAACGAAATGGTAGTTTACTATTTCCTTTAACAATATTTAATAACGGCAACTCAAGTCACGATCGAGGATGTCAACAAATTTTAATTGTACACAATTCCCGCAAGTCCCGTTTACTTATAGGTAATAGTAGTTGAAAATTTTGCAGATATAAATCAATATAACATTTAATAAGACTACAATGATGAAAAAACGCTGTACAAATACTGAAATTTTCCCCTAAATCACTGCCGATATATACCTACTTATAGCTCCTTTTGAGTTCTGTGGGCACCTATGCCATTATAAATGTGATACTAGCAACTTCAAGCATAGCAGATTGATGACTTTAGATATAAATATGATCCGTGCCGGAAGAGTAGGTTTTGCGAGCATTGTTAGTGCTCTTAAGGCGCCTGTATACGCAAGGCCTTCTCCATACAAACTTTGTGCAAGTTTTATTCGTCAGTTTTGGCACTCCCGCATATAATTTTTTTTTCTTGTTAATGTTAGAAGCAAAAAAATCAAAAAATTCAAAAAAAAATCAAAAAATTGAACAAAAAAAATCAATAAATTGAAAAAATGAAAAATTAACATTTTTTTCTTGAGGTTCTAGGAACTAAAAAATAAGCGTACTGACCAAAAATCATAAGTGTAATGCAAACACAAGCGAAGAAAAACTTGCACAAAGTTTGTATGGGGAGTGCTTGCGTATAGAGGCGCCTTAACTCGTGTATTTTTCAAGCTGGAGCGCTTTATCATGTTCGTTATGCCCGTTCAATCTCCAATATGCACAATTTATTCCGTGTTTGGTAAGTTTCCAAACAAGGTACACTGTATAGCTTCCTACGTTGAGCACGCTAGCACTTTGTAATAATAAACTTCAAGCGTTACACAATGCCTAAATGTTACAAGCGGGGCTTTTAATTTTAGAATGACAAAGTACTAAGTGTGCTTAACATTTTCATGACATTAAAGATTTTCGCATCATTAACATTTTCAGCTTTATTTTTAGCATGGTTGCCAAGATTTCTCCTTGTGCTGAATGTTTTAGAGTCCATATGGTTGCCAAGATTTCTCCTTGTGCTGAATGTTTTATCGGGTGTTTATTTTACTAGAACTACTAGAAGTACAGAACGCCTTTCTTTCTGAATTTAATTATGTGAGGGATCGATGGAATAAATACCCACTGGGGATGTGAGTTAAGGCACAGAATAAGTAATAGTTAAGGCTCAAAAGAAATCATCCTCCATCCATCATAATCAGTGACTTAATCGTGTAGTTAATTACATTGATACCTTTTTAAATAATGTCATGTGTTTGTCCTTATTAACCGTTTAACCGTCGAACGTCATTAAAGTTACACGTAACTTTTTACTTCACAAATCGGAAGGTATCATTTGACACTGTCACTGTCTGATATTAATTAGAGGTACCTTTCAAAGTATGGTTAGTATCATTTCGTGTAAAACGCAACTGGTAGAAATAGAAACTCGTCTAAAACGCAACTGGTCACTGCATCAAAACGCATAAAATACATGTAGGTCTAAAATAAATGTATTTTAGACCATTTGTTTTTCAGGTGACTTGTATTTAGCTGCGTTCTGATGCAGTGACCAGTTGCGTTTTAGACGAAATGATACTAACCCTCAAAGTATGGTGGTTGATGGTTAAAGGATTAAATCTGAAATTGGTACCTATATCTCGCTCGACCGCCATTTCCTTGATGTCATTTATAATTTCCGAGGCATTTTCCTTCTGCAACAACCGAGTGCGTTTGTGCACCTCCTTGAATTCAACTATCAGATTCTGGTACAGGTCCAGCAAATCTTGGATCGTATTATTGCGCGCAACGTCAGTAGGAATATCTGGTATCTTCAAATACCTGAAACAATACGGCGTATTACAATTTAAACTATGGAATCTTCAGAATACAGGTGTCTACAATTCTTAAAATTCCGCATTAGTAACGTTTTCTAAGAATTCAGCAAGCGCAATATTCTAAATAGATACCTACGCGTATTTAACTTAGGTAGGTATTATAAAAGTTCTACGCACTCCATTTGATGTTTTCTTAGATTGCGACTTATTTTAATAAGTAGGTTAGGTAGGTAAGGGTATTTGATAAATCTTGTGGAAAACGCTTATACATTTCTTTAACACTTCTCCTTCACACTTCTTACTATTCATAGCAGGTACTAAGCTAGGTACTAAAACGTGTCTTCACTTAGTCAATAAATATTTCGACGTTAATATTAATAGATAGTTACTTTACCTATAGTCAGTTTATTTAAACAAAGCAAAACTTTTGAATTTTAAATAATTAAACCACATTAGGTATTCATTCAATCATTTCATTGACATAGGGCAGGTACTTTTGAAAACACCTTTAACTTCTTTGCTTGCATCAATACCTACAGGTTGAAGTTTATCCTTAAAAACTTTATATGAAAGCTTAAATAAGTCTAGACTCCATTTGACTTACTGAGGCAATGAACTTTTGCACGGTGTTTTTGCTAATTACCTGCCTACACCTGTAACCAATAGTAACCTAATGTATCTAGTTAGATAGAATAGACAGATACTAAATCGTTTACGCAGTCGCTAGCAAGTACGGTAATGCAAAAATTACAAACTCATTACTACGAGTAAGGGTACTGTCATCGCTTTTATAAAACGCCGGCCGCGCGGTTTAATTTTTTCTAACCTAAATAAGATGGCGAAATATATATTCCGACTTAGCGTAATGTTTATATTATACAAGCTAACAAGATGAAGAAGGTCGAGGAAAATAAGTTTAGAAAGGTGAATCAAATTATAATATGAAATATGAATTGCAGGGTCATGAATAGTTAAAAAGTAATTTACATAATAAAATAATAAGATTTTCATTGGGGAAAGGCGGAGAGGACAATATTTGTGCTATGATATATAAAAGGAAATTGTTAAACTTTTACTGATGTAACTGTATTTTATTTTAGCTTAAGAAACTGGGAAATGTCAAAGTTATTTTTAAGATAACGCTTCGGCTTTGCATTGATTATATAATTAATGTTCTTGACCTGGGGGCCGATTTTTGAGTGTCAAAACATCATAGTTTTTTGACAGATCTCGAGTGAAAAGTCGAGCGTTCGACACTCAAAAATCGGCGTCCTGCTAAGGGACCTCTCCAGCAGGCGGACTGATGGCATCTGTGAGATAAAGGGTCGACCACGAGCTTCTGAATCCTCTGGAGTCGCAAGCGTTCATAGGCTACGGTGTCTACTTACCATCAGACAGGGGTATGCTAGTTTCCTACCATTCTTGACGACAACCGCGTGATTCACTCCGATACGTCTTGAATGGCCGTCCGCGAGATAGATAAACTTCCCATTACTTTGTAATTTGAAAGTCCTGTCCTAGCCGTGCTATAGTGAAATAGTCGCCTCATCCTCAACGAGACAGAAGCTGCTTACCCTTAATTTGGCAGTCCAGCCGGCTGGACAGTATCTTTGACCGTCTTTTTGCATTTTTAGGGTCCCGTAACTCGAAAGGAAAAACGGAACCCTTATAGGATCACTTTGTTGTCCGTCCGTCCGTCTGTCTGTCTGTCAAGACCCTTTTTCTCAGGAACGCGTGGAGGTATCCAGCTGGAATTTATATCAAATACTCAGGTCTACTGTCCCCTGGAGCTATGAAAAAATAAAACTTCTAAGCCAACGCAATCAAATGATACAGCCGTTTATACCGCAAATTTCCGCAAATTTTCGACACTCGCAAGGGAATCAAAACCTAGGTACAGGGTACTTCCCGTGAACTCAGAATCTTGATATTTGGTACGAAGCAACGTCTTATAGCACAGATAAAGGAAAAATTGCGAAAACCGTAAATTTTAGTTCAATTTCAATTTCAAATAGCCTTTATTGACAATCTTACATTTAAAGTTTGACATTACAGTTTTAATAAATTAAAATATATTTTTTATTTATTTAAGACTATCTTGCTTTTCAGCATAGGCCTCCCCCAGGCTTCTCCATAGTTTCCGATCGTGGACTTTGCTCCTCCATGTGGCACCAGCTATCGCCTTCATGTCATCTTCCCATCTTCGTTTTAGTTACATAATATAAATAAAAATATTTTTAATAATTTTTTTTTTTTTTATTTGGACCATAACTACTCGTATGACTCGATTATCGTAATGAGTGAACTTTTACTTATATACCTACAAGTTTGTACGGAACCCTCGGTGCACGAGTTTGACTCGCACTTGGCCGGTTTTTTCTTGATGTATGTATGTATGTAAGCACTGTATTGTACACAAAACAGGTTAAAACAATATACATGTCACATAAGATTAACCCGTCGTCTACCAGTCCCTGGGATCCCAGGGCAGATATAACAAAAGAATGGCATTGTATTTTTTTTTTCGCCGGGAGAGGACGGCTAGTACAAAGGCGAACTTATCCCTATTGAGGGATCTCTCTATTCAGCGCCGCCGAGGCTTGAATTATGCTTTAGCAATTTTTTGGCAAAAGGGTTTGCTAATAAGTGTTATTAGTATTAATTAAGGGTTTGCTTACTTGGCCAGATAAGCGGTGTTTTTGACCTGCTCCTTATTAGTCAACAACCAGTATAACACATGGTGGACAGTGGTCGCGTCTCCCGCCAACAGCTGAGCACGGAACCGTGGCGGGTCCTCGCCGGGCGGCGGACGGTATTTGACGCTTCCCAGCATCTCCAGCAGGCGGACTGACACGGTCTCCGGGTCGTCATCGCGGACGTCCAACTAAAAAACAGGTTTTAATAAGTACTTATAATATAACTACGAAATTTTAGATGCCAGGGTGTTTTGTTACTCTTCTTCTTTTAAAAATGGCTTTCCATCAAATTTATAATGATTTCGCCAATTAAGAGGAGGGGTAGGGCAAACTCTCTCCATACAAACTTTGTGCAGGATTTTCTTCGTTTGTGTTTGCATTAAAGTTATGATTTTTGGCCAGTATGCTTATTTTCCTGTTAGCTATTTCGTGATGAAATTTTTTTTCATAGATATTATTTTCAAATTATTTCAATTTTTTTTTTGAAATATTTAAAAATTTCCACATCACTTTCTTCGCATATCTAATATTTACATCCAAAAAAAATTACATTCGTTAGTGCCAAAACCTACGAATAAAACGTGCACAGAGTTTGTATGAAGAATGCCTTGCCCACCCCTGCGCCTTATATAATACTTGTTCAGTGACGTTGTTCGGTAACGACGCCATGACAGTAGGCAACAAAGACAGTGTACGGTAGTGGATTCTGCTCGTCGTCGCTCCGGGCACGTGTGTTCGTTCACCAACGCGGCGACGGCCAAAATCCGTTTCGTTACTCAATCATCACGCAAAAACAGCTGTAAGGAAGGATTAGGATGGAACTTGGTATACGACGAGTTTATAGCCTAGAATCTAGGAATGTTAATCTAGGCCCTAGATTAACATATAGGATAATTTTTATCCCGAATCTCATACTTTGAAGGCATGGTATAGTGAATATAAGTTTACGCGGACGAAGTCCCGGGAAAAAGCTAGATTTTTTGGCACTTACTTACCTACCTACTCGTAGTTAAGGCATTTATTTTAATTGATTCCATTTTGGCACGAAAAGTCAAACAGTATATGGGTATTTAGTAAATACTATTTACACGGTGCAAGAACTTGCATGCGATTTTCATTACATCCCGGGCTATTAATCGCCCTCGTCTTAACTCGGTAGCGCGCAACCCGCCATGTAATCAAAATTGCATGCAAACTCTTGCTCCATGCAAATCGGCCTTTCATAATGGGGGCAAGTACAATCAACAATAGGTACCTATAGACCAAAGTGGAGTAGGTACTTATTCTGTGTAACTGTAACAGCTTGTCAATAAGGTTTTACGCCTCAATACATCCGAGAAACGTAGGTACCTATACTGCGGTAATCCTTCTAATCCAATCTAAAAAACACGGCTTGAATAAGGGCTATTCATAACTTTCTAAGTGAATTTTGTAGTTAAAACTTTATAGTACAGCCAATCAGTGTCGGAGACTATTTGTTTTCCCTTGGCGTTTCTTTGCTTAGGATAAGAGTTACTGTAGAGTAATCAATTTAGGTACACTTGCAAAGTTACAGTCGCCCTTGCTCAAGTAATTTTGTTTGGATACTACTCAGTTATTGGTAAATTGAGTTGTTGTAGAGTTTTTAATAACTGAAATAGGTAGGTATACAGATGTATTGCAAAATGATTTTCTTTCGGGAAAACTCGGATCTCAATCGGAATACGATGGCACCCGAACTGTCAATTAATGATTGTATTAAATGAGTGACGTTTTCATACCCATTATTGTGGAACTTTACTGTTTAGTGTCAAAGTTACCCCTACGACTGTAAGATGGGTATAGTGCGCGCCATCCACGATGACGCGCCCCTCCACAGCGAATCTCATACTAATCTGCGCGCAGTTGTGGCTTGGGCTGTGGAGGGGCGCGCCTTCGTGGATGGCGCGCTCTATACTGAAGCTATGTAATTGAGAGAGCACGATTATCATTTTGCACTACATCTGTATAGTCGTAGCGTAACAAATGTTAGTAAACATATGTGAAAATATGTTATCTAAGAACCTTTTTTCTCCCTTAAGATTGTTGCAGACATATCTTAAGGCGCACCCGACCGGCGCCGCCCCTGCTCGCGCCGGTCAGTATTCTTTGTTAAAAACTTCATACTGCAACGCACACTTATCCACACCGTAACGGCATCGGCATCGCCCCAGCTCGGGACCACCTAACGCCGGATAGACAGCTCGCCGTCGCAGAGGGCGAACGCCGCGCTTACAGCTCGCTGCCGGCGAGAGGCGCGGTGACGAAACGGCTTACTTCAAACGTCAAAAAGCTGTCAACCAGCGGACACCTCGCGGGAAGCTCGGTGCCGCCGCGCGGCCACCTCGGCGCTGCTGAGACGATGCTATTCCGTGCGTGGTTAAAGCCTGGTCGGCGAGTTGAGGCGTCGCCGGTCGGTCGGCACCCGGCCTTTATGTGTGCTACAACCTTTATCCAGTAACATACACCGGTATATATATTTATGTATTTTTATAACTCCTAGCTTTCACACAGTAACATAGGTACATAACTGTAAATAGCCATATACCTTCGCCCGAATATGAAAGGTAACGTAGCGTTACTCCGCCGGGACTCGTGGCTTTTTTCGTAATAAAACGCTGAGTAGCCCATAACACCTTTTTTGGTCAAAAAGCTTTGTAGAAAAAATTAAAACAGATAAACCCACAAACTTATGCCTTATATGCATTTACATTATCAGTAACGACTCTTGGTGGGTCATTTTCTATACTCGATTTTTTTTGTGTCCGAGCTGAAAATCGTATGGTAACATGAGATAATACGTACCATTTATTTTTTTTCATAAAGAATACATGTTTCCACGTTGAGGTCCACTCAAATTCACGGACTAATTTGTTTTTAAAATACATTAAAAAATACCTAAACGCTCAAATTAAGACTCCGTGCCCTGTCCGGCATCGAGTTTTGAATCAATCAAAAATTCCTATCAAAAACTGTACATTAGAATCACTGATTTCGTGTCAAAAACTTTAACTCGATTATATTTACTATCACTGAGCACAGACACTATTCACTTCACTGTGGTGAATAACTTGTAATTGATGTTTAAAAATCGTCCGAGCGCGAGAGTTAAATTTTGTCGGCAAAATTCAAAGGTCCCTGGCAGCCATCGTTTACATTTGACCAGCTTCGCGTCCTGCTTCACATGTGCTCTCAAATGTCAGCTATTATATATAAAAAATCTATATATAGCAAACCACATGAAGTTCGAGTAAACCACCTAAGTACTTCGGTTTCTGGGTGGGCGACAATTTTTTTGCTTTTGCTTGCAATTTCGGTGGCCCTTAGAAATTCAAATTTTACATAAGTAATCATTAACATATGTATGCATTATAAAGCACTTTGGTGTCTCTATATAATCGATAACTTAAAATATTATTAACATGCGATTTGAATTTTTTATGATTTTTTTTATATAGATTTCCAATTCCCGTGTCCTAATTCCCATAGCTTGTTTACCCAAAACAGCTGATTTTGGGACACGGGAATTGGGAAGGGTGACTTATTTTGTTAATAAACCTCATTTAATAACAATAATTATGGATGAAATGCTTAAATAAATATAATTTGTACTAAGTATATCGATTAGAGTTATAGTTTATGCGTTTATTTAAAGAAAACAGGCCAACTGCTACAATTACACTTAGCTTCTTAAATATTTGAAAAGAGTGACCCATGATTGGTAAAATTAGGCTAAATAACTTCGATACAACTGAACTTTATAATTCTTGATAAATTAGATGGTAAATAATAATTTTAATACAATTTTTTCTAAGAAAAGGCAATTCCCATGGACAGATAAATTCCCGTGCCCAGGTCAAATTTTCAAATTGTAATAACTTCCGTAATTTTATAAGTATAAGTACCCCGTAAGAAAATTTGTGTTTATTAATTTTTTTATCAAATTATCAGCATAGAATTTTCTATGTATTATTGGTATTTCTAAATTCCATGGGAATTGGACAAAAATGCCCGTTTGGTGAAACTCACTCTGGTATATTTAGGTACGTAGATGAGATACAATGCAAACAAGAATTTTATTGAGTAAAACTAATCCTCATAACAACTTACTTCAGCTTTGCAACGATACAAGAATTGTAGAAACAAACCGAATGAGAATTATCAACTTTAATTAAGGCTAATGGGACTAAGTATAGATAAGCAATGAATAAAAAAGAAGATATGCCACATAAAAATATTGCGAACAAACAGTAGATTCAGCACTATATTATGCTTTTATACATTGGCTCGTTTACTATTTTAAGGGTATAACCATTCAGGGATTCAGATTAGTATGTAATTTTTCTCAAAAATGGCCCGCAAACTGGACTTTAGTCGCTACATATTGGAAGGTAAAGTGTATAGTTTAAGGTCAGATCCAAATTAAAAAGTAAAAAACATTGCAGGCCACATATATGGCCTGCAATGTCACATATAAATTCCTTTATTTGTCGAGTTATAAACTTTTTAAAATGTAGAAACTGTCATATACAAGGAGGCACAGGTCGTATTCAGCCAATTCAGCTCGTATTTTTCTGTTGAAAACGCGACGTTTTTTTATGTGTCTCGAATAATTTGCGTTTTTCGGTGGAAAAATACACTTGCGATTCTGTTAAAAAAAGCAAACGGCGGGAAAACATGATGTTTTTGGCGTTTTAAGGTTATGTTTATCAAATCTTAATTAAATTTTTGTCGTATTTTCCCCATTTTTGAGAAAAGCACTATATTAGCCTCGGCCGGAATGGCAATTGCAGGCTCCGTATTATAATTAAACGGACTCGCAAGCTCGTCCGTTTAAACAAATACTCAGCCTGCAATTGCTCCCTTCCCGGCCACGGCAATAATGTACTAATGTTAATTAAGAGGGCGTAGATGGCATTGCCAAAAGTCCCGCTCTAACAAGCGTGAGTTTTCAATTAATCATCCCGCTGTCTACGGAAGCTCAGCGCGTGGCCAGCGGACAGCCGCCACCGTGGGCCGCGCCAGTTTGTGTCATTGTATGCTTTGCCGCGGAAGTCGCGGAACACATGATATTGATTGCTACGTTTGTCATTGATATGTCAAGTCAGACTGACCTCCAGGCTTTGTAGGGTCACGAACGCTGGAGCGCTGATAGCGCTCTAAAACACTATGTTGTCTATGTGCGCCGTGGGCCACACCTTAGCACCATCTTCCCACTTTTTTTATTATGTTGTCAGCCTCGTGCCCAAAAGTATTAAAACAGATAGACGTAAAGCCGTCCTCTCCCGGCGAAAAAAATAAACAATGCCATTCTTTTGTTATCTGCCCTGAGATCCCAGGGACTGGTAGACGACGGGTGTCAAGCTTTTCGTAGCGCTACGCAATTTCATCTACATACGAGGTAAGGCATGGTGGCTACGCGTCTGCGATGCGAGCAAAGCGGCCCGGTGGTTGGTTTCCGCGGGCACTGAATATGTTAACTGGTTTGAGAATCAAAGAATATACCTATTACTCACTAAAGGAGGTTTGAATGATAAATATCTAAACAGGACAGCAGTTGCGTAGACATAAAACTACCTACTTACTTTTTCACCAGCATTAAAGGCGACCAGCAAGTCGACAAGCAGCTGCAACAACTGTTTCTCATCCAATGCGTCGAACTTTATCAAGTCGTAGTTCCTCCCCAAACTGGCGTTTATCTCCTTCACAATCAACTTTATTTGTTCAGTCATTGTTTTCGGGAAGAAAAGCAATTATAGCTGTTGTTTCCCCAACTTTTAGTTGACAACTTTTGGTCACCATGGAAACTTCTGAAGTACTTAAAGAGCCCGCAGTTTTGAATTGGTTGCGTTTAGATGCTTCTTTGAATATTAATAAAAGAATACATTATATATAGATTCATTGAACGTGTTATCATAAATATCATAATAATGAAGGAAATAAGAAATGCGTGGCGAACAATTAGCGCCATCTCTAGGATCAACTGAGCATCAGATACCAAAACGCATTCTATGAAGAGTATGAAGGCAATCAAAAGGCAATGGTTCAAGTAGGTACGCAAAAATCCACTAGAGGTCGTCCAAATTTAGTTGCCAAAAGTCAGTTCAATATTTTCTTTGAGTAAATACTAAATGGAACAGGGGCCGATTTTTGAGTGTCGATTGCTCGACTTTTTCACTCGACATCTGTCAGTGTAGTTTTTTGAACACATTTTTGACAGATCTCGAGTAAAAAATCGAGCGTTCGACACTCAAAAATCGGCCCCCAGGTCTATATAAATAATCACAAACTTATTTTCAAATTATGTTTCTTGAATATATGTAATCTTTCTACTTTCCAAGAATGTGAAAATAGAAGGTACACTTCTGCTACTAGGGCAGTGAAATTGTACATTAAAATCGCAAAGCGAGATGTAAAGCTGCATTTTTGGTATGTTATTCGCACCCCTTAGGAGTATGTGTGACTACATTTTGCAAGCAAAAAAAAGTTGTGCTACCTGTATGATACGTGAAAAACTGCAAAATTTTCGGACTTTTTTCAGGTATTGTAGTTCAATTCAAAAACTATGGGTTTTTGACATTACTTGTCTATGGCATTTTTAAAGTACATTAAATTTGCAACAATTTGAGCCTACCTACAGCTCCGTATGTCTTATAGTTTTTGAGACATGATATTTCAAAAATACTGCTTTATTGAGTTTTGCCTATAGTGCGTGTTGTTACGGGTTTCCGTCGAACAAACACTTCACCACCGGCCACCAGCGCCGGCTTTAAGTATGTTATCAGGCATATCTCCTGGACCCCGAAACTGCCAGGAGACAATCTATCCAAGGTCGCTCTCCCGAGTAATGACGTCATGAAAATTGCCGCCGAAACGTTTGGAAAAGTGGCAATCACACCCAACCTATGCAACATACATACACGTGTATGGTATCAAATGAAAGCTGAATAAATATGCCATAACGTATAACTAAATTGACGTATAAAACAAGCTGGTTCATGGAAAATAGGCGTTTCATCATTTTTTATCTTATATGGAAAAACGGCTTCGCGCTGTTGGGTTTTTCAGCATTTCTCTCACAGTTTTGGTCATATCCAGAAACAATAAATAGTTATGTAAAGCTGACATACTAATTACTATTTATGTGCAACAGAATTCTCGGGTACCTGTTCTAGTTATTCTGTTAAATCTGGAAACCCGGAAATGTTTTCCTTACTTTTTTATTATTTTGCTTATAGGTAGTTTTGAATTGTCTCAATGTATTGAAACTTAATTTAGGTATACGTTATGGCATATTTATTCAGCTTTCATTTGATACCATACACGTGTATGTATGTTGTATAGGTTGGGTGTGATTGCCACTTTTCCAAACGTTTCGGCGGCAATTTTCATGACGTCATTACTCGGGAGAGCGACCTTAGAGAGATTGTCTCCCGGCAGTTTCGGGGTCCAGGAGATATGCCTGATAACATACTAAAAGCCGGCGCTGGTGGCCTGTGGTGAAGTGTTTGTTCGACGGAAACCCGTAACAACAAAGCCCCTGCTAAAGCGTTCGAATCAGCGTTGCAAAATACTATTTACAATCAACTACGATGTCAATTGTCGGACGCACAGCATGGATTCCGCCCGGGCTGTAGTACGACCAGTAACTTGCTTAGTTATGTAACCCAGATTATTCCAGAAGTCGATAGTGGGAGCCAGGTCGACGCCGCTTACTTTGATTTTCGGAAAGCATTTGATGTCGTTGATAACGATATCCTGCTCCGAAAACTAGCGGGCGTCGGCTTCACCCCACATCTATTAAAATTCTTTGCAAGCTACATGCGTGACAGACGGCAATTTGTTGATTACGCGGGACACAGATCAGAACCGTATTTCGTCAGATCAGGAGTAAGTCAGGGAAGCAACCTGGGCCCATTGCAATTTATAATTATGGTCAATGATTTACCACAGGTTGTTAAAAATTCAGGTTGCTTACTCTTTGCCGACTGTGACGATTAAACTGTCATGGCGACCGGTAGTGGGCCGCCCGGTGCCGAGGGCACTCTGCAGCCGTCACTCGGCCCGGGCGGACGCACTCCCGTTGGCGATGTCCAAATGCTATATTGTGTTTCTATTACTTACCTCCTGCGTCCGTCCGTAAGACTTACCTCAAGTGACCTAGACGTCACAAGTGGCGACGAGTTTATGGGTAAGTCGTCAATCTATTTGGAAAAAGGAGGAGTGGAAGAATGGGAACCAGTTCCATGATAACGGAAATGCCGAGTGTTACGTGCTACCAACACAGTGCAGTTAAAAATATTCTTGCATTTTACTTATTATTTACATTCATATTTTGGATATTTCATCAGTGGAATGGATGAAATGTATCAGAAGTAAAAAAAAATGGTCCTTTAATATATTGTACAAACGTTGTCATGTCGGATTATAAATTCAATTCCCATGCGTGATCTATCACCTACAAATGACAATAATAAACCATAATCAATTAAGATCTCCACAATCAAACTGAAAAACTAGTTTTGTGGAGCGATGTATTGTGATATGTCTTTACTTTGCCGGTGTTAATTAAAATATAACAATACCGATTTGGTTCAATTGTGGCCTATTTCTATTTTGTTATTTTGATTCCGTTAGTAAAATGTTTGATTAAATGGAGACGAAATTATTTCCATGACAAAGATGTATTGTTTTACTGTGCGGGTAGACACGTGAACTATGCATTAAATAACATTGGTAAGCACTCCTAAGTCCTAACGGATCGAGTAGTAAGTCCGACTGGGCTGGTACTAAAATAAAGAAACAGCATACACCAAGTGGTATGGTATAGAATATATATTTATGGTGAATTTGAGTAGTAGGTCTGTCTCCATAGACCGGTACTAACAATGAGTAGTAGGTCTGTCTCCATAGACCGGTACTAACAATGAGAAGTAGGTCTAATATAGACCGGTACTAACAATGAGTGGTAAGTCTGTACAGACTGGTACCAACAAGAAGCGACAAAACGCTGACATGCCATATACCTTGTTTTGTTTTAGCATTAAGAAGAATGGCACAAAAATTATTCACGATATTTTTATCAGGCACGTTTAGCGATGAAATAGTGTACTAGTCATCGGGTTTACTATTATAAAACGGTTTTATTTCATGCCAAAATTAATTAGTTATCGTTATTCATAAATAAGAGAATACGGGTTGTATTATATATTTACTTAATACATTTTTAATTGGTAACGAAAATATTAATTTTGTTTCGCCGTTTCGGATCATTCATCCAAGTTGTACATTGTACAATAGAAACCCAAAAAAGCATAGGTTGTGAGATACCGGTTTGTTTTTAGAATGTTATTTCTAATATTCAACAACTGCTACTTGTCTGGATCTAGATCCTCCGTGCCAATTCAGTGTGTGTTTACAATCACTACTGTTATTTGCCTAACTTCTAATTATAAAATAAACAAGGTATAGCTTCCATACAAATTACAACGGTATTAATAAGTGGCAAAGAAAAGAACAGACCTGCTGAGAATCACAGGTAGTTTACTTATGCCACAGATCTGTCGAGAGAAATACAGAATTTCCGGGTTGATTACATCACCTGAGTGATATGACAATGTTTTATCAATAAATAAATGAATGAATGAATGATTCTCATCTTTAAAGTTAATTGATGTCCACACCGGCCCGAACGTTAAAGGAAAGTTAAGGAAATCAGAGTGCAATGTAGGTAACCTTATTGTTGTCTTCGGGTTACTCTATACCTAGGCACCAGGAAGTCTGCGTGACACCTACCGGTGTCCGAAATAAAGATTAAATAAATATGCTGCACTTGGTACTTTCTAATTTGGCTTTAGATTTCTTCATGTCACTATATTATATGTGACGACTATATATTATAAATAATAGAAATATTTGAATACGAATTTACAATAGCATTTATGATATTACTACACTTATACACACTACACTTATTATGTGTGTCTGTGTATGTCGTGCTTTCTTGCACTAATTAAGTATGTGAAATAACTAAATAAATTGTCAATATCGAATAATAATTGCCAAAATAAAAACGATAAATCTAAATATTAAATGTTAATTCTAAATATTTCATTTAATAATAAATATTTTACACTGTAATTGATGTACTATTACTTATTCTGTAGTTGTTGTGCAATACAATGTTGTATTGTTATGAAATGAATAATGTCAATTATATTATATTCCCATACATCGACACAAGGAATACATATGATTGATTTTCAGCGGGTAGGCTTTCGTTAGGTCAGTTACCCGTAGATTTTTGCTGGAAGTACCGAACGATGCGGTATTACATAAGACTTCCAGTGAATTTTCTTTTTACTGTAACTCAAAGTAAATAAAGGGAGAGCGTACCTATGAAATTAATTTGTACCTAATAAGGTGCCAGGTACCTACTTACGATACAAAATACGGAAAAGTGGTAAAATAAATTAGTAGACTGAGACCCTAAGGGTCGGTCGGTACTAACAAACAAGAAGTAAGTTGTATGTTCAACTGGTACTTACAAACAAAAGAAATATATATTAGTAAACTTATGCGCTGAGCGTTGGTTGGTACTAAAAATAAAATTGTATTGGCTGCTCAGTCCAATAGTTCAAAACTTGCCTTTCAAGGAATTTTAACTTAAAAAAAAATCTTAGAAAAGGTACTTGATGAAAATTAACAAAGTCGTGTCTGAAACTGGATATGTTAGTTAAAGGCATAAATGTATGTAAGTTCCCGAATTGACAAAAGTATTTGAACGCTCTCACAATCTTTTCAAAAGTCATGCTCGCATGTTTTGTCACCGGAACGATTGGTCAAGTTCTAGCTAGGGTTGAGCACCAAAGTGCAGGTACATATTATTTATGTTACTGATGATTTATATGGGCTAGGGACTGGAATACTTTAGTATATCGAACTCTATTATACCAGGGGGATATTAGCAACAATAAAAATAAAACAAATTTAATCCTGTTCAGTTTATTGCAGATTTAATATGAAATATAAGACGGATGTGCCTAACTAAACTGAAGCACATGCAAATAATTTAAATAAAACCACGTAAAATGAACTGGAAATACAAAACATGTGAGTTAATACAGTAATAATAGTAATTTTCCTGGAGTTTCTTAGCCTGAGCCTGGGGTCCGTATCATTTGGTTCCTGACTCCAAGATCTGGCGTCAGGCAATGTGGTAACAAGGATTATTGCTTACAAAAATGCACGAATCAGGAATAAACGTTAAAAACTATAACTACAGAATAATTGGTTATCGTAGTACCTGGAGAGTCATGATGTAGAGTCACGATGTAGAGTCATGATGTAGAGTCATGATGTAGAGTCATGATGTAGTCATGATGTAGAGTCATGATGTACAGTCATGATGTAGAGTCATGATGTAGAGTCATGATGTAGAGTCATGATGTAGAGTCATGATGTAGAGTCATGATGTAGAGTCATGATGTAGAGTCATGATGTAGACTCAAGATGTAGAGTCAAGATGTAGAGCGGGTTTGGTATAGTAATTAGTAAATGCAAGGTGTTTCCTGCCTAACAAAACCAATGTTGACAACTAGAACACGGCAATCATAGTCTGCCGTTAGAGCGTTATATCTCAGCTGTTTACGAGTCGTCAAGTTGCGGTTTGCCTGTTACTTATCATCGTAGGCACGATGAGTGTCACTAACAATTATTACTACAGTCACTAAAAATTCCGGATGACATTTTATGTGCGCGACAGCCGGGTCAGCCGAAATGCCAAGAATGTCAGGAAATTAGCATTTTATGTAGGTACTCGCAAATTTCATCATGTTCCTGCTCTAATGAGGTGTCTCTTTAGGGTTGGTTGAGAACCAAATAGCGATACCTATGTTGGTTATTTTGGAACAGTAAATGCAACTCAAGGCGTTGTAACTCGGAAAGGAATGATGTCGATACCGAGATATGGATGCCTAAATTAAGATCAAAATCCTTAAAACAAAGCCCCTGAACGGGATTGGTAATTTGAAGGGTTGTATTGTTTACAACGTACTGGAGACAGTACAATATTATAATTATGTCCTAGATAATCTTGGGTTCCGATCCTACCTACCTACTAAATTTAGGCAGGAAAAGTAATTGGGAAAATTACGCACAGGACTCTTAACTTGGGATGCAGAACGATAAAATCAATGTAGAATTACAAAATATGGTACAGTTTAGTTATTTGCCATGTTTTCTGGTAACTGTACCCGATGAGTTATGGCTCATCACATTTAAATGGGTGTTTAGTCATTACCACTCAGGATGCGTGTACTGGGTGAGTACAGCAAATGGCAGCTGTATTGCCTTCTCGAAGATGTCACGGTTCGAAATAAATGCCATACGATAAATTAATGAAGAATGCGTCTTGGAATATTACTTTCATAAAAACCGGAATTGTTTCCAATATTAAGTGGTGTACCCCTACACCTATCTTTTAAAAATAAAGCTTTCCATTCATTTGGAAAAACAATAAACCATTATACCTGCCAAATAACACAAGTTATGTTGAAAGACACTTTAGAATTATGTTCAAATGCAAATAAAACTAAAGTTCTAATAAAACTATAATGGTATATTAAAAAGTAAATAAAATAAAAATCAGTTTAATTATATTTTCAAGTAAAATAAATCATAAAAAACAAAACGCGAAATTTATGTATAATAATGCGCAAATAAATTATATTGCGCGAGTATCAGATAAAATCTTTTCAATTAGAACAATCTAAAAGTAAATACAATAATACTTATATTGAGACTTTAAGTTTAATAACCACTTGGAGAGCTTCTTGCGGTGTGTCGTCTTTTCAGATGCCTGATTTTCCGAAGCGCTGGTAGATTCATCTCGTCAAAAGGTACTTTGGTATTAAACGCGATCAACTTAAACTAATTATGTTACAATAAAATAAAAACTGCCAATTCACTCATATATTTAAATATCAGAATGACCGAGCAATTAAAATTATAAATTTTTATTCCCTTTCTTAAAAATTGTAGTGTCTCAGAGCACGAGTCATTTATCAATATGAATGACCGTCATAGACCCTTTTCGAAGTCTGGTACCTCAAATAATGTATTTAATTGGTTATTAATAGCCATCAATTAGCTCAATATTTAAAAAAAAAAGAGAAAAAAAGGGACTGGAAACAAGGATAAGACGTTGCCGGGGTATAATGCTTGATGACGATGCTGGCTATCTCAAGTCTCAGTCAATAGGTTCGGTGTTTTGAACCAAGAAGTCTCTGTAAATAAGTATTGTACAGTAATTAATTTAAGTCATGCAATATTTACAATATTCAATGAAACCACTGAAGCTGTAGAGTGAATTAACCTGGTTATTATGTAACTATACAAATAAACTCGATAATTTTGTAAATTAACATGATGTTGATGATTGTGATAATCGGCGCATAACGATACGAACGATAGTTAACAGATTTTAAAGAATGTTTCTAAAAATATGGTCGAGCCTTTATATTCTGTCTGTAAAGAAATGTGATTTATATTTATACAATTCGTGTGGATAATACTTATGTGTCATATTTAAAAGTTGATAACATGTTACTCTTAATCTTGGTGTATATTAATCTAATGTTGGTGTATACTTATAAGCTAGGTTATATGCATCGATTTGTGTATCAAATAATGACATATTTAATTAATATTAAACTTGTCGGAAAGGAAGAGATGTGACGATTAAACTGTCATGGCGACCGGTAGTGGGCCGCCCGGTGCCGAGGGCACTCTGCAGCCGTCACTCGGCCCGGGCGGACGCACTCCCGTTGGCGATGTCCAAATGCTATATTGTGTTTCTATTACTTACCTCCTGCGTCCGTCCGTAAGACTTACCTCAAGTGACCTAGACGTCACACCGACGATTTAAAAATGTTTTTACCTATAAGTAATACTTCGGATTGTGTACGTTTCCAAAGAGATATAAATAGAGTGGTTTCATGGAGCGAAGCTAATAAGTTATTTTTTAATACAGCAAAGTGTCAGACTATTACATTTACTCGATCGCACAACCCCATTCTAAATGACTACGAAATTAACGCCATGAAATTAAAAAGAGTGTCAGAAGTAAAAGATTTGGGAGTAAAATTCACCTCCGATCTAAGATTTCGCGACCACATCGTCAACACTTGTAAAAAGGCGTATAGAACGCTCGGATTTGTTCTTCGTCGTTCTCATGGCTTTAATTGTATCGGAGCGATTGTCGCGTTATATAATGCGTTGGTCCGGAGTACCCTCGAATTTAATGCAGCCATCTGGGCTCCACATGAAACTAAATATAATTTCATGGTGGAACGTATACAGAACAAATTCGTACGATTTCTGTATTTGAGGAAGTATGGGGTGTATCCATTTTACCCATTAATGTATCCAACTTTATTTGTACTGGGTATGGTGGGGTACAATGAGTTGCGGGTACGTAGAGAGCTAAGTCTGGCAATATACTTATTTAAATTAATTAGGGGTAAAATATATAACAGTAATGTATTGAACTGTGTAAGTATAAGTGTTCCAGATAGGTACGTGTGGCGTAGACTCCGGCCGCGACTGCTGGCCGAGCCGCGCGGGCGCACCCACCTGCTCGGCAGGGCGCCGATGACGCGTGCAGTGCGTACCCTCAATGTCATAGCGGAAAACATTGATGTATTTTCGTGTTCTCTGAATGAATTCACAAGAACAGCATTGTATGTTTTATGTTATAAGCGTTCTAGCATAGAAAAATAGAAAGTAGATATACTATAAATGGGAGTTACACTATTGTCTTAGGCTAAGTACCTGTAAAAATAGTGGTAAGTGTTGATAAATAAATAAATCTAAAACACGCACTATAGGCAAAACTCAATAAAGCAGTATTTTTGAAACATCATGTCTCATAAACTATAAGACATACGGAGCTGTAGGTAGGCTCAAATTGTTGCAAATTTAATGTACTTTAAAAATGCCATAGACAAGTAATGTCAAAAACCCATAGTTTTTGAATTGAACTACAATACCTGAAAAAAGTCCGAAAATTTTGCAGTTTTTCGCGTATCATACAGGAAGCACAACTTTTTTTTGCTTGCAAAATGTAGTCACACATACTCCTAAGGGGTGCGAATAACATACCAAAAATGCAGCTTTACATCTCGCTTTGCGATTTTAGCTTTTTTATTTGTAAGATTTCACTGGCCTATACAGTAATAACAGTATTGAAGATTGGAATATTTTGTTTACGTTTCACTAATATGAAGAGTTGGGGTAAGTTTTGATACGTTTTCATACTAACGCTTTCTCTAGAGCTGATGCAGATAGTATAAGGTTTTCTGCTTACTTGTTATAGACGAGTACTTATTTATCGTACGGCAAATATTTCGAACTGTGATATGTTCGAGAAGACAATACGGTTGCCAGTTTGTTGCACTTTTATTACCACCCAGGGGTCACGTGTAGGGTACTTTCCTACGGACGTGATGCAACTTCGACCACTTAAGACTTGTAGAGTAGGTATGTAATACTGTAGGTGCTACTCAAATACCTGCTCTAAATGATATACAATTAAGGGGTGTTCAAGTGAAACTGCATGGATATCTTCGAATAAATTATATTCCTGTAATTATTATACAATAATAATATTTTTTGATGTCAAATCTCAACAAATTACCCTTACTCTACGTTTTATTTGTGCCTAAGGCTCGGTGGCCCTCACTGGGGCCTCGTTCGGAATTGCCTCGCACTCGCTCGCCTCACAGCCTCACTGACTAATTCCTCAATGATGGTACACACGTACTGACACGACGCCAAATCAAAAATCAATAGACGCGCTACAGAAAACAACACAATACCAATCCGGTTATTAGAAAATTATCATAATTCTGCAAATTTACGACACCTAATCACATTTGATTTGAAAATAAACAAATCAATTAACATTAAAACTATATAGCACCAATTTCAGAACCTAAAGTTAATCACTGATTTTTCATTTAACTAAAAAACGGCAAATGAAGACAGCTGTTTAAGTTCTGCAACTGATTCACATTCATTCTATTTGCTGATTCACCTCCACTATTATGAATTCGATACTACTTACGCTATGGCATGCACCATTATTTTACTCAGACCCTAAGTTAGTAGTAACAAATTTTACCTAATAATTAACTTTAATTAAAGCAACTAAACGAATTGACGTGGCCGTCAGCTCGTCATCACTGAGAAAATAAATTATACCGTATTTACATCAAACAAACTTGCTGTGAAACTGTGAATGAAGGTAAAAAATGGGTGGTCATTGCCATAACGACCCCCGAACATGACTGATTCTATAATATATATTACTAGGTTTCGATTTACAAAACATAAATAATTTGTACTCTCCTACTTACATGGAAGTTTGATTACATATTTACAATGATACATTATGATTTATCATATATAGAAATAATAATGATAAGCGCGATAGTTATTATCGTAATACGACCACTTCAAGTACTACCTTTTGACAAAGCGTCGCCATAAAACCTAGAGTTAAGTCTCCAATTGCTATTCAATAAATAACACAACCAAAATAAAATAATACCTACACTGTTCTTGACGGGATCTCATTAACAAATAAATAATTACTATTAGTCGAGTTATCTGTTAACTCCCGAAGTATAATTCAATTTTATTAAATTCCACTCAATAATAATTATTTTGGTTTTCAATCATCTACACATTTATTTAAGTGCACGCCTGGTCCTCATGTCAATTCTCTCTTTTTAACACAAAGCGTATTAAACACTTGAGCTCTTTTATAGGAATGTTTTATAGAGAGAGGAAGAGAGACAGAAAAATGCCGCTAATCATCAATTCTGACTACAAGAAAAAGATCTCAAGTACGATCCCCGCGGTCTATAAATGCACAAAGCTGCTCACTAAAAGATAAATAATTAACTACGAAACAATACACGTCATGTTAATAAAAATGACTTCACAAATAACATAATAGGATATCAAAACGTAAAACATTATCTAAGACAATACGCTCGCGAATAATTCACAAATTAAAATCAACTAGTTTTGAATTACGCAACAAGGAACGCGCCGAGCTTTAGTATTATAGGAGGCCTCCTTTCCTGCCGAAAAAGAGAGTGCTTAGCGTGCCGAGCGGAGATGAGTTCCTCTCGGGAAGAGGCGCGGGAGCTGGTGGCATAGCCACAGTGCCGAGATCAGTCCGTGGTCGCGGCGCCCGAACTCTCGTTCGTCGACTTGGCCCTGCGCTAAGACTAGGTGCATCTAGTGCTCCTTCACCAGGATGCGCTGGAACACCCAGCACTGATTCTTGTCTTTCTGGCGCTGCCGGCGAGCGTAAAGTTCGCTTGAGACAAGTCAGCTGCTCCATGGGACTGCGGTGTACGAGGCCCGTGTAGAGCGAGCCGGGAGTTTGTAGCGCGAGCGGCGCGGGCGAGCCGTCAGATGCTGGCGATGTGAGGTAGCGCCGGCGCAGGATCGACGTGCCTGACGCGATCAGGGCGTGCAGCGAGGGGGGAGCATCGCCTGAAATAAACAAACGCCATATTTTAGTATTGATAAAAGTATGTAGACCGAGGTATGTATCTCAAAAAGTTCTAGATTTTTCGAACGTGTTTGAGAAAAATAAATATCAGAAAAGAAGGTGAAGAAGTGAGTAATCAGGGGGTCAATGATGGTCGCGTGATAGCGTGATAAACGACAAGATACAAAGCATCTGTCACTTTCTATCGAGCGGTATCAGAAAATACCACTAACGCCCATCAGGGTTCCTTTTCATCAGAGCTGTGCTATACTACATTGCTATGGGTGCGTTGATATTCACCAATCATATTTATTGGTTTCACATATCATAGCACTGGTGGAAACGGAAAGCTATTACATCCTCGCAGCATAGCTGCCGCATAGCTCTAGTGCAAAGGCTTGAGACACCCAGGAGTGGTAAAAACTATGTGGTTGTAGTAATTACGCGCTCTAGTAAAAGTTTTTTCGAAACAAAACACGAACGCGTTTGCTAGTCTCATTTTGTAAGGCAACGCGAGCAGCGCCTCTGGTGGCTTTAGGTGGTAAGATTTTTTTCCCATATAAATTGAGACTAAACGCAAATGTGTTCGTGTTTTGTTTCGAAACAACTTATGTACTAAAGTTAGTGACCTGGCCTCGGCGTGGCGGGCGGCGAGGAATCCGGCGAGCCGAGCAGCGGGCTGTTGGCGGGCGTGGCGGTGGGCGTGAAGTGTCGCTCGGCCACGAACGAGTCGCGGCGCGACAGCACGGGCGACACGGCGGCCGACGAGCGCCGCGACGTGAGCCGCGAGCTCCACGCGCTGCCGAGCACGGACGAGCTGAGGCTGCTCATGCCCGAGCTGACGCTGCTGCCGCGCGTGCTGCTCACTAGGCTGCCGTCGTTCGGGTGCATCACCGTGCTGGAAAGATTATCAAGTTTGTTATCTGTCAAACTTGGCCATAAAGTGGCAATTACCGCACTCTACGCGAGCGAAAAATCCCACTTCCTGGTCGAGAAAGACATACAATTTTGTACTTACCACGGGTGGTAATAAAGAAAGCCTCAGATCGCATATTTATTACGTTTATTTTACGAATCGGTGGTAGTTTTTTGACATTCATAGGTGCATGTCATCATCATCCTCCTAGCGTTATCCCAGTACAGTTGCATCCTGAAGGATGCCTGGGGTTCGCTACCTAATCCCAAGATTTGGTGTAGGCACTAGTTTTTGTGTTGCTCTAATTATAGGTGGTCCCATATAAACATTTGATCGCCTCTAAAAACTGGTTCGAAAGGCGTGAGAAAATAAAATTGGCATGTATGTCCTGTGTTTGTGTATTACCTATTGCTATTTTATGCCCTGTCTTTTGTATGTCCCGTGTTTACCTGTTGGTGAAGGTGTAGATATGGCTGGAGTGCGGCAGGCGCGGCATATCGTCGTCCTCCTCGACGTCCGACAGCCGGTATAACCGCAGCCCTAGCCCTTGTGCCGACCGAGAGCCGCGCACGCCGACGCCTTCTTGCTCCTCCAGTAACCCTGCCACACAGTTCAGGTAAAAATACTTATATTAGCTATAAATAGGGATCAGCGTATCCATTCCGTGTTCTATTCTGAACTTGCGGATGAGAAGCGAAATCGCGGGGGGGCAGTTTCTACGATATAAAGACGTATTAAAACGCCATCTCAAAGCGGAATTCCTGCTGAGCGCTGGGAGGAGCTTGTTTCGATGAGACCGGAATGGCGTAACAGAGTCCAAAAAGGTGTAGCTTCGTTTGAAGAAACTCGGCTCGAACAGCTGGACCATCTACGGAAAACTCGAGCCAAGCCCTCGGATTCCTACACCCAGTGTGACCCAACATTTGTATCTAAGTTTGGTTTTGCGAGCCATATCCGTGCTCATCGGAGGAAGTTGTAGGGGTCGCCGTTGTCGGATACGACAAGGAGGACTATATATTATCACACATTACAATATTACGCAGTATTTCCATTTCATAGAAAACATTTTCTCTTTTTCAAAAAGGATCGCAGTTCTAACCTAGTTCTGTTCGCAGTTCTAGGTTCTGGTACTCCTACTAGGTTTTATGTCACACCTGGCCATAAAGCGGCAATTATCGCACGCTCCGCGCGCGGGAAATCCCACTTCCTGGCCAGGGGGTGACATAAAATTTTGTACTTAACACGGGCGGTAATAAAGAAAGCCTCAGATCGCATATTTATCGCCCTTGCCTTCGGCTCGGGCGTCAAATACCTGCGATCTGAGACATTCTTTGTTTTACCGCCCTTGTTAAGTAATGTACTATTACACAATGACCTATTAGCTGCACCTCAAAAGTAAACTCTTTCTGAAAAATTGAGTTTCTGCGAAATGAAAATTCTGCGAAAATTTTATTTCTGACAAATAATATTATGACAGATGAAGACTGTAAAGAAGTGAAGGGACATGTGTTTACCTGACATGGTGGGCTTGGCGAGCTGCGCCCACGTGTGCAGCGTGAGCGAGCCCTCCATGGGCTTGACGATCTGCAGCTTGTGCGGCGCGCGCAGCCGCGCCAGCCCGCCGCCCGCGCCCGCGCCCCACACCGCGCTCTCCTCGCTCAGGTCGCGCTCTAAACAACACACACCACACACGTTACCACACAATCTTATATTGTATAGACCGACCGACTTAAAGCCCATCACACTGCAGCGGGCTGCGCGGTGGCGGTGGCGGCCAGCTGTAGACTATGACTATCCTAACATTCATTCAAACACACGCGGCCTGGATTGTCATACTGTCAACTGGCCGCCACCGCGGACGCCACCGCAGACCGCTCCAGTGTGGCACGCTTAGTGAGTGCTCGCCTGCGACGGGAGAGGGGCAAAACGTCATCGTCGACGTCAAAGGGTAGCGATAGCGGATGGGTAGCGGGCGGCGAGTCCCTGCATCCCGCTATTACCGCTACCCTCAGTCTCAGTTAGGTGGTCAATCTATAATTACTCAACTCTCAACTCAAACTCCTCTTGTCTGCTAAACATTAAAAATAAAAATTTAAGATCCAGGAGTTTAAGATCGAGAGGATGGAAGAAAATCAACTCCTTATTGGACGTCCCAGCCAAGGTATCGCTGGAGCGACATAATAAACATAACTTCAAATCAGTAATAGAATTCGCAAAAGTTTGGACAGAACCAAGAACAGCGACTCGTTTTCGCGCCGAACGCCAATATTCATTTTGAGTCACTGAGCCAACGGAGTAAGTGAGTATTAAGTAGCGCATTGTCTAAGCCTATCAAAGAGTTTCAGGTTGCGCCTATTGTCGTAAACGTCGTCCGTACGTGTAAGCATGTTTGTTGACCGCCTTAGGTAATCGATATAATGTGTTAATTGATCCCTGGAAGTATCTCAATGCGGACCGGCCAGTCTATGTACAGTACTAGTTTTTTAGTCCACGGTCTTAAAGCGCTCTTTATTCCATTAGCACGCCACCCGACATAATATATGCTCACACGCTACCGGGTTAGTAAAAGAATGGACATCGCTGGAATACGATTCCTCTTACGCCAGGCCAAACTTAAAGTAAACGGTGTAAAGGTGTATTGTAGGTAGCTGTAACTTTTAACTAAGTACAGTTAGTTGTGATAAGTTAAGGGATAAGTTTCGACCTGCCCTGGAGGAATCACATTCTAGCGAGGTGCACTCTTTTAGTAACCGGGTAGCCGGGCTTTACTCGATAATAGACACCACGAGTGAGAGCTCATCGTACTAAATTCCTCGTGAATGTATCATTCTCTATAGCATTAAAATTACCTGTGCTACGACGGTGGCGGAGCACATGCGAAGCGGCGAGCGAAGCCCGGCGTGAGTTGATCTCCTGTGGCGTGAGGCGACGCAACGCCGCTGCTAGTTCTGCCGCCCCGGGGGCTCCCGGCACACCTTCGCCCGTGCCGCCACTGGAGACAGTATAAAAAAACATTAGGTAAACTCTTAGGGCGTATTTCATCGTCAATACTTAACTGATGGATAATCGTTAAAATAGTACAGCTGTCATCCCTTAGAAACTTGTCAAATATTCCATACAATGAGACGAACACAGCTTATGCGTCTAAATTCTGCTAAATCCAAACTGATGTCGAGTCGCGGGTGGGTGCCGCGATGATCGGAGAGACCCAAGTATGGTACAGGCATCCTCGTCTGTCTCAAGTTTATTTTCTATAATATGTCATAGACTGAGGACACTACAATAATTGTGGTTTTGGCGTAATATGTACTAAGACAATGATAACGACTATACTTATACGCTAAGGCGACGTTTTTCCCAGTTGCGTGCAGTTAGCTGATTGAAAATTGGCACAAATATAGACATTAACATACAGTCCAGGAGAAGGGACAAAAATAGAAATGTTTCAGTCTAATTGAGTATGCCAAAATTTTGAATATTTAATTTATTGACTGCGTAGTTCATACACCTCTTATCTTATATTTCGTCTGTCTAGTCTTTTATCACCATATCAGTTGAAAGTACCAATCTGTACACGATTTCCGCGTTAGTATAACAAGGTGTCGGAATAGCCGATGACATAGTAGACGTAAACACAAGCGTTATGTCAGTGCCGTAACAACAAAGACACGCGCGTTAGCTACCTCGACCCAAATCAAGTTAAAGAATGCCCATTATGACCGCTCTTTGTTACCGTAATAGATCGTGAAACGTGAATGTTGGCGCTTTCAATTTGTTTATAAAAAACAATTTGGCTCAAATATGTAAAAAAGCTTTCGCTAAAATAATAGTCAGAAAGGCAGATGATTTCATTCCGGATTTTTTGCCAATTTTTAAGCTGCTAAACTAACCACGTCCTCGTTTTAGCGTTAGAGCCAACTGCGTGTTATAATACGTTTGGCAACAGATGCCAAATCAAATAGCGGAATGAGCAGACAGTTATACAATACGTCGAAATATTTAAAAATTATGGGAGACTTCCAATATTTTCTGAGCTAACATATTATTTCTACGCTAATTCATTTATCTGTTGACATCACTTGTCTCATACATTCTGGCAAGTGTGCAAATTTGGCACAGTCGTTATTTACGTTTTACACGATGTTTTTATATTTTCTAGCTTCATAATCCATTTTTTTATCATCCGGGAAACCACAATTTCGGATACAAAATAAGAAGTTCCCTAGCCCGGATCTTTGTCTGTTTAATGTACGCGCCAAACTGTACTTTCTACTGTGTGAAAGCGGGTTAGCTCGGATTGATACCTCATGGATGGACGCTAGAATTGGAATCACTGGATTCACCTAAATTTTGCAGCTAACAATATATCAGTACTCACGGATAGAGATCATCCGAGTCGGTATCGGAATCGTCGAGGAACGAGTCGCTGGACAGCTTGGGCTTGGGCAGGAGGTAGGAAGAGCGTGGTAGCGGCGCGTCAGGCTGGTCCGAGCCGGCCAGCGACGCGCCCGAAGCACCGGACCATCGCGACGCACACTGCACCGTCTCGAACACTTTCGACATGCCCGATCTACGAAAAAGAAGTTTACAACAATCAATAAAAAATACCGAGTACCCAGGCTTTATATTGGAGAGCAATAACGTTTAGATAAGGTAACACATTAATCGCAACCTCGTCAAACAAGTCTATACTTTCAGGAACATTTGTAAGAACGCCATACACCGACTTAGGCCAAGCCGGCACCGAGATCCTGTGCCATATATGATAGGTACCTCGACCATTGCCTTTACGCTTGATATTGGGTCATTTGATAGAGTATCTATTGCTAGTTCCAAACCTGTCTGCCGATGCCGGAAAGAAAGCTTCGTCTTCGTACGCATCTTAAGCTTCAGTTTCGTGATCGCCACGCGTTTACACAATTTTAACGCAGACTTGTATAGTGACGATCAAGAGATCAAGGCTTTGGTGAGAACTAGGAACACTAAGTGCCAGTTGCACCAACGTACGAACACAGACCGGTCATCGTCAAATATGGCGCCGGCAGCTGTCAGCCCATAGAAACTTGTCAAACTTTCCATACAATCAGATTTGACGAACACCGCTTACGATTACAGACGGTTAGGTGCAACCCAGCCTAAGTATTTCTGATACTGACTGTTGCAGTGGGTCGCCAAGGCCGATGCCAATGCCGGAGTCCATGCTGAGCTCGGAGTAGATGGAGGAGTGCATCTCGCGGTGCAGGCTGGCCGGCAGCAGGCCGGCGGCGGCCGCCACGCTGGGCATGAGGCCGCGCGTCGGCTCGCCGCGCTTGCGGAGCTGCCGAAGCTGCTCTTGCGCCTCGGCGAGGTGCGCAGCCACCTCCAAGTACCGCTCCTGAACGTAAAATAATAATATAGATCGAAATTTTCTACCGGCTAACCTTTTACCAGAACAATATAACTTGGACCTTTTCAAGAAGACAGTGAATGGGCATTATTTTTAGGCCTAAGATCAAGGCACGAAACGATGTTGCGAATGGCCTATTCATAAAATGTATATCAAACAATAATCAGGTGTTACAATACGGCATTAAAATATTCAGAATGAACCATTAAAACAATATAAACTAAATATTATCGTTATTTATAGCAATTGTAAAATCTTTATAGCTTTTAAAGTAGTGCTTACGATTATTACGGAATAAATAGAAACAATGTGCTGTTAATATCATAACAGTAATAAAATAACCAGGCATTGTTACATTCCCCGTGCGGTGGCACCACCATCAGGATTAAAATGTCACCACCTCTTTCTTTATTCCTGTGGGTGTTGTACGGTCGGTCTCACAAGGGGCTAACACATTTCTAATCCTGTCACTTTAACGTCATAATTAAACTATCATACTAAATTGCCAACGGATGAAACCGACAAAGTACCACAGGAAGAGTCAACTACCCGGGACAGGTTTGAAGCATATTGTGGGCTATGTTCTAACAAATAAAAATCTCTCCAAACTAAATGAGGCGTGGCGTGACATTACGTATGTAAACAGCAGTTATACATCTAGTAAGGGCGCTCCCTGATTGCGGCGCACGGAGTGGAATGTCATTGTCTCTTATGTAGGACACACCTAGTGTAATTCGATATTATGAGCAATTAACGCACAGGCACCGTGGTAGAATTTCTCACTACATGTGTGCACGACTATGTAATAATGGATGCTTATAAAACTTATCATACACAATAACACAATAGCAACACTTGTACATTAGACACAGATATGACAATCTCGTTAAAGATCTTACTTAAGACGTTTTTAAAATACCGTCGTGTTACTGAACTAGTCGTAACGCAAATGGACCTAGTTCCAAATCTAGCAAGGATTCTACTACGGTACGGTTACGAGATTGTTATAAAAATGTAGACATTGTAAGGTCTTCATCACCAATGAAGTGAATATAACGTCGTATTAAAAAATGTTTATGAATTACATTTTCAGTATTAATTTTTATGATTTTTGACAGAAATAATACTTCATAATTAAGCAGAAACTTCAGTATCGGGACACACAATTGCAATCAGAAACCTTTTGAAGCCAGAATAAACAAAAGATACACATGAACTTTATCGCACATTAAGATTACGCTATTTAAGTACAACATATTTTTATCATTGGTGAATTACCAATATTACAAGTACAATTTTAATGGCAATGAGTTACAAGCTAAGTTACCTATACATTAATCAATTTGGACTTTGAACTTACCTTTGTATCCGCCAACTCGGCCGCCAAAGCATTTTGGTTTTCTTTAGTTATTTCTAATATTCGCAATGTGTGCTGGTGCTCCGCAGTTATCTGTGGACGAAATAACGATCATTACTCACCGCTCGTCTGTGACCCCATTTATATAGCTCGTTAAAAGAGACGTGGTTACTCGAATTTCTCCAGTGTAGGTACATACTTTTATTTAATTATTTATTTATTTATCGTATGGCATTTATTTCGAACCGTGAGGTCTTCGAGAAGACAGTACGGTTGCCAGTTTTTGTTTCACTTTTAGAACCACCCAGGGGTCACGTGTAGGGTAGCGGTGGGTACTTTCCCTACGGACGTGGTGCAACTTCGACCCCCCTTTGTCAAGTGAGTGGGCAACTTGACTGTTAGAAGTTTTCAAGCCACCCGAAGGCCTCCAACTTGGCTTAACGACTGCTGCCATAGACAGCAGCCGGGATCAACGGCTTAACGTGCCTTCCAAATCATGGGAGCGCTCAGTTAGTAACCACTCAAAGCGGTCACCCATCCATGTACTGTACCTACTGACCGCGGCCCACTTTTATTTAATAAAACCTAAACACAAATAAATATATGAGGTTTTTCATTAGGGCGCTACTAGTTACAAATTAATAGTTATTTAGTAGCTATAAATCCTCATATATTTTTAACATTTTACAAGAAGAAGGCCTGCTTAAGGAAGGGGACGTAATCTTTATTTCATGACACAGAAAAAATACATGCCAAATATATTCAAACTAGTTATTGCCCGCGACTTCGTCAGCGTGGAACTCATTCATCGCGATAGAATGTAATGTAAGTAATTGCTATTGACTTATATCAGGCGCTTATCTAGTCATCGTTCTTTTATACAAACTTCCACCCCCTTATGGAATGATTTCTGGGATAAAAAAGTATCCTATTTCCTTCCCCGGCACTCAATCTATCGCCATACCAAATTTAATGTAAGTCGATTCAGCGGTGTAAGCGTGAAGAGGTAACAGACAGACAGACAGACACACTTTCGCATTTATAATATTAGTATGGATAGGTAGGTAGTATGGACTACGGCCGAAATAATCTGCGCAATGTCTACACGTCGTCTAATCTAATAACCTTAACCGTACTTTAATCGCTCAATAGGCTTAACTCAAGGCCTTCCTCATAAATATTTTCAACATCTGCCTTTCTATGACTAGTCTCATTCAGACTTTGTATGACTTCCCCGATCGTATCAACATCAACACGTGAACAACACTAGATTAGGAGATAGTTCAGTAGGTAACTACGTAATTTGTTTGACAACAAACAAACACTACATATCATTCAGTCTTTTTTCTAATAGTCAATTCAATGCAAGTATTAAGATTTTTGCCCTTTTGATTTTTTTTTGGTCACGTCAATATAGTACCAATTTAATTTTTAACATCAATCAGTACTTACTACTTACAGTCAAAAATATTTCTTACTAAACCAGGGTAAAAGAATATCTGATCACAATAGCCACTTTCATATTTATGACATCTTACTAATTTATTTATATGATATTTCTCCACAGATGTTAATTATTTCGACTACATACAGCAAATTCATATAAATTGTTTACTTTATTTGGATGTAAAGAACTTACACAACTCATTTGCGTGTCATTAATTTTCATGCGGTTGACGCACACTCTTTAGAGCCAGACGCGTGACCTGTGAACGCGTCTATAGTAACCAGTAAGACAATACATTATTAGGTCATTAATAGTACCTAACCACCTTACCATTAGGGTTATTATTTAGTAGGTAATGTATTTACACTGCCTGTCGATACAGTACCTGCTGTAAATTCTTCTCCGAAGCAGCAAGCCTTGCGTTAACAGAGTCGAACTGTTGCTGCAAATCCGCGGAGCGCTGTCTCTCCTCCGCCAGCTCCGTGCCCAGGACACCAGCCTCCGAGTTCGCACTTGCTGTACACCAAAACACGCACGTAAAATACCGTGATACAACAAACAAAATTAATAGACTGATCGTCCAAACCACAATACGTGCACAATTCTTTTTACCTAAGCTATGAGCTTGGAAAATACAAGCAAGTTTGGGCCGCATCTACCTATAAACATCACACAATATAAAGTTAACTGTTATTGCCAGAAGAAACACACACATGAAATAAGACCGCTATAAATTCATACAGTAAACAGAAATAGAGAGACTCGTAAATTCACTATACTAAACAATAAATTGTGAGTGTTAGATACTAAAAATATTCGTCAGTAAACATTTTATAGGCAACATCTAACTGAAGGGTTACGATAAAACTAAAAAGGATATTTTTGAACAAATCAAGTGTTTTTTCAATTACCGGTAACAACCATGAAATAATTTTGCACTTCTATACTTTGCTAACAAATCAGCAGTCATATATATTTAGATAAAATATAAAGGGTTTTTGAACCAATCAAGTCTTCTTTCCAGTACCGGCAACAACAACCATGAAATGATTTTACACTCCTATACATTGCAAACAGATATATAGTTACATAACATACAAGCGTTAATTTTCAGGTAAGTTTATGTGAAATATGTTATACAAATAACTATAAGTACCAAAAAAGTCACGTGTATGACTCGTACATATCATGACATTGTGTTATCCGCGAGTGTTGAATATATTATTAACAATAACGTCATATATATATATATATATATATATATATATATATTTCGTAAATCATAATTTTACATGTCATCACGTATTACGAAAGCAAGACGAATACAGCTCTGTGCTTTCTTCCAACTGATGAAATAAGACAAGTTAGAACAAGTATGGTCTGACAGGGTGCAAACCTTAATGACAACACGCTGCAAGGCCACCTTGTGCCATCAAGTCTATAATCTTCTTTCTTCGCTCTTCTTACATCTTCAGCAAACCTATATCTATGACTTGTAACAGTATTGAATTCACCTATCACGGCCTCTTTTATCAACCTGATAGCCAATAATTATTAATAGATACAATTTACACGACATAAATATCTATATTTCATACATTTATCTACAAGATCTTGTCTGCAAAGTTGGTACTCATTTAAATAATGAACATAAAAGAAGTCCTGTAGAGAGCTGAAGAGTGAATCCGCGTTCAAATTTCAGATACGGTGGCGAAGTGATAAGGTGCAACACTTATGAACCTTTATCGCATTGAAATAGTAAGTACTCAACTAGAGTATATACTCTAGTTGAGTACTTACTATACATACATATTTTTCTACGTAGGTACATTCATACCATTGGATTTACAGTGACATTATTTAATTTTTATTAATTTATTAACTCTATTAACTTAATAATTTAATATTTATTAACTCTGATCCAAGCACCTACCTGCAAGTAGGAAGTTTATTGAACTGGCTGTGAAAACAACTACATTTGTCAATAAACGATAGTTTCCCACTTGATCGTGTTTATACAACGGACTGAGGCTTGAGATACCAGCGATTTTAGAACAAAAGCAATACAGATAACATATCGATCCATTGATAAATCCTTTACGAGTACATACCTACATGAAAGACAACTCGGAATGCAACCCTGCGAATAATCGAGGGCGAGATAAGAAATATATATCAATAACATTAAAGTTATCAAAATAATCTTAATAAGACTAAAAAATATGTGCCTGCTAATAAATAAAATAAGTAAGTACCTAGGTAATGACTTTCTATCAGGATACAAAGTCAACAAACCCCAATGCCCCGCAGCAAAGAGTACGAAACCGGGTTCGTACTCTTTGTTAAGCTATTTCAACTATAAAAATATTATAAATAGAAATACGATCATAATTGAACTATATACGCAGATTGACTAAACCGCAAATGCAAAAAGACTGCCCGCAGCGTTTGGAAGGGTCAGTGAGCGCATCATCATCATAATTTTCAGCAATTAAACATCAGCCATTTCTTCCAGCTTTAATTCGAGTACGCCACTTGTACAGTCAGCTTCAAATAGGAACGGAGAAAGTACCCAACTATGTCGGAACTAAAGATGTGTTGCAATCTTACAATAAATTGTACATGGTCACTTTTTTGTTACATCTAGAGGAAGGTATGATGTTGACTGTTCAATGTATATGGTTTAGGGGCGTCTCGCATTCGTGTTTAGTCGCCGTTCCATCTCACCGAGTTGATGCGCGATGTCCCGCAGCAACTGGCGCTCGGCCAGCTCGGCGTGGTCGGCGCCGGCGGCGAGCCGCGCGGCCTCGTCGCGCAGCGCTCGGTTCTCGCGCTCCAGCGTTCCGGTGCTAACGGTTCTGTCATATCGTATATCATATTCCATCTCACCGAGTTGATGCGCGATGTCCCGCAGCAACTGGCGCTCGGCCAGCTCGGCGTGGTCGGCGCCGGCGGCGAGCCGCGCGGCCTCGTCGCGCAGCGCTCGGTTCTCGCGCTCCAGCGTTCCGGTGCTAACGGTTCTGTCATATCGTATATCATATTCCATCTCACCGAGTTGATGCGCGATGTCCCGCAGCAACTGGCGCTCGGCCAGCTCGGCGTGGTCGGCGCCGGCGGCGAGCCGCGCGGCCTCGTCGCGCAGCGCTCGGTTCTCGCGCTCCAGCGTTCCGGTGCTAACGGTTCTGTCATATCGTATATCATATTCCATCTCACCGAGTTGATGCGCGATGTCCCGCAGCAACTGGCGCTCGGCCAGCTCGGCGTGGTCGGCGCCGGCGGCGAGCCGCGCGGCCTCGTCGCGCAGCGCTCGGTTCTCGCGCTCCAGCGTTCCGGTGCTAGCGGTTCTGTCATATCGTATATCATATTCCATCTCACCGAGTTGATGCGCGATGTCCCGCAGCAACTGGCGCTCGGCCAGCTCGGCGTGGTCGGCGCCGGCGGCGAGCCGCGCGGCCTCGTCGCGCAGCGCTCGGTTCTCGCGCTCCAGCGTTCCGGTGCTAACGGTTCTGTCATATCGTATATCATATTCCATCTCACCGAGTTGATGCGCGATGTCCCGCAGCAACTGGCGCTCGGCCAGCTCGGCGTGGTCGGCGCCGGCGGCGAGCCGCGCGGCCTCGTCGCGCAGCGCTCGGTTCTCGCGCTCCAGCGTTCCGGTGCTAACGGTTCTGTCATATCGTATATCATATTCCATCTCACCGAGTTGATGCGCGATGTCCCGCAGCAACTGGCGCTCGGCCAGCTCGGCGTGGTCGGCGCCGGCGGCGAGCCGCGCGGCCTCGTCGCGCAGCGCTCGGTTCTCGCGCTCCAGCGCTCCGGTGCGCTTGCGCAGGGCGGCCTCCTGAGCCGCTTCCTGCTCCGACGGAGTGAGGGTCTCCTCTGTATCATTGGTCAGAATCTGTGGGCAAACCATGCATACTGTAAACATTCGTCTTACTTACGGTACGACGTACGGACCCTGTGGTGTATGTCACACCCTAATAACTCAGCTGATCACAGCTGATCACAGCTGATACACATCTGATGGAAACTTAACTAATATTAACCTTTGTACCTTTTCTCAGAACAAAGGAATGCGAGAGACCTTGATATTGATTCCAAGAAAATAGTATTACCATATGTTCTATATTGCATACCAAACTTTTAGTATAAAAGCAGTGTAATTGTTACTCAATAAATCAGTATTTCCTCGAGTCTCGTCTTATCATTATTACCCGTAACGCTCCACATCTCATGGCGACCCTTCCAGTGCCGAACTACTAAGAACAGGTCGTCTCATGGCGACCCTTCCAGAGCTGAACTACTAAGTGCAGGTCGCCTCTCATGGCGACCCTTCCAGACGGTCTGCGCCAGGCAGCCCCGATATAGTCACCTGGACCGACCAGCCAGCTCCGCCACACCAGCCAGCCAGCACCACTGCGTCAGCCAACCAGCATAGCCAGAAAAGCTATGGGGGGACAGTGCACCAAAACGGACCAGAAAGAAGAAGTTATTATTGCCCAAAACGGAGCCGAAAACAGCGCCAGCACGAAGCAGATAGACAGCAGCACGGCAGCTACATATATCTCCACAGCAGTGCTGATATTACTAGGCGTTATTTTCCTGTACGCCATTTGGAAAAAAATCCATAAATGTCTCACGAAGAAAATTGAGAGACAAGCAGTGGCAGCAACAATACGCAACACCAAGGCGGAACAGAGCGTCTAATCTCCAGTCTACGGCCTGCAGCACGTCAGCAGCATCACCCACACGCAGCGTGAACACCAGCACCAGCCGCGCCGCCGCTCAACAGCCCAGCTGTTCAACAGCTGACAAACAGATGTCGACAGGTACAATTTTAAAAATTAAGTAGTGAATTTGGTGATGTGTAGACTATTTTTGTATTATCTAGTTTAGTTTCGTGGTTCAAGTGCTAGCTAAATTCAAATAATGTACATGTAGCATGACCGAAATTCAAAAATTATATGACCAATTAAAATCACTACAGGAGGATATTAGAAAATTAGGACCAAAACGCCGAAAAGAGGCTATTGGCCAAAATAAACTCCAACAAGTAAAAATTTTATATGGTCAGTATAATCAGTACATAGAAGAATATAGTTCTAAGTTAGAACAATCGGAAATTTCTGTACAGGACAGTGAGTTAATCCAGTCTATTTTAATAAAAATAGAGGAAATTTATAACAAAATTATAAAAACCTACGAGCAAGACCAAGAGCACGGCACCATGACGTCTACCGAAAGCTTTGACCTAAAAACGGCAGTAGCATTGCTACCAGTCATGGACGGTTCAGAGGCCGTCACTAAACAGCTCATAGACGCCATAGAGTTGTACTCTATGATGATAAAAGACTCAGACTCAAAATTATTAATAAATTTCGTCATTAAGACCCGATTAACTCAAAGTGCTAAACTTAGAATATCAGAAAAACATACCAGTGTAAGCGATTTAGTTGATGAGATGAAAATCCACTTATTACCAACAAAATCAGCAACCGCGATACAAACCAAACTATTAACTATTAAACAGGGAAATAGATCTATCGAGCGATATGGACAAGAATTAGAGGAACTATTCGTAAACCTCACGGTAACACAGGCCGATGGAAAGCCGGAGGCCTATAAAATATTACAACCCCTGAACGAGAAAATGACTATAACTAAATTCGCAGAGGGTTTGCGAAATGACAAACTAAGTACCATTATAGCGTCGCGAGGTTACACCTCGTTAAAAGATGCTATACAGGGTGCAAAGGACCAAGAGGTGTCCGTATCTACGCCCAATACGGAGCAACTATTGCACTTCCGGAACAAAGGAAGTTACATCCCAAGGACATACAGGAGCTATTACAATAGGGCTCCAGTGGGTAAATACCCACAGCGTACACTCCCACCGCGTGGTCCGTCATACAAAATACCATGGCGACCTAGAGTGTACACTCAGAGGAAAAATACTCGACCTATACGACCCGCGAATAACTATAACACGCGTACGTATAATAATTACCGCGAAAAACAATCTAACAGGCGACATCACGTTAATACGGTGATAGAAAATACACAAGACGAAAATCACTCGCCTTCGCCGTTACAATTTTTTCGTGAATAAAAACTACATTCTAACTTATAATCATATGAATTCGGTGCAATTTGCAATAAACGACACAGCGCACATATGGCTTATAGACACGGGCGCCAGCCTTAGCGCCATAACATATGACGCAGCAAAATCATCCCGCGCGCGTATGACACCCAGGACGACCCACATCAATGGAGTCGGAGGAAAGATTACGTCACACAGTACAGTTACTTTAAAATTACAAAACGAAAGTAACACATTTCAACATGAATTTCATGTTTTCCCGAAATTACCAATACAAGTTGACGGGATACTCGGACAAGACTTTTTGATAAAATATAAATGTGTCATAAACTACGAAAACGGGACAATCACACTGAACAATAACAACGAATTAATTACGATACCATTAATTTTACAAAATAATGATGACGTCACCATTAACTCAAATCAAATAAAGTTACCAGCTCGAAGTGAATCCATTATAAAATTATCTACAAATTACACGGGGGATTGCGTTATATTGTCAAGTGAAATTGGAGAAGGAATTATTATAGCCAATTCTATAACTAATGCCAAAAATGGAAAAATAACAATTAAAATATTAAACACGCGTGACGAAATCATAACTTTACACAATCTTACACCGGAAATACGACCATTACGTGATTATAATTGTTTTTCATTCGACAAATGTCAAAACAATGCAGACAGAGTAAAATTACTTTTTTCACTTTTAAAATTCGACAACTTAAATAAAGAAGAACAAAATTCTATTGCCAATATTTGTGCAAAATATGCCGACATTTTTCAACTACCAGGCGATTCGTTAAATACCACAAATTTATATGAACAAAAAATACGTTTAAAACCCAACGTATCACCTGTATACAGTAAACCCTACCGGTTACCTCAATCACAAAAATCGGAAATTAAAAAACAAATACAACAAATGTTGGAAAATGACATCATAGAAGAGTCCCAGTCGGAATGGGCAAGTCCTTTACTCCTTGTTCCCAAAAAACCAGACTCAAGCGGAGAAAAGAAATGGAGATTGGTAATAGATTACAGAAAAGTAAATGAAGTAATAGAAAACGACAAATTTCCCCTCCCTAACATTACGGATATCTTGGATTCATTAACCGGTGCTATGTATTTCAGCACTTTAGACCTAAATCAAGGTTATTATCAAATCAAACTTGACCCTGAGAGTAGAAAATATACCGCTTTCATTGCGGATAAACACTATCAAATGAAACGCCTCCCCATGGGATTAAAAACAAGTCCAAATGCCTTTAGTAGAGCAATGACAATAGCTATGTCAGGATTAAATTACATACAATGTATAGTATACCTAGATGACATCATTGTCATGGGTAGAAATTTAGATCAACACAATAAAAACCTATTAGATGTTTTTAAAAGATTACGAAAAGTAAATTTTAAATTAAATCCACAAAAATGCAATTTTTTACAAAAAGAAATTCTCTACCTAGGACACGTAGTAACTCCAGGAGGGATAAAACCCGACCCACAAAAAATAACAGTAGTACAAAATTATCCAGTACCAAAAAACGCTGACGAGGTCAGACGTTTTGTAGCATTTGTAAATTACTATCGAAAATTTATTCCAAAATACTCCGAAATAACCCAACCATTAAATAATCTATTAAAGAAAAATGTAGAGTTCAATTGGACAAAACAATGCGACAAGGCGTTCACAACTCTAAAAATAGCCATCGCCAGCCCACCTGTGTTACAATACCCCGATTTCTCAAGTGATATAATTTGCCAGAATTAAGTTTCAATAAACGAGACTATGACAAAGTAATGAAACAAACAGACTGTATTACCAGTCAGAATAATATTATTGTATACTCGCAATCCTTACTGACAATGTGTGTCGAGCCTAGTACTCTATCGCGTACGAAACGAGCTTTCCTCGCGAGAGAATTAGGTATGTTTTGCAAGGCACAACAAATAACAGAAGTATGCATACTACGTAAACACGACACCGCGTGTATTATTGAGGAGCTAGCTCAATGTATAAATAAATGTAAAACCGGGTCCGGACCCCGATTATGTATAATTAAAGGTGTCACAAAAGTAAGTGATAAGGATGACAAGCGAGTCATATTAAACGACTTTCATTTATTACCGACCAGCGGTCACGCAGGCATTCGACGAATGACCAATAACTTGAAGCGTTACTACTACTGGCCCGGAATGGATAACGACATTATAAAATTCGTAAAAAGATGTGATAAATGTCAAAAACAAAAATTCCATAAATATATAAAACAGCCATTATGTATTACTAGTACGGCAACAGCTTCATTTGATAAGATATTCTTAGATTTATGCGGACCCCTAACAAAGGATACGAATGGTTATTGCTATATACTTACGTTACAGTGCGAGCTCACAAAGTATGTAGAGGCATATCCACTTCTAAATAAGGAGACCGAGACAGTCGCGAAAGCTTTAGTTGATAATTTTATATTGCGATATGGAATTCCTAGAGAAATCGGAACAGATAGGGGAAGTGAATTCATTTCATCAACTATGCGCGACATTTGTAATATTTTAGGTATAAAACAATTGCAATCAACCGCTTACCACCATGAAAGCCTTGGTTCCTTGGAAAATTCGCATAAAGCTCTAGGAGCATTTTTAAGAATACAAACAGACAACCAGGCTCATCAGTGGTCAGATTGGTTGCAATATTGGTGTTTTTCTTATAACACGACAGTGCATTCAGCCACTAAATATACACCATATGAATTAGTATTTGGTAAGTTATGTAATATACCAAGTAATATTATTAATCAAGTAGACCCAATGTATAATTATGATTCATATCCTATAGAATTTAAGTATAGATTACAAAAATCCCAAGAGGATGCTAGAAATAATTTAATTAAGACAAAAATGTGTAGAAAAATAAGTTATGATTCCAAAATAAACCCCATTACCTATAAAATAGGAGATTTAATATTAATCAAAGGGGAAGATAGACATAAAATGGACCCGGTATATAAGGGACCATATACGGTAATTGAAGATCAAGGCACGAATGTAAAAATATTAGCGCTAGGTAAGGAGCACATTGTGCATAAAAATAGAACTAAACCTTACTACACATAAAAAAAAACTATGTATAAGTAAAAAAAAAAAAAAAAGTATAATAACATTTTTAATTTAATTTTCTCATAATTATCATTAATTTAGTAATAAGATCATTTATATTGTTTTAAATTTTTTTTTCCTCATTTACTTATTTTTTTTTATATTCCTATAGTAATAAAAATATAATCGAATAGTATTAAGTGTATTAACTAAAGAAAAAAAAAAAACAACAAACACCGTTAAAAGCATATAGATGCGTATATTAAAAATGTAAAACGCACAGAAAAAAAAAAAAAAACACATATATATATATATATATATATATATATTTAAAAAAAAAAAAAACACTAAAAAAAGTCACTATCACTGAGCACACTCTCATCGAAACCATTCGTATCACCCGCCTCAACGGCCGTTTCGATGGCCTCGGATAGCCAACTCAGCCGCCGCCAGCGGACCTGCCAGAAACGCCCGCCGGCGAAAAGGCCATACTCCAGGAAAAGCGCCTCCGCAGTAGAAGGAACCATGCCCAACTCCAAAAACAGCATCCCCTCTAGCACAGGAGATGGGTTGATAGGGCACATTAGTGGATGCCCTACGGGTGCGTCGAAAACAGCCACGTACTCAACAATACCCTCCACGACGCGCCGCGTCGCAAATAGGAAGGTGATATCGTGCTGGGAGCTGAAGGCCTCGCAGCACTCAAAAATGCGATATAACATTACATCAGCCTCGACAACAACGACAGACATGTTTGCTCAATAGTTAAACACACAAGGGACAGTTATGAAATGAATAATTAAAACATACAACTAACCCATTATAAAGTAACAAGAAACCTACCATCTGATCGCATACCATCACCCATATAGGGAACCGCAATCCCTTTACTACAGGGAATGTGAAATGATGCGAAACAAATAAACATTATAATAATAACCCGATATAATATCCCATATCAAATCGAACAAGAAACCTACCATATAGGGAACACGTAATGTAAACATTGTAACTAGTATTAAGATACATTAAGAAACCATGTATACCATAGACTTAAGTTAGTTAAGAAACCATGTAAACCATAGACATAAGTTGATTAAGTTTGCAGAAGCCAAAAAAATAGTAGTTATGTATTTTACTATTTTTTGTCTCAAAAAAACGGGGAAGCTGTGGTGTATGTCACACCCTAATAACTCAGCTGATCACAGCTGATCACAGCTGATACACATCTGATGGAAACTTAACTAATATTAACCTTTGTACCTTTTCTCAGAACAAAGGAATGCGAGAGACCTTGATATTGATTCCAAGAAAATAGTATTACCATATGTTCTATATTGCATACCAAACTTTTAGTATAAAAGCAGTGTAATTGTTACTCAATAAATCAGTATTTCCTCGAGTCTCGTCTTATCATTATTACCCGTAACGCTCCACATCTCAACCCCATAACTTTCAATGTTTATCAATCACATGATCGTTTAGCTGTCATCTCTGGACAATGTATCAACTTCATTATTTGTCCGCACATGGAAGTATTGAAAACAGCCCAAGGTCAGCAAAACAGGAAATATATTAGCTAAATGGCTAAATGAAAAATGATATAGTGTGTGTCATCCACGAAGGCGCGTCCCTCCACCGCCCATTCCGTACGATTGCGCATAGATTAGTATGAGATTCGCTGTGGATGGGCGCGTCGTCTGAGATGACACGCACTATACACGGTAACGAGACCATGAGATCTGGTAGTTAAATTATCGAATTATTGAACTGTGAATTCGACCGACCAATCCGACGACCTACGATGTGCGTGTTTACGACACTACATGTGTCACTCTTGGACTTACGCCAACAGCACATAACGCACGTTTTATCCACAGCGATAAATGGTGCAAGCACTACCCTATCAAGCTATTTGCGAGTAAATGACCGTGCGATTCTAACGACGCCTGTACTAGTACAATGTATTAAGTTACGTCTGCACTGCGGTCCCTGAAAAGTAGGGCAGGTAATAAGTAATACAATCCAGGTTCATAATGCCTAAGCGCATGATATGATATAGGTATGTGATTTATAAATCGATTGGTTTCCAATAAGAACGACGCTTCAAGTCAAATATTTCATAACTATAACATAATCTTAGATGTGGATAAGATGTTTTTAAAGCTCATTTCATTAAGGATTAAACATTTACAGTATTGGTACACCTATATAATAATTCTAAAAGATAACCCATTTATAACCTTTATTCAGAAAACCAAAGAAACTAAAAATATTCTAGTCTCTTGCTTACATACACAAGTTTCAAAACAAACGATGCTCAGGAAAGTAAAAGGAACATGCTCAATACCAGCTATGTAAACATTCCACTATGCATTCCTTCTACCCCTAAGACAAATTGTTTGTAGACGTTTGCTATAATGAATCTAAGATCAATGACCTTTTTGAAAAAATAGTGAGTAAGAACAATTATGAATGACTAATTAATTAAACAATTGAACCAATGTTATTGATCAATCAATGATCAGTCGGTATTAAGGTATGCAATAAGAGATTTCCCACAGTAGTTAATATGTATTTCCGTAATGACTGATGTAAATGATTCCAGGAATGAGAGCGTTGTGACAAGCGCAAGCGTTACAGAAATCTATCAAAAGCTGCATGCAGGCCCTATCGATCAAAATGTGAATTAAATGAACCATTATTGTAAGTAATAGGTGGGAAAAAGGCAAGCGAATGCTGATATTTTTATTGTTTCAGTACAAAACAAAAAGACGTCGGCTAGGCTATATCAATAGGCTATATAACTAAAGTAGGTCATTGCGATAACTTTTACTATGATTTTCATTCAGAGACAGCCAATATGAAGTCGACGAGGCGTTTTTTACGCGCTACCATTCACTTGTATGGTACGCATGTTCCCTTCCCACCAAGTCGTTACCCTTTCCATCGTATATTGTTTCTATTCTAATGTTTTAATGCTATTGTTTATATACGTATCTTATCGTGAGAAATAGTGGGAACTTTTAAAAGTTCGGCCATTGATTCTTTACGTACCTATTCTACAAGATATAAACAAAACCCAATTGTATGACATGACATCGTTACATTCCGGAACAACAAAGACCAGGCCGTCTCAGGAAAAAAATTAGCTGTGCTTAAACTGAACTAGGTATTAATCGATTTCTTCGTTGCCGTCTTCTAATAAAGTAATTACATTATTACATACAACACTACTTACGGAATCACTCGATCAATAATTACAATGCAGCGCTTCGTCGACACACGCAAATGCTTAACGGCATTAGTGCTACGGAAGTCATTTAAAACTCTGAATAAAGAGACAAAATGCTTAAAAATAATTGTTCTTACACGCGTGAGAAAAATACACGAAAATTTCGACACAAAAACTATGTCGCCAGCGTGATATCAAGCGTTTGCAGAAACTAGCACGTGGATATATATTAGTTTGTAGCATGTACCCCACTAATGAATAAGCACAGTAATAAGAACTTACTTATTATATTCGGAAATGCGTTGGCTACTATAATCTGTATATGGATAAACAAAAATCTGAATGTTTGAACCAGGAACATGATGCGCAGAATATGATTACCTACTCATAAAAAATATAACTAAATAAATATTTGTGGACTATTTTACACAAATCAACCTAGTCCCAAACTAAGCAAAGCTTGTACCATTGGTACTAAGCGACGATATACATACTTATGTAGATAAAGAGATACTTAAATACATAGAATATGTTTAATATAGAGCTATATAATCTGACGTATTCGACCTGCGTGCCTAGCATTAATTCATCCTCCATAATTAGCGCGCACAGGGCAGGTCAGCTTAGCCGATGGTATGGAGTAAGTACATTTTTGTTGAGGGAGCGTCCATTATGGGATGGGGCTAAGGTTGTCTGCTTACTTTTCACCCCTTCTTCCTGTTAGGATTAGTTATTTTTATTTGGCTCGTTTTGAAACAAATGAATAAAAATTCGAATCCTAGCCTCCAAAAATATTCATTTTTTTTTAACTCCCGATTCGGCCTGAACTAGTTAGAGAACCTTATCCCGAGTAACGTCATTGGGTGGGGTTTGCTTAGCACTGGGCTAGGGTATATATACTAGGTATTTCAGGTGATGGTTTACGAAAGTTGCACGTACCTGCAGTAAATCAGTCTTTGCAGTGAGGTCGTGCCTCAGCTGGGTGATGTGGTCTCTGGCGCTCCGCAGTTCACCTTCGAGGGAGTTGACACGCGCTTCCAATACGCCGTTTGTGGCCAGCAACTCTTTTCCGATGCGGGCCGTCAACTCCAAGTCTTTCTCTTTCTACAACAAACAATTCAACTGATTAAAAGGAGATCGAGTCCGGAATACCACGCTGCGCTCCTTAATACAATCACGGATAGCAGATGTGGGCAAGAAGACCGCCTTGCTTAAGTGGAACTGGGCCGGCCATGTATGCCGTATGCATTCAGAGATGGCCAGAAATTGCAGGGGACAGAGATGTGTGGAAATCCAGAGGGGAGGCCTTTGCCCAGCAGTGGGACACTATACCTGGCTAAAAAAAGGAGCTTATGATAAAATAAATAGTGACGTCAATCATCAATCAGTCGAGGCATCAGAACCAGCGATCAGGCTATCAATCATCAACTTAAGGCTTTGCGCTCTCTGTAAGTAATCGCATTCGGAGAAAACAGTTTTCTGTGAACATTGCTGCTCCCGTAAAAGGCATGACACGGCACAAAGACGGGCCGGTCGAGTACAGGGACATTACGAAAGCCTTATCGATTATTCGCTATTAAAATTAGTAGTGTAGTAATTAATCCTGCTAAGGTTTAATGGAACTTAAAATCACAATCATTGACAGGATTCTGATAGTTTAAAATAACAATTAATTTCAGATTCCACATTACGATGCTTAAGTTCTAACCCACAGGATATGCAATTCACAAGCAAATAAATACTTAAACATTGATTAAGATGGGTAGTGGATTGCGATATTATGCGAGTCAAGTCGACATGACTGAAACCCACATCATGACAAGATGACACTTTAATCTTGCGCAGTGTCCCAGTCCCAGACCCTATAATCCATCATAAATTGGCCAAGCAATTCATCAAATCTGGAACTAACCGTTTCGACGTACTGTATTTAGTTGCGTGGTGAATAAATTACTCGCACCCTGGGGGGTTTCCAGTTAATTTACCGGATTATAAAGGCACGTTGCAATGATCCAGTTCATTATTTCTCGATACGATACGACTACATTGCGTACAGCTTTCAATGCCAGTCGATCCCAGGTTTCCAATGCAATAAAAATAATGTTGCGGTTTGCGATTTCAAAACATTATTTAGCCGATTCAGATTTATGCATTATATTGTCAGTTGTCAATGCAATAAATTTTTCTATAAAACCCCTAATCGTGGCGCCAAAGATAACTATCGTATTAATTACATACCTACATTGGATAGCTATCAAATTCTCATACATTTTAATTCAAATTGAGTAAGTAATAATCATAAGAAGATAGGAAAAACGTGACCGCCCGCGTGGTCGTGTCGGAGGTTTCCCCTGGATTCCCCCAGGCTACTCTCCAACCTCGCACTCCTATCGCTTTATTGGGTCCGGCGTGTAAAGCCATAGTCAGGTTCAAACAAAAAAAAGTGAGTGCGCGAGTGTCGGTATAATCCGATCAACCGAAGTCTAGGCAAAAATCAAAATTAATTAAATACATAAATATTTGGAGACAATCTTACACAAATCGACCCAGTTCCACGCCAAGCAAACCTTGTCCCATGGGTACTAGGCGACGGGATAGATACTTGTATAAATAGATAAATACTTAAGTAAATAGAAAACATCCAACACTCAGGGATTAAACAACCAAATGCCCTGACCGGGACTCGAACTCGGGACTCCAGCTTCGTAGGCAGGGTCACTTCCAAGTAGGCTAAAGTGGTCGTGGATGGATTAGAATCCAGAAACGGAGAGAACACAGTAATCATAACAAAGACATGTAAGTCGGTTATTTACCTAACTATATATGTATGTATTTATATATAAGAATTTTTCAATCGGTAAGAGAAAACTGATGTCACCTACCTGCATCATGCATAAGTACACATAACAATTATAGTGTGTGGAAAGACCGAGCACAATGGGTAGGTACTTACTTCTTCTAAGAGCCGTGTTACTGCTTCGATGTCATTGTAGGTTTTTGTCATTTGGCTCACCCTGTTGCTGCATAGAACTGTGGACAAAAATACTTTACAAACTACTGGATACACAAAAAAGTAAAATAGGTAAGTATTTAATTATAAGCCAAATACGTATGCATTTCCGACCTATACTTTGCCAAGTTTACCTATTTAGTATGATCTCCATTGAGCCTACTTGGACTTTGTGTTTTCGTAAAAGTACATAGAAATAACAGTCTTCTGATTTATACATTTACTAAGCTAATAGCCTATAAATAATCCCTCAACTGACCACTCCCTTCGTATTATAAGTAGGTATAATTAAAATCTTACCCACACTCATAGCATATAGCACCGTTTATGGGCCACCGAACACGTTTTAACAACCGGCTATGCACTACTATAACACGTATAGCAGGCACGTTAATTGTAAACTATCACAATCCTTCATCCAACAAAAAATCAAAACAAACTAAACCGAATAAACAATCTTCAATGGACACAATACGGTGTCCCAAAACGGCGCTTACTTTTTACAAGTGAAACGCACGCAAGCGTAAACACAGAATGCTGATAGATCATTGACGGCCAGGTAACCGGCTTTGAGCCTCGATAAGATATGATAAACACCAAATTATTTACATATCGACGTTAATGACTCGATACGGCATTACATATACTACTAACCAGGGAGTGTATAATCGAGATTGACACGTGGCGTATTCATCGAAACGGTTCAATGAATCGAGTTACTGCACTGTTACATTATCCGTGAGCTTTTCGGAAACGATAATGCCCGAGGTGTTACATCGATAAACAATCCGTGGCGACAAACACTAGCGCGGGGCGACCGAGCCGGCTGGCGACTACGCGCTTCAAGGCGGTGCACCGGTTGGCGGAGGGCGAGCAAAACAAACTGTTTTACTCGATTGTCTTCACACATGTGGGAAAATTCAAGTACTAGTAAGAGACAACAGAAGACGTACTTAACGCATAATGGTACTGATAAAAAGCTTACTTTGCTACATGAACACTTCACTTACAAAACATTTCAATACTTATTGTTTGTATTTTAGATCATAAATACCTCGATAACATAGATATTTATCTGTCAAGTCCGATTACCATTTGCGTACTTTATTGAACTCGGACAAGTTTTTAACATGCCTATTATAGATCGCGTAAACTGATTGATTATACAAGGATATTTACAATGTCTTAACCGTAAGCAAAAGTGCAATATTTCTTTATTAAAACGAAACGAAACGAAAAACGGTAGCGAGTTTGCTTTCTAAGTGTGGGAACAGATGGCAACGAGGCTATTGAATGTGGTGGATGTGCTTTTTCTCATGGTTACTTAACTCAAAGATTACAACGGATATCGATTGTGACGCTCATGTCATCTCTCACGCGCCGCAAAGCACACTTTTTTACCTCCCATTTCCCGTATTCGACTCGTCAGTATAACTATAATGTTGGCATGTAACTTGACTACAGCAATCAATCTATCTTACAATGAACGACTGCTAATGATGTAATGCAAGTAAACACTGCAAGCGTTATCACGTCTATCAGTGTTCTTAAGGTAAGCACGAGATAAATAAGATAGTCGGTCAAGGTAATGAAAGATATTAAGTGACAAATTAAGTATATGTTGAATATAATAATGTTAATATAATAATGTTAAACGATAAGTGGCAGCACTTAAATGATAAAGCGCTGTATTAGCAGTGTCCCAGATGAAATGAACAAGCGAAACGTCGATGAGAGGCTCCACATGGGCTATAAGCAGTGGCAGACTAAGGCTGGGTTGCACCAAACCGTCTGTAATCGTAAGCGGTGGTCGTCAAATCTGATTGTATGGAAAGTTTGACAAGTTTCTATGGGATGACAGCTGCCGGCGCCATATTTGACGATGACCGGTCTGTGTTTGTACGTTGGTGCAACTGGCACTAAAGGGCGGACTATTAACCGACCGGGAGGGAATTGGTGCAAACTAAGGATCCAAGATCCCGCCCCGGGCCTCCAACGAGCTTAGTCCGCCACTGGGGCTAAGCGATGAGATGGAGAACGACCCCTGCTGGGCATACCTCGGTCGAGGAGCAACGTCCTGATGACTCGGAAGTAGAGCCTCCCGAACCTGTCCCTCGCGACGTGGTACAGGAAGTCCGGGTACTCGCCGAGGCACTCACGCAGCTCGTCGTCGGGGAGGAAGCTGAGCTCGTCGAAGAGCTCGCGATCGAAGCCGGGCGGCGGCGAGGCGCGCGAGCCGCCCGCGCACCTCGCGCCCGACGAGCAGCCCTCCGCCGTGACGCGCAACGACCATCGGGCCCTGCCCCTCTCACCACCCCATTCACCCCCACGACAACTGTTTCTTACACTACACCTTCAACTATCACTATATTTCTCGGGTATTTCTTTGTGTCTATAAAAGTCAAACGCGAATTCATACTTATTCACGCCCGACTAATGTAATATACGGCTGAAATACCGCCTGGAAAACGTCCGCCCAATATGATTTTAAAGGCCGTCTGACGTCCGACTGGGGCGTATAAATAGTTGCACTAAAACTGAAACCACACTGAGCCGCAGGTAACGTAGCTTCATAATTTTAAAACGTCTAACGAGCTAATCACGCATAACGCTGATAAGATAATTTAAAGCGTAAACATATATTCACTAAAAAATTACATCTACACAGAGTAAATTGTGAGATTTTAAACGCGAAGTAGGTATTGATTTCATGTAAAATTGAGGGCAAAGCAAGGCGCGCCAGTACTCGCCCGCCGCGATGTAATGAAAGTGGTCAGATTAAATTACCAGCACTGTGTTTTTTATAGCCGTCATAATTAAATTTTACTGCAAACTATCATTTATGAACAACTATTTCATAGGATACTTAAAAGTAGCATCGAGTTAGCGTTTTATGTTACTGATAGACATGAACATGCTTTATGATGTTACTCAAGAGTAATGAAATCGAGTACCTATAGGATTTCTATGCAAAGCGCTTTATACTCGTATGTATGTATATATGGCAGATCATAAATTAATAAAACTCCTATACCTATCGCTCAGGTTTGTATATATGTAATGTAATATACGATTAAACCATGGTCCAATGTAGGTACTCACGATGCCTCTAACCGGCAGAAATGGAAGCTTATTGCTAACAGAGCTGTCCTCGAAAACTACAACAACCCACCGAACAAGAACATCGCTCCGTGTGCCTCGCCTGTGCGTAACCACTAACCACGACCACTCTGACAAGAGTGACCGATTAAGAAGAAGAAGAGAATGTAATATACAAATCTGACAATGTAAACATAACATGAAAACAATAGGAAATAAATGTAAACGTCCTTCCTATTCTATAACTACCAGCAGTAGGTACGTAGGTACAAGACACAATGGCTATAGAAAAGAAAGATCACTTTTGATTCAATGTTATTTGTTTGGATCTTATTGTTTAGTTGTTATGCAGATCAACTCATGAGTAAACGTTTAGAACAAACTTTATTGAAAATCGCACGATTAAAGAATTATGGCATATTTCGTCACACTAAAATACTAAGTATGATAGATAGTTTAGTGGTTTGAAATGCTAGTCTAAGAGAACCGTGCCGGTGGATCGTATATAACGAACTTTTGAATGAAAGGCACAGAAACATAGCTTTAGTCAGGCTTGTTTAGAAAGGCTAAACGAGTACCAAAGTAATTAGAATTCTTACTTCTTCCTAACGTCAATGTTAATAGAAAACAAAGTAGGTATATTTCAAGTTTCACGGACAGCTAGAACGCCGAGCGATTAAGTTAATAGCCTATTTTATTCAGAACGCCAGTGAATAAGACAAGTAGTCTTCAAAAACAAGACAACAATCTTCATACATTTAAATTGTTCAGAAATCGTGTTTAACACATTTAGGACTGGCCACGAATATGTGACCGTGAACAACAAAATTGGAACTAATGTAAAGAACAGATGGAAAACTTCCAGTCTTCCACGTTACATAATTTCATAAGTATAGGTTTAAATATCTATATAATTGTCTTGTTTCAACTTCAATCACATTGAACCTAAAGTAGTAACTACCTTCAGACATTCAATTAGTCTAAGTTAGGTTAGGTTAGGATCATTCGAATACTATTTTGTTTAATTTTGAATGTTTGACTATCTATCTACTATCTGCCAAACCGCACGGTGGAAATGGAAAGTCAATGTCTCCGGACATGTTCAAAAAAAACGTTGATCGACTATGCGGATGTTTACACGCAATTCGTTGTAAGCCCTAAAATTACCCCTACCTACCAATACTATACAGTAAAGAATCTTAGTGACAAACCACCTTTTCAGATATCATTAAGTGGAGCGTACTATTGAAGGCACAGGCCTTGGCCCATTTTTTATTTCTGGTGGGATAAATTTGACTCTGACAACAATATCTATTGCGATGGCTGCCGTGGCGTTTTTGCACAACGCGAATTTGTCCATGAAATTGCTAAAGCGGTTGGGCCTATAAGGTCGACGACGCCCGCACGTGATTCAGCAAGTGACGTCACACAACCTTGCGCAGTGCTCGCCTAGACCACTGGAGTCTATGGGACCTTTCACATGTACCTTACAATAGCAATAACTCTAGAACCTTATCATTGTAAGACAATACTTAAAATGAGACAGCGGATACCGGAGCGCTGTAAACTTTGTATTGTGATAAGGTCCGCAGGGCACTCCTAAATTTTCATGGAGCCACCGTATCACCTTTACATTCACCGAGTTTGGCAAGAATCTGAACTCCATTATAATCGTGATAGGGCAAAACTAGACAGTTAAAGTTAATAAATAGCTGTCCGTGCCATTTAAAAGTTAACTCTTCAACCTTACTCCGCATTGTTTAGATTTCAGATAGCATGATTATAGGAAATTCTACTTAGCTTGACATTGTAATCGAAAGAAACATTTTCCTCAGAGCTCGTAGAAAAACTAGACCTTCAACGACAAGCGTCATCATGTTTTTTTTTTCAAACGAATCTCTATACTTTACTAAGAACTTATTCAATCGTCTTCTTTCCTTGAATACTCATTAATTCAGTGACTGACAACGCGAATTCAACCAGAATATTAAAAGAGGCAACAGAAATGCGATCCTTTCGGTGAAGGTTTTGTATCTAAGTAGGAAGAAAGGCGGTAGGTAGTGTGAGTTTTCCCTATTGCCTCGCATTTTATCAAGGTTAGAGACATGATGGCGTAACCCTGACCTACATCTCTCCGCCATTTTACTGAGTAAAATAATATAGTAGGTGTGAATCCCCATATAAATGGACATTGGGAGTTACAAGTCATGATAAAGTTTGGCCTCACGATGGAAACTGTTCCTTAGGCTACTTGTAACTTATACTGAGCGAGGCCAAACTATCCACGCAAAAAATTCAAAATGGCGGCTATTTTAGTTTCCAGTTTTTTTTATTTTTCTTAGAACTCAAAAATGCTTCGTGCTACACAAAAACTTAGTATGACAATTATGTTATGCATAAATTTATCTATAATTTTGGTTATTATCATTTTCTCGATATATCTAATAGTTCATGAGAAAAATGGTGTTCAATATTGCGTTTCTTGTTAAAACACTGTTAGTCAAAAGGCTTAGCAAAATCAAACTGCATCGTATGCAGAAAGCAATTCATTTTCTCCAGTGATACTAGGAACCAATATAAAGGTTTTCATCCGACGAAATGAAAATTTCATCGACGGGAATTCAAAATGGCGGTCATTTACCAAAGGGGGAGCCGCATTTTTTAAAAAGTGTATAATTTCAAAACGGCATCTGCTATTTAAGTAATATGGGTATCAATCGATTGGTATTGACACCATTAATTAAAATAAGAAAAATACCATGTGAAAAATTAAAGATAGCGGCCAACTAATATCAAAATTGTAAAATTTTCATTCTTCTTTTTTTCGTTATATTAAAAATAACAACTAAATGTCCATTTATATAGTAAATTTATATATTTACATAAATTCTCATTGTATTATCTACGCATCAAAATAAAAATTATGACAATCCGTCGATTCGTTTTTGAACTACACGAATTACAAACGAGCCTCGGCGACTGCGTCATAGTAGTTATAGAAACAAACTGCACTTTTGTAATGAAAGCAAGTCGCTTTTGCACAATGGTATTAGTGGAGAGACCAAACTTGATTATTTTTTCGATAATATCTAATTTTCACCCGTCAGTAACCGAGACTACGCCACTTCGAAATTATAAGTCTAAAACGTTCTACTAAGTTAAAAGGTGGCCAAATTTGGACAATAAATGTGGCAATCGATACAGGAAAATGTTGTTCAACATAAAAAACACCGCTGAGATTTTTTTTTAACATAACTTAAGAAAAAAAATCTTTCTTTTGCAATAAACTTTTGATATTCGTACCCTATAAGTACTTATATTTATACCTTATATATTTTTTGAACCTTAAAAGAATATTTTATTCCAAAAACAATCACACTACAGAAAGTTTCCCCAATATAAAAAAACAACTATGACACACAATGCACATGCACATTGCACTATAGATTAAAATGTTCTTAAACGCAGAAAAATCAAAGTGTAGGATTTTACAGAGTATAAATATCAAAAAAATAAAAATAAAATAAAAAGTTTATTGCTAAACACAGAAAAAAATTTTTTCTTAAGTTTTGTAACAAAAAGCGTATTTTATTTTAAGTTGAGCAACATTTTTCTCTATCGATTGCCACATTTATTGTCCAAATCTATCTACCTTTTAACTTAGTAGAACGTTTTAGACTTATAATTTTGAAGTGGCGTAGTCTCGGTTACTGACGGGTGAAAATTAGATATTATCGAATAAATAATCAAGTTTGGTCTCTTCACTAATGCCATTTTGCAAAAGCGACTTGCTTTCATTACAAAAGTGCAGTTTGTTTCTATAACTACTATGACACAGTCGCCGAGGCTCGTTTGTAATTCGTATAGTTCAAAAACGAATCGACGGATTGTCATAATTTTTGTTTTGTCGCGTAGATAATACAATGAGAATTTATGTTAATATATAAATTTACTATATAGTTGGACATTTAGTTGTTATTTTTAATATAACGAAAAAAAGAAGAATGAAATTTTTTCAATTTTGATATTAGTTGGCCGCTATCTTTAATTTTTACATGGTATTTTTCTTATTTTAATTAATGTTGTCAATACCAATCGATTGATACCCATATTACTTAAATAGTAGATGCCGTTTTGAAATTATACACTTTTTAAAAAATGCGGCTCCCCCTTTGGTAAATGACCGCCATTTTGAATTCCCGTCGATGAAATTTTCATTTCGTCGGATGAAAACCTTTATATTTGTTCCTAGTATCACTGGAGAAAACGGATTGATTTCTGCATACGATGCAGTTTGATTTTGCTAAGCCTTTTGACTAACAGTGTTTTAACAAGAAACGCAATATTGAACACCATTTTTCTCATGAACTATTAGATATATCGAGAAAATGATAATAACCAAAGTTATAGCTAAATTTATGCAAAACATAATTCTCATACAAAGTTTTTGTGTAACATGAAGCATTTTTGAGTTCTAAAAAAAATAAAAAAAATTGGAAACTAAAATAGCCGCCATTTTGAATTTCTTGCGTGGATAGTTTGGCCTCGCTCAGTATAAGTTACAAGTAGCCTAAGGAACAGTTTCCATCGTGAGGCCAAACTTTATCACGACTTGTAACTCCCACTTAAGGATTCATACCTACTAATACGGATAGGGGACTTGGAAAAACACTTTGCGATTAGAAAATAAATTCGTTCGTGTAATCGCTTGGAAAATACATCCAGTCGATTGGCATCCACGCTACGACGTAGCCAATGTAATTTTAATATAGGTGGGTTCAAGTAATAAAATATATCTGTACTCCTCAGGGGCTTAAAAATATCTGAACATGCCCTCTTAAACCTTAAACCTTAATAATTGAGAAAGATGACGGCTGTATAGTAATTTGAATACTAGTATAATTTAATTACGTGTTAATAGGTAATTAATTCCTACTTCGAACCTCAGTTCAGTACAAATCATATTCGATTACAGACAATGCAAAAAAAAAGCATTGAATATTAAATAAAGGGTAGACATCATTTTCTCGGCCGATTTCTTGAGGCTCGAGCCTTATAGGTACATGAACAGTTAATACCAAACCAATTTGATTTCTGGGCCACTTTGTATCTTATCATAGTGAGAATCAATATGAAAGTCGCTAGAAATCTCATATAAATGTCACTGTGACAAGGTACGAAATGGCCCAGAAATCAAATTGGTTGACCGTACCAACTCTAAATAAAATATTATTAATCTATGAACAGTAAGGTCTATCATTTATCGTTTGTGACTCATTCATTGACCGTATAATACACTATCTATTTTCAAATCATTATTTACAAGTTAAAATGAAACTGTGTATTTGATGATGACGATACGGATGACGCGAAAGGTTATTACTTATCAGTTCAAGTTCACATAAAACACTTGCAATTGGCGTTTATTGTCAGTAAAGCACGAATCCACCGGTAAGACACATCTTCAGAGTTAACTTAAAACAAGACGATTTCTTTTAGTAACGGTCTTGGCATTTGAGGCCACTTTCACGTTCAAGTGCAGGCGTCTGCAAGCAGCACGCGAGCACTACACACGAACGAACCTATCTGCATTTCGACCACGCGTTAACCGACGTCCACTTCCGCGCAAGCCATAACAATAACTGACCACCCGTTAGCCGGTACGAATCGAACGCGATAATATAACCTAACATGCCAAACTGTTGGTGTTACATGAACAATGCGCATGTCATACGCGCAAGACTAGTCACCGGGGATTGTCAACCTGCCGGTAACACTGCGGCAAAATATACATTATGCATGCAGATTTTAGTTCTGGTTTCAGCAATTAGTATTTGCAAGTACGACGTAGGAAAGGAACTATGTATATAATTAGGACTAGTTATGAATGCGTGGCATGAAATTGAATTTGCAGTAGGTAGTACCTAAATTAGAATAAAGTTTAACTCAATGAGTATTCAACTGCAAATGTTATGAAAGGTTTAAATTAAAGTATGCTCATCTCTTTCTAGATTACTTGTGGGAGTGGGACTGAACTGAATCGGTACGGTACGAGAAAACTATGAATATTTAAGCAAAAATCCGCCAGCAAGCGCAAAATATATTTACCTACAGATAAAGCGAGAAAAGCTTTTACCTGACAGTTTTTATGACCTTTAGGTACAGTCAAGGGCAAAAATAGGTATACATTTATGAACCTTATGCAACTGCAATGTATTTCATATATGTATACATATCTATTTTACTAATAAATCCCACCCAGGAAAAGGTAGATATAACCTGTTCAGCGTTATATTACAGGAAGTCACTGATTACTAACTAGTTACTAACTCACCATTAGTAATGAATCGCTAAAAGGTTCACAGTCATAAAAGTGCTATCCATGAGAAAATGCTCGTTAAACTTTGATCCCGTATTTTACAGCTATTACGTGAACTATCAATGTGCTTTAGTTCCCTGAAGTGAGGGGTATTTTTATGCACACATTTACTATAGACGCAATATACTTCACAAGATTTAAGTCTATTTTCTAAAGGCATGTACAAAAAAGTCGAGGTACCAATTAAGTACTAAATCTTGACGGAAGGATTCGCAAGATATAATGCCTGGTTTAATAAAATCAGAAGTTGTCTGACATAGTGTTAGTTAATCTTCTACAGCGGTGACAAATGATAGGTGACAGACGCTATACCATGAACCAAAATAGAACGCGCGTCCGTTGCGGAAGCATTTCTCTTCTTTCACGTCACCCATCAAACAGAATGGCATCAACACACGAAGGCAACCGCTCCGAACATGGCCTCCTTCAAAAATGATGTACACGTAGTAAACCTACTAATATTGATGTATAACTTTGGGACGTAACCTCATCCGTTCATAAAAAATTCCATCCTCAATTTCGCCTCCTTTGGGGATGCGTCCTGGATTAAAATTCTCTCCCCTTTTCAATCTTCATGCAACGACTTCCTGGTGATAAAGTAGTCATTATCATTTTCCGGAAGCTCCTAGACTCAAATTATCTTCACACTACCTATAAAAGTTCATCTAAATCCGTGCAGCGCTTAACATAACATGATAAAAATGGAAGAGAACAGCTAGGCTAGATATACTTCCGCGTTTATATTACTACGAACGAGAATACGAATTTTTAATACCTACATCCGTATATGTGCGTGTACTATTGTTCCCAGTACCTACTATTTTAGTAACCGGCCTTCAACTTCATAAATGAACTGCAATCAAGTAATGAACCTACTATTCGCACGGAATTTGGCTGATCGTCAAACGTGATAATACTAATAGCGCTAATTGTGCGGGTAAAAATAATCACATCTAAAAATATAACATTAATCTAGGTCACGCGTATGCGCATCCCGATAAACTAGTAAGAGTGTGCTTTATCTACTTCGTAGGCTGTTATTTTTAGAACATCAAACGAAAGGGAATCTATTTGTAAAAGGTCAATCGAAAAGGGCACTAAGAATGTGTTTTATGTATGAACTGATTGACGTTGCAGTTTTAGTTGTTTGGAGGGATTGGAAGTTCCAAGGGCAGTCGGATCCGCAAAAAAGTGCGAACTTACGTTGTTTGGGATTAAGAGGATGCCTCGATTCTGTAAACCACATCCTCGTGTAAGAGACACGTCTTCTGCGCACGAGAAAACGAGACGCTCATCGAGAATGGCCTTTATGAGAAGTTTCGGTAAATAGTTATCTAACTTATCGTGAAGAATATAGAATACATATTTTCTCCACCTCACCTGTCTACTGTCCTGTAGAGAAGTTTTTTTTTTCGGGAAAGATTGGTATTTTAGACTCGAGTGGACAGCTTCGCCCGTTACATTTTCCATCTATGATGTAATTTATTTTTGGTATGGCAAAACAAAAACAGATAACTTTCTCCAAAAACATATCAAATGAAAGGGCTACATGAGCTGATTCCAAATATACCACACCGTTAAATTTCACCTAGTGGTTTCGCAAAAAGTACCAATAACCACACCAATTCAGCTATCCCGAAAAAAAATCTCTATATTACATATCCGTGGACTCCCCTACAGGACAGGTCCTCCACAAAATTATAATCATCATTAATTTAAGAGACAATGTCTTGTCGGTGGAGCAATTTCCATGTATCTCTTTCTTGAGCCTTTCGTTTGATCGCCTAGCTGATACGACACGACGTATACTTTTTCCTTAACCATGTATGTTCTTATTAGTCTCCCTCTCCTATTTCTTAAGATTATGGGTCATAAAGACTTGAAAAAACAAAAGTCGTCCCTTCTGTGGTCAATAGTTAACGGCTTATGTGCATGTAAGTTATGCTTTTATCACTTGGATTAATGGAAACGGAGACACTGTTGATGCGGGTTACTAGTCCAATCTAAAATTAAGCTTTGTAGCCCTTAACTTTTAATATGTCCACAGGAAAGACGCGAACCTAAATCTGTTTATGACCCTTATACATGAGTTAAAATAATATAATTTTAACTTGGTTGTCCGTTTGATAATGGATTGTTTTAGTGGGCAGAGGAAAAAATGAAAATAAATACTCAATTTTGGAATCTAATTCTATCGAGAAAATTTTAAACATTCATGTTTCGGTAGTCGGAAAAATAGTCATATAGTCAAGCATCATGTATCTGAAAATCAGTCCTTATTATTTTTTAATGTGGTCAGAACATCGTTTCAATGCAAGGCCTTAAATAGCAAGCGGAACCTGGTCTCATTCAATTTATCTCAACCAAGATTCACTTTTATTTATCATTCATCTTATTCATTCACGTTGCAGCTAAGATGGGAAGTTTTAGTTATTTGAGAATTTTAATGTGACTGCACCGAACACAAAACATATAAAATAGTTAGGGCTTTATAGGACAACACCAATATTTTTTTCATTAAAGCATGAGCCTTGGCACACTTGTTACTTAGGTGGACTAGAGTTGAAAACGTCCGGGAGACAAGGGCGGACGCGATGCTGGTGGGGAGGGGGAGGGGGGGAACTTTCGCTCCGGCCCGCGTTCTGTCAGTCCTCATATTATCTTATTTATAGAGACTAGGGCATGTTTGGTATCATTTTCGGATAAATTGAAGATGGCCGATCATTTTCTGGGACATAAATAACATGTTTTCATAGAAAAAAAATTAAATACAGGCAAAAGTTTTAAAAAGTCAAGTAAAAAAAAAATCTTTCTGCACCGATTACGTGAAAACAAGTAAGAACTCGGGCATGAAAAAAATACGGTTAAATAGCCACATGTATGTAGATTCTAAAAATATATCATTTGTTAGACCAATATAAAACACAACTTAGTAAAAAAAAAGAAAACTTGTGACCCGTCAAAATTTTACTTCATGTTCGTTCCGACCCCCGTTCTTTCAGTACTCATATTATCTTCTTTATAGAGACTAGGGCATGTTTGGTATCGTTTTCGGATAAATTGAGGATGACCAATCATTTTCTGGGCTTTATATAACATATTTTTCTACAAAAAAATTAAAATACAGGCAAATGTTTTAAAAAGTCAAGTTAAAAAAAAACTGTCTGCAGCGATTACGTGAAAACAGGTAACAATTCGGGCATGAAAAAAATATGTTTAAATAGCCTCATTTATGTAGATTCTAAAAACATACCATTTGTTAGACCAATATAAAACACAACTTAGTAAAAAAAGGAAACAGGTGATCCGTTTACATCATAACAAAAACGGACCTCTAAAGCAAATTTTATAATTATTTGAAAATGTAATGTAACTACTAGCCTAATTGTATATTTAGTAGTTTGTAGCTGTGTTTACGTTTGGTAGCATGTAAGTTACATTTTAAATTGCGAATAATCTAACCATTTGATCATTTCAATAGACTGGTTCAAAATAAAACTAACAAGTTTCAGATCTAATCCTACTCGTATTAATGTTACTCGTGATTATATCTTACTCGTGAAATACGTATATAATATTTATGTATAACATTTGTCGTCACAAGCACACAATTCTGTACACTTCCATTTTTGTTGGAGACACCTGCATCTAGCAGCGCATTTCTTTTTGCATCTGCACCTAATCATTTCCAGACAGACTTCGGCAGTTACTGGCAAGCTAGTCCATATAGGTTCCCATCTGTGACTTACTTTCGTCCATCCCCAATCAGATGGACTGGGGATAATATATTTTGGATCGGTAACATTTGACCCCATATATAAACAGCTCTCAAAACCGCCCGCAGGAAATGTTGGTGCAGTGCAGCATTAGTTGTTGGAATATGTTCTAACTGGCGATCTTTTTTTGTGAACAGCTGCTTACGGCATTCGTTTACTGTCGAAAAGGAGCTGGATCTGAAACAAAAATCTTAAATATGCACAACCACCCTCTAAATAACTCATGATTTTATGAAAAAAGTAAATATTTATGAAAAAAGTAATATAACAAACTTTTCAACAATCGCCATTACATCTTTAATTCTGCCATCGTATGCTGTCAGGAAACCTCTGTGACATTAAGGAAATTCCAGACTTCGAAAGCACTCTTTTTTCCTTTTCCGTTGAAAAAAGAGACTGTGTCACAACCTGTGAAGGGACAGGGGAGCACTTTTAGCTGTCGCAAGTGTGATACAAGCACCTGAGCTAGAGGGACTGTGTGGGTACACATTGGTACTGGAAAACACCAGCAGTACCTTTTCTGTCAAGAAATAGCTAACGCGCTCGGTAAAAAACAGACATAATTGTGTACGTTATGACTGGTTACAATTATTCAAACATATTTTCTTTCACAGGGCCTAAAAAACAAAAGTGCTCCCCATGTTCCATGCCTTCACAGGTTGCGACACAGTTTCTTTTTTCAACGGAAAAGGAAAAAGGGTGCTTGTAAGCCTGGATGCGTTCCCTAATGTCACAGAAGGTTTCCTGGCAGCATACGACGGCAGAATTAAAGATGCAATGGCGACTGTGGAAAAGTTTTTTGTCGTCATTTATGATAGGTAATATTTACTTTTTTCATTAAACCATCAGTCATTTAGAGGGTGGTTGTGCATATTTAAAATTTTTGTTTCAGATCCAGCTCAGTTTCGACAGTAAACGAATGCCGTAAGCAGCTGTTCACAAAAAAAGATCGCCAGTTAGAACATATTCCACTATCCAATGCTGCACTGCACCAACATTTCCTGCGGGCGGTTTTGCAAGCAGTTCATATATGGAGTCAAATGTTACCGATCCAAAATATCCCCAGTCCATCTGATTGGGGATGGACGAAAGTAAATCACAGATGGGAACCTATATGGACTAGCTTGCCAGTAGCTGCCGAAGCCTGCTTGGAAATGATTCGGTGCAAATGCAAAAAAAAATGCGATGCTAGATGCAGGTGTCTCCAACAAAAATTGAAGTACAGAAATGTGTGCTTGTGACGACAAATGTTATACATAAATATTATATACGTATTTCACGAGTACCATGAATAATAACGAGTAACATTAAGGATTAGATCTGTAACTTGTTAGTTTTATTTTGAACCAGTGACCTGGGGCCTATTGCATAACAAATTACAACTAATATTACAAGCGGTAGTCTCCTTTCAATCCCTTTCATTCGAAAGAGACTTCCGCTTGTAATATTACTTGTAATTTATTATGCAATAGGCCCCAGTCTATCGAAATGATCAAACCGTTAGATTATTCACAATTTAAAGTGTAACTCACATGCTAACCAACGTAAACACAGCTACAAACTACTTAGTATACAATTATGCTATAGTTGTGTTACAATTTCAAAGAATTATAAAATTTGCTTTAGAGGTCCGTTTTTGTTATGAAGTAAAATTTTGACGGGTCACCGGTTTTCTTTTTTTTTTACTAAGTTGTGTTTTATATTGGTCTAACAAGTGTCATATTTTTGGAATCTAAATAAATGTGGCTATTTAAACATATTTTTTTCATGCCCGAATTGTAGCCTGTTTTCACGTAATCGCTGCAGGCAATTTTTTTTTTAACTTACTTGTTAGAACTTCTACCTGTATTTCATATTTTTTCTATGAAAATATGTTATTTATGTCCCAGAAAATGATTGGTCATCCTCAATTTATTCGAAAACGATACCAAACATGCCCTAGTCTCTATAAAGAAGATAATATGAGTACTGAAAGAACGGGGGTCGGAACGAACATGAAGTAAAATTTTGACGGGTCACTTGTTTTCTTTTTTTTTACTAAGTTGTGTTTTTTATTGGTCTAACAAATGATATATTTTTAGAATCTACATACATGTGGCTATTTAAACGTATTTTTTTCATGCCAGAGTTGTTGCTTGTTTTCACGTAATCGGTGCAGAAAGATTTTTTTTAACTTGACTTTTTAAAACTTTTGCCTATATTTCATTTTTTTTTCTATGAAAATATGTTATTTATGTCCCAGAAAACGATCAGCCATCCTCAATTTATCCGAAAATGATACCAAACATGCCCTAGTCTCTATAAATAAGATAATATGAGGACTGAAAGAACGCGGGCCGGAACGAAAGTTCCCCCCCTCCCCCTCCCCACCAGCATCGCGTCCGCCCTTGTCTCCCGGGCGTTTTCAACTCTAGTCCACCTAAGTATCAAGTGTGCCAAGGCTCATGCTTTAATGAAAAAAATATTGGTTCCCATACATTGATGTCCTATAAAGCCCTCACTAAAATGTTATGTTAGTTGCGCAATGCGTGAATTATATTACATCGATTGTAAATTGAATAAGTAAAATACTGTCAATACTGTAATATATTTTTTCCAAGTCTGACGAATAATCCGTAGGAAATGAGTTTCAATCTCCGAGTCCAATAGAACGTGACGACGATCGATGTCGCTGTGCGGTGCATCACGAGCATACTTAACTCTTTGTTCCGCCATTATCTTTCTTTGGGCTTCTTTACTTTGCACATTTCTTTAGAAACATAATAAAATGTAGACATAAGTTCTACCTTCGGGTAAATTCATTACCTTTGTTATTGTTTCATTATTTCAAAAAACTATGGGTCTATTTATTTTATCGAATTCCTAAAATGGCAACGGAGTATCTTATATAAAAAAATTTCATTGATTTTAATCGCGGCATTTAATTGATTGCTAATATTATTTATTATGAAGTTTTTGGTTTAGTGGTAATTATATTCCTTAAAAGGTAGGTTCTCCATTCTCAACAATAATGTCTATTATATTATCTAATAAGGAGTAGTATCTGGAATAAAATTAATTTCATTTCATTACTAGGTATAGTGTTGTTCTTATGTTAATATATACATATACTTATTTATAATCTACAAACATTATCAACCCAAACTACTTCACGTGAACAAACCTAGCTACTTTGTAATTTCCAACCAAAGAAACTTATGTGATGCAGTAATATTAAAGTATAGAATCACTAAGTAGGCCTCAGACCCCATGCTCACTCATAATTTAAAACGATTCTTTCGTAGTGATACGGATAAACGTAAATACATCAAAGCGCACAAACCATTTGCGTATTTTGTAATATAATTACATATATAATGAATGCGTACGTATCTCATTTAACTCATAGTTTATATTACATAAAATATAATCAGGCAATAGTAACGTTAAGTAAGTAAATGCCCTCACGGTCAAGATAACAGATCGGCGGCAGCTGTTGCGCGGCGCGGCGCGTCTCGCCGCCACCCTCAATCGATGGTACGCCGACTCGAGATCTACATTATACTTCGAGAGTCGTATAATGACAATAAAATCCCAATCTTAATATCACAGGACGATTAATTCATTGACACGCAAATAACAAAGACGTTTCGGAAGAGATAGGCGATATCGATAAGCGCATGAAGAGCTCATGCCATTGACAGAGAGCTGTTTCTGTTGTATGGAGAACGCGATTCGGGTGCAGCGGTGCAGCTAACCGGTGTTCCGTATTTAGAGGATCGGGTTGCGCGGTGCGGTATTGATCGGCGGTGGTACGCGTGGCGCGCGGTCCGGCGCGACCGGCACTGTGGGCGCCGCGCGCCTCCCGCGCCGCCGCGCACGCGTACCAACGCTAGCTATCACACAGAACCGACCGCCCGCCGGAGCCATAGCGTTACGTAAGCCTCACTTACACATAATACGACTAAGGCGTTCATAGTAACGTCGCTCTTAGTTAATGAATATTACCGCTGCTTATGGCCAAGAAGACTTAAGCCTATTAAAATGATCAATAATAAGACGAAACGAGATTTAAATATTTCCATTTCCGTATGATCCAAAATGGAAGTAGTTAATACAATCAAAAGGAGGAAAGCATCATATTTTGGACATATATTTCGAAATGAAAAATACGAGATATTGAGATTAATAATTGAAGGAAAAATAAAAGGTAAAAGAGGTCGTGGTAGAAGAAGAACATCTTGGACGAAGAATGTAAGAGACTGGTTGGAGGCTGACAGCACGGAAAAACTAATTCGCATGACTACAAATAGGTCGACATATAGGCAAATGGTCGCCGACCTCCGGGATGGAGATGGCACATAAAGAAGAAGAAGAGATGATGCAAAACATGTTACAACATTTAGCGAATAATATACGCGTCCCGTAAACTCAGTTTACATATATGGATATACAAACGACAGCTGTTTTACTACCAGTCTTGCCTAAAGTGGTAGCAGAACGTACTTTCATTAATGCCAAGGTCGCGGAACTTTATTTTACACAATGCAAACACAAGTGCATAACATAAAAGCGATCATCAATGATATCGGAGTTGTAAAAGGTCGTCTGCAGTTAAAATCGACGGACAATAGTTTCAATACAAATAGGTACCGAAATTCATTATGTTAATTACATTCTTCCGTGTCTGACCTTAGGTAAACTAATCGATTGAAGTAATTTTTCGATTGGCAAAGTATAAAAAGCAAATGCATACGAAATGTAATTGTAATTACACAACAGTCTGTGCTGGTAAACTAATAGAAGAATAATGGCTAGACTCGATAAACATAAATTAATAGTTCCAAAGAAATACAAGCTTTAGATACATTTTCATTTTAAGATACAAAAATCCTGACTATTGTACATAAAACGTGGACCCTTCCTATTTTCTACTCATATCTCTGGTCTTTAGGCATCCCTGCCGCGACAGGGCCCGCTTTCACAAAGCTCGATCGCTTATAAGGGCAATTGCGCAATATTCTATTTGGATTTCACAACAATCGACTCCGCCCCGCGCCCCGCGAAACCTTTCGTCGAGGATCAAGTTTCACAACGAAGGGACGGAGTTTCGTGTCACCCCCAAACAAAATGGACATAATTAACCAATATTACGTCATTCCCAAAGTTTATAGACGGCAAGCTTATAGAGATTTGAAGAATGATTGATATCACAATTATGAAACGAAAAATAAATCAATTAGTTCTTGCGCGGTCGATATGACAAGACTATCAATCACACCTTCACCTATCAATCGCAGGCGCCAAGAGTGACTTAAAGCTGACTATCCCATTCCCATTATTGTTTAACTCGCAAGCCATGAGCATTAAAGCCAAACGTACGGCGTGTGAAATGAAACTCAATCGGCGAGCCACTAAATGCACTGACTTTCGCAGTCTTATAAATGTTACGTTATTAGATATGCAAAATGTCAAATAACTTGCAACACTGATCTAGTATTTACGATGTATGTAATTACAATGAGGCAATGTGTTAACATATTTACAGCAAACAAAATACACAACTTAGGTATTGACCTTAAGAATCTTCCGTAGCGGGCCCTTTTTCGAGAGATGAGTAGACGAGAGATTGCACGAAATAATTTAGTAATGTTCAGGGAAAAATAAATCGGGCGAAGATTCAAACACACGAACAAACCTCGCCTATCACGAGAATCTCTCAAAAACAATTCATTTGTAGGTACTCCTTCAAAGCATTTCGCAAAATTCCCATACAATGCCCAATTTAAAACACTGAAGCCGAATTAAAAAAAAATGTTTAAATCAGCTCCGGCTATCCGGATACATTGGACACCACGCCACCACTGATTAAATAACATTACAAACGACCATTCTAGTTCTAAGTGAAAATTGTTATGAATGTATACTCACGGAAATAATTAAGTGTCTCCCTGATCTGATCGGGAGTGAGCGCGAGGTCGTTGTCACTAACTGGCAGCGCCGGCGAAGGGATGAACCAGTCCTGGTTCTCGTAGCCTGCAAGACAACATTCTATCATAAATATTTCAACGTTACCCAGTCACGTATTTCGTACGCTATTACGTATAAGTAAATTCAAGTAAGTTCGCGTGAATGAAACGAGACAATAACAGAACGTATGTTGCTGTATGTGTATGTTTGTATGTTGTCGTTGCGGAAAACCACAATGGTGGCAAACAAACATACCACTCTAATGGAAAGCGGAAGCCGTAGCCTACGGACGCTTGCAACTCTGGAAGTCACTTGTATGTTGAAGACACTCTATTGATTTGACGATCTGCTATGTTGTTGTCAACATAACATAACAGCAAACCGTGACAGGACGGCATTAGCATTCATAACGTTTTTCTCATTTTCGCCAAGCCAAGCTCATTTTCGCCTTCCCAAGTTGGTGAAATACGTCAATAGGACTATAGCGTACTGACTGATGAAACACAGCGATATACCCAATTTGGCCCAAATTAGAAAAATGTATTTTTATATATTAAACATTATTCAATTTATAGTTTGAAATCACGAAGAGTTTTGGGCCAAATTATCTGCCGGTGAGTGTATATTAAACATTATTTAATTTATTCAATTTATAGTTTGAAATCACGAAAAGTTTTTGGGCCAAATTTTTTGCCGGTGAGTGTACTATCGGTGCAAGTGTAAAATTTAATTCGTAATCTGACTTTGTATTTAAAAATGTGCGTAATTATGAAAAAACACATGTTGTAATCGCAATGAACGGTCAGTGTCTGCTCCCAGTAATAAGATTATATCAATTTAGTACGCGACCTTGAAGCGGAATGAATGACGTCACGGGAGCAGTGAATCATATTTTACTCTGCGAGTGATCTCTCAGCAGTCAGCTCCCAGTACACATTGTTATTATTAAAATTGTAATTACTTGGAAATGCTCTTTCTCAAACATGATCGGAAAAATAGGACGTTCGTTCGCGATAACAGAATGCTATAAATTCCATCGTTTCGAGGCGTCGCGAATTTATTATAGGACTAAAGGGGGTTTGTATAGGAACTTGCCGGCGAGTTTTGACATTACTGACGCGTCAACTTTTGGTCACACGGACAGTAGCAAATAAAGCATTTGATCATATCGGTTTAGGCGACAAATACTTATAAAATACTATTGTATGGCGACCAATCATATCGAAAACTACATAGGTACACTATTTACTGCCAGTGTTGGGAGGCTTCTGATCTTTAAAAAAAAGATACTTATACTAAACACATTACATTTAACATTGAAGATCAGTTTATACAACCATACGAGAAAAAACATTGCCAGTTAACGCGCTAACCGAATATTATATCCATAACCATCAATCAATAACCACATTAGTAACGGAAAGTTAAAAAATATTGGCTTACACATTACATGCAAAACGTTACGTAACGTTATGTATGCAAACAAGACTGATAAAATTAATTATTGAAAATTAATTACAGTAAGTACCTGCGTATTTACATTACATCATACTTTTTTTTATCGGGGATTTAAGTACTAAGAAGTTTCATTTAGCCGTCCATCAGCTGTGGCAAGTACAGTCAAGGGCATAAATATGTAATACACTCTTGGACCTTATTTCAATGGAATAAGGTGAAAAAGTGTATACATATTGGTGCCCTTGACTGTACCTACAGCAGAAGAAAATGCTATACCTGCTCGGTATAGCTTTTTCTTCTGCTAATGTAGGTACATTACTACCAATGCATAAACTGTAATTTTAAAAGAATACAAGTACTACTTAATTTGACTGAAGTTTATGGTACTTAAATTATTTATATCAATTTTTTTTAGATTAACTCTCTTGTGAAAACAGATGTCGTAAGTAACCACGTGTGTAACTACATTTGACAATTGTCATTGTGCCAGGAGAGCAACGAGAGATAACAGTTATAACTTGCAGATAGAGTCGCCACAGATGGGATGTGTTTATACGACAACAAGCAAATCCTATCTAAAAACTAAATGCATCAAATTGACAGCTGCATTGCACATTTGCACAGGACTGTAATCGAGATACTCTCACTGAAAGAGGCACCCTATTACTTACTGAACATTATTTGTATACTTATACAAAACAAATACTTATTAAGGTCTAATGTATGTTTATAAAACCGGGCCAATACGGTATTTGACACATATTAAAATTTATAACACAGTGTCACTTTTTGGATAGTTAGCCATCAAAATATCACAATAAATCGTAAATTATAAAATTTTACCAAAATCATAAAAAGATATGAATCATCAAAATCTCAGCTAATTATGTAATTTTTTTTACCGTCCAAAATTCAAATAAAAGGTATCAATAGAATGCTTATGTAAAAAAATAAATAAATTGTATAGCAACTATGTACCTAAACGCATTATTTTACGACTAAAACAGCAAAATACTAATTTACCCATACAACGGTTGGTCGAATGCAGTGCAAGTGACGTCATTTGCCAGGGCCAATTTGTAGGAGCCTTTTTGAGACCCGCTAGCGTCGAGCTAGGTTTGTCCCTAATTTTAGCCCTTTATTGTGCTCTAAATGTTGTTGGTCCCATATAGACATTTGATGATCTCTAAAAACTGGTTCGATTGGCATTATAAAAAAAATTGTCAAATAGCTTATTATTGTCATAAGTCATCAATTATTAAATGACTGTCGCGTATACCAAGTCATTGTAACAAGAGAAGACCAAATTTTTTGTTTATATATTTAGGCAACAAGCAGTCGAATAGAGAAACAAAAACATCCACCACATTTGGTATGTCCACGCTCCTGAGGCAAATAGTCCAGATTGACCTGAACTGTTGGAAGACGAACATCTAAAGTATACTTCGTTCCAGATTAGATGACGAAAAGTTCTCATATCTACTATTCTATAAGAAATGTTCGTCATCTGGAACGAAGTATATATACGAGCGCCAAGGCGCCCGTATTTCCTGAGCATCCGGTGATGAGTGAAGACGGGAACCTTTATAAACAATTGATTACTGTGTCGTATCGTATATAGCAGTTAACGTGTCGCATTTCACGATACGTCCACAGTCTACACTACACAATTTAGAAGCAAATAGTGCAGATTGACCTGCACCCTTGCAAGACGGACATCTATATGCAGCAAGTTGACAGTCGGTATGCATGGGACCGGTCCCAGCGGCCGGGCGATGACTCGAGCGCTGAGACACCAGTATTTATAACTCGGCGTCGGCGCCGGCGCCGGAAGCCGCGCCCGCAGGACATAGTGGAACGGAACACTCCTGGGACTCCATTATGGGACGCGCTACTGATTGATACCTATTGAGATTAGATTGGAGTCGCATTAGTTGATGCGCTTGCGCTAAAATCGCCAGTACCCGACTACTACTATCAGGCGGTTGTCACACAGATGCGGTTTCCGGATGGTTTCCGTAGTGCGAGAGGAATATCGATATGCAAGTGTTTAGCGGTGTCCCTCTCGCACTGCGGAAACCCTCCGGGAACCGCAGCATTGTGACAACCGTCTTAGAGTACCGACTGCTTAATAACACGATCCAAATCTTCAGCAGCGCCTTCTCGCATGTAACTCATAGGTCAACTTTGAGTATAGTACACACACATGAAAGCCAATTACCAAGTATTACCTATACCACAAATTAACGAACTGATATTAAACTTCATAATTATCAAAATGAACTTGCCCAAAATTGAGTGTGTCATATATTAATCTAGCTGAGCGGTCCCGTGATTTGGAAGAATTGGAAGGTACGTTAAGCCGTTGATCCAAGTTACCACCACCGAGCACCGATGTCTAAAATAAGCGGTCGGCAGCGCCCTTGACTGTTTTTGAATCGTAAGAATCCATAGACTTGGTGTTCGCTTACGCCATCGTCATTGCCGTGTCCTTTTAATAATAATATCTAGTTTATTTATTGCACATAACCAAAAAATAATCATAAATAAATAAGTAAACAAATAAATAAATGAGTAAACAAATAAATAAATGAGTAAACAAATAAATAAATAGGTAAACAAATAAATAAATAGGTAAACAAATAAATAAATAGGTAAACAAATAAATAAATAGGTAAACAAATAAATAAATAAATAGGTAAACAAATAAATAAATAGGTAAACAAATAAATAAATAGGTAAACAAATAAATAAATGAGTAAACAAATAAATAAATGAGTAAACAAATAAATAAATAGGTAAACAAATAAATAAATGAGTAAACAAATAAATAAATGAGTAAACAAACAAATAAATGAGCAAACAAATAAATAAATGAGTAAACAAATAAATAAATGAGTAAACAAATAAATAAATTAGTAAACAAATAAATAAATAGGTAAACAAATAAGTCAATATCAATAATAAATAAATAAATATGTAAACAAATAAATAAATAACGCCATTGTCACCGAAAAAAGATGCCAATATTGTATTTTTTTTACACTTCTCACTTTTTATTTGCCCTCGCAGCGCTCGGTCGACAACCATTAGGAACTGGCGGCTGATTGAAGAGCTGAAAACGTCCCTTTATTATATTTTTTTATTAAATCACGTCCAATCAGGTGCGGTATATCGAAAGTTGTTATATCGACCGTTACGTACCCTGAGCTCTAAATTACTCAATAACTAAAGTCCGTGATTGCATATCAACAAGGATAAAATATAAGCAAGTTTTCCGTAGGTAAACTACACTTTAACAAACCAGATGTCAATTACGATAGTTCTCCGACAGGAAGTAGCTTTTTTATCTGTGGGTTTCGCAAGGCTTTGTAACAACGTTCTAGGAAGGAAAATATTTGCAGTTTCAAAAAAGCGTGGTACGTACAAGTACATATACCTTGGTTGAACTCCTTCAAGTAATAATATCAGTTCTGAGTTCTATATTAAATATAATGTAAACAGAATTCATGTTAATTGCAAAATTTGCAAATCACGACTCGGCAATATTTAGTTATAGTTAGAAGGTAATAAAGTAACAGTAATACATTTGCTGTAAAACTATTAGCAAATCATTTACAGTAGAATCCGCTGAACAAAATGTCAGCAAATTCATTATAAGCTTGCTTTCACTTTACGTAATTATTTATGTGCTAAGGCATACATACTACTCGGACTTAACTAAAACACGAAATTTATTGAGGAATTCAATCACAAGTTACATACAACAAAGTAAGATATCACTTTGTCTGATCTATTCGAGACATTTGGCGAAACTATTGAACAAGTCGCAAGGCCTTGCCAATCTATTTAGATATTGTTAGGAAAGACTTGCTTAGAGCGTCGTGCTGCGTGAAACCCTATTGAACTGCCACATGCAAACATTACCTTCGAAAAATATAGCCTTTTTATAATAATAAACACTGATCCACTCATGTAATATTTTTCCTCACAGCCTACCCACTTTATGTACCGAGATACATAAGAGTTAGAAATTAGAAATCTTAAGAAGTTGTTTTACCACAACAGCGAATACGACTAAGACCTATTTCGAGCGTTTACAAGGAGTCATTGAAACGGAACCAGGACAGAAGCATCAATGTTCTATTTCCACAAGCAACCTTATTATATTTCCAAACTAAATAGGCCGTGGGAAAAAGACGTTTCAATGTAGATATCAAATCGCTTTACATTTCTGACTATCCAAATTCATTTTTATTTCATACTTTTGACGTGTATCCTTTCTAGACCTTTATAGACTTAAATACTTTAAATGATATCTCTTGATCGTTTGACGTGTTTGGGTATATATCGCATGTATCTCTATCTACCTAATCATTGCATATGATATGATGCTGTATTGTTGCAAACAAACACGTTTGGAGTTAAGATAAATATCTCGAAGAGCGACTACAAACTAACCTATTGTAACTACTGCTATGTTGGAATCTTTACTTTTTTGTTTAGTTACTTACACTACTCATAATACTAACATAAAATATCTCGATGTCATCAAATGAAATATGGTGGTCTATCAATCATAGCTACCATCATCCTTAAACGGGACTAGATAGGTACCTGTCGCCCTCTCTTATGAGACGCACATACCACACGTACCCCACCATCGGGTTGTGATGTCGCCTTTATCAATTTTATCATGATTAAAAATAAAGAAAGTATGGCTTACCTCCAAATTGAGTGAGACTATCGGCTCGAAGTCGATACTTCGGTATGTGTTCTTGTAGAAGACTAACAATTTCTACCTCGGGCACCTCCTCGCTATTGCACACTTCTGTAGACAAAGAGAAAATGGCATTTAGGATAGAATAGATAGAGATCATAAGAAAAGGTTGGTAGTATTACTCGTACTATTATCCGAAGTACATATATATGTCGAGTCGAAACTAATTATAACTCATCATTGGCTTGCCCTTATCCCATTTAGTTGGGGTCGGCGCAGCATTTTTTTTCTTCCATACCTCTCTAACGCTCGTCATCTCGGCACTCACATCCTTCCTCTCCATATCATCTTTCACGCAGTCCATCCACCTTTTCCTTGGCCTACCCCTTCTCTTGCATCCCTCCACATTCATACCTAATACCCTTCTTGTTAAATGACTCTCTTCCCTCCGCATAACATGACCATACCAAAGTCGAAACCAATTATAACTATTACAAGGAATTTAATTTAAAAGTTTATATGTCTCTAATGGTTAACTAAATTTTGTTACTTTAACAGGAAAAATGTTGCATGTTTGAGTACTTAAAATCTAATAAACATTTTTTTACATTACACACAACTTTACCATGTTTGGTCATAAATTATAACTTATAAGGGTCATAAACACTTGAAAAAACAAAATTCGTCCCTCCTGTGGTCAATAGTTAACGGCTTATGAGCATGTAAGTTATGATTTTATTACATGGATTTATAGAACCGGAGACGCCGTTTATGCAGGTTATGAGACCAATCCAAAATTAAGCTTTGTAGCCCTTAACTTTTGATATGTCCACAGGAAAGACGCGAACCTAAATCTGTTTATGACCCATAAGTGTATGTGCAATAACCCGTAATTAAAAGTCTATTAACTCGTATAAACCAACAGAATGCTATTAAACCCAAAGAAGATTGTTCCAAACGTGCATTGGAAAGGCAACAGATAACAGCTGCACTTTCAAACAAGCCTTACAGATTGAGATAAAGAATCAATTGAAAATGTAAGTCCGAAAGCGATGTCGTGACTAGAAAATTTAAAAGCGTAATAAGCACCTATATAGACGCGTATAGTGCACGTGGCGTCGACTTTAAGTATTTAGTATGGATCTGGGAGCTTGCGAGCGCTACCAGACAGAATCAATAGTACCCCCGGTCAGCCACCCGCGTCTGCGGGGAATGCACCCTGCCTAGGAACTTACAATGCATTCCAGTACCCACAATCTAGTTTTCCACTTAATGTACATACTCAATGAACCCGTTCTCTATAATCAATCGTGTTCGCAAAATTGGTAGGGAGGACCGGCGGCACGGTATAATGCGCAAAATTGTATATACCCGACGAGAAGGTTGAATAAAGGTAAGTCAGTTGCGCATGCTTCGGTTTTAATATAAAAGATAGTCGACACGTTAATGTTACCTACGCGAGAATTGGCATAGTGATGTATTAAATGTATTTCTTCTTCTTCGTCTTCTTGATGTAACATAATATTTTCGCAAGAGAATCAACTATCGATGTTGATGAGAATGTCGTTGAATCATCCCCTAGTCCTTGCGTTTTTCCTTTTCATAGCATTTACTAGAAAGGTTAATGTGCGTGCCCGGGAAAGCCCCGAGCAAAGCTCGGTCGCCCTTACTTATAGCTCTGTGACGGGCTTAATACAGACTCTCCCGCGACGGCGGATGATATATGATAACACAGTAGGCCGGCAATGCAATCCCTTGCTTCCTTCCCGGCTTTGTAGTAAAGTTATTCCATTGTTATCGCTGCTTCTCTTATTAGTATTTCATTAGCCTTCACTTACATTTTAAAGAGCCGTTAGTTAGATTCAAAGATTACAAAACCAGTTTAAAGCAATGAAGGATTTTGTAGCAAACGTGTTCTGAATTAAAGTGTAAAATTAAAAGCAATCTGTATTGTGGTCGGTTTGCGTTCGCGATCCGTGCGTAAACGTTTCTCGTTACGGTCGGAGATAGCCGGTTCGGCCTACAATGAGCAATGAGACTCGTTGTGAATTGTAATTTTAATGTGCCTAATGCAGTACATTATTTTTTGTTTGTAATAGATAATTAATATTCTGACATGAAAAATTTATTAAATTCTTATTGATATATTTCTTAAATTGTAAATTAATATTTTCCCAAGAAAAATCTATCATATGCTTATATTGTAAGACTTTTTTAAATTGTGCATTAACATTATGACATGTGAAAGTGCCCTTGTGGCCTATTTGCAGAATAAATGTTTGAATTTTGAATTTATTTGTGAGCATTTTTCACTCATAAACAAACAAAAAACTGTTACGCTTTGTACTGAATTTTCGTACAACGTGTATCGATACTATCGATATCGATACGTGTGGTTTTTGCTCTCGAGTGTAGATGAGGGTACGATTAAAGCGCTTCATTGTATAATGAAAATCGCATGCAAGGGTTAAAAATTTCAGTTAATTGCGTCTGGGTATATAACCCATAGTATGGGACTAATAGGTTTATTTGTGTAAGATTGTCCACAAATATTTATTTATATAATCAACATTTAAAACTGGTATTACTTCTGTTCTTGAACTCATCTCATACGATTATATTCCATGTACCTACATGAAATATCGCTGCGCTACGATTAGTCAAGAATGACGATTGTATACCTATTCTCAATACAGTATACCGTTTATTAGGCGCTTCTAGAAACCCAAGATACTTGATTGTGATACCGTGGCATAGTCTTCGGTCATTCTCGTCACGGCCATCTCCTTCATGCAAACTGGGAGAAAGCTACAATATAGTTAATGCCTCTAATGGCCAGAAAATAGGTCCGCTAATGTTTTACCGAGCCACGCGCTTCCTGGTACTGCAAATTTACATAATATCGATCAGTGGTGCTCAGACAGAGCTAACACTACACGCCAGACACAATCTACTTTATGTTGCATCCAAATGAATTTGTATTGTCAACATTTCAAGCGACAGTTATTCTGCGGTTATTCAAAAAATATTCCGATTATTTTTGAGATAGAGATTGAAAACGAACTAGGAAAATTGTAAGGTTTGTAAGGGAACGTGTCAAATTCGCATAGAGCTGATACAGCCACTTGTTCGGATTATGTTTGCCCTATTATGACTATTAAGATATAGTAGAAGAATTCTGGTAAATAAAATAACGTTACCCTTTACAGAGAAGTAAAGGGAAAGTAATAAGGAACGTACAGCGAAATATATACTAGTAAGAACTTGCGTGCAATGAAAGTCAGTGAATTTGAATTACATTGCAGGGTTTGATTGTATCCATCTTACCTCGTTAGCCCGCGGGCCCGCAATGTAATGATGCTTGCGCAAGTTCTTGCTAATGTAAATTGGCCTTAATTCCTGCCCGCCCTCCACCTGCATACATACTTCTATGCAGGGGGGAGTCACGTTTCTCTGCAGCAGACTGTACATTCTACAATATCCCTTCACGATTTCATTATTTAAATAACAATACATAACTAACAGTATAAGTTTCAGGAAACTAATTAGTTCGATTCATAATTGGAACTCACAAGGACAAGTGTGTTTGGAAGTTTCAAGCCTGGATATAGTGCGCGCCATCCACGAAGGCGCGCCCTTCCACAGCCCAAGCTGTACAACTGCGCACAGATTAGTATGAGATTCGCTGTGGAGGGGCGCGTCGTCGTGGATGGCGTGCACTATACTTTGCAACGATATTTATATTATAAATATTCCATATTATTTTGTTATTGATGTCCAAGATACTATAAACCAGTAGATAGGCGGCGTGCACTTGTCTGTTACGTGAGTTCATTACTATTTATTACCTAGGCAACATTGATTCTGATAATCATAAGATAAAAGTATTAACACATAAGAATTGAAAATGCATCATATTTTTCTGCCAAAATAAGTTTGTCTTTATATTAACATTCTAATTAAGACTGTCATAGTCATAGTAATAACAATCTAAATAAATCGACTCTATTACTTGTTAAGTCCCAATATAGCTAAAGCCATTTTAATCACGAACTATATGAAAGGGCCGATTTATACAGGTTGATTCACGAAAGCCGGCGTGGAAAATGTATGAAATTGACATTCATTTCATAGACACTCCGCGCCAGCTTTCGTGAATCGACCTATAACTACTTTATAATCATGTTTCCATTGAAAGCAAGGACACACTCGTACTCGGAACAAGTTACGCATAAGGAAAATTCATCATCCTCCTCTGATGCAAACGCTGTAAATTATATCTACGTATAAGCATATCGGATTATAGCCTTGTTTTAAAACGTTGCAACACTTATGTCATTGTTAACAGAAAGTAGTTAAGTTTCGGTCAAAAATTTCATTCTTGGTACAAGCTTTTATTGCCGACTAGCGTTTTTCCACAGTAAGCAGTTACTCGTGGAGACGGTTCCAATTAGCCCAAACACGACAAGTTTCTCTTGTCATCTTGTGTAGTTTAGGAGTAGTTTGGAAAAGGGAAAGATAGATGCTCTGGAGATGTGGTGCTGGAGAAAGATGCTCGGGATATCATGGACAGAGATCCGCACCAATGTGTCCATACTCCAGGAGCTCAGCATCACACAGCGTTTGTCGGCCGTAGTACAGTCGCGCATACTGCAGTACTTTGGACATGTCTCTAGGCGGGATAGCGACTCCATAGAGCGGCTGGTCGTACAGGGAAAAGTGGAAGGAATCAGATCGCGCGGCAGCGGCACCTATGCGCTGGACTGACCAAGTGAAATCCGCTATAGGAAATCGCGTATCTGACTGCGCCAGACAGTCTGCCAACAGGGAGAGGTGGCGGGAGATCGTGCGGAGAGCTGTATCCGCCCCTACCACCAACGTGAATGCCTCGATGTGACCACGACCGCTCTGTCAAGAGCGTTACGACGGAGAAGAGAGTTTAGGAGTTACTATATTGGCACCTCCCCTTCTGTCTCCATATCAGATCCGCTCGGTTTGCATTGTCATCGAACTTACATAAGTACGCCAGTTTCAACTCAATCGTTTGAAGATAACTGGGTCTAAAATTCAGATGCAAGATTTGCCCGGAACTCGCAAGATACATATAAAGATGGCAGGTAAAATAAAACCTTTTAATGAAAAGTAAATATGTCTGAAAAAAAAAACATTAAAATCATACTTGGTGCAGCCTTAGTTTCTAATAGTTCCACACGAAATCTACGCTATTAAAATGACTACCGATTTATGACTATTATAATATAAAAATAATTACAAATAACATAACACCCACATGACATGAGTGAGGAAAAAATATAAGCTTAACTAAAGAGCGTTAAGAGATGATATTGGGTTGTTTGTTACGTTGCATTGCTTGATAAACTCACCGTCGCTCCATGCAAGCAGTAAGTCCTGTTTCTTTTCAAGCAGGTCGTCCCGACGCCTAGGTCGCGGACGCATTCGAGCCGTCTTCCCGTTCATACTTGTATTGCAGTCAACTGTTCAGGTTTTCTCGGCCGGACCAGAGATGAGGCCACACATCACAACAAACAAAAAACACCACTTCCACAAGCACGTCGGCGAACGTGCAATGTTAAACGAACCCTTATTAATCAAGCGATGTAACGAGCTCTAGATAGTAGATAAAGTTCCGCGTCATCAGATTCGATAACGGTAAGTGAGCAAAACGGTTGACAACTAACAGCTGTTTGATAGGCTCGGATTTATTCCTGACGAGTTGAGATGGTCGCTTTTTTTTAATTAGACAAAATTTAAGGGACTTAGCAGCAATTCACCGGTTTCAATTAAATATATTATAGAAGGTCAGCCTTTATCAGGTCAATTCTGCGATTTCTGCGAGTTGAATTCTACGAAATTATAAAGAAAACTGGACATCAAAGCCTGGCTTCCGAATCAGCTGCAGTGTCTTTAATTATTATTTTGATAAGGTTTACGATCAACGCACATATGAATTTTCTCTTCCAAATGATGGCAAAACACCAGTAAATAAAAATGAGATGTTTTTACTATACTACTACTTTAATGCTAGTTGTATTAAGTCTCGTGATGGCGTATATTTGTTCTTGTGTAGGTAACCCTACCGCAGCATAAACATTAAACAGGGGTATGTCTGCTATGTGTATATTTATTATTTATCTGTCACACAACCGGTGGTTGTTTTCTGTGATTGATGGAAATAGACGAACCCGTTTCGTTTCAAAATAATAAGCTCAAGGCTACTTCGGTCGGATATTCAAATTTGATATTTTTGTATGCGTCAAGATTTTAATTTTGAGTTATGTACTACCACTACATTTCCTTATTCTGCCTTTACACCGTTTGTGTAAATGATGTAAATATTCGTTAAAGCTAATAATTGCCTCCTCGACAATGTTTCATATTATAAAGGCAATTTCAGCACATGCAATCATATAAAAAAAATACACGAGCATCCTTACTGAGCATGAATGTATTGTGTTGTTTATTAGTGATAAATGTAATCTAAGGCAGACGAATGAGAAAGTAAAATCGTATTATCTGTAGATCGATAGTAATCATTCGTACAGGAGCCGATAAATTGGGTTCGATATTGATTATAAAACTGAAGTGAAAGTCGGAGGCTCAGTATTATCAAGTCGTTTGTCAAAAGCTCTTTAAATAGTAATAGTGCGAGGCCACACGCACAGTTTGCTGTGGAGGCGGCCCAGTACGGTCGACGCACTCGGTCGAACTACCAATAAAAATAAGGATGTCGTCAATATGTTGGCATCGCTGCCATAGCGGGGTCACCTCCGGCGCGGGTCGCTTCGTGACGTAACGGTAACCTTGAGGACTGGTGACACACCATGAAGGGCCTGACGAATTATGATAGACCATAATTCGCTCAACTATGTAATTGTCGCTTATCTGGCAGCCACGCTTTGAGAGCGTGTTTACATGCATAACCAGAAACCACGACTAGTAAAGTTGGTGTATTGACTAAACAAATACAGACACATACGTCATAAAAAACCAATTTGGTGAGAATGTCAGAGTAGAAAAATCGAACGATTAGAATTTTCTATAACTTAATGCATTGTGCTCAGAATTAATTTCTCGTCCTAATAATCGTGCTAGTTACACATAGATAATTTCTAAGATAGGTACCTAATAGCATTACATCTATGTGCTCCGAAACGTAGCCGAAGCGACGGTTACATAACATATTCAACTAATGTATATCAATGAATTATAAATTTATAGAGATTTTCCAGGCCTTGACATTCAAATTTACTGGTTCTATTGTGATCAAGATGGATTTGTTGTTTACTATATATTACATAATGCACTCAAAATTGCCTAAACATAAAGTAGGAAACATACATAGAAGACACATACAGTAACAATTAGTACCTACGTTCGTTACGTATCTTACTAGTCTTACTACTGAATTGCAACATTTGTGAAGAGTTAACCACATAACACTCGTGGCGCAATTACTGGTGCAACTGAATGATTTTAACTCCAAGTACTCCAACAATCTTCATACAACACTGAAAAGTTAGTCTTCGTGTTATTGAGCGGAACTATTATGTGTGTATGTAAAGGGCATGCCGTGCCGATCCGAAAACTTCTGTGCAGTACCTTTCATTGCTCAGTCTTCACACAACGCCTTGTTGAGGACTAAACCAAGCCCAACACATTAGATCAGAACATCAATAAAAATACTAATACTAGTAATAGTACCTAGTTATAACATAACCAATTTGAAAAGTATCCCCAAAAGTATACTTCAGATAAATTTTTTCCTAAGCTCTCTAGGGATGTGATAAATAAATAATGACCAGTTTAATATTGACCACAGAACTGCCAGTGTCAACAAACATATGTCAACAACAACGAAATAAAAAAAAGAAAGGTAAAAGTAGCTCAAATAGGTTGCGCGCGCGTTCAGAGTCGTCGCCGATGGACGCGCGACGTTAGACTGGGACGGGATGCGCGCGAGCCGCCCGCCCAGAATAACCACGAACTGGCACGCAGCCAGTCACATGGCAACTTAGATCGTGACAAACCAGCCCCATTCATAACAAGAACTTGTAGCCCACCCTCTCTGTCATAGTCTTGCTTCTTTATGATAACGGGCAATGGAATTCTGGTTTTTAAGAATTTTTTGACATCACAGCCACATGAAAACTTTATGACAGACCTCCTTCATTCATAGCTTCTTCATCAGATAAGCTAACCACCCTACCCATTCGTCAATCACACATGATTATACATATTAGGGTGTACTGTACGTAAGCTAAGCCTGATGAATTATTATTTATGGCCAGAAAATAATCATTATTGTCATAGTTTATAGTTAGGGGCGTAGTACAATTAAATTCTAGGCAGCTGCTATCAGCGCGTACACTCGGCATATACATATACGTATACCTAAGAACAAGCAGTACCAATCGAATTATTTATTGAATTGAGTAATTTGAAGCAGACTTTACTCACAATCGTCTTTAGGTACCTACAAAGTTTAAATTACCACATATACTTGCTCAATTGCAGTTGAATACTAATTAAATTAATTAATTATGTATTTATTTATATTGATTGTGTTATACTCAACCGGTCCGAGTCATTCTGTTTATTGTTTACTAGCTTTTGCCCGCGACTTCGTCTGCGCGAGCTATAATAAAAAGTATCCTATATGTTAATCCAGGCAATAAACTCGTTGTATACCAAGTTTCGTCTTAATCCGTTCAGCCGTTTTTGCGCGATTGAGTCTCAAACATCCTCACAAACATCCTAACTTTCGCATTTATAATATTAGTAGGATTATTATTGTGTAACATATACTATAGTTGTAAGATTTTGTAATCTGTAGCCACCTAACACTTCATTATTCTCATTCATTCTCATTCTCATTCATTCACTTTATGGGCATTGCGTGAAATAAACGTAATTGAATTGAACTAATATATGGTGTATTGCATTACGCAATATAGTGCAGTATCGGTAGGTACTTTTTGAATGCCAAACGACAACTATCTTTGTTTAAACGATTCTGTATGCTCTAGGAAAGACTTCTGATCAATAAACAATAAATTAGGTACTCACTACTTCATTTAAATTAAAAAATAATAAGTAAAATCTGGTGGGTGGAAGTGGTTGTCTGGAAGAAATCGCTCTTTAGCGATAAGACCGCCTGTTGTTTGCCTCTACTTACTGTGATTTTGTATTGTACTGTATCCTTTAATTGAAGTGTGCAATAATAGTAGTTTATGCAACTGGTACATAATGGGGGGCATTAAAACACGAGTGTGTTTTATGAAACGAGCCGAAGGCGAGTTTCATAATAAGGTCACACGAGTGTTTTAATGCCTAATTATGTACAGTTTGCATACATTACTTTATCTACACACATATTATAATTACTCTAAGATGGGTTCAGAAACCGTAGTAAATAAATACAATAATTGTGTTAATACAACCTTTTTTGTACGGTTGCGGAAATATCGAAATCAGAACTGGCAACCGATACCTGAATGTTATTTAAAAAAGTAAAGAGTCCTTATTCTGATGTGATCATGTCGTTCTAGCTCAAATTTCGTGCGATATATACTAAAAAAACATCGAGCTGACATTTCGCATCGACTGAATTTGAATTTTCAGTGATACTAGAATAGGGACATGTCAACTTTGACATTTAAATTTTGACAGTTTTGTTTGACGTAATATTTTAACATCATATATGAGATTAAAATGAAATATTTTATTACTGCTGTAGCCTTAGCCACAGATAAGAAAATTGCCATAAATTCATTGAATGTTGAAATGAGAGTCATTTTCTACGGTTTCCGAACGCATATTAGAGGATTTATGATATGTGTGTAGATAAAGAGTATTTGTATTGTATTGTAAAATGTTTTTTGATTGTTTTGCGTAGATCGTGGTAACAATTTAAAGATTTTTGTAACCAGTTCTTTAAGACATTGTAGTCGCATACGAGTTTTATTCAGTTTTCTCTGTGTGCTTACGCACTGGACTGAGGCATATTAGGACGCTATAAATAGTAATTCGTCATTCCAGTTAATAAACAAACATCGGCTCTTCAAATCAACCATATTTCTTTCTAGAAGATTGATTGGATTGAGCGAAATAGTTTTGGCTGTCTTCGCTAATCTGCCTACAATGCTACTGACTACAGATGGAATGGCAATCATTAAACATTAACTCGTAATCAGACCTTTAACAATAGTGTTTGATTGCAAATGAAATAACTCTTCTCATAACATTATATCATTATTTCAAGAAGTTTAACATACTCACTGTACCCTGCCTTTATATTTTAGTTCTCTTGACGGATCTTGTGAGACATCGCAGTAATTTTGAATCAGATGAGAAATTGGAACTGAGATTAATTTCTAGTTGTAGCTCCGCGACTAGCTGTAGCACACACAGCTAGGTAATTAATGATAGGTATTATTATTTTATAATTAATCTTCTTTGACATTTTTATTGCTAATTTTATTGGATTTCGCTAAATTACTTTGATGTTACTATATTTCCGGAATCAAATTATTTTACTTTGAATCGCGCGCAGATGACAATAATAAAGTTTAACTAGACACCGATGAGACACCGAGACCTAGACAGGGACTCACATGACGATAAATTGACGCATAATTTTTCTTATCTCATAAATAGCAGTGGTAATGACAGACCTTGTCCTGCCCAATAGCAGCGGCACCTGCCGGGTCCATTTACCAATTTAAACCTACTTGGGACCCAATCATACACGCACAAAAAAAACCTCAAAATAGTCCAGTGGTTTAGGAGGAGCTCAGTCTATAGACCGACCGTCTTAATGAATCCTCTCTGGACTGAGGTAAGAGGGAAGTCGTCAAAAGGCAGCGGACTGCTAGCGGGCGGCGGGTCCCCGCCTCCTACTACTCTTCCGCACGTTCTCAGTTAAGCGGTCGACCTATAGTATAGGCCTGTGTGTATTGTATAAGTTTTTGGACTGTGTACTCAACTCACCAGTAAGTGTGGCGACGTGACGTGTTTCGCGCGGTGCTAGCGAGGGCGCGCGAGTCGCATCCTGGAGGGCCGCCAGCTTGACGATCTCTCCTGCGAAACAAATGCTGTTGTAAACATTCCCTTATACGCACACGTGTCATCCACGAAGGCGTGTCCCTCCACAGCCCAATCCGTACAATTGCGCATAGATTAGTATGAGATTCAGTGTGGAGGGGCGCGTCGTCGTGGATGACCATGACACGCACTATACTGTATCTTACGCACCCCTGTCTAGCACCCCTAGCTAGAATGATGGCGTTTACGTCGTACATTTTAGCATTCGTCCCTTACTAGCAAATATGTAAGTGCAAGAGGGACGAATGCTATATGTCCGACATAAACAACATGGTCCTAGCTAAGTAGGAAGAGAGGAAGCATCCCAATCGTACTCATTGCACAATTATATTATATATTAATAAAGGATGGTTCGGAAGTGTTTGCTTCGCGCTCGACTTGACGGGGGCACTGTGTACAAATTAGCAATTTTTTTAAATACTATAAACTAAGGACTAATTACTTACAAATCCAGTGTAACGGATATTTTTTCACAGCCGATTTCTTGAATGTTAAAATCTGAAATTAAACATGAAATTAAGTCCGACACTGTTGAAACATTAGTGTCACTTACTTTAGATCATGGCATTCTCGTCCATTATCATCCTCATAGCGCTATCCCAGTACAGTTGCATCCTGAATTATGCCCGGGGTCCGCTACTTAATAATATGGCTTTTTCATCCATATATTGTATTTAAATTCATTCAAAATTATGTGTCAAAAGAGAGATTGTTAATAATGTTTGAATTTAAATGGCCGTAACAGAAAAGAAAGGCTGATATCTGATATGATAACTGGATAGGTAAACATTAATTGTGCTAGAAAAGTTACATAAATAAATTCATGTTAACATTCCTAAAAGGCTTAAGCAGTACTTAATTTTCAGTGCCACTTTTCAGTGCTTCATGGTGACAGTTAATGTATCATTAACTATCGAAAACTTCAGATGATTCAGGATGAAGGTATGTATAAATCAATTATCAACACATCAGCACTTGTTTATGACATATATGTACGAGAAGCTATGCAAAATGGTCTTAAGTGATGTAATAAGAGTGCCAAGCCTACACATGGGTCATTAGCTTAAAAATGTATTTATCATTGGTTGCAATGCAGGAAATGAATTTTTTACTGAGTAAACATTAACACTAAATTTGTCTTTAGAGGTCTTCCATGATCGAATCACAGTTAAGTACTAGAAGCACTGTTGGTTTCATCCTAAATTTTGCTGTGATTAAATCAAGTTTTCCTCTTTAACATGCAAATTAAATGTCATCATGGTTAATTTTAGATTATGATTATTCTATAATGATTCAAATGTAGTATGTATGTGTATTATTAATTACTTAATTCTTAATCCAAAACTATAAAAGTATAAACAAAAATCGTATTTTGATGAAGAAATTACTTCATTGCCCTCTTGAACTCTCAATTATCAACAAAGCCTAGAAAGCGTGTATACCACATGAAGCAGAGTATTATTTTTATACTGCTAAAACTATTAAGAAATAATAAAATGAGACTTACAATCATTATTTACATTATCGATGAGGCTATGACCTTGCGGGAGCCAAAAGACGGTCCATCTCATTTAGCACTCCTAAATGAACAATGCGGAGCACAGGTCGAAAATCCCAGTAATAATGTCTTAATTAACACTGAACTGATCACGTTAAACATAACATAATAACAGCATAGCACCAAATCGTATCGGTTTAAGATACTTATGTATTGTTACTTTTTGCGCTTTTTAGTTGCTCCAATATACAATTCGTTCGATTTGCTCACAAATTGACCGTAGCGCATGAATGACATAATTCGAGTTGTTCCACTACTTGACAGCTGCTTTAGTCCAAATTGTAGACCCAAGGCTCTAGTTTCTGTCATTGCTATTATGCAAAATAGCATGTAGTTGTGACAGCAGGGTCCGTAAGCTTGTTTCGGACCCCGCCCATTTCCGTTCCTACTGAACGCTGTTCGAGCTATAGGTTTAGGTATTTAAAACAACAAGAAATAAATTAATTCACTATTTCATGAAATTTTACTTTATACGTCAGAGTACATGCATAAATGTAAATTGAAAATCTTTCAGGCTAGTCGATTGCCTCCGTGGGCCCTTTATCTTCAGGTTTAAAATAAACACTCATAGTAATACCAACGACGTAAATATATGAACAAATAATTGTCAATAAACAAACAGTAGCTATTATAATCACCAACAGAAGACCTGAAAATGTCCAATTCTTGGTTATTATTATTACATCGATTATTTACTAGTATAATACTTCTTAATCTAAATATTACTTGCCTTCGATTAACAGTATAATACTTATCAAACATATCACTCCTGCAAAAATAACGATCAAGACCAACATTACAGCGAAAAATATTGCACCAGCAGTCATTGTGATTAATGTGGTCAAAAGGGGGTTTTCTAGAGAAGCACAAGTAACATCATACATCCACTTTTCTAGTGTGCCGACTCCAGCAGAAAATCGAACTGAAAATATACAAAAAACCATTAGGCAACGTGATGGTCACTGTAGCTATAAATTTATAAGGATTGATTTTCAACCCTTATTCGTGAAATTCGTTCGAACGATACGTAAAATTTGTATCTCATACTAAAATTTAGAATAATGTGTATCTTCCAAGAAAATGGAGGATAATAATGATGATTCAACTTCAGTTTCCACTTGCATAAATTCCAAGCTACGTCGGTACTAATACAGCACTTCTGATAACTCTGGTATAGCATAAATGAAACTAATACAATGAATGCTTACAGTATTTTATATCAATGGCTCTTTTAAAACTCATTTCCATTTTGAAAGCAGCAATCACAAGGATTCCAGGATCAACTCAATTATTACCGACAGGGATTCAAGAATCAACTAAGTAAACATCTGATTGGTGTCAATATTCTATTATTTCGTTGAACTACCTACATTTATTGCACAATAATTAGTCATCCCGTGGTCATCCCTGAGTACCCTCATTTGTTATAGTGTAGTTCGAAACCGAATCGTTGTGCGCGGTTTATTAAATGCGCGGAATAGGTTGAAATATAGTCAGTTGTCACTGTCACGTCATGTCTGTGACGTCTATCACTGTCTGTGTGAGTCTGGTCGTTTCGTTTTGGCGCCATAACATTTTTTCTCATTTACTTTACTTAATTGTATAGAATAAAGTGCTTTTATTGCAATTAAATAAAAGTATTTATACTCAATTCCAAACAGTAACTGTACAGGGAGTCAGGTGACAAAGTGATCTTATTTATATTTGGCTGATTTGTTAACGATGGTAAGGATTGACATTATTTTCATTCTTCATCTAGTTATATCTAACAAAAGATTTATTACTGTACTCTCTTCATCTTCATTACAGGTGGGCCCAAATGATGAAAACATGTTATCAGACATGTTACCCGTGTACTACACTAGATTCTTTCCCCAAAACGTTTTCTGCCGGTGGCTATCGTGCGGAAGCAGCCCTCAGCCGCTGTCTCACAGAGAATTGTCCTTTACACTGGCTGACGATGTATATTTGAGATATTTGTCTATATGCAATCAAAAGGAATTCCAAACATTACTACAGAAAAAGTGTCCTTATAAACTGGATATAGGTGCTGTGTATAATACCAAGTAAGTAGTCGTCCATCCCTTGAACCTAGTATCAACATCATCATCATCATCAGCCTATATACGTCCCACTGCTGGGGCACAGGCCTCCTCTCATAGATGAGAGGGATAGTATCAACATCAGCAGCATTTATATTATTCTCACACTTGAATGATTAACCGGAGGTCTCCTGGCGAAAAAATCAAACGAAAGGTTGTTTTTGTTATGATCCCGTACATCGGCAACACTGGGAGGTGTCTGGTTAATCACACTAGATCTAATTTGTCTGGGATGCTTTAGATTGATACTGTGGCATAACCCTATGAATTAATACACAAATTTTACTGACAAATGTAATCATTATTGGGTAAAAGTTCAACACCATGACATCCAGCCTAGCTAGATTTATGCTACCCTAAGGTTGTCTGGAACATATCACTGTTTAGTGATAAGACCGCCTGTTGTTTACCTCTACTTTTGTGATTTTGTACCGTACTGTCCTTTAATTGTAGTGTGCAATAAAGAGTATTGTATTGTATTATATGGTCATATTTTATGTGATGTATTATTACATTTTATCCATAAAACATGATTTGTTTTATTCTATGAGTTACTGATGTCATTATATGCATATGTGTTGCCCTATTTCCAGACCTTCTATTGGCCGTCATGATGCAGTGGTCTTAGCTAGAGAACTAGTTTTTGATATTGATTTGACAGACTATGATGAAGTGAGAACATGCTGTCAGGAAGCTAAAGTATGTGACAAGTGCTGGAAGTTTATGATTATTGCTTGCAAAATCTTGGATAAGGCACTGAGAGGTTTGTATATAAATACACCAAACCAACGAATATTCTTGTTTTTAAAAATTTGCAATTTGTGGAATATCAATTTACTAAGCTACAGGCTCACACACATTATTTCCTTATGATATTAATATATTGATCGGTTTTCCATAATGTTTATTTATTTTGACAAATAAATGTCTTATTTCAGAGGACTTTGGCTTTCAAAGTATTCTATGGGTGTTTTCTGGTAGAAGAGGTATCCATTGTTGGGTGTCAGACTATGAAGCCAGGACATTGGACAGCCCGGGCAGGGCTGCAGTAGCAGATTACCTTTGTCTAATCATGGGAGGTGACAACCAGTTTAAAAAGGTTCATCTTGGATATGATAATTTGCATTCAAGCATCAGGTAAAAAAAAATGGTATTTTAAACTATTAATTACATAATATATTCTGATGTATTATGTAAGAAAAGAGTACTACCTGTGTCATTTGAAAGAAATAGTAGCATAAGAACAAGCAGTTAGACTAAATTGCATTTTCTGAGTCTGGTTTATTAAACATTAGCATAAATAAGGAATTAGCACACAAAATTAGGGTGTACACAGCTATCTGAACACACCTAGTAGTGTTCAGATAGATGTGTGATGTGATGGGATTCAAAATACAACAAAATTATGGAATATAAAAACTGGCCAAGTGCCAGTCGGACTCTCGCAAAAAGGGTTCCGTACCATTATCTATAAAAACGGCAAAAAAATCATGTATGGGAGCCCCCTTAAATATTTCCTGTATCCCGTTTTTTAGTATTAGTTATAGCAGCAACTGAAATCCCTAATCTCTGTGAAAATTTCAGCTGTCTAAATATTACGGTTCATGAGATTCAGCCTGGTGACAGACGGACGGACGGACAGCGAAGTCTTAGTAATAGGGTCCCGTTTTACCCTTTGGGTACGGAACCCTAAAAAGAGTCATTAGGCTGAGCACCAACCAGAGATGTGCTAAGCTATGTTGTCATATATTTGACACCTCTTATGTATATTCATCCTCAAATGCCTTTTATATTTCATTTTCATGTTCTGATACAATTTCATTAATGTTCATATTGTCATGATACAGTTCTAAAAGTGTATTTGGCTAACATGCTGTACTCATACTTAGACTTTCTTGACTTTTCAGGAGAGCTCTGGCTGTAATAGACAAATATTTTGGAGACATTGTCAAAGACCAGGAGTTCTTTGGAACACCGAATAGATTACAAAACCTCTTGAAAATGATACCAGATGAAACATTTAGAACTCGGGTGCAGTCAAGTTTGGAGGAGAGCACAGCATCTTCTTTGGATAAATGGAATACCTTTACAAGCCTTTTTGAAAGCTATTGTAGAGAAGTAAGTAGGCAGACATCTTTTACAATTTGTACAGTAAACCCAATTTTAAAATGAAGACCTCTCCTAGTAAACATTGTTTCAATATGTGAGTTTCTATGTATTGCGCCTATAATATAGGCCTTTTCAGCAACTGGAGAAGCATTCATTTAAAAAAATGATGTACACAAAAATCTCAATATAAAAGGATTTTTTGAAGTGAAAAGTTCTTTAGCGGCGCTGTGCTCTTTTTGTGATGGGGAAAAATGTTAAACTCGCGTCATGTCACGTGACCGACAGATTGAAAATTCGTAAGGAGGTCTCAATATAGTGGACGGAAGTACGCCTAGGACGCTCTACGTCCAGCTAAGTTGACCCCTCCTAATATCGTAAGACGGACACGTGACCTGTAGAAGATGGATATTGGTAACAGCGCCACCTATGAACAAACAAGCGAAGTTTCTCACAGTGCAGGTTACCGTGTTAAGTTACAACCGACAGCAGCGTCCTGTATAGTTAGTGCCTTGTATTAAATTGTTCGTAGGTGGCGCTGTTATCAAAAATGCATTAAGTGAAAACTTCTTTATCATGTCATTGAGTTTTCATTTCTGCCGTCACTCCCGGAGTGCAAGTAGTGCAACCCGTTGTTTTTTTGTTTTATAAGTAGTATATTTAATAGTTTAAAAGTAGGTAACATACTTTTCAATATGGTCCTTCTTGTCCACACTCTACAGCTTTTTTGATTCATTCCATTTTTTTTATATCTGATGTTAATAATCATAATAATGTTACTTAAAAAATCTATTTTATATTTTCAGAATGGAAGTGCGGGTCGCAAAATGAAATACCTACTGGAAGAAATCAAAATACAGTATTGCTACCCCAGACTAGATGTAAATGTTACCAAGGGATTTAACCACTTGTTGAAGTCTCCCTTCAGCATACATCCAAAGACGGGCAAAGTCTCTGTGGTGTTTAATCCTAATAATGTAAGAAGTTTCAAACTGGATGAAGTCCCGACCATAAATACATTGCTAGATGACAGTTCTAGCAATCATGCAGTGGAATCAGCCAATATGCGAACAGCTGTCAAAACTTTCCAAGAAGTCGTATTTTCTTTGGAGAAATCTGAGGCAATTAGAAGAAAAACTGATACTAGTAAGTAGATTAGGGTTATTTGAAACCAATTATAGCTTTCAGCCTGCTGCTAAGCATATAGGTTCTCTATGAGTATGCCACTCATGTTTGACTCAACAACTGCACGTTCCGCCGCATTTCAAATTGAACCATAATGGTATTTGTTAAATGCTCAATTTGAAGTGAGCGGTGGTGTCGCGACTTTGAAATTGAAACTTTTCGTCTTATGACTACGTTTCAATTTCGTGTGCGACGGAACGTGCATTTGCTATCTGCAGTCATGTTCCAACTAGGAATGACCATCTATCTTTCTAATGTCGTCGAGCCGTCGAGCGCTCGAGCATTGCTAATACTCCTTTCAAATCGAGTCTAGTGGATTGAAATAGGTACTCAACTAACATTTCTCCACAGTTCAATGTATAGTTGTTACATTTTCGTCAGCAGTAAAGAAATCGGTGTACCTTTTTAGTATAAGGAGGTTAACGCATGGCACTGCATGTTTCAGCGCTCAACGGTAGCATACGAATTGCCTATGCGAATAGGTACCCCAACGGATTAACTTGACTTGAAAGTAGCTAGTAAGACTGCCACAATACGCTGTGCCGTGTGTCAATGTCAAGTGCCTAGCTAGAGAAATAAACAATGTAGATAAAAAGAAAGTTTATTACAAAAATAATTTATTCCCTTACAGATACATTGGAATTCTAAGCTGGCAAAGTATGGCCGAGAATGTCTGCGTATTTGATTACCCCAAGTGACTTTCCATTTGCGGCATTTAAATTATAAGAGCTGGTGCTAAGACGAGTTGTATTGCATGGTAACTGAATACATTCAGTATGTCGTCCATACATTCATTTGCCTTAATAAAAGCGTGTAATTGTGTTATCTGTTTGTCATTTTGTTTCCCCTCAGATCTAATAGACATCATACCTATGGCATGTATTTTATATAGAGCAGCTCAGTGCAACTGTTAAGAAATCTTCAAATCCAATGGTGACTGTTCCGTTTTGTTGGGTGTCGCGCACTCTGAAGGCTTCCGTGAATCGCTGTATTTGCACACAGAGCACGATGAAATCATCCACTGACACTTTCCCTCCTTTCGGGTCTGAACGTTTTATCAGAAAGCTGATGAAGTCTGGAGTGAAGCGGAATCCCATTTGATTCAAAGCTGAAATCAATGAATTTAAATGTTAATCACAAGGGTTTGGCTTAGCTACCTACACCCTGCCTAAAATGAACTATTTTTTTTTTACTACACGCGTTTTTTCGCTAGCCGCGCTATTTCACTCCAACTCCAATATACTGTGTATAGTGGTATTTTTCTAATATGTTCGAAAAGCTATAAAACGCTTATCGTTAGCATTTCAAAACGAAAGGAAGTATGCAATAAAATAATAAAGAATGATCAAATTAAGCAGTCTGTTTGTGGATTGTATTAAAAACGTACCTTTAGATAACTCCTGCTCATCAATATGGCCGGACTGGTCGGTGTCGTAGGTTTTGAACACCGCCAGCCACTGGTTGATGTAGGTGTACAGTTTGTCGAATTCTTCCACGTTGATGTGACCTGAACGATCTTTGTCGAACATCCCTGAAATTAATTATTAATGTGAATTAGGTTAACTAAGTTTTCAATTTTATTTTCTTTGTTTATTAAGGCGCTACAACGAGAAATTTAGAATCTTTGAAAGCTGTCCTGCCCAGACTAGCAAACAGTAGGGGCTGATTTTCAGATATATGATTCTTTGACTATATGATGTGGTACTGACAATAAGCCGAAACATATGATTGCTTAAAATTTTCTCGATAGAAAATAAATCCAAAGTTGAGTCTATATTTTCCTTTTTTTAAACAACGCATTATTAAAATGGTATTTTTATTTTACCTTATCTAAACTCTGACAAGAGGAAATTTAATAAACCTGCACACAGTCAGATATTTAACGAGATTTGTCTAAAAAAGCCATTCTCGGAGAGTTGCATCTCGTTTTGTCGTGAGCGAAAAACATAAGGGCGTCTCTTTCAATCGATATATCGCCTTAAGGAGAGGTATCCCCAACGCAAATGTCCCGCTCTAACACGCGTGAGTTTACCTACAATTAACGATCCCGCTCTCTACGCAAGCTCTGCGCGTAGTTTCGTAAATATTTAGCTATAGTCATTAAGCCAATCATTTTATCAAAGCAAATCCAATCCAATACTTTGATCATGAATAAAATCATTTATGAACTGTTTTAATTTGTTTTTATTGGTTTAGACATTTCATCAATTCAACAGTGCTTGGCGTGGTGGGCACGACGACACACTACCGCTTTGGCGGTCAAAGGGGAACTCAAAAGTGGTAATACCCGGCCTTAAGTTTGATCGCGGCGCCATCTGCAGTATACTTAATTTCATTTTTTTGCATTTGTTTTTCAAAGTAAAGAGCGCGTGTTCAAGAGTGGTCGGTAGGTTGGGCTTTACAGTAAAGCCTTTACTGTACTTACTCGTATCGTATGTAATCACTAAAGATACTTGCCAATCATCAAACTGCACGCCGTATGCGAGAACGTCTGCCCTTGCGCGTTAACCAACGCCGCCTTGAGTTCGTCGGCAGTAATGAATCCCGACTGGTCCTTGTCGACCGCTCGGAACCATTGCTGGACCTGCGGCGAGATGCCACCTCCAGGGCCCATGGACGGATACGGGCCATGGCCCACTTCCAATTGACCAGGTGGCATGTTGCCGTAACCCTGCGGTCCTGGATAATTAGGCTGAAATGATAACATGATTCTGTTAAAATACCTATTCAAATTCAAAGTGTCACCAATGATTGATCACATCGGATGTGCGCCCGTTGACGTAATTTTTTGGAACTCTAGTTGGCAGTGAACCCTGCCTACGAAGCTGGAGGTCCCGAGCTCGATCTGGCTCGAGCTGGAGGTTCGATGCCCGGTCAGGGCATTTACTTACTTATTTGTGTGATGAACAAGAACCCTGCCTACGGCGCTGGAGGTCCCAGGATCGATTCCCGGTCGGGGCATTTATTTGTGTGATGAATGTATATCGTAGCTTAGTACCCATAGTACAAACTTTACTTAGTTTGGTTGGAACTAGGTCGATTTGTGTAAGGTTGTCCACAAATATTTATTTACGAATGGCGCTAATGGACACGCTAAAGGATTCTTAAGATGCAATTTGACAGAAAGAATGTCTTCCTAACTAAAAATTCCCTGTAGCTAGCTGGAGCTCGACTGAGCAAGTAGGTCAGAGAGGCAGTAAGATTAAACTTGAATTGCCAATTTTTCTTGTAGGTTTCGTGGGCTCAACACCCTCACACAGCCAAACACAGCATGAACTAACTCGGATAGTTAAAAAAATATATCTTGTCAAACTTATTTTATTGTTCAATTATAAAGTATAAATACTTATCACCTTACGCTAATATTCTTATATACATCGTACTTATATAAACAATACAAAACCGCAAGTTCAAAATTATGTTATGAGACAATAAAGGCCGTTTCATCACATATGTTTGTTCGTTCCATTATTTTAATACATTATTTAGTTCTCCCGGTACAATCTGTTAGCTGCGTATTGTCAAAAGGGCGATTCTCTGTAAACTAGTCAACTTTGGACAGTGGACACATTTTCGTTCCGACAAATAGTCCCCTGGCAAATTTGCTATATGATAATAATTTTAATTCTTTATTATCGTTGGGCAAACATAAAAAGGATAAGAGATATAAAGAAATAAAGATTTATTAGAAGATTTATATACTTAGGCAATTTAATAAAAAGATTATCTCCTTCAGAAATGCCAGTAAGAATAGGTAACAGTGGTCTTAAAATATTTCAATTTTTTTTTCTATATAATTTCATACTCATCCCATGGTAAATATCGTATTTTGTCCCAAAACAGCCAGAGCATTGACACACGTATGCACGTGATAACTATATTAAAGTTTATTTCGATGGATAGCAGTGGCGGCGCATCAAAAATATTTTTAGGGAAGCCGGAGATAATTTGCCTTTCTTATTCTTCATAAGCCGTAGTAAAAGAACTGGAATGGTTGAAAATCGAGTGGGTGGGAATAGAGTTGTATGGACGCTCCACTACTGATGGATAGGTACCTATTCTAATTATGCTGTATGCTGACCACAAAACTGAAAAGACGATACACTTATATAAACTTAAAAACAATATGAAGAGAGTTTACAAATAATCACCCATAAGTATCGGCAATTTTGCATGACATAGCTATACTATACGTTACATAACTAGGTACAAATTATTTGGGTAAGTATGGTATGGTATGATCCTAATGCGCCACAAATTATTAATTACCTAGTATAAGCAGGTATAATTACAACTATTCGTTCGTTTTCTGGGTTAACCTTTTCGACGCAAATGACGGATATATTCGCACCATGGGTGCAACGCCAACAACGGATATATCCGACACGAGGTCTTGTGCTATATCAACCTACAAGCATTTCTATAGGGTTCAACTTCGCGTTTGATATTCCCATGTAACATGGCGTGTGAGTGACAGCTTCGTATTTGACAGAGCGTTGAAAAGGTTAAGTAGAATAGGACTTCGCATTTTGACGACACGTACCTATTTTAATACGAACCACGTAAAACCTCTAGTTCATTAATTTTAGTATACACAGAGACTATGCCTAATAGGAAAAAGTCATTTCATTAGTAATTAAATTAATATTTTACAAATTAAATATGAATGATTCACTCGCGACTCACAGTCTGTGTTACGAAATACCTATAGTCAGCTGCAAAAATACCCATATTACTATGCAATCAAAAATATCTTGACAGCGGTTCTATTGCAATCACAATACATAGTATTTTTAACCTTAGGTACGTTAGCGATATGGGTATTTTTGTAGCTGACAACCTATTGTATCCTGAATCGCGGAATAGAATTAAACAATAATTAATGCGCTACAAATCCTTTTTGTTACCGTTTTAGACACCTATTTCACATAATTCTGGTTTACAGTAATAAACAAGATGAGCCGCTTAGAGTGGTTCAGTTATTTTTTTGAGCTTTATTTCCAAAGACTTCATATCCACAAAAACCTGGTAATTACTAAATAGACCATAATATACCAAGGTGCCAGGTTGGGCAGTACTTAGGTAGAGAGAATATTTTGTAAATGGATTTGTTACAGCTTTCATTTAGTTAATTTCATTAGATACCTAGATACTGTTGATTTAATTTATGCGTTTACTTTGATGTTTGGGTCATATAGAGAGTTTACAATACACAAAAGTAGTACTTGTTTGGCTTGTTTAGACCCCGGCCAAAAGTTAGGTTTTTAGCAAGTCCCAGTAAAAGTCACGAACCAAAATCTGTATATCCCAGTACAGTCATCATGATATCAGCCGAAAGACGTCCACTGCTGGACAAAGGCCTCCCCCAAAGAGTGCCACAATGACCGGTCCTGCGCCACCCGCATCCAGCCGACTCCCGCGACCTTTACCAGGTCATCAGTCCACCTTGTGGGGGGGAGGTCTACCCACGCTGCGCCTTCCGGTCCGTGGTCGCCCTCTCGAGAACCTTTCGGCCCCAACGGCCATCGGTTCTACGTGCAATGTGCCCCGCCCACTGCCACTTAAGTTAAGCGATTCGAAAGGCTATATCGGTTACTTTGGTTCTGCTACGGATGGCCTCATTTCTGATGCGATCACGCAGAGAAACTCCCAGCATAGCCCTCTCCATTGCCCTCTGAGTAACTTTGAGCCTTCTTATGGGGCCCATGATGAGCGACCACGTTTCCGTACCATATGTCATCACTGGCAACGCACACTGGTCAGACTCTCGTCTTGAGACACTGCGGAATATTGGACGAAAAGATATGCCGGCATCCCAGTAAATACAGTAAAATGTATGAACTCATTCTTCCATTGTCCAGGGCAAGGACAGCTGTTTTATCCAAGGCAATTTTTAGATAATCTCAGATAAACGCATTGTTCCATTTGGTCAAATCGGACGTTAATACCTTGAAACATCTGTGTTCCTGAAAGAAAATTCTGTTTGAAGGGTTTTTTAGACTTCTGGAATACTGGAAGCTCATCAACATTATTAATAGGCACCGTAATACATTATCGTTTTCTTTTGTGCCCACAACTTTCTCTTTCGTAAAATAGTCACTTATATTATTTAATAATTAACATCAATAACTTAAATATGCTACTACTTTTTACAATCATACTAAAAACTAAGCTAGATCATTACATACGTAATAATGAAGTCATTATTTATTGTTACATTGTTATTTTTTTACCTATTACCTAGTTATTTTAGCCCGTTTATTTCTAATATCAAAGTATTAAATTATTTTCGCCAAAATGCTCGTAATCCAGGGAATGAAAATAAAACGTGGCTTATTAAATTATAATATATAACGAAGGGGTTAACAACTTTCTCTTAAAAAAACAAACAGCTTATAGGTTTTCAGAAATCATTTTTCTTACATTTTTGATATAAATCTGGTAATTTCTAATTTGGGCACCTGCTAGTAATTTAATATTAAAATATTAAGCCAATTTATTTTTAAAAAGATCCAAATTTCTCCTTATTTGACCAAAAGCAATGATATCCCATCCAAAATGTACCTAAATGTGAAAAAATTACAAGTTCGTAAACAGTATGGGAAAGGGAGATCTAACTGGCAACCAAGTTTTTAAATTTCCAGCAACTTACGGAAATATCACTGTATCGAAACGAATGATCTAGTCATACTCATTACACTAGATTAAAACAAAAAAAGTACGTAATTGTTTTCATGGTGAATTATTTTCATAAATTACATGATACAAAAAAATAAACATGAATTAGATTGATCCCCTAAAATGCGCGTATTAATTAATTGATTGAAGAACGTTAGGTATGTATGACAGAACCTGTGATCTAAGGAGCTGTAAAAAACTTTGTTTCCGGAGTTTCCAATTAGATCTCACTTCTTTTATTAACAGAACCGTTTACGAAATCTCATTTTTAGGGTCCGTACCCAAAAGGTAAAACGGGACCCTATTACTTAGACTCCGCTGTCCGTCTGTCACCAGGCTGTATCTCATTAACCGTGATAGTTATAAAGAGTGGTAATTTTCACAGATGATGTATTTTTTATTTATTAAATACAAAAAAATAGAATAAAATAAATATTTAAGGGGGGTCCCATACAACAAACGTTATTTTTTTACAGTTTTTATAAATAATGGTACGGAACCCTTAGTGCGGGAGTCCAACTCGCACTTGGCCGGTTTTTCACATTTTTTTTGGATGGGAAATCTTATAAATTTGACATTGACCTTTGACAAATTCAATGAAATAAATACCTACAATAAAGTGCCGTTTCTCGGAAGGATATCTAAACAATGAAGGAACAATGTAACATAAATAAATGAATATATCATAAAAGTAACAAACAATTGTGTGCAAAATATAACTTTCTTCTAAATCATGGCCGTATGAAATAGAGAATGCAAGAGAATACAACACATTTTCTTGCACTATTTTGGAACAGTTAGGTGTTGAAATTATAAACGAATATTAATATAAATATTCTCACGGTTCTAAATAATTGCCATACGATAAATAAATTAATTAATCACCCCTTTCAAGTCTGATTAATCCTTAAAACACAGAAAGTTTTCATATACAGTGTGTTACCGGCAAGCGGGCATTAATTGAAACTGATATTAATATGTTCCATTAGCAATTATTTCCATGTATTAGCAAATCATATTTATCTGAATTAACTGCAAAATATATAATACATATGAGAGATAAAAATATATGCTCCATGTAATTGGTGTTAAAATTTATATTTTTATGATTTACAAATACTTTTAAAGCTGAAAAGTTAGTGAAATATTTATTTTTTGGTGCTATAAAACGTGCAAGTTACATTATATGGGTGCTGTCATGTCTCAAAAATGACTTATTACAGCAAACGGACTGTAGTAAACAGAACACTAAGGGCCGTCATTTGTACTGAATTGTCAATTTACTTTGCAGTACATTGCTGGTAATTAATATTTTGTTAGAAAATAAGTGAAGTAGATGGTCTAATAATAAAATTAAGCGCATGGTTAGGTTAAGAAACTATGTTTAAATACCCAACTTAAAAGCCCGCTTGCTAGTAACACACCGGTATATTATTCTTATATATACACATTAAAAAGTATTTTCGTAAATAACATTTAGTTATTGGAAGGCAACAATGATGGAGTCGTTTTAAAAAAAAATTTACTAGTTAAGGGCTTAATGAAAACAAAATTACGATCGTGTCCTTTGTGTAACAAAAGTTAGCCATACAAAATATATGAGTTATCTTATCGTTACACAAAGGAATCAATAGTTAAGTTTTGTTTTAATTAAAGCCCTTAACTATGTACAATTTTTTTGAAAACGACTGTGATGAAAAAGGTAGGGTATACAAATTGTTTTACTGTTACTATATAATTGTTTACTTATTTACTGTTTTAAATAATACTAAAAAAATAACAATGACCATTACTAAATGACAAATTCAGTCTTTTACATTAAAACCAATACTGGCAAGTTTGTTTCATTTGTACTAAGCTTATCAATTTATAGCTGCCTGATAATGAATGCCTTTTCACTAATTTTTATGTACCCCTCTGCGCCTGAGCCATAGATTACCATAGTAGACATGTCTATTTATAAACAGTGATCCCTAGAGATGACAGATTAAAAGTATATGGGAAATTTCCTTGTAATTGGTTAATAACCAAATCAAAATTGTGTGATGTATTGTAATATGGTTATTAGTTCTGAAACATGTATCATGGTTGAGGGATAATAGAATACTTTTTTGTGACTACAGTTCAGCCTGGGGGTCACACTCTCTAAAAGTAACTATAGCTGAAAGGCACTATTCAAATTAATGTCACATCTGTTTTAGCCAATAATTAGTGAAAAACGCATTCAGTAATACAATTTTATGGTTCAGAAAACTCCTTAAAAAACTTAATTGTTAATACTGTGACTAGAAAAACTATAAGTAGCCGGTGTTACAGAAGTATTTACACATACTTGAATGGATGGTTTAAAGGAAGAAGGAAGAAGTTTATGTGCTTCTGGCACTGGAGAATAACTATGACATACAACAGGCTCAAAATGCACTTGTTCATTCTTATCTATAGGCACTCCATCAAAGCTCGTCTGTTTAGCCGAGTCTCCTGTCCCACTGTCTTTACATGAAGAATGCTCAGAAATATTGTCTGGAAATATTTGAGGCGATTCACTATCACTATGCACCACTTGTGTCATTTTTAAACTTTCGGCGGGAAATGAAGGCACTGCTGAAGCCATACGCCTCCTTGTGTGATAAATAATAACTACCCATATAATAGAAGTCCCCACAGCACAACACACAACTGTTATAATAATAATACCTGTCATATCTTTTTCATTCACCATAATGGCAACAGGAGGCAAGATTCTTAACTCTGTTGTATCCTTTTTTGTTCCTAGCGCATTAGTAATCTCACATTCATAGTGGCCAGCATCACTTGGCTCTGCAGAAGTTATAACTAGAACCTGATCTTCCCCTGCAAAATAATACCGTTCAGAAGGTACCACTGGCACACCATCCTTCAACCACTTCAGGACTGGTTTTGGTGACCCAGATATCATACATTGCAAAACTACTGATTCACCACTTATAACTTCTTTGTTTTCTGTGACAGTTTTAAATGAGGGCTCTTCTTGAACCGTCAGTGTTGCATTTGAAATAATTGTGCCAGCTACATTCTTTGCAGCACAGCTGTAAATACCCATATCGGTAGTCTTTGCATTGACAATGAAAAACACATGATCCGTGGGCATCACATTCATTCTTCTTTCTCTAGCTGCTGGGAAATCATTGCCACCATCTTTCTGCCATGATATTTCTGGTGTAGGTTCGCCTGTAGCTGCACAGTTTAGTGAGACTGTTTCTCCAGTTTTCACTGTGATATTCAGAGGAGCTTTTGTAAACCGAGGAAAAGTCACTATAGTTACCTTTGCTTTCAAAGAATATGTTGTACCAAAATTATTACTGACAACACATTGATATTTTCCAGAATCTGCATGTGTAACATTTGGTATAACAAGCATAGAAGTAGCCCGAGGTTCATCAGTTACAGTAACATTTTCGTATACAAGTGGACTACTTACATTGCCATTGTTTTTTCTCCAAAGAAATGTCATATTACTGAAAGGGTTTGATGTAGCCGTGCAAATTAGATTAGCAGATCGTCCTTTAATGGCAAGGTGGGCTTTAGGATGTTGGATTACCTTAGGTTTTGGTGAATCTCCACAATTATCCTCCTTCAGTTTGGATATTGCAACTCCCCTCACTTCATCAGGGTATGCACAAGTTGCTGTTATATATTTCTGTTCAGCCTTATCTCTTATCCATTTAATTATCCAAAGTAAGTTACAATCACATAATAGTGACGAAGAATTTAAATGCAGTCTTCTCAGTTTAGGCATTGAATCAAAAGCGTGTTGCTGAATTGATGTAATGTTGTTGCCAGCCAGGTCTAGGTCTACTACTTTAGATAGACCTTCAAATGCTCGTGAATTAATTGATTTTATATGGTTCCCAGCCAGGCTAAACGTAACCAAATTTTGTAAATTATTAAATGGCTTTATCATATCCTCTACAGTCCATGATATTTTGTTGTTGTTTATATGTAATGTATTTAAGTTTAACATAAGGCTGAAAGCATCATGGCCTATCACAGATATATTGTTGTTGTTCAAGTTTAGTATCTGAAGATTTCTTAAATATTTAAAAGTAGTTCCTTCCACTTTTGTTAGGTAATTGTGTGACAAATCTAAACTTTCGAGAATTGTGCACAGTTCCCAACTGCCCTCATTGATTTCTGACACCAAGTTATTAGACATTGACAATGTCACCAATGATTCCAGGCCATACATCCAACCTTTGGAAATCCTTCTTATTCTATTGTGGTCCAATTGTAGTAAGTGAACAGATTTAAATCCAAAAAAGGCACCATCCATTATATTGTCTATGTTATTATATCTCATTCTAAGTGTTGTCAAGTTGGACAGTCCTTTGAATAGTAGTCCAGTAATATTGCGAAGTTTGTTATGATTCAGCTCCAGAGTTCTAAGACTGGATTGGTACATGAACAAATGGTTGGGTAATGATGTGATGTCATTCCTGTTTAACTTCAGCACTTCTAAATTGGTCAAATTGTTCAAACCATCATCAGCAATAAATTTTATGTGGTTGCCATTTAAGTTCAATACTTTGATGGAACTGTTTACGGGAAAATGGCCCGTATCAATGGAACCAATGTTATTCCTATTTAGACTCAATTCATGTAGATTTTTGTGCTGAAGAAAGTTAGGTATTAAATGCAAGGAGTTCTTGTCGATTTTTAAAACCTTTAGACCCGATAACCTGTCGAATCCTTCGGCTGCATCTCCATTCAATTTGTTGTAGCTGAGATCTAATTCTTCCACCCACTTGGGAATTTTTGGCACAGATATTAAATTCCTTCTTTGACAATCTCCGTATTGATTTAGGCAATCGCATTTTGATGGACATTCATTGCTTTCAGCGAAAACCAAACATCGTGACCATAAGAATAGAGTAACCAACAATAATAAAGTCGATTCTCCCATTTTTATACATCTGGATAGCTGCGCGATTCATTGGTCAGTTCGAACGTAGTTTCATCTTTGTTCTTACATAATTCCGAATAAAAAACACTTACAAAGATTTAAAGTTTATTTCACTTCACTTGTTAGCACTTCATAGGAATTGTACATTGTATAGTAGTAAACAAGGACCGTAATAAACAAATCGACATATCTACAGAGCGAACCACAGCCGCCATTTTATCGGAAATTGTCTGTTTGGGTGGATGGAAAACGCATACATCAGTGTTGCCCGATATTTCAAACGTTACCACATGGCGTCAGTTACACGGTCAGTATTATCACGCGATACAGCATTGGCCTCTCTCTCACTTTCATGTAAGTGAGAGAGAGGCCAATATTGTATCGCGTGATAATACTGACCGTGTAACCGATGCCATAACTTATTGCGATACCGTGTCGTCGTGCGTGCTTGCGATGATCTCATACACTTTAACCCTGGCAACACCAATGACAGTTCGACTGTGTTGCCAGTTTTAATAAAATACTCAGTGTAAGGATATTTTTCACAAAATACATGCAGAAGATATTTTGGCGTTTTGATATGATAAATTGATAATGATTTTTATATCAGGGTTTTACTGAATTATTCACTTCAAATCTGTAAAAATACATTGAAACCCAATTGATGAAACTGTGTAATATTTAAGATATATGACACTCAACTCCATATCACATTTTAGTGTTTTTAACTTTAATCTTCGCCATCTCACAAAACAACAAGTTACGATATGAATGGTGGATTTAATGCCATAAAGCATTCACTACCAGTCAACCTTATATATAAGGCAGAGCAGATTTGGGATATGATGAAACTTTATTTTAGTCTTAATAACTTTACTAGGTATAATAATAGCTATAAGCCCTTTTAATGGTAATATTAGGATTAAGAAATAAGTAAGGGCTTCTAAAATATATCTCCCAATCATTTAATAATAGCTAAAAAAAAAGAAAAGTTTAACATTGTGGTTTTTTAAATCTAAATTCTTGTCTGTTGAGATGTTTATTACGTATGTTTGTTGTGGTGGGGGTTCTAAAGATTTTCTATCCATGTATCAATAAAATTAATGTCTACTACAAGAAGTACTTACATTATATGCCATTTTGTGAGTTTACAAGTCCTCTTGATCTGGAATTTGATAATATTATGTTATACACATAAGTACATAATAATTGTATTATAAATCAAGAATTAATTGTAGTGGTCCGCTACAAAATATAATTAATACCTAATAGGTATAAACATCACATTTACTTAGTTACACAGCATTAGATGATAAACATAATACAACAAGATGATAAACAGTTGTTAATACTAAACAGTTAATGCATTAAAATGTAATATTAAGCAATACTGTTTATCTACAATAATTAAAACCTACCTAACCTATTTAAGTTTAGAAGTAAACCCAATTGTACCTGGATTAGACCCTAATTGATATGAATTTAAGGGACACATAGTAAAGAATTACATTTGAAACACACTCACCTTATTTAAATTTGATCGGTAGACGTAATTAATACAATAATTTCATCAATTTAGTAGCTAATTTAAATTTAATTTATTAGTATTTTATAACTTGTTGTTAATAACTCCCAGCACACTATCGTGATTATATTCTCTTTGGTCAGTGACACTGACAGTAACAGCAATGGCATGACATGACAGCTTGACTGACTTTTAGATCAGATATGCTTTGTCCACACTTGTATACTTGCACACAGAAATTTTTCACGATAACACAGTGGAGGGTGCTGTAGTTGAATCAAAGTTGAAAAAGAATCTGTCAGTTATTATGCATGACAATTTGCCGGAGCGTATGATGGACGCGCGAAAGCGTGATAAAACAGATAAAAGATAAAGCATCTGCCATTTGTGTGGCTCGGGCATAAAAATGTTCGTAAGCGGTTGTTAGGCGGTTAAATCGCAATGTTGCTAGCATACAATAATATTGATCGCATAGTAGGCTGAAAGAAACATTACCCTTGTTGTGTTTAAAAAAAGTTAAATACGTCACGTAAGTCAGTTCGTCAGTACTTACATGCCAAATATCCAAAATAAATCTTATCGAATGAAACAAAATTTTGTTTGTTGTATGGAACGTTGATTTATTCTGAGGTTTAATTCTTAAAATGGATACATACGAAAGTGTATTACTCGTCAAAAATGAAGTATTTGTTTTTAAAATACCCCCCAAAACTACAAATAGAGGATATAGGTAAGTCATTAAATTACGAATTCATCATTAATTATTTCAAAGTGTTAGATAAAAAGTGGGTGTTTTCAGGGCAGCAGATTGGAACCTGCAAGAGCCACAATGGACTGGACGTATGAGGCTCGTTTCAAAAGGGGAAGAACTGATTATAAAGCTAGAAGATAAAACATCTGGCCAGCTTTTTGCAAAATGCCCTATCGATAAATATCCGGGGGTGGCTCTCGAATCTGTGACGGACAGCTCGCGTTACTTTGTTGTCAAGATTCAGGATGATAATGGTATGCATACATAATAAACATTAATGATGTATTTTTTTAATGCATGTTTAACCATTTCGCAATGATGGCAGGTCGCAGTGCTTACATTGGACTTGGATTCGGTGACAGGTCCGATTCGTTTGACCTTAATGTGGCCCTTCAAGACCATTTCAAATGGCTGCGAAAAGAACAGGAAGGCCCACAGGCCCCACAGCAACAACTGGACCTTGGATTCAAGGATGGAGAAACAATTAAGATCAACATGAAAATTACGGTTAGTAATGTCCTCCCATTTTTTTAAAAAAAAACGATGTTGCTGTATTCCTAACCAGCCACGTTTTTTCGATGTTCATAAGAGCATTGCATCACTTCTTCATTGCCAATAATTATTATGATATTAAATATAAATGATGCTTAAAAAATCCTTTGGTAAAGTGTACTATATATAATTAGTAGTTTGTTGAGGGTAGCTCAAAGAAAGGAGATAAATATGATCTACCACTCTGTATATAGTGAAAAAAGTATACAAGGAGATTCTTGTTTTTAAAGGGACCATTGGATTTTGCTCGTCTCCGCGTTGGTGAACACACATGCTCTCAACGCGACGACTAGCAGAACCCATTACCGAACAAAACCAGTTGCCTACTGTCATGGTGTCATTACCGAACAACGTCTTTGTACACGTGGTTGGCGAAATCATCATAAATTTGATGCAAAGCCATTTTTAAACAAAAAAAAGGGACCATTAGGTATTGTGCGTATTGCAGTACCTATGGCAGTGTACTAGTTTACTAATCAAAATTATTGCTAATAATGTTAATACATTGGTTGCTATTGGCTACCACTCTCCAAAATAGGATTTAATAAAATGCAGGTCTTTGTCTGAAACTAGTGGAATTAGGATATTCCTATCCTCTTACTAAGTACTTACTAGGTTATTTTGTTAAGAGGTCTTGCATTAGGGTGCAATAATCCTGTAGTACTCGATAGTAATCTAGAGAAAATCTCAAATTACGTGTCAATTCAAGCAAATAGCCTAAGTAGATTTGTGTTTTTCACTGATACTTTTCATTGTCATAAATAAGGTAAATAAGATATTAAGAAGGTCTGATTACACGGGGAAAAACCCAGTTACCACACATGGTAACATTATCGTAATATAACAACTAATGGGAATATCCCGCAAAACCCAAAAAATTGTTGATAGTTATGAGGTCATCATTTATATTTCATTTGGTGCAAAAGCTCTACCTACCCAACATGGAAATGCTAATAGCATTATGATTACTTTTCCACGGAGATGATGAGGGGTGGGTTATGATGGCTAAATTGTTATTTTTTATTAACTGAATGTATTGACTTATTTATTGAATAAATTTTCATTATCATGATGTTCAGAAAAAAGATGGTTCGGACACAAAGCCTCGCCGCGCGGGTGCCGCGAGCGGAGGCCTGCTGCCGCCGCCGCCCGGGGGCTCGCGGCTGCCGCCGCCGCCCTCGCCGCAGCACGCGCCCTCGCCCGCCGTACCAGCCGCGCCCGCTGCCAACTCGGAGTGGGGCGATTATAACTCTGCCAGGTCAGTCCTGCAACAGTCAACTATATGTATATATCATATGTATATTAGAGAGAGTATTTAGAGAGGTATGGCACAGCAAAATGTCATCTTGCTCGAATTTGGAGCAGCCCGTCTGGGGAAGTACCTCCGCCTTGCAGAAGACCACAGCCATAATAACATTATTTACTGTACAAGTGTGTAGTGTTGTGTTCCTGGAGGTGAGCAAGGTTGCAAGAGCTCCCGAGGATGCACTGTGTTGAGAGTGAGGGACCTAAGTTTGTCCCTTCATCTGTCAACAGTGAATCCTTAAATTATATATAGGGTTGGCAACGCGCACGTGACTTCTTTGGGGTTGCGAGTGTCTATAGGCTGCGGTGTCCGCTTAGGTACTATCAGGTGGACCGCAAGCATGTTTGCCACCATCTTTGTATAAAAAAAAATATAACTATACATAGTTATGAAGATTATAAATATATAAAGTTTGTGATTGTGTCTTTGTTAGTATTTTAATTTGAGACATTGTATGTTGAGGGTTTTCTTCAAACCTACACCACTTTCAAGAAAGTTATCAGCTATATATGTGCATACTGCATACTCGTACATTCCCAGAATTAAGGAAGTAGTGCATATGCTACAGGAAACCAGTATTTAAAGTATTATGGCAAACTATGCAAGTTCCTCAGGAAATCCTGAGCATGGTTTGTGATGATGAGAAGCGATATTTGTCCCATAAATTGTAGATATTCATATTTTTGTTTATTTCCTTTCAGTGCTCCGAGCCAACAGGCGACGACGCCAGCCAACCAGCAGAACTGGGTTCAATTCTAAATTTGTACATAGAGTATTTTATTGTGATTTGATGTCTGTATGTTAGAGTGAATGTGTTCTGCACAATACTTATTGATATACTTAATAGTGTAGAATTCATATCAACCAGCTGTAGCGTCAAACCATGCTCATATTTTGTTGCATCTATAGCCAATGAAGCTTAACGAAGTGTAGATGACAGATCACAATAATATATTGTAATCATTTTTTTTTAAAGATACATTTAGGATTATGCGATTTTTCTGTATATGTTGTAACACTACCATCGAGGATGTATGTTAAGCGCCCTTAGTTTTTTTTTTATTTATATAAGTTTTACCATAGGTAGTTTGAGTTGTTATAAATAGTTACAATACTTAACTGGTTATACATTTGCCGAATTTACTTGTTTGTAATTACTGCGAAAATCCTAATAAAGACAAAAATATCCATACACACTTACAGATTTGAAAAACATAAATTTGGTAAATTAAGTTAATCTTTATCTACTTTGTAGACATTCATACGCATAATATGCCTAAATTGAAGAATAAAATTGGACGTAACTAAACGAAAAGACCTCAACCTACACCACAAAATAAAGAATATACAGAAGGTCCGTTCCCGCCGTTCTTGAAAATACATACCTAAACTTGCCAGACTCACAGGGTTGCTTCTGTATTGATTCTGAATTTTAAAAAGGAGCAGATAAATTAAAAATTCTTCAACATGACATTTAAATATGAACCAGCGTATCTTGGTAAAAAACCGGCCAAGTGCGAGTCGGACTTCGCACATTTAGGGTTCCGAATCAACCTCAAAAATATGATTTATTCATATATTAGTATTTGTTGTTAAAATATACGTAATATTGAACATTGTCACCAAATTTCAAGTTCATAGGTCAATGAGAAGTCTAAAAATTCTTCGGAACAAATTCGGACGGACGGACGTCTGAGCGACACCAATAGGGTTCCGTTTTGACCCTTCGGGTACGGAACCCTAATAAATTGATGCGTGACCCGCTGCGAGTTGTGACTTGTGACCGGCGGCGGTCGAGAGCGCCAACAAAAATATACCTAATTAATTAGGTACCTACTTAACTAAACCATAGTACTACTTAAATACTGGCGTTTTACCAGCGAACGATAAGATGAATGTGTAATGGTTGATCGTCGTTATCAAAGCGACAAGTTTCAAAAAATTACCTACCTACCTAGGTATTGTAACTACCAAAATGAGAAAACCGTTTTATTTACCTTTCAATATCGTTTGAAAATTTGAAGAAAGTGTAGGCACCGTTTTTTGTTGTATTTAAGTGTATTTAAACAATAAAATACATTCCAACTGTAATAATATCGGTTATTCATTTTGACGTACGTGACATAAACTATCTACGTAGCGGCGAGGACGTCAAGTGATCAACGCGCGCACAACTAGCACTCGCGACGCGACAGTGACAGTCGCGACTAAGCTAGTCCGAAATCAACCGAGAATGCCTGTAAATGTTACGTCATTGTGCGTGCGGCGAAAATGGCACTTTGTACTGAGCGGACTCTCTGCTCCGGCGCGCGCCGCCGCTATTTACTTTGTGCCTACACGAAATTGAAATTGGAACATTTTTGCTAAAATAAACCATACAATTCAATGGTGATCACTTGTGGGTGGCCTTTTCGTTTATAGTTCGTACAAATCTCTAAGGCCAAATTCTGTCAAACGAACGCAAGCAAAACTCGACTTAGAGCTCTGATTGTTAGGTAGATTTTTGCTTGCGTTAATTTGACAGCACTTGGCCTGTGTACGAACTATAACTACGCTAAGTAAATATAACTTTGATTTTGTAGATTGCTTCTTTTGGAAACATATTAAAAATAATTTTAATTATCGTTAAGAACTAGTACTCAGATTTAAAACACTGTATGTGCACCAGTGTGTGCAATGCACTTGGCACTTTTCTTGAGTTATTTCTTATTAACGTTCGGTATTATTCGCGTTTGTGATTAAGTTTCATTCCATACATTTATTAATAATTGTTAAATAATGTCATAATATCTCATGATGCTAGAAAGCAGCTTTTTGTCAGTGTAGTTGTTTAATGTTAACTTAATAGATTCCTGACAGCTAGACATAAGTCGTCTATTGATGTCGAATCTGTGACGTCACAATGATTTTGATTACGCTGTATCTACCTACCGTTTATGTGTTAAATTAAATTCACCTTGAGATGATTCGTGGTTGAAAGAAATCGCGAAAAATTCGTGATTACCTAACGGATATTATCTTTTTTTTTATTACCATTGCATCGAATTTCTACAATTTAAAGTGATTAAAAAGCAATGGCATTAGTAGCAATAATACATTTTCTATTCCTCTTTAGTTGCAACCATCACGACTACCGACAACGACATAACTCGTATTCTATAATGTCGACTTAAATATCCTATAGAGTTAGGTAGATACCTATGTTTAAGGATTGAACATTTTTATCTTAAAATAGTTATAGTAGACTATTTTGGCTCTACATCTTGTTATCATATGTTGTTAAAATTGCATGTTGTAGGTGGTTTCAGTGTAAATAGGTACGATTAATGTATAATGAAATTAACAGAGGTACCTATTTTAAAACGTTAATTGATATACTGTACTATATGCATACGGATTAGGCGTATAATGCAATAATCACGTTATTTTCGCTATATGTATGATGTTAGATCTGTATTCAGAGATGTACAAATATAATAAACGACAATTAACACTACTTTAGCATTTATTTTAAGAGAGGTAGGGCACAGCTAAAAAAAGTCTTGCTTGAATTTGGAGCAGCCCAACTGGGGAAGCACCTCCGCCTTGCAGAAAAACACAGCCATAATAACACCAAACCATAATAACATGGTGGTGCCATAATAACATTATTTACTATACAAGTATGTAGTGTTGTGTTCCTGGAGGTGAAGAAGGTGGCCAGATCTCCCGAGGATGCACTGTGTTGAGAGCAAGGGATCTAAATTTGTCCCATCTAGGTACTGTCTACACAGTGAATCCTCAAATTTTATAGAGGGTCGGCAGCGCGCACGTGACTCTTTTGGAGTTGCGAGCGTCTGTAGGCTGCGGTGTCTGCTTACCGTCAGGTGGACCGTACGCTTGTTTGAGCTTGGTTGAGCGGTTACAACCGAATCTGAAGTGTGTCAGTGGAATCGAGCTATTGGGAGTTTTGTCGCTGGTTCACTAAACCTAGCCCAGTTGAGAAGAGTCCAGCAAGAAACTCTGCTAGGCCCGACCTGGGTCGGACTGACTACCCGGTATGCGGCGGCACCGGGACGAATAGGGACTATATGTGTCTGTGTTGTCGCGATCACGTGGTGGACGTCCTCGCCGGCGGGAACGCCTTTGTGTACGCGTCGTGTCTGAGTTGGACGCCGCCCCGTAAGCGCAGCGTTCCACCTTTCGATGGACGCTGTTATACTTCGTTCCAGATAAGATGACGAAAATTTCTTATAGAATAGTATGAGTCTGTGTCCTTTAATTGAGGTGTGCAATAAAGAGTATTTGTATTGTATTGTATGAGAACTTTTCGTCATGTAATCTGGAACGAAGTATATCGTCCGGGTAACAACTCGTAACAATTACCTTTTTCGTGCATTACCTACTGTTTAACGTCGTGGCAAAATTGTGTGTCAAGATGATACAAGCAAATATTACGTCCTGCACTTAAATCAATAAGTGATGAAATGACAGGAAATAAATTAAATTTAATAATAATAAAGGTATTTAGGTAATCAAGCCGAACGAAAGCTGCTTTATATGCAAGTCACCCCTTTGTATCGAATATCGAAGTTACCTCGGTTTGCCTCGGTTTACAATACCTATCAAGTTAGCAAAAACTTACGCATAAATACTTAGCTAAGTACACACCCTACAGATGTTATACTCGTAAACGACCACGTATGACTGACCCTTTTCACCATAAATCGCCGGAGCGAAGTGACCCCTATTCCACTTGATCTATTTTATAACCCCCAAGCCGAAGGTCCGAAGTCCTGGGATGGTGTTCACGATAATTTAATATTCGCTTCAGGTGCACCGACTAATTACGCATTAAGTATCTAGGGGATTCTGCCGTTTTGCGAAAGTTATTTTGGTAAAATATCGTTACCCAAACAAATTTAGGCAACCGTTGTATTTGGTAAGGTGCAGCGTGGCAATCTAGACGGCGGGAAATTAAAACTAATCGAAATATTTTCGGTGTTTTACATCATATATTTCCTAGAGTGCCGTCTTGGTGAAACTGTACAAGCGCTTTTTCGCTATCCGGACATAGGTTAAATGATGTTAAACACGGGAGATATTTTCGATTAGTTTTAATTTCCCGCAGTCTAGATTGCCCCGCTCCCGCTGCCCCTTAATGCAATTTTTGGAATATATATTTTTATGTCACACCTGGCCATAAAGCGGCAATTACCGCACGCTCCGCGCGCGGGAAATCCCACTTCCTGGCCAGGGGGTGACATAAAATTTTGTACTTAACACGGGCGGTAGTAAAGAAAGCCTCAGATCGCATATTTATCGCGCTTGCCTTCGGCTCGGGCGTCAAATGCCTGCGATCTGAGACATTCTTTGTTTTACCGCCCTTGTTCAGTAATGTACTATTGTTCTTCTTTTATACCTAACGTTATCCCAGCTCTTGCCAGGGTCCGCTTTCCGGCTCGCTTTTCTCAAATCTACTATTCCGTGAGCCTTATTGCAACGAGGTAAGGCCTACTTATGGTCAGTTAACCTTGACGTCGATAGTAATTTAGCAAATGAAAATATGCGAAAAATTATTTGTGAAGTGAAACAGCGTCCGTATTAAGAGGTGCGGCACGTACCTACGTGGCTTGTAAGACCGATACGGGGGCGACAGCCACGACCGCGTAATTACCTGTGAAGTTTTTTTTTTTTTGATAAAACCATAGTACCCCATCAGTAGTAGTTACGAATCTAGGGATCAAGTTACACTAGGGACGAGAAGTGAGGCGAAATAAGTTGGAATTGCTGTCCAGTGATAAGGAAAGGTTAAAAACCTTTCGCAAAGGCTTTGCTACGCGAAACTTCAGTGACGCGGCAAAAACTGAGAATTTGTTCGAAATTTGTTCCCGGTTGAAAACTTTGATTAGGCGTAGGCGTAGCAGGAGTAGTAAGGGGCTGCTTGTTTTAATTAGTGCTGCAGTTCTCTAAACGTTTTTGTTATTTTTCTTTCCGTTATAGAAGGGGTATGGAATGAAAAGACAAAACTCACTTCAAACTTGTCTGTAGCAAATAACATGTACCTAGTCCGTAGGTATCTACCCTATGAGAAGTCGAGCGTTACGGGTTATAATGATAAGACGAGACTCGAGGAAATACTGAAGTAAGTAATACTGATTCATTGAGTAACAATTACACTGCTTTTATACTAAAGGTTTGGTATGCTAGGAATGCGTAATGCGCAATAGAATGGTAATTTATTTAATATTATTTTCTTGGTATCAATATCAATGTCTCTTGCATTCCTTAGTACTGGGAAAAAGTACAAAGGTTAATATTAGTTAAGTTTCCATCAGATGTACATGTATCAGCTGTGATCAGCTGAGTTATTGGGGTGTGACATACACCACACCTATATTTTGGTTAATAGCCGTGACTTAGATACTACCCGGTATGAAAAGTAAGTGTAGTTTTATTGTAAAAGTTCACTATATTTTAGAGTAATATTAAACTGAACCTACAGACGCCATGAAATATTCAAATAAATTCAAAAATATCTGAGCTACAATTCTAACAGCTTGATAATAGATCGTATTTTTCTATTCTATTCTATTCGGGTCATAAACACTTGAAAAAACCGGCCAAGTGCGAGTCGGACTCGCGCACGAAGGGTTCCGTACCATTATCTATAAAAACGGCAAAAAGCCCACGTTTATATAAACAAACATAAAAAAAAACATACAACCGAATTGAGAACCTCCTCTTTTGAATCTTGAAGTCTGTTAAAAATAAGGTTCTTTCTCTTTCATCTCTTATCTAAAATATCTGTACATTTTTACCTACATAATTACATACGTAATTGAACGCAGCGAACATTTCCACCCCTTACGGTACGAAGTCTAGATATTCGATTACACAGGTAAAATGTAACGAAGCTGAATGTAGGTCTCCAGCAACTAGGTAGTAGGTACGCCTATAGCACGCTTTACGGATGCAAGCACTCGTCGTTGCACTACTGCCATTAAATCCCCCCTTAATGTTGCCAGCAGTAAACATAAATTCTCTCAACTTTTAGTAATAATGTGGTGCGAAACTGTGTGCTAATTTTGTTTAATACTTTCTATTTTATTTCTATCTGTCAGTTCCTTTAATTGGCTTTGTATCGCTACTTAAGACTATATCACGTTTTTAATAGCTGTTGGTACTCCTTAAGTATAAATAAAATAAGAATAATAATATTTACATTGACACCTCTGTATTGAGGACCCGCTATATATGTCGCGCGGTAATGTAATTTAATCTTCACATAAGTTTAGTCCAAGTTTCGTCCCTTACCTAAAAAACAGATCAGCTATACTTTAACGTCAACATTTTGTTATCCTCTTACGACACAAAACTTTCTCGAAAGGTTAATTTCAATAATTTTAACACTGTGACACTTTTAGTCCTGAACTGAACGCGTATCTAACAAAAGAAGTTTCCAGCTAGGTATACATAAAGGGTACATGGAAAAACTTGTCTAGTCAATTTAAATTTCAAAACAAAAAGCAACCTAACTTATAATGGCATAAGGCTCAAACTGGCTTTGAAATTTTAAGTTGTGTTCTTTCCGTGTGCCGTTCATATGCACTTTTAAGCTTAAGCCACACAGAGAGCGGGCGGGCGGTGGCGGCGCGGGCGCGGGCGGCGGCGGCGCGGGAGCTGCTTTTGACGGTGGCGGCTGCCGCCGCTGTGGCTTAAGCTTTAGCTCTGTCCATCTCAAATTTAATTTTATGACTGCGGTGAACCTAAACTATTACGTAAATTTTTACGATCATATTCTATAGCTTGATGGAGTTTAGACGCAGACACAAATCTGCAGGAGAATTAACGAGGTACTACCGAGCTAGGGATGCGTTTAGTTTATAGGTATAAAAATGCGAGAAGTCTAAGATGCCCGTTTTAAACATTTTGCCAGTCACAGTCACGTTGAATCGTCAGAAATAACGTTTCTTAAATAAATATAACTGGTTTACGTTTACCTGTGAATAATCTATTTAAAATCGCTATATAAAAAAATATCTATTCAGCGAGTTGGAATAGTGTTAATAAACGTGGACGTATATGGTATAGTTACCTGCTTGAATCTGGATCCTTAAACTGAAAAGAAACCCAACTAATTTCATGCGACGAAGTTAGGTACTTACATAGGTAAGTAGGTACATTTTTAAGCGGGCGCTCCAGAACGCTACCGTCAAAGTCAAAGTATTGCGGCTGGTAAAGTCGCAAACCTCGTAATTCCAATTTTTGGAAATAAGAGGTTTGCGACTTTATTATCATGGGCTAAAGTTGCAAACCTCTTAACTTTGAACGAACGACGAATTTGGTGTCTTTTAGGAACGAAAGCTGCTGGCCTAAAATACGTAGTAAGTATTAATTCGCCATAAAACATAATACTTATTCCTGAAAATAATTTCAAAATGCTGGCAACACCGAACAGTCACCGGGTGTGCGCACAGTACCCTTACCATGAGTTTGCAATGTTTGCAAACTCGCTAGCGACTGCGTAAACGATTTAAGGATGAATCACGCAAGACCGTTCCGTGTCCGGGCCGGCCCGTTTTGTAGTACAAGAAGTTGACGGCCGTCGCGCGTTCGTCGATTGTTTGTACTAGAAAACGGGCCGGCCCGGACACGGAACGGTCTAGCGTGAATCATCCTTTAGTTTGGACAAAAGTACAGCGCCTCTGGCGGTTACGCTATAGAATAGAACTAAGAATCGCCATATTAAAACGTTTACGCAGTTGCTAGCGAGTACGGTAATGCAAACATTGCAAACTCATGGTAAGGGTACCGGTCTCGAAGCGTGAAATGCAATTTGACTGCATGCCCCCTGAGCCTCGCATCGCAACCACCAAATCGAATAACATTAAAATGGATCCTGTTTCATGATGAATAAAGTTCATATTACAGTACATTGTTAGTGAGGTTGCAGGTAGTTTTTCGATGATGCTGTAACGTGGGGGCTGGTTGCTGCTGCGTCTGTGCGTTTCAATTTGCAAACTTGTGTGCCGCAATTTTTATAATGCTAAGATATTTTTCACGCCGACTCTGTAAGGTTTTATAATTTTTATCGTTCGTTATGATATGCGGCAAGTACCTAATTAATTTTTATGTTAGACGGTATCTACCTATGGATACAAAGATACAAATCAGTCAGGGGGCCGATTTTTGAGTGTCGAACGCTCGACTTATCACTCGAGATCTGTCAAAAAACTGAAGTTTTGACAGATGTCGATTGAAAAGTCGAGCGTTCGACACTCAAAAATCGGCCCCCAGATCCTCCCTCCAATTTGTAACGAATATTCACGCTTTTTTTACGCTTAAATACGGATAAAAATATCAAAAACAAGTTAACATCAATTCGTCTTTATTAAACTTTCAATAACTAATACTTTGTACTACGAGATATAGATTCATCGTAACATTAGCTATGTACAAAATGTTTACGCGCGTAGTTCATATGCATAGTAAAATATTATTCAAGGTCTTATTAAAAATGATAGTAACAAGTAAGTACATACATAAATGAAGATTTAGGCACTGCACTTGTTTCCTCTTCATATCACATTCACAGGCTCTGTACAACGTACTCTCGATTATTACTCAATTATTCTAGTAAGCGTTTCCATTCTTATAACAATAATTAGGTATTAAGGGTAGGTTTGGGACTGCAAGAGCTCAAACACTTACAACCCTGGGGCTAAGATCAAATTCAGTTGACTGAAATATTCAGACAATTCGTACACAAAAAACAATATTTTTTCCAATTTGACGGTACAACGATTTTTGTCGGGGGCTCAAGTTAGTTTTATCCTTTTCCTCATGGTGCCACAGCAGTGCGGTATTTATATACCTAGATACTCTTAAGCTTAAGCCACACAGAGAGCGGGCGGGCGGTAGCGGCGCGGGAGCGGGCGGTAGCGGGACGTGAGCGGGACGGGAGCGGGCGGTAGCGGCGCGGGAGCGGGCGGGAGCGGCGCGGGAGCTGGCAGTAGCGGCGCGGGAGTTATCGCCGCTCACGTCCCGCTCACGTCCCGCTACCGCCCGCTCCCGCGCCGCTACCGCCCGCCCGCTCTGTGTGGCTTAAGCTTTAGACTTAATGTCTAAATCAGAGTTATCGAGTTCCTTACATAATAGCAGCAAAATTGCAAAGGAACTAGGAGATTTAAAATTAACTTTTGGAAGGAGCATAACATTAACAGCAATATATTGTAAATAAACCGAGGGGATAAAGCACTGTTTTATGTCACGGGCGCGATATTGGACGCTGAACGTAACGAAGGACTTCAGATTTGACTCCCGAGCGTAGCGAGGGTGTTATAAGTTAAAAATTAAGACTGGGTCCTGAGTGCATTAAGGGATTTACCTATAAGCACGCCCACGACAAAAACAGCAGCAGTATAGGTACTCTACTTTTCTCACCACTTGCGAGACAATAAAAACCAAGGCTACTAGAAACAGAATCAAATCAGTGAGCCAAAGCCAAATCACTTACGTCGCTCGACATTTTATTAGAAATTTATCTTCTAGTTTTATATAATTTGCAGTTTTAGGTACAGTCGAGGGCATAAATATGTATACATTTTTGGACCTTATTTCAATGGAATAAGGTGAAAAAGTGTATACATATTGGTGCCCTTGACTGTACTCCGTATATTGTAGAGCCTTTAACACTCGCCTTTTGCTTTTAAAATGTTTTCAATTCAGCTTCTGGTGGCCAGCACGAATAAATTCGAATTTCAAATGAGTTCGGTGCCCGGTCCAAGCTTTAGGAAATTAGGCTTTAAGGCTATAACAATAAGAACTATGAAAGTTGAAACGTCACGGGTTGTAATGAAGCTTTTGGTAAGGTTTGCATCATATAATTTGGCATTGTCGAGCGCAGGAGGTGTGAAAAATCTGTTACCATCAGCAAAGAACTAAATTAAATTATATAAAATCATGATTTTAATAACAATAATAAATAAAAGTCATACATTAACGTAAACGTCCCAATACTTGACACAAACCCAAGAATTGACATTGGCTGTCTATTCCATAACAATAGGTGTCAACAATTTTGAATTAAGGTGTCAAACATTGGACATTGATCTTAAGTCTTTTAAATGTACAGTAAAAGTGCGCAGTAAGGTGGAGATAATTATCTATTTGTATTTCCGATCATTATTGTACCATATCTTTCATATACATATACTTAACGTAAGATTGATGCCAATAAATTCTTCAATTAAGCATGTGTTAGCAGAATGTATTATGTACGCTGCAATGCGGTTTAATATATTCGGCAGAGATGTTTTAGAGGAGAATGAATTGAGGGATGTCAACCTTAAAGATGTCCTTCTGTTCTGCAGGAGAATTGGAATAATTGAAGAAGCTGATGTGGGAAGGCTGCCGGGACAGTAACCTTAAGCTCCTACTTAAAGGGAATTGGGCTGAGTGATCCTGAACTGCGATCGACAGCCCGCCTGTTTCCGGCCGGGCGTCCCTTCACTACATCTACATCTAGTACTTCAATGGAAAATAGCAATACACTAATTCATTTTTTACCCAAAGGGAAAGGTAAATGCTGAAGCCGGTTTTTGAGTGTCGAACGCTCGACTTTTCATTCGACATCTGTCAAAACATCATAGTTTTTTGACAGATCTCGAGTGAAAAGTCGAGCGTTCGACACTCAAAAATCGGCCCCCAGTAGCTCTAGTATAAGTTTTTTCGAAACATTAACTAATTCGAACGCGTTTGCGTTTTGTCTCAAAATGTATGAAAACGCTCTCACCGAGTTTGAAATACGCGTTCATCGGTTTTAGTTTCCCCCAGTGACCACCAGAGGCGCTGTTCACGTTTTCATACCACTTTCATACATTTTGAGACAAAACGCAAACGCGTTCGAATTACCTAGTTAATGTTTGGAAAAAACTTATACTAGAGCTACTGAATCGACACCTGTGTCAAAAACAACAAACACTATGTTTCGGCAATGGACACGGCAGTATAACATGGCGAATACGTAAAAACCTAACGAAATTTGTTAAAAAGCGTGAAGCACTCTAATAGATTGGTACCTACGTAGGTACACGTATTCAAATCAAATCCGCAAATGCCCGTGGCGGGCGAGCAGGTAAGTTCATTTTATTATGATGCACGTGTCCATGCGCATTAATGTTCGACGACATTTTGTTCCACAATGTTTTTGGGCGCTCCCGTTGAAGCTTGCGAATAAAACATACAAGCAAATTGTAGTTTTACATGCCAAAAGGCGAATCTACATACCTAGCTGTTTTAGTTAGTCAACCTGTTATTCTTTCGGGAGCGTTTTGCTTGCATTTCACATTTCCTGGTAAAACAATGAATTGGAAAAACAATGTATTGATTCTAAGAAGCGCAGTTTTACTATGATTATTTTTTTAAATTAGCCGCAAGTCTCTTTGTCTCATGTAACCACGAGTCGCATTTAACTGCATTAAACATGAGGAAAGTTGAACAATTTAGGGAATGTTAGGAAGTGAAGCATAAATGACATGTTAAGACTTCAGAACGTCAGGGGACCGATTTTTGAGTGTCGACCGCTCGAATTTTCATTCGACATCTGTCAAAACTTCATAGTTTTTTGACAGATCTCGAGTGAAAAGTCGAGCGTTCGACACTCAAAAATCGGGCCCCAGCTCTGATTCAAGCCACCTTATATCCTTTGATCTTAAATAAGAGAATTTGCATGTTTATAGGAGATTCACCCGAGGCGACAGCGCCGTCCCCTTAGTGTAATTGGTTGCTCAGAAACTGGCGCTAGACATGGCACTATTCTGCTAACATAAAGGTTAAACTGACACCGGAGGTATTACACGTAAGTGAAGTATGTACTTACACGTAAAGTAACATACGTATGGACTCATTTGACAGCTATTTGACATGCATCCTACTGGGGATTTTATTAATCTCATAACTTATATTTAGAAAACACATCGTTATGGAAATTAGGTATTTTTTAAAACAGTCGCAGTACTTGCATATTAGTATGAATAGTATAATTAGGTGTCTTTACTGTTAAATCCATTCAAATGAACCTTGTGAAATGTTTTTTCAATCTATTAGTATAAAGAACTACCTGTAAGTTTACCTAATCTTTGGATTGTTAATTTATATTGTATCATTTGGACTCCGCAGACTCGGCTATTAACTGAAACTGAAGATAATTATGACTAATAAGTTTCGATTCCTATATTTATAAACCAAACTTTTTAATCCAATCAACTTGCTCTCGTTAGTAAACGATTCTTTTTAATGAATTCACTAATAATAACGATGTTTTTTTGTAAAACTCTACAATTTATTTTCATTTAGATTTTTATAACTGTTAAGCTTTTTCTTTTAACTTTGGCACGTCCTTGTAATTGCATATTTTTCCTTATTTGGCAAATCTTACACGAAATACACTTTAAATATAAGTAAGTACAAATCATTACTTAGTTCAAATTCATAAATATGTATATCAATTTTAAACATTGACAGGAAGACCACATAGAAAATTTTATTTATACATTCAGTTGCTGAATTACTACTTTTGATATATAGAGATCAAATTCAAAACGTGTAACGAAGTAAGATTATTTAAAACCGTACACCTAAATACCTCGATACGAAGACAGTTGTGGTAATACATACGTATCTACAGATTAAGTATTGTCCTAGATAATATTACAAAGTACTTAATCACCGGGATCAGTACCTACGGTTTCTCAAGGTATCCGGGCGTATCCGACAGGTTTTAACCTCGTATTCCTGAGATCTTGACCACTATAAAAATTATTAACAAAGAATATTTTCATGCAGACTTTTGTTGTATTAGGTCGCTTCTTTCTTTTAACGAAGTTATTCGTTTTTTTTCGTTTTTCTTTGTGTATGGACTCAAGGGATTCCGCGGTGTTTTAGTACTACTACAGTACCCTTACAATGTTTGCTTTGCATTACCGTACCTACTCGCTAGCGACTGCATAAACGATTTAGTATGGAAAAAAGTACAGCGCCTCTGGCGGTTACGCATTAGAACTAAGAAAAAAAAATTAAAAAGTGAAAATAAAATGTAGAATCGCCATACTAAATCGTTTACGCAGTCGCTATAGCGAGTACCTACGGTAATGCAACCATTGTAAACTCATGGTAAGGATACAGGGCGACAACGTCACGAACAATAGAGCTTATTGGACTCAGTTATCTTATCATCAATTCATCACACATAACAATAATTTAAAAATATATTGTAAATGTGAAATCTAGTTTACTTCAAAATAACATACAAATAAGTCACTATAAAAAAATATACATAGGAATACGCAGTTAAAATCCGTATTGTCCATGCACCCGTACATCACGATTCAGCTACAGATATGCTTTATTTTTATTTGATCAAAAATATAAATGATATAAGTTGAATTGATCGCAATTTACTTAAAGATAAAGGACTTATAAATAAATTCAGCATAATAGGTACTGCATAGGTACCTCTGTTTCGGTACCTCTTATTTGAATTACTCATTTAAATCTAATTCAAATGACTAGAGATTTTACAAATATAATTAAGTAGGTAACTATATAATAAGTTAAATAATCATGATAGTGATATGTACATACATAATAGCGACATAATAACGAACGATGTTCTAATATGCTTTGTTAAACAAAGATAATGTTGGGCTTATAAATAATCTGATATAAGTTACCTATGTAGTCATGTACTACATCTATAAGTCAAGCCTAGCTACTATACTGTTCGAAACATCAATCACATTGACCCAAAGTTGATTTAATCGAGATTGGTTAAATCCATCAGGTAATTAATTTACTTTAAAGTTCTAAGACTAATGAGCACAATATTTAACACGACATTTCGGAAATGGAATTGTTTTCACTAAACTTAACTGTTAATATTAAACTTAAGGCTGCGAGTGCTCGGCAATGAAGAGCTAGTCGCAAGCAGTCGCTCGGTCTCATCGCACAGATCGCTAGCAGAATACCTATTTCTTTTCATATTACTTATTTTTGCGTCTTGCCTCTCCAGTTTTTTCACTTCGGGCTGTATATCAATGTCTTTGACGCTCCCGCTGGGGCTTCTGTTGAATTCTAGCTTTTCACTGGCTGTGCTCGACGGGGTTTGGCTTCCGTTCTCGGACTCTACGATTTGTTCGAGCGTGCTGGGTCGGCGTCCCCGCGTGTCGTAGTAGTCGACCGCGGCCGGCACCGGGGCCAGCGTCGTCACCGGCTCCAAGCCTAGCAGAAGCATCACTGTCGCTGGATGCTCCAGAATATATTGCGTGATGGAATGGAGGAAGGGTTCCGTCTGCGTGCTCCGATGAACTTTCAGGCGCTCTGGTGAGATCGGCCGCTCTTGCTGTTTAAAATTAATTGCGTTATTTTAAACTCATTCATGAACAGCTCCGCTATAGTTTCACAAATATCAAGCGTGCTATATTTACCTGATCCCAGTAAAATACATCTGGAGGATGGCTACAGCTGCGAGCCAGAGGATTAGGAGGCGTATTCCACTGTAGATTAGGATTAGAATGCGCCGAATGCCACCCGGCCGGCGCTGCCGTCATTTCCTGCAACGCTTGTATTGCATGCCGTACCTGTGTAGCAAAACATAACTAGGCACATTGAACCACTGATAAAACAGGACAAAAATAAAACGATTTGCTTTTGTTATCAAATGATACCCTTATCTAATATCAATTCCTTGTCTCGTCGTTTATCATAAAATGGGTCAACATATAGTTAATGGTGAGATGACATCATTGTTTGACTTGCCTCCATGCTGAGCGCTGCGACGTCATGATGCAAGCTTGATACCTGCGTGTCGAGTCTATCTACAGAGGACCGCGTGTTGTACACTTCTAAATTTAATCCCTCCAATGAATCCGCTTTCGTAATTTTAGGTGTTACAACAGAACGCTGTCTTTCTATTCTCTCCCGCAATTCCCTGTGCGTAAGTCGCTGCCCGTCTGGTCTGGAACATGTAAAAATACTTAATGTGAAAATAATTTTACCAAAACACTATTGTTCTAACTAGTACAAGTGCTCTGCACTCAGAGAATTAACTTAGTGGTACCTAAATCAGAATTTCCATTTGAAATTGAATGGATTTTAGTGTGGAATTAATTTTCTAATTCTATTTACGGAATTCGGTTATAATACGTTTGGCATGTACCTTTATCTGGATTAGCTTAACCAGAGGCACATTAATTAACTGGATTTAACTGTTGGAACAGCTTTGATCATTTCAGATAATGGCTACCTACATTTTGATATAGCACAGCGCAAGTAATTTTGCCTGTCGATACGAAATCATGAGTTGTGAATTTAATAGGATTTGCAACTGTGGAATTACTCGGTTTTGGTGTTTGCAACTATCAATGTGACTGGTTATCACTGGAGTTTCGGCTGAGTATGCGAGTATGAAAGAGGTGGAAAAATTAGTTAACTAATTTAAAATATCTTCTTAATTTTTTTTAGCTACATAAAATAAATAAAAATAAATAAAATAAATATTTGTGGACAATCTTACACAAATCAACCTAGTCCCAAACTAAGCAAAGCTTGTACTATGGGTACCTATACTTAATTAGTTTTAGCGACAACTACCTGAATTTAAGATGGCGAGGACTGTTCGTAAGGCTAGGAGGTGGCGGTTTTATTTTAGGGGAGAGGCCCGCTTCTTCCGCGATGTTTTCATCGTCTTCTGATATGGAGGGCAGCGTGAGTGAAGGATGCCCATTGCCATCCGATTCTTGCTCTGCCTCGTAACCCTCTCGCAAGTTATACGTCAAATCGTGGTGGATGTCTTGGATAAACTCTTGTTGGTATTCCGGATAGAGCCGTAGTACTTCTGCTAAGCCGTTCATAGCTATACACTTCAAGTCACAATATGTAAGAGCCTGAAATATAAAACATTACACGTCAACGCAGGGGAGATAAGATAGATATAAAACTATAGGTACATCTAGAGTGATCACTGTAATAAAACTGTAGTTACACCTTAACATCGCTGCTAGATTTCACGATCACCGAATCCTGGTTGTTATTCTGAGACTGTCCCATATTGTATGCATGCAAATGGGTATTCATATCACAGCCGACCAAATCTCCCTTGCCTGTTTATGGAAAAAAAAACAATTTGTGAATATTGGAATGTAATAAAGCAACAGCAGATCAATTCATTAATACTGAGCACTGACCTAGAATCGCGACGACCATCTCATTCTGCATTACTTCCATTGAACCGTTGCAAATGTAATAAATGTAAGCGAGGGCGTCTCCTTTATGGACGAGATACTCGCCAGGAGCGCAAAAGTTGTTACGAATGTGCAACGATAGTAACTTTAAGCATCCTTGGGACGCCGACTCGAATATTGGAAGCGATAGTATTTCTCGGTGCAAATGTAATGAAACGTCGCCTCTCAGCTCCTCGGGAAACTCCTTTAGAGTCTAAAAAATGAAACAAATACTATAACAAGCTTTATGCGAATTATACTCACTTCGTTTACGACTTCAAAGCGACTGGGCAGTGGCATTAAATTTACATCCATCTCTCAAACTGGCTTGATATTTGTCGAGGAAAAATGAAATTCTGGCGTAGGAAAAAACTGTTTAATCCTTTTATAAGACGTCGACATCCTTGAGATCCCTAAAAACGTTAATGTCCGTCCTTTAAGGGAATTATCAAGGATTATGCCAGAGATCTATTTTGGTTCGTCGCTTGCAATAGCAGTCGCATTTAAATGTGTTTCGCGCACTCGCTTCCACGGGCGTCAAGCTAGTATCAGAATGAGCGCCAAAATTATATTGAACTGAGATGGAGATGTGAAAGAGTTGATCGAGCTTATTCCAGAACAGTATGGGGTTCTTCAAGAAAGGAGTGTATACATTTTAACGGAAACTCTGATGTTGCAAGCGTCCATAGGCTGCGGTGACCATTTCCATCAGGCGGGCCTTACGCTTGCTGTACTGACGTTGTATAAAGCCGACCAAGTGCGTGTCGGAATTCGCATATTTAGGGTTCCGAACCAACAGCAAAAGTTTTATTTAATAGGAACAAAGGAAATTTCAAGCAAAACAACTGATTTATCAATAAGTTAGTATTTGTTGGTAAAATATACGTAAATAGATATAATAAGCATTATCAGCCAATTTCAAGTTCATAGGTCAATGGAAAGTTAAAAAAACTTCATGACAGACGACGGATGGACGGAGGGACGCATGAGTGACAGTAATAGGGCTCCATTTGGACCCTTTGGGGTACGGAACCCTAAAAACTGAAGCGGTTGTTTTTTATGTTATACGTGGCAAATGAGCAAACGGGATCGCCTGATAAACGATTACCTACAGTCGCCCAATAGACACCTGCAACATCAAAGAAGTCACGCCCTTTTCTTGAAATTTAAATATTATACGCCGCAGATGGAATTTGAACCCACGACCTCTGGAATCCGTCCATTACTCTTAACCAACTGAGCTACCGTGGGTATCCCTTGTGGTGGTGAATCTTTCAATCATTACACTCTGCTAATTAGTAATTAAGCCTTAGGGGGGCTCGTAGTGATTTCTGCCGTGAAGTTATATTAACAACTTCAGAATTTTTCACTTTCTTTGAAAATTATAATTTCGCTAGCGGGCGCATGCGCTTGGTAATATTTAAGTTGTGTCGTTAACCCGTTGCGTCCTTGTTATGTGCCCGGATAGATATCCGGAATCTCCGGGCTCGGAAAATGACGTAACTCCGACCTACCTGCCGACGGACATACCTCGTGAATATCAATCCCATGGTTGAGCGACCACATTGTCTGGAAGTAGTCTTGCATTCGCTGCTTCAGTTCTTTCGGGACTTGATTGATGGAGAGGAAATCCTTCAAGTCGCGCCACTTGCACTGGTACATGGAGCGGCGGGAATACATTCTTTGTATGATGGCGGTTACGTTACCGAACACGACAGCGTGCATTAGTGCTACAGGGTGGAGAAAAGGTTGTTGTTAAAACCAATATAAAACATTAACTTAAAAACTAATATATATATATATAAATTTCAAAAATTTAAAACAATAGCACATTACTTAACAAGGGCGGTGAAACAAAGAATGTCTCAGATCGCAGGCATTTGACGCCCGAGCCGAAGGCAAGGGCGATAAATATGCGATCTGAGGCTTTCTTTATTACCGCCCGTGTTAAGTACAACATTTTATGTCACCCCCCCAGGCCAGGAAGTGGAATTTCCCGCGCGCGGAGCCTGCGGTAATTGCCGGTTTATGGCCAGGTGTGACATAAATATATTTTTATTTTTATTTTTATTTATTTTACACTTTTTAGTGAATCATTACCAGAGTGCAATCAAATGAGCTCGTAACAATTCTAATGAGCTCAAACAGGGCTAAGCTGTTTTATTACGGAATTTTATTCCGTTGCCTACTTTCCGGCTTCATTAACCAGATCAGATTGATGGTTACATTACACGAAGACCATTTATATTGGCTTCGTCATAGTCGCTTCAGTATCTTGATCGAAATATCTTAGTGCCACCCATGAAACTTTAGGAGTTTTGAATGATCATCGGTCATTTTCATCAGTTCTCGTTCACTAAGTGCTATTAAGGCGAGGTTCTTCCATTGCAAATGTCCCGCTCTAACACGCGTGAGTTTGCAATTGACCATCCCACTCTCTACGGAACTGTGCGCGTAATTTTCGTAAATTTTTAGTACATTTCTGGGTGAGAAAAATACATGGCTTACTATATTAACAATATTAATCCCGACATCCTTCATACCATCAAATACGTTTATTTTAGTATTATTTTCTACTCATCATGTTACCTAAGATTGAAATAAAATGAGTTTTAAGATAGAAAATAGAGGTATGTTTGGAATTTTTTTCTATCGAACAAAGTTTTGCAAATTGTGTAACGGACATCCGACGGCACTAGATAAAGGTCTCAAATATAACATCGTATTTTTTTACATTTTTAATATGTAGTATTTCGAAATAAAACCGTTTACCAAATCAGATTTTTACTATAACCCGGCCTTAAAGAAAATGCTTGATTTCTTACTAAAAATACTAATATCGCTATAGGGTGACACCACCAATTATGGACACTTTAAGAACAAGCACCAATAATGGACACGTCAACCCTTATTCAATGATCATACGGTTTTAAATTGATTGTTTTGTAAAAAAATGAATGACTCTTATTTTCTTTTATCTTCATAAGAGTTAATGTACATCATTGGGCGTTGTCCATTATTGGTGGTGTCACCCTATGTTTCCCTTGATTTTTTGAGGAGTTCCCTTAATTCGGTAATTCCTAATGGTATTCATCATCAGAACTGGATTCTGGTAACAACGGGACCAACCTTGAAGTATACAGGCCGTCCCAAGACTATGGAACATCAAGGGAAATTACCTTGAATATTATAGATGGAAGGTTTTTTAAAAGAAGACATTATTTTAATTTGGAGAACAATTTAAACTGCGTTCATACATTTTTAAATAATTACATGGTTGAACCGGGAATCGAACCCGCTACACGAGAAAAAAAATTGTGTTGTTAGAATTCATGGTCTTCCTTTTATTTCTGACACTATGTTATTTAGCAAAAAATAATCCTTATGATGAAGCTACAGGGTATTTTTTTTTCTCGTGTAGCGGGTTCGATTCCCGGTTCAATCATGTACATAATTATTTAAAAATCTATGAATGCAGTTAAATTGTTTTTTAAATTAAAATAATGTCTTCTTTCAGCAAAATATCCTATCTACGATATTTAAGGTACTTTCCCTTGATGTCCCACCATAGCCTTGGGACACCCTGTATGTTTTTAAACAAAGAAAACCAAAATTAAATCGGGTCATAAATGACGGAGTTCTGAGGTAACACACATGAAAAAAAGAACATTCAACTGAATTGAGAACCTCCTCTTTTTTTTGAAGTAACTAAGTCTAACAATTTACTTGTCAGCTTTTCCCCCTTTCAACAAGGCTTTTGCCTATCTCTATATAGAGATTTGTACTTATGTCTATAGATAGAGGTCTTATTTGGAAAACGAGCAATTTGCCTATAAATATATACGAGTAGACATATTTTAGCATTGCTCAAAAATTACAAATTCAGATTGAAAGGGATTGAGACTCAGCGAGACCGCTGATTTTCAGTCTCTACCCATAGCCTTACAACTGTCTTAAATCTGATGGCAAGTAGTTAAACGAGTTCGCTTGTAGTTGTTAGCTGGCAGTCACATTCGAAATTTCACATATGAAAACGTCAAAAGTCTTTATTACAAGGGAATAGGAACTTTGAAATCTTCATATGTCAAGCTACTTTTGATGCAGACTGTACCTACGCCAAATCTTCAGTTTAGATGCTAGAGCAGATCTCGGGCTCCTTAGAATACAACCAAAGTGACACCACAAGGTGACACCAATGCGAGACTACACCAAAACACGCATAAAAATAGATAGGAGTGAAAGCAACTATGTATGTAAGCGTAAGCAGTTTATTGTACACACAATAACAAGTTAAAGCGTATCTAAACACGTCACACAAGATCGAAGTACAAAGGCAGTGACGTAGCTAAGTGACCAAGGGCCCTGGGGCAAAAAAAATGGGGGCTCCTAAACTAAACTGTTTAGGTTTTATCAATATACATATTTCCATATTTTGAAAATGCATGGGAATTCCTCACAACTTAAAATAGCAGTTGAAACTTGTCGGGAAAATCTCTGTAGTTTTTCAAATGAGTTTTATAACCTAAATATTATTCAGATTTCGAAGGAGGGAGAATTTATCGCTTGTTCAATAATAAGTTTGCCAATCTTATTTTGTGGGCCCCCAGGGCTTGGGGGCCTTGGGGCATCCTCTTGTAGCTACGCCACTGTACAAAGGCGAATTATACAGTCAGTGTGTAAGTGCTAAGCTTAAGCCACACAGAGAGCGGGCGGGCGGCAGCGGCGCGGGCGCGGGCGGCAGCCGCCACCGCCAAAAGCAGCTCCCGCGCCGCCACCGCCCGCCCGCTCTCTGTGTGGCTTAAGCTTTACCTCCAATGAGCATAGTGAGTATGCTAAAAACTTTCTCAGGCAAAGTGTTGGCAGAGACATTCCCGAACCCGACGCTTGTGAGTGACGAACACGTGAAGTAAAGCGCAGTGACGTAGCTCTCACTGTGCGAAATCTCTGGCACTGGCACTTTCAGCCGCTCCGCCAAATTGTTTATCCACCCTGTATAACGAGAAAACCGATTACACGCGTTAAAAATAACCTCCACGTAGGTACATTTGCGCTTTGGGTTAATCGAAAATTAACCTGTTCAGAATCAACATGAGTATTTATGGTTTCGTATTAATAGGGGTTACGGTCTTAGAAAGTTTAAGTAGTACCTATAGGTAGTATTCAGAACCAGTCACTAAGAAAAATTGAAACGCGTTCACTAGTGGTGGCGAAGTGATTTAAAATACGATACCAAAGTCAGTTATTTGTTGTTCAATTTAGACATATTAGGCATTATTAGGTTCGGAAAATATACCTTTGCCTCAAGGAATAAACTCGGCGATGGTTTGGTAAACCAGTGGTACGTACCAGGTTCGAATCTCACTATGTTATTTTATTAACGGCATTTCAGATATTTAATAGTTGATGGTAATATAGGTAGGTACATAAAAAATATTAACTGTTCAGAGTTTACATTTACAATTAGCAGCATAAAACGCAAACCCGGAGTCAAAATTAAGTCATAAAATATAATCAAAGTTAAACAAAGTTAACTAAATTGATTTACGCAAATTTAAAGTTATTATCAAAGCGTAATTAAGCGATATTTTGGTAACAAAATACGAGTTAATGATGGCAAAACCCTCGCAAGGTGACGGCTACGTATTTAATATTAATTCGAAGTTAATTAAGAATTATGACATTAAGTAGCTGAATGCAGCAAAAATTTTCCCAATTTCGCAAAGAGATTGTAAATAACACTCTTCCCTTTCCAGTGGCGAGTAAACTAATTTTATAGCTTACTTTATGAAATAAAAGCGGTAGGTATTTATTCTACGGAGGAAATGTCTTAAACAGTACCTAATGTTCGAAAAGCTAAAAGTTAAGGTTTAAATTTTTAAGTTACTTTTTTCTCACTGCACCCACATTTGCTAGTTTCTGTTTGGCCCTCCGGTTGACTGGTAGAGAATGCCTCATGCCCGTTGTACTTATATTGTTTGTGCGATAAAGTTTAAATAAATAAATACCTAAATCCCAGCTCTCATTCCTATGATGTTCAATTTCCTTTTCGGCGATGATGAACCAGATGCAAGCGAGCCAGTGAGCGACGAGCGAGAAAGACAGCATCAGAAGAGTTAGAATGAGCGCAGAATACTGCGAGTAACGGTCCATCTTCTGCAATAACCTCGCTAAACGGAGCAGTCTCGTCAGCTTCACTAAATGCACGTTCCCGTGAGTTGATTCCTGCAACACACGAGTAGTTAAACTAATGTTTGCGCCCTAGTTACGCTTACAAACGCTTTAAATCAAGTTACATTGTAATACTCAAACGTGACCGACTCGACCAGGCGTGAAACGACCCAGAGGAGTTCTCAGTTTAAACGATAATTAATTAAAATAACAACGCTTAAATTAATTAGTTTGCTGGGCGAGTCAGCTTACCGCGCCGCTGTACACGTCGGACGCGTAAAGTAGGTCAAAGGGTAGCGCGGCCAGGAGATCCACCACGAACCACGACCTTATATAATTAAGAGCTATTGCCTTAGAATCCGACACCACCTCGCCTTTTTTGCTTACAAAAGTTGTTCTAAAGTTAAGTACTATATCTGAAACATAATCAACGATTTTATATGGCTCTTGAAAGTTTCAATTAAGATTAACTAGGTTGCAAAGAATATATCATACCGACAATAAATAAAGCCTCGACCACAACGTCACTGGTGACGCTGATCCTGGGGTGACCTTCGTCAACGAAGCTGGCATTGTACGGCACTACGACCGCAACGTAGAACGTCGCTATAAGTATCAGCCAGTCCCAGAATGTTTTGAACACGCCATAATGTGATATTATAAATTTAGACTTTTTAATTGCGGACGTTTTGTACTCGGGCAGCGGCGGGTCGGATGAGTGAAGCAGGTTCTGAAAGGATAAGCACATTTCCATTGTGTGATATTGACTGGAGCATAGGAGGCTTAATTTGAAACAGGTACTTCAAAGTTACCTTACTAACATTGTTAAGTTTAATTTTGCTCTTCGTTTTTTCCGGTTTATAGTGTCCTGAAAGCTGATAAAGGACCGCTCTAGATCGCCGCCTGCCCATGTTGGCGGGCGACGGCGCTTCTGGGTCCAAATTGCCATTCGGGTCTGGAAGTAGGCAACTAGATTCAGCGCGGAACCGGGCGCCCAAGAGTGCCGCTGCGGGTACAAATGGGGATAACGCTAGAGTGACCACGCCAGCCGAAGGCCGCACCGCGGCTCCTGTACGCATAAACCACCCTGTTACTGTCTTCGCAATACTCGACCATCACTAACAAAGTAAGCGGACTCTATATGACCATTACGCCATCCAGGGTTCTCATCGAAAAATAAAATCTGACTCTAGAAAGAAAATTCGCGAAAATATTCACAAGCTTGAAGGATAACCGTAATCCGTATGTTAAATTGGAAGAAGTTATTTTCAATAAAAATATCGTTTCATGCGTTTGTAGCTTGAAACGTTTCGGTTCATAAACATATTTGCGGAATATAATGTTGTTACTTTCATCATTTTATCGATTTACTTACCTACAGTAAAAATAAGTGTATATTTATGTCGGCACTTTCCCTCGTAAAAAGGAATTTTCTTTCTAGATATTTATTACGAAAACCCTGTAATGGAACATGTCGCCAGCGAAGCTGATGAAGACGATAGTTAGAAATCACTGACAAATAAAACTAATATTATGAACTACTTTATTACAGATTAAAATTAACTGTGTGGTCATAAAATTAGCCCAATAAAGTATGTGTAATAAATAAGTATGCGTAAATAATAGCCTCATGTGATAAAGCCAAACGTTCAGAAAGGTACAAGAATTATCATGCAAATATTTTATAGCTTAACTACGTTGATAGTACCATTAATGAAGTTTTCATGAACATAATTTATGCTTCATGCACTGGGATAGTAATATAAACATTTATTTTCTATTCATTTCGGTACCTATTTTACTCAAACAATACTATAACTCGTTAATATTTTGAATTTAATAATTGTGTTAATATTTCAGCAATGCTATGGTTAAGGATAATGGTAAAAGCGGAATATAGCATGAATTTAAACATAGGTACTAAGTTATTCAATTATACTTTATACACGAGCAGAAAATTACTAGATAAGTAGGCATCTAATGTATAATATGCTGAAAACAAAAGGTTAGTAAAGCTATTTATGATTTAAACTGCAGAACGTCAAAATGCGGTATTTGCCTGTACTGGCGACATACATGAATTAGATACATAACATTGAAAAAAGATTACGATATATCATAAAATAGAAAGACAGGGTGGTTTCAAATGAGACACGAAACAACTTACATAATAAAATATTAATGTGTGTGTGTGTTTTATGTCAATCAGACAATCAAAATCTCATAGAGCAAATTACCAACTAAAAGTTGATACCCATAGATTTAAAACGGGTATTAGGCGCCTTAAACTATCCAAAGGGCTAAGTACTACTACTACAGGTTACCTACTGCTAAAAAGTAAAACAATAATGTGTAATTTATATGCCGTTTATAAATTGATATCTTATTGGCAAACCTACTACTGTTTTCTTTCATCTAATAAAAGTTTAGTTATAAAGTTATAAAACAATCAAAGAGAAGAAAAGTTTATTGAAAAGTCTAGTGGCACGCCGACTTGTGCTTCGCTACGGCTACTCTAACTACGAACTAGATCTAGAACTACGTAATACACTTCAAATTGAACTTTACCGTGCGGTGATGCTCAAATTGCTCAACTCGCTACGGCCAACGGGACTCTATGGGAGGCTCAAGCTAACGCTATCAACCCATAGCACTAGAACACGTGCCGAGCACAGGTTATCATCGCAAATGCACAACCGTCAACAATTTTACTCAGAAGTATTTTATTTACAAACGCCTCACAACAAAGGGACGAGAAAAAGGAAATGGTTTCACGGTTAAATCTTTGTAGCTTGCAGTTTCTTTATAATGTTCTCAAGAAAAATGTCGAGGGTACTCACCGCTGTCGAACTCCTCATTAGTGGTCATGGCGGCCATTTTTGTGTTAGTGATGTCCTTGAACGAGGCGAGGAATAAAACCACTTCCCGTTTCTCATTCTTAATTGGCACAATGTCGAGTAAACACCAAAAAGGAGACCCTGTCAACAGAAATAAATGGTAATTTTACTTTAAGTACTGTTTACTTTAAATCCAAATATAACGCGTGTCGCTGCATTAACTACTCGTACTCGGTACTTATACGTAAAGACCGAGCGAGAGTCAGTCCGTCACAGTCACACTAAACAAGATCATCGAGAGCTTAAACTGAGATCTATAATGAATATCATTTACATCATTTTCATATCTAGATTATTGCATATGTCTAAGAAATGTGAGCTTTCTTGCATTCATCTCAGTCATTAAAGTAGCTACGTCGAACAGTTTCCCAGCTGTACGCAGAACGCGAAGCACCAGCTTGTAAAAGTTTAATTTTGTCGAATGGAATCGTAAACCCCTTATTGGTTTTTGTTTACGATTGCGGCGTGGACGAAGCTTTGCATAGCTATAAGGTACCACAAGAATCCAGTCTGGTTTAGTCTTTTTCACGAGCTGGAAAGTGTATTCCTGACACTCATTAGGGAATTTTATTTCCCTCGTTAAAAAAAGTAATGAAACTGACGATGTCAAAGAGAAAGGTTCGTAATTTTATAAATTGCTTCTCTCATCAGACCTAAATCAAACATCCAAAGGTACCTTTTGAAGTGGAAATCAAAAGTAGCCTTGACTCATGATACGTGCGTTTTTAATTGATCTGAATCAATAAGTAATCAGGACGCGTGAATAAGTAGTCAGGAATTGTGAGCTCATATATTCATGTGAAAATTTATTTCAGGAATAAAAACAAGTGGACGCTTACGGTGAAAGCCGAAGTTGAGTGAGCATTACGTGAACATGGCGCGTAGGCAATAAGTAAAGGAGTGCTGAATGAATTGGTGAATACTGAAATTTCTGAAATTCGAGCATAAAATTGTATTTATGTTAGGAGTAATGTTCCGTGTTTCTGCAGACTGCAGACCACATAAAATATAGGACCAATTAAGTTTAATTGTTCTTTCATGAAGAATAGTCAATCATCGAAATTGCTGGAAAATATAAAACTATCGTATAGCAGGAAATCCGATTTTACAAAAGTATTTTTACTTTAATGGCAGTTGAAAAATTTTCATGTTTTATTTGAGTTGCGGCTAAGCTCAGAGATCTTTGTAAGTTTTTACTTAAGGCGGAAAGTTCAAGGGGATTATGACGCATTTAAGGGCTCAACTGGTCGTTACAGCCCGCTTCCCGAATGTAGGTTACTCATGTTATCTTGTTTTTCCCTTTAATATAAACGAGGATAGCGTGAGCTTCCACCGTGGGTACCCATGTACCGGCCAGTGAAAAAGAGGCTCATAAATATGTTGTTAACGTAAGGAACACGACACATTTCCTGAAAGCTTTAAGTTGTTTCCGGACTGTTAATATGTAGGACTAAAACACTATACCATTTTTCTTATAAAATATTAGTTCTAGTTTGAGTTCATGTTTGGAGTCTAGCGCTGCGTCGATCTCTTGCCGGTGTTCGTCACTTGTGTCCGCTCCGTGGAGGAACTTGCACGCGCAGCCCTATAAAGAAATGTTATAATCAAACTAACTGTAATATGATGAATGTTTTAGTAACGCGAAATGAATCACGCAAATAATAATAATAGATTAATTATTACGGTCATTGTTTTCTAACTGCTGATTTCATTTTGCTGCTACGAGCTCTAGAATGGCTTCAAAAAGTTCTAACACAAAGTTAATAATTAAATATGCATACATGATGTTATATACATACATGATTACATATTCAATGATTACATAGTAATGCGTATATGCGTTAGTAAAATTAATGTATTGGGTCATAAACACTTGAAAAAACAAAAGTCTCCCTCCTGTGGTCAATAGTTAACGGCTTATGAGCATGTAAGTTATGATTTTATTACATGGATTTATAGAACCGGAGACGCCGTTTATGCAGGTTACGAAACCAATCCAAAATTAAGCTTTGTAACCCTTAACTTTTGATATGTCCACAGGTAAGACGCGAACCTAAATCTGTTTATGACCTATTATCATGATATTAATAAGTGTGGGATCCACGCGATGCGCGATTTACACGGTGCAAGATCTTGCCTGCAATTTTCATAAAATTGCGGTGCTGAGGGCTACTGAGATGGAAGGAGAATGATCCATCGCTGCAATGTAAAAATCGCATGCAATTTCTTGCACCGTGTAAATGGGTCTTAAAGGTAAAAGTTACCTTCTGCATGATGTGTGCTCGCGCCCACCCCGTCAGGTCGCAGAATCCGTCCGAGCAGTACACGATCGGATATGACGGCACTTGTGCGTTGCCCAGCACGAAGTTGCTGTCTGTCGAAGAAAGGAAAATATCATAACTAGGTACTTTTAACCTCTGTACGTGCCACTATATAGTTCAAGGAACGAAGGAAAACTTGGCGGAAATTATATACATATTCATCCTAGCGAAAAAGTGAAGAACATTTTATGCAGACATTTTTGTGAAGATTTGTTGAACATATAGTGTATCTCTACCCTTTTCATAGCGGGCAACACTCTATTATCTGTGACGTGACCGTAGCTCTGTATCCGGTTCCTATTTTGTCTTTTGTCAATCATGGCTCCATGAAAACGTGCCTATTTTTATCATTCGTTTTTATCGTTTATTTACTTCAAGAATGTGAATATTATGTAACACGACGATACTAATGTGTTAGGTACTTTAATTGTGGGCAAATTAATATCAGTGGAACAAAATTTATTTTATTTCGACATCAACTCCAGCAACGTGACCTCTCCGTGACCTGCTACATCTTTTTTCAATTACTGCTCAACAAGATTTCTTATATGAGTTATTATGTAAGAACATTTTTTGTTATGGGGTACCATTTACGAGTTTTTTTACGAAAATCTAAATACTACTCTACCCGTTAGCTCCACCCCCATCCACCAGTACTATCAGTATGTTGTTTAGGACATCTTTATCGTTCAATTCATATCGTTCAATCGACAAAGACGCTGTCTACTCCTTCTGTTTGCATATTAGATTGTGTATTCCATCGCATACGTTAGAATAGGTTGTGGGCAACTGTGCATTAAAACACTATTCACGAAACGTTTTATTTTATTATTATAGTATTTTATGCAACTGGTGTATTATCGGTGTATTAAAATTATTTCTTTAGGTATCCTAGACGTTTTACAAAACCCACGCCACCCAAGCTCCCGGAGGCTCTTATGTTTGCTAGGTTTGGTTTTGTTTTATATACCATACTTAGTTTATATGGAGTAGTTAGTACCAGTTGTTTTCGAAGGTAGACGATTCATCAGGTATGTAGCACTTGAATTTAAACTTTCGTGAGACATGTTATAACTTTATTTTACTAAACGGTGTGCAATCAGCGCGGGTCGCAGACGCACTCATCCTGATGAAGAACTCCCGAAGAGTTCGAAACATGTCGCCCGAAGTGACAATTAATACGTGAGTTTTAACCGTTTAGTAAAATAAAGGTATGTAGCAGTTAGGACAGCTTCTCCCCACATTTCTTTATATTTAGACCAGATTGAAACAACAACGCTCTTGCTTTTTCTATTAATGAGCGATTTAGCCGCCCAGATTTGCCATTTAATTGCGGGCTGTGAGGGGTTGTAAAGTTTAATTTAATACCTTTTCGATGACGTCAAGTTTTAAAATCTTTTTCAGTGTATTCACCACCATTGTCACACCTCAGCTTTTTAACTTTCATGTCTATAATTCTCTTTCTGCTTCATTAATGTATTGTTTTATTAATTCAGGAACTTCAAACTTATTATTTATCAAGTATACTCGTACTATTGTGAAATAAGTATAGTCATCTCAAACTGTAAGAATGTATGTTATTTCATCCCATGTTGTTTGTTCAACATAGCAGACATCAGTGAGTAGTATTTCAAGAGGTATTGTTGCCCTTGTGCTTTCTGTATTAAATGGTTTTCTCGTTTGTTTTGCCATGACATACTTCACATAAATGATCTTCATGTTTGTGGTTTTCGTTAGGTATGTAGCCGTCAGCCATCTTTTTAAAGTTTTTAATTGCTTTCTTTCCTGGGTGTCTCATGTTAATATGCCAGCTTTCTTCCGCACACAGCTGAATTTTTCTCATGCTTAATTTTCCTGTGTATAAACTGAATTCGTTCTTCTTCCCAAACAGTGTGAGGTCTTCTTTACAAATGTTGACGGTGTCCTTTGAAAATATTATAGAACCACCGTTATTCGTAATCTCATTGAGTGACATAAGGTTTCGTGATATATCTGGTACATATAGCGTGTTTTTCAGTACACATAGGTCTCCTAGGTCTCCTTGGACAGTCCCAACACCTTTGGATAGTATTTTAGCTTCACTCCTGAAGTTCTTTAAGGTTTCCAGGTTATTATAGTCATGTGCGCCGAGCATCCCGAGTCTACTATGAACTCAAGTTGATTAGAGCTTGTATTATTTTCATAGCTTGATAGGAAAGCTACTCCACCAGGTAGTTTGTATTTGTTTTTATTTGAATCATTGAAGAAACACTTATCAGGGATGATTATACGTTTTGCAGATACCGCATTGTTTCGACCTGCAGTCTTTTGCTTTGTGCCCCTTCTTATTACATTTTAGGCATTGTATTAGCTTTGAATGCTATTGATGAAGTTGAAGGTTGACCGTTCTTTCTATTTTATTCCAACAGCAGGCGCTTCTTAAGGTAAGATAGTGTTTTTTCAATTGAGGATTCCCACGCAGTAATAAAATTGTTGTAGGACTCAGGAAGAGTGGATAATATTTTTGATATTACCATATCTTCTTCGATTTTACTGCCTAATTTGGATAGGCGATATGTTATATGCTATCCATTTCGGACAGAAACTCGATCTGTTATATTCTGTATAAAGTACTGTTTATGTAGTACCTGATATTTATATTGTAGTTGAAGAAATCTTTCATCGTGCAGTACGATGCAAGATTTGTTTCGTTATTCTTGCCCGTCATAGATGTCACAGAACATTTTATACATTTGCAGTGGTTTCGTATGTTAGAATATATTGTAGATGCTTTCCGTCTATAGTTGAGATTATTAGGACTTGGCCCTGATCATCCAGCTTTTCATCGAATGTTTTTGTTTGGTCATCTTTATTTTCGGGTTTAGTTAAGTCTAACAAACCTTTTGCTCGTAAAAATATTGTGATCCCGAACTTCCAGCCACGGTAAGATTCAGCGCAGGTTAGTTTTTCAATATTTTCATTTTCTACTCTTGACATTTTTCCGACTTGACTGTTTTTCGAGAAAATAACCTACGACGTTTTAGAAGTATTTTTAGTTCTTCATTTTTTTTAAACCTGTGGGTAACTGTGCATTAAAATACTATTCACGAAACGTTTTACTTTATTATTAATAGATTAAAGTATTTCCATTTAGCTAACACGTCTTCTCATCAGAACAATATTTTAATCTGACAACGACATGAGATTAGGTATTTAATTTGCCTAAGCATAGACAAAATACCTAAGTAGGTTTAAAGCGACGATTACACCTGGCTAAATTTAGTGCTCTAACTGGTGGAGGGGAGTTAAAGCATCTCTCTCATTAGAGCGAGATAGTTTAACTCGCCTCTACCAGTTAGTGGACTAAATTTAGCCAGGTGTAATCGCCGCTTTACTGCAACATAGGTTTCACTCATGTATGTGGGATTGGTACTTTTTGATAGCTGTGTAAGGTGCTGGGTGCTTGATGACGAATAAGGAACGTTCGAATGGAGTTTGGAATGGCGAATGAGTTGACGTATGAAGGAGTATGTGAGACGAGCTGAACGAGTAAACATATTTATACAGTTTTGGGAATAAAAGAAGTTTTACAGAAGATTTATTGATTCATTTCAACTAGGACTCAGTCCCGAGTCCTACAATTGGGGGCACGGCCGGGATAGAAGAAGAAGACAAAGAACCCTAGACAATGGAGTAGAAAGAAGAATAATGGAAACGACGACGAAAGAAGAGTTGAAGACGAAGACTTAATGACGAGGACGTAACGACGAAAAAGTAAAGACGAAGACGACGTAAAGACGAAGAAAAAGACGTAAAGACGACGACGACTACGTGACGACGACGAGGAACACGTAAAGACGACGAGGAAGACGTGAAGACGATGAGAAATCTTAAAGAATACATCATGATGGTTCCTGTCAATGCAACATACCAACAAATGTTGACTTTACCCATATTTACGGCGAACGACGACTACGGTGTGCAAACATTTATACAAAATGTGGAGAGTAAATCACTTCAATACTGCTGGACGCCGCTACAACAATACGTTATAGCCAAGAAGAGGCTCAGCGGCACGGCGGCGCTGTGGCTGCGGGCGGAGGTCGTAGAACCAGCGACTTTCAAAGATTGGCAGGGCCTTAAACAAGCCTTACTGCGTGAATTTTCGGAGAACTATTGCGAAGAATCCCCTGGAATATGCAGCGAAATTATGGCTGAAAATCATGAAGGAATTCGTGAAATGTTCGAAATGTACGGCGACATTTCTACGATCGATATAGCGCAAATGTCAACTGTGACTCAACTGGCAGAGGTTGCATCCGTAAAAGAAAAAGATGTGACAGTTAAAATTGACATGACGTTGTCAAACAACGAAAGCACGGACTATTGCAAAAATCACGACGATGAAATTATAAAATACGAGTTGACAGTGGACGATGATGCGGATGCTGATGATGTAGGCTGTGAGAAGATGCGATGCGACCAGATGTACGGAACTATCCAAACCACGCGGAAGGAGGGAGCGCGGCAGCTGATGAAGCTTCTCATTACGAGCGACATCTTCAAGGGGGAAGCAGGAGAATTTGAAGAATTTCGCAGGAGTGCGAGCCGCGACAGTTTCACCGCCAAGCGAGATATGCGGAAGTTGGAGGAGGCAACTGTCAACGTTTATTACAGCTACGAGTGTTACGATTTCTTGTGTTTTTCGAAGTTCATGTTTTATTTGTATGGTGTATTGATGAGTAGTTAGCTAGCGTTTTTGGTGTTTTTATATTACGATGTATATAGGGTGTGATATGAAGACGTAAGTAAGATGACTGCTGGTGATGGGTAAGTGCGGTGTCTGAAGGTGCATGACTGTGAGGCCAGATCATGAAACAGGAGGGCCGAGTGTAGGATTGGTACTTTTTGATAGCTGTGTAAGGTGCTGGCTGCTTGATGACGAATAAGGAACGTTCGAATGGAGTTTGGAATGGCGAATGAGTTGACGTATGAAGGAGTATGTGAGACGAGCTGAACGAGTAAACATATTTATACAGTTTTGGGAATAAAAGAAGTTTTACAGAAGATTTATTGATTCATTTCAACTAGGACTCAGTCCCGAGTCCTACATATGTATGTGGATTAAACGATACATTTTCATATGAAGAATCGATTTAATAGTTAGATCAGCAGATAACGACGGTCGCGGAAGTATATACAAAAAGTTGCCAGCCAGCAGTGCTCATTTTTAGGGTTCCGTACCAAAAAGGTAAAAAAGGAACCCTATTGGTTTCACTTTGTCTGTCTGTCTGTCTGTCTGTCTGTCTGTCTGTCTGTCACATCGCTAAATATCTCAGGAACTACTTATCCTATCGATTTGAAATTTGGAATAGTTATAAACAAGGGTAACCCAGATACATAGAAGATGGTTTTTTAAATTATTTTATTTTATTTTCTGTGAATAATGACAGATAAAAGGAGGTTCAAAATTTTAAAGTCTGGCAACTATGTCAAGTGGGGTATCATATGAAAGGACTTGACTTGTACATTCCAAAACAATTTTTAGTTTTTTTTTTCGTTGGGGAAATTTCGATTTACGAGGGAAAATGTAAAAAAAAATACCATTCCCCCCCCCTTATCTCCGAAGTTTACGAAGAAAAAAATTTGAAATTATTACACAACATTAATATGCATGTATATTTTACAGGAAAATTATAGCCATAGCTCTATCTAGTTTTTCTTTTTTTTAATCATCAAAAAACTCTTCTATACTAAGTTTGTAATTTAATCACCTTTGTATATATTTTTGTTTTATATTTAAATTTACAAAATTACGTTGAAAATACCTTCTTTCAAATAAAAAAACAATTATTGAAATCGGTTGATGTGATAAAGAATTATCCTTGAAAAACCAACATACGTACTAAGTTATTCAGTCGCGCAAATTAGTAACACAATGCGCCGATAGATGGTGCTGCCATGTTTTTTTAAGATTGTTCCTGAATTAATGGGGTCGGGACGGGTACACAACTACATATACAAGAACTGTGTACGGAACCCTCGGTGCGCGAGTTGGACTCGCACTTGACCGGTTTTATTTCATGCATAAACAACGGTCAGACATTTTAACTCATCGCCACCAATCCATTAGAAGTTTTGAAAAGTATAATAAGAGACTTCTCTTATTTAGCGTTTGTGATGGCAATAAAATAGACATTTATTTTGAAACTTCTGGCTCTGCAACTGTAGACGGAGTTGTGTTCAGCATTGTTTAGTGGATTACAAAATACCGTAATATTTCAAAGCTTGTGAATTAACTTCAATTCTAATTAACGATAATATTCAATTTATAATAACTAACGTATTTTATGAGAATTTTAATGATTTAAAATTATTGTTTACCGGCCATAATGATTTGCCTCAGCTGAGGGTACATGACATATTACTATTTCCTAGGGTGATGGCACCAGTTACCGGCATTTTAAGGAGGTTGTGTACTTTCATCAATGATAAAAATAATATGGTTGTACTTAGGATAAAAATAACTGAATAAAAACGTTAAATATATCTTTGAGTAACAACATATTAGCTTTTTGTTAACTGAAGAGACACGGATAAATAAAAACATTCTAATAACCAAAAATATAGGCAATCTCCAGTTATCGGCAGCCAGTCTCCAGTGTCCGGCACCCAGTAATCGGCAGTCTCCAGTATTCGGCACCCAGTATTCGGCACTAGTATAGTGCAAGTATTTCGAATAGGTACTTTTGTTTTGATGTATTTTACGAAACAGGATAAGAAGTTATCGTTGAATGAAACGAATAAATAAAGAAACGAACTGTAGAAAGTTGCTTAGGGTGTTCTGTTTCTTTATATAACCTAAAAGAAACTTTTAGGTTATAAAATGTATGGAAATTAAAAGTGACAGTAAGAAGTTGAAATGTTCCGAGAGAGCTAGCTTGGAAAGATAGATAAACAGTAAGTATAGGCTAGAAAGACTACTGTAAAATAAAAACAAGCTTCTACGTTCAGGAGTTTTGTTAGGACGTTGATTTTTAATATTGATAATATTAGATTAGTACTGCAGTTAGAATGAAAATCATGTATTTCTCTCACTATCTGTCCTCGTATTCATATATTCTGAGTCATTGCGTCGGGCAAAATCTATGTATCTGCGAATAATTTATTAATGGCATATTAAGAATCATTATTATCGACATCTGCCGATTACTGGAGAAAGTGTACTTTCACGGGACCAGTATTCGGCACTATATTTTTTAACAAGAATAAGCTAACATTAAATTGTTCTAATACAACATTATTTGAAGGATATTTATAGCTATACATAACGTAAACAAAAACTCAAACATCTTTCATAGTTATATTAAATAATCGACAAAAATGTACAGTCACTCTCTTAACTATTTCCGGATTATTCATTTTCTTCAGAAGTACTAATTTTCTCATCATTTTCATGTTATCATCTTTAAACAAAACCGCCTGTGTCTATGATATTGCCTTGGATGAGAGTAGAATATACACTGTATATGTTCCAGTATTGATTAATTGGAATAATTATTGGCAGTCCAAATTTGAATCCAACTTGTAAAAAAAATGCCGATTACTGGAGCCTGCCGATTACTGGTGCCATCACCCTACCTAAATGCGAACTGATAGTTCATTAAATAACATGTAACATGATAATATAAATTTATTGTACCTGCCTAAGTATATTTCAATTAATTATATTATATTGCAATTAATTTCTTCAAGTTGAATGCTATCGCTATAATTATTACAGGTAATTTTGCAATACCCTACCAGAGTCCATGTTAAACCAATATATAACAATACTATCTACTGTCAATACCATAGTTGGAATAAATAAATGAAATCAAATGATATGAAATTTATAAAAAAGGTTTTGAAACGCAAAAGAAAATTATTAGGTAATCCAGTTCAATAAACATCAATTTAACTCGCTCTCCGTGTTCGCGTTACCCGTTCAACATTTAATAATGAGTTTATAACTTTAGAAGTCTTAGAACGCTAACCGATCTAAATTCATTTCTTGCACGTGTACGCTATGCCACACAAAATTATGAAATTTAAATACGTATTTATTTGGTAAGACATTTCCAATGAATTTTCGAACTCCATTGGGAACTTTTACACCAGCACATTGACGCCCGGAAGCCACAATATTTTCAGCGCTGATCACGGGTCATGGTCACCGTATTGCCGGAAAGGTGCCAAATTTCATACGTCCTGTTACTCGTAACCAGACTACGGAAAGCGTTTTCGATAGATCGATTAACCCTTTAACCGCCGCACGTCTAAAAACCTTACTCGCAATAGGGATGACGACACTATAAAAGAAAATCAATAAATCCAAATTTTCTACATAAAGGCTCAAATTCTCAATCAAACGGCGAAAAAAGTAATTCAAAAAAATAAATAATTACGTAATTATAAGTCTTCAAAGTTTTAAGAGTGGGTATGTTCTGTCCCTTTTCCGCAAAACGCACCTTTGTATTGAACGATCGTCATTTACTATGGCGCTACTTAACAGTGACGTCACGGTTAGGTAGCACTTTCTCTCTCTAACTACGAACATTCTAACCGTTGTAGCTTCGTTATTTTTTAAGATATTTGAATAGGATTTTCACTATTTGGCATAGTTTTATGTCTTCTTTCTATTGAAGTAATTTTTTTTTTTGAGTCGAGATCCCTATTTTAAACTCTGATATTAAATCAATTAGTTAAGGTGTCATTTTACACTGTCACTTTGTTGGCTCATATTTAGGCTAAAATTCAGCCCTAGCGATCGCGAGATTTTTTTTTTAAAATTATTACTTAACTAATATGTATATGCATGTATAATTTACAGGAAAAATATAGCTATAGCTCTATCTAGTTTATCTTTTTTTTAATCATAAAAAAACTCTTCTATACTTACTTAGTTTATAATTTAATCACCTTTGCATATATTTTTGTTTTATATTTAATCTTACAAGATTATGTTGAAAATACCTTCGTGCTAATAAAAAAAACAAATATTGAAATCGGTTGATGTGATAAAGAATTATCCTTGAAAACCCAACAACAACTGTACTAAGTTATTCAGTCACGCAAATTAGTAACAAAATGCGTCAAGTCGGGCTCGCACTTGACCGGGTTTATTTCAATTAAAGACACATTACAAATTTAGAAATTTAGCAACGTTATTACTGCTTACCTAATACAAAAATTAAAAATTGAAGACACATTTTTACATGCCCTGAAGAAACAATGATTCCTATAGTACATTGTTGTAGAGGCTAGAAAGTAAGCAATAGATGGACGAGTTAGTCCCTTAGTCCTCGAAAGTACGAGATCCATCTATTGCACTTTCGGCCCTCTACTCGGACTAACTCATCCATCTATTTATTGCTTACTTTCTAGCCTCTACAACAATGTACTATAGTTCAACCGTATGCATTTTAATTGGTAGCTATTGAATGGGAATATAGTATATGAAAAAAATACGAGAAATTATTAATTCAGTAAGGCACAGAACCAGTGGGGTGATTAGGTACGTAACGTTTTCAAATGTACGTAAGATTGATCTAAGTATCATTCTCCATTCTAAGATAACATTATATCAACCTTATGCATGTTAAGTAATCAACTAATAGCTGTGCGATTAATTCAGCATTTTTCATTTCAAATCGGAATTTCATTAACCTTCGTCGCAGTTGAAGAGGATTTGCGTTTCTAATAATAATCGTCAAGATTTATTCATTCCAGATTGAAAATATGCGAAAATTTTCACGGTAAAAGGAATCTAAAATTATCTTTAGTTATTTTACTCGATAGGTACTTAAGTGTCGGTACTCGGCATCGTTATTGATAATTGTCAGTTTTTTCCATTAATAATAATAATTAACTATTACTTTGTAATTTTATTTCAACTTTGTCGCTTAAATATATCGTTGCTGGAGCCGTTGTAGAAATTTGATAAAAGCCTTTTGAAGAAGGTATACACAAAACGAGATTGATTTTGGGCGGCCCGCGAAATTGAAGAGCTCTTTTGTTTTAATATAAACTGCCCTTTCTGCGCTATTGCTGGTTTCAAAATCACTTAGTCGATTGCAGTCTCTGTCTCTGTACTTATTTATTTTCATGCTCTTCGAAGATGGGCATTAGAATGGGTGAAGTTGGTGAGTAGTGTTTTGTTTTAACACAATACTTGGCAGTTGTTTCTTTAATTACACACATTTTGGATCCGCTTTTCTAATTTTTTCGAGAAGTATATTTTGTGCTGTATGCCGCACAATCACATTTTTTTTTAATTTTCGTGTTAACTGCTAATATGCCGCTAAGTACTACTTACATAGGCTTAAATGTATACTATTATGTCTTACTCATTATATATTATTGTCCTGTGTCTATTTTTCACCCCAATAAAGAAAAGAAAATAAGTATACCAATAATCTTGATGTATTTGTAACCTAATACATCAAACGTGTTTGTCGCTTCAAATGTAAACAGAAGAAAAGCGAGGAGTTTAAGTATCAAAAGTGGAGGCTGTAGTTTTGACTGCCCACGGACCCCACGGTTGACTCAGGGCGCACCACCTCCGTCAAATAACGACTATATATAAGCATTTACTCGTACCTACGCCTAAATATACTGGCATTGAGGGAGTTCGTTTAATGTCGAAAGTTGAATCAACTTTACCGTTCCAGCCGATATTTGATTGTCGTGGTGGCTGGTGGCCCATTGTTGTTGGGAAAACATAAAGGTTTTTGAATACGTATTAACATCTGAAATAACGTGAAGTTTGGATTAGCATTAACAAAGCAAGTAAAGCATTATATCTACCGCATGAGGTAAAACGATCAATGAAAGTCATCAGTCGACAGCACAGCAGTTGTTTTACAGAATACGAAGTCGAATATTGGTGTTTATTTTATAATAATAAAATGGATACCGCTATAAATGTGAATCAAACATCGATTTTAGTAACTTTTTTTACAAATATATTTATGAACCTGTCCTCTACCGACATAAAAAACAAAACAATTTAAAACAATCTTTTGTTTACATTAAGGGGATCCCCGTCACCGGTAGACAACGGCTTCAAAAGACGAAAATAACAATAGATACCTATTTAAAGACCAGCGGGATATTCACGTAACTTTTCGAACGTACGGTAGATCTAAATGTCAAATCCCATACTAAAAATGACATTAAAATATGCCTACCGTACGTTCGAAATGTTACGTGATTACCCCACTGGTATGGTTGGCGCATCATTATCATACCTATATTGCATTACCCTACTAGATACGAGTAGGTCGGTTTTGTATCGTATAGGTACATACTTACAAATGCAATAATTTGTTTGCGGACGTTTACTTCAAAATTGATAGGTATTGAATTTTAGAATATTTAGCTTGTAGCGTAAAATAAATGTAAATGATTGAGCATTATGCTCGCGTTTAAAGCGAACAAACGGACAGGTTTAAAAAAAATGTTGTATTATTTTTATCGTTTTTCATTGAGTTTTTCACCACCTAAAATGCAACAATAGGGTGGAAGTATCGATATATATCTTTCATCTTTGAATCGCGTTTATTTTCACTCATTATCCAAATTAGATTTGAATGTATTGAAATATTTAACGCCAGTCATCATTTCAACTATGTACCAATATCATTCTTTATCTTATATTATAGACTATAATATTATATACGACGAAAATAAATTACACCATAACTTCCCTCAAATATGATGCCCGCGGCTTATCGAAACCGCGTAAAAAATAATGACCCTAACGTATGAGGGTCATTTTCTATACTCGATTTTTTTTCTGTCCGAGCTGAAAATCGTATGGTAGCATGAGATAATACGTACCATTTATTTTTTTTCATAAAGAATACATGTTTCCACGTTGAGGTCCACTCAAATTCACGGACTAATTTGTTTTTAAAATACATTAAAAAATACCTAAACGCTCAAATTAAGACTCCGTGCCCTGTCCGGCATCGAGTTTTGAATCAATCAAAAATTCCTATCAAAAACTGTACATTAGAATCACTGATTTCGTGTCAAAAACTTTAACTCGATTATATTTACTATCACTGAGCACAGACACTATTCACTTCACTGTGGTGAATAACTTGTAATTGATGTTTAAAAATCGTCCGAGCGCGAGAGTTAAATTTTGTCGGCAAAATTCAAAGGTCCCTGCCAGCCATCGTTTACATTTGATCAGCTTCGCGTCCTGCTTCACATGTACTCTCAAATGTCAGCTATTATATATAAAAAATCTATATATAGCAAACCGCATTAAGTTCGAGTAAACCACCTAAGTACTTCGGTTTCTGGGTGGGCGACAATTTTTTTGCTTTTGCTTGCAATTTCGGTGGCCCTTAGAAATTCAAATTTTACATAAGTAATCATTAACATATGTATGCATTATAAAGAACTTTGGTGTCTCTATATCAGCGATAACTTAAAATATTATTAACATGCGATTTGAATTTTTTATGATTTTTTTTATATAGATTTCCAATTCCCGTGTCCTAATTCCCATAGCTTGTTTACCCAAAACAGCTGATTTTGGGACACGGAAATTGGGAAGGGTGACTTATTTTGTTAATAAACCTCATTTAATAACAATAATTATGGATGAAATGCATAAATAAATATAATTTGTACTAAGTATATCGATTAGAGTTATAGTTTATGCGTTTATTTAAAGAAAACAGGCCTACTGCTACAATTACACTTAGCTTCTTAAATATTTGAAAAAAGTGACCCATGATTGGTAAAATTAGGCTAAATAACTTCGATACAACTGAACTTTATAATTCTTGATAAATTAGATGGTAAATAATAATTTTAATACAATTTTTTCTAAGAAAAGGCAATTCCCATGGACAGATAAATTCCCGTGCCCAGGTCAAATTTTCAAATTGTAATAACTTCCGTAATTCTATACGTATAAGTACCCCGTAAGAAAATTTGTGTTTATTTTTTTTTTTATCAAATTATCAGCATAGAATTTTCTATGTATTATTGGTATTTCTAAATTCCATGGGAATTGGACAAAAATGCCCGTTTGGTGAAATTCACTCATGAGCCTCTGAATCAGTTTCAGGCGTCCGCAAACTTGATCGCGTTAGTAAAAACTCCGAGATTGATGAGGGGGGAGGGGTGGGGAGGGGGGGGGGGGGGATCTTTCCATCTCATCTCGCTGCTTCCATCGCAGACGGGGCGAGGGGCCATCCCGTGAAAGCAAACAGAAACAAAGGTGCCACCGTGTGGAAGAAAAAGTAATTTTTAATAAGTTTCAGTAAGGCTTGCAAAATCACATACGTGTATTTTCTGCTGAGTGATTTATTTTGATATACGTACCTGCCTATGTTTTATATTAGAGGAACGTTCTGTTATAATATAAGCATAAGCAACCTTTAGTTGGAAGCAGATTGAATTTTGGAAGAATGTCCCAAAACACACGAGTATTTATATATATGGCATATTTGTTACAATTCTGTTTTATTTCCAATAATGTTTGATGACAAATATATGCACCCGACTTTAATGTTATTAGAGAGAGTAGAGAAGGTTAGCCTAGAGGTACTTATATCTAAACCGTGACTGTCCCCTTATGCAAATCATGCATTCCATATAAGTCATTTATTGCCGGCAGCCTTTAAGAGGGCGTAGCTATGGCATTGCAAAAGTCTCGCTCTAACACGCGTGAGTTTTCAATTAACCATCCCGCTCTCTACGGAAGCTCAGCGCGTGTTTTTCGTAAATATTGATGTTTATTCTAAACGTGTACATTTATAAGGATATTTTTTTTTATCACGTTTGAGAACTTATCATTTTACAACTATTAAATCAAAAATCATCTTTTGAGATGGGAGGGTTTTAAAGAGCTAACCAAAACCATCGAAAAATAACCCTTTTTTTCGATGTTTTTGGTTGGATCTTTAAAACCCTTGTTTGAAAAATAAAAGTATAAAGAATTTTTTTGCAATCGTGTTTTCTTTCACTTTTATAACAACATACTGGAGGAAAATAGTTCAATATTAATATACTGAAAGGACATTTATTTAATCACTATAGATGTTGAGATCTACGTCGACAAACATTGGCAAAAGTGCATATGTGGGCTCTTAAATTCTTGAAAATATCGATTTTTACTGGACCCAGAAGGCCATAAGATCTGTAGTGAAGGGATAAATTCCATGAAAAGAAGAAATTATATACCCATTCAGAGTAGTCCACATATTCAAGAGCTGTTCTCTTATTTCAATAATTCATGAGAGTCATGAGTGCCCCAATTTGGACCACAAGTAGCGCTCGAAAGTTACGAGTGTGCTGCGGGATTCGCAACAACATTAATTTAACAAAAACTCTTGTAAAGTTGGTAAAAAGTAAAGAAATCATTAATAGTAGATTGTTTGACAAGGGTCTAAAGTAAGCCATATTACCACGAGATAGTTATTTTAGAAAATTGTTCGAGTGGTAATATGGCTTTTAGACCCGAGTTATACACTCTACTTTTCACTTCAATTGCGAGAAAACACATAAACACAAATTATCTACCTAAAATAAATAATGTAACTCTTGGCGGGCGTATGTCTAATTTTACAGCTTGTTTTTTTTTTTCTAAGGTCAGCACCATGCCTCGCTGTGCGTGTTCGCTTTGCGTATTCGCCTCCCTTTCTTTTGCTATATTTAGGAAAGAGATGCAACATGCGTTTTTTTTTCTTTTAAGAGGCGCATTTGCTTTGACCATAGACACCGCTTAATCTTTAGAGAACTGAAAAACGTCTTTCTTGATTGGTCGTTTTTAGTACAGCTGTATTCTGGTTGGTTGATATCTTTACCAAATATGTTTTATCTGTCAAATTACTGTTCTGTGATTGGTGGATTTAATAGGCGAAGTATTTTGATTGGTCAAATTAAAATGTTTTGTAAATCATAAATATGTATACATATTTTCCCTAGGGCTTAAATGTACTACTTTAGCCCCGCTTCACAAGTCTAATATGACACACTTTTCGAGCATGACAAGTGAAAAATACTTTATGTCACACCTGGCCATAAAGTGGCCATTATCGCACGCTCCGCGCGCGAAAAAACCCACTTCCTGGCCAGGGGGTGACATAAAATGTTGTACTTACCACGGGCGATAATAAAGAAAGCGTCAGATCGCATATTTATCGCCCTTGCCTTCGGCTCGGGCGTAAAATACCTGCGATCTGAGACATTCTTTGTTTTATCGCCCTTGGTAAGTAATGTACTATTTTCTCTCATGCATATTCAGCTTATTCTACAAAACAGACTTCTGTAAAGACAACAAAACACAAATAATTAACTCTTCCAGTCTATTTTAAGGTACGCGGGAGAGCGAGCATTGAATACAGGGATCTAAGCTAAATGGCTTTCAATATAGGTAGGTACCTAGTTTCCCCCGTCGTCTCAACCGCTCCTCAAGTACCTAGTGTTTTCGTTCACTTTGAGAGGTTGTCGCGCAGTCTTCAACACGCGATTCTTTTCATTTCATGCTTCTAAAAATAGAACCTACCTACTAGTACTACGCTAATGGCAGAGATCAAAACATCAATTAAATGTACAGAAAAAGGAAATAACTAAACAACAGCTTTTGGTAAACCTACCATTAAGAATATATTAGTAATTAGCTTTTTATAAACGTTTGGAAGTTTTTTACGTCTGATTAGATAATAATAACATGTAATTTTTTTATATTTTATGAATAAATGAGTATGAGTATGAGTATGAGTAACTAGTTGTAGAATAACAGGGTTCAGCTTGGAAAAAAACCGACTTGTATTGTATTTCGTACACATGGTATATATTTTCACAGAAAAATACATGTATGTAATTGTGAGGTGAGTGCAATGACCTAGGCTTAGTCTATACTATTTTTTCATCAGCATTATAAAGCAACCCAGCCTTAGTTACCTAGTCATTTTGTGATAAGCGGCTTCAAATTTAAGTAGCACTCAATAGAAATAGAATAGAAATAGAAAAAACTTTATTTCGACTACATGCTGGGAGTTATAGTTACAATAAAATTACTTAAAACTAGAAACAGTTACGAAAATGCCCACTCAGCATGTGTCGGGTCACAAAAGGTGTCCCGACCCCGACGCTGGTTTTCTGTGGGTCCCGACAAAAAAGATGAGGTTGCGCGACAAATCCGAACAACTGTACAAACTGTGCATTTACACACTATAGATTATACCTAAATGATTTAGTTAGTTTGAATAGTTTCTAAATTTACCCGATTACAGACTTTTAGTTTTCTGAAAAGTGCAAGGAGTCTAAAATAATATAAAATTTTAAATAATATTTATTAACACCGCGTAATGGTTGTCTATTTCTTGCCCGAAATTCGTATGCAATAATTTTCCTGATTTTTTTATGAAAGGGTCCGCACAGAACGCTTTTTTCCCGGCCGGTTTTCTGTGCGGACCCTTTCATATTAGTTCGAATATTACAACCGATACCGCCTACGCACCGCGACGCCCCGCCCCGCTACCGCTGTCAGTGCGTTTTGAGCTTAAGGCCGTGTATTACCACTTTTGAGTTTTTAAAAACCATCTGAGACATAGAATATAGTGTCTTAAAATCTAAAAAAAATACATGTGTTACATAAGGATCTTGTCTAGTCAAAATCGCAGTCAGTTACATGACCTGATGAATTTCACTCGAGAGAAAAAAATCGCGAAGTTACCCCTTTTTGGAATGTATTTTCAATACTTCGGCTATATTACTGATATTTAACATTTTATGTTTGTGCTCAATTACAGATCGTAAATAGTTATAGACAAATTCGCAGGGTTTGCTTTGATAGAATGATTGGCTTAATGACTATAGCTAAATATTTACAAAACTGCGCGCAGAGCTTGCGTAGAGAGCGGGATGGTTAATTATAAACTCACGCGTGTTAGAGAGGGACATTTGCGTTGGGGATACCTCCCCTTAAACTCTATGAAACCCCACCGCTTAACGGAAGCGCCCTTAACAGGCTTTCCTGAAATCAATAATCTATTTTTAGTCATTTCCAGATTCTTAACAATACAATTATACTTAAAATTATTTAAACTGTCAGAGTTTTATCAATTTAGTCCATTCAAAAAGCGACTTTACTGTAAAATCAAGAAGATTCACAATCTAATGGCAGTTTTCTAAAAAAGTCGGACATCTTAAATAATTTCATCTATACTACTCTGGAAAACAACAGACACCTCGAAAAATTCTATTTAATGTCCCCGTATCTAAGGCCACATCCTAGCTGAGGACCGATTTTCTCTGATGATCTCTGCCTTATCTCATTTATCATAGACTCATGATTCGCGTGACCTGCCAAACGATGATAATGTTGCACCAATAACCTTGCGACTGGGTGGCGACCATCAAGGAGAATCGGGAAATCGATGTTTTCAACGGATATTTAATCCTTCCAGCCAAGTGCAAGAGATTAAGTTTGATGAGGCGGCTACTTGAAGGAATCTGCTTCGAGTTGAGGATGCAGTGAAATTCTTGAGAAAAGCTGTCCAGTTGCATTTGCTGCAGTATGTGCCTTTCAGCGGCTTTCATGAGATCGGCGTTCAAGGGTGTAAGAGTGGTGGACGTTGATGAAGAGTGGGAGCGAACAACCCCACTATTTGCTTTAGAATTTCGAATGGAAGCCAAAATATTTCCAAACATTACCGCAGCTTGATGTACCCGGGCTGTGGCACGCAATAATCGTAACCAGTCACTGAAGCGAGCTAAGTTCGCTGTGACAGGTGTAGGTAAAGCTATAACAGATGTCGGTCCCACCAGTTTGTTCGGATGACACTTGAGCTCTTCGCGAACTGGTGCGATGCTAAGTGGCTCCGTGGGCCAGTCCAGTCAAGGATGGGGAATGAGCTGTAGGTAATCCTGAGACAGGGTGTAATGAAAGTTTGCTTACCTTTGAATAGTTTACATTTTATGAAATGGATAATACATCTACAATACAAATATTGCGACACCTTATTTGCACCAAACCTGAGTTGACACTGACAATAGAAAAAGAACAATTTCTAATTTGAATATAAAAAAAAAATAAAAACTTAGGTATTTACAAAGAGTTCGTAACACCGATCTCATGGGTCATGATTGGAGTTTCGAGTTTCGGCCCAGGCCCGGTCGCGGTCGCTATTCCACTGACAAGATATGACGTTTTCCTAGTTATAGGGATATCTATCACCACTCTCATAACTATTATAGCTGTATTTTACAATTGGAATACCAGGGCCCTATTTCTCGAACGTTACAAGCCTTGTATTACAAGTGTGTATCTATGGTAACGCTTGTATAACCATATAAAATACAATACAAAAAACATACAAAATACGTTAGAGAAATAGGGCCCTGATACAGTATGAAACAAAGTAAAACTATTAGAATAACGGCCTTTAGGTATGTGGATTCCAGGGCGACTTTTTGGTTAAAACTATATATATATGTATATACATTCGGTCACCAATCTAAACATAAAGGATGATTAACGCTAGACAGTTCCGTGTCCGGGCCGGCCCGTTTCCTAGTACAAGAAATCGACGGCCGTACAAAACGGGCCGGCCCGGACACAGAACGGTCTAGGGAGCCGAACGGAAGAGAATTTTAATCGGTATACCGGTAACGCCGCGGGCAAACGTTTGTTAGAAATAACTTTATTGCGGTCATGACTGCAATATTGAACACATTGGCGAATCTGTGACTAATTCTGCTGACGTAGTCGGTCAATGCGCCGAGAACACACACAAGACTGAACACACACACATACCTTCATACATCATGCACAGAAATAACGATCCAGCTAATGACGCCGGCGCCAATCCCATATAATGTGGAATCAAACTTCAATAAGATCATGCACGTCATTAGGGCATTTCATTATGCGAGATACGATTTTCAAGAACTTTTGAATCAAGATTTTAATTATGATTGTAAAGGAGCTCATTACACTCATTGAATATAGGTAGGTATTCGGTTTCATTTCAGCTGGAAATTCTTAAATTTAGTTAAAAGTGTATTTTGAGAAAATCCAATTATAGGTAAAGGAAGCCAAAGGTGACAGGGGCGTTGATTGGAGCAAGCACGCTAGACAGGTTTCTCTGTGAGAGGCGTGATACAACCCTCAGAATCCTCAGAACAATTTTGAGCAAACATCAACAGGAAATTATTTTATTTTAGCAATATTATAGATTTATTCCGCGATTGCCCCTTCTAGGAACACAGTTGTGAATATATGTATGTAAAAGTAACATCACCGAACAAAGCCCATTTTATAAATACAAAGCCCATTGTTATATGTGACAATTTATGAAAAATGTGGCGGGACTGGTGGCGGGGCCACAACGGAGCTAATTTAGCCGTAGAGTTATCTGGAATTACAGGGCTAGTTTCGTCCATCCAAAAGTTGTATTCTTTACTACGCTTCTCTTCACTAACAAGCTACGTAACAAATGATAGTTTTTATTGAACTTGGTACTTCAGAATAGTCATTTATTTAGGTGAGTTAATTTGACTTCTGACTTTTTTTTAATACCTCGCTCTATCGAAAGCAACGCCCATTTTAATAAATCTAAAGCAGTGAAAGCGGAAAATTTTAAACTAGTTGTTAGAAAGGTGAACCTACTACCTTCTAAATTGTTAAAAATCACGAAAACTCTATGAAAAAGGGTCGCATTTTTGCACATAGCATGGTGGGTATTTAGCGGATGTTAATTTCCGTCCATGGTTACCACGTTTTGAGAATACGTTTTTTGAAATTATGTTGAATCAAAGTTGTATCGTAGTTCTTATTTGCCGATCCTGTACATAGATGCCATAGATCGTATCTTCTTATCAACAATCTCTTATGCTGTTATGCAACAGGTTCACTGGTAGCCAATTTAAATGATTAGTAAAAAAATAATATCGAGTTTATCGTTTTCCTTGCGTTCCAATAATTCATCGTGTTTTGATCCAGATCCTGCATCCATTTATCAAAGTCTGTTATAATAAATTAAACTAGGGAGTTGATCAAACATATTTTATATTCAACAATGAACTGATATTAACATACCACATATCTAAGGAGTCAATATACCACAATCCTCACCACCAAAACAACAAAATAAATAAGCCAATTTTTAAAACTTACATTCAACACTTATACATAGGATTCTTGTTCCTAGTACTACGTGGCTCAGGACAGGACGGTTCAACACGGGTTACATATCTAAACTTTGTTCAACCCCACTTCCCCCAATACTCTCCCCTGGGGGCGCAGAACAGACCGCAACCTGAGCAGGCAACTGCACAATAACATCTTGAGGTAAAGGCACGACTGTGACTCCAGCGTAGGAGGTTTGACGCTGGAGGGACAAGATAAGCTTAATTTCCTCGGTCTTAGCTGGTCAATATGTCTTCGAGCTACACCGCCACTACCCGATGTAATCGCGTAATCAGTAGTTCCAAGGCGGTTCGCAACTAGACACCCACTTGTCTCCTGAAAACCTAAACCACACATCAAGCTCGCCAATATCTACAGACCTCTTGCAACCGCCCGCTTGAAAGATCTGTATCTGTTACGCTAAATATCAGGTCAAATGGTGACTCAGTACATTTTTTGACATAAGGCCGAACAACCCGTTATAAAAGTGAGGTTAAATCAGCAATTTGCATTTTATTTTCAGTTACATGTTTTTTTTACATTTGTTCAGTGATGTAGTGTATGTCTATCTGTTTTATACTTAACCGCTATCTCGAGCACACGGATGAGGGTAGTTAGTCAAGTTATGGCCACGGTCGAGAGTGGACGTCTGCCCGACATTGGTGTGGTATCGAGCCAGTGAGTACGCTATTTAGGTGTCTAGGTTGTGCTTAGGGGAGCACTACAAATGGCGACGAGGATAAAGTAAGTGTAAATCAACTTAGTTTTGATTATTTTTACTAATGTCCTACTTTCTGCTTGAAAAATAAAAACGTAAGGAAAGTAGGTAGTAGTTAAAGTTCTTGTAAATTGTATTATGAACCAAATACACAAGGCAAGGACTTATAAGTAATTGCTATGCGGAATGAAGTATTGTTTTGATCGCAATAAACAATGTACACTAAAAACCGAGGAACACTTAATATCGGATTTGTTTTTGTAATATTCTCACGTGAATAGGTATGATGATACCTATATAAGGTAAAGATACATATTACCTACCATTCATAAAATTAAATACCGACCTTATCAGAACAAAACTACAATTATACTAGTAGGTGTATTACACAGAATGGCAGTAGTGCGGTCAGGGTGATAAGGTGTTTCTCGCGTTTTGTGAACAATAACTGGATTCGAAAATTACCTAAACAACGAAATTGAAAATGGATGGATGGATTGAATGGACGGTTGTCTGGAAGAGATCGCTTGTTAGCGATAAGACCGACTGTTGTCTACCATTGTGCAATTCGCTTCTGTTATTTCTTTTAGTGTACCTTATTTGGTGAACAATAAAGAATATTTGTATTGTATTGTATTGAAAATGGAAAATTTATTCAGAACAGAAGTTACAAGTCAAAATACATGTTGATTAGTTGATAAATTAGGTATAATGTGATATTTATTAAATAACAAAATCATTTATTTACTTGTTTATTTGTTAAGAATACAGTAATTTAAGGGATACTTAATTAAAGGTCTTAACATGATCTTCCCTGAAGCAGGCGACATACCGCTTTAAGCGGAGCGTTTAGCGTGTAGGTATATAAAACAAGCAAATGAAGAGTGTGCTACAATGGCTAAAAGCGGCATAGGTATGAATTGGAGTTCATGTGATCTGCCTACTCCTTTGGGGAACATTTACTACATTTGTACTATGTTGGCTTGGCTACTTAGGTATTAGAATTGCTGTCATAAATACTGAATAATTTCATTATTTTATAAATTTGGCTAAGCCATAAAATTTTGCTAGTCGCAACCATTGTTTAAGCCATTATTGAATAATTGGGAGGAAGGTGCATATTGTCAGGTATCCGATCGTATAGTGTCACTAGGCCAGTTACGCGGCCTGCGTCGGTTTGCGGCCGCCTGAAGAACAAAGTTTTCCAATTTAAAATATTTCCAGTTTTACATGCCTTAAACTTTAGGGCCTAAAGAAACAGTGAGTCGTATGAGTTTCAATTAGTACTTAGCTATTGAAAAAGAAAAACAAGAAAATATTCCTTCCGAGAACGTCTGACTGTTTAGTTTTTATTAGTCTGTGGGGTATGGGGGCGAAACGTCCCGCATTCCTATTGCTATGTGGATAATATTTTGTATCAGTTTGTTCTGTCGCGAAATCTTTGCTATATGCGTGTGTGAATATTGCTACATACTTGCAGGATTAGTAAACATGGAAGTAGTGTATCTTATACGGTCTGAAGTACTATGAAAGACAACTATTATGAGGCAAATAAAAAGGAATGAATAATGAAAAGGTTAGATTTCCAAAATTGTAATAAGTCTACGATGTACTCGGTGGCTACTGTATTCTTACAAATAAATAAGTGTGAATGTGTTACGGCTGTATGGGCCTTCATGAAATTGTAAACCATGCGTCAATGTGTTACGGCTGTATGGGCCTACATGAAATTGTAAACCATGCGTCAATGTGTTACGGCTGTATGGGCCTACATGAAATTGTAAACCATGCGTCAATGTGTTACGGCTGTATGGGCCTACATGAAATTGTAAACCATGCGTCAATGTGTTACGGCTGTATGGGCCTACATGAAATTGTAAACCATGCGTCAGTGTGTTACGGCTGTATGGGCCTTCATGAAATTGTAAACCATGCGTCAATGTGTTACGGCTGTATGGGCCTACATGAAATTGTAAACCATGCGTCAATGTGTTACGGCTGTATGGGCCTACATGAAATTGTAAACCATGCGTCAGTGTGTTACGGCTGTATGGGCCTTCATGAAATTGTAAACCATGCGTCAGTGTGTTACGGCAGTATGGGCCTTCATGAAATTGTAAACCATGCGTCAATGTGTTACGGCTGTATGGGCCTACATGAAATTGTAAACCATGCGTCAATGTGTTACGGCTGTATAGGTCTACATGTAAAAGTAAACTATGCGACAATGTGTTACGGCTGTATGTATGGGCTACACATAAATGTAAATTATACGTGAATGTGTTACGGATGTATAGGTCCACATGAAATGTAAACCATGCGTGAATGTGTTACGGCTGTATAGGCCTACATGTAAATGTAAACTATGCGTCAATTAGTTACGGTTACGGCTGTATGGGGGCTACATCTAAATGTAAACTATACGACATACGTGAATGTATTACGGCTGTATAGGCCTACATGCAATGTAAACTATGCGTGATTGAGTTACAGCTGTATAGGCCTACATGTAAATGTGAACCATGCTTGGATGTGTTACGGCTGTATAGACCTGCATGTAAATGTACATCATACGTGAATGTGTTACGGCTGTATAGGCCCACATGTAAATGTAAACTATACGTGCATGCGTTACGGCTGTATAGGCCTACATATAAATGTAAACTATACGTGAATGTGTTACGGCTGTATAAGCCCACATGTAAATGTATACTATGCGTTAATTAGTTACGGTTACGGCTGTATGGGCCTACATATAAATGTGAACCATGCTTGAATGCAGCATCAGTCGGGAGACGGGCGATCTTCACAGCGGGCCGCCGTTGAGAGCCACTCGCGGTGCGCATGTTGGCAACTCGAACTCCTTGCCTAAAATGCCTTTCGGCCAGGTGTTGCAGGGTAACCTAGGGTCGATGATGACGACATTGACGACCGCCTTCTTTCAGGTCTGATCTTTCTAAAACATGTTCTCTGGCCAGCAGTACAGGCAACTATTCATGGGCCCATTTATTCCAAAAAAATGCCACATAGCCTTTGTGCTTTGTGCCACTGCTTTCTTGTGATCATGTCATTCTCAATGAACGTTCCCAAATGTGGCATTTTACTTATTTCCGCAAGAAGTAAATGATTAGGCGTTATTGCTTCGTGGTCATCTGGATGCACTGACACATGCGTCAGAGGACGCGAGTCCAGTGTAGATTCCGCTCCTGTCGGAACAGTTATAAGAATTTCTTCGGTCGGAAATCGCTCCTTGATTCGCTGCTGTTCTATTCCCTTAACAGATCTTTTTAGTTCTGTGTTAGCGCCATGGAAATTCATTCCATTTTCGAGGAAAAAGACTAGGTGGTCCTCTGCGAGCTATCATTCTGCGTAGAGCAAGTATTACAGAGTCTGCAGATAGCGATGCTGCGAGTTCGACGTGCACGGCTCTACTCGTCATACATGTACCGATTATCACCATCATTGTTCCAATATAATCTAAGCCGCAATGGCTATAGAGCCGTAGATGATGAGCAACTGATTGCAGTTGGCAAGTCTCCATGAGGATTGAGATAAATTCGTTGGCTGTGCTTTACGTAATACGTCATAAACGACGGGTTTTGCTCCTGTTCTGCCAGTCATATCATATGTTAAGGATCCAATATTTCTGACGCAAGGAGTTAACTACTGATTCGTTATTTTCATGGTTAGCTTGTTCGTGGTGATATAGGTAAGGTAAGCAATTTTGTGTACAGATGTTTTTCATATTTTACAATGGGGTGGGTGAGATTCCTGTCTCAGCACACCATGGTCATCAATGAACGAGCACAGATTCCAAACCTGACCGTTCATGTCAAAGGGCTTGTTATTTCTTAGATTGTCTAATTCGAGTAGGAAACTTGACTTTGGCAGTGCTTAATCCATGACTCTTCAGCGCGCTGGAGTTGTTCAGGTTTAAGGCTATTAGTTGTTTCTCTTTCCGAGTATTTTCAATGAATGCTTAAATGTACTCCGTACTTCTGATGAGTATCAGCCATTTGGAAAATCGGGTAATATGAGAAAAGATGGTACATATGCATGCACTGGTAAGATGATGTGCGACGGTTTTTTCATTCCCAACAGATCGGTCGATATTGGTTTCGTGTTATTATCCTGTGCCGGCCATGTCTTAGGGTCTTGGTAGAGAAACAAAGGGCCTTTAAACTACCGATGTTCTGGGTTTAAATCATCAAGGTCCCTGACGGCGCCATCTGATACATTTAGCGACGTAGGCAATTAAACAACCACTTCTAGTCTTTGGTTTGCGTGTGCTCTGCTATTTCTCCCAAGCGATTGGAAACAATGATTTTATAATTGCGTGAATAGCCCTTGATCCATACTATTACCGCTGAGGAATTGGTCCAGAAAATCTTGTTCGCTGGTTAAATAGTGTTGTGATATTTTTCTATCGTGCAAGCAAGTCGCACTCCGAGTAAGGCTGCCTGAAAATTCATATCTTGCCATCTTCTCGAACATGCATACATCGAATCTGCTTTCTTACGAGCATCGCAGAAATGTGCAATTCTATCGTGCACCGAGTTAGCTCCTCATGTACTGTCCCGTCATGTAATGTACTGTCGTGGAACTCTGCATACACAAGCAGCGATCAGGCGCTGGATCCAGTGTTTCCACATGAAATATTCAGTTTCTTGAACGACTTGGTCCTAACCAGTTTTTGAACGCCAAATTCGCTGGAGGAGAATCTTTCCTTCTATGATGATAGGCGTCAAAAGACCGGGAGGATGGAACACACTCATAACGATTTTGAGGGTTTCTCGTTTCGTTGTGTTTCTTGAATGGTAATAATGTTAGTCAGCTGATTTTGGAAGGTTTAAATTGAAATTCAATATGTCTTCTGCCGGGTTCCTTCTGATTCCAAGTATCTTGACGCGGATGATAAAGTCGAGGTTCACTCCCCCTGGTCTTCTTCTGGCCTCTTCAATTTCTCGAATGACGTTTTCACGGTTGGACATCCGCTGGGTGAGAGTAAGGGGTGCACAGAAGGGGGGTTGTTGAAGAAGGGGAAGTTGAAGAAGGAGATAAGTTATAAACCTTATCTCCCTTTTATAGAAATAAAAGAGATGGAAAAAGGGAACAAACTGACTCCTCATTGATGATGACACACTGAGAGATGATGAGTCACTGATTTCAAACCCACACCTCATGTTGTGATGGACAGTTTAAGAAGATGGGAAAGATCAAGATGCAAGTGTGGGTGCACAAAGTGATTGAACCGAGTATTGATTCATGATCAGATTAATTGAAATAAATAAATCATACTAAGGAAGGGATGTAGTGTATGTCTATCTGTTTTATACTTAACCGCTATCTCGAGCACACGGATGAGGGTAGTTAGTCAAGTTATGGCCACGGTCGAGAGTGGACGTCTGCCCGACATTGGTGTGGTATCGAGCCAGTAAGTACGCTATTTAGGTGTCTAGGTTGTGCTTAGGGGAGCACTACAAGTAGAGACCCCGTCCCAGGTGAAGCTACCGAAGTATAAATAATAATAAAACAATGTCACAATATGAGCAAAAAGTCGCATAGGTGTAGGACGCCTTGATTTATCTTGACTACATTGACTGTTATTCTGAAAATAAAATCGTGGCCAAATTGTTATTTTATTACAATAACGTCGTGTTCCGCAGCTCGCAATAAAGTACTCAAGTTCGTCGTTCCACTGCGAGTTAACGCGGCTGTGACCTATCTACTGCTGGTTTAATTATTTCCATTATCACGTCGATTCGTTCTTTTTTCTGCTTATTCATACCCATACCCAAGACGACGAGTTGTTTACCGAGCTACCTGGGATTAAAAGGTAACTTACGCTGACGCTTCTAAGGAACGCCAGAGATTATTTTATTGTCACTGGTCTTGAAAAACATTGTTAGTTTTTTCTTGTAAATAGTCTAAAATTAATAAGTTTACGTTTGGGGTTGGAGATTTTGAAATAGAACAAGCGAACCTATTGTTTCTTCTTTTTAACCTCGAGAAATAAGTGAATTAATAACTGAATTTCTTTATTTACTAATATTACTTCTTCGGTTAGTGGGTATCGGGAAAACTAACAAGTACAAATCTGGAAAATTTGAGTAAAAATTTTATGTGAGAACTATGTAGCAATAAATAACAAACAAATGAATTGCTTAACAGTATCTAAAATAAATTGTTGCAAGTGTATAGTTCGTACATAACTCAAGGGCCAAATTCTGTCAAACGAACGCAAGCAAAACTCGACTTAGAGCTCTGACTGTTAGGTAGATTTTTGCTTGCGTTAATTTGACAGCACTTGGCCTTACAGTTGTGTACGAACTATACCTACTCTTAAATCCTTATACAATGTTCACTAGTCAGCATGTTTGTGTGAACCAGCGCTGTTGTGGATATCCGCATCCGCAACCGCAGAACTTCCGCATTAAACTCAACATCGGCATCCGCATCCGCAAAAATCATTGCAGAGCTTATGCCGATGCGGATACGTTGAACAAGTCGGTACGAACGACATAGCGACGGCGCATGCGACGTACATTCGTGCCAGGTAAGTATTTTCGCCATTAACTAATAGGAATCTCGTTACGTTTTTGTGATTCGTCGATCGTGACGTGATCGTGATCGTGACAGGGACAAAAAAATTAAAATAATTTAAAAATTCTATGTTTATGACTTTTTTTATTAATAATGGAATTGCTCTTGGCCAGCATCTAGCCAGGGGGCAAAGATGAGGCCGACGGTAAAGCGAGCTCACCCAGAAAATGCCTATTCACTCTTGCCTTAAATAGGTCCAAGTTATATGAACTGGGAAATACAGATGCCGGCAGGGAATTCCAAACCTTAGCAGTGCGCGTTATAAAAGATGACGAAAAGCGCTTTGGTTCGAGTAAGAGGAGTTTCAACCAACCAGGTAAGGATGGTAACCTGCCGTACGTCTGGATGTACGATGGAAGAAGGGGGACGGCGGTATGAGCTCATTGACCTCCTGAGCACACTCACCAAAGTACAATTTGTAGAAGGCGCATAGACAGACTACTGTGTGTCTATGTGCTAATAGGCTCTACTGCCTAGATTTCGTACAGCCGCCAATGAGCCTCCTGGCTCTGCGACCCACCGAGTCGAGTGCGGCAAGTTGGTACTTAGCCGAGCCATCCCAAAGGTGACTAGGGTCTTTATTCTCTTTTCAATCGGTTTTCGTCGTACCAAATTGTATCTGACGTCCAATAATTCGGAAAATCTCATGACAATATAAGGCAGCTTGTTAGCGAAATATCAGCAGTAACCATAGCCACTAACAATCCCGAACTTAAATGAAAAATAAAATCAGATGAAATAATACTTCTTTAGGATGCGATTTGTTGATGTGCTGTGTGAAGCTTGTGCGAAGCGATTTGATAAATTAACTTTATGTCACACCTGGCCATAAAGCGGCAATTACCGCACGCTCCGCGCGCGGGAAATACCACTTCCTGGCCAGGGGTGACATAAAATTTTGTACTTAACACGGGCGGTAATAAAGAAAGCCTCAGATCGCATATTTATCGCCCTTGCCTTCGGCTCGGGCGTCAAATACCTGCGATCTGAGACATTTTTTTGTTTTACCGCCCTTGTTACGTAATGTGCTAATATGTATATCAATTCCTGTTGTCCGTTTAACGAAACTACAAGTTACAATTTCACAAGTATAACTGGCAATACCGAAGTGTTTGACATGCGCTTGACCAACATCGTCTTGCCATTTTACCAGTGTTGCCAGTTTAGATATGTAAAATTGTATCTTGTAGGTTTGTGAATTGAACCACAGGTGAAAAACTGTGATAACCTCTATTTGTCATAGGTTTCCCCACTTTATTTTCGCAGATCTTCAAAACAAGTAGGTAAGTATGTAGCAGTGGCGGAGCGTCCATACAACTCGATTCCCACCGGCTTGCCTAATTTTCAGCAAGTCCAGTTCTTTTACTACGGCTCATGAAGAATAGGAAAAGCAAAGTATGTCCGGCTTCCCTAAGAATATTTTTGACGCGCCGCCACTGGTATGTAGGTATGATAATTGATAAAAACGTGTATGATGCTTAAGTGATATCCTAGAGTTGCTCTCTATTATTAATAAGAACAAATGGAATCGTGGCCCAAAGAGAAAATGAGTGTGTGAACGTGAATAAGTATCTTTTTTGTTATCTTTTTGATGGGCGTTTTTGTAATTAATGATGGATGAAAACCAGTTACAGTACAGTTGATCCATTTAAAGTGTCTATCATTTATTTAACTCAATATTTTTAATATCTACAATACAGTATTTCACATTTATATTTTTTATATATGGCTAGATGTCGTAAAGGCCGACATGAGCGAGAACGGGCTCACTTAAGACGACGCGCAGGATCGTGCAAAGTGGAGAAAAGCGAGCCGGAAAGCGGACCCTGGCAAGACCTAGAAGAAGAAGACAGTATTTCACATTTAAAAAACGGACGAAGCTTGGGATTAGGTACCTCGCAACACCTGAGAAGTACCTGTCAAGTCAACAAGCGTTTAACGTCAATGTTTAGCTATATCTTGGATCTTTAAGGTATCGACTAAACTTCTCAAGTACATATCATCAGCCCATATATAGCGTCTTGGCTATTTTCTGTAGTAACCAATGCATTTGCTACTTGAATGCAATTCACGTGGTGAGATGGAAAGGAAATGTGATAATGTGCATGACGGAGTTGGTTGTTAACAATGTCTATAGGTTGTATGTGGCGTCTATAGGCTGCAGTGTCCGCTTACCATCAGGTGGACCGTACGCTTGTTTGCCACCATCGATGTATAAAAAAAAAGTTGCATGCATGCATCATCATCAGCCTATCTACGTCCCACTGCTGGGCACAGGCCTCCTTTCATAGATGAGAGGGATTGGGCAGTAGTCCCCACGCTGGCCCAGAGCGGGTTGGGGACTTCACATACAACTTTAAATTTCTTCGCGGATGTATGCAGGTTTCCTCACGATGTTTTCCTTCACCGAAAAGCTAACGGTAAATATCAAATGATATTCCGTACATAAGTTCCGAAAAACTCATTGGTACGAGCTGGGATTCGAACCCACGACCGCCGCTTGCATGCATGCATAATCTCCACAAATCAGAAGATTCTAATAGTCTTATGGAAAACGAATTCTTCATACAATAAAGAATGCCGAGACATTAACACATTAGTTGCCGACGAGCGCTCGTAGCCGATACCATGTTTTTCTGCTTTGTAGCGAAAACTGTCTAATACGAACGGAGAACCCGATATTGTGTCCTCGGCGCTGAATGTGTTATACAGCTTGACATCAACTTTTTTGAAAGGGGAGGAACTCATCCCATTGTAAATAAATTTCGTCAACATCGTCCAATAAGACTAACTGTAATATGCGGAAGAACAGAGCTATCGGAGGTCACTGATTGATTACATGTGGGGGAGCCAACTTGGAAATTCGATAAAAATTCTTTTAAACTGCTCCACCCCCTGACCCGATTCTCCTCAGTCTAGAGGTAGGTAGGTCAGGGTAGACCCTATGTCAAATAAAGTAGCAGCTACTATGAATATCGCTCTCTGGAAAAACATGCCGGGTCTATTTGCTTTTTCGGATCTTCGTTTGTTTCATTCGTAGGAAAATCTCTGCTGGCGCTTTGGCTTCATTTTTATTTACGTTTACAGGACGGAGATTGAAAGGAGTAACATGTGCATCGCCATATTGCTCGCCGGGGTATTACCCGATTGTGTCGTCAACCGCTCGCCGTGGCTGAACTGGCTTTGAAAATTGAAAATGGAAGTGGATTTGTGGATTTTACTCTTACCACAAATACCGCAAAGTCAATATTTGTCGCATGAACCTGGCCGCGATTTTACCGTTATATTATCGTGGTATAGTCGACTTTATTGAAAAACGTGTACTCTCTTTATTATGTCTGTAAATAGGATTGGTGGTGTGTAGGTAATATTATAAAAAATAAGTATTTATATGGTAGTTTTTAATTTATCAGGTAGGATGCAGAGCGAGGAGTACATAGGTTTTTTATTTATTTATTGTTATCTGTATTTTTTATATATTTAAGAGGCATTTCTTATCATCAATGTTACATTACAACACAGATCATAAATTTATGCTCTGTGCATTATAATAGTAATGCTAACGCAAACTACAAATTTATAAATAAAGGAAAAATTGAAAAACTTAGGCTCCGAGCAGGATTCGAACCTGCGACCTCCCGGCACTCGCGGCTAGTCGGAAAAACAAAGTAAGAAATAAATAATCGAATAAAATCAATTTATTATTTAATTAATTAATTAATGTCACCAGTTAAAATTTACAAAAGTAGAGTGGACACCGACCCATCTTCTCAGCATAGGCGAGTCCCATCTCTCGGCAAACACCTTCAGAATGCTGCTGCGCATTGGAATTCCCTGCCGACGTCTGTATTTCCGAGTTCATATAACCTGGACCTTTTCCAAGGCACGAGTGAACTGAATAGGCGTCTTCTTAGTGTGCTCGCTTCATCGACGGCATCTCTTCCCCTGGAGAGATGCTGTGCTGGCCACGAGCAATCCCATTTTTAACAAAAAAAAAGATAACTTACGTGTGCCATCGAAGCGTGTGGCGATGGTGTCGAGGAAGGTGTTTTGGGGCGCCAGCAGCCCCTTGCGCACCGGCATCCCCCCGCGCCGTGCGCTCGCGCACTCGGTCAACCACCTGAAACAAAACACAAACATGTAAACGACTATTTAGGACAACAACAGTCGTATGCATTTTGCAGGAGTTTGATGACAAAACAGGAGGCCAATAACAGTATTGGGTACTATGATTTCAAACATTGGGACGTTCACCTTAATGATTTTATGGTTATATTTTATGGCTTACCTACAGCGGAGTTCATTTTTTTTCATCATCGAACATGATACATTGATTATTTTAGTTGGTAGTGTGACGGGTAACGTATGTTGCTTGGTTACAGAAAACGTACAGAAAATAACAATGCTGTCTTTATAATGTCGAATGCAGTCGAATGTATAAATTTTCCTCTACTCCTCTCATTCGTAATAATTATGGCACAATGTTATCATGTTTGCTAACTGTGATCAATATCCGCTATATGTAAAGTTACGTCGGATTTATGTTGAGGCATGTATTTACGTCGGATTTACTGTTCTAGATGGGCGGAGTATCGCTTACATATGTAGTGTGCCTGTAGGTATGTAATCGAGGCAGTGTAGAAAGAAAGAAGATATAAAAGTCCCTCAGTATGAATTGCGAAATATACACCAATTACGTAATGAATGAAAAGTTACGTGCGCTGTCTAAGGCCGCGATCACACGCACATGCGTAGGTAACTTTATAAAATAAAGGAATGCTTCAATCTATATCGTTAAATAAAAAGAGATATAGGTACTACACCATACGAGTGTATAATTTAGTGGCAGTTAATAGTTTGGATTGTTTTCGCAGCGGACGAGTTTATTACTCAGAATTATGCTTTTAATAGCACTGTCGTACCTCTTAGCGGCAGTTAGACCAATATCCGTCTGCCGTCACTTCGAGAACTAGTCAAACTCAATCAAAGTTTGGGTATAACTATTCCACCACATTTTCTAACATTAAACTTTCTTGGAGGATTATGTCGAGGAACAGTGAAATATATAAATAAACGCATATCTCAATAAGTTAGCGTATTCATCACATACTGTGCTTAACTTCTCCAAAGATTCGGGTCGCCCGAATAATGTGGGTAGGATATCCGCGAAATTAAGCTGAATATGGGAGGGATCGTCATCACTTGCAGCGGTCAACATTACTGCCTAGTCCTCAGCACGTTGCCTTTGCTACCTTAGGTATATACAGATAACATTTATTAACATTGCTAGATATACATATTAAAAGATACACGCTGAACTCTAATAAATCCGACGTAATCCCTTAATTTTACCGAAGTTATAAGGATTCCTTCTCTAATAGAACTTAACAATATTCTAAGATGCGTTATAGATAACCAAGTAAATCCCTCGCTTGCATGAGGTTATTGTGTGCAGCTACCTTATTTACAGACTTAATATCGCAGCTCGTATTTTAAAATATCAATGTCCTTATACTGAAAGCCGTAATATGGTTATGATGCGTCTTTCAATGCCGTATTAGGACATAAAGGATCCAGAATAAATCTCGAGGGTTCTTAGGACTGGTCAATAAAATTCACCACAGGCGACGTCCGTCAAGTGTGATGCTGCAAAGTTACTGGATATATCAAAATAGACCTTGTAGGGTAGTTAAGATTTCCCAACTTTAGCTATTAGATTAATATTTAGGTAGCTTTTGTTTACACAAGCTACAAGCTGTTTTCAAGAGTCATTACGAACCGTCTCGCACGCAGGCTAGTTGACTTCCAGCCTCCTGAACAAGCCGGTTTCCGAAGAGGCTTTAGTACCATAGACCACATCCACACGCTCCGACAGGTTATACAGAAGACTGAAGAGTACAACCTGCCCCTCTGTTTAGCGTTTGTGGACTATGAGAAAGCCTTCGATTCGATCCAAACCTGGGCGGTACTACAATCTCTACAGCGGTGCCAAGTAGACTACCGCTATATCGAAGTACTGAAGTGTTTGTACGGAAACGCCACTATGTCAGTCCGACTCCAGGACCGGAAGTCGAAACCTATTCCGCTGCAGCGCGGAGTCAGACAAGGAGATGTTATTTCTCCTAAACTGTTCTCCGCTGCACTGGAGGATGTTTTCAAGAATCTGGACTGGAGAAGGCTAGGCATCAACATAAACGGCGAGTATATCACTCATCTTCGGTTTGCTGACGACATAGTAGTCTTGGCTGAAACCATGGAGGATTTAAGTACAATGCTCGATGACCTCAGTAAAGCCTCCGAGCGAGTTGGTCTAAGGATGAACATGGATAAGACGAAGATCATGTCAAATGCCCATGTAGCACCAACTCCCGTTACAATCGGACGCTTTACGCTCGAAGTTGTAGACGATTATGTATACCTAGGACAGACTGTCCAGTTAGGTAGGTCCAACTTTGAGAAAGAGGTCAATCGTCGAATCCGACTCGGCTGGGCAGCGTTCGGGAAGCTACGGCATATCTTTTCGTCCAATATTCCGCAGTGTCTCAAGACGAGAGTCTTTGACCAGTGTGTGTTGCCAGTGATGACATATGGTACGGAAACGTGGTCGCTCACCATGGGCCTCATAAGAAGGCTCAAAGTCACTCAGAGGGCAATGGAGAGGGCTATGCTGGGAGTTTCTCTGCGTGATCGCATCAGAAATGAGGCCATCCGTAGCAGAACCAAAGTAACCGATATAGCCTTTCGAATCGCTAAACTTAAGTGGCAGTGGGCGGGGCACATTGCACGTAGAACCGATGGCCGTTGGGGCCGAAAGGTTCTCGAGTGGCGACCACGGACCAGAAGGCGCAGCGTGGGTAGACCCCCCACAAGGTGGACTGATGACCTGGTAAAGGTCGCGGGAGTCCGCTGGATGCGGGTGGCGCAGGACCGGTCATTGTGGCACTCTTTGGGGGAGGCCTATGTCCAGCAGTGGACGTCTTTCGGCTGATATGATGATGATGATGAGCCTTTGTTTCGAGATTAACCAAGACAGTCAGAAATAAATTGATTATTATTGGTTTTAGAATATCGCATTAGCTCTACAGATATATTGTAATGAGCGTAGGGATTCCTTATTTTAGTGATTTAATAAAACATTATTTATATAAAATATCTTCTTAAAACATCACTGTTACAATTGGATACAATACAGCATATAATGTGTTTCCGCTACAAAATGTTACATTGTAGGTAACTCCACTTTGACGCAGCCTCGATGGTGGAAAATGCAGTGATTAGGTGGTCGTTGCATCGACGCAGAATAAACTAATTACCTCGTTAGGGTGTTTGCAGCGCGCCTTTCGATATGTACCTACTGACGGCGACATAACTGAATAAAAGCTTTTAAGTCTAGCAGTAAACACGATGTCGACGGGGGTAAACATTGTAACTAAAAGTTATATAAACGCTGCTGGTTATCACTTTGAGGGGAAAGGCACATAAATGACAGTGCGATGAGATTAAATTAGGAATTGGTGAATAATGTTAGACTATCCATTGTACAGTCATCTTCAGCCCGTAATCGCCCACTGCTGAGCATAGGCCTCTCTTCTTGTACGCCACCCGTCCCGGTCCCTTGCCAATCTCATCCAGGAGTGAGCCGCGATTTTTTTAATATGGTCAACCCATCGTGCCGGCGGACGACCGACGCTTCTTTTTCCTGTAAGTGGCCACCAATTTGTCAACGTTCTGGTCCACCTGCCATCACTCTATCTGGCAATATGTCCTGCCCAACTCCACTTGAGTTTTGAAATGACTTCTCCGACGTCACGCACCTTAGTGCGACGTCGGATCTCGACATTTCTCACTCGGTCTTGTAGGCTGATGCCGAGCATGGCGCGCCCATTGTACAGTATTACTGTTATAGAAATAAAACATGGATCGTTAAGTCTCTCATAATAATGACAAAACCCGTCGTCTACCCGTCCCTGGGATCCCAAGGCAGATAACAAAAGAATGGTATTGTATATTTTTTTCACCAGGAGAGGACGGCTTAACTTAGATTCGTAAATTGTTTAGTTAAGGTTTCGCCAAGCAATCTAAGATAAGCCTTAGTGCCGTAGTCCATCCATAAATAATTTAGTTTCATATTTGTAAATAATTTTCACGCTCAGACGTCTCTACTTAGCAGTAAAGTGAAGGAGCATTTTAAATTCGAACGTCGCACAATAGGGATGTTGACTCAAAATTTATTATTACTCCATACGAAAGAATACATAAAACTATTCCAAATAGTGAAAATCCTATTCAAATATGTCAAAAAATAACGAAACTACAACAGTTAGAATGTCTTTAGTTCGAGAGAGAAAGCGCTACAGATCAGTGACGTCACTGACCTCGAGCGCCAAAGTAAATGACGATCGTTCAATACAGAGGTGCGTTTTGCGGAACAGGGACAGAAAATGCCCCCTCCTAAAACTTTGAAGACTTATAATTATGTAATTATTTATTCTTTTGAATTACTTCTTTCGCTATTTGATTGAGAATTTGATCCTTTTTCGAGAAAATTCGGATTCATTGACTTTCTCATTTGGTGTCAACATCCCTATTACCTCTCTCTCTTTTGAGCCTGTTTTTATGACTTATTCTTTAATTATAAAAGTTTGCCATTGCTATATTTCTAGAAAAATATAATACGAGTTCTACAATAATCAAGTATAAAAAATACGATAGGTACCTAATCAACATTATGCGGTATTCAGATAACAATTTTTATTGCAAAATTCATGACTTTCACCACTATGCTTGTATTATTTCATGTTGTGCCAGCCTAAGTATACTCTAAACTGAATTAATTTTATTAAATATGTAAGACAAAATTTTCGTTATTAGGTACCTACGCTATTTTAATGAGTTTTTTAAATCTCGTAGGTTAAATTCACGATTAATGCATTTCCCCAACGTTATTACTTCATGATAATAAAACACAGGTCATTAAATTGCGGTCAAATCTAGGGGTATATTTTATCCTGGAACATTAAATCACTTTAGACTTCTGGAAGCTGACTAAATACTTAACTGTTATAGATTTTAATTTCATGACATCTACCTTTTCACCGAGTGTCCATCTAATTTATATGATTGAATTTAAATCATATTCATATTTGCCCTGCCTTGCGTGGTCGTGCATCAAGTCTACTTACCTTTACGTGTACATATATCAGTACTACAAGTGGGCGTAATAAAATATAGCTGTGTTTTAATCCAGTTCGTGTAGTGATAAAGACTCCCTTTGCCCAGATCGCCTATACCTAATCTAGTTGCCATTTGGAATGGTCTATTTTCACGCTACTTCAAAGATACCTACTCGCCGAGAGCCAGTCGGTTGTTAATTCAAATTTGCCGTGCAGTATTAACCTTTCCTTATCTTTTTCTTGCAATCTATACAAAGATTGTCAGAATGTTGTCGACTTATCACAATTATTGTAAATTTTGAAGGGTAAAGTGAAACATTGTTGGTGTACCTAATTATTATAAAACACGCCTACTTTCGTAGTTTCTTTCTTACTGTTCCTAATTAAGGCGCTACACTGAGAAATTTAGAAACTTTGAAACGCTGTTCTGCCCAGACGAGGAAACAATAGGGACTGATTTTCACATATATAATTCTACCATCACTAATAATACCACTTCCTGGCCAGGGGTGACATAAAATTTTGTACTTAACACGGGCGGTAATAAAGAAAGCCTCAGACCGCATATTTATCGCCCTTGCCTTCGGCTCGGGTGTCAAATACCTGCGATCTGAGACATTCTTTGTTTTACCGCCCTTGTTAAGTAATGTACTATTAAAGAATTTAAGCCGGCACAATTGGCGGTAGAAAACAATCGGAACATTAGAGTATCCCGCAGAAAAGAAAAAGGTAGCCAGTGTTTGCGGCCAGTTCGCACTTGACCGGTCTTTAATTAAACGCCGCTATAAATCTTTCTGCAGGTATACCAATAATTAAACCTGTATTTAAGGTGACCCATAAACTGAACGATGCTAGAGCCTGCAGCCTTTCCACCTTCTCGTAAATCCGCATTTATGTTTCATAAATGCGAGGGTAGTAAATATGAATTAATGGTTTCCCGCGGTTAGTCCCTATAGTGAACCATATTCTTTCCCCCGATAAACAAGACAGCGTTTAGCTGGCGAGCGCCGTAACCTTTGCACATAAATCCAATAAATATTGCTGATATAATTACTGACGACCTTTTATTTATTTAATATCCAGGTTTATCACCATCTATGAACAGTTTCATTTGTATTATTGTGAACATGTGTATTCGGGTTGTCACTTTCACAGTTGTGTCCGGGTACGTACATGGTGCGGATATATCGTTTCGTATCCGTTCCGGGCTCGTGTGGCCGGCAGCGATAAATCAGTCTCGCGTAACACTGACATATTTCAACATGCCGCACAATCATGTGATGCAAACGTCATATTTCCTTCTAGATAACCTTATCTTAAAATATAATCTAGGCTCAGACTATTATCATTTGTGAGGAATCACTAATTTACTCGTGCACCGCCGCAGTCAAGGTAACAGGTGCATAAAAAGACAGATAAGACCGTCGATGCAAAATAATAGATTGGAGATAGCAACACTTCCGAAGGTCCACGACCGTATATATCTCTTTTATACTGGTAGGGATAGCTTTTCATACCTACAGCTTTCTCCATGGCCGACAACGTTGCTAAATGTGGATTCACTCGAGCATCGTTGGGAAGGGACCTATTGGATTGAATGATAGGAAGAAAAAAAGTTAATAAAGCTAGTATAATGGACATTTCAATCCTACTAAAAATTTCATGCGATTTATTTTATTTTACATAAGAGTCAATGTACATCATTGGGCCTTGTCCATTACTGGTGGTGTCACCCTATGATGTGTACCCCGGTGGGATGAGCGTCGACAAAAAAAAAACAACGTTAATAAACAGTTAAGTAGACGAACATACTTCAAGGCGTCAGAATATTCAGTTTGCACGAAATGGTAGAACATTGGAGAATAAAACATTAATCGATCGCGTCAGATTTTAAAAGAGGATGTTAAGTAGACCCTAAAGAAGCTCCCTTAAAATAATCTGAAAATTTGGAGGCGACGCATGCCTGTGGCGTTTTTTTTAAATGTAAAAAATACTAACATATATAGAGGCCTTCCAAAAAGGTGGAGGTACTCAACAAAGTGCAGGGCATCACCTATGTGTTTATCTGACGCGCTCAAGTAAATTCTAAAATCCCCTCTTGGGCTCCCCTGCCACTAACATGAAGCTTTATTATCGTGAGTAGTTGGTTATTTACTGTTTCTGCGGCACGTAAAGCACGCCGCGAAGCGGCGATTTTTTTTTTCCAGTTTTTTATGACCCTCTTAACAAATTCTCTGCGGCAGTTTTTGCGTGCGTGTTTTTTCTTATGAGCGAGCATGTGATAGTCGACCGCCCGCTGCTTGTGTTGATGATGGGTTGGAGATATGTCCACATGTCCCACTGTTGTTTTTTTGGATATGATTGCTTTTTTGATATGGTATACGCGTTTCCTTAAATCGATTTATTTTATTAAGGGCAACGTCTGTTTTTTTGTGCTCTTCCCACGCAAGCGTAATAATATTCTGCGGATGGCAATATATTACGAAATTTATATTGTCATTCATTAGATAGACGATCGTGAGAATTAAAAAATATATTTGTGGAAACCATAACATAGCATTGGTTATTACAAAATTGTCACGGGTTTTGTATTTTATTGGGTATTAAAGCAAATAATAAATTTGAAGCTATTCACGTTCACATGTCTCTGTTCCATTTCTTTAGATAGTACAGTAAAAAAATAATAGATTTAACGTGTCGAATCATGAAACGAACAGGTGTGTTTTTTAACTAGGCAACAGATTCATTATCTTTTTTGCGGCATGTGTGTACGTGTGCAGCATATTTGAAGAACGATAAAGTATCGTTGATTATTATCAAAATGCCACGGTTTTTGTATTCAATTGGGTATTAATGTAAAATATATTTATATCTGCGCACGTTCACATACCTTCGTTCCATTTCTTTGGATAGTAGCAAACAAAACAAACAGCAAAAAAAAATAGGTTGAACCTGTCGTAACATGAAACAAACAGGTGTGTTTTTTAACTAGGCAATAGATTGCCTTGTCTGCGGCATGTGTGTGTTTGTGTGCATTATATTCGAAAACCGATAAAGTATCATTGTTTATTACGACATGTCATGCTTTTCGTATTTTATTGGCCATTAAAAAGCCTAAAGAACATTAAAGCTAAGCAGGTTGATGCACGTTCCACAGTATTCCAGTAAAAATCCTGTTAGAACCTGTCGGGTGATGCAACGAACAGGTGTCTGTTTTATTAATAGATTTTTTGTCTTATCCACCACATGTGTGCGTGTGTGCGTGTTGCTCAATAAAAGCAGATCCCAAGTCGATGGAACCAGCATTCGTTCAGATTAGTTGGTCTGAAAAACCGTGTCTGTCAAGTGGTAAAAGTGTATTAAAGAACAGTGCGAGTAGTTATCCTTAGATTTTTTTTGAACTGTGTGTCTACGTCTTACTACCGCTGAAAATGGAGGTAAGCTCGACATTAACTGACTATGCATAAATAACCATTATCTGTTTCCATTTGCATCACGCATTTAACATATTGTTTTGATTGTTTTAGACATCAAACGCGAATTCTCTTGAGTACACCATGAAGAATTATTATTACGGTAATTTGAGTGACGATGAAGCCCAAGTTAAACCGCTTAAAATTCAAGCCCAGAAACGAACCAACAACATCGATGTATTTTTCGATAAGTCTAAAAAGAAACAGACTACAGAATATTCATCTACTGTCGCCCAGTCAACAAATGGCGGTACCAACTATATATCTTCTCGCGCAGATGATGTTACAAAGATCACTCATCTCGTTAAAATTGATGTTTACGATATAAAAAAGTTGCGTGGTATCCCAAACGATCAGCACTGGAAATTCGCGGATACTAGAATCAAATACTACACGCAGACAGAAGACGATGACTATTATTCTAACACAAAAGAATTGGTCTACAATATTACGAAACATATTGCAACAAAAAATGACTGTAAAAAGTATTTCATAGACGCTAAGCCATAAATTATTTCTTACTCCGCCCACAAAAAACTCTCTCCCCACCAACGAACAAATGATTTCTGGGGCTATATATAGTTAGACAACGCAAAAGAAACCATACCGTATCTACCTTAACACCCGAAGCTGCAAAATGGATCTCCAAAGCTCAATCTACGACGAAGACCTTTATGAACGTTGTGAAGATGTCTCGGATCTTAACAAGTCCCTTTTCGATAACGAACTCTATGAACATTGTTCGGAAGTCGAGAATCAGCTGCCAAATATGTGAGTACTCATTATTTTTTTTATGTTGACTGGCAGTGGGGAGGCGAATCCCGATATAAGTAAAATTCTCAACGAAATGTATCATATTTTTCACACCATCATGATGGTGCTTACTAGTGAGGACATTAAAATGTTTAGCAAGCCAGTGTTATTAAATAATTTCCATAAATATTTAAGAATGTGGTTTATAAGTGGGAAACTTGATCAAAATTTAGCTTGCGATCCCGATATTAAGCCATATATAACCCCTTGCAGTGGGCACGTAACCGTTTTTCAATCGTTTATTTCGGATTACGATGAGATAGATGGTGTATTCCCCATGGAAGCGTATTGTTCTCTTTGTCAATCAAGTAAATCAGGTATATTACGGTGCTTTACGTTACTAATTGTAAAAAAAAAACCGCTTTATTTATATAATTTACCTAACTATTTGTTTCATTTGTAGATCAGTAACACGTGGAATCAACAGAAAGCGAACATCAGAAGAAGCCTTTCAACCATGTGATTCGCACACTCCAGCAGCTGATATGGAACCGCAACAAGATCTTACATCCCCACAACCATCAACTTCTCGAACCGGAGCTGAACCATCATCTAATATTCGTGACATCGTCGAGTGCAAAACCTGCAAACGAAACGTTTCCAGAAGGTACTACGCCCAACATTTAAGAAGTAATATCCATAAAAATAACTGTTTAAAATTTCAACATTCCTATCCCAATGTTGAACTTATTGAAGCTGCGTTTGGAAATAGGTTATTAACTTATAGAATAGTATCAATACAGGAAACAAATAATCCTGAATTTGAAACACCTGAACTTTTTTTTGAGAGGGTTAAACCATCTCTTAATAAACTAATAGATGACACCATTAATCAGCTAACAATTTTCAAAGTAAGTTTTATATTACACGCAGAATTTATACAAGAAACTAAAGGAATCAACAATTTTTTTGATTTTAATATTTTGAGTTGGACCATTTGCAAAGGTGATGACAGGGAAACATTTTTAGAACACTTAAGAAACTCAGTGACGAATAAAATTTCTACTTTTGAAAAAAAAGACAGTGGATGGAGTCTGAAACATATAAAATACTTAGATATGAATATTAATAAATTTAATCCATTGCGTGGTTCTTCATATATTGATTTACCACATGATATTAAAGCAAAAAAGGCAATAATTAACGTGCAAAACCATGATCATGAGTGTTTGAAATGGGCAATACTTTCAGCATTGTATCCAGTTAAGGATAGTTCACAGAGAGTATCGTCCTATATTTCTCATCAAAACAAATTAAAATTTTCAGATATACCGTTCCCAGTAAAATTGACAGATATTCATAGAGTTGAAAAATTAAATGAAATAAGCATTAATGTTTTTGGATTAAGCTATGATAAAAAATCTAAATCACATGAAGTAGTCGGTCCACTCCACTTTACCAAATGCCGTAAACCAACACACATAAATTTACTTTTCATATCTAGAGGTAGCCAGACGCATTACTGCTATATAAAAAACTTATCTCGATTAGTAAGTCGGCAAATATCAACAACCAATTATAGCTTTCACATCTGTGATGGGTGTCTATTAGCATTCTATTCAAATGAACAATTAACAAATCATCAAAAAAATGATTGCGGCCACGTTGTTGTCGAACTCCCTGACCATGATAAAACTAAAAAAAATTGGCTCGGTGATGACATTTCAAGTCATATGATTGTGTTTGATAAATACCAACGAAAGCTTAAGTTACCGTTTGTAGTGTATGCAGATTTCGAAGCATTTTTAAATCCGATATCATCTTGTGATCCAGATACATCGAAATCTTATACACATAGTATTCAACAACATGAAATGTACAGTTTTGGTTATTTTATCAAATGTTCATTTAATGATAAGCTTTCGCGGTTTTGTTCATATACAGGCCCAGATTGCGCTAAAGTGTTTATGAATAATCTTTATAACGATTTAGCACAATTAATTAAATTCATTCATTACCGGAAACATCCAATCCCATTAAATCAGACTGATCTTAATAAAATTGGAGATGGTAGTAACATCAAGTGTATCATTTGTGATGATTTGTTAAAATCCCAAAGCAGTTTTAGTTACGATTGGACTTCAGGGAAATTCCAAGGAGTGGCACATAAGTCATGTGATGATAAATTCATACCTCCATCATATGTACCAGTTTTTTTTCACAATTTAAGTAATTATGATGCACATTTTATTGTCAAGGCTTTGAATTTCCGAGAAGGGCCAATCGATATTATCCCACAAAATAAAGAAAAATATATTTCCTTTTCCAAACAACTAAAATTTGATAAGAAATGTATATCGCTGAGATTTGTTGATTCCTTTAGATTCATGTCGAGTAGTTTAGATAGTTTAGCCAAAAATCTCCAAGACCATCAGTTTCATGAGTTAAGAAAGCAATACCCTAGAGATGGAGATTTTGAACTTTTGAAGCGGAAGGGGGTGTTTCCATATGAATTCATGAAATCGAATAAATCTCTGGAAGTAACATCATTGCCTCAAATAACTGAATTCTACAGTTCCTTAACCGATAGCAGTATAACAATTGAGGATTATCAACATGCACAAAACGTTTGGGGTCATTTCAATTGTAAAACAATGTTGGATTATTCCAACTTGTATTTAAAAACGGACGTACTTTTGCTAACAGATGTCTTTGAGAATTTTCGTAGCGTGTGTCTTGAAACATATAACTTAGATCCAGCTCATTATTTTACAGCACCTGGTCTAAGTTGGGATGCTATGCTTAAAATGACAGGGATTCAGCTTGAACTTTTAACAGACTTTGATAAAGTTTCATTTATTAAAAAAGGACTGCGAGGCGGTATTTCGCAATGTAGCAACCGATATGCGAAATCAAATAATTACTACATGGCAGAATTTAATCCAGACGAACCTTCATCTTATCTCATTTACCTCGACGCAAATAACTTGTATGGTTGGGCGATGTCGCAATATCTTCCTGTAGGTGAATTTGAATGGGTTGATCCTGCTACGGATTTTGAAATTCCTAATGATGCTGATAATGGATACATCTTAGAAGTAGATCTGGATTACCCTGACTCCTTACATGACTCTCATTCAGACCTACCATTTTGTGCTGAGCACATAATTGATGAGAGTAAACAAAAAAAATTAGTTCCAAATTTAAAAAATAAACAGAAATATATTATACATTATAGAAATCTTAAACAATGTTTACGAAATGGATTAAAGTTAACTAAAGTTCATAGGATCCTAAAATTTAAACAAACTAACTGGCTCAAAAAGTATATCGATTTAAACACCACGCTAAGAATAGCTGCAAAATCCGAGTTCGAAAAAGACTTTTATAAACTTATGAATAATGCAGTTTTTGGAAAAACTATGGAAAATATTGAGAAAAGGGTCGATGTTAAATTATTGACTCATTGGGAAAATCATGGCAAGATCAAAGGAATTGAAAGTTACATAGCTCGGCCTGAATTCCACAGTATCTCAATATTTTCAGATACTTTAGCTGCAGTTCAATTAAAAAAAACTAAACTTATTTACAACAAACCTATTTACTTGGGCTTCTGCATATTAGATTTATCTAAAACTTTAATGTACCAATTTCATTATGGGTACATGCAACCAAAATTTGAAAATAAGCTTAAATTATTATATACGGATACAGATAGTTTCATATATCAAATTTTTACGGACGATTTCTACTATGACATAAAAAATGACTTAAAAAAACATTTTGATACATCTGACTATGCATCCAATAACATTTACGATTTTCCATGTATAAATAAAAAAAAGTTAGGATATTTTAAAGACGAAAATAAAGGTAAAATTTTAAAAGAATTTGTAGGTTTGAGATCTAAAATGTACGCTTTAAATGTGGAGGACTGTATAGTAGCTAGGGCCAAAGGTATAAATAAATGTGTGACTAAGAAGTTTCAGATTCAGGATTATAAACGTTGTCTAAAGGAGAAAAAAAAAATATTTTCGGAAATGTGTCGATTTCGCTCAATTAAACATGTAATTTTTACACAGAAAATAAATAAAATATCTTTGTCATATTATGACACAAAAAGATATCTATGTAACGACTCGTTTGACACGTTAGCTTGGGGTCATTATAAATTAAAGTATCAATAATTATGTTTATACAAATATTTTTCAGTTGATGTTGTAGCTGCTTAGAACATAAGAAATAAAATAAAAATTGTAAATTTGCCTTGTTCGTTGCATGCGGTGGGGAGTGTTCTAAATAAATTTTCAAATGTTCTTGTATTAATAAGTAATTTAGCATTTTATTAAGTATTATATAAATATATCGTTAAGAAAACACATTGTTTTTTTTTGCTTGTTTACCTATGTGTGTGTGTGTGTGTGTGTGTGTGTGTGTGTGTGTGTGTGTGTGTGTGTGTACTTAAAATATAAATCAATAACCTCATAAATTACGTTTTAGTTTCTAGACAGCGTTTAGAGAGGAAAGACAGTTTTTTGCTATGTACCATTTCATTCACCCGTTTACGGCTATTATTGCTGGTCCAAGTGGTTGTGGAAAATCAAATTTTGTCACGAATTTTTTAAAAAATGTTGGACAAATGTGTAATGTTGAATTTAGCCAAGTACTATGGTGCTATGATGAAATGCAACCACTTTATAATCTGGATGGTATCGATTATGTTCAAGGTATTCCCGATTTAAGTATGTTTGATGGAAAGCAACCCAAACTACTTATAATCGATGATTTAATGAGAGAGTCAGATGGACGTATTGTTGATATTTTTACTAAAGGTAGTCATCACAGAAATTTAAGTGTTTTTTATATAACTCAAAATTTATTTCATCAAGGAAGAGGACAACGCGACATATCATTGAACACAACCTACATTGTTTATTTTAAAAATCCCAGAGACAAAACTCAAATACGCCACTTGTCCCGACAAGTTTATCCAGAAAATACAAAATTTGTTGATGAAGCGTATAAAGATGCAACTATGCCAGCACATGGGTACCTGATGATTGACTTAAAACAAAGCACTGATGATATGTGTCGTTTTAAAAGTAAGATATTCCCATTTGATAAATGTTGTATTATATATATACCCAAAAAAGGGTTTAAATATGCCAGTAGTCATTCTGTTTCCGTCAGTTCTAAATGATGCCTGACAGAGTAGCCACATATCAACATTTACTTAAAGCTTTGCATACGCTTAAACCAAAATATCGCCAAGCCTTACTTAAAGCATGTGATGAAGATGAAATAAATATAATTTGTGAGTGCATTTACAACGTTTTAAAGGGAAAAGTTCCATTAGACAATTTAGAAAAAAACAAGTTAAATAAACATAAGAATATATTACGCAAATTAGTTTCGAAAGGAAAACAAAAGTTAAGGAAGACTATTATAGTTCAAAAGGGTGGTGCGTTTTTACCAATTATACTGGGGGCTGTTTTAAGTAGTTTATTAAGCTCGTTAACATAATTGAAATGGAGAACACGAAGAAAATGCTTTTAGTAGAACCAGATTTTATTGAGAAGCTCAAACACATTGACAATGCGCCATTAAACTCCTTATCTCGCTTAGACGAGGAGATGCAAAAAATACTGAAAAGTAAAATAGAAGATCGTGAAAAATGGGCGTTATATTCTCAAGCATTACAACGTTTTTTGCATATTACTGAAACAGATCGAAAACCGTTGAAGCTTCCAATAATGATTGATGGTATAAATAATGCCCATGAAGAACATGAGAAATCGATGGTTAAAAAGGAAGAAACTGAAGATAATGTTACATTACCTAACCCAAAACCATACGAAAGAGACGCTACTAGTACTCCTTCAAAACATAACTACCCTGAGAAGTTTACTCCATCTCACATCATTAAAAAAATTCCGAAAAGTTACATAAGAAAAGGACAGTCTTTGATCGATAATATTTTAAAACATAAGCCGATGATTTGGTGGAAGGAAGGAGGGGAAATAGTAGTGAACAATCAAGTTATCCCAGAAACTAATATAACTGATTTGATAAGTGACACTCTAAGACCTCTCAAACGCCCCAAACCTAACGGCTGGAAAGAATTTGCTTCAGTTTTAAAAGATATTGAAGTTCCTACTTCTTGTATAGGTAACCCGACTAATCTGGAATATATAAATGGTCTTCAGACAGAGAAGGTCCAGGAATTTCCAATTTATAAAAACACCAGATCGACGTCGATTCAATCAAGAGGACAATCAACGCCAATTTCATATAAAACTCCTGATTCAACCAAAAAGAAAATAGATTGGGAAAGATGGACCCCTTATTAGATATCAATAGGATTTACTATGATGTTTCTAATCCAGCTGGCTACAGTAGTATTGATAAGTTAGCTAAAGCAATGCATGGCCGAATGAACAAAGATGAAGTAAAAAAGTGGTTACAGTCTCAGGAAACTTATACTTTACATAAACCAGTTCAAAGACGTTTTATACGAAATAAGTACATTCTATCTAACTATAATGAACTTTGGCAAGTAGATTTAAGTGATATGCGTACATATAGTAAATATAATGAGAGTTTTAAATACATATTATGCGTAATAGACGTCTTTAGTAAGTATGCTTTTGCTAGACCAATGAAAAAGAAAGATTCAGAAACAGTTAAGCAATGCTTTGAAGATATATTTATTGAAGCTAGAGCAACTCCACGTCATATTCAATCTGATAAAGGCACTGAATTTGTTTCTAAAGAGGTAAGACATTATTTTAAAAGTAAAAATATAAACTACTATACAACTAACAATCCTGATATTAAGGCTAGTATTGTAGAACGCTTTCAAAGAACATTAAAAATGAAAATGTGGCGTTATTTTACACATAAAAATACATATAAATATATAGATATATTGCAGGACCTCCTTTATTCATATAATCACACTTACCATTCAAGTATTAAAATGTGTCCTATAGATGTTAATTTTAACAATATTATGACGGTTTGGACTAACTTATATGAAACACCAAGAAACGGATTCAAAAAAAATAGTAATACAATGTTAAATGTTGGTGATCATGTCAGAATAACAAAATATAAACACATATTTCAAAAAGGTTATGAGACCAATTGGAGCGATGAAATCTTTGTAATCGACTCAGTTATTAATAGATCACCTCATCTTGTTTACACCTTAAAAGACTTACAAGATGAACCAATCACAGGCACTTTCTATTATAAAGAGTTACAGAAAGTTACTTATAACCCCACCATGATATATAAAATAGATAAAATATTAAGTTCTAGACGCGTTGGTAACAGAAAGGAGGTGTTTGTGAAGTGGAGAGGTTATCCGAATAAATTTAATAGTTGGATATCTGCATCTAGTTTAGAAGAAACATGAGTGATGATAGTTTTTATTTAACTCTGCTGAGTAACAGTTCAATACAATACTACCCCGAAAATACAACAGCAAACTTCCTCACCAAACTTCCAAAGACAATTAAATTAGAAGGAGAATGGGTCGTCGGATTAGTGGAGTTTCATTACCCATGCTCACTGTACAACGTTCAAGAACATGAAAACGTAGTTTATGTAAAAAAGAAAGTTACTTTACAGAACGAAGAGTTACCTGTTACCGTTGAATATAAGTCTTATATTCCAGCAACAACCTATGACGACATGGATCACTTTATATCTGCTTTTAACGAAAACTCATTATTGAAAAACAAGGTGAATTTTAACTATGACAGAATATCGAAAGTTATCAAGGTCACTTCTTCACATAAAGACATTGTTTCCGTACATGCAACACCAATACTAAACCTCCAGCTAGGTTTCAAACCAAATACGAATCTCATCCAATGTCAACTAGGAAAATTTCCTGCTAATTTATATTTGGGACTACCATCACAATTGTTTATATATTCGGATATTGTTCAACCTCAAATGGTAGGAGATGTTATGACATCTTTAGTAAGAATAATACCGCTTGATCCTACTAAATATATATATGGAGCATATAAAATGCATAGCTTTTCTCCTGCACATTACATACCTGTTTTGCGTAGAGAGTTTGATACTATGGAAATTGATATAAGAATGCATACGGGTGGAAAGGTTCCATTCCAGTTTGGAACTTCATGCGTGAAGCTACATTTTCAACGAGTAAAATGAATAATAGACGTCAAAATACTGCTTGTCCATACGAACATTACTATGCTCAACAAGCTGGTTCAGGAGTAGGCATTGTTTATAAAGGTGTTCCTCACCAGCGAGGGCATGGCATAGGAAGTTTTTTAGGGGGACTGTTTAGATCGGTATTTCCTCTGCTTTCTAGTGGTTTTAGAACGGTTGGGAAAGAAGCATTAAATGCTGGTGTTGGTCTTTTATCAGACATGATGAATTCGCACCCTATCGACGAATCATTTAAGTCTCGTTTTAAGAATGCAAGCAGTAATTTAAAAAGAAAGGCTGATGAAAAAATAGATTCTCTAATGTCAGGATCTGGGTATAAAATGATACGAAAGAGGCAAGAGCGCGCCATTGCACCCAAAGCTTTACGGGGGAGAGGTCCAAAAAAGAATAAAAAATATATAAACGATATTTTTACTAATTAAATCATGTCATTTTTACATAATCATTCATGTGAATGCGCTAAGTCAGAGTTAGATTTGTTTGCTCTTCCATCAACGCAAACCAGTATAGAAAATGGGCAGTGGATACATTATAAACCTATTTCATCTCTTAGTGATGATGGTCCTATTGAATTTCAAGTTCCAGGATCAGGCGATGACTATATTGACCTGTCTCATACTTTACTACATATCAAAGCCAAAGTATTGAATCAAGATGGCACAAAGATCAAATCAGCAGAAACTCATGTTGCTCCAGTGAATAATTGGCTACATTCACTTTTTAACCAATTGGACATATATTTGAATCAAAAACTAGTATCACCGCCTAATAATACATACGCGTACCGTGCATATATGGAAACTCTACTAAATTATGGACCTGCAGCAAAAAAGTCTCATCTTACGTGTGGGCTATGGTATGAAGACACTTCGAGTCATATGGATGAAACTGGTGCGGATAACAAAGGATGGACTAAAAGACAAGAATTTATTAAGGATAGTAAGGAAGTTGAAATGATAGGGCACTTACATGGTGACATTTTTAATCAAGAAAAGTTTTTATTAAATGGCGTTGAAGTCCGCGTTAAATTAGTACGATCAAAAGAGTCCTTTAATCTCATGTGCAGTCAAGATAAAAAACTTAAAGTACGTATAATGGATGCTAGTTTAATAATACGAAGAACAAAAATTAACCCAAGTGTTTTGCTTGCACATCAAAAGGTTTTAGCTTCAACAACTGCAAAATATCCCATCACAAGAGCGGAAGTTAAAGTACTTACAATACCATCAGGAGTACAAGGGAAATCACTTGATAATATATTCCTCGGTCAAGTTCCAAAAAGGTGTATTGTAGGTTTTGTTGATAATACAGCATTTAATGGCAGTTTAAAACATAATCCTTTTAACTTCCACCACCATGATATGAACTTATTTAGTTTGTATGTAGATGGTCATCAAATTCCTTCTAAAACATTACAACCGTCTTTCAGCACCGGTTTAATGGTATCAACATATCACACTTTGTTTTCGGGTACGGGTATCCATTTTCATAATGAAGGGAATTCAATAAGTAGAGAAGATTATGGTAACGGTTACTGTTTGATGTGTTTCGATTTAACACCTGACTTAGCCGCGAGTTCCACATCTCACTGGAATCTCGTTAGACATGGTAGTGTGCGGTTAGAAGTTCGATTTGAAAAAGCCCTTACAACAACTGTAAATTGTGTTGTCTATGCAGAGTTTGATAATATCATTGAAATAAACAAACATCGAGATGTAAGTGTAGATTATAACAGTTAATTATAACATGTACTACATATATAATAATAGGTTTATGATACTTTGTACCACTTGTTACTAAACCTCAGTAAAGCATTCATCAATAAACACAATAGTTTGTTATGGACACGCAGGAATTGCAATTATGTATGAAGAAAATTTGTCCTACTATTAAATCACATGTTTTTCCAGCAAACAGAATCCCTATTTTCATGGATCTTCCAGTGTATATTATCAGCAATTTAGACCCAGACTCTAAACCTGGTTCTCATTGGGTAGCGATTCATATTGATATTAATGGCAATGGTGAATATTTTGATTCATTTGGTAGAAAACCTGTTGGTTATCATAAGTTGTTTTTGACTAGGAATGCAAAGAAATGGTTTTATAACCACATGACAATACAAAACCACTTAACATCAGTTTGTGGCAAATACTGTTTAGTTTACATATATTTTAAGTTTAAAGGTAAATCGATGTTGGATTTTTTAAGATTGTTTGTAGAAAATACCCTGTATAATGATTTCATGATACAACATATGTACAAATCTATTTTTTTACGAAATAAATGAATATTTAGATAATGAATATATTTTCTTTACCCTCCTTTAATAACCTTTATATACACACACAGGATAAAACATCAATAAAAATGCAAGAGGATAATTGAAACCATTTATTAAACATTTTTATATAGGTACACATGCACATACACAAGTATTTATAACATAAAAAATACACACATAGAAAAAACGTAGTTCGTAAAAGTCTTATTACAAATCACCCCATTTCTCCCACTCCATGCACCATTCATCACTTTTTAACAAAGGCGAAATCCATGTTTCATGACCATTTTCTCTGAGAGGATCCAATTCAATATCAATACGTATGGGTTCGTATGCATCTTCCTTTGGAGAATCCGTCTCCATATCAGAATTTTCTTCGTCTTCTTCGTCTTCCCACTCAATCAAAAGAGGGTTTCCAGTAAGCCTCCAACAAAACGGTTGAAATGCTGGTGAGTAACCGTTTGATGTCTGTGTTTGTGTTTCCATGTCCACACAGAGTTGCACCAAATCTTTGTCGTAGATTGAGCTTTGGAGATCCATTTTGCAGCTTCGGGTGTTAAGGTAGATACGGTATGGTTTCTTTTGCGTTGTCTAACTATATATAGCCCCAGAAATCATTTGTTCGTTGGTGGGGAGAGAGTTTTTTGTGGGCGGAGTAAGAAATAATTTATGGCTTAGCGTCTATGAAATACTTTTTACAGTCATTTTTTGTTGCAATATGTTTCGTAATATTGTAGACCAATTCTTTTGTGTTAGAATAATAGTCATCGTCTTCTGTCTGCGTGTAGTATTTGATTCTAGTATCCGCGAATTTCCAGTGCTGATCGTTTGGGATACCACGCAACTTTTTTATATCGTAAACATCAATTTTAACGAGATGAGTGATCTTTGTAACATCATCTGCGCGAGAAGATATATAGTTGGTACCGCCATTTGTTGACTGGGCGACAGTAGATGAATATTCTGTAGTCTGTTTCTTTTTAGACTTATCGAAAAATACATCGATGTTGTTGGTTCGTTTCTGGGCTTGAATTTTAAGCGGTTTAACTTGGGCTTCATCGTCACTCAAATTACCGTAATAATAATTCTTCATGGTGTACTCAAGAGAATTCGCGTTTGATGTCTAAAACAATCAAAACAATATGTTAAATGCGTGATGCAAATGGAAACAGATAATGGTTATTTATGCATAGTCAGTTAATGTCGAGCTTACCTCCATTTTCAGCGGTAGTAAGACGTAGACACACAGTTCAAAAAAAATCTAAGGATAACTACTCGCACTGTTCTTTAATACACTTTTACCACTTGACAGACACGGTTTTTCAGACCAACTAATCTGAACGAATGCTGGTTCCATCGACTTGGGATCTGCTTTTATTGAGCAACACGCACACACGCACACATGTGGTGGATAAGACAAAAAATCTATTAATAAAACAGACACCTGTTCGTTGCATCACCCGACAGGTTCTAACAGGATTTTTACTGGAATACTGTGGAACGTGCATCAACCTGCTTAGCTTTAATGTTCTTTAGGCTTTTTAATGGCCAATAAAATACGAAAAGCATGACATGTCGTAATAAACAATGATACTTTATCGGTTTTCGAATATAATGCACACAAACACACACATGCCGCAGACAAGGCAATCTATTGCCTAGTTAAAAAACACACCTGTTTGTTTCATGTTACGACAGGTTCAACCTATTTTTTTTTGCTGTTTGTTTTGTTTGCTACTATCCAAAGAAATGGAACGAAGGTATGTGAACGTGCGCAGATATAAATATATTTTACATTAATACCCAATTGAATACAAAAACCGTGGCATTTTGATAATAATCAACGATACTTTATCGTTCTTCAAATATGCTGCACACGTACACACATGCCGCAAAAAAGATAATGAATCTGTTGCCTAGTTAAAAAACACACCTGTTCGTTTCATGATTCGACACGTTAAATCTATTATTTTTTTACTGTACTATCTAAAGAAATGGAACAGAGACATGTGAACGTGAATAGCTTCAAATTTATTATTTGCTTTAATACCCAATAAAATACAAAACCCGTGACAATTTTGTAATAACCAATGCTATGTTATGGTTTCCACAAATATATTTTTTAATTCTCACGATCGTCTATCTAATGAATGACAATATAAATTTCGTAATATATTGCCATCCGCAGAATATTATTACGCTTGCGTGGGAAGAGCACAAAAAAACAGACGTTGCCCTTAATAAAATAAATCGATTTAAGGAAACGCGTATACCATATCAAAAAAGCAATCATATCCAAAAAAACAACAGTGGGACATGTGGACATATCTCCAACCCATCATCAACACAAGCAGCGGGCGGTCGACTATCACATGCTCGCTCATAAGAAAAAACACGCACGCAAAAACTGCCGCAGAGAATTTGTTAAGAGGGTCATAAAAAACTGGAAAAAAAAAATCGCCGCTTCGCGGCGTGCTTTACGTGCCGCAGAAACAGTAAATAACCAACTACTATCGTGGATGGTATTGGCTCTGTAACTCATGCGAACCACAGGGCGCTTATTCACCTTATTATAATACTGCAAAAAATACTTTGGAGCATTGAACCTTGAATTGTTACAATGCTCTTTGAAGATGTTATTAGCGGTTATTTTGTTCTTTCCTTCTCCCTTTAAGGAAAATCGTAGTAACTCAGTTTCGCTCCCCAGCGTTAGCGTAATATTATGATATGTTTAAGCTATTTCGTTCGTGAGCGTTTGTTTGTGTTTTTATTCGATTTAAGACATTAGATCCATTCATTTATATACCAAAACAGACGAAAAATGAAAATGATTGAAATTTTATTATAGGGGCGCGTTCGCGTAACTAGCATCAGTATATGACTAATTTTTTCAACGAGGTTTTATCAATTAAACAAAGATACTTATCAATTATAAAATATTTATTACAATATAACTAATTCTAATAAAATACTTAAATTAAACACTAAAATTCAAAACTATCTTACAGATAAACTAATCATAAAACTAAATAAAAAATCTACTAAATAAAAAATAAAAATCAAATGTTTGTTTTTCTTGTACGAGTATGTACTTGATTTGTGCAATAAAGTGTTTACTACTACTATTAAATAACTAAGGACAAGATAAATAAATAAGGACACCTGATAGAGTTTTATCAATCAACGATACCTATCTATAAGTATCTAAGTATTTGTATTTATAAAGACCCCCAAAAATTAGTTGGTAAGTTGTATTGCAAGAGTTATTCAATGGGAATCCATTAAAAAACGAGAGAATACCTACTCGTATATATCCGTTCAGTTCATGAACTCATCCAAGTGATCGCACACCGGCACACTAAGGCGACTTCCTGACTTGGCGGGGCGGAATCGATATGTGTCATTTTCTTCTTCGACGTAAACTTACTGACGTCGCAAAGATTCCCACTTGACAGAATACTGTCAGTATTACATTTGCGCAGTAGTAATATTATGCGCAGAAGCGTAGGTACTGCCTTCGCATCGTCCCGCTTCCGCGCATCCCGCGGCAGTCAGGAAGCACTCATTTAGGCAACTTCCTGATTTGTCGGTGCGGAGGCGGTACGATATGAGAAAACTGTCAAATGTCAGTTTCAACTGTCCATCGAGTCAGTACCGCTTTTTACTGCGCCCCTACATTTAAATGAGTGCTTCCTGACTGGCGCGGGATGCGCGGTAGCGGGACGATACGAAGGCAGTACTGGTCCACTTCTGCGCATGATATTACTACTGCGCAAATGTAATACTGACAATATTCCGTCAAGTGAGAATCTTTGTGACGTCAGTAAGTTTACGTCAAAGAAGAAAATGTCACATATCGATCCCGCCCCGCCAAGTCAGGAAGTCGGCTTAAATTAAATGTAGGGGCGCAGTAAAAAGTAGTACTGAGTTGACTGACAATTGACACTGACATTTGACAGTTTTCTCATATCGTACCTACCTCCTCCGCACCGACAAGTCAGGAAGTCGCCTATAGGATGATTCACGCTAAACCGTTCCGCGGGCCGGCCCGTTTTCTAGTACAAGAAATCGACGGCCGTCACAGAAAATACGAAGTAGTCCGTTGAAGTCGAGTATACTTAAAATTATTTGAACTGTCCGAGTTGTATCAAATTAGGCCGTTCAAAAAGCGACTATACTGTCCAAGCGTGAAGATTCAAAGTCCAATGACAAGTTTTATAAAATGTCGGACATTTTAAATAATTTCTACTATACCTACACGTGACTCTCGTTGTCTCCGTCGGCCGTTTGGCGCCTAATTTGTCGCAAAATGAGGGCTTCGGGCGGCAACGTTTTCCAACCTTTATCAAATGAGACAAGCTTGGTCTTTATCGATTATTTATATCCTTAACTGGGATTATACGTTTTGATTTTTTGGTAATTCTTTCTCTTTATTAAATAATCGCATAGGTACATCTAGTATACAATACAATACAATACAATACAAATACTCTTCATTGCACACCTCAATAAGTAAACCTATTACAGAGTATGTATATTATGAGTATGAGTATGTAGTATGAGTATGTATGTATGTATAGTTTTCGAGTCAAAAAAAAATGAACCTAAGGGTCCATATTTTCAAATGTATCCAAAAAAACAAAACGTATAAACCTAGTATTTGATAATATCTACTATTGGATTCCAAGTTTTAAAGAACGCCTGAAATAGCCCCGCTGACAGCCGTCACCTGTCAGTGTCAGTTTTAGGCGCGAAATGAGTAGACTTGACATCTCGATGTAAGCTAGATTAGTTGGTTAGGCTTGGGTCGCGTTGCGTCAAGTTGCTTTTGTATCGATGAATTGTTGATTTAATGTAGATTCCTTGTATTTTTGTAAAAACAGACATTATATTTTGTTAATTAGTGATTTCGGTTGTTTCATTGCCAAAATCAGAAGTGAGACACGTTTATCTAACTGCCCACAAAGTTGAGGTCAAACATGGCTACTCGCTTGTTTTTTGTAATGGCTGTTAATTGTTTCAAGTAATGAATCAATCGTATTCATAATCAGTTGAAAATATCGATACGTAAGCAACAATGACGATATTTAAGAAACGCAGCCGAATCAGATCTTGTAGAATTGCAAGCGCTGTCACTTGCACTGCGCACTCGCCGGTATCATATTTAGCTGGAATTGTATTCTGCTGGTGTTGGGTTTGTATCTTAAACACGGCAGAATTGTCATAAAGAAATCGTGTTTGCAATTTTAATCGGAGTCGCAACACTTCACGATCGAAGTCAATGCTGCATTGACACGAAATGACGTAGTAGCTACAAAGCTTTAAAAACTTGTGGAACAATTGGTTCCATGGTGATGTTTAGTGTTCACAGGTCAGATAATTATCGGAAAGGTGAAGTAAGAGCTGCCTTGCAACGGTGCGGTACACAAGCCCTACAGTATGCAGTTCCATGTTTTAAATGCATGATATGTCATCGGGTATATAAATGTGGGAATCAGTGAAATGTTCATATACAGCGAGCGGCAAGTGTTATTGTCTGTAGCTTGTGTGGATACTGCAGGTTTCTATTGTCATACAAGGGGTAATGTACAAGCTGGTAACTATTTGCCTAAAGTCAGTGTTCTACTATACAAACAGGTAACAAATAGACTTTGTAATCAATGAGGAAATAAAGTTTTGCATAACTATGGTAGTTATGATGTGACTGTGTTAGTTTCTAGTAAAGTGCAGTACGGTGCTGTCTGATTCAGTACTTCCAGACTGTTATTGTGACATCTTAGAGAGATTGAGATACAAAATCAAACAAATACCTTTTAGGTAATGTGGTAAGTCTTAGAATGTAACAACTTATGTATAGTTGTTATGCATTTTGATGTCAAGAAGTGTACTAGCAAACATACAAAGCCGGTGGGTAAACTGGGTAAGGTAACAGTTGTGACTGCGGTCAGCTCTTAGTTGATGGTGATGATCATTGAATGTCATATCTAAGTTGATACTAGCCTACAGTTTATTTTAATTCTTTGAGTAGAATGACTTGTTGCACATCAGTAAAAAAAAAAGGTACTTTTGCAAGTTGTATTTCAAGCAGCTATAGAGTGATACACAATACTAGTAAAGAGTATGTTACATATGACATTTTCTAAGTAAAGATTTAGTGATGTAATTTGGAGTAATGAGTTAAGAATCATCAACAATGATGATGATGATGGTACAAGTCATGGATGCTGTTGGGATTACTGAGTAAGGGTCCAGAGTGAGTAGTGAGTGAATGCTGAGTTGGATCGACACATCTCATGTTAAGTTGCAATGTAAATGATAGCGCTGTACCCTGCAACATTATTTAATTAGTAAGTAAGCAAAGTGAATAGCTAAGTGCCACATAGTATGTGGTGTGCACTGTTGTGACTAGTAGGTACATGTAATTTACCTAGAACTTATTTTTGAATTTCATACTTAGGCAGTGTCTACTACAGGGTAGACAGGGATCCTATTTGGGAACATGCTTGTGCTCATTTATGTATGTGTACATGGGATGCATTGGTGACATATAGTGTAACCACACTCTAGATGATGGTAGTTCAAATTGGGTTGAAATAAAACTGCTCAACCAAGATCACTAGATCGCAAACTCTTAGGGTATTTCAGTGTTTAAACTGCCCGCGTGGTCGTGTCGGAGGTTTCCCCTGGATTTTCCCCAGGCCACCCTCCAACAAGCTGATGACACTGAATGTGAAATTAATACTACTGGTTGAGGCTGAAATTCTTGAGACAAAGTAAGAAGCTTTGACTAATGTTTTTTCATGTCATAAATTACATTGGACTTTACCTATGAAAGATTGTTCTGTTCTTTAGTACTTTTGTGGGAAAGTTTTACTACATGCAAGTCTTTATTGTTCATGTGTAATGTTTCTTTACTTATGTGTATGTGTGTTGGCTTGTTTTGAGACAAGTTTGCAGGTCAGGACTTGCCAAATTCCGGAGGACCGATGAGAAATAAAGTTATGGGTACCGGTATTGGTCGGATGACATGGAATGTATGGTGTCATGGTGTGGTACCATGGGACTGGCCTTATGTTGGATATTGATGGTGGCCATAGTTTAATCGTTTACACATGATGGCCTGGTTGACTTGGAAATTGATGGAGTTACATTGATGAGTAATTGATAGCTGTGTACAGTCGGCAATGTAAGCTCATACAAAAGGTGAAGTTTGGAAACTTATTTTATCTTTGTTCTGTGTATGTCAACTTAGAAGTTTTGACCTCACATATGAATCAAAAGGTGCAGCGTAATATTAATGCAATGGACGAGGTAATATTTTGGATTTGATGAGCTGACAATGCAATGTGTCATGAAAACCACTGTATTTAACATGCCTGAAAATACCTACCCTGTATTTAAATACTTCTTGAATTTATTTAACTTGGCATTTAGTAATTTGCATTTGTATGTGTCAATTTTAAATGCTATTCTGCATAATGCTATTTTGGACAACTTGTATGTTAATGATTGAACACTTAGCAAAAGCCTTGTTGATCTTAACTTGTTAAAGTCAAATGTGATATGGAGTTGTTTTAGTAAACTGAACAATTGTAAATTGCGAACTGGTGGCCCTGTGATCTGCGACTTCACATGATTGCATGGTGTGGTGTGAATGAATAAAGGTCATCATCAAGGGCTTATTTGTTGATCTGCCTATTTGATGGACATCTTATGACTCATGGGAAATGATTATTTGGAAGAGATTTATTTGGCTTGATAAAATGTTACTTGCATTGGTTTAATTACTTCTGTTGTGTTGTGTCTGTGTGTTACAGTGAAGTTTTTGCCCAAGGAGGTGCCAGTATTGGCTGGAGGCCTAGAAATGTTTATGAGTCAGTGAAGGCCGAACGGGGCAAAAATGAGAGACAATACATAGCAGGAAGGGCATTGCATTATGGACAATGATGTACAACTGTATGTTTCACTAGAATTGTTGGATGGTAAGCGTAGTATGCTCTTTTGGCTAGGTGGAGCCAAGATTGGTGAAAGGTCTCTGTTAAAAGCTGAATGCGACAAGCTAAAGGCACAGTTAAAATGGTGCGTATTGGGGAAGATTTATATCTGTTAGTGGATTAATACAGTGATGTTCACTTTATTTTATGTGAATGGGTTTAATGAACTACATTCGATTGTGACTAACTGTAATTGTCGTGTTCATGAATGTAATCATAATTGGATCTGATTGTGTTTGCTTTTTGCAGTGATGGTTTACTGTGTGAAGAGGACGCTGTAAGCTGCGGCTGACATGCGAGTCCTCTGGAGCCACACATTTGCTTTCGAGTGGATGCTGGTCATACACCTCTTTTCTGGACCCTATCCTGTTAATGCTGCGAAGAAGAGAGCGATGCCTGGAGGCATGCGCTACTCACTGGAGCGGTTGGACTCAATGAACTACAGTTCATGAGCGTGTTCCAGTATGAGGTAATGTGTAGAGGATAGTGGTTAATCATACGCTGCTTTCATTATTGCACCTGAGGATTGTGATTCTGTTTATCATAAAACTAAACCTCCCCTTCTTCTATTGTTTTGAGTCAAAACACATTCTAGTCACTCTCATAGTTTCTCTTAAAGCCTCCCTGAGATAGGATAGGACATCCATCTACCGTTACATCTCTGACTGACTACATCACTTTTATGATGAAACGGATCACAGCAGAGCGTTAATGATGGTAGATGTGTGTGCAGGTAAGCAAGCTACCAGTGGCGGCACGTCAAAAATATTCTTAGGGAAGGGAATAATTTGCCTTTCTTATTCCTTATGAGCCATAGTAAAAGAACTGGACTGGCTGGAAAATAGGCAATTGAGTTATATGGACGCTCCGCCACTGCAGGCTAATGGGATGCTCTGCTGACGTTTTACTTTGAACAGATTGACAAGTTAATGATGACGTTTTACTTTGACCTGACTGACATGCATGTCTCTGTCGATATTTACTGTGAGCACTGTGAGCAGGTTGACACGCTAACTATGGTGCCTCTGTCGACGTTTACATGGTGCGGGTTAACACGCACTTCACGTGTATGCGGATTAATGGGTTGTTGTGACGGCTCCGTTAACGTTTTACATAGTGCGGGTTAGCAAGCATTTTACATGTATGCCGGTTAACAAGTGGTTACGATCCTTGTTAACGGAAGACGGGATCTAGGGACGGCTATCCCGTAGCAGGCGGGAATGGAGGACGCTTCTACCCGTAGTGACGAAGTGGGAGCTGCGGTTCTCATCTTGCGTCTGCAGACGGGTCGTGAGGGTTACCTCTGTCCGTACGCAGGAATTGTGTATCCTGCTAAGGCCATGGCAATGTAAATTTAAAGGTTTGAATATAAGCTGATGTATGATCGCATGATGATTGAGTGAATTATGATGAGGCTGATGTACATTATACTGTGGGTCTCATTCACGTCACGCCTCATCTTTTATGGATGACTGAGCTATGAAGACGATGGTAATGCGATGTTGAATGGAGACGTTTGATCATTGTGAACGTTTGATTGAACGATGATGGAACATATGGTTGTATTGAATGAGTGATAGAATGGTGGTACAAAAAAAGGTTCCTCTTGTGCCTGTGGGTACGGAACCTTAGAAAAATATTTCAGATGATTGAGATTGAGAAAGTTGTTGCAGATACGAGACGTGTCCTGTTGCTGGTTCTGGGCAGGTCACCGAGCAACGGGCATCAAAGCTGGTGCCGGAGCTGTCGGTGTCGACCCTCCCGCGACGCGGCTATCTTCCGGCGCCGCGTGAGGACGGGCGTTGGTGATGAAGATCGGAAGACGCAGTCGAGGACGATGCAGCGTCAGGAACGGCCGTATTGGATTCCAAGTTTTAAAGAACGCCTGAAATAGCCCCGCTGACAGCCGTCACCTGTCAGTGTCAGTTTTAGGCGCGAAATGAGTAGACTTGACATCTCGATGTAAGCTAGATTAGTTGGTTAGGCTTGGGTCGCGTTGCGTCAAGTTGCTTTTGTATCGATGAATTGTTGATTTAATGTAGATTCCTTGTATTTTTGTAAAAACAGACATTATATTTTGTTAATTAGTGATTTCGGTTGTTTCATTGCCAAAACTACAATATTTCCCAAAATCATGCAAATTGTTTCAGGATTAGGGAGTATTTTACCTTTTTGTATGGAAATATTCAGCTACACATAGTCAAAGACATTGGGTTCTATTGCGCGACCGAAAAAATTACGTTCCGGCGCGCAGCGGTCGCGTCGCGCGAACGTCGCGCAACGCTGTTAACCAAGCCTTTAAATTCAAATTTTGTTTATTTTTCACCTAACATGTTGGTGTATTGGTTAGTAAGTAGTTAGGTATATAAATAAATAAAAAAACATGGAAAAGTCGGTGTGAGCACAGCGCTAAGCTGGTTTTACGCCCAACCCGTAGGTAGTCGGTGAGTTGGTTTTACACTAAAAAGCGTTATTAAATTTATTCCAGAACATGTCCATAACTCCATATTGCATAACATACAAGATCAAATTAAATTAAAAAAAATCAATCAAATCATTAAAATTAAAAGGGAACAAATAAAATGATCACCTAAATAACTTTTGATATCACCAAATTTTCGAACCCTAAAATAAGGCTGAACACTCAAAAAAATGTATCGACCATCAATTTCAGGTCACCTAAACACTCATACCTATTATTCCAGCAGTAGCAGCTATTTTACTTATTGCGTTCCCTGAAATTTTATAATCGCATCAAAAAATTGTCAAGTACCACCAAAAATACTAAACTACCACCTAATCTCGTGCATCATTTGTTATTAGAATTACATCCAAATATTATACACATTACGAGCTATATTGTAGTTAATACATACAAATTAAAAATGTGTTCAGAAACCGTAGAAACTCGCATAATAAAATTCAATGTTCTTACGTGTGGAGAAGGTTACAGCAGTAACATAATGATTATTATGAATTAAAATTGTTCATTATGTTATTAAATATAATAACATTTTTTTTTTAATTTTTTACGAAAAATCGTCATTATACTCGATTTCGACTAAATCGGGGTTAAAAATTTCAAATTTTACATTTATTTTGAATTTTGACTAAAAAAAATTTTTTTTACGTAAAATCGTCATTATACTCGATTTCGACTAATTCGGGGATAAGGATTTCAAATTTTACATTTATTTTGAAATTTTAAGTAAAAAAAAAATTTTTTTACGTAAAATCGTCATTATACTCGATTTCGACTAATTCGGGGATAAGGATTTCAAATTTTACATTTATTTTGAATTTTAAGTAAAAAAAATTTTTTTTACGTAAAATCGTCATTATACTCGATTTCGACTAATTCGGGGATAAGGATTTCAAATTTTACATTTATTTTGAAATTTTAAGTAAAAAAAAATTTTTTTTACGTAAAATCTTCATTATACTCGATTTCGACTAATTCAGGGGTAAGGATTTCAAATTTTACATTTATTTTGAATTTTAAGTAAAAAAAAAAATTTTTTTACGTAAAATCGTCATTATACTCGATTTCGACTAATTCGGGGATAAGGATTTCAAATTTTACATTTATTTTGAAATTTTAAGTAAAAAAAAAATTTTTTTACGTAAAATCGTCATTATACTCGATTTCGACTAATTCAGGGGTAAGGATTTCAAATTTTACATTAATTTTGAATTTTAAGTAAAAAAAAAAAAAATTACGTAAAATCGTCATTATACTCGATTTCGACTAATTCGGGGATAAGGATTTCAAATTTTACATTTATTTTGAGTTTCAAGTAAAAAATATATTTTTTTACGTAAAATCGTCATTATACTCGCGTTCGACTAATTCGGGGATAAGGATTTCAAATTTTACATTTATTTTGAATTTCAAGTAAAAAAAATTTTTTGTTTTACGTAAAATCGTCATTATACTCGATTTCGACTAATTTGGGGATAAGGATTTCAAATTTTACATTTATTTCGAATTTTAGGTAAAAAAAAAATTATTTACGTATAATCGTCATTATACTCGATTTTGACTAATTCGGGGAAAAGGATTTCAAATTTTACAATTATTTCAACAGACAAAGGTTTTAATACAATTCAACGATTACTTTGAATTGTAACTTTAAAAAAAAAATGTGTATCAAAACACTCGTGTTTTAATGCCCGAACATGTCGCGTGTTAGTCCGAAACATGTCGCATAACCCTAAAAAAACACTCGTGTGACCCTATTATGAAACTCGCCTTCGGCTCGTTTTATAAAACTCACACTCGTGTTTTAATGCCCCTCATTATGTACCGGTTGCATAAACTACTATTAGCATTGAATTATAAGTTAAACTTCCAATTAAGGTAAACGTCGCAATGTTTGACACCTTATGTTGATATTGTTGATACCCAAGACTCAAACGTTAGCGTGTGTATATAATATACATATATATATATATATATATATAACAACGCGCGAGCCGAGCGAGCGAAGCGAGCGTGCCGCGGCAGCGGCCGGCGAAGCGCCACAACCAACACATGTTGAGTCCGAAACATGTCGCTGGGTGAGTCCGAAACATGTCCCTGGATGCGTCCGAAACATGTCGCTTGATGAGCCCGAACATGTCGCGTGTTAGTCCGAAACATTGTAGCATAACCCTAAAAAACACTCGTGTGACCCTATTATGAATGTCGCGTGTTAGTCCGAAACATGTCGCTCGGTAACCCTAACATGTCGCGTGTGAGTCCGAAACATGTCGCTCGATGAGCCCGAATATGTCGCGTGTGAGTCCAAAACATGTCGCTCGATGACCCCAACATGTCGCGTGTGAGTCCGAAACATGTCGCTCGATTAGCCCGAACATGTCGCGTGTGGGTCCGACACAATATGTCGCTCGATCAATCCGAAACATGTCGCTTGCGTTCCTTACATTGCGCCATAATGTCCATTGCGTAGATTCGGCATCAGACTAGATATTAAATTGATTAAACAAATGACGCTTGAAATTAGGTGATCATGTAGTATTTCTGGGTATCGAAAGAATTATTTGGGTGTAATTAATTTTAATAGGATTACGAGCCCTGTAATATTTGGATGTAAATTATATGAAATTTGATGTTTGAAATTAGGTGATCATTAAGTATTTTTGGGTAGCGACTAATTTATTTGGTAACAATTTAATTTAATAGGTTATCGACATGTTACTTTTTTGAGTTGCACTTTATATTTAAAAGGAGTTGAAAATTTGGTGCGAATCTAGTATTTTTGGTAATCAATGTAATTTTTTAGAGCATCATTCGGCAACTAATTTGGTGGTTCGTTAAATGCTACCCAAATTAAAATAATTACATAAATTACCTACTTATTTAAATACAGTTTTAAAATATTTCAACAAAATTACCTAAGACTCTCGCATCGTAAGTACCTGGCTCAAAGGTCCCCATGATACCGGCAGCATTACCCCGCTGAATTAAATTAAATTGAGTACAACTAAAATATAAAAAGTATTGAATTTAAGTTAAAAAGTTAAGTTAAAATGTATGAAATCATTATATCGGATAATAAATCTAATTTCAAAAGAAATATTTGTAGACACTTATAAAAATCGACCTATTCCCAATCTAAGCAATAGGTATAGTAATTTTATAGATTGTGTTGTGTTTCTAAGATGCCTTGCAAAATGTTGGTTTAATAAATAAAAGCGTAAATCATTAAATCACTATATTATACCTACTACTACTACCTATGGGTCAGGGACATCAGCATCACACAAACAAATGCCTTGACCGGCATTCGAACCCTTAATCACCTGATACGAATTGCTTTGCTCAAGCCCAAATGCTTCGTAGGTGTTTAGTGTTGAACACATGAACTCGACAAAGTGGATAATGAATAAAACACAGAGATAAATACATTTTCATTTGGGACAGACCCAATACGCGCAGTACTATCAGTATCAACTGCAATCATATTGATTTGAATCTCTGCTATTGACGCCTGCCGTACAATAGCCACACAGCTGAACCAATCGCCGGATTGGAACTCACAAAGCCTTTCGAGGTAATGTAACTGGTCCAGAGGTCCTATTGATTAACGGTTTTGTCTCACAGTACACTGTGCCGAAGCCGGGTCGTGCACGAGCCCTTACTGGGCCGACTACGGAACCCACATCTTCCAAAATAATTAAGTAAAGTGCTGATAACAGTCACGTAGTATTTCGCCAATTCATTATTGACATTCTGTTACCTACGCGGTTCCGATATTGGTGTCACCCTTTGCCGACCGGCGCACGGAAGCAAAATAGCCAATAATATAATTATGTAAATGTATGAAAAATTATATGACCGAGCGCCGGGCGGCGCCTGGATCGTATTCGGCATTATGTACTGTGAGTCGTCGATAATTTAACTGGCATTTATATTATATATATACACCTATATTATCGTAGCTTAAGAACAATAGGCGAAGGTCGGGTTGGCAACTTGGGAACAGAAGGAATCGTCTCAATTGTATTGGTGGAATGCGAATTGGTTTATGAATGCTCGAAATAGACCACAGAATCTTGCCCGACTAAGAATAAGGTCTTGGTTATACCCTCTGAAGTGAAAAGAGGCTGATGATACATCTAATAAAAATTGAAGTTGGGAATTGAAGAAAGCCTATCCTATTAGACCAACATTATTTACATGGTTATCGTAAAATACTTAAACAGAATGCGTTATTGCTTTGCACAAATATGGTCTACTTCACTTCACTCTTTAAAATGGCTTTCCATCAAACTTATGATGATTTCGCCAATAAATACTTGTTTAAAGACGTTGTTCGGTATCGACGCTATGACAGTAGGCAACTGGTTTTGTTCGATACCTAGTGGATTCAATTCAGGCCGTCGCGTCGTCGCGAAGAGCACGTGTGTTCACCAACGCGGCGACGGCGACGGGCAAAATCCCTAATATGGTCTAGCGGGGTAATCACGTAACTGTTTCGAAAATGTCAAATCCCACACTAAAAAACGACATTAAAATATGTATGCCTACCGTACGATCGAAAAGTTACGTGATTACCGCGCCGGTCCAGATGTTCCTTGTACCATCTTGTAACATATGGTTAGTAATAAATAAATGATATGATATGAATCAAACTTAAAATCGACTTCGTTTCACGCGACTTTAAATCTGTTTTCACACCACCTGCTCGTCAATGCCCAATTATATATCATGCAAACCTTACCGAAAGCAAATCATTATAACCCTTGGCTTAAGCCGGATAGTAATATCGTACTGAATCTCATTATAACCCGCCGGGTAATAATGTGATTTCACTTTTCATAGTTCTTATAGTTCTGTCATTAAAGTCTAATGTCGTGAAGTCCAAAAAGCGGCGAGGAGGCGGCACACCAGCTCCGTGTTTTGTTTGGAACGTCGTGTTCGAAACAAAAGACTGCGTCGTCGGCCGCCGCCTGTAGCGCGTCAAGCTCGTGGTTTTAGTACTGAATATTTGTAGAATTATATTTTGGAGTTTTCTTATACATTATTCTCATATTTTATTACATTTTTAAATAAAATCACTACTTATGTAATATCCGTGCCTCGGACGTAGCTAGGGCTGGCCTTCCTCCCTTCGCAGCAGTTGCAGCAATGTAAATAAATACATACTTACATATTTGTGGACAGTCTTACACAAATCTACCTAGTCCCAAACTAATCAAAGCTTGTGCTATGGGTACTAGTCGACGATATACATATACATATAAAGATAAATATATACTTAAAATACATAGAAAACATCTAAGATTCAGGAACAAAATACTTGTGCTCACCACACAAATGAATGCAAGCAGTCGTCGATGTACTGGGTATTAAATACCAAAAACAAGATCCGCGTGAGTTACAAGACGCTTAATTATACGGAGTAAAACAGATTCTATTAAAATAGATACTAAAATTTGCTGCGATTGACTGATTTAGTAGCCTTGGTTTTTTATTGCCTCGCAAGAGGTGAGAAAAGTAGAGTATACTCCTCGGGGATAAAGCTGTTTTTGTCTTGGGAGCGCTTAAATCCCTCACTACACTCAGGACTCAGTCTTAATTCCCTCGCTTCGCTCAGGAATTAAGTCATTACTCCCTCGCTCCGCTCGGGAGTAAAATTTGGAGCCCTTCGTTACGTTCGGGATTCAATATCGCACCCGTGACATAAAACAGTGTTTTATCCCCTTGGTGTATAATCTACTATTATTTTGTTATCTTCGCATCGCGTTGTGTTATGGTAAATGTTATATTAGCACCTTCTTGGTATTTCTAATGATGAAATTCTATTATATAGGTAAGCAAAGCAGAATAATCGTTATATTAATCGGTATAGTCACTTTTAATAATGTGTAGTAGTTATATGTAAATGACAAAATCAAACAATATTTACACAATTTGATTTCAGGTCGTTTAAGTAAAACCCTATCTTTAATGAATAAAATCAAAATGGGATATTATTATCGTGCACAAATACAAGAGATGTCGCATGGAACTTCACTTACTATTATTACACGAATAATGGGTACCGCACTGCCCAAGTTCCACGGATAACGAACATACAACCGCTTGCCAAGACATTGATAGACGATGATATGATCTTTGATTTCAGGCCGGCAACACAAACAAGCGAACAGGCGTCGGAATTGACATATGGACGCAAAGTAACTATACCTACGGATACAAAATAATAAATTCGCTCGTTACGGTTCCATCTTCCTCATCAAAATTCTATAATTCTTGTTAATTCTTCGTTTACTTTCCAAGCTGTTCGGCTCTGGAATTCTTTATCTCCTGATTTGAGGCGTGCTAAATCTACTTTGTGGCTGACTGTATATGTGTATACATATGTTTACGTATGTATATTTGTATATTGTATTTGCGTATGTATATTATTCTTAATTTAGTTTTTTGTTGTAATTATTAGAAGGTTTCATATATTATCTCGGCACCACACCTACTATCAATCGTTATGATTAGACTTATTTCCGCTACCCTAATGTTGTCTGGAAGAAATCGCTCTTTAGCGATAAGACCGCCTGTTGTTTGCCTCTACTTGTTGTGATTTTGTACTGTCGGCTTTTACTACTAGTGGTTCTTATGTTCTTAACCTTTTAGTGACGAGGGACCTTTGACTTTGTTTCGTCTTGCCACGGACCACCTCCTATTTCCCGGCCCGGCGGCGGCTCGGCTCCCTCATAGGTGCTCATAGCGAAACTCTTGCGAGCCATTGTTTTGTTGATGCGTTATCGTTATCACTTATTAAAAAAAAATCTGTTGGTTTCGCGGACCATTTCGGGTGTTTCCAGGGACCGCCAGTGGTCCGCGGACCACCGGTTAAGAACCACTGTTGTAAGCAGAATCAACATCAAATCAAGCACACTCGCTAGTTGCAAATATTTTGATTCCATTTCGATAATGTTTTCCAATGTTTCACTTGTTTACCGACACTAATATGGCTGTTTCAGCAGCAAGCTATTTGAGATGCAACACTGTGTTTTTGACATGTCGGTGGCTGTAAATATTTTACCATAAACGATAGGGATTTTGACACCAGGGGGCCGATTTTTGAGTGTCGAACGCTCGAATTTTCACTCGAGATCTGTCAAAATACTATGATGTTTTGACAGATGTCGAGTGAGAAGACTGAGAAGTCGAGCGTTCGGCACTCAAAAATCGGGCCCCTGATAAGAAAAATAAGTCATAAGTTTCTAGAAAAAGGATCAAATTCTCAAACAAATAATATATAATAATAATATAATATTTTGTGGACAATCTTACACAAATCAACCTAGTCCCAAACTAAGCAAAGCTTGTACTATGGGTACTAAGCGACGATATACATACTTATATAGATAAATAAATACTTAAATACATAGAAAACATCCAAGACCCAAGAACAAATATTCGTGCTCATCACACAAATAAATGCCCCGGCCGGCCGGGATTCGAACCCGGGACCTCCAGCTTCGTAGGCAGGGTCACTACCAACTAAGCTAAAGCGGTCGTAAATGCTGGAAAAAGTGACTCAAAATAATAAATAATTACACAATTATAAGTCTTCAAAGTTTTAGAAGGGGAATTTTCTGTCCCTTTTCCGCAAAACGCACCTCTGCTGTATTGAACGATTGTCATTTTACATTTACTATGGTGTTCTTAGCCAGTGACATCATTGACCGGTAGCGCTTTCTCTCTCCAAATAAAAACATTCTAACGGAATGTAGGTTAGCTATTTTTCGAGATATTTGAACAGGATTTTCATCATTTGGTAAATTTTTATAAATATCTTCTTTCTTTTACTTAAGTAATTAATGTAATAACAGATTGTATTCAAGGTAAAAAGGTACTATGTACCGGGAGTTAGTTCATTGCTACCGTCCGCACTTCACAGGCTTTGTCGGCAGCCGTTGAGCTCATGGTCCTTTGATGTGCGTCTGGGGATCTCGCAGCGATGGCTCACAAAGCTACATTATCGCTCAGAGCTAGAAGGACTTAAAGGCAAAAGGTTGATGAACATTTGTTAGACCCTTTCAGAATTGGGCGTATACAGGTAACTCGTACAACCACAGAATAAGTAATAGTACAAGTACAGAAGTTTCTCTGCTAACAAATTCCCCGTTTAGGTATGCCAAACGTGCCTAAACGTGGCCATCTCTTTCTATCGCACGCAACGCGCTCTTTCGAGGCCCCGCCCTCAGCGCTAGGGTTACCACCAGCGATAACCTATTTTAATATATGTACTTTATTATTAGTAGTGTTGTTTACAATACAATTACGAATAGTACTTTTAAGGTTCCGTATTAGCCAAAATGGTGAAAACGGAACCCGTCCGTCCGTCTTTTCGTCTGTATGTGACAGCCGATGTACTCTGAGACTATAAGCACTACAAATACAATTAAAACATTTAGCAGGAAGGTGTGTTCTACTCGTATGAACCGCTACGTAAAAGTGATGTGAAATGACGAAAAAATATTAAAGTAGGGGGAGGGGGTACTCCATACATGTAACCAGGGGATACAAAGTTTTAAATAATTTTTAAAGGCATCACTTTAAAAATAAAAGAGGTTTCTTAAAACCAACGTTTTCATTTTCGTTTTCTTTTATGTCAACCGTTGGTTGACATAAAAGAAATGACCGTTCATACGTCTACGTTCTTATTATTATTGGTGCAACCTGCTGCAATACAATAATGCTGTGGTTTTTAGATTATTATTTAACACGAAAAGAATTATTTTTAATGATCGTACAAGCGCGTGCGCGTGCGATCCGTAACGCTGCTCCGCAGCCATTGAATAGTCACACAATGTGTGAGCCGGCGGCCGCATGTACTTTGCGCGGCGCGATGACGTCACGGTAGTAAGCCCCTCCTGGTACAACTTCGCTTACGTTAGGGTAATTACCGACTTAGTTGGAATGCGAGTACTGAAAATTTAAATGAACCTTTTCTGTAAAAGTTAAATGTGTCTGTCAAACATTAACACAGAATAGTATAATAGTATTACATACAGAACGGACACGAACCCCCCCGCACCGAGGTCAGTTACCTCGTCCCTGACAGGCCCAGACTGACAGCACGGGTTACGATCGGGTTACCGTCGCGCGTCGCGCCTCGCGATTCGTCCGCGTCACGCGCTACGCACTCGCGCAAACAATTGACGCGTGTGCCGACAGCGCACGCACACAATATACTTACCCACAGCGCTTATCTTCCTTCGCGTGTCACCCCTTTGACATTAATGACAAACTAACTGTAAAATTTGTCAAGCGTAAGCGTACGCTGACGTACACTGGCGGTCAAAAATTTCGGGTCGCCCTAGTTAAGGCGCTACACTGAGAAATTTAGAAACTTTGAAACGCTGTTCTGCCCAGACGAGGAAACAATAAGGACTGATTTTCAGATATATAATTCTTGACTATATGATTGTGGTACTGACAATAGCCGAAAAATAATTGCTTAAAATTTTCTCGATAGAAAAGAAATCCAAAGTTGAGTCTATATTTTCCTTTTTTACTCAGCCTCTAAAACTACGCATTATTAAAAGACACGATTAAGTAAATATGACGGTATGTTACCTCATCTAAGTACTGACAAGAGGAAATTTAATAAATCTGCACACAGTCAGATATTTATCGAGATTTGTCTAAAAAAGCCATCTCCGGAGAGTGTTGCACCCCGTTTTGTCGTGCGAACGAAAAACATACGCGCGTCTCTTTCTATCAACATATCTCCTTAAATAGCCTCAATAGGTTTTGTGAAATATTCTACACTCGTTTTATTGACACAATTACTATTCTTAGTATTACTCAACTGTATTACTAATTTCCGGAATCCTATCATAAAAACATCAATGTCCAAAAATGACGATTGTCGCTATATCTCGCTCCGTTAACGTTGTTTTCTTTTTCATGGATTTATACGAGTCCGATTAAAACCTGTGGGCCGATTTTTGAGTGTCGAACGCTCGACTTTTCACTCGACAACTGTCAAAACATTATAGTTGTTTGACAGATCTCGAGTGAAAAGTCGAGCGTTCAACACTCAAAAATCGGCCCCCTGGAAGCATTACCGACCCGTATTCTTTGCCCGCGAGTGTATCATAATTTTCAATCAAAGTGAAAAAAAAAGAATTTTACTCGTCGGCACAGGGCACAGGTGGGATTTTTGAACCAACGACAAGTTAAGCGTTAATATCGTTAGGGGATCGCTTCAGTTTAACAAAATTTACAGTATTAGCACATTGTGACTAACGATTCTCAATGTAATTTGAGACGTTGGGCGTTTGTGCCGGTTCAGAAGTTGTAATAACTTCGCGGTAGATGTCGCTACGAGCCTCCCTAAGGCGTAATTAGAAGAGTGAAGTGATTGAAAGATTCGTCACCGCAAGGGATACCCACGGGAGCTCAGTTGGTTAAGAGTTCAAATCCCAACTGCGGCGATAAATAATTCACTTTGATTGAAAATTGAAGCGTATCGGAACCGAACATACTTATATACATAGGTACAGTCAGTCGACGTGATTAAGAAGATACACGAGGAGGTGGGCGTCGAGGTAAATTATCGTAGAGACCGTAGAGTCATTAAATTACCCCATGTTACAAGAGAGTTCCAAAAAGGTAAAGGTTGGTATGTATATATTAGAGTTGGCATGTCTAGTTGGAAAATTTCCCCATTACTTTAAGACCCCACAAGATAGCACTAAATTAAAGCAAGGGACAAGTCCAGACTGCTGATGCCGCCATGTAGGACCGCATTATTTAAGAAAAATTGTTTCATTATGAGTATTTAAGTATATAATAAGATACCAGACGAAATAAGATTGTTACCTGACAAAAATTTTGCAATATAATTGAAAAAATGGTTAAAAGAATAGTACATTACTTACCAAGGGCGATAAAATAAAGAATGTCTCAGATCGCAGGTCTCTTACGCCCGAGCCGAAGGCAAGGGCGATAAATATGCGATCTGAGGCTTTCTCTATTATCGCCCGTGGTAAGTACAAAATTTTATGTCACCCCCTGGCCAGGAAGTGGGTTTTTTAGCGCGCGGAGCGTGCGATAATGGCCACGTTATGGCCAGGTGTGACATAAAAATCTTTTTATACTCTGACTGAATTTTTAAATCATTAAGAAATTGTTGTTATTTTATTTTTATTTTTTGACATTTCATGTAAACATATTTTTTTGACATTTCATATTAAACATTACTTTTTGACATTTTATATAAAATATAACATAATTTTTGCATGCCATATTGGTTAAACATGTGATACTTAATAAATAACATATGATAACAACTGTAACAACCATGTTTATGCAAATCAAATTTCTATTTCTATTTCTATTAAAGCCTCATATTTCATTTAAAAGCTCATAACCAATGAGGTAAAACGGGGCCTATTACTAAGACCTCGCTGCGTCCGTCCGTCTGTCACCAGGCTGTATCTCATGAAACGTGATAGTTAGACAGTTGAAATTTTCACAGATGATGTATTTCTGTTGCCACTATAACAACAAATACTAAAACACAGAATAAAATAAATATTTAAGGGGGCTCCCATACAACAGACATGATGATTTTTTTGCCGTTTTTTATAGTTAATGGTGCGGAACCCTTCGTGCGCGAGTCCGACTCGCACTTGGCCGGTTTTTTATTTAATATCTATAATAGGTACTTAAAGACGAATGTGCGACAAGTATACTGCGATATCGGGACCCTCTAGTATGGCTCTACAGTTTAACTCTTGCGGCGATGGTGTTTATATTAAAGTAATTTAGCGTTCCTACGTACTAAGGTTAAATGTATAACCCTAAATATAGGTGATAATGCTCACAAAATATGGCGGCAGCATGCATATTTGCAGAAAGGAGACAACGGGAATTTTTCACCCTGTGTAACAGTGTCCGTTTACTTAGGCATCCCTCACGTGCCTTACAATATTTGAGATTGGGTAAGTGTAAACATATTATGTAGGTTAACAGTTTCCATCTTTTCCGTTCCGTTCTTGCTTTTGAAGCCCAGATGTGGAAGATAGAAACCGATAGAATTACTGTTTAAATCCGATTCTACTAAGTGTTAGGTGCCATAAATATTAGTTGGCCAACGAAAATTATACATTGAAAATTAGGAGGAAATGTTAGAAAAAATATTCCTCCGCTATTTCTCTAATCCAAGGAATATTTTTCTAGTATTTTATCATTGTAAAATCTTTGCAGGTCCGTAGATGGTAATAAAAGAGAGGACTGTAGATTTAGGAGCTGGTATAATCCATAGTTATTTTCGTTTCAATTGTGGTACAACCCATTAAATTACAATGCTTGAGAATAAGCATGGTGGATACAATGACGTATTCTGTGAAGCGTTTGCCAAAGCTAGAGAGTACTCTTGGAACAGGTAAACCGCGTACCCAAAATCTCAAATTACAGAAATTGCCATGCGCCACCACATATTAAATTAATTGTTGTTTAAAGCAATAACTCTGCAAATTAAAATTAAAGTATTCAAATTAAAGAAAAGTTGCCTGAAGGTAGCAGAATCGAATTCTGCTCAGAGCAATAAATTTAGCCGTACACAATACACGTAATCATGAGATAACTATAAAATATTAAAAATAAAATAATATTCCTACTAAGGTCCTGTAAGGTATCCTTATTTACTTATGAGTATTTTAATATTCACACAAAAAGGTGTTTCTATTTCCCGAGAGACCTTCACGCTTCGTACTATTCGTAATGCGCATTGTTAGATGAAATGAAACTCGCGCACTTACTCTGAAAATTGGGGTCGCCGAAAGAGGCTTTTTTAATTTCAGAAAGTGGAACACATAGCTATTACAATGAATGGCTTATGACTAGGAAGCGTTGGTGATGGCTTTTAGAATAGCTCGCTCCCGCTGGACTATTTCAAGTATTTCAACAAGAAAACTTAAACTGAACACTAGCCACTAACAGATAAATATTTTACGTCAAAAACATAAGAAGAGTTTTGAACCTATTTAGGTGTATATTGAGCTTGTTATTGAGTTTATTATTTAGATAGTTAAATAAAGTAGCGAAGCTTTTAGGTTGTAAATATCTGATTATATGTTTATGTCACCGTAACATGTAAACTTCGATGGTTTGATGATTTTACTGTTGGTTGGATTAGATAGATACGAGATAGATTATTAAGTATCGAAGGCCACAATTTTAACATATACATCTAAGAAAGGTAGCTTAACCATTCCTAAATTTTCACACACACTTTCAAACTTAATGACTGTGCAGAAGCTGCGAGAAGTTACTTCGTAAGGATAACCACGACATCGATTTAGATCTCCCAAGATAAACCCAGGTGCTTAAGACTCAATTCAACCAAACCGAAACTTATGATGTGTCCCTAGTGAGGGATAACAGGCAATACTAAACTAGCCCGATTAACTTCGGATCCTCCTTCCTGTTTGGTCGCATCCGGACTAATAGTTTGGGTAAAATTTTCTATTAGGTTAAGGCCGTGTATTACCACTTTTGAGTTTTTAAAAACCATCTGAGACATAGAATATAGTGTCTTAAAATCTAAAAAAAATATGTGTGTTACATAAGGATCTTGTCGAGTCAAAATCGCAGTCAGTTACATGACCTGATGAATTTCACTCGATACAAAAAAATCGCGAAGTTACCCCTTTTTGGAATGTATTTTCAATACTACGGCTATATTACTGATATTTAACGTTTTATTTTTGTACTCAATTAAAGATCGTAAATAGTTATAGACAAATTCGCAGGGTTTGCTTTGATAGAATGATTGGCTTAATGACTATAGCTAAATATTTACAAAACTGCGCGCAGAGCTTGCGTAGAGAGCGGGATGGTTAATTATAAACTCACGCGTGTTAGAGCGGGACATTTGCGTTGGGGATACCTCCCCTTAAATGGTCTGTGTTTTGAGTAAGTATTCATTTAGATCGTCTTATTTATAAGGATTGTGCGATATAACCAAATAGGATCACTTGAGAAGTGTCAGTAAACAACTTTGTTTAATGTTATTAGTATTATTACCTAGCGTTCTCGGTGCTAGTTATGGCTCAAAATAACATTTTAGTAGGAACCTAACACTGCCCTCCTTTAAATTTACTACCAATTTGGCCACACATTATTCTTAGAAACAATGTTAAACAAAACCAACATAGGTAAAAATGTTTGGAAATCGTTATATTGATCGTACTTGTTAAATTAGAAGGAGGTAGTTTAACCATTTTCAATTCTGAACTTCCTAAAAGGAGTTACTATTACGAACGTAACTTAAGACTTATCCGTAAAGTTCTGGGCTTCTGACTCCACTTGATTATGCCCAACTAATTGTAGCTTTATAAAGGGATTTACGCCAAAACTATACGGGGTTCACGCAATTCGTAAGTTATGTTGTAACAGGTAGAAAGTTAGTTACAATTAGTAAAGCGACTGAGTTTAGATGGGGTGAATTGTCCGCTGTGGCTCCAACTTCTCTCAACATGAGTTATATCAACATAATTTTATTGAGCAGTAGTAGTAGCTTAATTCTCTGTATTTTCTGGATCTTTATTGTTTTAGAAAAGATAGTACACAGACTCAATTTCATGTTATACCCTCTATTATCACTCATGAAATGGTTGAATCGGAGTCCCTTATAACACAAGGATAATTTAATAACCCATAGCTGATAGGTAGGTACACGGTTATGTCTCGTCTTGTATAGTTAACAGGTATATAGATAATGGGGAATTGCATGCCTGTTGATTTAGCATTATACCTATGTGTAACTGGGTCATCTCGTATTGTTGCACGCTCCGTAATATTATTACATGTATGTGTGTACGTATGTGGGCTAAATAAGTTTACACTTGAATTCCATAAGTCATTTGGTAAACGTCCGAGTGCTTGAAACATATCCAATATTGAACACTTTCAACCATAAAGATGAACGATAGGTGTCAACTATCTTCTTTTACCTAGCGTTATCCCGGCTCTTGCCAGGGTCCGCTTTCCGGCTCATTTTCCTCCACTTTGCACGATCCAGTAGGGCTAGCACATGATGGAAACGTCAGTTTGTCGGCTTATCTTGGGCTATCCGTCACTTTCTTACAGCACCTATCAAAAAGAGACGCGTAGCTCGAGATAAGTCGACATACTCTCGAGGCGAGTATGTGCTAGCCATACTAGGCATCCCCTTTAGTGAGCCCGTTCTCGCTCCTTCACGACATCCAGCCACCGCTTCTTGGGTCTACCGCGGGGTCGAGGGCCGTCAACTATACTATAGGTCAACTATATTGGACATAAACCCAACGTCCCCAGGTTTACCTTAGTACCGAAAATATTGTGATGAACAATCTAAACGGGTAATAGTTTTTATAGATTTTCAGTAAGCGTAGCAAATATAGCCGAAGAGACGACGATCGATGGAGCCAACGAATGCTGCCCTGAAGACCTCGAGCGACAACCCATAACGTGGGAATGTCGCAAGCCAGATGGTCGGACGACATCAAAAATACGGCAGTACCAACCTGGGGACCGATTTTTGAGTGTCGAACGCTCGACTTTTCACTCGAGATCTGTCAAAAAACTATGATGTTTTGACAGATCTCGAGTGTAAAGTCGAGCGTTCGACACTCAAAAATCGGCCCCCTGGTCCAGAACGCAATGGAAGAGGCAATATGTCCAGCAGAGGAAGCAAATATGCTGAAAGGGAGAGTCGCTTTCACTACGATAGACAACGATAGTTGGCACACTTATGAAACCAGCGTACTTACACAAATTATTGCTCTACCCACTCTCGGATTTCGGTAGGCGTGAAACAGAGACAACGCAACGCCTGGGGTAAAGTGTTCTTATAGCTATAGGACCGTAAACCGTTTTATTGAAGTGGTTAGGAGATTTCGTTACCAGTGTGGATTCAACGTCCCTAACAAGGGTTATAAATAGGAAATAAATCCATTCGGAATACGTGAGAAACTGGCGTTTATTTCTAACATATATCTCTGTAAGCTTGATGTTGGCTTGCTTGATTCTATTACATACTTCAATGAAAAAATTAAACTGATTTCAATATGATTAAAAAGCTCTTTGATGTGCACGATTTTTATATATGCGCTCTTTCTTATGTATATGAAGATAGATTACGAATTATTGCACAATAACTGAACTGAACTAGTATGATGTACCTACAATATTTATAATCGTCTCATACACAAAATAAAATGTATATCGTATTTCTAACAGCATGAGTGCAATAATACTTGAATACTTGAAAATACAAATACGCTTTATTGGACAACTCAAAAAAGACATAACTACCTAAAGCCTAATGACCCCCCCACAAGGCGGACTGATGACCTGGTAAAGGTCGCGGGAGTCCGCTGGATGCGGGTGGCGCAGGACAGGTCATTGTGGCACTCTTTGGGGGAGGCCTATGTCTAGCAGTGGACGTCTTGCGGCTGATGTGATGATGATGATGATGAAAGCCTAATGTAGCGGTAAACAATGGTCGGTTTTATAGTTAAAGAGCGATCTCATCCGGATAACCTTTGGAGTCAATTTCACCAAACGGGCATTTTTGTCAAATTCCCACGGAATTTTGAAATACCAATAATATATAGAAAATTTTATGCTGATAATTTGATAAAAAAATTAATAAACACAAATTTTCTTAAGGGGTACTTATACATATAAAATTACGGAAGTTCTTGCAATTTGAAAATTTGACCAGGGCACGGGAATTTATCTGTCCATGGGAATTGGCTTTTCTTAGAAAAAATTGTATTAAAATTATTATTTACCATCTAATTTATCAAGAATTATAAAGTTCAATTGTATCGAAGTTATTTAGCCTAATTTTACCAATCATGGGTTCAAGTTCCAACCGAGGAAAATTATATTAACCAAAAATCTATATTTTAAGTTAAATTTCTCTTTATACAATCACATAGCAACTTCTTTGCAAAAAATCATACAAGTATTAATATTTAAAACTATCACTAAATGCACATGTACATATAGACGCTCGCAACTCCAAAAGCGTCACGGGTACGTTGCTGACCTTTTATAAAATTTGAGATATCCGCTTACTTGTTTGCCACCGTCGTTGTATATAAAATGCGTATGTATCGATATATACCTACATGATTTTATGTACATAATGTTCATTGACTTTGTTTATTGATTCTTTTCAAATATTTAAGAAGCTAAGTGTAATTGTAGCAGTTGGCCTGTTTTTTTTAAATAAACGCATAAACTACAACTCTAATCGATATACTTAGTACAAATTATATTTATTTATGCATTTCATCCATAATTATTGTTATTAAACGTGGTTTGTTAACAAAATAAGTGACCCTTCCCAATTCCCGTGCCCCAAAATCAGCTGTTTTGGGTAAACAAGCTATGGGAATTAGGACACGGGAATTGGAAATCGATATAAAAAAATCATAAAAAAATCAAATCACATGTTAATAATATTTTAAGTTATCGTTTATATAGAGACACCAAAGTGCTTTATAATGCATACATATATTAATGATTACTTATGTAAGAATTTGAATTTCTAAGGGCCACCGAAATTGCAAGCAAAAGCAAAAAAATTGTCGCCCACCCAGAAACCGACGTACTTAGGTGGTTTACTCGTACTTAATGCGGTTTGCTATATATAATTTTTTTTATATATAATAGCTGACATTTGAGAGCACATGTGAAGCAGGACGCGAAGCTGATCAAATGTAAACGATGGCTGCCAGGGACCTTTGAATTTTGCCGACAAAATTTAAATCTCGCGCTCGGACGATTTTTAAACATCAATTACAAGTTATTCACCACAGTGAAGTGAATAGTGTCTGTGCTCAGTGATAGTAAATATAATCGAGTTAAAGTTTTTGACACGAAATCAGTGATTCTAATGTACAGTTTTTGATAGGAATTTTTGATTGATTCAAAACTCGATGCCGGACAGGGCACGGAGTCTTAATTTGAGCGTTTAGGTATTTTTTAATGTATTTTAAAAACAAATAAGTCAGTGAATTTGAGTGGACCTCAACGTGGAAACATGAAATCTTTATGAAAAAAAAAAAATGGTACGTATTATCTCATGCTACACTACGATTTTCAGCTCGGGCACAAAAAAAATCGAGTTTAGAAAATGACCCTTTGGATAACGTAACATTTGGGCTTATTTGGTGGCTGATGGTGAAGGATTTTATTGTATTGAATGTTTGTAATTATCATACAGGACTAAACTCCCTCAAGACCGCTAAATTGAGTTAAAAGACCAGGAGGAAAAACTGTAGAGTTCCGCAATTAAAATTACATAGCCTACTTATTTCTTTAGACTCAGAGATTTATTTTATTCTAATGTCTGTGTGTGTGACTCAAAATATTTGATGTGATTTTATTAAGAGTATAGTATAGCGTCGTTTAAACATCTTTTCTAAATAACTAGCTATAATAAATTAATGTATATACAACGAATGCTAATGAATTATTATCGCGTCAGGTTGACGCCGAATGTGCATAGCTTATTAACGGGTTAGCGAAACACCCGCGGTGGGCGGAGCAAGCGTCAATCAATACCACACGTACGCGATTACCACGAGCGAGATTGCCGGCAGTCTGCATCAGAGGTACAGTCAGCATCAAAAGTAGCGCCACATATGAAGACGTCAAAAGTCTTTATTACAAAGGAATAAGAACTTTTGACCTCTTCATATGTGGCGCTACTTTTGATGCTGACTGTACAACACACCGTTATTGATAAGCGTACCTACTATGTACTTATCAGAAAAAAGAATCGACTGTTCTACAGAGAGCGCATTTTCCGAAATTTGCTATTTTATTTGTGCTTGATATATAAACGTTCTGTACCTCTAGTTGAAAGTATATGTTTTTCGGAACAAAACACAAACGACCACGTTTTCGGTTAGTCTTAATTTATACGGCAAAAAATTGTTACCACCTGAGGCCCCCAGATGCGCTACTCGCGTTGCCTTACAAAATGAGACTAAACGCAAACGCGTTCGTTTGTGTTTTGTTTCGTAAAAACGTATACTAGAGGTACTGTACTATCGGAAAAAGGTATCGGTTGTTCAGTTCTCAGTATTCGAAAATTAACGAATAGCTATTTTTTCCATACTTTTTTCTGATGTTCTCTGGATATAGTTATTTATTCAGCACAACACAAAATATAATAAACATAAGAACTAAATAAATATTATAATTATATTAAAAAAGGTCCCCGAGATCGGAGCCCTGTGGAAGGGTTCCCATGAGGCTGGCAGCGTTCTCCCTTTGGATGGCTATGCCGATATTGCTGATCCGCTGGGCAAGGAACGAGCCAGCCCTGCGGTCCCCTGACACCTCGACACCTAGTTTTGTATAACTTGGTGCTGCATAAGCCTTAACACCTAAGTGCGTAGGGTACTTACATTTTTGTTGAACATTTTGAGTAATGGTGTTCACGTCCACATTACGTGCTTTCGTGCCTCTTTGTTAGCGCGCCCTGAACATCATAAACCTTTGGTTTACATTTAAAATCATAGTGCCTGGGAGACCGAGCCTTGCTCGGCATTTTCGCAGTAATGAGACCTAGTTAAACCGATTGCCCATCCCCTAAAACCCCTACACAATGTAGCAAATTTTATCGAAGTATATGTAAGTACCTACAAGAAAATGGCACACTATGTAACGTAACGATAAGTTCGTCAATTTGTGTATTATTATAGTAAAATGAAACATAAACAGTCAACTTTCGCAAAGCCCGTTTGTTTTTAAAGCCGGAGTGCATTCGACAAAACTTATTGAATTGGAATCGGTTTTGTGTTGGTCGTTAGCGCTCGATCTACCGAGTTAGGTTTAGTACGAGTGGAGCGAGATCACGTGACTAATTCAAAATTAATTCCAATTAAGACTTTAACAGGAATAGAACCTCCAAACTCAATGGTGCTCTTCTTATTATTTATTTTCTTTAAAATTTCGAGAAGGCCGTTCTTGCTTTTACTTCCTATACACTCAATACTTAGAGCAGGTAAGCCTCTTTTCGGCTTAGCTTAATGACATCCCTCGAACATTGATTTGCTCCTTGGTGGCATGGTGGCACCGAGATAATCATAATCAAGTAATAAATTACATGTTTTATTGATCTTACTAAATAGCTACTTAACTTCTAAGTACATCGTTGTAAGGGATATGCTACAATATCATGAATATTTTTGTACATTCCTTCTTCACAATCTCTTGTTGAATAAAATGTTAGATTAGAAATTCTAATATTTTATTATTACTTTCCTAAAACATGAAGGTAACAGGCTATAGGATTAGGTAACTATAACCCTGCTTGCATAGACGGTCGTCCAGTGTAGTGAAGTACCCATGATGACGCGATTGCGCGATATCGCAGTGCAATGAGGTAATGCACCATGGAGCGTTAATCACTAATAGTGCAGGTTACGTCATGTACTCATGTGCTGAGAGCGGTGATATCGTCTATTCATGATCAAGCAAATCGGCGCCATTGATATTTATTTACCAATAGGCTACGATGCTACTGAGGCAATGCTACTGGTAAATATCTCGTTACTATTTAATCGTAATTCTAATCCAGTGAGCTTAAAATCTTGCACTTGAAATTTTCTGAACTAGGCGATCTATCTTATTATAGGTATTAACATCGGAAGGAATACTTTTTTATACTTTTGCTCATAGTTTGAATTACATACCTAGGTTCGTAATTCGAGAGAGTAGATTACATGCAGCAGTTACATTCCTGTAATGTTTACCCAGGTTTGCTGACGTGCCTTGCATGGTCGAAAAAATAATAAACAGCGAATAAGTATAAATTTAGACTTTGTTTAGTTAGTGATATTTCACTTTTCTCATTTCAAATAAATGTTGACATGCCAGATAGGTAAGGTACAGGTACACATACCTACACTTACACTCACAGGACACGGACATACAGAGGACACAGGATACAGGATAGGTAACATACCTACATGGGTTCAATATTATTTCTGAAGTTCGTCACAAGACTACACCCACATTTAATGATGACTTCGAAGTTATTCTGTAAACTGTGTATTCATGCATAGTTAATACCGCTTAATAATAATCTGGTCGTCGGTCGGCCATCTTTTCAGCTGGGACCATAAATTGAAGGAGCAAATTGTGTTCGGTCTGAGTTTAGAGTAGTTTCGAAGGACTTTTGGTACAAGCGCCTAACTTCTCGGCACTTCAGATAACGCCATAAAATCTCTCGATCAGACCGAAATTCCTTAAAACACAATTTCTGCTATAACGAATGGAATAAGTATCTACTACGACTTATTTGCTCATTGAACCGTCTGGGGATTTGAGAATTTACGAAGGATGCGAGTTACCTGTAGGTATTATTAAGTTTTTGCTTATAACTTTGCTTAATTTTTCGCCGTTATGGGGTAAACTTCATTTTACATCGCCCCGGGGGTCCATTTCAAAAACTTTTTAGTATAAGTACCTACCTACTTCTTACTTTATGAGGCACATGATGGTTATACTGAGTGAAAAAAAAATTCTAATTATTAGTAAGTTTTAGTGAATCCCAGGACAAGGAGATAATATACTAACGGTTACATAATACATGACGCGCGACGGCCGTCGATTTCTTGTCCTAGAAAACGGGCCGGCCCGGACACGGAACGGTCTAGCGTGAATCATCCTTGACTATCATTTCCCAAAAGACGAAACCGGCAACTTTTCAGGACCTCATAAAAACATAGCCCAAAAAGTTAAAAATATAGATAAAGAAAAAAAAAAGGCGAAATTCACTATGTTTTACCGGAATAATCTTACCTACACATTAGTAAACAGTTTTTATGAAACTATTTTTCTCCTGCTCAAGCGTAATTAAGCCAATATTATATTCAGTCTCCATAGCTGATACTACCGTGGATGTAAATTATAAGGTCCCAATATTGACAGCAATAGTAGTAATATATTTATTTGCAAGAATACTTATTTCTAGTTACAGGATGTTATTGCAAATTGTGGCACAGTATTCTATCGTCATAAAACGACATGCAAATATTTTAATATTATACACTGCTTATTTAGTGCATGCATTAATTTAAATTAAATTACAATATAATTTCTCTTCTCTGCACAATTAATAGATTACAAATGTCCCTGTTGCTTATTATATTCGATAAATTCACTAACGCTATAAAAACAATTTTCTAATAAATAATTATTTAAATTCCTCCTAAAATCGGTAGACGTCATATTTTTAATATTATTAGGTAAGCTATTATACAAAACTATACACATATTATAAGCATTTTTTTTATAGATCGCTGATCGACATCGAGGTTGGTGTAGTAGCTTTTGATAACTTGTTCTTTGGGTTCTTGTATAGACTTCTGATCTCAGTTTGAATAAATCAGGGCGGTCTTTTACTAGTAAGCAAACTTTCCGAATATACAGGCATGGCAATGGCAGAATATGTAATTTCTTGAAGAGGGGTCGACAACTATCTGTTACCCATGCCATAGTCATAGCTCTGATACATTTTTTTTGTAATATAAAGGCCCTCTCTATGTCTGTAGAATTTCCCCATAGTAACAATCCATAACTAAGTACCGATGATACATAGCCATGATAGGCTGTGATTGCTGCCTCCATGTTAATGGTGTATCTGAGTCTTCTTAAAGCAAATACAAATCTATCAAGCCTACAGCAAACGTAATTAACATGTTCCTTCCAATTTAGGTGCTGGTCAATAAATAATCCTAAGAATTTAAAACTTTCACATTTCGTCACGGGCATATTGTTATAATTAATGTTTAATGGGATTGTATTACTATTATATGAGTTAAATTGAATATAGAATGTTTTCGTCATATTTATACTTAAATTATTATTATATGTCCACTTATTGATGTCAACTAAAGCATTATTTATATTAATTTCAAAGGGAACAGTGTCTCCGCCCTTCACTAATAATGTTGTGTCATCAGCAAAAAGTATACATTTATGAGTGGTTGCTAAAGGTAGATCATTGATGTACACCAGGAATAACAAAGGACCTAGATTACTTCCTTGAGGGACTCCAGATCTAATCTCACGGAAGTTAGATCGATACTGTGTTTTTACAAAACTTTTACCGACTTTTTCTATTCTTGTTATTTCACAACACTGTTTCCTATCCGTCAAATAGCTCTTAAGCCACTCATTTGCTGGTCCTCTAATCCCATAGCACTCTAGCTTTCTGAGGAGCTTAACATGGTCGACACTATCAAATGCTTTGCTTAAATCTAAGAATATTGCTGATATCGGTACTTTATCATTTAAGCATTCCGAAACGTATTTAACAAGGTTAAAACAAGCCAGCTCAGTTGAGTGTCCTTTTCTGAAACCATATTGATCCGATTGCAATAAACATTTTTTTTCCAGAAATCCTGTTAATCTATTACACATTGCTTTCTCTAATAATTTTGAAATAACAGGTACAAGTGTTATAGGCCTATAATTGTTAGGATCTCTGCGGTCTCCTTTCTTAAACAAAGGTTTAACTAGTGACATCTTTAACTGTTCTGGGAAAATCCCTTGTGTAAATGACAAGTTAATTATATGTGCTATAGGCTGGCATAACCAAATAGCACATATTTTAAGTATATTTGTTTGAATGTTATCGTAACCGCAGGCCTTACTATTGCTAAGAGACATCATAATTTTGTAAACTTCGTCAGCGTCAGCTGGTTTCAGAAATATTGATGATGGGTAATTGCTAATGTTATTTGTTACAACTGAATTAATACTAGTATTTAATACGGTCATGTCAATAAAATAGTCATTCATTAAATTGCAAATTTCTTGAGGGTTCTTATATGTCTTATTTTGGAAATTCAAATAATCAATATCATTATTACTATCTAAATTTGGTATAGTTTCAGATATAATATCCCACGTTGCTTTACATTTATTTTTATGGCTCAGTATATATTTACTGTTGTTAATTTTTTGTGCCCTCATTATACACTTTTTTAAAACATTGTTATATTTTCTTAGTTGTCTTCTATTATAACGCTTGTTATATTTTATAAATTTATATTTCAAATATAGTTTACGTTTAGTGTAGCATGATTTTCGTAACCCTTTTGTTAACCATTTAACTTTTTTATGACGGTTACTAACTTTGATTTTTATAAGCGGAAAACAAAGGTTATGGAATAAACAAACTTGCTCATAAAATAATGTAAATGCTATACTTAGTTTATCTGAAGATAAGACATCAGAGAAGGATAATGAAGCAATGCACTGAGTGAATTTAGCCAAGTTTTCCTGACTGTAATCCCTTCTGAAGTCGAACCATGTCATACATTTAGTTTTCTGTTTCACACTAAATGTTATTGTTTGAGCCATATCATGGTCAGATAAGCACAGTTGTTGTGTATTTGCATCAACTTTCCTTATGTTACTCGCAATCTGATCAATACAGGTGTTTATTCTGGTGGGGGATTTGATATGCATTGTAAGATTATAATTCATAAGTGTGCTGTTTAGTTCTTTTGCAAACGTACTATCCTTCAAAACATCAATGTTCCAGTCCCCGCATATTACTAATTTCTTTTTCTTGTACTTAGTAGTGAGCTGGAAAAGTAGTATATTTAACTTGTGAATAAAAAGTCCAACATGAGATTTGGTTTGTTCAGGGATTCTATATATAACAATCACAATTAAATCTAATCCTAATATTTCTACTCCACAGCATTCAAAATAGAAATTCGTCGCTAAATTCGATTCAAATTTCAGCCTCTTAACTTGCAGAGCTTTATTTACGAGTATAGCAGTGCCGCCCCTGCATACCTGTCTACTATAACATGCTCCGGTTTTAAAGTTTTCAATTTTAATATTGTCTTCTAACCCTTGCTTTACAAAAGTCTCACTTAGGCAAATAATGTCAATTTCCTCATTGTTAGTATACAAATCCTGTAATGCTATCTGCAGTTGGTCAATCTTATTCATTAGCCCTCCTATATTTTGGTGCATTATTCGCAACTTACTGGGGGTCGGTTTTGGATTTCCGGTATTTTTATTCACGAAAAAAAAATTGAAGTGTTCTGAGGGCTATTAATGTTAGAGGAATGTTCTTTAGAAATGTTAGCGTAATTTTCAAACTGAATAACCTCAATTAACTTAATTATGTCCTGAAATATAATGTTTAATCCAGCTCTATTTAAGCGACCTGATTTTCGACAAAACATTTCATGATCATACGCCAAGTTTCGATTGCTGTCTAATAAATAAACATAATTATATTTGGAGTTATCTATATACAGTTGTTGATTGAAAAATTCAACTCTCCAGTTATACATAGTATTAAAGTGGTTTAGTATGTATGTTGGGTAGCTTATTATTAAGTTAGTATGCGACAATTTAGTCATGATGTTTCTAATATATAACACCAAGTTTTCAAAACATTGTGATATTTTAAAGTCCTCTTGTCCTATAAATATTATGCAATAATCATGCTTGGTGAAGTTTTCCAATTTTGTCTCTATATTATTTAACATAGTTCGTATCCCGACACCAGGGTAAAGGAAGTGGCATATACTGTAATTTTCTCCAAGCATGTTATTAGCAGTTTTTGTTACCATATTATATCTATCAGAGCTAATAATACATATTTTATTGGTCTTATTTTTATCATGCAAATTTGCAACGTTAGCACTGTCTTGATCCAAGTCAGTTTGCGGATGCTCGACGGGAATAGTAACGTTGTTTATATTTCCTGTGATGACCTCTGGTGGCGATATTTTTGAGTCTTCTTGTGGGTTCATAGTCGGGTTTTCGCCATTCTCTAGGTCCATAACCAGTTCCGTGACAGTTCGGGCCTCCGGAGTCCGTGTCAGTTCGGAGTCAGCTTTTGTATTCTTGAGAGTGCTACTTTGCCTAGTCGCGTTTGCTATTGGAGTGATAACTGTTTTTGATTTACTAGAGTTTTGTAGAGACTTTTTTGAAGGTGTGGATTTACAAATGCTTTCTAAATGTACGACTTTCTTGTTTAGGCTTTCAATTTTATTCTTTAGTGTTTTATTTTCAGAAAGAAGATTCTCAATTTCGCTGTCTGCCTGTGTCAATTTGTCCTGCAATTCCTCAAGCTTAGTGTTCATGATTTCAATTTTTTCCCGCAAAAAATCGTCTACAATCTCTGGGCAACTTCTATTTAACTTGCTACAATTTTGAGTGCCATCTGTTGTTGTTGATGAGTTAAGGTCGTCCTCATCTGGTAGAGATTCGAAAGAGTTTTTTGTCGATACTTTGATGACATCATACTTTTCTCTTTGACTTACGTTGCTGCTATCCGCAGAAGGGGACTGCGACATTCTTGTCTTAGGTGTCTCAAGGTTCTCTTTACATTTACAGCACATAGGGCAAGCCCATTTCTGTTTTTGCTCCTTCGTCATAGATCTACGAAACTGTGATTCAGTAACGCTAGTGCATAATATATCAAATGCGTTTTTACATGAGCAGCACTTTAAGAACTTCCTAGTTTTTATTATATTTTTGCATTTGGCGCACGCTATCTGTTTTGTATTTGGTGCCATTGTATGTTAAGGGTTCTCAAAAAGTCGGATAGATGGCGTTTATAATGACTGACGGAATATACAACTGAATTTTTCACCTGGTAACACTATTTATCTATTTGTGAAGTTGGCTGAACTGCGTATCTATCAACTGTCAAAGTTATGTCCAATCATATGGTTTGCGTCAGTGGTGAAACAGTTATGTATTGAAAGTGCCGAAGTGTTTTTACCGTTATTTTACAACTAGATGGTTCAAATAAATAGTTCAACGGTTAAATGGAATGCTCACCAATTCGTTATTTGATGAAAATCTGCTCAATTTGTGTGTTCTTCAATGTATCTCTGCCGTAAGTTTTTAGGTTACTTCCTAGTATCACTTTTCCGGGTCTCAAATGCAATTTTACTAATAATTATCCATTTTAAACGTACGAATCACTAAAGTAAGTGTTTATCAGCCAGAGTTGCCAGCCTCTATCTCTACTTATTTCTACTAAATAAATAATAATAATATTCTATTTCTTTTAAATAATCCACAGATACCTGACGTAGAGATTGCGAGCTTGGTGGAGGCCAGGGGGGCCTGGTGCGACTCGTGCCCGGGAACGAACATCCCAGACATGAGGCACATTCAGAGGGCTTGGGACACACCTCGTCTCAAAGCCATCCACACATCCCTAATTGACAATAGTCCGGACGACTCGGAACGCGCCCGACTCTTGGCTGTCTCCGCACCTGAGTCGGGCCACTGGTTAAACGCTCTTCCCTCGCGCAACATAGGTACGGTTCTGAACCCAGGTACGCTCAGAATTGCGATAAGCTTAAGACTGGGTTCTAAGATTTGCATTCCCCACACTTGTGTTTGCGGCAAGGGTGTGGACCAGCTGGGTCGACATGGTCTCTCATGCAACAGAAGCGCCGGCCGCATGTACCGCCACGGCACCATAAACGACCTGGTACGTCGCGCGCTCGCCACCGCCTCGATACCCTCATCATTAGAACCAGCAGGTATGACAAGGGACGATGGCAAGCGCCCTGACGGGGTAACTTTGGTGCCGTGGAAGCTCGGGAGGGCCCTGGTGTGGGACGCGACGTGCGTCGATACGTTCGCTCTGTCCCACATTCAGGCGACCCGTTCTCAGGCCGGCGCTGCGGCTGATCAGGGCTGCTACCGCGAACAACAAACGAAGTTTAGCCTCTTTGTCGCACTTATGTGCAAACTTGCAAGTGCAACAGAGAGGGAAAATTTCGAATGCCGTTCGCGGTAGCAGCGCAGGCCCAAATACTCAAGCGCCGCAAGTACTCGTCTCTAGTGCAGAGCTACGAGTTTGCGGCGCTTGCAGTCGAAACCATGGGACCCTGGTCAGCCGACATGAAAGCGTTCATGAAGACCTTGTCGTCGCGACTGGTCCACGCCTCAGGAGACCCCAAAGCTGGCGCGTACCTCTCCCAACAGATCGCTCTCGCGGTTCAGAGAGGTAACGCCGGCAGCGTTTTGGGGTCTATGCCGCAGGCAGAACTTTTAGAGGGAGTATTTTTTTTGTAATTAGTTTTTATTAGTTTTGATATGTTCGTAGTTTTAAGTGATTTCATGTTATTATTTATATTTGTTTCGTTATTGTTACATGTATAAAATGAACTTCTTCTACTAATTAACATCCTATTATTATTTTAACTTGAGTTTTACTGTGCCAAGTGTTGGACAGATCTCTCTCTCATGTATGAGAGGAGGCCTGTGCCCAGCAGTGGGACGTATATAGGCTGATGATGTGAAGTGTTGGACAAGATCGATTACTCGGACAATTACTTAAACATTAATTAATTTGAAAAATTAGTCGTAAAAAATACGCAATTATATTGATTACCTACAGTCAATTAAATCCATGATGAACACAACACAATCATCGAAGTACCTAAATGAGTAAGTGCGAAAGACTTCCGAACCGAGAGTATTTACCAATCCAACACATATTCTTTTTTAACTCCATCGAATGGAATCCTGCCCCCTGACATGCCTGAGAGCGCTGGATTGGTTTTAATAAGGGATGCTGTTAATAGCGTTAACATTGGCGTTATCGAAAACCGCACCTACCACCTACATTTGTTTAGGAGCAAGTCTTGGCCATAGTTAGGCCTTCTGGCCAGGTCAAGTGGTCATGAGAGGTTATTATATAACAAATATTATGACACACCTGGCCATAAAGCGGCAATTACCGCACGCTCCGCGCGCGGGGAACTCCCACTTCCTGGCCAGGGGGTGACATAAAATTTTGTACTTAACACGGGCGGTAATAAAGAAAGCCTCAGATCGCATATTATCATACCTGCGATCTGAGACATTCTTTGGTTTACCGCCCATTGTTAAGTAATGTACTATTATATGGAGTTAACATGAATAGTACATTACATAACAAGGGCGGTAGAGAAAAGAATGTATGTAGGTATGTGGTATGTGACGCCCGAGCCGAAGGCAAGGACGATAAATATGTGATCTGAGGCTTTCTTTATTACCGTCCGTGGAAAGTACAAAGTTTTGTCTCCGCCTGGCCAAGAAGTGGGATTATCCACGCGCGTAGCGTGCGGTAATTGCCACTTTATGGACAGGTGTGACATAAAGGTATATTAACGGGTAATATCTGAAAATATACTTATCGGGTTTTAATGTTCGTTTCACCCCCAAAATGGTGACGCAAGGAGGCCTACCCTGACCTTCTTGTTATTTTTATATATATACATTCCATATTTAGACATATAAAAATACCTACCTATCCATTGTATGATGATATAATGTGACTAAGCGTCAAAAGATGAGGATGGCACCAAAAGCTTTCTAAGAAGCTTACCGTAGCTTTACGCTGCGTGAGTTCCCACAAAACACTGTAAATCTGTTTCTATGTTCACCAAACAAATGTGTAAATCTTATAATTTAATTGTGTTAAAGGAAAGACGAACTCGTCACAACTTCGTTGTAGCCGGGGGCCCAAAGTGTTAGGTAATCAACAGTGAAAATACTCGTAGTTTAGTAAGTATTTTGATTATACTTCTTACTCATTTTGTTACTGGATAAAACAGGCACTTCGCACAATTCAGATTTTAATACAAAATTAAAAATGCTTTGTATAAGGCTATCCGAAAATAAGAACCATTACAATAAACTCTCGAGTAAGCCTTAGGCTCAGTGCGATATAAGTAAGCTGAGGCTGTCAGTGTCAATTGTCAAGTGTCAGCCAGGTCAGTAGTTTTAATGCCTGCCTAATTTTAAATGAATGCTTCCTGTAGGCCTAGCACGTGTTGCGCTCGAGAGCATGCCGGCGTATCTCGAGCTATCCGTCCCTTTCTAACAGTGCCAATCAGAAAAGACGCGTAGCTCGAGAGTCGAGATAAGTCGAGATAGTCTCGAGCGCAACATGTGCTACGGGTGCTGATTGGAGCAGTATGGATGGATGCGGGGCTACGTCGGCACCGCCAAACATTAAGTGCCAGTTGCACCAACGTACGAAACGAACACCGGTCATCGTCAAATATGGCGCCGGCAGCTGTCATTCCATAGAAACTTGTCAAACTTTCCATACAATCAGATTTGACGAACACCGCTTACGATTACAGACGGTTTGGTGCAACCCAGCCTTAGGCGGCTTTTCCAGAAGTCATAATACTGGTGGTTACCAACCAGTACTTATTGCAGCTACACGAGTAAATATTTGCATGGGAAAAGCAGCGCTTTATCTGCGCCTGAGCCTGGCTGTGAGGGATTCTAGTTTTTGTTTGCATGTGGCTCACGGAGAGTTTAGCTTGTAAATGTCCGTATTATGTGAACCCAGTGCTGGTTTATGTTGAAAGTGTAGTGCACTTGAAGTTTTGGTATGTTTTGTGTATTATTAATATGAAGGACTGTCACGTAGATAGTTATTGTTGTGCTCCGTGTTTAGTTTACCTACTTGTTGCAAAACAACACTTATTAATTTGTCAAGGCGTATGGTGTTAATATCATTATTAATATGAAGGACTAAGAAAGATAGGTAAGTATTAATGCTCCGTGTAAAATTGTGGTAAAAGTCTAAAAGTACACATTTACTAATTTATGTATATTTGAATAGGTGTACATAAACAGGGTGGAAAAAAATTACGGGTATGCAGGGAAACTACCTCAAAACTTTGAGATAGACACGCGAATTTTAGAAAATTATTGAATGCAGTGTTATTTCTTTTTAAAAATAAAATAATGTTTCCTTCAAGTAAAACTACTCGTTAAAAAAGTACGTACCGTAGTTTTACCTAAACTAAATAATGAGTATCATAGAAAACGAAAATGAAACGCAACAGATGTCCCATTATCCTCAGAGACGTCACGTCAGGCAATTAAAACGGACGGAATAGCGGCCCCGGATTTATTTTCTTTAAATGGAAACTTTTATTCCTTTACTCCTTTTTGACTAAATATGTACCTAATCAGGAATTTTCTATTTGTTCATTGGAGACTTCCATCAAAGATTACGCTTTAAAGGCGAGACTTACATTTTTCCAGAGTTCCGAGTGATAGTGGCAGGCTGATAACTTAATTACTTCGTCTCGGAGATTTAGTAAACAGGATTGGCTATTGATCCTTCGTCATTTGTTTTCAAAAGTTGTGGCTCTTATTGGCAATAGAATTTTCCAGTAATGCTCTCTAGGTGAAGGCAGGGAGAATTATACTTTACCAAAATAAATGTTTTACAACTGCTTGGAATTTAATATTATCCAGTTGCAATGATGTTTTTTTGGGTTTTTTGTTATGTATATGTGCCATTTATAACTTTTATAAGGTATTTATTAGAAGAAGAAGAAGAAGAAGAAGAAGAAGAAGAAAAATATTTATTTAGTGTTAAATCATTGTACAATATTTGGAGTACACGGATAAATGAAATTAACAATTAAACTAAACTAAACATGGAAATTTTAACACTAAATAGGATACCACTCAGCATATGCCAATAGCAATATAATACTAAGGCGCTGGTTTTCAGGGCACCCAAAGAGAGATACAAATATAATCTTAACTATTACTTACTTAATAGGTACATCATAACTAAATAGACTAGCCAGCTTATGTTAATGATGGAGAAGGAAAGGTCGCTGGTCAATAAATACAATTTTAAATGGCATGAAAATTAATAACAATTCGTTTAAAGTTAAATATGTAGGTGACACGACATGATCATAGGTACTGGTTCTTATTTGTATGAATGGACTCAAAGTTATATGTTAGAAATTTGCAAGTTTATAAGATAGGTTTTAATATTGATCTTAAATGAAACCATTGGCCCACAATGTATGTAGCGATATGAAACAACAACCATTTACGATTTCCATTCCACTATTAGCACTTTTAATACTAACTTCTACCCCCTGGTATTCTATATTTCACAGATTCGCGTTAAATCCTGCATATATTATATTTTACTATGTAATATAATTAATATTAATTTTGTATATCCGGGCTGCTAGACTTTTCTTAAACATAAGTTTTTCCAAACAAGCACCTATTAAACGCCTTCGATCTACACGTAACATTTAATACTTTCAGTACAGGATAAAACGCTCATCAAGGCGATAATCACGGCTTTTGTTCCCTTAAATATTTACTTGACCAGGGGACCGATTTTTGAGTGTCGAACGCTCAACTTTTCACTCGACATCTGTCAAAACGTCATAGTTTTTTGACGGATCTCGAGTGAAAATTCGAGCGTTCGACTCTCAAAAATCGGCCCCCAGCGCAACGGTGGCGGAAACTGAAAGTCTCACAAACAACTGTTATTAACATTGGTTGCCAAGATTAACAACGTGAAAAAGTGATGTGAGATTTTACGTAAGTAAGTACTGACTCATACTTAGTACTTACATTCGATAATGGGCTACAAAACCTATCTTCATATCATATTTATGCTTATGCTAATACTTGGCTCTATCTATCCAGTGACCTTTACGGCTCGACCTAATCAGGCGTCCTGTTTGCGGCTGAGAAAAGATTATTCTACACTGCACCGGCATGCAAGGTACATTAACCATAGGTATTAGTACAGTCAGCTGCAAACGTAACCAACAGGGCCAGAATCTCGGCCAGAGAATCCCGGTCAGGGCATTTATTTGTGAGATGAATACGACACGAATATATTTGTTCCTGAGTCTTGGATTTTTAGGGTTCCGCAGCCAGAATGTTTGTAATGTCTGTCTGTCTGTCTGTCTTTTTTCAATGCAGGTAATTATGAGGGGTATTTTTGGACAGGCCTTTAAAAATAATAGAGGTGACTAAAAAAGTTTTCCATTTAAATCAATCGTTGGTGAGATATTATCTGCAAAAAATTGAGGTGGTGTACATTAATAAGTACTTTCAACGATTTTTGGTTTGAACAAGATGGGATTAAGGGTATTTGAGTTATCTCTGAAAAACTGTTTTGCACAAATAAAAGGACGTAAGTGCCTTTTTTTTGCTTCAAGGTATTAAATAGTGTTTTTAAAAGTGGGCTGCTAGGTTTCGGTACGGAACCCTTCGTTGTGCGTGATCCGACACGCACTTGGCCGGTTTTTTTCTATATATTAAAGTATCTATTGTTTATATGTATATCTAGTGTGTATTTATTATTAAGTTTGCTGTTAGCTGCGCATTGTAAACTCAGTTTCGTAAAATGTTAAGTTAATGTAATTTTATTATTATTTTCTTAAATCCCATCTCGGGAGCCAAACAGAAACTGTCAATTCAATTTACTTGCTACCTAAATATTAATATCAACTTTCCAGCCATTACACTAAGTAAGCGCTTTCCTGTTGATAATTTACAAAATGATGAATTTTGTTGGATTATTACCCTGGATGTCGTAAATGTAGGTCAACCTAAATCTCCGCGAAAAAAGACGCTAGGGTGCTGCATGGCGGGTGGGAAGTCTTTCACTGAAAACGGTAAGAGTTTATAATACCCTATTCAATAGTACCATAAATACCAGAATAAATGAATCCATAGGAGGCTAAAACAGACTTTGGGTCATTTGCATCTGAAAAGTAATAAGATTATTGAAATATCTATACAGGAGGCTCTCTTTCCTCTTAGCGTTTTCATGTTTGTGTAACAAATAGGGTTTCTGCTCGAGAATTCTCGAGAAATTCCTCTAAATTTGTTCGTAGTCTAGTCCTCTAAAAATGTACGCCTCGAGAACTGGACAAATCAATTCCATGTGGTCGAGAATTCTCGTGCCACGAGAAACTAGACACCTTAGACCTGACCCCCAGTAAATAAAGAAGAAGTACTAGAGTACTAACTTCAATGTGACCAACATGGTGTTCCTTTTGTTTTCCTGTGCCTATTATTTTACTTTTTACGGCGCTATCCGGCGGATAAAGGCTATATTGCTTGCTGCTTGACCATTTAGCGCACTGACATCTAGAATAGACATCTAAAAATGTACCTAACATTCGAAGTAGGTAATTGAGGCACATTTGGAGGACAGAGTTTAATTTAATCATACATATCAGTATATTCACTTTATCCACATGTAAATGTAAAGGGCGGAAGACGAGTTTGAAGTATGACGCGCTATAGTATATTGCAATAGTTTTTCACAATATATCCTAGTTAATTACTCGTAAATGCAAATTTATAATCTGAATATATTGAGGATATCAGGCTAAATTATTCGGCACATAACTAGGTACTAACCGCACTTTATCAAATTTGACTAGTTGGTCATTTAAATAATTTAATATGCGGCGTGCTTCCCCGAAAACGTAGGCAACTTAATCTAATAACTGTTAGCTAACTTTTAGTTATGTCCTACTAAAGCGATACTTATTCAAAGTTAACTAATTAACCTTGTCTTGGGGGCCGATTTTTGAGTTTCGAACGCTCGACTTTTCACTCGACATCTCTCAAAACGTCATAGTTTTTGGACAGATCTCGAGTAAAAATTCGAGCGTTTGACACTCAAAAATCGGCTCCCAGCCCGAGAGCAAAGTAGTAGTTACATACATTGTGACGTGACATCACTTACTTGGATTCTACGGTTTAATAACCTATGTCAGATTAATTCTGGACGTTATTTCTAATACTTTAAGGTATGTCTTTTCAAAACCCTACTCGTAATTCCAACAAGGTCTAGTTTTTTGTCTGGTTAGGAAGGCAGATATAAAGAAGATGGGATTAGTAAAAAATAGTGATCTCTATCGATACTTTTAGAATTAGGTGGCAAGCGGACCGCGGGCTTCTTTACTAAATATCTATTAACTGGTATTAGTGGTTCTGTGAGCTGTAGACCTCGCGAGTGTTTTTATTTTCCAAAAACTGTATGAATTAAAAAAACCATATAATTATTACAAAGCTGTCAAAATTTCACGAGAATCGGTTCAGAAATGCGACCTGTAAAGGAGAACAACCAGAAATCCACCGGCCGGACATTCGAAAGCATTTGTGTCGAAGCTGGGGGCCGATTTTTGAGTGTCGAACGCTCGACTTTTCACTCGACATCTGTCAAAGCATCATAGTTTTTTGACAGATCTCTAGTGAAAAGTCGAGCGTTCGACACACAAAAATCGGCCCCCTGTTTAACACAGATCCGAGGAACTCAAATAGTACAAATTAGCTAGAAGGGTAACGAGCGTATTTGATTGTAAATAAATATTTAGGCCATTGCATCGCTCGGTGATCAGACACAAGTTTGACAGATGCACTTTGTCTTGACGTAAACATATGCATTTAGTAGTGCGCGCATCACTCTTTAGGTTGCGTTCTATTAAAAGTAATGGCGTCGTTTGAGTTAGTTCCAAATAAAAAACGTTTATACAATTGAATCATAGATTCAAGTTGTGTACGCAAGACAAAATAGCTCACGTTTTCTGATCACAGTGATCACAGATAAGTTTCACGCCCACAGCAGGGAAAATATTTTGGCTAAAAATATTCAAGTGCCTAGAAGATTGTGGTCGTTTGACGCTTCAATGTTTTAAGCTGGAAACGCACAGACAGCGGTGGCGGCGCGGTGCGGAGGCGGTACCGGTTGTAATGTTCGAACTAATATGAAAGGGTCCGCACAAAACGCTTTTTTCCCGGCCGGTTTTCTGTGCGGACCCTTTCATATTAGTTCGAATATTACAACCGGTACCGCCTCCGCACCGCGACGCCCCGCCCCGCTACCGCTGTCAGTGCGTTTCGGGCTTTAATGCAGGTTGTAGTGGGGAGATAATTTCAGTAAAGAGAAAGTAACATAAATAACTATTGGCGACGGCGACCTCTGTTACCCGTCATGGCATGCCCTGGAGACTGGCTGGCGACACTGGCGAGCCATTTATTTTGGAGGCGACAGACAGTCAATGTAATCCATAATTAATGTTAGGTATTGGCACTCTGAGAGGTATTAAAATTGATATCAAACAATGACACCTATTAACAAACAGATATATCCATTAACGTTAAAGTTTCTGGCGATTTTTGGATGCTTGTTACTCTTAGTGCAGATTTTTAAACGAATAAAGTAAGTATTGTCTGTGGAGATGGTTCTAGCTACGTATGTTTGTTTGTCGGGTTTTTTTTTTAATTTTTGATTTATGTACTTGCTTGTAAAACGTTTATGTAACATTCTCTCTATAAATGTGACATCCAATTGAATTACTGAAACAAGAAGGTAACTTTGGTTAATACTTAAACAGCTTACGTAAAATGTATCACTTAAGAAAAGGCTGAGGCAAAGCCTCGCCCAACACCTGGGGAGGTGAGATGGACTCGATTCATCAGAACCGTTCAAGCATTGCTTCCACATTTACCAAGTTCTTGACGAGTTTACGTGTTAAGGGATTTATATTAGAAAGACCTGAAGTTTCGATCTCGGTTTTGGCCAGGTTCGGCCAAAATTTCAGGTTTCGGTTTCGACTGAATCGGAATGATGATGTTGATGTCGGAATTCGGTTTCGGTTTCGGCTGAAAGTCGTGTTTCCTTCGGATTTTAATTTCTAACAGCTATGTCAAAGGGGATGTAAAAGAAATTTGTGTAATTTTATGTTGTGTGGCGCTGAATTACTATGAACTATGGAACAATCAATTAAAGCTTCTATTTAAATATCATAATACTACTTGCTTACTAAGAAAAATATTAGCGGGGAGACTGTTCCAGAGACGGACGAAAAATAAATTGGACTTACGGATAAGGATCAATTTCTGTTTATAGACTGTGGGCAAGGCGCAAAAATCGTTACTCAATTTCTCTCGCATGAAAACTTGTAGTGCCTTAAAGAAAGTTCTATTATGAAGGACTGTGGACGGCAGAAGCGATTTCGTTGGTGGGTTGAGGAGCAGCAGCCTCCCAAAAACTGAAAAAAGAAATGGTAATTTCCTCTCGACTGAAACTTGTATCAAATGATAGTTAAGTTTCATTTTCGACGCTACATTTCATTTTCATTTACGCTATATTGTTCTGCTTTTTAGCTAAAACTGTTTACGAACGGAGAACCCGATATTGTGTCCGCGGCGCTGAATGTGTTAAGGAATTAAATTCGTCTGCTGTTTGTAGAGCGGTGGAATACACACGAAATTATTGAAAATTTATATATTTTTTTTCATGTTCATGTGACTGATTGACCTGTATTCTACCGCTCTACAACCGGCAGACGAATTTTATTCCTCAAGGTATTGGCTTAACTATCATTTGATACAATTGATGTCGAGAGGAAATTACTGTTATTTTTACGATTTTGGGAGGCCGCTGCTTCTCAACCCACCAACGGAATCGCGGCTGATGTCCACAGTCCTTCATATCATAATAATACTTTTTTAAGCACTGTACAAGTTTTCATTTGATAGGAAAATGGTCACTGATATCTGTTTGTGGCCAACGGTCTATTATCATGTTACTGCGTCAAATTTATTATTGGGGAACGGGACTTAATCGCGTACAATTATAACTAATTTACCTTTTTTTAAGGTTTTGCCCGACGTTTCGAATGTATCACAACATCCATGGTGGTTATAATGTGTGAAAATCGTGTAAGTTTAAATTTTAAATCAATATATTGCGTCAAATTTGTTAATAATCTGCCCGACCATGATAAGTATATTTTTTATGTGGGTATGGGAATGATTATCTAGTGTTATTAAGAACGCGCTATTTAATTAATATAACACTAAATTAGCTTGAATTTGGTTCTAATTTAACGCCTTGCGTGGAATTGCTCCTATTGCTCCTAGATACATTGTTTAGATATATGAGATGTTACTGCGCCTATGCGTCTGCGTTCAGTTTCGAATGTTTTTACCCTACCTAGAAATACCTACAGATAGTGAATAACTTAAGCAATTTGAAAGCACTATTACCCAACAATATGCAGTTTCATTATCGTTAGTGGATTTTATGTTTTCGTGTGTACTATTTTATAACGTCGTAAATTCATGACACGTCTATAATTATTAAGTAGTTGTACCGTAAACCGCCACAATTCTCGCTCCGTCTAACATTTATTTACACATTGGCAATGATAACACCGAATAACACCGTTTGCAAATATTTGCTATGAGCTTCATTATATTTTATGTCCAACGATACGTATTCACATAGATAAGTTATTTTATACAGACAAATCACTAATTACGACACAATTAAGTACAAGTCGGTGTAGTTTATTTAAGAAGAGAAGAGTAAACGATGTCATTGATTGCTTATTACGTAACTTGATTTAAGTGAAGCGTTTCCCGAGGATGTTATTAGACTTCTTTCTCTCTTACTAGATTGGAATAGTGAATTTGATGGCACATGATTATGTCGGAAATATCAGTCAACTGACGGATTTATAGGCCACCAATCCTTACTTCTTGGCCACCCTGCATAAATGTAGGTACTTCACGTAATATAGGCTAAGGTAAATGTTCCAGAGCTCGCTTGGCCATTATAGGCAAATTAAAGGTGTAACATGAGTTATTACTAACAAACAATTTTTCAATCGTCAACCATCTGCGGCTTCGTCAACCGTATATCGATATTACCATCAATACAATACAAATATTCTTTATTGTTCACCAAATAATGTACGCTAAAAACAAATAACAGAAACAAATTTCACAATGGTAGACAACAGGCGGTCTTATCGCTAACAAGCCAACCACCATTAATTCCAAACCACCATACCACCACTAATTAATACCACCATTACCATCATTAATTTTATTACCAAATATTTTTATACCAGGAAAATGCGATGAAATCAATCATTTCACGCACATGGTTATACTAATGTCTATCGTATAAAATAGTAGATGGTGTGTCAAGGGAGCAAAATGATATATTAACGGGGAGGGCGAAATATTCAATCCTGAGAGAAGCGATATTATGATAAAGTCATGTAATCTAGAACGAAACGAGGGGTTCAAGTGTTTACGCCCAAGACGGAAATAATTATGCAACCGGGTGGCACTTACCTACTGCTTTTCTGAATATCAGGTGTGAAAACAAGTTTCTGATCCCGTAGGCCTATCCCACCTGGTGTAGGTACTTCGAAGTCTGAATAGATACGGTATTTTCTCATGTATGTATGTATAATCTAAAATTACATGTATAATCGGCACAGTGTAGGTATATAGTTCAGAATTAAATAAAAATGAATGTATTCTTTGTCAAAATGTATTCTTTTTCATTGATCTTAACGCTAATTCCACATTTCAGTTTCTGACTCTTTCTTACACAAACAAACAATCTCTCAACTCACGTGGGGGCCACACGGGGCCGATTTTTGAGTGTCGGACGCTCGAATTTTCACTCGAGATCTGTCAAAAACTATGACGCAGTAAACAGATGTTGAGTGAAAAGTCGAGCGTTCGACACTCAAAAATCGGCCCCCATATCTTATTTGACAGACCTTTATGACAAAGGGCATTCGTGTTTTGTGTGAGATGTGAAATATATGGATTAAATATGTTCCAAAATAATTGTTATGTACGAAAACAGAGAGACCTTCTTTACCCATATACATACCTACATATTTTGTAACATTCTGAACCTACCGCGTTTCTGCTTTTATATTTGCTGAACACCAGTTAAGCGATGTAATTACAACGGCTGTAGCAGAGTTGATAAAACGATGGCAAATTCGTTTTCAGCGCACCTGCGTCGGCAAAAAACGGCATGTTATGAATGCCGAGTTGTTTGTCATTGGCTGTGGTTGGGTGTTTTGAGTTACGTTTGACGTTTTGATTACAGTTCTGAGCCGGCACCTTTTCAGGATTGTTTTTGTACGTCTCGTAACATTGCCGATTTCATAGCAGTTTGTTATTGTATTTTGAAAAGGTAAATAAATAAATACGGAATACAGGGTGTAACATTTCAATAGGTCAGTATGGGAGTCTGAAACTATAAGACATATGAAGATCTTATAGTAATCAAATCATTGATTTTAGTAACAAGGAAAAATGCATTCATCCATTTAAGAAAAACTTGTACCTACTCAGCTCGGGAATCGAACCGATTATTGAAAAATAAAAGTTACATAATTTCTATTTGGATATAGATGGTGTAGGTCATAAGCAGTAAATGTTACTATATATGAAACATGATATCCACATATGTGGTGGAAATCTTGTTCTGTGGACACCCGTCCGGTACTATTAACTAAAATATAACCGACTTGGTTTAACATTACATATCATTACTTTTTTGTTGTAGGTAGAAGAACTGTGTTGCGAGACTTGCATCTTTTTACATGTGCTTAATATTTTTGATGGGCTCTACATTTTTCAATAAGAAGCGTATAGTCTCATATTGAGCTATTAAAAGTTAGGCAATTATTTTTAACTTTTTAGTGTTTTTTTGAGGTCGGTTTTATTTATTTATTTTTAATTTTTATTTATTTTACACTTTTTAGTGAATCGCCAGAGTGCATCTCATTACAATGCTCAAACACGGCTAACCTACAACGTTTTATTACGGAGTTCCGTTGCCTACCTTTGGGCTTCAATTACCAGATATGGGGACCGATTTTTGAGTGTCGAACGCTCGAGTTTTCACTCGACATCTGTCAAAACGTCATAGTTTTTTGACGGATCTCGAGTGAAAATTCGAGCGTTCGACTCTCAAAAATCGGTCCCCTGGTTACATTACATGAAGACCATTTAAATTGCATTCGTCATAGTCGCTTCAGTAACTTGATTGAAATAGCTTAGTGCTACTCATGAAAAATTTGTAGTTTTTAATGACCATCCGTGGTCTTCTTCATCAGTTCTCGTTCACCAAATGATACTTTCTGAATGCAAATGCTCGATTTTTACCGAAAATACTAAAATCGCTAAGTATATGTTTCCCTTGAATTTTTATAGAGTTCCCTCAATTCCTCACGGATCCCATTATAGTTAATTAATAATAATAATTTTAGTTAATAGTAATATAAATTAAGAACTTACTAACACAAATGGACCCCTGTTGTCTGTGAATAAATGATTAATAATAATAATATTATCAGAACCAGATTCTGGTAACAACGGGACTAACTTTAAAGCATATGCTTTCAAACAGAGAAATAATTTTTCAAATCGGTCCATAAATGACGGAGTTATGAGGTAACAAACATTTAAAAAAAAAAAACATAGAACCGAATTGAGAACCTCCTCCTTTTTTTGAAGTCGGTTAAAAATGGATTGTATTTCATATCCTTTAATTTAATTATGTATTTAGATGTTTTCGAACATCTTTGTATTCTCATTTTATTTCGATGACAACAATGATTTTACTATTGCACTTTCGCATACAGCCTGTATATTGCCGACATTACAAGATCCCCCCTACCGCACGCTCTGCCCTCTAACACCTCTATACCGCAAAACTTTACAAGTTTACAATTCGACAAAATTGTACAATTTCCCATAGAGAAAGTTGACAATTTTGTCAAATTGAGCGCTTGTTAAATTTTGTGGTATAGGCTCCTGGTAGGTGTATTGAACTATTGAAACTCGAATTGGGCTCCGAAATTCTAGTACACCTTTGAATTTAACTGTAACGGTGCTAGTTAATTAAATGATTGATCATAAATCCACAGAACCAATTTTGTTTGGAAGGAATAGGGCGTATTTTAATGTTGTATATTATTTTGACTAAATAAGAAGCAAAAATCCGCAAGATTTCTCTACTCTGCCGAGATAAAAATAGGTACTTACATACCATTTTCCTTAAATAAGGCATAGATCCATTTTAGGGGTAGGTATACTAGGTATACTTATTTTATTAGAAACCGTGAAACGCGATCTCATTTTTTATATGTCGCGAATACGTCAAACTGAAGATCTACCTATGCATTTGTAACGCTTACCTATTCTAAACGTCAAATATCACCTTCGTACGTAATCTAAATTATAACTTCGTATTAAAAAATAAAATAAAAAGAAATAAAATAAAAAGAAGATTAAGTGAGTTATTTGTAACACATACTCATAAGCTCCAAGTGTTCTCTTTACCTTACTTATTGGGCCATAGGAGCATGGCGCGTGGGCAGTTAAAGCGATCACATTCCGTAGTAACAGACAAGCCAATGAGAAAAATCTTGTGGACTCTTGACTCTTAAGTGTAAGGCCTGAGTGGACGTTCGAGTTGGGCGTGCAGCGGGGCGTGCAGCGTGGGGCCGAGGCGCACAATTGCTGCACAGAGTCTGGCTAATGAAAGCTGAGACTGAGATTTGTTGAACACATTTTAAAAGGCAACTATAAGATCCACGTCAAATGTGTCAGAAGGCTAAGTGCCAGGGGTATGACAGCTTAACTCCCGATTGCGCCGATCTGGCGCTACTATCGCTCCGCCATCTTAAAACGAATTAGGGCCGGTTCCCGCTATCCGATACAATATCGGCCACATTCGGTATCGGCGTCAGATCCGATACCGATATATATCGCATAGTGGGGACAAGGCCTTAAAAAAAGTTCTGACTTGTTTGCCGTCTCTCAATGCGAAATTTCAAAGTCGTGTACGCCATTGTTTTTGCAAATCTTATCGTTAGCCGAGTTAAGATCCAAAATATGCAGTTCTACTTATTCATTAGGGCAATAATACTATCAAATCTTTGAATTCTATATTATTGTGTCAGCACTATTATGTCAAACTTGACAGTTGCTCCCACAGAGTGAGATACCAAAATTTACACTACAGTGGCGCCAAGACGGAATATTTGAAAACAGGATGATGACAAAAGTGACTGTCGCATCTGCTACGAAGTAACTAATACACAGTGTTGTAACTCGTATTTTTTTTTAATTTTGCTGCCTTTTTCTAGTCTCATCTTTCATTAGCCAGTTCTATTTAATAAGCATGTATTAATTCTATACCTCTATACCTACGTAGAATAGACATCAAAAGAATTTCAATTACCTGCATGGCTTTTCTTTAATTTTACTTCAATTATTTATGTCGAACACCCTAATCTCATTCCGGAAAACGTCCCGGTATCGAGGTGCTGTAATCATAAGCAAGATCACTTACGACAGAAATGGGAAAATTGAATTAATTACAAGGTACGTCGCTAATTTCAATCTCGACGGTAAATTATTCCTTCTAATCTTGACGCTCTTGATTAGCCGAGTTTGATGTGTGCTGTAAACAACGCAAGGGCTCTACCTTATGTTTTCTCAAAGCGCTTCGTCGTTGTTTTGAACCCTCATAACCTGGGTTATGATCATACCAGATAAACAAAATTCTCGGTATACGATGTCAGTAGTTGCTGCATAGCTTTTATATTTTAGATTTTATCGATATCAAAATTCTTAGGGTACTGAAATTTGGCATGTAAGCTAGTATTAGTACACAAACAACAAAAACATTCCAAATCTTACAGTACTGAACAGTGAATACATTTTTCAACTTACGCCATGTGACGGTATCGAAACGGACAAGCCACATATTTTGACAAAAGTGTAGAGTTTGTGAAGTTAGTGCTTATTGGGTAAGGGTTTGTAGAGTTAGAAGCTCTACATGAGATATGATAACTTTTCGACAGTGCGAGCCATATGGTCTCGTCTTGACAACATTTTGTAAGAAAGTGTTTTTGGAGGGCTTACCTACACTTACTTGATATAATAACAAGCGTCAAAATAGTAAGTAAACACCTCTAATTTCATATCTAAATCAAACCTTCTTAATGGCCTAGTCCAATAAACAACTTCGTAAATGTCCACTCAAAAAATAATGTCAGTGTTTGTCAGTGTCAATTTTTTCTCTTGTAATTTTTGCGGTCAAAAATAACTCCGCGTCGTATTTAATTTGATAATACCGAGGAATTTAAAAATCCATGAAAGAGCTGCAATAATGCAGATCATGAAGCTGACTGTAACATTAGCGAAATATCTTTAAATCTTAATATTACGAGAGATTACCTAAGCCTGTTACGTGTAAACGTCAATGTCCGTTTCGTTAGAAATGAAATGTTACAAAAATTTTGTCAGAACATGGTCAATGACTTGGTGCAAGTATATATTATAATTTTTAATATTGTATGGGTATATTGATTTAAACTTACACGATTTTCACACATTATTATTGGGGAACGGGACTTAATCGCGTACAATTATTATAACTAATTGTACGCGAACAAACAAGCATTGATGCAGTCATGCAGTCATGTCAGCCTACCATGGATATGTTGGGTCAGCTCTTCGCTATGCTATCATTTACTGGGGGAACTCTTCAAATAGGGAAGCAGTCTTTAAGGCCCAAAAAAAATGTATTAGAGCCATGTGTGCCTTGAAACAGACAGACAGTTGTGTTCCCTATTTCAAACAACTAAAAGTTCTGACAGTGCCGTGTCTGTATATTTTCGAAGTTGCCACATTTGTCAGAACAAACTCTGCACTATACTATTCATAAAGGTATCAGATGTATTTAAGCGTAGCACCTATCGCAGTCATAACCTTTGCACTGTTCCATCACGTACCGCACTGATGCGAAAGAGTGTTTTCTGTATGGGAACCTAAATTTTTAATAAAATACCTTTAGCGTTAAGAATGTTACCATTGCAGGAATTTAAAAATAAGCTTTGTAAATTACTTATAAGCAAATCATATTACTCAGTATCAGATTTTTTAATAGACGATTTAACTTCCTTTACATAGTAAAATTTGACATACATTCTAATGTTATTTAATTGATAATATATGACTTGTAATTTAATTAATATGACATAATTTATTTGATATGATTTGTAATGTAATTGATATGACATGTAATTTAATTGATATGATTTGCAATTTATTTGATGATTTGTAATTTAATTGAATTGAACTTATTAATGTACCTACAAATAATTTGACATCTCACAGTTCTATTTTCATTACCATGTTCTGTTTTTTTTTCTCTCTTATTATTATTGCGTTGTTAATTATTTTTTATGTTTTGAAACTTTATAATGCTACTGATTTTGTACGCCTATAAGCAAAACATAGTGTTACGTAAACCATTTTTTTATCCACCTATGTATGCCACCTATGTTTACAAATAAATCACTATGACTATGACTATGACTATGACTATTGAGTCCCGTTCCCCAATAATATTGTATGGGTAGTCTGGAGATAATTACAATAAGTACGTAACTACAAACACACAAAATTTGTCTGTAATAATTTTTATTATATAAGTAGGTGGTAGGTAGTAGGCAAGTGTTTTCACAGAGAGACCCGACAAATAAATCGGGCATTAAAATAGCGAACTCAAACAATTCTTTCCTAAATACATCATTGAAAACTCAACCAGGTAAGTACTTAATTACTCTCTAGCTAGAGTGCCTATAGAGTAGAGAGAGTTATACCTTTGTTTGATTATAAGAATGCTTCCAGTATAATTCAAACATAGAGTGTCTTAGTCAATGGATTTCCGGAAGCAGATCAAGTCAGTTCAGTAAGAAACACTTCAATTAGCAAGTATAATTCGTGTCATCCACGACGACGCGCCCCTCCACAGCGAATCTGAAACTTAATCTATGCGCAATTGTGCGAATTGGGTTGTGGACGGGCGCGCCTTCGTTGATGACACGCACTATATTTTATGTTAGAGAAAACATATATGCGAGATGGGATAATGATTAACTTATACTAATATCGCTTCTTCGCTAAAATACAACTGCAGAAACAATAACCAGTAATAATGCGAGTAAGAACTATTTAAATACTTATATAAATCTTAGACACCAAAATGATTGAAGAGCAATGATAATCAAAGGTAAACAAAAGAAATACTGGAGGACTAGAAAATGTTTTATTCAAGACTGTTTTCACTTTATGCTGCTTTCAAAGGGTCGAATGAGTGATTGAACGAAAGTGTCAAGTGAAATTGCTAGTAAACTTCGACATAAACAATTTTCGATGACAATGCTAATCTTTAGCCCAACGCTATATTTAGCACTGTAATAATATACGTACTCGGCTAATGACCGGATCTGATAGATAAGTACCTTAGGGGCAACCCGTGTGATCCCCTGACTGAAGTTTCAACAAGGGTCTATAACCGCATCTGTGATACTTCGATTGATTAACGAGAATTCACTGTTCTTGTCTACTCGTGTTACTAAAGGGCTGTCCTGGCTGCTGTACCAGAAGGGTTGACATTTGATATTTGAACACCTATTAGATCTAAATGTTTTCACGTAAATAGCTACTCATTATTTGCCATGTTTTTACTCAGCAGCTCTCGACTACTAATAGAAATTCTAGAGCATTGAATATAATTGCACCCGAGCATCTATCTTTTCTGCCGCGAGTAGAAAACTTTACCATTCACGTTTCAACAGATAGGAACAGCTAGATAGCAATAAGCATTTCATTGAGCCGAGTTTTGCGCTCTTCGCCTTTTCAATGAGCACGAACTTGCTTCGCAGCGACATATTAAATAAGACTCCGCAATTAGGAAAGGCAATAAAGCCTATCTAAAAATATTTTACAGACACACTCGTACTTTATATGGAGTCATAAATATTATGTATTTGTCAAATAAACATGAGATAAGATGAATTTTACGGCTCTCCTGCGAAGTAAATAAACAATTTTAGGTTCCGTTCAGTACTCAACCTAATGTTAAGTGGGTAAGTTCATTTCGACGACTGGGTTCATTATTTTAGCTTGACTTGATGTGAGCTTCATACCACCAGTAATGGACAAGGCCCAATTAACTCTTATGTAGAAGAAAATAAAAGTTTTTATAGAACAATCAATTTAAATCTTTGAATAAGGGTTGAAGTGTCCATTATTGGTGCTTGTGCTTAAAGTGTGTATAATTGGTGAATTTCAGATATACATATGTTTTCTGATTAGAGGAGAAACGTTATTTATAAAAATCTTCTCTATAGCTCTAAAGTTGAGTCTTTATAAGACACAATCCAGTTAAAACGATCTTATTTATAAATACCTAATCTAAAATCTCACAAAAGGAAAACCATCACCACCACACCATTATTTTTCCAATTCATTTATTTTTAATAAAGATTATCAATCAATATGAATTGATATGGCATAATACCACCTCTAGTGTAATAATCAACGTACCTACCTACCTCACTTGTATCATAATATCAGCATTTGCTTTTGAATCTAGTTTCAATGAATTCATTATTTTGTGCTGACAAAATCATCATTAGTTCCCATACATACCTATAACAAATTGTATTTAGTAACCTAATTTATTTTCTAAATTTCGGGAAAATGTCTCACATTACAAAACTGATTGTTCATGTCCGCTTACAAAACTAAACTTTAAGTATATGTTTTATTTTGTAGGTACACAGAGGAGAATTTAGCACAGTGAAAATGCAATGCCTTTAATCACGATAACTACAACACAACACGAGACAAGTGCTTACATACATACATAGATACAACTCATTTCGTCCTATATTCTCCACTTGTGCTAGCTGAATCGTTTGCTACGCGAAAGCGTTTCTCGCGAGCTTTTTGTGTGAGTGAGCATTAGATAAAGCTCGGAGCTGTGACGCGGCGCTTTTGAAAGCTCGGCGTTACCTCCTGACTGAGCATGGAGCATGAGATTCTACCTGGGACTGGGATCTCCATTTGCACGAAGGCATAACGACGGAAAAGCTAATATTTTGCGCCTCTAATTCTGAAGATTGATTGTCGTTGGGCGGCTGGTTAATCTACTCTTGTGCATATAATGATAACGGGCCGTGTATAATATGTCTAGAGTACTTACGTTATTTACACGACAAAAATTGTGCGATTATCTGTAATCTTTAATCAAATATCATCGGCAAAAAGTAACCTTAAGAATAATAACCACGTTTAGCATTCTGACAATTAATTAAGACAACGCATTCACGCAAAAGTGGGCTAATTTAGTGATGTCGAATAACTCGAAATCGGAATAATGCTCCCTTTCTGCTATAGAATTTTCAAAAGAGACAGAACAATAAAACAAAACGGAACGATGACGGTCGTAAGGACGGTAAGAATCGATGGAACGGTTCGGATGCGGGCGAGTGGCCTGCCGAGATAACAATGAGGCACGCCGCACCTTTTCGCCGGCTATCCCAATTGTTCCATATTAATTCTAAACCAAGGCCTACTCGAAAATGAAAGCGATATTTTAATTAAAGTCCTCTTGTTTATTGACGCTTCCGTTATCTAAATTAGCTAACGTTTATTTAAGACGAAAATGAATAAAACAAAGGATGCGAGAAAAATTGCCTTTGCGTTAGAATTAAATAGGCTGGAAATTTGAATCGGATGTACCATTCAAGGTAAGATTAAAACTTGTTATCTGGGAATAGAAGACATTTTGAGGGCAGCGATAAATTAGTAATGCTCTCAGTTTAAAGCAAAGTTAATTATATTAAGGGAATTTTACCGTTTTGTTAGTAAAATCCACAATTTTCACCATCTGTCTTTATAAAAAGATTCAAGAGATACTTTATGAAACGGCTGCTATTTTATGTCACTCTAATTGGACATAAGACACTCGCCAAACGAGGCGCGCGCGGGGACTTTTAAGTAAATGGTCCTATTTTTTACTGACTTCAAAAACTGTAGCAATGCCATGGCGTACGATCGGCAATATTAAAATATCCTAAGAAAAACGATGACTGTGTAAAACTAAACATCATTTTACATGTCAACGTTATATTTTATTTACAGGTTACACATAATCCATACTCCATACTAATATTATAAATGCGAAAGTGTGTCTGTCTGTCTGTCTATCTGTCTGTCTATCTGTCTGTCTGTCTGTCTGTTACCTCTTCACGATTAAACCGCGGAACCGACTTATATGGAATTTGGTATAGAGATAACAACAACAACAACAACAAATACTCTTTATTGCATAACCTCAACAAAAGTAACACATAACAGTACATAATGAGATATATTAAGTCCCGGGGAAGGACATAGGATACTTTTACCCGGAACCATCCTTTAATGGCGTGGAAGTTTGTATGAAAGAGCGATGAGTAGGTTAACGCCTGATATAAGACAATAGCGATCACTTCAATTCTATCGCGATAAAGGAGTTCCACGCGGACGAGGTCGCGGGCAAAAACTAGTCTATTATATTTTTATGTTAACTGGGCTTGCGTTCCAATCAACACTTTATTTGAAATAATAGGACCTACAACTAAGTAATTTATTTCAAATAGACCCATTATATTGAAATACAATTTTGCCATAAACTATTTTCATGAATCTTGATAATATGTCACGGTGCGATCTTGATATGTAAATTTGGCGATTCGCAATTTCGCATTCACAGTAGAGCCGCCTACCAATTACGCATAATTAGAATGAAAAGTTAATAGCTCTATGTATGTAAAATAACAGTAGTTTATGAAACTGCTACATAATTGGACTCCTTAAAATACGAGTGTGGTAATGGTCATCTACGCCCCGGGCCGGCGGGGGCCGCGGTATAATACCTGAAGCTGGGGGCCGATTTATGAGTGTCGAACGCTCGACTTTTCACTCGACATTTGTCAAAACATCATAGTTTTTTGACAGGTCTCAAGTGAAAAGTCGAGCGACCGACACTCATAAATTGGCCCCTATCCTATATCCTGCCTCCTCCTGCTCCTGGCCTATGGGCCTATTCATTAAAAAACATACTTATACGAAAATATTTCAATTACAATTCAACCAATAACTGTTCTAACTCTTAACAATGCAAATATGTCGTAATCTTTTGCTCATCTCATGTTTATTGTAAAATGTAGGTACATGGTTTTATTATGACCTCATTTAACCGTTCATCAGCCTCATAAAAGCTGAATAATGGCATAGGAAGAGATTAACTTGAAAACAAATTAAAATTTACAACATTCGTATTCCATCGTGTTATGTGGTTTGCAAAACTCATTTGATACAATTTTATCATAATTGGTATCATGAAACGATAACATTATTTTAGTTTAGGCTAATATGAATTAGTAGGCATTGCCGAACACACATCGTAGGAGGTAGCGTAGGTAGTATGGTGGTACTTAGTAGTCGTAGTAGAAATTTAGGGTAAATACTCGTAAATACATATAATAAGTTAATTTTTTCGTAGGTATCCCGGCGTATATTTAAGAAAAAAAATTCAGCCTTTTGCTATCAGGAAACTTGGTGTGTTTTGAAAATGAGTTTTATTTGTTATGATAGCACTGGCTGAAATGTAATGGTATGGTATATGTTTGGAATCAGCTCATGTAGTCCTTTTATTTGATACCGGCTCGATAGGTTAGGTCGAACGCTGACTTTTCACTCGAGATCTGTCAAAAAACTATTATGTTTTGACAGATGTCAAGCATAAATAAGAGTGTAATGACTGGAAATAGATAGCCAACTTCACGCATATTGTGATCCCGACTTAAGCGCCACCAAGTGCTAAAGTTAGTAAATATTATCTTGGATACATGTGAAAAAACATACAAAAAGTGCATCCGCCGCTGGGGATCGAACCCGGGTACATTGTCTCTAAAGACAATATACTTTACCACAGGGCCACGTGTGTGATACTGGTACGCATCGAATTTTTAAATACCTTTTTAACAGTCTACCTACTTTTACATTTTAGCTGACTATTCGAGCAAGTTTAATAACCATGAAAATAGGTGGCGCTATTATTAATTCCGTCAGCTTTCTTCTAAGATGAACAACCATGATGTCAAGTGAACATTCGAGCATTCGACACTCAAAAATCGGCCCTCAGGTGACGGCTGTCCACCCGAGCCTAAAATACTACAAGTCTACTTTTCCCAAACAAAAAAACTCCATACCTACGCCAACTTCCCTACAGGACAGTACTCAGTTCCTGTATTAGTAGCGTTTTCCAGATTTCTCAATCGAAAGGTCACCAAAGTTGCAAAGACCACAGTCCACAATTCACAAAGCCAATGTTAAAATCAAATAGCGCCCACGCGAATACCTCAATTTACGATGTCCAAAGTTGCTGTAAGCCTGGTAATGACCCGAAACAAAATTAGGCCCTACGTAAAGCTTTTGTGATCACAACGTTGTTGGGTTTTACTGAAGAGACTAGACATTAAAAATGTGGAACAAGTAACATCTGTTAACGCGTAATAGACGTGGTTTACATACGGCACAATTTACTGCGATCGGAAATCATTACGTTTAGTTTTTAAATAAACGAGAACATTGCATTTGAAAACGTTTTGTGGTTCGTTACGAGTATCAGAACTGTAGCTGAGGTCCAATATCACTTCAATTTTCGTCTTTCCACAATGTTTAATCGAAACGAACGAAGCGAACCGAATATTCCTAAAGTTTCTATTTCATAGTCCCGTCTGTAGGTACATATAATAATATAGGCATGTATATTTATATATGTTATTTTTGCATTGGTACATTTGAAACATACAAACTGTACTTATCTTTTTATGTTTGAAGTTGCACCGGCCACAATTTATCTGCTTTGCCCTAAGGATGAATGGTAGAGAATGCTTATTTTACGATAAGTATTACTTTTCTGCAATAAATATTAAATAACTAAATGTTTCTCTTACGGTCTTCCTTCCATAACGCAGCGAAGCGAGAAAATTACACGTTTTATATAAATATACATGATTATAATCTTCAAATTTTCATATTGCCGTAAATATTACAAATGCTCACAGACGATTTCTTAGATGAAGTGGAAGAAAGTGGTGAATTAATAATACACAAGGACTGCCATTAATCATGGACCGCTTAGTTAGGTTAGGTTAGGTTAGCGTCCCGTTTTACCCTTTGGGTACGGAACTCTAAAAACGAAGGGTAGGGTTCCATGGTAAAACCTGCAATTTCCCACCAAGGCGTCATCGTGTCCAAGTGGTCTGTAAACATAATATGGAACTTTTCCAATACAGCAAAAACTGCAACTTCGATTTGACCTAGTTCAGTTTGAAAAACACAATTTAGAGTTGGTACGTTTGCCTGTGGTTTCATTACTGGAGCGCAATTCGGGATTGCCTTTTTACAGCTCGTTGCATAACCGTGATATCACTTTTACAAAATTGGCCTTATGTGATCATGTCACGTCACGAGTGATCATTAAACCATCGAATTGAGTCCTTGATGGATGCTATAAATTATTATGAAATTAAATCCTAAAATATGTACTTAATTATCAGCCATAGAAAAGTTAAATTGGAACCTAACTACGAATGACCCGAAAGCAAATTTTAAAAATAAAAAGGTCACACCTCCAAACGGGACCGAGGTTGTGTTTAATTTATGTGGAGATTAATCAGGCGTTACGTCAGAGCAGATCCCTGCGGTTGAGTATTGCGCAAAATTCAACGCATGACTGTAGATAACAGCCCAAGGGAACAAGAAATTATAGGCACACAAAGTCTATTGACAGCCAAACTTACTGGATGCGCCTTGGAAGCCTTCACCGTGATATGGAGATTAGTACAGATAAAGCGAGAAAATTTTTCCCTGTCAAAGTCTTTATGACGGCATAAAATTCAATTCCACCGGGCGCGAACCTGTGAAAAAAACCGGTCAAGTGCGAGTCCGACTCGCGCACCGAGGGTTCCGTACACAGTTCTTGTATATGTAGTTGTGTACCCGTCCCGACCCCATTAATTCAGGAACAATCTTAAAAAAACATGACAGCACCATCTATCGGCGCATTGTGTAAATTGTGTTACTAATTTGCGCGACTGAATAACTTAGTACGTATGTTGGTTTTTCAAGGATAATTCTTTATCACATCAACCGATTTCAATAATTGTTTTTTTATTTGAAAGAAGGTATTTTCAACGTAATTTTGTAAATTTAAATATAAAACAAAAATATATACAAAGGTGATTAAATTACAAACTTAGTACAGAAGAGTTTTTTGGTGATTAAAAAAAAGAAAAACTCGATAGGGCTATGGCTATATTTTTCCTGTAAAATATACATGCATGTTAATGTTGTGTAATAATTTCAAATTTTTCTCTTCATAAACTTCGGAGATAAGGGGGGGGAATGGTATTTTTTTTACATTTTCCCTCGTAAATCGAAATTTCCCTAACGAAAAAAAAAAACTAAAAATTGTTTCGGAATGTACAAGTGAAGCCCTTTCATATGATACCCCACTTGACATAGTTGCCAAACTTTAAAATTTTGAAACCCCTTTTATCTGTCATTATTCACAGAAAATAAAATAAAATAATTTTCACCTCACTAGCTCGGAAAGCCCTTTTTTATTCTTTAAAAGCAGATAACAAAACTGCATTTTATCCACATGTGTGCAAAGTAATTTTGAAATCCGAACGTGTTCCTAGTTACTTTTTTAACATAATAACATGTAAGGCCGTGTTCCCACTATCCGATACAATATCGGTGTAGGATTCATTACCGATAAAAATGTTTGGAAAACTGCTTAGTGCTCACACTATCCGATCTGATATCGGTCAGATTCGTATCGGATCCGATATTGGTTAGTGTGGGTGGACAAAACAGCCAGGACAATTTTCGCCCATCTGATTTTTTTTTCAGGTGGTGTGAAAAAAATCAGTCCTTGGATTTCAGATTTTATATTTATTTTGAATTTTTTTTTTTAATAATTATTTAGAATTTTAAGAAAAAAAAAATATTTTTTTGGCAAAAAATCGTCATTATACTCCATTTCGACTAATTTGGGGATAGGGATTTCAAATTTTACATTTATTTTGAGTTTTAAGTCGAAAAAATTTTTTTTTTGCAAAAAAAATCCTCATTATACTCGATTTCGACTAATTCAAGGATAAGGATTTCAAATTTTATCATTATCTTGAATTTTAAGCAAAAAAAAAATTTTTTTTTGCAAAAAATCGTCATTATACTCGATTCCGACTAATTCAAGGATAAGGATTTCAAATTTCATATTTATTTTGAATTATAAGCGAAAAAAAATTTTTTTTTTTTCAAAAAATCGTCATTATACTCGTACTCGATTCCGACTAATTCAAGGATAAGGATTTGAAATTTTATAACTATTTTGAATTTTGAGCTAAAAAAAAATTTTTTTTGCAAAAAATCGTCATTATACTCGATTTCGACTAATTCAAGGATAAGGATTTCAAATTTTATATTTATTTTGAATTTTAAGAAAAAAAAATATTTTTTTGGCAAAAAATCGTCATTATACTCCATTTCGACTAATTTGGGGATAGGGATTTCAAATTTTACATTTATTTTGAGTTTTAAGTCGAAAAAAATTTTTTTTTGCAAAAAAATCCTCATTATACTCGATTTCGACTAATTCAAGGATAAGGATTTCAAATTTTATCATTATCTTGAATTTTAAGCAAAAAAAATTTTTTTTTGCAAAAAATCGTCATTATACTCGATTCCGACTAATTCAAGGATAAGGATTTCAAATTTTATATTTATTTTGAATTATAAGCGAAAAAAAATTTTTTTTTTGCAAAAAATCGTCATTATACTCGTACTCGATTCCGACTAATTCAAGGATAAGGATTTCAAATTTTATAACTATTTTGAATTTTGAGCTAAAAAAAATTTTTTTTTGCAAAAAAACGTCATTATACTCGATTTCGACTAATTTAGGGATAGGGATTTCAAATTTAATATTTATTTTGAATTTTAAGTTGGGAAATTTTTTTTTGCAATAAATCGTGATTATACTCGATTTCGACTAATAACGATTTCAAATTATATTTTTATTTGAATTGAAAGTAATTCATTTTTCACACAAATTTGCTTTATATATTTACTTTACATTTGTTTTTGAATTTTGCTTAATTTTATTTGTGTTTTTTTGTTCAAATTCAGTTTTTATTTTCTATTTTAATGAAATGAAAAATTGGAAGAAACCCAATTTTTTTTATTGTTTTACTATTGTTTTTTCCTTTTTCTATTTCCACGCTTTAGTGAGGTGAAAAGATTTGTGTTACACACGGCTGCAAAGTTATTTTACCTCGTGTGTTGCAACACTCGCTATGCTCAGGATTCTAATTTTGAACCACTTGCTTCGCTCAGGATTCTATTTTCGAACCACTCGCTTCGCTCGTGGTTCAACCATAGAATCCATTCGCTAGCTCGTGGTTCAACCCTAGAATCCATTCGCTAGCTCGTGTTCCAATTCCACACTCGCGGTTAAAATACAACTTTGCACCCTTGTATAACAAATAACTATTAAAAAACCATCTTCTATGTGTCTGGGTTACCCTTGTTTATAACTATTCCAAATTTCAAATCGATAGGATAAGTAGTTCCTGAGATATTTAGCGATGTGACAGACAGACAGACAGACAGACAGACAGACAAAGTGAAACCAATAGGGTTCCTTTTTTACCTTTTTGGTACGGAACCCTAAAAACAACGTTAAGGGAGCGACATATCGCAAAAATCGTAATTTTTGGATATTGATATTTGATGGTATGATAGGATTCCGGAAATTGCTGAGACAGATGGGTATTACGAACGAAGAAAACTAGTGTAAAATACTGAAAAAAAAACCTATTGCGATTATTAAATTTAATTTAGGGTGACCCGAAACTTTTGACCTTGAATGTCATATTACTACCCACCTATCAGAACAAGTGCGTTCACCTTTAGTCAAATAACCTCAAGGTGTTAACAACGCAGCATGAAGTCAACAAAACAAAAAATTTTGCTTTCTTCAATTTATTTTAGTAACAATAAATTAGAAATTGAAAGGTTCGATTATTAATTAGAAATCGTCGAAATGGACGGTTACGCAGTGGGCCCGTTGCCAAGAACCGGAAAACAATGTCGGCACTGACTCACTGTTAATTGCTACCACTTTTTGTGCCGCAATAAAAAATGGTTAAAATTGAGCATCACTGTTTATTTACAAACTAATTAAAATTGAGTTGTACGGGCATCCGAGCAACTGTAATTTCAAGCAGCCGGTGCTCACTGCAAAAACACCTATTACTTAGTGGAATTTGCAGTAAGTAACTATCATGTCTGTAGTAGGTAACTACAGACATGATAGTCACTGACTGCAAAATACACACATGATCACATGATGATGATATTATCATGTCTGTCACTACGGCCATGATAGTTACCTACTGACTGCAAAATACTGAGTGAGTACTTACAACTTTTAGTAGTGCATGTCAGAATTTATTTAGCATTTTATTGCAGGGAAGCGATTCTATAGGTATCTCTTAATTGACAGACGAGATATCACTACAGTTTAATGTCCTTATTTTGAAAGAAAGAGGCAAAGTGGCGATATCCCTATGACCTTGCACCCCTGCACGGTTCGTCAAATCATTTATCTCGAATCGGGATCTAGGTACTTTTTTTTTTGTTTAAAAATGGCTTTCCATCAAATTTATGATGATTTCGCCAAACAGCAGTGGTTTGACATTATATTGAGATCTTGCTAATTGCGTAATCGCTTAGCCAAAAATTCAAATGTGAAGACGATGCGGGTTGTCTAATAGGTATGTAACGAGTTAGTTTTCCCGGCAACCTTTGGGCTAGCCTAGCTATAGCCTGTCTTTTTTATTTATAAAGCAGGTTTTTTTTTTTCATTTGTTTTTTTACCTAATCATGCGTAGAACTTTTGTTTGTTAAGATAAAATAAAACAGAGTATACCAGGACGAATCTACTCGTACCCATATTGGACAGGGAGCCGATTTTTGAGTGTCGAACGCTCGACTTTTCACTTGACATCTGTCAAAAAACTATGATGTTTAGACAGATGTCGAGTGAAAAGTCGAGCGCTCGACACTCAAAAATCGCCCCCCAGGTCATTTGCGAAAATTGCAGTACCTATAGTTCTTTCTAATGACTTAAATTACTTTTTCTCAAAAATAGTATGTAATGTTCTCATAACATCTGTGGAGATAGTATCCGAAAGTGGGTCATCCTGGACAGTTGCCAGAAGTGTCCAGGAAGTAACACCTACTGTCCAGGAAGTAAGTATGTAAATCCCATTACATATCATAAGTTTAGCTGCTGCTGCGGGCGCCGGCGCCTCCCTGCCAGCGCCCGCAGCAGCAGCAGCGGGGTGTGCGGCGGGGCGGGGGCGGGGGCGGGGGGCGCCCGCGCCCGCACAAACAAAAGCTAGTCCGACCTCACGGTTTTAGAACAAACGAGGTGGAATTGGCGAAAAATATGATTTTTACCGCTATTTATACAACTTGTTTTATTTTTGAGAAAAGCACTATACATGCCTCGACCATAAGTGCCATCCTGGCCTCGTATTATAGCCGGACCTCGCCTTCGGCTCGGCCGGCTAACTCATACTCGTCCAGGATGGCTTACTTACTGGTCTCTGCAGTAATGTACTATTACCAAATACCTGTAGGTAGGAATATTACAAGTAATTAATTTCCTACTCTTATTCATATAGATACGAGAGTAACTTTAAAATTCATTCTTATTACTACGGTTTTTACATAGCCTGTTTTGATAATGATTGATATTTTGACAAAATATATAAGGTGAGTATTTTACACATGTTATCTACGGCAGAGCCTAGCCTTCCTATAAAAATACTGACTTTTTTGAGAATTTCCCCGCCTACAGTGTAATGAGGGCTCCGCTTTGACGTATTGATAATAAATAGGAGCGTGACGAACCCGTGAATGTGCGACAGTATTTATGTTGTCGTAGTACAAGGAAAATTAGCACTCTTATGTGTATCCGAAACGGAAATAATGCGGGAGTGAAAAGGAAATGCTGAAACAAAAAAAGTCTCATCCATTATTTTTGCAAATGTAACACAGATTTATTCATGAGCATTGTAAAAGTTAACAGACGCAAAAATATGCATTTGAAAATGTAAGTATGTAGCAAGAGGAAATTTGATGTGAATAAAAAAAATAAAGTAGGTACCTACTTATACCTACTCGTACCTACATTAAATATTCAGTTCCATTTAAGACGATAGATTCTAACTTATACTTATAACGTGTGGCCAAAATATACCTTACAATTCAACTTTAAACCTCCGGAACCCCGCAAATTGAAGCCACTTTATAATAATTTTAATCTGTGATGGTCTCTTGTCATACCATAACTAATATTACCTAAACTTATAGAATAGAATTTATCGTACAGGTCTCTTTGATATGCTCATATATAGGGTTGAAATCTTATACGAGCAAATATCTTAGTATAGGACCTAAGGAGTATAATTAGCTAACTTATGTTGAAAATTGCCATTATAAAATTAACCACACAAAATAATTTGGTTCGCAATGTACAGCAAATAGTTGACTTGACATGATGATGATGATTATGATTATGATGAAATATATCACATAAATAGGTACATCGTTAACCAGGAATCCTTGTATATAATTATTTAATTAATATTTACTTATATGTTAAATGTAACAATGCTTAACGTAACATTTACTATATACATCTAATATACATAAACAATGAATTGTTGTTGCTACAAACAAAATTTAATGCTTATTTATGAAACAGACATTAGTTTAGTAACTGCTCTATACTTCAAATGCGTACAACGAAGTTGAGTTAGTTACACGAATACCTCCTTTGTGTTCTTATCTTAATTAAAATACTCAAGTTCAAACGTTTATTTGTCCTAAAACATCAAATATTCGAAAGGTAGGCATCATCCTTTCAGTATTAAATTTTAGTACCGCGATATTTTCCACCCATTTTCACAGGAAATTGTCATAACGGTAACAACGAAACTCGAATAACGCTTTACCTTCACTATTAACGTGCCGTATTTGATAAGAAAATGTTTTAATAGGGATGTTGACTCAAAAATTATTATTACTCCATACGAAAGAATACATAAAACTATGCCAAATAGTGAAATTTCTATTCAAATATCTCAAAAAATAACGAAACTACAACCGTTAGAATGTCTTTAGTTCGAGAGAGAAAGCGCTACAGATCAGTGACGTCACTGACCTCGAGCGCCATAGTAAATGACGATCGTTCAATACAGAGGTGCGTTTTGCGGAACAGGGACAGAAAATGCCCCCTCCTAGAACTTTGAAGACTTATAATTATGTAATTATTTATTCTTTTGACTTACTTTTTTCGCTATTTGATTGATAATTTGATCCTTTTTCGAGAAAATACGGATACATTTATTTTCTTATTTGGTGTCAACATCCCTTCAAAGTTCAAACCCAAGAATATGTTACCTCTTAAACATTTTAAATATAATATTTCGTATTTCGATCAATATTGCTCTAATATAAACTCACTAGCTATAGCCGCAAATCCATGGCGTAGCGTAGGCCATAATCTTCATAAATCAACCTGCGTGATGTTCAGGTAAATCTTGTATGAGCCATAAAACACTACTGATATTGTAGCACCGACGTTACGTGCAAGGATTCACATAGTCTACCCGCGAAACTTGAATTTATAATAGCGTTAGGCAATTAAATATACATTTGTGGTGAATCATTGTAATACCTACTCGAGAATAAAAGAATACATTGATTTTAACAGATATAGGATATACTCGTAGAACTAAAACTACTCGTAAATCCGTAAGATAAACACATACATACATATTACATATTTGCCTTTTGTAGAACTACATTAGTCGTCAAAAATTTCGTCATACATTTATTTTTTATTGAAAACAATTCTAATTGTAACTTTCAATTTACATTTGCACTATAGGTATAACAAAAAAAAACATTTTTGAGAATCTTAAATGCGAATCGAAATTTTCTGCAAAGTTGACAGTAGAATTGATCGTGGGTGGCTGGCTTAAATTGTTATAAACTTTAGGCAGTATAAGGATACCTGCACGGTCTTCCTTCCCTTATATGTATCAATTGATGCCACCGATGGTATTCTGTCACGATTTACATACATATTAGCATAGGTGGCAATGCACCATATATAGGGTTTGTTAGAGGTTTTACTCGAAATCGTTATTTCATTGTAGCAAAATTTCGATTCGCATTTAAGATTCTCAAAAATGTTTTTTTTTGTTATACCTATAGTGCAAATGTAAATTGAAAGTTACAATTAGAATTGTTTTCAATAAAAAATAAATGTATGACGAAATTTTTGACGACTAATGTAGTTCTACAAAAGGCAAATATGTAATATGTATGTATGTGTTTATCTTACGGATTTACGAGTAGTTTTAGTTCTACGAGTATATCCTATATCTGTTAAAATCAATGTATTCTTTTATTCTCGAGTAGGTATTACAATGATTCACCACAAATGTATATTTAATTGCCTAACGCTATTATAAATTCAAGTTTCGCGGGTAGACTATGTGAATCCTTGCACGTAACGTCGGTGCTACAATATCAGTAGTGTTTTATGGCTCATACAAGATTTACCTGAACATCACGCAGGTTGATTTATGAAGATTATGGCCTACGCTACGCCATGGATTTGCGGCTATAGCTAGTGAGTTTATATTAGAGCAATATTGATCGAAATACGAAATATTATATTTAAAATGTTTAAGAGGTAACATATTCTTGGGTTTGAACTTTGAAGGGATGTTGACACCAAATAAGAAAATAAACGTATCCGTATTTTCTCGAAAAAGGATCAAATTATCAATCAAATAGCGAAAAAAGTAAGTCAAAAGAATAAATAATTACATAATTATAAGTCTTCAAAGTTCTAGGAGGGGGCATTTTCTGTCCCTGTTCCGCAAAACGCACCTCTGTATTGAACGATCGTCATTTACTATGGCGCTCGAGGTCAGTGACGTCACTGATCTGTAGCGCTTTCTCTCTCGAACTAAAGACATTCTAACGGTTGTAGTTTCGTTATTTTTTGAGATATTTGAATAGAAATTTCACTATTTGGCATAGTTTTATGTATTCTTTCGTATGGAGTAATAATAATTTTTGAGTCAACATCCCTATTAAAACATTTTCTTATCAAATACGGCACGTTAATAGTGAAGGTAAAGCGTTATTCGAGTTTCGTTGTTACCGTTATGACAATTTCCTGTGAAAATGGGTGGAAAATATCGCGGTACTAAAATTTAATACTGAAAGGATGGTGCCTACCTTTCGAATATTTGATGTTTTAGGACAAATAAACGTTTGAACTTGAGTATTTTAATTAAGATAAGAACACAAAGGAGGTATTCGTGTAACTAACTCAACTTCGTTGTACGCATTTGAAGTATAGAGCAGTTACTAAACTAATGTCTGTTTCATAAATAAGCATTAAATTTTGTTTGTAGCAACAACAATTCATTGTTTATGTATATTAGATGTATATAGTAAATGTTACGTTAAGCATTGTTACATTTAACATATAAGTAAATATTAATTAAATAATTATATACAAGGATTCCTGGTTAACGATGTACCTATTTATGTGATATATTTCATCATAATCATAATCATCATCATCATGTCAAGTCAACTATTTGCTGTACATTGCGAACCAAATTATTTTGTGTGGTTAATTTTATAATGGCAATTTTCAACATAAGTTAGCTAATTATACTCCTTAGGTCCTATACTAAGATATTTGCTCGTATAAGATTTCAACCCTATATATGAGCATATCAAAGAGACCTGTACGATAAATTCTATTCTATAAGTTTAGGTAATATTAGTTATGGTATGACAAGAGACCATCACAGATTAAAATTATTATAAAGTGGCTTCAATTTGCGGGGTTCCGGAGGTTTAAAGTTGAATTGTAAGGTATATTTTGGCCACACGTTATAAGTATAAGTTAGAATCTATCGTCTTAAATGGAACTGAATATTTAATGTAGGTACGAGTAGGTATAAGTAGGTACCTACTTTATTTTTTTTATTCACATCAAATTTCCTCTTGCTACATACTTACATTTTCAAATGCATATTTTTGCGTCTGTTAACTTTTACAATGCTCATGAATAAATCTGTGTTACATTTGCAAAAATAATGGATGAGACTTTTTTTGTTTCAGCATTTCCTTTTCACTCCCGCATTATTTCCGTTTCGGATACACATAAGAGTGCTAATTTTCCTTGTACTACGACAACATAAATACTGTCGCACATTCACGGGTTCGTCACGCTCCTATTTATTATCAATACGTCAAAGCGGAGCCCTCATTACACTGTAGGCGGGGAAATTCTCAAAAAAGTCAGTATTTTTATAGGAAGGCTAGGCTCTGCCGTAGATAACATGTGTAAAATACTCACCTTATATATTTTGTCAAAATATCAATCATTATCAAAACAGGCTATGTAAAAACCGTAGTAATAAGAATGAATTTTAAAGTTACTCTCGTATCTATATGAATAAGAGTAGGAAATTAATTACTTGTAATATTCCTACCTACAGGTATTTGGTAATAGTACATTACTGCAGAGACCAGTAAGTAAGCCATCCTGGACGAGTATGAGTTAGCCGGCCGAGCCGAAGGCGAGGTCCGGCTATAATACGAGGCCAGGATGGCACTTATGGTCGAGGCATGTATAGTGCTTTTCTCAAAAATAAAACAAGTTGTATAAATAGCGGTAAAAATCATATTTTTCGCCAATTCCACCTCGTTTGTTCTAAAACCGTGAGGTCGGACTAGCTTTTGTTTGTGCGGGCGCGGGCGCCCCCCGCCCCCGCCCCCGCCCCGCCGCACACCCCGCTGCTGCTGCTGCGGGCGCTGGCAGGGAGGCGCCGGCGCCCGCAGCAGCAGCTAAACTTATGATATGTAATGGGATTTACATACTTACTTCCTGGACAGTAGGTGTTACTTCCTGGACACTTCTGGCAACTGTCCAGGATGACCCACTTTCGGATACTATCTCCACAGATGTTATGAGAACATTACATACTATTTTTGAGAAAAAGTAATTTAAGTCATTAGAAAGAACTATAGGTACTGCAATTTTCGCAAATGACCTGGGGGGCGATTTTTGAGTGTCGAGCGCTCGACTTTTCACTCGACATCTGTCTAAACATCATAGTTTTTTGACAGATGTCAAGTGAAAAGTCGAGCGTTCGACACTCAAAAATCGGCTCCCTGTCCAATATGGGTACGAGTAGATTCGTCCTGGTATACTCTGTTTTATTTTATCTTAACAAACAAAAGTTCTACGCATGATTAGGTAAAAAAACAAATGAAAAAAAAAAACCTGCTTTATAAATAAAAAAGACAGGCTATAGCTAGGCTAGCCCAAAGGTTGCCGGGAAAACTAACTCGTTACATACCTATTAGACAACCCGCATCGTCTTCACATTTGAATTTTTGGCTAAGCGATTACGCAATTAGCAAGATCTCAATATAATGTCAAACCACTGCTGTTTGGCGAAATCATCATAAATTTGATGGAAAGCCATTTTTAAACAAAAAAAAAAGTACCTAGATCCCGATTCGAGATAAATGATTTGACGAACCGTGCAGGGGTGCAAGGTCATAGGGATATCGCCACTTTGCCTCTTTCTTTCAAAATAAGGACATTAAACTGTAGTGATATCTCGTCTGTCAATTAAGAGATATACATTTGTGGTGAATCATTGTAATACCTACTCGAGAATAAAAGAATACATTGATTTTAACAGATATAGGATATACTCGTAGAACTAAAACTACTCGTAAATCCGTAAGATAAACACATACATACATATTACATATTTGCCTTTTGTAGAACTACATTAGTCGTCAAAAATTTCGTCATACATTTATTTTTTATTGAAAACAATTCTAATTGTAACTTTCAATTTACATTTGCACTATAGGTATAACAAAAAAAAACATTTTTGAGAATCTTAAATGCGAATCGAAATTTTGCTACAATGAAATAACGATTTCGAGTAAAACCTCTAACAAACCCTATATATGGTGCATTGCCACCTATGCTAATATGTATGTAAATCGTGACAGAATACCATCGGTGGCATCAATTGATACATATAAGGGAAGGAAGACCGTGCAGGTATCCTTATACTGCCTAAAGTTTATAACAATTTAAGCCAGCCACCCACGATCAATTCTACTGTCAAGCAAACTTGACAGTAGAATTGATCGTGGGTGGCTGGCTTTAGGTGCAGATAACGTACCTATGTAAAGTAGGGTGAAGCAATCTATTCAAAAAATAATAAGTATAAACATAATATCCTTGTATTGATCTTGCAACCCTTTATTCCTACTGTCCCATTCGTCTAGAAATGAGTCTTAGTTTCACCGCAAAATAGGTATCGTTTCGCGGATATACTAGCTATAGCGTAACGTAAATAAATATTAGCTGCCGGCCATGCCGGTTTATGATTGCGGTATTTTGGTGAAAGAATTTTCGTAGCGGTTAATGCTCAACCCAACCCAACAAACCCTATATATGGTGCATTGCCACCTATGCTAATATGTATGTAAATCGTGACAGAATACCATCGGTGGCATCAATTGATACATATAAGGGAAGGAAGACCGTGCAGGTATCCTTATACTGCCTAAAGTTTATAACAATTTAAGCCAGCCACCCACGATCAATTCTACTGTCAAGCAAACTTGACAGTAGAATTGATCGTGGGTGGCTGGCTTTAGGTGCAGATAACGTACCTATGTAAAGTAGGGTGAAGCAATCTATTCAAAAAATAATAAGTATAAACATAATATCCTTGTATTGATCTTGCAACCCTTTATTCCTACTGTCCCATTCGTCTAGAAATGAGTCTTAGTTTCACCGCAAAATAGGTATCGTTTCGCGGATATACTAGCTATAGCGTAACGTAAATAAATATTAGCTGCCGGCCATGCCGGTTTATGATTGCGGTATTTTGGTGAAAGAATTTTCGTAGCGGTTAATGCTGTTCGTGCTCCCAAATACACCGGCGTCATTAATTTATAGAATACATGCGTGTTCCTTTGTTTATAGAAAAACAGAAAACAATGCCTTTGGCAAATTTCCATGAATCATTAATAGGCACAGGTACGCATTCAGATTGAATGCACGAGGCAATTTGCGCTCAATATTGCGGGATATAATTGTTTCACCGTTCCCATCGTGCGCGTTTCCGTTTAGGCGTCGTGCGGGAATCGTTTCAGTTCACCGGGGAGTTATTGGTGGGTTGTATATGCATGCATGGGGTGGTGTGCGTGCACTTACGAAGTGAGGCCCGCCGGCCGACGCGGCGAGTGGCGGAATCGATCTAGCGCCCGGCTGCACCGGCCATCGGGGCCCGCCTCCTGCTTCTACTCTTCAGACCAGACACTGCACCGGCTCCTCACACTTATGATGTCCCGTTATGTTATCACTCTTATTCACTTTCAACTTTTTACTCAACCAAAACTTGGAAATATAAGGCAAGTCCACACATTTCTAAGACGAGGAGTCTGAAGATATTCCTTGGAACTGTTGTAGATGCGGTAAGTTAAAATAGATTCTGAAATGTATACGTATAAGTAGGTAATAAGTATTACTTATAGGTAGGCTTTTTTTAGATGTTACCGCTAATTATAGGTAGGTATGTTGTTTTTAGATATTAGTGCGTATCTATTATTAGATGTTAAACGGGTTAAAGTAGATTACTAGCGTTTTAGATTAGATTATCAAATTATCACAGTTCATTATCTATAGATCGATCGCTCAAGGCCCACAGATTACGTAAAACCTTGGATCAATTACCTATCAATATTTGCGATATATATAATCCCATCCTAATTGCGCTAATAACGTTTACGCTTCTGCATTTAAGTGCTTAGTCAGTAGACTCAGTAGGTAAGTATACATATTTATTAATATAGTGCTTCTAAGTATTTTCTTCACAGCAGCACCGCGGCGGTACGGTAACAATCAAACAGTGTTCTTTATGATTCACCAGCAAATTGCACAACGTGATTTCTGTGATGACATTAACCATCTGTTTTCTTGGGCACCATAATTCTTTGAGATTATTATCTATGTTGTTAAAGATTAGCTACTTCCGCGGCCACAACACAAACAACTCAACGTTTTCCTTCATATCATCATCAAAATCACCGTAGGTACGCTTAATGCTGATGTATACAATAGCTACGAGTATTTGATGCAAGTACCTATACTACGAGTATTTAAGTTTAAAAACAGCACTTCTACTGCTATGTTTAGGCAGGTCTCTAAACTTCATATATGTTTTATTTATAGACATATGTTTGAAAAAAAAGATAATATTTTCAACAAAACATCAAATGACTTTTGGAATGTAACCCGAGTGAGACCCCTCAAAGTACAATCGGTCCTATAGGCCGGGCGGAAGGTCCCTTTATTGAACAATGGCAAATATAAATGATGGCTGACAAGTGAGCCCCGCCACATTACACGAAATCTGGAGTACCGAAATATTGACCTACATTTTATATCAAGATGATTATGAATGCATTGCTATTGAATCGTGCTATTGACATAAAACTTCTGAAAATTAATGTGACTTAAAAATTTTTGTTTGTAAAAATTACATCTGTGATTTTCACAAAGTTCTTTAAAGAATTCACTGTTCACAGTTATCATTAATCTTTTGAATTCAATTGGTAAATTAACAATCCAATACCGTTGTTCCTACCAAGTGAGTTTGTTAAATGAAGAAAGTTATGCGATTTTAATTAAACTTTATTGTTTCAGAAACGAATTAATTCATCAACTGGTTACCTATAATTATAGCATTTATGGATGCTTATGGTGGTAAGTTTGCGCGTATCAGAATAGATTCGTACCAAATGGCACGACAGAGGAATTTAAGTACACGTGTTGTTCGCGCGGGTTACCGCGAGCGAGCGACTGGGTCGCTTGCGACGGGCGAGACGCGGCGACACGGACTGCGGGTCGGGCGGCAGCCGGCGGGCGGCAGCGCCGAGGACGCCGGGCGCACGGGCGCTCGGGCGGGCGGCGCAACAGATACGTACGCCACAGGTTGTCCGGGACAGCGCGGCGCGCCCCACACCCCACGCCTCGACGATTTACATCCTCATTATCGTCTCCTGACTCCGCGTTTACTATTCACTGTCTTAGGACGCTACTATCTACGAAATACAAAAAAAAAGGAATGGCGTTAGGATTCCTTCCGGAGCTTCTAACATTTGATTCCCACCCATAAATATATCACTCACTATATTTTTTTCTCAAATGAGGTACTTAAATAGGTAGTTCACTATCAATCAGATTAACACATTTTTCCAAAATTTAAGTAAATCTGTTCTCTACAAACGAATAAAAACTATCATACAAGATTTAAAACTAAATCCAAAGGGAGTCCGAAGAGCCAACCACCACCAATACCAGTAATTACTGTGAATTTAAAACATTTAGGTAGTTTTTTGTAGTTTATTTCCTACGACAAGTGTGTTACTATTACAACCAACCCGAAATAATTTTACGAGATTTATTCCAGGGATCGGAACCGGTTTCCAAATACCGGTATTATTTTGTTCCTAAACCGGTTTGATTTCGTTCTTACATAATACCGGTTTATCAAAATACCTGTTAGTGAAAGAACGAATTATTTCGGTTATCAGTATTCTAGGAGAACGGAATCTTAACGTTCCGTGGAACTTTATTAAACCGGTTTAAAATGTCACGACTGTCACTTTCTCACTTTTGAAGGCTTTGTCGTCAGGTACGAGTAATACCATACCATCACCCGCGGGCCCCGCGGCGCGTGTGCTCTTATAATATTTAGATTAGAAGCTAATTTATATGATGCCGCCGGAACGGAAGACAGCCACTGGAACTTCCTAACGGAAAGTGCTACAGTAGTCGAGTTTGGGCTTGTTTGTTTTGTTGTCTTGAGTACTTACCACTGGACCTGATGTCGAGGGTCTGATGATGCAGCCGGAAGAGAGTCACTGGAACTGCCTAACGGAAAGTGATAAAGTAGTCGAGTTTAGGCTTGTTTGTTTTGTTGTCTCGAGTACTTACCACTGGACCTGATTTCGAGGGTCTGATGATGTAGCCGGAAGAGAGTCACTGGAACTGCCTAACGGAAAGTGATAAAGTAGTCGAGTTTGGGCTTGTTTGTTTTGTTGTCTTGAGTACTTACCACTGGACCTGATGTCGAGGGTCTGATGATGCAGCCGGAAGCGAGTCACTGGAACTGCCTAACGGAAAGTGATAAAGTAGTCGAGTTTGGGCTTGTTTGTTTTATTGTCTTGAGTACTTACCACTGGACCTGATGTCGAGGGTCTGATGATGCAGCCGGAAGAGAGCCACTGGAACTGCCAAACGGAAAGTGATAAAGTAGTCGAGTTTGGGCTTGTTTGTTTTGTTGTCTTGAGTTCTTACCACTGGACTTGATGTCGAGGGTCTGATGAAGCAGCCGGAAGAGAAGCACTGGAACTGCCTAACGGAAAGTAATAAAGTAGTCGAGTTTGGGCTTGTTTGTTTTGTTGTCTTGAGTACTTACCACTGGACCTGATGTCAAGGGTCTGATGATGCAGCCGGAAGAGAGGCAATGGAACTGCCAAACGGAAAGTGATAAAGTAATCGTGTTTGGGCTTGTTTGTTTTGTTGTCTTGAGTACTTACCACTGGACCTGATGTCGAGGGTCTGATGATGCAGCCGGAAGAGAGCCACTGGAACTGCCAAACGGAAAGTGATAAAGTAGTCGAGTTTGGGCTTGTTTGTTTTGAGTACTTACCACTGGACTTGATGTCGAGGGTCTGATGAAGCAGCCGGAAGAGAAGCACTGGAACTGCCTAACGGAAAGTAATAAAGTAGTCGAGTTTGGGCTTGTTTGTTTTGTTGTCTTGAGTACTTACCACTGGACCTGATGTCGAGGGTCTGATGATGAGCCGGAAAAGAGCCACTGGAACTGCTTTACGGAAAGTGATAAAGGAGTGGAATTTGGGCTTGTTTGTTTTGTTCTCTTGAGTACTTACCACTGGACCGATGTCGAGGGTCTGATGATGCAGCCGGAAGAGAGGCACTGGAACTGCCTAACGGAAAGTAATAAAGTAGTCGAGTTTGAGCTTGTTTGTTTTGTTGTCTTGAGTACTTACCACTAGACCTGATTTCGAGGGTCTGCTGATGCAGCCGGAAGACAGCCACTCGATCGAGTTTGGGCTTGTTTGATTTGTTATCTTGAGTACTTATCATTTGACCTGATGTTGAGGGTCTGATGATGCAGCCGGAAGTGAGCCACTGGAACTGCCAAACGGAAAGTAATAAAGTAGTCGAGTATGGGCTTGTTTGCTTTGTTGTCTTGAGTACTTAGCACTAGACCTGATGTCGAGGGTCTGATGATGCAGCCGGAAGAGAGCCACTGGAACTGCCTTACGGTAAGGGATAAAGTAGTCCGTTCCGTCCGTTTGGCAGTTCCGGTGGCTCTCTTCCGGCTGCATCATCAGACGCTCGACATCAGGTCTAGTGCTAAGTACTCAAGACAACAAAACAAACAAGCCCAAACTCGACTACTTTATCACTTTCCGTTAGACAGTTCCAGTGCCTTTCTTCCGGCTGCATCATCAGACCCTCGACATCAGATCTAGTGGTGAGTACCCAAGACAACAAAACAATAAAAGCCCAAACTCGAATACTTTGTCACTTTCCGTTAGGCAGTTCCAGTGCCTCTCTTCCCGCTGCATCATCAGACCCTCGACATCAGGTCCAGTGGTAAGTACTCAAGACAACAAAACAAACAAGCCCTAACTCGACTACTTTATCACTTTCCGTTAGACAGTTCCAGTGCCTCTCTTCCGGCTGCATCATCAGACCCTCGATATCAGGTCTAGTGGTAAGTACTCAAGACAACAATACAAACAAGCCCAATCTCGACTAGATTATCACTTTCTGTTAGACAGTTCCAGTGCCTCTCTTCCGGCTGCATCCTCAGACACTCAACATCAGGTTTAGTGGTAAGTACTCAAGACAACATGACCAACAAACCCAAACTCGACTACTTTATCACTTTCCGTTAGACAATTCGAGTGCCTCTCTTCCGGCTGCATCATCAGACCCTCGATATCAGGTCTAGTGGTAAGTACTCAAGACAACAAAACAAACAAGCCCAAACTCGACTATCGTAGCACTTACCGTCAGGCAGTTCCAGTGCCTTTCTTCCGACTGCATCATCAGACCCTCGACATCAGGTCCAGTGCTAAGTACTCAAGAAAACAAAACAAACAAGCCCAAACTCGACTACTTTATCACTTTCCGTTAGACAGTTCCAGTGCCTCTCTTCCGACTGCATCATCAGACCCTCGACATCAGGTCCAGTGGTAAGTACTCAAGACAACAAAACAAACAAGCCCAAACTCGACTACCGTAGCACTGTCCTTTAGGCAGTTCCAGTGGCTCTCTTCCGGCAGCATCATCAGACCCTCGACATTAGGTCCAGTGGTATGTACCCAAGAGAACAAAACAAACAAGCCCAAACTCGATTACTTTATCACTTTCCGGTAGGCACTTCCAGTGCCTCTCTTCCGGCTGCATCATCAGACCCTCGACATCAGGTCCAGGGGTAAGTACTCAAGACAACAAAACAAACAAGCCCTAACTCGACTACTTTGTCACTTTCCGTTAGGCAGTTCCAGTGGCTCTCTTCTGGCTGCATCATCAGACCCTCGACATCAGGTCCATTGGTAAGTACTCACAACAACAAAACAAACAAGCCCAAACTCGACTACTTTATCACTTTCCGTTAGGCAGTTCCAGTACCTCTCTTCCGATTGCATCATCAGACCCTCGACATCAAGTCCAGTGGTAAGTACTCAAGACAACAAAACAAACAAGCCCAAACTCGACTATCGTAGCACTGTCCTTTAGGCAGTTCCAGTGGCTCTCTTCCGACAGCATCATCAGACCCTCGACATTAGGTCCAGTGGTATGTACCCAAGACAACAAAACAAACAAGCCCAAACTCGATTACTTTATCACTTTCCGTTAGGCAGTTCCAGTGCCTCTCTTCCGGCTGCATCATCAGACCCTCGAAATCAGGTCCAGGGGTAAGTACTCAAGACAACAAAACAAACAAGCCCAAACTTGACAACTTTATCGCTTGCCGTTAGGCAGTTCCAGTGCCTCTCTTCCGGCTGCATCATCAGACCCTCGACATCAGGTCCAGTGGTCAGTACTCAAGACAACAAAACAAACAAGCCCTAACTCGACTACTTTATCACTTTCCGTTAGGCAGTTCCAGTGGATCTCTTCTGGCTGCATCATCAGACCCTCGACATCAGGGCCATTAGTAAGTACTCAAGACAACAAAACAAACAAGCCCAAACTCGACTTCTTTATCACTTTTCCGTTAGACAGTTCCAGTGCCTCTCTTCCGGCTGCATCATCAGACCCTCGATATCAGGTCTAGTAGTAAGTACTCAAGACAACAAAACAAACAAGCCCAAACTCGACTATCGTAGCACTTTCCGTTAGGCAGTTCCAGTACCTCTCTTCCGACTGCATCATCAGACCCTCGACATCAGGTCCATTGGTAAGTACTCAAGACAACAAAACAAACAAGCCCAAACTCGACTACTTTATCACTTTCCGTTAGGCAGTTCCAGTGGCTCTCTTCCGGCTGCATCATCAGACCCTCGACATCAGGTCTAGTGGTAAAATTTAATATCAAATTATAAATTAGCTTTTAAATAAATTGTAAGCGCACTCCCGCTGCGGATAATAGTAACCCTTGGCGGCCTCTGTCAAAAATTCGAGTTAAGACTGGTTGTCTCCGTCGAAAACCGGTTAATTTCGTTCCACGGAAACGAAATTGGGCCCAGAACAGTTCCTTCACTAACCGGTTTTGAGTGCCGAAAACCAGAAACAAGAACGAAACCACAAACGCTATTCATTTCGGTTTGGGGTCAATGGCCGAAACCGGTTTGAAAATAATACCGGTATCCGATCCCTGATTTATTCTATACCAAAAATGTAAAGGTATCATTCAGCTCTTGTTCTTATTTTCCCTTTGAAAATCTTGCCTTCGAGCTTCTCATGTTGACAAACGTGATTCTATTACAATAGGCTTATAATTTACAAATAATCCACCCCGCGCCTAACTTTTCCCATATCATAAGTCGAACTTTGCAGTATCAGGCGGATGGTTATATTAGGTACATACATAATATACATATGCATAGGTATATCTAATTTGTTGTTTGTTTACGTCTTTATAATAATGCTTTATGAATTTATGTCAGTTGGCAGCGCTGTACGAGGTACAACACCAAACAATGAATTGTATAATTTAATACATATTGCCATTGGGTCGTAAACTTACGTACCTTCAAGTAGGTAGGTACAGTTCTGGTCCCGGGTTCGAATCCCGGCCGGGGCATTTATTTGTGTGATGAGCACGAATATTTGTTCTTGGGTCTTGGATGTTTTCTATGTATTTAAGTATCTATTTATATAGAGTAGGATCAACAGGACCATTTTTAAAGAAGTAGAATACAAGAAGCAAATCATGTAACAGTTGGGGTGACAACGTTATCCGAGAGTTTTGACCCTGTAGAATACGGATCTGCCTGTCGCCATCCCGAAATTTGAGCCGGAAGTATGTTAAACCGGAAAAGGTGCAGCCCATACCAAAATTTTCATTGTACATTTGGTAAATCATTGTTCCGGTACCCTAAATATGGTCCGATTGTTATGGGTTTTTGACGTGCCGTAAAGGACAATAGGATATTTTTCATCGTATCCCGAATTTTTCGACCCTCCAGCTCCATATCCTTGTCCGCCATCTTGGAAAATCTGTCACATATTTCAGTTTTTTGCTTGTACTGTCGTTTAAGTTCATTTTAGTGCTAAACATGGTTCGGCAATATTGCAGAGCACAAAATTTGCTAAAACTTTTGGGTACCTACCTACTAAGATTTTTTCCATGACCCCTAGCGACGAAGATATGACAGAAGATATCTTTAAAATTGCCACCTTTTTTCTAGTTTTCCTCCCATGTTTACGTTTTAACTGCATTTTAGCGCTAATTATAGTTCGGCAATATTGTAGATCACAAAATTTGCTACTACTTTAGTATCGAAATATTTTTTCCACGACCATTAGGAAAGAAGATACGAAGTCATCTATTATCTTACCAAATCAAAGTCCTTCAGTTAAAGTGTAGGTACAACAACAACACGCATAAAACGGCCAAGTGCGAGTTTGACTCTCGCACGAGGGTTCCGTATAGTAGCTGCATGATTTGTAGCTAATTTAAGTTTTAAGCATATCTGGTGTATTATTATTACTTATTATCTTAGTGTGGGCCTTTGTAAGCCGCTCCGAACAGTGATTGATTGTGGTAGCCCTTCAGAGTTCACTGTTATGATCATGACCCGTTGATTTCTAGTGTAACGCGATGTTGACCTCATTATTTGACTTAAATTTAGACAGATACCTAATGAAATGATCCTATAATCCCTCTATCCTTTTGAGGTGCCGAACCCTAAACACATAAGTAAACCGGCTCCCACCCACACCGGATTCGGAATGGCGTTTAGCGAGCAACATTTGTCTTCACTTTGATGGTGACCGCAAACGGGGGAGCCATCTTTGTGGTCTTAATTTGGCAATGGGAAGCGGTAAACACGCGGTACATGTGTGTCTATATATATAAGGGTCGCTAATTGAGTACCAATGAAGCTCAAACGTTCCTCGTATGAGTAAGTACCTATACTTATACAATTTTGAGATATTTCTCATTCGGCATTAAGTGGCCCCTAGGCACGCAGTGCCTAGAACGACCACTCCACCTGCTCTTTACCTTTAGGTATAGCGTGCACACAGATACTTCTCTCGAAAAACATTACCTCCCCTCTCTTTTGCATCAAAAAACGTTCTCGCAGTTAGGTATTTACGCGAAAAACATGCAAATAAAATTAGGTGAGTAATTATTTGGACGTTTGTTCCAAATCACTCTCGTGGTGACAATTTTGTTCAAGTAGATAAAGATTTTAATAACTTTTTTTATTTTGACTTTCTAACAAAGTGTATTTCTAACAAAGTGTAGGTACAGTTTGGTGAAATAAATGTATATATGCCTACTTTAAGTGTATATTTTTGAGTTAACACGCACACAAAAAAATTACTCATAAATGTCACCAAAATCTACAGCCAATTCGTCAAAAACGTGTCTAAGAACGTGACGCTGTTAAACGCTCGATTAATGACCCAGGTATCCAAATCCAACGCTTTATCAGTTTATCGACTAACTACTTATCAAATGTCACTTTAGCTAAGCGAGTTTAGTTTCTGCGAATCCCACAAAATATGTTCATGACAGGAGAGTTATCGGAAACTATTTGTCCCGGCGTTTGTGGTTCGCCTTCCTGTGTAACGTAAGTACATATTCAGACCAATCCACTCTATTTGTCCCGCTCCATTGCTCCATGTTTCACTCCTACCCACAAGTGCTGTATTTAAATTAAATTAAAAGAGGCTAGAGATATACCTAAGCCCTTCTCAAGTCCCAACATGGGACTTAATTATTTTTCCGGTACGCAACCAGAGTGGGTATAGCGGGTATTATTGTGTGTTTCTGTACGTCTGAGGTCTTGTGTCCGCGATTCTGGTTTGTTGTCGTCAGATTACGCGCATAAACTCTTATCAATCCGACATTGCTTCAATTTCTGTGTTATCCTAATGGAAATCGATACGCTCACAATCTTGTGGAGAGCGTTTATCGACAAGGGCGCAATACAAACACTCATGACGAAGAGACCTGTACTAGGATAAAGCTTTTCCAAAGTGCTACTGGGCAAATACAAATTACGAAACAAACAATACCGAATCGAACAAGGTTTTCTCTTTCAGGATATTTAGTTCCTGTCCTCCTGGTAACACAGACCCATCCTAATTGTTTGGGGCCTACTTAGTATGTGTTAGTGTTCACTGACGCGATTTTGTAAAAGCCAAATTTAACCAGCAGTTTTTAAAATGTGTTCTGATCAGGATTATTCTAAATATAAATAGTGAATTTCTCGAAAATGGTGACTTTTTAAGAGGCTGTCAAGAGCTAATTTTGTTGAAATTGATGTTATTTAAGCAGTTTTTTAAGAAAAACTATTTGTTCTAGCACATCAAAAAAAATGTTAATATTCATCATATTTCAAAGATCGTGTACGGACTCGATACATAATTGGACGAAATCGGCTCGATAGAAAATAATTGCAAAGATTGGTCTTAAAATCATTATTAAACGGTTCTGTCTTTATTTTTATTACGTATGGGTCTGCAATTAATAACATGAAGTCGACATATTCATACCTAAACCGCCAACGAGTCATATTTCACAAATAATCCACACTTTTTTTTTATTTCAATATTTTTATAGTATTTATTTGCTATTCTACGCGCAGAGCTTCCGTTAAGAGTTCCGGGATGGTTAATTGGAAACTCACGCGTGTTAGAGCAGGACTTTTTTTAGGTCTTGTTAGCCTCTTAACTAAACTATTTACCTAAGACACCAAATATCCTCTATTACTACGTATCTAATCGATAGCATTAGGTACCTATTAGGTGCATCCTACGAGTTGTGATAGATGGGAAGTCGGAGCCACAGCATGCCGAATCCTGTATAGCCTGTATCTTTTTGTTTAAGGAAGTAGGTAGCTATTATGTTCACTGTTCATTCTGCAAAGGGTTTATAAATGGGTTCCTGATTAGGAGCCTGAGGACACCTGTGGCTCGCAGACGGTGTAAGAATAAACCGAATTGAAGTCGTCAAAGAATCTGTAATTTGTAATTAAGTATCATAACTACTTGGGTATTTATTTTCAGGATATGCATCGTCATTTTCAATTAATATTCAGACGTTGTGATACCGATACAATATAAAAATTCATATTGTGGAATTATTTGCGCGCGTGCACGACACACAGAAGACACACATGAAGAATAAAATTATTATTATTAAAAATTTTGGGGTTGAAAGCCAGAAAGCCACCCATTCCTGACGAGATATTTTGGCGCTCGAACGAATTGAGAGCGCTATTAATTCGAAGCTGAAATGGGTGGTTTCACCTGAAACCAAAAATATATAAATTTATGCAAATATTTCGGAATCAATCAAGTACTACTACAAATATAATCTATTTTAAAATCCTAAGTTCGGTTGGACCACCATTTTGGCGGGAACTGTTGACAGACGTATTTCAAATAGTGTTTGTGTATGGACCATTTTCTGTAAGCAGTCCAAATCAACTACTGGGGACTAGGTACCCTAGATATATTGAATAATAGAATGCTTATATTGAAAAGTATAAATTTTATCGTTATTTTCAAAATGTTAAATTCAAATACATTATAATTAAAATTATGGGTTTTATAAATTACTGCAAACTAATGGTAGTCTGGCTGTTCTTGCAATTGTTGATATTTTTAAAATGAGTTTTGGTGGCGAGTTATTAAAATAGTACATTACTGCAGAGGCCGCGAAATAGGGGATTGCCGGCCGAGTAGTTACAGATGGCCGAGTGTTAACGAGGCCATCTAGAGATACGAGGCCGACAATCCCTGTTCGCGCCGAGGCTTGTATAGTGCTTTTCTCAAATAAATCCAAGGAAATAATAATGACGATTTTTCGAAAAAAAAAATATTTTTTTAACTTTATCTTCAAAATTATTATAAAATTGGAAATTCTCATCCCCGAATTAGTAGAAATCGAGTATAATGACGATTTTTCGAAAAAAATTGAATTTTACTTATAAATTCAAAATAAATATAAAATTTTGAAATCCTTATCCTCAAATTAGTGGAAATAAAAAAAAACCTACTGAAACAAAAGACAGTCTCTTTGCTGGCCATGGCCTTCAAAGTTGTATGAAACGGCCGCTAATTTAAATTGAGAACGAATCTTCAGTAAGTGTAATGCAAAGACGTACTTCGCGTTCTATTATCACGAAGATAAGGACGACATTTCCTTGGATGTTTGAGAAAAATCAATTTGCTTATTGCATTCACCGCCAGGAACGCAGGAACCCGCCTAGCGGGCGCTCTGCTCGTAGACGCGTAGCCGATACCATGCGTTTCGGTATGTAGAAATTGCGTAGCGCTACGAAAAGCTTGGTAGCAAAAGTGTTAAAATTTGTTTAAACATCATCAACAACTATATAACAGTCATTGTTTAGTTTTACGCGTTATTTAAAAAATGACTATATAAATAACAATTTAAAATAAATACAATTTTATGGAGGTGGATGTACATGTTTCGGCCATTGCTATTTTTTTAAATACTTTATCTACACACATATCATAAATCCTCTAATATGCGTTCGGAAACCGTAGAAAATGACTCTCATTTCAACATTCAATGAATTTATGGCAATTTTCTTATCTGTGGCTAAGGCTACAGCAGTAATAAAATATTTCATTTTAATCTCATATATGATGTTAAAATATTACGTCAAACAAAACTGTCAAAATTTAAATGTCAAAGTTGACATGTCCCTATTCTAGTATCACTGAAAATTCAAATTCAGTCAATGCGAAATGTCAGCTCGATGTTTTTTTAGTATATATCGCACGAAATTTGAGCTAGAACGACATGATCACATCAGAATAGGGACTCTTTACTTTTTAAAATAACATTCAGGTATCTGTTGCCAGTTCTGATTTCGATATTTCCGCAACCGTGCAAAAAAGGTTGTATTAACACAATTATTGTATTTATTTACTACGGTTTCTGAACCCATCTTAGAGTAATTATAATATGTGTGTAGATAAAGTAATGTATGCAACTGTACATAATTAGGCATTAAAACACTCGTGTGACCTTATTATGAAACTCGCCTTCGGCTCGTTTCATAAAACACACTCGTGTTTTAATGCCCCTCATTATGTACCAGTTGCATAAACTACTATTTCTGCTCTAAAGCAGAAATTACCAATTTCAGCGCGCCACTTAAGGGACCTTATAAGGAAAAAATGCTCATCTATTTAGCCCATTTTCAGTTTAACTGATAAGTTTCTTGACATTTTATCAATGTAACTATCTAGAACATGACTATTGTGACCTAATGACATAACTTTTAAATGTATTTCTTGCATTTTTCATCAAGATATTTTCTTTCAAACATCACTCCAAATCGACCATTTTCGAGCTAAAAACTGCTTTATCGCGCTTAAACTCTACTATTGTCCCCCGCGGATACGAAGTAAATCCTGACACATTGCGCAACTATGAAGTTTCTGAATAATGACAATGTCAACCATAGGAAAAAAATACATATTTACTTATTGCGTGTGACAGAATAGTGAGTGGCAATAATATCACAGACAATATATCGATACACGTTAAGAAGTTCGTATAGCCAAAAATATTGTTTATGATTTATGATGATGTCCATTAATGTAAATAAAACGTATTACTTAATTGTAATATTAGTAATATTCTCCTTCAGTTAATTAAAAATATTAATAAATAAATGCGTTTGTTTCTTTATTACTAACCTCTAGGAATGGAACTCTTTTTACCTAGAGAAAACTTTTTGAATTTGAATGCAAAGTTATTTATTATTTACCAATCCATATTTCCTGTCAATAAATTCAATGAAACGTCAATATAAGTATGATAAAACTATTTTAAGTAGGTATTGCCTTGTACGCTTCCAAAGGTTGATAATTTTGATTGTGCTAAACTTGTACCTACTTGTTTTTGGCTATTAATACCTAGTGCCATCGCATACCCATCTCACCCATTGACCAAGGAGCAGATTGAAGCAAGGGCTTGTTAACTTGGTATTTGAAATGCTTACTATTTGGACTTGTTAAAATGCCGAAACGATCAAGGAAGGGCGGTGATGGGACTGCCTCGATACTGCAGCGCATCAGGCATGTTCGCGGAGGCAGGCACGGCGTGCTTCCACAGTACCATGCGTGTGCGCGCGGCGTCCCTGGTGCAGCGCGTGCGAGTCAGTCCCAATGCTGTCCTGGCAGTGATCGCGAACCGGGTTGACTGTCCCTACATTGTGCACTGCTGTGACAGGCACGTAAAAACTGGAGTGGGGTAATTAAATGACACCTCACAAGGGTACCTAGCTTTTAAGTTTTAATATAAATATTGTATAATAGTACATTACTTAACAAGGGCGGTAAAACAAAGAATGTCTCAGATCGCAGGTATTTGACGCCCGAGCCGAAGGCAAGGGCGATATATATGCGATCTGAGGCTTTCTTTATTACCGCCCGTGTTAAGTACAAAATTTTATGTCACCCCCTGGCCAGGAAGTGGGATTTCCCGCGCGCGGAGCGTGCGGTAATTGCCGCTTTATGGCCAGATGTGTCATAAACGTTTTAAATCACATTTAATTAATTTATTGAATCTAATTTATTAAATTATAATGTTAATTAATTTATTATGGAATGTTTTAAATTTTTGTTTGTAATGTTTTAAATTGTTATTTTATTTTATTTGAAACCCAATTATTCTGATTTATTCTTAATTTTAATGGTGTATCTCTCTCTGTATGAGCCCTTGAAGCTTGAAATAAATGCATTTTTTTTTTTTTAAAGAAATTCGTTCTTAAGGCGCAGGGTAGGGCAAGGCCTTCCCCATACAAACTTTGTGCACGTTTTATTCGTCGGTTTTGGCACTAACAAATATAATATTTTTTTTGGTTGTAAATATTAGTTATGCGAAGATCGTGATGTGAAAATTTTCAAATATTTCAAAAAAAATCAAAATTAAAAAATTAAAAAAAAAGTTAATAAAAACAAATTTACATCACGAAATAGCTATCAGAAAAATAAGCATACTGACCAAAAATCATAACTTTAATGCAAACACAAACGAAGTAAATCCTGCACAAAGTTTGTATGGAAAGAGCTTGCCCTACCCCTCCTCTTAACAGTCAGTCTCGTGAGCTTATCATACGTGTTCGTGACTATTTTGAACGAGAAGCTCAAAACGGCGGACCGATATTACCCGTGACATCGGTGGTGGATCGAGTTGCAGATGCTCTCGATATGAGCAAAAAAAACTATTATAAAAATCACGAAAGAAAAATTGGGTGAGACTGGCATGGAAGATAATGTTCTACATTCTCCCAACAAGAGAAAAAGAGCAAAGCTTACCGATGTAGATAATTTTGACGTTGACGCCATCCGTGCTTCGGAAAGTGATACATAGTAAAGTAAAGAATATAAATATTATCTCTACCTAGATGTTTCTTTTTCACTTTCCTTCATATACATCTGATAAATATTTTTTTATTACAGTTAGTAGCGAACTGCATTCGACTTAACTCACAATTGACTCGAATTTTATCGATACAATGATCGAACGTGTAACAACCCTAGAAGCATGTCTCAGGATTGACTTCATAGCCGCCGGGGACTGTACACACAATTAAATCAAAAAAAGGCAATGTTACTGGGTATTTAAAACTTTAATATCATCATCGTATCTTTTAATCATTTTATTGGTATTAACAAAACTTTTGTGTTATGTTAGAAACTATATAGTTTTATAGATTTCTGCATTGTAGTGTAGGTACCTATCCCGCACGCACCTACTATGATTATTCTCGGTTTTGCCTGAAGGTTGACTGGTAGAGAATGCCTTATGGCATTAAGTTCACCTTTTGTACTACATATTTGTTACTGTGCAATAAAGTTTAAATAAACTCTTTTGGAGTTGCGAGCGTCTATAGGCTGCGGTGTCCGCTTACCATCAGGTGGACCTTACGCTTGTTTGCCACCGTCGTAGTATAAAAAAAACCGGCCAAGTGCGTGTCGGGCCACGCGCAAGGTAGGGTTCCGTAGTCGTCCACCCGTTACATTATGTGGACTAAAAAGTTCGCAACTTATATTTATTTACTATGTTTTTGACAGAATTAACAACATTATCTAAGGTATCAATGGAAATTATACAAAAGTTTGCTTTTGCAAAGTACATTTCTGAAGTTCGTTTAACTGGAAGGGGAGGGGGGGCACTTGACCATTACAAAAAGTATCACTTCAAAGCTTAATATCACGCTACCCAATTCTTTAATCAAAAAATGCTTTTAGAAACCCTATAATATGTTTAGAGGAGCTATCCAATGATACCCCAGTTAAAAAAATGGCAGAAAAGAAAATGGCACCACGACTTTACATGTAGGGGAGGTACCCTAATAAAAAAAAATTCAAAGATTTTATGCTACCGTTTTGGCGGTGTCATTGATATGTATACTCATGCCAAATTACAGCTTTCTAGTACTAACGGTTACTGAGAAAAACGGGGGTCGGACGGACGGACGGACATGGCGAAACTATAAGGGTTCCTTGTTTACTACGGAACCCTAAAAAGTAAACACTATGACTAGGCTTTTACTATTCAGAGACAAATTGACCTCAATCCTCTGTCAGTGAGACTGATGAATGACAACGGAAAGCTAAGATACGGGTCAAGTTAGTGTTAATTTGGAGCAGCGACCGTGGCGAAGGAAATAATCCCGGGACGGTTCGCTATTGTGGACGTTCCAACAATGAGGTGATTAATGGCACGCGCGGATCCGCCCGCCCATGGCAAATGCCGCCTGAATGTGATTTCAGAGAGGTCGTTACCTACGAGCTTACAATGTGTGCTAATCGACCTCGTAATCTGTGTCTTGATTCACTAAACATGACTTCGGTGGTAAAAGAGTACATTATATTTAGGTACACAAGATCAATTGCTATGTTTTCAGTTTGTACGGAAAGCGATGTTGCAAAATGCATGGATTTCGGTGAAACAGAACAGACAACGAAGTTATCCATTCCATTATTAAAATCACGTCAACTTTAGTTTAAAAAACGTGTATTATGAAATCAGCTTTTTTTTAACCTCACTGTGGTTTTATAGGCCGGGCCCATTAAAACGATAGGAGGCTTGGGGAAAGTCCATCAGGGGAAACCTCCGATACGACCACGCCGGCGGTTTAAACACTGGAATACTCTAACAGTTTGCGCTCCAGTGAGCTAGGTTGAGCGGTTTCAACCTAACTGAAGTGTGTCAGGGGAATCGAGCTATTGGGAGTTTTGTCGCTGGTTCACTAAACCTAGCCTAGCTGAGAAGAGTCCAGCAAGAAACTCAGCTAGGCCCGACCTGGGTCGGACTGACTCTGCCCGGTATGCGGAGGTACCGGGACGAATCCCCATTATTACTATAATGTGTCTGTGTTGTCGCGATCACGCGGTGGACGTCCCCGCCGGCGGGAACGCCTAAAGGTACAAACACACTAGACCGTTCCGTGTCCGGGCCGACCCGTTTTCTAGTACAAGAAATCGACGGCCGTCGCGCGACTCGCGCGTTCTGTATTAGAAAACGGGAAGGGCCTTATCTTATCACACTAGCGAGACTTGCGAGCGACTTGGAAGCGAGGCGAGCGCGCAGCGTGGTCGCCGCATCTAGAGTAGGTAGAGATTTTCCCGCGATTTCGCTGCGCGCTCGCGGTGAGCTCGCCTCGCTTCCAATTCGCTAGTGTGATCAGGCTCTTAATGGAATGGAATTATCATTGAATGGTATCACGTGACGGGCCTGTCGGAAGATCAATGCTGGCCATAATGCTAGTGGGCACTAAGGAACCGTTGGAACTATTTTATTACCTAGTTATTACCTACTTATACTACTTTAGTACTAATACGATAATTTCTGTCCATGTCTTTCACTAATTTTCATTCTATTGTACCTAATAAAACACTCAACAAACACAACATTTAATAAACAAGATCATGTTTTATGTGACGTTTTAGCACATTTCCGCCATAAAACGCGACGGTATAACCTAACGTGTTAGCTGGACAGGCGAGAATTTCCTTGTCATCTGGAACATGCAACAATATATCCCTCGTGTCATTTAGCGAGGCTGTAAACTTTTAACTACGTACGTACCTACCAACATTTTAACCACATGGGATAATGGGAATATAGCTTCTTTCTCCTTTTTACTAGCTATCTCGTTGCTTGTGCTCGTACAGTCGTTAGCGTAACTTTGTCTAGATACCTACGATACCTACGTTTTATAGTCGCAGGTCGTCTGTTGGCGGGGTGAAACTATAAGTAGCGAGAAGCTCACAAAACGACGCGAACGTGACTCATCTATGATCTTAACAGTTGTCTAAAACATACAATACAACTAACCTGCTTACTGTAATTTTTTAGCCGGCCTTCACAGGCCTAAAAGTTTATTTACATTCGAAATTGTATAACAAATCGTTAATCAAATAAATATACGAATTATTTTGACGAACACGTAAAAACATACAAAAATACTGGACGTAAATCAGTTTGATTTAGGATAATGTGTTAGTGTTTTAGATGGCTGGTCCCGGGAGATGAAAGGGGCGATATGGGAATAGGGGCGAAGTGTGTTGTGGGCGCGGTTAGCTAGCAACTTATCACTGGAGTTCATCAACAATAGCTAGATGTGGCACTGAAGATTAAATTCCATATGCTCTGGCACAGACACACAGTCACCACTCATCAGTCTGGACAGTTAATTTAACTCGCATTTAACTTATAGTAGAAGAGCCGGTGACACTGAACCTAGTATGATAAGATTCCCAGATGGCATATATATAATTAGGTGCGTCATTAGTCGGGGAACACGAAACGGCGATGCTGCAATGCGAAAAACCTGGCGAAGCCATTGAAAATTAAAATTGAAAAATGATGAAAAATCCGGTTTCTAGTATGATAAGATTCCCAAGTTTCGTTTGTTCCTCGAAACAGGGGAGGGGTAGGACTATACGATAGTGCAGTGCTGCAAGCCCTCCTGGCTGGCCTTGTCAGTGGCAGCAGTATGATAAGCGACCACTTTTCTGAGGTATCTAGTATGATCGGATTCCTGAAAAAAACAGGGCTCATCTGAAAGATCAGCACTTTCTGTGTAAGAAAAACCACTGCTGCATTTTCCAAACAGTGGAGAAGGTGGTTGCTGCAGCGATTAAAGGAGCCGACAACACTGAACCTATTTCGATAGATTCCCAGATGATATATATATAATTAGTCGCGGCATTAATGGGGGTACACGAAATGGCGATGTTGCAAAGCAAATGAGCAGGCAAACCTATTAAAAATCAAATTTAAAAAATAAAAAATAAACGGTTTCTAGTATGATAAGATTCCCAAGTTTCGTTTGTTCCTCGAAATAGGGGAGGGGTAGGACTATACGATAGTGCAGTGCTGCAAGCCCTCCTGACTGGCCTTGTCAGTGGCAGCAGTATGATAAGCGACCACTTTTCTGAGGTATTTAGTATGATCGGATTCCTGAAAAAAAACAGGGCTCATCTGAAAGATCAGCTCTTTCTGTGTAAGAAAAACCACTGCTGCATTTTCCAAACAGTGGAGAAGGTGGTTGCTGCAAACGAAACTTGAGAATATTATCATACTAGAAACCGGTTTTTTTATGTTTTCAAAATTTCTTTTTAATAGCTTTGCCTGCTCATTTGCTTTGCAGCATCGCCATTTCGTGTACCCCCATTAATGCCACGACTAATTATATATATATCATCTGAGAATCTATCGAAATAGGTTCAGTGTTGTCGGCTCCTTTAATGGCTGCAGCAACCACCTTCTCCACTGTTTGGAAAATGCAGCAGTGGTTTTTCTTACACAGAAAGTGCTGATCTTTCAGATGAGCCCTGTCTTTTTCAGGAATCCGATCATACTAGATACCTCAGAAAAGTGGTCGCTTATCATACTGCTGCCACTGACAAGGCCAGTCAGGAGGGCTTGCAGCACTGCACTATCGTATAGTCCTACCCCTCCCCTATTTCGAGGAACAAACGAAACTTGGGAATCTTATCATACTAGAAACCGTTTATTTTTTATTTTTTTAAATTTGATTTTTAATAGGTTTGCCTAGTCATTTGCTTTGCAGCATCGCCATTTCGTGTACCCCCATTAATGCCGCGACTAATTATATATATATCATCTGGGAATCTATCGAAATAGGTTCAGTGTTGTCGGCTCCTTTAATCGCTGCAGCAACCACCTTCTCCACTGTTTGGAAAATGCAGCAGTGGTTTTTCTTACACAGAAAGTGCTGATCTTTCAGATGAGCCCTGTTTTTTTCAGGAATCCGATCATACTAGATACCTCAGAAAAGTGGTCGCTTATCATACTGCTGCCACTGACAAGGCCAGCCAGGAGGGCTTGCAGCACTGCACTATCGTATAGTCCTACCCCTCCCCTGTTTCGAGGAACAAACGAAACTTGGGAATCTTATCATACTAGAAACCGGATTTTTCATCATTTTTCAATTTTAATTTTCAATGGCTTCGCCAGGTTTTTCGCATTGCAGCATCGCCGTTTCGTGTTCCCCGACTAATGACGCACCTAATTATATATATGCCATCTGGGAATCTTATCATACTAGGTTCAGTGTCACCGGCTCTTAAACTATTACCTATTATATACTCTTTGCCCATAGTGTCACATGTCGAAAAGATTCCCTATTGGGAATACACGCGTGTATGTACCTATTCGATACCTTTTCGGCATTATAAATAGGAGCTGCGTGAGCGTGTTGTCACCCGTCGTCACAATTTCGGGTAAATGGGCAGCACGGCCGCAGACCCGGAAAGCCTTCTTTTATATTATTTGCGAGCCTTTTAAATAAAATGGCAAGCAACCTAAAAGCACTTACAGATTTAGACGCACGTGAAAGGTAAGCATTCGGTATTTTAAAATTTGTGACATCAAATCATATACCTAAGCACTCATCATGGGATGTTAGGCGAGTGCTTACTTCGGCGCTTCGGTGCGTAAACTTACCTCGGTGCGTTGACGCGCATTTTTCTACTACTGTCGCAAATACTTCTCCTACAATCCGTACCACGCGCGCAACCCGGCCTCTCGGCCGTTATTCAAACTTCGCGCCCTAACTCCATAAGAATCACATTCGCGCGGCACGCGCCCAATTTCGGGCGGCGGCCATGTTCCGTGAAGCAGTCCACCGCTGAGCTTGTACCGACGCGCATACATTTTAAAGTTATTTGTTACTTTACCTAATTAGTTAATATTTAGACTGAGCCAATAGCCGGGGCATTCAGTTTCCATGTCTAGAAATAGTATTAACCATTAGTGCAGTGTTTGTCGTGTCCTCCAGCCAGTGTTTATAAGACTCAAAGTAATAATACCACCTAATAAACTTTTCTTTCACTATCACATCGTCTTCTCATTTAACCCCACAATAAATGGCGTCCCAAGTGCGGGCAAAGTACCTAAATTAGTGTTTTATAGTGAAAAGTGAACCGAATACCTATTTAGTGAAAATGTCGCGTAACACACGATCGAAAACTACAAATAACGAAGACAGTGATAGTGAAGCGGGTGAACAGAACATTTCGATGTCGCAAGCTAATTTCGCCTTTCTGTTGGCGACAATACAGCAGTCGCAATCTCAAATGTGTGACCGCGTATTTGATTTGAGCGATTGGAGCAGTTGACGACAAGGTCGTCTTCCCCCGCCCGGCGGCCCAGCGCGTCGCCGAGTACCTCAGCGGGCGAGGCTCCACCGCCGCCGACCGGCACCTTCGCGACCTGCACATCCCGCTACTCCGGACACTTTGATGATGTTGAGGCCTTTATAGACGCTGTTGAATCCTATAAAGAAGCCGCCAATGTGTCGGATGAGATTGCTTTGAAGGGCATGTCGATATTATTAACAAATGAAGCAGCGACTTGGTGGTAGGGGTTGCAATATCGGACGGTTTTCCAATTCCGGAATTGTATCCGATATTGGGCTCCAATTCCGGAATTCCGGAACTGGTTCCGGAAATGGGAAATTTTCCTTTTTCAACTAAATTGATGTCACAAAAATGTACTAAAAATATAATCATTATCGTTTTATAGGCAATATCCAAATAAGGTAGCCTAATATTTTAAATTTTAGTAAAAATATTAAGATATTTCGTTCTTTCAATTTACTTTTACACTTTACCTACTGAATTAACGGCTTTCCGGGATCAAATAAGCTGAGTGCTAAATGTGATTAATTAGTAGTCAGTCATATATGGTCATTAATTCATTATCAACACTAAACTCGTGATTTTCGAAAAAAATGCACGAAGTTTCAAGTGGGTAAATTCCGTCTTATTGGGAGGGGGAACGCCAAAAGCATAAAACATGCGAGGTGGCACTGTTCTTCAAGGATGGTGACAACACTGACAAGTGACAACACACTACTAAACAACTACCGAACCATCACGCTTTTGAGCCATGTCTACAAACTGTTTCCAAGTCATTACGAGCCGTCTCGCACGCAGGCTAGATGAATTCCAGCCTCCCGAAAAAGCCGGTTTCCGAAGAGGCTTTAGTACCATAGACCACATCCAAAGGCTCCGTTAAGTTATACTGAAGATTGAAGATTACCACTTGTCCCTCTGTTTAGTGTTTGTGGGTTATGAGTACACCTAGTTGATTCGATCGAAACCTGGGTGATACTACAAAACTACAATCTCAGCAGCGGTGCCAAATAGGCTACCACTATATCGAATTACTGAAGTGTTCGTACGAGGACGCCACCATGTCAATCCGACTTCAGGACCGGAACTCGAAATCTAGCGGGGAGTCAGGCAGGAAGCTACAGCACTGTGATGTCCTCCAATTGGGTCGCTCGGGGTATTAAATAAAACCAACATTTTAGGCTATTCGTTTGGGTCAGCTGTTCCTGCCTTCGCTCCACAGCTGGTCGATGTCAAGTGACGTGCGAGTCGTGCGACTGCTGTACACCTTGGTAGGAGCAACTACCCGCCATCATTTATTCATAACGCCAGTACACCACACCTCCCTCATGTTTTACAAAATCTGAATTGTTTTATATCATTAGATTACTTCACAAATAGATTACAAACAACTCACAATAATCTCACATAAAACAATAGATACACAGTACAGTTTTGTCCTCCACTCTCATAGCAGAATATAAATTGGTCTACACCAAAATTACTCCTTTAAATTACAACTTTGGTCACTGAGTTAAAATCTCTTTTTCCCACTTCCGTCTACTTCTTCTCATCCCCCTTTTTTCAGTAGTATTAACATACTTTGTTACCTTTATTTTCTAGGGCAGCGGTCAGCAACACGCGGCACGTAATGTTTTTTTTTTTTTTTTAGCCAATAAACAATTTTTTGTGGCCCTTGGCCTTAAAAGGTTGCCGACCCCTGTTCTAGGGTACTCAATAAAGTACATAATTAAACCAACAACAATTTGCACATATACATATACTCTTTATAGCTATCGACACTATCGACAGCACTTTACTCTAAAATTAATTCTTAGGTAAATGTCAAATTAACGAAAACATTACTTTTCAATCAACATTAACATAAATAATCAGAAATAAGGGATCCACCTCGCGGCATAGTGCCAGAATACAGTCAGCATTTTCCCGATGTATAGTAGTACAGTTACATATTAAATTTCTATATTAATACATTTTGTATACCATATGTAGCTCTTTTAAACCAAAATGATATCATATTCTATTTACTCAGTCACTCCTGGGATAACAATAACACATTACCATAATCCTGGATAACCTAAGAAACTAGATAATCTCAGGGTCCATTAAATATTTAAATGTCACTCAATACAACAAGATGTACGTCTACATAATCCCAAACTGTTATGTATAATATTTTAGACAGTTGTTTCCATATATTACTAGTAGATATCATATTCATATCTTTTTTTTTCAAATCGGCCGTTATAAGAACATTAATGTGGAACAATTTTTTTACTAAAGAAGACAAAAAAGTGAAATATTAACTTAGTATTATAATCTTAAAATACAAAGATTTAGCTAAGTAGAACAATAACTATCATTATGAAATAAACATTTCAAATTTATTAATTTTTTTTAGTTAACAAATAGTTTCATTAAAGAGTAGACAGGAATTCAGGCTGCTAAATGTTTCAACATTCTGTCTTATATTATTAATGTAAGTTATGAGTGTTAATTTCACTCAAAGATATGCAGCTGAATAGATATTTGTTTCTACGCAAATCATTATTATCCGCCGAAAACTTCCACTGCTGAAAATAGGCATCGATCGTGGGCTGCCTGCATCCAACGGACCCCCACGATTTTATCACGCTACTATTAAATAGCTTGTTTATTTTATTTTTTACTATTTTTTTTAATTTCACCTGACTTTCTTGTGAATTCGGAGTCAGTTAAAATTAATCTGGTGAAATTAAGGGTAAATTCTATAAACTAAAAATGTAAATGTAGTTTTGAGGATTTTCGGTACACAGTGCACAGCACGGTATCTACGCCAATGTAGCGGTAAACCTTATTTTTTGGGGTATTTTTATTCATTTCCATTTTTTTACTTTTAAAGAAGTAAATTGATATTTAACCAGACAAAATAGGTACTTATTATTCCACCAAAATATTTTAAGGTCGAATGAAGGATAATACACACATAAATGTCTACTTTACTAGCGTTTAAGAAAGTCAGGCATTTTGGATGGCCTTTGTCCATCGCTCGCTGTGCGTTGGGCTACTTTAAGCTATTGTAATATGTATAATCATTTATGGATTAAGTCGGGTTGTATGGGAATGTACCAGGTTTTTTTTCAGTTTTGACTCATTTGTTCTCAACACCTTGTCTACATCAGCCTTAGGCCGTCAGAATATAAGTATCATCGCTTGCCTGACAATATCAGAAATGCAGCATCCACTGCGGTATTTAAATTAAGTCTGATGAAACGGCTTATAAAACACGCTTTGTGATTATACCGACTTTTATTTCATTTACCATTAACAATAAAATGCTGAAGAATTAACGGTACCGAATAGTGTGCCGTAATTTATAATAATAGTAATAATGCTTTGTATATAATAACTAATTATATTGAATAATGTAAACCTTAGTAATTGTTTTGAATTAGGACACCTTCATAATATACATATTTTAATGTAAAACACATGAAACAGTCGTTACCCATAAAATTTTCATTTGCTTTTTACCATACAACCCTTTTACTTTCAGTTGCATTAAATGCACTATATGCACAGACATGCTCATACGGCATTCACCTACTCGTACCATCCCTAACTGTTAGGTAGGTACGTTGTTTTATTTTATTATTATTTTTTCCACTTGGAAACAGCCTTGGGTATCTATATTTTCATACCTTGCTAATAGACCTCCACAAGACACTTCTGAGAAGTATCACCTTAATTCTGATTTTAATCGATAAAAAGATACCTTCGATCAATTTACTTTCATTTATGATAAATAGATAGGTGTGGTAGGATTATGATCATTATTTTATTTAGACAGTAGTCTTCAGGAATTTTAAAATTCATTTACTTTTGAAATTGGATTACTTAGTAATCTATATATATACCAACAACACTTGAGAGTAATATATGAATAATAGTATTTTTTCTAAAAAAGAATTGTGGCTTTATAGGCCGAGGCCAATAAAGCAAAGGAGTGCGGTTGGAGTGGCCTGGGGAAAATCCAGGGTAAACCTCCGACACGACCACGCAGGCGGTTTCAACACTGACATACTTTTAAGAGTTTGCACTTGGTTGAGCGGTTTCAACCGATTCTGAGGTGTCAGTTCTGAAAAACCGATATGTATGACTATAGAAACCATGTACAACTCTAAGGACAAAGTAATTAATATCATCAAGATTTTAATTTAATGACATTTGACTTTTTTAAATCTGTTGTTCTGAAAATATGTTGACTTTTATCCTCTATATATTAAATTAAATTTCAGATTCTTTAAATTGTACCTAATTTAGGTATCTTTTGCCCTTTTGGCCTATTATTGCAGAATAAATATTTGATCTTATTTTAATATTATTCTGTATTTTGTACCTTTATAAAAGTAATTCTTATACCTATTCCACCTTTGGGAAATATTGTTTTATCATCCGCCTTCGGGACTTTTCCGGAATTTATTTTTCAATACTAATGTGTACATATACATATGAATATGAGTATTCCACCTTCGGGAAATGTTGTTTTATTGTCCACCTTCGGGATTTTACACAAATTTTGGCGTATTCATACACATATACCTACTCTCACTAGAAAATGTTTATCACTGTCGTGATTTACTTTCCTCGTGCCTGTCGTTAGCCGACCTGGCACGTCACTACAAGTTGCTCTTGCATTGTATATTATATACTACTATTTAACGTCCTTTGACGAAATAATTAACCTTTAGTTTTAAGGCTGTTACAAAATACTATATTTAGCACAAACCCAATTCTGAGATTCATTTATTTATTTTAGGTGATTTATTCATGTTGACTTTGGACAGTCCTATGTAATATGCTCTAGCTGTCTACGTGTTATATGTAGGACGTAGGTATAACAAATGTTTGTACAAATATTTTACATTAATGAACATTTCACCATTCAAGATGAGTTATTATTAAAATCCCTTGGTACTAATACGAATTCTGAGTTTACTTTATTACCTGTGAGTTTACCTCTTACAAATTCTCATATTGAGTAATAGTGTATTCGAGATTTTAACTCAAATGTATACCAGCACATACATGTAGATATATCGCCATTTAGTACCTTTGCTTAGTTTGGGACTAGGTTGTCTATTTATTTATATGTTGATGAGTTGATTCCATATTAACTCATATATATATATTATATGTTATACACTAACTATAATTGAATCAAAGCATTTTGTATGAACGTGTTTAATTTATTAGTGGACAGCAAAGTTTTTATTGATATTATGACGCCACATATTGTATCTGCCATAATAATTTCTTAGTTAACTAATCTGGATAGCATGTTTTGTAAAACACCACTTTATGATCAGTCAGTATATATAATTCATTACATGAAGTTATCACATTCATTAACACACATTTTTTATTTTATTCAGGTGTTAATTGTGAAGTATAAATATGCATTTAATTTTCACAACCTGTATGAAACAACCAATTTACATGCATAATATTACAATTTTTTTTTATTATTATTGTTGTATATTTTTTTCAATATTTTGTTTGTATTGTTAAAATGTAGGTATATGTGCATAAATAAATCTTCTTCGTTTTTATTGAGACTCCCTCTCAATTTAATTTTCGACGCAGATTTCATACGAATCATTGTATGACTCGCCTTTGTAGACAAATCTTATTGACCAGTTTAACCCATTGACGACCATGACAACTTTGTATTTCACGCTGACAAGGAAATGATTAGAAGTAGATATCATTTGATTTCCTAAGTATGTATAGACCTATTCACAACTGCAATCTCATATCGAAAATCATGTCACTCACTCGGTTGTAACTTGTAAGTGTGCATAGTCAACGACAGAACATTCTGCAAAAATATCCATTTAGCTTTAAGACCGGCATGTTCAGATTATTGTATTTATAAAAATACTTTGAACGTTACTAATTCTGGACTTACATATCCGAATAATGCCTACATTGGATACCAACTGCGTTGTGCTACTTAGAACCCCGCAGCACACCATAAAGACAGGTGTTGCAAAGTTTACATCCAAATTTTATAACGCATCGGTAGCATAAATATGCAGTGCGTTAAATAAATTAATAAAAAATACAATATGCGGTTCATAATCTATGTGTGATCAACTCACCGCATGATTCCTAGTATTAGTTGATACCGAGGTCCATAATACATATGCATATTCGAGGGTCAAACTCACTGGTTCTCCCTATTTGATTTGACAACATATATTTAACAACGGGACAATAACTGTAAGTTATAACAATGGTAGCCGTGTATTTCTATTTTAAAATCTTTTATTTTTCATTGCGAATTATGTAAAAACTCCCTTGAGTTGACGTGTTATTTCAACAAACAACAAATAGTTAAACCCAAATATTTCATTGAAATTGTAATCCAACGCAACAATTGAGGTTAATTTATACACTCTTGGCTGTTAAAACTGCATAGAATTTAATTACTTCGGGTAGCTAAACAAGTAAACACACAGTTTAAGTAAATTCCGTCATTGCTTAATTTCTTTATATTTTCGCGTTTTGGGTTCTTTGTCTACTCCATACCTTCCTTGTCAACGTTTTGTTTCAGGTGGTCATACCACTCATTATGCAGGTTTTACCTTATTTATTTTTTCTTTTGTTTTTAACGGAGGGTTAAAGTTCACTCACATAACTCGTCGCCAGTGTGATGTCCTCCAATTGGGTCGCTCGGGGTATTAAATAAAACCAACATTTTAGGCTATTCGTTTGGGTCAGCTGTTCCTGCCTTCGCTCCACAGCTGGTCGATGTCAAGTGACGTGCGAGTCGTGCGACTGCTGTACACCTTGGTAGGAGCAACTACCCGCCATCATTTATTCATAACGCCAGTACACCACAAGCACATCTTTTCATCCAATATTCCACGTCTCAAGATGAGGGTCTTTGACCAGTGTGTGTTGCCAGTGATAACATATGGCACTAAAACGTGGTCGCTCACCATGGGCCTCATAAGAAGGCTCAGAAAGTGACTATGAGAGTGTACAATGCTCGCGGGAGGGATGCGGGTGACATACTGACATAGGACTGGTCATTGTGGTGTGGCGGTCTTTGCGGAGGTCTATGTCCAGCAATTGGTCCACTATGTGGGATAAGTTTAAAGCGCGACCACCAGCGGCGAAGCGGCTCAGCTACAATTATGTCAATGGTGTGCTCACGTACCCACTGCGTGCAGTGCACGGGTCTTCGTGGATACGAACGGCTAGGTACGTAAGCCACACTAGAGCACACGAACGCAGCTAACGGCGGAGTTTAGTGATCGTCGTATCCAAAATACGGATAGGAGGAGTATACTATACGTGATGGAATACCAAACTGGTATTGGTATTGATACCAATACCAGTTTGAAATCTATTCACAAAATGTTTATGAATCTGGTGATAGGCGAACAATTCCTCAGTTTTACATTGTGAAATTTAAGAATAAACAAACAAAATACTCTATTTTCTGTCTCTAAATTCATCAAATCCAATTCCGGAATTTCCGATATTTCGAGTGTACCAATTCCGGAATTGTAATATCGGAAAAATTGGCCGAGATTCCGGAATTTCGAGATTCCGGAATTCCGGAATGCAAGCCCTACTTGGTGGCAAAGTGTGCGTGCCGAAGTTACTTCATGGAACGAGGCTTTAGCATACCTCCGCGACGCTTATGGCGACCGCCGCTCCGAGTCGACTATCTACAGAGAGTTATTTAATTCTGAACAGGGTGACCTTGAACGTACGGACATATTCGTTGCAAGAAGCCGCGCCCTGCTTGCCCGTCTTCCCCCGGGTGATTTATCCGCCAAAGCACAACTAGACATAATTTATAGCTTGCTCAATGTCAATATTACTAAGACATTAAGGCGAGAAGAATTCTCCTCATTTAAAGAGCTGTTAGCAAAAGCCCATAAAATTGAAGATGCCACCCGTGCCCGTAACGCTAAAAAGCAGAGTGCGTTACAAGAGAATCAGAACGTTCCAGTAACCGTGAACTCCTCGTTGCTCAGCACGCCGACCACTACGACGTTGCCTACGCCGCCGCCGCCACCTGCGCCGTCGGTGCAATCGCTTGCGCAATATTCGCGCGGCGCATCGAGTGCAGTGTTGCCAGAACGTGCTTTTTAGCACGGTTTTACGTGCTTTTTTGGTAACGAACGTGCTTTTTACGTGCGCTCCCCAAAAACGTGCTAAAACCGTGCTTTTTTAGGTACTATGGTGCTTTATGATTTTACTACTAAAAATGGGGAGGTAATGTTGGATTGATACTCCCTAAAACTGTATTTTTTTTCTAACAATCATTGTGTTGAACAATCTTTCTCCCCTACCCTACGCTTTGATATCCTAAAGCTTGGTTTTACCTGTGGTTGCAAGAAAGGACTTGTCTTGCAACTGCAAGCTCTATCGTTCGTGTCGTGCAATGTGTACACGATGTAGTACTTAAAGGCTCAATACTCTGTATGTGACGAAAACCGGCCAAGTGCGTATCGGACTTCGCACATTTAGGTTTCCGAACCATGCGCAAAAGTATGTCTAAATTGTTTATTTGTAAACATAATAGTGTAAATTTAAGACTAAAACTACTATTAAAATAAAAACTAAACCCTAAACTTAAAAATAAAATAAAATAATTAATTTGAAAAAAGGGGTGGGCCTTTTGGCACGGTGCCCATCACGCAGGCAGCATTCCCGCGCTGAACTGCGATTGCGATTCTTTGCGCGAGAAAGCTGCCGGCGCGAGGGTCCCCTGTTGCCTCTCTCAGCCTCTTACTGAGCTCCCTGTGGAGCTCCAGCGCACTTTTACCCCAAGGACCTAGTGTCTCGACGCCGAAAGCAAAGAATTGGTATTGGGCGCCGAGACAGCTGTATTTGGTGACCTTGAGGCGTTCCCGGGCGTCCGCCGCCGCCCCCGCACGTTTGTATGTTGGTTTTAACATGAAAAATAAGGAAATTTCCAATCAAAAAAACCTGTTTTATCAACATATAAGTATTTCTTGGTAAAATACCCCTAATAATGAACAGTATCACCAAATTTCAAGTTCATGGCATCATCCTAATAAAAAGCACGTTTTTAGGGTTCCGGACCCGAAGGGTCGAAAATGACTCCTATATCCTATTGCTGTCACTCACGCGTCCGTCCGTCCGTCCGTCAGTCGTCTGTCACAAAATTTTGTTCATAAGATTATTTTTTTCTTCCCATTGACCCATAGGGGTCGTCCTAATTGGCGCGCGACTACGCGATAATCGCGCGATCGCGCAAGTGAAATTCGCGTATATATTGAACTCGAATAGGTGTCCTAAAGGGATCGTCCTAAAATAAACGCGACTGCGCTATTATCGCGCGAATTCGCGACTTTTACTTGTAAATATTCTAAGTTAAAGTCGCGCGATCATCGCGTAGTCGCGCGCCAATTAGGACGATCCCTATGGGTCAATGGGAAGAAAAAAATAATCTTATGAACAAAATTTTGTGACAGACGACGGACGGACGGACGCGTGAGTGACAGCAATAGGATATAGGAGTCATTTTCGACCCTTCGGGTCCGGAACCCTAAAAACGTGCTTTTTATTCCAAAAACGTGCTTTTTTGGACACCCGACTGTGCTTTTTGACGGAAGTGCTCTGGCAACACTGATCGAGTGCTCGTTTTACGCCGCCGCCCAGCGCGCCGATTGCGCGCAGCGCCGGCGCGGTGATGCCTACGCCGACCAGCGCGCAGGCCACGCGCGGCCCGCTGACGCCGTCCGGCGCGCCTAGTGAAGCGCGCCCGTTCTGTGTATATTGTAAAGCGGTTATTACACTATCCCGAATTCAGAATCCTGAATGAGCTAGGAAGCAGATTCAGGAACGTGTAATCGCATTCAGGAAGCAAGGATCCTAAAAAGTATCCTACCTAGGACGTCAGGATGGCTCCGGACGAACTGAATGACCAAGCATCCTAGCTAGGAAGCTGTTTAGGACAGTGTAATAATATTTAGCCAAATCAGTCGGCTCGCGCCAGCGACAGCGTACGTAAGTGTAGGTCGCGTGCAATGAACGAAGCACGTTGGTTTTTATAGGAAATATCAAAGAAAAAAATCTGATTTATTAATATGTATTTGTTGGTAAATTATGGGTAATAAATAAATATTATCACTAAATTTCAAATTATGAGTCAATGGGAAATGAAAAAATTCTAAGGAACAGGATTTTGTAAAAATAGTTGAGTGATAGCTTCTCATTGATTTTTTCCCTATATAATTTTTAAACAATAAATTGTGTATTTATGTACTCAATGAGCTCTATACCCCACGGGGTGGAAAGTGGATGAAAAAAAAATTTTCGCACCCCCTTTAGCTTTATGGGAGAATTTGTATGGCAAATTGTGAAAACTTTGGGTCAACTAGATGCTTATACTGTGAAAATTTGAAAACTATAGCTCCAACTATTTGGCTGTAAAACCCGAGTGACAGACGACGAACGGACGGACGCGTGAGTGAGTGACAGCAATAGGGTTGACCCCTTCGGTACGGAACCCTAAAACAATTACATGAATAATAGGTGTGCGTGAGGAGGGCTATATAGTTTTTTTTTCTTTATTGGCATGGTTGCCACTGCTAATAGTGCCAATGCTAGGCCAAGGCCAACTTTCTGGTTTTTTGACAATATCGGCGGCATCGCTACGACACGTCTCTCTCCGTCGAGCAGTGAAAACGAACTGATCCAGAGAGTGAATTCAGTGTAGTGTAATCAGAAGCTTCCTTCCTATCCCCTCCCTTGCATCCTAGTTAGGACGCCCGAATTCAGGATAGTGTAATACCCGCTTAAGAACTACGGACACGTTCGCGATCAGTGTCGTAAGTTGGCGGACAAGGGTGAGTTTAACTTACTTGCTAATCCAGCCAGTGTCGTGTTATAAGTGCGGTGCGAAAAATGTTACGCGCAATAATTGTTCTAATTGTAATGTGAATTCCGACTATGTCGAAGATAATATTTATGCTTTTGATGTAATTGATGAAAACTATGTATACTGTAACTTACCTTTTTCAACAATGTGCAAGAATGTACCTACTGAGACGAATATAATGTTGAATCGTTCTGCGAATGATATCAACTCGTGTGATTTTACTGATGACCAAAGTGATGTAAACTATGTTAAAGGCAACCTCTGTGTTAACTCACCGCTACCCGGTACAAGTTCAGATTACGAGTCACGTCGCATATTTCGACCTATTTTTGACATTCAAATTTTGGGTTCGCGTGGCCCGGCATTGATCGATACCGGCGCTAAACATTGCGTCGCGGGTCATAGTTTATACACGCTTCTCCTCCGTAAGGGTCAGTCTTTTCTGGCGGCGCGAAAATTGATTAAGTTCGCCGACGGACAACCGCACGAAGTGGATATTCTCACTACTACTATAAATGTGTGTTTGGAAGGTAAGGTAATTCAAACTCCGTTTATAGTCCTTCCCGAGGCCAGGGGTAACGAAACGATACTCGGGATTGATTTCTTAGTGACCGCTGCGATTTCGATCGATTTTTATCGTGGGACATGGCATTTTTCTGATGACCGTCATCGCCGCGAATATCTATTACGGTCTGAACGCGACACACGGGGTTTAACTTCTGCTGCTGCTGCTGATGTTCTGCGGCATGACGATGACTCACAGCTGCGACCACCTGAAAGAGACACGCTGGCGCGTGCCTCCTCAAGCGATGCGGATATCTTACAGCCAGGGGGAGTATTGACACCCTTCGCTGAGCGCCGTGTTACAGGTGATATGCCTATATCTGTGAGTCCGTATTCGTACCAGTTGACCTCTGAAGGTATAGGCGAACGCGATGGTGCTTCTATCAGTCCGAAGGATGGAAGTCCTACGGTTTTTGTTACTGCTCCTGTCATTGCAAAGCACCGTCGTGGACGCCTGAAGGAGAAGTACAAGGAGCTAGTCCAGGAACGAGGTCGTTCTCCTACACTAGAGGGGGAGTATGTCGCAAATACTTCTCCTACAATCCGTACCACGCGCGCAACCCGGCCTCTCGGCCGTTATTCAAACTTCGCGCCCTAACTCCATAAGAATCACATTCGCGCGGCACGCGCCCAATTTCGGGCGGCGGCCATGTTCCGTGAAGCAGTCCACCGCTGAGCTTGTACCGACGCGCATACATTTTAAAGTTATTTGTTACTTTACCTAATTAGTTAATATTTAGACTGAGCCAATAGCCGGGGCATTCAGTTTCCATGTCTAGAAATAGTATTAACCATTAGTGCAGTGTTTGTCGTGTCCTCCAGCCAGTGTTTATAAGACTCAAAGTAATAATACCACCTAATAAACTTTTCTTTCACTATCACATCGTCTTCTCATTTAACCCCACAATACTACCATGTTTACTTTATAGTACTTAGGTGGGATAAAACGGGGCAGCGAGGTAAGATGGGGACTGTACACAACTCATGATACAATATAGCTAGAAATGTAATTCTAACGCCGTCTGACGGTATCGATCTAATGGCATCTTTTAGGATCGACCCTTCAACCAGGGAAGATAAACTCTCAGGATTGTGAGCAGTGGAGGGAGACTTGGGAGACCGGCGTGAATTAGGCATCAGCGCGCTGCTGCTCTGCCTCTTTATCGGTCTTACAAGCCACTTAATGTTAGTGCCGCACACTAATACGGACGCTGCTTAAATCATCTTTTCATAGATGACCAAGGCCAATGATGATAGGTAAGTAATCGTCATACGATGACTATTAAAATCGAAAGGAACCATATGGCGGCAAACACTATTGAAGTAGGTATAGTAGGAATTCCAAAATTAAAGATCAGGTATTGATATTTTATCGACATTTTATTCAAAATTGCATTATAATCAATATGCCTAATCATACAATCAATCGTTAGTGATCAATAAACTACATAAAACAATAACTTCATGATCATTCCTATCTTCAAAACTACACAAATCACTGAAACACGTGCACAGTTTATGACAACAGCTGGTCATGTGTTCATTGCATCATCTGGGCAGTGATAAAAAGGCACAAAATATTTTTTTCTTTGTATACAACATGCAGAACATAAAAGTTGAAACCGGGTTGGTTATTTTTTTAAGCGAATGAAACCTAAATTCTAAAATTACAATGATGTTGATGACCAAATAGTTAACTTAAATACATTTCTTTGCCCAGACGAAATCTAGAAATTCCGAGCAGAGCTTAATTTTTCAGCAACCGCTGCGCACCTGAATGTATGATAACGTCCCGCTCGCGTCACGCAGTCTGTGTGGTGACGCTAACGTGTTATCATAAGTACCAGTGCGCAGCGATCGCGCTGCGCGAACGCTCAGTATATTTTTAAGGTTATAATTGTACTGAGGTGACAGCTGCCATACGCACCATCCTACAGCGAGTGTAATTATTATTTGTGTATTGGTGCCCATAGAATCTTGTTCCAACACTATATCAGAGCCAATAAAGAACTGGTTTAGCGATAAATATGCGTGCGTCACGTTCACTCAAGATTTACTACTTATTATTCACTGTGAGTTATATCTAAAACTTAAGCTACAGGACATTATAGTTCGCGAACCAGAGACAGATTTTCTTGACCAAGTTTTTCTCGGGCGATAACTTGTGGCTGCAATGCTTTAAGAGACACCATGATTGATGGTCCGTGAACATCGGCTGCGGTTTCATTATACAATTACACACATCACATTTAATTACAATTAAGGGACAATTTCCAGTTAGTAAAGGAAATAAATATAATTACCCTAATGGTTTGGATGACTAAATTCCACCATGGTATCGGGTTAAGTACTCTTCTAGGTATCTGCATATATGCATAGATAATAAGCAATAAAGTCATTCAACCATCATAAATGTTCAAATTAATAATAAAATTATTTCCAAAAATTGTATGAGTATCATTTACTGCCCTAATTTTAAGCCGATATGATGAGTAATCAGGCATTATGATAAGTAATTGTATTTCTTTGTTTTATTAACTTGATGACGTCCCTTGAAATGAAAGTAGTAAAATGTGATTTTTTACATGAATTGTATAGGTATGGTGAACAGAGTATAACCGCTTCGTGATACACAGCTCTCTGAAGTTTTTTGTTTTCTTTTTTTATTAATAATGGGATTGCTCTTGGCCAGCATCTAGCCAGGGGGCAAAGAGGCCAACGGCAAATTTTACAAGTTATCGCCCGAAATGACTAAAGGAATTTGTACCTGACTCGTGGACTATTGTAATATGAATTACATCTTAGCCAATAATGCCAATTAATCTATTTTGTACCATTTAAATGCATTTCAATTATTAAATATTGTCTAAAATGAGCACAATGAAACATATCTGAAAATATGTCTATATACCTGACCTAGATCATTAGATGTTACTTTCTTTAAAAGAGTAATGGTGTAAAGTTTCTTATTGCTTTTATGTTTTGATTATTATTAAAAGTACAAACAGTAACATTTTGTACTATATTTAGAATACATATAATATTAGTAGGTATAATAGCACACTTGTACTCCTAAACTGGTACAGCAACTGTAATTGACCGCACTTGGATGTTAATGTAAACCATTGCCATAAACTTAGCAGATTAGGAAAACAACTAAAGATACACTCAACATGATAGGAACTAAAGTAAAACTCATTAGGTCTATTTCGAAAATAATATCTAAAATACTATGAATACTAAGTTAACATAATTGAACTGGGACATAAGTTAACATAATATAACTGGGACATAAAATCAGTGTGAATCCCTAAGTGATACATTATAATGATTGACAAGTCTCACATGTCCAAATCAAATATGAGATCGTTTTTAAACGTTACTTCTTGATACTGACCTTTGTTCAATTTCTCCGGATCATATAGTTCAGAATTATGTTTAATATTATCACAGGTTTTAGGTTCGGAAACAGCATTCTTTGTTTTACTTGATTTCGACTTAGTCGCGTCATCTTTAGATTTCCATATAACTGGATCCGATTTTTTTGACTGATTGTCATTGTTGTAAATGTCAAATACGGATGTAGGGGCACTGCCCTCGGAAGCATCTGTATCTATGCCGTCGTCCTTACGGTTGTCGCTGGGAATGTCTCTGCTGTTTGGAGTACTTCGGCTCTCACTCTCGACATCAGAAGTATCTGCTAAACCGCTGTCACGCCGCTGCTTTAATGCAGACTTCGGCTTGGACTTCGAAACCTGCAAATCGATAAAATGGTGATAGTAAAATATGACTAGATATGACCAAAGCTGTAAAAGATACGGGGAAAAAACAACGGGTTGCACTCCGGGAGGGCCAGCAGAATTGAAAACTCAATAAAGAAAGTAAATAACAAAGATATTCATATCCGTATCGGTATCGGTAGCGGTATCGGTATCCGTATTCATATTCATACTCATGTTCATATTCATATTCGCATAATCCATTTACATATATATACGTACATAATATGTCCCGAGTATCATTGTATCTTACGCATCTAAGACCAGCTGAGTTTGACCCCTCCTAACATCGCAATCACGATACTAGGAGGGGTCAACTCGCTGGTCTTAGAATCTTTCGCGAGTTTAACAATTTTTTCCCAGTACAAAAGTGCTCAGCGCCGCTAAAGAAGTTTTCACTTCAAAAACCAACAGTGCAAAGCTGTTTTTCATACAAGATGAAAAATGGTCGAAATTCATATTTTCCATGAACCTGATCTAGCTTAGCAGCTAGCAACATACTAATATTTTAAATAGAAAACTACCGTGAGTCTCAGACATATTGAAATATAATAAACGGGTCGCTCCCATCTTTAACGTCAAACATCGCTCGAAATGTTATGGACCATTATCAAATCATGAAATCTAGCCGCGACGTACTCACGTCTGGGCCAGACGTGAGTACGTCGCGGCTAGACGGTCTGGCGCTGTTTTCCGACACTTAAATTTTTCCGTAACAGCATCCGTAGTGTCATCATCATCATCAGCCTATATACGTCCCACTGCTGGGCACAGGCCTCCTCTCATAGATGAGAGGGATTGGGCAGTAGGAGGGATTGGGTATCCGTAGTGTGTAATGATGAAAATGTGTGGGTAATGATGTGCTATGATTTAGGTAGGTACATCGGCATTTAGGACATGTTTTCAGGTCTTTCATGATTGATGGATGGATTACGAGATTAAGTAAGGCTCTTTAGTTAAAATAATGTGGTAAAGTTTTGTTTACTGCACATTTATCAATATTTCTACAAGTTTATACGGTGAGCCACTGAAGTGGGTGCAAAAAACATACAACTAATTAATATTTACTTACCATTTGCCCAAATAGTAGCGAAAACTGTGTAAAATTTGAAATTAAGTCAATTTTTTTAATTCCACTATTTTAAATCTTCGTATAAGTAGGTATATATTTTCAGATTAACATACAAGTTCATGAACCTCAATAAAAACAAACTTTGACAAGAAACATAGCTGGGAACCACCTCCAACATCGAGACAGACAAGACTTTAATAAACCAAACTCATATTGGTCCATCTGTTAGGGAGCTATGATGCCACATGCAGACACCCAGATTATAACACCCCTCTTTCAATCAAAAAAAATTATAATTGTATTAGCAATGGTTGTATGGATTAATATTTTTAATACATATTTCAGTTTTTACTGATGATATGGTGGATTGTGTTACAAATAGAGAAATAGTAAAATTGATAAGTACCTGAGTGGAACTGGTGAAATCATCTTCAGCTTCACTTTCGCTCTTGCGTCTTTCTTGAGTGCGTTTCTTACTCTTTTTTCTTTGATTCTTTTTCTTCTGCCCTTCAATAGATGAATTATACCTGTAAAAACAAATATTCCACATTATTATGATTGCATTGTGTTTTGTAGTGTAATTTAGCTCATGACGCCTCTTGCATGGAGGCTGAAAGAATTAGGTAATATAAAAATTATTAATATGATTATTTACTTTTATACACACCTATAAAATTGTTTTGCAATAACATCATTGAACCTAACAGTCTTCTTTAAGCTGGATTCTTCAGGAATGCAATCAGAGCTAACATAATCCATTGAGGAAGCAACATCTCCCATACTGGACTCTGAAAAACTTCTCATCATGTGCATTGGTTTCCGCAGTATACTCTTGGCTCCGCTTTCATTCATGCCGGAGTCTACCCACACTATTTCCCTCTCCTTTGGAGATGTTGGCGATTCAAGGTCATCACTATCATCATCCTCCTCATCTACATTGGATGATACAACTATATTTGTCTCCGAGCCCAAATTAGTAACTTCAACAACAGGTAAAGATACTTCATCTTGAGGCAGTTTCAGACTTAAGGTTGATTGGTTACTCGATAGCTTTTTCACTTGGGACATGTCAAAATATTCACAGGTTAGAGAAGCATCAGTCAAACCTATATGAAACTTTTCAGGGAGCTTGCCAGAAACTTCTAGTTGCAATATTACATTATTATCCCAAGGTTCTCCCATTGCATTATCAAATGTAATATCTTCATCAAATATTATTAAAGCTGCGTAGTGAACTGGTACAAATCCTGATCCAACAGTAGTAAATTTGATGTAAACTTTATTTCCAACATTCTTGACTTTAACAGAGTCTGGTTCAGTATTTTTAACATGGAAAGTGAAAGCAACAATATCATCAAGAACATTGTGTGTGTATGATGGTAAAATATACCCACAAGAGGGGTCTAAGAATGTTTCTTCAGTTGATTTGTTTTCTAATCCTTGCATCGGTGGACTGGTAGTCTTGGCGGGGGTGAATGACAATTCTTCAACCAAGTTCTCCCTGTGATCATCATCACTGTGCGAACTCGAATTCTCTTCACTTTCTACTCCACTGTCTATTTTACTATTGTCTCTTCTTAGGTTTTCCTTGACTACAGGTAATGTAACAATAAGCATGTGCTTTGTCTTATCAAACTTAGCATTCCCACACTCATCATTTACAGAATATGGAAGACTTACTTCTAGTTTATATTTAGCTGGCTTTTCACATGATAAGCTGAGAGATTTCTCCTTGACATCTAATATACAATCCTTAGTAGATGACAGTAGAGGAAGATTTATTTCAACAACTATTTGACTGGGTATGGCAGTGTATTGTTTACTGTTTTTGTCATAAGTGTATTCTTGCATATCAACATTCTTCTGTTGTTTGATAACATACTTGGGTATAGTGTATCCATTGATAGTTTCATGGGTAAATTCTTTTTTAGATTTAGCTTTTGATTTAGACTTAGTGGAGACATTTTTGACCTCTTCAGGTTTAGGCACTGAGAATGTGCGCTGTGGATATAATTTCTCCAATACTTCCGGAGATAGAGGTTCCCCTTCCTCATCATCATATGTGGGAATACCTTTAAAGTCAGGATCCTCTTTCCGAATAATAGCTGGGTTAGATATTCCCTTATAGGACGACTTGGGGAAACGTAAGTTGTTTTTGTCTAAGTTAATATTGTAAGTTTTCTGCAAGCCTTCCAATGCAGTCTTGTTGACCAGTTCACGGAACCTCTTGTTGACTTCTGCCATGCGCAAAGTGTCAGGGTGGAAAACTACATCATAAATGACACATCTCTGTTTTTTATGATCATAGTCTTCTCTGGGAGGGATTACAGTGTAGGGAATTTGCCAATTCATACCTCTCTGGTTGTTAACCTCTTGAACGCTGCAGGACGGTTTGCCGACATTATCGTTGCTACAGATATTAACGAATGCTTTCCGGTCGCCAGCGACGCTTGTTTTGATAACATACCCGCCCTTCGGATTGATAAAGGTTACATCATAACCCCGTTCTTTTTCTAGCTGGGTCATTTCCTTCTGGTACAGTGCTTGATTCGCCGGGTCACGTACTTCATCACAGTACTCCGCTAGCATTTCTCGAAACTTCTTGTTCTTCATGGCGTCTTGAATGTTTTCGAGATCGGATCGGGTAAATTGGAAATCCTCATCACGAGGTTGTACGCCTGTTGCCATTTTGTAGAAATTTGTGGTTTAAAAATAAACACAAAATAACTACGCATTCACGAGATCACGATAAAACATTAAACATTCAGTTCAGCTGAGCCGATGATAGGGACATAAGGTTAGTGTTGCTGATTGACAAAAATTTCCATCGCAACGTCAACAAAAGACCACGTAATATCAAAATAAATTATATCGTTAAGTTGTCGTGATTGTTATTATGCACCAATTAATATGATTGGGAATAAAACCAAGATTGTATAACGAAGTTAAAAGTAAAATTAAAGAGATCCCTTTTATGACTTATTTTGAAAATTTTGATGACAATTAAATAATATAAATATAGAAATAATAGAAAAGGTATCAGTGAGACAGCCAAACAGTAACGTCTTCCGTTTTTCTTCTTTGCTTAGTGGTATTTAGCGACAAAGAGATAGAAAAACATACAGAAGGTGTAATATTAATAATATAGAAAGAAAAATAATAATATATAAATGTGGAAGCCAAGCATTCAATTCGGACCTTACCGTACTCTTGACATTGACAGTTAACACAACGATTGTGTCAATCGTATAATGGAATGCATGGCAGGGCATGTCAGCAGTGTTGCCAGATCTCCTGTTTTTACAGAAGATCTACTGTTTTTAGGGTGTGTCTACTGTTCTACTGTTTTTTCCGAAAATTCTACTGTATTTTAGAAACGTCTACTGTTTTTTCTAAAAGATCTACTGGATTTTAGAATTTCACTTGTCCAAATTCAATTATCAAGAAAAAAACAATAACATACATATAACTTATTATTATTGGGGAACGGGACTTAATCATATCATATGATCATATCATATCATATCATATCATATCATATTTATTGGTAATATAAAAAAATAAAAAAATAAAATAAAATAAATAGTAAATAAATAGTAATAGTAGTAGTAGTAAATTTATTTAAAATCGCGTACAATTATAACTAATTTACCTTTAAATCGGCCATAGCCGTACATTTACTGGAGTCAGGACCAAATCACTGGATTGAGCTCCATAAACCGAAAGTCCTTTCTACAGAACGCCATTTCTACAGTAGAAAAGTACGTGAAGCCGTTGAAATTAAAAAACATCGAAATTTCAACCGGGACGACGGTTTCAAAATCTCATCTTCGTGGAATCCAGTTATTAGTAAGTGCAAGCGTGGAAATACATCGTCCATTACATCAACGGACAAGGTTATTGTTGTGTGTCGTGCGAGTGACAACCCTAGTGAGAATGTAATTAATAAAGACCAAGTGCGGGTAGTTCGGAAAACCCGTGCGGCTAGAAGATGTTGATACCCGCTCACGCCAGTCAGCTCGCGACCACGGATGTTGTGATTCGAAAAGTCGGGCAAAACCTTAAAAAAGGTAAATTAGTTATAATTGTACGCGATTAAGTCCCGTTCCCCAATAATAATGTGTGAAAATCGTGTAAGTTTAAATCAATATACATATAATTTGTCAAATTTCATGAAGCGGGTGTAGGGGTAGTGGGATGAAAGTGCGCAGCGTCGAACGGAATAGCAGAACGGCTCTAATGTTCATACAAAAGTAAACTTTTATGAACAGCGGCGTTTGGAAACCAAGAGGCGAAGCGGCATATCCGCAAAGCTCGGCCAAAGCCCTGCTACACGTATACCTACAACTTCGCGGGACAGCTTCACTACGCATCCTGTGTACCGCACATTCAAAACTAAATTTGGCTTTGCGAGCCACATTAGGGCATTCCATAATCCTAATAACTGACGGAGTCGCTGTCGCCGGACACGGCGAGGAGGACTATAGCTATACATGAGCAAGCAAACAGCGGCCATGGTCTCCACGACAATGGTCATTAATAAATAAATAATAAATAAAATGAAGTAACAGATGAAATTAGATTTTCTTAGTAATTATGAAACTTCTCAGAGTGTGGCAGTTAGTACTTATTTTTATATTATCATGCACTTAAAATACTATGAAACACGCATTTAGGTAAATTTTATGGAATAAATTTTGTCTACTGATTTTTTTTCAAATCTCCTGTTTTTTAGGGCATGTAGCTACTGTTTTTTTCAGATTGGACCTGGCAACACTTTATCTTGTCATGATTGTCATGATTGATTGTCATGTGCTTTGGAGTTTGGTGCTTGTTTTCTCGTGTTTCATTTTTCGTTTCGTTGGTGTTTCAGTTTTGGAATTAGAATAGAATGTGCATACTGTAAGTTAAATTCGGGATGCAATAACTTAAGAGAAGTTAAGTAAAAATTAGAGTAATTGTTACTTCAGTTGCACAGCGTCTAAGAGAAAATGTCATTAAGAAACGTTCATCGTGTAGCTGCTCAGTTTTTTGCCCGGCATCCAGTCCTTGATTCAACGAGGTTATATAGCCGATGGTCTCACAGAAATCCTGCCAAAGTAATATTACCATATGAGCCTAAATTAGAAGTAACTCTGAAAAAAGAAAAGATAATCAGCTTGGATCCTAAAGCATTCAATAAACCAAAGGAAAACACTAAAGAAAAAGTAGCAGGCGAAGTCAGTGATCTGAGTGAGCCTTTGCAGAAGCTATCAACCGAAAGGTCAAAGGAAATAATACAAAAACGAGATGAACTCATGAAGAAGAGAAAGTTTTATCTAAGCCAGACAAAAGTATTTGATGACAACAATGAAATTATGTATGAGAAATTAAAAGATAATGATGGATGGTTAAGGTATGCAATATCAAAATAGCATTTCTTGTAAAAAAGTTACCAACTCTCACTAACCATTTTCTCTTAAAATATTTAATTTAACTCTGAAGTATAATCAACTTTGCTAATAAGACTGGTCAGGATGTAGGTATTAAAAGTTGCTTGAAAAAAGAAAGGCTTGAACGGGTCCACTTGTGAATAATTGTTATTTCAATATAGCAATAAATATTTCCAAAAGGTGAATGCTATGTACCATATTTTGTATCTAAGTACCTTTTAAATACATCAAACTAGTTTTTGTGTTGCCAGCCAGCAGTCACCACTGACCGTTGCCACTGACTTAAATCAAGAGTCCGGAGTCTGGAGGATATATAAGTAGAGTTGAAATACTTATCAAAATGTTGACCTATTTATTTTCATACTCTTATATTTCAGTTCTCTCCTTGTGAAGTTAAAATCAAAGAAAGAGAGGATGCGCAGTGGACAGATCCTAGTCGAGGGATGGCGAATGATAGTTGATGGTCTAGAAGCTAAGTGCTCCCTAAAGTATATCCTATTCAGTAACACAAATGATTTGCAGAATTTGAGACCATTTCTACCAAAGACTGGAGTAAAGATATTTAAGACCTCTTATAAGCATTTATCAATGTGGTCTAATGTTGAAACACCTCCTGGATTATTTGGTTTGTATGATATGTATATTTATTTGGGCAAGGTAACAAAGTGTAAATAGTTTGAATCATTGAAAATAGCTTCATGAAAACAGTATTCAATTTACATTTCAATGACAAATTATAAAATGAGAAATGAATGAAGTCTAACTTCCTCAGTTACAGAAATTAATATTAATGAGATTGCATGAAATCATGGATAATGATCATGGTTAACAAATTATGAGACAACTTTGTAACACTGCTTTTGAATGAATTGAGACTTAGACAAAAAAAAATCAGCATCCTTATAAATATTATTGTAAAGTGGCACATACATGCCAGTAGGCTGTTTTGAGTGACATTGTTGGAAGCAACAGGTACAAGAAACTCAGCAGTATATGTGTAGAAGTCTACCATTTAACATGTTAATGTGGATGACCTATCTATATTATTTATCATTCCTATATTTAACACTGCATTCTGTGAGGACTACATTATGCAATATTAAACAAAAGTGTATTTGTTTGACTTGCACATTCAGGTTCCGCTAGGAAAATGTGATCCCTTGATCTACAAAACTTCATTTACACTCTCACTCTCTTGGCTAATAAGCAAAATATCAAAATATACTTAAAATATAATCATGTTGCTGTATTGTTTCTATATGTAACTGATCCTTTTGTGTGAGGTGTACAATAAAGAGTATTTGTATTGTATTGTTGTAATCATATTTGAAAACCTTGTAACTCACAAATTCAAAGAAAAGGAGTCATCTGTTCAAACAGTTTTGTCATTATGATGATTCTTTGACATGACAAAAAAGTACCTATTTATTTAAATCCTGCAATTTCTAATGCACTCATTTCAGGAATCTTTGAAACACCTACACCAGAAACTGTAAAAATTATCTCCAAGCCGTTACCAATGCAGATTATTTGTGATCAAGTCCGAGAGCCCGGTAATCTTGGTGCCATACTGAGAGTAGCTGTAGGCGCCGGCTGTGAAAAAGTTTTGTTAACAAAAGGTGAGTATTAAAAAAAAATTAAACAAGATTCTCAAGAAGAATCATGTGTGTATCTGGTTGAAAGTATATATTCAACAAGTAATTGTTGACCGAATAAGTTTTGAATATATGGCATTATATTATAAGGCATAACTACCAAGTCTGTAAACAAGACTATTGGCTTGGTTTGCTTGTTCTCTATAGATTTTTATTATGGGCTCCTGTAAGGATCTGTTGCACTCTACACTCAAGGTACCAGAAACCAACATTATTTCATTTCTGAATTATGTAAAAATGGGTACTTGTTGAAATTTTTTTTGGTGAACGTATTTGTATTGAAATGTTATTGGATATTGAACCTTCTTGTTTGAATGGTAAAGTAGCATTTTAAAGGAATTGCTTTTGAGCCATTTGTTCAACTGAAATGATTTTAAGTATAATAAATTATTGAACTTATGAAAACTGCTACTTGTAAGAAAAAAATTGTCAAGTTACTAATTTTTTTTTATTTTCAGGTTGTGTTGACGTCTGGGACCCTAAAGTAATTAGAAGTGGAGCTGGAGCTCACTTCCGATTACCAATCCACACCTCCATAGATTGGGAAGAAATGCCCAAACAACTGTTTGAACACACATCAATAGTTATTGCTGACAGTAATGCACAGTTCGATCTAGATATTGATGTACAAAACAATGGCGATGCGACCGACAGCTTGGTTATACCAGTCTCTCCTTATTACGGAGTTGATTATACGTCATTGAGTCATGTAACTCTGATAATTGGTGGTGAGACTGAGGGTATAAGCGAGGACAGCTACAGGTAACTTTAATAAGCATACATTATTTACAGAATTAATTTTTCTAATTGTTTTTTGGGTTGTTTAAATATTGAGACAAAGGTGAATATCCCGCGAACTTTTAGGTTCCCAATTCCAAAATTGCTTAACAGCCTCCCCCCCCCTTTCTTCCCCTATTTAGATTCTTTCTTGACCCCATATATATAGATATATGTAGGTGTTTTTGATGATGATTTGGCCTCTGACACAGATGTGACTGTACCTCCTCAACCTTGTATCTCCCGGGAAACTTAGTATACCCTTTCAGATGTAGGGGCAAAGCCTTCTAGTTCATATTAATTATTATATTTTCTTTCTGTCACAGATTAGCAGCAGCTCGTAACGGCTTGCGACTCAATATCCCCCTACAAAAAGGAGTCGACAGTTTGAACACGGGCATGGCAGCGGCGGTCATTGCGTTTGAGATAAGAAAGCAATTCCTGCAACTCTTCAACCAAACGAAAAAGAACAAACAGGCTGTGCAAGTAACTTAAACTATTCATGTGTAGATTTTTAGTTAGTATCAGTAAAGTGGTAAAGATAACCTACTGATTTTATTTTATTATTTAAGTACCCGAGAGAAATGAAGAATGAAAGGGGTCTGAACAAAGTCTCAGCGGATGGGTAGCACACACGGCATGTGTCAGCCAAGTTCATAAAGCAAAAGCGACACGCTGGTCGTGGATTATTTCAAAAAGTGTTATTTCTTGCTGAAACAAAGCAATTGACACCTAATATGCTGATGCTGACATGGAATTCTAAAGGCAAGGATTTATTTTATTGGCTCTTACACAATCTACGCCATCTTTTGATCGCTAAGCCAAGTTCTAAGTCGTCCAATCCACGTTATTCAAGTTTCCTTTCCCACTCCGCGCGCTGTTTTGTTAGTCGTTGGTCAGATGGCGTTGGACACATGGTTTAGACGCGTTTGTTTTTTATGATGCCCTAGAAAATATTAATTCAATAGGAAACAATGCCTTCCCTAATGTAAAAAAATAACTACAAACTTATTTTGAATATTCCAGTATCCGTACCAGTATCCAATCCAGGTAATGATTAGTAATGAATGACGTAAAGGAATCATAGCGCTGGTACCGGCGGCCCGATCGCGTGGGCGTTAATCGAACGTGGCGGTTAAAGTTAAATTCAGAAAATCGAACGATTTGTACCACAAAATTCTGGTATTTTCCAATAGTCGAAGAAAAATGAAGTACCTAGGCGATGGAGCGTTATCAGTGCTCGTCCGCTATTCTGTATTTTGCCTCTCATTTTCGTCTTTTGTGTTGTTTTGTGTGTGCTCTAATTGCAGGTGGTACAGTCAAGGGCACCAATATGTATACACTTTTTCACCTTATTCCGATGAAATAACGTCCAAAAGTGTATACATATTTATGCCCTTGACTGTACCATACAAACATTTAATCGTCTCTAAAAACTGTTCCGAATGGAATGAAAAATAATAGTCATCATGCTTATTCGCGTGCATTAATGAGTGAGGAAAATGTACTGAAAACCGAAAGACATCATGCGACAGCGATGATCCGAATTTTGTACACGTTTGCAAAATGTATCATGTACAATGAGGTACCTAGTCAATGTGTTTATTACTGATGGATGAATATTTATATGCCCAATTACTTAATTGTCCATAATTTGCGTTTTGCCCTTGCTGTCCAGTGTTCATTAATTTGGGTAGGTAGCCGGCTGGGGCTTTGGACTATCAATATCACAGCCCACTTCTCCTCGCCCCTTTTATTACAAGTCAGTAGCTTAATTGCCCCCCTTGCCCTAGTAATTATAAACGTCAAGAATTTACAGTCACTATAATTAGGCTTCTCATTGAAATGCGAGCGAGTGAAAACCTCATTACAAGCTTGGATTCCTCCAAATGCGCTCGAAACCGCTTTCTATTAGGTTCCGATTCAGGGAAAGCTCTAAGTGAAATAATGGGAAATATTTTCAAAGCGCGTTGGAGTCAGGATGTTGCAGATGTCTGAACTCTGAACCCGCATTGGCACTGGCGAAATATCTCCTCATTTATTTTGGCATCCACACCGGCAAAATCAGTAAAAATTTAAGGGTGAGATTCAACTTTTTTTTTACATTGTTAAGAACTTAATTATGCCTACATTTTGATTCCATTGTGTAATGAAAATTCTTCTTCTTTACGTGCCATCTCCATCCCGGATGTCGGCGACTATTTGCCTATATGTCGACCTATTTGTAGTCATGCGAATTAATTTTTCCGCGTTGTGAGCCTCCACAACCAGTCTCTCACATTCTTTGTACAAGATGTTGTTCTTCAACCACGACGACTTTTGCTTTTCTAAATTTTGACAAAAAATCACTTGCGTTTTGCGAGGTATACACCTCAGCAAAGCCACTAGTAGGTACCGTATTCGGCGACTAACGACGACTGATTTGTCGGCGCGGAGTCGATACGGTATATGATATGAGAAAAGGAAACTGTCGAGTCACTGCGCAAGTGTAATGTTGTCAATATCCCGTCAAGTTATGAAATGTTTGCGACAATGTTGAGACACCAATAAGTTCGTATAACTTTCCGTTTGCCTGACGCCAACTCGGAGTAAAATACTGCTTTAGGCAGTCTTGATGATGGCATCCGCACGACGTGCCCACACCAGCGCAATTGGCCCTTCATGAGGAGACATTCCATGCCAACCATGCCAGTCCGGCGCAAAACCTCCGAGTTCGGAATCCCGCCGCGCCAAGTCTTAGCTTTTTAGGGTTCCGTACCCAAAGGGTAAAAGGGACCCTATTACTAAGACTCTGCTGTCCGTCCCTCTGTCCGATTGTCACCAGGCTGTATATCTCATGAACCGTGATAGTTAGACAGTTGAAATTCTCACATATGATGTACTAGTTTTATCCCACGACTTCGTCCGCGTGGAACTCGTTTATCGCGATAGAATTTCATTGCTATTTTTTATATCAGGCGCTTACCTAGTTATCGCTCTTCCATACAAACTTCCACTCCCTTAAGGGATGAGTTCCGGGAAGTATCCTATGTCCTTCCCCGGGATTCAAACTATCTCTATGCCAAATTTAATCTAAACCGGTTCAGCGGTTTAAACGTGAAGAGGTAACAGGTACACATGCACACACATCAGGCAGGCAGGGACAGGTTGTCTGGAAGAGATCGCTCATTAGCGATAAGACCGCCTGTTGTTTGCCTCTACTCATTGTCATTATGTACTGTTATGTGTTACTTTTGTTGAGGTTATGCAATAAAGAGTATTTGTAAGTATTGTAACAGACAGACAGACACACTTTCGCATTTATAATATTAGTATGGATTTCTGTTGCCGCTATAACAATAAATACAAAAAACAGAAAACAAATTTTAGGGGGGCTCCCATACAACTGACATGATTTTTTTCCCGTTTTTAAAGATAGTGGTACGGAACCCTTCGTGCGCGAGTCTGACTGGTACTTGGCCGGTTTTTTTTATTGCGAATCGGCATTTGCTTATGTCATGTGACTGTGACATGCCATTTAATCTGCTTCCGCGACGATACTTGGATCACGTCCCAACATTTTGAACTGGGTTAATTGTCTGAAATTGTCCTTCATTTGTCGTATTAAATAGTATGCATGCTCGCACTCCTTAGCTCCTCAGCGTACAGGCTGATGTGCCAGACACATTATCCCGTCTGTGTCATTGTACAAGCATGTATTTACTATATGAACACATGGAACGTCCTTGCTCCTAATTAATTCCCTTGTGGGCAATTCTTGGCCAAGTCTGCTGGCGCCAACACTGTATCTTAGTTTCAAATGGCGTCGTAGAATCGCCTGTAATATCAGTATATGAGATGTATTCGACAAAATTCATTGAATTGGAATTGATTTTACATTTGTCCCAGGCACTCGGTAGGGGGTGCCTTTCCATCAGAGCTATGCTATGCTACGTTGCTATCATCATCATCATCATCATCATTGGCCACAGCATCTATTTAGATGATTGTTGCAGCGACAGTCTAGTCTAGTTAGAAGAGGAGGTCTGTGCGCCGTCGGAGATTGGAGGTGCGGCGCACCTTTTCCTGTGGCTGTAAAGTCTAATCGCAGCTCGGCACTTCCTGCCACAAAGATCGCAGGACGCTATACGTTGCTATAGATGCGTTTGAAATCCACCAATTCGTTGGTTTACATAGCATAGCACTGGTGGAAACGAGTTCAGCTGAGCTATGTTTTTTTATATGGAAAGATGCGTGATGCTGTGGATGCTTGCTATGGATGCGTGCTGTGGATGCGTGCTATGGATGCGTGCTGTGGATGCGTGCTATGGATGCGTGCTGAGGATGCGTGCTATGGATGCGTGCTGTGGATGCGTGCTATGGATGCGTGCTGAGGATGCGTGCTATGGATGCGTGCTGTGGATGCGTGCTATGGATGCGTGCGCCGACGTAAGCTACTCTCCCCTCACCACGCTGCCAGTCCCCGCGCCCCCTGTTGATACATCGCATAGCTCGCGGCTGCGCATCTTCGCACAGCTATGAAGCTTATCATTAGTGGAACAGTGGAAACGGTCACATAGTTTTGTAGCTATCGCATCCTCGCAGCATAGCTGCATAGCATAGCTCTAATGGAAAGGCAGCCTTAGGCGAAGTGGCGAGTGAAAATATAAAGGAAATTCCGATTCGATATTTAGTCGTAATAGATCCCTAGTTTGTGGTTATCGATGTCCATGCTCCGATTGTCCGAACATAGCAAAGCTTTTACAAGTCTGAAAGCTTTGTAATCTATTTTTGCTAAGGTTTTATAATTGGATAAAATTGTCTTTATGATTAGTATCAATGGGCATTTAAACTGTTAGCTTTGTGACAAGCCGTAGGTACCTATATGCGCTAATAGTATAGGCAAGTATAGGTCAGTTGTGTGATGACTACTAACCAACGTTAAAGGCAAGGCCTGTTCATGAATCGACGAGAATATTGAAGTTTGAGCTTCCAATGTGAAGAAATAAGGTAGAATACTACACAAAAAATACTGAAGACTGGAAAAGGAAAAAGTACCTAACACAATAACCGAACAAATTATTGAAAAATGCTTTGGTAAACCTGTAAAAAAATCTAAATAAGTATCATCGTAAAAATAAACTTTCATGCTGATTATTTCAACGACGTGTCAACGACTGTGATATGTGTTTTTTTGTACAAAAAGGATAACTTTTTTTATTGTTCTAACACAATAACCGGATAGATTTTTGATAAGTGATCAAGTATTTCTAAAATCTATCAAAATTTACTAAATATTTACGAAACTACACGCGGAGTTCCGTTGAGAGCGGGATGGTTAATTGTAAACTCACGCGTGTTAGAGCGGGACATTTGCCAGGCAATGGTATACCTATGCCATCTTCATTGCAGACCGTGAACATTTCATTCCTCTGTGTAAACTGGATAAAATTAGTGTTGACAGGACATACACAGGACTTTAGTGTTTTCGATCTAAAGTTAAGGTGTGCTTGGCCGTTTCAGTCGTAGCCAAGTCATCAAACACGCTTTAAAGCTTTTACTACTTACTTACGTTGTCATGAAACGTCCCGACGACGTGATTTTCCTGCTTGCTCTTGTGGTTGCATCTATAAGCGGCGGTCGGTAGCTCTAGTACCTACCTATAAGTTTTTTCGAAACATTAACTAATTCGAACGCGTTTGCGTTTTGTCTCAAAATGTATGAAAGTGGTATGAAAATGTGAACAGCGCCTCTGGTGGTCACTAGTGGAAACTAAAACAGCGAGTATAACATTTGTTGCTAACTGATGAACGCGCGTATTTCAAACTCGGTGAGAGCGTTTTTTGACAACATTTTGAGACAAAACGCAAACGCGTTCGAATTACCTAGTTAATGTTTCGAAAAAACTTATAGGTACTTGATCTACGGTAATTTGATATTGTATATTTACGTACTATAAAACTACTGTTAAAGAGCTAAGCTAACTCAGATTGAAGATTAATTTTCAACCTAAACGTCACAGATTGCTATAACCTGTATAATTTACGCTGATTGTGGGCTTGGAACACTTTCTTTTAACAGCGATAGATATAACTTACTCATAAAATAGCGTCCGGCATCGACTAGTTATTGCAGGTTATTGTGTCCAATCAATATGACTGTCCCGTGATACAAGGGTTACATCAAGTACTACTATTGATTAGGCTCGGTTTTATATAAAGATATTATCCTGCCAGAGTAAAATGCATGGCACGTTCATTTGTTTCTTGCCCATTTTTGCATAGAACTTGTGTAGGTATGTGTATCGGATAGTACTCTATAGATAAAAAAACAGATATCTAAGTATAGGCACCTTTCTTTCACTTGCTATCACACGGTTCTATCGTAATTTGTATATATATTTTTATACAACGACGGTTGTAAACAAGCGTGCGGTCCACGTGATGGTATGTAAGAGGACACCGCAGCCTCGACACCCGCAATTCCAAAGGAGTCACGTGCGCATTGCCGACCCTTTATAAAATTAGAAGATTCACTGTGTTGACAGCAAAAGAGCCCGTGTACCTGACGTGTACGTTACTGTTTTGACCTATTTATATATGAATAATAAAGCATCTTTAACTCGAGGGAAATATCTACCTACGAAACCGCACGCCGAAAACTCTTCCCTAATTCAATTTGCGTTTGGAACGCCGAAAAGTTAGATAGGTTCATGCTGATTTATGTTGATACCTGCCGATTGTTTACCTTCCCTGCAATTTAGATGTCGCGCCCACTTCTGAAGAAACGGTTAAGTAGTCGCTCAAAGGTCAATCTTACAATAATTGGCTCACATTTCTTTTCATATCTAGTTCTGGTGAGGTCGACGGTCGAACTGCACAACTCAGTTCGAAGATATGTAAACATTTGTCGCCTTCATTACAACGGAATAAGGTTCAAATGTGTAAACATATCTTTGATGTTGACCGTAACTACTACTCGGGGGATTGAAAGTAGCTGACATATTGTCTGCAGACGTTTTAAGATAGCGTCTGTATCGATCGATTGCTACTTTCAAGTTTCAATGTTATAGTCATTGGTTTATTGAATAAAATATCCGATTGTTGCATTCGAGTTGAATTACTAGTACCGGATGAATTTACTTGGCACAGATGTAATATAGGTACGTAAATATAAGTTAATTTAGCCCGGTAGCCATCCGCCACCCCCTGGCGGGTAGGAACGGGGGAGCTTTGAAAGTCCCATTTTTCGGTTTTTCATAAAAAACTCATAAACGGTGACCCATAGGGAAAACATTCTTAGGCATAAGTAATCTAAATAAAATTATCTACATAAAATGTTCTATACACTTTGTCGCTAGCATTAATATTTAATGAGATTTTAAAGGGGGAATGTAAAATTATATGAAAATTTAAGTGGCTATTAATTCCTTTGTTTTTCAATATTTTTAAAAGCATAAAATGCTTTTATTATGCACTCAATGAGCTCTATTTATTGATACCCCACTCGATGGGGTGGGTCAAATTTCTTTTTCGCGCCCATTTCTCTTAAAAACCGGCAAAATTATTTTTGAAAAAAATATATAGCCTTGGGTCAACAAGATGCTTAAATGGTGAAAATTTGAAGGTATATTTTATATCAGGCGCTTACCAAGCTATCGCTCTTCCATAAAAACTTCCACTACCTTAAGGGATGATTTCCGGGATAAAAAGTATCCTATGCCCTTCTCCGGGCCTCAAACTATCTCCACGACTTTCATCCAAATTATCGGTGTAGCGGTTTAGCCGAAGTGGCAAGAGGAACAGTCCTCTTGCCACTTCGGCTAAACTCGTCTCTCATACAACCCCGGGGTTTTAATTCACCCGAACGAGGCTGATATCGCCGGACAGTGACAGCATCCTTAATCGATTTCGGCACTTACAAGCGAACTCTATGTTATCAATCACATAGCATAGTATAGTTAAGCCTTATGTTTGACATTGGTAGACATCTGTGCACCGGATCGGGTTAGGCGGTAGTTACACTGATGCGGTTTCCATACGGTTTCTGCAGTGCGATCGGGACAGTGCTTATATGCGTATCTATAGCGATGCCGCACCGCACCGTCGTGCCAATCGCCTTAAGGGGAGGTATCCCCAATGCAAATGTCCCGCTCTAACACGCGTGAGTTTGCAATTAAGCATCCCGCTCTCTACGGAAGCTCTGCGGGTAGTTTTCGTAAATATTTAGCTATAGTCATTAAGCCAATCATTTTATCAAAGCAAACCCTGCGAATTTGTCTATAACTATTTAGGATCTTTAATTGAGTACATAAATTAAATGTAAAATATCAGCAATATAGCCGTAATATCGAAAAAACATTTCAAAAATGGAATGCGATTCTTTTCTATCGAGTGAAATTCATCAGGTCATGTAACTCACTGCGATTTTGACTAGACAAGATCCTTATGTATCACATATATTTTTTAGAATTTAAGACACTATATTCTATGATGAGAGCATGTTGACAACAACATTTTCTTGTGTGAAACCTAAGTCTCCAGTTATAGGCTTATCGAGTCGTTTCTCACTATGTTCAATAGGACTGGAGGGACCTATCAATCGGTAGCTGGGGTTGCACTAATTGTTCATAGTAAGTGGGGCCTCCATAGTAACCGCCTTTTGGTTTTTCAGAACCAGCGTACGGTAGGCAGGGTAGGTGTAAAGCTCTTCTTGCAAGCGAACTGTTCAAGTAGGTATTTGGTTTTCTGTTACAAAATTCAACAAGTAGTAGTAGTAGTAAAACTCTTTATTGTACACAATAAAACACATGAAAAAAAAAATACAATAGGAAATGGCATGTACAAAGGCGAACTTATCCCTTTAAGGGATCTCTTCCAGCTCGAAGTAATGTCCATTCGATAACATTCATTATTTTTTTTATAATATACCTATTGTATTTTACAAGTCAACAAACCTAAAACATAGTGCTTTTCTCGTCTGCGGAAGACATAGCGTGTCTTACTTAGGGGGCGTAGTTTACAGAATTGAGGCACCCCCTTAATTTTGTTTGTCTATATTCCCATATCTTATTCAGGCAGCAGTGCATTATTTGTATCTAAGTACATATTTTATTTTGTTTGTCTCTAAAGATATTCATGGAGTGCAGTTCGTATCGCGATCGACCGCTCCGCTATCTTCGTGACGGTAGCCTTGTATAGTTTAGACTTCCGAATAATAATAATGTTATTGTTACGCCTGTCAGGGACAAAAGTCATAATATACCTAATAGTCGTGGGGTGTGTCGATTTATATAGGACTCACTTATCGAGCTACGATTGCATTTCGTGCTAAGTGTAGTTCATATGTTAGAGTCTTATCACACTAGCGACTTGCGAGCGTCTTGGAAGCGAGGCGAGCGCGCAGCGAGGTCGCCGCGAGCGCGTAGCGAAATCGCTGCGTACTCGCGGAAAAATCTCTATACTCGAGATGCGGCGACTTCGCTGTGCGCTCGCGGCGAGCTCGTTGCGCATTCGCGGCGAGCTAGCTGCGCGCTCGCAAGTCGCTAGTGTGATAAGCTGATAAAGCTCTTTAGCTGCAGCCCGGCTACGACATTGTGCGAATAGCGGCGCGGCAAGCGTTTTATCTGTTCATTGCGCGGTCGAGACACGGAACTCACTGCGGTTTGTTGGGATCACTCGCAATGTATTAGGAAAACCGCTGCCGGCTCCGCTCGAATTCGTGGCCGAGCCGTAACGTGTTGACGTCAGAGGGCCGTCGGAGGCCGCGGCGCGCCGCCGCCTGCGGCTCGGGACCTGCTATCTCACGGTTTCATTCAGAACCGGTCATTTCATAAAGATTAATTGTCAACAAACATTTAAGTATTTGTATCCATAGCACTTCACAGTTCACACACAAATGTAGATAATTATTATACTTTTTGTTAACCTTAAAGAAGCTCATAAAATTGGATAATCCATTAAGTTATAAAACATTTATCTGACAAGCACTGTGGATGCTCGAGCTCGAAATCATATTTTGATAGGTACGAATAAAAATCTTTCCTCCTCCCATCAATAATCCATCAATCACAACAGCCAATTTTTCAGCCTATCGATAAGGACAGACAAAATCGACAGGGTTGTTGGCATACAGGCAATAAGTACAGAACAGGCGTGCACGCGTACAGGGTGACTCCAATTTTATTTATACTTGCGCACTCAGACCTGAATGCATAAAAGTTTGAATAAACGAATGTGGTGGAATCGTAAAATAGAGAGCAACGAGAAGCCGAGAAGCCACGAAGCTCCGGCTTCGGCGTAAAAGCTCAAAGAGCTTCGCCGTCGCAAGCTTTCTAGAAAAGTTATAAATTGCATACTGCGATGTGACCACGTTGTAAAACCCGTACTTGTCAAGGTATCGGCTATCGTAATTTTATAATACAAGGGCAGGTAAAGTTATGCAGAAAGCTTGTACCCGTCGCCGTAACGAAAATAGCCAAGGGGCTTTCCTATGAAGGTCTATAATGCCTTTCATAAAACGTGTCCTATCTCAATCGTAGAGAAGGAATTAGGGGATTTTTCAAAGAAGAATTCGCAGTACCTAGTTAAGGATGTGAGTTGTGGGAAGGAGGCGTCGTCGGTCAATACCGAGGTGGTGCGGTGCGGGCGAGGCGCAGGCGTGCCCCCGCGCCCCGCGCGCCCTTGCCGGCCTACTCACGCAACTCGCGAGTCGGCCGCCGTGCGCTGCGATCGCGCGCGAGACCTTTCCTCTCCGCTCCAAACATGTGTGATGTTTTCATCACAGGGAACAACTGTCAACTTACTCTCGGGTACCACTAATCGCGTTATGAATGAATAACAACCCCGTACGAGGCTGACGAGAGCCACTCGGTTCGGTTTCGTGAACTTTAAGACAGCTTTCGCCGAGTGTCTAGTTTTTCTCGTGGTCGCTGACATTGCGGCGTGCGGATCCCGCAGTGTGCGAGTGTGTGGTTAATTGGCGAACGTAATCGCGGACCAGCTGAGTCGCGTAAACATTGGCTTTACCTTTGACCTGACGTTTCGAGGCGATGGCTCCTGAACAAACAATTCCGGCCTAAACTATCACTGAAGGATTCCATCATGCGTCGTCTAGTTTTGTTCCTACTGACAGGTAAGGATCGCATGATATGACCACTAATTGTCAGTCGTAATGTAGATCTATTGCAGCTGATTTGCGCTGCCTATTAGCCGTTTATTTTCAAACATTCCGTAACTAGCTTAAACTTGTTTCTAAATAACCTGTACCTAGCAGGTGACTTATTCCTTACTATACGGAGTTCCTCTTCCGGGGTTAATACCTAAATCCTTAATTTTCTTTACTTGAGTTTGCAGAATGTCATTTATTGGCATGATTTCATCATTTAATCTTGTAATATTTTGGTTTAGCATGTATACTTTATGTGTAGGTTTAGATTAGGTAATTATGTAGGTACAACCAATAATTTGAGCTTGTTGCATGTTGATAAGCTGAGCAGTTCTTCTAAGAGGTCCGAGACAAAATTTACATTTAATGTAAGAATGTAGAATGATTTCACCTTTTAATTTTTGGGCTTCAAACGCGATGTTTTGTATCCATGTAAGTAGGTATTTCAAGAATTCCCTCATAATAGTACATTACTTAACAAGGGCGGTAAAACAAAGAATGTCTCAGATCGCAGGTATTTGACGCCCGAGCCGAAGGCAAGGGCGGTAAATATGCGATCTGAGGCTTTCTTTATTACCGCCCGTGTTAAGTACAACATTTTATGTCACCCCCTGGCCAGGATGTGGGATTTCCGCGCGCGGAGCGTGCGGTTATTGCCGCTTTATGGCCAGGTGTGACATAAATATGCTTATTTTGGATTCCCTTCAAATTCATCGTTTGGTTCGTTATTAGGTGAATACTTGGAAATTAAAACGTCATGTCATCATTCTCCACGGCCTTTTAATTCCTCATGAGAATAACTCTTATACCCTCCTTCCGTCCGGAGTCCGGACCCGGTCGCGGACAAAATGCGATCAAAGAAAAGAGCAGTTTTTTGCATGCGCTTGCGTTGTATTGAGAACAATTGTTTGCGGTTGTAGCCGTGTAGAGCAAGGTACAATAAAATTTTAAAACCAAAATATGTACAGGCAAGGGCATAAATATGTATACATTTTTGGACCTTATTTCAATGGACTAAGGTGAAAAAGTGTATACCTACATATTGGTGCCCTTGACTGTACGACAGCCTGATTTGGAATAACTCATATAATATCATGACACTTCCATTTAAAAATGCTCTAGTATTTATACATTTTATAATTACCATCTCTAATAACGGTTTAATGTGTATAATATACATAAATGACGAAAAGTATCATTTCATTCGAAAGTCCAAATGCCAAAACAGCAGCCTGTTTAGTGCTGCGAATATTTATTTATTGACTGATTACTATAGAAATTATTTATTGGTAGATGCTTTGTTGAAACGGCATCTATTGTTGCATGGACATCTGCTGGCATGGTCACCGGCAATTGGTCGCGGTGTTTTCGTCACAGTCACTCATCATAGCCTATCTACCTATTCATAAAACGTTTTGTTTCGATTGGGAGCACAGCTAGTGTGAATTGACACCGAGATCCGTAGCATCTCTACGTACTCTTGGAGAAGATTTATACTGGTCCGTCTCTGTGCGAAGCAGTTCGTGTGCAATGTGAATATAGCACAGGTTAACGCAGCATCAAATCGATAAATAAATCAATCAATAAATCAAGCCATAAATGTACACCATTTACCTCAAAGAACTGTTGCGTCGGCGTGTTGTGGTCAAATTCGATTCCTATTTTATGACACATAAATCTAAAATTTACGGTAGGTACTACCTTATGTTACGGACCATAATACGTTGACCACGTATGTAGGTGCAATAATGAGTACCTACCTAAAATACTTCATTCAACATTATGCCGCTAGAAATAAATAATATATGTCCCAACTTGCATGCAATAGATAACCCAATTAAATTCAGATCAAGCTTTAAATGACTTCCAGAAAACAACTTGTGAGTACGTATACTGTTGGTATGGTTTACAGGAAACATAAAATCTGAAATAGGAATGATTGGTACCGATTTGATATAACTTTTACTCGGTTCTAGGTATTTCCAACGATAACCGATGGCTAGGAACGAATAAAAACAAAATTTGGTTTTCAATTAAAATGGCTCTGCCCAGCTTTGATTGTAAAAGGGTTCAATAGACAAAATATATGAACGGACGTGAATTCTGTCGGCTTTCGTTAAAACTTAGAATTCTGTTATAGGTATTATCGACACTTAATTGCTTGCTTCTATACCTAGGAGGGAATGCAATCTCGATCTCGCGAGATCTCGCGCTAATTTTCGAGATTCAATCTCGTTGGTAAGAAACCTCGACTTCCGATATCTCGGTCGAGATTATCGACTAATAATTTCGAGATCTCGAACGAGATTACAAGACTGATTTTATTGTTGATCGCTACTTGGAACAAACTCTAAACGATGATAAGGGCGCAGCGTGCAGCAAAGTTGTTTGCCCGTTGTTTGGTGCGGCGCGGTTAGCGTAACTACCTACAATTATTTACATGATATTTACTTGCTTACCCTACATTTTTTTTATCAAACTTTGATTTTTGTTTAAGTATTCTAATAATGTAGCTTTTTTGAATACCGTACTACCCTGAGTAGGGACTGTCCATTGCATTAACGTATCATTATAGAAAAAGCGTGTATTTATAAAAATATGTTGAATCTCGATATCGACAGGATTAAACGAGATCTCATCTGTTTTTCTGACGAGATCTCGAATTCCAAATCTCGACCTCGGATTTCTTACGCGAGATCTCGAATCGCCAATCTTGGTGCGAGATTGCATGCATTCCCTAAACGTAACGTCTTCGTAAAGAGAAAATTCTAGTGACGTAATTTATTGGACTAGCATTTGATGACTGACTGGATAATGTCCACAGTTTAATAACGGATCGTCATCTCATCTGGGGAATTGAATTACGAAATTAAGTTTCAGGCTAATAGGGTATTAATACGTACGGATTTGTTTTGTGATACAGTGAGTGAATCATATCTATTAGGCGTTCTCGATTATTGCACTAAACTGTATTGGATCACAGTAATCTCTATTTAAACGGATTAGCAATATGCAACCGTACCAATAACTACCATGTATATCTATATACATATAACGAATTGCGGTCTTTACATATAATCAACTTGTGGTCTGCAGAAGTATCTACTCGCATCAGACCATCTATAGTACCTATAGTATCCAAACAGGAATATCTTGAGAACACAACCAGTGAACTGGTGATGGGAACGCCACTAAAAACCAAGACTGGTATAATGCCGAACCTTTACATGACGTGGCAAAACACAATATTATATATCGGTACAATAACTTTGACGTGTTGACTAATATAATGCAGCCCATAACATGTGCGGCAGCTGCTTTAAGGCGCAGGGGTGGGCAAGGCATTCTCCATACAAACTCTGTGCACGTTTTATTCGTAGGTTTTGGCACTAACGAACGTAATATTTTTTTTGGATGTAAATATTAGATATGCGAAGAAAGTGATGTGGAAATTTTCAAATATTTAAAAACAATGAAAAATTAAAAATAATATAATTGAAAAAAAATATACATCACGACCAAAAATCATAACTTTAATAAAAGCAAACACAAACGAAGAAAATCCTGCACAAAATGTGTATGGAGAGAGCTTGCCCTACCCCTCCTCTTAAAGTGCTTTACTTTTTTAACGTAGGTAATAGCGGGCTACACTCCGCTAAATAATAAATAACGCAAAGATTCGGGCCAACAATTCAATACCTATCAAAAATTAAGGTTTTGCAGTTCATACTTTCATGTTTATATGTGTGTTATTTCAAATGTGTGATTCCGGTTAAGCATGAAAGTGAAAGATATACAATAATATACATATATTCTTTAAATGCCCATATCTCGTCTACAGTTTGTTACTATGAGTTTTAAAATGACCATAGAATGTTAGTTACATACGTACCTTAACAGATTTTTATTTGTGATTATACAAGTTAGATTTTCGGTATTTAGGATTTTTTGAACAGTTACTGAATAGATCACAGTTTTTCTTCAAACTTGACGCCGCCGTGGTCAGATTAGTAACTATTGATTAGGTACCCTTTACTTTGAAACCTCTTTACACTGCCCCATTTAGATCGCTCATTCTATAAATTACCTCTTCAAAAGTGGCATATTTCGGCAACAGAATGTTACCTACTTTGCCTTTAAATGTACCTATATCCATAACATGCGCCCATTTCGCTTCTTGGAAACAAAATATTATACAACTATTACAAAAGTTAACTTTAACATTTAGGCCAAATACATAAAATTTTACAAAGTGTTTCTTGTTTAAAATAACAAATAATATACCTAATGTATTTAACGTGCCGTCCGTATTTCATTAAGAAGAGTAAACATTTGAGATGTACGTACTCGTAACACTTATTTGAAAAGGTTTTTTGAGAAATCAGTTCGGCGACAGGTGTTCGATGCAGGTAGAAAACGTCCGTAATTGACCGACCCATCACTTCTTTTGTGATTCACTACAGGGTTTTCGAGTATTTCTATTGGTGTTTTTGTACCTATACAGTTACCAGGCGGGATACAAAACTTAATAAATAACTTTGCATAGGCTAGACTATAGCAAAATTTAAATAACTAGGATATACTTATAAGCTTACTTACTTACTTACTACGCTGGCTAGACGACCCAAAGAGGATCTTGGCCTCTGACACAAGAGAACGCCACTATTCCCTGTTGTGCGCCACCTCACGCCAGTTGGGTATACCGAGGCTGGCCAGGTCCTTGAGGGCTTCGTCATTCCAGCGGTATCTGGGACGACCAACCGGACGTTTTCCACTGGGCCGCCCTACATACGCCTTCTTCACTGCACGATCGTCCCCCATCCTCTCCAGGTGGCCAAGCCAGCGCAGTCGCGTCGCCTTGACTTCGCCAATTATGTTCGGCATGGCCATCAGCTCTTCAAGTTCGCTATTCTTCCTCCGCCTCTCTTTATACTTATAAGCTATGTTATTAATTTTATCTTACGATATATATACGATACGTATACGAGAGATAAGCAAGTGCCATTGCATTATAAATAACTATATTTATAAATAACGACGCCCCGCTTCTTTTTCGCATTTTTCTCTGAGAAAGGAGTTCCAACAAAACTTTTGTCCGCAGGCGTGGCCCAGTCCGTACCCCTAACAGAATTTGATAAATAAAAGTTTCACTACGGAACAATACAGTTCTTAAAGTTTTCGTCCAAGGGAGGAAACCTTCTCATGACGCCTTTGGATATAAAATTATTCAATAACCTTAACATTAGTGTAGGGTTTAAGTCTCTTGGTCTCTCTGAACATTTTGTTTGGTAAAAGATTTTATAGCAAACTTCACTTTTACAGTCATCAAATATTAATTGAGAGGATTGTTACGTGTCCAAGCACGACAGTTTTATCTTGTGTAGTTTAGGAGTGACTATGGCTACATTATTTCTCCATCATCAAGCCAGCTTGATAGTAGAGGTACCATAATTTGATTGTCAGCTGCTTTGTTTCCAAAAATGTACAAAATTCCAACTCGATTGAACTTGGGAAGTTAACCTGAATTCCAAGATTAGAGCTAAGTATACTACATTGGAACATCTAAGAGAGGAGGCCTGTGCCCAGCAGTGGGACGTATATAGGCTGATGATGATGATGATGATGATACTACATTGGATTATTGGAAGTTAAATAAAAGCTTGTAAAAAACCATTACGTTACGCTGTACTTAAAGTAAATTCCGAAGAGAAGACACTCGTTAAACTCATTTAATGAATCTAAGCTAACACGTCTAGTTCCCAACTCCTATAGATAGCCGAAGCGAAGATAAACTTCCTAAGCAAGCAAATATTTTTACTCGGACTTGGATTCGAAAAGTTTCCAAGGTACTCAGGTAATAAGTTACTCTTGCATAAAACTTTAAACTTTACTTGCATTACGGCTTCGAATCGTCTACTGTTGTAGAGGATTCTTTTCCGTACTTAAAATACTTAGCTAAATGTTTTTGCAGCAGCCGGATATGGATCGCACCTGGTTTCTGGTTCGACTTTTTTCTTCGTCTCCGTTTTGGTGTATTCGATATATGTAGTAATTTATTTTTAGTACATTCGGTGAGGATATTTTTGAATTCCTTTCAATTGTCTCAAGAGAATCGATGCTGTCCTGAACACTCTGGAAGTGTCTCATGAAATTCTATAGTCTCTTTAGAAACTTAGCGATAATGATATTTATTCATGCGATGCTGATATTATTTCTTCTTTCCATTTGCGTTTATGCTGTTCTTAAAATGAATATAAACCTTGACGATCTTTTTGTGAATTCTTGCAATTTTATTTGACGTTTTGTTCAGAAAATATCGTAATAGCATATTTTCGGAAAGAAAAAATAAATATCGAAGTAATCTATCTACTTACTTGTTAATCAATCTCAATGATATCATATCGTTCATATTTTTTAAGTAAGTACATACTTACTTATATTGCCTACTTATATTTTGTCATTTTAATGCCTTGTATCGGAACAACGAACAAAACTCGCTTGTTTGTTTTAACCTTTTTACCACAATCGATGTCTTCCTTGCGTGAATCGCAAATGTTCGCTTTCATTGTAGCTCATTTGGTTACCGTGGGCATACATAATGAGATGAGAAAACGGCTAAGTACAAGAAGTTAAACATTTAATGGATTAAACTGTTGCTATATCGATTGTATAATTTGGTTTGAATGAAGCGTCGCATTCCGCAGTTTATGTCTATTTCGGGGTGCTGACAGCGAACGCATAATCAAAACGGGTGCAAGCGATAAGTGGCCGGGCTTCTTTCATCTCGCGCATGTGTGTGTTTACGCGCCCGCGCCGGCGCGCCGCCGCACTGGCGCAGGCGTCTGCGCCGCTACAGATGCACTTGACACACAGGGGTCGTGCTCTCGTGGGATTGTTATTTATGTATCGTCTGATAACATACTTTTTTTTCGATTCTTGTTATGCTTGATTAGTTTCAAAGATAACTGTGACAGATGATACCCAAATTTATGCGAGCTCCTCAGCACAAAGGATACGTTAATAACTTAGATAGTAATTGAACGTCTATAAATTTAGTAACTTACTGTGAACGGAATCCAACTCTTGTCAATATCACATTTTGTAGCCAGAAGAAGCCAACAACCGCAATAATTGGAAAAAGAGGGGGGAGGCCTTTGCCCACCAGTGGGAGACGTTAGGCTCTATGTAATGTACCTAATATTAATAATAATAGTCACGTCTGGCGCCTAGGTTTCGCTTCAAGGTGTTGGTCTTCTCTTCAGTTAACGTTGCGCCATAGGTACGATGATGCCTGATCGTGTAAAAATAAACACTCATCGTGTCAATGAGGACTTTGAGGACTAACTTCAAAGAACGAGCACACTTTGTTATTTCTATTTCAGCATAATCCCACTAAAACATTAGATGTACCTAACGTTTAATATTCTGCCAAGAATTAAAGATTATAGTCCGTTCATAAGAAAAAGATTATTATAATTAGACCTCATTAAAAAATATGTATTTATGTATGTATGACACTTTATTGTATATAAGAAAAACACTTACAAAAAACAAAATTATAAAATAAAAGGTACAAAGGCGAACGGACGGACTGACGGGAGGCGAAAATATCGAATTGTCTTCAACTCTATCATTATATCTATATATCTATCTATATCATTCATACCCTTCATTTAGTAAAAAAATACTATTTTGCCCATAAAATGAAATTAGTCAATTAAATACGTAAGCATATTCTTATAAAAACTGATGTTTTCTGATGAATGTTTTCCATCATGTGTTTTTTAAATATGTACAAATTATTCTCCAGTGCCTAAATATTTTTCAAGTTATTCGTCAGATCCAAGATAAATTATCCTCCTACATTTGGTCAAATTCATAGTGTCAAAATTTAAACGTCAAAATAAATTATATTGGAAATTGCGAAATTAAATGTCTAGAGTGAATATTTCATTTCATTCTCGTAGAATGTAACAAAGAAAACGGAAAAACAAATGTTTTACAAAAAAAAATATCTTATTGTAGATATTTCCACTTTTATCTTTAAATTGGGTTTCGTTTGACAACGATGTTTATAAATCCGATAAACATTTTCTCGGTTGAAGCGAGAGAAAACTCATCGGGTACACAATAATAGATGTTTAAGTGGTCAAGTTATTTCCCCAGTGGCGGGACTGGGTCGACAAACTTGCTCAGCTAAGGACGACTAAGTATCCGCTCAAAGGAGAATTCGTCGGTGATTAAACAGCAGGCCACTATATACTAAGGGGTGCCTTAAAGAGCTCTTTTTCCATTCGGTTCCAGTTAAACCTCAAACAAATTTCCCTTCGGAACTCCATTGGGGATTGGTTTTAAAACTACTGGTTTTGGATTAGGGGGGCAGCTATGTGTGTATCCCTCACTATCATTACGATGACGTTATTATACGACCTTGCCGTGTTTGTTTTTCGTTTTCCAGTGAGCCTGAATAAAAACAAATTCTGAAATTTTCGGCAATGGTGGAATTCGATAATTGAAATATAATAAACGGGTCACTCACGTCACGTCTTTATCGTCGAATATCGCTCGACATGTTTCGGACAAATACGTGGCCCTTAATCATAAGGTGTAATCGCGTCGGCCATATGATATGTTGCATATGCCTGAGACTCACTCGAGTTTTCTATTTCAACTTCGATAATTCTTCAAATTGGAGATTTTACCCGTTTTCACAGTCTTTGCCTATATATCGATTTTACAATTGGTTATTACATAACTTGAAAGCTCACCGACGCGACTCATAAAGACAATACAACACTATTATCGTTTCCCGCGTGTTGGTATTTTGCTTAAACATTTCTCTTCCTGTTTGTACAATGCGACGCCTTATCTCATTGCGGCAGGTACCTACAGCTAATCTACTGGTTGGTACTGTTTACGAGTATATCAAATACTTAATTGCAATATTAATTTATTTTTTAATGCTCTCAAAGAAAGAATAAGGATAGAAGCAGAAAGAAAAAGTAATTCAAACGGTGAAATAATGACTAAGATAATAATATATATGTACTACTAATAATATATAGGTACCTACCTATACATATGCAAAGTTTGAATATTATTAGGCATGCGTGTTCCTTGATGTAGCTTTTTCGCTATACGAGCTATGTAGCCACTAACCTTCTCTTAATAACATAAATTAAGTGTAACAACGCAATCCTAAACACATAAACTTTATGTAACTAGTAACTACTATAATATGTATTTGGCCTTGTAGAAACTAGAAACGAGGGTTGCACTGCAAAAGATGGCACGTGCGTTCAGTGAAATGATAATGATAGAGTAGCCGGAGGGGAGGCATAATCAACTGAATAACTAATTCAAGTCATTGCGCTTTATTCTGTGTAAATAGCCCTTTCAAGCCACCCTTTGCCCTTCATTTGTAAGTTCATACTTGAGGGTTTATTTCAAGGACGTTTTTATAAAAATATTATGAAGTAATTGAACTTATTGTTGCCGGGGACACTTGAATTAATTTGAAAGGAGCTGTTGAAATGACCACGCCGGAGGGTAATACCAGAAGTTAATTTTAAAGTCGCATTGTTCGCTTTTAAAGGTTAATTGGTTTAAAGGTTAAAGGGCTGCCTTGTCCTAGTTATTGACATGTTGTGTAACAATTCGGTGGTGCTGGTTTATTATGTACGCAAAACCTAGGGGTTAATTTTTAAAAATAACTATTTTATGGGCGTTATATATCGAAAAACGTTAATAATTTAAAAAAATCGACTTGTAACAACACTGTATATTAGTTACTTCGTAACAGATGCGACAGTCACTTTTGTCTAGTTTTCAAATTTTCCGTCTTGGCGCCAGTATAGTGTAAATTTTGGTATCATACTTTATGCGAGTAACTGACAAGCTTGAGTAGCTTGACATAATAGTGCTGACACAATAATATAGTTTTCAAACATTTGATACTACTTTGAAATTTGGCATTGAGAGACGTCAAACAAAAGTCAGAACATTTTTTAAGGTGGCGTCCCCACTATGCGATACACCGATACCGGTTGTGACCGATATTGTATCGGTTAGTGGGAACCGGCCCTAATTAGTTTCAAGATGCTGCTGGAACGATAGTAGCGCCAGTTCTGCATACTCGGGAGTTAAAGCTGTCATACCACAGATATAGTATACAAGTAAGTGCCGTTCTTGGTGCCGTTTGACACATTTGACGTGGATATTATTGTTGCCATTTAAAAAGTTTTCAATAAATCTCAGTCTCAGCTTTCATTAGCCAGACTCTATTTTATGCATGAACTCATTCAAACACGCGGTTTCAACTCGCCCTGCACGTCATCAAACACCCAAATGAATCCTTTTGAATCTACGGTCAACCCAGCTCTGTGTTTCTCGTATCCGGAAAATCCCATTTCATATAACTTTGAGGCTCATAAAAACTTTACGGACGAAGTATGGCCAAATGTGCCATTCACGTCGTATGTGACCAAAAAATTCGTCAAGTATAATTAGGTCAGTAAAGAGGACGGAGGCTAGCAAGGGGGTGGGGAGGGTTCTACTCCGCGTTGCGTACGAATGGGTATATTGCCCGCTATTATTACAACACTACATTCCGCACTGGGAACTTTATGGAAATGCGACTCACGACCCCTTTGGCAAAAGAAACTTGGCCACGTTTTGCTTACTCATCTTATGGAACCCAGCAATATCAGACCTATAAGTAATAACCGTAGCTATACTTAGTTGTTTTCGTGCTTTTATTTTTATAAAATACGTATGTCTGCTTGAGAAAATAATGTCGGTTTTATGTTTGACAAAATGATGTCGCCTACTCTGTAACACATTTTAAAATCTTTTATATTCTCGTAAACTCCAACGGCGCCCCTCATCCGCTACAAATTTCGTTCAATAACAAAGTGTACTGCTTATTGTACGATAGCGCTAGGGACCGTAAGAACGGTAATAAAATTTGATTAGAGTTGATCATAAATCTTTTTTTTCATTATCTCTCGCGTGTCGCCGGCGACTGCGCGGCCGGGAGACAGCGCCCAAATCCCCCATGTTTTGACACACATACCCGCCGTATTTATGACACACAGCTCGGTTTTACTCAACTGACATGAGATTTATGAAGTCCACATGTGTGCTTAGGAGATTGAATTGCTTGACGCAATGTAAATCTATGTTTTGTAAGTAAAAACGTTGATACAAGTTAATTTAGGGTCGGTATTAAGTATTCAAATTCCCGGTTAAGGCTAGTCCGTCTTACTTTTAAAGTTTCGATGCGTCGAATAAAAAGGCATAAATCTTTTATATCTTTTACATTTGTAATCAATATTGTAAGTACCTATACCATTTGACTGCATTGAGCATTCAAGTCGCCTTTGCTATGCTACGAGCAAGAGGTAGATTCAGTTACGATATCCGTGTGAACTAAGTTCCGTTTATTGTTCTCTAAACGTGAACTCGAGCTCCGCTGTTTCTCTATAACCAGCCTATAGTGGTTATACTTAGTTAGAATGTGGCACCGTGACTCGTGAGTCATCTCCGGGGAGCCCTATTACAGTTAGTTTGCCGAATCACGCTCGCTTATTGCGGCCCTTGCGGCAATCAGTGACATAACGCAAAACTTTTGTTGAAAAATCTCCTTAACTGGTTTCCTAATTAATGACTGCATTATTGCGGTAATTACTTACACCTGAGTCGCTTACTCTTTAATATATATTTTATTTACCCGGGTCACTTAAGGCGATATATTGATTGAAAGAGACGCACGTATGTTTTTCGTTCACGACAAAACGGGATGCAACACTCTCCGGGAATGGCTTTTTTAGAAAAATCTCGATTTATTAAATTTTCTCTTGTCAATACCTAGATGAGGTAAAGTACCATCATATTAACTTAATCGTGTCTATAATAATGCGTTGTTTTAGTAGGCTGAGTAAAAAAAGGAAAATATAGACTCAACTTTGGATTTCTTTTCTATCGAGAAAATTTAAAGCAATTATGTTTCGGCTATTGTCAGTACCACAATCATATAGTCAAGAATTATATATCTGAGAATCAGTCCCTATTGTTTCCTCGACTGGGCAGAACAGCGTTTCAAAGTTTCTAAATTTCTCAGAGTAGCGCCTTAAATATTTATCGAATGAAAAGGACTTTCAACTGATATTAAATTAGGTACTACTGAATTCTTATTAGAGAAGAGATAAACTTATATATAAAAAAATATATGGAAAAGCTATTTCTCTTTCCAGCCAATAATTTGTCGCGCCTGCAATAAGCCGTTTATTAATGTTATGTCAGGCTCATAACAAGTTATCGCAGCAATCTGTCGCCCCCACCAACCCCCATTCCCGACTTCCTGTCTACCTAACTTAGTAAAATTAATGATTGTTTGACAGCCCGTCTTCTATTTGTTTCCATAAAAGTGGAAATATACTTTAGGCTCGGATAATATCGTTGCAGTGATTAGAGTGGCATGTCGCTGGTTCCGGCGGCAGGTCTGGCGGTTGTCGCCGGATGCGCCGGAACATGGAAAGCATTTTAAGCGGTGGTCCTAATACGGAGCGTCCATTGTTCCATTTTATTTTGAGCGCGACCTATCGATCCCCTAGATACCCATTACGAAATGAAAGATTTAATCGGACCGTCTCGTCTGCCGATTCCGCTCTAAATTAAACAACTTTTACTAAAATATGTAGTCGGTCATTATGTCAAATCTATAACATTAAGGTTTTATCTAGAACTTGTATAGCTCTGCATATGTATATATACGTATGTATTGTAAACCGTTTGCAGTGAAAGAAGCCACAGAACTTGAAGGTATACAGTATCTGAGTAGTTATTTAATTCTAGGTTGAAATATGACTCTAGATTATTTTACTGCCTGTTGTAGAATACATAGATACATACAATACTGTAAAAAAGTAAACTGTTTATAAGTATTCATTCATATTCTAGCTAGATTAGCCAGATAGGTACCAACAGTTCGTTCAATTCAATATTAAATGGCTAGAAAAGTTGCGTCATTTTTAACAAGAAATGCCAGAAAGGGATTCATCGCCATTATTTTGTCACTGGTATAAAGGGCGTGAACTTTACGGTTTTATTTGATAAAAAAAATTGAATCGAATCTAGAATTTTATTTTTAAATGTATTTGTATAATGTATTAAATTATTTACTAACTTTAACCGTAAACCATATGTAGTATACATACTAACAAAATTGGATCATTGTTATGTATGAATAAATTAATTTGTATTCAAAGTAAGTCCAATACTTTCCAGGAAATGTCAGCCATTGAAGTTACTACAGCGACAGACTCGCATTCTGTCAATTGTCATCAAAATGTAAAACACTCGTTTTTCTCGAAAATGTCCAGCGACCGTCGCAACTCGCAGTGAGCCGGCAAGCACGGGGGCGAAGTACGTCGGCATGTGCCCCACATTGTCGCGCCGCGTTTCGTTGGCGCCGCTCTCTGGGGGGATTATCCCCAAATTATCCCCCCTGATACATGTCACGTACGAGTTTTTACCCTACGAATGCTTGACATCATTTTTGTAGCATGTCGGTCCTTCGAATATGACATGCCGTCTGTGTGGATTAAGTACATTCTATTGATTGTCGCCATTGTCCGGCGGAGCGAATCAACCACTTTGCATTTGTATAAATGTTAATAGATATTTAAAAATGTTAACATTTGATACTACCGTCATTTCCACAACTAAAAAATCTATAGAACTGGATTGTTTATAGGCGACTGTGTTGGTAATCTCTTCCTACAGTAAAGCTGGAGTAAGGGTAAATATTTGTAGATTGAGAGAGAACGAACAATTGTTTATGAGCATTGTACTTATGAGCCTTTTTCTATGATAGTAAGTATATATATCGTCGCCTAGTATCCATATGGAGAGGACTCAGTAAATTGATTTGTGTTGATAATATTTTCCCCCAAAATGTTTGTATACTTATATCGTTACATACCCTACTTTTCATGTTTCTCTCGGCGCTTATAAATGATGGAGTAGATGCTCTGTTTGCCTTTTCTTGCTTCATATTCCGGAGAAGGTTAACTCGAACAAAAACGGCTATATCCTGATATTAAGTAATTCTGTGTGTAGGAAAGACATACGGTTGCATTATTGGGTTGGCTTTCATTACAGGAGCTTCGTAAGAAGCCGGTTCTTCAGTACATTTTATCTTCGTTCTTCGTGTACAATATTACTCCCAACATCACAAGATACGTAATCAGTAGGGAGAAAAACGGCAAGATAGATAATGTTTAGGACAAAGTAATTCCGCTGTTGGTGTTGCAATAATTCTGTGGCATATTCCGTACACTATAGACGTATCGAAATTTAGAAGAAAATACGTGGTTTTGGTTGGAATGATTCATTTCATTCTATACCACTCAATTGAAACAATAAATACTACGTTATTAATTATAATGTGGATATAAATTTTGTGTCGCTTAATATGCCTTTAACATAAGGCTGGTTTTCCATAGAGCTATGCTAGCTCTCTTGGAAAACCAGCCTAATACCTTTTAACACATTAGAAGCATAACAACTGCAGAATTTTTCCGTCTTGTAGCGGAAATTGCTTGTAAAGACATGCATATGTGTATAAAAAGGAGTTTACCTTGTAAGACTTATATATTATGCATGTAAATAATTTTGTTTTATCGTCGTCTTTCTTAGCTACTCTTTATAACGCTGTAAAGATTTTGTTTTTGATCTCATAACTTATAAAAACCTTAAAACATTCCGAAAACGGTGCCATTTTGTAATATAAGGGATGCCTGTTTCTCTATTAAAACCTTAGCTTTGATTTCAAAAACCAAAGCTCAGCGAAATACCTTAAGAATGCCTTTCTCCTGTCGGCCGTTGTTTTGTCTTTGCTCGAAATTACTTGGATTTCTTGGTCACTTATCCCATTTAGAGAATCTTTGAATTCCACTTCCGACGCGAATGGAATGCCAGCCGCGCAAAGCCCGGATAAGTTGAGTTTATCAGTGCTAATTTGCGTTGCACCGGAGTACCTAAAACGCCGTTTTGCAAAAACAGCGGCGCTCAAAGGCTTTAAAAATCCATCTGAATTTAATCATGGTCTGCAAGCCTCGTGTGTCTCAGCGGTAAAATACGACTCTCAGCCGCCGCTGCGTCTACCGGCTTTTATTGCATTACGTAGCGATGCAATTTTAACTCCATTAATCTTTTCATTGTTGTTTCGGCGCTTCATTCCCACATTCTGCTTTCCGCTTACCTAAATAATTCTAAGTCATATCAATTTTCACAATATTACTTTTATGAGGTCAAATTGTGTATTGTTTATGTCGGCCTATATCTACCACCTGTTTTTACTAAAGACCTACCAGACGTTTAGGATGGTACCATGGTTTGAAGAAACGATGATCTGCCAATTAAAGTTTTACAGTGTTTGCTCGCTATCGGTCACGTGGGAGTCCACTGGACGCCGATAAACTGCGCCATTCACAAGATTTATAATAGCGCTAAAGTTAACGAGTCGCCCACCATTCAAGACACGCACTGTTGCTAAACTTGTTTTTAGAAAAATATCTCCAACTTTTAGAAACAGCTGGCATTAAGAGCCCGTGAAAACTCGATGTTTCATCCAACTTTTCATGAAAATTTTGCACGTTTTGCTCGCTCCAGTGGATCAACGTTATTTCAAAGTATTATTCTGAAATGGCCGCCTGGAACTAATGACATCCAATGAAATTTAATTCCAATTTCATTAAGTTGTTGTAGTACATTTGAAAATACTAACATGCAGAAAAGAAATAACACAACGGGTACGGATTAATGTTTTGTTTATATATTTAATTTTTATTTCTCAATAAAAGATGATACCTACTAGGTTTTTATGTCATGAGCCCTCAAATGAGATCATGAGCATATAATATTTTTTTAGGCTAAATAGAAAATTGAGTAATACGGGAACACTAGAGCTAGTAAAACCAAAATTTTTCGGCATCCAAACCGCATCTACCTACCTACGGGTAGTAGTTAAAACTTTTGTGGCAAACAACAAGCTTGCACCTGCTTCAGTTCAGCGCTTAGGGCGTCAGTTCGGAACTTTTAAATCCTCGCGCGCTGCTGGATTGTAATCAGTAGCACGTCGTACTGAATATAAAATCCTTAAATTGCTTACCTTGATATTGCTAACAGTCGTTTATCGTCATTTTGCTTAATCTCTTTAACCGTCGTTAGAATTATAGCGGCGTGTCAATCGTGAATGAAAAGGTGTATTGAATATACTTAAATGCTCTAATTATCCCCCCCGCCGGTATTCCCAAACGCGACGTTTTGTTCATAAATTAGACCTCCCAGCTATAGACCACGAAATTATTTGAAGAAACAGCACCGCAGGGAAATCTACACTCACAAAATTAATGGACCTCAGTAATTTTTACACGAACTCCTCAAAGAATATAAAACGATTCATATTTTCTTTAATTATTCATTCCGACCTCAACGAAAGAATGTATATAAGTGAGTTTGTAAGTTTTTTGAGTCATGTATTTGGCATGAAACATGTTTGAGCTGTTTTATTTATTACAGATATGAAAATTATTAATATGTAATATGCGTTCCAGTATCAAAATATTTCATGCCTGAAAATGGGAAATATTGAATCAAGGTTCTTGTTTCCCTACGAATTCACAGGTGATTCCGTGTAATTAATCACGGAAGAATTATTCAGGAACTCAATTTATTTTCGTCATTTCGCACCTCATATGCATTTAATGTGTTATGCATTCGGTTCTAAGTGCAGGCGCTGAGCACAATAACACTATACAATGCGTTACCGGCAAACGGGCATTAAGTAATTGAAACTGCTATTAATATGTTCCATTAGCAATTATTTCCATGTATTAGCAAATCATAATTATGTGAATTAATAAAATTAAGCGCTTGGTTAGGTTAAAAAACTACGTTTCAACACTCAACTTAAATATAAGCCCGCTTGCCGGTAACACACTCTATAGGAACGTGAAAATGTCGAATTAGATTGACCTTCAGAGGCTTGGACTTCATTATGCAGAACCATTAATCGCTTCGAATGCAAAGAAAGCAGAGTTGCGCGTGCCCCAAAATTAAACAGTTCCTTTTGTTGGTAAAACGCCGGACGATTAAAGCGATGGCGGCTTTCATTGTGGTTGTTGCATACGAATGTTTGCTGCAGGGCCGACTAACAATCCTTGTTCAAAGACGGTCTCAAATCTCCTTTGTTACCACTGTGTCTTTAAGCCAAATTGGGCTACTTACGTCACGCTTTATGCAGCGGGGCCTGTGACCCATTTCAAATCAAGTGCCCAACATGGCTAAAACAATTTTAAAAAGAAAACTTCCGTGAGTCTCAGGGCTCCGCTTCATCTTCGACAAAAATGCTTTCGTATGTCCGGCGGATATCCGGTTGTTCTCCTCTACAGGTCGCATTTCGCAACCGATTCTCTTGAAATTTTGTGAGGTTCGCTAGTTATATATATTTTTATAATCGAGTCAGTTTTTGGAAATTTAAAAAATAACACTCGCTGGGTCTGCAGACACACTACACATACAGATACAGAGCCACTAGTTTTATATAATGAACTATTTCAATTCCCTTTAGTTACATATAAAACGTACGTTACGTTTTCATTAGCGAGTTCATGAACATGCATGTTCGACATCAGTCCATCAAATGTGGACGTATAAGCCCAGTAGAGTGTGAAATTGTTGCCCTCATCAGTTACAGTTGACGAGCAATTATGTGATTCAATAAAATATTCGGTTGTACCAAACCTACATTGCTACGAGTGAGTTAGTTGTTTAGGTAACTAGGTATACCTGCCACAAAGTTTAAACCTGCACCCATGCAACTATCCACTGCGGCAGGTCAGTGATTTAGTGTAGAAACTGGTATAAGTAAAACGAGTACCCATTTCGTTACTGACATGTATCCAAGCGAAATATGGTGCCGAGCTGTCTAGTATCTAAGGGCCCGACGCGCCTCTCGGCTCGCCGACTCGACTTAGGTAGGAAGGCCGAGTGAGGGTAGGCGTGGTTCTAACTGTCCTTGCCCACACGTTTTATGTCCTCCTGGTAGAATTTAACGATATTTCTATCATTGTTGTTATTTTTTCTGTATCGCGCATTATTGTGGTCCGCATTCTCTATGAAATATTTAATAAAGCTTCACCGCTTTCGAAGAACGTAGATATTAAGAAACCCACGCTGCGAGGCATAAAATATATAAGTAATCGGTAGCAAGCGAAAGGCAGTTGGGGTCGGTGAAAACCGTTATCAAGTATTTTTATTAGCAATTAGTGTTTGCGGGGCAATTAACTTATCTATTACTCTATGGTTTATACTGCGTAAACAAACGTCATTAAAAAGTCTTTGCCAGAGCCGAAATTAGTGAACAAAAGAAATGCTATTATCAAGATTCTAACCAAATAGTGAGTTCTCATTCTACACTGAAATTAGGTACGTATTTGTGCGTGACGCGCTCGATTAACTATCGAATAAACTTTAGTAAATGACGATGGCGCTGAAGAATATGGTTATTGTTCAACATAAACTTATTTTTTGTGTACGAGGAACAAATTTTCATGGATTTATGTCATTGTAGCAGCTCATAATCTTGTATTTTACGTGTGCTTCATTCAGTTAGTGCTGCAGTTATTAAGGTAAATAGGTATGTATTTTTAATTTGGGTTTGGGGATTAATTAGGTTTATGCATGTTTTAGTCTTGCAATGACCTAGTTTTATAATTGGTATCTAACGTAAAACACAGTATATTATACATATTTTTGCTAAACATACGACATATAAAGATACGACAGAAAAGAGTGGGCCCAATGACCAGCTTGTAGTCCAATTGCCGCCATAACACATTTTCTAGATACGGTAGCTCTAGTATAAGTTTTTTCGAATCATTAACTAATTCGAACGCGTTTGCATTTTGTCTCCAAATGTATGAAAACGCTCTCACCGAGTTTGAAATACGCGCGTTCATCGGTTAGCAACAAATGTTATACTCGCTGTTTTAGTTTCCACTAGTGACCACCAGAGGCGTTGTTCACGTTTTCATACCACTTTCATACATTTTGAGACAAAACGCAAACGCGTTCGAATTAGTTAATGTTTCGAAAAAACTTATACTAGAGCTACGGATGTAAAGTTTTATGACGCTGTTCCTTTCACATATCGTCGATAAAAAATTGTAGGGACTCCGACCGAACGTCAGTGTTTATTACATCAATCTACCTATTAAGCCAGAAAAAAATCTATAAATAAACAAAACATCATGTACTTTGTCGCTATTGAAAACGAATGACTTGCTGATTACTGCGATATATTTCTTTTTTATTCGGTAATGTGGAAGACAATGTAAAGGGGCTTGATCTATTCTTGAGCCACGCCACCTATAAGATGGAAGATTATTTCCCACATAACTGATACCTCAACTCCCTTGCTTCAATCGCGAATTCATCATCATCAATAATGAATTCGTTGTGACAAATATAGTCGTCTGTAAATACCTACGGACAATCCAAAGACATCGTCTACACAAAGTATAGGTTTAAAGCTAAAGTCCTGTGTAAGCTAAAATAAATACAGTAAACTGTTTTAGAGACTTCACTGTTTCTTGACAGTGAATTAAGTCTAGGAACGTCTCTTGTGAACATTTCACAGACAACCCAGCCTTAACTTTAAACCTAGCGACGACGTTAACGAAACTCCTGACACTACTCGTATTTTCTGCTAACTTCGACTTTGATTGGGTAGAAGAGCTTCACAGTTAGTAACACAAGTTTCTGTTGAGATAAGAAGAAATCATTATAATGAAATTCCTTTCAAACCTTTTCACTTCGAGATGAAGTTGGAAGTAAAGAAATACGTTCGCGCACTATTAGACTCAGAAATAGTAGATTGTTTCTAAGGGAGCAAAATTATATATTTATGGTAAGGGCGGTATATTGAATTCTGAGTGAAATATTCCAATAGATTCGTGATTGTAGCGAGGGATTCTCAAGTAGAATCTTGAGCGTAGCGAGGGATTTAAGTGTTTACGCCCAAGACGAAAATAATTTTGCTACCGTACCGTGTGACACATACTGCTTTTCACATCGGCTAGGAAAAGAGTCACTGTTACCCTCAAATGAGGGAAAGAAAGTACGACTTTGATTCCTCATTCGAGGAAAACAATGACTATTTTGAATAGCAGGGGACCGATTTTTGAGTGTCGAACGCTCGATTTTTCACTCGACATCTGTCAAAACGTCATAAACGTCGTCGTTAGGTTAAGTAGTATATATTTATTTTTTTGGTTGTCCTGAAAATCAGCGTCATGACGTCAGTCGTGGCATATGCTGAGTGGCAACCTTTTTGGTGTATACTTTGTGCAGTACCTACTATTTTGTTATTGTTTTTCTTTATTTACACCAAATACGAGCGTTCGGCTCTCAAAAATCGGCCCCCTGGTGTGAAAAATACGAGTATTTATTTGAATTTTCTCTCGCTCAATGTATACGGAGCATTACGTACAGTCGCCATCAGGTACATATCCACAACATGTACTCTATCGCCTCAACAATAAAGTCGAGTTCAGACCAATAAAGTCGTGATGTTTTTCTTATCTCTTATTATTTATACCAATATTGTAGTAGTAGCATTTTTGCTACACTACTTTTAGATCGTTTTTAATTTGATATAGTATTTTTATTGAAACAGAAATAAAATCTAATTATATAAGATATAAGTAGGTACTATCAACAATGAAACGTAATTTCATTATTATGCAGATAATATTTCTAGATATAAAATTTCCTCGACTTGGCAGAGGTTTGTAATCAAATTTTACCATCAGTCGGAAACAAGCATTTTCTTCGTATTACATTTTGGTGGTATTCCAATAACGATATTAGTAAGCCAGGTACGACGAGTGAACATGAAAGTCACTTGTTTGTCCCAATTAGTTCATGCACAAACCCATTTAACTTGAAATGATATGTCAATATTGGCAATACATACTTCCATACTTAAAATTATATATCCAAAAGTGTGTCTCTGTCTGTCTTCTCTGTTACCTCTTCACGCTTAAACTACTGAGCCGATTTAGATTTCAGATGTAATTTGGTACCTATAGAGATTGTCCCGGGAAAGGATATACGTAGGACACTTTTTATCCTGGAAATCGTCCCTTACTGGGATGAAAGTTTGTATGGAAGAGCGATAACCAGGTAAGCGCCTGAAATAAATGAATAGCAATGAATTTCGCGATTACCGGACGACGTCGCGGGCAAAAGCTAAATATTATATCCGTTAAACCATGGAACGTTGGATGGCTTATAACTTAGTATGTAGACGCACATAACATGACAGCCAAGTTTTTCGTTGGTTACTTTATCCATGACCCCGGAAAAGTTTCCTGTGGGAGTTGTCGCACAGTGCCGCGAGAAAATTACTTTTGCCACATATCTTCCATAATTCGTTTACCTTTTAGCAATAACATTCCGTCGGAAAATTACAGCGAAGTACTCAAAAATGAGTTATTTCTTTTTACTTTCTGTAGAAATCGTAATTTTTTGAGCACTTGGAAAATATGAAAGTATCTACATATGTATATAAGCTATTAGGTTGGCTATGGGGTAAAACTTCTGCAAAGTAAAGGAAGGTTCAATTTTAAAATGTTCATCCGGTTGTTTTTCATATTGGTCTTTTCTATTTAATAATTTATTTATTGTTTTATCGGTCAATAACCGAAATGGCCCCAGTTTAAGTTGGTAGATGGTATACTAGGCTACATTTTTTTAGTAAAAATTTGTAGGGACTCCGACCGAACGTCAGTGTTTTATAACGTCAATCTACTCGTAGGTACCTATTAAGCTAGAAAAAATCTATAAATACTAGGTACCCCTTTTTAAGCCGAGGTATACATAGTGTATTTCTCAAACAAACAAATAAATAAATCATATATTTATTTATTCTTTATTGCACAAAAGAAAACTTAAAGTACAAAAGGCGGACTTAATGCCATGAGGCATTCTCTACCAGTCAAACCAAACTTTAATTTCTAGGCAAACTAAAACTAAACTAGACAAAAAAATATAACTAACACATAATTGATTTAATTAAAATTAAATTCAGTTTTAAATTATATTCATATTAATACACAAGTATATTATAAGCCGATTTGTTGAGCAGAAAGGTTCATAAGTTTGTTATACCGTCGAGAGCGTGTGTAATTCGGGCGCGAGGCTTTGCCCCGCTGTAATGAGGCGCTACGTCGTGTAATCAGTAATCACGATTAAGCGGTTCAGTTGTTCGCTGCTCGATCAGGCAGAACTGATATCTACTCGAACTAAGATCGGCCGCACACTCCGATACCCTGGCTCATTCACAATTAACCATTCATTCGGCCATTATTATCAGCTGTGCCGATATATTGGACTAGAGGAGAAATATCGATATGCGGTGTCTTTTAGGATATTACGACTTTTCACGAGTAATACCTACTCCTTGAAGCGACGGTCTAGTATAGTCGAAGTTTTAATTCGTTTTTCGCCGATTGCATGTATATGTATCTTTGTCTCACTGCAACGGTAAAAAAGTTTTGAAGTTAGAAGAGTCGGTTTATATATCTCTTCGAAAAATTTAACTATCTGTCGCATGTATGAGAACATTTTCCTTTTTAGCACAGCAATCTCAAGAAAAGTATCTCTTAATAGAAATACGCTGCAGCATTTCAGTTAAATTAAAATAAACGCTATTAATTACTGCAGTGCACGTGATGGTGGTGTTAATTAGGTAAGTATTTCCGAAAGTTGCTCATTTATTTTTAAGGTATGCGGCCGTGCTAAAGGATTGCAGAGGCTCTCTCTCTGTTAATTAACTTCGGCACACTACTGATTCAACCGAATTTCAAGGCCTATTTGGGGATATTTAGGATCCGCTGAAGCCTGTTTAGTAGTACTAACTATACGTACAAGCATGGCTGTCAGAAAGCCTTTGTTATAATAATTTATTAATGAACCACCCGATTAGTTAGGCGTGGTGTTTTTACACTTCCTCAATAGTCCATCTATCATGAAAAGGCACCCCAATAAAATCATTAAAATCTCTTTAGCTAAACTAATGAAGTTATAATCAAACCAATGCTCTGACAGCGAGCGTTTTAGCTCCTATAAAACCTCATTTAAGTCAGATGAAAGCGTTATTTATTGGCAGTGAGTGGTGTAACGATAAAATTTAGGCGATATTTATGATGTAGAGATACAGCTACGTCGGTGGAAAGAGCATCGAACGAAAATAAAGGATAGAAATGAAAATCAAAGACAAGCAATTGCCGTACGCTTTTTGTAATTAGTGCTCTTCGATTATCGTTTCTTGTTTATTGATTTATTATATTTTCCCGATGCACTAGATCTTCACAGTACACTTTACTTTTTTACAACAACATTACTTTTTTTTAATACCTTATGCAATATTAACCAATATGTCTTTAGGTTTACAATATAGGCAGCATATTATAAAATGTTGTAAAATATATATTAGGATGTTCTAAACAATCTAAACCCTAAAAGTTTTGAAATGGAGGTTTGTTTAGCAAGCCATTAGTAACCGTCTGCCTTGTAATATCTCGATGTGCAAGACTTTCCCCTAACTCTGTCTATGCCTCCCTTACCGTCGACATTTTTATCCTACGCTGAAAATGTCTAAGATTTGGATTATTGTTTATAAGCTTTGAATATTAACAAGAAACTTGTGTCATGTCATGATCATGACATGACGTGACCTACAAAACTTTAAGAACTTCATTCCTCTTCTTTACTGTCCTTGAAATGTTCACGCTTCTTGAATACCTAACTATCTCTAGCTAAACCTCAAGTTAAATATTCACCATAGCTTATAACATACTCTTCATCTTTTCATGTAGTTTATGTATCTATAACATATATTCTAAAAATGTTGTCGAAGAGAAGCATATCAATAGACCGAAAATAATCTTCATGGGATTAAAAAACGATGGACTCTCTCTCTCTCTCTCTTTTAACAAGGATGCTACCGAATGAATGTCATGTCAATAGTCAATAGTCAATAGTCAATAGTCAAAAAATATTTATTCCATAGACATACATTATGCGCTAGAATAAGTCTTATTTCTAGGTTCAGGTTTACAATCATATTATTTATACCTAAAGATACGAGTACATACATTTGCATAATATGTAATCTCTAATATAGTTGCAATATACATATTGTATAACATAATTATTAATTAAATATATTATTTAAATTGAATGTCATAAAAATCTTTTATATTATATAGTGCATTTTCGGTCAAAGTATTTTTAAGGTAAAGTTTATATTTAATGTCATTTAGTATAGTAACAGAGTCGGGTAAATGATTATACAATTTAATACTCTGATAAATGAAAGATTTTTTAGATTTGGCTAGGCGTACTTTCGGAAGGCAGAGTTTATGTCTATTTCTTGTAGGATATTTATGAATATCACAGATTTTCTTGCTGCCATTCAAATGTTTGCGAGCATATAATAAGTTTTTGTATACAAACAAGGAATAAAATGTCATTATGCCACTCTCCTTAAAAATGCTTCGACAGGTCCCTCGTGCAGGTACACTGTATATGTTTCTGAGTGCCCTTTTTTGCAATAAGAAAACTCTAGACGCTGTCGCTGCATGTCCCCATATCAGTGCTCCGTAAGACATGAGAGAATGAAAATAGGCGTAATAGACAGTCTTACTAGCTTGGACACCGCACAACTCCTTAATTTTACGTACAGAGAAAGCCGCCTTTGATAATTTTTTACATAGATTATCAATATGTGTGTCCCATTTCAACGAGCTATCTATTGTAAGACCTAAAAATTTTGACTCTTTAGTACTTAGCAGCTGATTTCCATCGTAGTCTAAAATTAACTCCTCTTTGTTTGTTAAAAGACTGTAATGCATGATCTGTGTCTTATTTGCATTAAGCTTTAATTTATTGGCAATAAACCAAGATTTAACTAAATTTAAGGCATTTTTAACATTAGTTATTGTTCCTTCGATTTTGTTATCATATGTTAGAAGTGATGTATCATCGGCATATTCTATAATATTACATTTCAGTTGGTTGGGAATTATATGAGGGAGATCATTTGTGTATATAATAAACAATAAAGGCCCCAAAATAGACCCTTGTGGCACGCCTCTAGAGATGTTGTAGCTATGTGATCTGGCCTCATTCACTTGTACAGTTTGCTGTCTATCTTGTAAGTAGGAACGTATCAATGCAAGATTGTTATTCTGGATACCATAAAATGATAATTTATCTAATAATATATTATGATCCACCATATCAAAGGCTTTTGATAAGTCACAAAATACGCCCATACACTTAAATTTATTCTCCAGCCCTGTGTGAACATGTTTCATAAATGCGGCTATTGCGTCTTCCGTAGAAAGACCCTTACGAAATCCAAATTGTTCCGAGGAAATTATGTTGTTACGTGTGAAAAAGCTACTAAGTCTTGAAAACATCAATCTTTCAAATATCTTACTGAAAATGGGAAGCACTGATACAGGCCTATAATTATCTGTAGTCATTGGATCTCCCTTTTTAAACACTGGAACCAGTTTAGCTCTTTTAAGAGCGCCGGGAAACACGCCATGTTCAAAGCATTGGTTTATAATGTCCGAGATTATAGGTACAATGGGTAAAATGCTTTTTTTAACTATGTTAGACGATATACACCATAAGTCATAAGAGTTCTTAATTTTGAGGCTTCTGCAGACAGTTAAGACCTCTTTGATGCAAGTTCTAGTCCATTTGAAAGATTCACGGGGTGAAGCTAGTTTCATCAGGTCTAGAGCGCTTTCACCTGAAATGGGCTCTGGACATGTTACTGTTTGTATTTCGGAGAAAAAACTATTGAATATATCTGCCACCTCTTTTGGGTCCTGAAATAGCCGTCCCTCGTGAATCAATCGTATTTCGTCATTCCTAGGCTTAGTATGGCCTGTCTCATCTTTAATTATATTCCAGGCAGTTTTAATTTTATTTTTCGAATTTAGGATCTTATGCTGAAGCCATTTTGCTTTCGCTATCACACAAACTTTTTTGAATGTCCTCTTGTAGTTTCTAAAGTATTGTCTGAAAGATTCGTCCTTACTTATAATATACTTGGAATTAAGTTCAAACATTTTTTCTTTGCATAGCCTTATGCCGGATGTAGCCCAGTCATTAAAACATTTTTTCGATTTTAGACAAACATTTTTCAGAGGCATGATACTATTTATAACCCTGTAGTAAGTATTGAAAAAATTGTTATAGTTGGTTTCAGGATTAGGACCCAATTCAAAATCACTAAATTGATATAATAGTTCATCGTTCAGCTGCCTTATTTTAGATTTAGTAATAAGTCTTTTATAAATTCGTCTAGGTTTACCTACTGCTTGCGATTTACGGTCCAATTGAACTGTCAAATATTGACCGATGTGATCGGAGCAGGCTACAGACAGATCTTTTATATTGTATCTGTCAAAATTGGTAAAAATATTGTCCAAGCACGAAGACATTCTTGTTTGGAAGTTTACTGTCTGTTTAAGCCCATAGGATAACAGAATATCACACAATGATTTAGCTCGCTTACAATTTTCATTAAATCTTACATTAAAATCGCCACAGAGTACTACACGGGAATCATTCTTAGCACATATATCTAAAATTTGTTCAATTTTGTCGAGAAAAAAAGGGAAATCCCCGTTTGGGGGTCTATATACAACTACTATAGTGCATTTTTGGGAAATTATGTCTATCGCACATACCTCTATAGTACATTCTTCCGATAAGGAACTTATGTCTAATCTTTCTTTAACCCTTATCGAGTTTTTTACTAGAATTGCTACACCACCATGGATGTGCTGTGATCTTATAAATTTGGCTCCAAGTCTATAGCCCTCCACTTTTAAAGCAGATATACTATAATCCTGTAGCCAGATTTCCGATAAACACATGACATTAATATCGAGCTCATGTAATGACAACGATATTTGAAGAATTTTATTTCCTACTCCTTGAACGTTTTGATGACCAATCGAAAACCGAAAAGGATCTATATTCGTTGACATTACATGAGTGTTTTTTCTAAAAAAATACTCCGTGATCCTGGGTTTGCCGTTTCCTCTTGGAGCTGGTCTGTTAAAGTGTTAGGTATCTCATGCCCTGACATAGAACTTTGGTCTTGATTCGCCACGTCATTTGATGACGATTTTTTGTTTTCGATGTGTTGAATGCTTATACTATTACAGCAAACGGTCGAAATTACTATGTTATTACTATACAGATGTGTGAATTCATACTGAGAGTTGAAGGTAACTTGATTGTAGAGATAAGATATAAATACTTTACTTAGTGTTCGATTAGCCAAGAAGAAGCTCTTGTTAAATTTGTTTAAGTCTAAAAGGGTCACTCCGTTCGATCTTTCAATTAAATGGTGTAATTTATTGTTAATTATCAATTTTTTGTCATTGATGTAACAATTTTCCCCATACGGCAGTGTTGTTATTTGAAGCTTAAGTTTGCTAGATCTACAGCAGTTTATCGCGTGTTTGATATATTCCAAATTGTAGTCGCGTACGTTTGTAGCAATTATAACGACGTCGTCCCCTTCTTGCATTTCTTTAGTCTTGATTGAAATACCTCGCACTATTTCTTTGAGTTCTGCGTTTGGCTTACAGATTGAGAATACGCAGTCATAGCTAGAAGAGTTTTTCTTTACACATTCCGCGAGTGATTTTCCATATTCGTCGCATAATATTAGAATTCCGTGTTTTCTTTCAGAGTTAATATTGTTCAAGTTTAACTTGTGGGTTCCTTTTGGCTCTTCATATACTTGTTCATGTGGCGTTTTCGTGATTTCCTGATCTTTTGTAGACTGGTGCCCTTCTTCTGTGTCCGATGTTCGGATACAGCTGTTTATCTTAGGGACACATATAGTAGCATTACTAGATTTTTTATTTTTCAATTGGTCTTCCGTTTTAATCTTAGTCTTATTTTTTGTCGTTGATGTCTTTACTTTGGTTTTTTTCAGCGGGGTGTTTTTCGCAACTACTTTTTTCGTTGAGATGACTGATCCCCTTGTCACTGTACGACCAGGTTGTAACTTTTGACTCGTAGGTTCAATTTTAGTCCTAGTTTTAGTGCAGTTACACTCATCATTTTTACTCAATTTTAGCTTTATGTTCTCATCCTGAAGGCTGACTGTATACCTATTTAGTTCGTTAATTTCCTGTTGGAGCTTTTCTAGTTTGATATCATTTTCCGACTGTACAGAGTATTGGAGTTCTTGAAATAATATGGCATTTTTTTCGTGCATCTGTATTACAGTCAATGCATCCTTATACTCTTCTATGTCAGGTAATCGTTCCTGTAAAATCTTCTGTAATTCGTCACGTTCTTCGTTTGCCGACTGCAGTTTTGTGTCTAATACGGACAATTGTGACTTAAGTGTAGCAACCTGGTTCATTAATTTGGCGTAATCATCGGCGCATTCATCATGTTCCTTTAGTAGTTTTATGTTTAATTCTTGCGCTTTCTGCAATTTGTGTGTCATAATTTTAAGTTGTTCTTCTGTCTGCGCTAACGCCGCCTTGCTACGTGTTAAAGCCATAGTCGGTCATACAAGTGCTGCCCTCTGTCGTCACTACAATATAACCATTTGCCTCACTCTCGCGCTACTAGCCCGATTTCCACAAACAGTGGTATCAGCGAACGATTTCGCCGTATGCAAGTCCTTATATTAAATACAAAAAGACGCTGTTGGCCGGGGATCGAACACGCGACATCAGCGCTCTATGGAGCCAAAACTATACACGCGCACCCCGAGACCAACTCGTATTATGGAGAGGCGGGCGAAATTTAGAGTCAGTTCATTTAAATATCACTTAGGAGTGTCAGTTTATCAGTTGCATGTTTGAATAAATGAGTTTATATGCACACGCACCCTCATGTTATAATAAAAACTAACAACATAAACTAATCTCACTTTTTTGGTTTTTCAAGTTCAATTTTTACACTTTTTGCTTTCTTGGTTGCTTTATTTTTGTACACGTTTGTTTTTGTACACGTTATTTTTATTTGTTAGCACTTTAGACACCGTAACACTCCGTATGTAGTTTCAGGATTTTTATTATATAAGTACGCACTTAGCACCTGAGATAATAAAGTCACTAAGAAATTAAGCGTTTCTTGTTAGATTAAACTTAGTTTCGGATTTGAGTTTGCAGGTTTACATTTTTAATCACAAAATATTTACGGAGTCGTTGTGTATACGACGACGGCAGCGCCATCTCCGTCCATCGATAGTATAAGTCATCATTATCATCATCATCAGGTAAATCAACAAAGTTACTATGTGATTACAGCAGATAATAGCAATAAAGGAGCCATTAACCATCAGGAGTGAGTTGTGGAGAGCAACTAACTCAGGTTCTCCATTACGGAACCTATTCGCAGTGGCGACCGCGGCCTAATGACTCGAAGTGCTCTCCTGGTCCCTTCATATCGGTGATAATGCTCTAGTAATTTACTTATCGGCCCATCCAATCATGTGTAGATTATCTATATGTTACAAATACCTATCGCAGCAGTCAGTCCTATTTTAAGAGATGATTTGTTCAAAGCTACTGTGTTGGGATATTTGAAATTCCGACGTCCAATGTGTATGTATAATATAATGCTATGGAGAAAAGACATATGGACAGTGCCTTTACAACAAGATTTGACTGTGTATCTTGTTTCTAGTAGATTCTTCTAAGGAAAAGACTATAAATATTTATTTTGCATACCATTAGGAAAACTAGCCTGTTAGCCTATAACACCGATCGTTTTCTTCTATATGCCGACACAAGGAATTCTACTATGTGGAGATTTATAAACAACCTTTACAGAAGACGACTGAACATCTGCCATTGACTGTCATAGGTAAATGTTCAAATCGTGTTCTCTATGAGGGATGCATAGCATTGTCCCGTATCTCGATCTCTGTTCCCACGTGTAGTTTACACGAGTTTGACAAATCGTTTAATTAATGGTGTTGTCGACCGCCGACGTTGTTAGAGACGAGGCACATCACATGTCTTGCTCGGGACATATTGGAGCTTGCAACGAGCCGCGAATGCGCCGCTGAGTGGCAGAATATGAGTGGCTGTGTGAGTGAATTCCGATATTAATTCGCCGCGTTCGGCTGGAGGTGCATTGCCCGCGATGACATTTAATTAAACTGACTCATGTCTGCCGCAAGCCGCAAATCGCTGACCCATCGCTTACGGCTAGCGCGAAGCCATTTATTTTGTCACATACCATTTTTTCCAAAGCTGATTTGGCGCAGGCTTTACCGCAAAATGACAAAAATCTGGAAACCGGCGATTCGCTCCATTTACTGTGCTATTAATTTTCCGTGACAAGCGTTATGTTTTTATTTTTGTATTAACGGTACCAATTACTCAACACTCATGTTTGCTTTCTATAATTTTAACGATCCTGCTCATGCTCCTGTTACACTATTGTTGCTAAAGACGGCATTAGCCAGAACATGTTTCAAGACGTCAGCCTAATTGATGATGAGCCGACATGTTAACCGAGTTACCTACAACTAGACTAGACGTCGGCACTTTACTTACCTAATTACAAGCAAGATACGCTCCTGCTGCTTGATAATAACAGTGCTTTATTAACTGTCAAGGGGATGCTATTAAAGTTTTCGTCGTTTCGGTGTTCTGAGCTTTTAGTTCGGATAAAAACATCCTTATGTCTTTTATTATTTTACTGTTTAGTTTATTATCCATTTCGTTGTAAACAATCCTGTTCTTTTAATACTAGCATTATCGCGGATACGTGGTTGTGGTTGTCGTCGGCTAGTTATGGTTGTGCAAGTTCACATCTTTATGTACTTATAAAAAGCAGACGCATTCTCGTCCAGCCGGCGCGCGAGTATAAGCGCGGGCGCAGGGTCAATGGTCGGCCTGTAACTATACGCATGGGAACCGCCGATAAATATTTGAATTTCAACACTTAATACATATGCTTAGCAAATTGATTATGACATGTGCCAGCAGCGCGTGTTGTTTAATGTTTATAGCTGGGAACCGGGATATAGCGCAGGAGCATATTCAATCACATGATGACATCACAAATAAATAATGTATCAATGGCCAGTATCAGAACGGCCTCGCCTCATTCATTTGTGTTATCTAAATGTTTTCCGTGTGTCATGTGACGTATGACTAAAGCAACGCAAATTGATTGATGACTGCAAATGAAATCTATCGTGCTTAAATCTAAAACAAGGTGGTAAATGTCACGACACAATTCATTATGTTAAGGCTCGGAAGGCAACGGTTACTGCACAATCTCACCCGGCATTTGTTTGAAAAAAACGGTACGCAACACTGTAACATATTATTATTACAATGAAGCGAGTGTATGGGGCGCTATACTTTATTTTATTCCCAAATAAAATTAATAAGAGATAATGGGCGGGCCCTTGTAGAGGCATATTGAATGAGGCGGAGCGGTAATATTACGGACGGTCAAAACCTATTTTTAATGATAATTTTCCGGTCATAAATATTAATAGAACATTCCACGAAGAGTGTCTGGAGATACGGGACGGGACAAGGTATAGTGCTCACTTCACATTATGCCGCGTCTGAATAATTATTGTAGGTACTTGGGATTAACCTTCCGTAGAGTACAAAGGACAACGGTATTACAACATTTATTACGAAGTTCTCTTAGAATTATCGAGACCGATCGAGCCGATCGATTATTACTCTTCTCTTTACTATTTCATTTGATATTTACCGTTAGCTTTTCGGTGAAGGAAAACATCGCGAGGAAACCTGCATACATCCGCGAAGAAATTCAAAGTTGTATGTGAAGTCCCCAACTCGCTCTGGGCCAGCGTGGGGACTACTGCCCAATCCCCCTTATCTATGAGAGGAGGCCTGCGCCCAGCAGTGGGACATATATAGGCTGATGATGATGATGATGATGATGATGATGATGATTACTTTTCTTGCTTTATTTACATCTCAAAGAAGATTCAATTTTCGGAATTCAGAAGGCATGTTAATTTAAGAGGATAGATCTCGGAGAGGTTGTCTGAAACATACGAAATCCTTTTCAAACAATTAGGCCTCTGAAGAAATTAACGTACCTACCTAGTCTATTAGCAGTTTATTTAATGTCATTTTCAAGGTCGAAACAATTACGTGATTACCCCGCAGGTATACAGGAGGCGTCAATTTGAATTTCTTGATTTTACCTTTGTTAGCTAGCGGCGGCCCTCGCGTGTCGATAGCGCATTGGTAATTAATTCAACTATGTCGTGAAGTTACAATACTGGTTATACCAGCATACTCGTAGTGTAAGGTGGACCTAGTTCATGGTCGATGAGACACGCGACTTTAAAGCTTTCTTAGACTTTCTTCGAAATAGTGTGCTCTTTTATATATATAAGCTTTTCTCGTAAGAGCACTGCAATTTAACTACTAAAATGTTTTTCTTTCGACAAAATTGGAAAACGAACAAAAATGAAAATGTATGATTGTTGAATTTTGCAATTCTCACCTAGTCCATATTTAGGTATTAATTAACCGCAACAAAATAAAAGGTCCTACATGATCCATTAGCATGTTCAACTTTTGCGACTGCCTAGCAATACAAATGCCAATGCAAATCCACCACTGAATACAGGCGATACAAATATAGAATGCAATTTAAATGAACCTACTTCGATCTCAGCTGGTTTCTAGTTCTCTTCGATATCCAATCAAACCTTCGAGCGTCGTTCATCTGAGTCGCGTGTCCCGACCAATTGGTAGTTAACGTCAATCATAAATACCGATCGATCAGTTGCTGGCCCTCGTCAATTGGACTGAATCTTGACTACTATTTACATTTAGTCACTTTGATATTCCCTGCAAGTCTTGCTCTTTCATTCTGCTTTTACAAATATATGAAGCAGTAATAAAACTTCAACTGCAGTTTATCTAACAACTCTTGAAATATTAACTCTCTATTTCATAGAATAGTAACTAAATGAGGAATTCTAAAAACTTAATAAATTACAATTTTTGTTTTAAATTGGTAGTGTTATTTACTACTAACAATAAAATATATTTACTGGTTTTCATAAGAGAGGCCACGACAAACATCTTATCTTTAGAGATGTTCAGCTCTGTAGTGGCTCTGTAGCATTGTCTCACTAATGGGACATTGTTGAGGATGAAATTATGATATGATGATAAAATGTACTGTAATTGGATTCGTGTTGAATTTTAGTAGCTAGTAAAGACGCCACCAGATATGTCAAAGTTAACACGGTGCTCTTAAATATCGGATTCGGTTTTATTGTAGGTGTCGTACGTAACAGATGTCTACCTGTAGATATTTTTCGTTTGTCATACTTTGAAAGTGTGTCATTGTTTATGTAGGGCAAAATGTATTAAAAAAAGTAAATTTAAAGTAGTATTTTGTTCGACCCCCTCAGAACCGTTTCCGGAAAATGGACCAAAAATAAACTCTATTAATGTCAGTCAAAAGTTCCCGTCAAAATGGTCTATAGGTACACTAAGGCTTTGCATAGGTATTATTATTATTAATCATTTATTCACAGACAACAGGGGTCCATTTGTGTTAGTAAGTTCTTAATTTATATTAAAATTTAAATTTAAATTTTTCTTGTATTTTAAATTAAAAGCAGGGTATCTCACTTTGCTCGAGCGCTAAAATATCTCGCTTGATATGGGTGGCTTTTAACACTTGGCTAACAATGTACTATTGGGGCATCCTGAAGAGTACAAATATATTTTATAACGGCTATATACGAGTTATACAACATTCCCGAACACGTGATTAAAGTATGTATGTAGGTGTAGAAAAAAATATATAGCTGTTTATAATTTCTGTTTTTTATCCTTGTTTTTGACTGTAAGTCTGAATAATATGTAATGTAACCCTGACATGTAAAAATAATATGTTTATCAATAAATAATTGTATTGCATTGTTTTGTTCCCGTTCATTCTACAATTTTAATTGATCTCAGCAATACTCGAGAAGAATGCCCGTGCCCGTAGCGTAGTATATTTTAAAAACATCCACGCGCAGCTATAGGGAAGGCAATATTTGACCGCGCACGTTCGCAGTAAGTAATTCCTTCTTTTGTGTTGGGAATGTAATAAAACTTATCTTCCGGAATCGGAATGCGACGTGCCAACTAGACGGATAGACCTAGGTCGTGGTACTTTCAACTGCTATTGTAGGTTATTGTTATAATTATAAATTCGTGTCGGTTGCTTTAAACGTTTAGGTTTTATAATGATCCGTTAGACGTAACGTAGGGATGTCGGTAGGTTGCGTATAAAAAGGTACTGAGTTATGAACGTTAGATCTGTACATATTGAAATATAATAAACGGGTCACTCAAGTCTTTATCGTCGAATATCGCTCGACATGTATTTCAAGATATCAGACTCACGGAAGTTTTCTATTTAAAACATTAGATCTGATTTAAAGGGTTAAAGGGTCTTTATAAAACCTGGCCCTAATCATTCAAATATGTATTTTTATGATTGATGAAGTTTATAATGTTTTATTCAAACTGCTATTTTTAAAATACCTCTATTAACTGTTAGGTACATGCCCAATTCAATTATGCACGATTTAATGACCGTTAAATTAAATATTTGTATTTAAATCGAAAATATAAATTGTTTTCTAAGAGTCCCTTGTGATTTCAATCGTATGATTTGACTAAAATCTCCATGTAACATCAAGAAATTATTAGCTTTGTATGATTGTTAAGAGTTGTGGCAATATTGACAGAACCTGTCCGGGTTCGGAGGTATATTTCGTCTCTCTCGCTCGTATGGTATTAGGTGTGTGTACATAAGTTTCAACAGGCAGGCGTAATGCGTTTTGGAGCACCACTTCTGCTCACCCATGCACTCAGGCGCTCAAGGCGATAATGTTTTAATAACCTACTTGCATTATGAAGTTGCCTGTCGCGTTCATCGACACATATCGTGAATAATATTTATTATTTGTAGTTTATGTAAGTATACTAATTTAAATATTGTTCTACATACGTTTAAACAACCGTCAAGAATTAACCGTCAAGAGATAACCACATCATTCCTCATTCTATCTACAGTTAACAGAATTAGTGAGTTGACGTTTACGTAACTTTAGCTTTAGGTTCCTCGTTATTACTTTTACAAGTTTGCTATCTAAATGAGTGATTTTTATGTAACAGCAATAACTCTACTACTCATACCCAAACGAATTAAATTGATTAGTATTAGGCATACCTTACTTAAGTTGACTCTGCCTTTTTAATTAGATAGAAGATAGATAGAAACACTTTATTTCGCATAATATATTTACATTTAAACAACAAATTAATTATATTAGACTTAAGACTAAATTCGAAAAAGGAGTCCACTCAGCATAATGTCGATGAGGTCGATCCACAGAAGGTGAAGCGACGCTGGTATTATGTGGATCCACATGTGGTGCACCACAGAACTATACGTCTCTTAAATTATTATTGTTGTCAATTGTAGTTACCTGTATTAAAGATGATAGACACTTCCAAGCCATGCATTTTTTGGAACAGTGAAGTTGTCAATTAAGTGATTCCCCGCTAAAATGTTTGTCAACGCAATATTTGCACTCCTTGGTAACGTTATCCGACAACTCGGTTTTCCAACTCGCAAAGCAAATAAACTAAACTTTGGAAGTCACGATCAATTTTACAAGACGTTTCCAATTAAACTTCAGAACGCCATTCCCTTCGTGTTTCCTGCCTAAAACTTTGCTGGATCACAATTCGGCTAATCCTTTTCGTGCGTGCCCTCGCGATTTTAGTCTTTTTGTTTTCAAGTGGCCATAGAGGCGGGATTTCGTTATTCGATACCTACTTAAAGTGAACCCACTCACATCTCAGCTTCGGTTGAAGCCGGAGCAACAAAACACACCGGAGCGCAACAGAGTATTCCAGTGTTTAAACCGCCAGCGTGGTCGAGTCGGAGGTTTCCCCTGGATTTTTCCCAGGCTACTCCAACCGTGCACTCGTATCGCTTTATTGGACCCGGATTATAAAGCTACAGTCAGGTTCAAAAATAATTAAAAAACAAAAAATCGTTACCCTAAATTGAATGGGCCTCTGAGGTTCGTGTTTAACGAGTAATAATGGCAATTTTCGGCCTTTGTCCACTTGTCCAGTCGGGAATCCCTTGCGTCCCACGTGCCTCGGGCATTTGAATAAATTGTACGCCTCACGTCGCTTTGTAAGTGAACCGCTATACGAAAACAAAAATAATTTCAGAAACACCTTACAACTTGCTCATTTGCATTTTCCGGGCCTTTTAATGAATACATTATTGTAGTTAAAGTCCAGATATTTGTTTAAACTTTTTTATTATCGTTTTAGGATAATTCTTAGGTATATCTTGTGGAAATAAATGTAGCCCTAGAAATTGATAAAAAAAAGAACATTGTTTATGAGCGAAATACTTTTTGATTACTTTGACGCGCAAACTTTTTTCATTTGTCCTCTGTAAACTTATCTGTGGAAAAAGTTTCTTTCAGATAAGAACGACATTGCTGCAAGAATTTGCACAATATTGCTCCGTTTGTGTCTAGAGATTTTAAAACTAATTTGACGGGGCAACCTGACTTAATAATAGTACATTACTTAACAAGGGCGGTAAAACAAAGAATGTCTCAGATAGCAGGTATTTAACGCCCGAGCCGAAGGCAAGGGCGATAAATATGCGATCTGAGGCTTTCTTTATTACCGCCCGTGTTAAGTACAAAATTTTATGTCACCCCCTGGCCAGGAAGTGGGATTTCCCGCGCGCGGAGCGTGCGGTAATTGCCGCTTTATGGTCAGGTGTGACATAAAGCTATTTACATACGTTATTTAATACTTATAAATACTCAACTACATAGAAAACATCCAAGACTCAGACACAAATGTTCATCATGTGTTAATCACACAAATATTTGCCCTGACCGGGATTCGAACCCAGGACCATCAGCTTCGTGGGCAGGGTCACTACCAACTAGACTAAACCGGTCATCACTTTATTTTAATGACGTTAAGGGGATATATCGATTCGGTAAACCACGCCCCATGCACACGGCAATACGGGACTCTTTGAGAATGACTTTTTTGGACAAATCTCGATCTCGATCGAAATCTCTGTGTTAGTTTTAAGAAATTTCCTCTTGACAGAGTTTAGATGTGGTAAAATGCCATGTTTTGTTTCGTTTAATAATGCGTTGTTTTAGTAGGCTGAGTAAAAGAAGAAAAATAAAGACTCAACTTTGGATTTCTGTCGAGAAAATTTTAAGCAATCATCCTACTATTTCACGTTAAGTATATTTCGTCAGTTTATTTGTTATATGCATACAATAACGAAATTATTCCCATTATTCACAGGGGTTAACAGAGCACATATGTTTCGGCTATTGTCAGAAACACAATCATATAGTCAAGAATCATATATCTGAAAATCAGCCCCTATTGTTTCCTCGTCTGGGCAGAACAGCGTTTCAAAGAACGCGATATTTTTATTATAATTTGACGACCGCTTTAGCTTAGTTGGTAGTGACCCTGCCTACGAAGCTGGAGGTCCCGGGTTCGAATCCCGGCCGGGCCATTTATTTGTGTGATGAGCACGAATATTTGTTCTCGGGTCTTGGATATTTTCTATGTATTTAAGTATCTATTTATCTATATAAGTATGTATATCGTCGCTTAGTACCCATAGTACAAGCTTTGCTTAGTTTGGGACTAGGTTGATTTGTGTAAGATGTCCACAAATATTTATTTATTTATATTTCTTGTTGTAGCGCCTAAACTCCAAACAGTGACGAGCTTTTCATTCAGCGACTGTATTCCTGTAAATTTTTACAAAATGATTCCCTTAATAAGTTGCGATGTTTTGTTCTTGCTAATAGAATTACAGACGCTCACACCAGCTAATATGATCTCACATCCCAATTATGCAATTAAGTAGATAACACAAACCACCTTCTTAATACTGCGGGGAATCTCGGGAGAAACAGCTCGTAAGGTGATACAATTTATGCGGAAATTAGGTAGGGAAGAAAATGCCGGAAAACCTCATTAGTACCGCGGCATGAAAATATATGTTTCGGAAATATAATCCGGTACATTACTTCACTACTAAGCATAAGATATGAATAAGAGAGTCGTTGGTATTTTTTTAACCCCAGGAGCAGCCCCAAATAGTAATATGCAACTGACATTAACTAATAGATTGGCATGAATAGTTTAGGACGTTTAGATTAATAGGATTTTTTGTTATTGTTATGAAAATGTTTACGTATTTTGACCAACTTATAGGACCCTATTCCTACAATGGTTTAATAGAAAGCTTAATAAGCCTAAAACCTCTCAACTAATATAAAATATAAAAAGATACCTACATTTTTCAAAAACTTATAGGTGTATTACATCTGGTCTCGTTAGCGTGTCAACGTCATCATGTTTATATTTCGAGGTTCAAGTTTATTTAAGGCGCAGGGGTGGGCAAGGCATCCTCCATACAAACTCTGTGCACGTTTTATTCGTAGGTTTTGGCACTAACGAATTTAATATTTTTTTTGGATGTAAATATTAGATATGCAAGGAAAGTGATGTGTAAATTTTCAAATATTTCAAAAAAATGAATAAAATAAAAAATAATATCAATTAAAGAAAAATTACACCACGAAATAGCTAACAGAAAAATAAGCATACTGACCAAAAATCATAACGAAGAAAATCCTGCACAAAGTTTGTATGGAGAGAGCTTGCCTTACCCCTCCTCTTAATATAAATTTAGCTAATAAATAAACAGCCACTTTATTAATCTACTCGCAGAAATAAAGACCTCCTAGAGAAAATAGCTAAGCTTTATTTTCTTTCTAATCGTTTATATTGAAGATATCGTTGGTACGAGAAACACTTAACCGGTAAGGAACGATTTCCTGAAACTGTAACAAAATGGGTCCAAATGAAATAAAAATGCCCAGGAAGCTTAACGAGGCCAAGTGCCCTCTTAACTCCTTGAGAGAATAACATTCACTCAGTCTAGCCTTTCCGTTTAATTGTTCCGAGCTGATTACGATAACAGAACTAGGTAATAGCGTTGGAATAGGGTTAAATTTCTTGCAGGCACGCGTTGGCAGCTTATTCTACCAATTAGCATAGCAAAGGAAGGTGCTTACGCTCGTAGAGCAGGCAGTGCGGTTTTCATTCGGCTTCGTTATACGACGTGCATTATGGATACGGATACGGGCGCTCCACTGCACAGATGCTGCAAATTTGCACTGCGGCGGCATTACAAACTTTGATTAATTAATTTTCGTCTCCAATATTTCTTGTGGTATTGGTTCATTGAATTGAATTGAATTGACAGCCTGAACTAGTTCAAGATATCGCATTCACGTGCAATTCATGCCAAGTAATAAGGTATTCAAGCAAGCATCTTTGTGTTCTCGGATATTAGAAATTTTTCTCACTATCTGCGAAATTGATAGTGATTTCCAATAACGATATAACATAAATCATTTAGTGCTGATTTCTCAATCCTAAGATAAAAGTATCCGTCAGATAAATGTTAGCACAGTCTTTTTTTTTTCATTTTACTTCAGAAGAAGACAGTCATAATTTTAACCGACGGATTTATTAATCTGGGGAATGAAAAATCGGGCCTTAGATTATTGAAAAACGTATACGGACAAACGTCAAAATTATTCGTATGCGATGACTGTCCTTATGAGAAATAGACTTAATTTGCCATGCTTCAGTTTAAAAGCATTTAAAATTCTACTGTATTCATCTTTTATCCGTTGAAAGAGCCTATTTCCGGAGACCTTTATATAACGCGTATGGCCAATTAGAAGCACTTACGTTACCTAATAACATTTCGCACGGTCGTGCCAGAGAGCACGGAGAATAAAACTGTCTATAGACGGGAGTAGCGCTTTCCAATTAAAGTTTTCTAAATGAAGTTTCCGAGCGAGAACGTGACGAAGCCTGGCCCGAATTACTTTTTCTCTTCAGTGATAAGTTTCGAGTGTGAATGAAATATTCTATCTGCATAGAAAGTCATTCGTTCTTATTATAAGGAATATTGAACGAAATGTTAAGCCCAAGTTTAATGCCGTCACTTTTTTCCTATACGAGTATGTCATAAACATGTTAAGTGCACTCATAATTTAAAAAGTTTCGCATGTTTGGTAACCAAACTCGGACGGCAAGCAATTTGATGATAATTACCTACTGAAAGCCAGTACTCTAACTTTCCAGACGACTGAAAGTTAAAGTTTGCCAAGAAAAAGGATTGTATTTCACAATATACTTTACTGAACAAATAACAGTGTGTAAAATAAAATTACATTTACAGTAATTTACTAACAGCAACAACTCGCTAGCGACTGCGTAAACGATTTAGTATGGACAAAAGTACAGCGCCTCTGGCGGTTAGGTACGCAATAGAACTAAGAATCGCCATACTAAATCGTTTACGCAGTCGCTAGCGAGTACGGTAATGCAAACATTGCAAACTCATGGTAAGGGTACAGCAGGTTGTGGTGGTGTTGGTGGTTGTATGGTTTTTAGCAGGTGGTTTTTAAAAAGATTAATAATTGTTCATTATAACTGCGTAACAAAATTCGTTCTTTTTAAAGCATAAATATATTATTTTCACACCTGCTATTCAGTAAGAGTCATTGTTGCCCTCAAATGAGGGACCAAAGTCGTACTTTTCCTCCCTCATTTGAGGGCAACAATGACTTTCTTCCTCATAAAAGGCGTGAAAAGCAATATGTGCCACTTGGTAGCAAAATTATTTGTAATATTTCCTGTTTTTAGCATTGGGCCTCAAACAGGCGGTGTGAAAAGCAGTACCTATTTGTCTCACGGTAGTAAAAATTATTTCCGTCTTGGTTGAATCCCTCGCTACGCTCAAGATTCAATATACCGCCCTAAATATATAATTTTGCTCCTTTGATACACAATCTACTATTTATAAATTACATAGGTACATAGTTATTCCGGCAATAAGCTCCTGCCGTCTTTAATATTGCCTAAGTTATCATAGCAAGTTCAACAAGGCCGCTTTACCTACTCGGTCTTTAATTAAGGCAACCATTTCATCTGACTAAAGTACACAGTTAGCATGTCATTTCAAGTAATTCCCCTGGACAGAGATTGTGTGTGAATAGCAGAGCTTTCATCTCCGCCATCTTTCTAAAGTAAGGCCAAGGAGAAGAGATAAATTATGGCATGTGAGAGAAAAGGACCGAGATACTAATAATGAAATATCAGACAAGGGTGAAGTATATCACGTCTCTTTGGCTTTGCTTCACACTGATTACACTCGGCGGAAATATTATACACGAACACGAGACTGGAATGCTGGGGCAATATCTTGAAATGAAACTCCGCCCGCGCCAACTTCCGCAAACAAGCTCTAGGTAGGTACTAGGTGACAAATGCAACTTGTTTTCACAATAACTTCCTAGATACTAGATCCGCAATGCAATAAAATTCTATAATACAGATGACATAACTCGTATATTAATGCAAATCTGAAGGCAATACATAAATACCAAAGATATCAATATCATTCTTAGCAATATCTAATACTGTTCTCCTGACTAACGTCTTCAAAATTGCATTTTTTTTAAATTCTACGCCGGAGGCAAACAAGCTGACAGCCCACCTGATGGTAAGTGGTTACTGCCGCCTATAGACGCTTGCAACACCAGAGGCATCACTCACGCGTTGCCGACCCATAAGAACCCTTTTCACGCCTTTTGTACGGTGTTTTTGTAATTGTTTATACGAGATTAAATTATTTCTATCTAGCTATCATATCAGTGAAAAATTATTAGATAAATAGGTATCTGTTTATTTTCTGAACTTATTCAGTAAACTAATACAAATAAAAACAAAATTAAAAATTTTGAAAATACCCCCGACGGATGTAGCTAATTTAAAAATAATTAAATAATTCGGAAATCCCCCGACTGTATAAGAAATAAGTACATAAAGACATATTTTTTTTTCAATACGGTTAATTGGTTGAGAGTTTATTTACAAGCCCAGAAAAATCCGTCGGGGGCTGCCATTGCCTGCCTTGAAATTACGTAGCATGTTGTAGCGTGTTGCAGTTTATCTTATACCTTCGTTTAAGTAACCTCGAATTACTTATATTATTATTTTAATGCAAATGGGAACAGACATGGCAATGGCAGCCCCCGACGGATTTTTCTGGGCTTGTAAATAAACTCTCAACCAATTAACCGTATTGAAAAAAAAATATGTCTTTATGTACTTATTTCTTATACAGTCGGGGGATTTCCGAATTATTTAATTATTTTTAAATTAGCTACATCCGTCGGGGGTATTTTCAAAATTTTTAATTTTGTTTTTATTTTATTCTTTTTAGAGAAAGAGCCGTCTAAGTATATATGAACCCTCGAACGCGCTGGTTGTAGAATCAGCTTCCTACCGAAGTTTCCTGATTTTTGCTTAAGGTTTTCCTAAGAAACTACAAAAATAGGTGCCAAGTGGCCACTTTCTATCCCCGAGTGTCTCACAATCGAACCTGAGGGCCGAAGCTCCGATGGTGAGGGGTAAGGCATACGAGGTCAGAAGGCGTATCGCGTAGGGCCGAAGGCATGAAGCTTTTCCTTGGAGCGCGCTCGCTGTTCAAGCCTGAGGGTGGAAGGTCCGAAGGGCGAACCCAAGTCGACATACTAGCCCCGAGTGTCTTATAAGCGAACTTGAGGGCCGAAAGCCCGAATGTGAGAATTGAGTCAAGCACAGAAGCCGTACTTAATAATGTACGCCGTACGTAATAGCTTATTGGAGCGCATTCACTATAGGAGCCCGAGGGCTGAAGGTCCGAAGGGTGAGCCCAAGACAACACTTTCAAGGCTCGAGTGCCATACAAGTGAACTTGAGGGCTTAAATCTCAAAGGTAAGGAGCGAGGCATACGAGGTCGGAAGGCGTTCCTTGTAAGGCCGAAGGCCCGAAGCTTTTTCTTGGAGCGCGCTCGCTATGCGAGCCCAATAGCCGAAAGCCCGAAGGGCGAGCTAATTTAACACTTTCGAGCCCCGAATGTCTTGAACAAACCAACCTAAGGGCCGAAGACCAGGCGGGCATCCTCACGTCACACGTGGATAGTTTTCTCCCTAACTCACATTTACCTACCCTTCTTTCAAGAGGTTTAAAAAACTTTATTCTCAAAAAAAATACATGAAATTCGCTTACATGATATTTACCATAATTATATGCTGGAGCGCTCGTGGCCCAGCGGCGCCTGCGTGCCGCAACCGGTATGCAAGGTTAAGCAATGTCGGGCGGGGTCAGCACATGGATGGGTGACCGCTTTGGGTGGTTACTAACTGAGCGCTCCCGTGCTTTGGAAGGCACGTTAAGCCGTTGATCCCGGCTGTTGTCTATGACATCAGTCGTTAAGCCAAGTTGGAGGCCTTCGGGCGGCTTGAGAATTTCTAACAGTCAAGTTGCCCACTCATTTGACAAAGGGGGGTCGTAGTTGCACCACGTCCCTAGGGAAAGTACCCACCGCTACCCTACACGTGACCCCTGGGTGGTTCTAAAAGTGCAACAGAAACTGGCAACCGTACTGTCTTCTCGCAGATCTCACGGTTCGAAATAAATGCCATACGATAAATAAATAACCATATATGTACAATCGAGGGCATAAATATGTATAAATTTTTGGACCTTATTTCAATGGTAGGTATAAGGTGAAAAAGTGTATACATATTGGTGCCCTTGACTGTACAATAGTAAATGACATTTTCAGTTACATGGGCCACGGATTTTAGGCTTCTCCTATCTAACTACTTTAACGCAACATATTTAAAGTAGTCGAAACACGGTAATCCACCTATGTGCCCTCGCAAAGTTCCCTATGATACTATTTTGCTTCATCATCAGGTCTTCTGATGTTCATCTACAGAGGCTTCTCAATAAATACTATCAAAACAGCCTTAACACGATACACTAACTAAATACTTAACTTTATACCCTCAAATATTGTTCTGATCCATCATCAGACCCTTAGCAGATCATGTACAGAAGCTGCTCAGCAAACACAATCTAAAGAACCCAATCACGATCAAGATGCTATATGCCGTCGCAAAGTTCTCTGTGGTATGTTTCTACTCCATCATCAGACCTTCTGAATGTCATGTACAACGTGTGTTAATACAACATAAACAAAAGGGATCAAAAACAAACGAAGGGATATCTACCTCTGCTTAGTACTCTACTATGTTTTTCTGCTTCATCATCAGATCCTCAGACTTCAAATGCATGCAGTACTCTTCAAGTCGTATCGAAATCATAAGCGCTGGCTGAGTATTTTCGGAGAAAACGCCCTTAAACGCACTTTAGCAAGTGAAAAATGTTTACTGCAGCGCCCCCTGGCGAGTTATCTTCGTAAAATCTATCTAAAATTCTTCCCGACTGAACTACAAACCTATTGCAGAAAACCGTATCTAAATCGGTCAAGCCGTTTTGGAGATATTGGTGTGCACACACAAACAAACAATCTCTCACCCTAAACGCATATACCTTCTCCGTTCCGTCGTGGGTAAAAAATAAAGTTCTACTTGAACACTCCAAATCTGAAACTGGTACACTGTATTCACATAAGTAAGTAATTGCTATGTTACAACTTGTGTGCTTTTATCCAAATTTCAAGCACGTAGAAAGTCTAGAAAGCATTTGGTGTATAATTTTTTATTAATTGAAAACATTATTTCAATAAAAGGCGATTCCAATGAAATCAATCATGTACCTTTATTATTTTTAGTTGGAACGGCAATGTCAACTTGTGAATTAATGTCATTTAGTAGAACTCAACTCAATTTTGGTTAAAATATATTTAAAACCTGCAATGTAGCTCGTGTTTTCCAAAAATAAAATGCTCTACTACGCGAGCGTTACATCCGCTGGGACAACCCCCTGTAAACTATTTAGGAAATTCGTTTTCGCCAAACTACTGTTACCGAATAATAGTCCCGCATACCGAAACAGGAGCCACCCTGAAAAAATACTCCATATAAGTTCACATAGCGGTTTATTGTTGCAGCCGTTGGTTAGTTACAAGTAGTTTATATTACAAGGGATAGGTGAAGATGAAGTTGAAATGAGCGTGTTTATATTGTAAGCATCCGGGCAAGGGTTAGGCAATGCTACCGTGGGAGTTACCACTTGAAATGACGCGAGTGCCGATACTTATGGGGATCTACGTTATCCCATCCACTCCAAACCCTACGAACAACTTGTAAAAGAAATACTCGACTTAGTATAACAATGGTAGGATTTGAATTGCTGCTACATTATTAAGGGAGGCTTTCTTTCCGATTTGTTTTGTATCGTAAGATTTTCCTCGTGCCATTAGAAATTGCAAATGGGAATAAGCGTAAATGGAATTTTACCAATCGTGATGTCTTTTACGTTAGGGAGAACATTAAATACGATAACATCGGAGCACTTGTCAGCACTCAACGTTATGAGGCGAGGGACTGCCGCTCCCTAAGAACACATAGGGCTACCGCCATCGATAAACATCTATTAGCAAATAATTCGACTTCACACAAGAACACGAAATGTCATACAAACAGGTATGTGTACACCGTTTATTACAATTTCAAAGGGTACATAAATAATGAGTATAATTTGTATTGAAGCAAGTGTGATGTACTAGTTAGCAGTTGGTCCCGCGTCGGTCTTGCTAGCTCTTAGACGGTATTTTCAGTTCATTAACTGTTTTGAAGTTCTTAAGGTCGGTATAGTAATATATCAACATTTAATAGTACATTATTATCAAGGCATGGGGATGGGGCATGGAAGGAAAGGAAGCAAGTGCAGGCTGAGCATTACTTTTAAACGGACGACCTTGGCAGTCCACCCATTTAATTACATAATACGAGGCCTGCAATTGCCATTGCAGCCTAAGTTTAATAAAGTATTTTTCAATTTTTTATTTAAATTTAAATCTGACCTCCAATATGTAGCGAGTAATGTCCAACTTTCCGGCCTTTTGTGAAAATATAATTACATTTACTACCTATCTTGTAATTCGGCACAGTTTTAGCAAAATAGTCTAGCAAGATGCAGCAACAATTGTGTTGCTAAATTCGAACACTAAAATTGACTAAAATGAAAATGCACTCTATCGACAAGTTTCGACAGTAAAGCCGATCAAGTTTGCACTAACATTCATTAATTATTTAATTTAACCCCCTGATGGAAAGTATCTAAGCGGAATCACTTCGTCTGACCAGACCCCGTGAATAGAAGAGGCTAAATCCGTACAGTGTAGCTAGAACCTTCCATTTACGTACATAATGTACACAGACGACGCTTTTACACTGAAACGTCCTAACTAAGAAGCCGACAAATTGTACGTTTACAAGCTGCAGGTGGCTGCGAGCTGCGAGTTATACAAACTATTCAGGTTTTTTAACCTGCTGAAATATAAATTTACTTGATCTGAAAAACACGCAATGGATTGACCAATTCAGTATGGACCTACTTTTGAATATGAAATGTAGGTGTAGGTAACTGAGGGATGTGTCTAACCAACTTTCTTTTGGTAGGTAGTAGTCATCTTGAACAGATTAATACTTTGACGTCTTGTCCTGTATAAACGACCTTCGGTTTTCTGTCGTCTGGTAGGTTTTTGTTTAATAATGCACATTACAGGGTGCTTAAAGCGCTACGAGCGGCGCGGCGGCGGCTGCACAATCATCCATTGTGGAGGTGGAGGTAAAGCATTATCGGTTTTGGGTGGTTCGTTACTACCTCAGCGCTTCCGTGCTTAGGAAGGCATATCAAGCCGTTAATTCAAGTTGTTTTCTATTACAATAGAGCAGGGTTAGTAGCCTTTTAGGCAGCTTGAGACCATTGAAACGGTATGTTATTTACTTGGCAACGTCTAACCCCAATGAAGTCTAAATACTTATCCTTCAGGGTTGGGGTGACGTATATGGGTACCTTTTTGGGATGCAACCGAGATAATGCAGATGAGGAAGAGAGTTAGTAGGTGCTTACTACAAGCTATGTGTAATATTTACTGTAAAATGTAATCGTATACCAACTAAAGATTTGTGTAATTGTAAATACCGATGTAAATAACTATTTCAATATATACTTACAGCGTATCTATCAGGTTATAAGGCCAGGCCAGTTCACGAATAGTCGAAAATATATAGTTTGAGGTTAGAATGTGAAGAAATAACATAGAATTACACTACACAAAAATTACTGTAGATTGAGAAAGAAAGAAAGTAACACAATAACCGAACAAAATATTGAAAAATGCTTTGGTAACTCTGTAAAAAATTCTAAATATCATCGTAAAAATAAACTTACATGCTGATTATTTCGTAATTGTCATCGGCCAGTGATACGTTTTTCTTTACTAAAAGGGTAGCTTTTTTATTGTTCTAACACAATAACCGGATAGATTTTTGATAAATGATCCAGTATTTCAAAAATCAATCAAAATGTACTAAATATTCACGAAAATTGCGCGCAGATTTCCGTAGAGAGCGGGATGGTTAATTGTAAACTCATTCGTGTTAGAGCAGGACGTCTGCAGTGGACTTGTCTTAATTGCCAATATCGATTCCACTACCTACCTACCTAAATGAAGCAGCAATGCTTCAACATCTTCTAAAAAAGCTTACTTTATGATTATGACTCTGCGATTTACTTTACTTCCGTTGAATGTATTAGGTTAGCAATAATATTGCTATTATATTATGAAAAATCAGCGGCATTGATACTATGACACATGACGTCAAACATAGGCTATCGCGCATTGAAATTAGTCACGTTATTACTTTCATTTAAACAGTGGGTACCACCGAAAGGAGTAACGACTTCCATTAAATTTTGCCACGCTCCAAGGCGGCAATCTGCTTAATTATCTACCTTACTTCAAACAGTTATTCAAGTTATTTTCCACTCTTGTATTACGTATAGACACTGATTATTCTATGTGGTCGTGACTTAAGAATATTAATGGTTCGTCCTCGAAAATATAAAGCAATTTATCTTGAACCTGGGAGTGACACTGCCGTGCCGGCCATTTATAAACTTGACGATCCTCAGAGAAAGGGTGCTATATATTAAAGGTTTTTCCGGGAGTCTTATGTATGTCTTGTCTTTTTACTTAGTTAATTACCATCTTGCTAGGTAATGTTATTTAGGTAAGGGACATTACCTATATTTATAAGTATATTTGAATACTTCCAACCTATTTCAACTAAAATGCTTTAAAATTCGTTGCTACTGTCAAAGGTAGTACTGTTTTTCGGTATTTCGTAAAAAACTCGTAAACGTAATTTATTCGTATATAAAGCATTCAAATATTGAAAACCAAAATTCATAAATTTTCCGGAGCTTGCGGAAAATTTACTTGACACAGGAATTTCTTAATACATACATATTCTGTTTACATATTAGGTGATTATAATGCGCACCCGGGTGAGTTATTTAGTAATGAATTGCTAAGTTTTTGTACCGATCAGGGGTGGATTTATGCCGATGTAGAAAAGCTAGGCGTTGATTCTGACACATTTACCTATTTAAGTGATGCTCATGGTTGTCAGCGCTGGCTTGACCATTGTGTAACCACCACCGCGGGATGGAATTCGATAGAGGAGGTTTTCGTTGACTACGGCGTTTATTGCTCTGACCATTATCCTCTTGTTATCAAATGCAATTTAGATGTCGTTGTTCCTAAGTTGTATAGTTTAGAATTGCCATCAAGATGTAAACAAATAGTTTGGGGTAATAGGACTCCTCTCGAAATTGAAAAATATACCGACAAATGTAATGAATTGCTAAAATCTATCGATTTTCCTGAGGAGCTTAGGGGCTGCTGTGATAGATGCTGTACAAATAATTCGGAACACCTAAAGATTCTTGATAAAATGTATGTAAATATTATTAATGCATTATGCGAGGCATCTATATACAGTAAAGTCACCATGAGTTCTATTGGAAATAAGAAGGTCATAGGGTGGAATAAGCATGTTGGCGAAGCCCACAGGGAGGCTAGGCTTTGTTTCCAGAACTGGATCTTGTGCGGTAAACCTACTACGGGATATGTTTACAAGTCAATGTGTCACAGCCGGAAAGTTTTTAAATCTAGGCTGCGGTGGGTGCAAAACCATCAAGAGCAGGTTAAAATGGACATACTTGCCTCTCACCATAGAAAAAACGATTTTAGGAACTTCTGGAAACTCACAAAGAAGTTGGAAGCAAGGACTGGTCTCCCAGTTAATGTTAACGGTATTTCCGATACCAAAAGCATTGCTAATATGTTTAAGGATCATTTTAATGTCAAGTCGGCGATTGTGGATCCCGGGGGACTGCCGGTGCTCGACGATGAGATAACAAGTGACCTTCATGTACGTTTCAGCGCGAAAGAAATAAATAAGACAGTACGAGATATGAAAAGGGGTAAGTCCCCTGGCCACGATTGTCTCAGCGTTGAGCACTTGCAGTTCGCTGGTCCTCACTTGCCTAGGCTTTTGTCGATGTTTTTTAATCTCTGTATTGGCCACTCATACTTGCCCATGCAAATGACGAAAACAGTAGTTGTTCCTATTGTGAAAAATAAAACAGGAGATATATCTGATATGACGAACTATAGGCCTATATCGCTGGCAACAATCGTAGCCAGAGTACTGGATAGTTTACTTAGCATACAATTGGACAAATACTTGCAGCTACATGATGGTCAGTTCGGCTTCCGAGCCGGCCTGTCCACGGAGAGCGCGATTATTTGTCTGAAGAACACAGTTGAGTACTATACCAGGCGTAGGACACCTATATATGCGTGTTTTTTAGACCTTAGTAAGGCCTTTGACCTTGTTAATTATAGCTTACTTTGGAAAAAGCTAAATGAGACACATTTTCCCAGGGAACTAACGCGCATATTTAGGTACTGGTACGCGAGCCAGAAAAATAGTGTCCGATGGGGGAATAGTTTGTCAGACGAATATGGGTTGGGTTGTGGTGTGAGGCAGGGCGGGATTACCTCACCCAAACTGTTCAATCTTTACATGGATGAACTTATCGGTGGGCTCAGCAGCACTCATGTCGGATGCCACATAAACAGAGTTTGTCTCAATAACATAAGTTATGCTGACGACATGGTGCTGTTGAGCCCATCGGTAGGTGGGCTGAGAATCCTTATTGAAAAATGCGAGTCTTACGCTTTAAATCACAACCTTAAGTATAATGTACGTAAGAGTGAATATATGGTGTTTAAGGCGGGAAACAAGTGCCCTTCATATGTTCCTCCCATTACCCTGTATGATGAGCAGTTAAAAAGGGTTCATTTGTTTAAATATCTTGGGCACTTGGTGACCGACGACCTGCGTGATGACGCAGACATAGAAAGGGAGCGGAGGGCATTAGCCGTCCGAGCCAATATGATAGCTCGTAGGTTCAGTCGATGTACAGCTCAAGTCAAAATAACCCTGTTCCGCGCGTACTGTACATCACTGTACACCTGCAGCTTATGGTCGAGGTTCACGCAGCGAGCCATGAATGCGTTGCGTGTACAATACAACGACGCGTTCAGGGTGCTGTTGCGGCTGCCGCGATACTGCAGTGCGTCGGGCATGTTCGCGGACGCGCACGTGGACGGTTTCCATGCGACGTTGCGCAAGCGCTGCGCCTCGACGCTCCGCAGGGTGCGCGGCAGCCGCCACAGTCTCCTGACCGTCGTGGCGGAGAGATGGGACAGTGGCTTACTGAGACACTGGACATCTCATCACTTAAGTTTAAGTAATAACATAGTTATATAAGTTGTCAACACTAACAATCTATGGATACACTTAGTCCGAAATAAATGCATTTTTTTTTTTTTTTTTTTTTTTTTTTTAATGAAACAAGGAAATTCCGACATCGATCAAAGCAGTCTCTTACAAATAAGAGAATTAACCGAGTTATAATAACAAAGTTAATTTAGGTATGGAATAATTTAATTACGTGACTGTTAGGTATGTAATGGAGTAAATACCTATTTTTCTATGGTAACAATTTTTTTTTCTGTTTCAGGTAACGTTGACGTTTTATGCAAATAAACAAAGCAGTAAAGCAAGTACACACTATTACTTTACATATTATTACTTTGTTTTTATTTCAGATACCTGTACGTTTTGAATAATAACGTAATACGTATCACAGTTACGAACTTCAATTTGGGACTCTCTTAAGGCTAAAAGTCCTGTCAAACTATATCGAAATTTAAAGCAATAATTAGTGACACGGTTCGTAAACTAAATACCACATACCACATACCACATACGTAGAATTTATTTTCCTACATCTTTAGAGTAGCCAAAGGCATGACCCCAAACATCTACACTACACAATACACTATAGGTCGTAGGCAACGCAACGCGTCGACTGCAAATAATAATATTTAGAGGCGCCAATCAAATTTCACGCTTGTCGACGCCCCGAGTTAACATTCCATTTCTTTGTCGTTTCGAGCGCCCAGACGCGCGTCTGCAGTTTTTATCGCACTTCCTCGTGCTCCTCCAGTCATTTTGGAAGCCCCTAAATGAAGCCTGGTGTCGACAATGGGATTTTTATCGGCGTACCGCCTTTTTCAGACGTTCACATACGCATTTGCCGGTCATAAAGTACGGAGCTACGCGGCTTGTCTATCGAGCCGTGGAATTTCAGTGCTTTTCATAATGCCTCGATGCTCGCCGCGCTGTTTTGTTCATCTCTGCTCAACGCCGTTACAATTCGTTTCAATTTAAACCGCTAGCTACGAGTATCTTCATTCCCTTTTTCCGTGCTGATGGCTTTTTCCGTAATGCAATATCAAAAAAATTGGGGTGTAAATTCAGTTGGTGGTTTTTATTTTACACAGTTGAAGTGAATGTGTAAAGGTTATCATAACCATTGCGTTTTACGTTTGCCTTATTATTTAGACCCAACGAACGAACATGCGTTATAATCGATTGTGCCGACTTTATTAGTGAAACTGAACGTGCAAGAAAGTTCGCTCTGTTGGTCTAAACTCACTATTATTTTATACATATGTATAACACGTAAATGTCTAATTGTACAAGCAAGTGGAAGATTAAATAAAATCTAGTAGGCTCCTGCAGGATATCGTTATCTATCCGGAACGTAGAAGCGAAGCCTATTACCAAAGCGGAGGGCGGGGCTGCTATGTTTACCCTCTCGCCCTCGCCGACCAGCCCAATATATCAACTTGTCGGCTAACTCCTCGTTGTGAGACGCGAGATGTTACACATCGCTGTTTGTCAAGTTACGTTGTCCTATTATGGCACCGCTCCGCTCTTTGATGACTCCGGTTCGGCGTGTCATGCCCGTACAAAGTGCAGCAAAATAAATGTTTGCAGTAAACGCTTGCCGAGTTCTTTTAAAACAGTATGATAGACTTGAATTTCGCTGCACCTAGTTCACAATAGATTGGCCTTGTTCCGACGTCGATGGCGCGAGTGGAAATAAAATAAAAATGTACAAAATCACGCGTGAAATTGAGTTCGATCTGAAACTGAAGTCATTCTGTGCCGGAAAGTGCCTGCCACTCTGTACTAGCGGCTCGGTAGTATCGACACTTTATCTTCAGTCCATTATGTTACTTTCGGTACATTACATCCATATAACTATTTCTGACCGCTTTTGTCTTGACAGGAAGTTTTGGGTGCGGGAGGTTGATTCCAGCTGCATGCTGACCGAGAAATGATAATGCCATATTAGGTACTTACTTACTTACTACGCTGGCTAGACGACCCAAGAGGATCTTGGCCTCTGACACAAGAGAACGCCACTCTTCCCTGTTGTGCGCCACCTCACGCCAGTTGGGTATACCGAGGTTGGCTAGGTCTTTGAGGGCTTCGTCATTCCAGCGGTATCTGGGACGACCAACCGGACGTTTTCCACTGGGCCGCCCACATACGCCTTCTTCACTGCACGCTCGTCCCCCATCCTCTCCAGGTGGCCAAGCCAGCGCAGTCGCGTCGCCTTGACTTCGCCAATTATGTTCGGCATGGCCATCAGCTCTTCAAGTTTGCTATTCTTCCTCCGCCTCCAGTTCCCGTATATTAGGTACTGGATTAACAGAATACACAAGTTATTCATACTTACATATACCTAGGCGCCTTACGATTACGTTTCTCTCCACTTTGGCTAATCGAGGCTCCATTTTGCGACAAAACGCGATTTATATTCAATCTGTCCATATCCCAGGAATGAATGAGAACGTTTCTTACTAGTTAAGTCTTTATTATAATAGGAGGTAACTAAGGTACTTGAATAGAACTCCAGAAACTGAATCCGTTTTTGACACATTGAAGCCATATTTAAATCATCTTGCTCCAGGCTTTGAGTAAGTGGAGTAAACATAGCCCGTGTGTGTGAGCACAGCAGCTCTAGTATAAGTTTTTTCGAAACATTAACTAATTCGAACGCGTTTGCGTTTTGTCTCAAAATGTCATATCATTAGGGCACGTAGGGCCCCAAAATCTTTCAATACATATGTTTTGAGCCTGGAGCACGCTTTTGCATTCGTGTTTTTAGTACATTGGCTCATTGGCTCCCACAGGCCTCGTTCGTTGCTCTGCCAGCACAAGGGAAAGACAATTAATTATAATTACACTGACTGCTTCCATGCGTCTTTAGCATCTGCGCACCTTCAATGGAATAGGAATTCTGCAGCATCAATGATATAACAGTTTTTTTTTTAATAAACTGGCTTTTTCCGTTTTCTTTGTATGAAATATATGAATTGCGAAGGAGATTAAAGTACTAATGGACAGTGTAGGGTAGCCTATTGTTGTTTGTAACCTAGCATAACCCACCTTTAAGAAACTTAATAAGTCTAGATAGCATGTTTAATTGTTTATACCCTACCCGAAAGATAAACCTACTAAAGCGTATATACGTTAAATTACACTATAAGGTGGAAAAATATTCGTTTGCATTTTAATAAAAAAATCGCGAAACAAGAAACGAACGTAATAAAGGGAAACATGCCGAATGTTAATTTTGATAGGATTAGTAGGATCAATAAGACAGTTACCAGATTTCAGGTGCTATATATGGGTCAGAAACACTTGAAAAAACAAAAGTCGTTTCTCCTGTGGTCAATAGTTAACGGCTTATGAGCATGTAAGTTATGCTTTTATTACATGGATTTATAGAAACGGAGATGCCTTTATGCGGGTTACGAGACCTATCCAAAATTAAGCTTTGTAGCCCTTAACTTTTGATTTGTCCACAGGAAAGACAAAGACGCGAACCTAAATCTGTTTATGACCCATATTCGAGACCACATTCGAGACTGTTTAGCTCAAAGGAAGTCTTAGATGTAATTTGCAACCTATACCTACGCACCTTTCTGAATGGCATATAGCGTACTAGTTAGGCTATTAGAGGTTTTATGAATGAAACGAACAGGCGCTGTTAGCTCAGTGAACGGCGCACACGCATTAGCATGGACGTGTCGGCGCGCGGGTTCTAAATCGATGCAATATTGGCGCCGTCACAGGTCGCGGTGCAATGTTTCCCCGGGTCATTTCCATTTTATTCCCAACACGTCCGGCTATGCAAATAGGCTCCGCTCTGGACGACCTACCGACCCTCCAGTGTGAAACATACTAAGAATATATGCCGCTTTGACGAATTTAGTACGTTTTTCTTCTGAGTTATACTTCTCACGCCTGACGTACTCGCGCCAGCACGCGCTACCCACTTATCACTTGACCTATCATGTCTTTCTGTTTAACTACTGATTGTATTATAGGTTTACCTATAGACGTGTGAGCGTAATCCTTCGTTTGAGCTTACTATATACCAGGGGTGATTACGTCATTTTTTCAAGCGTTCGTAAGGTAGATTAAAATGCCACTAAAAACTACAACTTGATCTTCAGAGTTGTAATGTAAAAGACCAAAAGTGAAAAATTTATATCAGCGTAGCAGTTGTATCTAAGTGCATATTTTTGAAATGTTCCATAAAAAAGTATGGGTCTGGCGCTTCGTCAGCCGCTTGTGAATTAAATATGTACCATAATTAAATCCCACCATCGAAAAGTTTAAGTCCGGTACCTACGCTTCGTTACACCGCAACCACGTAATCAACTCTTTTACTTAGTGTCAGTTCATTTGTCAATAATATCAATAGGCTAAGTAGTTGCCTAAATTTTAAAAAGTGGGTAATACTAATAACATACCTTTATGTGTATTTTACCCCAAATTATTTTGCATTTTAATTAACCAATTTAGATTTCGATCGAAAATGCTCAAGACTATCAAGGCGTTATGAATGACGTCACGCCTTGCAAAAAAACAATATTTTTAACGACGATTATTAGAATTGTTTAGGTAATTAAAAATTTAATCCCTCGTGTTACAAGTAGGTACTGTAGTGCTCCATTATAAAAGTACAAAATTTAAAACGCCAGACAAATTATTTATATGTTCCAAACAATGCACAAATGCGGAAAAAGTGCCTAAAACTGGCAATGAGGGATGGTGCCTATTCATTGATACGATTTATTTATTTATGATTAGTGGACACAAACTTATTATTTTATTATTGTGCGTTTGCTTGTTATAACCCTGGCACTTCACTTGGCGTTGCTTATCGGCCGCAAGCTGCAATATGAATATTTGCACGAATACGGCCAAGTGAGTGCAATTATTAGAAAGCAACAAACTAAGCTACAAATGTATAGTATACATATTTAAGTGATGTTTATTTGTTACTATATTATCAGTTATTGTAAGTTCAACCATAATTATTACGTAGTATTTTTATGTTAATTATTTCTATTCTGTTTAGATTGAAATTGTATACCTAACCATTATTGATTACACTAACCACAACACTAGCTAACCGCAGATTGTAGATAATGCCGAACCTGACATAATTTCTAAGGACAAGATAATATGAAATGTATAACGGCTTGGTTTAAATAAAGCACAACACAACCGCAACTCTAATCAACGGTTATCCTTAATTCTGTTGGCACAGTAATAGATATCAAATAAATATTAATTTGCTGTGAACCGTGAACCGAATGGGCATTTAAAATTTAATTGAGACATAGGCTCTTGCCAAGCACTCAGAATGCAGCCCGAATTAATTGCAATTAACGAGGCTGTGAAAAGCAGATAACAAGTGCTTGCACTAAACGGTGTTTTCGATTCAAGTGGAAAGATTTAGTTAATAATGAATATCAACTAAATTGCTCGTATTATGCGAAAGATCAAATATTGCCTTTAACTCTCTAATAACCAAATTAAATGCTTTGATTACTTTATCTGTTAAATTAGGGACGGATTTAATTAGTTTTAAAGAGATGACAAGGATGCGCAAGTTATCCTAGCCTACTCTATAATTGAGTCTACACGCTATCCCACGGACGACTACCGATGTCTCAGTTGTTTGTAAACTACACCTTAATCTATGCCTTATCAGATTACCTTACCTTACCCTAAAATAATATATTCGTCATGTTCCGAGTAACTAAATTTCAAGCCTCTGCAGTACGTTAAGCTGGTCTCAGTAGACCTCTAATATATTTGTGTTTATACTTACCCTCAAATCCAATTTAACGAAAAGATCGATTACATGCCCTCATGTGTCGGGAACAATAAAGCAATTAAGCAAATAGTATCCGTGGCTATGAACTTATGAGCAATGTGTGTCTTGGGATTTAAGTCCCCCAGTTGAATACAAATTTGGACTAAGTATTTATTTATTTAAAGACTGGGAGCGTTCGAAATGTGGTGCTGGAGACGAATGGAAGGAATCAGTTGGACCGAAAGAGTAACAAATGAGTAGATACTACGAGTAGGTATTACGTAGAGTAAAAGAGAAGAGAACTTTGTTAAACACTATGACAGACAGAAAAGGGAAAATAATTGGACATTTGATACGGCACGACAACTTCTTCAAGACCATTTTGGAAGGAAAGATAGAAGGAAGGAGAGGCAGGGAAAGACCAAGGCACAGTTTCATGGACCAAATAAAAGAAACAGTTGGCGTCGTGTCGCATCAAGAAGTCAAAGGGCTGGCGTAAGAGAGAGAAAAATGGAAAATACTCCAACGACAAGAGGAGAACGGAGAACTCTTAATTTTGAAAAACATTTCGTACACATTCATGACATATATTTATCCTGCGTAACTGTAATTCATCTTATTGTACTTCTAACCCGTCGTTTAACGCTAGGAAAACTAACAGTAACATAATAATACCATGTGGCCGGATATTCTCCGGGATACTGATCCTTTGACGGCTTAAACATTCAAAGTAATCTCCGCGAATTTCACTTCCGTAATAATGAAGTATACTATTACAGAATATTAATATTTCTACGAAACCATTTCGTTGCGCATTTAAGAAAGAAGCATCTGCCATTTCAATGGATTTTACCCTTTCGAGTAGATACTCGCAAAGGAAGTGGCCAGAAATTTTGTTCGAATAAAAGCAAATTCCAGAGGGACTACGGCAAAGCGAAGATCCCGTTTACTTCTCCAGCATGCCTAATGCGCACTCACTTTAATTAAATTACTGTTTAGAACATCGAGGAATGGACTGAGTCTAGCAATTCTAGAGACTTCTAACAAACAGGAACATTCAGTTTTATATAGTTCATCGAATGTAAATTTTCAATATATGAGGGAGTCGTTCACCGAAAGTTGCGCCATTATTGTTTCTAAATACCTACGCTACTCAGTCACCCATTTCCAAATGACTGACTGTATATGCCAAAATAATCAGCGTACCTACAATTCATCCTATTCACACCAAAATGATTAATATATTGAAACTCTGTCGTTTCAGTTCATCAAGGCTTAGGTAACTATATAGTCTGCTCAGTCAGAACCACCTTGATAAATCGTCGATGAATGTGGTGAGTAGAACGGTATCGTCCGCTTAGAGCATGTTGTCAAGGGTCTTCCGAATAATTATTGACCATATACAGTCAACCAATTTGATTTCCCGGCCACTTCGTACCCATATAGATTTTCATAGTGACAAGGCGAAGAAATCAAATTGGTTGACCGTAATACACTCAAGAGCACAGGTGACAGTTATATCTACAACCCTGTCTTACATCTCCTTTGGTCTGAAACACACCTGAACAGTCTGTATCCATTTTGACGTTGTTACTTTCTGCCATCTTTTATATCGTGTTGTTTTTCACAAGGACTAGTTTATATACCTAGAGATAGACATATTTCTTATTAAGACGTATGGTAACAACTTTAAAATTAAGCTCGCAACACTTGCAACAGTGCTATCATCATTCCTATACACATTTCAGGTGAAAACTCATTACGAAACCAACGAAACAAAAGTCTTGTCTGTTGTTGTAACTTACAGGTATGATTTATTACAGAGAAAATAAGCTACCGAGCATAAGTTATGAACTTCCTAAATTAACTTTGCTGCCATTTAACGTTTGCGGTACGGTACATCTAAGTTGTATAATGGGAATCGAGCTTAATTTGAACGCACACATATGATACAAACCTTTGAAAGTAATTTTCTTAATTGCTAACCGGTATCCTGCTAGCATCAGAATTATTATTTCCTGTACTTAGCTGCTGACATCGACAGTTCATTTATTATTGTAAATGAAGTGCACCCGTATAAAATATCCTTTTTTTCTCATATGTAACCTAACTACCCATTTTTTATTATTCTCTATGTGATGTTAATCAACTAGTCCTAAACTTCCACTTCCTTCTATTACTATCCCAATAGAAACAACGTTTGTCATGTCAGGTGAAACATTTAGCAAGTCCCTTTTGAAGTCAAGTTTGCTTTGTGGAATGTCTCGTCTAAAAATAAACGGTCGTCATGGTAAAGCCAACCAACGTATCCACTTTCATCACATCTTGCATTTGCTTTTTGTCTGCGACCTCTTACAGTCGGCCACTAACGTATCAATCCTGCTGATGAAAAAGCCTGGGGAACATTTGTGAATACGGACCGGTGAGTTTCAGCTCGCAATGTAGGTTTCGGTGAACTAAAAAGAAACTCCATGTTGGTGATACTGCATATGGTTGATTAATGGTTTTAAATCTATTTTTGATATGAAAGTAATGGAACAACGGTTTTAAATAATCATGATGGATCACATTCCTTCTTGTAAGCAAGTTGCCTTATTGTAATCCGTGCGTACTGCTAGTGACGCGTCCCGCTGCGTCGTTGCCGCACATTGGGGGGCCACCTTACTTATTACAATTGGTCACGATTATAATATTCCTTATAGCATAAACTCTATTAAACATTCATCTGTTCTGGCAAGTTTACATTTCTCATGACTGTAAGCAAGAAAGGAACGGCTGATATCATTACAAAGCCTTTCTCGATTTGAATAAAAAGCTATAGCGTCGTGCGTTCATGACGATTTACACCAGCAACAATACCGTGTGTAGTGCCTACCAAAGTCATCGCGGACAGTTTTATCGATTTGTTTGTAACCCATGGTGGTAAGGTCACATTGTTTATTTGAATGCAATCGAAGAATTTGTTTTATATGGTCATCGTTTGGTTCCAAGCCACAAAAATGTTGTTGCATTTATTGTAGACGCATGATGGCACTAGATACATTATGTATAGGAATTATATTTAAATTTACCGGAGATATTTATGATTTCTGCGTTTATCTGTTATCAGCCATGTATCAATTACCAGTTTTGTGCATCCCATCGTGTGGTTCGAAACAGCAGCATAAGTTACCTACAGCTGAGTAACAGATACTTTCCCAAGCACGTAACAGGTCAGCATTGGCTAAAGTTAAATTGCTATGTCACTGACAGGATTTATGCGGGACTAGCGCTCGCCCCATCCCGCGAGTGTTCGACCGATTTACATTTTCTCCCAACAAAAGGCCTAGTGGTCGATCGCAATAGCTCCTTATCTGGCCTAATCTTATTCATCCGCCCTCTACGATGTGGAAACTCGTTACGGACCCAATCGATTTCGTACAGAATGACTCTCAGAATGGTCTTTAAAAATATTCATAAAAGGGTGAATTTTTGGTTGATGATAACAAAATCCCCAACAGGCTATAAAAATCCAGCTCAAAAATCACGTGATTTCGTAGAATTTCATTTCGTATATCAGTTGATACCAGTTTAGCATAATATACAGTACACTACATCTGTATGTACACTGATACTGATAAATATACGATGTGATACTTGTAACATGAGGTATCACATGTTACAAGTATCGTACTGATAATTATAACAGCCCACTGACAATGTATTTCCGTGCCGGCATACGAACTGCAGGCTCTGTTTATACAAAATTAATGAAGCGTCTCGCAATCACTTCACCAAATTTAGCGCTATAGCAAACCTAACTGAATTACGTACTAAATTTGGACATCATTGCTGAAACTGCCATGTTATAACGGCGTAGCAAACCGCAAACGTGGGAAATACAAACAAGGAATTTTTACAACAATGTATGTTGAGTCGGTTAATTAGATAATTTCTAACACTCGCATTTGTCGACGTTTAGCATGTCACATGAGGGCTTAATTATGCCTTTTAATTAACATTAATAAATCGTTCACTTTACATAATTCTGTTGGGTTCTGTGATTTACGTAAGTAATTCCTAGCCATGACATTCAGCAACTGTACAAGCAAGCCGCAAATCCTTATTCAGCAAGTCGACAAATGAGGGATGAGATGACGGAGATCAAGGGGCGCTCAGCTTTATTTGCATTTAGATGGGTGCGACAAGTTATTGTTTAGAGCGACAATGCGGGGAGGGGCGCCCGCAACGCCACCCGACTAATTGCCAGCGACGATCCACTTTTAACTCCATTGAAATGAACCAGCGCTAGTTTGAGAGGCAGGTGAATTGAGATGATGATCCCTCGATGATTCAGTTTTTTTTTAAAGAAAAGCAGTAGTTTATTTTATGGTAAGTCTTGCATGTTGACATGACATACGTATCTGATACATACCAATGTTATATTTCGTCGATTCATAGTCTAGTACCCATAACACTAGCCTAATTTTATATGGGGCTAGTTCGATTTGTAGGATTAATTTTTAACTTCTTTATTGATTGTTTACTGTTCACATATTGTAGTAAATAACTACAGTATAGTCCCAGTCGTAACATAAAAATGTGAAATACAGCAGCCTAATCTCAAAATTTATGTACAGTCAGGAAATTAGAAAGTTTGTCATTTATTTATTTCTATTGTAATAGAGTCCAAAGTGCCAAACATTAAATTTTCTCGATTGTACTGACGGTAGGTATATTTTAATGTAATTTTTGAATTATAAATCAACCCAACTAGTCTAAAATGACATTAAAATACGGCGTGTCATCCACGACGATGCGCCCCTCCACAACGAATCTCATCCCACTAAATATGCGCAATTGTACGGATTGGGCTGTGGAAGAGCGCGTTATAGTGGATGACACGCGCTATACAGTATACATAGAGGTAAAGTTACACGATTACCCTGCAGGTTACATCTCGACTGCTATTAACAAAGAATTAACAACGAGGCAACGAATGTCGCACCTGTCACCTAAACGATTAAATCTTTGCATCGACCGCAATGTTAATCTCAAATTTAAATAGTAAATGACTACGCATTAAATGCATCAATGTTTACTATAACCGGTGGAACTACTTTTGTACTGATAAATAAAAACTTTCACAAGTCTCACGTGTTGATCAAACAAAAATGTAGCTTGTCATAACCAAGTAGGGACTGGTGGTCGGTGGTCAGTAGGGAATCTTTGTCGTCAAGTCGATAAATGCGAACCGTTAGACGACGATGTAGTTGAGCAAGTACATAAAGCTACACGTGCACTCATATATAGGTACATTACACACATCGAAACACAGGACCATGGACTTGTAGCTAAACTTGGCTTAAGCTTAGTTAATCCCTATACATGATTTACGAAGTTCAAAATCGTTCGTTAGTGGAACCCCAAGATTTGAACTTCAAATCTTGGGATTCCACTAACGAACGGTTTTGTAGATAAGTACACATTTGTTGAACGAGTCCACCAGCACACACTCCAAGCTATAGATACGTATACGTATCTGAAAGAACTGTAAGAACATCCTCATATTATTGTTGAGCAGAGTAAGTTAAATTAAAACACAACAGAATTCTTTAATTGAATAAAATTACTTGAATAAGTATTTTTTCGATTGTAATGTATCATGAACTATTTTAAAGGAACTTAAAACATCTGGATGTATTTTATTTATAAGATACGGCATTAAATCAGTTTAAATCGTTTTATTGAATAAGGTTTAATTAAATATAGAGGAAAATTCTTTTTCTCTTCTCATGCTCGAAAAGTGTGCCATATTAGCTGATATTAGGCTTATCAAGCGGGGCTAAAGTAATACATTAAGCCCCTAGGGAAAATATGGATACAGATTTACAAAACATTTTAATTTGATCCTATCAAAATACTTCACCATATTGAATCCACCAAACACAAAACACATCAAAAGACAATCAGAACGTGGGGTTCAACTAATTTAACTCTTAAAAACATTTGGCATTTTTTCGTCCCTAATTTCAAATACAATGTATCTGTATCAAAGCAGTTACAAAAGTCATGCCGCCATATTCTCATTGTAATTTATTGTTCATAGTGGGTGGACATTCTTCGTTTATTTCTTTTCTCGCAATCGAAGTGACAAGTAGAGTATACATATAACTCTGCTCTAAAAGCCATATTAAGTACCACGCGAACTAAGTATTTCCTCTCACTTCGTTCCATATCGCGTAACATGGCTTATTTTAGACCCTTGTCATTCAATCTAGGTACTATTAAATCCTTTTAATTAATAAAATTTTCATATTTTTTTAAACTGTTCATCAGATAGCATCATCCTATAAAGGAAAGAGCAGTGACAAACGAGAAATAAACCCCACGAAGCCTACTTCTACAATCCCACGCACCCGTCAAAGACTCCAACGTGACGTCCGACCGTGGTCCGACCCCGCACCGAGGGATTTGCGAACCTGTAAATAAAGCAAGACTGTTCTTCACAACGCCTCTCCTCACTTTAGGCGAACCAGTGTAAGTCAAACCTTCGAGTCAAATAACTATTCGCATCGCGGTGTCAAGATATAAGTGTGGACGGTGAGGTGAGGTAAATTCAACAAATTGTAAATAAAGCAGGAATGTGCGAAGGCGATCAGTCTAGCTGACAGCGATTAGTTAACACTGTTGTGTAATAAACCGTGAAATGCTTTGTCGTCCTAATTGTCCTTAATCCATTCTGCGGAAACGGCTGTAGGTACTGTATCGACGTTACGTGCAAGATTTATGTTATTTATCTGCTTTCGTTTGTCATGGAAAGAGGGAACTTAGTATATCTTTATAATAAATGCTATAGTAATCTAACATGTTCTCGTATGGCTAGAGCCAATAGAAAGGACACAAAAATATAACCAACTTATTTATTGACTAGGTTGTACTTGTACTCAATGTGGATGTTAGTAACAGACTTTATTTATTGGGCGAATCTCCGGCGTTTTAAAACGCTTATTTATAAAGTCATTGTTGGTTACATGATGATATACAAAAAGGGGAGGACAAACCGCGAGAACCAGTTGACTCAGAACCGATATTAGTTTACGTTTTTAACTATAATTCGACTGGTTAACATTCTCTTTTATAATATTTAATTTTTTAATTGAGGTGTGCAATAAAGAGTATTTGTATTGTATTGTATTTAATGAGACGACCATTATATTCATTAATAGTTGAACCTAAAACAGAACAGCATCATGTAGGTACTTACTTATATATATTATATATTATAAATGAAGTGAAAGCGTAAATCATCTCTAAGCAACATATTGCAAGTAGTTGAGCCTTCCATAGGAGAGCCCTTGAGTGAAGTACCACCTTCGGAGTGGGCGTGTAGGGACCTACGAGTACCTATGCAACAGTAGTGGTTTTTATTTATTCTTGTTAGCGACAATAACATGTATTTATATTGCTTTTTAATTGCATTATTTCCGTTATTTTGTTTTTTTTTTCATTAACTTATAGAAACACTCAGTTTCATGTAATTATATATTTAATCAAAAAACTTACTATGTACATATGCTTGACAATGTCCAAAACTCATAAAATGTAGTACGTACAAAATAATTACTTCTGGCTCAGTTACCTTCGAATAATTTATTGCACTAAGTCAATTGTAAAAATAAAATATGCGTGGTTGCCTAATAGGTTGCTTTTGTATCACATTGAAACGGCCATACCTACTGGTTATTGGGTAAACTATTGATATTTTTTATAAGATTTCAAGCTCACATGGTCATTTATATTGGAATTACGAAAAAAAGTGAATATCCCGTTACTGTAATAACCGTAATTCTATTCTAGATATCGTAGTGTTTCCCGCATGACATATACATATATATGCGACTACGCACTCGCAATACGAACAGTGCCACCACGTTATATGTGCGTAGGGTTTAATTTCTGTGCACTCTAATGACAGTGGGTCAAGGTCGTAACATCTGCACCTATATACCTAACACGCCCGTGTTCACAGGAACGTGACCCTGCACCCAGCCTTTTCTTTCGCTTTGAACAGAGACAATATTCGACTCGTTAGGGATATTGTTTCGCGGCATGTTGCGGTATAATTTTCTCATAATGACGGCCAGTGATATTGCCTTGCCAAAACAAAAGGGGCAGTTTAATAGCAAATTGAGCCCCAAATTACTGAAAAAGCTTTACCAAGTTTTTACGAGCTAACCTTTCCTTGAAAAAAGTATTTGTTTGTGACATTACTTGACAAACTTCAGCATATATATGAATGGGAAGTAGCACGCTATTACTAGATTAGACAAACGGTCCTCTAATTAATGATCAGATTAAGTAAAAACCAGTAAAAACATGTTGTGACCGCTCTGTGTTACTACAGAATAAATCATTGGCGAGTCGGATTTTATTGCTCCATAAAAACTTTTCGCATACGTTTATAGGTATCCTCTACCCAAACCCTTTGTGGTCCGATTAATTACCTACATTCACGTTTGAAGTGTAAATGATACCGTTACTTTGATCTTGTTTTCGTAATTTCAGTCGCCTTGTTTTGATACGTGTAGAGACACGTATCACAACATAGAGATGTTGCGATACTTGGAAGTCTTCGTAATTCGCTTTGGCAAAGAAAGAAACGCCTTTGAAGCTTACAATCTTTTTTTATCAAAATTGGTCTGAAGAGATAATTTAAGCAGCACAGTCTTTATTTCTTTGAAGGTAATATAGAATGTAATACCTGTTACAGCCAAGTTTGCTTCAATGATAATTCTTCTGAGCTTTAAATCCGTTTATTACGAATAGTTTACAGTAAATATAACATACAAAATATAGGTTTTCTTCTTGATACAATAAAATAATTTTCTTTCTTATGACAGTATTTATAAAAGTCTTGAATTGCGAATGTCAATACTATATCGCCGGCCAGCTAGCACGTCGCCGTAACCAAAGACTACAATTATACATACGCCGTAACTCCGTAAAATACGGTCGGTCTACTACCAATGTGAACGCTTTGGCCCAAACAAGTTTTACACTTCAAAGTGAACTTGTTTGATAATTGTATGTTAATAAATGATGGTTTAGTGTAGGAAAAGCAAGTATCTAAATATGGTCATGGCCTGTAAGAAAAATAGAGATGGTTTTCAGCACATCCCTCCGATCTCGGCCAGCATTCAGGTTGATTAATGAGCGAACCCGCCCACGAATTTGGCTCCTATAATGTTTTGTTATTGCTGAGTACCTACATTGTGTGTTTCCACGAGACTTTTAGAAATAATCTGCTTTTGTTACAGTATCGCCTTGATCTTAAGATTTTCTGAGAAATATTCGTTATATAAATTAAATGATGCGAACTCATTGCGAAAGTAACTATTGGTACCTACTATTTTTTTTCCTCAGCGATAGTAAAAATTATTAACTCCAAAATCGTAACTTATGCTAGTCGTATAAGATTGAACTCACAAAACACTATATTTAACTCTAAAACAATTTGGTAAGAATACAGCTTTAATAAAATCAAGTTCAAGAGACTGCTAAGGAAGCATTACCTAGATGTAATACTATTCTGTGCCTAGACTCTGGGTAATGCTTCATTATTTAGTAGGCTCTCGAACGGACTATTCATATTATCTATATATATTATAAAGTTGATGGGTGACTGATTAATCACCGCCCCGCCGAAACTGCCGGTCCTAGAAATTTGAAATTTACACTATAGTTAGGTTATATAACGGAGGCAAGGGATAAGACGGGATTTTTGGAAATTCCACCCCTAAGGGGGTAAAACAGGGGTGCAAAGTTTGTATGGGCGGCAATAATTTTTTCAAGGTCCAGACTTGAAACTTTGTACAAAGACTCCTTAAAATAAGATAATGAAAGTTATATCTGCGTTTTCAAAATTTTCGTCTCCTAAAGGGTTGAAAATGGGGGTGAAATATTGTATGGGGACCAATTTTTTTTTAAAGTGAGAGTCTTCAAACTTTGTGTAAATGTTCCTTATAATAATAGAAAAAAAGTAATTTCAGCGTTTTTTAAAATTCATCCCCTAAAGGGGTTAAAAAGGGGTTCAAAGTTTGTATGAGGAGCAATTTTTTTTTATAGTGATAGTCTTCAAACTTTGTATGAAAGTTTCTTATAATAATACAAAAAAAGTAATTTCAGCGTCTTTCGAAATTCATCCCCGAAAGGGGTAAAAAAGGGGTTCAAAGTTTGTATGGGGAGCAAATTTTTTTTTAAGTGAGGTACTTCAAATTTCTTACAGAGACTCTCTGTTTAAATAAAACAAAACTGATTTCAGCGTTTTTTTAAAATTCATCCCCTCAAGGGGTTAAAAAGGGGTTCAATGTTTTCATGGGGAGGAACATTTTTTTAAGTGAAAGACTTAAAATTTTTTACAGAGTCTCTGTTTAAATACAACAAAACAAATTTCAGCGTTTTTCGAAGTTCATCCCTAAATGTCTTAAAAAAGGGTTTCTGTGAAACTTAGTTAATCTTTTAACTCCCTAAATGACCTCTTGGTCATTTTGTATGGAGAACAAAATTATTTTTAAGATAGAAACTTTAAAACTTCCTGACTAAACATCTAAATTAAAAAAAAAAAACAGATTTCAGAGTTTTTCAAAATTCGCCCTCTGAAGGGATGAAAACTAATTTTATTTTTAATGAGACTTGGAACTTTGTTTATAGGCCTAGCATAACTCTGTCTCTCTGTAACCCCTTCACGCTTAAACTGCTGAACTGATTTAGATGAAATTTGGTGCGAATATCGTTCCGATAGTTCGAGTCCGAGGAAAGGACATAGGATAGTTTTCATCCCATCCCGGAAGTAGAAGTTTGTATGGAGCAGAGATAACTAGGTAACCACCTGAAATAAAAGAACAGCGATAAAATTCTAACGCGATGACCGATCTCTACGCAGACGAAGTTGCGGGCAAAAGCTAGTGTTATTATAATAATCATTAATTCAAAACTGAATTGTTAATAAGAGACTGCCGATTCCACAGTCAAACTGTTGTCACAGTTTTGTGGGACAGTGAATACGTAATGAATGTAACTTGTGTTTATTAAATAAATAATACCTAATAAAAAAAATAACCATTCAGAAAACAGAATATTTTTTTCTCTAAAGATCAAGTTTTAGCAGTCCTAGTCGTCGTTTGAGCGCTCAATTCAATGGAAACTCAGAAGCATTTATTCTAGAACCGCGTTGTCTATGTTTTATATATATCAAAGCAGTTTAAGAAAAACAAACATGCCGCTTAAGATTACATATATGTTTGCCGTGGAATTTATTATTAATTTTGGATGAATAATCTATGTTTATTTATTTTGTCGCATTTGATGGAAAGAGTGTTTAACCTCTCATGGTAATATGGCTTTTCTTAGACCCTAGTCATACAATCTACTATTTATTTGACGGACAAGTCTAAAATAAGGATTATTTTTAAGGTACATCTAAACGCTACTCTACTGTATACAAAAGAATATTGTCCAATTATTTGTTGATTCGGATTTCTCTCTAATGTGCGTTTTATCAAAATTCTTCGTAATGCACAGTCATTTATCACCAAATGCTTCAAAAGAAAATCCATTGAATCGGTAGATAACGACGGCACTGCCACCCCATTATATGTCTACGTATTCTTTAAAAAGGGGTATTACAACGTTTCAGCAGTAAAATGCGATACAAGGATCTGGTCGTAAAAGAAAGCCGCAAACATGAGGCATCCGTTATTGATGGCCCGTAATGAGACTTCACTAAAGTTTCTACCGTTCAACTCATGCCAGGATATTAAATGAAGAAACTTACTGTTTTGAATTTGGAATGTTTATATATGTATTTCGAAATTTGACTTAAGGACAGTTAAGGACATTTTGAGATGTGAGACATTTTCGTCGTCGTTTTCTTGTGATTATTAAGTTTGTTTTTGTTTTCACATCAATCATTTAAATAGCTTAATGTTCAAAACAAATACCTACACGTTTATACCTCGGCAAGTCGGCACGCTTTAGGTTGCGTGACGAAGTAGATTTTATCAAACAAGCTTTCATCTATCATTTTTGACTAATCTGTAACCAAAAAGGGCATACAGTGTATTCCATTTTAAATAAATAAATAAATAAATAGTTGTGGACAATCTTACACAAATCAACCTAGTCCCAAACTAAGCAAAGCTTGTACTATGGGTACCAAGCGACGATATAAGTACTTATATAGATAAATATATACTTAAATACATAGAAAACATCCAAGACCCAAGAACAAATATTCATGCTCATCACACAAATAAATGCCCCGGCCGGGATTCGAACCCGGGACCTCCAGCTTCGTAGGCAGGTTCACTACTAACTGAGCTAAAGCGGTCGTCAATTTATAAAAATGTTAAACTGGAGGCTACATAGTACTTGAGAAATTTTATAAATATGATTACACCTAGTCTAGTCAGTAGTCACCAAATTAAAATAACAAATGGCTGATACGATATATGTATATGTCGATGCGACACAGGGGTGATTAAGTGCGAAAAATTTCGAACTTGCGTAACTTAGATCTTTTTTGTATGAGCAAAATGACGGATCTATCTAACACGGCTGGAATGTTACATAAACGAATTTTGAGTTTTATAAATAAACAATCGTAACTTGACATTCCGTATATATACGGGAAAGGTCATACAGTCAGAATAAAATTGCTTACTCGTGTAAATATATGCCAACGTTATTGTGGCTTCGTTCTGTAAAATTGAAAGAGGCAAACAATTCGTTCGGTATTCGCCTTTCTCTGGCGAGCAGAGGGTGGATCATTATTTTTTATGCGGCGTTCCTTTAACTCGATTTTCTTAGTCTATTGTCGTTTCCAACGAACTTTTATGGGCTTATTAATATCATTATTTTATGATAATGTTTACACAAAGGTTTAAATTATAATGTTGGTAATTGGTTCAGATTTCTTTTATCGTCGACCGCGAATGAGAATTTAAATGATGCTTATTTTGCATTTTAATCGTTTCAACTTCTCTCCTTTTCTATTTGTTAAGTGGACCTGTATGTCTGTACATGTACGCACATATTATTTCTACGCGCGCATAGATACATACACATGCACAGTCCATCAGGTAGAACTTATCTTCACTGAACTCAGCTGTTAAAGAGAGAAAAAGAACAGCTGCGAGGAATGTTATTTCACTGCACTAGCGGAGATCTTTTGGCAAGTATTAATTTCAATTTTTGTAACTTTCTGCTGACTTAATGTTGGTGGGAATTTAATTTGAAAAGCAATATAATCTAATAAAGCATCGGTGTCGCCCGGGGCTTAGCGTGAATCTTCCAAACTGTTGTAGCTGGAAGCTTCGCAAATTGCTATCTCTTTTTCGAATCGTCCTTTCGCGTTACGTACCGGCGTGGGTGTATGAAGGGTAGGGTAGGGAAGGAAGGTGATGCTGCTAAAGCGCCAAAGCTAAGGTACTGCTCTTCAAGCCGTAGGTAATGCGAAAGATCAATAAAAGTATGAATATTCATTGCAAATTTGATTAAATATTTGTTTTTAATACATTAAAATAAAAGCATAATGCACTGGAAGCTGGGCAAAACAAACAAGTATTTTTATTTAAACACTTATGTGTATATAGTTATTACAGACTAGGTAACTGAATGTTTGTCACTTGTGGATTGGATTATATTTCTAAAGAAATCTAAAGGCTTGTAAAAAACCGGCCAAGTGCGAGTCGGACTCGCGCACGAAGGGTTCCGTACCATTATTTATAAAAACGGCAAAAAAATCATGTCTATTTTATGGGAGCCCCCTTAAATATTTATTTTATTCTGCTTTTCAGTATTTACAATACAATACATATACTCTTTATTGCATATCCTCAACAAAAATAAAACAACAGTACATAATGACAATGAGTAGAGGCAAACAACAGGCGGTCTTATCACTAATGAGCGATCTCTTCCAGACAACACAGAGACACATACACAGACAGACAGACACAGAGACACAGACAGAGAGAGATTTGTTGTTATAGCGGCTGCAGAAATACATCATCTGTGAAAATGTCAACTGTCTAACTATCACGGTTCATGACCTATACAGCCTGGTGACAGGCGGACAGACAGACAGACAGACGGACATCGGAGTCTTAGTAATAGGGTCCCGTTTTACCCTTTGGGTACGGAAACCTAAAAAACCACCGCTATTACCTGCAGAAACCTACAACAAGAAAATGACTACTGTATGTAGGTATCCATTAGTAACTATACTTTTCTATATGTAACGTGAAAGTGCTTAAGTACATTTGCATAAAAAGAAAATCTTACTAGTCTCATCGGATACCGAGAATCTTATCTACCCTAGAAAACCCAACCCCTACACAAATGGCTAGACCGTCAGACTCCCACTTATTTACAGCCTGAATTACTGCGTCATTCGGTTTATGAGCGTTTTATAGTCACAAATAAACACGTGATATATATATATAATGAAAACCTATACTATGATTTCATTTGGTTCCTATAGCTACCTAGCTACAACGCTCTAGGATTATAATTAACAATGCACTTCAAACGAATTCATTATAAGTATGCCTTGCAAGAGTCTTTTTTATCACATCACTCATGAATAATGTTTTCGCGATCATATACTTTAAGTGAATTATAGTTTCTTTTATCCAGCTGTCTAGAAGATATAAACATGATCCTAGATTACATAACCACTTTTGGATCAGTACATAATCAATGCGTCTAGTTATTTTAAAAGCATAAAACGTTTCATGGTTCCTAGTTATTTTGTTGCCAACAATCACAATAAAAGTAGATTTAATGAAGCTGTTGGCAATCAACATTTTGACGAATGGCATTTTCATTAAATTACCAATGCAAAACGATATATCATTGAATGTGAAAAATATTTTCATAATCAAGTTCGTAATTTGACAGATGAAACGGGAACGACAATAAAGCGAACTGGATAATGTGTTGGCCATTAACGGGTAAATATTTGTCCATTTGTCAGGCCACGTTGCCACGAGCCTTTGACGTCATCGGCGAAGTGAAATATAGCGATATTCATGAATACACCTGAATATGGAAGGACATAAATGTTACATTATGCTTACATATCTCGAATATTCAATGGGAGTATGGTAATATTGAAGCCGATAGAAGGCATACTGTCAGGTCTGTTCTGGTCTGCTTCGGTTAAACTCTGCTCTTATCTGTTATTTGGCACACCTCAGTGGTGCTTAATGTAGGTACTCTATGGCGCTAGGAACGAAAGAGATGTCATGGTTAGCTGTCTAACATCGGTTTTGTTAGACAAAAAACATTCTGTACGTGAGTGCTATTAATGATTCTGTGGCACTACACTACCTAACTAAACATTATTGTGGAAAGGGCGATATCGGAAAAAAACCTGAAGTCGGCTTTTAAAATTAAAGAGTTTTAGATCTGCAGCAGGGCGATTACGTAACGAGTCAAAACGTAGGTACGCAATGTAGTCAGAACATTTTATTCCTTCTTCAAAAATGAAGGTTTACCTACTACAATGTACCTTCATTGAGATGTATGACGCGACGTATTGATATATGGCCCTTGTAAAGTTTGCAGCCAGTCAATTTTGTTTTTACTTTACTTAAACAATGAATACTAGAATAAGTAGGTCACTTCCATTTTATATTAATTTTATTCGAAGTATTCTCGTTCACTCTACATTGCCTTATACCATAACACAGGAGGCCCAGAGCAACCCAACAAAAAACAGTAACGGAACGAATATTCTTCAAACAAAACGATTAAGGTGTTTACTGTTTACTGGTACATGTATTTCCATTTTCCCGTACCACAACACAAATGAAAAAGCATTTTCATTCGCCACGTATTGACACGTTGTTTCTTTGCAAACAGCCAGACGTATCATCTCGAATGGGGTTGGAAGCGCTGTGAATTTTTCTTTGTTCCTGCGGCGTCACGTGCTAAAGCCTTTTATTATCCGTACCCATCCCCAGGTGTTGGCAATGATGGTGCCAGTGAAAAGGACTGTATATATGCGGGTTGTAAAGCACGTTCGTCCTTTTTATTGACAAGGAAGAATGATAAATGATGTGTCGTTTTTTGGCAAATAAAGAGCTAAACTGCTTAAATGGGTATGGGTAGTTACTTATGTATTTACTACTTTTTCTTTTATCCACATAATGTCAAGGTTAGGTTTTCTTCCATTTGTGGAACAAGTTCGACTATAATTCCCGAACAAGTTAAACATCGAGCTATTATATGAAATCATGCGGTTGATTAGTTCAGTAACTTGCAAATGATCAACAAATTAGCCTGACTTTGCATCAACTGAAATTTTTATTGCATCGTTTAGAGACGCTCAGTTATTCAAGCAGAAATGTGCCTGTATCCCTTTTTTATTTAATAAAGTGCGGCAGCTTATACTTCTCAACTCTAATACAAAACAAAAGTACTTGGAACTTTACGTCGTGTGACGCAATTTCGTGACGTAGGGTGGCAGTTCCATAGACATAAGCGCCGCAAGAATACAAATTGATTCGATACAATACTGCAGCGAAGGATACAACATGGCAAATATGTTGTAATACAAATGATCCAAACAAAAGAAAGAAATAAAATTAATTCAATGAAAATTTAAGGTTTTCCATTTCTTAGAACATTAGGCACAAACGTGACACAAATCCCTCCACCCTAAACGAGGTCGTGCCTCACACGTGACGCGACGGCCCATCCGTCATACACAACTAACAGCCACTCACGACTTCTCATACCGTATAAACTTACTCATATTTCAAACGTATCGTTCACAATTGTGAAAATGTTTATCTTTCTGTAAATTAAGCGTTATAAGTTTAGTTATGTACCTATATACCCACATTGTCACGTGCTTTACGACGTACTTCGATATATGTTATTATTTATTAATTAAAATGTTTACATAGTTTTCATCAAACATGTGTCGTGTTATAAATGGATATGTATGTATAATATAAGTACCTACATTGTTTACCGCAAAGTTATCGTGCCAAGATATTCATGTGTAATTCGAGTAAGTAGTACGAAGTTTAAGTTAAGACGAAAATATATTCCCAACTTTATAAATATCGGTATGTTTGTAAACAAAGTGCGAAAGAAGTGACATCTTACAGCGGACATGAATGCAGTTGGAAAGGTGCCAGGCGCGTTACGTCTCGACGCGCTCATGTCATGTCTCGCCACGACAAATAAAATAAAATATTTAAAGAGTCCTTTCTTTTGCTATTCTTACTTACGAAAAATAAAAGACAGATGACTAACTTGATTAGCCTTACTGTAAATTATTTTCAGCAAGGTACCTTTAGTATGGAGTAAAATTAAATAGGTACCTACATAATAGGTATCTTAGTATCTTATTGAGAACTGCGTATCTTTACGTAGTTATCTAGAGAACTATGTATCCCTATAATTCAATACTTCAGGTACATAATTGGGTGGATCAACTTTTTTTGTGTTGTTATCTTGACCCGTTGTCCAAGGGGCACTAGTGGCACAGTTTATTCAAAGAAATGTTGTATAAAGTTCTACTAACATGCATAGTAGATGGCCCATTATGGAAATAGCTTATAAGTACCATAAATATGTAGGTTTGATCAACTTAAATATAAATGGCATAAAATCATGAATCATGATTGTATTCGGTTTTTGCCCCCTGGACAGAGACGTAACCACGTCAACGAGTGGCACTAAAAAGTTGATTCACCCATTTAGGTACCTAATTAACCTTTTGTTTTATTGTTGCAGGTGCTGTTTTCGGCGTGGAGGTGCATTTTGAAAACAAAGACAGCGGGTTTTTTCTAAAGCACACGGCAAGATGGAGCGGTGCGGGACCGCCCCCAGAGCAGATGGGCACAGCCCTCCCTGGAGCCCTGCTGTCCCTCGACCGATTCACCGTGCTGCAAGGCTCGGCCCCAGCCTCTGTTCGCGCCACATACGGACCCTTCTCAACCAAGCAGACAGTGCCAGCGCGCTATACCGTACCTGATCCATTAGAACCGCCTAGAAGAAACGCAACACTAATTGAATTACAAGAAGCGACAGCACACAGACTTGACGTGTCGGCACACTTAGTGTTTCGGGAACTTCCCCGAGATGCACCTGTGCTGCGCGTACTATTTCATACGGGTGGAGAAGGCGGTGCTAGAAGAGCTGCGACTCGACCCAGAAGAGTTTGCATAACATTACACGCCAGTCTGGGTCCAAAGTCATTGACGGCAACATGTGGACCTGAAGGAGAAGAGGGCGCATGCTTGGCTGAGCTGACGATTCCAGCGTCTTGGTGGCCAGCAGATGGAAAAGGAAAGCGGCCGCCTCGGACAGTGCGCTTAGCATACAGCGCCGCCGAAGCTAGTAGTGGGGAGTCTGGAGAAGGCGCCTGTGGTCGTGTGTCGGTGCAACCAGCGTGGCCCCTGGGTGTGGTCACACTGGCAGGAGCAAGGGCTGGGTACCGAGAAGCGCGAGCTGGAGCCTCGGCCCTTCTGCTTCCAAGAGCACCGTTATATCCTCACTCTCGATTACATCTGCCTTTTGTTGTCCGACGAGACTCCGTTCATTCCACTGGACACGTTGTTATTCGGTAAGTGTGCTGAAGTGTATCGAAAGATTCTATTTATTCAGTAGAGTTGTAACAACAAAATGTATCCTTTATTTTCAAATGGGCGGAATAAGCAATATCAAAGCCTCGTGACTGCGCCACCCAAGATCTCTGCGAGTGACAGTGCGCGGCGCCCGAAATGCTCTGTCACTGCAAACCCCACTTCACGTTAACGACGCCCGAATAACTTGTCTGTCACTATTACGTCAAGTCAACTTGGTATAATTCGTGTTCACAGTCCCACCCAACACGGTTTATTGAGCTAAAACTGGCTGATAGTGTTTCATGTGTGGGCAGTATATTACATCTATACTGCGTTACTTAAAAAAGTAAGATGATAAATACCGTTTTACATCCGCGCAAGCACAATAAAATGGAGTTTCTTCATTGGTGATACTCTATTTTTTCTAAAACCTATAATAATATACTTTCCTGAGCTCCGGACCCTAGCTTACTGTGCCAACTTAGAACAGTGTCGCGATCTGGCACTAAAGTGCTTAAGTTTAGCGGCACATGGAATAGACGAGGCGGTATCGAGTGTGGTAGAACACTTTATGTGCTGTGGCGGCGGGCCGAAAGCCTGGGCTTGTTACTTACATTCACTACTACTGACAACTCGGCTCAGGCAAACCAGTATAAGGTATAAGCCTGCTCGCGCAATTGTTACAAATGGCGGGTCAAGTTCCACTAGAAAGTTGGGAGGTGAGTCCAGATAGGTTGTGAGTTATGTTGCTGGGCACTCGGACGAACCGCGCCCATTAAAAGTTTCCCGTGCCCACTGTTTCAAGTGGACGCTGCCATAAATAATTAAGAGGAGCTGTTGTTTAAAGCGTGAGGCTCTCAAATAAAAGTATCTCAACTTCACAAAGCATTACCGCGGTATTCAATTTATTTGATTACGTATAATATTATAAGTACAGCCTCTCAGTCTCAGTTCTTAATTTCATAATTTAGGTAGGCGCTGGTACAGTCAGCGTCATATAGTATATCAAGTCAACGTGGTCAAATAGTTCGATATACCTTTATTTTGTATGGTGTACCAAACTAATTGGCCACTTTGGCTGCTACATCCTATATGACGATGACTGTACATAACTCCTTTCTTGTTATTCGCTCACTGAAAGAAACTTTTGAGATTTTTATGATATGACAGAGCTAAAGTATGTTTTAAATTCATAATGTCATAATTAAGTAGTCACAGACAAAAAACAATCTCGTTAATCAAGAAACGTTTGAAATTACAACTAAGTAAGTATGAAATATTTTTGCCAATAGGAGTCTTTCAATCCGAATACATTTTCTCCAAAGAAAAACTACCTTTCTGAAGTCTGATAAGTTCCCTGGCGGCTTAGTTATCAAAGATTGCTTCTTGGAAACTTTCCCGTTCGATATGTTAAGCAGCTTCGTTCTGCGGTAACTATTCAACTTTTGCTTTACTAATAAAACCTTGGTCCCGGTACGATAATATTCATACTAACGTCTCCAGTGGCCCGTTTTGCGAAACTTCAAGTTTCCATTTTAGTGTAAATCGGCAACACTGATAATAATAAAAATGGCCAGTCGTAATTTTTCAAAAGCATGTTTTTTTTACATTTTCATTGCCGACCAGTGCTACGCGCTACGTTCGTAGCCAATAGGTAACATGTTTTATCTGATTTGTAGCGAAAACTATCTACGAACGGAGAACCCGATATGGTGTCCTCGGCGTTGAATGTGTTTTTTTTTTTCTGGACCCCATGATCCTTCCAGTCAGAATAAACGGTAGAAACGCATGTTAAAAGAAAATGAGAGGCAAGTACAGAATAATCCTCGTACCTACTACCGTTGTATGGAAAAAGGGGAATTTTCCGTTTTGCTTTTGAAATATTGCGTTTATGTACTATGCTATTAATTATGCTAATCTTTTTATATATAATATTTTTATGTTTTTAATTAATTTGTCTAATTTACTATTTAATGTGATAATTTGATGGTTTTCTATCCACTATGTTATAAATTGTACGTATTGTAACATGAGCCATTTACCCAATTCACAAATCAGTATCCTACCTATTGTATTGGTCTCAGCAATTTTGTTATGTCGCATGAAAATTAACTATTTGCCAGTAACATTAATTGAAATGACCACGTTCGAGGGTCTCGCTATGCATGAATATTTTACATACAAAATGTTCAAATTAAATTAACATGATACATTGTGGCGCGTGCCGGGGAGCGTTGCCGACGAACGTTAAGTGATATTTAGTACTAACAACACTTTAGATAATTTTTTTTATAGGTTATCATTTATTCAGTTCAACTTTAGAGTCAAATATGAGCATAGTTAACAGTTTTTGGGTCATAAATACTTGTAAAAACAAAAGTCGTCCCTTCTGCGGTCAATAGTTAACGGCTTATGTGCATGTAAGTTATACTTTTATCACGAATTTATAGACACGACGGAGACACTGTTTAAGCGGGGTAGTCCAATCCAAAATTAAGCTTTGTAACCCTTAAATTTGTCCACAGCAAAGATCATGGATGATCTTTGTCCACAGGAAAGACGCAAACCTAAATCTGTTTATATCACCCTTTTACCCGATTCACCCATAACGAAGTCTTACGATTGTATGTATGTAAATCAGTATGTGGGTATATCGATTTCATTGGAACGCTCTCCATGTCTGCTGCCTGTTATAATATTAAGTTATGTATAACACTGCCCATATACAATTTCCAGACATTTATTTTATTCCATTTTACGTTATGTCCGTAATTTAGCGTTATTGTAAAGGAAATCAGTAATTTCAGCACTTCTCATACAAAGATTACACACTGTGCTTATTAAGGGCTTGGCGGATTTCAATACTTACACGAAAAGCATACCACTGAGACAGACTTGAATAAAAAGCTGTACTTCTCCTGGAGACGTTCCATTTTGTTAAATAGGACTAATGAAATCGCGACCATCACAAAATTTGTTGAAATGTGAGAGTGATAGGGCATAAAATAGGTATAATCAGACTTTTTTATCAGAAAAATCGTATCTTATAAGTAAGTAGGTATGCCTGCTTGATTTACATATCTACGTAGTCTACGTGCCTAGTATGTAGTTTCTAAAACATTAACATTTATTCGATTTATGTATTTATTTATATGTATACGGGACAAGAACAAAGTACAATGTTAACAATTAATTTTTCATTTCATTTAAGGCGAGGTTCTTCCATTGCAAATGTCCCGCTCTAACACGCGTGAGTTTGCAAATGACCATCCCACTCTCTAGGGAACTGTGCGCTTAAAATTCGTAAATTTTTAGTACATTTTAGGGTGAGAAAAATACATGGCTTACTATATTAACAATATTAATCCCGACATCGCTCATACCATCAAATACGTTTATTTTAGTATTATTTCCTATGCATCATGTTACCTAAGATTGAAATAAAATGAGTTTTAAGATAGAAAATAGAGGTATGTTTGGCATTTTTTTCTATCGAACAAAGTTTTGCAAATTGTGTAACGGACATCCGACTGCACTAGATAAAAGTCTCAAACATAACGTCATATTTTTTTTACATTTTTAATATGTAGTATTTCGAAATAAAACCGTTTACCAAATCAGATTTTTACTAGAACCCGGCCTTAATAACATTTCACTGGACAGCCGCTGCAATGCACGATAGCTTTGCAAATTGTTGAAATTAAATCACCTCGTGTGATGCAGTGTTGCAAAGCGGGCGCGTGCCCACGAACTAACTGTTATTTAGTACTGCGCCACCAAGCTAGCTGAATAACCTTAGCGCCAAACTTTCATATAAGGCCGTAATCCCTGTGTAGCAACGGGAAAGTTTTACGTGGTATATTTTGATTTTCATGCAATCCATTTTATTCTTACAAAATAATTACCTAGATACTGACAAATTCACCTAATGACTAGGTATTATATTCAGCCAAATTAACGTTATGTAGGGATGTATGCGAAATCTTCACAGAAGGGTGAGAAGGGTGTGCACTTCGCCATAAGTATTGCAAATTTACTTTGTACTAAAAATGTATACTAGTAACAAGTTTCTCTTATAACAAAAGAATCAACAAGATTAAATGCGTACCTAGGTATATACTTGTCGCTAAGCCACACAGAAACCTTACAAGTTGAATCCCTAACGTGTAATCTATAGTCATGTCGATGCTGATCGGGGAATCGGTCCCCAGCGTAAATAACCAAACTACCATTACGTGTTTTACTTTACAATTTTTACATGGTTTGTATCGCTTATTGTAGGTTTGTAATGCTTTAGATATTAAACGGTGTCTCCTAAATCTTATAGTTAGATGCCTAATGCCTATGTAGCTTATAAACTAAAGTCACTAGGACTGATCATATTTGGAAGGCATTCTATGTATTATTGGACGCCCGCCCTATAGACTGATTTCCAGTAAATAAGCTCCTCTTTGAGAAGAACTACTTTTAGAAATAATATCATAGGTACTTGATACGTTATGTTATGGCTCTAAATTGCTATAAGTACCTAACTTTTCTAAATGTAATCAGTTAATTACGTTCCATATATAAGAAAGACAGGTTATATATCCGAAACAATGTATGTATGTAGGCCTTTCCTTTCATGTGTCTAAGACGAAAGAAAAGTTAGTGCATAGTAGTTATCTACTAAGCATAGGGTAGGTCCATAAAAGGGGAATCTCAGCGGCGCGAGTACGTGCTGCGCACCACCTGATGGTGTAACTCCGTACATCTGTGCCAAGTTTGAGTTACGAGCGCCGAGCCCAGGAGTAAAGCTTTTCACCTAAATGGAAATTTATACCGCCTCGTCTTACGCAGCCTAGGTACCAAATTTATACCTCTATGTATTACAGACATTTCAACTTATTAAAGAATATAAAGTATAGGTACGTGACGGCGAGAACAGATAGGGCTTCATTTACAAAATAATCGGATTAATTCCAATTTAATTCCATTTCCAATCTTTAAATTTGATACGGCGTTGATCCCTTATCGTATAAAGCTCCTAACCAACACCTGGCGTCCATTCAGAGCGGTCTGGTTTGGGGCGATTATTTATATAGCTATATTTCTTATGGAATAGGGTCTTCGAGGGTCTTAAATGATCTCTTATTTATAAAGCAGTTACGTAATTGCTAAGTTTCCTAGTGAATAATTATCCTCGTCTTTAGTTATGAGACTTATGAGTTATGAATAAAAAAATGCATTGGGCTTATTGTATTTGAAACAATGTTATCATAAAAATATGCATTAGGTTACCGCTAAGGTATTACAAGAAACCTTTCGGTCACCACAAAGCGTGTTCAGTCAGAATCACTAATTATGTGAACTTTAAGTATAAATCGCCCGTCTAGTGCCAAATGTGTTTTGCACAAGATTCGACTGTGGCGTTCAAGGGATGCAAGAACTTCTTGCACCCCTTGAACGGTAAGAAGTGATGAAAAAGTGCCAAGAAGTGACGAAAAAGTGTCACTAGTAAAAATGGCTCAAAAAGTAATGGCTCGGTGTCAGAGCACAGGGAAGTTTACCTTAAAAGTGTTTTTGTATTGTATGATATTACAACGATGTGTTTACATTGTAGAATGAAAGTGAAGTCTGGTCTACGGCTGATCAGCGTGAACGCAGCGAACTCGCGCTGGGCGGTGACAGCGGAGGTGAAGCCGCGGGCGGCGACCGTCACCGCCACGCGTCTCGAGCTGCCTCTTAATGACGACAACGGACAGACGTGAGTTTTTTTCTATATACATATTTAATGTGTTTTCAAGACTCAGTCAATGCCATTGGCAAACTGTAATCGGGTAAAAGTAATGGGAGGTAAGTAGTCAAAAGTAGGCTACCGAAAGAAGTTTAAAAAAATGCGCCACACACTTTACCTTACACTATTGCCAATGTAATTTTAATGCGACTTGTGTAGGTCAATTTGAGCATGTTTTCTACATAGCTAATATAAAAGTACTAGACTGTACTAGTGCTTGTGTACCTTAGTCTGTTGGTTTGTTATACTGTTGTGATTTTAGGGTTCTGTAAGTAACTCAAAAGTAAAAAAGTAACCCTTATAGTTAGAATCACTTCAATGTACGTATATCTGTCACTCCGGCTGTCAATACCCTAGCTGTTTCTCAAATACACATGGAGGTATTAAGTTAAAGTTAAAATTAAAATATTCAGGTCTGTTTGGTATACCTTGGGCCTGGTAAAGGGATACTTAGACGGCAAACCAGTAAACTGCCTGATGGGAGCTGACATGGGACATGTTAATTATCTACAAATCATGCAAGTACGGCACGGAACCCTCGTGCTTGATTCCGACTCGCACTTGGCCGGTTTTTTTTTAAAAGCAATCAGATCGTATTTTATTCCTAAAACAATAAAAGTGTAAAGACCTCGGTGCGTGAACCGGATTTCGCGCTTGACCTGGTTTTTCACTTGAACTAGCCAGAATCATAAATATAATACAAAAAAAACTGTTGGTAAACTGTTGGTAAATTCACGAAACTCGTTGTGTGAGTGTAGTATTGTCTTATCTGACGATAATCACACATACCTACCTTCAATCTTTCATTCACATTCACACATACGAGCAACTCGCGCCTTTTTTCCGTGATTTTATGTGTACCTAGACCTAGTCTGAGGTCTTGTTTATGTACATAAACTGTGGGTGAAACTGTACTGTGGGTGATTTATACTTTGTCGTACCTATTCCCTTATTAAAAGCCAGTGGTAGGTAGATAGATACTATTTACGAATAGGAGCGTTTACACAAGTTAAATACCAGAATTCTTAGTATTTCTAGCTCCGTTTACTACAAATTAATTTACTAAAAGCCGGCTAGTTTATACTAAGCAGCAATAGCCAATAACATTACAAGAAGCGGAAGAGAACCTCATGAACGTTAGCATCGTATGAACGCGATTGCAATCTCAATGTGGTGTAACGTGCACCGCGCGCGGTCCGACTGTACACCGACGGATTTAAAGGATCCAATTCCATTTCTATTTTCTCATCCCTACTTTCGAGCTTTCCGCGATTCTATTATAAGTAAATGGGTCAACTGCTGTGACAAAACTAGTTTTCGCGTTGCGTTTATCTTTTTGAGATGCAACTGTGTTAGTATTTGGATTGTTTTATTTACTTAGGTAACTTAAATAAACTACACGCTCGCGTGACCAACATATTTTCAACAGCGTTTAATGCACAATAGCTTTACAATATAAATGTTCATTCGACATAAATCGAGTCGGCATTATGCTGAGGCGAGACCTTACCGTAACGATTCCGTGTTTTATAAAGTTATGTTTTTTCTTTTGTTTTGTGTTTTTTCTTTCGCCGTGAATGAATGTTTTCTTCTTTTTCTTCTTCTTTAATCTATTACAACTAAAAGGACACTCTTTACATAGGAAATTTACGGAACTCCTAATTTACAACTTGCATTTATTTTACGAGTTTCGTGCAAAATGTTAACATTTATTCCTACAGTAGGAATACAACGCAATAAAATAAAGCCGCGTTCTCATTTCCCTGGTAGGATTTGTTCACAAATTTGTTCACGACTAGCTATGTAAGGTTGCATTTTCCGAGTTGTAAATCTGCCTGGCGGTTGGCGCATTTCACCGGTTAATGAAACTCGACGTCACGACTTTTCAACTTATTATTGCTTGTAACCTCGCCGAGTTTCCGCTAGAAACCTTGTTCTAGAGATACATGAAAGTTTTTACCACTTTGGCGACAACTGCTAGATAGGTTCGCTTAGTTAGAGTACTAAAACAAGTATTATTACTAAAACGAACAAGTTAATGCGGCAACTTAATGATGCTGCAAACAAAGCCCTAATTAAGGTTATAGTACATTACTTACCAAGGGCGATAAAACAAAGAATGTCTCAGATCGCAGGTATTTTATGCCCGAGCCGAAGGCAAGGGCGATAAATATGCGATCTGAGGCTTTCTTTATTATCGCCCGTGGTAAGTACAATATTTTATGTCACCCCCTGGCCAGGAAGTGGGTTTTTTCGCGCGCGGAGCGTGCGATAATGGCCACTTTATGGCCAGTTGTGATATAAATTTTGTTATAGGTATTTGGCATTGGATGGCTTGTTTTGTAACGCTTACCTAGTATTTTTCTTGAACTACTGTGGGTTATAACTAAGCACAATATACATGTATATCTGTATATATACCAAATCCATTACTAATATTATAAATGCGAAAGTGTCTCTGTCTGTTTGTCTGTCTGTCTCTTACCCCTTCATGCTTAAACCGCTGAACCAATTTATATGAAATTTGGTATGGAAATAGAGTTCCGTGGAAGGACATAGGATACTTTTTATCACGGAAATCATCCCTTAAGGGGGTGGAAGTTTGTAAGGTAAAACGATGACTAGGTAAGCGCCGTATATAAAAAAAGGCAATTAAATTCTATCGCGATGAAGGAGTTTCATGCGGCTAAAGCCGCGGGCTAAAACTATTATACCATATGTGCGTTTTGATGAAAGTGATGTACGATGACTTTAAATTGTATTTCTACGAACAGAAACCAAGAAGACCTAAGCGGCCCCGCGGGCCCCGGCTGGGAAGAAGTGCTCACTTGGCTGGTGGAGGTCGGGGCCGAGGGCGAGGGCGACGCTGAAGGCTCAGAGGGCGACTCGGGCCGCGGCACGGCCAGGATCAACTGGTCCGCCAGGTTGTCGGCCACACCCGCGCCCACCGCCGCCAGCGAGGAGCCCCCGCATGAACACCGCGTCATCACCAGGCTCGATATTGAGAAGGATGACATACAAGCGGTTCTGCCTATATCTAAGGTAAGCTTTTGCCATTATTTCCACTCATCTACGATAGTACTTAAAGATTGGCAGATAATTAAAATTAAAATTGGAAATAAAATAATAATTAAAAAATTCAAAACACGACTGAGCTGGATATAATTAGTATTTGTATGATGTAGTACTTGATAAGATCGAAAATTTGTTTTTTGTTCAGCCTTATAACGTAGTGGCACCAGTAATGGACCTGGCTCCAGTAATGGACGCAAAAATCTTTCACGGTCGAAATTAAGCAACGGAAAAGTATTATAGTCATGGCAACACTTTAAGCATAAAGAATAGGCTTCTATGTATCACATTGACAAATGACATACACCTCGGTCATTTTGTTTAAAAATGGCGCGGCGGCAAAAATTGTGCTCCGGCATTTTTCACGAATAACCTAAGTTTCTTACAGAAATAACTAAGGAAGTTTATTGCATTAGAATCTAATTTGAATGATTTAGAGAGAATGTACATTACTGGTTCCTGTTTTTTGTTAATCTCCAATCATGGACAATTTCTCCATGATTGGTTTTCATACTGAATTCTGGTTACCCAATTATGGACACCCAATGTTGGACGGATTTATTGGCGAGGTAAATGTTTGAAAAATGCCACTCAGTTTTATTATAATAGTAGTTTATCTACACAAATATCATAATCCTCTAAAATGCGTTCAGAAACCGTAGGCAAATGACCTTCATTTTAACATTAATGTACTTATGAAAATTTTGTTACCTGTGGTGAAGTTTACCAGCAGTAATATAATATTCATTATAATGTCCTGTTTAGTACTATAATGTTTTTTTTTTATTTGAAACAGGAAAATTAAAATTCAGTCGATACGAAAGGTCAGCTCGATATAGGTTATTTTTTTTGGGATAAGAATTCAGGGAAAAGGATTTCAAATTTTACATTTATTTTAAATTTTAAGAAAAAAAAATTATTTTTGCGAAAAATCGTCATTATACTCGTTTTCGACTAATTCGGGGATAAGGATTTCAAATTTTATATTAATTTTGAATTTTAAGAAAGAAAAATTATATTAATTAATTATTAATTATTTATGTCACCCCCTGGCCAGGAAGTGGGTTTTTTCGCGCGCGGAGCGAACTCCTTATCCCTGAATTAGTCGAAATCGAGTAAATTGACGATATTTGAAAAAAAACCTTTTGTTTTATTTATTGATGATTTGTGTGTGACTTGTTTTTTATGTATACAATATGGGCTAAGCCTGAAATAAACGATTAATAAGTCTAATCCCTCTCGACCAACAACTCAAGAGACTCTCGCTAGATGGCTGGGTCAAGGGTCAGATTCAGAAGGCGGTACTCCTGGACACGGCGCGGATAGTCAGGAGGTTCCTCTCTCTGTCGCCCTAACCATCGGTAGCTTAGGCCCTGCCTCGCTGCCGGCGGCACCCTAGGTTAGGTTTTTATAATATTTTTATGTTTTGTAAGTGTATTTTTATATTTTACTTTTTTATAGAAATATTATAAAATCTAACCTAAGAAAGAAAATAAATAAAGAGATAATAATAAATTGCACATATTTGGAAAAAAAAATTTTTTTTTACTTAAAATTCAACATTAATGTAAAATTTGAAATGCTTAACCCCGAATTAGTCGAAATCGAGTATAATGACGATTTTTCGTAAAAAATTTTTTTTTACTTAAAGTTCAAAATAAATGTAAAATTTGAAATCCTTATCCCCAAATTAGTCGGAATCGAGTATAATGACGATATTTCGAAAAAAATATATTTTTTTAACTAGAAATTCAAAATTAATATAAAATTTGAAAACCTCATCCCCGAATTAGTCGAAATCAAGTATAATGACGATTTTTCGTAAAAAAAATTACTTTAAATTCTAAAGAAATGTAAAATTTGAATTCCTTATCCATGAATACATGAATCCTTATCCGGAAAAAAAAAATACATTATTGCCGTGGCCGGGGGAAAAAGCAATTACAGGCTGAGTATTTGTTTAAGCGGACGAGCTTGCGAGTCCGTTTAATTATAATACGAACCCTGCAATTGCCATTCCGGCCGAGGCTAATATAGTACTTTTCTCAAAAATGGAAGAAATACGACAAAATTTGGATAAATATTTGATAAACATAACCTTAAAACGTCAAAAACATCATGCTCGTATTGTTTTACCGAAAAACGCAAATTAGTCAAGACTTAAAAAGACGTCGCGTTTCCAACAGAAAAATACGAGCTGAATTGGCTGAATACGACCTGTGCCTCCTTTTATATGACAGTTTCTACTTTTTTTTAAAGTTTGGAATTCAACAAATAAAGGATTTATATGTGAAATTGCAGGCGGTCTACACTGTTTTTAAACCTTAAGGTGTCCAAGATTGGGTGTCCATAATTGGATTTTGTCTGTCCATCATAGGATTTTCGAAGATTTTCGACTTTTTCAGATTTGGAGCAATTTTCTCGGAACTTACAAGTTTATCCAAAACTTTTGTATGTTTATTATAATTAGTGATTGTTAAGCTACATTTTATTTGAAATAACTAACATCAAACTTATAAAATAAGAGAGTTATAGCCAAAAGATGTCGACAGAGTTCTTAAGCCGTCCATAATTGGTGCCATTACGTTATATCCTATGTTACTTGGGATGTCGTAAGGATTCCAAAGATACCTCACACATCTAAATCTGTTTAGGTGTTGAGAAGTTCTGAGGGACAAAGAATCTTAAATACATACAAATACATAAACCCTAAAACCATTACACTCTTTTTTTGGACAGTCGTGTAAAAAGAACAACACACAGTTTGACAGAAGCGACTGCATCGAAGAAAGAAGCAGCAAATAAGCAGAATATTAAATCAACGTTATAGGCTATAAATTTCAAGTACCAACTCGCAGCCAGAACCTATTGGTAGATATTTAATAATAACGTAATGATCGAAGAAATTTGCTATATTAAAGATATTAGATTGCACCTACACAATCTTCATCTCTCTTTTCATTTCCCCAGGGAAGTAGCGGACGTTGACAAAATAAACGGTTGCAAGGAACAAAAATTCTTACGCTTAGAAACGCTAGAAAAATATTTCGTGTGATAAAAATGTGTTCCCCAAACCGTATTGCCGTTTGGTGAAGTGTCCCAAATTAGCAATTTATTGAGCGGTCCACTACCGTCGTAAATTAGCCGTAACGTATTTTCTTCGTAATTAATGAAACGAAGGGAGCTCCTTTTATTGCTATAACGACATCTTTATCGAGTTTCATAGGCTTTTGGCGAGTCCTTGCGGGCGGCACCGGCTTGCTATTATCTGCGAAATTGGTCGAAAAAATGTAGCAGTAAAACCCTTCGGGGGTTGGTTCGTTATTCGGATTATTCTTATAATATTATTTCTTATCAAGAATCTCTAAGGCACGCTATCGTAACAAATCCTAGAGATGAACATTTAATGGTATGCTGTTAGTATGAATGAAGTGGCCTAATGGGAGCTTTATCGCGCGGTAATGGAGGCTGAGAAAGAACACCGCCCACTCGGCTCGCACTGGCGAGCGCGAGCCTCTGCTAATGCAATGAATTTTGGATAGATTCTGACGTTATCGCACCTGCATATTACTTACACTTTTATATAATAGGGACCAAAGAGACCAATCACTGACATTTTAAGAGACGGGATTCTCATAAAAGGGAATGAACACTAATTCAGCAATTGCCATATAAATCCAATACTGCCGCCATTATCCGCCTCGATACTATTCTCGGATATATTTTTTTGTACTTACTGAGTTGCGCGAGCCTGATAAGGCCTAAGGTTTTCTTTGTAATGATAAACGAATAAAATTAAGAATGTGAATATTGTAGCATAATTGCGTATAATCAAAGCCTATTTTTGTCTTATCCGTAATTTTTGTTTTTTTTTTTTACTTAACGATGACCACGACTATCACAGGAGCATAGTTAAACATATTAATAGGTATTAGGTATTACAATTAAGTATTCATTATTCTACGGACTCTTCGTTAGAAATTAGGTAATGTAAAGTTAAAAAAAGGTAGTGTGTTTTCATACATTTTAATATATTGCATGTTAATAGACTCAACAGATCTCTATCGCGCATTAACATGCTGAATAGACAAGTGTTCTTTGTAAGTTAATTTGCATAGGGCTTAGTGTGCGGTCCCGTGTTAATGAAGTTAGAGAATAATGTTTATTAAGCAATTACTTTATCTCATATTAGCGCAAGCCCATTAACCCGGGTTACCCGTGCCCTGCATTAGTTTCATAGCTTGTTGATAACTCGCCTCAAGCGAGCCAGTATAAGACTGACCTGCAATTATGCACAATTTTTACTAATATCAGGGTCATGTTATAATAGAAGTTCGGCTGTAGAGGTGGCTTCTGCCTCGGTAACTAACTGCCCACTGATGGAACACTCGCTCTCTGACTCTTAACGTAACTGTCTAGGTGATTAAACTAATTGAACTATAACATGAATGATTAAGTGCACACTGCCATTATTGTTGCGTGTAACGCAATTACGCCGCGTTGTTGAATGAACTGGTTAGTATTGTTCGAACAGTACAGTTATCTACGTAACGATACCTTGTATTGTTCATATTGTCGTAATAACGATAATGATTGATGAATGATGTATGTAACAGCAAATAGGATGCATGTTTTGCTGAAATTAACGGACTGAATAACGCGCGGTTGTGTGGCCTAAACTTAATTAACTTATCGGGACTTGGTTAAGCTTAGATGGTACACTGAAAGCTCGTCTATTCATCCCATATACCCATTGATGTCCGGGCACCGAATGGATTAACAAAGGATAAAGAAGGCTGCACTTCCTGATTAGTTCGTCTCCAAATGCCCGTGCGGAGAGATACCGGGAGCAGTTCCTATAAAACATCAGATATTTTGAGCTCTTTTGTTTGTTTAGGTAGTAGCTAGTAGCTTCTGCTCCTGATTTTTGTGCGTATATTTTATAGAGTTATAGTATAGACTATTATGGTATGTAAACTACAACACAAGAAATGAAGTTTCATCAAAATCCGGTACCTAATACTCATAATATTTTGTGTCCCTATAGGTATTTTGTCTACCTATAGGTAGGATTTTACTCGCAAGCCTTCATATAGGTAACGTAGTGGCACCAGTAATGGACCTGGCTCCAGTAATGGACGCAAAAATCTTTCACGGTCGAAATTAAGCAACGGAAAACTATTTTAGTCATGGAAACACTTTAAGCATAAAGAATAGGCTTCTATGTATCACATTGACAAATGACATACACCTCGGTCATTTTGTTTAAAAATGGCGCGGCGGCAAAAAGTGTGCTCCGGCATTTTTCACGAATAACCTTAATTTCTTACAGAAATAGCTAAGGAAGTAGGTTTACGTTTTTGATTGTAAACTTTATTTTCTCTAAACAATATTATTTTGATATGATTTCGTGAGAAGCGTTACATATTTAACAATACTTTTATAAAGTGTTTATTGCATTAGAATCCAATTTGAATGATTTAGAGAGGATGTACATTACTGGTTCCTGTTTTTTGTTAATCTCCAATTATGGACAGTTTCTCCATGATTGGTTTTTCATACTGAATTCTGGTTACCCAATTATGGACACCCAATGTTGGACGGATTTATTGGCGAGGTAAATTTTTGAAAAATGCCACCCAATTTTATTATAATAGTAGTTTATCTACACAAATATCATAATCCTCTAAAATGCGTTCAGAAACCGTAGGCAAATGACCTTCATTTTAACATCAATGTACTTATGAAAATTTTCTTACCTGTGGTGAAGGTTACCAGCAGTAATATAATATACATTATAATTTCCTATTTAGTACTATAATGTTTTTTTTTTTTTAATTTGGAACAGAAAAATTAAAATTCAGTCGATACGAAAGGTCAGCTCGATATAGGTTATTTTTTTTGGGATAAGGATTCAGGGAGAAGGATTTCAAATTTTGCATTTATTTTAAAGGTTTAAGAAAAAATATATATTTTTTTCGAAAAATCGTCATTATACTCGATTTAGACTAATTCGGGGATGAGGATTTCAAATTTTATATTAATTTTGAATTTACAGCGAAAAAAACATTTTTTTGCGAAAAATCGTCATTATACTCGTTTTCGACTAATTCGGGGATGGATTTCAAATTTTATATTAATTTTGAAATTTTAGAAAAAAAAATTATTTTTTTCGAAATATCGTCATTATACCTACTTGTTCATAATAAGCCATTCAAACACTCGTGTGACCTTTTTATGAATAGCATAAACTACTATTATGCAACTGGTACATCATGAGGCATTAAAACACGAGTGTTTTAATGCCCATAGATATCAAATTTGAACTCCTTATCCCTGAATTAGACGAAATCGAGTAAATTGACGATTTTTGGAAAAAAATTTTTTTTTACTTAAAATTCAAAATAAACGTAAAGTTTGAAATCCTTATCCCCGAATTAGTCGAAAACAAATATAATGACGATTTTCCGCAAAAAAAATCTTAAAATTCAAAATTAATGTAAAATTTGAAATCCTTAACCCCGAATTAGTCAAAATCGAGTATAATGACGATTTTTCGTAAAAAAATTTTTCTTAAAATTCTAAATAAATGTAAAATTTGAATTCCTTATCCATGAATCCTTATCCCGAAACAAAAATACATTATTGCCGTGGCCGGGGAAAAAAGCAATTGCAGGCTGAGTATTTGTTTAAACGGACGAGCTTGCGAGTAATTATAATACGAACCCTGCAATTGCCATTCCGGCCGAGGCTAATATAGTACTTTTCTCAAAAATGGAGGAAATACGACAAAATTTGGATAAATATTTGATAAACATAACCTTAAAACGTCAAAAACATCATGCTCAACAAAAAATAAACAGCGGGATGTTTATTTTTTTTAACAGAATCGCAAGTGTATTGTTTTACCGAAAAACGCAAATTATTCAAGACTTAAAATGACGTCGCGTTTCCAACAGAAAAATACGAGCTGAATTGGCTGAATACGACCTGTGCCTCCTTTTATATGACAGTTTCTACTTTTTTTTAAAGTTTGGAATTCAACAAATAAAGGAATTTATATGTGAAATTGCAGGCGGTCTACAATGTTTTTAGAACATAAGGTGTCCAAGATTGGGTGTCCATAATTGGATTTTGTCTGTCCATCATAGGATTTTCGAAGATTTTCGACTTTTTCAGACTTGGAGCAATTTTCTCGGAACTTACAAGTTTATCCAAAACTTTTGTATGTTTATTATAATTAGTGATTATTAAGCTACATTTTCTTTGAAATAACTAACATCAAACTTATAAAATAAGAGAGTTATAGCCAAAAGATGTCGACGGAGTTCTTAAGCCGTCCATAATTGGTGCCATTACGTTACACCTTTACAATATAATTCTGCTCATTTATACGGAAGATGATATGTATGTAGGGTATTTATAAAGGAGCAATTACAAGAAACAAAAATAAAAAATACTATAATGTTTTATAATAAATAGTTAAGAAAATATATTCCTGTAACTACATACTAAATTGCTATCCTCAAACGGGTTGGTTCTTGGTACCTATATAAAAAAAGTACACACATGTCTGATGTTGTTTTCTCACGTTGTCAACCCACAACAATTATACTGTGGCTGGTTTAACGTAATTGGATAATCACACGAAACAGGATACAAGGTTCTTTAACAATATAACAAGCTAACAAAATAGCACTTAAATGTACTGCATCCGTTCGGTTTAAGAACTGGAAGTACCTATATTATAACCAGTCCTGTCTTAAGTTACTTAGAAGTTAGCCCTTCATAGCACTTAGCATATACTACAAGATTAATTAAAGACATGTCGATTTTTGTTCTACAAAAGCACAACAAAAGCGAGCAATTTGCGCTATATACGGCTTAAAGAGCCGTGATTCTCTCAGAGAAGTGTTTAAAAAAATTGGAATTATGATTATGACCGTGCCAAGTCTATATATTTATGAAAATATTATGTACGTTAGGAAAAATCAAGCGTTATTTCGTAGAAGATGTGACATTCATGTTTACCATTGTATATATTTGGCTTGAGTGACTTGGAGATATTATAAATTCTAAATTGATGGTGTACATATACGTAGGTAGTCGTGTGTCGCGAGTAGGTTCGGTGAAGCCATGATATAAATACTAGGAATAAATTTAAATTAGTAGCAGTTAGAACTAGGTTAAGTAGAGTACAAAAGTCATTTGTGGGTCTATGTACACGTTACTTCAATAAGCTCCCTGACCAGATTTTGAATATGTCGGAAAATAAATTTAAGGCTATTGTAAAACAAACGTTGATAGAGCTTATTATAAACTTGACAAATAGGTACTTAGATGATAAAGAAATATGGACAAATGTAATCGCTATACCTTAATAGCACTACAACTATTGTAGTACATGTATTTTTTCAACCTTTGACATTCAAAAAGTGTTCTATACTAATTTATTTTGAATAAATATTTTTTTGACTTTTGACATCTTTTACAAGCTTATATTTATTTTGCAATGCATAGTTCAAAGTCAAACACTAACTTTGCGAAGTCCTGTAGCTTTTAAATTTTGTGCACTTTTGTGCAAGCAAAAGTAGCAGCCTAGCTAGGATCATCGCGTTTATGTCGGACATATAACATTCGTTGCTTGACGAATGCAATATGCCCGTCAGCATAAACGACTATCCGACTATCCTAGCTAGACGGCTGTACAAAAAATACTCTCGGCAATACATCCTGTAGCCTTTGCTGCCTTTGTATACGTATTTGCTGCGAAAAATATTCTTCTGTCTAATCAATGTTTATTTGATGTATGTAGAATGTATGCCGTTATCATATGTGTGTATGTAGGTCGTTATCACGTCGTTATCATATATAGTCTCAAAACATTGTGTTTTTTTCTAGAACTGGGAAGTGCTGAACACGGCTGTTCTAACCGGACGACAAGTATCTCAGGCCATGAAGGTGTTAATAGTGTCCCAAGCGGGTCAGGTCGCTGACGTCACGCTGCAGAGCTCTTGCCATTCCGAAGACGAGAGCGTACTAAAGGTGAGACTTCTTGTACATCAAATGTTAGAACACTCGCAATGCATTAAGAGGCTGACAAGACCTAAAAAAAGTCCCGCTCTAACACGCGTGAGTTTCCAATTGACCATCCCGCTCTTTACGGAAGCTCTGCGCGCAGAATAGCAAATAAATACTATAATAATATTGAAATAAAAAAAAGTGTGGTTTATTTGTGAAATATGACTCTTTGTCGGTTTAGGTATGAATATGTTGACTTCATGTTTTTAATTGCAGACCCATACGTAATAAAAATAAAGACATAGAACCGTTTAATGATGATTTTAAGACCAATCTTTGCAATTATTTTCTATCGAGCCGATTTCGTCCAATTATGTATCGAGTCCGTACACGCGGTCTTTGAAATATGATGAATATTAACATAATTTTTTTTGATGTGCTATAATAAATAGTTTTTATTAAAAAATTGCTTAAAAAACATCAATTTCAACAAAATTCGGTCTTGTCAGCCTCTTAAGACGTCGTTTTAGCGCCAAGTGCAGGATGTTACTTTCAACATCTTAAGCAACATTGCAGCGAACGAGGAAGGCTTGTTAAGTAAAATGTCATCGCAATGTCGTTAAAAATCATGTCAAGCTTAATGAACAGACGGACAGGAGTGATAAATTACAATGTTGCAGCAATACCATAGTTGCGTGAAATGTCAAGCCTTATATCACTTATCCTACCACTTTCTTTATAATAACATGAATAACCCATTTAATACCACCGTGGTAGAGTGAAACCTCTCCTAAAATTAACGCCCCTCTAAACATCGTTTGAGTTGTGCGAGTTTGTGCGTTTTTTGCTTAGAGCGAGTTTGTGCGTTTTTTGCCTAGTGGAAATACGTTGGAGAGACGCGCGTTCGGTTGAAGATTGATATTACCAGTGTTGCCAGAGCAGTCTAAAAGCAATTTATTATGTCTAAAAATACGATTTTGGAACAATACATTTTATAAAGGGTGGCAACGCGCATGTGACTCCTTTGGAGTTGCGAGCATCTGTAGGCTGCCGTGTCCGCTTACCATCAGGTAGACCGTACGCTTGTTTGCCACCGCGCCGTTGTATTAAAAAACTTTTCATGTACTAAGAAATCACTACTAGAATGTGTCGTTAATTCATTATACTCATTCTTCTTCTACCGTTTTCCTGGTTGTAACCTAAAGCAACCTGTTGTCTTTTACTCTAGGTATATCTACGTGTCTACAGAAATACACGTGCGGACGCCATATCGGCACCAAAGTGGTGCCAAACGCATATATATCGTTGTCAGGGGATCGTCCTAATACAACGCGAATATATTGAACTCGAATAGGTGTCCTAAAGGGATCGTCCTAAAACAAACGCAACTACGCGATTATCGCGCGAATTCGCGACTTTTACTAGTAAATATTCTAAGTTAAAGTCGCGCGATCGCGCGATCATCGCGTAGTCGCGCGCCAATTAGGACGATCTATATGTCAACTCCTAAAACGAAAACGTTTGCCAACTACACGACAAAGGGTTAATAAAAGTCACCTTTGATGGGTAGGAAATATCAGTGAACAGGAAACTAGATACTTCATCTTTTAATGAATAAATTAGCTGCGGAGGAAGCGGAGATATCTTTTCCATTAAGCTCAATTAAAAGCTTCTTCCAAAACAACTACCTCTTTAACGTGATACTCGTTCTCAGGATTTTATATCATAGAGCTGGTAATTAACTACTTTTGTTTTTTCTTTCTTTGAACCATTATGAGAAGCCTTAACCGGTACGTTGTTGTAAAAAAAGGATATAGACTTTTTTTTAAATTAAGTTTGGCTCCAAATTAATAGACAGCCATCATAATTTTAATACATAGGTATAATGATTAAGAGGGTTGTCGCTAGAAGTACGCGGTTTTGAGGTTTTATTACGTTTTCCAGACGAATTATGTTGGATATATAATGTTCAAATTTACATCTAATTACTATTCTAAGAATTAAAGGGATAATTTTATCCTTCTAGCTAGTAATACATTTTTGGCTTTGTATAGGTACTCTTACGTATGTATAACCCTAGAGCTTATTTTGTACCTAATTAAACATTAGTTTATTAGTAAGTAAATACTCATTTATTTTCTATACGATAATAACAAAATACCAGAACCACGCATCTTCGGCGTAAATAATCAAAGATAAGAATAAGAGAAGTTCCCTCAAATGGCTAATTTCGCATTTGAAATAATGACAATGACATCATCATCATCATATCAACCAAAAGACGTCCACTGCTGGACATACTTAGGCCTCCCTCAAAGAGTGCCAAAATGACCGGTCCTGCGCCACCCGCATCCTTTAATATTTGTATAAGTTTTCTCTCCTCCTCTAGTAAAACACATATTACGGCAAAAAATAGTTACTACCTAAGGCTACTAGAGGCGCTGCTCGCGTTGCCTTACAAAATGAGACTAAACGCAAACGCGTTCGTTTTTGTTTTGTTTCGAAAAAACTTATACTACAGGTTCTTGTGGGGTCTACCCACCCAGAAATAAATGTAAAATTAGATAATTATTGTACTTTTTATCATGTATATTTTTTACTGAATGTATTTAATTTTCTCTCAGGTATCTTCATCATGCAGCTCAGTATACGTGGACGGTTCTGAGATCAGGGGCTCCTCGAATGCCTCGGTGATCGTCAAATACGGGACGTACACGGGCTTGGCTCGTTTCACCGTGTGGATGCCGGAGTACCCGCTCGAAGTGGAAGTGGACAATAGACGGCTGTCGCAAATAAAGGGTCAGTTAAAAAAATATATCCGACGTTCGTGAGTAGCTGTACATTTTGATAGTTTGTCGCTTTCACCCATTGGAAGTTTAGGATGAAAGTTTAAATAAAGCGACAGGGTACTTATTGTGAGGTCGTAATACCTACGATAAAGCCATCGTGAAAAATTGTTACATGCGACACTTGAGAATTGATTGGCTTCGGCAGATACCAAGTGACTTAGGTTATGAGGGAAGGATTTAAATAGAAAACTCCCTTGGCTATCAAGCCGTCAATATGTGGCAAGGTTATTTATTATCCACTTACTTTTCGCGCTGACTACACAATCCTCGGCGAAACATGGCATAGATAGTTTTCTTTTTATCAAGCAGATTAATTAGGTGATCTCTGTGACCTAGTCTTTATTCAGTCTCTTAAACATTGCCCGCTTGCAAAAGTAAAGATGTCACCTAATTAGCTATTATGTTTTAATCAGGCTGGAAAGTGTCCGAGGATCCCAGTTCCAAGGAGAGGCTGAAGCGATCTCTGTCAGCGCGAGGCTGGGGCGGCTCGCGGCCAGACGGCACAAACTCCTTGTCCGAACAGCGCACTTGTCGACTGCGGTACCAACAGACTAATATCGAAGTAAGTAGTCATTATTAGTTGGGTTTCTCTATTTTTGAAGTGAAAACTTCTTTAGCGGCGCTGAGCACTTTTTGTGATGGGCGACGATTCGTAAGACCAGCTAGTTGACCCCTCCTAGTATCGTGATTGTGATGTTAGGAGGGGTCAACTCAGCTAAACTCAGCTGGTCATACGATGCGTAAGACGCAATGATACTCGGGACATATTATGCATATATGTAAATGGATTATGCGAATATGAATATGAACATGAGTATGAATATTAATACGGATACGGATACCGATACGGATACGAATACGGATATGAATATCTTTGTTATTTACTTTCTTTATTGAGTTTTCACTTCTGCCGGCACTCCCGGAGTGCAACCCGTTGTTTTTTTTTTTTTTCAATTTGTTTGGGACAAAAAACAGTTACATGGTTACAAGTTTAAGTGTTGAAGCTTTAAAATTACAGTGTGTGAAATCAACAACATTGTCCACAGATTAAAAGATTAGTATTATCTATTGAGCGCAAATCTTTCATCTACAGTAGAATCCGCTTATAACGACTTCGCATATAACATTTTCAAACTAAATCAGTCTGTTTGGTGCGATTTTCTGTTAGCGCGACGTAATATCATCGGTCCCTTGACTGTCGCTGTATATGGATTCTAATGTATTTCTGTCCAGCGGGTCGATTACACAATGTTTCTAACATAGTGTACGTTAAGATAGACAAAAACATATTTTTTGTTTGGGACGATGACTGCCCTAGCGCTCGTTAGAAAACTTACTTCTTTAAAAACGATCTATTTCAGTAGATCCATTGAGTAGATCCACGGTGTATCTAGTGAGATTTTTTTTTCCCGCTAGATAAAAGTAAGAGCGCACTTTTATCAACGAACTTATACTCGATTTTATATTCAGTTCGATTTCAAGAACTACTTCAGCATTTACACATTTTGCCCCCAGGTATTCGCCAGGTTTCTTGCCAAAGACCACGACTCGGGCCGCGTGTCGTATTTCGTGTCGCGCCGCACTCGGCTAAAGGTTACCGAGTTGGTGCAGTCCTTAATGCGAGTGTCGGATCCACGCATTGCTTCCTTGAGGGGGCGTGTGCTGCAAGGGAGGAGCACTGGCCTCACTGAAGTTCAAGTGCTATCACCGATCACAGGTAAGAAAATAAATAAATTAGTTGTCATGATCATGATTGTTATTATGCTGACAATTGTTCAGTTAACGCAAAATATACAAGCGTAACGGACCCTGTTATATCGCCATCAAGCTCTCTAAAGATCCTGCCATTTTCATCGTATGATGTTTTCCATAACATTTTGCAATCAATTACAAGATAAAGCTTAAACCTTTTGATACCTGAGAATGAAAACCATGTACAGGTAAAGCTGTTTAACTGTTTCTCTAATAACGTTCTACTGACTTACAGTCAGCATCAGTTATTAGATCAGCTCAAGAGAAAATATATAGATCTAACTTAACTAACAGATACAAACTTGTATTCACAATAAAGTTCCCAATTTTACGCTGACATTATATATTGCCTTTCCTCGATGTCGTAACGAACTTCCTCACGCTTTCCGTCACATTCTCGTTTAATCGATAAAGTTCAATAGTTCCACTTTATTGTTTACAAATAGGTCGAGTAATCGGTCTCCGAGAGGTCCGAGTAGTGAACGACAAGGTCGCTATCTCTCGATTGCTCGTGAGAGTTATCTCCGGCCTACAACTGAACATCTCACCAGACCCGGCGATTGAAAACGGCTACGTATCAGAAACCACAGTCACTAGGCGGCTTACTGCTCAATATCAGGTTAGTAAAAAAAATGTCATAGCGAAGTTACTGCATGCATACCTTCTTACGAAAGATTTTCTGATGTGTCAGTTTTTTATAGTTTTAAAGCCTAGGCGCCCATCTCGAGAAGCTTATTGACATAAAAAATATCTTTCTTATATTTCCCACTGAAACATTGTGGTGAAGAAAAAATATTTTATGTCACACCTGGCCATAAAGAAGCCATTATCGCACGCTCCGCGCGCGAAAAAACCCACTACCTGGCCAGGGGGTGACATAAAATTTTGTACTTACCACGGGCGATAATAAAGAAAGCCTCAGATCGCATATTTATCGCCCTTGCCTTCGGCTCGGGCGTAAAATACCTGCGATCTGAGACATTCTTTGTTTTATCGCCCTTGGTAAGTAATGTACTATAGTCGTTATTGGTCAGGTACATTACATAGTCAATACCCCAACAAGCACGGGACCAATCCCTGCCTACACCTTCTTATGCCTCGGAAATACCTATATCCTGTAGTGTTGCGTATAAGGTGGCTGATAATCAAAACCTAGGTACAGTCGACTAAAAAAGTGATCTACCACTTTTCGACTCTATTTTGTGTACGTTAAAGTCCAAAAGTGGTATAGGAGTGTCTTTGCTGACTGTACCTATGACCTACACCAACGCGATAGGCCCTGGTTCCTTATAACAAGCCACGGATGCATGGCGCGTTTTAGCCGCAGCAATAAATGTCTAGTGTGTAAAATTGCCTTGTGCTTGTCATGAATAAATGTACCTATCTTTCTTTCAATATGGCACCCACTGTCATTACAGATGCTAGTCAAGCCAAGACTACTTACTTACGAAGCAATTAAAATTTCCAGGAAGGTCTCCTAGACATCGACATAGAGTTCGCGGACGACACGCGCACAGCGCTGCGTGACGTGGCGGTATCGGACTACTTCCTTCTAGTGGAGAGCCTCGATCCTGAAGTCGTTGCGTTCGCGCCGATGCTCGCTTCGAAGCACCCGAGAGTCATCGCCGTTGGAGAAGGTGGGCCCTGATCATTACTATAGTTATAGAACTTTTATCTCACAAGCGCGAGTTGGTCATTATGCATAAAAACACATTAGACAACGTGAAATAGCTCCTACGCTGATGCCCACATAGACACAACCATGGCTCACCCCCTCTCGTGAGATAAAAGTACTCTAATTAGATATTCTTTCGTAGGTTACATAAACATGTCAACACATGGAGGGTATTTTTTTAATTAGCTGTCGTCAGCTGGCAGCACTATGGCGAAAGGTATCTATTTTCGGCAGCAGCTGTCAAAATCAACCTATTACTTTACATATGTAAGTAACGTTGTTAACCACATGATTGGTGGATCATGTGGTTAACAACGTCATATAGGTGGTGTTCTATAATCCTAACCTAACCTAACCTAACTTAGGACTACCGACCGACGGATTGAACCAACCGGCCCTTTGACACTTGACCTACATTATGGCATAATCTATGAGATAGATCAGTAGCTTAAGGGTGCGCGTTATGAAGCATTTGTCTTTCTGTCCCTGTTAGATATTTGTACTTAAAGAGATGGATGATTTATCTTGATATTACTTTGGGATAAACGATAGTTACCAATATTAAAAGACTTAGATATTTAGAAATAAGACCTAGTAATACCATGGGTGCATTCCCGCATTGGTCTCTACAGCCACCAAAAACGATGTTCGCAACTACACAGCAATGATTGAATCGTCTGCAATAGACGCAAAGGCCTATGATGAATGATTAAATAAATTGAATTGACTTTTTGTTATAAGATTTTCTTTTTAATTTAATGACATTAGTGTTGGTGACGGTTAAGTGATGAAGCCATTATTTGCACCAGCCCTTTCAGTCTGCATTACCGTTAGTAGGTAGGTATATTAAAGGAAGGTCAGCAACGCCCATATCCCTTACCATCAAACAGGGCGAATTATATAATATTGGGTATGGGTATACGGTATAATTAAATACTTAAATGCAAGGCTGCGCATGTAACTTTGCTCTCTTCCATCTTTTAAAACCTAAAAATATACGTGTATGTAACTCTCTTTTGTAACAACGTGAAACACTTAATTTTCAGGCAGCGGCGAGCTCCTCCGCGTAACCCTTCTAACACCCGAGCAGTGCCGCACCGGGCCTCTCCGCCGGGTCGCCCTGCCCGGGAAAGGGGATGCCAAGACCCCGGCCAACATTAAGAACATACCCGGGGCACTTGCCAGTGCTGCTGCCAGTGTGGATGTCGACTTCAGTGGCGGAGATACCCCACAGAGGCCGGATACGCCGCAGAATGACGATATTATGGCGAGGGGAGGCCCTAGGAGTGGGTTGTCGGACCTGAGTGATGTTTTACGAGGTATGTTTTGGAAAAATCTGTTGGAAACGCGACGCTTTTGATGAGTCTCAAATAATTTGCGGAAAAATACACTTGCGATTCTGTTAAAAAAAAAGAATGCGGAAAAGCATTAAAACACTATATTAGCCTCGGTCGGAATGGCTATTGCAGGTTTCGTACTATAATGAGACGGACTCGCGAGCTCGGGGCTTTAAACAAATAGCTACTCGGCCTGCAATTTCCTCCTTGTCACGGCAATAATCTACTATTGCCACTCGGAATCGAAAGTCTCGCTCACATTTGCAAATATTTCAGGGTTCAAGGACGAGAACAACCACGAGCCGACGGTGCAAGCGCAGCAGTACGCATCCATATACCGGACGAACGCCGCGGCGCACCCGCGACACCCCAGCCCTCACATGACGCCTGTCGAAATAGGTACCTGATCTATTATTTAAACAATAGCTTTTATTCTTTTTTTTACGTGGAGTAAACCTGGGAACCAGGTGCCCAGAAATGGGGGGATGACTGGGTTATGTGGTATTTCTAGTCACTAAAAACTCCACGACGACCGCCATCTGCGCTCTCATTTAAACAAATACCTAGCAAAACTTGGTGCCAAGTCATGTCGCGCTAGACTTCGTGACTTCCTGTCTCACTCGCACTGTGCAAATCAGAAAGAAGAGGATGGATATTTCAGGTCCCGGCGTCAGTTGTGCTAGCTCCAAAGTTGACCATGCCAAAGTAGATAATGTCAATAAATGCATGTAGATTAGGCTCTACACGCCTTGACAGACTACTCCTTAATTTCTACTAGCCTCTATATTTGACAACACGTTCATAATCATAATGAACCTTCCTTGCTTGAGTTCATAATTTACACGTGCGTGACGGTAAAAAGTCCGTCAGTGCTGCAATTTTCCAACTTTAATTGACTTCGTCCACTTTGTAACTATCAATGTACCTACTAGACAAGTAAGCCTATATAGAACCTTGTGACAAAACGTACAATTATTTCAACAATGAGTCCATATCAACGCAATTTATTATACTGACGTGACAAGGTTCTATAGTGCCCTACTAATGGAAATAGTTTACCTACTGCGTTTCAAGTTATCGCAACTACTTACTAGATAAGGACGTTGCCCTAAAGACCTGTGACTTTATGATACGACTAGTGTAGTGTAGTTAAACAGCTGCTTAATAGTTAATTGTACAAAAAATTGTATACCTAACGACAAAAATCACACAAAGAGTGCAATATACGGAATGATTACTGACTTCTTTTTTTTCAGGAATGTACGTTCTGCTTGTGGCATTCTGCTTCGCTATCGTGGTAAGTCTAGAAATCTGATATACTATTTCTAAATCGAAGACAGACATCCAATTAGATTAATTGGTTGTTGAAGCTAAGACAAATAGTAGTACACAATGAGACAAGAAATGAAGGTGTCGGAAAGCATTGACACTGAATTTTTAATTACGTTATCATTTCTTATTGTCAATGCTCGGCGACCCAATGCCAGTCTCGGCTGTCCGACGCAAGTTTGCGCTACTTGCCCAGGGTTATTTCAGTGGTTATTTCTCGCTCAAAGATAACGCAGGTCTGATGATTTATATCATATTTTTAACTACTTTATTTTATGAACTAGTTAGAAAATAGGTAAAAATTTAAGCCACCCGTATTTTTTCTTTTTCAATTTAACTCATTATTTCATACAAAAAAGTTGAAAAGTAGGTCATTCCAAAAGGGCGTAAGTAAAATATGACGTCATCTTCCCAACAAGAATCCAGAGCCACTCCAGAGCAGCGATTGTCTGTACTCTGTACGAAGGTCTCCCTGAATACAGCGAGGAAGATGACGTCAACTTTCGGTTTACAGTAATTTGCGATTTTTTCCAAAATTAACGGAGAAATACTTAAATCTAAAAAAATGTTTTTGTGTACTTCACACGTTTTTACCGAAATGGTTTTCGAATTAAGACTTTTGGAAATTATGAAATATTGTGAATTCCAGATCTTCGTAGTATCGTGTGTGGTGTACGCGTCCCGCCTGAAACCGCTGTCGGCGCGTGCCCCGAGCGGGGCCGGAGCCCCGCGCGTGCCGCCCGGCGCCGCGGCGGAGGGCGGGCGCCTGCAGGTGGCGGGGCTGGTCGGCGCCACGCTCGGCCTCGCGCGCGACAAGCCCGAGCGCGAGTCCACCACTAACGCCCACGACTGGGTGTGGCTGGGTGAGGATTGAGATCATCATCATCAGCCTGTTTCAGTCCACTGCTGGACATAGGCCTCTCCCATGGCACGCCACTGGAGATACCTAACACTAATGATAAAAGTCTTTCTGGCATTAACATAAGGTTTAATTTCACCTCGCCTACGGTGAAGGTTTCGTTACTAAGTATACCACTAACCAGCGGAGTAATCACGTAACGATATGTACTACCGTTGGTACATATTTAATGTCAGTTTTAGTATGGGATTTGACATTTAAATCTATCGTACTAACGGTCGAAAACGTTACGTGATTACCGCGCAGTACTCGTATTTCGTCCGTTACGTAATCTGCAAGCGGAAGTCGGATGTGAACGGACGAAGAGCGCAAATGTGCTGAAAATTCACATATTCTTCGCGTGCTTATGCTCGTAAAAGTAATGAAAATATTATTATTATAGATATAAAACTTCGTTTTACTACGTCCAGCGTTTTGATAAGTTGCCTCACGCTGCGAAACCTTTAACTCGTTGGCTACCGGTGTCGCCGATGTACGGGATCATAACAAAAGATTGTTTTGTTTTTTTCGCCGTCAACCCAATGTCAAGCTGCGAAACCTTTAATTGTTTAAAAGTTTGGATCAACTTGAATCTTTCCTAACGACTTGCCCGTTTGCATACCTTCTAAGTTGATAATGATAATCATTACCTAACCAATTTCAGGACGAGCTACGATCGAACGAAACGGCAACCGCCATTCCACCAACCGCAACTCGACGCAGCCCGTAGACAACGGCAACACAGAAATGCGCATCACCGCCAACCCCCTAAACTACAACTACGTGGACCCCGACGACGCGATCCGTGACAACGGGAACGGGAACGTCATGGTGACCAGCTTCGACAATCCTAATTCGATCGAACTGCCGTCGCAGAGCGAGAGGCGGGAGAGGCCGATAGATTCGACGACGTACTGCAAGAAACCGGCCCGACATGCGAGGCATCACTCCGGCGATGGACATTGGCAGTAAGTTTACTTGAAATATACGAGACCTACCATTTGTATAAGGATAGGGTCACGACTGCGAGCGACAGTGACAGCAATGACCGCTTTTTCATACATAGTGCGCGCTCCGGGCCTCCGGCGTCTCGCTTACACATATATGGCGTAGGTAGGCAGAATCACCGCATTAAGAGGAGGGGTAGGGCAAGCTCTCTCCATACAAACTTTGTGCAGGATTTACTTCGTTTGTGTTTGCATTAAAGTTATGATTTTTGGTCAGTATGCTTATTTTTCTGATAGCTATTTCGTGATGTAATTTTTTTTAATTAATTTTTTTTTACAATTTTTTCATTTTGATTTTTTTTGAAATTTTTGAAAATTTTCACATCACGATCTTCGCATATCTAATATTTACAACCAAAAAAAATATTATATTTGTTAGTGCCAAAACCGACGAATAAAACGTGCACAAAGTCTGTATGGGGAAGGCCTTGCCCTACCCTGCGCCTTAAGGCGCAGGGGTGGGCAAGCTCTCTCTATACAAACTTTGTGCAAGTTTTTTCTTCGATTGTGTTTGAATTACACTTATGATTTTTGGTCAATATGCTTACTTTTCTATTAGCCAGAACCTGGAGAAAAAAAAAACATTTTTTTGACATTTTTGAAACTTTTTTTGACATTCTTCTTATATCCAATATTACCAAGCAAAAAAAAACTTGCACAGAGTTTGTATGGAGAAGGACTTGCCCTACCCCGCGCCTTAAGCTTACCACACACTGGAGCGGCGTGCGGTAGCGGCTAGTTGACAGTATGAAAATCAAGGCCGCTAGTGTCTGAATGATCGTTAGGAGTGTCATAGTATACAAGTGACCGCCACCGCAGGCTGCTACAGTGTGTGGTACACTTAAGAAGCACGCACAAATATCGACTTTATTTCTAGGGCCGTTAAGACTTAATCTGATATTTTTACCCTCTATGTTATGGCATATTTCGATACTGCCATTGCCGCTGTCGCTCGATGTCATGGCCAAACCGTAAGTTACGACGATGTAGCGCTGTAGGCTAGGCGCGTTTTTTTTTATTAGCAGATTGTAATGCAGCATTCCAATTTCATCGATTGTTGAGTTACGAGTTATAGTCTTATCCGCTGCTGTCTTAATATGACTCGATTTAAACTAGAGATGGGCAAGGTAGCTAAAATTTATGACCTCTACCAATGCATTTAGTGTAGTGGAGCGGGTAAGATTATCTTTCGCTCGCCTCCGTAGTTCCCATCCTTAGCTCGTGTCCCTTCATATAAAAACAGCAGTTATAGTTCGTACAAAACTCTAAGGCCAAATTCTGTCAAACGAACGCAAGGAAAACTCGACTTAGAGCTCTGACTGTTAGGTAGATTTTTGCTTGCGTTAATTTGACAGCACTTGGCCTTACAGTTGTGTACGAACTATATACCCCTTTTTTCACCAGTGCTAATAAGCTGAGGAAATAAACGATTTTAAGTGGTGGAAACCTATTGGAATGTTAAGTAGGTACACATCATTAGCTACACAACTGCACATTCCCGGTGAAAAAACAGCTTTCATATTAGGTACTAGATTAGGGTGTTGTGCTGTAAAAGCGGATAAAATCAAATACCACTAATAAGTACTACTGGGGGCCGATTTTTGAGTGCCGAACGCTCGATTTTTCACTCGACATCTGTCAAAACACCATAGTTTTTTGACAGATCTCGACTGAAAATTCGAGCGTTCGACACTCAAAAATCGGTCCCCTGATATCATGATATGCCGTAATTTTTCTCGAAGTCTAAGTTTACTATCTATGGAACTTACATTCGTGGTTTTACCCATACAGAGGCAGTTCGGTAGCAGTACCGTGAACCACAAACGAAGTTTTCCGTCTCCGTCGCACTTACGTACAAGCTTGCAAGTACGACAGAGAGAGAAAATTTCGTTTGTGGCTCGCGGTAGCAGCCCAGTAGGCCTAGCATGTGTTGCGCTCGAGAGTATGTCGGCGTACACCTCGAGCTATCCGTCACTTTCTAACAGCGCCAATCAGAAAAAGACGCGTAGCTCGAGATAAGTCGAGATACTCTCGAGCGCAACATGTGCTACGGGCGCAGCTGTCCGTAGAAAACTAGAACTCTGTAGAGGTGGGTGATAAATTACTTCACGATGAAAAAATCACGGTGATCCGCCGTTAAAAAGTAACAGTGTGACTTGTCACGAAGTAACAACGTTACAAAATAACGTTGTTACTTAGCGACGGTATGACTGGAACAGTGTGTAAGCGACGCGTCGCGTCGTGTCTCGTGACCGCTGTTATTAACTGTGAGTGTGACTGCGGTGCGCTGTCACAGAGTAACATCAGTTGTTACAAAAATATCAGTAGTAACTGCCGGGAACGATCGACACGCAAATGTCGTGACACGAAATAACCGAAGTGACAAAGTCACGGTGATTTTTCAATGTGAACGGGAATAACAATAACGGTGATCGAAAAGTAACGCTTTTCCCCAGTTACCACCTATAGGCCAAGAGGCGCAGCTTGCGTTGCCTTACAAAATGAGACTAAACGCAAACGCGTTCGCTTGTGTTTTGTTTTGAAAAAACGTATACCTACTAGAGGTATAAGTACTTGAAATCATTTCAGTTTGGCTAATTTTTTTGGCGTTGTAGTTTTTTTTTATTTCTTAGAATTGCATGAAAATTGGTAGGTTGGAAGGGCTCCTGATTCTGTACAAGTAAAAAAATATGACAATATGGCGTCGAAAACAATTTTTTTCCCATAAGTACATTTTTTCCACTGAGTTACGAAAATCCCATACGTTTTGTCGCTCAATGGAAAAAAATTGTGGGACGGTGTAGGAAATCGTGCACATACTGTTCAGAATCAGGAGCTCTTCCAACCTACCAATTTTAATGCAATTCTAAGAAATAAAAAAAACTACAACGCCAAAAAAATTGGCCCTTGAACGAATGTCACCAAAGCAATTCCTTGAAAAAGCTACTTTACCGATCAAACAATAAGGTTCAAAATCCAATAACTTTTGAATAGAAATACGTTCAACAAAAAGAATTTCAACCATACTGTACATTAAATTTCCCCTTCTCGTTGTTCAGTGAGGACGGCAACCATGACGACTACCGCCCCCCCGTGCCTCCCCACAGGAACTCATCCACCCCGCAACCCCAGGTACCTGTCCCGCCTCGAACTAACCATAAAGTAAGATTCGCTTCTATATTCTTTTTTATGCTATGCAAACTCAAAACGCTTAAAGTACCTGAAAGATCTGTTCATTCACGGCAAGGTTCCAGCAGAGATGTGCAAAATACCTTAAAAAAAGTATTTAAATACAAAATGCAAATAGTTTTTCAAATTTACTATTTTAAATGCAAAATACAAAATACTTTTACTTTTTGTATTTTAAATACCAAATACAAAATACGTATTTTCAAAATACTTTATTCAAATAAAATACCTTTAATTTAGATGATATTTGTGTTCTTTATTTTTTTTTATTTATGATTTTAACATTGTAATTGCTCAAAAAGAGCATCCGATCCGACATGTTGCGTCTTGTGAGAACGAATGATCATGCCACACTAAGGAAATACTCTTTCCACATGTGCGGAACTGGGTAGACAAGTGTTAAACTTTAGGAATACCCTTTTATTATCAAGGAACTGCTGATTATTATATCTCAACAGTAGACCACTACCTAAATCCAATACTTTCTTTTTGATAAATAATAAAATAATTTTAACGGTGTCGAAAAAGAAAGACCGGTAATCCAAGTATTTTAAAATCAACCTCGTCTCGTTCCAAAGATAACGTCCATATTGTTTTGTCACTCGCAAGGATGCAGCACTTGCAGGGCCTCAAGTGGCTAATCCTTGACGAATGACACATTTACATGAAAAGTTGAGTGGTAATGTTGGCGAAACTTAGCAGTAAAGTATTTTGCATTTTACAAATACAAAATACACCTCGTAAAGTATTTCAAATAAAATACAAAATGGTTTTCTTAAAAAGGTATTTAAATACAAAATATAAAATACCTATTTTGCATTTTGTATTTGTATTTGAAATACAAGTATTTCAAATAAGTCGCATCTCTGGGTTCCAGCAATAAGCTTCCACCAGAGATGGGCTAAGCCGTGTGTTCATAGGTACAAATGACAAGTTCTGTGCTAAGCTGTGTGTTGCATTCGAGGATTCAAGTATATGAACACAGCAGATTTCTGGTGGAAACACTACTTATCCTAATATTTATGTATATAAGCACTTTACACAAAAAAAGTACAATATTTAACCTCATGTCGACCGGTGACTCGAAAACAAGTCAAGTAAACAAAAACATTGTTTTGTTGTGTTTTTTTCGCCGTCAACCCACAGGTATAAATATGTGAAATAAGTAGGTACTTACGTAAGCGCAAACAATGTGCCTTGAATGAACAAATCTATGCCGGTACATTGCTTGGACCTTCTCAGCGAACTTTGAGTTTTGCAGAATACCTAATGCAGTAAGTTTGTTTTCATCGTCAGGTCTTGCCGGACACTGTCATGCCTCCCGCTAGACGGAGCCACGCTAGAAATCATCACAAGAAACACGACCGAGAGCACGAACCATCTAGACGATCACCGGAAAATGCCCGCCGCCCAGACCGGTAAGACAACTTCCTTACAATTTATTTTAATACATGTCCCAGTATTTGACACTTGCGGTCTTATGTCACAAGTGTCATAACGATACCATAGTTCACTTCACAATCGTACTAATTACGGGGAAAAAATTAGTGTAATTTAGACTTATATGGTTTGTGCACTAGCGTACTAATTACAACAACATTTTCCTTGTAATTAGTACGATTGTGAACTAGGGTAAAGTCCTCTAGCTGTATCCGGCGACGGCGATTTCGTCAACTGTTTTTATTTGGTAACAATATGAAACGCTCTGATGTGGCTCGCAAATCCAAACTTTGAATAGATACACCTTCACATCACAGCGATGTAATACGTAACAATATCTAGAACTGAACAATAGCAACAGGTGTTATCTACCAGGCCATAAAAGATGTCAAACATTGGGACAATTCCATACGTACAGTCAGCCAGCCATTTGCCTAGCGTACATACTAACGCGCCAAACCTAATTTCAGAATTATTGATTTGAACAAAACCGACGCACCATATATATCAAACCGAGACATGAAAAACTACAAAAACGACCCCATCCTGAACGAGTTAGAAGACAACGCCGTAGAGAAGCTCAGCAAGGAGGAGTGCGCGCGCCTGTTCGAGTTCGACTCGGACGCCCCGCTCGTGCTCGAGAACAAGGACTACCGCGAGATCGTGGGGCTGGACAGAGACGCGCGCCGCACGTTCGCCAAGCCGCAGAGCCCGGACTACATGCATGACTCTGGAATTGGTGAGTACTTACTACTGAATAATTAATAGTACCTACAAAAACGACCCCATCCTGAACGAGTTAGAAGACAACGCCGTATATAGAGAAGCTCAGCACGTTCGCCAAGCCGCAGAGCCCCGATTACATGCACGACTCTGGAATTGGTGAGTCCTTACTGCTGAATAATTAATAGTACCTACAAAAACGACCCCATCCTGAACGAGTTAGAAGACAACGCCATAGAGAAGCTCAGCACGTTCGCCAAGCCGCAGAGCCCCGACTACATGCATGACTCTGGAATTGGTGAGTCCTTACTACTGAATAATTAATAGTACCTACAGAAACGACCCCATCCTGAACGAGTTAGAAGACAACGCCGTATATAGAGCAGCTCAGCACGTTCGCCAAGCCGCAGAGCCCGGACTACATGCACGACTCTGGAATTGGTGAGTCCTTACTGCTGAATAATTAATAGTACCTACAAAAACGACCCCATCCTGAACGAGTTAGAAGACAACGCCGTATATAGAGCAGCTCAGCACGTTCGCCAAGCCGCAGAGCCCGGACTACATGCACGACTCTGGAATTGGTGAGTCCTTACTGCTGAATAATTAATAGTACCTACAGAAACGACCCCATCCTGAACGAGTTAGAAGACAACGCCGTATATAGAGAAGCTCAGCACGTTCGCCAAGCCGCAGAGCCCGGACTACATGCACGACTCTGGAATTGGTGAGTCCTTACTGCTGAATAATTAATAGTACCTACAAAAACGACCCCATCCTGAACGAGTTAGAAGACAACGCCATAGAGAAGCTCAGCACGTTCGCCAAGCCGCAGAGCCCCGACTACATGCATGACTCTGGAATTGGTGAGTCCTTACTACTGAATAATTAATAGTACCTACAAAAACGACCCCATCCTGAACGAGTTAGAAGACAACGCCATAGAGAAGCTCAGCACGTTCGCCAAGCCGCAGAGCCCCGACTACATGCATGACTCTGGAATTGGTGAGTACTTACTACTGAATAATTAATAGTACCTACAAAAACGACCCCATCCTGAACGAGTTAGAAGACAACGCCATAGAGAAGCTCAGCACGTTCGCCAAGCCGCAGAGCCCCGACTACATGCATGACTCTGGAATTGGTGAGTCCTTACTGCTGAATAATTAATAGTACCTACAAAAACGACCCCATCCTGAACGAGTTAGAAGACAACGCCATAGAGAAGCTCAGCACGTTCGCCAAGCCGCAGAGCCCCGACTACATGCATGACTCTGGAATTGGTGAGTCCTTACTACTGAATAATTAATAGTACCTACAAAAACGACCCCATCCTGAACGAGTTAGAAGACAACGCCATAGAGAAGCTCAGCACGTTCGCCAAGCCGCAGAGCCCCGACTACATGCATGACTCTGGAATTGGTGAGTCCTTAATACTGAATAATTAAGGCGATATATCGATTGAAAGAGACATCCTTTGTTTTTCGCTCACGACAAAACGGGATGCAACCCTCTCCGAGAAAGGCTTTTTAGACAAATCTCGTTAAATATCTGACTGTGTGCAGGTTTATTAAATTTCCTCTTGTCAGAACCTAGATGAGGTAAAATACCATCATATTAACTTAATCGTGTCTTTTAATAATGCGTTGTTTTAGTAGGCTGAGGAAAAAAAGGAAAATATAGACTCGACTTTGGATTAATTTTCTATCGAGAAAATTTTAGGTATGCAATCATGTTTCGCTATTGTCAGTACCACAATCATATATCTGAAAATCAGCCCCTACTGTTTGCTAGTCTGGGCAGGACAGCGTTTCAATGTCTCCAAATTTCTCAGTTTAGCGTCTTAATAGTACTCGCGCGCGACGAGCTGAAGGTCAGGCTACCTGAGCCATTACAGGTTTAATTAAAACAGATGTTTGACAGCTAGTAATCAATGGCAACCCGCTAGCCACATGCTCTTTAATGTTTCCTAGCGCGTTTGACACCACGGAGGCGGGCTAAGTGTAGCCAAAATTGCAAGAGAAACGGCGTTGGCCTTACTAAATAATATAAGAATGAGGGACCGATAGTTCTAAAGTATGTATGTGAAATAACGTGGATATTATACAATATTATAAGAGGTCTTCTGTCTAATGGATAACATCTTAGAAACTTATAAAAGTTATAAAAGAACAGGCTGAAGATGAACTAGAACCTCTATCTTTCCGAGATGCTATCCATAAGACAGACGTTTTTTTTTAACTCAACCCAACAACCTCTTTGCAAGAAATCTGCCTAAACTTTCAGTAATTGAATGTTTTTGCTAATGTATTTTTTGCTAGTGAGATTGTTATTTTCTCCATATTTGTTCTTGAGAATTATTGAAGAATCAGGTTTACAAGATGAGGTTTGTTGCAGGCCTGCCAGAAGTACAGATGAGGCATAAGAGCAGATCCAAAGAATCAAACGTCAAAGCCGACTTTGTGGACGCCGCAAACCAAAACATTAAAGGTAAATCTCAGAGAGCACCGTTTGTTCTACCAAATTAGCTTGCGAAGAAACAGATGGGAGGCGAGATATTGACAATTTTGCTTAATAGGAAGCGGTTCCCCAGAAGTGAAACGTGCGACGATAGTGGGCAACCCGATGTACTCACGCGCGGGAGCGGGAGCGGAGGCGGGCGCGGGCGCGGAGCCGCTGGGCCTCGACGACTTGCAGATGGACTACGATCAGATCATGCACTATTTCCACAACCTCAAGGTATAAACACACCGTCCCACCCGCTTCTAGACTAGATGTTGCTCTCGCTTCCTCGCCGCGCACCGCCCCGACCACGCGACGTTCTATTATATCGTTAACCTGTATTACAGCCGGCCACGACTTTGCGCGAAGTGCGGCGCGACAAGCGTTTTATCTGTTCATTGCACGGTCGAGACACACAACGCACTGCGGTCAGTCGGGATCACACGAATGTTTTTTTTAAAAACAGCTGCCGCTCGAAATCGTGGCCGAGCCCTTAGCGTTTCGATATTCTATGTACTCTCTTATGAATAGAGCCTAAATTTTGATGCATTTAAAACGACTTTAACGTAGTATTTTATATGAGTACTTACATTTTATACAAATATAACAATAATTTCGTGCAGTATTACTAAATAAGGTACTTTAAATAAATGCGATTCATTTGATAATATTTCATATCATCACACTCCTGCAGCAATTTTGTTTGATAAAGCCTTCCACAACCACTGTTTGCAATCCGACTGTTCTACCCTTAGCGTTTTCATTTAGTGGATAAAAATATCTATCACTAGCATAGAAACATAGAAAGTAGCACTTCACTAAATATATAAATGCTAACTGTACATGCAGCAAAATTCTGACTTATGTATATTTTCAAATTTTTCGCAGGAATCAAACGCCTGAGTAGAGCAGATCATTGCAAAGATCCGGGAGGTATTGTCAACGTTTAAATATCAGCATGTCAGCACAGCTCCCACACTCGACGTATCGAATGCGCCGGGGGACTGTGCGGCGCCGCCCGAGGATAGTACTATTGACTCGCGCAACAACAACCCAGGCGAGGCCCACACTCAAATGCTATGCGACTCCATCGCGCACAAAAACCATTTCATGAAAACAAAATTGAAATTCTTATTGGAGCACTTGAGCGAAGCGTACGAATAAATGTTGTCCAGTCAACGTATTATCCTCGACACGATGTGTCCGAAGTGGATCCTTGCAGTGATCGAAAACGAAACTATACAATTGTAACTATACTACCGTTAAACGTATTTACTCTAGTCATCTACAAAGCTGCACACACTTAAGTAACTCATAGTGTCTATTGTGTGCATGTAGTAATACTCGTATGTTAAATTTAATAGAATGTATGTATGTAACGTACACGCGGTAATATTTGTGCTGGTACTCTCCGTTACAAGCTAATAGATTTACGCAGGAGATATTTAACTTATATTCATGAGCTTGAGACGAGCCTATGTCACTATTTATTAACCAAGCAAAGACTTAGGACTGTAAATATTTTCCACTAGTAGGTAATGACGCTACCTCACTTTGTCTAATAACTTGTAGCTTAGCTTAGCTAAATATTAGAACCTACTCTGCAAGCAAGTTCAACGAATTGTTAAATATTTATTTCACCCAGTTTGAGTTGCAGATGTACCTTGTTTTTGTTACACCTCATATATAACATACTACCTTGTTTATCATGGAGGTGGAATAGATTTTAAGACTGCATAATGCCAGTGTGTTTAGGGAAATATTCCTAGTTTAATAAGACTATAATAGTATAAGACACAGAACTAGTCAAATATATTGTAGCTGGTAGAGGATGGTTGTGCAGGCTTGATGTGTACTAACTAAAAAAATAATCTGCTCAAGCGTTCTACAACCATTCTCCAAAATAACATCACTCTGTAATTTTATTTTGCGTGACAACATTCCTAGATTGTACTCTGATCAATAATGTACTATCGATAATCTTACTGCAACAACTGCCACAAATATATTGAATTGGACAGCATGACCGGTTTTAACACGTTCACTGTCTATATAAAACTATCTGACAATGTCACAAGTCCGGCTGACAGTTGGACTGTGCATTCAGTATGGGGATTGTGACCTCACAGTAGAAGCAAGAACTCCTGAAAAAATATTGTGGGCACCCGGACAGGGAACGTGTTAAACAAAGATTGTTGCATGAGCATTCAATGTTTTAAATGTATAGGTATGCTAAGTCACTACAAATTAGAGTCCTAATGTCCTATGATAACATTTTAGTCACGCAAGTTAAACCAACTAATAAGGTTCAATGGACTTGTGATAATATACCTAAAATGACTGCTAGGGATTGTTTTTGGCAGTTGATTTTATAAATAAAAAGCCATATCATATATGAAAACTAGCGCTTGTACAATATTGTAAACACTATATTTATTGAAGATGTAAATTTGCATTTAATTGTAAGTTAGTTCTTTAGGCTTTGTAAATATTGTTATGACGTTATATAATTTATAGGTACTTGTGTTGAGGTATCGAAGCAGAAGTAGATCAATAAGGTAGAGTCGCTTGGATAACGGAAAGAGTAGAGTTGCACACAATATTATAAAGAAGTGTTTAATGTCTGTTGCAGTCATACGAGTCATACCTAGAATCTGAGAGCACAGAGATGTAATAGAGTGGTGTCTTCCTCAATTCAGCACATATTGGTTTAAAAAACAAAATCAATGGTTGTCGAGTGTCCACTACTATGACATCATCTACTCTTGTAGCTATGTCTTGCACGAAATTAGTTTCCATTACCTGTCGCACTCTATTACAACTCCCAGCTGAGCAAAAATATTAGTAAATGTTTTCATTTTGTAATTGTGTATTTGTGACCTTTTTTGTAATAGGAATTGCTAATAATAGCAAAAGGCTAATAGGTATTAAAATAATTATTCAAGTTACATGAAGGTAACGTTGAGTTTCTTATATTTACTGTGCAAGTTCATGTCTGTTCCAGTTAGATTAAACGTACACAACTATACTGCATTACTACATATTGTATACCATGATAATCTCTCAAATATGGATAAATGTGTTGTTTGGCTTTTGACGTTAGGTTAGGGATGAGTCGCTGGATAAAGTATTTTGTGCTGTAGTATTTGTTACTATAAAGACATTTGTTTTTTTGTTGAGTTTTTTCCATAATATATAAAAAGAAGTTTATATAAATTATTGCTACCAAGGTTTATATACATGTATGCAAACTGAGGCTTGTCACAAAATCCTTTCATAAAATGTCAAATTTAATAAACCATTATTGAATATGTTTCGTTTCAATCCATCCTTCCTTCTCCTTTTTAAGGTTTAAAAAAAACGATTAACTTAAATCAACTATATTTTTACTAATATTGACAAAATAAATAGTTACAAATGCTCTCCATACCAACGGTGATCAAACGGTGAAAGCATTTTATGGCATCCACCCATATTATTTTGAATAATGTATTTCATAGTGTACTTATTCTGGTTATTTTCTTCTTTCCACTTTTTGTCTGCTGCTTTCTTTTCCATGATTTCTTGTGAAACTGCTTCTGCTGTGAATGGTAGCCTCTCCGCTACAATTTTCAGCATCTGCCACACCTAGGAAGATTTCATAAAACGAAATATTTATAAAAGAAATCCTTAATTCCTTACATACCTACTCAATTTTGTACAGACAGCGTCATATATACTATGTAGCAGTCAAAGGAGCCAAATAGTTAGTATATTTTGTATGGTGTACCTATTTGGCAACTTTGGCTGGTACTATATGACGCCGACTTTACAAGCAACATGCAACTCCAATGTAGAGTTGAATCAATAGTTTGGATCTACAGGATGTAAAAAATAGTTATTGAAAAGAGTTATAGGCAAATATGGTAAGTCACAATGAATATAAATAAGTTTACCTCTTGATATTCACATTTGCCAGCAACTTCTAATATAACCCTGCCTGCTTTTATGGGAGTCACATAGTGGTCAATAGCTCCTTTTCCACCACCCATTCTTTGACCTTGGCCTTTTTTAGTAACTGGCTGCCATGGAGGATCAATGCGCCAAATAGCGTACATTCTCTTCATGTCTAATTTACGGGCTACCACCAAACGCGCCATTTCAAAGTGCTCGTGGCGCATCCTGCCTCCGCCAGTTGCCTGAAAATATTTTGCATAATAAGATATATAAAAAAAATATAAAAAAATAGCCTTTATTACTGAAGTTTTTTTTAACATTAATACTCTATCTACTTAAAAATATACCTTAATTATTCTCTATACAATTATATATAATACTATTTTCTATTCCCATCAAAAACTTCAGTTTGTCCTCCGACATAGGCCTCTTCCAAGTCCTTTCAGGTGACGCGGTCTCCCGCTTTCCTGGGCTCAGGAAATAAGATATATAGCTATCATATATATTCGGGCTTAAATAAAAATAACCTTTATTCTTGACCCTTGTTTTTTTTTGGGTTCCATACCCAAAGGGTAAAACGGGACCCTATTACTAAGACTCCGCTGTCCGTCTGTCCGTCCGTCCGTCTGTCACCTGGCTGTTTCTCATAAACTGTAATAGTTTGACAGTTGAAATTTTTATTTATATTTAAATATTTATTTCTGTTGCTGCTATAACAACAAATACTAAAAAAAGAATATAATAAATATTTAAGGGGGCTCCCATTCAACAAACATGTTTTTTCCACGTTTTTATAGATAATGGTACGGAACCCTTCGTGCGCGAGTCCGACTCGCATAATAATGCTGTAATTTTTTTTTTTTTTTAATTTATTAATCAAAGTAGGTACATAACCACAGTAACAAATTTATGTTGCTCGCCAAACTGTGATAACAGCTCATACTGGCTAATGTTAGGTACTATGTGCTATTAATTTTATTATTATGTATGAACTAAACTTAAACACTAGACATGACAGTAGAATTACGATTAATAACGGGATATTTACAATGTATATTTGTGTATGTGTGTTTGTATTAGTCGTAATTCCAATGCAAATGACAATGTGAGCTTAATATTAAACATGACAGTGCCCAAACTGTGAAACTTTTTATGTCGGCGTTACACCTTATTTCCTTACAGCAATTATACACACAAACAGTAAAAAAGCTATTATTATTTTTATTGTTTTTTTAATTTGTAAATGCAGAACATATATTCGAAAAAAAAACCACAAGTATTTTTTCCAAAAATGTCCTCTTTAATCTACTTTTTAGTTCAATTATGCTTAACTTTTTTCTTCTCTTAAAAAATCAATATCGTTGTATATTTTAGGTATCATTGCTATATTAGTCCTTTTGCCATAATAATTTTTAGTAGTTTTCTGTATGTATTTCTGTTTCCTTATGTTTTTTGTTCTATATTTATTATGTTTTAAAACCTTACACTCATTTTTAAAATAAATTTCTACAGCTATCATATATTGCACTCTTTGATGTATAGGTAGTATTTTAAACATTTTGTATAGCTTTTCGTAATCACCTCTAAGCTTATTTTTTGCTTTTTTATTGACAAGGTATTTCATACATCTTATTTGTAACTTTTTTATTTCATTTAAATATGTTTTAAAGGTTCTACCATATACACCAAGACCATAATTTATAACAGAGTCAGCTAACGCATAATACACAACAAGCATGGTTTTTTTACTAACTACTCTGTTCAAGTAATGGAATGCTAAGTACTTACAATAACCCCATACTGCTTTAACTGAAGGGTGGTGTGTACAGGCTCTGGCCCTCGCATATACCGTAATCTTTTCTGCATCTTAGGCGGCTTTAGATTCGCCGGATATGTGGGCACCTTGTCCAGTGGACGTAACCTCTGACGCTCTTTTGGAATCTCGATATCTATAAAGATATTTATAGAGTAAAATTACAGAAAAAATTGTGCATAAATTGCACGTAACAGTTCTAACCGGCCAACACTACATAAATGTGTGCACAAATGCTTACGGTCATAATTCTTAGGCGGCGGGAAGTATTTTATTCCGGCTACACAGGTTACTTGAAGTCCATTTGATCGCAAAAGGCCTGAAAATGTGGAAAATAGAACTTTAACTAGTTGTTTTAAATCTGATTATTATAATAAAATACTGACTAAACAGTTCTTTTTTTACCAATCGACAGGCCTAGCGTTTGTCTTGATATCATGGTAAATATATTTGTTTAGGATTTCAGTGTGTTATTTTATTCTATATTATATTTTACTGATTTCCAAAACTGGAAAATAACACATAACCTCAGTTTTCTGATTTCAAGTGTCAATTCGTCAATTCCATTCAATATGCACTAATGTCACTAAGGGTGTGTCCCCACTATCCGATATTTATCGGTGTCGGGTCCGACACCGACAAAAAATGTATAGGAATATATAGCCGATATCGGATCGGATGGTATGAACACTAAGCGGTTTTCTATGCATTTTTTAATGTAGGATCCGACACCGGTATTGTCTATATCCATTCGTGGAATTAGTGCTTCACATCATACGATTCAATATCGGTCGCATTCCCATACATTTTTAATTTTTATCGGTTTCTGAACCGACAGGATATTGTTGTTGGGCACAAGCAAAGAGAATATAACCACTACGTTCTAGGCACGTGCACGTGCGTGCTTGTTCACGTAGAACGTAGTGGTTATATTCTCTTTGGGCACAAGTAGTCTCAAAACTGACGTTGTGCCCAACAAAAAAAAAAGTGGCACGGTTTCATTTCATTTCATTTATTTATTTTGCTCACAGAAAATTCCATGCAAAAGATGTCTATTACAGTACTTAGTTCACAGTAGTTACAACAAAATTAACAATAAGTACCTATACAGAACTAGTAATATTACAATCATATTTATTTGTGAAGTCAATTTACAGTAAAATAGGTCATTAAAAAAAGGTCATAATTATATATAAGCAGTCAAGTTCCGATATAATGAAATGTCATAAATGATAAAAAAGGTATTCAAAAATATGTCAAAGGGCAAAATGTAAAATATAAATAAAATGTGCATGCAGTAATAAAATCAATCGAACAATTTTCCTATAAATTCATTGAGACTGTAAAAAGGCCTTTGATTTAAATAATTCTTTAGTTTTCTCGTAAATTCATTAAGTCGATTGGAATCCTTTATATCATTTGGAAGATGGTTATATATTTTAATAGCTATATAGTTTATACTCTTTTTAAATTGGACAAAATTCGAATTTGGTAGTGCTAGTTCGTGGTTTCGCCTTAACGCATAATTTTGGGCTAGGTTAACTGTCTTATAAGAGCTTTTGTTTTTAAAGACATAAATGGCTATGTGACAAAGACAGCAAATAATCTATATCTCTCTGTTGCACTTACTGAGATTAGTAAATGGCCGTCTCGCTTGATCGTTGCCACGTGGTTTGTGTGTCTTTGTTTGGGTAGTCTGTGATATAACTACGTTGTATCGTGCTATCTTATATCGGATCCGATGCCGATAAAAAAATGTATGGGAATGGGACCGATATCGGATCGGATAGTGTGAACGCAAAGGCTATGCACGCACGAGGAACTTTTTCTCAGCAACTTTTATATCTCTCTCATGAAGTCTACGCGTTAGTATGAAAGTGCGACAGGGACAAAAACAGCTGAGAAAATTGAGAAAAAGTCGCTCGTGCGCGCCCAGGGTAAGCGGTGACTTGCCGCGGCCCGAAAACCAAATATTAGTCTCTCTGTCACACTTATGAATTCGAGCAACCACGAGCAACAGGGAGGGACTTGTATCTTTTTACCGTATCATATAAAAATACCTCCGTTGCGTAGCACCGCTAAGCTTTGGCCCGTATTGATAACTAATAATTTTATGTTGCTTTTATTATTCAAAAACTTTATTTAATAACTAACGATATTCGTACAGTATATAAATTATAAAAAGTGTTGATAACTTTAACTTGTTGATATATTTTTAATTACCGAAAGGATTCAACTGAATCGTTTCGGTCACAAGATCTAACAAAAACTTTCGGTACCTAGTTAGCGTAGTTAGGTATTCAAGTTACCTTTAAATCCGCTTTCTAATTCTTTTGTCCGGCGGACCGCTGTACACACTATCGAATATGGTACGGAGCGGACCAAGGTCGCGGTGCGGAGCGCACCAGGTTCGATCGTCTGTTACAGCTATAATTAAAAAAAATATCAGTCGATTTATCACAATTGTCATTGCAGAATTTGCAGATTCGAAACAATGTGGGTTTGGCGGGTTAATGTTTTGTTTTGATTTTCTTTGTTGGGCGTTGCGGTTGGTTACGGATACGGTATAAAAGAGTTATTATTTGTTGGTTAAGTTGGTTTGTTGTGGTCCTTCCTTGCCGCATCGACCAGATACCTATTGAATTAACTTGTTACCGATGAATTCAATGATACAACTGCAGAAATGTTTATTTATCAATGCGTATCTTTACGTGGTCTGGGTGTGTGTAGTCGGATTCTTCTTGTATGTTAAGGTAGGTACTTTTCTATGCTATTGCATCGAATATAATTGTTTATCAACGATATGAGGGCTGAGGCCAACATTAGTTATTGTATTTATTCATTGCTTGACCTATAGAATGAGTATTACAACATTTCACTATTCGAGAACACCACAATAAGAAGTGTGTCTAACTAAGAGATACTTTCGTTCACTGGCTTAGGTAGATAAGTTTTATGGGATTTGTTCTGGTATAATTGCAGAATTTTTTTCTTGTCTTTCTTTACAGTTGGATTTACTTGGACATTTGACGAGATACTTATCTTTAACAGTTTACACACTGTTGGTTGTCATAGAATGTGCAAGACTATATCTTGGACAGTATGGAAATCTATCTTGTCGGGTAAGTCAATTTTTTGTTGCAATAAAGTCTAGTTCCTATGTATGTCAATTTAATAACAATAATATATTTGGTCCTTTCAGGTGCCTGAACTAGCGGGGTTTTTGATGCTGTCTGTACTCATGCAGCTGCCACTTGTTAGTTTCTTTTTTTTCAATCCCTACTTGTTAAGCACCCCAACAGAAATTATTCTTCATGCAACACTGTACATCCTGACTATAGCTGAAGTAGTATTTAGTTTCATAGCTCTAAAAAACGCTTCTTCATTAGCAAAAAGTATTTATTTGACACATAAGAATTGAAGTTAATCTCTTGAGTGGCATGCAACCGGAAATAGTAATAGTTGGTAAAAATAAAACTCATTCAAAACTCATTCATCATTAAACAAGATTCATTCAATATGATTTTGTAATAACTTAAGACTTGTAATAAATAAATGAGCATAATGCAATTAAAAATAATTTATTTTATTCCTATTACACAGCACACTCACAGCTTGCCAAAACAATCACTGGATTATACAGTTACCATCATCCTCCTAGCGTTATCCCAGTACAGTTGCATCCTGAAGGATGCCTGGGGTCCGCTACCTAATCCCAAGATTTGGCGTAGGCACTAGTTTTTACGAAAGCGACTGCCATCTGACCTTCCAACCCCGAGGGGAAACTAAACCTTATTGGGATTAGGCTTTGTCAAGTGAGTGGGCAACTTGACTGTTAGAAGTTCTCAAGCCGCCCGAAGGCCTCCAACTTGGCTTAACGACTGCTGCCATAGACAGCAACCGGGATCAACTGCTTAACGTGCCTTCCAAAGCACGGGAGCGCTCAGTTAGTAACCACTCAAAGCGGTCACCCATCCAAGTCCTGACCGCTGCCCACGTTGCTTAACCTTAGCAAGCGCAAGCGGTACGCAGGCGCCGCTGGGCCACGAGCGCTCCTGGATTATACAGTTACACAGAATTAATTTGTGGGAATCTATTTCCCAGATTTTCTTCAAATATTGAGCCTGACACTAACATTATTAATAAAAAGCCTTTATATATAAGTTACACTCTGCAACCATAACATTTTAAAGCATTTAATTCACTATGTGAGATACCACATTTTGTAGCATAAAATAAGTCAACAAGCTACTTAAAACAATGCTAATTGCACAAGTTTCAATATCTTTTTACAACTCAAAAGGTTTAATTGAATCAAAATATAATTCTGACAATTTTTAACAATCTCCTATGTATTATACCCCTTTGGTTCAGATTTTCTAGGGTACAAATATTTTTTTACTCAATTTGACCATACTATCATATTATGCTATACTAGCTCTACATAAATATATGATTGACAGTGGAGAAAGTACCTTATGTCAACAGCAATAAGCAAGATACTTTGACCCTGTGGATGTGGTGATGACATGACATGAAGTCTGGAAAAAATACTGGCTGCTTCCCCACTGACAGCTTTACATATCGTTTTTTTTTCAAGTATTTCTAGAATAATTTACGCATAGTATAATATTACAAAACTAAGTTCTAATAATGTGTTGACTGTCTCCTGTACACAGTGTTATCTTAAAATTATTTGAACTGTTGTAGTAGAGATGTATCAAATTAGGCCGTTCAAAAAGCGACTTTACTGCCCAAGCATGAAAATTCAAAGTCCAATGACAAGTTTTATAAAATGTCGGACATTTTAAATAATTTCTACTATCCACAGTTATAAAATGATGATGATGTCCTCCCAGACGTGTCCGTCGACGGACTTATAAAATAACAACACCTTGTATACTTGTAACTGCAAATAAATTATTTGACTTTGACTATTCACTCATTATCTTTCTAAAAAGAACAACGAAATAAAAATAGGGTATTAAACGAAGATAAAAATAAATTATTTTTTACTTGACGAATAAAAGATCTAACGAAAATACTCGGAGAACATCAATTATTAATTTATTTTAGCTACTAGAAAGATTTTATAAGCATAAAGATTTAAAAGGACGCTGATTTGAACATACCAATTCATACTGTCTTAGTGACGTCACTAAGACAGTATTTCCTTACAAACTTCATACTAACAGAGCGTTATTGACATTTAATAAACAGTTGCTGATTTGACTATGAGTAAAATACCGTATTATGGGTTGATTGTGGTCTATGCATATGTCTTTTGATATTAAGTAAAAGTAACTAGACTAGAATGTTATTAGTAGTGTTCGGAGTTTCGGTGGCAAATTTCACACAGTGGGTAATGGAGTCGTTTTTATTATGATTAACTTTTTAAGATTTGAATAAATAAATTATTTATTTACCTGAAGTACTTAGTATGACATTAAATGGCGGCAGGTACAAACATTATACTGTCCCGACTGTTTAGGTGACATGTTTGTACTAGACGTGTGCGCCGCGCCGGCGCGCCGCCGCCGCCGGCCTTTTTGCCACGCCGCCGCCGCCGACTAAATGATCGGCGTGAAATCGGCGTAACCTTGACTGAATGCCAAAGAGTCTTTTTATTAGATAAAAGAGTATAACTAACATTTTTGTTTAACTTTTTTATTGCTTTGTTATTGTTTTAATGTATGTACAGTGGTACACTTCTTATATTAAATTTGTTGTGGGACAATAAATATTTTTCTTAGTTTATATATACTGTCAGAGCAGTCTGAACTACATTGAGCGCCTGAGTATGGAAATCCGGCTGAGAAAATCGTATAAGTAAAAATAAATAATGAATAAAATAACATTTACTGTCGCATAAAGAGAAAAAAAACAATCGGCAATACACAAAAAAAACCAAACACAATTTAAATTTAAAGAGTTAGAAATTTAAAATTTAAAGAAATACAAATTTAAGTTAATTAAACGCGGACGACATTGTTCTCTTCGCCTCTTCCGCAACAGAACTCCAGCAAATGCTCCAAGATCTGAGCTCGGCTAGTCTTCAAGTTGGACTCACAATGAATCGGTTAAAGATTCAGGTGATGACAAACAGCACAAAACGTAGGGTCGAGGTAGATGGGCAAATCATACACTATGTCGATGAATATATATACTTGGGCCAGCTAGTCTCTTTCAGCAACAGGCAAGACAAAGCAGTCAAGCGCCGTATAGAGAACACCTGGAAGAGCTACTGGTCCATGAAGGCGCTAATGAAGGGCAACCTTCCACTGTCACTAAAGCGAAAACTCGTCGATATGTGTATTTTGCCTGTCCTAACCTACGGTGCGCAAACATGGTCTTTAACCGAAATCCAGAAATCCAGACTGAAGGTTTGCCAACGTGCTAAAATGCTACTTAGGTGTTAAAAGGACGGACCGTGTCCGAAACACTACGCTACGCTCCAAAACACGCATAGCTGACGTGGGTACCAAAACAGCCAGGCTCAAGTGGGACTGGGCCGGCCACGTCTGTCGCATGCACCCAGATAGGTGGGCTAATGCAGCTACCAAGTGGGTGCCACACGACGGACGACGCAGACGAGGCAGGCCCAGACGGAGATGGCGGGATGATCTGGACGTATTTGTCTCCAACTGGGAGGAAGAGGCTCTGGACAGGGACGTCTGGACAACATGGGGAGAGGCCTTTGCCCAGTAGTGGGACACATAATAGGCTATTAAAAAAAAAAAATTAAGTTGGTGCGACAAAGGGCTCGGGCTCAGCGTTTGCTGTGAGCCTGGTCGGCTGCACAGCGCTGTTTTTCAGCCCGCACCCACTTCACAGCTGATCAAAAAGTAGGCATGTATAGCCAAATAATAATAGCAAAAACAAACTCTTATAGCTTCGTCATATCCGTCTGTCTGTACGTATGTCCTGTAATGTCACAATCCTTTTACTCAGAAACGATTAAGAATTTTTCAAAGACATTTTTTTACTTTGGGAATAATCGATTCATAAATCTATACTATGTCCCCCTCCCCCTCCTCTAGTAGTTGTCTCATTCGGAAACTGACGCGAAATGGCGTGCCTGAAGGAGGACCGGTAAGCTTGGTGTGTTTCGTGCTGGGACAACAGAACTAGTGGGTATGGCATAAGACGATGGTAACCATCCTGATGGAGTCACGTTGGAGCCGTAGAAACTAGGGAGGGCTCTGGTGTGAAACACCGCATGTGCGCAATCCCACTTTCACGCAACTCGCTCCCAGGCCAGTGCTGGAGCTGACGAAGCTCTCAAGCACCGCAAACACTCGTCTTTATTGTGTAAGTAACTCTGCGAGTTTGCAATGCTTGCAGTGGACTCTGGACCCTGGCCGGCTGACATGAACACATTCATGAGAGCTTTGTTGTGGCGACTGGTCGATACCTCGGGGACCTGACACTTTTCTTCCACAGAGAATTTCTCTGGCAATACAGAGGGGTAACGCGGCTAGCGTTATGGGGACCATGCCCCAGGCGGAGCTTTTAGACTGGATATTTTTGTTAGCTATATCTGTCTCTCTTGAGTCGGTCCCTCATTCCTGAGGATCGTGATCACTTCTGGATTTCGCCGCCCTGAGGACTTGTCTCCAATGTCTCCATCGGTCTCGATTCAACGTAGCCTCATCGCTTGGTGAAATTTGCTTAAAGATGTGGCTTCCTTAACCTGATCTGTCCATGTAGTTGATGAGCGTCCCCTAGCCCTCTTGCCTTCCATTCCACCAACCACGATCAGTTTCTCCAGACTATCAGCATCACTGCGCATTACTTGTCCAAAGTATGAAAGCAGCCACTGCCGACAAACAGTGGATAACCGTGTCTTGATACCGAGCTGGGTCATTGGTCCGTTTGGCTGCCCAGTCCAGGGTATCCTCAGCATTCGCCTCTAGTACCGCATATCGAATTCTTTGTCGCTCCCTAACCAGTATTGTCCATGTTTCTACCGCATTTTTGTTATATAGGGATGTGGTTTACTTGCATGAATACAGATTTATTGCATTGATCTCGATTTAAAAAAAAATACGAATTATTTCGCATTTTTATTTACGTGACCTTCACGCCGATTTCACGCCGAAAGTACGCCGCCGCCGCCGATTTTTTGACAAACGCCGCCGCCGATCATTTTTAAATCGGCGCACACGTCTAGTTTGTACGTATGCAATAAGTAAAAATAAATAAATTTATTAAACAATGTTTACCTACATACTTGTGTTATTAGTAGTCCTGTGTTATCGTGGTATAAGTAGGTACCTAATGCTCGCAAGATAATTTATAAGTATTATACAAAATTAATCATTTAATCGTTATTCGTTTAATCAAAAAATAGTTAGACGACTCCATTTACCTCTGTGAAATTTGCCACCGAAACTCCGAACACTAGTTATTAGTTATACCATACCATACTGATTAATTAATACTAATACATAATGTCGATGACGGAGATTACATGAACAAGACAATACTCATCAAGGCACTGATTTATTTATTTTTGTGATGTTTCTATTTTTGGTAAATCAAAGTTTCTGGCAATATAAGCATATTTAAAGGAACATCTAAGCTATGCTAATATGGATAAAAAATTAGATGACTCTGGGTTTATAAATAAATAATACATTCTAATAGACATACTTTGATTTTACAGCCTCTGATTTTTAAATGACAGCATATTATTATAATTATTATCCTAAAATACAATAGTTTTTACAAATGCTACTGCTATTCAGATAAATACAATGGCATTATACTAAAATACTACCTTTGAGTATTTTAACATTAACAAAATAAATTATTATCTCTGTAAAAGTCATCTATTTTACACCTTATTAAATGCAATGTAATGTTAAAACTCGTGAGTCTGAATTTGAAGGAGTCCATGTTTCTGCTGCTGTCAACTCCAAATGATTTCAGCAGTTGATGAAGTGTTGGAGCCAGGCGGCAAATGAGCTGTAAAGTTAAACAATTCAATTTATACACAAGTTTATCACCATAACAATTCTTGTTCCTAAAGATTTCAATTAAGTTTAAGTACACAGATGAATAAAAATGGATTACATAGTCCGCCATATTGTTTTTTGCAAAAGGACTACTAATTACTAATACTTATTTTACTCGGGAGGACGTAACCGATTCTAACAATAACTTACATATTTAAATCGGTTAAGGTATTGAAAAGAATAAAAAGTTCTGGGGGAACAAAGAATGTCACATACATACATACATGAACCCTGAAATGAACCCCTTTTTTGAGCAGTCATGTTAAAATTTGGCTGGTTCTTGGAATACAAAAAGGGCAAAAAGGAAAACACTAGCTCGACGCTAGACACCCCATAAAGAGCTCTAACACTAGCTCATGAAGACATGTGCAACTTTTCGTACCAATCTTTCTATCAGAAAATAAGTTGTTACCATTTAATTTTTACAAAAGGATTGTATTGGTAACTTTTATTTAACTATTGGATGATAAAGAAAGAAAACATCAAATTTATCCGCATTTTTAAGTACCTAAGTATTAATATTTTAATGAATTTGGTAAATTTTTATAGAGTGAGACCATTTTATGTATTTTAATTTGTGGCAAATTCCCTATACTCTGATTAGATGTATCTTTGCCAGAGATTTGAAGCTTATGTGTCAGATTATTGGGAGTAATAACCATAGGATAAATTCCAATTTATTTGCAAAAATTAGGAATTCCAGAGCCTTGAGCGTAATATGTGTATATGGTAAAAATTTAATAAATACTTACTGTAAATATTTGTTGTGTAACCCAATTGTGGTATTTCTTAACAGATCCCTCATAGGCAGTTGCATATATCTTCTTCATATTTACATCCAAGTTGTTGTTCTCAAGAGAGTATATTATTTCTTGAAATACAATTTCAAAAAAATGTAGTGATCTGAAAAAATAATTTCAACTATTTATAATTGGTAAACTGAAATGGGTTTTTGATAGTGTAATTGACCGAGTAAAACGAGGTCTCTGTTTTAGCTTCGACAAAAATGCTTTCGTATGTCCGGCCGGATTTTTGTATGTCCTCCTCTACAGGTCGCATTTATCAACCGATTTTCGTGAAATTTTGTGAGCAGGTTCGGTAACTATATAGAATTTTTTTGTCGAGTCACTTTTTGGAAATTCAAAAAAACAAACATTGTATCAATGATTTCGTGTTTTTCTGCGGCCGTTTTTTCCTCTACAGGTCGCATTTCTCAACCGATTCTCGTGAAATTTCGTGAGCAGATTCCATAACTACATATAATTTATTTGTAGAGTAAATTTTTGTAAATTAAAAAAAAATTTTTTTTACGTCGTTGGCTGATCTCCTCTACAGGTCGCATTTATCAACCGATTTTCGTGAAATTTTGCGAGCAGGTTTGGTAACTATATAGAATTTTTTTGTCGAGTCACTTTTTTGAAATTCGAAAAAACAAACTTTGTATCAATGATTTCGTATTTTTCTGCGGCCGTTGTTTCCTCTACAGGTCGCATTTCTCAACCGATTCTCGTGAAGTTTTGTGAGCAGGTTTTATGATTACATAGAATTTTTTAGGCAAGTAAATTTTCGTAAATTTAATTTTTTTTTATTTTATTCATTGGTTTGTTCTCCTCTACAGGTCGCATTTATCAACCGATTTTCGTGAAATTTTGTGAGCAGGTGCGGTAATTCTATAGATTTTTTTTATCGAGTCACTTTTTCAAAATTTAAAAAAACAATTTTTTTATCAATTATTTTGTGTTTCTGCTGCCGAATTTCGATTTGTTCACCTCTAAGGGTCGCATTTCACAACAGATTCTCGTGAAGTATTGTGAGAACGTTTTTTGATTACATCGAATATTTTTGTCGAGTAATCTAAAAAAAATTCTATGGTTTGTCCTCCTCTACAGCAGCGGTCGGCAACAGGCGGCCCGCGAGCCTCCCTGGCTTTATTGTTTGTAAAGGTAAAATTTGAAATTCTTAACATCGTGAAAGCGTCTGTATCGCCAACCACGAATATTTTCACAGTTGGTCAGGACGAGATATGTGTTTGTAAGTATATTTTACAATTAAATCTATCTAAAATTTTTTTCAAAAATTTCGCGCTCGCCGCGTTTGCGTTAGACAGTATGAAGTATTTTCCACACCTGCATCTTAATGTTCAAAAAATTTCGCGCTCGCTGCGCTCGCGTTTGCGTCTACATGACTTGATGCGTATGAAGTATTTTCCAGACCTGCATAATAATATTCGCATAATTTCGCGCTCGCTACGCTCGCGTTTTCAACGAGATTTGTTATGACTTGATGCGTATGAAGTATTTGCCGCATTTGAATCAGTGTTCGAAAAATTTCGCGCTCGCGTTTACATCTACATAACTTGATGCGTATGCGTAATATGAAGTATTTTCCGCACCTGCATCATAATGTTCGAAAAATTTCGCGCTCGCTACGCTCGCATTTTCATCTAGATGTGTTATGACTTGATGCGTATGAAGTATTTGCCGCATTTGCATCAGTGTTCGAAAAATTTCGCGCTCGCGTTTTCATCTAGATGTGTTATGACTTTATAACCCGTCCCCCCCTTAAAGTTTCTATATCTGCTATTCTATATGCTTGCATTGATCGAATGAATCGCAAAATTACGATGCGGTTGAAATGCGAATTATCTGGGTTTGGTAAGGAAACTAGCTGGTTTATCTGTGAAAAGTCGGTTTTTTCGTCTTTCTCGTTTTTCACGTAAAAAGGGGTGCGAATTTTTACTACGTTACTGTCGCGTACGGCGTACCAATTTGTTTCGAGTTGATATCAACAGACAGTGATCATTATTATCATCTGCGGCCCGCGAAGATTTTTTTAGCTACTATGTGGCCCGTGGGTGCTAAAAGGTTGCCGACCCCTGCTCTACAGGTTCGATATCTAACATAGTTTTGGAAATAAAAAAAACACTCACGAGGTCTACAGCTCACAGAGCCACTAGTGTTATTGATGGACAATATTTTATAATTATGGTGTCTACTGGCTTTGGGGGTACCTACGGAACAGACTCCTATTTTATTATTACCTAATGTTAGTACCCATCACCAACACCACTGATTAATAGTTACAAGTCTTACCTATTAAGCCATAATAATCCCTCAGTTGCCACTGGTTTGCTTTGGGAACATTCCTTGAGTATTAATTCAAGTAAACAAGAGCCATCTTTTAAGTTCAACTTCTTGATTTTCTGAAATGAATAAATTAATTAAATGTATGAAATTTTAAAAACTTATTTCTAGTAATTTTATGAAACAAAGTGAGTCCAACAATTTGTTATTGAAATGGAAGCTAGAAATAATATATCATGCTTACATCAATATTCCCTTCCATATCATATTTAACCGGAGCAAATATTTTACCAAGGCTTTCTGTAATTAATTAGAAAGATTTTAAGCTTAAAAACTAATAGAAAGAAGAATATGATAGTTTAAGTGATTAGGGTTTAAGGTTATGTTTTACTAATTCTACGGAACTTACCGACAACACACAGCAAACCCTGACATGTTTCAATAAATTTTACTGCATTAATTTTGCCGTCGATAATTGGTGGGAAATCCTTCACATGCTCCAGAAAGACCTTGTTCTCCACTTGGGTGCTGCTAGCCATGTTCTCAATGAAACGTTATCTTGACCATTCAGTTTAATCTACTACTAACTTAACTTTGAATTTTGCTAACTGTGGATCAATTAGCAAAATTCTGTTATTAGCTGCACCTGCCTTAAACAAAAACAATATTAGTCAGCCAATTAATACAGAATTTAATGAGTTTCTCTCAAAACAATCTAATAGGATTGGGATATTTATAAAAGGTAGATTTAAATTTAAAATGATTTTAATTATTAGAGGTTACTTTGTTGATATTATTTTGACACATTGTCAATTTGTCAGTGTGATGGTGATGGATGATGTGATGTCATGATCGTTGGCGTTACGTTTCGTTTCTGTTTCTGTATAAAATTTGAAACTTCACATCAACATTTTTAGTTCGATTTTACTACCGTTAGCACATAAAAAAATGCTTTTGTGTTTTGTGTAAATATCCTCTATTACTTTTAATTAGTTAAAATTTACTTAGGGAACTATGGGTCCAGCAATACGAAAATATTGCAACACATACACAAGTATGCATATGTGGTATGTACAGTCGCGAACGGGGATTGTTAAGCCAATTGTTAGTAATTTAGCCGTGGAATGAATGATCGATGTCACAATGTAGAGTCCCGATTTGCATTAGCGAACTTTGGCAAGTGGCTCAACAATTCCCGTTCTCCACTGTAGGCACATGTGTTGGCTACGTACCATGATGGTGATCCAATGAAAATGTACACTCGACGCAATATTTAAATATTTGCTAAATATTTAAATAATTATTTCAATTCTATTTAAAATATTTTAATTAAGTATGTTTATATTTATCTATTTTCTTCACTTATTGTCAAACATGATAACTTTTCGATACTATGCTTAAGCTTAATAAGAAGAGAGTGTTTGTTTTAGCACGTTTCCCAAATCATCTTCAACCACTATTGTCAAAACTTTGCTTTTCGGTGAAAAGGTAAAAGGCACCAAAAATCTCTTTTCAGGTAAGAGGTCTGTGAATTCATATGAATCTAACACCATTCCATTTGATTCATCTCTTACTTCCACTATTCGTATTCCTGCGGTTGATATTATCATCATTTTGTTTTTGTCAAATTTGAGATATCTGGTTATTGCTTGCCTTTCTCTTCCGTACTCATTGTTAAACCACCTGTGATATGATAAGAGCACAGCGCAATTTCTTGTCCAGTAAATGGAATCATTCCCATTTGTTCGACTGAAATTTTTTCTGGAATCTGACATGTGTCGGTTTGATATATTGGAGTACACACTAGATGGTCTGGTTATTGGTGTAACGTTAGGACTTCTCCGGATAATATCTGATTTTGACATCTGTGCGAAGTTTCCTAACGTTGTTTTGCTTCTTGGTCCCAATACACGGAGTGGTTCAGCCACGTTCATTGTAACACTTATATTACGCTGAAGTGAAACTGTCGAATGTTGAACAGGTTTTCCGTTAAAGTTGTTCATATTGTCTTTGGATAAAGCAGATTTTTTCTCTCCTACGGAAAAAACTCTGTCAATGTGGTCAAATCCTCTGCCCATAATACCGTCTTTCGTATGGCCAAGATCAAAAGTATGTCCTAGTTCATGAAACACAGATCCCAAGGTCGTAGCAAAACATCCTCCAAGCGTACCTCGATATCCACTGTCATCCATAAATCTTCGGGTGTTTACAGGTGTTGTGTCTTGGAACTTTGGAACAATTTCCTCCACATTCGTTGGCCATGTATACAAACAAGCTGTTCCAAACAAAGCAAGACCTCCACCGCCAAGTGCGGCGTAAGCTTCCGTCAAAGACACGATCTCATCGTGTGTCATTGGCTTATCTAAGTCAGTACCTTTGAACCTCGTGCAAGAAATGAATGCTAGAAATTTTCTCTCGTTACTGCCTAAATCAGACAACATAAGCTCTCTTCCAAAATGTGACCAGAGCTCTGCTTGTTTCATTTTTCTTGCTTTGTTTACATTCAGGTTACTTCGGAACAATATGCATTCTGGACTTTTAGAGTTGACTTCATGTTCGAGCTGGAAAGTTTTTCTCCCAAATCCACTTTCATAGAGTTTCTCTGCAGTTAGGCTTTGAATGAGCTTAGAACCAATTGCAATACGGGAACAGGCACTTTCTACAGAATTGTCGATATCAGCTGGGCTTTGGAAACAACCATCGTGTCCTTGGCATATTATGTAAATGGGAGTAACTCTTAAATTTGTTCTTCTAGGTGTATAATCCAGCAGTAAAGTTTTACGTTGCTGTCCGGTATATTCAAAATCAATTACATTTTCGCCTTTCTTCAATTCAATAAGCACTTTGAATTCGCCATTGTAGATCATCCATTCAGACTTATTTTGAACTCCACCATTGGTAACAGTGCATATTATTTTATCAAGGTTATTGGAATTGCCTCTGGTTATTATGCCTTTAATCAAAACCAAAGAATAGTTCACAACATCTCCGTATTGAAAATTTATTATAAATATGGAAGAGTTGTTTTCATTTTTATTCTCTTCATTCATTCGGTTGTCCATTACCTGAAATAGGTGTTAACCAATGTTTAATTCATACACCAACAGTAGGTATACTCGCTTGCAGTTTCGATCTTCAGTAATTGGTTTAAAAGCCAAGCTCGTTAACCGCTTAACACAGCGATAATGATGAATCTCGCGTAGGCTCAGTAAGTAGATCAAGTCGGTAATAAATCCGCTGTGTAGATACACTTGAAAGGTCGTCGTAAATTAATAGTTTTCGCACGTAATAGCAATGACTCACCATGATGCGGTTAGCGAGTAGCGCGCTGAGCCGGCGCGGCGAGAGGACTGCGGGTTGCGGGTGAGGGCGGCGCGGCGGCGCGGCGGCGGCCGGGGACTCCACGCCGCGGCACTGAGTACGCGCTTCCATGCCTCGCTCCTCATTTCCTAATCGCTCCAACTCACACGGGCGCTATGCGCATGCCCGCTAATGCAGACCGGCGCGCCGGGCGGTAACGATTGCCGCTAGCCAGACAGGTACGCGCCTGGCTGTCTCCAGCGCCAAGAGGGAAATTCGAACTATGCAACAAAACAAACATCTGCAAAACTGACGTTTCTCACTGGACGCTATTGTTTGTTTACTCTGATATTGTATATAGGGAATGATTCCAGTTCCAGCAGTCTAGATTATTCTATTTTATGTTGTTTTGGTTGGTAATAACTGTCGTTAATTAAATAAACGAGAGGGAATAAGGCTTCTTGCTGAAGAGTTATCTTTAGCTTTAATCATAAATATTCGACATAGTAGGCTCGTACCTAGTCGCATTGTAGTAGGTAAGTAATAAATGATTAAAGTAGTTTAGCAATTTGCAAACTATTGTATTTGTTTTTGCTAGTTTCAAGGTGAAGAATATCAAGGCGTATCTGTTTCAAGGATAACGGAACATATCTTCTTAAGGTTAGGTAGGTATAGGTACTAGATATTCATATTCATACTCACTGTTATTATTAAAGTTACTGCAGGGAGTAGACTGTTAAGGCTGGCGTCCACTAGGCTCGCCGAGCCGAGTCGAATCGAATCGAAATAATTCGCCTTCATACATTAACTATTATAGTGCGTCCAATCGGTCGATTCGATTCGGCTCTGCGTCAATCGACGCACTTTCATAGTTAATGTATGGAGGCGAATTATTTTCGATTCGATTCGACTCGCCTCGGCGAGCCTAGTGGACGTCAGCCTTTAGGGTCGAAATTTGACAAAAAAACCGTCTGCTACCGGTAACTGGGATCCCCGGCCGGATAACAAAAGAATGTTTTTTTTTTCACTGGGAGGGGAGAGGAGTCTCGTATCCGATACGGAGTATTTAAGATACCTACGCGGTGCAGGTTGGATCGCGGCGTATTAGAAACGGCGTGTTGCTTGATCGCGTATCTTTTCGCGTCCATACTAAACTAATGATCATGCATGATACGAGTCGGCGCTACGCGACGAAGATACGATGCGGTAAAAAGATACAATAGTGAGGGCGTTTAGCGACATAAATTATTTTGACACAAGGAATAACTGTGCCAAGTTTCATACTTGTGTCAAAAAAAGTAAGGTTTTGCACTAAACGCCTTCACTAGGTTAGAATTTTTACAATGAAGGCGGGCGGAGCGGTACTTTAACCCCCCCTCCCCGGCGCCAGAGGGGGGGCTCCCGTGGGCTACCGATCTTAATCGGCTTATTTTGACACAACGAATAACTGTGCCATGTTTCATACTTGTGTCAAAAAAAGTAAGGTTTTGCACTAAACGCCCTCACTACAAGTGTAGACAAAGCTTTTATTAAAATGCGACGTGGTGGGCAAAGCTAGGTTGAAAGGGCAAAGTCACCAGTTTTTACGGTAGGTACGGTTTATTCACTTCAGTTCTTACATTTTTTATTTTGATTTACGCTGCGCAAGTGCGCACTCCCGAACATGGAAACCACCGCCTTTTAAATGGCAGGATCGCCATGTATTAAGGTTGGCGATAGAGAAACAAGAACTTCGTACTCTTCGTAGGAGATATGATTTATTACTGCTCAAATTAGGCTAGACACATGTTTATATAGGCACATAGATGCTACATGGGTACTATAATTATATACTACTTACGCAGGTAGGGACTACACCACAACGAAGTGGCTCCGTTGCGTCGTCAGATGCGGTGTAGGAATCGGTAGGTTTCCCCGGATCCCCCGAAACACGACACCCTTCGGCGAGAAGTCGTCACACGCGATGGTCTCCTTGCAGCGACCGCGGCAGACGCGACGGTCTCCTGCAGCGACCGCGGCACACGCGATGGTCTCCTGCAGCGACCGCGGCACACGCGATGGTCTCCTGCAGCGACCGCGGCACACGCGATGGTCTCCTGCAGCGACCGCGGCACGCTCACCACAAAAATGAGCTGAAGTGCACGTAGTGGTGCGATAATACTACTACCGAGATGGTCGTATACAACTTTGTATAAGAGCGATGGAGGGAGACATATCGTTTGTTGTTTTTGTCATAGTTATACTATCGTAAGCACTTCTCCTATCCGCCGTTGCGCGCGCACCCGACGACCTAACTCTCGGTATTTCAAATTTCGCGCCGCAGACGCATTAAGAACGACATTCGCGCGGCTCAGGCGGCCGCCCAGTGTTGCCAGAACGTGCTTTTTAGCACGGTTTTACGTGCTTCTTTGGACACGAACGTGCTTTTTACGTGCGCTCACCAAAAACGTGCTAAAACCGTGCTTTTTTAACTGCTACGATTCTTTATGATTGTAATACTAAAAATTGGTAGGTAATGTTGGTTTGGTACTCACTAAAATAGAACATGTTTTTCTAATGACCTTTGTGTCAAACAATATCACTCCTACGCTTTGATATCCTCAAGTTAAAAGTTCTGTCTTACCTATGGTTGCATTGCAGGGCAGGATTGTTTTGTACTGCAACTGCAAGCTCTAGATAGAAGGTGTAAAAATCAGTATGTGCCATTCGGTCAACTTAGGTAGCAACATCATTTGTAGGACATTTCATGTTTTTAGCTGCGGGCTAAGGTACCTACTGCTTATGATTTCTAGCCTATTTATTTAATATTCGTACTACTTTTCTCCGGGACTCCTTGCATATTTTTATTACCTACATAAAATTAAGTAGGTTAGGTTAGGTAGGTACTTAATTTTAGCCAAATTCTTATCTGCCTTATGGTTGGTAGAAGGTGACGTAGAATATCGCCTAAATCGCGTTCCCCTCACGTCTCTTTCATTCTGTAGCTCTAGTATAAGTTTTTTCGAAACATTAACTAATTCGAACGCGTTTGCGTTTTGTCTCAAAATGTAATATGAAAACGCTCTCACCGAGTTTGAAATACGCGCGTTCATCGGTTAGCAACAAATGTTATACTCGCTGTTTTAGTTTCCACTAGTGACCACCAGAGGCGCTGTTCACGTTTTCATACCACTTTCATACATTTTGAGACAAAACGCAAACGCGTTCGAATTAGTTAATGTTTCGAAAAAACTTATACTAGAGCTACTCTGATGTTGAAAGACGGGCACGAAAGTCGGGATATCTCTGTCACATACCGGGGACGTATCGTATCACATTTTGAATCATGACTTGGGATCTCGTTTTAACATTGTGACGGAGTGGCTATAGTAGGCAAACGAAAACAGTTCTTATTAGATTTTCATCGAATACTTATTGGTAAATTTAATGAAAACCATTTATGTTATGACTTATATGACCTACATTCGCACCCTTATAGAACCATACAATCCAATCGGGTCAATTCGATTTAGACAAAACCAATAATGTCGTCGCAGAGAGTTAACAAGGTTTATATATGTAGTGTATTTGCAATTAATTTGTTTTAGTGTTCCGTGTAGTCGTTTTCATACTTTTTACTTTGCACCTTTTATAAAATCTCTGTTTAGCCCAATGGTTGGCTGGTAGAGAATGCCATTCGGCATTAAGCCCGCCATTTGTACAATTCTGTGTATTTTGTGCAATAAAGTTTAAATAAATAAAAAATAAACAAGGTTAAAGTTTATGCGCTGTACTGTACTACGGTCATTTCGTACGAGCTTCGTGGCCTTCGTCACATTATCGACCCTTTACCGACGATAAAATGTCCTAAACACTTATATGAAGTACCTACAATATTAAGTTAGGCAATTTTATTTCGTAGCTTAGCTTGCACGGATTCGTTCGGGGCACCCATTTGTAGTGCAATCATGAACCCTCACAACTGCGATAAAACGCCTACTGTTTATGTAACGGCAAAACACGTAACGTCGATTTGAAGTTCTAGGAAACTAGGCGTGTTTGTTTACGTACATTTCATAAGCTTTTCTAGTGAGACTAGATTATACGAGCCCTAGTGTTTAAAATAGGTTACTGTAATCCCAATGACATCCGAACCCAACTGAATTCGAATCCGGACCGAATCCGAACTGTACATTTTATAAATATTATTACCAAAAATAAATAAAACTTGTTAGTTAACACCAAATTGACCAAATAGATGATGAATGTATTTATTTATATAAATAATTAATTAATTTACAAATGTTTATTGAAAACAGGTGTCCTAATTGACAATCGCGCGATCAATTAGGACACCTGCTCGCGTTCAATATGTTTGATCGCAAGTTCGTGCGAGTAAAATTCGCCCGCGAACTTGCGATAATCGCGTAGTCGCGTTCTATTAGGACGATCTCTAAGCAAGCTGGCAAGCTTCACTTGGCGTCGTGTGTTCGCGTTGCGTATTGCCCTCACTTCCTTGGCAATACGCATATTAAAGAAATTAAAGAAAGAGATGCAACACGAATGTTTCCACAAATATTACGTCCAAGTTAAGTACTGGCCTAACAGTGCTTTTATGAAAAAAAAATTAACTATAAAATCACGCTAAACACTTGCTAAACACTGCTTTTATGGACCAGAGAGCATAGAGTTTTCACCGACTTATTAATGGTGTTATTGTGTACGTGTTAGCGACTATGTCAATGACAGATAAAAGTACAGGAGTAGAAAAAGCATGTTTAAGTTTAGTCGTGTGTATAGGTATATGCACAATTTGTGCAAGTTGCAACGGTGATATTCTGCCTTAGCTTAGTTTGTGAGTCCAATACGAAGTAGAGTCAATGATTACCACTATTACCAGTATATTACGTATTTTTTGGCATACAGACAACAACAATATGCACATTTTGTTGTTAATATATTTTTTTTCACTTCTCATGCTCGAAAAGTGTGTCATATTAGACTTGTGAAGTGGGGCTAAAGTAGTACATTTAAGCCCTAGGGAAAATATGTATACATATATATGATTTCCAAACATTTTAATTTGACCAATCAAAATACTTCACCTATTAAATCCACCAATCACAGAACAGTAATTTGACAGATAAAAAACCATCATCATCCTCTTAGCGTTATCCCAGTACAGTTGCATCCTGAAGGATGCCTGGGGTCCGCTACCTAATCCCAAGAATTGGCGTAGGCACTAGTTTTTACGGAAGCGACTGCCATCTGACCTTCCAACCCCGAGGGGAAACTAGACCTTATTGGGATTAGGCTTTGTCAAGTGAGTGGGCAACTTGACTGTTAGAAGTTCTCAAACCGCCCGAAGGCCTCCAACTTGGTTTAACGACTGCTGCCATAGACAGCAACCGGGATCAACGGCTTAACGTGCCTTCCAAAGCACGGGAGCGCTCAGTTAGTAACCACTCAAAGCGGTCACCCATCCAAGTCCTGACCGTTGCCCACGTTGCTTAACCTTAGATACCGCAATCGGTACGCAGGCGCCGCTGGGCCACGAGCGCTCCTGACAGATAAAAAACCATTTGATAAAAATATATGTATACTTACCAACATGAGAGCAATAAAGTTATGAGTTATATCAACCAATCAGAATACAGCTGTACTAAAATCGACCAATCAGATAAGACGTTTTCGGGAAAATAACCATCTCGTGGTAATATGGCTTACTTTAGACCCTTGTCAAACAATCTACTATTAGCTGGTTAGAGTAGGCAACAAAATACTTTATTGCACAGCTCAATATATAAAACTAATACAAAAACGAAAGTTTACTTGTTTTTACATTTTCCGCGTGTTAACATAATTATTCATTATATCTAATAACAAAATAAAATATTCAGTGGATAACGACCACAATCTATTACGATTCAAAACACGCTTTAAACGATAGACAGATAGATGGACGGATGGACAGCGTAGCCTTAGTAATGGCTCTGTTGACACTCTTTAGGTGCGGAATACTGAAAACGCTCTCATAACATGTTAGTAGTAGAGTTACCTTTCAATACTCGAAACAAAAACCCTCTACACTGCGACAAGTAATTCAATTCATGATATATATAATTATATAGATGTATCTATTTGTAGATATTTCCCACTAGTTCTACTTTAACATGCACATTGGTATAACAACAGCGCCGTTATGCCGTTATTGTTACCATTACCCAGTAACGCGTCAGCCTCTGGCGTTTAGATACCTAAACGGGGGACCATTTGTCTTGTAACAATTATCTTCTTTGGCGTAAAGTTATACATAGGGCGTAACATCGATTTGAAGTTCTAGGTAACTAGGCGTGTTTATTCTTTATATACGTACATTTTATAGGCTTTTCCCGTAAAGCTAGATTATAAGAGCACAGTGTTTATAAAATAGGTTACTGCAAATGATATCTTGTAAACCCAATGAAAACACGATAGGTATATACACTTAATTATTTGACACTTCGGATTACCGTGTCATTTAAGGATGATTCACAGTAGACCCTCGCGTGCCCGGGCCGGTCCGTTTTCTAATACAGGACGCGCGTCGGCCGTCGATTTCTTGTACTAGAAAACGGGCCGGCCCGGACACGGAACGGTCTAGTGTGAATCATCCTTAAGACGGTGATTTAAATGTATCGATTTGGTACGTCCGATAGGTTTCTGCAACAGAGTAAGAGTCAGAACCCAGTATCAGCAACATAGTAGGTAAACCCAGCTTTGCGATTCACAATTTCTTTGGACTCACCTCTCAGTTCTCAGTCCTAGTATATTTGGACCCCGGAAACTGTAACAACTATGCGTGTTCAGAGGCCAGACTTATACTGGCTTAGACTTATACGCAGTGAATAAGGCCCCAGGAAGAGGCCATGCAGGCAGCGCAGGAGCCGGTCGATGTCCCAGTGAACGTACTTTCGCTTTTATCGTTGAACGAACCCGGTACATTACTACCGCGCTCACGGTTACACCATCACGTAGGTTTTGGCTGCCTGGCGCCGGCATGCATACTAATAGGTTTCTATTTAGGGTTGTTGTGGTAAGATTTCTCTATGGATTTTCGGGGTTTTATGGTTTAAGTAGGTACCTATGTACGGCATAATAAAAGTACTGATATTGAATATAGATTTGTCTGATCCAACGTTTACTGGGATAATTGAGAATATGCATCTTCTTTTTCATGATGCCATTAGAACCGCAGGTTTTAGAAAGGAAAAAATTCGCGCGATTGCAACAACACATACACATATAATTCCTATTCGTCCCGGTCCCGGTACCATTCGCACGATCGCAACAACACAGACACATATAATTCCTATTCGTCCCGGTCCCGGTACCACCGCATACCGAGTAGGTTTAACTAGTTTAACCATATAAACTCAGTGTATTCGTATTGCTAATACAGACTTCGATTAAGTTTGTGATTTGTGGAACATTGATATAGGTACTTAATACCATATACGACACTTTCTGTACAATGTCTGGATTCTGGAATAGCTTAGGTGATCCTCGGCAATTTTGACACTCGTAAGAAGGCGCTTTTAGCACAGTTTAAAACAGTACCATACCAATTATATCAACTTTCATAAATAAGGTTTATTATATTTATCAGAATGTATTAAAAAAACTGGTGAGTTCACTAATACAGTGACAAATTATCATTAGGTACCAAACGATATTCGCATTCCAACAATGGTAATGAATCCCCGCTTGGTAATTATATTTTGGCCCTTTAGAGCAAAATAACGTCCGGATAAAACTTTAAATGACGCTCCAAACATCCCAATCCTAATCAAGCACAGCAGCAGAAAATAATACCAACCTATTTAATTTTTAGTTCTTTTGTTTTTGTACCCTAGATGCTGTATGTTAGGCAAGCAGTAATTGTAGTTTTTATCTTATTTATGTATTGCTTTTTTTGTTTATTAATCAATTGCAGTTAATTTTATTTTATTTCCTGCTATTATATATATTGTATGCCGGTCCGTGAGTCACCGACGGTACTGGCTGAAAATCAGCGCTGTGGGTGTCTAACACCTCAGCATAATGCTGAGCCAGTGTCCGTTTCACTCCCGCGGGGACACACGTGTGCTTTTGTGTATGTTTTTCTTCTTTTGTTTTCTTGTAATATTGTGTGTCTTCTGTGGTAATGAATAAATGTCTCTATCTATCTATCTATCTATCTAAATATACATAACATAAATTTTAATGAAGTGCAAGTTAGGGATTATTATATTTATTATTATTAAAAGTTACTTTAAGACACAGTCCTTCTTCATTTAATTAGACGGTGATATAATATCGCAGACATCGGATTTTCATTCCCTCATTGTTCTCGGCTGATTCTCTATAATTCTGTTTTGTCATGTAACACTTCAAAGGGCGTCAAATTTCGGGTACAGCGTCCGTACGTGCCCTAGGTGCTGCTTCGAGGTTACGTGTACCAATATGTCGAAATGCTGGGCTCCGTTAATAATAATGAAGATCTGTGTAGTTTCATCACAGAGCGCTCGTTGAATAATAACGTCCGGTTGAATGAACCATTGCATTGTGTCCTTGTTTTCTGTGATTTTCCATCGCGAAGCGGAGCACGTGCGCTCGCGCCTCGCGGCTCACGTGCCAGCTGCGGACCTCTACCTCATGCAAGCTAATACGATAAATTAACACTTGATTAGAAACTGGACAACTGCGCAGATGCATGCACCCGCTACCATACTGCCCACCTACTACACTACACCCATGCACCACGGCTTTACCGATATGAATAATGTAGATATTTCAAGCGAGGACTTTATTCAGCACGCGTTAAGGATTTGTATCATGGCAACAGGTATCACATACTTGCTCAGGCGCTTACCTAGTCATCGCTTTTTCATTAAAACTTCCACTCCCTTAAGGGATGATTTCCGGGATAAAAAGTATGTCCTTCCCCGGGACTCAAACTATCTCCATGCCAAATTTGATCTAAATCGGTTCAGCGGTTTAAGCGTGAAGAGGACATACACACTTTCGCTTTTATAATATTAGTATGGATTGTATAGTGCCTTACTTTTAAAGCTGAACCATAGCGCGCCATCCACGAGGACGCGCCCCTCCACCGCCCGTTCCGTACAATTGCGCATAGATTAGTATGAGATACTGTGCTGTGGAGGGGCGCGTCGTCGTGGATGGCGCGCACAATACCTACTAAAACACGATACTTATTCACAGTGTATTCATGAATATTGAAGCAAAATCCATATTTTTTTTTTCGTCGAGTCAGTTTTTGGAAATTGTTAAAAACAATTTTTTGTTCAATGATTTTGCAATTTTTGCATGTTTCTTGTTGCGGATTGTGGTTTGTTGTCCTCTACAAGACTAATTTCTTTACCGATTCTTCTCTCTTCGAGAATTATGTTTTATATTGAACTTTTTTGAAATAGAATACCTACTCGCGAGGTCTACACCTCACTGAGCCAGTTTAATGTATTGTGAGGCTTGATAAATAAATGGATAACTAAGTATTATTTGTATTCATATTTGGCAATGTAACCATAAAGTAATCCTAGGACTGATTTCAGTTGGTAGCATACCTACACGAAATTTCCGAGCAAACCCATTTAAATCACTAGATTCCTGATAACTAATCATTCAATTCAAAAATACGACATTGTTAAGTGCAACGGAAATGAATCATGACAGTGCAATCAAGCAGGCTTAATTAACTTTTTTCAAAACCCCAATCATAATCATGACTACTGACCATCATCAAACCACAAAGGCAAGGTCTGATGAATCGGATAAGTAATATAAACATAATGGTGGGAACGTCAAAAGAAGACTGAAAACAATACAAGGTCAATTCTCAAAGGGTAAATGTTACAAGTCGACCGGATGCTTGACTCGATACGCACCGCGATAAAAGTAGGTGCTGCCTCCATCTAACGCCGCCGCGGGCTGCTCTCGTTACTGCTTAGTAGACTGGGCCGAAATTCTGTTATGTTTTTAATACGGTTATTTTTTACGTCGCTAATCAGTAATCATTCACGAATCGTGACTTTCCCAGCCCTTAGCTCTACAGTTTTTTATTACTCGTCTGTAAAAGGCTGATAAAACTGACCAAATTTGATTCGAATTAGTTTCTTATTTGAGAAAATAGACAACTGTGGTTTGTTTCGGCCAAATAGAGATTACTTGGAGAACTTAATTGGGTCATAAACACTTGCAAAAACAAAAGTCGTCTCTCCTGTGGTCAATAGTTAACGGCTTATGAGCATGTGAGTTATGATTTTATTACATGGATTTATAGAACCGGAGACGCCGTTTATGCGGGTTACTAGACCAATCCAAAATTAAGCTTTGTAGCCCTTAACTTTTGATATGTCCACAGGAAAGATGCGAACCTAAATCTGTTTATGACCCAATTAAATGTTAAACGATCACTCTCGGAAAAAGTTATTATAGTTTATTCTGTTGTTATTGATAATAAGGTCAGATTCGAACAAACTGGAATAAGGAAGGATAACTCCTGAGGTTACATGAAAATTGTCTATAAAGACTAATATTCCAACACACTCTATTCTTGTTATATTGGATTGACACTTTAATGTTATCGTTTCATTAGGGTAATTTGATGTACCTAAATCGATGCACTTAAACCTCATATTTTTACGAATGGATACACATACGCACAATTAAACAAAGTTAAGCGTGCTAGATGAGATAACATAGTTAAAGCATATATGAAAGAAGGTATGCAATTCGCGAACAATATCGGCATGTCACATTTTACTCTACTAAATAATATCAGGATATGCAATGAAGCGCATCAGACCTGATTTGTCACCTGTGACAAATTAACAATTATAACTTAACAATTTATTTTAAAAGGTACTTTACTTTTGAATTAACGTCCTCTTCGCACTGGTAGTCCAGTGTTTAAAAGTTTTGGTCTACATATTCCTACTATACTAGTTATTTCTGTTAACAAAAATTCTAGTCCTTCACTTTGAACATCCATACAAACATTCAACCCTCTTTTTTACCCCCTTAACACATTCAGCGCCGAGGACACGATATCGGGTTCTCCATTTGTAGACACGTTTCGCTACAAAGCAGAAACGAGCGTAGCGCGTAGCACTTGTCAATTAATGTGTTAAGGGATGAATTTTCAATAACGCTGAAATTACTTTTTGTACACATTTTAACTGAGAGTCTACTTGCCAAATATGCAACCCTCATTTTTGAAAATCAGGTTGCCCATACAATGTTTTTAGCCCCTTTGCACCCCTTCAGAGAGTGAATCTTCAAAAACGCTGAAATGCGTTTTATTTTTATTTTTATGCTTTTAGGGAATTTTTATGTTTCTATCTTAAAGATAGTTTAGTTCCCCATATAAAATGTCCACCTCCTTTTAACCCTTAAAGGGGATGAATTTCGAAATAAATTATAGCCTATGTCCTATTCTGATATCTAAGCTACATTAGACAATACTAAGGTTAGCTGGAAGAGATCCGTTAAAAGGAAAGGCTCGCCTTTGTACATTAATCTATTATGACATGTATACAGTGCTTACAAGTTTCATAGAAATCAGTACAGAAATTTTTGAGATTAAGTTGAACGTATATCCATCCATCCGCACAAACTTTCATGTTTATTAATATTATTATTAGAATTCGGATTATATTAAGGATTACGCCTTTGTATCGACTCGTATCGAAAAAAACAAGGGATCGAATCATATAAATTAAATAACAAGCGGTACCTAATTGCTAGTGTTGCTTGTAACCAATTGAATTTTCCATAGTGTTTTGAGTACTAACTGTTGAGTATAACTAGACACTAACTGTTCCACTCCACTTTAGAGGAGCGACAACATGATTAACGCCTCCTCGCTAACATCAGTTAATGTAAACATGTTGTTGTTTCAGTACAATATGCATTTTTCACGCAAGCTCTATGCGTGAGAACAATGTTGCCTTGACAAAAATGTACTTTGTAAGTATCTACATTTATAGCCTTATGAAACAAACATTTTGTGTTTGTATCCATAGTTTTATTGGCTTATAGCTATAAACAAACAGTGATTTGCATGTTTTAATCATGTTTGCCGTACTTGTTTCTCCAGCCACGCCTTTGTTAATGCCAATTGCATACTTCCTGCTTTATAAGGCTTGATGATATCAAGGACAGATTAACAAAAAAAAACACAATCTTGTTGTCAAGTGCGTTTATATGAAACTCGTAAATTGCTGTCAAGTAATCAATGTAACTAGGTATAAACAGTTCTTTAATACAGGAGTGAAAACTTAATATTATTTTTGAGTCATAATCATAAGTGCAAAGTATTTAATATGATGGCTAGAAGGCGTGTTTGCTCGTTGCTACGTGCCTACCATCAGCTCTTCGCGTACAATAAGCGGTTGCTAACCCAGCCTGACCTAATCGCATTGCACATTCATCGCCCGTGCAAGAAACTGACCACACTTACTGAATATAAAATGCACGCAGGTAGTGTGTCACTTTTCGTCAGAGGTAAGAATTTTCGAGTTCGGTCGTCGACCCTAGCATTGCGTAGGCTAACTACTTTCTCTTGCTTCTGCGGGGTCCGAGGAACGGCATGAAGGGGGTCCTGCCAAATTAAGTGCGTGAAAGGCTGCGTACCACCTAGCGGAGTCGTTCCGGTAGCGCTGAGCACGCGTCACCAGGCTCGCAACCACAGTAACGTACCCAACACTCTATTTATAACGCTACCGAAGCTATTCAATAAAGTAATCTAATTTTGTACATGCTCACGATGCCGTTAAATTCTCCGGAGTATTGTTTGATGATAAGGTTAATAGTATTTGCTAAAGATCTGTTAATGAGATTTCAATCTTGTTCAAAGAAATACCGGTAATTGAGATAAATCCTGTCTTGTTATTTTGCTCATTAGTATTGTCTACTTATACGTGTCTACTCATCGTGTTTTCTAAGGGTCATATCTTAGAGCGTTAGGTCATATTGATAAAGTAAGAATAAAAAATCAAGCTACCTATAACTACACGATGATTTTTAATCGGCGATCAATTGATCATTAACCAATGTAACTAATTCAGTAATCGATGGCAATCACGGCTAGCTAGTAGTTACCAAAACTCCTTTTTTTGATCGAAATTTTATTGGGGATTAACATTCAATTAAAAATAATGGTCAACTTACCCGTGGCTTAGAATAATTGTAATCAATGAACCTTAAACCTCCTTGAATGATTCGTTTTTTAAACCGACTTAAAAAACCTTACCTATGTAAAATAAATGATGAGCAGTCCCATTGCAGGTATGACAAGCAGAATTTAGCGTTTTTAGATATATCTTTGAGTTCTATGAAACTTCCCGTTACGGCACAGAAAGTTGACATAAATATGCATATTGAAGAAATTTAGGATGACGTACATTTAGTGGATAACTAGATTAACATTTTATATTCATTATCGATAAGCAGTAATATAATTGCATGAGACCTCGCCAATTCGAATATACTTTAGTTGTATATTTATAAAAATCATCATATAAATTATGAAAACAAAAAACAAAAAGTGTCCATAGCATATTACTATTATTTATGCTATTGAATAATTAATATGCAATGCTTTGCATAACTGTATTGTTTGAAATATTTCAATTTACGCGTATAGGCTGTAAACTCTGAATTTAATTACAATTAGCTCATACCTGCAATACTGCAAATATAGTGGTCTTGGGCAACAATTTATACTTATTTAACTTCTATTTTTTTAAACACGCTTATGTGTTCCTAATTTTAAATTATACCAATAAAAACGTTTCAGTACATATCTGAAATAACCAATAATATTGTAAGACACCATTTGTTTAGTCAGCATTTCAAAACTGTTGCGATAGGTATTACGTAACCATAATTAAATTCAGAATGTTCAGCCTATGGGCGTAACGTATAGATATTGCAGATATTATTGCGGTGAAACTCTGTTCTCAGTAGAGCGGGCCAAGGGGGTCAGTGAACTCGGCCCAAAGCAGTTGCTATCGAGAATCAGCAAAGATTTTTGGTTATCTCGAACACTGGAGGCTCCGTTTGCGAGCGGTGTTAAAGAGTTGTATAAGCACTGTGACGCTTTCTACGGTTTCTTGCAAGAAATCAGAATAAGCAAAGAAGTGAGCGGAGAAATTGTCAACGTTTCAACATTTCGCTCAAAAAATAAATAATCAAGTCGTTTCGGTCGTAGCGACGGGCAGCTTACGAGTAGGCAGGAGTAAGCAGTACGTTATACACAGGTGACCCTTGATATAAATACTACATGTTCTTAGTGCAACCTTTGTTGAGGTTTTTTCCTGTATTATGAGGATTTATCCTGGTCTTGACTATATATCTCGTTTTATAATAGCTTTCTGAGATCATCCCTCCATGACATAGGTAAATCTAAGTACAGTCAAGGGCACCAACATGTATACATTTTTTCACCTTACTCCATTGAAATAAGGTCCAAAAATGTATACATATTTATGCTCTTGACTGTACTTACACCCAATACGCGTACACGAGAACGTACATACCTACGTACGATTGCTACTGATCTGTGATAAGATTGCAATGACAACATTTGTTTATGTCTAAAAATCATCGTTCAACTTTCTATTCTAGGTAATTTTGTACATAATCGGATGTTATCCTTAAACGGCTAGAGGTGTTGGTTTTTTCGAATACGAGAATTTTGGTAACAGAGGTTACTTACTTCGATTCTTAAGAAATTCTAACATCTATGCATAATATAAAAGGCGTACAGGCGCCAGTGTCGAAAATGATTTGTACCCTGCATGGTCCACACTGTGGCTATGTTGGTCACGGCTGCGCCGAAACACATGTTACGAAAAACACACATCGTCACCACAGGAATACCAATCGAGTTAAATTCGGCGCACAAAGGTCAGAGGCAAAATTATTTATATAATTGCGAAACGCTGACGTTAATCAGGTTGGCACATTGGACGTGCTCGGGCGTCGGACTTTTGAAAGCGGTACGTCTACCGCTAAAACTGCCCTCGGGATCAGCCAACAAAAGCCCATTGTTTACTGCTGGGCTGTAATCGTCAATAGAAGTATAATCAGTTAAAAGTTCAAAACCGTTATTTTTAATAGGTAGTTACACCATCTCGCTATCTATGTAAGGTTCATTGTCTATTTAAGGAGATTTGCCTTCAAATCCTATTTTGCTCCCACGCTTAAAAAACTACCTCACTTGCTCGGTCCTAATTCTTTAAGCTTAAGCCACACAGAGAGCGGGCGGGCGGTAGCGGCGCGGGCGCGGGCGGCAGCGGGGCGGGCGCGGGCGGCAGCGGGGCGGGCGCGGGCGGCAGCGGCGCGGGAGCTGCTTTTGGCTTCCGCTCTCTGTGTGGCTTAAGCTTTATTCTCACACCCATTTCATGTTCACCCACGAAGAGTAAAATTGATTATGATTCCCACTTGTTACAAGTTGCCATCCTGACGCAAACTGGCAAGAATCCCAAATAGAATAAATTATTTTGACTTTAATTACGTATTTTCTATAGCAATAAAAATTAAACACTTTGGGATATATTTAAATGTCACGGTAGGTTTAATTTCTTAACCTGACCTAAGTGGGTCATAAACACTTGAAAAAACAAAAGTCGTTCCTTCTGTGGTCAATAGTTAACGGCTTATGAGCATGTAATTTATGTTTTTTCACATGGATTTATAGAAACGGAGACGCCGTTTATGCGGGTTACGAGACCAATCCAAAATTAAGCTTTGTAGCCCTTAACTTTTGATATGGAACCACACCACAGGAAAGACGCGAACCTAAATCTGTTTATGACCGAAGTATAGAAATCTTTGTGCTGGTCGCAAAATACAAGACAGAATACATTATTTTTTGATTTGGAGTAGATATTCGCAATTGGTTTATATATAAGTATTGGTTTCCCGTGGTCTACGCCGTAGCCGTGGGGGTCTACGAGCGGCGCGGGCGCTGGCGACGTTGTGCGGGGTCGGGTATCGTATTTCTAGAGCATTGAACCTTTGCAACCTTGTGCGTTGAGTGCGGCCGCTCTCCGCTCTCTGACGCAACCGCTCCAGCCCCTTCTCTGCAACCCGAGTACTCGAGTACCCGACCATATCTTAATTACTCCTTTAGGGCACATTTCGTTCGCAACGGCCACAATGAGCCGATAGGTACTGTTTCTAATCGATTAACAAAAGGTTAAACTTAATGGGATGGCGGTTTGCTTTACGCAATATCGTAAAGGCGTTTAAAAATGGTTTTGTGGTCAGTAATCGTTCTCGTCGAAGGAATTGTTTTACATGTATAATGTAACGTAATATATACAAACAATAATAGGAAATTATTTTTAGTATTTGTTATTCATTTTTTTCGTTTTGTCGAACTGGTTTATAAAACGTGGATTGTAGACACGTATAACAAAAAAATAACACAATCTATATCTATAAAATATTCTCGATTTGTATGTTTGGCATTTGTAACCCTAAGTGGATGCGTCGGATCGCATCTCGCTAACGAGTCGCGGCTGTCTGCAAATAGTCCGCGCGAAGTGCGAAACTGTCGTGGGGCACAAATGGCGCCCGCGCTGCCCCGCGACGAGGGACGGTTACGTAAGCCGCTGACATAACCGAGTCGACGACCGGTGGCGCAACCGCCAGGCCCGCAACCCCACGCATAGTCCCCACCACTTAACCAAAAATTGCCTAATTGCACCCAAAATACGCAAAAAGGACACCGGTCCAACGCCCGACTTGCGACATCAGCTATCATTAGTGCAACAACCTCCTAGCCCCGCGCAGGAGATCGAGCGTCCTTTTAAATGACATTTATGTAATTATGCAGAGATAATAAGTTGTCACGACGAGCATTGCTCAAAATTTCCTTTCAATGTAAGACAAAAATGGTATCAATGTAAGACATTTGTATAAAATATATTTGAAAATATTTTAAAATATTGCCACGTAAGGCTTTGTAAAAAAATTAGTTAAATCTGTTGTTAGGTATTCTTCTCAGGCTTCAGGAACCGCTGTTGACTGAATCATGGTGCGCACGTGACTTATGTTATGTTATGTGGTACAGTTATCCTTTGTGGACGAAAGTGAAAACATGCGGGTCCGGTCAACAACCCCGTTCGGGTCGTCGACCGCGCCGAACTGCAAAGGCCGTTTGTGACTGCGGAGGCCGCATGCGCGACATTTACCTGCGACTGCGCGCGCCGCTGCTGGACGCGCCTGCGTCACCGCACGCTGCGCTGCACCTCTACAAACTATTCGTTTGACGAGACGCATAAACACCATATATTATTATACCCTACCCTACAGTTGTATGCGCATAGACAGAAAAAATATTGACACAGTAACCGCCAAATTGGAATATGGATATAACGTAACGTGAAAGCTTTTCCTCTGCGTCGGTTTCGCCAAATTGGCTTAACTATGCCAATAAAAAGTTAAGCTTGACTTATTTTTAAGTGTTATGAAACTAAGGCGACTTCCTGATTTGTCGGTGCGGAGGTAGTACGATAAGAGAAAAGTGTCAAATGTCAGTGTCAGCTGTCAGTCGTCGCGGTACCATTTTTTACTACGCCCCTACATTTAAATGAGTGCTTCCTGACTGGCGCGGAATGCGCGGTAGCGGGACGATGCGAAGGCGGTACTGGGAGCCGATTTTTGCATGTCGAACGCTCGACTTTTCACTCGGCATCTGTCAAAACATCATAGTTTTTCTGAATGAAAAGTCGAGCGCTCGACACTCAAAAATCGGTCCCCTGCTCCGCTTCTGCGCATGATATTACTACTGCGCAAACGTAATACTGAAATATTATGTCAAGTGAGAATCATTGCGACGTCAGTAAGTTTACGTCAAAGAAGAAAATGTCACATATCGATCCCGCCCCGCCAAGTCAGGAAGTCGCCTAAGTATTATTAACTGACCACGACCAATATCGATCAACGTTGCTAAGAATAACTCCGTTCATTGAACCACAGGATATAGTTTCATAAACCTTTGACGTTGCTATTAAGCTTGCCCAAATAGCTAAGTATAAACTTTCTTTCAGTCGTACAGGTAGAGGTTGCCATACCGATAATATTATTTGTATGGAGAATATTTCCACTCGGTAATATTTCCTATACAAAAACGGAAATACTCCCGGAAATGGCACATATCTAAGTCGCAGAGTACACATGTGTCTTATAACTAAGGTACTTCCTTTACTCACATAAGGATTGCAACTTTGTATTGAGGAAACCTTAGTCAGTCATAGTTAGGTACTTACCCAAAAGTTGCCGCACAGGCGACTACTCGTATTTTCCGTCAGATAGTGGTTTTTCCCTATACCTACTTATCTAATGATTTGCTAGGATTTGCAATTTAAGTACCGTTAAATAGTTGACTAAATGCTTGTTTAGTATGTCATGTGTAGTCAATTACACTTAGGTACGTAAAGGCTTAGTCCGTTTTAATATATAACCACGGGGAATAACATTTAATTTTTAGCATTGCCTACGAGTATGTAAAGATCTGGCGTTCAAATGTGCTTACATTAAATGGACGTTAGCATTTACTGGATAACTTTACAACTGGTTAATTTAATGGAGCGTCTTGTTAATTGCTATATTCAAGTGTGTCTGACTTCAGCATTTGTTAGTTAAGGTTGATTATCCACGTTGAAATTTGTATTATCCAAGTACATTTACAGATTTAAAGAAAAAAAAGACTCGTCGAAATATTACAGAGTGAATCGGCGACCTAATAGCTGCATTTCATTTAATCAGCACCGGAAAGTGAAAAAAGAATGAGTAATTACGGGGCTCGCTCAGTCGGTCAGTAGGCGCTCGTCGTACGGTAGCTACGAAACCGCTTATTTGGAGATCGAGCTGGGCCGGTATTCACGACACTTAATGACAATTCATCTCGTTTGAACCAGTGTAGGCCTGCTCTCCGATCACACTCAGTTGTTCGCATCTCAGGGTCACATACAGGGTGAGTGGTGAGTTGAATCGAAACGGGTTTTGAATTCACAGCAGATCGCTTGGATCCGCTCCCGCTCATCCTCACAATTCACAAATTACGTAATTGCTATACTGAGACGGTAACTGTTAAAATAACCGGTATTTTTACTCATGCACAACTTGCCAACTTTCAATACCACGGATTTTGGTGTTCTTAAAAATATGCGCCATTTTATTTTTTAGGCCTGGGGGCCGATTTTTGAGTGTCGAACGCTCGAAATTACACTCGACATCATTGTTTTTTGACAGATCTCGAGTGAAAAGTCGAGCGTTCGAAACCCAAAAATCGGCCCCCTGGTTGTATTTCGAAATTCTTTCATAACTTGCAAGTAGAATATAGTAGCAGTATTATGGTATTACGTTAGGAATACAATATAATTAAAAAAAAAAAAATTATCTAAGATTGATTATCTTTCTTGTTTAGGTTGGAAGGTACAGGTTTTATACCTGTGTTTCGACAACGCACGTCGGTCATTTTTTTTTGTCCCATACACCTCTGCATAATACCTAACAAACGAATGTTCATACACTTTAGATTTCACACATTGATATTTAGATTCATGCAGTTTTATCCCCCTAGTATTTATTTATTTTTATAGAGAGGTTTTTAATAAATCCATATTCAATCAAAATTAAATAAACGCTGGCACCTAATACCACATTAGTTTCTTCAAGTGCCAAAACAAAATGTAAGCCTTCCAAACATGAGCTAGAAGCTATTTCTGTCCTCTTTCAGTTTAATTATCACCTTTGTTGGGACAAATTGTCTTCTGTGTTTGGCATTGAGCAGCACGGCGCTATGTGGGCAGGTCAGAGTCGCATCGCAACTAGGCCGCGCTTCCAGCGAACGGGTCTCGGCTTTTTGTACATGATCATGCGGAACAGTGGAGAAATTCGGCGAGATAAAGCAGCACTCGCTAAGGAGGACGCGGTCACGAGGAGTCATCGGCTCCGAACCTGAATGTGGAGCAAGCCGAGTGTTTCTCCATGTGCAACCTGTCCGCCATGTGCCATAACCGCCCCGGGCCAAAATACTGGCTGGTTTGCGGTTTGAGCATGTGTGTTTATACACTTAGCAAAAACGAGTTAGCAATATTGAGCCTTTGTTGCTAGGTGAGTAGGTATGTACCTACTGAATGTTCGTATGCTCCGTAGGCTCTGTAGATTCGACGGCGAACGTTGCATATTGTTTTAACTGTGCAATTAATAAAATAACATGAAACTTTCCCAGGTGTAGAAACATAAAAACAGTTATGCTTATGATAGTTACCTACTTAGTGAAAACAGCCCTGGTTCAACAATCCTTCATTGTCAACCGGATTAAGATCGTAGTACTTAAACCAGCAATCCCCAACTCTGATGTTGTTTAGTGGGTAATTTTATCACCTTAACTTTGTAGATCTAGGGCATACAATACAGTTTTATTTTGCTGGCCAAATAAAGTAGGTACACTAAAGAAAACAGCAATTAAATCGCACACAAACAGTGGTAGACAACAGACGGTCTTATCAAGCGATCACTTCCAAGTTCCAGACAACCTTTGGGTAGTGGAACCGATGCTAGAAAATGGACATGTATGTGATGTATGGCTTCACGAGCGGTGGTTTCCTTTACGCATTCCATTTTCAACAGCCGCCATTGTGCGCCGGAGACATGACAAAAATTGCCGTTGAATATTTTCGAAAGCACACCAAATGCTTATTATGTAAGAGTTCAACGTGACACTTCTGATGATACGACAAGCGCCGTTCAGCGCGCCACTTTCCTTGCCGATGCCGCTTTAAATATTTAGTTATCGCTGTATGTTGCGCTCATCAATTTACTGCGTCAACGTTTATCAAATTGTATATGTAAATAGATTCGGATACGAGTTTTCTCATGTTGAATATTAAAAAAAACATACTTTTGAAATTAATTAATATTCACGGTTTGAACGCCTTTCTTTCTTTTTATTCATTATAAATTTATGGTTAATTAAAACATTTCTTAGTTGTTATAAGGAATAAATTGTAGCTGTTTTATGACTGTAGGATCAGATCGAACATGTAGGTAGCGAGTAGAACGAGAAAGTTTCATTTGGTACCTAGCTTTTATTCCTATTTAAATATCTGCTATGTTTTTTGATGTCATGCTGAATCTTCTACGAGTCAGTATAATAGTGTTCTCTTCTGCTAAATACCTGATTCTGCATTATATATATTTAGCGATAAGGCTTTCACAATATATTTTGCAGTCAGTTTGTATAGCTCCAACTGTAGCCTTATGCATGTTCAAAGTTAACCATTAAAATATCATCACTAGTACATATTTGTTCGAAGGTTACCGAATATACAATTCCAAACTATGGAATAATTGCAGTATGAGCTTATATCGAAAAATATGACGTTTTTGATAAGGTCAAATTTGCTTAAATTGAAAGCTTATAAGCTGTTATATTACCCCTCTTTATTTCGGCGTTGGTTTTAATAGGGACACCTGTGGTTATTAAATAAGACGGGTTCGCCATCGAATCTCTATGTATATTGTTCTATGCAATTATTCTTGGTACTTATTATACAATTTTACTTGAATATTCCGGAAATGGAGGCTACAGTTATATTACTTACCGTGTTTTACCGCACCGACACAAACAATGTTTATTTGCTATTAGACTCAAATTATTGCCCGCTGTGGAAGGTATCAAAAACATCAAACTAAAAACTTTTTTAATGATTTAAATTTATTTTTCTATCCTTTATACCTACTTTTGCTTATTCTAAATTATCCATTCAAAATGTAGCTAGTTGTTTCAGCCATAAAATAGAGGAAGGGACCTATTTTGTAGACATAGGTTCCCCGTACTAACTGCGAAGCTGGCTTCATTTTTGAAATTATTGTGTTGGGCAAATTCACCCAAGCCGACCGAAGTTTACAATTTATGGTAGACACCTTACTATAAATCTGCTTTATAATTCATCGTAATCTTTAAAACCTTACTTTTGCGTGTGCTATAAATTGTAAAGTAGGAAACGACGTCAGTTCATGTTATGATAATCTCAAAAGCCTGCACAACAAATTTTCTTGTTCACTTTTACTTCAAACAATATGTAAACATAATCCCTTAGTAATAGTATTTAGGTCTAAATTATAATGATAAATTACGTGTTAGGTATGATACAAGTCCCTTACTAGTACCGACACAATGAACGAGAGGATGTTTGTATTTGCGCTGATGACAGCGTGTCGAGTGGCATTCGAAGAAGACTCTTGCGCTGACAGCAAACGCACCATCGTCGGGCGTTGACCTCAAGCAACGCTTTACATTTGGCGAACAATGATTCGGAGTGCGAGGTGAATGGCCGCGCTCGAGGGGCTGAGCGTGGGCAGTTATTGACCCATATTGGAAGTGAAATGTAGATCAGTGGGCGAGAGCGGCGAAATTCGCTGCGGAGTGGAGATACTGAGCGACCGCGCAGGCAGCCATAGCCGCGCCATAGCGGCGCAGCGGTGCGTGTGCGCAAGCGCATGGCCTTCTCCTGTTGCTGCCCGGCTTTCTTTATAGCTATTTTAGACTTCAACACTGAATCTATGTTACACATTTTTGTGTTATTTTACTATTGTAATTTTGCAATTACCTAAGTAGCAACATAGGTATAGGTAATCGCCAAAGTTTGTGAGCATGTTTGGATGTTTGTTACTCTTTTTTTAGTATAGTTTTTAAACCCACATAAGAATATATATGTAGGCTAATAATTTATATCCGCGACTTCATCCGCGTGGAACTCGTTCATCGCGATAGAATTTAATTGCTACCTATTTTTTAATATCGTGCGCCTACCTGGTCATCGGTCTTCCATGCGTACTTAAGGGGTAATTTCCGGTATTAAAAGTGTCCTATATCCTTCCCCGGGACTCAAACTATCTCCATACCATCTAAATCGCGGTTTAAGCGTGAAGACGTAAGACCGTCAGAGTCAGACAGACACACTTTGGCATTAATAATATTGGTATGGATTTTTTATACCTACTCATGCAAATCGGACTAGCCGAGAAAACTAGAAGATTAATGTTTCTATACCGAACTACAAAAATAAATCTTGTAAATTACGCTTGTTTAGAGGAAACTGTTTTGCACACGTCCCATCAACTCATGTCCGTATTAGAGCGCAATTAAACTTCGGTCCCATTTCTTCTATTGCCTTGAGGTTATAAGATGTGACCTAGGTGATTGTTTTGCAATCGGAATTTAATTTTCAAAACAGACAAAACGATAATGAACTCTACTGAAACCTACAACGAAATAAATCTGACGATGAAAGATACCGTGTTATTGTGTTGTCTCGGTGATAGTCAAACATCTAACTAAAGTAGGTACCCGAAACAAAGGCCGGACGATTTATTTATTTGATAGGAAATCTTTCGTGACCTATTTCGACACGTGTGTAAGCTGAGCTTTTGCTTGAAAACTGTTCTAAAATATTTATTGGCTTTCGGAACGGTTAAAACGACCCTTTGTTCCCAACTCCAGACACATAAAACTTTCAAAAATCTTAAGCCTCTTTTTATTTTTTTCCAACGGGACTTTTACGTGTCCACGAATTCTCTGGGGAGACAAAGAACTTGACATGACCTGAGCGGAATGTCTTCTGGACGATTCGATGAGATAGTTTCTTAATCCTGGACCTACCTACTGCTATAGGTAACATTCAAAACTGTGTGCAAAAGCCGTTATCTAATAATAAATACTAATACGCATTTTCCGTAAAAATGGGGTGATTCGACTATCAAGGGTGACATGGACAATTAAAGGTCAACTCCTTATTGATTTTTTTGCAACACCTATGTTTATAAATACAACTGGCAATTGGCAGATTTGTAAATGGAGCAAGATAACGAAGAATATTTCTGTTATTATATAAAACTTACCATAAATCTAGCCCCATTATTTCTAATATCATCCCAGTTCACAGCATTAAACGCCTGTCGAATTTCGAACCCGTCCTCTCCCAGCGAAAAAAAACAAAACATTCTTTTGGCCGGGGATCCCAGTCACCGGTAGCGGACGGCTTAAGGCAGTATCGATAAACTTGATAAACTATTTCCATTTATTTACACATCTAGTACGGCGCTAGTACCTACCGCTTTATATTAACCAAATTTTAACAAAAAATAACAATCAAATATACTCCATAGCAGTGCATTGTGGGAAGAGATTCTTATTAAGATTTGTTTACGCTGAGATGCAAGATACAGAATACAAAAGCTAAATCATCAATTCATCAGATATGTTTGTTACTGTAGCAACTCTGCTTATTTAGTTGGTCAGCGGAATGTTGTACATCTCTGTTGAATGCAAATTATATTGTATATACTGTCTGAGACATATATTGTATTGTATTTTGGAAGTAACCCATAGCGGCTGATTGACAAAGCGACATTTTATTTCAAGATATAGACTACCTATTATCATAATTTTGATTTTAGTGCTATTTAAGTTTTTATATATTTACTTAATCTGCAGTATGTTTCTTAATTAAATTAAATATAATTATATTTTACCCCACTAGAACTGTTTCTTTTTTCCTTAGAAGTGGAAATAAGTATTTGCTTAAAACTTATAATAGGTTCTTTCATATCACACAGGAAACATGAAGCGAAACTTATAATAATACTTAGTTCCAAGAAATCAAACTTGTATTTGTTTATGATTAAAAAGAAACATTATATATACGTATATACCTACTAGGTAGGTATAATATTAGATTATTCTAATAGGTAAGTAGGTACAGTCGAGGGCATTAATATGTATACACTTTTTTACCTAATCGAATGCGGTCGCTTACAATTTGTGAGCAAACGCATTTGATTCGGTAAAAAAGTGTATACATATTAATGAATGACCTCGACTGTACTTACGAGAATGAATTATCAACCTAAATCCACCTATTAGAATAATCTAATATCATACCTACAAGTAAAAAATCCTTGCCTGCACGTTTATCATTCAACTTATCTTTAAAACAAACCGGCCAAGTGCGAGTCGGACTCGCGCACGAAGGGTTCCGACCATTATCTATAAAAACGGCAGAAAAGTATGTCTGTTGTATGGGAGCCTCCTTAAATATTTACTCTATTCTGTTTTTTAGCATTTGTTGTTATAGCGGCAACAGAAATACATCATATGTGAGAATTTCAACTGTCTAACCATCACGGTTCATGAGATACAGCCTGGTGACAGACGGAGACCGGAGTTTTAGTAATAGGGCCCCGTTTTACCCTTTGTGCACGAAACCCTAACAAGTTAAGTAATTAAGTATATAATCATTATTGCTTTACCGATTAATTATGAACAAAGAACAAACGGTGAAAATATTTTAAGTGTGTGATGATCTGATGATACTCAATAATTACTTATTGTAGGTACTTAGGCTGTCTCTTTAAGAGACACCCTTTGTTTTTCGCTCACGACAGAACGGGATGCAACCCTCTCCGAGAATGATTTTTAGGCAAATCTCGTTAAATATCTGACTGTGTGCAGGTTTATTAAATTTCCTCTTGTCAGTACCTAGATGAGGTAAAATACCATCATATTAACTTAATCGTGTCTATTAATAATGCGTTGTTTTAGTAGGCTGAGGAAAAAAAGGAAAATATTATTATAGACTCGACTTTGGATTTATTTGCTATCGAGAAAATTTTAAGCAATCATGTTTCGCTATTGTCAGTACCACAATCATATAGTCAAGAATCATATATCTGAAAATCAGCCCCTACTGTTTGCTAGTCTGGGTAGGACAGCCTTTCAAAGTCTCCAAATTTCTCAGTGTAGCGCCTTAATGATATATACGGTTTTCTATTGATACGGTTTTCTAATGAATCATGTATTTCTTTAGCATTTGGGAAAACCGCGCTCGGTACCTGGGGCCCGATTTTTGAGTGTCGAACGATCGACTTTTCACTCGAGATCTGTCAAAAAACTATGATGTTTTGACAGATGTCGAGGGAAAAGTCGAGCGCTCGACACTCAAAAATCGGGCCCCTGAATTCAGAATTGAAATTGGAATTTTGTTAATTATTATTATCATTTATAAGATAAAATGATTTAACATACTAAAATGTAAACATCGTATCTAGACGCGCGGCAGCGTGTCAAGCCAAGTTAAAAAAAAGAACTGGCGACGCAGCGGCCGCGTGTTACACTAACCATTTGGTGGCACTTTTGACCCCTACGTAACTCAAAATCTATTGAACGAACACATATGAAATTTGGTACGTTTATTAAGATTCTCAAGGCTAATCAGATTCCCAAATTTCATGAATAAAGCTCAATCTGTTATAAAGATACAAACATCTAAAAATAGAATTTTTTCAGACTAGGATACCTACAGACTATGGATTGGAGAATAATTAATAACCTAACCCACTTTCAGGTGACCTTGCAAGTTGAAATTTGGCATCGAGCTGGGTAAATGTATGATTACGAACCTGAGAGACATAAACAGTGATTTTTTTACGATTTGTAATATTTTCCAAATAACATTTTTTATTTACACACTGAGCGCGTATTGATTTTGTACCGGCAAAAATGTATAAAATGTTATTTGAACCGTATAGTACAGTCAGTACTGAGCAAAATTTCTGAACAAAAAGTAATGATATGCTATCAAAACATAAATGTGAAATGAGAGCCATGTTCAATATTAAGAATATGCGTCGTTATTGACTTCACAAACAAAATAATTGATAAAATAAATTAAAAGAATTGATATCTACATGGGTGCCTAGTTTTGCGTAGAAAATCCGGAAACTTGAGATACAGCCTGAAATGCAGCCTTAATTCAAGGTCAAGATTTTGACTTGGCTGATTTTTACGTACATGCTATATTATATTTGTCTATGGTATTTTTCCAAACTTTGGTTTGGTTTGTTTGGTATTACATCTCAAGTTTCCGGATTTTCTACGCAGAACTTGGCACCCATATAAATATCAATTCTTTTGTTGGTGAAGTCAATAACGACGCATATTCTTAATATCGAACTTGGCTCTCAATTAACATTTATGTTTTGATAGGATCTTTACTACAGGTATTCACACGGCGCACACGCCTCGGGGCGTCGTCGATCAGTGATCGTCATTTCCCAGACGGCCATAAAAAGACGGTAGGTAGTTCTAATTATAGTGCATGTGCAAGCACCTTATGTCACATCGTACAAGGTTAGTAACGCGAGGAAATTCATTCGTTCTAGACGAGTTTCCGAAAGCGGCTCGAAGAAAGTACTTTTACTGAGAGAGGGCGCGACGTGACACAGTTTCCACGACCACTGAGGTACTAGAAGCGCCCCGGCGCCGCCCGGCGCCTGTCACTGCTGGCTTTCCAACTCACGTGAATTTAACGAGTCTCGACTCGACCAGCGGGGAAATATACAGGATTAATGTAATGTATGGGTTATCACCGGATGGATAGACTTTTCCGACTTTTCCAATGCGTGGGTAGATGAATGTAGGCAATCAACTCTGAACTAGATAATCTAGAGTTTCCAGATGTCGTTTTGTTGTGCAGGCTTTCTTCATAGAGACATTTAATTAGATGTGATTGTGAATGCTCAGACGCATCACCAGCGAAAAGGAAATTATGCACAATATAGCACATAAAAAAATTACTTCAATAAAATACATAAGGTTTAATACTTGGTTTGACTTTATCTGTTAGTTTGTATTTTGACTTTATTGTGAGTACACAAATATCGTAAGGAAGTAAAGGCACATGAAGCAGTTTATAGCGAATATTATTTTTTGTTCCAATATATAATTTGGGTTTTGACTTCACCCCGTCATATGAAACCCGTGTTAAACACATTTGGTGAGATATGTATGACGATTGTATTTCAAACGTTACAAAACTTTCTACAGGAAATGTTCTCGGAGATATTAGAAAATTTCCTAAGAATGGAGTTTTTCAGATTACATTAGTGTGCCGATCTCCCTGTGTCGCAAAGACACGCGAAATTCTTTTCTGTGTGTATTTTGTTCTAGTCAAGAAATACAGCTAATATGTTTTTACTGAATTTATTAAATTGACTGCAGGACGTAGATACAGGAGTTCCGTGGTGCCAAAGCCACTTGGGCGACTGCTAGGCTAGACGTCTTCAATCTTTTTCTATTTATAAGCTTCCAGAAAGCTCGAAGCAAAATAATAATAGAGAATATGCATGCGGAATGAATAGCATTAAGATAAAAGATTGTACATAAGCTCACATGGTCATTCACATTAGAAGACATACACACGTATAATGTAATGTAAGTAATGGGACACTTACCATGTATATTTGTGTTTGTGAGATCCCTATATTTCGGCATTTCGGTATCGAGAACTCATAAACACAAATATATATATGGTAAAAATCCCGTTTCTAATCGTTATTCCAGTACGTATTAAAATGTTGGTATATGGATAGTAAACCAGCAAATTATCACAAAAAAGTGAATTAACAAATATGCTCAAAATATTAAAAAAATATGATACTTGAAAGCAAAATAATATAATTTTTATTATTGACTAAAAGTATATTTAAAACCACCATCAGAATTCGTATAAACAAAAAAATACGGAAAAAACGAAATATTTCACGACCGCATTAGCTAATTACTCGTTTTTCCATACAAACGGTAGTAGTAGGTATGTGACGTCACATAACACGCTCAATTAGTAGGGGACGTTTTCAGGGCTCGACTGTTATGCTGTAATTTGAAACCCATTTTTGTCTTTTGTCCCATGTAAACATTTGTTCGTCTCTAAAACTGGTTCGAATTGCATCATGAACAAAAAAAACCGGACAAGTGCGAGTCGAACTCGCCCACCGAGGGGGTTTCTGAGTTTTTCCCCAAATTAAGTTTCCAATACCTATTTTCATTCTTTGTCATGTCATAAATCATAAAAATATTTAAAAATCTGTTTAAGCTTGTGCCACTGAAGCCCTTTCGTACGATACCCCACAGGGCTACCCACTTCAAAATTTAGACCCCGTTCCTTGCATAAAGACCCTGTTTTTTGTGGCTTAGTGACAAATGTATAGTTTGCTTGCCAAATTTAATAGTTTTAGGGCCACGGGAAGTACCGTATAAAATAAATGATTCTTTTGAGAGTGTCGAAATGTAGGTACGTTTTGCGGCGTTTAACAGTCGTATCTTTATTTACATGGCTTCAAGGGACTTTATAATAATTTTAATATTTGAGCACATGGTTTTAATTTCAACTCGATACCCCCCACGCGCTCCCGAGATAAAGGGTCTTGTAAGACAAACAGACAGACAGACGGACAGCAAAGTGATCCTATAAGGGTTCCGTTTTAAAGGTACGGAACTCTAAAAAGATGCATATTCTCAATTTAGAGGTTGAACATACAACATCTACAGTACCTAATATAGACCTTGGTCACAAACATAACATCTGTACAATATAGAAATATTATTGTACGGTTCGCTTTGTTGTGGCATGTTGGTATTAAAACAGTCATGGCAAAGCGCGCAACTATTTGACGTGTTCTAAAATCTCCAGAAATCGAATTGAGTATGTGAGATATTTTAGTGATATATCTTGTCACATATTTGATATTAGTTTATAATTATACAACAATCAACCTTCGTTGTAATATCATTTTTACATTCCGATAATTAAGAACAATATATTATAGACACACAGATATAACAAGTCCTATACGACTGGAATAGTACACAGTGAATGTTGTTGGTTCGTATTGCTTTTATTCGCCACTACAATGCAGGAAAACGTAGTATAAGAAACGCTGTTGCTACGCGAGGCTGCTGACTGGTATACCTCGCTATAAATACATGTCTGACTCACGCATTCCTAGTTGGTCACGTAGCGGCCTTTCCAGGGGTTGAATGAAAGGTAATCCTGCTATTTTAATATGCTTTTTTGCCTTTGTTGGGTGACGTAAACCAAAGAGATGATGGGATCATCGTTTTCAAAGGAAGTCAGTTTTTGTTGCTCTTACAATTGGTTTTGTTAAGTAGTCTGACAAATGCATTCTTGTGTGAACAATGCAGTATTATAAATTATAAATATTGCGACTTATCAACTTTACTTACCTTTAATATTTACCTGATTACGAGTAGTTCACTAGGTATTTTATGCAGGTATGCCGAGACGTCAGCAGTGGCATGAGCAAGCGAATCCTGCGGCGTCTCACAAAGGCGATGAGGGGAAGCCGCTGGTTTTTAGCGGGTAGCCTGACATCGTACACAGGAGTCCCACATCACCGTGCCTACCCCCAGGAAGGCCGGTATGCATAAAGCATTTTGCAGCGTTAAAAAAAAGGTATTTGATGATGTATCGTGTGTTGTATGCAGGTATTTATTTATTTTAACTAGGATTACGCTAAGAAATACAAAAGGAGGACTTAATGTCTCTAGGATCGTAGGTTAATTTATGTATGCCATTAAGCAATATTTAAAAAAATCCTTCAGACAGTGATAATAACTAGTTTTAACTGTCAGAATATTTTTTGTTTTTAGGTGTATACCCATGATAGAACTTGCAGGAAAATACAGAGGAGTATGCACAATATATTGCATATCTTGCCGCGCGTTTTGTTTTATTTTGTCGACCGGGAATGGCCCCTCGGCATTCCTTTTCGATATCCTGGAGTGTGATTCACAGCCAGCCACGACTGTGAGGAGCACAACTAGACCTTTAATAATATCACCCTTAAAATCATTACAAGTTTACATACCTATTGTATATAATGAGAAATCAGAAGACATAATTATGGTCACAGTTTGATAAACGACACTATGAAGCATCCCTAACTTTCTATCGGGAGGTACAAAAAAGAGCCGAATTCTTTAGGTGCTTACGTATCTTGCTATTGTCACGCAATGAACGCAGCCATCATAGTTACGCTCGGTATACTGGTTCGCCCGAGTCGGTTTATCTGTTTGCGTTGTGAACACAAACCCTGAGCAGCGTCACTCAGCGTGCAAGATGTACTTGTTCATCGCAGACGCTTGCCTAACAGGTTCTGAGAATGCTCTCTCGGTTCCACGAACAACGTGTATTTTTATGCACCTGCTCTTATTTGGATCTTGTTGGACCTCCATTTAACTGTGACTGTGTTGCAAATGCGGCCATCAATTACCGTGACAGTCCTTTTTTACTTCTACTCAGCTTGTTGGTTGTGATTAATGATAGAGCTATAATAATGAGTCGTTGCTAGTCGCGCAACCAAACTTTTATTATACCTACTACCTTAGGTACGTATGTTTGTTTGTGACGTCTTTAGGCCTAAATGCTTTAAGTTATTCAAATATAGAACTTTTATCTCACGAGCGCGGGTTTGTCATAGTTGTAGTTGCGACACAGTGTACGAACACATAGACAACACGAACTCATAGCTCCTACGTTGACGGACACATAGGCAATGTGCATGTATAGCAGAACACCCAACCAAGACACCCGCGCTCGTGAGATAAAAGTACTATTTATACCTCTTTAACTGGATAGCACTTTAAAATAGGTAGCTGTTAAATTTAAAAAAAATCGTTCACGAGACTGTTATTACAAATTATAAAACAATTATTTCTAAATGAGTACCTACCTAAACTGACATTGTAGCAACTGCGTGTCTACTTTGCTCAGTAAGTAGGTACAATCACGTACACTAGTTATTATTAAAGTTGGTGCTACTACGTTTGCGTTTCTGAGCAACGTACAGCATTCTCTTTCGCGCTCAGTTACTTCGTAGAAAGAGAATGCTTTATTTTTTTTTGTAGTAATGCTGCTAAATAAAGCAGAAAGCTGAAAAAAAGAGTAGGTACCTTACCGTTTTCGCGTTTGTAGCCTCTCGCTTTGGTTAAAATATTCTAGTACAAGTACCCGTCAGAAAATAAACCACATGACCGTGAGCATCAATTCCGTCAAACTCTTAGTGTACGACCTTAAAAAAAATTAAAAATTTATTTATGTCACACCTGGCCATAAAGTGGCCATTATCGCACGCTCCGCGTCCCCACTTCCTGGCCAGGGAGTGACATAAAATTTTGTACTTACCACGGGCGATAATAAAGAAGGCCTCAGATCGCATATTAAAATACCTGCGATCTGAGACATTCTTTGTTTTATCGCCCTTGGTAAGTAATGTACTATTAACTGTGGGGTTGGACAAGCAGTTTGAGTCTATCAACATTTTTTTATAGAGCTTTACTATTTCCTTAGTATTTTTGTTGCATGTAACATCATAATATGGGAGTATATTCAAAGCTCGAGGCAGTGCATTAGTCCACACTCTTCTGCCATACTCATTGGTACTGGGTGGCACTACATATACTGGGAGATAACTTAAGATTACGTAAGCTAGCAGGTGTCTGCTTTTGACTAACTGGGGATTTTTTTCACTGTATTGGGACCCAACAGCTAAATCTACTTTGTCATATATGCTCAGTGCCCTCTCTCACCTAAGTGCTCGCTTAAGTTAGAAGCTTGGTGTGGGACGGTGCGGACCTACTGCGTTCATTTAAAGGCGGTTTTAGACAAGTCCAGTTGCTGGTGCCAATAGGCGGTGCACGTCACAGCTGTGGTGGGGGGGGGGGGGGGGGCTAAGATGATCGCTATATGTCGGACACTCGCAAAATACATATATTCGTCACTTACTGTCAATAAGTATGTAAGTGCGAAAGGGACGAATGCTTTATGTCCGATATACGAGTATACGCTATCATCTTAGCCCCTCTGGACTTACCGTTTAGATGAATCCAGTCACGCTGGACTGGCATGAAAGATGATGCCAGTACTGCTGTGTTCGGTTGTAGCGACTCGATTAATCTAAAACGCCTATGAAGACAGGCAAAACGCTGGCCGCCACGCTGCAAGTTCCGCTTGGAGCGGACACCCAGGTAGTACGTCTGTAGATACCTATAGATAAAAGCCGAGACAGGCTATTGGCGCTCACTGTACTTGTACCGACAAAGTATTATAAGCACCTACGCGCATGAAGTATAGCTACAGTTGTTTATGTGGTATGATCTGGCGATAATGAATACAGCGGGAGGCCACACTATCACTCGAAGACTTCGCCCGATTTGACCTTGCTCCAGATCATTCGACCTTGTTCTCTCTGAAGCTAACGAGTTACAAATGTTTATCCGTGTTCATATAGGTACATAGTTATATTTAGGTATGTCATTGTTGTGGTTGCTGTTCCTTTGGATCGGCTCTGAGATGCGGATAGAATAATTAGCTACGTTTAATAATCTACTAAATATGAGACAGCCACTAAGAAGTCTTTATTTACCGATGGGGAAATACTACAATTACCAACCTACCCGTCGAAAAGGCGCTCAGGGGGCCGATTTTTGAGTGTCGAACGCTCGACTTTTTATTCGACATCTGTCAAAACATCATAGTTTTTTGACAGATCTCGAGTGAAAAGTCGAGCGTTCGACACTCGAAAATCGGCCCCCTGATGTGCGAATCCTACATACTAGTGTATGTAGGAGTCGCGTCAAAAAACCAGCGGTTTTCTCTTATTGGACTAGTGAGATGGTACGGGATTCAGTGGTGCCTATAATTGCTGATTTCAACAAAGCAGTCAACTCAAAAATTCGTAGATTGATATTATCCTAATCTTTCTAGCAGGCAAAATACCATATAGCATGAAGCAAAACGGAATGCCGTTTGTGCTTGATCGCATTCTGAAATTAAGAGTTTGTACGGTTGAAGTCAATGCATGAATGACGCATGTCTTATCACTTTTATCCACATCGGTGAGCGAAATAATATTTATCTCAAGATTCGGTGTTTCTTATACAACTAAGTGGATACTAAGTTCTCGTTTACTTTACAAATCAGCTTTGTCATCCAGCATATCAATAGTACACAGTATACAATACAACAACAGTTTAAATAATGTTTCTCAAACATTTTCATATTCTATTTAAAAAAAATGTCGTCTTAAAAAATATTTGCGAGTTACCTACCTTCCTTGAACGTTATATGCCTTCAATTCTGTAATTGATTAAGTTTAGTTTGGAACAATACTCACCAATATTTTGGCCTCATTAGTCAAAAGTTTGATGCGCATACGAGTTGCGCTCTGTAAAGGAATGCTTGTGAATGGAATGCTGTAAGAAAATGTACCCATAAAGTATGTAAAACCTTTAAGGTGATGCAATTCAAGATAATATTGCGTGAGGTTATCAAAGCTTTCTTATTTATTAATTAATTAGAATAATTATCGATTACTCAGTTTAAAACTGCGTTGAAATGAAGACAACATTTATTGTATTTCAGGCTAGTTCCGCATAAGGCAGTGCGGGGTCGGTGTGATACTAGCAAGCTGTCAGCTCTCAGTATCAACTGTCAACCGAGTCGGTACTGATTCATACTGCGCGCCTACATTTAAATAATAGGTAAGTAAGGAAATTTAGGGGACGTCAGTATGGCTGTCGGGAAAATAGAAAACAAGAAGTTATTCTACAATACTCCATTCCATACAGCCTTACGCCTGAAACATTTACCTAGTCATAATAAATATACTCAATTTAGGTTCAAAGATCTTTCAATTCAATTCAAATCAATTATTATTGCTCGAAATAATTGGTCATACAGATCTTGAAAATAAATTACAGTACATTATTTCACCTTACAGGCACGCAATACACATAATTTTAAAAGTAACCGTAATAGGCAATAATAATTCATAACTAGTTGCATATATACAAAGATGAGGTAAATAATCCTACCTCATCATCAGCCTATATACGTCCCACTGCTGGGCACAGGCCTCCTCTCATAGATGAGAGGGATTAGGCAGTAGTCCCCACGCTGGCCCAGAGCGGGTTGGGGACTTCACATGCAACTTTGAATTTCTTCGCGGATGTATGCAGGTTTCCTCACGATGTTTTCCTTCACCGAAAAGCTAACGGTAAATATCAAATGGTATTCCGTACATAAGTTCCGAAAAACTCATTGGTACGTAGCGTGACTCCTAATCGAAAAAATTTAAGCTAAGCTGAAACCGGTTTTTTCCTGTAAAAAAAAATTCTTTTTAAAAGCATCGTATCCATATCCATACAACTATTTCCAAGGCAGGAGCTACATATACAACATACTATTGTATATTATGTAGCTGTACACAATGTCCCGAAGATAATCCTACCTAATACTGATTATTATTTCTCATAAGAATAATACATATTCACTTATATGGGAATTATTAAACAAACATGCTTTCACATATCATGCTTATAAATAGTTATCGATGAGCGTTCGCTTAAATACTTAATTATTGAAATAAAAATATGGCAGTAGTTAATTTAATAAAGTACACAATACAATCTTTTTTTTGTCGGGTAAGTATCTAACTGCCATGCCATATGCGACTAGTCTACAAACTTACAATGTAGTGCGAGCGTTGTTTCTATTACGCCCGCTCGGACTCAATAGAAACAGAGATATACGATAAGAGCTACGTACACGGATATATAAAGTGAGGAGGTGACAAAGCGCTTTCATTGGTTTTATTTGCTAACTCACTAGTTAAAGCCTTCGGTTAATCAAAAGTAGAATAAATTTTATATACTTACCCTACTAGGTAAGTAAGTAAAACTAAATTAGCGCTCCATATTTATGAACAATACCCTCTTTAAAAAAACCTTAAGCGTGAACACACAAACTATGAAGTAAATTTCTACTATTCATCAAATGTACATGTACCTATATATCCATGTTCTCATATAAGTCACTACATTGTCTTTTTTGAGAATAAATATCTTTAAACTGAAACTGAAGTAGGTAAGTAGTATCGCCATTAATTTTAGATGGGGTTATTGGTAAGTAGCAATAGTAAGTAAATCTATGTATTTGTGTTATGATGTTTAATTTACTTGTATCGGCCTCCTAAATACAGCATAAACCTACTAAACGAATTTTGCGCTACGAGAAACAAGTGGATATTGATAATAATTGTAGTTACATATCTAATAATTAATAGCTTTTCCCCTCTTATCTACTTCCTGCAATAATATCTTCGACCTCCGCTTAGTTAACTTTAAATATAAAATATAAGCTAGAGTAAAACCTAATATAACTACCGGGTTCTCAACCTACTTAAATCCATTAGCTTAAATCATGCTAGTTTTGTCTATAACTTACAAACCATTGATAGCAGATGACAAATCCAAGTACAATTTTCAAATTGATAATGCTGTCGGGTTGTCAATCCCGCGCGGATAATTCCACGTACCTAAGTAATACCGAAAAATTTACTTATTTTATTGCGTGAAAGTGTTTATTTACGGTGCAGCTACGTTTTTCTCAGCTTTCAGTGAAAGATGCATCTACAGCGCGGCGGGCGCGGCGCAGGCGCCCCCACCCCTTGCGCGGGGCGTGAAAGCACTGCGGTCGTGCGCGGGCGCGCTAAGTGTGCCATGTACGCAGGTCAACGACCGCCGGCCTAGACCTACATACTGCAATTGGGCCACAATCAGCGACAGTATAGCGAGCGCGTTGACCTCACGCGGTGAAATGCCCATCTCTCTCCTTCGCACTCTTTCTCTCGACGTTCGCCAAGCGACAGCTTTCGCGTGCGCTCGGCTTCCTGCGACTACGAGTACTCTCCACACTGCAAATGTATGCGCTTGCGTTTTGACCCGTCGTACAATAACAAAGCCAATTTAAGGCGCCTGTAGAGGCAAGCACTCTCTATACAAATTTTGTGCAAGTTTTTCTTTGCTTGTGTTTGCATTACACTTATGATTTTTGGTCAGTATGCTTATTTTTCCGTTATCCAGACACTCAAGAAAAAAAATACATTTTATTTTTATTTTTTGTGTCTTTTAAATTTTCATTTTTTTGAAATTTTTGAATTTATTTGCTTGACATTCTTTGTATATCCAATATCAACAACCAAAAATATATATATGCGGGAGTGCCAAAACCGACGAATAAATCTTGCACAGAGTTTGTATGGAGAAGGCCTTGCCTGTACAGGCGCCTTAATCTGTATAGTACTGAAAAATGATTTGTTACTGTAATCGTCGTTTAATTCACATCACGCAGATACTCGTATCGTGTCTGATCGTCGTATTTTCTCCCGCACATTCTCCTCGCATGTGACCATCCGAACTATTCCACGGAACTGACATATAAGAAACTGTCATTAAAATATCAAATAATACGAGAATGTCGCTCTCTTTTAATGGCTAGTTTTGTCACAAAGTCCGAGCTCGTGGAACATCTGCTCAGCTATCCGTATAGCTGCGTGCGTCCCGCCGTGCGTGCACGTCTATTAGCTAGGCATGTGTGAACATTAGAATTTCACTTTCAGGTAAACGGGCACCTCGGATATGAGGCTGGCTCATTCGAAAATACTATCTCTATACTTCCCATTTCATTCATTGTTGTTAAATTTAATATCAATCAACAGACCTTAACTCAGAATATGTATAACTATTAACAGCTACAGCGTTGAATGTGGCTGGGACGTCACTATTTAGTATTTTGGTAATACGAGTATATACTCGTATATACATACTATCCAGGCCAACATCCAGCCAGGGGGTGACTCGACGATGAAGCGACCTCACTCAGAGCTCGTTTTACCATATTTTCAGAATGCATTCATCTACTTATCTGTATAAATAATTATTACCTGGATATCACGGACCGTTATTTTTAGTTAGCATATTTTATTAACGATATAGGCACTTTTGCATGAACAAAGGCAAAGTGTAGTCTTCACTGAGCGAAAAAAAGACTAATTATTATTAAGTTTTAGTAAATCCCAGGACAAAGAGATTATATACTAACGGTTACAAAACAGTTTTTGATAATAGTAGTTAATTACTAATACCAAAAAAATTGTCCTTGTAACTACTAATTACTACTAAACAGTTTTGTAACCGTTAGTATATAATCTCCTTGTCTTGGGATTCACTAAAACTTATTAATAATAAGTATTTTTTTCGCGCAGTGTTCGAGCGAGTCTTTGCACGTTTCACACGTTTAAGCAATAACTTCGTTTCATGAGTTTACTTTTCATTCCGTTCAAGCAGGGATGTATCCACCTCGGCATCGACATATATTCACCGAGCAGAAGCGCGACGATTCACAAACAAACAAGAGCGAATCGAAAAGAAAGTAAAAATGAGTGCATCGATATATGAACTAGGCTAACACGTGGTGGCGAGAAACGCGAACGCCGCGCCGCTGTTTCATCTAGGGAGAAAAAGTTAAAAGTGATCTCAAACGGTCGGGAAACTGACGAGCTTCAGAGTATTGTTTCTCGCTCCCGCATCTCGATGCACTTGCATTGCATATTTTTCCCCTACTTCTTCACTTTCTTCTTCCTACACTTTCTAGGCTTTATGGTGAAATGCCTACGCTTTCTAACGTAACACTAGAGCAAGTTTTTCTTCGCGCCTCCCGTTCTTAATGAAATCGAGTTGATATCGTCATCGATGTTTGATTTGCCTTTGATCTTATACACAGGTATTAAATGGCACAAACGGCAGTATTCAATGCAAGGGGTCAAATCGCAAAAGATATTATTTGCATAGTATAGCCGTGCTCTCTCCGTTTGTTTGCTTTGTAATGATCTTATTTAGGTCGCGGAGGTTGCTCTGGAAATCAGCATACCTAGACGGATGTCGGTGGTATTAGATATTGTAGGTTTCTCTATCGGAGAAACTTTCGGAGTGAGGGAAGTGTGTCACGGCGCGGGCCCGGCGGTGGTCGTGCACCCACGGAAATGGGTCCGTGACAATAAACTATAAAGCATGTCTATGTGGGACATCGGGGCCCGGGCTCGGGCGGTACGCCGCGAGCGCACTTCTATGCAAATAGGCAGGAACTTTCTTCCGGTGCGGTAGCGAGCTATTGTTTTGATTTCTCCACCTCCGTTATGAATACCGTCCAGAAAAAATACGCTCTATCTTCCTGATTCTTTCCCTTATTTATTTATCCGAGTAATATGTGTAAGTAGTAGGTACTTACAATAACAGTAATAAAGAACGATATTGAGATTATAAATACAAAACTTAAATCATATAAGCAAGCTTTATGCCCATGCCTGCATATACATATGATAATATCTACCACTAGATGTGAAAACAATTTCTCTTGCAGAGAAAACTGGAAGACAGTATGTCGCACTTTTACTAGAGATAGGTATATACGAGTAGGTAGATACTATCTACAGCAGTAGATGCTCTTTTTAATGATTAATTATTATATTTATTATGTTGTTGTCATTAAAGTAAAACTGAATCCTTAACATGTAATACCTCAAATTAAATTTGTCAAGCGGATACGTCCGCCAACGAAATAACAAATTAGAAAGTGAAAAATTCAACGCACTACCCACCTGTGGCGTTGAATTTTTCAATTTTTCACTTTAATTGGAAAATGTACATACCTATTTCGGTTCCAGCAATATACATATAACTTCTTTCCTTTTTTTACAACGGTGGCTAATAAGATTATAAGGGCCTGCCTGATGGTACGAAACTACCGTATTTTATGGACGCCTGCGACTAAAGAGGGAGACACAAGCGCGTTGCTGTCCTTTATTGACCTGATAATTGGTTGCGTTGACCGCTAGAGATATATATTTATGCAGGTCTCTCCTCAAGACAGCGCATCCTTGGGAGCTCTGGTGACCTTATTCACCACCAGGAATGCAATGCGATAATAGTACGTTATTGCCGTGGCCAGGAAGGAGGCTATTGCAGGCTGAGTATTTGCTTAAACGGACGAGCATGCGAGTCCGTTTAATTAAAATACGAAGCCTGCAATTGCCATTCCGGCCGAGGCTAATATAGTGCTTTTCTCAAAAAGGCGGGAAATAAGACAAAATTTGAATTAAGATTTGATAAACATAACCTTAAAACACCATGATACTCGTATTGCGCCGTTTTTTTTAAAGAATCGGAAGTGTATTTTTCCTCCTAAAAACGCAAATTATACCCATAAAAAACGATGCGTTTCCAACAGAAAAATACGAGCTGAATTGGCTGAATACGACCTGTGCTTCCTTTTATACTATATGACTCTTTCTAATTTTTTAAAAGTTTGGAACTCGACAAATAAAGATAAATTCCTTTGTGACATTGCAGGCGGCCTGCAATATTTTTAATTTTTAAATTTTGATCTTAACTTAAACAATACGCTTTATCTTCCAATATGTAGCGAGTAACGTCTAGTTTGCGGGCCATTTTTGAGTAAATTAAATTAACACATTCATTGCCGACGAGTACTACCTACGTGCTACCCCCGTAGCCGATAACAAGGTTTTTCTCATTTGTAGCGAAAACTGTCTACGAACGAAGAACACTATATCGTGTCCTCGGCGCTGATTGTGTTAAGTTTTATTAAAATGGAAGGCAAAGTCAAAATAACAATAAAATGTGCTTATAATAATTGCATTTTACATTGTTAGTTATTAGAAAATCTTTATTTTATTATTGAAAATTTAAAAGGCGAGGAAACCAGAACTTTGTAGCTAGGTAGTTGAGTCTTCATGCTTTCCCATATTTAACTACGCGTTAACGCAAGCAAAATGCTCCTTTCCCAATGTCAATTTCCAACTAACTATATCTCGCGTGTGTTTGCGCACTCGTTTTGATGTTCTCAGCGCTAAAGTGCCAGAACCACAAATTTAAAACACAAACCACGCACGGAAAGTAGCTTTCTTTAAGTGTCCCAATTGGAGCACATCGCAAATAAAGGGTTGGAATTTCGCGTACCTACCCGCACCTAAGTTTGAAAGTGCAACTTTAGGTGAGTCTATATGATGAGTAAAGAGTAACAACCTGTACGGATGAGGCGAGGATGGAATGACTGTGCCAAATTGAGGCCTCCAAGAATCGACATAAATCGAAAAAAAAACGGGTAGGTACTCGTTAGCGACTCCTCTAGAGTTGCAAGAGTCCACAGGCTGTCATCGTGGTATAAACCATTATTCTGTGCGTAAATCGCATCGAAATAAAAAACTTTGGATTTCTAGATGGTTGAGAAACTCATTTAGTGGTTATTAATTGAATTTGTATTGATTATTGTGACATTTGAAATTGTATATATGATCTATTAATAATAATAATGAAATGATAAATGTATTATAGATATGTCCACGAAATAATTTGCACGCCTGCATGCAGGCTGGATACACGGACTTATTTATAATCATCTATGTAACATCTCTGTAACTGTATTAGAGCAAATAAACATTTTGTATTTGTATTTGTATGAGTGGTCTAATGGTCGCATTTGGGAGCCGCGCGAGACCACGACCCGCGCAATACGGCCAGCGAGCGCGCGGGCGCACTCGCTGCGCTAACCTACTTTGCGAGCGTTGATCTTTTTGTTTGTAAACATGGCGTCGACGACGCCCTAATCGCTTGCCGAACTCGACGCGTGCGCAACCGAGTTGCACTTTCGAACTTGATAGTGCTAATTTTGGAATGTACATAGTTTACTAGTACTTATGAATGTTTACGATTACTTATAGCAAAAACAAAAAAAAAAGATATGTAGGTACTTATAACGTACCTGTACCTACCTATGTGCTATGTGTGTGTATTCAGCTGCAGAGATCCTCCCACAGCATAGATAATAGAAGTTTGTATACAAGTGGGGTCAGCGGGGTATTAATTCGTGTCATCCCGACGCGCCCCTCCACAGCGAATCTCATACTAATGTATGCGCAAAGAACGGATTGGGTTGTGGAGGGGCGCGTAGTCGGATGACACGCACATAATCACGTAACATTTCGAACGTACGGTAGGCATATTTTAATGTCATTTTGGTATGGGATTTGGCATTTAGATATATCTTAATGCGACGCGCCCCTCCACAGACCTAAGGTAAATATATATACCTTACGAACGGTCGAAAACGTTCCGTAATCGCACCGCAGGTTCCTCTGTTGTGTACTATCAAATTACGAGGTTTTAAAAAAAGAAGAATTGCTGTGTTCTTTCATTTAATCATCATAAGTTTTATATGTATATATTATTTGGTATTAGCTTTATAGTTAATAATGAGCTAAAACATGTACTTACATATGTTTTTTTTCATAACATATTGTTCTTTAACACACCACCATTCAGGCATTAGCCCGAATCTCTAGGTACCTAGTGGAATTAAAATAAAATGTTATCCCTTATTCCTTTACTTATATGTCCTTTTAGCGCTTGAGTTTAAAATTTTCATTACAATTTAATACCAAATACATTTGACTATGTGCCTCCGTAAAGGGACAAAATAGTCTAGAAACGGAACTATTTTTTTTCGACCCTGGCAACTTCGATTATATTGACATATTTGGCATGTGTCTGTCACAGTCTGTCACGAGTTGTGTTTACAAACTCTTACTTAATACATTTCGCTGAATTACCACAGTTGAAACACAATAAAATCACCAGATACAGGATAAATTAATACGTAGTTCCACCCGTGAAATTATTTATATACCCGTGAATTTGAGGCGTGAATTATTTTGTCCAAACGGGACAGTGTTTATCTAAAAAGTGCTGAAATTACGGGTTGGTAATTTTTTTTATTTATTTATCGTATGGCATTTATATCGAACCGTGAGATCTTCGAGAAGACAGTACGGTTGCCAGTTTTTGTTGCAGTTTTAGAACCACCCAGGGGTCACGTGTAGGGTAGCGGTGGGTACGTTCCCTACGGACGTGGTGCAACGTCGACCCCCTAATCATTTCTATGTACTATTATGCGTTGAACTATTGATGATTTTACTAATTATATATTTTTTTAAAGGTACAATCACGACTTATGGATGAAATTGCGTCCGGAGTAATAGCAAGATTTTGAAGGATATATTTACGTATGTAAACAAAACCTTTTATAATATACTTGGTACTTGCGATATATTTGATGAATTTCGTTTCATAGTGAAACATGTAGTGCATAGCAAACAAGTGATAATTACCATTGTACATGCTAATTCGGGAAAATCTCTGCAAATATATAAATACATGCACAAAATAAAGTTCTCTGATTTTTTTTTGTCATTGAGTTTAAATTTCACCTGGCCAATGAATAGTCTTTTCTCACTTTACTTACTAGTAAATGTATTTGATTAACATATTTCTTACTAAAAATGTTTTAGTTGAAAATAAAGTATCTTGATATTTTATCGAACTATTCGTGTTGCCAAATAAGCGACAGTGGCGCCCCTATTATTTTCTACTATTTTTGCCTGGCTATAAAAATAAAACAGCTGAAGATTCACAGGTCAAAAATCTGGTTCTAATTGTAACGTTCCAGAAGGTAGTTAGTTACTCATGCATGCGCGCCGCGTAGCCTGCCAATAAATATTGTTCGTAGCACACGGAGTAGCCGCTACGACTCGACTCATGCTACGCTCCAATGTGGGTAAAAAACAACGTATTGCATGCTTTTTACAAGACTGCCCAAAAAACGGAGTGAAATGTTTTTTTGCATGTTGTTTTCGGCTCAACAGACGAATTAATCTGCCGAATATTCGGTCCAGCATAGGCTGGATTATTCACGCATCTTTGATAGCGTCCTAAAATTCGTACAAACTTAAATAGTACCGAAATTCATTCACTGCTAACTGAATGGTAAAGTGAATGAATCTACAGTTTTTATTTACGTCACTATAGGCAATAAGTTCTGATCACGTACAGATGAGCGTTCGTAAGGTAAATCTAGATGTAATTTTCCATAATAAATATGACAGTTACGTCTACCTAGCATTAATTTGACACGTAAGATAATCAACTAATCCTAATCAGTAGTCATGTAACTTTATGTACCTACTAACCGTAAGAATATTTTAATGTAGTTTTTGAAGTATAAGTAAATCTTTGAGCGAATGTCCAAAAATGACACAAATATGCTTAATTGCACTAAGCTGTACCTAGGTCTCGACAGACAAGTTTCTATTAAAAGAAACCAACACTCAAACCATTTCATTCGTTAAGTTCCTATGATGCCACAGACTAACACACAACAACATATCATTAACACTCCTCCCTTGCACAGGGGGTTTAAAAATCTTTCATAAAAAATCAGAAGTCATCAATGTCATCATTCGTTTTACCATGAATCCATGAATCACACATTTTGAAACTTTTACGCCAGAGAAAGTCACCACTTCCGTTTGGCTTCATGATGGTTTTGTTCTTTTCACGTCTATTTTCTTCTTTCACTTCTTTAGAAGCTAGGTACTGCGGAAAGTAACAACAGGTCATCTCAATTTTACCCACGTAACCATAACATGCAAACACAGTTGTGTAATATTGACCAAAAGTGGAGTCTTGCAAAATATTGACGAGTATATCTCCGCCCAAATATTACAGCTCATTGTTTTACTATCGTGGTACTTCGTGCATAAATAAACAGTGCACAAGATCTGACCTCAATACTCGAATATTTATTCTCACGACGACGCCACCTTTAAGTAGGTACCTACAAGTCATGTCCAGTAAGTTATACTAGCATTGTATTGGATACTAAAGGTAAACATTATGATCCTGCGTATTTATAGACATTAGATAAAATGAATAGTAACTTTATCTGGTTGGTATTGACGGAGACGTGTAAAGGTTAAATCGAGTTGCGACCGTCAAAGCGGTCTCTGCCCTTACGCTTAGTTACGTAAAGAAAACGTGTCTATTAGAGCTAAAATCTATATAAATCCCTTCACATTGTCAGGGGTCGTTGAACCGGTACCGCTCTGCTATTCGCCCGAAGAATGCAAGGACACCGATGGGCCTCTGGTGGCTGGCGCGGCGGGTCGAGTCGATGCGCGGCGCGAGCGCCTCTGACCGTGCGCGCACGCCGGCGACGGATGCGAGCGGTTGCGTACTGTTTGCCTCCCAGCAACCACACACATTTCGAAATAAGCTTTTAGGCGACCATCCTTAAATGTCGACTTTCATGTCAGCAAATTTTAATTTTAAATACCCCGTCGCATTCTGGTGCGACGTATTCTTACATTAATTCTATATGAGTAAACGATTAATATTACATTACTAATCAATTTGATCGAGGTGTCTCGAACCAACTTTAAGAATAAGCGTTATACTGACGTATTTAATTAATTTCTCATTAAAATGTAATCGTTTACATTTACCTACAATTGTGAAACTTCCATGCTCAACATTAATCAATAAATACATTTCCAGTGTCTTGCGTAGGTACCCATTAATTTTATAATCATCTATCAAAAGTCGGTTTATCTATCCACCTGGAAAATTTTGACGCTCTTATACATGCATTTTTATCAAATCTATTTTTTCAGTTAATATGTCGTTAAAATACGATTGTGTTTATCTTACTTTGAACTTTATATTCATGAGAAAGGTACTAAACACATTTTCACACCTGCTATTCAGAAAAGATTAATCTCGCCCTCGAATGAGGGATCAAAGTCGAATTTTTCTTCCTTCCTTTGAGGGTAACAATAATTCTTTTTCTCATAGAAGGTGTGAAAAGCAGTATTGTGCCACTTGGTAGCAAAATTATTCGTAAGACATTTCACGGTTTTAGCAGTGGGCCTCATAGGCGGTGTGAAAAGCAATATGTAGGTATCACAAGGTAGCAAAATTAATTCCGTTTTGGGCGCAAACACTTGAATCCCTTGCTACGCTCAATATTCTACTTTAGAATCCCTCGCTACGCTCAGGATTCTATTGTAGAGTCTTTCGCTTCACTTAAGATTCAATATACCGCCCTCGCCGTAAATACGTCATTTTGCTCCCTTGAGACATAATCTACTATTAATCAACAGAGGTTTGTTAAAATTGAACTAATAATATTAACTTGGACGGATGGGCGTCATTAGCATTATACTCATTACTCGCAGTAATGTATATGTCGCAGCCGGATTGTAGAATCCGCCGGTTTACATTACGGCTAGCCGTTTTACAAAACAGAGCCATTTTGTAATACGGCGGCTTAACGATTAGCCGGATCGTCATTGCGATACGTTCTACAATATGGCGGCTCACGTTTAGCCGCATCGTCATTGCGATACGTTCTACCACGTTCTACAACATGGCAGCTTACGTTTAGTTTAGCCGCATGGTTAGGACATTTCCCTAGAGTCTTCGTTAGGTACGACGACGAGCGGAGCGAGGAGGAGTGTTCGTTAGAACTGCGACCCTACAGCGCGCGAGCCGAGCGAGCGAAGCAAGCGTGCCGCGGCAGCGGCCGGCGAAGCGCCAGAACCGAATATTTATTAATACCCTAATCAATTGAACAAAAAAATGTCAAAGTGGCGACTAACAAACCGCTGTTTCACATTACGGCTAGGCGAATTGAATCCGGCGGACTTGTGGGAGCGGAGCTGTATTCAGTATCGTTGATCCGCCATTGTATAAAACGGCTAGCCGTTATGTAAAACGGCTAGTCGTTATATAAAACGGATAGCCGTAATGTATTACGGCGTATTATACAATCCGACTGAACCGCTGTTTTACATTACGGCTAGGCGAATTGAATAACGTAAAGCGCCGAACACATTCCGGTGGATTTTCGTTCAGCCGTATTCAATCTGGCTAATCATTGACCCGCCATAATACAAAACGGCTCTGTTTTGTAAAACGGCTAGCCGTAATGTAATACGGCGGATTATGCAATTTGCCTGCGACATATACATAACTAAAAAATATGATTCTATTTGGGAATTGCTTCATTATAATATAATTAATTTGATATCTAACAGTAGCTTTTCGGTGAATGAAAACATCGTGATAATCACAACAATGTCTGGTTTTCCATCTGAATTGGAAGGTCAGATAGTATTCGTTCTAGTAAAACTGGTTCCGACGCCAAATCTTGGGATTGAATGCAAAAGCGGGCAGCGGGCTCTAGAATACGAGCACGAATACGCCGGAGGATGGTAATAAATTGAAATTTAGGTTAATTCAGTACACATATTGATAAACTGGGAATGACTGAATAAAACCGACTAAATTTTATAGCCACAGCAAATTTCATTTTTAATCAAATGTATTTCACATTTGATAAAAAAATTGGTACGAAAAAAAACATTAGGTATATATACAGATAGTGTTCTATGTAGACGTATCTATTTTGAACACCTATTAGCCGCCTATATATAGATTGAAACGTCGCGCGTTAAGTATTATTTATAATTATTTAATTGATAAACCTATACAAACTTAATTAAGTCGTATCTAAAGGTACTAACGACATGCGCATGAAGTCTATTAATAACTCAATCGTTAAGTCTCGTAGAAGAGTTAATTATTCCTGGAATCTTCCCGACTATTGTGCAATGTGCAACAGCTGCTCTGGGGCAGCTAAGGCTTTAGCCTCGAATACGTTGACCCAACGCTACAACTGGTCGACCACCTTTTTCGCGCAAACTAAAAATAAAAGAGGGACGACGTTTGCAGGGACGGGATACAGGCATTCTAGACTCTACGAGTAGTTGCCAGGGTAAAAGATCAAAAAAGAAGCTAACCCGTTCAGTGCCCGGAGTGGACGACCGGACGCGCCGGCCGCCGACTTTTGTCCGCGATGTGCGATTGAAAGTAAAAGATAATAGTTCTGCTTCGATTGACATCGGACTCATTGACAATCGCGCCTCATTAGTGGTACTATTGACTTGATTGACACTGAATGTTGCCTCGCTCTTCACTCAATAGAGATAATATTGAATTTAATCAAATGCACTCTTATTGAGTACCTCTACCTTCGTGTGACATTCCGCATAGGTGCTTACTACCTACCTTACCTAAGTATAAACTATTAGGTGAAGACTCGACAGGAAACAGCTTAATGAAAAGAGTGTTGAATGTATGTAGGTGTGCCTATTAATTACCGTTCCCTATACTTATAGTAGGTAGGTATCTCCGTTTGTTACTCTATTTCTTAAATAATATTTTAACTAAAGTTATCCTGCTCAATTTTATACTGAATATTATCAAGGAGGATATTAAAGTTTTCCCATGTGTATCCTAAAGGAGCCGGGGGTGAGCTTTGAGGTAAAAAATCCCTAGGTTTGACGTAGGAACTAGTTTTACGGAAGCGCGACTGCCATTTGACCTTTCAACCCAGCGTGTCAAGTGTGCAACTACAATTGTAGAAATGTTGAAAAAGGAAGCAATGAACTGCAGTTTATAGGGTAAAACCCTCTAGTAAAAACATTGTCTGGGAATTATCGATAAGGTATTGTCATTGTCCCCGGCAGACGAACAGTCTTAGGATTACCCGGAGCTAAGCTTTAGTTCTGTTCACCATTTATTACATATTTCTTGGAAAGTAGGTATCATAGGGACTTTTTTTTTTGGAATTGTGCAACGAAAATATTTAAAAGTACTCGGCGTGTAGGCGCCTTGATTTACTATTTAAATATAAAATCTAATCGATCACCGTCAGATTTATACCATAACGCAAAGGTCAGTTGGTTCATTCGGTACCAGTAAAATGTCCTTTTAAGTATTACGCAGCAAGTCTCGCGGGCGTCCACCTCGGGCAACCTTGCGTTGTGTCAGTCACTGCAACTGGTGGCGCGGGATGCGAGTAACTGTCCGGTGGTCGAATGAGACGCGCACAGGGCCGAGGTGATGACTCCCTTTGGAGCCCATTTCACAACGGCTTGTAACTTGTAATACAAGCGGATGCCTCATTTCAACTCTTATTAAAAAGACTCATAAAACCCACGATGCTCAGTAAAACTAGTATAAATTTTGGTACTGTCTTAAACGACTAAGCTTTCTCTATGTTTTGGAAACCGAAGACATTCTTGTGACTTATAACTGAGAGCGAATATGTACCTCTTAAATGCCTTCTTAAAAATAGTTGGTGTGTAGGTACCCATCCTCTCATCTTGCAATTTTTAATAGATACGCGTCTCGTCTCTGATTGTGATGTCAAGTGGTTTGTCTAGACCGCCTAGAGAAAAGATACTTGCTGCGACCTCGTCTAGTCTACTGATTGTTATGGCAACTGAATACTAGAATGGATATTGGGTAGTTACCTATTCGTTGTTATTATATATGGATATCAAATTCTTATACATAGGTATATGTAGATTTTTATTTAATCGTATGGCAAGGTATAAAGATATAAGATATAAAGATCACAAATGCAACTCCAGAGCATTAATCCACCCGAGGGCTTCGTCCTTTAAGTTGATCAGGTCTTCCGGTGGTCCACCCGTGTACCGTGTTAAAGGGCACTCTTGAAAAATGTGGTAAATGCTTTGTTCTTCGGCACCACACTCGCAGGCAGAAGAGTCCACCCATCCGCAACGATATCTGTATAGGGCGCAGCGACCGTGGCCGGTGTGTATCCTGTTTAAGCAGCACCAGGTACGCCTCCGAAGATGGAACCCTTCTAATTTGGCACCCGGGGAAATCCCTGAGCCGAATTTTCCAGACATTGACGTCGACCACGATCGCTTCCACTCCTGGTTGAGGTTAAAGCCCTCTTGGGAAAGTTGGAAGGCAATGTTGTAGGGCGGGTGCCTGGACCTCAAGCGGCATCTGGCAGGATCCATAAACTCCCCATTCATAGGGAGGCTAGGTTTGTTCCTGATCTTTTTATATTCCCTCATAAGAGCCTTCTTCCTCCCCAGATCTGGTGGGAGGATCTGGCATAACACATAGCCAGTGGCAAGGGGTAGACTGCAGTGTACCAGAGATGAGACGCATGGTCTTATTTAGCTCTATGTCAACTTTGGAGGTGTGTGCACTGCCTAGCCAGACAGGCGCGCAGTATTCCGCTGAAGAGTAAAGCAGCGATAAGGCAGAGGTACGAAAGACACACGCGTTAGCACCCCAGGAGGTTCCAGCAAATTTTTGGATAATGTTATTTCATGTCTGTAGTTTTCTTCCAGTGAGTAGAACGATTTCTAAATTGAGGACTGTACCTAGCAGCTTGAAAATCAGCCCCTCTCTTTCCAAACCGTGGCGTATGCTGCAGTGAGATCTATGAAGACAGCCCAGATTTGAGTTGGTTTTGAAACCCTGTCCTGTTTTGAAAATCAACGCTAGAACCTGGTCAGTACAACTACGTCTGCATCTAAAGCCAGCCTGTTCCACATGGATCGCCTTGTCAATGAAAGGCGATATACGTTTTAGCAGGACTCTCTCCAGTAGCTTGTAGCTGTTGCTGAGGAGTGAAATTGGGCGGTAGCTCGAGGCGCCTTTATCACACTTTCCTGGTTTTAGCAACGCGATTACATTAGACTCGGTGAATAGCCTTGGTAGTTTGTTGCGCATAAGGATGTCTGAGAAAAAGAGAGATAGCCATCTAATAGCGTTCGGGCCAAGTTTTATCAGAAATTTGTTGTAAATGTTATCAATCCCAGCGGCTTTCCCAGATTGCAGGCACTTAATTGCGAGGTTGATTTCATCCGCCTAGAAAGGACTTGACAAGGCCGGATCAGGTACAAGTTGGGTCTTTTGATTTTGCATCTCTTTCTTTATCCTCTTTGTCTCAACTTTGTCTCCTTTAGCTAGGCTATCCTGCACGCTATCTTATTTGGGTGCAGTGCAGGCGGTGATCGCGATTCCGACTTTTTCTCCGAGAGTTTGCTTAAAATCCTTCACGCTTTGCGGCTTGAGCGCTTGAAGTCCATGGACTTGACTGTGTCTTTCCAGTTATTTGACCGATTTTTAGAAAATTGTATCTAATTAATATATTATAGAGGTAGAATCAGATCAGAATCAATTCTGATTCTGATTCTGATAATTCTTAGATAAGTAGTCACACTTAGATTTACTTAGGCCTTCTACATTAATCTGGAGAGTTGTTTAACACTATGAGTATAAAGATAACACTGCTCTACAGGCCTTCAACCTTTACTTGTAAGATCGTGGGGTCTCCTTCGCGGTTATATTGGTGTTAGAGCATTCTCTAACACCTTCATACAGGCATGTACTCGAATACACTTTAATACTCGAATGGAACCGACATAAGAATGATATACAGGTATTCTTAACGCTAGCCTGCTAGTTGGGTGAGGCTGCAGGTACTTAACTAAAGGACTGGCGAGACAGGACACTTACTACCTACTCACAACGAATCTTATGTGCAATCCTTTATGATTATTGCTGCATACCGAGAAGCCTTTTTTTAATAACGTCCGGGACGCATTGTGTCTGCACATGTAACTGCTACAACAGAATGTCAACGCAAATGGAACACGATTACTACCTCTACCTCCGTTCAGAATTTAAGGAATTGAAATAAAATGAGCTTTGTTTCATCTGTATTATGATAGCATTCACAACGTATTTCTGAAAAATCATTAACAAACATGAAATACTCGTAAGTAGACAATCAAGTGAGTCATTTTTACACCATCTACATTTCTTTCCTTTTCCTACTAAATTCCTTTATTTACTGTAAAGATTGGGTTTATATATACATAAATATCCTACCATTAAGAACGAAACCTACGGCATAGGTAAGCAGGGAACTGGGATCTGATTCACAAATTCTATACTTGCATTTGTGACTCAGTTTCACTAATTATGACTTAAGGATGACGCGTGTTATGTATAATATGCATCACGATATCACGATATTCACGATTGCTTTGTGAACTCCGCGTCAGCGAATTTTAAGTATTTGACAAAAGACAACGATTTATATACCCTCGTAGTTAGAGATTCAGGATAATATTTTATTTCCAGAAAGGGCCCAGTAAACCTTTTTTTTATAAATTTAGCATGGACTCGACTGGGCTCATTTGGTCAAATTGTCATAAATATCATAAAAAGCAACATTTGTGCTTAAGAAACAAAAAAAAACTTTAGATTAACTTCCACCTATCGTCAATGATTTTGATCCAATAAAAACCATGTAATACCGAGATTCCAACTAAACATAGCTGTAAGATCTACTATTGAACCAACTGAATCGTGACCCACCGTGGAACCTTGTTACAGAAAATGACGTAGTGTCTTCGTACTGCCTGTCAAGGAAAATCATTATGACACTACCCCAAACACGGTTGAGCGCAGGAAAACATGTTCTATACCAAATCAGTTGTAAATTTAGTGCTCTACAATTTGTTAATAGACGTTAGCATCGTCGGAGTTATAGAAACTGAAAAACCGAAGTTTGTGACCTTTGACCTTGAATAACTTGCGAAGTGGACATGAGATTTGCGGTGAGCTTTGAGGCAGCTTCTAGAACGCCAAAATGAAGGTGTATATTTTCAGCTGGTTATCTCTCATTCCGAGGTGTACCCCTAAAATAACTGGATCATAGTACCTACTCAATTAAGTTATATTGCAAAATCCCAATAAAAAATAAATGGATGAATAGAGGGTTCTATTTCTAGACGTAATGTCGTCCGATATACAGGGCGTCCCTAGACTATGGGACATCAAGGGAAAGTACCTTATGAATATTGTAGATGGAATATTTTAGTAAAAGAAGACATTATTTTATCTGGTTCGATTCCCGGTTCAATCATGTAATTATTTTAAAATCGATGAATGCAGTTTAAATTGTTTTTTAAATTAAAATAATGTCTTCTTTCAGCAAAGCGGATTGATATTGGAGTGCAATCCTCTGATGTTAGATAGTAGGCCAGTCATATGTTACATTCGAAATTGCAATAATTTCGGTAAAATTGCTTTTTTGGTATGTTGTTTGGATCCACCTAGATAGTATTTATCCAGATTTGCAGCAGTCCCCTACTACCGGCGGTCGGCCTACAGCTAGAGACCGTGCTTAGGATCCTCATAGCCTCCAAATGAGTCACCCGATTCAGTGCAGCACACAACAATTTCCAGACCGGATTTGGGACGCGCAACTGAAATTTCCCCTTCCTGCCCCAAAGGCGATTAAGTTTCGATGATAAAAAAAAATCTACCATGGCAATTAATCCAGTCATAAAGTTAGCGATCACTCGGTTAATTGACACTGTAAAGATTAAAATTGCTCCCGTCCAATATCGCGTCGAAATGATCGCTTGAATAACGTCGTATCTCATCTGACGGTTTGACTGTAAACTCTATGTGCAGAGTAACATGCGACATTGTTTTCGCAAAGGTGCGATAAGAACACATTTGTTCGTGATATAAATTTGCGTGGGTGTGCGTTTATTCAATTAAGTTCATGTGGGTAAAATGCATCTAGTGATGTGATTGGTGGCGGCTAAGCGGGAATATACTCGTAGGAGATTAGTACAACCAGTACCATAACTTTACACGAAGCCCAAATCCACTATTTTAAATACACTGCTTAAATATGCATTTATCTATGCCGAATTATTTGCCCTAAGCACGAGATAGCTATTAAAGAAGTTCATTATGCTGCAATAAAAGAGACAATGACCTGTTTGTGATCAATTTATTGATACGTCTTTATCGTAGGTGGCTAGTTTTTTTTCTGACTCTGACCCGAATGGTGGTTGCTCTTGCACTTGTCTTCTCGATCATTGTATAATTAGGTATGTGAAATTTTCTGATTACTTCTCCAGAACCGATTTACAGCGTTTCAGCAAAAAATTGGTGCAGGTGTTGTAAATTGATGATTGTTTTGTTTATATATGCATATAGGATGTGGCTGTGGCCTAATATTTAAAAGGGCGCTTCATTAGGGTATCTGCAGTATCTGCAGTACGAGACAAGCTCTATTTTATTTATTATTTCAATTCGGAGAAACTTCGATCTAAAGTTTGGACCCTTAATAATGGATCTTGAGACCACGAGATCATAATTATCACATCCATCAATGCAGATTTAGAGGTAGCATCAAGTGCCTAAAAAAAAGAAACATTACTCCAAAAGAGTAGGTAATAAAATACACAAAACCTACATTATTATTGGGGAACGGAACTTAATCGCGTATAATTATAACTAATTTACCTTTTTTAAGGTTTTTTGAGGTTTTGTTAGTGTTGTGTGTCGTGCGGGTGACAACCCTAGTGAGAATGTAATTAATAAAGACCAAGTGCGGGTAGTTCGGAAAACCCGTGCGGCTAGAAGATGTTGATACCCGCTCACGCCAGTCAGCTCGCGACCACGGATGTTGTGATACATTCGAAACGTCGGGCAAAACCTTAAAAAAGGTAAATTAGTTATAATTGTACGCGATTAAGTCCCGTTCCCCAATAATAATGTGTGAAAATCGTGTAAGTTTAAATCAACACAATAACTATATTTGCATAAGAAAAAAAAAACATTTTTTTTCAACTGTAACCACTTTGAAATAATTGCTGGCAAGATAAATAATCTACCGTTTAATTATTTGCTCATGATACAGGCCACACCATATTATATTGCCGCAACTTCAGCTGAGTATTTACCTACCTATCTCAAACGCCGAAAATATGCTACTCTTGGCAGTAGGAACAATATATTTGAGGCGTTTGGGGTCGAAACTGATGACTGTACAATAATATATTTTTGGCTGAATGCCGAAGAGAGTCAAGACACTGACTAAGATGATTATATTGCAGCGGAGGCGTTCAGGCGGCACGTGGTCAGGCGCAGCCACACATTAATCGGCATTAGGATCTCGTTACGATTGGTCCGATAAAGCGCGGCCGCTGACCGGCCTTCACACTTCGCGCTGCTTGCCCGCGACTACCCGACCTCGTCCGCTCTCAGCTACATCCCACGATTTTTGTACAAAGAAACTTATATACAATATATTTAATTATTTTCCAGTTTAGTTCATTATTTAATGGAAACATTTATGATTTTTCAAGAGAATTTTCGGTCATAAGTACAGACGTCTGGTATTTTTTTGTCGCACAACGAAACTTTTCAGATCATTTTGTACAGTTACTTAAACTAGTTAGATAGGCCAATTTTATTTGTGAATATAGCTATATAATCCGAACAAATGAGTTTAATTAATACAAAACAATGAATTTATTATTATAAAACTTACCTAGCGCGAAATAAAAGACAATAGTTATTTTCACCTCACCCGCTCGGAAAGGCTTTATTTATCGTTTCAAATCTGCCGTGCAAAAGTCCGCTAGCGTGGAAAGTGATTTTGAAATTCGAACGTTACGCAGTTCCATGAGTTCCAACTTTTTTCTATAAAGTGAAATGACAGGTCGTTCCTAAGCGTTTAGAAATATACATATCATGTACAGTCGGCCAAAAAAGTGGTCTACCACTTTTCGACTCTATTACGCGTACGTTAAAGTCCAAAAGTGGTAGAGGACTTTCTTTGCTGACTGTACCTAATGGTGCAGTTTATTATTGTTTTGTATTTTATTATGAAATTAATAATACTTCTTCTAGCTTAATTTAATAATATTAAATAATAATTTAGTTTTATTTATAAAGAAATAACACGAAGAACATATTTGAAATGTTTATCTGTTTCAAAATTTTACGCTCAGTGCAGTTTCGGAACGCACCGTTAAAAAGTTAGTTTTTAAGAAAGAAACTCGATGCGAGAGATTTAGTTATTTATATTATTGTTTTGTTGTTGAGCTAGAATAATATCAAAATAATGAACTTAATTAATTGATTTCAGTGCAGAAAGGTGAGGTGAGGTAAAAAATATTTTATGCTTAGCGTAAAAATGGCTATGGTAAACATATCTCCTTACCAATTAAGTGTAGGTACTCGTATGGTAGGTAAGGTATAGTAGCTGTGTCGGTAGGTACACATTTATACTTATTTGCAAACAAGAAGGTAACACGTAAACCTACGTAGGTAGGTACCTATGTGATTTGTTATTGACGTTGGAAATACTTACCTGGTATAAAATTAAATAACAAAAAAAATTATTGGTGATACCATCATAAATACAAGACATATGATAAACGTATTACAAAGAAACAGACGGATGCTGCCGTGTCACGAAATGGACCTAACTCAGCATGATGCTGACTTTATGGCAGGTAAAAATGGTCAGGAAGAAAAATATTCAATACTTTTGCAGAAAATTTATCTGGTAACAAGCAATTAATTTACGGCGGTGGATTAATTTGTTTTCCAGTAGGTAAAGGGGCTCTGGGGTTCGTATTTAAGCGCAAACATTATATGTATTTTTTTCTATAAATTTTTATATTTTTTACAATTAAATAAATATTTTAACTATTTATAATATTGTAACTATACCTATAACCCGCATATAATGACTGTGCATTGGCATAACAGTTCACTTTGCCTAATTTTTGTTTGACCGAATTTCCTTTTGTATAATCATTAATACACATAATTTTGTTTAGTCTAATTTTAATTCACCTAATTTTCAGTTTGTATAATCTTATTTTGTATAATGTTTGATTGACATAATTTTGTTTCGTCTAACTTACGTTTCGTCTAACTTACGTTTCGTCTAACTTACATTTCGTCTAACGTACATTTCGTATAATTTAGTTTTTTAATCATTGTTAAGCCTTATTTTAACCTAACCTGAACCTAAAAAAGTACGCATGCATGCAAGCAAGCAAGCAAACAAGCATGCATGGAATCAAGCAAGCAAGCATGCATGCAAGCAAACAAGCACGCAAACGAGCAAGCAAGCATGATTTTTCAAGGCACATAAAAAAAAACCTAACACCAGAAGACTAAGGCTCAGCTTCGCTTCGCTTCGCTCCCGCCTTAGTCTTCTGAACCTAACCTAACAGAGTCGGTTTCGCCCCGGAAGGTTTTGCTCGCTCGCTTCGCTCGCTCGCCCGGTAGCTAAGTTTGTTATTTGACTAACCTGAATAAAAAATTAATGTATGCATTAATTTTATTTTTATTTTAACCTACCTATTACATTGAACCCTTAACTTAAAGGCAAATATATAGCATAGCCTAACCTAGCTAAATCGTGCCCTATGATGGTTGCGACATACGTGATTTCACGATAAAGTAAAGATAAAGATAAAGTAAACTACTCGATAGAAAGTGACAAATACATTATCTTGCCGTTTATCACGCCATCACGCGACCATCATAGACCATTTTTGTGTTTTTGTGTCTTTTTAATAAGTAAAAATTATGATTAAATGAAATAAATGAACTTTATTCTGTAAGTAGGCCGCAATGGCACTTTTACAAGTCAAACCCTACTAGCGTTTCACAGAGGCCACTGCCGAGAAGAAACGCCGAAAGAAACTCGACAGTCAGCCATTTTCTCACAAAAATATGCTTATTACAATGATAATACTTAACCTACTTAAGATCAAGAAATCTAAGACACATAGAATTCAAAATTCAGAATTCAAACATTTATTCTGCAAATAGGCCACAAGGGCATCACATGTCATAATGTTAATGTACAATTTTAAAAAAGTCTTACATTATAAGCATATGATAGATTTTTCATGAGAAAATATTAATTTACAATTTAAGAAATATATCAATAAGAATTTAATACATTTTTCATGTCAAAATATTAATTATCTATTACAAACATTACAATAATAGTAAAATTGAGAGATGTATAAGGTCTCAGTCTGAATAACAAAATTTAATATAATATCTCAAAGATGTAAATGGTCTCTGAGCGTCAAAATATTCTTAATAATGACTATTATAACGTGCTTTGAGATGTACATGGTCTCAAAGCGTCAAAATAAAAATAATAAGTTTTAAATATAAAAGGAAAAAAAAACAATTTAATATAGAGGTCTCTCTCAGAGTCAATGTCAGATTACTCAGTATTAGACAAAAAAACAATTAGTCAAAACGTTATTCGACTATATGATGATTAGTTAAAATAAGAATCGACCAACTGATCTTTAAGTGAAATTATATTAGACAAAACAAAAGTTATATGCAAATAGACATTTAGGCAAAAAGTTTTTCGATTAACTGATTAATATGCAAAATGAAATTATACAAATCGATATTCGACAAACAATTCATTATACTAAAAGTTGTTATACAAACTGAAATTAGGCAAACCAAGGGAATACCAATTTTCTTACGCAGGCATATTTTTAAATAGATAAATTTTCACATGTTAACGGACTTCAAAAAATGAAAAGATATATAAAAGTTAACTGGTTGATATTCGATTATCTTAATTTCAGTAGAGGTATTTTTTTATAATCTATGGTTCTGTAGGTGTATTTGGTATTAGAGGTAACATAAGTTTTCGCTAGCTTCATATTATTAGGGTCCCGTACTCAAATAGTGCCAACGGCTGTCAGACGCTGGAAAGTACGTATATGTATGAGTATGTATGTTATTGTTCGTACAAGCGCCGCCAAAAAACTATTGTTATCCGAACGGTCCAAGTTCCAGGTAAACTTATCCCTGTTTTTACCTGCGGACGTAAATGTAAATTAGCCCCGCGCAGTTTTTATCCAGACAGGCCGGAATAAATAGTCCGAATTTGTAAATAAAATTCGTATTGAATTATTGAATAACAAAACCGAAATTTAAATTGTAAGGTATGTTTCCAATTGGCTTTATAGAGGCGCTGCGAGCAGTCGCCTTGTGCAGGGACACGTGATCAGTGCACGCCGGTACTCGGCGCTTGTTTGGCGCTTGTGTATCGCCTGTGCCCGCGGCTATCAGTAGCTATATACCTATACTAGTTATAAAGTAATAATACCTTCCTTGATACGCTAATAACGACGAGTAGATTCCGCTGTCTAAAAGGAAAAGTGCGAGGTTTCGGTAAGCATTTATTTCAATTCTTAAATATTGTTTTAGTCGTGCCTTTTTTGTCAGTAGGTAAGTACGTCACGTCACGCTCACGAGTCGTGATTTAGGTTGGTAGCATTGCGTTTATAAAGAGCTTATTCACTATCGTGCATAGAATCTATTGACGCCTGAATATTATTAGGAATGATATATCTTAAAAGCATTATTAGAGCAGCGGGGTAATCACGTAACGATATGTACTACCGTTGGTACGTATTTAATGACAGTTTTAGTATGGGATTTGACATTTAAATCTATGGTACTAACGGTCGAAAACGTTACGTGATTACCGCGCAGGTAATGGGATTCCTCCAACACCGGCCGGTGAATGCCGCTTGACGTTATAGATAACTTTTTCAGAGGCGAACGCTAGATGGCACACTGCTGCGTTCATGATAGTGTCATCCTAGATAAGAGTGTAATGACTGGAAATCGTAGAAAGAGGATATATAGAAGGAGGGTTAGCGAATCACACACAAGGACGGAGATAGTGTGACAGTTTTTTCTGGGGTTACCACAAAAAGAATAATCTCCCCATTTTTAATGACAAGTAGGGTTTTAATTATTGAGAATCTTCAAAATAAACTCTTAGTAAATATTAGCGGGCAAACACAAAACATATGATGTCGATATAAATGTGTACTAATTTAATACCTACATTAAAGTTAACAATATCACGATTAGATTAAAACGTCTAAGTTATTCAGCCATTATAATAATGAAATTCACAATAGTATTCTAATCACGTCACAATTAAATTTTTAATCTGTTATTTTTAACATTCGAGGCGGTTTAGTTTACCCAACATTATGGGTAACATATTTTTTTATACTCTGGCCACTGGTTCATCGATGACATTTCGGTGACAACGGCCGGTGACAAATAATCGGTTTCTTATACGCGATGAGGGACAGAAGATATGTCATTTTTTCTTGCTCCCACGTGTGTTATTGTCTACGCTTACGAGTACATCTCCTTCACACACCTTTGTATGTGTGTATCACCAGTTCCATCTTATACTTGTTTCATGCTGGAAATAGATAGCCAACTTCATGCATATTGTGATCCCGACTAAAGCGCCACCAAGTGCTAAAGGTAGTAAGCATTATCTTGGATACATGATACATGTGAAAAAACATACAAAAAGTGCATCCGCCGCTGGGGATCGAACCCGGGTAATAAGATGTGAGTTGTGACAGTCTAAACTGCGAGTCGCGCCCCAACAAAAATGCAGCAAAATTGGAAAATCTAATGCTGGTATAATACGAAAAAATCCACTAATACTTATAAGTGACAGCTTGTTTGTTAGGTAAAACTGTTGCCATATAAAAAATACAAAAAAAATCTTGTGACACGAGTCACTGGATAGAGTTACCTTGCAATATATTGCGGACGACCGTCCCAAAAATACGTAAATTCATACTCATCTTTTGTTTTGATTGAATTGACCATAGAAAATAATTTAATTGCTAATAAATAAAACGCATTCATGTAATTTTCTTGCTAGCCGAAAAATTATGAAACCGCCCTACAAAATACCTACCCGTGTTTCCCACTGCTGACTACAATTTTCTGATTAATTTAGTATTCAGATTAAAACCCAGTTCGTTAAAGCTGATGCCAAGCTAAAACGATGACGCAACCCCATCTAACAAATTTGCATAGGAATGCCATCAACATAATGCACGCCTTTATTATTAAATTTAAGGAATACTATAATTCCTTAATAATCCGTTCGAAAATTTTTATTGTCTTTTATACCCTTTTTATGCTTAATTTAAAGCACTTACCTAAGAAGCGCCGTAACATGTTGTTTCAGAGAAAATATGGATTTCTTTTTTGTGTGGCTCTGTACGTTTGTTTTGGGCTTCTGGATAAGTAAGAAAATTCGAGAATGGAGGAGCTTACCGCCGGGGCCATGGGGCCTGCCAATTATTGGGTTTCTGCCGTTTATTGATCGAAACTATCCGCATTTGACTCTGACTAAACTATCCAAGCAGTTTGGGCCGATTTATGGGCTTGGGATGGGCAGTATTTATGCCGTAGTGCTATCCGACCATAAATTAATCAGAGAGGCTTTTGCAAAAGACACATTTGCAGGCAGAGCGCCTTTATTTTTAACGCATGGAATAATGCACGGAAATGGTAAGTCGACACGAATGAATAAAACAAAATAGGTACTTATAGATTAGTACAAAATAGGTTTGTTTAAATACAAGTAACACATTTGGCGACACGATAAGTAACTATGCGCGTGCTATGCGCGCTACATGGAAACGCGATTGTAACCTGACAGCGTGCGTCTTGCTTGTGTCGCATGTGAATAAACAAGGCCTTACAGTTTTTAATTTATCATAAAAAAGGAGAGGTGTCGTATGTTGTTTTTTCCTGCTATAAAAGATGTTATTATTATAGGAATTATTTGCGCTGAAGGTCCTCTGTGGAAAGATCAGAGGAAACTCGTGACAATATGGCTAAAGAGCTTTGGTATAAGCAAGCATAGCGCATCCAGAGAGAAGTTGGAGAAACGCATTGCATCCGGAGTGTTTGAACTTTTAGAGGTAAGTAGGTATTTGTTACGAATGGCACTACAACATATTTATTTCTTCGAACGCTGCACTAGAAGTAATTATGTTAAACATTGAGCCTAATATTGTAATGCAAAAGCAAAGCAAAGGTTTTAGATTTTCTTTAAATACGGTTTTTCAATTCGTCGACCTAAGAATAGATAGATCTACCAAATACAAGGTTGTACGAAATTATAATATAATATTTAACAACATGTTTCATTTGCATACATAACGATCATTATACTGAGAATCAGTATGGTAAACTATGAAGGTGACCCGACCATATTTAAGTGCAGACATCTTGTTAAGTACCCTCCTAAAAAGCTACTATTATGAAGCATAGCTTGAATGTGACCTTTTGTCAAAGACAAAACGCTTCTGAGATTTAGGCTGCAAAAAATTGTATATGTATTTGTCTTTTGTTTTTTGCTCGATCGATCCACAATCCTTCATTTTATTTTTGGGCACCCGTAACAATAAATCATTTGAAGAATAATTAATTATTAAATTCAAATATGAGCAAATATGTTTGATATCTTGCTTTATTAATATGACAGTACTTGAAATCTCTTAGAACGTGGAAAGATCGGCTGACTCTCCCATGGATTTGACACACATGCTTTCAAACTCCCTCGGCAACGTGGTAAATGAATTAATATTCGGCTTCAAATTCCCTCCCGGCGACAAAACTTGGCATTGGGTAAGACTGATCCAAGAGGAAGGCAGTTATGAGGTGGGCGTTTCTGGACTCGTGAACTTTTTGCCTTTTATGAGGTTCGTATCTTCATGTTTACTTTTATGTTTTAAACAAGTACCTAGTTAGCGTATTGATGCTTGCGGCTTAAGAAGCCTTGTAAGGCTTTAAAATATTTTGATTTAAAATTTTGAGAAAAATATTGATAATACCAGAGACTAGGAATTATGTATATAGACTGCTAATGCCTATACTTTGTGGCGTAATTTTAAAATAATGAGCCTGCTGTAGCTAGTTTCACTATGGAGAGATCACTTTACCATTCAATTCGTATGCCACTAAGACCTCTGACAATAGCGCCATCTGTTGGGAGCTTCTCCGTTGTGTTCATAGATGGCGCTATTGTGTTAAGCAGAGGTCTTAGTGGCATACGTTAAGAATCGTCACTTACAACACTACGCATAACATAAATATAATAGAACAAATATAAGGAAATAATGTGATAAGGGCCCTGAAGAAGAATAACAAGCGCATTGGCGAACCTTTATTGACTTAAAGATTTGATGTGTTGTTTCATCCTATCAGTAAAGCTAAACTTGATTGTAGATTCTTTTCGTCATCTATTCGGAAGACTATGGACGTTATTACCCGGGGCCAGGCGCAGACTCACAGATTGTATGCCAGCATAATAGCCAGACGGCGCAAGATGCTGGGACTAGTCAAACCACCCGGAGCTGCATATCCACGTCACGAGGGTATTTTTAATGAACATCCAGATGGACATATTAAATGTATCACGTACAGTAAACATATAGATCAAGCAGAAGAACACTTTTTTGATCCCGAAACGTTAATTGCAACTGAAGGAGAGTGTATTCTAGACTGCTTCTTAGAGGAACAAAAGAAGAGATTCGATAGTGGTGATAAATCGGCGGAATTTGTTACGGATGAACAACTCATTTACCTGTTAGCTGACATGTTTGGGGCAGGACTGGATACTACGTCCGCTACTTTGTCGTGGTTTTTATTATATATGGCTCTGTACCCGGAAGAACAGGTAGGTAAAACTTTGCGTATGGAAGTTGTGACCGGTATGTGAGGTTGATCTAAATCTCATTTTCCATAGTCAGGTTTGTTTTCTTGGTGAGCAATAAAGACTATTCGTAGGAATCGTAGGTATTGCATTGTAAGAATGACATTTACTTTCTGTTTGTTGCCTAAATACATAGATCAGCAGAATACAAAGAAAAGAACAATACTTAATTTCAAACCATTTTTATAATGCTTGACTTGCAGTTTCATATACAAACTTTAGATGACGTGATGACTCGTGACCGATGACCATGCCGAGTTGTTCTTCCAAATTGTTTAAATGTTATAGGAGCGTATACGAACGGAAATTTTAACTGTGTATCCCGAAGAAGACGAAGTGGATGGCGCCCGATTACCACTGCTTATGGCAGCTATTTGTGAAACCCAGCGCATCCGTTCCATAGTTCCAGTTGGAATTCCTCATGGGTGTTTAGAGGTTTGAAGTTAGCCAGACAATTTCAATTACAAAATATCAGATTAACTGTCAATATAAAAAATATACTCAAGAGTAATTTTAAGAAATTGTGGATTTCCAGTCACTTGTGATTTGGTTGAATACTAAATTTATTTATATAAGTTGATTTTGAATATCGTTATATTTATAATATGTATTCATAGTTCAAAGTTATTGTACGCGGTGTAAGTTTGTCTATTTGATTATCTCACTTTCTATTCATTCCTCAAAGGAATAAGTTCGCGTTTGTACTTTATTCTTATGTGACATATATACAATATAACAATATATATATATATATATATATATATATAGTATACGGCAATAACCTGATATTGTGTACCATAAAGTGCTTATACATACATACAAAATTCATATATAAGTACATCTCTCTTCAGGACACCATGTTGGGAAATTATAAAATTCCAAAAGGGGCGATGGTGATGCCTTTACAATGGGCGCTGCACATGGCTCCTGAAGTATGGAACGAGCCAGAAAACTTTAAGCCCAGTCGTTTTATTTCGGACGACGGTAGTCTCCTTAAGCCACAAGAATTTATTCCTTTTCAAACAGGTGGGTTTAACTTTTTTTAATTTAACTGAAAATGTTTTGCAATCTAAACTTATTCGCGTGATTGATTTATAGGTACTATGTTGTTCTCTTTATTACGAGTACCTGTAACTATGGTCCATTCCAGATAATATTAGACTCAATTATAATGTCAAAGCGGCAGAGGATAAAACTTAGTCTGTAAAATTCTTACATGCATTTGAAATGAGGCGAAACTATGACATGTAATTAGGAATAAAGTGAATTAGAGAGCGAATGTTTGGGTTGTTATGATGAGTGAATTTTTTTATCAGCTCACAGACTTTAATTTTTGGAATAGGTCTTCGTAGGCCAAATTTTAATCACATAATTTTCTACGTGCAGCCCTTGACTATATTCCCACTCTATTATTAGAACAGAACTCATTATATAACACTTTAGAGAAATAACGAATTTGACCAATAGGACGTCAATGAACGCTGACCCCGTTGGGTTTGCTTTTCGTTTCCGCAGGACGAGTTTGTTTAATTATTTCGGTTTGTTTACATTATTTCGGTTGACTCATAGCAAAAGGGTTTTTATACAATAGTTTTACTATAATGAACTTTTCAGCTATCGTACTTTACATAGACCACTCAGCAAGCCTCGTGGGTTAGACTCGACTAAATAACCATACATAATATGACAATTGCATAAAATATTAATGGTAACTGCTTGGGTAATTGCTTAAAGGCCTAGACAACAGTTCCTAGATAGACAAGGTGAAATACATTATAAACTGACCAGTAATGTAAGAGAGAAAGAGGTTCCTTATAAATATAATGGTCACTGTGGGAAAGGAGCATTAAATGTAATAATGCAGATAACTGCATGATTTTAAAATTGTCAACACTAGAGATGATGCAATTTCACCTTTAGCCATATTAGTTTTTTTCAGGCATGTTAATCAATAACGTTTGCCAATATTAGGAACTTCACCTCGTTTGAAACTTTCATTCATGAATCACACAACTTTATCATCGAGCGGAACGTTCCTTGCGTTCAGCATTTTCACTGTCCGGTCTACACCCTACTTTTTTTTTCAGATCGAGGTAATTTTGGGTTTTCACTCAACTCAAACTCACGAGTATTATTCATTTCCGTAAAGAAAAAAGTGTCTCCCATAAAAAGTCAGTTTTGTGATGTTTTTTTCATACAGTTTAATATGGCTCGTCACAAGAACAGTATGGAAAATCAAGGACATTTTTTTTTCGTCATCTGAATCAATAGTTATCGCGATTCTGAGTCAGAAACCCTAAAATTACCTAGTTCCGAAAAAAAATAGGGGTTACACCGGAAAATGTAAATGCCCTCTTCATATTTTGGAAGGATTCTTTACCTATTTGTATAAAACTACAAAAAAAAATTATTTCCAAATGAAAAGTAGTTTAATTAGTAAATAAATTAAACTAGGATTGACGTCTCAAAATTTTATTTAGGTACATTTTGGTTTAATGCGTACATTTTAGGAATGCCACATACTAAACATCATTATAAGAATGTGGTCTATGAAGAATCTTTTTCCTTCTGTCTAATCCTATCTGGAATAGGGTATATAATGGGGCCGTATAATAAATACAGTGCTTGTATGTTTATCTTGTAGGAAAGCGCATGTGCCCAGGAGACGAGCTATCTCGAATGTTGTCGTGCGGCCTAGTGGCTAGACTGCTCCGTCGTCGAAAAATACGACTCGCTTCAGATCCACCCTCCCAAGAGGAAATGAAGGGAAAGGTTGGTATTACATTAACACCTCCCACTGTGCTGTTTTATTGCGATCCTTTGTAAACACATTAGAATTAGGTGTTTTCCAATATTACGTGTGTAGTGTGAAGTGGTGCAGTTTTAATAATAAACGATATTAATGTCATATCTTTTCTTCATTTATTCTTGAAATACTAATTTGTATTTTATATTTATAGCTATATTTACAAGGAGAATGTAGTGGTAATATACTACTATTTAGCGGTGAGCTGAAATTATAAATATAAGTTCAGTTCAGAGCAACTTGGTTGCAAAAAGTTGAAATCCCCTATTTCCAACTGTTAATTAAAGATCACTTAACTATTAAATATTATATAGACTAGTTACTGATTGAACCTAAACTATGATGGAATGTTATCTTATAGTCTTGAAAGGTACAATACACACATGTTAACTATAAAAGTTACAGATGAACACTTGCGAAGCGTATTGAAATACAATGTTATTCAACACAAACAAACATGAGATCGCACTCAAGCAGGCACTCATCTACATAAGTGATCTTAATAAATAATGACCTAGAATGAATATAAAATTTTGGTATACTAGAACTTAATTAATGCTTATTTTAAACAAATTTTCAAAATGTACTTCGTAGGTATTGTGTAAATTCCCAATTACATTACAGGTCATATCAAGAAATCTCCTTTATATTTCTTAAATACTGACATTCTACATACATATACGAATAACATTTTTTAATAATCTCAAACGATGGGAGTTTTTTATTATCTCTAAAAATCTGTTATCTACTAAATTGAACACTTTATGCACAGCCTCGACTGCCGCCGTGGCGACGTCGTCACTTACGTTATAAAAATTAAATTAATGGTCGTCGATGCGCTCTAAAACGAGTGATCAGTGAATACTGGTGGGTAAAAAGTGGCAGGGAAGCCGCGTCGATTAGTGCGCACCGACGTGGCGTAGGTGGGGGTGGTCGGGCACGGCTGCCGCCAGCGGCGCAGGCGGCGAGCGTGGGATGAAGCGCAGCCGGAAGGCTTGCGGAGCAATCGTGGCGCCCACCGTGCCCTCTAGCGACGGCGAGTCCGCGCCTTCCGCCATCTCGACGTCAAACTGGTGCATCACGCACGAGAAAAACATGAACATCTCCATGCGAGCGAGCACGTCACCGAGGCACATCCGCCGCCCCACGCCGAAGGGCATGAAGTATTCCGGCCGTTTAATCTTGCCGTCCTCATCGATGAATCTACTGGGATTGAATTTTTCTGGTTCATCCCAGAGCTTGGGGTCCATGTGAACGCAGTTGATGAGGGGCACGACTTGGGATCCAGCAGGAATTCGGTATCCATTCAGATGAACGTCCCTGATGGAAAAATTGTAATTGTTAGTCTTTGTCGTCATTCATTTCCCTAATAGGACGTCTACCATGAATAAAATATTTGTAATGTATGTGACAATTATTCGCTTCTGAACTTACTTTGTTGGCGAATGAGTCGTTGCCAGCGGAACAATGCTCGACATGCGCAAGGTTTCCAAGATGGTGGTTTCAGTGTATGTCAAGTTCGGCATGTCTTCGATGGTGGGGAGCCGCTCCCGTCCGACCACAGCGTCAAGTTCCTCTTGGACTCGTCTCTTGACTTCAGGGTTTCTGAGCATGAATACCAGCATCCATAACAACGACGATTTAATGGTTTCCATGCCCGCGGAAAAGAGATCGCCCAGGATTTGTTTAAGTTGTAATTCTGTAAGTAAATACTACAATCAAAACGAGTTTTTTTAGCAAGACCATGCACATAAAGTAATTGAAGAGGCTTATTTAACATATTTCTATTTCTATATAGATAGTGATAAACTTACCGTGATCACGTCCTTCGAACAATTCTCCAGCCCTTCCCTCAAGTTTTGCCTTCTCAATCTCGATCAAGTAGACGTCGATGAGATCTCGTGCGTTGTTAAGATCTAGCGTAGCTCGATGTTCATCGATTAGTGTTTGATAATATGCAAACATCTCATCGCGATGTTGCATAACTTTCACTCGTGCCTGGGCTTTGCCGGGTAGATACTATGCGAACAAAAATGAATTAAAATTAATTACTGAAGAAGAAGAAGAATACCTAATTAAAAACTTGAGGTATATTGTAATTTTACTGTGATTGCCAGTTGAAGTAACTTACATTATAAAGGGGAATATATTCGCCGTAATGGATTTCTCCGAAGAGTCTCATCCCTTCTTCGATTAAATGGTTCAATCTGATGAATCGAGTGTCTCCATGGCTGAAGCGGACGGACATCGTGATGCCGCAGATGACATTGGATACGCCGAGAGCCAAGAGAGGATTGGCATCAATTGGAGCACTCTCTGTGTTTCGCAAGTTAGTAATCAGATCATGGACTTCATTCTGCGAAAGAAAGGTCATGTTAGACAAGCGTAAATTTAATTAAACACCTACACATATTTGTACGCGTTGAATTTATGCAAAATAGTATTAAAAAAATTAAATACCTTTATTCTGGCTTCCATGATTTTTTTGCCGTTCCCCATGTAAGTCATTCCGAACTCGCGTAGTTTTTCATGAAGGAAACGGCGCTGACTTTTCCAGAGGCGGCCCTCGCTGTTGATGATACCTGCACAGAGGGAGGCGGTTAGTTGAGCCAAGAGGGGTCGGTGGGCGGCGCGAGCGCTCCGGCGCCGGCGCCGGGAGCGGGAGGCGCGTGCGCGCGAGCACCGCCCACATGCGCTCATGCCATGTGCATCGTGATTCTATTCAATACACTAACCCTAATACTACTAACTTTAAATAAAACTTTTTAATCGAAGAGTAATCAGTTACAAGAACAGTATTCAGTTACACGGGCTTCGTATCAGGAAATGTTAACTAACGATAGATTCGAAAAAATGAGCAAAACTCGTAGTGATAATTTGCGACAAAATTCATAAATTAATATCTGGTTAAGTACTTACCGAGACCGTCCAAAGTGTGCATCAAGGGCGTGCTGGGGCGACCGGTGAATTCTTCCCGTCGGAATGCTTCTCTTATGAGCCGGTAGTCACTGAGCACAACGGTGAGTTGGTTGCCCAGGCGCGCGGAGAAGAGCGCGCCGTAGCTGCGCGCGAGCGCCAGGAAAGTCTTGTGGCGGACGCCGATGAAGGGCAGGTAGCCGACGACGGGCGGGCCCCATGGTCCCGGCGGGAGCAGGCTAGCGTCTCTCAACAGCTGCGCCAGCCGGGCGGCCAGCAGCGTCAAGAACGCCGCCATCAGCAGCCTCACTGACGTTTGCGCTACACAGTAGTTCACCACTTGACAGAGTCCCCACAAAAGTTTAGAGTTTGATAGTATCGAAATCATAGTGAATCTTATTTCTTAACAAACGATTAAAAGGAACTGAACTGAAATGTCCGTGTATCAGTCGATCATAATATTTGTGCGCGGACGTGTATGCGGCGGCGCGTTGTTTACAGCAGTGGCAGATACAGCACGTTCGACCGTCGTATGCGCAATGGCGCGCCGCTGGCGTGGCCTTGCCAATAAATAGGTACGCGCGGGGTGGTACGTGCTTGGCAGGATCGTCCCACCAGCGCAACGCTCTCTGCCAGCGCACGGCGTTTAGTGCCAAGCTGCTTGTACCACCAGTAACATCGTCCAGTGCTTTCATTAAGTAAGTTTTTTGCGGAATCGTCATTGCGTAGTCCGAGAAGGAGCATACATAATATTATAACTGAGATTTTTTTTTCTCCAAATTACATAAGACTTATAACTACTTAAGTCAGTCAGTTTAGTTAACTCAGTGCAAATCATCCAGGGATTTTCTTCCGCTTCAGTTAGTACAACCATACCTATCTAGCTTTAATGCTATTTTTGATCCATTAAACGACATTAAAGTGAAGTTACTAAGCAAGGATGATTAAAATCATGTCATAGAGCTTAAGCATAAATCCAGGGAATACCTAAAACTTTAAAAAAGGATTCCGATTAAGACATATTTTCAACTAACAGTGCCGTACTCGGACTGATGCTACAAACAATAAAAATGATTCTTATTTTATTAAAAAAATTACAAATATCTCATGCTCACCGATAACCAAAGCGACTCAGTGAATGCATGCACACTATGGAGGCACCAAATTTTAGCGAGAGGCTGTGGAGGTCAGGTTGTGTATGTAGACGATAAGATTAACTAATTGCGTAAGTTGGCGCGAGGCAAGGTGACGGCGGGTCGACGACTCCGAACGAGCCTTGGGCGAAGTTCCACGCAGTCGACCTCTAACTCCATAGTTCTTCAAAATTCGTTAGATACTTACTCAACAAACAAGTTAGTCATATAAATTTACTTTTATAAGGTCTAAAATCTTATAGTGGTTATAAAGAAGCATTCATTTTGTCAATATGCTGAAAGGTGACGGCGGGTCGACGACTCCGAACGAGCCTTGGGCGAAGTTCCACGCAGTCGACCTCTAACTCCATAGTTCTTCAAAATTCGTTAGATAGTATAGGATTATTATAATACTGATCGAATTGCTAACAGACGCACACAAATGGTCACTTTTATACTTTACGGCCACGGCACAGTAAAAATCTATGGTTTCATTCATAATGCACTCAATCATGTAGCACTGAAGAAAAACGTTTTCAGGAGCCCTGGGGGCCGATTTTTGAGTGTCGAACGCTCGACTTTTCAATCGGGATCAGGGGCCCGATTTTTGAGTGTCGAACGCTCGAATTCTCACTCGACATCTGTCAAAACATCATAGTATTTTGACAGATCTCGAGTGAAAATTCGAGCGTTCGACACTCAAAAATCGGCCCCCTGTCAAAATACTATGTCGTTTTGACAGATGTCGAGTGAGAAGTCGAGCGTTCGACACTCAAAAATCAGCCCCCTGCGGTGCGATTACGGAACATTTTCGACCGTCAGTACGATAGATCTAAATGTCCAATCCCATACTAAAAATGACATTAAAATATATGCCTACCGTACGTTAGAAACGTTACGTGATTGCCCCGCCGTAATGACCTAAGGCACCGACACACGTGAATACCTGTCACACTGAATTGAATCTATAATTAGGTTTCGCTTCGCCTCGCCCCTTCGGTGGAAAAACATTTACATCACACATAGACTTATATATATGACACATTAATTACCTAAAAGAGATCTCCCAGCGCCTCACAGATGCCTCGGGTGATCAGAGGGCTGGCAGCTACTTCGGCCAGAGATTAAGTCTGGCCATCCAAAGGGGTAACGCTGCCAGCCTCCTGGGCACCATAACCCACGAAGGTGACCTGGGGCACATATTTTATTTATAAGTTTATTTTTAAGTTTGTTTAACAAAGTTTATTTTAAAAATTATTTTTAAGTTTATTATAAGTTTATGTTAGTAGTTTTTTCTTGTCTCAAAATAAATATTTTACAATTACCTATTATTAAAGAATATCATTCTTATTGAAGTAATTTATGTAAAGATATGAGAGCGAGCCGATTTTACATACATAAAGTCACTAGGCCGGTTACGCGACCAGCGTCAGATTACGACCACATGAAAACGAAGTTTTTATAATTATAGAAAGACACGAACATTTTCACGGATCCTAAAGAAACAGTAAGTCGCATGCATTTTATTCAGTAGTTATTAAATGGCAATCTATTAAAAAACGATCTATTAAATAACCTTTCAGTTCATCAACTCTACAAAGTGGTCGCAAAACGGGACACCAAATTGGCTATTGTAACCGACCTGTCGACCCTAACCAATGATATCAAGGATAGTCAGAAAGCTGCTGCAAAATGCCAGTTTTAAATTGAAAAGCTAAATCCGATCAAACTAAAAGCCATTTAAGTGTTTTACTACAAAAACGAAAATTTGTCTCGACTGTTCACACTCGACTTACCTCACGAGAGAGTTATGGAATAAAATAGCATATTTCGCCATTTTCACTTTCAGGTGTAGGTATCCCCTAGTTTTGGGTTTCCCCTAGTTTGGGGTACCTATTTTCCTTGTTTTCCGTTGATGCATTTTTTTAAAGAAAAAAAGTGTCCCCCAAAAATGTCATTTCATATGGCTCGTCACAAAAGTGACAGAATTTTTTTATGGAAAATTAAGGACTTTTTTTCATCAATATACTCGTGATTCTGAGTCAGAAAACCAAAATTACCTAGATCCTAAAAAAAGGAATGTGGAAATGCCCTTTTCACCTATACTACAGTATGTAACGTTTACTTATTATCTTATATCTTTAAACGAGCAATTCTTGTATATTTATTTATTTATTTCGGGGATCTCGGAAACGGCTCTAACGATTTTGATGAAATTTGGTATGTAGGGGTTTTTGGGGACGAGCAATCGATCTAGCTAGGTCTCATGCCCGGGAAAACGCCGAGCAAAGCTCGGCCGCCCAGATATTTATTACCAATACCTGTAGAGCTGTTGAACGTATTTACATTGTATTGAAGACATCTTATGTAGTATACTAGTTTATGTTAGCTACTTAGTCCGCTTAAACTATCACACCCTATTTCATCCTTTTGAGCTATGATTTAATATTATGTTAATTCAGCAAGTTTATTGTTCCATCATAATCCGTTCAGCCAATTTTTGCGTGATTGAGTTACAACATCCAAACATCTAAACTTTCGCATTTATAACAGGTATTAGTAGGATTTATTTAAGATGCCATTGCCAGTGCGACAAAAAAAATCTGACCGTTTTCAATCTGAATTTAGGCCTCTTAATTATGACGTGACGTCTCGGTCTTGGGGGCCGATTTTTGAATGTCGAACGCTCGAATTTTCACTCGAGTTCTGTCAAAAAGCTATGATGTTTTGACAGATGTCGAGTCAAAAGTCGAGCGTTTCATTTGCTTATATCTAATGCTTATGCTATCACGGCTTTCCAGTATGTATCGTCTGAACATCGAGTTGGTGATCTACCTGCTGCTGATCGTTATGTACCTTGGCCAGCATTCAGTGACGTGTTTACCATTTGCGATTAAGCCTGGCCGCAGACGCACGATTTTCCGATACGGTTTCAGAGAGAGTTTCCGTTCGGAAAACCGTGCGTCTGCAGCCAGGCTATTTGTCAGTTAATTTATAACAAAATTAGTTGTAAATGAATCTAGAGCAAGCCGTAGAGGTTTGCCATTTTTTTTAATTTTAAATGCTTTTCATATCAGATTTTTGACACAACAATGAATGGTTTAAAAATTCCCAACTTAGTCGTTATACGTATTTTTCCATTGAACAAATATGTCGATTATTGGCCTAAGAGAGGTCATAATATGGGCATATGTATGATAGAGCCGGCCGATAACCAAAACTAACTCACTAGCAAATCTGTCAATATTCTTACGATTTGTCAGTGCTGAGGTGGCGTCGGCCCTCGTGGTCGTGTCAGAGGTTTCCCCTAGATTTTCCCCAGGCCACTCTCCAACCGTGCACTCCTATCGCTTTATTGAGTCCGGCTAATAAAGCCACAGTCAGGTTGAAAAAAAACCTTCACGCTGCGGCTGCTGGCGCACTGGCCGCCAATAAAATGAAGTATAACTTTTTCACGCTTGTCTTTTGTTTCTCTGCGCAGATCTGGAAGTTGAAGGTACGGGATCAAATTCTATTTGATTTTACAGAGACTTGACCAAATACAATTCGTCATAGTATATTCGTGTAAATATTGTGCATAAATAGTTTCATACAAGGGCTGCCTCTGGCGCAGGTAATTCTTATGTTATGTACCTTTAAAAGTTAGCTAATATTACCTATAAATATTTGTTCTTCGTTAAACCCAATCCAAGCCTCATTTAGCCGGCACTGGCCTAGACTATTATGATGGTTGTATGAGTTTGAATCTGTCCTAAGAATTGGAATTGTTTGCAGCCCTTAATGATACTTTTCTACGGAAGGCTTGTACCTACTTACCGCTGCTGCTGTAATTATTACCGTTTATGCTGCTCGCTGTTTGGAGACATATCAAGAATAGAAACGAACTGAATCGCCGAGCCTATCAAGTCTTACAGCCTCTAACCTGGATTTCAGATCACCGCTCAGGCCAGTAACTTAACTTTTCGTACAGCTCCGTACATTGATAGTTTTATTTTGTTTTTGTTTTAGTGTACCTATATACTTAAATTTAGTTTTGATTATCTACCCGCCGCCGGCGGCTGGCCCGGCTACACAGTAAGTATTGCTTTTTTTCTGCGTTCATACATTCAAATGAGTGCTTCATGCATGCACCCCCGTATCGCCCCGATGCCGCGCAAGTCATGACTTGCGCGGCAACGGGGCGATACGAATGCAGTAGGTACTGCCCCTAATACGTAATACTGACAGTGACAGTATCCGGTCAAGTGAGGAAAGCTCTGCGACATCAGTAAGCTCACGTCAAACAACAAAATACCACATAACGATCCTGCACTGTTTATTATTGTTATTTAGTCAGTTTTAGTTGCCAACCGGCGATTGAGCTGTTGGTAGGTTGGTACATACATACCATATAATATAATTGTTTCCTCGTATAATAAACATTTGGGACTCCTACCTCGATGTTCTTAGAGAGAATCCATACCAATATTATAAATGCGAAAGTGTGTCTGTCTGTCTGTTCTTCACGCTTAAAGCGATGAGACGATTTTGATGAACTGTATTTAGTATGGAGGTAGTAAGAGACCCCGGGAGGGACATAGGATACTTTTTGTCCCGGAAATCATCCCTGAAGTAAATTGAAGTTTGTATGGCGGAGCGATTGCCAGGTAAGCGCCTGATAAATAATGAAAAATAATGCAATTAAATTCTAACGCGATGAAAGAGTTCCAGGCGGAAGCAGTCGAGTGCAAAAAAAATAGTACGCTACTTAGTAGCGTACTATAAAATAGTACGCTACTAAGTGAAAAATATTCCAGAATCATAGAGGTAACACGATGCATTTTTATAATTTATGTGAAATACCGTAGAAGTAGATCGAAGGTAGTACCTATAGGGACAAACAGCTTTAATGACGACATCCATTGAAAGAGAACAATTATGAATTATCATGCGCTGAATAGATTTACGTGAACTGTTTCCAAGTGAATTGGGTCATTGGTCTTGCTGCAAACAGACGCAACGCACAGCCGACGTCAATATACAGGTGCGCTCGCATTGTTTAGTTATCCTCGATTACTTACTCCTTGACATGGATATAAGTGCGAATTGTTAGCGAATTTTCGGCCTCGCCTTACGTAACTGAAGCTGCGAAATTATATTTTACAGTAAAAGGAGACTGTCATACATAATTAATATTGGTCTATTGTTTTTGTCAAACAATTTACGAACATGTACGGAATGATTCTTTTCTTATTCATATTTGATATTATAATCACTAGTTTTAGAGTTCGGACACAACTCTAAGCTTAAATTCAGTCAAACGAACGCGAACGCAAGCATAACATAAGGTAGATTTTTGCTTGCGTATTTTGACCTTCCAGTTTTGTGCGAACATACCTTACTTTTTGCGACAGAGTCGAATTTAGATGGTCACAACTGGGTAAAATATAATTTACTTTTTATTGTATACCGGGTTTCCAGTATGGATAGATCAGATACACAGTGTTAGTCAGTAGTAAGAATTTATTTGACATTAGAGGTAGGTTAGAAGACATACAGTAGTTATTAGTTATTAGCCTTATGAGTAGGTATAACTAAGACCTCAGAGCTAAGCTAAACACTATGCAGATTATTGTTAATCGAATTATATAACAGGTATGACAACAAATCTCAAGCGTAAAGGCCGTTGAATTGAATCTCACAAACCATTTTACTAAAATTATTATACCTAGCGGTAAAAATTCATACTCGGAAAATATTTTGAATACTACATGTATATGAATTTCTTTTGCGTCGCACATAGCTAAAGCAGCAAATTTAATCGGTAATGAGTGAATTCACACACTGAGTGATTCGTACTGTTATACAAAGAGCGTGATCTAAGTATATTATTTGCCAAAAAATCCTTGAAGCTACAATATGTAAGAAAAGTTCTTGTATTTCTATACAAATCGTTACAAAAATACCCCTAAAGCGAACCGCGAAAGCAAAAGGTGACCAAAAAATATCGTTCTTTTATTTCACGCGAAGTCCGCTTTAGAAGTTTTTTAACGCATTGTATATAGAAAAGGCCCAAAACCTTTTCGTTATTTTAAACTATAAATTGAATAAATTAAATACATAATGTTTAATATATAAAAATGCATTTTTCTAATTTGGGCCAAATTTTCTGCCAGTGAGTACCTATATAATTTGCTTTAATTATGACACTGACATTTGTTGTATACCTACATTCTATATTGTACATAATACCTATTACCTATTCTACTTTAATACAAATCTGATAGTTTCTGTGACATACACACTGTCAAAAAATCGTATGTTTGTAATAATATAAACTCTTTTACATTAGCTTTAAAGTAGAATATCAATTTGTCAGTGTCAAACTAAAATGTAAGTACTGGGGCCGATTTTTGAGAGTCGAACGCTCGAATTTTCATTCGAGACCCGTCAAAAAACTATGACGTTTTGACAGATGTCGAGTGAAAAGTCGAGCGTTCGACACTCAAAAATCAGTCCACTGTACATCATTGTATATTCTCGCCTCTATATATATTATACACTTCAACTCGTTTATGGTGCGAGCGCGTGGTTGGACCGCTGCAAGTGATCTGATCACGTGTGCCTGTCTCTGGTCGGAGGATGCCAGGATGACGTGCCTATGGGGTTCCGGGGCATTTCGTTGCCAAAATAATGTGCTATAGTTAAAGTTAGTAAAGATGTTGATATTAAGTATATATATTAGTCTGTATGGGCCTTGTTGCTTAATGCAAATAAATGATAAAATTAAATAGGTAGCTAAATAAACATAAGTACTCGTATAAAACGTGTGCCTAACTAAACTGATGTATAATAGAGCATTGGATAACTTTTTCACTTCTCATGCTCTGAATGTGCAGTCTCTAATGCACAAATGATAAGCAAATATTTATTTATTCAATATACTTAACCCTTTCAGAACCGCTTCCAGAAAATTGTCTAATACACAAACACTTTTTGTATTAGACAATTTAACGTCAGTCAACTAGACATGCGCAAAATGTGTCACTAAAAAGAAAAGAGTGATATACTTCATTCCTTCACTGTGAAGTATATCACTCATTTAGTTCACTAGTTCAGTTCGTTCAGTAGCTCTACAGATCCATCTACGATATAGATTGGGTAAACATATCAGTCATTCATTCAATCATGTCGTCTATGACACTCTCGGAGCGAATGAGTAGGTAAAAGATATGAATCATGAACTGAACGAACTGAAGTATTGAAGTATATGAATCCGAACTGAACTAGTGAATGAAAGAGTTACTCGAGGTGAAGTACTCCATTTGAATCATTCATTCGTGAACTACTCATGTCTACAGTCAACAGTTCAGGTCTATACGCTAACGATTTTAAAATGGATTTGATAGGATTCGAGTGTCCAAAAAAGTCTTATTTGGCATTAATTTTAAATTTGCTCGTATTCAAATTGTAGATTAGAGTGTTTCCCTCAGTGTGTCACCACTCGTCTCGTCTGAAATGGGTGGCTTTCAACCCTTGGTTAACAATTTACTATTAAATACTAGCGTGGGTACAAGTTTCACTCGCCACCTGCTTGAACTCTACAGAAATTAGTTAAAACGCGTGAGTGTGCTACTTTCAAACAAAATACCTACTTGATCTCGTTTATCCAAAATAAATTAATCATCACTTGTGACGGCGCCAGAGCGACGGAGATGGCGTAAGTCATAACAATCGAACAGCAGGGGAGGCCGGGGCGTGTCGGCACCTCTACAAATGCCCCGCCAATAAAGTCGAATAAACAACCAGTTTTGTTTGTGTTTCATCTGAGGCTATCAATTACTTTAAATTTGCAAAAAAAAAATGTAGGTATTGAAATATAATAAACGGGTTACTCACGTCTTTAACGTCGAATATCGCTCGACATGTTTCGGACCAATACGTGGTCCTTAATCATGAGGTGTTATCGCGACGGCCTCGCGTCTCACACTGCGCGCGAGCGGGCGGCGCGCGCGGCCGATCGGCGGCCGCGGCGGTGGCGAGAATCCACCTTCATTTTCGTCACTATTATTCAATTTCGGGTTGCACACAACACTCACAATGTCACAAGATAAAGCCTCGTTTACACTTGCCACAGACGTAGTATTTAAAACAGTTCTCCAGCTGGGCGGTACTGACCATCCAGTATCCCGATTGAAATTCGAGTGGCGGCTAATTTCAATGGACTCCCTTACTTTTCGCGGCACAAAGAACTTTTCCCTCGCTAGCACGGTTACTTTGTCAAACCGAATACAGTGAATGCTCCGTAACTGCAGAACCTCGGATATCACGTTTTTTATACTACGTATGTGCTCAGAAACCCTAGTGGAAATGTTGCGGCCAGTTTCCCCTAAGTATATAGTTCTTGCTACAAGAGCACGGAATCATCGAGCAATATTCGACGTTAAAGACGTGAGTGACCCGTTTATTATTTCAATAAATAGTCCAGGGGCCGATTTTTGAGTGTCGAACGCTCGACTTTTCACTCGAGATCTGTCAAAAAACTATGATGTTTTGACAGATGTCACTCAAAAATCGGCCCCCAGTTAGCAAAAATGTTAGATAATATTTTAATCAACTCAATACATGTTTTTAATATACTCACCCTCACCGCCAAGAATGTCTGACGGCTGAATAAAACAAGGCCTTAATATTGTTTGTAAAATAAAATAATTACTCGGTGGTACGGAGCCATTTTTACTGAAACTACTCAAACCTGCTAGTTTTTTATTGTTGTGCGTAAACATTTTTCTAATTTAAACAACGTTGGCAATTTTTTGGATTCTGACAGGTTAAAATAATTGTTGTTAGGCAACTTTGCTCACGTCTCATGCAAATCTGTTTCCTAGCGAGATTATGCGTATTAAGTACCTACAGATAGCGGTTCAAATTATTTTTAACTAGACCAGTCAAAATGATGTCTGGGACATTTTTATCGCCTTGTCCGTGACACTAGTGTCATAGTTTAAATTAGCTGATTATGATCCCATATATTTTATATACATTTTATTCTTAAGGACTGTTTGAAGTAGGCATATTTCAGACTGAGTTATCATTAAGAAATTAAAACAATAACATTTTGAGACCTTCAATGCTTGTAAAGTAGGTGACACATTTTTTATATCGCCATCAGTGCGAGTATCGTTCACAATTGTCGGATGATAACTTTTGCCGCATGCCCTGGGTGTGCGTCAAGTCGTCAACTATCGAGTGATTGACGACGTGAAATCAACTTGGCTGGCTTACTTCTTTTATTACGTTTTTATAATAATAATTTTATATTCATTTTTAAGCGACCAGTAGATCAGGTGATATCAATGACGCAGGGCGGCAGGTATTTTAATTTTAGATTTTTGGGTTCCGTAGTCAAAATAGTCAAAACGAAACCCTTATAAATTTGTCATGCCCCTTGTCTTATGGTCTGTATTGTCTCTTACTGAAAGGTTTTTAAGAAAAAAACGAACGATATATTTGGAGATAATTGCTCCGAAAGTCAAAATATTAAATACTTTCAACGAAAAATGTTTGGAACCAGGGGGCCGATTTTTGAGTGTCGAACGCTCGACTTTTCACTCGACATCTGTCTACATCATAGTTTTTTGACAGATCTCGAGTGAAAGGGCGAGCGTTCGAAACTCAAAAATTGGCCCCCAGGTCCATCCATTTTTGAGGTTTTATGTAGACTAGTAGTGGTAATAGGTACGGAACCTTTCACTGATACGCACTTGGCCGGTTTTTTTTAGTACAGTACATTTCACATCAAAGTATGGCTTTGGTTGCTGAAAAATATCAGGTGCTTTGGATTTTATATTTATATATAATCCTGACGAGTTAAATATACTTATTTCCACTAACCACCAACAATCAACATAAGTAATATATTAATAATGTTACTAATGCAATCATACAATCAATACGTAGATAACAATTTGGTTTACAAAACATTACGCCACGATAACGTAGTTTTCGTATTTATGTGATGTTTAAAGCTTACCGAAGAATACCTACTTTTACTCCATCAAAACTGTTATATCATCGTTTATCTCGTCCAGAGTCAAGCTGTAAACAATAATCGTCTGATTGTGGCCCGATCCAATAATCAGACCGACGTTATTATTTATTTTCTTGTTAAAATTTCACCCAGGCTCATTTTATATAGTTTATTGTAAATCCACCTTTGTTGAGTCCTAAATAAAATAAAAGCGAAATAACATTTCAATGAACTTGGTAAGATTGCGCAGTCAGCGTAATGCACTAAGTTTATTGACACTATTGTAGCATATTGTCACATTGTTACGTAGGTACCAGGGGTTCGTATGTCGCTACGTGGAAGCAATGCGGGCCGTGTCGAAATCGTAATGTGTTCCCGGGACCGCGGACACGTAACCCGAAGGGCTCTTATTACATACAATTCGAGTGACTCCGAATGATCACTCTTCATAAAAGTCGTACTCATATATTTTTTGTTCAGAAATTTCTATTACTAACAACCGAAGTCATAACGGTTAGTTGTCATACATTTTTTGTTCATAATGTAACCAAGAACCAAGAACATATCTGAACTCATAATTTGGTTTTTCATAATAGTTTCCTTCATAAAGGGCATATTTCATAATATTGCTAGTAATAATGTCTATACCAAGAACATATCTGAACTCATAATTTTGTTTTTCATAATAGTTTCCTTCATAAAGGACATATTTCATAACTTTGCTAGTAATAATGTCATTACTAAGAAAGTATCAAAATTCCTAATTTTCTTTAACTTCTTCAACTAGAAAACTACTGAAAATGGAATTGAAAATTATTTCACAAATCAGCCTAAACCACAGAATAAGTAATAGTACTCCTAAACTAGCAAAGGAAGCAACAGTGACACAATGACACATACGAGTCCGAGTGTACGAGTGTTGGGTGGGTGTGCGAGTAAGGCGACTTCCTGACTTGTCGGCGCGGAGGCAGTACGATATGAGAAAAGTGTCAAATGTCAGTGTCAGCTGTCAGTTGACTCGGTACCATTTTTTACTGCGCGCCTACATTTAAATGAGTGCTTCCTGACTGGCGCGGGATGCGCGGAAGCGGGACGATGCGAAGGCAGTACTGGTCCGCTTCTGCGCATGATATTACTACTGCGCAAATGTAATACTGACAGTATTCCGTCAAGTGGGAATCTTTGCGACGTCAGTATGTTTACGACAAAGAAGAAAATGTCATATATCGATCCCGCCCCGCCAAGTCAGGAAGTCGCCTACTCTCAGTAGCTCGATTCCACTAACACCTCAGATTCGGTTGAAGCCGTTGAACCAATCTCACTGAAGCACAAACACTTAGAGTATTCCAGTGTTTAAGCCGCCCGCGTGGTCGTGTCGTAGGTTTCCCTGGATTTTCTCCAGGCCACTCTCTAACCGCGCACTCCTATAGCTTTATTGGGCTCGGCCGAAGCGGCTTTTTTATTGGCCTTTAAAAAAACATACAAGTAGGGTAACATAATATAAGCCTTTTATTATAATTTTTAATGTATTGTATACTTATGTCTGAATAAAAGGGTAACATGGTATAAACTATAAAGAATGGATAGTCTAAAAGCATGGGAAATATTATATCAAACTAAGCAAGAATAAAATTCACGTCCATTAGATGTTCTTTGTGAGCGTTCTCTAAATATGTATATATGTAAAAGTGAAATTACTGCGATACTGCAAGGTGGTTATTAAGGCACCTTAACTTAATGCTGTACTTTGGACATGCCAGTGATGATAATTCGTTGTGAAAGAGCACGCCGAGATGTTTTGCACTGTTGCATTATTATATTATTTATGACGTCGTGATTAAGGCCTTAATAAATCGCTTTTAACGAAAAAAACTCGTTATTAAAGTGAGTGGAATGCTGACGTAAGCTAAAAAGTATCAAGCGTGAGATCTTTATGCTGCAGAAAAAAATATCCGCGCAACGCGCAAAGGCCCCCGGATTTTTAGGGTTCCGTACCCGAAGGGTCAGAACGGAACCCTATTGGTGACGCCCAGATGTCCGTCCGTCGTCTGTCACACAGGTTTTACAGCCAAACGGTTGGAGCTACAGGATTCAAATTTACACAGTATAAGCATCTGTTGGCCCGAAGCCATACAAATAGTCAAAACTTATTTTTAAATGTTTTTAAGGGGGGCTCCCCATACAGCTGAAGGGGGGCGCGAAAGTTATTTTTTATTCTACCCTATCGTGTGGGGTATCGTTGTTTAGAGCTCATTAAGTAGATACTTAATTTAAAAAAAAAATTGGAAAACAAAGGAATGAGAAGCCACCAAAATCAGCTTTTTTTACGAAATTTTGTTCCGAGGAATTTTTTAACTTCCCAAATACCTATAAACTTAAAATTTGGTAATAATGTTTGTTATTACGTATATTTTACCAACAAATACTAATATATTGATAAAGTAGATTTTTTCTTTGATATTTCCTTATTTTTCCTATAAAAACCAAATTAACTTTGCGGTCGGTTCGGAACCCTAAATGTGCGAAGTCCGACTCGCACTTGGCCGGTTTTTTTAAATTTTATGTTATTACTGTAGGTGTTCAATAATTAGGGTTAGTAATGGAAGGAACGCAATTTCTATATATAACCCATTCTGCGAGTTTACGGATAGGAACAGCTATACAAATATGCCACATCGCTGTCAATGCGGCACGATTGTAGACAGGCTGGGCCATCACGGTCTCTCTTGCGGCAGGAGTGCTGGGCCCGCGCCACTCCAGCTTAAGGCGCAGGGTATATAGGGCAAGGCCTTCCCCATACAAACTTTGTGCACGTTTTATTCGTCGGTTTTGGCACTAACAAATATAATATTTTTTTTGGTGGTAAATATTAGATATGCGAAGATGGTGTACGCCGTACGATTAAAAAAACCGCAAATCGATGTACAGTTTAGCCGTTTGGCACACGCATACTAGAGTCAAAACAAAACTTTTGACCCGCAGTTCCTAAAAAAATTTCCCTTAGGGGGGGAGAGCCGAGACATTCTTTTTTTTGTATAAAAAAAACAATTTTTTTTTTCAGAAACGTATCGTGTGTAGTATCATATGAAAGAGCTTTTTGAGGCGATTCTGAAAATATACCACATCATTACATTTCAGCTATTTTTTTTAATTAAATCAAAAATAATTTTCGAAACGTACCAAGTTTGAGGTCCTCCAGACACGATACGGCTGATTTTTATTTTGTACAATATACCACAAATGATACTTAATATCCTCATATCTAACCTCAAAAAAGCAATTTCGAAATGATTTTCGGTAAGTATTTTTTTAAAATTTTTGAATATTACTAAGTGACACGGTTCTACTTTAATACTTTTTTATTTCCGCTCCTCTTAAACGATATAATCCGGACACTCTTTTGCCGTCCCATCTCTCAGGCAGGCACCAAAAACAGTGCTGGCTCTGCCGCAACTTTGATTGAGAGACTTGACAGTGGGGCTCAAATATCCCACCGCATTTGGGATCGAAACGTTAGGACTTTTGGGCCCAAGTGCGCGTCGATTTTACAAGGATATGTCGGCGTGCCTAATAGATACATGAAGTGACTAGAGGGCTGGGCAATATTTTGCTCAGCGAATAAGCATTGCAGCGTGACAATGCAGCCAGCCTTCAGGGCACACACTGTCCATTCTGATACGGTATTTTTAAGTCCTATTTAAAGATTTTTCTTTATTCAAAATATAGGACCGAGGGCATTGTTATTCAATTCCAAACGTATTACTTACTCGTAGACGATCAGTCCACGGGATTTTAACAGGAGTTGCCTAGTTTTTACCGTTTGTGAAAACGATTGATCACAACTACGAACATACCTTACCTTCCAAGCAAACACTTGAGGTAAAAAGTAAACTGCCAGAATTCCGCGAATTTGTCTGTGTAGGGTCGTCAGATTTATCTAACTACCTCTGCTGAACAAAGAATGGTTTGGAAAAATATAAACAAGTGTCTACTTACAACGAATTCCTACGGCTAATATCAATTCAATGGATGTAAACAAAGCAATCAGTGTCGCGTCTCACATGTCTCTAATAATTTACCACCATGGCGAATTGAATTGATATGAGATGGTTCATAAGTTCATAACGCATGTCTCAGTATCATGACTGGTATGTAACTAGGTAGATTTCTAACCGACTTCAAAAAAAGGAGGAGGTTCTCAATTCGGTTGTATGTTCTTTTTTTATTTGATTTTTTAACGTTTGTTACCTCAGAACTCTGTCATTGACCGATTTGGAAAACTCTTTCTCTCTTTGAAAGTTGGTCCCATTGTTACCAGAATCCGGTTTTGATTATGGGATCCATGAGGATTTGAGGGAACTCCTCTAATATTCAAGGGAAACGTACTTATACCTAGCGATTTTAGTATTTTCGGTAAAAAATCGAGCATTTGCGTTCAGAAAGTAGCATTTGGTGAACGGGAACTGATGAAGAAGACGACTGATGGTCATCCAAAACTACTAGGTAATGTTTCATGGGAGGCACTAAAGATATTTCAATCAAGATACCTACTGAAGCGACTCTATGACGAAGGCAATTTAATGGTTTTCATGTAATGTTACCATAAATCTAATCTGGTAATTGAAGCCGGAACTCCGTACTCCGTACTAAAACATTGTAGGTTAGCCGTGTTTGAGGTCATTGGGATCGTTATGAGATGCACTCAGGTAATGATTCACTCAAAAGTGTCAAATAAATAATAAATTTAATAAAAAAATAAAACCGACCTAAAACACTAGTGTTTTTTTGACTTTAGTATTTTTTTGAGGTCGGTTTTATTTTTTATTTATTTCTTTATTTACAATAAATAGGAGATCTAAATTCTTGTGTACCTACGATACGCCACAGAATAAGTAATAGTACAGAAGCATCACTGTTAACAAATCCCCGCGAGGCAAGCCAAACGTGCCTACGCTTGGCCATCTCCTTCTATCGCACGCGCATCACTCACTACATCACTTTCTATCGCATTGAAAGTCACCCTAATTTGAGCGGCGCGATGACGTCACGCGAGTGAGTCGCCGCTGGCTACGCTGTGACATCTGAATCCCGAAATTGGAAGATTTAAAGCTAAAGTCCTCTACTCGGTTGTATAAAGAGATAATGAGCCTTTGTGTTTTTTTAGGGTTCCGTAGCCAGAATGGCTAAAACGGAACCGTCATAGTTTTGTCATGCCTGTCTGTCCGTATGTCACAGCCGATATACTCGGAGACTATAAGTACTACAATCATAAAATTTGGTAGGAAGATGTATTCTATAAACAGCTACATAAAAGTAATGTGAGATTAGGAAAAAAAAATTTAGGGGGGCACCCCATACATGTAACCGGGGGATGAAAAATTTTTTTTCATTGCAAGTAGTTGTGGGGGGTATTTTTGGATAGGCCTTTAAAAATAATATAGAGGTTGCTTCAAAAGTTTTCCATTTAAAAATCTGTACCTCTATAAGTAAATATAAATTAACATAAAATTCTTGTATTAATAAATAACAATTCATATTATAACGTTAGCATGTATAAAGGTTTTAATATCAATAAAGATTATTACACACTTTTACTGCAAAACGTGCCTGATACAATTTGATTTTAATGCTAAAATAAAACAAAAATAAGAAAAAGTGAGCACATTTGGTATTGACTTTATAAGGTGATCATAAAATAAATAGCTGATTAAGTGTTTAAATGTGAAGTTTATAAGTATGTCCAATTGATGGACTGAGTTATCAAATTGGCATTAATCTACTACTTAGTGTATATGTTGCAGGCAAATTATCAAAACTGAGATTAAATCCCTAAGGAATATACGATTCATTCACGCAGGACGTTAAGGCAGTAGTCCCACCGCCTTAGTAATTCTACTCGCTTGTGCGAGTAGACGAGTAGAAGTACTATGAGATTACCTACTCGCTGCTCGACTCTCGAGTGCTCGCCGGCGGCGGGACTAGTGCCTAAAATGGCTATGAGTACCTACTCCATATCATCATTTATCTAGAAAAAGCTAGAGATTTGATCAAATCCCTGGGTCAGTGTAGTACCTTAACGAAAGCATTTTTCAACTCACTGACGTGGCTATTTTGTCAAATCACTAAATTAGTCCAGTCAAATGACAAATCGTGTTGACCTAAAATCGATACATTATTTATCTGAACCGATTCCTATCTGAGGGATTTACTCAATTTACTGATAGAAAGTTATGAAATGGTGTGGCCATTGTAATTTTGATTTAATCCAATCTCAGCTTTCTTAATTTCCCTGGGACATTGTATATACCTGCTGTATCTGATAAGCATTAGACATCAACGCTGACAACCCAAGTCCATTCTCGGGCATAACATGAAAAAGAAGAATTTTCCGCCGCGACTGGCCGCGAGTGCATCTACTGGCTGTCCACTTGCTAGTTGCTGGCCCAGTAAAAAGTCGAGCGTTCGACACTCAAAAATCGGCTCCCAGGAACTAGATCTGCTCCTGCAAGCTATAACTATGTCATAATCAAGTTCTCAAATGCACAGAGATCGGGGGCCAGTGAAGGTACGGTGGGAGTACTCGATGTAGACTCCGCCGTATTAAAAGTTCTGCCATCTCCGTCATAGACTTCTCAATTGCCTCCATTATTTCAATATTGTTGCAATAAAGTGATAGTACCTAGTAAAAGGTTAGAAGTAAATGTCACTTAAGGAGAGGTATCCCCAACGCAAATGTCCCGCTCTAACACGCGTGAGTTTACAATTAACCATCCCGCTCTCTACGCAAGCTCTGCGCGCAGTTTTGTAAATATTTAGCTATAGTCATTAAGCCAATCATTTTATCAAAGCAAACCCTGCGAATTTGTCTATAACTGTTTACGATCTTTAATTGAGTACAAAAATTAAATGTTAAATATCAGTAATATAGCCGTAGTATTGAAAATACATTCCAAAAAGGGGTAACTTCGCCATTTTTTTCTATCGAGTGATATTCATCAGGTCATGTAACTGACTGCGATTTTGACTAGACAAGATCCTTATGTAACACATATATTTTTTTTAAATTTTAATACACTATATTCTATGTCTCAGACGGTTTTTAAAAACTCAAAAGTGGTAATACACGGCCTTAAGGAATTTGCGAGATAACTGCCGGTAAGTACTAATTACCAAGTAAACATTAAATTAGTTGTGAAATTGAGTCCAAATATTTACTTTCGAATAAAATAAAAATATAACTTTAAATTATGTATGTGTGGTAGACCTACCCTCCAATTCCTGTAAAGGTACCCCACATAGGTAAGTAGTAATCTAAATAAATAATGCACTATATTCATTTGACTAAACAGTATCAAATGTGGTCGACTGAACCGATCGTGTATGTTTTCGGGTAACTTAGTACGGGTATACTATGAAACGGTATACGCTCTTATATTACGATAATATTTTAGTGTTTACCATTGATGCATTGTTCTGTAATAATTTTACGTCAATTATGTCAGAAGGCAGCTGTTTGCTGATACGGTGGCTTGGCTCCGAATCTGCGTATTTTGTGTGAATGGCTCTGGGGTCAACGGCCTGTTTAGAGCGGAGCGAGTTACGCAGCGCCGGTCGATAAAGGAATTGCGTAAGCGCTTAATAGTCCTCAGGTGCAAAGTTAAAGGACTGCTGGCTCACTAAAGTCTCACAACAACATTTAAAAATAATTAGAAAATTTCGTTTTAGTACGAAATATACGCAAAGAAAATATAAAATGCGCAAAAATTACGCTGAAGCGATTCATCTGGTTTTCTGGATTGGTGAGTTGCGATGATTTTCCTATGTCTTGGGATTTCAACCGCTATCACTGTCACGTGTTAAGTTAATAGGTTTACCAACGTATATAAAATTAGGTTAATTTTTAGGGTTCCGTACCCGAAGGGTCAAAACGGAACCGACGCCCAGACGTCCGTCCGTCGTCTGTCAAACAGGTTTTACAGCCAGGCTTCAAATTTACACAGTATAAGCATCTTGTTGGCCCGAAGCTATACAAATAGTCAAAACTTATTTTTAAATGTTTTTAAGGGCTCCCATTCAACTAAAGGGGGGCGCGAAAAAAAAAACAAAAACAAAAAAACAAAACAAATTATTTATTTACCAAAAACACTTCAATTTTTTTTATCCTACCCTATCGAGTGGGGTACCTATCGTTGTTTGGAGCTCATTGAGTAGATACTTACTATATTTTTAATTTAAAAAAAAATTTGAAAACAAAGGAATAAGTAGCCGCCAAATTCAGCCTTTTTTACAAAATTTTGTTCCGAAGGATTTTTTAACTTCCCAAATACCTATAAACTTAAAATTTGGTAATAATGTTTGTTATTACATATATTTTACCAACAAATACTAATATATTGATAAATTAGATTTTTTCTTTGAAATTTCCTTATTTTTCCTATAAAAACCAACTTAACTTTGCGGTCGGTTCGGAACCCTAAATGTGCGAAGTCCGACTTGCACTTGGCCGGTTTTTTCAAACTTGGTCTATCTCTTTTCATGCCACCAGCAGCACCAGCTAAGCCAGGGTCATCTTTATATTTATTTATCTATGTGGTACGTATACTCCCTCTAATGTTCAAAATAATTAGTTCAATTTTAATGTCGAGATGTCCATCGATCCGTTAGATTCTCTCTTCAGCCATGGGCTAGATTTTTTTATTTCACTTTCTTCCTTACTTCACTTTACTTGTTGGATTATTCATTGATCATTTAGATAATGCGCGATTGCCATCAATTTGTTTAATTTTATGTATTACATTTTCCGCTTTTCCACTCGGTGGTGAGTGCAATCTTTAATCCATACAATATTTTGATTTTTCGAACATAAACTCATGCCTGTAGGTATTCCCAAATTCCTTCCTGTGTCACTTTTAGCAATTGGGTATTTTCCACATGTTGAAATGTATCATAATACGTAATACATATAGTAAACCATCAAAATATGAAAATAAATTGATAATTTACACCGTATATGAAAATCATAAAAAGATATGAAATAATATGTTTGTTTTTTTATCGCCTACGAATAAATAAATTAAAATATAAAATAAATAAATAAATAAATATTTGTCGACAATCTTACACGAATCAATCTAGTCCCAAACTAAGCAAAGCTACGATACTAAGCGACGATATACATACTTATATAGATAAATAGATACTTAAATACATAGAAAACATCCAAGACCCAGGAACAAATATCCGTGCTCATCACACAAATAAATGCCCTGACCGGGAATCAAACCCGGGACCTCCAGCTTCGTAGGCAGGGTCACTTCCAACTAGGCTAAAGCGGTCTTCATGACCAATGAAGATCCTTAATGCTTATAATAACATAATTAATTGTATGACCACTATTTACCTAAGATAAATATTTCATGACTAAAACAGCGATTTACTAATTTTCCCATACAACGGCTGGTCGAATATGAAAAGGCCTTTGACCATGTCCCCCGTGACCTTATTTGGGAAGCTCTTAGAAGCCAGCTGGTGCCGGAAAGTTACATCTCGCTAATAAAAGACATGTACACAGATGTAAAGACACAAGTTGTGAGCCCAGCAGGTAGAAGTGATAGTTTTTCCATAACAACCGGTGTTCACCAGGGCTCTACGCTCAGCCCTTTACTTTTTAATGTAACAATGGACTTCCTCACGAAAAACTGCCAAAGAACTTTACCGTGGAACATTCTTTATGCGGACGATGTTGCACTCATCTCGGAGGATATAGTCGACCTCCAGCACACATTCAACACCTGGATAGATGCACTTGAAAATAATGGTCTCAAGATCAGCAGAAAGAAAACTGAGCATATGTCGTGTGTGTTTTATGGCATATCGGACAACAATAACTTTGAGATCTACATCGGCGCAACAAGAATTCCTACTGTGAACCAGTTTAAATACTTGGGATCCCTAATCAGCAACGATGGCAAGATAGATAAAGATGTCACACATAGGACCACAGTAGGATGGCATAAATGGAGAGAACTGACCGGCGTAATGTGCGACAGGAAAATGCCTATAAAAGTTAAAGGGAAGATCTATAAAAGTGCAATAAGACCCGCTCTTTTATACGGCTCGGAATGCTGGGCAACAAATAAACAACACGTGAACAAATTGCATGTTACAGAAATGCGCATGTTGCGTTGGTCGGGAGATGTCACACTATTGGATAAAATCCGAAACAATTATATAAGAGGTAGTTTCAAAGTTGCTCCAATATCTGAGAAACTAAAAGAAAATCGTCTCCGGTGGTACGGGCATATTTTACGACGCCCAGAAGATCATATGGTCAAGTTAGCCCTCAACATGCCGACACAAAAACGAGGACGTGGAAGACCGCCGGCCACTTGGCTGACGACAGTCGAAAAAGACTTGAAAGAAGCTAATATAGACGCTGGAATAGCCAAAAATCGTGTACTTTGGAGGAAAAGGACAAGAAAGGCCGACCCCAAGTAAATGGGAAAATGGTCAAGGGAGAAGAAGAAGAAGAAGAACGGCTGGTCAAATATATTATGTGACGTCATAATGTTAATTTGTAGGAACCGTTTCGAGGTCCGCTAGCGGCGAGCTAGGTTTGTCCCAAATTTTTGACATTTGTTGTGCTCTTATTGTATTTTATGTCACACCTGGCCATAAAGCGGCAATTAACGCGCACGCTCCGCGCGCGGGAATTCCCACTTCCTGGCCAGGGGGTGACATAAAATTTTGTACTTAACACGGGCGGTAATAAATAAAGCCTCAGATCGCATATTTATCGCCCTTGCCTTCGGCTCAGGCGTCAAATACCTGCGATCTGAGACATTCTTTGTTTTACCGCCCTTGTTAAGTAATGTACTATTTCTGTGCTCTAGACTTTTTATCCTGCCTAAAACTGGTTCGATTGTTACCATAAAACAATTATAGTCCTCGCAAGATAATATAATATTTTGTATACATTAACTAATTCGAACGCGTTTGCGTTTTGGCTCAAAATGTATGAAAGTGGCATGAAAATGTGAACAGCGCCTCTGGTGGTCACTAGTGGAAACTAAAACAGCGAGTATAACATTTGTTGCTAACCGAAGAACGCGCGTATTTCAAACTCTGTGAGAGCGTTTTCATACATTTTGAGACAAAACGCAAACGCGTTCGAATTAGTTAATGTTTCGAAAAAACTTATACTAGAGCTACAGGATACATTCTCATAGTTTAATTTTGGTTTCTTGGGTTGTTATTTTATTCGGAGATTTTATTTGTTATTTTATTCATGATCATAAAATAAATGGCTGGATAACAGGTGTTTAAATGTGATGTTTGTTTATTGAAATATCTTTTTTTTTTATTATACATTCTGAATCAGGAGTGAATATATAAGAAGAATTGGTGTTTATATAGTTAATATGACACATAAGTTCAACGATACTAACTAAATGTACTAATTCTAACACAAAAGCTGACGTCACCGCAAATTGATGCGTACTACATACTCTTAGGTTAACCGATAACCTCTTTATGTAAGCCAATCTACTGCGTTGCCAAAATTGACGGATAATGCCGGCGTATCGATAGCAAACATGGATAACCAATACCAACTAGGTACCTACTTACTAGTAGTTACTTATTTTGAAATGCGTAATATGTGTATGCAAATAGTGATACTTCATTTATAGCGGACCCCAGATATCCTTCAGGAAGCAACTGTACTGGGATAACGCTAGGAGGATGATAATTTATAAACACATGCCATCAAACACACAAATTTAAAACGAGAGCCAAGTTTAATATTAAGAACGCCATTGTTCAATTCGCCGACAAAATATTGGAGATCTATATAGGTGCCTAGTTCTGTGTTTATTATATGTATAGATAGCCTATAAGTGAAAACCAGCAGTCGGCGAAGTCAACAAATCAAATCAAAACATTTATGCTGCAAATAGGCCTCAAAGGCACTTTTAACTACTTACAGAATAAAGTTCATTTTATTCATTTATTTTAAAGAGTACTTGTTTCCTCGCCGGATGTTATAATTTAAATGTATGAAACTTTGTCAAGTGACTCAAAAAAAAACTTTAAAGTGAGTATCACGGAATTGTCTTTAATGACGCAATGCGAATTCCGTCTAGCAACCAAGTAGGTACATAAATCGATGCACAAAAACCAACCCGTTGAAGGTGCCCTCGAGATATTTTTAACGGTGACCCGTTAGATAATTTTTCGATAAAACAAAATCTTGTTGGTGCAAATGCATATAGTATCGTGCAGATCGAAAAATAAAGTAGAGCAGATAAAAAAAAAATACATAGGTAAATTACTTTCTTTCATCTCGCGCTTTGTAAGGAAATAAGCGACAGTTTTCGTGTCTACAGTTTACAATTATCTCAGTTGACAGATGTCACCTTATTTCAGCGACAAACGTTGTATGAAATGTATTGTTTCGCAGAATTTTCATCTCATAGAATTCCGTTAACTTTTTAGGTTAATATTGTGTAAGACCCTATTAAATATACCTGAAAAGTAGCTTAGGTAAAACTTGTGACCATTTGGAAAAAATCTATGAAAACGAAAATTCTCTGAAACATAATAACTTTCGAATATATTATATTCGATGTAACATTTGTCTGCAAAACATGAATAAACCCCGTTGACAACTTGCTCGGATGTCAGTTATCCGAGACCACAAATGTTGCAACCTGTGTCGAAACGTCTGAAATATATGTAGTCATGTAGATCGATGTAAGTCGAAATATGTAGTTTTTGGTTCTAAGCATCAAATCCGTAACTCTTACTCCGTACTCTAAATCCGTTAATCCGTACTCTTCATGCCCTTACTACCGGTAAAATATTTGTCATGAATGAACCAATAGAGCACCAATAGAGAACCAGTAGAAGCAAATAACCTCGGCTTTCTCATGGACGGGAATCTGCACTTTGAGAGCCACATACTTAGTGTTGTGAGCATGTTGAGCTTTGTGAATCGCTGATATTATCTAGACTTAACTATTGTGACGTCGTCTATGGCGGATGTATTGTTGGTCGTTCTAAAAGGCTCATACAACGAGTGCAAGCATGCGCTCGTTTCTGCTTCCGAGTCCCTCCCGGGTCCCACATCACTCCGACGCCTGTACCTCGCCACTCTTATGTTTGGGGTGGTACACCATTGAGTCCCCATCGTACCTTTTTAAGAAAATCCAATGGTCAAACAGTGCGCGCACCTGCTGCCGCTGCGCCTGCTTTTTTTTTGAACCTTCAAGGCATTGGCTATCGTGCCTATGCACAGGACCGCAGCTTTCCGAGGCAGTTTCAGGTTTGCGGCGTCTAAGTGCTGGTATGACCTCCCTCCTCCTATCCAGGGGGCGCCTAGCAAGTATTCCTTTAAGCGTAAGCTTAAAGGTTATTTGTTGACGCTCCAAAAATCCCAATCCTAAACCAGCACAGCAGCAGAAAATATACCAACCTATTTAATTTTTAGTTCTTTTGTTTTTTTAAGCAAGTAGTAATTGTATTTTATCTTATTTATGTATTTTTTTAAATTAATCTATTGCAATTAATTTTATTTTATTTCCTGCTATTATATACATTGTATGCCGGTCCGTGAGTCACCGACGGTACTGGCTGAAAATCAGCGCTGTAAGTGTCTAACACCTCAGCATAATGCTGAGCCAGTGTCCGTTTCACTGCCGGCGGGGACACACGTGTGCAATCTTTTTTTTATTGTGTATTGTTGAAGATAAATAACAATTAAAAAACACGTTTGCCACTTGAAATATTGTCTTTAATAATATTACCCCGTGTTACCCTAAGACATGAGAATGACAAAATGAAAAAATATATGACAATTTTGAATATGTAAAAAAGAACAAGTCAAATTTAAATAAAAATTAAAAAAGGAAATATATAAAAAAAGGTTAGTTGGCCGGTCGGCAACATGGCCCCAAGCGGTGTGGAACACCAATTAACAATTTAGTCGCACTAGCTTGCGGACCGGCCTACGCAGCACACCCCCTTTAGTCGCTACATTCACCACGCGGACAATATTATCCCTACCGGGGAATACTTCCGTGACTCGTCCAATTGGCCAGCAGTTTCTTGGTAGATTGCCGTCCGCGACCAGCACCAGATCACCCGATTTAAGCTCTTCAGGAGGTGAGACTGTTTTCCGCGGTATTAAGAGCGGCAAGTATTCTTTAATCCACCGTTGCCAAAAATGTTCTGCGAGTCTTTGAGCCTTTCGCCAGTCTGCGCGTCGTGAAAGATCAGCTTCATCAAATTCTCTAAGGTTCTGGTCATGGCTTGAGGTGCCAATCAGAAAGTTGAAGGGAGTCAGTGCTTGTTGGCTGTCCTCGCTCACGGACACATGGGTAAGTGGCCGGGAATTAACAATAGCTTCTACTTCTGCTAGCAATGTGTTCAGGACCTCAACCCTCGGTGATCGATCTGTTAAAGTGATCTTGAGTGCAGTTTTTACGCTGCGTATCAGACGTTCCCAGCAGCCACCCATAAAAGGAGCCGATGGTGGGATAAACTTCCACGTTATTCCTCTATTTGTCGAGAAGTCGTACAGCTCGTGTAGAATATTCGAAGCGCCAACAAAAGCCGTTCCGTTGTCAGAGTAGATGCACGTGGGGCAGCCACGTCGCGCTATGAATCGTCGTAGGGCCAACAAGGCAGAGTCTGTGGATAGCGATTCAACTACTTCGATATGGATAGCTCTGACAGTCAGGCAGGTGAATAGTGCTACCCAGTGCTTCATGGATCGCCGTCCTGATGTGACATTTAACGGGCCAAAATAATCCAAACCGACGAAAGAGAAGGGACGAACGTGATGCGCCATCCTGGCTTCAGGCAAGTCTCCGATCGGTGGTATCTGTGGCTTAGCCTTCATGTTCCGACAGAGTTGACAGTGTTTCGCCACACTTCGCACAGATGGTCTCACCCCGAGGATATAGAAACGTTGTCGTAATTCGTTCACCACAAGTTCGTTGTTGCCGTGGGCAAATTTGACGTGATAAGAGCCAATAAGTAGGCGAGTGAGCGGGTGTTTTCCATCCAAAACAGCTGGTCGTGGATCAATGGCAGTGGATGCTCCCGTGCGGCCGGATAACCGTAATAGCCTATCATCTCCTATTATCAACGACAAGTTTTTAAGCCTACTCTCTTTAGAAACGGGGCGTGCAGCGTCAATCGCAATATATTCATCTCCGAAAGAATCTACTTGTATACGCAGAAAAGCATGACGTTCTGCCGAAGAGATAAAAGTGACATCTAAAGCTGCTAAACCACGTTGCGGTAATTTTGAGTTTTGAGGCTGATGGCGAAATTTCGAGGCAGCCTGGTGCGCTCGCGCGGTAGCACGAATAAACCGTAGCCACACACTAAAGTGGTTATAGTCCGCAATCACAGGTGATGGTAATTCCCGTGATTGGGTTACTGTCAAACCCACCAATTCTTTGTTGGTTTTATATTCCTCAGACGTTGGTGCGTTGACAGTTGTTGGTTCACAGGGCCATTCGGCTGGTGGTTGTTTCAAGAATGGTGGCCCGGTAAACCATCGAGAGTTTATGGTAAATTCATCTTTGAATCTAGTGGCGTCGTCCGCGATATTCAAAGATGAAGGTACGTACTTCCAATCGGAAACATTAGTGATATCGGAAATTTCACAAACCCTATGAGCGACAAAGGATTTAAAAGTGCTTGGGTCAGAATGTAGCCATTTGAGGACCGTTTGAGAATCTGACCAGAGAAAGATCCTTTCTGGCTTTCGTTTGTGAGATTCTACGATAAATACGGATAGGCGAGCAGCAATCAAAGCTGCCTGAAGCTCCAGCCTTGGTATAGTCGTAGGCTTCAAGGGAGCAACGCGCGCTTTACCACTGATCAATGAGACATGTATGTTTCCGTTTGGACACATAAAGCGCCAGTAAGCAACGCAACTGTACGCTTGCTCGCTCGCGTCTGCGAAAATATGTAGTTGAACTGAACTTATAGGATCGTTTATAGTGACATAACAACGAGGTACACAATTGTTCAAAATTTTGAGTACGCTGGTGAACCAGTCTCTCCACTTTTCAGAGAATTGTTTGGGTAATGTTTCATCCCAAGATGTAGCTAGTTTCCAGGTCTTTTGAAATAGAACACGACCTTTTATGATCACAGGAGTAAGCAGGCCTAAAGGATCATAAATTTTCATGAGGTTTGAAAGGACAACACGCTTAGTTAACTTCGCTGGTATTTTGTCAAATTCAATATGCGGAAAAGACAATGTGTCGTTAACGGTGTTCCATGAAACTCCTAGGACGCGTGTTGATGGTCGCGAGTCTGAACCTACATTTATTGTTGTGGCACCAACAGCGCAAAGATCGGGAGGTAGCATGGTGAGAGCCTTCGCGGAATTCGATACCCAGGACCTCATTTCAAATTTGGCTGCAGCTAAAACTGAGACAATATCTGAGGCTAAAAGTGCGGCTTCTTCTTCATTGTCACAGCTACCCAAGTAATCGTCCATGTACGTGTCACGTATAATAGCTGTTGCGGCTTTTGGGTCTGATCTCTGATGTTCGGTGGCGATTTTATTTTTGAGGTACAAGGCCGTAAACGGACTACATACGGCACCGAACATCATAGACGACATGCGGTATTCCTGGATAGGTTGTGTAGGGTTGTCGCGCCATAAAAAACGCTGGGCGTCACGATCTTCTGGTCGGATTTTAACCTGAGGAAACATTTCCCGTATGTCAGCCGAAAGAGCTACACGGCCTTCTCTGAATCTCATTAAAATAGCTAACAAGGATTGTAGAAGGTCGGGCCCTGGCAGTAAAAGGGAATTTAGGCTTACACCTTCGCATTTAGCGGCGCAATCACAAACAATTCTAAGTTTCTTTTTTGTGGATGAACTACTCCGAAATGCGGTAAGTACCATAATAAACCAGTAGGGCTGGCAGTGCACAATTCTGCATAACCCTTATCAAGCATGGCGTGAATATTTTGTTTATATTTACTGGCGTAGTCAGAGTCTTTAGTCATTTTTAATTCTAGAGTTCTAAAACGGCGTAATGCGAGTGGGCGGCTGTCGGGGACCCGTTCGATATTGTCGCGCCACAGCAGCCCTGTCTGGAATCGTCCAGATGATAGACGCGTAGTAGTTTCCTCTAATAATTTTAAAGCTCTTCTGTCTTCAACAGAGCGGCAATCCCTTTTTTCTATACCTATAGAATCTAAATTATAATAGTCTTTGATAAGGGTATCTAAAGTACGACTATCCCCTAGCCTATCTTCTTCGCAATCCATGATAGCATGGTTCACGAAGTCGACAGGTTTGGGCGTGGTTGAAGTAGAGCCGTATAGAACCCAACAATGTTGAAGATAAATAACAATTAAAAAACACGTTTGCCACTTGAAATATTGTCTTTAATAATATTACCCCGTGTTACCCTAAGACATGAGAATGACAAAATGAAAAAATATATGACAATTTTGAATATGTAAAAAAGAACAAGTCAAATTTAAATAAAAATTAAAAAAGGAAATATATAAAAAAAGGTTAGTTGGCCGGTCGGCAACAGTGTATGTTTTTCTTCTTTTGTTTTATTTTTTGTAATATTGTGTGTCTTCTGTGACAATGAATAAATATTTCTATCTATCTATCTATCTAAATGTGGGTAATGTCCACTATAATGAGAATGATAGAAGAACCTTTGTATTAACATTATATTTACACTTTTTACACGATATTATAATTACAATTCACAAATAATAGTCGGAGCCATAAACCTTGTCTGGCATCACAGCAAGAAGAGAAACAAAAGCAGTACGCATGCGCGATAACATAATGTTACACGGTACACTGAGCGAAAAAAATACTACCTAATTATTAGTAAGTTTTAGTGAATCCCAAGACAAGGAGATTATATACTAACGGTTACAAAACAGTTTGGTATTAGTAAATAACTACTATTATCAAAAACTGGTTTGTAACCGTTAGTATAAAATCTCCTTGTCCTGGGATTCACTAAAACTTACTAATAATTAGTAATTTTTTTAGCTCAGTGTATAATCAATATTAGCATATTTACAAAAAAGTTTGTCGCCACATATACTGTGATAATAGATACTGTGTTAGACGTATTAAATGATAATATTTTAAATTCATACAATTCACATATTCAGTTGTTCTATCTTCTTAAAGTGCATTATCTCATCATCATCATCATCATATCAGCCGCAAGACGACCACTGCTGGCATAGTGCATTATCTGATTTTGGTTAATTTAGTTTGTGTATTGCGCAATAGAAATCTTAATTTGGTTATTGATCTGGATCTCTTATTGCGCCAGATCCTCTTTGGAAAATTACTGATAATAAGTAACTATCATAATGTAATACTAATTACTGATTGTAAGAAGGGCATTGCTCTAAGCACACTTGAGATAATTCCAAGGATGTTTTGGTAGTTTTGCATAACATGCGCTATTCATCTATGCAATTAATAGTTCATTGATTAATTAGCTCAGCAGTTTGTTGACGAGTGCAGCTAGCTTTTAATCTAACAGGATAACGGACACATTTAAATAAGGACAATTTTACACAAGTCGATCCAGACCCAAACCACGCTAGACACCGATATACATCTATGCATAAATATGAAGAGGTACAGTTTGTGACTCTGTAAGTTTGGATTGTTGTTAATTTATTTATTTTATATTAATCCTCGGTACTGCTGAATAGTCATCCAATTTCAAAATAAAGCCTCCAGTATGCACATACCTAATGGTGTCAAAACATCATAGTTTTTTGACAGATCTCGAGTGAAAAGTCGAGCGTTCGACACTCAAAAATCGGCCCCCTGGGGACCGATTTTTGAGTGTCGAATGCTCGAGTTTTCACTCGACATCTCTCAAAACGTCATAGTTTTTTGACGGATCTCGAGTGAACATTCGAGCGTTCGACACTCAAAAATCGGTCCCCTGCTCCATCACGCGTTACTTACAACGCGAGCTGAACAGCTCGCGAAGCTGGTGGATGGAGTGCACCCAATCCGGATGGACAGGATATATTTTCATAATACAAGAGCGGAGCCACGTTGCAGCTATTATTATCTAGCATAAATAAATAAATGAATAAAAGTAATTCCCTCATCAATTCAATTATATTTTCTGAGTCCAGTACTTTCTAATTCTATAGCTAAACTGCTATAATGCTTATGTATACATTATATCGTGTGCTGCTCTGCGGCGGCGCCATAATAAAAATCAATTAATTATATGGCGAAATGATGTACGTTGAACGTACATCATGTACATATAATGTTTATCGCTGTACCTGTATCGGGGAATGAAATAAAGTGTATTTTATTGTGGCGCCGCTGGGGAGCATACTCTGCAGCGGCGCCACTTAGAACGCATACTTAGAAATTATATTAGCTGTTTTTTTCTAATTGAAATTGATGTACGTATGCTTTTTATTGTGTACGTATTGAAAAAAATCATTATTACTAAATGATTTTACGTACTTTAATTAATTCTGCATTCTAACCTAAAAAGTGCACAGGAGCGCGGGAAGCGGGGTATCTCCATCTCGCTCCCCCGCGCTCATGTGCACTTTTTAGGTTAGAACGCGGAATTAATTAAAGTACATAAGATCATTAAATATAAATGATTTTTTTCAATATGTACACAATAAACAGCATACGTACATCAATATCAATAAGAAAAAAACAGCTGATATCATTTCTATGTATGAGTTCAAAGTGGCGCCGCTGTAGAGTATGCTCCCCAGCGGCGCCACAATAAATGCCCATTATTTTCGTTTTCCGCTACAGGTACAGCCATAAACATTATATGTACATGATGTACGTTCAACGTACATAATTTCACCATATAATTAATTGATTTTCATTATGGTGGCGCCGCCGTAGAGCAGCACACATTATATCAGCTAATTGTAAGTAAATCCACGTCTTAATTAGGTACCTATTTATTACAATTTCTCCTTGAAGTGGGTGACATTGCCATTAACTCGATTTCTTATTATGAAATAAACGGCGTCTCTTAACAAATAACAATTACATAAGAACTAAAGTTGTAGAATCAGCAATGTAAACAGTGCCTTGCGAATACTATATCGAATTATCTATAATATTATTATTAGAGATTAGTAAATTGTACAGACTGCAAATGCAATAGTAAATTGTAAAGACTGCAATTTTTAATCAATAAGAGGCCTGATTTATATATATATATATATATATATACGTAGGCCACACTGAAAGTTTTTAGAAATGGTTACATAGAAACCATACATTAAAAAACTAAATATGTCGTTTTGAAGTGGAACTATTTGGCAACATTATGGAGTATATTACATACGTCTGTCGTTTGTTTATATCATTTGGCTTCAAATTGAAAATTGTTTGTTTCACGTTAAGGCGCAGGGTAGGGCAAGGCCTTCCCCATACAAAATTTGTGCACGTTTTATTCGTCGGTTTTGGCACTAACAAATATAATATATTTTTTGGTTGTAAATATTAGATATGCAAAGATAGTGATGTGAAAATTTTCAAATTTTTCAAAATAATTCAAAATAAAAACATAATAAAAAAAAAATTACATCACGAAATAGCTATCAGAAAAATAAGCATACTGACCAAAAATCATAACTTTAATGCAAACACAAACGAAGTAAATTCTGCAAAAAGTTTGTATAGAGAAGTTCGCATCTCTATCTTCGCATATCTAATATTTACGACCAAAAAAAAAATTATATTTGTTAGTGCCAAAACCGACGAATAAAACGTGCACAAAGTTTGTATTGGGAAGGCCTTGCCCTACCCTGCGCCTTAAGATGAATTAAAGTGAGAAATTTTGGTCGATATTTTTTTTATGTGCTGGGCAGTGCTGGGCAGTGCTGGGCGGCTCATGATAGAGACTGATAAGAGAGTGACCTATCAGCAGATGCAGGCAACCTTAGGCATCAGTATGAGTCAAGTGCAGAAAATCGTTCATGAGTATTTAGCTGTTAGGATACTCTGAACTCGTTGGGCGCCTTATAATTTGGCCGAAGCTCAAAAGCGCCGTAGAACAGAGCTATAAGAACGAGTGGGCAAATCGTTTTTCTCAGAGGCTCCATCGAATTCAGTGATATATTGATGTAATCGTACAATAGTCCATGAAACAAAATTACAATAAATAACTTGCTAGTTAGCTCAGTTTTTGTTTTTCTAAAAACTTTCAGTGTGGCCTACGTATAATGATTAATTTAAAAGTAGAACTATCACAGCTAATGAGACATACTAATACGAGAATTATGGAGTTCTTTGAAACGCTGTTCTGCCCAATAGGGATTGGTTTTTCAGATATATGATTCTTGACTATATGATTGTGTTTTTGACAATAGCCGAAACATGATTGTTTTATCACATCTAAACTATTCTAAACTCTGTCAAGAGGAAATTTCACAAAACTGAACACAGTCAGATATTTATACAGCGTGTTAACGTAAGTACAGAGGGGCTTTGATAATTAGATAATGTTGTTAATTCTAAATTAATTTCAAGCCGGGTAGTAATCGCACCTATAGCTCAGTTGGCTGGAGCGACTGGCCGCGAGTGCCGGGAGGTCGCAGGTTCGAATCCTGCTCGGTGCCTAAGTTTTTCAATTTTTCCTTTATTTCTAAATTTGTTGTTAATTCTGTCAAAATAATAATAAATACATACTTACATTATTTTACTAAACGGTTAAAACTCACGTATTAATTGTCACTTCGGGCGACATGTTTCGTTCATTAATACGTGAGTTTTAACCGTTTAGTAAAATAAAGATAACATGTCTCACGAAAGTTTAAATTCAAATACATACCTACATATATATAAGTTTCCATACTTTTTTCGTCCACATAATGTAACGGGTAGACAACTACAGAACCCTACATTGCGCGTGATCCCACAAGCCTGGCCGGTTTTTTCTTTCATTTTACTTCAGAAAAAACAGCCCTTATTTCAACCGACAGATACGTTTTATCTGAGGATTTAAATGCCCCAGTATACAGTCTTTATAATTTACTAATCTCTGTTATTATTGCATAAATGATACAGGTCGCGAGATTACTCCAACAAACTTTAAACGTGATAAGATTTTCTTCAGTGAGACAAAGTTTACACTAAGGTCATAATTGTATTATAGTACTTACAAACATACTTACATCCAACTATAAATATGTAGATGTAAGGGTGTTTACCGTGATCGTGAGTAAGTACATGTTTGGTACACTCGATAAATTATCACTGTCTTTAGTGATAGTTTTGACATTGGAAATGTGTTTCCGTTCGGTCCAGTATAGGCATCAATTTCACGCACAAGTGCGATCCCCTTATATCTCGGAGAGTTGAGAAGATATGATATTCTAAGACGCGTATTTATGAGAGCTGTAAGGTACAAAAAGAATTATTCGAGTAAGTCAAAAACAAAATAGTTATGGCTGAAATAGTGTAAAAAAATTTTTTTTTTTTCCGAATTTTTGATTTTGGAGCTCGATATTTTGGAAACGAAGAATGATATATAAAATTTGAGAAAAATACCTCTGTACAACTCAGCTATAATTTGAGCCTAAAACAAAGACAATCAGGTTAAGGGTGTGCCCTGTAGCTTAACTTAAATAAATAAATATTTAATTTAATTTAATTTAATTTAACCTTTGCCAAATAAGTCAAAAAGTCAGAACATTTATGACTTCGTGTTTCGTGAATGTAACGCAGGACTCCAGATTTTACTCCCGAGCATAGCGAGAGTGTTATGAGTTATGAGTCCTCAGTGCAGTGAGGGATTAAACGCCACGGCGACAAATATTCAAACTTCGCAATTTGTTGTTCACAGGCGTTTTGTCACGGTTCGAAATAATGTCGAGGATACTTATCTAAGAATAAAATAATTATCATTCAACGTTGTAGTTTTATGTTGTAATGTAACCTTTTCCTTATCCCGACTTTCTCGTCGCTCAACGACAATATTTTATCGAATTCCGTAGATTCATTTCCAATGTGCTCGATAGTCGTGTGAGGCACGAAATCTGTGTTTTTTTTATAATGATATTTCGACTGACTGGAAATTTGTACAAGTTGACATCAGAAAAATCCTAAATTCACTCTTTCGATTCCTTCACTAATTGATGGCCAAATAAGATTTGTTACTACTGACACTTGCCCTTAGAGCATACGAACATGGGCTCTGCGGGGATTACACGTTCAAATGTCGCTGGCGAAACTCACCGGCATTGTGATGTGACTGCGGCGCACCCGTGCAGTCTATCTCCCACATTATCCACGACTGCCCGAAACCAATTACATATTCTGTGCCGAAACCGAGACACGCTGGAAAACCCTTGGACTTGTTCTCACCTGATGTAAATGCAGCCCGATGGGTGAAGCTATCTTAAATTATAAAGTTATTTAATTTTTACTTTTTTTATACCTATGTGCACAGTAAGCGACATGTAAAATCTGGCATACTAATAAATAAATAAGAGCGTACGAAGTAAGATGAGATATGACTTTAAGGACTCATTATTGTACAAGTATAGTTTTTCGATCGTACTAAATTCTTTAGAATTGATTGTTATCGCCCGTAGTATTACTAACTATCGAATTTATATAATAAGTTATCTTGAATCTTTAGTAAGTGTAATTTTATCATTGGGTGACAATAAGCTATTATTGACACGTACTTACGTACATAGTAATGTAACGTGACAAAACCTATCTAGTATTACGCCAGCAAAGTATTTTGTACACTGAGTCACACTTTACAAAGGTGAAAGAGGCAATATTAAATAAACACCGCTAGCTGACATTTACGTTATTTGATGATGCACGACGGGAAATTCTCCTTAATTCCTAGCACAATTAACAAACCACAAATCGTGTTCAAACTCAGGTTGTTGAACTGTTGTTGTTTAATTGATATTTGCCGCGCTTAGTAATCCAAGCCCCATAACTTATGCTTATGCAATGACATTTGCTAGTGGCCTAAAGTGGTTGTATTTTAGCACTTCCGATGTTCTGTCGCAGTGTTATTTATTTGTTATCTAATAATAACATTATCCGCCCCGGAAAGTTGCTGGCTCAATGTATCTTTATTGCTCCAGCTCGTATCTAATAGCCGAGTCAGATAAGGAGTACAATCAGACAAGAAATATGAATGAATGTCGAAAGCATTGTTAGAAAAGCCAAGTGTGAGAGAGTAATGCTGGCCCCAATGATCAGCTATTACTCTAAAGTAAACGTAGAAACCAAACTTATCGTTGTGCAAGCCTGTCTAGTCCCGATATTAGATTATGGAATAGTACAACTACTTCCTCGTGTGAGCAAGACAAACCTTCTGACGCTTGAGACAATACCGCATGGCCCTCAAGTCGGCGGGAGGCTTTCCTCGCTCCATACTATCATAGAAATGTTTAGGGACTTATTGGATGAAGATCCATTGCATCTCAGGATACACGACCTTCATCGTGATATGCTGGATAAGCTGAATGAGATGTGCATACCGGGTTTGGAAAATTATGGACCAACATACGTTAAATACGGCCAATACAACCCAATGCTCTATAGTAACAGGATTGGAGATATAAATTATGTTGTTAATTAAAAAGGACCGGCGTCAATGTGTATACTTTATTTCCAGCTAAAGCCATGTAACAAGATTGGTATCCGATAGCAAGTCAGGGGAAAAACTAATCCTTGCACGCTTAATTTTTACAAACCTAATGCCTATTGTTGGAAGCGTGGAACTGCGCACCGGAAATAACTGGTTAACGATGAGTGCAACGACAATTCACATGGCTCGTGAAGCTAATAGCACAGTGACCATGTCAGTGAAATCTGTTTCAAGGCACAAATTGTCCACGCTCCCGGCAGTAGAGCCAGCCACCAATTGTTTCTAATAACAGACAGGAGACCATCCGAGTTCAGGGCCATCTCTCTTGATCGCTACGTCTCGTGTTTATCCGTGAAATATTTACTCTTGAGCACGTACGTCATAGGATCATCTGTCATCAACTGTGAGATTGTATTACTTAATTTTGAATAATAATGACGCAACCAGACGGAGACAAATGACCATGTGTTAAATTGAATCTAGGAAATCGCATTCGAAACAGGTTGTCATTCAGTTTTTGGGTTCCGTACCCAAAGGGACTAAACGGAACCCTGTTGCTGTCACTAGCACGTCCATCCGTCCGTCTGTCGTCTGTCACACAGATTTACAGTCAAACCGTTGGAGCTACAGTCTTCAATTTTTCACAGTATAAGCATCTTGTTGGCCCAAAGCCATACAAATAGTCAAATTTTATTTTTAAATATTTTTTCACACCACCTGCTCGATATTGCCCAATTATAAGTAGAGTACCTACTCCAGACACTGCCGAACACCTACATCAATATGAGGAATATTTTACTCGAATGGAATCATTTTGATTTCAATCCAAGTGATCCTACAAATTTTACACATATTGAATGCTTAAGTATAGGTGATTAGGGCAAACGGTTTTTATCGATTGTTGGTTTTTCCACTTTAGGGATAAGATATGTTTTGAGAAAGAACGCTAAGAATTGGTTAAATTCCGAAACCGAACGAATTGTATCACTAAAATTCTTCTATTTTCCGATAATCGATGAAAAATTAAGTAGGCGGTAGCGTAATGCCATACTTCTCCGGTGTGGCATACAACAGCCCGCCGTACCGATGAGCACAAGTCAATAAAAAAAAAAACATATTTGTACCAGGCTAATTTTTGCACAGCGTCGAGTCAAGTTATTCATGAAAATCACAATGCCATACTTTTCCGATAGGATGGGGCCAAATGGCCGCGATACTGTCGCAAAGGAGTACTTTTTTTTTGCTAAACGATTTGTACCAGTATGGCATTTGGATTTTTGGAAAGTATATGATACAATACAAATACAAATAATAAATAATAAATAATAACAATGTGACCGTTATTATTAGCCATACTTGTAGTAGGAGGAAAAAGTGGTGCCATTCTTGAAATTGAAAAACTAGATTTTTCGAGACGTTTTAACTGAGTCAGAATACCTAAAATCACCGAGATCCGGAAAAAAAGTAGGGGGTACACTTTAAAGTGAAAATGCCCTTAAATGTCTGTTCCATCGGAACTCCGTCGTTAATGAACCGATTTGGAAAATCCTTTCTTTGTTTACGGTAGCAAATTTCACATTCAGAAAGTAGCATTTGATGAACGGGAACTAATAAAGAAGACGACGTCATGGTCATCCAAAACTCCTAGTGCAATAAGGGGATAGTCTCTCCCCGTCATCTACTGTGCCAAACATACATTAGGGAGAAGGGAATTACAGTAGAAAAACCAGTCTATGTATTGATTTGATTACACGTCGTTACGAAGAAAATACGTATCTCAGAGTATTGTGGGTATTTACATTACGGAACCGGTTAGTTCATTGTATAGATAATGTGAATCGTAATGAGTCATTTGTTTATGAGAAAGTTCAAGGCTGGTGTGTCCGCTGTAGGTATGTACCTATTCATCGCAATTAATGTGACGCACACTATGCCAGCATGTCAATGGTAATGGAACAAATAAATTCTCTGTCGGTACTTATTATACGTAGTAAAATCTACGAAGACTCCTACCTACGCTATAAAAAAAATCAAAACACGAGCTGCACTCGTGGATTGAACGATTTTCATATTACATATTCAAATATAATAAACTCACGGTTTCGACCGTGAGAAGAAGATTTCGAGCGATATTCGTATCGCTCGAAATCTTCATGCATACATAAACTCACGCCTGTATTATACCCAAAATACCCCCCTTTTGGGTATACAGGCGCAGCAGAGTGCATGCAATTAAATTTCATTGCCACTTCTTGCAATTTGCGGTTTAAAAATTGGAAAAAAAATATGTTTCAGTTGCTATCCAATTATCCATTCGTAGCCAGGCACGAGCCAGCCATAACACACTTCACCCCGGTTCTTATAGCCGAATCTTACAACACGCTTGAGAATCCTCCTGTGTCGGCCCACAAAGGCGTACTAGGCCCCTATCCCACAAAATGTTACAATTACCTATATAATTCGACTAAATTGTACCATATAATTACGTAAGTAAGTATTTATGTAAGTAAAATAAAAAAGCAAATGTTTTTTTTAGCTGGTTCAATTCCCAGGTGAGGCAGGCGAATTTTAGAAAGTCCTTGAATGCAGTATTTTTTTTAATTAAAAGATTGGTTCCTTTAAGCAAAACGAGCTAACTTAATGGGTTAAGGCAGTTTCCCTCTAGCGCCCACATTTTTTCCACTCTGTATATTATATACCTAAATATACTATATACAATGCACATGCGCTTAGTTTGGGTCTCGAATTCGTGGACATAAAAACTTAATAAGCCGACGCCAAATTTTAGTTTCAATTGTATAAATTGCTATCCCATCGTCCACAACATACTTCATCTTAATGTAGTCGACTCTTACCACACCTGCGGGAAAAAAGGAATTCGTTCTATTCAAACCCGACACCACATACGGGTAAATAAGTAGATACGTCGAATCCTTGATAAACCGTCGATATTTGGAAAATTACGGTAACGATTAGGTACCCTTGTAACTTATTATATCGGCCTATGGTAACCTTCAACATCAATCAATTATCATCACGTCATTACATCAAAACCTACTCGTCTTATAGGGTTCCATAGAGCTACTCGTCTCTTTAGGGTTCCGTAGTAAACAAGGAAAGGAACCCTTATAGTTTCGCCATGTCCGTTCGTCTGTCCCCAGCCTTGCTGAGTAACCGTTAGTACTAGAAAACTGTAATTTAGTATGATTATACATATCAATGATGGTGACAAAACGGTGGAATAAAATCATGAAAAATATATTTTATTAAGGTAACCGGTACCTCCCCTACATGTAAAGTGGTGGTGCATTTTTTTTCCAAACCCCATCGTATGTGGTGTCGTTGAATAGTTCTTTTGATATTAGAGCTCTTTGAATATTGTAAGTTTTAAGGTTAATGGTCAAGCCCCCCCAAGTAATGAACTTACTTAAAAAGAAAACTTTCACAAGAAGACATTACTTAGTTAACGAGTAATAGTCGAACATAAAAAATTTTAAACTTTCTAGACTACGGAACCCTACATTGCGCGTGGCCCGACACGCACTTGGCCGGTTTTTATTAGTGGCCTTCAATGTCGGTGCTCGTAGCCGGTAGCGGTGCGACGGGACCAATGCGGAACAAACAAAAGCCATGCCGTTACGCAACGAAACTATAATATTTAGCCGTGACCAATTATCGTCTCTATTTATGTAGTTTACGAAAACATCCTTCAACTCACCCGATAAAAAAATAAGACTGTAGTGTTACTTTAGCAATAAAAAACTCATTACTTTATAAAAAGCTCAAGTCCGATCCTGCATGGAATATTGTCACCTTTGGGATGGCTCGGCTAAGTACCAACTTACACTGGTAGTAGAAACTAAGCCGCAGATCCTATCACATAGAAGCAAAGTAGCATGTCTGTGCATCTTCTACTAATTGTAGTTCGGTGAGAGGGCTCTAGAGCTCTATGAGCTCATACCGCCTTCCCCCTTCTTCCATCGGTCATCATTATGAGTTATGATCGGTAACAAAATTACCTTTTGGAATTTTATTCTGTCCCAACCCAATGCATGCTTTGATGGGCTTGGTTGCCAGAAAGAAAACTAATAAACTTATTATTTTAGATATTAATCTAGATGGCATTATGCGATATAAATGGTATAATTGATACAATAAACTGCATCTTACATAATTAGTTATGTTATATACCTAGATGATATATCTTAATTAGAACAGAAGCAAGTAAAATAACAAAAGAAAGAAAAATCATTGGGTATTTTTGTTTACATAATGAAACAGGTTACTTAGTTGTAAATTTTGGCTGGCATTTTATCAGGGTCGTCACGTATCGGCCTTCAGATGCGCATCTTTCTTTAGCATTCGGGAGCGAATGGTTGCGCAACAACGGGTCAAGGGTGGGAAGGCGCTGCCCTCAATTCGGTGGTGCTCAAGTAGGTAAATCATACTTAGCACTAGGGTTGCCAACTTGTGAGCCCAGATTTGCGGGACATTCGTGGTAGATTTGCGGGACGTGGCTAAAAAATGCGGGACTCACGCAGCCGACCTTACTCAGATGCAAATGATTAAATGCAGACCTACTGTCTGTAATCGGGGAAATTAAGTTTTAAATAATTGAGTGCTACTCAAATCTCAATACAAGGAACAGGATATTTTTGTTTCGTAAGAAACATTTCTTAAAATACAACATCAAAAATCCGTTCTGACCTTTCTTATTTACCACCAACAAAAAAAAACTTGGAAATTCGGACCACACCTGAAAACGGGACAATCAGCGTCCCGCACGCACTCTGTGCGGGACGCATCCTCTAGGGTGCTGGAAACGGGACGTCCCGCCTGAGGCGGGACGGTTGGCAACCCTACTTAGCACGCACAATCTGCTCACAAATGGCGTCCATTTAAAAAGTGAACCTACTAATCCGTACCAATATTTTAAAAACAATAGTTATGTTGTTAATCCGTAGTTGTACAATAGTTAATCCGTAGAGATGATGAAGTATGGCATGGAAAATTATTAAGACACAGGGATGAACATATCTGTTCACTTATTTTAATGACAGGGGGAGCTGTTCGTACTAACCGAGCTGTATGTATAAGTAATAACCATAACAAAACACAAGGGCCGTAATGTTATAAGACGCGCGTGTTTAACATCCTGGCCTTCTAAAACAACATACTAATAGTGCCACCTTTCGAACAAAAAATAAATTTAGCAAATAAATATACAGAGTATCTAAAATATTTATTCTTACTACTGCACGCTCCCTACTTCATGTACTTAGATGACTTGTTTCTATAAATACGATCAGATGTAAACACATTAATTACAAATGTAAAAAAACAAACAACTAAGTTTAATCACGCACTAATATGTAGATGCGTAAACAATTATTGTAACCCTCTATAAATTCACTTATGTAAACAGACAACAATGAACGTTAGGTTATTTACATCTATATATTTAAAGAACTAAGAAGGGAGTAAGAAACTAAAAGTTAGGACTTTAGGCGACTTCCTGATTTGTCGGTGCGGAGGCGATACGATATGAGAAAACTGCCAAATGTCAGTGTCAACTGTCAGTCGACTCAGTACTACTTTTTACTGCGCCCCTACATTTTAATGAGTGCTGCGCGTGATGCCTGACTGGCGCGGGATGCGCGGAAGCGGGACGATGCGAAGGCAGTACTGGTCCGCTTCTGCGCATAATATTACTACTGCGCATAATTATGTAATACTGACAGTATTCTTTCAGTGGGAATCTTTGCGACGTCAGTAAGTTTACGTCAAAGAAGAAAATTACACATATCGATCCCGCTGCGCCAAGTCATCAGTAAGACGCCTCTTATAGTAGGTAATTATTAGGATAACGTAGTCGAGCCCTTTTCATGTTCTATTGGGAGAGGTAACCGAAACAACGCTAATATGAGGAGTAAATGATAAAAATATCAAGGTCATGACCATGCTACCCCCATTTAGTGAGTGGTATAAAAAAATGCTACTAAAACTAAACATTACTGTACGTTCGAAGCATCAGCATTGGTTGATATCCTGTCATTTAGTGAGAGCTGAATATCTTAGAGACAACTGAATTTATTTCCACCAAAGATAGCTATAAGAACTCTACTGACAGACAAAATATTTCGGGTTAAAAAAAGTCACCGGTAAAGCGGTTCATCCCTTTCGGAGCTACGGGGTAACAGACAAACATACAAATACTCATACACAGACACATACACATAGCATCACTCGTTTGCGTCGGGGATTATGTATACTAGGTATTACGTGGTCGGGGGTTAATGAGTTGTCTAGGAGAGACCTACATATATGTCGTTCCCATAAAGGTACTCTTAAGCAAATATAATTGCTTTATTATGTTCATATTATATCCCTACCTACCTAATAAATGTCAAATCGCATAAGATACTATGTTGGGTCATTAACCTCACATGTTTACTAATGAGTCTATACGTAAAATACGACGTAAGGCGGAGTAGCTACTAGGTACATTACCTTCAGTCGTATCATCTTTAGAACAACAATAGGTATCATAAGGTTCGAAAATAGTCAATAGGTAGTCACTAGGTTTACAATATACTTATAATTTCTTGTTCCCAGAACTCCATATGGAGTTCCATATATGCCTTCTGTAAGACTACAATAAGAATTTATATGTGAATTTGGGAGTACATACTCCATTTTAAAATTATCAGCTAACAGAAGCAGCATTTCCACGTGTGAAGCCGTTTACAAAAACAGTGAGTAGGTATTGTAGGTACGTAAGTAATAATGACGATCATGCGGCAGTATATGAATGGTACGAGGATCAAATATCCGAGCATCTGAACAGTGCGGTAAACAACAAATCGGACACCTGTGCGACGGCAGACGCGAACAATCGTAAATTATTACTACACGTTTGTAAATCCATAATATTATTAGAAATAGCCACATAAAAATTACTATAACTGCAATAATAACACAACGAGAGATCATTTATTAGTTTCGTCTGATATTTAAGAATGCGCTTTGGGCGCCAAACCACTTTTTGTAAAGCTCGAATCGGCCTTGACCTGGTCGATCGGTGATCACCGCAAAACTTGTTGTAACAACTGTACTGAAATAACTTTCGCCAATAACGTAAGTATAATGAATTTATAATACGCCTCTACATAGACACCTATGTCGGTATGCAAACGAAAATATTCTATTTCTTTAAAATATTCTATTGATAATTGAACTATATGTATGTATATTCCCTACCGTACCAACCGTACCTACAGTACCCATTGGAGTATTAGGAGTTCCTTAGCCCAAAAATATAAAACCCTTTAATGATATTTAATAATTAATAGTTCAGTGGTGGTTATTTTGCTTGATTTTATTAAATTATAATTTATGTGGACACTCGTAAGCGATGCTGGGAAGCGATGATTGAATGTGTTTTACAAATATTACCTACGTCCGTTCGTAGAAATCTTCCACGAGGCAACTAAATGTGTATTTTTTCTTTACGACCAGAGTGATATCTTAGGTACCTATACTCAGAAAAAGTAAACAAGGTCCTGCTAAAATTTCCTGCTCATTCTCGAAAAGGTACAAATAAAAACAAAGCGATAAAGTTAATGAGTTTAACAAACTTTGCTTAGTAAATAGAATTATTTATCTCCAAGTAGAGTAGACTTTGGAACAGCAAAGCGAGACCGACTAGGGAAAAACATAGTCGTAACATTAAATTGCCTGGACTTCATTGACGGTACTGTTTTTTTTCGATGTCGAATTACCGAGTAACTAAAGACAAGGTTTATCTTTAATTGAAAAGGGGGTTAAAAGTTTATTCGGAAAGCAATCCCATTTTGAAGTGAGAGTTTTGAAACTTCGTATGTAGACTCTCTGTTTAAATACAACAAAACCTCTGTGTGGGAGCACCATCAGCACCATTAATAAATGAGAAAGTACCTACAATCTTTATTGTCGGTAGGTAGCGAAGTGAGCGCCCTGTAGCCCGGACATAAGAATACGGCTACGGTATCCTCTGCCTGGCGTAGAAGGCGACTAAAAGAGGGTCCTCGGGGCCAAAGACGGTCGTAATTGGGGGCTGCAATCGTCCATAAAAACATGGCGGGATCCATAGGTGGACTCTAGGGCGGCACTGGAGAGTTCCATGGGAGTAGGGCTGCCATCTCGAATTTCGCCAAACCCGGACAAAGATTTAAAAAAACCCGGACATTTGGCGTAAATCGCATTTTTTCCCCGGACGAGTCCGAAAATCATATTTTTAAAAAACAAGACCTTTAAATTCAATGAGGTGCTTCCTTACATGAAAAGTGTCCGGGTTTTCCCCGGACACTTCTTGACACCCCGCCCGGACGCCCCCCGGACGGCCTCCAAACTAGGACAAATCCGGGAAAACCCGGACGGATGGCAGCCCTACATGGGAGAGCCCAGAGCCGTCCGAAATGGGTTGAGGAGGACAATCGGGGGGTTTTTAGTCGGTGCAAGTCCGACATAACCTGCGCACTGCCCCCGGCGGTGCGGGGGTATCCATAAAGGATTTTCCCCCCTCCAAAAAAAAAAAAGGTAGCGAAGTGAGTTTGATTTTTGAGCAAATTAATTATGTGAAAATACTAATTGTACATTAAAATCGCAAAGCGCGATGTAAAGCTGCATTTTTGGTATTTTATTTGGACCCCTTTGGGTAATGTGAAACCACATTTAGCAAGCAAAAAAAAGTTGTGCTACCTTCGTAAATACGTAAAAAAAATTTAAAAAATTCGGTCTTTTTTCAGTTATTGTAGTTTAATTCAAAAACTATGGCTTTTTGACATTGCTTGTCTACAGAATTTTTAAAGTACATTATATTTGCAATAATTTAAGCCTATCTACAGCTCCGTATGTCTTATATTTTTTGAGACATGATGTTTCAAAAATACTGTTTTTTTTTGAGTTTTGCCTATAGTGCGTGTTGTTACGGGTTTCCGTCGAACAAATACTTCACTTTCGGAAACCAGTGCCAACTTTTAGTATGTTATTTAGGCATATCTCCTGGACCCCGGAACTGCCGGGAAATCTTTCCAAGCTTGGTCTCCCGAGTAATGACGTCATGAAAATTGCCGCCGCCGCGTATGGAAAAGTGGCAATCACACCCAACCTATGCAACATACATACACGAACAAACATACATACAAAAGTGAAGTATTTGTTCAACGGAAACCCGTAACAACACGCGCTATAGGCAAAACTCAATAAAACAGTATTTTTGAAACATCATGTCTCAAAAACTATAAGACATACGGAGCTGTAGATAGGCTTAAATTGTTGCAAATTTAATATACTTTAAAAATGCCATTGACAAGTAATGTCAAAAACCCATAGTTTTTGAATTGAACTACAATACCTGAAAAAAGTCCGAAAATTTTGCAGTTTTTCACGTATCATACAGGTAGCACAACTTTTTTTTGCTTGCAAAACGTAGTTTCAGATACTCCTAAGGGGTGCGAATAACATTCCAAAAATGCAGCTTTACATCTCGCTTTGCGATTTTAGCTTTTTTATTTGTAAGATTTCACTGGCCTAACTGTACTTTCTTAATATGTTGTTATTGGATTCTGATCAAATGTGTATTTATATAATGTAAACATAGTACACCTAAGACATAGGGGTCAAATATTGCTGTAGGCAAGTCGTAGTTGGTAATAGTCTTCAAATAGGCAAGCTGCAGCTGGTGGGAATACAGTTACAGTTACATTGTTTAATATGTGAGCGCACTATTCGCCAACAAACTGCCCTCAGTTTGGCGAAATTTGATGTCTACCTGCTACCACCTAAGTTTGTTCTTGAATATAAATAATAATAATAATTCTAATGATGCAATGCCGTTATTACCTACCTACCGAATCTCAAACCTCTTTTTTAATTAATGCTGAAAACCCTGCTTTTTACCATTACCTACTTTAACATTTAAATTTGTTACGGTGTTCGGATGATTTTCATAAAAATATATCACGCATACACTACTGAAATATACTTACAAATTTACTAGTAATGTAGCTTATGGATATTAACAAAAGCTAGTAAAAGATAAAAGTAAAGCGAGAAAAGTTTTTTCCCCGTCAAAGGCTTTTTGTCATTTAAATAAGATTAAATTTCACTGTGGAAAGGTTTTTTCACTATTCTTACTTCGATTCGTCGCTGATTCATTGAAACCTGTCATCCTATCCCTATCAATAAAAAGTTACAATATCATCAATAAAGAGATTAATCTGACTCAACATTTTGCATGCTAATATATATTTTTTCAGGGCGGACTCAGTGCCTTGAGGCATTCTCTATCAATACCCTCTCGCGCAGATATGGGTGGGGTGGGCAATGTCTGCTCGCTTCCAAGTGCGCTGGCTGCACTATCGTGTCTGATCAGAACGAGAGCGCGATACATATTTAGTGTTAAACTCCTACACTGCAGCACTTCAATTATGGTATTAGTTATTCACTGATAAATTCCAGGGCTGTATGTGCATCCATTTCCTGTGTGCGCGACACCTTATTATTCTCAGTACGTTATGTAACTGCGCACGCGCGCGGCGGGTGCCGATGCCGGCGCCAAGCTGACATTAGCCTAATGTCAAGGTAAACGCTATTATCCTTGCGACGTCATCGCTCTCATCAGTGCATGTTACAGTGAGTTATGGTCGCCTTCAGTGCGGATGCACTGACTATTCAATGTTATCTATTTATAAGTGTTTCCTGTACTGTAATAACTAATATATGTATACATGAGGCTCGAGTGCTCTTAGGACTTTGTGGTTGGCACTAGATCGATAACAATGGTTCAGTAGCTCTAGTATAAGTTTTTTTGGAAACATTAACTAATTCGAACGCGTTTGCGTTTTGTCTCAAAATGTATGAAAACGCTCTCACCGAGTTTGAAATTCATCGGTTACGGTTAGCAACAAATGTTATACTCGTTGTTTTAGTTTCCACTAGTGACCAGCAGAGGCGCTGTTCACGTTTTCATACCACTTTCATGCATTTTGAGACAAAACGCAAACGCGTTCGAATTAGTTAATGTTTCGAAAAAACTTATACTAGAGCTACAGGCGAATCTGCCGTCAAAATTAATTAAATATGTCTTGCTCGCTCGATATGTGCTCGGCGTTCGTCACCTGCGTTTAGAAACTGCTAAAATCGGAATGAAAACGTAAGTTTTTATCAAAACGGAGCATTATTTCAAAAAGAAAACCCCGTTATTGTACATTATTTTGTAAAGAAAATTATAATAATAAATATTTTATATTACAATAAAAATACAAATGGATACGATTCAAGCAGGTAGAAAAAACAGGGCAACTTTAAAATTTATTTCTCATAAAAATCTACGTTATATTTTTATGTCTTGCCGGTCATCATATAATTCTGATTTTAAAACTGTCATATTGGTTACAAAACTACTAATTTTTACAATATTTAAGGAAAGACCAGCCTTAACTAACTATGAAATGAAACGAAATGCATTCATAAGAAACTCACGTCACTTAATTAAGTCTTTTTGTTTGGTCAGTGTTTCAGCGATTACTCAAAAACCGTTTGACGTATCGTGTTCAAATCAAATTTTTTTGAAAGTATATATTTATTGACATCCTCTCAATTTTTTTTTAATTTTTGGTCTCATAGTTTGGAAATTAAAATGGGGGGATGCACCATTTAAGACTGACAGCGAAAATCTCACCAACAGTTGACTTAAATGGAAAAGTTTTTTCAGAAACCCTGATATCATTTTTAAAGGCCTATATCCATGGATACCCCACACGCCGATGTTCATTGATTTTGTTTTCATCCCATACAAGTCCATTCCCACCGCGATACAAGCGGAAGACGAATTCATTTATTCACAAAAGTATATAAACTAACTTCTGACAAAATTTCATGCGAGAGGAAATGACTGTATTTTTTTACATGTTCATGTGCTCGGCATACTGGTATTCAATTTTATTCCTTAAGGTATATTGGCTTAACTATAATTTCTGTCATCGAGACCTGTTGTTGGCCCATGGTATATGCGCGACTGAATAACTTTGTACGGGTGCGTAGATAACGGTCGATATAACAACTTTCGATATATTATTGGTCGATATAGTGATTAAGGGATATAATGTACTTTTTGTATATCAACATTTGGTATATTCTTATATGATCTAAATATCATCAATTCATCAGGTATAATGAACTTGTGGTATAACAACAATTAATCTAAGAGTGATATGGTATAACGTACATGTGATATAACTATGTTCGACATAACATTCAGAGAGTATAATGAAGTATTGGTATCATCTTATATATTTGCGAGTTAAAGATTTACATACAAACTTGGCCACCGCGCGAGCGAGCGAAACCTTCCAGAGCAAAACCAACTGTGTTAGGTTATTTTGTTAAGTTTTTTTTATGCGCCTTGATAAATCACACTTGCTTGCTTGCAGACGTAATATCTTTATATCTTAGAACACATTATACCACTAATACTTATACTATGTGTGTATATTCATTATATTTGGTAAACATTGTATCAAATATATTTTTCACTTCTCATGCTCGAAAAGTGTGTCATATTAGACTTGTGAAGCGGGGCTAAAGTAGTACATTTAAGCCCTAGGGAAAATATGTATACATATTTATGATTTACAAAACATTTTAATTTGACCAATCAAAATACTTCACCTATTAAATCCACCAATCACAGGACAGTAATTTGACAGATTAAAAATTATTTGGTGAAAATATCAACCAACCAGAACACAGCTGTACTAAAATCGACCAATCAGGAAAGACGTTTTTCAGTTCTCTAAAGATTAAGCGGTGTTTATGGCCAAAGCAATTACTCCTCTTAAAAGAAAAAAAAGCGCATGTTGCTTCTCTTTCTTTAATATAGCAAAAGAAAGGGAGGCGAATACGCAAAGCGAACACGCATAGCGAGGCATGGTGCTGGCCTTAGAAAAAAAACAAGCTGTCAAATTAGACATACGCCCGCCAAGAGTTAAATTATTTATTTAAGGTGGATAATTTGTGTTTATGTGTTTTCTCACAATCGAAGTGAAAAGTAGAGTGTATAACTCGGGCCTAAAAGCCATATTACCACTCGAACAATTTTCCCTCACTTCGTTCGGGAAAATAACCATCTCGTGGTAATATGGCTTACTTTAGACCCTTGTCAAACAATATACTATTATATTGATTTAAACTTAGCTCACGACCACGGATGTTGTGATACATTCGAAACGTCGGGTAAAACCTTAAAAAGGTAATTTAGTTATAATTGTACGCGATTAAGTCCCGTTCCCCAATAATAAATATATTTTATACTCATTGAACATTATACACCATGATATTATCCATTTTGTGGTTATATCAAAAGTTTATTATGTCCCTTAACCGATTATATGCTACGAAATTATATAAAATGTTGTTATATCCAGTGAAAATATATCAAAAGTTCTAATACCGATCATTACACATGCTGGTTTTTCAAAGATAATTATATCACGTCAACCGATTTCAGTAATTTCTTTTTTATTTGAAAGAAAGTACTCTCAGTATAATTTCATAGAAATTTGCAAAACATAAATGCATGCGAAGGTGATTAAGATACAAACTTAATTTAAAAAAAATAACTTTTTGATGATTAAAACAAGAAAGCCAGATGGCTTTCCTGTATTGATATTAATTCAAAATAATAATTTCATATTTTTTCTCGGTCAACTTCGGAGATAAGGGTACTTTTTTTATTTTCCTTCTTAAATCAAAAATTACTCTACCAAAAACAAATGAAAAACTGTTCCAAAATGTGCAAGTCAGCAAGCCCTTTCATATGACACCCCACTTGACATAGTTACTAGACTTTGAAATTTTGAACGCCCTTTTATCTGTCATTTGGCACAGAAAATAAAATAAAATATTTATAAAAAATATGTTCTATGTGTCCGGGTTACCCTCATTTATAACTATTCCAAATTTCAAATCGATATCATAAGTTGTTCTTGAGATAGGTACCTATTTAGCGATGTGACAGACAGAGAGAAACCATAAGGGTTCCTTTTTTACCTTTTTGGTACGGAACCCTAAAAAATAGGCAATAGATATGTAAAGCATTTTCCTCGTACCGTTTTCTTCCAACTTGGTTACTAGGACGAATGAAACTCTATTGAAAAGTGAACTTTAAATTCGTAAAAAAAGTATCAGCCCTAAGCCCCAACTAAGACTACGGGGAAGTACCCTGAACCTGATTGGTCATACCTAACACTGTATCAAGTGTATCAAGCCGGACACGAGCATCTCAGTGATAATTATACGCCATTGACCCGATTGTGAGCTGTATATATAAGCAAGAGCATTGATTTGAGAGCATAATCTATTTTTATGTGTGATTAAGGATAACCTACACGTGATAGGTACAAACATCAACATGCTACACTGAGTATTGGTAGACCTTAATCCCGTTGCAATAAGGTTTACGAATGGATAATTACGCGTGTGGTCGATGGTGCCAGCGCACTTGCTTAAGCCAATAAATCGTAGGTAAGGTAGAGGTACTGGCCGTGTCTTGGATTGAAAGTTTTGAATTGGATTTGGTAATGTCTTTTTCGCGCATTCGTCTGATACGTGGTTTGGCGCGTCTTAAGAAAACGAAAAAGTCCGAAAATTTCGAGGTTTTGTAGCTAGTTACCAAAAGTTGTCCTGAGATATCCCGTGCTACCATTTTTTTTATATTTACTCAGAAGCATATACACAATTTAAAAAAATCCTCGCCACCTTTTTTTGCAAGAGCACCACCTTTTACTAACTGGTGTACTTACATTATTGCTGTATTTTAATTTTGATTACCTAACTTTAAATCTTGAATATTAACGACATACCTACGACATACTCAGCATTCATTAACAGTTGTTCTTAACTAGGGTCAAAATATACAAAATTATGATCACATGATTTCTGGACGAGCCCTTTAGTCCAGTATCTGGATACTGTCCTGTAGGGAAGTCCGAAGATTTTTTTTTTGGGTAAAGGTGAGTAGGAGTCTTAGTAAGTATTTTAGAATCCGCTGGACAACTGTCACCTGGTAAGTCTTTCAGCTATGATGTCATATTTTTTTGTATGGAACATAAAACAAATTTTATTCAAAAAAACTCCTCCTCCTCAATGAGCTGCTACCAAAAATATACCACACCATGACATTTCAGCCAGTCGTAAAAACTTGTATTCAATAGACACCAACTTTCCCTACGCTCTTCCTGACTAAAAACGAGTGAATAATTTTTTCTAAAATAAAATATACGCCGAATGAGACTTTATGGTATAGAAGTTATTATGGTAATTTATATCAATTCCGATGTTAATAGAACGTCGCCGCGTTCTAGCAGTTACTTGTATAGTAAAAAATATTCCAAGCGCCAAATCACGTTGCCAAAGGAGATAAAAAATGCCTTTTCCTTTTCAAAACTAGCCTGTAATCGATTGATTTAATTAGTTAAGCTCAGCATAATTTGGAACTCGCCAACATAACTTTATTCCATTGGCATTATAATGAAGTTATTCAGTTTTAATTTCTACATAATTATGTACAGTCAGATAGTTTGAATATTTGTCACTTTTGGACTCTATTTCTATTGCGTGATAAACGACCAGATAAAGCAACTGTTACTTCCTATAACGAGCTATAAGACTAATATCCAGAGCTCCACCAAGTACACCAACCAAACAGTTTATTTTTACTGACATGCGCATCCTTACACTATACCGTCACAATACATCTTCGACATCGCTAAATACGTACTCGTACACTGTAATAAACACATTTTCAACACTAACAAACTTACCCGCACCCGCATGGGATCTAAAACACGGCTTCTCTCAGCCAGTCACAGACTGACCAAGTCCTCCAAAACTATGCAAGCGATTGGCCCGAAAGTATACTCGTAATATGTTATAGTTCGTACATAACTCTAAGGCCAAATTCTGTCAAACGAACGCAAGCAAAACTCGACTTAGAGCTCTGACTGTTAGGTAGATTTTTGCTTGCGTTAATTTGACAGCACTTGGCCTTACAGTCGTGTACGAACTATACCAATCCACGTCAAAACGGTTGACAATCGTAACACTTTTACTAAGAAGTTAAAAAACTGGTTAATCGGTCATGCGTTCTACAATTTAAATGACTTTTCTTCTTCACTTCTTTAAAAAAAATGGCTTTCCATCAAATTTATGATGATTTCGCCAACCACGTGTTCGAAGACGTTGTTCGGTAACGACGCCATGACAGTAGGCAACAAAGACAGTGTACGGTAGTGGATTCCGCTCGTCGACGCTCCGGGCGCGTGCGCTCACCAACGCGGCGACGAGCCAAATCCTAATAGTAGTTTATGCAACTGGTACATAATGAGGGGCATTAAAACACGAGTGTGTTGTATGAAACGAGCCGAAGGCACACGAGTGTTTTAATGCCTAATTATGTACCGTTGCATATATTACTTTATCTACACACATATTATAACTACTCTAAGATGGGTTCAGAAACCGTAGTAAATAAATACAATAATTGTGTTAATACAACCTTTTTTGCACGGTTGCGGAAATATCGAAATCAGAACTGGCAACCGATACCTGAATGTTATTTTAAAAAGTAAAGAGTCCCTATTCTGATGTGATCATCTCGTTCTAGCTCAAATTTCGTGCGATATATACTAAAAAAACATCGAGCTGACGTTTCGCATCGACTGAATTTGAATTTTCAGTGATACTAGAATAGGGGCATGTCAACTTTGACATTTAAATTTTGACAGTTTTGTTTGACGTTTAATATTTTAACATCATATATGAGATTAAAATGAAAATTATATTACTGCCGTAGCCTTAGCTACAGATAAGAAAATTGCCATAAATTCATTGAATGTTGAAATGAGAGTCATTTTCTACGGTTTCCGAACGCATATTAGAGGATTTATGATATGTGTGTAGATTAATGACTTTTATAACACTAAATAAATTATATTTGACATGTATATTCATTCATAATGGCTGTTCACTGACATTCGTAATAAACACCAAATTGTTTGCACTGTATATAATAATGATTGTACTAAGATAATATTGCTATTTTATATAAATATGTTATGCAAAATTTCAATGTAACATGTATTTCAATGTAATATTTAACAATATTATCAATAAAGAGTATGAGTATGAGTATCGAGTGATATCAGATCAGAAAGTGACAGATATTTTATCTTGTCGCAGAGCAATGTCTGGTATGTACTGTGATAGGTTGATGAGCAGCGACTGGTACTGTGATAATAGGTTGCCTATCGTCCACAACACACTTCAAACCTATTCCCATAGTCGGCTTAACAGTCGGCACCCTCGGCACAGAATAAGTAATAGCCCTCGGGCGGAAAAACGATGTTGCTATCGTAACCTGAACGTGCGGGGAAATTACGTAATCATTATATGTCATCGTAAGTTTTATTCTGTTCGTATTATTTACTGACCTTTAATAGTATTGTGTAAGAGTTTAAGAATGAAGTGATAATAATTGTTTGTATGACCGCCGGTAGTTCGCATTGAACTTTCGGCAATGATACGATAATCTCAAGTGACGTAGAATCACCTAAAAGTTCTTGATATGTAAGTGGTGTCAATACCAAGTTAACCTTGCTCGTTGAACTAGATTGGTTTACATAGTGGGACAAGGCAGTTTACTTAATTTTTTTCAGGCTTGTAAGCCACACAATAGAGCTAGATAATAGACTGGATGGCGCCACTGAAAGGGAGAAATCGACTCGATTTTATTATGTTGTTAGCCTATTTGCCCCAGCTTTGTATAATTTATGAAATACAATACAATACAATACAATACAAATACTCTTTATTGCACACCTCAAAAAGAACACAGTACAGGACATTAGGCTTAAAGTAGAGGTAAACAACAGGCGGTCTTATCGCTAAAGAGCGAGCGAAATAATAAAATGCGTTACGAATTTCCTTGAGCTCAAGGAAATTCTGGAACAATTTCCTCCGTCAATGCACAACCTACAATTTGGGGCATCCTATATATGGAAGGAAAAGCTGTAACTTACTTATGGTCCTGATTGATAAGGACCCTGGAGCTTAACTCTCCGGTATTACATAAAATCCAAAGAATCCGATTAGTGATGTGATGACAGCTTGGACATCCTATAACAACCGGCCAAGTACGAGTCGGACTCGCGCACGAAGGGTTCCGTACCATTACATATAAAAACAGCAAGAAACAAGCGTGTCTGTTGTATGGGAGCCCCCTTGTATATTTATTTTATCCTGTTTTTTAGTATTTGTTGTTATAGCGGCAACATAAATACATCATCTGTAAAAAAATCAACTGTCTAACTATCACGGTTCATGAGATACAGCCTGATGACAGACGGACAGACGGACGGACAGCGGAGTCTTAGTAATAGGGCTCATCTTACCCTTTGGATACGGAACCCTAAAAACAGGATTTTGACATAGACACAATATATTTGTTTTTAAATATGTAAATTCAATATTAGTGCGATCATGTCTAACAACAAAAAGTCTTTAGCTAAATTAAATTGTGTAACGGCACGTGGGACAGCCCGCGTTACGCCACGGTGTGTAAGGTCACTACCATCATTTAATTCCATATTCCAGAACTTAAGTGCCCTAAATCAACTGGAATACTTACACGATTCTGGTTAATAAGCCCTTAGTAATTAGTAGCATAATCGCGTGAAGAAAAGGAAGGCCTTACGGCGCCCTGAGGCTGAGGTATAAAGTTTCGCACGCTTTCGCAACAGTTTGACGTTTACAGTCACCGCTACGACGTCATTTAACGCGACATGAGACCGCCAAGTGTGGGCGGCTCGCGAGACAAGGGTTCAGTGATTAATCGAGATGTTTAGTGCAGAGACACGATATGACATTACAATTATATTTCAATCGATGATTTTTCGCACCCTCAATTAGCACCTTAAGAGGCTGACTAGACCTAATTGTGTTGAAATTAATGTAAATAAAGCAGTTTTTTTAAGAAAAACTAAAAATATGAAATTTTATTCAACAGAACAAACAGGTTATATAATATTAGTTGGCAATTATGTAGGTACAAATACAGTATGTCTTTACTATTTGTTCTTGCACATCAAAAAAAAATACATGTTAATATTCATCATATTTCAAAGACCGCGTGGACGGACTCGATACATAATTGGACGAAATCGGTAAGGTAGGTACTATGTTTCTCTATTTTGAAATACTTTTGAAAATGACAAGTGTCCTTAATACGGATCTCTAATGGGATTGCAAATGAAGATCAAAAACCCGAATTCGATAAGTAAAACAGTCAAGCCTCGACCTAAATAGGCACTATAGGCAGCCAGATGAGCATTGCATCATGAAGTCTAGTCTATTTCCTTCAATATGTAATGCTTCGTCAAAAAAATATTTGAACAGTCATGACACTTAAAAAATGTGTCTGTATATTTGTGTTTTGTGTACAATAAAGTAATTACAGACAATATGGAATAATCTGCTTGTCGTTTCTTGAAAAAATATAGGAATTTACGGGGGGCCCTCAGAAAAAAAGATAGATTGAGGAATAGATCTCAGGAAAAAACATTTTTTTACTCAATCCCCAATAAGTTTGATATCCAAGGTACTTGATAATTGGGTAGGTATGAAATACACAGATTCCAAAATTATTTAAAACTTTTATTGGCACTTTAAAACTTAGAGATTTATACAGTTAAGTTCTTTATGTGAGTGAATAATTACTACCTACTCGGAAACGAGCTATTAAGTACCTAACAACACAAAACATAAATTACGACACAACGCTAAGCATTCATTATACTGAAATCTATAAGTAGTACGAGTAATCTGCGCCATGACCGATAGAACTCATAGAACATTTAGCCACGCATAGGGTAGGGTTGCCACTTTATTTGAAATACTAAGAATTGTGGTAGCTTAAACATGAACCGTTGTCTTTTAAACATATTTATGGTCAACGTAGGATCCCTGATTCATAGCAATAGAGTTGCAGAACAAGGCATATCATTCTGTTTTTATTAGTATTTGAATCAAGGTGCCGATTACGGTTGCCACCTTTTTGTTGCACAGATAAGGTATTACTCGTCCAACGGTTAAAAAATACACAGCATAAAAAAGTATTCATTCCATTTCATTTATACAACAACGGTGGGAAACAAGCGCACCTGGTGGTAAGCGGACACCGCAGCCCATAGACGTCCGCAACTCCAAAGGAGTCACGTACGCGTTGCTGACCCTTAATAAAATTTGAGGATTCACTGTGTTGGCAGCAGAAGGGACCAATTTAGGTCTAATCACATATTTTATATTTGATTTGGCGTTTTCTAGCAACAACGAAGAGTATTTAAAATTGTATTTTGACGTTCTGTTAGGACATTAAATATGTACATCATACAATAATGGTTGTATACAATAAAAGTCCGAGGGGCAGCCCGGTGCGCCCGCGCAGCTCCCGGCACGCATTCATTTAACGATAATCCATCCCCGCGACCTTCATGTTTTGGCTCGGATGACTTACACGTGGCAAACTAAAGGGCTGGTTCCACTAGACATATTTTAGGGTAGTTTCTCCGACTACGGCAAAGCCAAAAGGTAGGGTAATCATTTTAGCAATCTGTGCATGTATGATTGTATTTTATTTCAACTGTCAACTTTTGTTTACGCCTAATTTAAATTTCAAATTGAGAGCTTAGTTAGCAGCAACTTAGAAGCATGTGTTAGAAGGCCAGGTAAGGAAAAAAAGAACAAATCAATAGCATTACTAGGTAGCTCATTATATCCCGTCATGACAGATGGACGGACAGAGTCGCACGCATAAGGGCTTCTTTGTTAACTTTTTGGTACGGATCCCCAAAAAGAAGATTTATGAAGACTACAACGATTCTGAAAGCTAAAATGAAGTTTACTGAAATCAGAGTAATAGGCGTCAAGGTTGGTCTAGGCTTGGCAAAGACTACAATGTAATACTAAAGTAGGTATATGTAGGTAGGTAGGTATTTACGGATTGCACGCAATTTGTTGCAGTGACTTGACAACATGAGGGCTGTTGTCGCTTTAATCGGCCAGGCTTATAGGTAAAGCCATAATCAGGTTAAAAAAAGAGGGCTGTTTAGGAATTATCAATGCAACGCAACGTGCCAAATTTACTGTAGAAACACATTCTCAGGACAGAATTAAAGTCCCGATGAAACCGGAGCCTAAAGCCTTGAACTTGCACGGTCAGGTCACGTTGACAAAATTAAATAACATTCAAAAGGGTCTTTGTGCTTTTGAATCCTTTAAATTTCCAAGGTCTACGTCATAAAAGGGACGACTAGAATTAATCAATTCATGCTTTGAAAAGCTCATGGGTATGATATAATCAGCACAATGTAGTCGTGGGTACCAGTGGGTACGGTACGGGCAGTTGCAAAAAAACTTGGCGTTTGGCGCGTTACGTTGCTAGTAGCATGAAGTTACGAAAGTGTACTGTAAAACCCGCAATGCGCCATAAGAAACAGTTTTCGATCTATTTTCATTTCATTAACTACTTATTTCCATTTCTAAAAATTGATTTTGTATTGAATCATAAAAAATACATCAATACCTAGGTATTACCTAGGTAAGGTACTACATTATACTTACTATCTACTTACCTTTAAATAATTATGCACCAACGGAGAGTCACGGCGATGTGATTAAAAATGTGTAGTGAAGTACTTAGGTTAGGTAGGTACCTACCAATACGGTCATCTGGGTTTCTTTGGAGAAATAATTTAAGAATTTAACATTCTCTTTTTCCTCATTTTACTTTCGTGTTTATAGTGACACTACCTATTACCTAACTATTCATGAATTTTTAATGATACAACCAATACTTACTATTCAATCGCCTAATGTAAGCAGACACCGCAGCCTACGGACGCTTGCGACTCCAGAACAAACTCAAGCGCGTTGCTGACCCTTTTTTGATTTGAGTATTCGTTGTACTGACATCTTTAGACACAAATGCAAGGTGCGCCTCACTCTCGACACAACGCTTCCCCGGATATCTGGCAACTTTATTCACCACCATACCACATATATAGTGCATGTCATCCAGGACGACGCACAAGCGCCCTTCCAAAGCGAAGCTCATACTCATACTCATACTCATTTATTCATAAAATGTGAGAATTTTACGTGTCAATGAAATAAAATTTACAATAATACAATATTAATCCTAACACCAACACTAATCCAACCAATACTAATCTATGCGCAATTGTACGGACTGGCCGGTGGAGGTGGAGGGGCGCGCCTTCGTGCATGACATGCACATTACTTCCAGAACAAGTATTAGTAGTGTAAGTATAGTGTAATGTTATTGTGGCTGCAGTCATCTGTAAGGTACCCCAGTTAGGCGAAATATGAGCAAGATGACATTCCGTTGTGCCCTATTCCTCGAAAGTGCAGTTTGTCACGACTTGTAAAAATTTGAGAATCGCTTTGGTTGGCTTGATTGATGATTTCCTGTTGTATTACACACATATGTAATCACTTGGTTGTGAACGGGACGAAACGGGGAGATGGGATTTGCGTCAAATTTTTGCGAGTATTTTTAGCTGCCAATTATGGACCAGCGGCCCGATTTTTGAGTGTCAAACTGCCACCTTTTGACTCGACATCTATTCTGTCAAAACGTCATAGTTTTTTGTCAAGTCGAGCGTTCGACAGTCAAAAATAGGCCCCCTGGTAGTAAAAGATTGTAGGTTTATGCAAGTTTTAGCAATAGGATTGTTGACTCAAAATTTGACTACCTACTCCAAAAGTAACAAGGCAAAAAATATGCGAAATAGTGATAATGCTATTCAATATATCTCAAAAACAACGAAGCTACAACCGTTCTAATGTTGCTGATTAGAGAAAGAAAGCGCTTCAAATCTGTGATGCCACTGACCTCGAGGGCCATAGTAAATGACGATCGTTCCAGTACACAGGGGGGGTTTTGCGGAAAAGGGACAATATATGCCCCACTCTTAAAACTTTAGAGACTTCAAACTATGTCATTGGCTTATAGTATAGAAATTCTATAATAGTACATCGTAGAACTATGTAATTGTTTATTATTTTGAGTTACTTGACTGGGAATTTGATCCTTTTTCGAGAAAATTGAGACTTATTGATTTTTTTCTATTAAAGTTTGGTGTCAACCCACACAGCCTTATTACGTAGGCACTACGAGTATGTAACATTATATTCAACAACAATCGGGACATATTTAATAATGTAACGAAATGTATTAAAGTATGTGAAAATACGATCAATAGGTGATATACCATGTATTAAAAGGTATACATCGGATCAAAATGAAATAGGTAAATAGGTACCTATTCCATAACAAGCATCTAGATTAATTAGAGCCCTTCTACAAGAAAGGGAAATGCTAAGAAATTATTCTGTTTTTTAAAATACTTAGGTGAGAGAGTTTTTCATTTCATTTTCTTTCAGTCGGACTCTAAGTTAATGGACTTGCCTACCTTGCCTAAAAGTAAAATATGATATATAATATTCTGTCTATTAAGTGTAAAATTGTCAGCTTATGAAGGAGGAGCGCAACTACCCGACACGGGCACCTAATACTTCTTAACCTACTAGGTAGCCCCAACCGACCAGGATACTTATAAAAAATACATTTTATTTGTCTTTTTAATTTTCAATATCAATGATCTTCCGAACAGGTATCGTCATAGCGAAAGTGATGCTTATGTTACATTATATAATAACTAATCAATCAACGTATTGACATAATTCACACGCACAACTTAAGTCACAACAGTATACAAGTAGAGATAAGTTTTAGTAACATTTCGAACAATAGTGCAGCGGAGTCGGTGATTTTAAACTAATGATTATTCATACGAGTTTTTTATTACTCATTTCGCGTAAAATGTGAATCGATTTTTGACCAGAAATCTCACGATACCGCGGATTCACGGACAATGAATACCAAGTTCTTTCCAAATATTTTTATCATCCTTATATGATCCAAAATTATGTGAGTTAGTATTTTTCATTAACATATTTATAGGAAATAATGTAATACGTGAGCCAAAACCAATTATCAATCTTTTTCTTATTTAGGATCAACGGTTCCGAGGCACTATTACCAAAAAGACATAAAAACGACATGGTGTCAAAAAACGTAGTCCTTACTCCTACTACACAATTTTAATATTACAGAACATTTTCCATGCCAATATACACATAGGTACAAATGAAGTACAATATGATGGGACAATTTTATATATTATACAATTGTGAATTTACATTCACATTAGTAGGTAGGTAGGTAGGTGGTAGGTAGTAGTAATTAGTACTAATTAAGTAGGTACTATTTAACCTTTCTGAACAAAGCAATGTTCGGGTCCCAATTTTTTAAAGCAAAGGTTATAAGGCATAGGGGCGTGGGTAATGCCAAAAACACCTTCCATTCCTGGTAAGACTTCACCCTCTGGGGGTGAGAATTCGAAACTATTCATTATATTTGCGAAGAACAGGAATAGTTCGATTCTAGCTAACTGCTCTCCAAGGCATACACGGCGGCCGACTCCGAACGGAATGAAGTTGTCTGTGACGCTTAATGTACCATCCTGTAGAAAACGCTCCGGAAGAAATTTTTCCGGCTCGGGAAAGGAATCCGGGTCCATGTTGATTTTGTTCAGAAGTGGCACGAGGTGGGTGCCAGCTGGGATAACATAGTCACCGACTTTCCATTCGCTGAAATCGAAATACATTTTTATTAAAATAATTTTGGCGACTTTCCTACTAATGTCGTAGAGACCGACCGCCGTGCCGTGTCGTGTCGTGTCGTGGTGTACTAGTGTCGTGTCGGTGTCGTGAGATTTCCTCTTTTTTTGAACCGCGATAGGAGTGCGCGGCTGGAGAGTGGGGTAAATCCAAGGGAAACCTCCGACACGACCTAGCCTAGCTGAGAAGAGTCGGTTCGAGAGGGATCGAATTCGAATAATATATTAATTACTTTCCAGAATCATATACTATTAAGTAGGTATCGATACCCTATATCATAAGCGTCAAGCACTCCTTAGATCAAAATCATCGTGTAAATTTTTGAAACATTAATAATTTAATATTACAGATCAACTCAAGTCTTACTTCGAATTAACATGCGTTGTTCCCAATGGTACAATCGAAACAATCCTCAACGTTTCATATATGACAGCTTCAATGTACGCTAACTTCGGACGATGGTCCAAGGTGACCAGTTCTCCTGGCTCGAGTACTTGTGCCAGCTCAGAGCGCACTTTTGCCGCTACGGCTGGATGCCGAAGCATCATGAGCAAGCTCCAGAGCAGAGCTGTTCGGGAGGTCTCCATACCGGCGGAAAACAGGTCGTTGAATACTTGAACTATCTGTTCATCTGTAACAATTTAACTAAATTTAACTGAGAGTGTGGTTGAAAATACATAAATTCACGTTTTACCAGTTTTCATATCAATCTGAAATTTTAGTCGTAAACAATCAGTTGGTGAATTAGGATAGCAAAAAAATTTTTTACGGAACACACAAAATGGAGTCCACAGTCCGCCATATTGTTTTTCTTGCAACTGGACATATCCTCTGTCACCCGGGATGACGTAAGGATTCCAACGATACCTTACACATCTAAATCGGTTAAGGCGTTGAGAAGTTCTTAGGGAACAAAAAAAAACACATACATACATACATGAAACCTGAAAACATTGCACTCCTTTTTTTGGGCAGTCGTGTAAAAAAAAGCCTCACGGCACAGAAAATTCTAAACTCCTTTGATTGTATGTACATTAGGAAGTAGTTGTAATGCGGTTAATTACGAGTATTCATAGTTTTAATATTCGATATACCTAGGTTATTGTTTATAAACCTTACACATACGGAGTTACCACTTACATAAACAGAGTAATTTTATAAAATCAAAATTTAACTTGTGAAATTAAGGTAATGCCGTGTCCGTGATTGGTTTTGTTAAATACACTGTATAGGTAGGTATTGTGCAGATCAATTCAAACCAATGGAATATTATGAGATAAATTGCACGTGACGTCAACACTAAAGTTTCCACACGGCATAATAGCATTGACATACGGGTTACGATAAATCTTCCGAAGATTACAATAACAGCTAAACATGTAGAATAAAAAATAAACTTAGTTTTTTTAGGGTTCTATACCCGAAGGGCGCGCGCTGCCGCTATTTACTTTGTGCCCGAAGTGACAAATCGGAACCCTATTGCTGTCACACACGCGTCCGTCCGTCCGTCCGTCATCTGTCACACAGATTTACAGCAAAGAGAAATCACGAGACGGGACTCTCATACTAGAAAATGAACGCGAATTGACAGCAATTGCCGTATAAATCCAATACTGCCGCCATTATCCGCGTCAAATATTCCATACTATCCTCGGATATCAATTTTTTGTACTGAGTTGCGCGAGCCTGGTTTACAGCCAAACGATTGGAGCTACAGTCTTAAAATTTTCACAGTATAAGTATCTTGATGTTTCAACGCCATACAAATAGTTACAACTTATTTTTAAATGTTTAAAGGGTGGCGCCCTCTTAGCTCCAATACAGCTAAGGGGGCGCGAAAACAAACCAACTTAATTTTGCGGTTGAATCGGAACCCAAAATGTGCGAAGTCTGACCTGGGGGCTGATTTTTGAGTGTCGAACGCTCGAATTTTCACTCGAGATCTGTCAAAAAACTATGACGTTTTGACAGATGTCGAGTGAAAATTCGAGCGCTCGACACTCAAAAATCGGCCCCCTGCACTCGGCCGGTTTTTATTATTAAATTTTAATTTTGAGGTTTGTTAGTTGAGTGTAGAGCAGACTACTGGCAATTGTATTCGAACCTCTCAATGAAAATAAAAATAACGCGTTGACAGAGGTAAGTAAGTACATTCAATAAGTACGGTCTAAAATTTGATTTCTGAACCACTTTGTACGTATTAATAAGTCAATACAATATTTTTATTCACAGTGTAAATACACTATACATTTTCAGGTATAAAATAAAAATATAAATGACGTATTAATAATGTACTCTTTGCTTTGTACCTTGTCACAGTGAAAATCAATATGACCAGAAATCAAATTGGTTGACTTTACCTGCTTATTTTACGTATAATATATTCGACGGCCTCGATGACCAAAGGTGGGTTATGTGTTTGACTTGTATGTATGTAATATTATATATTTATATGTCCTTTATCCTCTAGGTATTTAAAACATCGTGAGGAAACCAGTCTAATAAAATCAGATGGCAGTGCTTTAGTAAAACCTATACGCTATATTTTGAAATTATACGAGTATGCCAAAGCATCAGACCCCGGACTTCTTTGACAGGACAAGACAGGCCAGGGGCAAATGGCGCAAACTGGTGCTCGATGGGCGTAAAGTCCACGACGAAGCATGGTTTATGACTTTTGCAGATTAGCAAGCCAAGAAACATCGACGTGAGACCTGTTCGCCACGAGCAAACTTTACTTGCCAGGGTTGTGGTGCCACCTCCGCATTGGCTTACACAAAAAGATGCTGACTACCTACTTGACACTGCTTGCATAGTCTGTAATGGATAGGCTGTTGATAAGTGTAGAATATGATAAGCGTTGCGTCCAGCGTGGCGTGCATGTCAAATAATTGAAACTCATACTGGTGTCCTGAGTCGCCGCCGCACAAACCTACTTATGGACGCTCGGCCGCAACGTTGGACGCGACGCCGAACGCTCCGCTCCGAGCGTCCACTCAGGCCTTACACTAAGGTTTCACAAGTTATTTGACCTGAACCGACCTGGATTAACTCCATGAAACAGCTTCGAGTTACTGGCGAAGTCCCTTTCTAGTTCGATCAGATAATAGTCCAGTAGGTCAACGGGCTCGTGGTTCTCCAAGTCGGTGTTCAAGAGTTCCTTGCGTCGCTTAGCCACTTGCTTCACGTGAAACTCACTCACGTCTCGCAAGTTGCGACCGATTTCCTTCAACACTGCCGTTTTGCCAGGTAAATGCTGAAATAGAAAATATTAGTCAACCTATTAAAACACCGTCTTTCTGTCTCTCATAGTCAATTCCAAATGTCAATTGGGATAGTGACAACAATAAAAATAAATTGGTCTTGTTTTACGGAAAATATCTCGCTTGCACTTATTTTTTCTGACTAGAGATTAAATACCTACATAAAATTTTGGATACGCTGCATTGTAGGTATTTTATTAACATTATAATGAAAGTAGGCACAACAATCGTGGGCAGAGGCAATTTTAACGACTGTTATATATATATACCCAATTGACAATTTGGGTGGAACAAAGTCTAACAGTTTTAATATAATTACGAGTTAAATATAATATTATAGTCATAATAACTTGTTCAAGATTGTCCCCTAATAATTCATTAATTAACTATAATTGGTATCACTATCTTAACCAACCTTTAACATGTGTAGTGACTGTGATATCTTTAATGTCAGCCTTTTTACATAATTTATTTAATCTACAAATTATAACCTTGGGTTTGTATGAAATATAATACTCGTATATATGTCGTAGGCTAATTGCATAATCCGCCGTTCTACATTATGGCTAGGCGTTTTACAAAACAGAGCTGTTTTGTATTACGGCGGGTCAACGATTAGGCGGATTGAATACGGCTGAATGAAAATCCGCCGGAATGTGTTCGGCGCTTTGCGTTCTTCAATTCGCCTAGTCGTAATGTAAAAAAGCGGTTCACTCGGATTGTATAATTCGCCGTAATACATTACAGCTAGCTTTTTCACAAAATAACGTCGTTTTATATTACGGCGGCGATTAGGCGGATTGAAAATGGCTGAATGAAAATTCGCCGGAATGTATGTTAGGCACTTGACGTTCTTCAATCCTATCACCTCTTGATATAAACAGACTAAGCAAACCAGCCGTATTACAAAACGGCTCTGTTTTTTAAAACGGCTAGGCCTAATGTAAAACGGCGGATTTTGCAATCCAGCTGCGACTGCGACATAAATACCTATATACTTAAGTGAAATAATATTTCCTTGTAATTGTATTATAGTACATTACTTACCAAGGGCGATAAAACAAAGAATGTCTCAGATCGCAGGTATTTTACGCCCGAGCCGAAGGCAAGGGCGATAAATATGCGGTCTGAGGCTTTCTTTATTATCGCCCGTGGTAAGTACAAAATTTTATGTCACCCCCTGGCCAGGAAGTGGGTTTTTTCGCGCGCGGAGCGTGCGATAATGGCCACTTTATGGCTAGGTGTGACATAAAATAATTAACTAATTTGGCATAAAAATAAAACATAAATTTGCCGTAGGCAGCAGGGTTAGCGAGTTGCACTGCAATGGGGAGTGTCGTACTCTACGGAGGTAAAGTGCCACCCACCAAACACTAAGTGCTACGATCTCGCACACCTTAAGTACGCTACGGCGTAGAACCACAAGCAGTTTTAAAGTTGTGAAAAGAAAATTTTACGCATGAAGTCAACGTGAAATGAAATATAATACAATAACTTAACAACTAGATCATCACTGAATCTATGATAGGTTAATTAACATTAATTTAAAAAGGGTAGCATTTAACGAACCACCAAATTAGTTGCCGAATGATGCTCTAAAAAATTACATTGATTACCAAAAATACTAGATTTGCACCAAATTTTCAACTCCCTTTAAATATAAAGTGCAACTCAAAGAAGTAACATGTCGATAACCTATTAAATTAAATTGTTACCAAATAAATTAGTCACTACCCAAAAATACTTAATGATCACCTAATTTCAAACACCAAATTTCATATAATTTACATCCAAATATTACAGGGCTCGTAATCCTATTAAAATTATTTACACCCAAATAATTCTTTCGATACCCAGAAATACTACATGATCACTAAATTTCACGCGGCAATTGTTTTTTAATGTCCGACGCGCAAAGCAGTTCCAATCTAGTCTAACCTCATTGAATCAATAAAATTTATTGAATAAATTGACAAGAAAAAGAGCCTTAATTAAGTACCTATTGCTTTCCGCCAAACTGTATAACTGTAAAAAGTGTTTTTAATCAATATGCGGGAGGGCAGCACCATCGTCGAACCCGAGCCATCTGGCAGCAGGTTTAAAACGGTGCCGTGTGCCGCGGATGCACATACTGGTGGCACGTATTACAGCAACGCTGATTCTTGCTCTGAGCCAGCCCAGTATGGTGCTTATGCTGCGATTCCAGCGTTCAGATATTCTTTCACTCATGTGTTTTATGAAAGAGGACATTTGAGGTGCAAAGACTCCATCAACTGATGTAACAAGTGGGGTGAAGGTAGCATGTCGCATTTCACAGGCATTTGAGTATTTTCTTTGCTTTTCAGCTTCGGCTGATTTTAAAACAGATGTGACCGGACGTGAGAGGTAGGAAGGAGCGTCGGTGTCAACAACACGAATATCGAATAACGCCTCCCTCTGAGCATCCCATACGCCACGGCAGGATAGGTCTGCACGTAGTCCGCTGTCATTTTCGGAAATAATTGGTTCTTTTGTTACGTTTCCCCAGGCGTGTTGGCAAAGTTCACATAAGAGGTCTCTGATCTCATTGTGTCGCCTAGTGATTAGGCCTCCAGTTTTACAACATAGCGCGTGATCAATGTTGAATTGGCCATTGCCGCAGCCATCGCATGACTGTGGCATGGAGTTTGGTATTCTGTGGTAACGAATTGATAGCGCATCTCTAAATTCTAGTGGGGATAGATCAAAGTGATCTTTTTTTGTAGGAATGATTGATAGCCAATTTGAGGACTTCGTTTTCATCTTGGATGCGATGGATCTTTCAATCGCTCTTCTCCTGTTAGAGGTGAATTTTGCTAAGGTAGTTTCTAAAAGTTTGTCGTCGAGGGCATCTTTTTCTTTACGGCCTTCTTCTTGCTAGCACACTGATGCGGTTTTCCATACGGTCCGTCTCGCTCGCACGTCGCACCGCGTGCGAGCAAGACAGCGCTAAATGATTTTAAGAAGTTGAAGTTTGAAATAAAAATAGCTATTTTTATTTCAAACTAGTGGACATTGGAACAGTATTGACGGATCTCCGCTGGCGCGGAGCTCCTATTTTGAGTTGTTTTGGCCCTTCGGGCCGATGCAAAACTAACATAACCTAAACCTACCTATACCTATTTCTACCTATTAATTTCCATTATTTTTCCATGAAAGTCTATCTATATTAATAAAGTAAACTCATTTGAGGACATTATCCATTTTCATAACAAACTAACAATTTAATAAATCAACAAAACTCATTTTCAAATAAAAGGTTTCAATCAACGCGCGCACGTCAACGCATTAAAAAAAAAAAAAAAACTTCTTGTAGTTTGTAAACCATCAGCAATAGGTAGTTAGAATGAAACAGCAATAGGTACCTTTCACTCTAACGACATATCAATAGGTTTTATGCTTCAGACAATTCTTTGTATTTGATTGAGTGAGATAGCAGTATACGTGTTATTATTTCACACAGCCACATTGCGCGTTGCTTTATAAATTAATTTAGAATTTTACTTTCTAATTTATAACATTTTGGAAATGACTGAAATATTTATAGTGCTAAAAACAATTAATTTGTAACTGTTTACTAAAATGTAGCATGCGATGTGTATAATATTTGGATGTAATTCTAATGAAAAAAGGTGCATGAGATTAGGTGGTAGTTTAGTGTTTTTGGTGGTACTTGACAATTTTTTTGATGCGATTATAAATTTATAGGAACGCAATAAGTAAAATAGGTGCAAGTGCTGCAAAAATAGGTAGAAGTTTTTTGGTGACTCGGAATTGCTGATCGATAATTTTTTTTGAGTGTTCAACCTTATTTTAGGGTTCGAAAATTTGATGATATCAAAAGTTATTTAGGTGATCATTTTATTTGTTCCCATTTAAAAAGACCTCGAGGTCGCGGCGATCCATATAGCCAAATGTGATGAATGTTGATTTTATAGGTTATTTTTCTTGCTCAAGGCACATGAGATGTGAAAGTTGAAGTGGGCATACATGGGGCATACGACAAGCTTTGTAATGTCAAGAGCATGTCACAAAATTAGCTTTGTGACGAGAAATGAGACTTACACGCTGCAATTCCTCGTCTGCTTAATGGGCACCCCGCCAAAGAGCCCATATTTAAATAAACAAGTTTTTTTGGTGGCTAGTTTTAGTTATATTCTATTATACGACGACTCAATAAAACACCAGAACATCTATCTTCTATCTATCTATACATATAATAAAGCAGAAGAGAGTCGAAAATCTGTACATTGAAGATATTAGAAAAAAAATCGACGGAGGGGCCTAAGAATCGATTAACAGAACACATTTCAACGGTTTTTAGAATTCGTGTCTGTTTGTCTGTCTGTTTATTTGTTTAACTATCACGTGAAAACTAGCGAATGGATACCCTTCACTAATATGTTTATTGGATCTTTGGCCAGGATTGGGGATGAAAGGGGGTGAAAAGAGGGGTTAAACTTTGTATGAGAAGTCTTTCAGTTCATGATTTACAGGCTTGAAAATTGGTACGAGTAAGTATATACATGGACGCAAAGTAAATAGAACCCCATTCCATTCAAATATTGTACAATAAACAGATAGTACTTGAAAAAATGGGGGTGAAATAAGAATACTTGAGAGGCTAAAGACAAAAAAAAAACAAAAGTCCCTCAAACCATATTAAACGAGAGATCTAATTATGTTGGTCAGTCAGTCGCTATCAATATTCACAAACCTTACTACGCAACCTCGGTTTTTTTTTTCGATGGAGGGACCTACGAAGAGCAGCGGGCTCTCGGTTGCATGGTAACACTTGCGACATGTATATATGCATATATGTACTGTATTTTTGCATAAAATATTGTTTTTTGAGGTGCTGATTACAAGAATTATATCCATTTTCATATCTTTGAATGAAAACTTCTTTAGCGGCGCTGAGCACTTTTTGTGATGGGGAAAATGTTAAAACTCGCGACAGATTCGTAAGGAGGTCTCAATATAGTGGACGGAAGTACGCCTAGCCTAGGACGCTCTACGACCAGCTAAGTTGACCCCTCCTAATATCGTAAGCGTAAGCCGACACGTGACCTGTTTTAATACAAATAAGTACTCACAAATGATTTTATCCTCCTCTCTTTCTACCGCGCGGCTGCGCGCGGCGAAAATGTATGTCTGCGCCTGCTGATTCGTTTAGGCGGTGCAGGGCGCATGCGCGAATGTGCGTGTGTTTCGTTTTCACTTCTGCCGGCACTTCCGGAGTGCAACCCGTTGTTTTTTTTCTTATTATTCGATATGGGTGTCATCTTTGAGGTTTTTCGGGGTGCCGAAAATACGTTCAGCGCGTGTCAGACTTTCCACATTTAGTATATTGGTATTCGTTAAACATTAAGTTCACACACCTCCCAGAAGCAACCAGGGTGGGTGCGCTATCAACCTAGGCCGTCGACTCCATCGTCGAAAGTGAAAGGACAGAACAAAGGTAGTAAGGTATTCCAATATTATTTAAATAAATAATTATCTATTCCGGAAATCATCCCTTAACGGGGTTGAAGTTAGAATGGAAGAGAGATAACTAGGTAAGCGCTTGAAATAGAAGAATAGAATAACATTCTAACGCGATGACCGAGATCTATGCAGACGAAGTCGCGGGCAAAAGCTAGTTATGAAATAATATTAGAAAGTGACAATAAGTAATTGTCAGCTTGTCGCGCTAACGCCATAACTAACATCAGAACTGGGTAGGCAATCATTGATAATACTTTTAGGATTAAGGATGATTCACGCTAGACCGTTTCCGTGTCCGTGCTGACCCGTTTGCTAGTACAAGAAATCGACGCCCGTCGCGCGTAGTCCGTCGTTTTCTTGTACTACAAAACGGGCCGGCCCGGACACGGAACGGTCTAGCGTGAATCATCCTTTAGTTAACTAATATATATATATATATACTACATAGTATAATACCTAATGGAGAACTTACTATTTATTTGTTAGAACAAAAGTATAATATATAACGTCTTGTGACGTGTTTACACACAATGTTTACGCTTTGCAGGATCCCGTTGATATTACGCAACTAATAAGCCTGTTTCCGAAGCCTGTTGTGACGTCGCAGGCGCCGTCTTGAATATCAATTAGGTGGTCTGCAAATCAAAAGCGCACTCCGGACAGGTTCCCTCTCATAACGAGATATTGCGTCATTGAGTAGGAATCCTTGGGATCCTATCTTATCACCTACTAAATTCACTACATATTCTAAAAGAAAGTCCCCCGTCACGACGCGTCGCCTTGTTTGTGATAAACTCATGAGACTAAATTGTGGTGGTTTTTTATGAAAGTGCCGTTCATCAAGATGCTGACGAAGTTGTGGCCATAATGTATTGCTTAGTTTGTATTGTAGCGTGAGCGAAGAAAATGAGCAAAGTTTGATTGAACTATTATTGACGGTATCCCTCAATTGTGTACATTAACCTTCTCAGTTTCGACTTTATTAGGAAGGCAGAGGTACTTTCCTTTATTGAACTTTACTATAGGGACTAAGGGACTTCATAATATTTCTCAGTATTAATTCATTGATAACTACGGAGACATATTTATTTAATTAGTTCATTTAAGTTTACATTTAATTTTTAAATAATTTCTCGTCGTTTAAATTACTGCGTTGTATTAATATTAAAAAAATATTTTAAGTTACGTGGAATTGAGATAGTTATACCTTCATTAATAATGTAAAATTGGATCTTGGTGAATCGGGCCACTGGGAGTGATATTAAAGGAATGCTCGTCGTAATTACACAGAAGCACATAATAAGTAATAGTACTACGTACAGAAGCCATCCGCGCGAGGCAAGCCAAACGTGCCTAAACGTGGACATCTCTTTCTATAGCACGCAAATCACACGCTTCATCACTTTATATCGTATGAAGCGGCCACCAGTAGCTCTAGTATAAGTTTTTTCGAAACATTAACTAATTCGAACGCGTTTGCGTTTTGTCTCAAAATGTATGAAAACGCTCTCACCGAGTTTGAAATACGCGCGTTCATCGGTTAGCAACAAATGTTATACTCGCTGTTTTAGTTTCCACTAGTGACCACCAGAGGCGCTGTTCAAGTTTTCATACCACTTTCATACATTTTGAGACAAAACGCAAACGCGTTCGAATTAGTTAATGTGTCGAAAAAACTTATACTAGAGCTAGAGAAGGGGTACTTGTTGCGGTGCGACGCAATCGTACAGTGGGCCGCCCCTGACAGAAGTTTGTGGTTCAGAAAATTATTCCGGACGCTTTGTTGATATAAGCATAACATAATCGACATACCAAATAAGCCGGTATGTGTTCCCCTATATGTATGCTTCCATACAGCTCCATGCCTTTCGTAACCCGCTCATTGAAGGTCTGGAACTCAGGGTCGTTGTCTCCGAAGCGGAAGCTCATCATCAGCTGGCAGATGATGTTATGGATATGCCTGCCCAGGAGCAACCCCGGCTGTACCGGCTCGCTCTTCGAGTCTTTGAATTTTGTCAAAAGTTCTTCTACCTCCACCTAAAGCCCAAAATGCAATTATTAATTTCCATAGTCTACAAAAAACAACGGTTTCGTCACTGTATGTTTGTTCATTTGTCCGAGTTCCGCAGCTAAGAACTCAAATGTTTTTGGTACTATAAAGCTATCATTTTGCGTGGTTATGAAGTCAACTAAGTTTCTGACAGAATCCATCGGTATTGTAAATTTGGTTAATCATTATTCTTGTGAGTCCTACTAACACTATTTTTTATTCATTTTTGTTGGTAATGTATTGTATTAAGATCCATCATGTGAGACTTGAAATATAGATCGTACAATCCAGGAAAAATCTAACAACCCCTTTGCTGTAAACAGAACGCAGACTAGTACCTACTCGACGAGGATTGGGGCAGTTTCGTGTAGGTATATTAAACGCAAAATAAATAGGTAAATTAAATTAATAGCATCTTCATATTACATGTTACCTAATATTTCTATCAGCGCAAATTACTGAATCATTCTCATCTCATTAATTAAAGAAAATGAGTATATTTAAACGATAATAACAGGCAGGCGCAGAGGCTATGGCGAGGACAAAATATTTCGAATGAATTAATATAAGAAAACGAACCATTACGTATTTTTGGAATTTCTGGTAGTTGAAAAGTTTGACTCCAAGAGCTCGGAATTTCTCATGCAGAAACTGCCGCTGCTTCCTCCAGAGCAAGCCTTCGCTCAGAATGATTCCTAGTAAAATACATATCACGTTGTTATGAAGATGTATAATTTAGTTCTTTAGGTTAGGTTAGGTTAGGTACGTACCTACACGTACCTAAAAATCTTCGTTATGTACTTTGGGAAGAGTTCTTATCTCACAATATAATTAAAAACCCTGATTTAAAAAGACACGCACAAAACGGTTCATCCGTTTGGGAGCTACGATGCCACACCCACAGACAGCCAGGTAGACACGCATATACACAGGTACACAAAACATGTTAAAATTATATCACCCCTCTTTTGCGTTTCGCGTCGGGGGTTCAAAATGTCATATTGTAAATTTACTCGTATTATGGAGATTTTATTTGGGCAGTATTCTTCCTTAAGGTGACTTCCTGACTTGGGGGTGGGGATGGATATGTGGTATTTTGTCCTTTGGCGTGAACTTTTTAGAAAAAAAATAGGTACGATATAGGGTGACACCACCAGTAATGGACAAGGCCCAATGATGTACATTGACTCTAATGTAGAAGGAAATAAAAGTCATTATTTTTTATAGAACAAGCAATTTGAAACCGTATGATTTTTGAATTGGGATTGAAGTGCCCATTACGGATGCTTGTCAGCTTTAAGTGTCCATTACTGGTGGTGTCACCCTACAGATTCCGCCCCGCCAAGTTAGGAAGTCACCTTAGATAGTTTAAGATACGTATCATATTTCAAAGTATGAGTGCCTATATAATTTGTTTTACAGGGACAAATATTAAGTACAATAGAAATACTATGGTCGGACGTGCATGGTGTTGTTGACCGGTGCATTAGCACGTGTTGAATAACGTAAGTGTAGTTTTTAGTAATGTACTGTGCTTAACGATGCGAACTGGGGTACCTAATACCGCAAACGAAGTTTTCCCTCTTTGTCGCACTTGCAAGTCTGTACGTAAGTGCGACAGAGACGGAAAACTTCGTTTGTGGTTCGCGGCAGCCGCTCTGGTATGAAACTCATTAGGAACGGGATTTACGAGTATCTTTTATTACAAATATATATATATATTTTTTTTTAGTTTAAGGTGTACCAACAGCTAATAAAATTAACATAGAAACTTAAGTAGTAACATAAAGCCAATTATAGGAACTCACAGATAGATGATATGTATGATATGTATATGTAAGCACATTATTGTACACAAAACAGGTTAAAACAATATACATGTCTCATAAGACAAAAAATGACAACCATAGAGAATAGGAGAGGAGGAATAATGATGGGTCATCTGCTAAAGACATGATCTTTTCCTTAAGACCATTATAGAAGGGAAGATTGAAGGAAAGAGAGGAAGAGGAAGGCCAAGAAGAAACTACTTTGAGCAAATAAAAGTGAAGGAGATAGCAGAAGACAGAAACGGCTGGCGATTGCTCCACCGACAAGAGTAGTAAACTCTTAAATAGAAGAAGAAGAAGATAAGACAAAAACTACTATCGACAAACGACGTTTGTAAAACGACTTTTAATTGGGCAAATTACTTACCACGACCGCATAGCAAATCATTAAGAGGCGTATGAGGCCTGTTGATCGAGTCAGCTCTGTTGAAGAGATCTCTCAAGAGTCGTGACGATCCGATGCAGACTAGCAAGTTGTTGCCAAGCTTCACCGAAATGAGGTCTCCGTGTTTTGCAGCTAGATGCAGGAACCAGGAGTGCGGCGCGCCGCGCCACATCCAGGGCAAACTGCCAAGGAACGGCACTCCCCATGGTCCTGGAATCAAGTTTTTTTTTTCAAAAAGCCTAATGGATGTCCCACACAGGATGATGTTGGAAAACATTTTTCCAAGTGATATTTTTGTATGTGATTTGGGAATTAGAATATGTAGGTAAGTATTTGCGTTAAACTGAAATTAGCAATGTAACTGAATATAAATATTATGACATGGTAAGTACTAAGTGTATACCTCTTCATATACAGAGTGCATGGGTACTATTGATGTCGTTCCCAATATCGTAAACAAACAAGTCCTTGACTGTGTTTATATAATATCGAAATTAAACAAAAGTATAATATGGCTGCAAAGTAGGTACTTATAAAACACACGATTTGAATAACCGTTAAAAATTACAAACATTCGGAATGAGATGAGTAGGTACGAAAATGAAACAAGAAATGGAATTGGGTTCCTCTACGTATAAAGCAACGCAGACATAATTCATTTGTTTTGGATTTTTGATGAAGGTGCCCCGTGTTACGACGAGCACTTACCAGGTGGGAGCATCCGTACTTCATTAATTTTTGCACGTATATTCCAGAAAAAAATACTGAAAGCTAGTATAGTCCACGTTATTCTTATAAAGTTTATCGCGTTAATTTCCGTGATTATCGCTCGAAAATACGAGTACTGTTCCGAGTCCGGGTACATTATGGCGTTGTATTAGAAGCACTTGCCAAAACGGGTAAACACTGCATACGAGCGAGCTGATTTATGAGAAGGCTACAGATGTACGTTGAATTTATATACCTAGAGGCAGAAGTAGCATTTGCCTGCATTATAACACTGCACTGACACTTTGATTAAAATTGATCGTGATGGGGTAACATGATAATATTTAAGAAGATGGTGGAAGGTAGTCAGGGATTTTTTTATTTCTACGCAGAAATGTTGCCAGTGTCAACCATGACAAAAAATACCAAATGTAGTTTTAATTAACTAGGTAATCATGGTATAAAATATTCCTAAATTTTACCAATTAAATTAAGTTGGCACCAAAAAACGGTCTAGTTGGTTACCTGTCTCATTGTCTATTATTTGACATTGATAATGACAAGTTGTGTTTACTCGTAATAGTGGTAGCCGTACGATTAAAAAAACCGCAAATCGATGTACAGTTTAGCCATTTGGCACACGCATACTAGAGGTCAAAACAAAATTTTTGACCCGCAGTTCTTAAAAAAAATTCCCTTAGGGGGGGAGAGCCGAGACATTCTTTTTTTTGTATGAAAAAAACAAAATTTTTTTTCAGAAACCTATCGTGTGTAGTATCATATGAAAGAGCTTTTTGAGGCGATTCTGAAAATATACCACATCATTACATTTCAGCTATTTTTTTTAAATTAAATCAAAAATAATTTTCGAAACATACCAAGTTTGAGGTCCTCCAGACACGATACGGCTGATTTTTATTTTGTACAATATACCACAAATGATACTTAATATCCTCATATCTAACCTCAAAAAAGCAATTTCGAAATGATTTTCGGTAAGTATTTTTTTTTAATTTTTGAATATTACTAAGTGACACGGTTCTACTTTAATACCAATTTTACGTGATTTATGGAACTTTAGTGCAGATACGTTACATATTAATCATAAAATGATACGTAGTATCCATATATCCAACGGAAAATACCTCTTTAACCCTTTAACTGCACCTTGTCATCAGTTGGTATAGTGGGTAGGTGGTGGGTGGGTGGTTTGGGGTAAAGGGTTAAAGAGGTATTTCCCATTGGATATATGGATACTACGTATCATTTTATGATTAATATGTAACGTATCTGCACTAAAGTTCCATAATTCACGTAAAATTGGTATTAAAGTAGAACCGTGTCACTTAGTAATATTCAAAAATTAAAAAAAAATACTTACCGAAAATCATTTCGAAATTGCTTTTTTGAGGTTAGATATGAGGATATTAAGTATCATTTGTGGTATATTGTACAAAATAAAAATCAGCCGTATCGTGTCTGGAGGACCTCAAACTTGGTATGTTTCGAAAATTATTTTTGATTTAATTTAAAAAAAATAGCTGAAATGTAATGATGTGGTATATTTTCAGAATCGCCTCAAAAAGCTCTTTCATATGATACTACACACGATAGGTTTCTGAAAAAAAATTTTGTTTTTTTCATACAAAAAAAAGAATGTCTCGGCTCTCCCCCCCTAAGGGAAATTTTTTTAAGAACTGCGGGTCAAAAATTTTGTTTTGACCTCTAGTATGCGTGTGCCAAATGGCTAAACTGTACATCGATTTGCGGTTTTTCTTTGAAATTGGGCCTGTACGGCTACCACTATAAGTATTCTGATGCTTTGATGACACGCACTTTGCAGCACGAACACGATTGAGACGTCTACATAATGAAAAAATATCCATGTACAAATATACTACACCACCTACACACATTAACAATTATATACCAGCCCAAAAAAGGGGGGGTTTGGTTGGAGAGCGGTGGTGAAGAACTGCTCCTCTGGTGGTCTTGGGGAAACGACGAAGAAGAAGAAGACAAATAAATGTATTGAGGTGTGCAATAAAGAGTGTTTGTATTGTATTGTATTGTACACGTACACGGTTTATTGAATTTGTTTAAATAATATAATTATCAGCTTATTTGTCAATCGAACCCGGCCAAAGTTTCGTATATAATGACTAGATAAGTTGGTAAATATAAATAAAAGTAGTGTAGGTAATTATTACTATACATAAATAGATGTATCTGTTTAAAGTTTAATCACCCCTAGTGCGCAGCTAAACATTAGAGTAGGGAAATAGGTCATTAACCGTTGATTAGCGCAGCAGGTATTGACCGCGAAGGTCATTTCGATATACCTAATCATCAGCTTACGTAAGCACGTGGATTACCTATAAGTAGAGATCGGGCGTTATCAGACCACTGTGTTGTTCTCACGGCGCCATGTTCCGGGTTCGACGCACGCGCAAGGACGCTCGTACAATCAATGACTGACGTCCACTTTGCTGATTATTCACTCCCTCCCTGCCATTAGAAATTAGACTCCACGCCCAAAGTTTAAGTCTCGTTTTAGAGTGTATGGCTTACGACCTAAAACGCCTTTATTTGTAGGTATCTGCATCGGTGTTTGAATGATTTTACTACCTAGCGTCAACTAGCGTGTAATTAAGCTATCGGCCATTGCCTTCTATTACATAAGTGTTACATCGCGGTGTTTACAACATTAGTTCAAAGAAAATGAACTTGACTCTTCTATATTGCGCATGTGCTAGCATTATTAGGTACTTAGGTACTTAAGACAGGAAAATTAAATCACAATGACGATCTTGGTACTTTAATACAAATGTTTTCAACTATCTAAATAATGTTTCTAAGTAAACCTTAAGTTGTAATATTTTTTATATAGTTTGATTATTGACTATGTATGTATACATTGTAAGTAAAGTACGGAAGTTGTACTACCTGCCTATCTGAAAAGATCGATAACCACACAACACAAACAATTAACAATCAATCATTATCATCTCATGTTACACCTATTAATATATATTTTCTTTAGTGACACATACAACTACTATCTAGATTATATTACATATTTGAATTACGATTAATAACGGGATATTTACCATGTACATTTTTGTATATGTAAGTTTCCGAGTAGGTAAGAGATGTTAGTTTCCGTTATAAATCGTAATTCTAAATATTCTAATGTAAATGACCATGTGAGCTTAATAGTAGTTTATGCAACTGGTACATAATGAGGGGCATTAAAACAGGAGTATGTTTTATGAAACGAGCCGAAGGCGAGTTTCATAATAAGGTCACACGAGTGTTTTAATGCCTAATTATGTACAGTTGCATACATTACTTTATCTACACACATATTATAACTACTCTAAGATGGGTTCAGAAACCGTAGTAAATAAATACAATAATTGTGTTAATATAACCTTTTTTGCACGGTTGCGGAAATATCGAAATCAGAACTGGCAACCGATACCTGAATTTTACTTTAAAAAGTAAATTAAAGAGTCCCTATTCTGATGTGATCATGTCGTTCTAGCTCAAATTTCGTGCGATATATTTTTCTGGGGACCGATTTTTGAGTGTCGAACGCTCGACTTTTCACTCGACATCTGTAAAAACGTCATAGTATTTTGACAGATCTCGAGTGAAAAGTCGAGCGTTCGACACTCAAGACAGGTACACGACATTTGTACTAAATTTGCGAACTGTCGCAGCAAAACTTCCATTTTTATTTTTGTTCAACAATAAAAATGGAGCACTAACTACATTATGCTCCATTTTTAATAACCCTAAACTGTCAGCTATCAAATTGTTTTATATTTTTAGTGGCCAGTACTCTTTCATACAAAAGGAGGCCAATTCAAATCTTACGAAAATTTTTGGGTCACCCTATATTTCCATACCAACCGCCGAGACCCAGTGTATTAGGTATTATTTCAATTCAATAAAACAAGGCGTATGTAATATTTACTCTTTTTCAATTAAGGGTTGTTAAAATCTCATCCATATCATATATTTCATGAATTATTAACATTAACATCAAATAGCCTCTATTGCTACATTGAACGAGTCAAATTATTGTTGAGTAGGAACCTTTTGTTGGGATTTGGTGCTTCTTGAATACTATTTTCTGGGGTTACCTACATTCGTCCTCACCCGATATTTTTTATCAAACACTAAGTAAACAAGAAATTAGTATTTAAATTAAACAATGGCGGCCTTTTTCTAAATCCTACATGCGCGCTCAACATCTCTACCTACTGCGCATGTGCACATTTCTTTGAAAAATGCTACGGGTCGGCAATGGCTTAAATGTGTATTCAGCCAAGTATTTACCTATAGTGAAAATTTACAGTTTACTTATTGGTAAAAATAAAATCTTAAATTATCAATCATACGTTTAATGAAGTATTAAATATTTATGTACCATTTTATAAGAATGTAGGTTAATCTATAATTTACTAATTTATAACTTTTCTCATATAGTTAATAAAAACTCTTTGCGTGGGGCTGACGACAGAATGGAAATTTAAAAAATAAAATTAAAAGTATAAAAGCACTAATGCGGAAAAGTGGTACTTTCCGCACAGTTTGAAGTTCTGAATTTCATTGGTTTTTGTTTTCCTAGTATCTATTTACTTTTGTAGGTACATACCTACTTAAAATGTTGACCTGTTACACCGATATCAATATTGGGACGCGATAAGTAATTTTGACCGATAAGGATTCCGAATCCGTCGTTCTCTGCGTCAACTTGAAATCGCGAGCGCGGGCGCAGCGCAACGCGGCTCGTGGGTTCAATGCCCGCGCTCACTGTACCATTGGGTCATGAGTATTTTGACAACGCAGCGCGAACATTATCTAATCGGCACGCGTGCGAGGACAAGGGGGCAACGACTCCGAACCGTTGCGCCTCCGGCGAAAGTGAAATGTAAAGACACCCTCGCCCAAAGCGATCGGCGAATGAACCTCTCGACCCACTGTTTTTCTGGCTAGTTCTCAATAGAAGCCATACTTCTAGAAGGTATACTTTCATTATATAAATTTAAACTGCCTGAAAAATCCTCATGCCTCATAGCATTTTTTGTGCAATTAAGTTTAAATCTTAATATCTTTAAACGAGCAATTGTATAAGTACCGATATATTTATTTATTTCGGGGATCTCGGAAACGGAAAGATTTTGATGAAATTTGGTATGTGGGGGTTTTCGGGGACGAGCAATCGATCTAGCTAGGTCTCATGCCCGGGAAAACGCCGAGCAAAGCTCGGTCGCCCAGATATTAAATAAATAAAATGTGCATTAGGACGTACCTATTAAAATACCTAGATGAACTGTGGAGGACACATCGTCGTGGATGACACGCACTATACCTAGGTACTTTAACGTAACAATTAGAAAAACCGGCCAAGTGCGCGTGTCGGGACACGCGCAAGTTAGGGTTCCGTAGTCGTCCACCCATTAAATTATGTGGTCTAAGAAGTTCGCTAACTTATATTTACTATGTTTTTGACAGAATTAACAACATTATTTAAGGTATAAATGGAAATTGTACGAAAGTTTGCTTTTGCAAAGTACATTTCTGAAGTTCGACAATTACTCGTTAACTAGTAATGTCTACTTAGCTGTGATAGTTTTCCTTTTAAATTCATTGTATATACTACTAGCATGATTTTTTTCACATGCCTAGTAGCAACCGTTTAGCTGGGACACTTGACCATAACAAAAATTATCACTTCAAAGCTTAATATCACGCCAACCAATTCTTTAATCAAAAAATGCTTTTATAAACCTTATAATATTTTTGAAAGAGCTATCCAACGATACTCCACACGATGGGGTTTGGAAGAAAAAAAATTGCATCACTACTTTACATGTAGGGGACATACCCCAAAAAAAAAAATTTTTTTAAGATTTTATTCTACCATTTTGTCGGCATCATTGATATGTATACTCATGCCAAATTTCAGCTTTCTAGTACTAACGGTTACTGAGATAAACGGGGGACAGACGGACGGACGGACGGACGGACATGGCGTAACTATAAGGGTTCCTTGTTTACTACGGACCCCTAAAAACCAGGTAGGGTATAGGTATCGGATATGGTTTCACGCAATTATTTAGAATACGTTTACCAGTACCACGGCGCTGATCGGTCGTTGACACTTACCTTCAGTCAACCTAACAAATTTTGCAATAGTAACTTGTCTTTCGAAGCGGTTCGTTCGGGCTGGATACGGAAGTCTACCTTTAAATGGCAGTGGGCGTTCTGTCGACTCGACTGACCTGTATGACCGAACAGTACATAACTTACCATAGTTTAGAAGCATTGCCAGCTGTCTCAACAGTTTTAAGAGGTAATGTTACACCTACTTTCATTGTTCGAAGCCTTAGTCACGACTTCCTGCTGGTTGACTGCAGATTGCAGGTCATCGTCGTTTAATGCTCTTTGACCAAGTCAGTTAGTAACAATGCTGGTGTGAAAGTAAAGCTAATTAGCTGACTAAATATACAATTTATGGTACTTAGTTATTTTCGGGATAGGAGAGTGATAAGCCAGATTAGCCAGAGGAAAGTCGTTGCCGGAACTCCCGCGAATGCGCTGCTTCGCGAGTGAAGAAGCTGCAATTGTCTCTTTCTGTCGACACAGCGAATCGTCAAATCTATAAGGGTAATGATTTGGTCAAAATCAATAAGGGGAATGACCTTAATTGTTTAATTCTCTCGCAATCGAAGTCAGAGCAGTGTAAAGTAAAACTCGAGCATAAAACCCATTTTACCCGAGACGTTCATAGCCACCCAGCCGGTAGATATGGCTACGTAAAATGGGTTTTTTGGTCTTGTTGTACAATCTAGTAGGTCCACTCACCGGCAAAAAATATGGCCCAAACATTTTCGTGATTTCAAACTATAAATTGAATACATTAAATAATGTTTACTATATAAAAATGCATTTTTCTAATTTGGGACAAATTTTCTGCCGGTGAGTATAGGTATTAAAACTCCTTCGTATGCGTAGCTAATACCTGTGATGCTGACTGTACTGTACATACATATATGGTATGTGTAGGTAAAGTGACACTAACATTAAATTACACTCCTTTTTTGGGCAGTCGTGTAAAAACTAACGCGCCTCTAATGTGTTTTTGAATTATACTTTACAATAGCATAGTAACATAAAAATCTGTTAACAAAAACGTAAATTAACATTGGGCGTGCAGTCTAAAATTAGTTTTACTCTACCTACACTGAAATAATTTACGGGTAACTGGGGTCACTTTCAAATTGAGGGGCGACTTTAAGGCGATATATCGATTAAAAGAGACACCCTTTGTTTTTCGCTCACGACAAAACGGGATGCAACCCTCTCCGAGAATGGATTTTTAGACAAATCTCGTTAAATTTCTGACTGTGTGCAGGTTTATTAAATTTCCTCTTGTCAGTACCTAGATGAGGTAAAATACCATCATATTAACTTAATCGTGTCTTTTAATAATGCGTTGTTTTAGTAGGCTGAGGAAAAAAAAGGAAAATATAGACTCAACTTTGGATTTATTTTCTATCGAGAAAATCTTAAGCAATCATGTTTCGCTATTGTCAGTAACACAATCATATAGTCAAGAATCATAAATCTGAAAATCAGCCCCTACTGTTTGCTAGTCTGGGCAGGACAGCGTTTCAAAGTCTCCAAATTTCTCAGTGTCGCGCCTTACAACCCCAGTTTTAATGCCGTGTTTTAGTTTTTATTAGGTTGACCTGGGGTCAGTGGTTCGTAAAATATCCTAACTATTTACTAAACTGAATCAAACTAGAAATAGTGATATACAAGTGAGTTCTATATAAGAGTTCTAAATCTACCAAGACCAAGGTAGCCCCATATTTTCCTAAAGTAACCCTGGGTTACTACCCACCTTTCAGTGACCGTCAGTTCAGTGTATGTCTTAAATATACATTAAACAAACCGAAATAAATACATCTTCCGCAGAAGAAAACTACAAACTCATTATATTTATTTTATTACACCATAAATATATAAAAACGAAGAGATCAAAGTCAAATTACTGTGCTCTTAATAATGTAAATACGCATAGTTCGGATATTGCAATTATAATGCAGGCAATGCACTTTACCAGACTGGCATCATGCTGTTTTGACGAAGTAATAATAAATATAGGTACTTACTCACTTATTTTGTGAGAACATTATTTTATTATAATGACTTCAAGTTTCAAGTTCACGAGTTCCTCTACCCTTACCTGAGTCATTATTCATTAAATAGCGTGGAAAAACAACATGTCAATAACATTTTGAATAGCAATCATAACAAAGTCAAAATTGTCGCACAAAAAATATCTCGAGTAGGTACAGTCACCTGTAAAGAGATATACACGATTAGTCTGTTCAAAATTAACTTCGCTAGAGTCTAATTAACCGATAGCAGCCGATAGTCTAGCGAAGTTATTTTTGAACTAATCGTGTATCTATTTTTGCAGCTGACTGTACCTACTTCATGAGATCTATCTAACTACATTAACTTACAGTTAGAATTACATAGGTAGGTATATGCCTGTAACCTGACGAGGGAATCACTGTATATATACCCAATAGTCTTAACTTTAAGCCTGAGTTATATACACGGGGCTATAATATTATTAGTATATATAGGTAAGTATTGTACTTAGACTCTAGACTTAGTGTGTGGACTTTGTCAACTACCTACTACGCAAAATAAACCAAAATATCTATGTAGTATGATATCGCAAGATGCCTTGCTATAATATTATATTACCTACTTAAAGTTCAGTTTGTGAGTTCACTATTGAGGCAAATAGTGCACTAAGTTCTTTAATTAAGTGTTCTAAATCGCATTAAATAGGTACCTACCAAAACTTAGAACAATTAAATTCTTCGCTACCAGGAAGCATTTTCAAATTGCCGCACGTAGGTAATTTTACAGTGGCGCAGATAAGATTCGGAATTAGGTTTTGCATCGACTGTTTATTTAGCATATCGAAGTTGATCACTAGGTATCAGTTTCCATATCGAATAAACCGAATCGCAATCGCCTGCATTAAGGTGGATTGAACCCACGCGGTGACCGCCTCGAGGCCGGCCGCTCACCTCCCTTATGTAACCTAAACAGCCATAAAGTGCATTGCCCACTTAGACGTAAGTAATTAACGCAGCATAGTGTAGACAGGTCTTTGATCTGCTATTGCGCTACTCATTTAAGATAAACATTTGTTTTGCATACTCGCGTGACTCGCGTCGGTGTAAAATTGCCTTAGCATTAACTTTTTACCCCCGTGACTTATCCACGTGCTACGTCGATTTATATATGTAGGTGCATGCAGTCGCGCCTGCTCTGTATTCAGTATTCACCGAAGGGTTAGGCAGCAGCTCATGAAATTTACTTGCAGTGCCACGTTTAGATGAGAGAAAATGTGATATTGCTCTGCTTATATCTCGCTACGTTATGTTTCTGAACTTTTTTTTTATTGAGCAGTGCAATAAAGTTTATTTGTATTGTATTGTATTGCACTTCGAGTCGACTCTGACGACAACCCACGGGAAGAATACCTAGACCCGTATTAATACGCGATTAAGTCCCATTTTAATAAAACTAATGTGTAAACTGTGAAAGATTTCCATATAATTATGATGAATGGACTCGAATATTTGGGTAGGTAGGTAATAATATTATATGGGCACTTAGGTACTTGAATTAGGTATTCGGATTTTAAAGGAGAACATTTTTGCACGTGGGTAGGAAACTTGGGAACTTGGTGCCTCGGCATGGGGCCCGTCCCTGCAAAGCCTAATCTCTAACCAAATTTAAATTGGATACATCGTTGTCCTGGCCTGATTTGTAGTGTACGACCGAAGTTTTAATTCCAGTTTAGGTTTCGGTACCTATACAAATCAAAATCTTGTTTCAGCCGAAGCTTCGGTTAAAAACTCCCGAACCTTTCGGCCGCACCGAAACATGTACATTGTAGGTACTTTCGAATCGCGTTCGACCAACTTAGTGTGCGCTCAGCTTATTTTGGTTATTTTATATCTTGTTACTAAACTTGTTTTATTTTATACCATCTAAACGGACTTTTAGGGATTGCAATCTAGTCCAGCGGAGCCGGTAATCCGGCCGGATCCAGTATCATTTGATAGATCGGATTCGGCAATATTTCTTCGATAGATAAATCCAGTATGGGCACAAAAAAGAGCGCTTAATACGTTAAGAAAAATAATTACGGTTTGAAAATAGTAGTTTATGCAACTGGTACATAATGCCTAATTATGTACAGTTGCATACATTACTTTATCTACACACATATTATAACTACTCTAAGATGGGTTCAGAAACCGTTGTAAATAAATACAATAATTGTGTTAATACAACCTTTTTTGCACGGTTGCGGAAATATCGAAATCAGAACTGGCAACCGATACCTGAATGTTATTTTAAAAAGTAAAGAGTCCCTATTCTGATGTGATTATGTCGTTCTAGCTCAAATTTCGTGCGATATATACTAAAAAAACATCGAGCTGACATTTCGCATCGACTGAATTTGAATTTTCAGTGATACTAGAATAGGGACATGTCAACTTTGACATTTAAATTTTGACAGTTTTGTTTGACGTTTTTATATTTTAACATCATATATGAGATTAAAACATAGATATAGTATATACTCTGTAGTTATAGATGCGCCAACAAGCGACCGGGGCTATGTCTTTCTCATATTATGACGTCAAAATATGGGGATACCATGGTTGCAAAAAATTACCCCAAAAATTTAGTCGGATAGTACTTAGTTACAAGTGATCAAATTCCATAGTGACTAAGTCGCCATTTTGACTCACTAACTAAATTTACACAACATCGTAGGCGATATCGTAAAATAAGTGATCTCGACCGGCCACTTTTTTTGGGATAATCTTACCTATAAATACATAGTCACCGGTTATCACCGTTGCATCAAACGGCGATTTCACTGATCCAAATCTATACATTTTGTTCTCGCCGCTCGCCGCTGGTCGCTGGCCTTCCTGCTCGCCGCTTGACTTGCTGGTCATCACGTCACCCAAAGAACCATGCTAAATGTTTAAGTCTCTAGACGATGAAAGTAGTAAGTAATGTAACCAGATAGTGCTTACTATTTCCATGCCCCTTTTTGTCTTTCACAGATAAATTATGTAGTTGTTGGAATAAAAGAATAAACTTCAATTTAGAACAGGTAATTTATTTACAATAATATATTACATTTATAACTTTATTTTTCAATAAATAAACAAATATGTAATAAGCAGTTATAGATTATTTTACCCAATTTAATTTCCTGTTCCCTCAGTCCTGAAATCCATTTTTTCGGGATTCATCCTCTGTTGAAAAACTGAAAAAATCAAATTACTTGAAATTCCCGAAACGTGGGGTAATCTTTAGGGGTTTTTTTTATTATTTGTTGGTATCCCGAAATCGAATTATAAACCGACTGAATGGTGGGACATCAATGCTAAGCTGGCTTCTATGGTAGATTTCTACTACGCGATTTGACTGGTTTGTATGTCAAATGTTTGGAGGTTATTTTTTAATTAATTCACATATTTTTCCTATTTCATCTATTGTCTCATGATATAACTAATGATTTAGCTCAGTAATTTGGTTCCGGTGAGATTTTAGAAATAAACACGGGTCCAAAATTCAAAGAAAATGTACTTACGCATGGAATGTAACATCCGCCTTTTTTCGGTCGAAATTGCTTTTACAGCCAAACACTGAACACCCCACCATGTTTGCACTGAACAACCAAACACTACGGATCTGATGATTGGTAAATTATTATTCATTTAAACCAAATTCATCATTAATTTTCCACTTATAAATTGCACTGCAAAATATTGCCACTTTGTTTTGCAATCTTCTTGACACTAATGACAGATTACTTTTACCCGACCATGAAAAAATGTCCGGTCGGTGATAAGGACAAAACATCGCACTTTTTTCTACTTCCTCTCATAGGAATCGCAATAAGGCTATCTTTCTCTTACAAAGCGTGTCAGGCCCTTGGATTAAAATTAAAAATTGTATTACTGCTGTAGCCTTAGCCACAGATAAGAAAATTGCCATAAATTCATTGAATGTTGAAATGAGAGTCATTTTCTACGGTTTCTGAACGCATATTAGAGGATTTATGATATGTGTGTACCTAGATAAAAATCTGTATTCATTGTTTCTGACAACAACAACAACAACAAATATTCTTTATTGTTCACCAAATAATGTACACTAAAAACAAATAACAGAAACAAATTTCACAATGGTAGACAACAGGCGGTCTTATCGCTAACAAGCGATCTCTTCCAGACAACCTTTGGGTAGTGGAAACGATGCAAGAAAAGTTAAAACTTGAGTAGGTGAAACAGGAAAATAGAGTATGAACAACCTAAAATAATAATTATGACTATGAGAAGCATAAACTTACATAAATACATAGATATGTAAACTTACATACACATAAATACAATAATTAAATATTAAAGAAGCTGTCGCAACAGTCTGATAAAAACAGCACACATAAAGACAGAACCTACGAGTAATTACGGGTGAGATAAATAGTACTCCTTTAACATGCTTTTGAAAACGGGAAGAGACTTAGCACGTCTAATTTCGGTAGGCAAAGAATTCCACAACCGAACTGCTCGGAAGGTAAAAGAACTGTTGTAGAATTTAGAGTTTGATGAGGGGACACTGAGAAGCAACATCTGAGCACACCTTACAGAAGAAAGAAATTTAAAGCGTTCTTTGAGGTAGCGGGGAGTTGCAGGATTAAAAAGAATTCCATAAAGGAGGGTAAGAATGTGAAAGTCTGTGTGAATGTGAGTGTGTGTGTCTGACTTGTGATCCATTGTAATAAATGAGTACGAGTATAAAAATAATCAGAAAAATATACACGTAACATAATTAGGATTAGGTACCGTAGTAATAGTCCAGTAACTTTATACATTCAGAGCGTGCAGCGTGCGTTAAATCCGGTAGTTCTGATTTTTTGCAGACTTGTTTATGATGTTGGCCCAATGAATAATCCAAGTTTGTGACCTCGAGCGCCAAACGCAACTACCTATCTCAAAAATCGTAATGCCGATTTTAAAACAGTTGACAAAGATGTTACAGTTTAACTCAGACAGCCTGACGCAAGAGGGCAGACGTCATAGGATACCTAGCGGACGGGAGACCAAGGTAGGTCCCTGACGTAAGAGGACGTAAGAGGGGAGACGTCATAGGATACCTAGCGGACGGGAGACCAGGGTAGGTCGCTGACGTAAGAGGACGTAAGAGGGGAGACGTCAAAGGATACCTAGCGGACGGGAGACCAGGGTAGGTCGCTGACGTAAGAGGGGAGACGTCAAAGCTTACCTAGCGGACGAGAGACCAGGGTAGGTCCCTGACGTAAGAGGACGTAAGAGGGGAGACGTCATAGGATATCTAGCGGACGGGAGACCAGGGTAGGTCGCTGACGTAAGAGGACTTAAGAGGGGAGACGTCAAAGGATACCTAGCGGACGAGAGACCAGGGTAGGTTCCTGACTTAAGAGTACGTAAGAGGGGAGACGTCATAGGATACCTAGCGGACGGGAGACCAGAGGCATGTACCGAATCACGCTTACAGCGCTAAAAACGCGTTTACGATCGGACCGAATCACGCTCATAGCGTTTACATGAGATGTCGTGACGTCACTGATGATGTCATGGACGGCGCTCACGGTGCTCACACTCCCAGGCGTAAGCACCTTGAGCCAAACGTCAAGTTGACGTTTGATATATGAACATGACAGTAAACACGGGCTATGAGCGTGAATCGGTCCGATCGTAAGCGCGCTCAAGCGAATAGCGGTCCGAATTAAAACACTTTACTCACGCGGCCTTGAGCGCGCTAATTGATTTGGACCGGCCGTAAGCACTGTAAGCGCTGCGAGCATTTTTAGCGTGATTCGGAACACGGCTCAGGGTAGGTCCCTGACGTAAGAGGACATAAGAGGGGAGAAGTCATAGGATACCTAGCGGACGGGAGACCAGGGTAGGTCCCCGACGTTAGAGGACATACAAGGGGTGACGTAAACGGTAAACCAGTAATTGCATTGTCCGACGCTACAAATAATATTTATTGTCCGATATTAATATCGTTGTATTTTATGCTGCTCATTTTCATAGAGTAAATACTTAGACAAAGAATAAAAATAAGTTACAATTATATTATGTTGCTATTAATGATAGAAGTGCGCAAAAATATTAAAACATCAAATTATTTCTAATGCTAGTCAGGAAGTGTTCAATTTGTTAATTAATAATTCTACAATTTTGAAAGACTGTGACCAAATTCCTTCTCTCTACAAAACCAAATCTTATCTTGCTAAATACGACAGTATATGAGTACCTACATACAATTTCTGAAATATTACTTGCATATCTACATGAAATGATCCGACTAAAATTTTTATTTTATAAGTTCCTGCTATTATTTATATTTTGTTATTGTGAATGATAAAAGCTTGTAAAGCTTAATATACAATGAAAACCAAGAGTAGCTAGTTTAAAGTAGACCCCCCAAAAGGTGGACTGCTGACCTGTTAAAGGTCGCGGGAGTCCGCTGGATGCGGGTGGCGCAGGACCGGTCATTGTGGCACTCTTTGGGGGAGGCCTATGTCCAGCAGTGGACGTTTTTCGGCTGATATGATGATGATGACTGTTAGATTCGTTATAAACAAAACATTTGTGTTCACTATGGCACTTAATAAAACAAAATTTATAACATAGCATACCTAGCTATAGGACATAGGTAATAAGTTTCTAAAAAAATATATATTAAGGTTGTTAAGGCATGCTTAAAATAAATTTTTTGAATAAGTATCATATATATAAGTATCAAATATGTACATGGTAATTCTTTTAGATATAATTTATATTTTGTTGAAATATATCTGTTTTGTTTTTGACGATCATAATAATGGCTGCATGTAAATTGACATCCAATGTAATTTATAATGTAATCTTATTATGAAATAAACGCATTATAAATATAAATAAATATTTGTGGACAATCTTACACAAATCAACCTAGTCCCAAACTAAGCAAAGCTTGTACTATGGATACTAAGCGACGATAAACATACTTATATAGATAAATAAATACTTAAATACATAGAAGACATCCAAGACTCAAGAACAAATATTCGTGCTCATCACACAAATAAATGCCCCGGCCGGGATTCGAACCCGGGACCTCCGGCTTCGTAGGCAGGGTCACTACCAACTAAGCTACAGCGGTCGTCAAAATTTCATTCTATTCTATTCTATAGTTTTTTATTAACAAACATAATATTGATAGGTACACCCTTTTTTTTAACAACCTTAATTAATAGTAATTCGAAACTTGACTACTTAATCACTATTGCTCGTGAAAATAGATACCATCTAAGGCCACCAGAGGCGCTGCTTGCGTTGCCTTACAAAATGAGACTAAAAGCAAACGCGTTCATTAACTAGGTACATTTTTTTTTAAAACGCCTCTTGTTTTGTTTCGAAAAAACTTATACTAGAGGTAGGTACTGATCACCCGGGTTCCTTTAGGATCATCATCATCATAAGAGCATCATAATAGCCGAAAGACGTCCACTGCTATGGTTGTGTGTTGAGCTATACGTGCACATTGTCTATGTTTGCGTCAGCGTAGGAGCTATGAATTCACGTTGTCTATGTGTTCGTATGTGTTAGAATTACAACAATGTACCCGCGCTCGTGAGATAAAGTACTATAATAATTTATTAACTTTCATAATCGCGTAAAAGCATAACCTATGGAGTATCATACTTTAAAACTTAGGTACTTAAACTGTTCAAATTATCTTATTTTGTAAGATAACGCGTGGGCGGTTATTATCTGCGCATTTTTGTGTGTATTTATTATTACAAGTTGTAAGTAATTGCATGTAACAATCGCATTTAACTTGCACGTACAAAACACACGCATACCACGTATTCACATTCATTAATTAAATAGGTTATCAATTGCAAATATGTAAACATAACATATACGAGTACTGCATTTCAGTCTTTTAAGAGATTCGTCATTCATAAACACCTTGTTTAGCCGGTACAATAGGCACAATACAATGTATATTTATTACAAGTAATTTTACTGGTTATAATGCACCAGTACTTGTTTCTTGCTCAGTTTCGATAATGACAAATTGAGTGCAAATAATTGCGGATAAAACCAACTTGTCTATACAATACTGAATAACCTCGCAGTAATGTATTACTGGACTACTCGTTACCTATAAAACGGCATATTACTAAGCTCCTTAGTAGCTAACCTAGCTGCCCTGTTCAGAGTGACATTGCAATGCGTATGCAACGCTTCCAAGCAATCACTCTCCCTCTTACTCCACTTCGTCTCCATAGCAACCGAAAAGGCAGTGCACGAAAATGTACACAGTAAACATATAAGTATACACACTCTCATTCGCAAAGCGTCACTGGATTGTTCCAAGAGACACATAAAATTGAAGTGTTTGTCGTCAAATAGAATCTTCTCGACCACTTCTGCGTGTTCCGGGAGATCTTGAAGGATGGTGATGAGAAGGCCGACGATGTTTAGCACGATGCGGGGTGTTTTTGGATCTGAAAATAGGAGTTTGATATCATAAATATAAGTTTTCGTCACACCTGGCCATAAGGTGGATATTACCGCACGCTCCGCGCGCGGCAGCACTTCCTGGCCAGGGGGTGATATAAAATTTTGTTCTTACCACGGGCGGTAATAAAGAAAGCTTCAGATCAAATATTTATCGCCTTTGCCTTCGGCTCGGGCGTCGAATACCTGCGATCTGAGACATTCTTTGTTTTACCGCCCTAGGTCAGTAATGTACTATTACAGATTTGCACCTTGCTCCATGGTAATGAGGAGATAAAACTATAGATATTGTTGACATCAATTGTACAATCAACAGTACTTATGCGGACGTGTATTTCAAATGATTACATTAATGAGTTGTTTGATTAGAGCTGCAAGCCCATATCACCTTGTATTTCGCGCACAAAAGTGAGTGCACTTCAATAGGCAACATAATCAACATATATTGCTTAACTTTAGGTAAAATATATAGTTTAAGGCCTGATTAAAAAAATTGCAGGCTCGCTCCACGCGTGAAATGATACATATAAATTCCATCAAAAGTCCGGTTCCAACCTTGGCCATATAAAGAGAACGCTTCATATGCGAAAGTCGGTAGAAAAATACACTTGCAATTTTGTTAAAAAATATAGACGGTGGGAAGCCATCACGTCTTTTTTTGACGTTTACGTGTTATGTTTACTAAAGCTTAATTTACATTTCGTCTTGATTCCCCCATTTTTGAGAAAAAGGCTCGTATTACAATACAAATACTCTTTATTGTACACCTCACACAAATAATTAAAATTAAATATAAACCTCCATAACATAACCTCTAACCATAAGGAGAGGCACAGTTGTTGCTGCTACTTTCACACAAGCGCGGCAGCCAGCTGGCGCGCGGAACAGTTGTCGATCCCACACTCATACAAGTTGCTCGGGACGTGCCAAGTCGGCAAAGGCGTCGCCACACCTTCACAAGTTGAGCAGGCGCGTGAACACGGCGTACGCGCGGTGGACGTCCCCGCCGGCGGGAATGCCTAAGTGTACGCGTCGTGTCCGAGTTGGACACCGTAAGCGCAGCGTTCCATCTTTCGATGGACGCTGTGATTACGTCGTCCGGGTCCGTGGGTGTGTGCCTAGGACGCCGGACCGTGCGGCCCCTACTATGTAATCCCCGAGTTACGACAGAGGGAGGAGGGATGGGAACGTAGTCTACAGCCTTCCTTACTAACGGATTCCTATAATGGGGAGCATGGGCAATGGCGTCAGACTTACACAAGTTGAGCAGGCGCGTGAAGACGGCGTGCGCACGGTGCGCGGCGAGCGCGGCGGCCAGCTGGCGCACGGCGCGGCACGAGCGCGCGCACAGCCACGAGCACACCTCCAGCATGCGGACCGTGCCCAACAATCTGCAATACGACAAACGCCCACGTTGAGTCTATCACACACTGCAGCGGGCTGCGGTGGCGTTGGCGGCCACTTGACAGTATGACAATCAAGGCCGCTAGTGTCTGAATGGTTATTAGGAGTGTCATTAGTATACAAATGACCGTCACCGCCGCCTTCTACCGCCGGCCGCTAGTGTGTGACAGGCTTTACTCGTTACGAGCACAAACTCAAGTTCGACACTCACTGAAAAGCAAGTGCCTGTGAGGATCGAATTCATACACTTTATTCGGTCTAGAGAGGGTTTACTAATACAAGCTTGCTTGCACTCACAGTGCTGTCATCCAAGATCCGGGGGCCAACCGCAAGCTAAAAACGAAGTGCCTCTCTGTCGCGCTTGCATATTCGAGCGACAGAAAGGCAGATATTTCGTTCGCGGCAGGCCCTCTGGCTATCGAGTCACCATCTCATCTCAGAGATGTATGTCTGAGTAATGCGATTGGGAAGTAAGTTTCATAACATTACTAACAAAAAAAGGAAAGTATCATGTTCTTTTTTTTCGAAGAAATATTTAAATTTTATTGTTTGTTAAGCGGATGCGTCCGCTAGCGAAAATCTCAATTTTTTAATCAAAGTGAAAATTTAAAAATTCAACACCCAACATCCCACCTGTGGTGTTGAATTTTTCAATTTTCACTTTGATTAAAAAATTTAAATTTTATACTAAATATAAGTACCTGTCTTCCACGTCATCGTCATTTTTGCAGTCCTTCATCAAAGAATTGATAGCGGCAATGAACTCGTAGACCACTTTCGCTTCAAGATACACCTATAAACAAGAAAAAATATTAAGCTTACCTGAAATACACATCTACATTACATATAAGCACAGATCACGGCGTTCTTGTACAAGTTGCGCGTGCGCTGTGTTCGTTTGACAGAATTTGGCCTTAAAAGTTTCGTATGAACTACATATAACCGGCTTCATGTTGAGCTTACGTCCTGTATGTTGAGCAGCGTGTGGCGCGGCAGCGCGGGCGAGACGGCGGGCAGCGCCAGCAGCGCGGCCACCGCGCCGCACACGCGGCCGCCGCGCGACCCCCGACCCGAGCTGCCGACCACGCCCACCACCATGCTCACCTGCCAACAATCACGCCATATACCTACACTATACGGCTCTGTGAGATGTATGACACTAGTCCCACCGCCGGCGAGTACTCCCGAAAGGGTTTATCCAGAAATCACGCGAGGTTTTTTGGGCCTCTTTTAGACCCCCCCTCCCCCCTTGGTGATCTTTGGTTTTGGTTTTAGACGACCCCCCCTCCGCCCTCGAAACATCACGTGTATTTTTTGAATTTATCACCACTTATGAATTTTTTTAACTAAATGAAGTATATTAATTGATCTTGTGCTTATTTTGGTAGGTATATGCGTTATGATAACGTGATTGTGTAATTTCTCCTATCTTTTAAGAAAATGCTACATGAGTAGATATCATTTCTCGGTATTGTAGGTGCAGTAAAAAAATACACGTGAGGTTTCCTTGTACCAGTGCCTTAACCTCGCGAGTGTATTTTTTGTCTCGCTTGAGCGCGAACTGGTCCCACTGCCGGCGTGTAGCAAGTACTCTCATAGTAATTCTACTCGCTTGAGCAAGAAAACGAGTAGGATTACTATGAGAGTACTCGCTACTCGCCATGTTTTTTAGTTTCCAAAAACTGACATGACATATAATCATTATCGAACCTGCTCACTTTTCACGAAAATCGGATGAGAAATGCGGCCTGGAGCGGAGAACAACCGGACATACGAAAGGATTTTTGTCGAAACTGAAGCAGAGACGTTCGTTTCACTCGGTCAATTAAGTAGGTATTAAAGGAGGTATGCAATTTACCGTTTACAATGGAGAAATTTAATGAAAATGTGTTACTCCTATTTGTGACACTGTTGCATTGGGGTCAACCTGTAATAAAGATCAGCTTAAACCACCAGGACCACCACTTTGACTTTGGGCTTGACCAGGTGTTCAAAATATACATCAGTTATGTATTATTTCCTACTATCTGCTTGAGACTCATTATAGTCATTATTAATTCATTTTGTTCATTTGATTGCATCTGTAATTCATTTTTAAATTATTAAAGACTTTTTCAGTTACACAATCCAATGTAACAAATCATAATACAAACCATGTTCAACTGTGTCAGAGATTCAACGTCACCATCCATCACTTCACTGATATTGGAATTCAGAAACGCCTCCCATTCTTCAAGTTCAATTGCTGATGGCTCTTTAACTAAAATACGAAAAATCTGTTATACCCAAGCAAATTAATAATGTGAATTTTAAATGATAAATATGTATATAACTACCTTCTTGTTTCTCGTCTGGCTTCACAAGATCATCATTGTTTGCTACTTCTTTATCGGACACCTCTTCAATCAATTCTCTCTTTTCAATATCCTCATCTTTTGTCTCCTTCGAGCATTTCTCTTGTTCCGCGTCATCGATGCTTGGAATTTCAATAGCTGGTTCACTCGTGCGTCTCTGATTTTCAGTTTTATTCTTATCCCAACTTCTACTAAAGTGAAATGATCTCTTGATACTTCTTGTCAATCTGTTCCCTCCACTACCAAATCTGAGTTTATCTCTCGAAAACTGAAGCAACTTTTGCTTATAAGACGGCGGCACACTTTTGCTGAGTCCCGAGCTGACTTCGCTGCTACATTTTGTTGAACTTTTCGGATTTTCTAAACTATGTGAAGCAGTGTCTACACTTTTCGATTTCTGCTTCATATCAACTTCACCTTTCTCATTAGTAGTTGATTTAGATTCCGGTTTAGGTTCCGTTTGTTTCTCTTCAACAATTTGGTCCATTTTCTTGATTCCATCTGTTTGTTTTATATTCGCTGCCATTAGTTGCGCCATATTGTTTTCTAGATTACAGACAACCAGGTTTGAGTTGTTCATGACATTGTACTCGTGTCTTAGTAGTTTGGCGTTGGCGACGGTGATGGGTTGTGATTGGTCCTCGTCGTCAGTCTTGAGGCTGTCGCGTACACTGAAGGCGCTAGTGGCGCGTACACTGTCGTCGTCAGATATGGGGACGCATTCGGCGGCTTGTGTCACGCCTCGGATGTGACGGAGGTCGTGTTCTCTCCTATTTACGGCTTTTAATGGTTCACTGTCAAGTTTCATTGCCCTGAAAACACGATTCATAAGATTATAAAAGTTAGCTGATGTACATGTTTAAATTATTGTCTTGTTTTCTTTTGTGTACTATTTTTTGTGAGCAATATTGTAGCTCACATGAAAAAGCATAAATAATAATCTACACCTGATGAGTAATGCAAATCAACGCTGTTATGCACTTAAAGCCGCCTCTTGTTCATGTTTTGGGAGTGTTATGGAAGTGTGCAATACACTTATAGCGTAGAAATTTTAGTGCATCACTAAAGATAATTATATAATTATAAGTAATGCCTTTATAACATTGCCATACTTACTATCTTAATTTAGCTTACCATAATAATGTTCATAAATTACCTCGCATTACTGCTAATCTTGTCCCTTTGTAACTGTTTTGCCTCCTGCTGACTGTAACTCAATGGTTGGGTGAAAGGTGATTCACTCTGCACATCTTCAGGCAGGATGAGGATGTGGCCAGCTACAAATGGATGTCCCAGTATGTCCGGCCAAGTCATCCTTTTTATAGGATCTTTATGTAGCAATCCCTGGAAAAGTTCATCAAAAAAGAAAATAAGTATCAATGGGCTGATGTTGTAGACGCAGATCTGCACCAATTCCAAGCTGACTAGTGAGGAGCTCAAGAGGGGGTCAGTGTGAGCTAGAAATTCCAAAACACACTTCAGGTTGTCAGAGAAGTGCGACGAAGTAAGTAGTAATAACCCGTCGACTCTCTGGGTCGCCACGGCTTGCATTGCCCAAAGAGCGCCGGCCGGGTATTTAGGCATGCTACATTAAATGACCTTATCCGCCGTTCATTGAGCACTGCAGCTCTCCCTGCCACAGTAGAACCTCCTGGGCTGTCCGCAGCTGACGGGAAGAGACCCGACTGCTGTACTCTGGTGCCCTGGTGCCTAGGTCGCCCTTTAGCGTGGGACGCAACCTGAGTCGACACGCTAGCCCCATCCCACGTTGAAGGGTCGGCTCCGAAGCCTGGGACAGCCGCAGACCAAGCCCAAATATCGAAACGCCGCAAGTACACATTCCTCACGAATGATTATGAATTCGTCGCAGTTGCGATAGAGGCTTTGGGTCCTTGGTCGTCCGACACCAAAAAGTTCGTAAAAGAGGTGTCGACACGACTAATAGGCGTCTCAGGCGACCACAGGGCTAGCTCCTTCTTTGCCCAGCGGCTAAGCCTGGCGGTGCAAAGAGGCAATGCCGCCAGCGTTCTCGGGATCATGCCTCAACTGGATTATTTTATATATAGATATTGTATTGTATTTTATTGTATGGTATTAGTTGTATTTTACCGACAAAACATAACAAAAAAGTAACAATACTCGTAATTATAAAGATCATTCTAACTTTGGCCTCCTATCTTCTTTACGGCAGAGATGTAACCCTCATAATTACTGATATTTAGTCTAGTCTAAGCTAAGTTTTCAGTTTTGTTTAAATAAATGATAGAACACAAATCAAAGTAATCATGAATAGGTAAGTTGTTTTACCTGTAAGAATGAGCGGGCCTCTTTGCTGATGAAACTTGGCCACTGCACCGGCTTGTGACGAATCATTCTAACCAGCTGCAGTATAGACATGGTGCAGAATGGCGGCTGACCTGCCATCAGTTCATACACTATGCACCCAAGAGACCAGAGGTCAGCCTGGAATAATAACACAAAAATGTACATAATTGGAATAAGTATCATAAAATTATATGACAGACAATAACAAAACACAAGCATCAAAAGCATTTTGCTTAATGATACTCTTTAACCCTTTACTTTACAAATAAAAAAAAAAAGTAAGAACAAGTTTTTTGATGTGTATAATTTTTTTTTACTTTGTCACATAGAATTTTTTTTTAATTCATAAAATCACTACTGATCAGACTATTAAACTATGCTGTAGTAATATAGTTACTATACTATTAGGTCTATAATACTGTACCATACATTAAAATAATGAGCATGCTGTTGCTGTAGCCAGTTTTCACTATAGAGAGGTGTTTGTATCATTCATTTGCATAGGCATACCTACAAGTGAATAGGCATCTTCTGGGTGAGCTCGCTTCATTGTCGGCCTCATCTTTGCCCCCTGGCTAGATGCTGGTCAAGAGCAATCCCATATTTAATATGCTATTACTTTAAGACCTTAACACATTCTTGAGAGCTTTGGATCTCTCCATAGTGAAACTAAGCTACTGCAGGCTCTCAATTTTAATAGAATGCCACAATGTATAGACATTGGCAGTCAATATTATTTACTAAATAGTCTCTTTTACTGAGATAATGATTATACCTGATGATCATAAGGCTTCTCGTCAATCAGTTCCGGAGCCATGTACAATGGAGTTCCCTTGATTGAAGTTAGGATATGGGTTGAGTTTGTCATTATTCTAGCCAGTCCAAAGTCGCAAAGTTTGGCACAACCATTACTGTCCAGCAACACATTTTGTGGCTTCAGGTCTCTGGAAAACACAAGTTAAATAAACCCATAATAAACAATAAATGCAAATTGGCGGGAGCAGACAAAAAATAGGGACGGGTGGCGGAAAAGAGGGGAGGCATTTGCCCAGCAGTGAGACACAAATACAGGCTAGTAATGAAAAAAAAACAATAAATGCACTAATATCATTTTTGATTTTTAAATAGGATTTAAATAAACAGTTAATATGAATTTTCCACAGTAATCTAAATAACCCTTAAGCTAGATTACACAGCACTAAAAAGATATTGCTAAGTAGGTTTATCTGACTAAGTTACTAACTAACTAGTAGTTAATTAAGTAGGATTTTTCCCATTGTGTTACAATAGGGATATTGACTAATAGTCTAATCAACTACTTTTTATGCAACATCAAAAATGATTTGCTAGTATGATGTTTGAATGGAAAAAACAAGTGACATTAAAGTGGTCAAACATCGCCCATTCATACATTTTTACACATTAAAAAATGTTAAAAATGGAAGAAAATTTGAATCGTGAAGTTTTGTGAGTATTTTCGTGAGTTTGGTTTGTTGGTATTGTAAGACAAATAAATTTCTATTATTGTCTACATCCCAATTGTTTCAATAATAACTAGGCAGAAGAGTATTCCACTTTAAAACATGACAATTTAGATAGAATTTTGTTATTCATGAATAATTACCTATGTAGCACCCTGTGTGAATGTAAATAGTACAGCGCAGAAACCAAGTCCCAAGTAATCTTCTTCACTTGTTCCTCATTTAAACATCCTTCTTTAGCCAATATGCTGTGAAGTTCTTTTTCAGCATACTCTGTCACTACCACCAGCTCGGATTCAGTGTCGAAGCTATCAATCATTCGGATAATGTTCGGATGGTCGAGTTGACGCTGTATATCGCATTCTTGTCTTAAGTTTTTCAAATCTTTCGATGAACGGCCTTTCTGAAAAGCAAAAGGGGCGTTAAAATGAACTTAAAGGATCCATGGTGGTCAACGTTGGAAAATACAAATAAAATACCTTGCGTATAACTTTTAAGGCCACTACAACATCGGTTTCTTTATTCTTTGCTTTAAACACTCGACCAAACGAGCCTTCGCCTACAAACGATATAATATCATAATTTTCCATAATTAGTGATATTTAGATTAAGCTAAACTTTACATAGCATTGAATTGGTTCAGCTACACAAAACAAAACTAGAAAATAACAAGAACATGTACAATAATAACCACTTGTTGCTGTTGTAACTGTCACTGTCATGTCATGTCATTGTCAAGTTGACATTTGGTAGTCTCAACCGTTTGAGACTAGTTTTAAAACGCAAACTGAATTTCGAGATTCCAGAGATATGCCGATTTACTCTTTGGTTCGACCTGAGAGCATTTAAGGCTGGCCACAGACGCACGGTTTCATGATCAGGAAGTTAAGATTCGGAAAACACACCATTCATAGAAATATTCAACAAGGCGCACACGCTCGTCTTAAATGATCTAAGGGTCGAATTGATCAATTGGCAAATGCTTGGGAGCACCACGGGCGTTAAGTAGGATTCTACATTACTTTCAGTTCCGTACGATCCTGCATTCGACACACACATTGACGCGTTTCCGAAGGTACCAAGGTATCTATCTACCGACAGCGCATGTTACATACTTTCTCAGCCCTGCTTTCATATCAAGTCGTGTCAGTGTTTAGTCGATTTCTTGTACTAGAAAACGGGCCGGCCCGGACACGGAACGGTCTAGCGTGAATCATCCTTAGCCTGGCCGCACACGCACGGTTTTCCGATACGGTTTCAGAGAGAGGGGAGTTGAAGCATCTCGTTTTAAGAGCGAGAGCTACTGCTTAAAAGTCTGTTGTTGTTCTTCGCGTCCGGACAGGCTGGTTGGACGCACGAAACACATTCATCATCCTCCCAGCGCTATCCCAGTACAATTTACAGTATGCCTGAGTCCGCTACCTAATCCCAAAATTTGGCGAAGGTTTGAAAAATAAATTGAATAAGTAAAATATACCAATTAAAAAAAAATGATAATGCAATGTGGAACGCCAGTCTCGAATTGACCCTCAGTCGGTAATTTTCGTAAATGCGCCCTGACGAGAAAGTGTGCCACACCCAAACGCCTATAATTATAATATCTCAGGGCGTAGGCGCGTGCTATATCTCAAGAGAGCTTCACTCCATTTAATCGTAGGCGACATCACTGAAAATGTTCGTTGTGGTTGTTTTTGTTTTCCGAGAAAAACAGATTTTCCGAAAGCGCGACCTAGCCGGATCGTTGTTCGTCTCCATAAACCTCTGTACCTATTGAAAATTTTAGAATTTATATGAACAAATAAATACCTACTTACTTACATATAAAATTGTACCCAGTAAATAATATACGATTTAGCTTCTGATAACCACTGACCGCCTATCGCATCGCTCGGGTCGCTCACAATGGCCTCATGGGCCTCATAAGAAGGCTCAAAGTCACTTAGAGCGCAATGGAGAGGGCTATGCTGGGAGTTTCTCTGCGTGATCGCATCGGAAATTAGGCCATCCTTAGCAGTACCAAAGTAACCGATATAGCCCTTTAAATCGCAAAACTTAAAGTGGCAATGGTCGCGGGGCACATTGCACGTAGAACCGATGGCCGTTGGGCCGAAAGGTTCTCGAATGGCGACCACCCCAAAAAATTCAAATTAAAGGAAAAAGCATAGTTGCTCCGGTAGCTCAGAAGATAGAGCGATTGGCCGCGTACGGAAAGTCGCAGGTTCTAATCCTGTTCGGAGCCTAATTTTTTAATGTTTCCTTTAATTTGAATATTGTACCTACTTCGCTTTAGCAGCATTATACTGCTTAATACAAAATTAATTCAGTATCGCACATCGTTACTGACGTTGTTGGTGCCGTTAAGGAAGCCTAAGTCTTCTAGGTTAATGTCACTGTATGCCTCCTTAAGGCGTCGTAAGAGGGAACGGTTGAGAAATTTGAGGGCCGAGCATGGTTGGTTGCTCCGGTAGCTCATCAGAAAGTCACAAGTTCCAATCTTGCTAGCAGTCTAAATTTTTCAATTGTTTTATGTTTCATCATCATTGCACCTGCCTTCCTGTATATGACCTATTAGGCACTCTGTAGGACGTATGGCACATCCCTCATTACCTATACTTACTAAATTAAAAAAAACACTAGAAAGTTAAAAAAAAAACAATTGCCTAACTAAGCTACACTGTTTTATTACGGAGTTCCGTTGCATAGGTACCTTCTGGCTTCAATTACCGGATCAGGTTGATGGTAACAATACATCAAAACAATTTAAATTGGCTTCGTCATTTGCTTCATTATGTTGACCGAAATACTCCTTACTGTTTCATGGGTGGCGCTAACAGCGGGCGACACCCATGAAACAGTAGGAGTTTTGGATGACCATCGATGATCTTCTTACTCTTCTTCATCAGTTCTTGTTCACCAAATGATACTTTCTGAATGCAAATGCTCTATCTGTTACCGAAAATACTAAAATCACTCCAAATATGTATTTATTTCTCTTAAAATTTTGAGGAGTACCTTCAATTCCTCACGGATCCCATCATTAAACCGGGATTCTGGTAACAACGGGACCAACCTTGAATTATAGGCTATGAAACAAAAAAAACAACTCGGTTCATAAAAAAAAGAAAATACAGCGGAGTTGAGAAGAAACCTCCTTTTTATGAAGTCTGTTAAAATGGGCTGTACCTACGTAAAACTAATTCCTATTCCAATCTGAAACCGGTATATGACTTCGTCCCACTTGCTGTCGAAACGGCGGGACCTTGGTGCTCCGAGGCCAAATTTTATACAGGCTATAGGTAAAGGTTTGCGTGATAGGGGTTGCGATCCAAGATATGTACCTGGTTCAACGCATCTCACTGGCTATCCAGCACGGGAACGCCGCCAGTGTTTTTGGGTCGTTTAAGCCAGGTACATATCTACTTACCAGCCAAAACGTTAGTATTTACAATACAATACAAATACAAGGAGTATTGACGTACTGACTTTACGTAGGCACAGTATTCTTCGATTTGTTTTCTTTCATCAAAAATGCTAATTCCATTTCAACCGATATTGAAAACCGCATTTAAAAACCACGAAAGTAGATATTTAGATAACTGTAGAATGGCAGTTACGGTTTTTAGGGTACACAAATCGTAATAATGTTATTAAACCGACTTCAAGTATAAGCCCTCAATTCCTCGTGGAATCCACCATCAGAACTCAAGCTTGACAAAAATGTGTCTTGAAAACCTAGCTTGCTTGACAAACAACGAAGAGAACAAATCGCAAAATGTGAACTATGCGTCGTTGAAGAGTTCTATTCTTCACATCATCAGCAGTTCAACTTCATCAAATGTCTCTTATTTAAATGTAAATGCTTGATATGTTTATGAAAACAGTCTACACAAGGCTTTATGAATTCTTCACCAAATTTGATGTTCTTCGTCCAGAACAATACGGTTTTAGGAAAGGAAAATCAACTACACTTGCTTGTTTCGAACTTATTAAGTATATAACAGAAAGCATAAATAATAAAACCCCAGTCATGTCCATCTTTTTGGACATGACTAAAGCTTTTGATTTTGTCAATCATTCAAAGCTCCTTAACAAGCTGGATACATATGGCGTGAGAGGTAGGGTGTTTGATTGGATCAAAAGTTATTTAGACGGCAGAAGACAGTGTACTGAAATAAGTAAATTTTCAGAAACAAAGGGGGTAATAGTTAGGCAGTCTTACAGATCAAAATTCAAATTGGTTAATAAAGGTGTTCCGCAAGGTAGTATTCTTGGCCCACTACTTTTTATTTTGTATATTAATGATCTCCCGAACGCTACCTTGGGTAAAACCATCATGTTCGCTGACGACACGACGCTACTGTTAAAATGTAATAATAAGTTGACATATGAGCGAGACATAAACACTGCATTTAATGACATTATTAATTGGCTAAATATTAATGATTTACGTATAAATATCAATAAAACTAAATCAATGCAATTTATATCTTATAATTCTTTTGACATTCCAATACTTTTATCTTATAATAATGAAACTGTGGACCAGGTCGACACTTTTAAATTTTTGGGCATAATGATCGATAAACATTTAAATTGGAAGGCCCATATCGATCAAATTTGCCATCAACTTAATCGTTTTGTATTTGCTCTGAAACGATTGAGAGACACCGTTTCAGTAGAAGCTGCGCTCACCGCTTATCACGGTTACGTGTCGTCAGTGCTCAGGTACGGTCTAATACTGTGGGGTAATTCAGTGGAGATAGACAGAGTTTTCAGAGTACAGAAAAAGTGTGTCAGAGCCATTTGCAACGCGTGGATTTATGAAAGTTGTACCCCATTATTTAAAAAACTTCAGGTTCTCCCTTTGCCTTGTTTGTACATCAAAGAAGTGTGTATTTTCGTCAATACTCATATGTACTACTTCAAAATACGTGGAGAAAGTGTACAAAGACAAACGAGAGTCATGGGTATGAACCTTTTGTATAAGCCGCAAAGTACCAAGGCCATGTATAGACGCAATGTTTTCAATATGTGCCTTGAGGTGTATAACCGTTTGCCTGAGGACTTGAGAAAGCTCCAAGGGAATATTTTTAAGTCTAAATTAAATTGCTGGCTTATGGAAAAGTGTTTTTATCGGGTCAGTTATTTTCTCGAACACTATAGACTTAAATAATTATATTATATTTAGTAATTAATTTTGACATGTTATTTATATTCTATTGTTCTATTCCGAAATTCAATTGTTTAATTATAACATTTAATTGTATACCTACTCAATTTGTAAAATATTTGCACGCCTTATTGTGGTTGAATACATGATACAAAAACGATGTAATACCTTATAAGTTAAACTGTATTCTATGCAAATAAATCATTGATTGATTGATTGATTGATTGAAAATACTAAAATCCCTATATGTATGCCTTTAACATTTGAGGAGTTCTCTCGATTCCTCATGGAACCCATCATCAGAACTCGAGGTTTACAAATTATTGTCTTGAAAATCTAACTTGCTTAACAAACACAGCAAAGAGGACAATTCACCAAACGTGAACTAGGTATGCGTAGTTGAAGAGTTCCGTTCTGATCATCATCAGCAGTTCCACTTCATCAAATGACACTTTTTTTTTTAAATTGCATGATTATTTGATGAAAATACTAAAATCACTATATGTGTGCCTTTCACATTTGAGGAGTTCCCTCGATTCCTCATGGATCCCATCATCAGAACTCGAGCATGACAAAAATTAGTGAAAATAGAACTTGCTTAACAAACACAGCTAGGAGAACAAATCGCCAAACGTGAACTTTTCGTCGTTGAAAAGTTCTGTTCTGGTCATCATCAGCAGATCCATTTCATCAAATGTCACATTTTTGTATGAAAATGCTTGATTTGGTGATAAAAACACAAAAATCACTATATGTTTAAGATTTGAAGAGTTCCCTCGATTCCTCATGGATCCCATCATCAGAACTGCGTTTTGACAAAAATGGGACCAACTTGGATATAGTTAAATACTTACAATCAAAAAAAGAATTTTCGAAATCGGTTCAGACATGACGGAGTTATGGAGTAACAAACATTTAAAAAAAAAAAAACAACGGGTTGCACTCCGGGAGTGCCGGCAGAAGTGAAAACTCAATAAAGATGGTAAATGGGTCATTGTCAGATTTAGGTGCGCGTCTTTTCGGTGGACAGGACATGCCAAAAGTTAAGGGCTACAAAGCTTAATTTTCGATTGATCTGATAACCCGCATAATCTGTAATTCCATGTCTATAAATTCATATAATAAAAACGTAAATTACATGCACACAAGCCGTTAACTATTGTCCACCGAATGGACAACTTTTGTTTTTCCGACTGACAATGACCCAAATAACAAAGATATTCATATCGGTATCGGTATCCGTATCGGTATCCGTATCTGTACTGTACTCATACTCATGTTCATATTCGCATAATCCATTTACATAATATGTCCCGAGTATCATTGTGTCTTACGCATCTAAGACCAGGAACCTATTGGGTAAACTATTTGGGCAGAGAATTAGCGCAGATAAACCAGGATAACGTATAAGGAATTTAATAAGTGTTGTTTATAGTTCTACTATTGATCGACTGACATTATACCATTGTAAACAAACAAACCGTGGAACGGTTACTATAGAACTTTAAATGTGACATAGCTTGTATGGTAGCCAGTACTAACAGGCTACTATCGTATGTAGGTCGTACACATACCTATCACATTAATATATTCAATACGCCCCCTTAATGTGCACATTCGAAACAATATAAAAGACGACATAATAAAACACATTTAAAACAAAGTAATATCAAAGAACAACTGTAGCAAAATAAACGAACGATCAACAAGCAATGCCTAAACCACACATGCACATAGTGCTTCACTCTGGGCAAAGCTTTCGTTAATATGTCTGCAAGCATTGAATCAGTTGACAGATATTTCAACTCAATGCTTTTATTGCTCTTTAATACACTTCTTATAAAGTGATACCTTATGTCGATGTGCTTACTCCGAGAATGGAACATTGGATCACCGGCAAGGCAAATCGCTCCCTGATTATCTACATGTAAAGATAATGGTGCAAACTTACGTAATCCAATTTCAGTAAGCAAACTGTTCAAGTAGATTCCCTCTTTCATTGATGATGACAAGCTTACATATTCTGCTTGACAACTTGAAGTAGAAACGCACTTTTGCTTTTCCGATTTCCAGGACACGCATCCACCTCCTAACATAAACACATAACCTGAATAAGATTGTCTATCAATCAAACATCCACCCCAATCAGCATCTGAATAACCCTGCAATGACTTACCCGTTTTCCTATATATAAGTCCATACTTTCTTGTATGTTTTAGGTAACGTAGTACACATTTCGCTGCATCCCAACATTGTTTATTAGGACAATCCAAAAACTGACTTAAAATAGACACGGTATTCGTGATATCAGGTCTTGTTCCCGTAGATAAGTACATTAGGGAGCCGATTATTTCGCGATACGGGTACTGCTCACTTTCACTGCATTTTTCGGTAGATTTAATTATCTTACTCTTCACGTCCATGGGCGTAGATATAGGTTTGCATTTTTCCATATTAAATTTCACTAATAAATCGTCAATGTATTTTTCTTGTGACAATTTAATGCCAATGTCACATTTGTCAAACTCTATGCCTAGCATATATTTTGCAATCCCATAATCTTTTAATTCAAACTTAGCGGCCAGTTCCTTTTTGAAATTTTCGATACATTCACCTCTTTGCGATGCGACTAATATGTCATCAACATAAACTAATACAAAGAGTTTCGTTTCCGAATCTATATCCTTAAAATAAAGGCACGGCTCGTTTAAAGAGGTTTGCAACCCCATGCACTTTAGCTCCTCATCCAGCCTGATGTTCCACTGACGACCAGCCTGTTTAAGCCCGTATAGCGACCTCTTCAGTCGACACACATCGCCCCCAGCCTTCAGATCAGATAACATCTTGCTGGCTCTTTCATATGTGGCTGAACCTGGCTGTTCCAAACATATGAGGTCTTGCAAACATTCTTCTAGAAGATCTGGCACTTTCATAGATATCTCCTCCTCTAATACGCCATTCAAGTATGCCGTATTAATGTCAAGCTGATGTATTTCAAGATCAACTTCCACTGCGAGTGCAACTAGCAATCTTACAGTGTCAAGTCTGGCAACAGACGCAAAGGTGTTCTGGTAGTCAATGCCATGACGTTGACTGAAACCTTTTGCCACCAGCCTGGCTTTCTTCTTCTCAGTCTTGTCAACATTAAGCTTCGTTGTCAATATATAACGACAACCTACGACATTTCGGCCTTTAGGTTTATTTACAATATCAAATGTGTCGTTCTTGATTAAACTTTTTACTTCTGAAAGTATTGCATCTTTCCATCCTTTTTTCTCATTGCCTGTCAAAGCCTGTTTGAGGGTTATTTCGGCAACTCCAACGAAATCCTGACAGTCTGCATAGAACCTGTACCACAATACTTTACAAGCGTACAATTCGACAAATTTGTGAACTTTTTCTATGGAAAATTGTGCACTTTTGTCAAATTGTAGACTTGTAAAGTTTTGTGGTATAGGGGCCAGCTGAGTTTAGCTGAGTTGACACCTCCTAACATCGCAATCACGATTACTAGGAGCGGTCAACTAGCTGGTCTTAGAATCTTAGAATCTGTCGCGAGTTCAACAAATTTTCCCCAGTACAAAAGTGCTCAGAGCCGCTAAAGAAGTTTTCACTTCAAAAATTGTTAGCAATACTACCTATTTCCCATTTTTATTTCTTTAGATTCGTTGAGTGTGCTCAGGAACTCCATGAGCTCATACCGCCTTCCCCCTTCTTCCACCAGATATCCAGACGACGTACGACTGGCTACTTTCATTACCTGGTCAAAATCATCTTTTTTTATAATGTTTACTGGTTTGGTATTCGTATGGCGTATGTAGGTACTTCCGAGTTCAAATAACCTGGACCTTTTTAAGGTACGAGTGAATCTTCTGGGTGAGCTCGCATAAGCGTCGGCCTCATTTTCAATTTAAAAAAATATATATGACTGGTTAGAATTAGGCGTTTATTTAAGAAAATTTAATTTAGCTGTTTGCTTTAAGGAAGAACCCAAATTTGGTGTATTTTGAAAATTAATTTAATTTTTTAGGAAATATTATATTATTAATATCTATTCATTTAATGTGACTCGTTTACTTTCTTTGTCTATTCTAACAGAATCGTGCTCTATCAAGGTCATAGGGGCCCCATTACCCTAATGTGCCCAGGGCCTCAAATTGGTTAAAGACGGCCCGGCCCTGTGCGTTTCCGTTACTGTCACCCGGGGAGGTACCCTAAAAAAAATTTTTTTTAAAGATTTTATTCTACCGTTTTCTCCGCGTCATCGATATGTATACTCATGCCAAATTACAGCTTTCTAGTACTAACGGTTACTGAGAAAAACGGGGGTCGGACGGACGGACGGACGGACATGGCGAAACTATAAGGGTTCCTTGTTTACTACGGAACCCTAAAAATTGAAAAAATCAAATTACTTGAATTTCCCGAAAAGTGGGGGTAATCTTCAGGGGATTTTTTTATTATTTGTTGGTATCCCGAAATCGAATTATAAACCGACTGAATGATGGGACATCAATTCTAAGCTGGCTTCTATGGTAGATTTATACTACGCGATTTGATCGGTTTATATGTGAAATGTTTGGAGGTTATTTTTGAATTAATTTACATATTTTTCCTATTTCATCAAGTGTCTCATGATATAACTTATGATTTAGCTCAGTAACTTGGTACTGGTGAGATTTTAGAAATAAATACGGGTCCAAAATGCAAAGAAAATGTACTTACGCAAATTACGCATGGAATGTAACATCCGCCTTTTTTCGGTCGAGTTTGCTTTTACAGTCCAACACTGAACACCCCACCATGTTTGCACTGAACACCCAAACACTACGGATCTGATAATTGGTAAATTATTATTCATTTAAACCAAACTTATCATTAATTCTCCATTTATAAAATGCACTACCAAATATTGCCAATTTGTTTTGCAATCTTCTTGACACAAAACTTTGACACAAATACAAATTTTTTCGATCGGTGATAAGAACAAAACATCGCACTATTTTCTACTTCCTCTCATAGGAATCGCAATAAGGCTATCTTTCTCTTACAAAGCGTGTCAGGCCCTTGGTATTTTGTCCATCACTCTTGGCCACTAGGTATTTTGAAGGGAACTGTCACCGTATTTAGGGACAATAAGAACTACTTTCCATGAGAATTTATTTGAAATATGATCTTTACGGAAATCGGTCAGTCTGGCTATCCGATATTGGACTTTGGAAACGCTTTTTTAGGGACAATAAGAGCTATTTTCCATGAGAATTTATTTGAATTATGATCTTTATGGAAAATCTTAGGATTGTCTTAAAACAGTTAGAACCTTGGCTTTCTAAGAAGACCAGCTGGGGACCCCTCGTAACATAGCAATCACGATACTAGGAGGGGTCAACTAACCTGGTCTTGGAATTTATCGCGAGTTTATACATTTTTCCCCAGTACAAAAGTGCTCAGCGCCGCTAAAGAAGTTTTCACTTCAAAAACATACAACCGAATTGATAACCTCCTCTTTTGAAATCTTGAAGTCGGTTAATAAAAATGAGTGACTTGCTCGAACTGACGGCATTTATTTTAGATTATCACCGATTTCTGTCTATTTTGGCAATCGTAGAAACCAGAACTAAGTAGGTAACTACCTAATTATTTGAAAATCCGCTCTGAAATCAACTAAAAAAGTGTCTTAAAACAAATTTTAATTTCAATTGTGCGTTTAGAAGTAAGTGCCCATTACCCAATCGCAGGCGGCGATCTCGGTTAGAGCAATATAAACAACGAATGATGGAAGCATAAAATAGAACAATGGTATAGAATGCTCGTAAAATAAGCAAGGCGGGCCGCAAAACATCGACAGCAGCGTACGCTATTTATACTCGATTATCCGGCAAGCAGCTATACGAGATAAAGCTCGGAATCGCTTACACACAATAAAACACGGACCGGGCTATAGCTTTAGATGTAGGGGCATTATATTCACGTTAAAACATATTATTCCACAGCCGTGCACATTTCTATAAACAAACGAGACAGAGCGTGGGTGTGTGTGTACATTAGGGATTTAGTAACTCGCAGTTTTAGCGTTCGGCGCTCGCCGCGAAGACGGTGGGATGGGGTTTCACGCCTTGCTTATGATTTTTGATAAACGAGTCAAATTTACAGCTCCCTTTGACCAGTAATTTAGTAATTTTTACACTTTGAAAATTAAAATTACCTAGGTTTATTTTTGGAAGCATGATGAAAGGTAAAACTGTAATTAGCAATAGGTGCTATTAGCTACATATAAATCAAGATGCTTCTTTAAAAATCTGCCTAAAGTACTTACTGACGGAGCATCATCATCAGCCTACGCCCGTCCCACTGCTGGGCACAAACCTCCTCTTATGGATGAGGCGGGAGTGGGCAGTAAGTCCCACGCTACCCTTGTGCGTGTGCGGGTGAGGGACTTCACATGCAACTCTGAACTTCTTTGCATAGGTAGGTACCTATGCAGATTTTGCGACGATGTTTTCCTTCTCCAAAAAGCTAACGGTAAACATCAAAATGATATTCCGTACAAAAGTTGGCACAAACTCATTGATACGAGCTGGGCTTTGAACCCACGACCGCTTGAGCTGAGCTGGCTTGTACCACTAGTCTCCTGTACCCAGCCTAGCTCTTCTCTGACAAAGTCGAGTTTCTGGTGAAGCTTGTACATAACCCAATTAATACGGAACCATTGGAATTAAATCTAAACAATCAATCTTTAATAGAATATTTGATCTGAAGAGTAACGACCGGTCTTACAAAATCACTATATATTTATATATTATGAGCATCTCACCTGTAAGAAAATGACAACAGGGCCAAACCTGTAGATGAAGGCATGTTCACTCTTTCCCTAATGAGGCTCAGATTGTGCTTGACAGAAAATATGTGAGCCCGAGGGAAGAAATTCCTCTGAAACGGTACCGTACGTGACCATTTAGGTTCTACAGTGTGAGGATGAATGCCCTGCCCTTCGGAGCATAACCCATTATACTAAGCTATTTAACACGTAGGTACAAAGAGGCGCAAAATTTCTCCATAGGTAAACTTGATGGTTCAAAAAGTACTGTTAATATCAAATTAGTTGGCACACGACCGACACCGTGGCGAAGGAGAGGAGAGGCCTTTGCCCAGCAGTGGGACACAATATAAATAGGCTAACTACACTCACGACATGAGCAAAAATAATGCATACACTTTGTATTGAACTTCAGTAGAAAGCGTACCCGTTATTTTTGCTGTTGAGTGTATAACTTGACTACGCACTGTCTTATGTCATGGGCGCGATATTGAATCCTGAACGTAACGAAAGACTCCAGATTTTACTCCCGAGCGTAGCGAGGCTGTTTGGAGTGAATGAGACCTAAATGCAGGGAGTGAGGGATTTAAGAGCATCCCCGAGGAGTAGGTATGCTTTTCTCACCTTTAACAAGACGATAAAAAAAAAAAAAACTACTAGAAACATGATCAATGCAGTCAGTCAGTCAAAGCCAAATTACTTTCGTGACTCGAAATTTTATTAGAATTTTATCTAAGGACATAATAACAAGAACTAACAACATTACGATTACGACCTATAGTTAGGTCATTCTATGTTTTCAGACAAACAAATTAATAAAGTTTTGAAACTTGTGTGGCATGATACCTTTGAGTATGGTCTTCAAAACTCACAACTCTCCCCTCCCCTCCACCTGAAGCTTCACCCCCCCCCCCCCCCCCCCCCTCACCCTGAAATATGTCCCGTTTTCCGATTTTTTCAGTTTTTTTCGAAAACTATTACAGATCCAAAAAAGGTGGTAAAGGAAAAACCGACCGGTGAAGCGTCAGGGGGAGGGAAGGGAAGAGTTGTGAGTTTTAAAGACCATGACCCAAAGGTATCATGCCACATAAGTTTCAAAACTTTATTAATTTGTTTGAGTTCCCCATACATTGATAACACAGAATGACCGTAGGTACTACTATAATGATCTGTTTTCTGTAACGGTTGCATTAGTAGGGGAAGTAGTGTCATGAGGTCCACATTTTGGTATCGGATGAATTCACTTGGCACAGATGTAATATAGGTAAATCTAAGTTAATTTAGCCCGGTAGCCATCCGCCACCCCCTGGAGGGTAGGAAGGGGTGTAATATCCCACTCTAATGAAATAGAAAATGGGAAAATGGAAAACCTAAAGCCTACCCAAAGCTTTACTTACAAATACTTACTCCAGAGGAAAATCCGGAAACCAGGTATTTTCCTTAAGTTCCTAAAGTCCATAGAGTCTGGATCTTCTCTAGACTTCCTAAAGCTTTCCTAAAGTTTCTAAAGCTTATTAAAGCTCTACAGTTCTGAAAGATAGGGTTATAACTATAGGGAAAGAAAATAAATCAAACAAGCATTTGTGAGATAAAACTAAAATAAACAAAATGCATTTATTTCATAAAAGTGATTTTACTCTAAACTTTGACTAATTTATCTAATAAAGCCCGGTGAGAACTTTATTAGACATCCGCGTTGATTCCTAGGCCAAACCTACGCAAGGGAAAACAAGGCGGATTCAACAAAAACCCTTGCTGCCAACATAATCTATTACAAATGATAATGAATGAAATAAACTGAATTAAAGATTAGTTACACAATCAAAGCTTATACTAAATATAACTACAACTCTTTAAAATAAAAACTAGCTATTGAGGACGTGATCATCTAGTGACAATATTTAGACCTAGTTATGAAATGTAGTAACTTAAGTTCTCTGAGGTGTGAGAAATGTATAAACAATTGAGAATCGGACAATGTTTAAACAAATTTTACAACTTAAAATTAATTTAAATAACCCTACCTAAATACATAAATAAAATTGCCTACAGTATCCTATTTATAAAGTTTAAATAACCATGAACACAATACTAAATTCCTAGAACGTAATTTGAACGAACGAGAACTTAACTTATAAGAGACGAATTATGTATACAATAGTAAAGAAACCTAGAAGAAATACAGAGCCTAACTTACTCGTATAATACCGTCGTTAGCTGTGTGATAATACTGATAATTAGTAGCTAAGTGGGTTCGTAGTTATAGCTTAAAGAAGTAAGTATAAAGTGATACGGAGTAGATAATTATTCCATAATTTTATTCAAAGATCATAAATGCGTAGAAATAGTTATAGTAATGAGTTAATGGAGAGCGTAGATATAGATAAAACGTCGATTGGGTATTAATGTAAAATAAAGAATAATATAACCTTAAAACTAGGTTTTGTTGCAACGAGATATTGACGATATTTCCTACTGGGTAGGATTAGGACGGGTAATATCTGGCTTGTTACGAAACGTAGTACAAATCTTAATCTTAAAGACGTGAGAATAAAATAGCTGATTGCAAGCAACCATAAAGCCACAATATCTCATAAAAGTACCATGCATAAGTCATATAATATGAGGCAACTATGTCGGAAGCCGCAGTCTCGCGAAGGAATACCTGATGCTAACCCATTGGCGCCGCATGCTAACCACTTGGGTAACGTAAGAATATAATATGTATTGTATTGTGCGTCCCTACCTAATCCCTAACACGAGCAAACAGAGTATCCTCGCAATGGCACAGGGCCGAGACTATAATTTGATATATGACAATAGTGCCTGACGCCGAATGAACATATACATGGTATTGATAAGAGCGTAGCCCATAATATTATGAGACCAGCCATTTTATTGCATAAAGCAATGTTAAATAAACTGAACTTATTTAAAAGCCAGTTGGAAGCGGATATTGATATATGTATATATAACCGTAGTAGTATTTCTACATTGAAGTAGACTAAAATACGAGTTAGTTACCTCGTACCCAAATATTGTGCAATCAAACAAAGTTGTTGCTATTCAGGTTTAATTTCCAAATCGAGTCATACGATCATCCCCGTAACGAATATCACTACTGAGGCACACAACCGCGATATCTCAGCATTGACCAGCTTCTCGCGACAGCAAGGAGTTTTGCTCGAGTCGTCAATCAACCTGTAACGCCTTTGCCACTTTCACATCGCACCTCGCCCATATATAGGTTGGGGTCTTTAATGGTCAGTTTCAGCTAACGGCAATACAGATTTCTCGTTCCTCATGGGACTATAGCGTCTTGTCTGAATCAAAGATTCCCACAAGCAGCTAAAGGCACGCCACGCCTCTACATTGACTGCAGCCCTTTTCAAAGCCCGTCTAGAGAGTAGAACTAAAGACGAAAGCCTGTCGTTAAGAATCCGTAAAGACTGTCCCTAATCCCCATTGATGAGTGTACTTCATCGGTCTGGAGTAAAACCATAGCTTAGCAACGTGAATAGTTATTACGCATATTTAGTATATTTGGATACTACATTGTACTCAAAACCTTTCGTCATAGGGTGGAACATACCACACAAAATTATAATAAATGATCGGCAGTCCATCCTGTGACATTACCTCATTGCTAGAACAGTCACGGATAATAAAAGCCACTGCGACCAGTTCTAACAACTACTATAAATTAGTAAATGTATAATTTGGTATGTAAATATAAAATAATGGAATACCATGTACTCGTATCATCAATAAATACGCACGTCGCACAGGGCAACAGTGATGATAAAGATATTGACGTAATATTATTGTATATAGTCAACAGACTACAAATATTGTAATAGGAATCAAAGTTCCATCAAAGGTAGTTACACCAAAGTCAATTACGATATTGTTTATACGTTAAATATAAATTTATATCACACAGCGCAACGATAGCATTCCGACCTATTAAAATGTAACAGTATTCATGACATATAAAATAGCGAGAACCGGAATAATGCCATTAGTTAACGCAGTCAGAAAGCTTTGCGAAACTTAGAAACCATTTAGGATCTCTTCATCTGCGTGTGTACAGTGGTAGGCTATGTGGTCATCGTGCAGGAACAGCCCCGTTGTCCAAACGCCGCAAGTGTGATTAGCTTCGCCGATGGTGATGTCAGATAGTTATGGCATAGCTGTGGACTGAGGGTGGCCTGGCACTGGTCGTCGATTGCCCACTTGTACGAACCGCTGGCTGGTACACGTTCCGTAGAAATGTCGATGGTCCGAGTATAGGTGGAAGCATATCATTGTTGGCATTGTGAAAACGTTGACGAAGTCATCTGGACATAGTGAATCCTTCTCTTATATAGGTTTGATTTCGCAAAACCTTCCAATTGCCCCAATCATGGCATTTTACTTATTTAGATATACTTATAAATATGTACGAACGAATACAACCTAATAATTTAGCAACCTAGGAGTTAAAATAACACCTACACGATAAAACTGCATGTATTAAATAATAACGTAAACCACATACAACTTATTCATACAAAACCTACTCAAAGGTACATAACGTACGTTTATAATAAGTAAAGTTAAATTATTAATACGACACCTCCATACGTGATATTAATCGTTAAATATTACAACAAAGGTATTTAAGTCGGGAAAAGTAACAATCCTATCATTGAGTTAATGATTTGATTACAGCTAAATAAATGAGTACAAAATAAAAAGGCTTTAAAACTAATTGAAATCATAATCATCAAATTAACTGACATTGAACCAGCTTGTATAAATAGCATCTACGCACAGTTATTCATAAAAATCTAAATAATAACGAAAATAGACACATATTATTGCATACAAAACCCAACACCGCAAAATGGTTAATTATTAGCATGCACAATAATTTTGGGTCAATTAAAACACATTTTCTTTATAAAATCAGGTAGTAAAACTCCGTAGCCGCATAAGATATTCCATCTAGCAAATATCTATTGATAAGGTGATTGTTGCAGTAATGTTAAACGCCATTCGTAACAAACGAATCAACCAATGGACGTTTATGTGGCATAAAACTATATTCATTTAAAAGGAGTTTCGTCACTCCACAACGATCAACGACATCGCTAAACAAAGATCTTGTGAATGTAATTTGAACTTGTAATAACGTACACGCGAAGTCATAGTATATAGGCATGTAACGTACTCCCACACGTAAAACACAAGGAAGATAATACCGATATTTGCTATATGGAATTTAAACACTCGATGACAATAAATCCTGTGAACAGAAAGGATTATACACACAACATCCTATGATATCCTAACAGAATGAAACCCTACATGAATCCTAACTAACACGGCAAATAAACCTTAAACGACTCACATGGACACTCCTGAAGATTCAGCACCCTGAAGTCTCGCAGCCGAAGAGACGAAAAAGTCTCGAAACCGTTGTGCATCTCCTTATATCCTCATATCGCCCCCCGACACCTAACATCACACGTTCACTATGCTTTACCATAATTCTGGAGGGAAACCTATCGATTGGTCAATGGATTAAATCACGTTTTCCCATTGGTCAAGAATAAGTTCTAGTTTTCCTACTCAATAACAGATGTCTCTCCTTACGCCTAAGCCATTAAAACCCGACTAAAATAAATGACACTAATACAAAACAGATTGCTTCGTTGTTAAATATTTCTTCTTTTAGCAGGGTAGCCACGCGCAATGTTCGTTCAACTACCCGCCTAATAGCGATGGCGCGGCACTGCTACTCGTTGGCAATTAACGACTCACATCAAAACAACTCAACGGTCATCTCAATTATAACTAGACACCGGGACTCGTACTAACAATACGCAACTAGAGGTCGACCTACACTGGTTAGTCCAAGATGAGTTCACGTTGATCTCGGCGTTGTGAATGAATAACATTATCCCTACAATTTCAGATAACTACGCACATTGTTAATATATGGAACTAACGACCACCTTCCTAAATAGTTGGATTATTCGCTAACCTAGTCTGGCTATTTACCACTAGATGGCACCATTAAAGCTATCCTAATAACCATTGAAACACTTTAAATTTAGATATAATTTAATTATCCTTTAGAATATATTGCTTGAATAAGTTATGTACCAATTGTAAATAAATGAGCTTATCAAAACTTGATTTTGACGCCATTCGATTACGATGAAAAGCTTCGTTGATGATGAAACTTAAAGAAAATAATTTAGCTTTGCCGAGCTTTGAGGTTTTCTAGAAGCTTAGAAGCTTTCACAGGTTTTCACACGAATGTCGGATGTCGATCTGTTACAGGGGGGGGCGTCGAAAGTCCCATTTTTCGGTTTTTCATGAAAAACTCGTAAACGGTGACCCATAGCGAAAAACGTTCTTAGGCTTAAGTAATCTAAATAAAATTATCTACATAAAAGGTTCTATACTGTTTGTCGCTAGGATTAATATTTAATGAGATTTTAAAGGGGGAATGTAAAATTATATGAAAATGTAAGTGGCTATTAATTCCTTTGTTTTTCAATATATTTAAAAACAAAAAATACTACAATTATGTACTCAATGAGCTCTATTCATTGATATCCCACTCGATGGGGTGGGTCAAAATTTTTTTTTTCGCGCCCCCCCTTTAGCTGTATGGGACCCAAAGCTATAAAATTTTTTCAAAAATATTTTTACAGCTTTTCAAGGGGGGCAAAAAGCTGTAAAAATATTTTTGAAAAATTTTTATAGCTTTGGGTCAACAATGCTTAAATGGTGAAAATTTTAAGACTATAGCTCAATCCGTTACCTTTTAAGGGTGGCCCCCATGCAGCTAAGGGAGAGCATGTATGAAAAAAAAAAGAACTACCCCATAGAGCAACATTTAGAGCAATAGTCTTTAAATTTTCACCATTTAAGCATCTTGTTGACCCAAGGCTATACAATTTTTTCAAAAATATTTTTGCTTGTTTAGGTATAGGTACGTAACTAATATACGGTACCTACCTAGGTAACTATAATATTTGGGCTTCTGTTTTGGGCTCTTGGATAATATTTCAAAAAATAGAACTAGAATATCCTGTAAAAGAAGCACTGAAGAGTTTTACTTATGTAAGAGCTAATAAACCGTTTACTTAACGTATGTTGGGGGGTATTGGAATTCACGAATCAAAATTCAGTCACTTTATAGCCGTCTCGGATTCAAACAGTTTTACTGACTGCTGAGTTCATAACTGAAGCTGAAAATAACCTGTCTTGAGAGTTCCAGTGCCCACAAAAATACATTTGATTTATTTGATACGTATTCGGAGTAAGTAGGTACCGAACTACATTTGTTTTAATGGCAACTATAGCAGACGTTTCGTTAGCTGTAAGTTATAAGTAACTATAACAAAATAACAAATATAGGTACCATTCAGAGTAGATATTTGTTACGAAAGTTGTTCTAAAAGCTAAGTGCGTTGAGAGACGTCGTGTTGAATATAATGAATAATCAATTCACAGCATACCGTCCTTAGTTGGACGGTTTTATCATATCATAATTTCAACCTAGAAATTTCCATTTCCACAGCTGTTCTGTTTATGCCAAGTGCAAGAATCTACTTTGGTATGCTTTCAGATTTTTATTGCCGATAGTAGGTAAATGCCTGCCCGGCGTTTATATACCTACTAATTCAGAAAATCAAACGAATGTACCTACTAACCCTTAGAAGTAAGGTTAAGATATTATTGCGCTCTTTTTTGTTGATACGAATGCATTGTCTGTACTTGTTTGACAACCTAAAATATCTAGTGTAATGTAGAGTTCGAAACTCCTTCAGATGTTACGACGCCATGTTACTTCACAAACAAGGCGAACAATAATTATTTATAAACGATCTATATTATCATGATGACTACAATAATAGTGTCATTAACCCCTGAACTATGGTAAGGTCGATTGGGTATTTACCTCTAATCCGGTGCCAATTTTCCGACATTGCCACCGACATGACGCGATGACAGGTTCATAATGCGTCGAAGCGACTCCGCACTAAATGACTTTTTCAGCTCATATTTTTTCCGAATTTTCCTTACGAAGGAATTAAAAATACTTGTTTACTGTCACTAGATTTACGAAGCATAATTATTTTATTTGCGATTGTCATTTGTTTTTGATGTTTACGTTAGTAGATTGTTTTTTAAGTAACCGTTTTACATACCTAATTGTAAATGCTGTAATAAATGTAATAATGCACGAATTATAAATTTCCAAATACGGTTTATATTTTATCCCCGTCATATGGTTTTATACATGTGTTATATCTCATTTAATTTTACTTATTTTTTTATATTTTGTTTGGGAAAACAAAATTTGACGTGTGACAGTCGGATATACCTACACCATTGTAATTAAAAAAGAAAAATAAACGCTTTTGTATTTGTATTTTGTATTTTTAGATCTGAATATTTTCACAATTTAGGTTTTTTATTCAGCGAAATATTATTTAAATGCACTGGGCCCATAACCAATTGGATTATGGGTTCTAGAGGAAATATACTACATAGTAACGTTTAAATAAATCAAATATGTCGTATATAAAAACCTTTTCAATAGCACTCTGAAGCCATCAGTACCGGTCTAGATACGTTTGACCTAAAATTATGAACATCCGCTTTTGTTTTTTCAAAGCACGTAATGAGTGCAAGCTAGTGCAACAAGATTATAGCAACTTGAAAAAACCGTCTGTGACCCCGCATTATTGTTGGCGCAAAATATAAACTTCACGATTACAGCCGGTTGCACGCTTAATGACCCAGCGGGTGGGGTCGCGTGCGCCGACGGAAAATTATACCTTTTTCCCGTGTACACACTACGCTTGTTTACGTTTTTCCTTTCACGTACACTAAGAATACGTCATCATCCTGCCGTTTGGGACGCGCGCCATTGGTCACCCGCGCAGGAAACCGGGGAGGACTCGCGCCCCGCACCCCGCTTATGAAAAACCAGACAAACTTGCGGAGAAGCAGAAATAACCCTGAACGCTGGAAGCGCCGAAACCGTGGCCAGTCGTGTTGTGCGTCTCAAAGTGGTAACAAGTGAACTGCAAACATGGGTCTGGACACAGAAGACTGGGTAGGTGTTTTCTGTTTTCTTTTATCTACTAACAAACTTAAGAAGTTTATTATATAGCAACTTGATTTCAAATTCCAAACTGAACGGTTTACTTTTATTGACGTTAATTGTTTTTGATATGGAAAGTGTAAATAATCGACATTGCTCTGGTGGATGCGCACGAGTGGAAGCTAACAGGAGCTGTCACTCGCCCTGTAAGCGTGACGTATGTGGATGAAAGTGAGCCCGTGACTGACTGGAGACACCTGCTGAAACGACGGCTGAAATATTATTTCCACTTTCTTGTTTTTTGACATTGAGGCTAAATGGAGATTCTCTTGTTTAGTCTTTTACATATCCATCGTGATATCTTGATTTGTGATTGTTTCCCTACGTATATATACATATTAGTGTATTGTATTGTAAGTCAAACGTACTTAAGTAATTATTTACAAAAACAGCAACCCAAGATTTTATTAAAGGTACAAAATGCGATGATTCGAATATCATATTCCATAAACACAGGATTCTCCACCCGCCTCTACACGACCGTATTCCCTGAAACTATTTTCGGTCCAATAACACATAAATTTTATTGCCCTTTGCATCTGGAACTGGCAGCCACTGAAATCGTAGGTACCTATCACAGAAATATATCAAGATAGAAGGAAAGAGTTCGGCAATTTGTAGGGAGACCGAGCGTGTAACATTTTGCGTAGGTACTTTGACGTCACGAGCGTAATTTAGTGATGAGAAACATAAGCCGCGCGAAAACGATTCAAAAGGATCGATTAGAAGTATTAGAACTCGGCACCGATTCTATGCATCGATTTAAAATATCGATAAGAAAACCGACAGAGGAAATGATTTTTTTTTTCGACAGAAGAAATGTTTTGACAGAGGAAATGAGTAAGCTCAGAATTTAAATCGAAAAATATAAATGTAGGTAGGTACCTACCTAATAACCAATAAATTGCGTTACATTTTAATAATTTGTACATATTAGCCGCTCCAGTTATTAACTAAGTACCTTTAAACGTGTACCATTTTCAGGGTTCCGTACCCTAAGGGTAAAACGGGACCATATTACTAAGACTCCGCTGTCCGTACGTTTGTCACCAGACTGTATCTCATGAAAAGTGATAGACAGTTGAAATTTTCACAGATGATGTTTTTCTGATGCCGCTATAACAACAAATGCATATTAATTTAATATACATAAGAATAAAATAAATATTTAAGGGTGCTCCCATACAAAAGATATAATTTTTATTGCCGTTTTTATAGATAATGGTACGGAACCCTTCGTGCGCGAGTCTGACCCGCACTTGGCCGGTTTTTTATATATTCTTTGTTACAGACCATGGAAAAATCAAAGACGTCCCGCGAAGAAATATTAGAAGCTAAGAGGAAAGCGATTAATAATATTTGTTTTGCACTACGTACATTATATAGCTGCATAATAATATAAGAACGTAATTATTATTTCGTCTGTTTTCAAATTCAATTTTAATAATCGAGTAAGAAAATCGCAGTGCACAGCACTATTCTTTAGTTTTGACAGAAAAAATGACTATCGACCTTGAACGTGACTCGACAGTTTGAATAGCTTATTTTTACATTGCCGGATTTGAACGCACGCCAAGTCTGGCTCGTCAAATTAAAGCCGCAATGGAAAGCTAGCGTTGACACACAATCGCCCGCTACCGTTATGATGAAAATAATAAAATATTTCGTTTTTTAATTATTAACAGATATTTAAGGACAAATTGTACTTACCAATGAAAGGAAATACCTCGATTAACAGCTCCAACTTTCTTGGAAGTGTTTGAACAATTAATTATTGCGCAACGAACCATTTTGTTTTTAAAACCTGGCGTCGCACGCATAACGCGATCGGGAGCACACTGAAGTTTGCGGCGAGCAGTTGTGTCTCCGGGACGTAATTTCGCCACGCGAGGTACATACACTCGTTCCTTCTATCTTGATATATTTCTGTGGTACCTATAAACTAGGTACGAAGTATGGAACAACTATTAACTTGGGTTCATGTTGAACCAACTTAAGTTTAAGCAAATATTAGTATCACCACAACACCTTTCCTATTCATTCCTAAGTTACAATATATTAACAATTCATAATGAAGCTGGTGGACCGCATTTTTGCAAGGAACGCAAGCGGGGTCGGGTGATAGCAGCATTATTGTGCTATACATATTTATGTCAACTTCGAAGGTTCTTTCTACGTACTGAGAAAAGATTTTTTGATGTAAGATTTCCGGAAATTATATCCAACATCCAGATTTTACCTCTATATAATATACCAAGCATACGAGTATAACTTTTAGCTTTGACCCGCGGCTTCGTCCGCATAATGGGACTCATTTATATCGTACGGAATAAAAACAAACCCTAATGTTCTGTTCAGTGATTTAAGCGTGAAGATGAAGAGGTAACAGACAGACAGACTTACTATCATATTTACAATACTAGCTTTGACCTGCGACTTCGTCCGCAATAGAATTAGTTTATCGCGTTAGAATTTGATTGCCATTTTATTATTTCAGGCGCTTACCTAGTTACACTCTTCCATAGAAACTTCCACCCCCTTAAGGGATGATTTCTGGCATAAAAAGTATCCCATATAGGACTCAAACTATCTCCTTACTAAATTTCATCTAAATCGTTTCAGCTATTTATGTATAAATAGGTTACCTAACAGACAGACAGACACACTTCACATTTATAATATTAGTATAGATTGTGTGAATAGTATGGATAAAAGTGTACGTATACGTAGGTATATTTATCTGTTCAGCTTTTTAAAAGTACGTACCTAACCTATTCATAAAAAAAATACTATTTCCCAAAGTTGTAAACTAATTAAAATCAGACTCTATCCTAGACACCTAGGTACCTATCTAGCACATCACGCCAGACTAAATCTAGCAATACTTTGTGAACATAAACGTCATAAACTACATAATATAGTGTGAAACCACTAACCGAACGGTGACGAACGCACCGTTAGAACAGACCGAGTGTAAATACCGGTTTGGAAATGATCATTAGTAATAACTAGACTCTAGCACACAGTGCTGACTAGGTGAGCTTGGGGTCTCAGTAGTTTGATTCGCACGCAGTGCTAACACTGAGTCTGTTAAATCGTTACTTTTTATTACTAGATCTCACTAGTCCGGTAGTCTGAGTGAGTAGTGAGTGAAATCGCTACATATTTATTATGCATTTTTATTTAATCTAAAAATAAAATCCGCCATAAAACTGGCACCTTCCATTGCTCCTTAACTTCTTTCCTGTTATCCTAAACCTAACCGCATTCAAAACATATCATTATTACTACAAAGCGGATACATCTGCTACGGGCCAAGCACGAATGAAACCTCGCATTAAAAATAATGATTTACAATTGGTACTCGTATAAATAATTTCATGTAAATATTAGAATTGTTATAATTATTTGTTAGACCTTGTAGTTATTTTAATTTAATCAATAATCATCAACCTGAGTTAAAGATATGCACACTTCATATTTACATGTATGTAATACTTCGGTTACAGGCAGACGAGCTCCCCCCTGAACAGATTGCCGGTAAGTAACGAAAAAAAGAAAAACATTGTAACAATGTAATACTAAACAATATGTAGGTGCCAACACACCATACAACTGACACATGCTGATAATATTCTAGACATTCAAGATATAAGATGATTACTTGTTTGAATTAGGTTCAAAACTAACCATTTGATATCCAAAATAAACTTAGTAACAAAATGAGAAAGGTTGAAAAGCGATTTATCCCTTCGAGAGCAGAAATAAGGAAAGTTAAACGTTTATAGTACAGTAACATGTACAACAAGATACAAGACAAGCAATTAAATAGGTTATACATATACATACATATATTTCAGGAATAACATGAATGGATATCCATTTCCATTCAGATTTCAATACATAAAATAGCATTTCTTTTTTTTTTGTTCATATTCGAAATTCTGCACAATTTAAATTCATGAAAAGAAATTCTCAAATTCTCTAACATTTAACAACATAATTTCTGCGCGTGTACAATACGGGTAACACTGGACTGTACCTTGGCTCCCAAGGTGATTCAAAACTGCATAATATTTCTTTATTATCATAAGAATTTATTCCACAATAAACACAGTCCCCATTTCCAAGCAAAACGTGCTGTTGTTGAGGAGAATAAAATTACAAACTCCCAATTGGATTGCAGCCAGTTATATAAAAGGCCTCTAAAAATTGATACACGTGTGGGATATACGTTACAAAATAATTGTTGCAGATGCAGAGCTTAATTAACCATCTCGAAATAAAGATTCAATCACCTTGTAAGGCGTGACCTGAAAAATAAAGTGCAACTATTTTTAAAGAGATGAGTGGAAGCACCCGTTATTAAGATAGATAAACAAAGATTTGAGACATGTAAATACAGTGAGGGCATCCATTTTTTAACTAAAAATTTATTTTCATGCCATTATCTTTTGATTACTAAGTTAAGCGTCGTGCTCTATTATATGCCCTTGGGTGTGCGCTAACGCATGTGAGAGCGCATACACCGAATCTAGTAATAATCAATTTAGTTCGATTGTGTGTGTTAAATGGAACCTTAATTGTGTAAAATGGAAAACATGTTGCATTCAGTACAGCCGGATAAATAATAGAATAATTTGTAATATATATTTTCACAACTCCTGGACTATTTGTCAAACACTAAAATCTACATAAATAATAATAATAATAATTTGCCAATTAACTACTTTACCAATAGTAAAGTTGTTGAGTTGTGCCTGGGTGGCAAAAACTTGGAAGTCTACGCGTGTATTTATGAATAAGACTGTACAATATACTGCAAGATGAAATAAAGCAAGCTTCTAGCGATGCAATACCTATTTGTCCGAAAACTAAAGACATTGCTACTAGGGCTTGCTATACCAGTGACGAGTTTTTCGACGGCCGCAGATTATTGGCTCAACTGCGTATCTAACAATATACAGGTAATATATTGAAGTGTTAGTACGAGTATTTAAATAATTTATAAAAAAAAAAAAAAAACGAGTATCAGGACCCATAACATTATACATAAATAAGTAAAATAAAGTATAAGTAAATGTAGTGTGTAAGTGTTTGCCCAAAATAATGCAATGAAATTTCCATGCAATGTGATTTTTTCTATACTTTTCAATATGAATACTTACCACTAATAAGTAAATTTATATCTATCTGAGCAACCATACCAATACAATGCCACGTCGTCAAAAATACGTTCCGTGTTTAAGTCCCGTAGGTACAGTTTTTGAGAATTTATTGACGCGTTGAAAATGAGAAAGTGTACCTAATGAAGCAAAATAATAACGATAGTTTAAAGACACAAATCATGCCTGTTTTTTAAAGTACAATAGAACCTAATTTTTTGCTTTAATATTAACTTAGTGTACATAATAAAATATTACAGACACTTTTAATTGTGACCTTATTCCGAGTGAACTTGTAATGCACTGGCAAATAACAAAAGAAACACGTTTGTTTGGGCGGGCGGCGTGGTAACACGGTTGGAGGGCGGCCAATTTAGCGTGGAATCGGATACAGTGTAACGTCATTGTTTAATCGAACTTATGCAATGGATTATAAAATATTTTAAGTTTTTTAAACATTGTGAATTGAATTACATGTTTTTAGTGGAGGTTTTATATTATGCCACTTCAATTTATTACTTAAAACATTAAAATATTATTCTTTGTCTGTGTGAGGTTTACGAGTACATACTGGCGTATACTGTGCAAGAGTTAAATGGGTATTAATTTTTCGTTAACAAAACATATTGTAGCTACATGTATACGTATTTGTTTTTTTTGTGGTTGTTGTGTTTGTCTTGGGATAAGGGGGCGGACCCCAGGCATCCTTCAGGATGCAACTGTATGGGATACGCTAAAAGGATTATGATTTTAGTCAGTCCATATGTAATTTCTTATCCCCTCGAGTGTGTAGTTAAAATGAAAAGAAAAGCAAATGAAAAATTTTACATTGCTTTTGAAAAGAGTGATGTTTAGTTAAAAAATAACACAAATTTATATTAATACTAACTTAAATCTAAACAGGCCCTTGAGACATTGTACCGACGATGCCGGCGGAATTTCGGTTTAAAGAAACTTTATTGTTTAAAGAAATTACAGAAATTTCACTTACAAGAAAACTTATAAATAGTTAACTTATCTAAAATGTCTTACAATTACGCAATAAGCAACGCATCTGTAATTTTACATTTCCTGAGTAAATACGTAATAGTTATTTGTGCAACAAGAGAGCGAAGTTGTTTTTGGCTGCGAGTGCTGATTTTGAGTCCTGAGCAAGCGAAAAATTCACGAGCGTAGCGAGTGATTCAAAGTTAGAATCTTGAGCGTAGTGGGGGTACAAAGTGGTAACAAATGATTTAAAAAAATATGTGGCCTCATATGATACCATTTATCTATGCGCCGCAAAGTAATACGAATAACCTTTATCGCTGAAACTGCTCTCAAAGTAACATATATTTTCGAGTTTCGTTTCGTACATTATCGTCAGCAACAACAATAATTCCTTCGTGCTGTTGCATAGTAAATCCATATACTTAAAATAAACTATACGTACTCAATCAACATTGCTTTATGTTGGCTATGATTCTATTTCAGATACTAATCGCAAACCATTATAACCGTCCTGTATTGAGAATGAGAACATGCACAATTGATCTAGTCTAGATCAATCGATGGATACTAATTGAGAGCTGATTAGTAACGTTTAAAAATATAGGTAGTTATAGTTGTTAAATTACTTATGGACAATACATTATTGTTTATTCGCTATACTTGGCGATTCCAACGTATTTATTAATGAAACCAATCGTGAGAAGGTTAAATACATAAACTGATTTCTGAAACTTAGATACTCGAATGTTAAAGATTATAAACGTTATTTACCAAATTCATTCATTCATACGTGGGGTGGGTCAACTATCTCCATTAATGTTTAAAGTACTCTGTCGGTTTAAAGATATTTGCCAAGTGGCACTAAATCATGCGGGTCCGCCACTAAATATTAAATATGAATGTAAGCCAAACACACAAATCGCTGTTCAATTACAAGTCATGCTCTTACGCTCTGAGTCACACTCGCAAATATACATGTTCTTGTAAACAAACAACCAGAAAGAGAACTTCTCAATATTTTAATACTTGCAAATATTTCTTGTAGTTGTTTGAGGGCTATATCTTGGTGTTTAGTAGCCTAAAAATGTACGTTTCTAATCGTGATTGTTCTAATATAAACTTGGGAGGTGCGTTGAGCCGTCAAAGAACTCGATTTTAATGTTGACTTATTTCATTCCATTTCAGTACATTGTCTGTAGGATCTTGAAGATGGAGTGTTTAATAACAGGACCATTAATAAAAACTTGAGTACTCTCTTCACGGATAAATTAGAGCCAAGAGACACAAACTGATGATTACAGCTTAATTAATCACTTAATGTTCTCAAAATAAAAGTAATGAGTCCATAATCATTATTTATCGACTGGCATCAACGACAAACTATGTCAAAAAGATAAAAGTAACGTGATTTTATTATTATGCAGGAAGTTTTCTTTGAAACAGATTAATTAAAAGCAAACACAATAGTGTAAAAGCTCGCGCTAATTTCGAAACCGAAGCTTTCACGTCCGTGCGTGCGTGTCCCGTGCGTGGGTAATTAATAAACAGCTAAAATCTAGGAAAAATAGCAATAAAAATGGGTGGGTCTTTGAGACAACTGCCAAGACGTCTTGACGATTAAAATTAACATTCTGGCAGAAATAAAAGTTGTGTTTTGAAAACTTTTTTGATGCCAAAATATCGTGGGACAGCTGCGCGGTGCTGAAGGGGCGACATTTGTTTCGCGCCAGATTGACTGCTGGGAAATAAAACATATTTAACATGCTTATCAGATGGTTCAGTTCAGAGCGCTTTACGGCCTTGACTCCAATGACGCTTGTCGACAGATTAAACACGAGCTTGCGTCAGTAATTATGTGGAAGAGAGGCGGAAACTGTTAAAACTGCCATTATATGCCCCCGGCGAGGTTTAGTGTTACATCAATGCAGATGTTCCTGACGTAAATTCTCAATTTATTTTTATAACACAGTCAAGCACATTATGCGACCTATATGCACTAATAACGTAACTTTTGAATAAGGACATACTTATTGTGAATTATCAACGTAGGTAGGCTACTACTACCTACTAAGCTTTTACCGTTCGCCCAATCTCGTTAGACGAAATCTTGAACAAAATACTTGTTTACACATTTCCCCCGTTGTGTTAAAACATATATTGCCAATATGTTTCATTTAAGCTTAACCCACACACAGAGCGGGCGGGCGTGAGCGGCGCGGGAGCGGGCGGTAGGCGCGAGGGCGTGAGCGGCGCGGGAGCGGGCGGTAGGCGCGCGGGAGGCGAGCGGGCGTGAGCGGCGAGTGTGAAAACGCCCGCCCGCCTCCCGCCCGCTCCCGCGCCGCTCACGCTCGCTCGCCTCCCGCGCGCCTACCGCCAGCTCCCGCGCCGCTCACGCCCGCGCCCCTAACGCCCGCTCCCGCGCCACTCACGCCCGCCCGCTCTGTGTGTGGCTTAAGCTTTATAACAGGAGCGTTCGAAACTAATGACTGCAGTCCGTTTATCTATCAAGCTCGTCATTAAAACCGAGAAAAGTTTATTTCGGTTCTAGGCTAGATGTTTTTATAAAATAATGACGCACGTTTAAAAATAAGTATTACAAATTCCAGAATACTATCAAGAAAGTTTTATTACTTCATAACATAATCTACCGGACGCTTAATCGTAATTATAATTATTAGATCATTAAGAATCAATTTACTACCTACTACCTATTTGGGTTATAAACAGATTTAGGTTCGCGTCTTTCCTGTGGACATATCGAAAGTTAAGGGCTACGAGTACAAAGCTTAATTTTGGATTGGTCTAGTAACAGTGTCTCTGTTACTATGTGTAAATCCATGTGGTAAAAGCATAATACTTACATGCACATAAGCCGTTAACTGTTGACCACAGGAGGGACGACTTTTAATTTTACATGTTTATGACGCATTTAGGGGTACTACATTTTTCATGTTTTACTAAAAATGTTAGAGACGGTATGGACGCTGTGGTTTGTTTGTTATTTATTGTCGGCCTACATACGAGCTATACGGCGGGCGCGCCGACGATGCACCACGTTGCTGCACCAAAATAGCTGCGTTGCACAACTTATTCGCACTAGGTGCATCCCAGAGCATTGAACTGCTGTCCTAATCCCATCGCACCCCGCCGAACGATCAGTTAGGCGCTTTTTATTGCCAGTGCAACACCGACAATCGCATCTCTCCAAATTGCATTTGTGTAAATTACAGACTAAAAAATTACAAAAGTGGTGTGTCTTCTTATAGGGTTTCTTGATAATATTTAGAATGGCACATCACAATTTAAATATTGAAGGTACCTCGCCATACTAGAACATATTTTCAACATCTGTACCAGGATTGTTACGTAATCGATAGTTCAAAAGCTGGTGTTGTTGGTTCCAGTTCTTCGCAAAGCCTTCGATGGCTTCGACCACAACCGCTCGGGCAGCATTCCCTGCGATTTCGTCGCCGACATCCTCAGGATGATGGGTCAGCCATTCAACAAGGCCATCCTTGAAGAGCTCATCGAAGAAGTCGACGCTGACAGTAAGTTGTATAATTTATAAAGCAGATACCACTGTTTTTAATTTTATTAAAAACGGGATTGCTATCTTGATCAGCATCTAGCCAGGGGGCAAAGATGAGACCGACAGTGAAGCGAGCTCATCCAGAAAGTGCCTATTCACTCGTGCCTTAAAGAGGTCCAGGTTATATGATCTCGTAAATACAGATGCCGGCAGAGAATTCCAAACCTTAGCAGCCTACCCTACCAGCAGTAGTTTAACTTTCGTTCCTTTTACATTTACTTCACGATTTAAATATCATTAAAATGAATTAGCTTGTCGTTTACCTAAATTTAAAGTATAATCGTTGATTTCATCCCGATTTAGAAAAAGTTGTGTATAAATCAATGTAAACCAAGCTTCCAGTGGTTATTTTCAGTGCCTGCCCACTTCTTGCTAGTTTTCATTTCGTTTTGTGAAGAAGAAACGGAAATAAATTGGTATTTGCCTTATCTCATGCCTCATTCAAGATATCCCTGATTCTTATATTGAGATAAATTAATAATCTATTAACGAATAGTCAAAGAATAAATTTATGATTATAATTATTAAGAAATTAACAGATTATAAAAATGACTAGGTACCTATTAAATTTTCTGCCCTTGGTAGGGCGATTCTTAAATGATAAATAAGCAATTTGCGACCGGGTTTTACTGTAACATCATGACAATTGGAAATATAACTTAATTTCAGAGTCCGGTCGCCTTGAGTTCGGTGAATTCGTAACCCTAGCCGCCAAGTTCATCGTAGAGGAGGACGCTGAAGCCATGCAGAAGGAACTGAGGGAAGCGTTCAGATTGTACGACAAGGAAGGTTAGTAGCCTTTCTTTACCCATAACCGTTTAACACTGCTATCACTCAGTTAGGAGGAATACAGTAAATAAGTCATGGTAAAAATAGTTTTTTTACGTACGTAGTACTTCTACGCCGCTAACGCCATTATTTTGTACTTTGTCCCGAAACAGATATTTCTGGAAACTGTTGGGAGAGCTTAAAGAGTGATTGTCGGTATTTAATAATTTTCCCTCTGGTACGGATCTAGAAATATCGAGAAATCTTCGTGACCTTTTCACAATTTTCTCGTCGCTAGTCATTCCTAGCATCATTTACCTATATATATATTTTCAAGTGTACGTCGCTTTGTGATGTGATTTTCATGGTAGCAATGTATTTGTAGGCAACGGTTACATTCCCACGTCGAGCCTGAAGGAGATCCTTCGTGAGCTGGACGACGCACTGTCGGAGGAGGAGCTCGAGGGGCTCATCCAAGAGATCGATACCGACGGCAGCGGTACCGTGGACTTCGATGGTGAGTCAGCATTTTCACAGTTCTCTTCTTATTTAAGAGTCAACTTTTCAATCCCCAGATAAAAGTAGGTATCCGTCGGTTTAAATTATGACTATATTTTTCTGAAGTAATTAAGAAAAAGACAGCTAAGATTGACGATACTTTTACTACGAGATACTTTTATCTGGGGATTGAACAATCGGCCCTAAATATGGTAAGTTCTTATTATATGTTCAAAGCTATCGACAAACAAATAGGTAAATTATTATCAAAAAATCATAGCGTTTACCCAGAGATTTGAAGCCGTATTTTTCCTATTATTAGTCTTATAATTGAGCAGTTTAAAAAACTTCGAAGTATTTTTTTTTCACTTTACGCAGGAAGTTCCCAAAATCTTAGAATGTTTGGGTAGGCACCTAAATAGTACTTCAATTCATGCGCTTTTTTGTTGTTCTAGAATTCATGGAAATGATGACCGGAGAATAAACAGCTGCTCTCTTCTCATAAACTTTTGGATTAATATAAGGAATCTCTCTACTTCTTTATTTCGGTCCTTCAATCTTTCGAACCTTGAAGCATTGGACATGAGGACTTTAACAGCAACAAAATAGAAGTAAACACCTAAACTTCATTGGTTAACACGAAAGTATTATGTATGTATTGTACAAAATAATCTTGTAATATTTGATGTGTGTGACTGCGCTATGTTTATACTTATTAATAAATCTTTTATTCTATAATCTATTTTTTATTCACTCGAATTAGTCATCCTGCGCTTATAGTACCTACCTCGTCACCGCTGAAATGTAATACACGAAATGTTTCAAGATACTAAAATATCATTCGAGTTGAGAAATATTTATTATACTCAGCGTGAAGATTTCTGTTCAAGATTAAAAATAATGAATCCCGTATTTTTCAAGCGGGCGCAAAATTGTCCTAGATAATTTGATGACATCAAATTGAGGAAATTTGGCTTCTGGCCAGTAGAGGGTAATGAATCTATTTGAGGTTCTTCATAATTTCCACTTTCTAGCAAACTCGCAGCGTTATAATAATTATTAATGATGTCTAATATCTATTGTGAAATATGTGTCAGGTATATTATTTTGGATAGACGTGACAAATAAATCTTTCGCGTTAATGATTATGTTGTGGCAGTAGTCTCATGACTCGAGAAAAATGTTATACCTGTAATTTTTTTATGGGGATACTTTTATTTAATGAAATATTAGTGTTAACTTACATAATACAATAATAAAATAACCTAATCTAAAAAACAATAAACTAATACCTAAATTAAAATATTTACAAGTAAAAAATGGCCTCAAATTCGAAGCTCGGCGGCAGGGTGCCCAGAGGGCTGGCCGCATTGCCGCGCTGAACAGCAATGCTGATGCGCTGAGCAAGGTACGCACCAGCCTTCTGGTTACCCGTGGCGTCCACAAGACGCTTCGCGAGCTCCTTAAAAATCCAGTGGGCTGCAGGTCCCCATGGCCCTAGAGTTTCCACCCTGAACGGCTCAAGCATGCAGCCACCGTCAATATTTGCGCCGCTTGAGGTGCTCAGCCGCGTCGGCGGCAGCTCCAGCCTTAACCGAGGTCCCTGGAAGATGGGACGGAGCCAGGGTATCCACACATGTGGCGATTGTGGCGTCCCAGACTAGCGGCCGTCCCAACTTCCTGGAAGTACCAGGGTCATGCCATCTGGCCTCTTGCATCGTCTCTGACTAGGCCGGTCGGCTCTAGGATCGCTGGTGTTCCGGCGCTGGTAAAGACTCAGCGCAAGATATATACTTGTTGTATAGGAAGATTGATTTTAAGATCTGCTGAAGATTCCGAAGGCTTGAAAACATTTGTTTATTATTCGTGATAATGTAATGTTACCTCGATAGGTTACATTTGTTTATTATTCGTGATAATGTAATGTTACCCCATATCGATATATGTACGACGGAATTAATTAAAAAAAAAGATTGTTGTTTGTTTCAAGACATTTAATGTATTGTTCATACAGCGGCCGTTCCGTGTCCGGGCGTGTCCGAGCGTCACCGGGCGCGGACGGGCGACGGCCGTCGATATCCTGTCATAGAAAACCGGCCGGCCCGGAAACGGAACGGTCTAGCGTGAATCATCCTTAATTCGTTCTTAATTTTTGACATTGGAAATGTCTTTCCGTTCGCTCCAGTATAGGCACCGATTTCACGAAAAAGTGCGATCCCCTCATATCTCGGAGAGTTGTGAAGATATGATATCGAAAAAGGCTCAAAAGACGCGTATTTACGAGAGCTGTAAAGTGCCAAAAGAATTATTCGAGAAAGTCAAAAACGAAAAAAATTATGGCTGAAATAGTGAAAAAAAGTTATTTTTGAGCTCGATATTTTGAAAATGAAGAATGATATCAAAAATTTAAGAAAATATCCTCTGGACAATTTAGCCAATAGCCCAGTAATTAGTCCATCATATTCACCCAATAACCCAGTTCATTAAGGCTCCATCAATCAGCAATAGTCCCTGTACACCCTGGCGGGTGCTGTCTCTGTGTGCGTCCCATGACACGGGCAGGGACAGTATCCGCTCGATGTATTCCTTGCATTTCATTGAAGTGTCAAATGGGCTTCTACGTGTTGGCTATGGTGGTACTCGGTGGTACTTCGGTGCCCCGGTACTTCGGCTCCACGCACGCCTCCCAAAGGTCCGGGACATCATTGTCCCGTGAACGGAAAAGACATAATTAATAACGCCGACAATTATTCAAAATTCGATACGCGTGTGGAAATTTTGCAATTTGTTTGTTCACAGGCGATACGTCGAGGATACTTAATGTTAATCCAAGAATAAAATAATTATCATTCAACGCTGTAGTTTTATGTTGTAACTTGTAACCCCTTATCCCGACTTTCTCGTCGCTCAGCGACAATATTTTTTCGAATTCGTAGATTAATTTCTAATGTGCTCAATAGTCGTGTGAGGCCTTGTGAGGTACTAAATCCAATTACTTTACTATCCTACATTAGTTGATGAATTAGGTAAATAAAATAACAGGGTTCTTCAACAAAATTGCATTATTTATTTATTCCTTGTTTACGAATTAACAAGTCACTGTTTTCTATTAGTTCCTTACCGGAGCCATGATTATTTATGTACGTACTTAAAATAGAACAAGTAACTTTGTGTAGTAAACACATTACATTTTATTACAATTCCATAATAAAGAACAAGACCAATCTGATATAAATAAATAATTACATTTATGGCATGTAGGTAAAGTTTACCCATAGAGGTACCTACACTATAAAACAGTATGCACTGATGTCGTAAGAAAGTAGATATATTCATAAAAGAGAGGGAATATTTGTAATACCTTAAGTAATTTGTCAGAGAATGGAAAATCGCTAAATTATCCTCAAATAAAATAACTTACGAGCCTACATAAAACGTAAGCCTTGAAATAATACATTAAAATTAAGAAAATTCAATTCACTGTTTTACCTACTTTCATTCAAAAAGTGGCTAAAACAGAACTAATTAAACAAATGAAGATGATTTTTGAAATAATTTCTAAAATTTTAGAAAGAATTTCGCGTAATAAATAAAAGAGAATAAAGAAGACATTTATACAAAGACTATAAAGAAGAAATTTTGTCAATAATATGACACGTAGACACTGGCTGTTTTAATTTCCAGATTATCCTTAATGGATAGAGTATCACAAGTATACTTCAGCTCAATCTCAAAACATCTACAATGTCTATTAGAATATACGCAATCAACTATTACAGAATAGAAATTACTGTCACCAGCTAACATTAAGTAAAAATGTCAGAAGCTTTTGTATAGTACACAGGGTTAAAAGTCAAGAATACAATTCATTGGTAACGTATTTAACAACTAAGCTCTAAAACGACTCTTCAATTAAAACAATAATTAACTAGACGAACGAATCTGATACTACTTTCAATGGTTTCATGTTTTACTCTCAATCTCATAGCTTCTTGGCTTCGGATAAATATGTTAACTAAACTTTTGTAACCTAGGTACTGATGAGATCGCAATTTGAACTTTACTTTCCCGAACGCACTTCTATAACACAAGTCATTATCAATTATCACATTCTAGATACGCTATAAGTAAGCATTAGCATGATTGTAATACATGGCTACTAATTTAAAAGCGACAGAGTTTTTAACAACAACCAGCGTTCCAGTAAACTTATATGGAAAATCACAATACACTCAAGACTATCATTGAGTCAAGACTCAAGACAATCATCATCTAATTTAACTTTTGAAATTTTGATCGCTTTGAACTCGGGAATCAAAATAATGAAACGAAAGATATACTAAAACACTCAATCGTGACTTAGCTTCAAAATTCGTTTCGTTATTGTTCTCGTAATTCTCGCTGGTTGATGTTCGCGAGGCAAAAGTGAGCTGTGTAGGTGGTCAACAAGTTATTCTATGACATTAAATATATTATGTACGTACATATCTTATAATAAGTAGTTATGAATACTGTTCTCGTAGAAAGATCTTCATTCCATTGATAGCTGGTTGCATCTTTATCGAGATGCAATCCCGATTCGGTTGTACTCCATGCGTCCTTGTAATACTGTAAGTAACCAAAACGACATATAACTAATGTTGATACCTGCTGTTTGTTTTGGGTGTAAAGTACTCGATTTGGGAAATATTCATCCTTATATCTTAGAATCTAAATGATCACGTCGGTACGGTTTTAGAGGAAGTTCCTCCTGCGAGCAAGCACTCCGGTTGTGGAATGAGTCGAGGTTTTCCCAAAGGAAGTTCTTCAAGAAAGCAGTAAATTATATAAAGTTTTAAAAACCGCCAGCGTCCATAAGCTGGGGGGACCACCTACCATCAGGCGGACCGTACGATTGTTTGCTACCGCTGTGGTATTAAAAAAACTTACTTTACTTAAAAACCGGCTAAGTGCGTGTCGGACTTCGCACATGGGTTCTGACCGCAAAATTAAAAATAAGAAAATTTCAAAGAAAGAAACTATCTAAAACTTCACATAAAATAGATGAAAATGTTCATGGCACATATTTACCTCAGTTCAGCACACTGGCAGGTTTGACTAGTAGATGCGGGGCCGCTCGCAAGATTAATGCAGGATCGGCGGCGGCGGGCGCGTGCGGCCGGAGCTCGGCTTGGGCATGGTGCCGGGCAGCACGAGCGGCGCGTCGGCCGGCGCGGCGCGCGCGGCGGCCCGGCCGCGCGTCAGCCACGGCGGCGCGCTGCCCGCGCACCACGCCTCGCCCTGCCACGCGCGCGGCGCCGCGCCCAGCCGCGCGCACTCGCGCGCGTACGCGCCGTACGCTGCGCAGTGACACCGCACCCCCGAGCAGTTACACGCGTCCAGCTCGCACGCCTCCCTGGTAAAGTTACGGTATTGTAAAACATTCATTTATATTTTGTTTATTACTTCATTCTATAAACATTAGGCAGCATTTATGCTCAGGCTACGCGCGATTGTCAAACGCATATTCGCAACCTTAGATGCATATTCAATAGAAGCATTACATGTATTATGGGCCATGTGCTAACATCCTGCATTCCTCATATTTAAACCTGCAATTGCTTTAAAAGTGGCAAAGAAAGATTTATTTTCATGTTATATGCCTATATTTTATTGAGAATACAGGCGTGAGTACCTAGTAATAGTTGTGTAGGTATGTATGTAGTGAAAATAATACCTATAATTGTGAGGGTTCACTTTGGTCGCGCACTCGGTGAAGGCCTCGTACTTGTCGAAGCCGCGACAGAGGCGGCGCGCGCGCGCGCGGCGGCCGGCGCGACAGCGGGCGGGCGCGGGCCGCTCACGCCGGCGCGAGCACGCGCGCCGCCCGCCCACTCGCCACGACGACCCAAACTCCCAGGCATCAGCCACCATCCTTCCGTCGCGCGATCTCATATCGTCTTTCGCTATCGAGTTGAAATTGCCACACAGACCGCACAGTTTTCCTTTGTACGCGCTCGACACTGTCACTTCCAAGAAACCGTCTCCGTCCCATAACATTTGTACTCCGATATCGGCCCTCAGAAGAACGGAGCCGTTGCTGCGGATTAAGTCGGCCACACCGCTCTCTCTGTGGGGTAGGCTGATTCTGATTCCGTTTACTTTTATTCGCATCTTTTTCCCCATATTTATTTTTGTAGATCCTATCCGAAGCGTAGCAGTACGGGTCCAGGAGGAATGTGATGTATTTCTGGCGTCGTTAGAAATTCTAATCGAGAATGAACCGTTTGCGCAATCAGACACTAATTGATATTTACACGATCCTTGGAAACTGTAGAACTTTCCATCGAAGGTCTTGTAGTGAGGATCTCCAAATACAGTGCATATTCCGTCGATATCGACACACCGCGCGCAGCACTGGCCCGGCATCCGTCGCAGCGTCTGATCTGGTAGACACGTCAGAACGGGACAGCGCTCCATGGCACAACGTGGTTCGCCGCCGTGGCATTCACAAGACTTGCACGCATCCAACTGCCATGTTTCACCATCCTGAAAATAAAATTACGTCGTATTATTCTACTTGATTTTCATTCGTACTGCAGCGTCATCACGACTAGACGACTTCCTGATTTGTCGGTGCGGAAGCTATATCCCACCTGATAGGTTTTTCCGGCTATAACACAAGAAGCCTTCGCCTCCTGGACCTGCGGGCACTCGGGACAGCACTTGCCGGGCGGCGGCGGGACCGCACGCGTGCCGCACGTGAGCACGGGGCAGGTGTGCCGCGCGCACACCGCCGTGCCGTTCATGCACGTGCATTCTGTGCACGGGTCGACGCGGAACGGTGTGAGGTGCGCGTGGTAGCTCTGCCCAATTATACAAGGTTTTGTGTACATGTGACCTGAAATTGAGATATTTTGATTTTAAAATATGCATTGAAAATAATATTGGCACCACTAATTGTTACCTATTACAGTATTTTTTAGGCAACTGTTGTATAAGAGTAAATGACAGATAAAAGTGCAGGAGTAATAAAACTATCTTATATTTGAAGGTATAAATGTTCGTATACAACTGTAGGTAAGGCCAAGTGCTGTCAAATTTACGCTAGCAAAAATCTACCTAACAGTCAGAGCTCTAAGTCGAGTTTTGCTTGCGTTCGTTTGACAGAATTTGGCCTTAGAATTTTGTACGAACGTTTCTTAACAAACGTTTCTTCGATAACGACTAGGTGGATTATCTCCTTAAAATTAAAAAAGGGAACAAATAAAATGATCACCTAAATTACTTTTGATATCATCAAATTTTCGAACCCTAAAATAAGGTTGAACACTCAAAAAATTTTATCGATCAGCAATTCCGAGTCACCAAAAAAATTCTACCTATTTTTGCAGCACTTGCACCTATTTTACTTATTGTGTTCCTATAAATTTATAATCGCATCAAAAAAATTGTCAAGTACCACCAAAAACACTAAACTACCACCTAATCTCATGCACCTTTTTTCATTAGAATTACATCCAAATATTATACACATCGCATGCTACATTTTAGTAAACAGTTTCAAATTAATTGTTTTTAGCACTATAAATATTTTAGTCATTTCCAAAATGTTATAAATTAGAAAGTAAAATTCTAAATTAATTTAAAAAGCAACGCGCAATGTGGCCGTGTGAAATAATAACACGTATACTGCTATCTCACTCAATCAAATACAAAGAGTTGTCTGAAGCATAAAACCTATTGATATGTCGTTAGAGTGAAAGGTACCTATTGCTGTTTCATTCTAACTACCTATTGCTGATGGCATACAAACTGCAAGAAGTTTTATTAATAATTTTTTAATGCGTTGACGTGAGCGCGTTTGATTGAAAACTTTTATTTGAAAATGAGTTTTGTTGATTTATTAAATTGTTAGTTTGTTATGAAAATGGATAAAGGTCCTCAAATGAGTTTACTTTATTAATTTAGATAGACTTTCGTGGAAAAATCAAAGGAAGTTAATAGGTAGAAATAGGTATAGGTAGGTTTAGGTTATGTTAGTTTTGCATCGGCCCGAAGGGCCAAAACAACTCAAAATAGGAGCTCCGCGCCAGCGGAGATCCGTCAATACTGTTCCAATGTCCACTAGTTTGAAATAAAAATAGATGTCATAGAAAAATACTACTACCTAGGCAATTTGACGATTATCAGTGAATAGAGTAGAGGCAAAAACATCTGAGAACAAATAAGTAGCTGAATGCGACCAGTAAGGAAAGCACTGTTGAAAATATATTTAATTAAATTATATTATGTACGTGTCTCATTAAAGTTACAGAAATTTTGAAGCTTCTATAAAATAAAATCATTTAGCGCTGTCTTGCTCGCACGCGGTGCGACGTGCGAGCGAGACGGACCGTATATGGAAAACCGCATCAGTGTGCTAGCAATGAGGTTAGACTAGAACGGAACTGCTTTGCGCGTCGGGGGTTAAAAAACAATTGCCGCGTGAAATTTGGTGATCATGTAGTATTTCTGGGTATCGAAAGAATTATTTGGGTGTAAATAATTTTAATAGGATTACGAGCCCTGTAATATTTGGATGTAAATTATATGAAATTTGGTGTTTGAAATTAGGTGATCATTAAGTATTTTTGGGTAGTGACTAATTTATTTGGTAACAATTTAATTTAATAGGTTATCGACATGTTACTTCTTTGAATTGCACTTTATATTTAAAAGGAGTTGAAAATTTGGTGCGAATCTAGTATTTTTGGTAATCAATGTAATTTTTTAGAGCATCATTCGGCAACTAATTTGGTGGTTCGTTAAATGCTACCCATTAAAAAACACTCACCCTCATTACAAATCAAGTACGTATAAAAACCGACCTTGCTACAACCTACTAACTTAATGGGCAGTATTTTTATATACTAGTGGGCGTGGTACGGTTGGCCATACAAGTTCCTTAACACCCTTGTATGTATATCCCGTCGCTAAATTTCCAACGGGTGAACAACGTACCAGCTCTCGTCGGGTGGGTGCTGATTTGCGCAAAAGTAAGTGCGTCAGGAACAATTGCAAATAAAGTACAAATATCCAACTATGGAACTAAAAACTTACTGGGCAATATTTTATCAACGGTGGGTTTGGTGCATCGCGGGCAACACTCGCCGAGCGGAGTGTGCTGGTTTTCAGGCGCGCACGGCAGCACGGGGCACGCGCGCTTCGCGCACGACAGTGTGCCGTGCACGCACCGGCATGAGAGGCACGGCTCCTCTGGGATTCGCACGTCGCGACCTTCACCAACTCTTTGGCCGTTTATCACACATTCTGAAAAGATAAAACACTATGAGATAATAAATTCGTTTAATTTATCCACAAACAGATACAGTTTTTAAGAGATGATCACCAAAAACGATCAAAATATTGGTTTTAGCTATCAGTTCGGAGATAAACTTGAAAAAATAGCCATACCATAATTTATTCCATCATAAATGACCGAGATTTAGCGAGACCGCTTTATTAGTAATATGAGATAGAAAATATCTTTTCCGAAAGAGGCTGTGTTTACTGTACCTCAAACATTTCAAGAAATTTGCACACATAAATAAATTAAAATTTTAAATGAAGCAACTTGCTTGTAAGGCAACGTTTAGAATACGTGCTAACAAAGGTTTATAATAAAGGGTAAATGGGACATTCAATGAATTAATACTATAGAAACTGTTAATCAGTCATTGTGCAGCTTTTTATATGGCAGCAAAATAAATATTTAAAACAAAAGAGCATAGCCATTATTTGGCAAATAAGAATGGAAAGGATCAGCGGCGAGGCTGCGACAAAGCGTAAAGTCCATAAATTACTGTGGTTGGACGATGAATCAATCAGGGCCTAATGACGGAGTCCGGCCGCACACGGCGCGCCCGCCGCCGCGAACGGACTCCGAAGGCCCTACCAATAGTTTTCTACGCGTATTACTAACACTTCCCTTCTTAAAAGTAATTACAAATGTGAATATACAATAGATTGCCTTGTCCTCGCCTGGCATTCATTAGACTCGCCCTCAGTCTTCTGTCATCAAGTGTTTGGATATGTCAGTAAATGAATGCGCTTCAATAGCGACGCACACTCAATTCTAAGAGCGTGCTCGAACCCGCTGCGTGAGCGCATATGACAATCTAACAATGGAGGAAGACACTCAAGTGTCTGTCGTAGAACTACAGATGACTACACAAAGTAGGCTGTCCTTTTGTAGACAAACAATTAACTATTCATCGTTAGTCCGCTATGTTCATGTAAGACGCGAACACTTTAATTTATATAGGTATACAGACGAGAGTTAAATTAATGAACTACAAATCGTTGGTAGGTATCCTTAGGTACCTACGCATGATGTAGCCTCATGTAGCTACAGGTAAGTTTATATAAGTATGAAACAAGGATTAAGCACGTGAGCACCACTGTATCAACAATTCACGACACGCAGCGGGCGTCCATCACTCGCTAATTATTTCAATTTCTCAGATTGTCGTCGCAAGCATACCTAATAATAAAGACGGTTCTCCAAACACTCTCAGAATTTAGATGAGTTTGTTACCGAGGTTAAAACAATCAGACAATGAACTTAACATCTCGAGTCACACTCGGACAGACTTCGAAATCCTAAAAGGCCTCGCGTTGATAAGGCATCATGATTATCTCGACATTATGAAGAAATAATAAGTAAGTAGAAGAAGCAAAAAAGCTAATGCACCGTGGGGATCGTAAAACAAACAAACACGGGGTTCACCGCGCGCGGGCGCAGCCGCGCCGACGTCGGCCGCTTTGACCCGCACACAAAAACCCTCCCATCCTTACCTTTTAAGTAGGTTGTTAACTTTTTGATTTATGGTCAATAATAGAGCCGCAACGCCGTGGGAGACTTTTCGACCACCACAAAATATATAAATTTAATGAACCCCTGTGAACACATAATAAGATCTTGTTGGGTTTAAGGCTTCCATCCCTAAAGTTTAAGTTTGTAGCCTTGCTGTGTCCTACGGTAAGGTAGGACTCTGCGGCGAATGCCTGTTCTGGGTGGTCCGCTTTGCAGAAATAAATAATCTTGCAGCCTTCCATTATTAAACAAATAAGTAAATAATCTTTTCGATTTGCGAGTTTCTTATTTACCGACGAGTAATAAACTTGGTTAATCAAACTTTACAATCATTCAAACTTTTGTTGGCGCAGTATTATTGCTTTATAGTACTTTATTATTTAATTCGTTTTGAAAAACGAATCTGTAGACCTAGTTTTCTGACTGGATAGCACTATATTTTGAACTCAATTATTTAGGTATGTGATATTTTAACATTGAAGATAAACATAAACCCCTGCTGCGTTGTTTTGATAGCAGTCATCGCCAGCAAATAAGTTCGGAGTTGCTATAATGGCAAGCGAGCTATTGTGTGGTTGCAGAACTACTGCGCAACAAGTCTTCTTCTCATTGTCCACAGTGCGTGTGGGCGCCGGTACCACGGTCACGGCGTCAAGGTATAACTATAGTATAGGTACATTAAACTATTCTTATATTTAGTGAATTATTCAACATGGGATTATCAGGTGAAAGTCAGTCGTAAGCTTGTGAGCACCTCTAAAATAGCCTTTCATTAGTAGATATCATTTTAAGATGAGAATAACAAAATTAAATCGAACTATATAAGTAGTTATTTTTTCGTTCATGACATTTCGTTTTACAAAATCATGAATATCTACATAAAACGCAAAGAGAGTAATTCCCAGCGTATCAACAAACGCGTACACAATTAATAAACCATAAACCCGACCGACCAATATAACTATAGTTCGGGATGCGTCGGCGCTTTTCAAAAGAATTTCGTCGTCGTCATCTTGTAAATTACTATTATTTGTTATGGAATTAATAAACTTGTTAGAGTTTCGGAGGTAAATTGTTGATGGGTTTTGGTTTTATTAGATCTGTTGTCGGCTCATGTTTGTTTTTGTCCGGGATTGCGCTTGTTGGTCGTTTTTTGCCGCGCATGCGTCTGGGTGGGCGCTGCGCGAGACACGGCTGCGCCTGCGCCGGCCTGCACGCCGGGCAATTACAAACATTCAATATAAGTATCGTGCTGCTATGCCATTCACGGCCTCTTTCAACTCCACACCCATCCCTATTATAACCAGACTCAACCTTTTGTAACAACGGCGTAATCACAGGTCAGACTTATAATGGTTAGTCTGAGGACAGTTGTCGGTGAGTGTTGTGAACACCAGCTACACTCGTGGTGGGAAAAGGCGTCAGCGTGAAACGATCAGGAAATTCCTTTGTCTGTATATTACCTTATGAATGATATTCCTTTTTATGGGCGCTACGGCCTGGTAATATTTATTTCTTATACTGAACACTGTTTGTACTGTCTTTGCTGGAGTTGTATTGGAATGGAGATAATTAAAGGTTTAGTTTTCTGCAATAAAGGATGCTGTAGGTCATAATTTTTAATGGCCTTAACTTCCCTTCTTCCCCGTAATAGTAATAGGAAAAGATAGATTGGAAAGATAATCTGGTTAAGGCATTATCAAACCTTTGAGGTCCTTAAGAAGTAAATTAATTTTGTATCGTAATTAAATCAAACCACGAATTTCTAAACAAGGAAAAAAATAAAAATTTAGGCTGCGAGCAGGATTTGAACCTGCGACCTTCTGGCATTCACGGTCAGTCGCTATAGCCATTGAGCTACAGGAGCAATCGAACTCGACCCCCAAATGCCTCAACCGTTCCTCCTACAACGCGTTAGGAAGAAAACACTCCTTAAGACGACTTCCTGATTTGTCGGTGCGGAGGCGGTACGATATGAGAAAACTGTCAAATGTCAGTGTCAACTGTCAGTCAACTCAGTACTATTTTTTACTGCGCCTCTATATTTAAATGAGTGCTTCCTGACTGGCGCGGGATGCGCGGAAGCGGGACGATGCGAAGGCAGTACTGGCCCGCTTCTGCGCATAATATTACTAGTGCGCAAATGTAATACTGACAGTATTCCGTCAAGTGGGAATCTTTGCGACGTCAGTAAGTTTACGTCAAAGAAGAAAATGTCACATTTCGATCCCGCCCCGCCAAGTCAGGAAGTCGCCTAAGAAGTAAACTTATCATTGCTACTAGTCCTGAATTTGTAATTCCTGGTCCGTATTATAAAATAAGAGGCTGAATCGAATTTCGAAATCCTGACAGACAAAACTTTGCTTGTTTTTCTGCTGCCACTTGATCTGAAGTGTATATATAAAGTCGGCATGAGATTTATCTTACCGCCACAAACTTGACAGTTGTAGCGCGTACGCCTTTTGTGATTGGGCTTGTCACCTTCTTGACCATTTCAGCCTCGTAGCGTAGAACTCGGCCCTCCTCCTTCTACGCAGTGTGCAAGTTTGGTACCGTTTTACCAGAGACTAGGAATTCCTAGCTATATAATTATATAGACTGCCAATGCCTATACATTGTGGCGTAATTTTAAAATAATGGGCCTGCTGTAGCTAGTTTCACTATGGAGAGATCACTTTACCATTTAATTCATATGCCACTAAGACCTCTGCTTAACACATAGCGCCATCTGTTGGGAGCTTCTTCGTTGTGTTCATAGATGGCGCTATGTTTTAAGCAGAGGTCTTAGTGGCATACGAATTAAATGGTAAAGTGATCTCTCCATAGTGAAACTAGCTACAGCAGGCCCATTATTTTAAAATTACGCCACAATGTATAGGCATTGGCAGTCTATATAATTCCTAGTCTCTGGTTTTACTAAACAAACCATCAAGCTGTCTAAAGCATGTGGTAAATCATAAAATGACTATCTTACCACCACATACAGGACAGTTGTAGTGCGTATGCCGCTGGTGCTTGGGCTTGTTGCACGGTGAGTAGCACTCCGGCCTCGTGATGGTGACCACGCCGGCCTCGCAGCGCAGGACTCGGGCCTCCTCGGTCCACTCGGTGTGCGACGCGTGTTCGGTCCCGTTGTACCAGCAGCCCTTGCAACGCGCGCAGCATCCCTGCATGCCTTCTCGAGGCATGACGACGGCGCAGTCCTCCACCTGTCCGCACTCTTCGACGCCGTTACGACACTCTACGAATCCGTTCTAGAAAGAAAGAAATAGACATAATTTTATTTTTTGTTGAAATCACTACATCTAGGTCCGCGCGTGGTCAGTCTAAGCTAAAAGTTTAGCAAAAGAAACATTGGAAGGTAAATAAAATCATTAACATTATATATATAACACTATAACATTATATTATGTAGGTATGTTTATCCTTTTGAAATTATTTAAGTTATCATGGGTTAATTTTTTTTCACTACTCCCACATTTGCAAGTTTCTGTTTGGCCCTACGGTTGACTAGTAGAGAATGTCTCATGGCATTAAGTCCGCCCTTTGTACTTATTTTTTATGTGCAATAAAGTTTAAAATAAATAAATAAATAAATTATACATTCACATGGTATGGAATAGCTATGTACCTATTCCATACCATGTAAATGTATAATTTATTTATTTATTTATTTTAAACTTTATTAAACTATAGATACTTAAAGAACAGATAATTTTAATTTAGTAGGTATACATAAGTACATAGCACATATTATCTTTATTAGCATTACCTACATTAACGAACTAACTACTGTGGCTTACCGACCCAAAGTGAGTCTTGGCCTACTCGTACATGGTCATGGTAAGTACATGGTCTTATTACCTACATTGATTGAAATGAATGTGTGACTGAAAACATGACAGGCGTTAATTAAATAAAAAACCGGCCGACAGCAATAGGGTTCCGTTTCGGTACGGTACCCTAAAAAAATAACAAGCGCATTATCCATAAACAAACCAGTAAAGTACCAATATCGCGGTTTCTAAATTTTAAAAAAAACGCTTAAAGTTCAAAAGAATATATGATTAACATACAAAGACAATCAAATATTTTTTGAATAAACAATGTTTCATTACTGACATGACAATAAAATAAAGTTTAATGTGTCAATTACGCCTACGCGTTGTGGCAACCGCGATTGTGGTTCGAAACGATACGTACGAAACTGTTTTTATACGTTTCCCTAGTCCCCTTTTGTTTTATTCATTTCAAAAGCAACAGATGTGCGGGAGCGTGGCATTCGCATATTCTGAAGGCACAATAAAATTATTACAGCGCCAGTCCTGACACGCCAGACGCCGAGTATTAATTACCTTCATTTGTAAAACAACATTGTGCTTGACATTGGGTTATTCCCATTCGGTCCCACGTCTTCTATCCCACGACTTTAGCGAATAAAAACTAGAATTCTATCACGCGTCATGCGATACCCCTAAGGATACGACTTTATTCTATTCCGTTCGAGGGATTTTACTCGTGGGATAAAATGGGAATAAGCCGCGCGTATCGTTTAGATAGGTTAATATGACAATGTTATTACATAGGATTGTGTTCACCTTAAGACAACCCATTCATTGGTTATACTATTTATTTATTATACGTTTTCATATAAAAAAATACATTTGCCGCCATGTTTTGCTAATTCGATAAAGTAAAAAACAATCAATTGTTCTTTGTTTTACGAACATCAATCTACTCGTGCCAATTCCATTGCGCGATACTTGTTCTCGGGGAGTAGATAAAAACGAGCGACACTGACATTTTTGTGACCGCATTGTTCTATTGAATTGTTAGCAATAGGTAGGCATGCCGTGCCTGTGATTACTCTATTAAAGAATTTAACGATAAAACATAACACGTAGTCATAAACTATAGACATATAGGTATACCTGACATTGACAACGTGCGCCATTACTTACGAGTAGTACCCAACTTTGCAAATGGTCGCGTAGGACTCTATCAGAGACAAACTTTTCGTATTGGAATTTGATTGGTTTCGATCACTCGGTTTTGTATTGACATGTCAGCTACGCGTGCGTGGAAGCGTACTCGAAACCTATTAAAATCACATTGGAATGCGAAACATATGTTTCAAAATGGCCCCTGTAGTATTACTTAGTTTGGAGTGCGAGATAATATTTCTATCGATTAGCAGGAGTGATAAAATGGCAAGAGGTACAGTATGTGCGTTCGATGTGCAATAAGATCAAGCTCATGTACATATTTAACGAGTTTTTAACGGCTCTTTGTTCGAGACGCATCGCACGACCACGTGTGTGGTTTGCATGTAACGTAGTTCACTTTAGATATGTTAATCACTTTTCTAAATAATTACTCGCCTGTGCGTAGGTGCCATGTAATAATTATAATGTAGAATACTGATATCAAAGCAATGTCGCTGAAAAACTTTTATTCGAATAAAAGAAAAATGAAATATTTCATAATTTAGGATTTAGGAAATTGATCGGTGAAGGAGATATATGACACTATTCATAAACAATTACTGTATTCATATATAGGTACCTTAAACTCCAAAAGTTTAGCTCTTGAGGTAAATATTTTAAAATATATTAATTAATGTTCATACAAGCTATTTCACCAGAAATTAAATAAATGAGCCATGTTACCTAATGGGCGAATACCTATATTTTTAAACAAGGAAATAGTAAATACTATATCAACCGTCATCATACTACAGTATCTTGACAATAGCAACCCATCAGACATTGTACTTAAATATTAACTATCAATATTTGCACAAATCTGTACACTTGTCATACGTTTTAACACCCAACAGTACCTATATCGTCCTAATTTGTATGTGGCCCTGGCCTCCGCGCTGGCGCAGGCATGGCTGTGACAACTGGCGTGACTTATGTATGTGGTGCGATGTCTATGTACCAAAACCACGACCTTTGTGATGGTTCATCACCTACATAACCAGACGTGTTACTGTTTCACATGATCTAGTTTCAAACTTCAAAACTTCTAAAGTGGCCACTCCTAGTTAGATAAGGAATAAACCACCCGCTAGCCTAAACTCAAGATGTGTGCCTTTTATTTAGTTTTAATATGCTTTACGCAAGGTCACCCATTCTCTGTTGTTTATTGTTTTTCGATACTTCGGCCGAATTTCATGAGCCGCCTCTTTGAACTAGCCCTCACATAGCGAAATATTTACGTTACACGTCGGATTAAAATAACTGTAAGTCTGTCGACTGGCCATTACTTGCTATAATGCGTGGCGCAAATAAAATAGAACAGATTACATGGCTCCAATTCTTGAGAATCATGCTGGAGCTTCAGGTGTTTTATCAGCGCCGATGGTTTGCGATCGCGAAGGCGATCAAGAAATTGGCACCACGAATGAGATATCGATACAGATCGAGGTCCACCGAAAGATACCTAGAATGCTGCGCTTACGGCTTCCAACCAGACACCGACGCGAACACTTAAGGCGCAGCGATGGGCAAGTCATTCTCCATACAAACTCTGTGCACGTTTTATTCGTATGTTTTGGCACTAACGAATGTAATATTTTTTGTGGATGTAAATATTAGATATGCAAAGAAAGTGATATGGAAATTTTCAAATATTTCAAAAAAAAATGAAAAATGGTAAATTTTAAAAATAATATCAATGAAAAAAAAATACATCACGAAATAGCTAACAGAAAAAAAAAGCATACTGACCAAAAATCATAACTTTAATGCAAACACAAACGAAGAAAATCCTGCACAAAGTTTGTAAGTTTGTTTGTTTGTTTGTATGGTTTGTATGGTTTGTAATTCTCAAAATATATATCTAACCCACAAATATTTTCAAGTAGGTAACTAATTGACTTGGCAATTTAGTAATCAGAGAAAATTAAGTAAAAAAGTAGCTTAAGCGTATCCTTTACTTAATTGACATAGCTGTTAAGGAGCACTCGGCAGACATAGAATTTTAAATGTAACTAAACATTAGTTACGCTACTTTATGTTATTCTGTTCCATATTCAGAACGGGAGCTGGCAAGTCTGACTGATTAAAATAACTTTAACTTAACTTTAATAACTTTATCATAAATAGTAGTGATTTACATCTTAGTATTCACACATCATCATTCCACTCAATGAATTAAAGATTGGTGATTCCTCCTTAGGTTTACTATAACTTGGACTTTTTCAAAACGAGAGTGAACAGGCACTATCTACATTTGCATGAAATACCTTCGATCTCATCATCAGAATCATTACATATATCATCAGGTCAATAGTTATGAGTAGGAATATGCACGAAGCTTTGACTGACTCGTATTAACTTGTACTTTTTTAAGTCTTTATTTATTTCGAAACTTTTGTCGGAATGACTACTTCTTTCAGCTTAAGCTGGCTCTAGAATACAACTTCTTGTTTAGTTGAAGTTAAAATTTTAAAGAAAACACTACAAAATAAATATTAATAAACAAATTTTAGACTTCCGATTATATACCTACTTCTACTGAGTAACAATTTTCTTACACAATGGGTTACCCTCTTGGGTGTATGGTTGGGTGACATGACCCTAGTTGCATTTGAACATTTGTACCAGTTTTATAAAACTTTCTACTTACTACAATACACTTAATCCAATCCAAATAATAAAGTAACTTTTTTGCAGTAGGTAGGTAAGTATGGATGGTTCCTCCCAAATACCAGTGTTTAAGTTTAGGGGATAGTTGTAATTATAGGTTAAATCTCATAGATTAAGGTAGGTATGGTTTTATTTTAGTCGTAAAAATGTATGTATTATTAATAAAAACAAAGTAACATTAATGTTATAAATAAACATTATTTGAATAAACCGGTAATAGAGTATTTTTCAATTGATTGAGCTGTCATTCATTGGAGACAAAATAACGTATCAATTTTATGACTAATTAATGTGACACGTTGACAGCAGCAATGAGGCGTCGCGCCGTGGTCGACTTATCGCTCCTTGGGTTAACTTCTAAAACATTTTCCTTGTGCATTCCACCTCCCGATATGCTTAACAAATTTTATTCTTTTGTAATCTTTGCCCCCCGGCTAGATGCTGGCCAAAAGAGCAATCCCATCCCATTTTTAATTAAAAAAAAACCTAACCGAGCACACACAGCAAAAACAATTTAGTATTTTTTAATAATACTACAATTTTCTACACTCATTTGCAATTAGAACGGGACAATTTGTAAGGAGATTCGATATTGTTTGTATTGACAATAGTTTACTGATTCGATTTAACATTATATTACATTGAAAAATATCCTCATAAGAATTAGTTATAATTGGATTACACATGTCAATAGCGCGTAAAAAAGTACATATGCGTATCTCTGTTTTGGGGCGACACCACCACGCCACTTCCCGTTGAGCTGATAATCGCGTCCTCACCGCTTCATATCATTAATTTCAAAACATTCATATTATTAAATTTATTCAAGGGCTTCACTTATATTTATTAACCTTTATTAAAAAAATTAAGCTGTGTTTATTTCATAAAAATTATATAAATTACATTTCCGGCTTAACTACTAATCTTAAATGAAATAGTACATTTTGATGCAAGTGCGGAAGGTACGCATTTTGCACGAGTCCCGCCCGAGTTGTCGAGGGACAAGACCCGGGACGAGTGAAAATGACACTTCCGCACGTGTATCAAACGATGTTTTTTAATACAGTTGCGAAAAAATATCAAAAAAACGAAATACTTAAACAAAACACAATAATTTTACTTGCCATTCTGGGCTTTGACTACTTACTTGGTCTATCTGGCGTAGTTTACATAAAGTCATACATTTTGTATAACAAATATGAGGGTGTTGGCGGAGCGGCTCGATTGTCCACTCGTCAAGTACTGGGTTGGGGTGGCTATCGGGAGGGCTAAATAAGACTCACAGTAGCCAAGTTAAATTTATTAAAATACTCTCGTTTTGTTAATAAATGTCACTAACGTACATTATAAGTTTCCACTGTCCCTAACAATCTATGGATCGTTCAGGGGCCCGATTTTAGAGTTTCGAACGCTCGAATTATCCCTCGAGATCTGTCAAAAAACTATGACGTTTTGACAGATGTCGAGTGAAAAGTCGAGCGTTCGAAACTCAAAAATCGGCCCCGGTCTGAAATAAAGATATTTTATTTTATTTTATTTGTAACAATCGTATAAATCCAACATACCAGAAAAATACTATTAAAACAATACAACTGACTACAAAATTAAATCTAGAAATCATCTACTAAAGAAGCGGGTGTTAAAAAGTTGGTTTAACTTTTATATGATTGACTTTTTTCAACATACCAATGGTTGTCACCATAGCATTCAGCCAAGTCAAATACTATTTCGGAAAAGATTTTATGTCACATGGTAGTTTAATTACATGTAAATATTAATAAACAATTATTTTCATTTTATAATTATTTTCTATTTGGTTTATAAGTAAATACATGTCTTTTTTGTCGATAAAAGACAAGCGTTCTTTCACATCCGGCGCGACGGTCTTGCATTATATGGATAGAATGCAAAACGGGAAGAAGTTTAAGTTATATAAATATATTTCGGCATCTAGTTAACTCATAGCTACACACACTAACTTGGCATTCCAGGCTGTCTTAAACATGCAAGTTAAGATTCATTTTAAATGTTTATCTCTCAATTTACATACATTAATGAAGTTTACGGGGTGTAGCAGCACAGACTGCTCGGGGATTTCTCATACCTGTCTTCGGCGCATATTCGATGTGATGTTTATATTTTTGCGATTCCTAATTTATAACGATCTAGTAAGTATTTATTTACATATTTATAGTGCGTGTCAACCACGACGACGGGCCCCTCCACAGCGAATCTCATACTAATCTATGCGCAATTGTACGGGTTGGGCTGTGGAGGGGCGCGCCGATACCACGATACTGACAACACAATATACCTAACAATGAGGCACGGAAAAAATACACCCCTTGTTTACTTTAAAAGATCGATCTATATACGGGCCAAAAATATTTCAATTGGAGCTGTATTTCCGGAAATAACTCCCTACATACAAACATACACACTTTACCTCTTTTTATAATATTTGTATATGTACTTACATATGTAGAAGTTATTGGTAAAGCTGGCAACGAACTATATCTTTATTATATACCAATGGAAAATTGGAAATTGACCCCCAAGCAATACACAGTTTTATAGAAGAGATTTATTAATGACACTTCACTGAGGTACCTATTTCAAAAATATCTCACACACCCCTTCAAAGAAAAACGTACCTAAATAAAGATACTGATATGGACAAGTTATTTATGTCAATGATTACTTATACTAATATTTTCGTGGCTCAGATTATATGCAGACCCTAATATTTCACGTCCGTTTTTATCTCTGTCTGGTAAAATACATAGTGCTCAACAAAATACCTGAAGATGTTTTCGATAATAACCAGATTGTGTTGTTTTGTACCCTTTTAACACAGTCAGCGACGAGGACACGATATCGTGTTCTCTGTTCGTAGATAGTTTTCGCTACAAATGAGAAAAATTTGTCATCGGCTACGGAGCGTAGCGCGTAGCACTCGTCGGCAATGAATGTGTTAATAAAAAACGCCTAAATCTTAACAATAATTTTACCAGCATGGGTAGGAAACTCAATGAGCAACGAGGCTTTTACAATCGCAATTATTCAAGTTATACTAAAGTCATCAAGTTTTAAGAGTTGTAAAACAGATTGTGTACCTATTTGTGTTCCATAGACTTGTACTATTACTTATTCTGTGTCCATAGTTACGATTTCTAAAGACAAGTGATAACTTCAACTTTGAAAATGTAAACATGTATAGCAGCCTCTAAAATTTTAATATATAAAGTTAATTTATTCATGGAAAAACTACAGGAATAGAAAAATACAATAAAGGTAGTTAATCAACAAAAACCAGACCTAAAATAAACCCTAATTAAAATTCCATACCTATAATATCTAAATTAAAACTAAACTAAAAAATATGTAAAAAATTAACAAAGTAGGTACATACACTTAAGGCGACTTCCTGACTTGGCGGGGCGGGATCGATATGTGACATTTTCTTCTTTGACGTAAACTTACTGGCGTCGCAAAGATTCTCACTTGACATAATACTGTCAGTATTACGTTTGCGCACTTAGTAATATCATGCGCAGAAACGGAGCAGTACCGCTTTCGCATCGTCCCGCTACCGCGCATCCCGCGCCAGTCAGGAAGCACTCATTTAAATGTAGGGGCGTAGTAAAAAACGGTATCGCGTCGACTGACAGCTGACACTGACATTTGACACTTTTCTCATATCGTACTGCCTCCGCACCGACAAATCAGGAAGTCGCCTAAGGAATCAAGCACTTGTTTTAGGATTTTTCTGCACGTAAATGTATTTAGAGTAAGCCTTCGGCACTAAACATACCTACTTTATGGGAGTCTTGTTTGAGACACGATAGGGTACGGACGCGTCCATCCGCAGCCCAAAACATCCATAAAAACTCGGCAATTAACAATAGGCCTTCGCGAAACAATAGAAACACGTGTTCTGCAAGGACCGCCGCGGTACTCTTCGTCCAACCGGTCAACCTAACTTCGCGCGATTCTCTACCTCATACTTAAAATGCCGACGCCAGTTCAAAATATGCAGTGCATTGTCTTATATAGTATTTAGATAAATAGTGAGTGTATGTGTATTTAATGTGAGCGACAACCTCGTCCCATGCACGACAGCTGGGATAATACTCAATGCAAACCCTGCGAATTGGTGAGCTCTTTCCAGTTTAAACTCTTCACATTTCTTTTAAAATTAATGATTCGTTTGAAACACATTCGCATAGGGTCCACAATGTAGGTAACAGCCAGGTCTACTCAGGCACCACGGTCGTGTAATGGTCCCTTAAGCATAATCGTAATATTATATAATCTAGGCGAGTAAGTTGATACTCACAACCCCGGAAATAACATAAAGATAAATATGTAAAAGCATTAACTAAAAGTAAACGACTGACAACTGAATAACGCGGCGGTACCTTCTTTTGTATGTATGTATGTGAATGCCTTATTGTACACAAGAAAAATGGTTGAAGTGTGCCTACACACAGAACAGATAATAAATACCTGGGTGTCTACTATCGTCATTTCTTTTAATCTGTATTGCTAAAATTTAGTACCTAGAGCTCTCGGCTCTAACAAGAGGTAATCAAAGACCTGTCTCAATTAAACGGCGCTGTTACGTGATGACAAAAACATTAGGTATAACTACACATTCATAGTCGATACCGGTTATAAAATCATTATTTTAAAATTCTACCATAAAACATTGCGTAATAACTGAACATAATGCCGAGCCAAAAAAAAAAACGCACCCGAGATATTTTCAAAGAAACTCGGGTCCCTGACATCTGCTACACAACTGCAGCGAAAGAAGTCGCCAACAATGACTTAATGGAGAAGTAAGGTTTTAAGGCACAAAAAAAAAAATATTGCCTCGAGTCACAACGATAGGCATGCTACCTGACATGGAATGTCTTACAACCATAAGGTCCGTGAGAGTACCTACATGTAATATCATCCCTTAACATTAAAATCGGGAAAGTTACCTACTACCAACTCAAATCTTTTAGTAAGAAAAACAAAAAGAACACTAGGGCTACCCGAAGGTATATATCATAACATTCAAATCAAAGCTATGAAGACGCAGCTATCAGATTCGAAGTAAGAAATTAACTATGAAAAATAAGAACCTCAACAAGACGAATTCTCCAAGATGGAGCGTAAAGCATTGAAGCACTCACTTTCTCACACGAAGACAACACTTAGTGAGGGCCACGTGAGGGCTCAATCAAGCACTAACCAGAATTGGTTAAAACTCACCCATCCTGCCGAAAACTATTCTGAAGATTCAACATTGAAGTTATGATGCAATTAACACATAAATCATTAATTTTGTGATAAAACTGTGTTACCTACTTATCTAGTGTGATGGTGTTATGTTGAATTGTTGATATTTTGTGTGCATTTCTAAGAGTGGCAAATGTGTATTTAACTTTTTAATTTTTATGTGTAACTAGATAATAAGGTGTACCTAATTATAGTGTAAGTACTAAATATTAATCCGCTTTGTGCTAACCGTAAGAGCAGAGCAGGGCGTCATAAAACCCTCTCACCCAACCTGGAGTACTCAAGTAACTACAAATCTAACAATGCCGCAGTGCCGCTTTAGAAAACAACACACAAAAGCAACCGAAGATAATAATGTAAATATTAATGTCGTCTTCGGATACCAATCGACAGCAGGTTGCCGTCGCAGCTGCTAGTGACAATAAAGTCTTAACTATATCGTAAACAGACAGAGCAAGCGGAAGGTTGGCCGACCAATATTACTTGAAACGGACACTGAATCTGAACTAGACGAGATCGAGCAACAACAGGATGAAAGCCACGATGGCCACCCTCCAACTCACAAACCTGAGTAACAGCAGTCATTCTCCCTTCATACATAGTGACACACGTATTTATTTATTCTTCCTTTTACTGGGCACGATGCTAGTATTCGGTCTGGTTGTATCTATCCCTTCAATCCACCTCCCGACTGCAATAGCCCTACACTCCCCTCCTGTACTTATTGGCTCTCCGGTGTCTCGGACAGGAGGGTCAGTTGGAGACACCAGGGCGGCAGAAGACGTAGAGGACCTAGCGAAAGGGTCCGAACGCTCGCTCTGTCACAGCACTTGCAGCTACGGATAGAGGCTGCTAAAGTTCCTATGCACCTCCGGCCGACTGTCTGTGCGGTGCCAGTGCGATCATTTGAGCAAGGTCGTCAAGCCTCTTCGACCCTCCCTCCCGGGTGTGGCCAACGCCTCCGCGTCCTTGCAGCAGAACTGCTGGCTGGATGAGTCACCGGAACGGAACGGAACGGAACGGCACTAAACATACCTACTTTATGGGTAATATAATAAAAATAGAAAGGAATATCGCAGCCCTAACTATTTTTTTAGGTAGGTGTACGTTTTTAGGGTCCGTACCCGAAGGGTCGAAAGTCGAAACGGAACCCTATTACTGTCACTCACGAGTCCGCCCGTCCGTCGTCTGTCACAAAACTTAGCGTAACTTTCCATTGACCTATGAACTTGAAATTTGGTGATAATGATTAGTTTTACGTATGCTTTACCAACAAATACTAATATATTGACAAATCAGAGTTTTTCTTTGATAGTTTCTTATTTTTCTTATGAAAACCAACTTATTTTTGCGGTTGGTTCGGAACCCTACATGTACGAAGTCCGACACGCACTTGGCCGGTTTTTAGGGTTCCGTAGTAAACAAGGAACCCTTATAGTTTCGCCATGTCCGTCCGTCCGTCCGTCCGTCCGTCCGTCCGTCCGACCCCCGTTTTTCTCAGTAACCGTTAGTGCTAGAAAGCTGTAATTTGGCATGAGTATACATATCAATGACGCCGACAAAACGGTAGAATAAAATCTTAAAAAAAATTTTTTTTTAGGGTACCTCCCCTACATGTAAAGTGGTGCTGCAAATTTTTTTTCTGCCAAACCCCATCGTGTGGGGTAGTGATGGGAAATTGCAGAGAATATTTCCATTTGAGAGAATATTCTCGGAAACATTGCAGGAATATTCCCAATTGTGGCAATTTACATGAAAACATGTTTTAATTGTATGAAAACCATTTTTTTACTAATAACGAAATATTGAAGTAATATAACGTTTTTTATAATAATGCATATTTGGATTAATTTAATTGTTATTTTATCCTTTATTTCCGTATTTTTCCATAAATTCTCTTAAATTTCCTAAGAAATTTCCTGAGAAATTTCCTTGAAAAAATACGCTTTGTGCGAAATAATGAATTTCAAGGATGTTGGGATAGAATAAAACGTAAAAAGTTCATTTCCGCATCAAACATGTTTTATTAAATGCTAATAATAAACAAAATTTTAATAATCAACAGCAAGAACGCTTCAGTAACTTTGCACTGAGCATCAACAATAAAAAATATAATATGTTATAATAATCAACAGAGATATTTTCAAATTCACATGTCAATATAAAAAAAAAAAAATTACAATTTGACACAACAATCAACAGTAAGGAATATCGATATGTTAATAATAATCAACAGAAATAATCTTAAAATCAATTTTAGTAAACATAAAAAACTTAAGTTAAAGATATAAATTTCGGACCCTTAATTAAAACTACACATCTTCAGTTTCATCTTCACTGGTAGCTTCTGCCTCAGAACCAGAAGAATCGGACGAATCATCATCATATAAATCTGAATCGTTGCCAGATTCAGATCCCATTAGCAACAAGTCGCTTAAACGGCCGATAACCGGTATGTTTACCCTATATTAAATAAAATGGTTCTGAATTGTTCTATAAAAACAATAATGTGCGTGACTGTGTCAACTAAATGGGTTAAAAACCATAAACGGTGAGAAAAGGTAAAAAAAGGTAAATATTTATAAAAAATCGTGCACAGGCAAATTATTAACAAAGACTGGGGGTAAAATAATCTCAATTCCCTTATATTTAATTTAAATTTCTGGTCTTAGTAAAAAAATTCAAGGTAAGTTTCTCGGTAACTTAAGAGAATTTACGGAAATTTATGGAAATATTCTCCTTACTTTTTAATGCATTGTAGGAATGATTTGTTTTTTATGTATATTATGGACCGTGTAATTTGGCAAGTATACGGACTGCATTAAATTGAATTCTCGTATAAAAAAATATAAATTTCCCTATATTTCGTGTTATGGAAATATTTCGGAAATATTCTCGGTAAATTTCGTTTCCGAAAGATTCCAATTTTGGAAACTTTCCGATTGCCCATCACTAGTGTGGGGTATCGTTGGATAGCTCTTTTAAAAATATTATAAGGTTTCTAGAAGCATTTTTTGATTAAAGAATTGGTTAGCGTGATATTAAGCTTTGAAGTGATATTTTTTGCTATGGTCAAGTGTCCCCCCCCCCCTGCCAGCTAAACGGTGGCTACTAGGCATGTGAAAAAAATCATGGTAGTAGTATATACGATGAATTTAAAAGGAAAACTATCACAGCTAAGTAGACATTACTAGTTAACGGGTAATAGTCGAACTTCAGAAATGTACTTTGCAAAAGCAAACGTTCGTACAATTTCCATTGATACCTTAGATAATGTTGTTAATTCTTTGAAAAACATAGTAAATATAAGTTTTCGAACTTTTTAGTCCACATAATGTAAAGGGTAGACGACTACGGAACCCTACCTTGCGCGTGGCCCGACACGCACTTGGCCGGTTTTTTTAATGGTGTGTTAATTGTATACATGTACAAGTTTAAAAGCACTTTAAAGGTAAATAAGTAGAGGTAATTGTATCTAGGCTAGTAAGCGATCCGGGCGGCGACACGGACAGCGCAAGGCCGAGTGTGGGCTGAGCACGCCGGCGCCTGACTTCTTACCACGATACTACATTTTTTGCACACAACACGCGCGGCATATCGATTCTATTCACTTCATACAACCAATTAACATCGTATTAAGCGCTGCGACTTCATCAACAGTAATCGCACAGACTTTTAAGGAAGCTATTTGATAGCGCACATCCATCATTCTTAAGACAGGCGGTTACAATTTTCGAAGAAAAAGTTAAACGTGCTCAAGAGGCGTGATAGAATTCTAGTTACAAGCAATTACGAGTTAAAAGCAGGTAATTTTGTAAAGGAGTCGACTGGGAAATAAGACTGCTTTGTAATTGTTTAGCCTTTAAATAAAAGAGTAAGACATGATGAATAGCACACAGAACACATAATGATTACTGTTTAGTTAATCAATAGACCGTGCACATAAAAACTGCACATAAACAGGTTGATGGTCTCACATACTGATAATTTATCATGGATATTTGGACAAACATTGCAGTAACCACAAACATAAAATTAGGTACTTAGATGCCTAAACTAACAACGATGACTAAGATGACTAAGAATTACGAATTACTTCTATCTTTTGTCTAATACACGCAAGGAACATAAAATTCACTAATAATTTTACCAACAAACCGTAAGTCAAAGTAAACATCCTTATATACAAATAATTTGCATTAGACTTGATTTTTTGCATCATAGCAAAACATAATAACAATGTCGATGATGTGTGGTGTGTAAAAAATACGCTTTGCTAGAAGAACCGGTGCGACCGCATACCGCGCGCTTGCGGCAAGGCCCGGCGACGCGCGGGCACCTGCGCACCCGCTCTCGACACTCACCCACTTTCACATTTGGACCCGACATCCACATACGCTCCACACATAAACCCTTATGCACCTTATACCCAACACTTTAAGAACTACTTTACCGAAACGTCTCCCAGCAGTACTTGCAGCGCGTGGCAACCATCAACAATTAGGTATACCTACCAGACAGTGCCAACGTCAATAAAGACATTGGTGCAGCCAAATAAATACACAGATCAGAGATTTCAATTAAGCACGTGCCTAATTGAAACCTCATTAGTGTGCTGGCACTTTGTGGAAGTCAAAAGAATAATTTATAATTCGTATAAACTGAAGTTTTTAGTTGTGTTTAAAAAATCAGCTAGTGTTTAAGCATAATTAATTACAGCGTCAATATAACTTTTCTTGATCAAAGCTGCGAATCGTTTGCATATATATGTATGTACAAAATAATTTAAATTGCGAGATAGAATCTTCTTAAAATAGTATCACATTACTTATTACGTTATTCTAAAGTTTGTTCGTAGCAGCTTGATGTAGTCTGCGGGCATACTACGATCATTACAGGTACTTGACTTGGCAATTTACTTGTAACTATAAAGTACAATTTATGAGATATTAATAGACTGCAGGGCTTCGACCAAAATAGTTAGACGCTGAACATTACTTAATTATTGAGCAGCCTGGCCGCCACTTCTACGTTAGAATTGCCGGCTTACTGGATTCAATTAAATTGTCATGAAGGTTCCAAGAGCTATTATTACGGTAGCAGCATTTTACTGTTAAATTATGAACTCGCTTTTTGTTGCATAAAATAAATTTGCACATAATAGCTGTCGTGGTCGCTAGAGTTTGTATTTGCAAGTGCTTGACTAAAATTATTCAGCAACGTAATTTGCCAACCGCTTTTAAAATCAAATAAGTCATTGAGATTTGTATTTATTTGTAACAGAACTACTAAAATCAGGTTTAAAACAGGCGGATACTTACAGAAGACAAGCATGGGCGACGGGTTAAAAAATAAATAAATTTAATTTAATCTGTTTATTCCAAATAAATAACTACGGTACAAATGGCTTAACAAATGGTTAAATTGGTAGATAAACAAACATGTCGACCCATGCGATGTACAAGATGGAACATAAGGCGTCAACTTTGGAAGTCGAAGAGTAACAGCGCAAAGTAAAAATGCGCCTCGATAAATAACACGGCTCATTAAGGTAAGCGTTGCGCGGGAGCCTCGAGATGCTATCAACCGGCTAGTAGCCGTATATAAAAAGGCTAATGGCACCCCCGGGTCAACTTGACCCGCGACGCAGCCGCGCTAGCGCACCGATCTCACGCAAATTAACTACCTACCTACAGTACCTACCAGCAGAAATACTTCTCGTGTAGGTATAACGTGGTATAACCATGGCTCAGCTCATCTCCTTTACTGCAAGCACGACTATAACGCAAGCGTACTGGTTCTCCGCTGCATTTCCAGTGTAGGTACTTAAATTGTCGCTGTATACAATTCGTGTATAAGTGCGTAACTCATTAACTTTTTAGACTGGCAAGCTTATAACATAATGTACATGACGAACTCATAGATCCTCCCGTTGCACTTGTCTAATAAGCAGATCGATAAACATTTTATGGGACGGTGTCCCATCGTCGTTACGTGGCACGCGACAAAAAATCCCATTAAGCAAATGTATATTTTAATACAGAATAAGCGATAAATCTCGCAATGGGCTTTCGAATTCCGCGCAAGTCATCCGGCGAGGTGAGATCGGCTGGGAAATACCGCTCGTATGTAGGTACTTACGTGCGCAACCTTGCTCATACATACTTATGTCGTGTCGCTGACAACTATGCAGTGATAACGAATTAATATGTGACAGTGTATTTTGCAAATAAAATAAATCACAAGGATTTATAGAACTATCGATTTTATATCAAGGGGTATTCAACTCATGCGCAGAAAATCTCGGGGGATTAATTGACTAATTGGTGTTGTGATTGCTCTAGAATTGCATTCATGTACAGACATTAAAAGAATAGCAGACTTTTAGTACTAGTTAGCAGAAATACATTAAAAAATGTAGCGGTATCTATCGGAATATTGTAAATATGTAACATCTAGCTAGAGTCCGTGCAATAATGGAATGCTCGTCGCAGCTGCGTCGGATTGCTAGTGTATGCGGTTCATTGCGGTTCCGCATTGCAAGTTTTTGCGCGAGCGCTGCGCTCGGCACGCGCCGGGCCCGGCCGCCTCGCCGGCACCTCACCGGTTCACTGACTAGCCTTACCCAACTACCAGAAGGACCTATGACCCTTGAGATTCGTTGAGAAGTAAGATTCTTTACTTCCGCTAGAGATATTAATAGGGTACATTGCATTACCCCCATGGAAACCCTATAACTGATATTGTTCCACTGTGATACCTAAGAAACGAATGAATCTATACACATGTTTTTTAAAAGGTCTATGATACTTGAAATAAATTAATAGAAGATGAATCTAGTGCTATCGCCTCCTTAGTACCTACATGTTACCAACCCTCGGCACTGAGTCAAAATAGGCCTAAATTATATTGAACCTAAATAAAATAGGTTCTTGTTAACTTCTTTTGTTGATTATAGGAACAACTGGAACAAGACAGGAACATATTGAGGCTACAGGATCTATCTAGTATCTACTATACCTAAGCAGCTAAAATTCGACATAAGTTTCCTATGGCATATTATAACAATAGCTTCAAAACGTCACAGAATTCTTCCAAAATATTATATACCGTTATTCAAAACGTTCAAATTGCGTTGCGCAAATTTTTCACAGAATTTTCCAGCAACGAACAGCCGCTAATCAAATTCCGTGGTTATTGTCTAGGTGTGAGTTTGTCGCACGTATCGTTTAGATACATTGTCCTAACTTGAAGCGGGATAAATTGATTAATCGACCGTGCGGCTACCACGTTGTTCCTTACAACCAAAACGGTTACGAACTAAGAGTACCTACCTATATCAATCTGTCTCTTATCTATTTAGTATAATACCACACCACAGCCGTTTTAGGTATTTATGTCAATTAGGTATGGCATATTTTTTCAAGCGGTTTGTTGTGGTCGGCCTAGCCTTCAATATAATTCCAATGCTTAACATTTTTTCCCCATCGGTCATTGATCTGACTTACGTGGTCGGTTCATTGTGCCAACTACTATGATGTTAAGCTTAAAATACATACCTACATATACTTACCCTAAAGTGAAGGTAACAATAATGAATAACACTAGGGCATATCAAGAATAATAAATAAAACGAACGATGAGTGTCCGCCGAATTTGGGCTTCACTCTTCTTTCGTTTCATCAGATGCAGAAAACAAAGTTACTACTTACATATACTACTATTTTGAATTCTGAACCACGTTAGGCCAGTTGGTCGTGAACAGGGATCAACACCTGCCATCACCTCACCACCACCTGTGCCATCGACAGTGGTCGCACTCCTGTGTGTGTGTTTTTTTTTACCCATTTAAATGATGTTTAATAGAACGACAATAACACACACTTGACCCATTTTTTAAACATCATCGATATTGGAGATACTGTTGTACTCATATGGATCAAGCGTGAAGCAATTTATCACTTGGCTGCTAATTGGAGGCAGCGTGACAACGAGATGATTATGTCAATTTGAATTGTAAAAAAAAGTGTCGTGAATTATTTATTAGTTATTTTTCTGATATCTAAGCTATAATACTGGAAAATTTCATAGAGATCCGTTCAGTAGTTTTTGAGATTAAGCGGAACGTACATCCATACATCCATCTATCCATCCATCCATCCGCACAAACTTTCACGTTTATAATATTAAGGATTAGGATTAGGATATACCTAATACACGCGATCGTCTTAGCTAGACAGGAAAAGAAGCTACGCTTTTGTTATTAGATTAGAAGTCACTATGGACATTAAATAAAGTGATTTGGCTAAAGCGAATTGTTTGGCATATTAACCGATAATTAGCGATTTCGCTGGTTAACCGGAATTGATTTATAAGATTATTGTTTTGAAATTTAAAACAAATACAACGAGAGACACTGAAAAAGCGCACAGTAAGACCGCAAACTAGGACGAACTGCCCATTGGCATTTTATACTTTACACCTTTTTTTTAATGCCAAATATTATATTGTATCGTTCAGAAACTATTTTCAAATTGGTCGATGACCGATTCACTCGCAAATTTTTAACGATACCGGTTGCTGCACTCTAGACTTAAGGAAAATAAAAAACGCAGAAAGCAATGATTGCATTATCGTATTTACAATAATATTATGTACTAGAACTAGTACTAGAAAAAATATAAACTCCATGTAATTCGTGTTAACATCTATGGATTTGTGATTAAGAAATAGATTTTAAAGCTTATTTTTTTTACATTTTGGTTCTATAAAACATAGTAGTTTACGTTATATGGGTGCTGCTGTGTCAAGTCAAATATGACTTCTAACAGTAAAAGCTCTGAAGTAATCGTAAAAATAGTGGTTTCGAACTATTATTGAAAACACATCTGTAATAAGCACCATCAGGGCTGTTTGTAGAGCGCTCGTTGCCTAGCGGGGCCTGCGTGCCGCGTGCGGTATCCCTGGTTAAGCAATGTTGGCCGCGGTCAGTACATGGATGGGTGACCGCTTTGAGTGGTTATTAACTGAGCGCTCCCGTGCTTTGGAAGGCACGTTAAGCCGTTGATCCCGGCTGCTGTCTATGGCAGCAGTCGTTAAGCCAAGTTGGAGGCCTTCGGGCGGCGGCGACGTCCGTAGAGAAAGAACCCACCGCTACCCTACTACACGTGACCCCTGGGTGGTGCTAAAAGTGCCACAACAACTGGCAACCGTACTGTCTTCTCGAAGCTCTCACATAAATAAATAAGGGCTCACCTTACAATGACAGCGAAAGCAGCTGCCCCAGTTCTGTTCCAGTCTTTTGTCTAGAAGACGTACTGGCTCCCCTTCGTTTGAGCACGGCTCACGCCGGCCCTCTGTAACAACAAAACGTAACATAATTATGTAGATCAGATAATGTTGTTTAATGTTAAAAATGGACATAAATAGTTTAGCAAAAAAAGTTTTAATGCACATTAGAGATCGTAAGCCAATTAGAGTCTATTCGAAAATAGAAGAAGCGTAGGATATGAGGGTGCCCATATTGGCAGGGTGCAAAGCGGGTGGAGGGGGTAGCCTTAACGATCACAGCGCTCGCTACGGCTAAAATTTACATTTTGTTGGTGACTTGAGCTGTCAAATCCATATTGCAGTAAACATTTTCTAATCGTTTTTGAGATAAATTTAATATGGCCCTAGTAAAATGTGTTATTGTGATTTGTAAAAACACCACAGAATAGCGACTGTAACTTTTACCAATTTTCAAGACCGTGGTGGAAACGAGACCAAAGAAATAAGTGGATAATTGCCGTAAGAAAAAAAGTAAGTCACGTAACCTGACAACAACAACTGAAAACAACAATTTTAATGTTATTGGCAATAATGTTACTGACTACCATCGTCCAATATTGTCTAATATAGTAAAATAACACAAGATTTCTTTATTTTTTTTCACAATATTTACTTACTTCTCGCTTGACAGCTATGACATAATGTCCATAATGGCCACCTATCCGTGGCGCTGTCGTCGTGCATGGTCCCAATATCCTACACTTCTTCTCATTCCGAAGTTTTCCGAACATGCTCTAGCTCACTTACAATTAACTCGTTCCAACTTAAGGCCTGCTCAGATTTTTAAATTTAAATTGAGCTGTATATGTATAGTTGAAACTTTTTGAACTGAGCTCGTCCATTTAACCTTCAGCGTTTATTATGAATTGTATAGTGTAGACAATATTATAAATTGTAATTAATTACTCAAATTAAAACTATTACTTAAGTATTTGCTGCGCCCTAACAGGGTCCTTGTACGTACTTGTAGTCTTGTCCCTAGCATTAAGTCTATTGTATGTACATGGTTGCAAAATAAATAAATTGAATTGAATTGAATTGAATTAAACCCACAATACCATTGAGCGGTTAAGCACAAATTAACACAACAAACAGAATAATGGCTCTCGGATTTTACAACCGCCCGAGCGCCCGCCACCCACCTAGAACGTTATCACTAGAAAAAGGACTACGCTGGTATACCAAGTGATTATACGTATAGCATAGTATATGTAGGTATACGATAGCGCGTAACATAACATGCTTGACATCTCATTCAGTGTAGTTACCATATTGGATTTAATTTAATGGATAAGTACCGTAATAAGTAAAGTAGCCTCTACTTATTGTGTTTTTTGTATTGTACTGTGTCCTTTACTTGAGGTGTGCAATAAAGAGTATTTTCTCAAAAATGGCCCGCAAACTGGACTTTAGTCGCTACATATTGGAAGGTAAAGTGTATAGTTTAAGGTCAGATCCAAATTAAAAAGTAAAAAACATTGCAGACCGCCTGCAATGTCACATCTAAATTCCTTTATTTGTCGAGTTATAAACTTTTTTTAAAGTAGCAACTGTCATATAAAAGGAGGCACAGGTCGTATTCAGCCAATTCAGCTCGTATTATTCTGTTGGAAACGCGACGTTTTTTTTATGTGTCTCGAATAATTTGCGTTTTTCGGTGGAAAAATACACTTGCGATTCTGTTAAAAAAAATAAACGGCGGGAAAGCATGATGTTTTTGACGTTTTAAGGTTATGTTTATAAAATCTTAATTATTTTTTTGTCGTATTTCCCCTATTTTTGTGAAAAGCACTATATATGCCTCAGCCGGAATGGCAATTGCAGGCTTCGTATTATAATTAAACGGACTCGCAAGCTCGTCCATTTAAACTTCAGTAAGTATGCATAATTTTGCATGATTTAACCCTCGCAAACTTATAAAAATCGTGAGTTCGAGCCTCATTTAGTCTTTAGCCTCAATATGGTACCAAAGTTAACAGTTGTTCTACATTATGGTATGATACGCACTCCAATTAATAATCCAGCTGTTATAATTTTAAGCTCCCCCAAAGTCAACACAGAGTCCTCGAGCTCGACAATTTAGAATAGTCTTCCTAGTGTATCCCCAAACAACAACCAACCCGTTAAAGTTCCATTAAGTTCGGAATACTTTCCAGTTACCCTCACTATTTTCGACATATCGACAGGATATAAGTACGAGCGGAGCCTCAAGGTTTGCTGACAGCCATGATCAGGCCCCTACACCACAAAACTTCACAAGCGTACAATTTGACAAAATTGTACAATTTTCCATAGAAAAAGTTGACAAAGTCGAATTGTAGAGGTACGCTTGTAAAGTTTTGTGGTACAGGCCGCCCAGATTAGGGAGTGAGTTCTGCAGTGGCGACGCGGAGGAGTTGCGGTCGCGAGACGCGTGGGAAGCGAATGTCCTATTATAGACGGCAGCGTTGCACCAGCCGTGCACTTGCCGACGCAAATACAAAACAACTTTAGGTTATAGTTCGTTCGACCACAACTCTATGGCCAAATTCTGTCAAAAGCTCTAACTGTAAGGTAGATTTTTGCTTGCGTTAATTTGACTGCACTTGACTTAGTTTTGTACGAACTTAATACATGTATTTGTGAAAGTTTGCTAACTTTTTATCTACTAAACACTAATCTGTTAGTCATTTTCTGGAGTAGGTACATATATATGTTTTTGTTTGTTCGTTATGTTACCCCCTTGCACTCACAAAATGGACACTTCGGAAGACCGGCACTGACGACAGTAAGTCAACATCATGCTGAGCGGGTCTATTTCGTGACACCAATATTGTTTTATTTGATATTTGTAAATAATAGTTGTACTGTTTTATATTGTCACGAATAAATATTTGTAGATTGAAATTACACTTTTAGACCATTACCGTGAACTGAAATGAAGTGGTGTTCTGTCGGAAGGTCAACGTAATTCCCAGTACAACTGCTTTCCTGTGTATAACATTCCAATACAAGAGCTTGATTTGTGAAGTGAAAACTTCTTTAGCGGCGCTGAGCACTTTTTGTACTGGGGAAAAATATTTAAACTCGGGATAGATCGACAGACCAGCTAGGTTGACCCCTCCTAGTATCGTGATTGCGATGTTAGGTTAGGAGGGGTCAACTCAGCTTGCCTGTCAAGCAACAGATCGACAGACCAACATTACTACGCACCTACACTAAAACAATCAGGCACGCACACTTAAAACACCAAACTTGAGGAATGAAGTTTCAACTTACTGGCGTTTCCACTAAGTCCAATATTGGATACCCAGACTGACCAATTTCCGTAAAGATCATATTTCAAATAAATTCTCATGGAAAGTAGTTCTTATTGTCCCTAAATACGGTGACAGTTCACGTCAAAGTGGCCAAGCGTGATGATCAAAGTACGAATAATTTTGAATCGACTTTGTAATTGATGCTTGGTTTCCGATTTCAATTAAAACTTTAACTGTGCAGAAAATTATAATTAAATCCAAAATATAGGTACGTGCATGTGAAATGATAATTCATCTTTGTGTTAATTTGATAAATTATAACGTTTTATGCACTCGTAAACAGCACATTAAGGCATTTTGACGGAGCTCTTCACACGCCGGGAACGATTCTGAGACTGAAGTATAATCGATTAATGAAGTAGTTTTTAATAACGTGGCAGATTTTTCCCCATTTTTTTTGCTTTTGGCAGAGGGGTAGGTAAGTATATCAATGGCGGCTCCCGTCTTAATTGCTCTAAGGTATATGTAAATGGATTATTCGAATATGAATATGAATATCTTTGTTATTTACTTTCTTTATCATGTCATTGAATTTTCACTTCTACCGGCACTCCCGGAGTGCAACCCGTTGTTTTTTTTTAGATAAGTAGTCCAAGGAACATTTTACATGTTATTTTCTGTTCAGGGGGCCGATTTTTGAGTCTCGAATGCTCGACTTTCCACTCGAGATCTGTCAAAAAACTATGATGATTTGACAGATGTCGAATGCAAAGTCGAGCGTTCGACACTCAAAAATTGGCCCCCTGGTCTGCTCATTTCTGGAAAAAAACTACACTGCATAGTCGTTCTAATGACTAACTATAAGAACACAAACTGAGGCCGGCCATCTATATCAGCCGGCATTAACATCAATTATTATCATAACCGTTAACATTTTAAGAGTAAATATGATTATAATTATTATCATTAAAATGATGGCATTTATTTCGTAGTGCTACTATGCTTTCATTAAATCCTATTCTCGCATTAAAGAGGTAATTGTACGGGATAGAGGAATAGAGAGAAGTAAGTTAATGTTTTTGTGCTGTTAAAAGATCTCCAAAGTTTACCTACATTTAACATACGGTACGAAATTTATTACCGGCCTTGGAGACAGTTATTTGGCATTGGGGAAACACGTTAGTTACCTTTGAGCTTTGATGAAATAACAAACTTTCTAACTAATATACTCGTGCTCGTAAGAATGTTAGACAAGATTCGGTTTAAAGAAACTTTATTGTCTAAATTACTTAATTACAGATTACTTACAAGAAAACTTATAAATAGTTAACTCATCTCATCAGATCACTTCAAATATTTACGATATGCAGAATACCGTAAGAAATATTATCACATGGGTTTTTAATTTTGAATCAATTCCCATAATGTGGTTCTTGTATATACTATACGTATATGTGTTATAAAATTATCACGCAGCAGCTACTGGCAAGTTTTATTATACTTATGGAATGAATATGTGTTAAAGAAGATATTATCGAAATAGTTTTATTTTAGAATTGCGGTGTTCCGTGGCGATCATTTGACATACATGAATTAAATTATAGGTATCGTTATGTGCTATAAGGAAACCAAATGATATGCACACTGGAATATAATTATTAGACGTAGTAATGCGCCCACGCGCGGCGCTAAGAGGTTGTGTGTCCAGCCCAACTAGCATGATCGCGTTTATGTCTTTATCCAAAGTGTTTTTACTTCAACACATAACGAACATACATACCTAAATACTAGATACAAATTAGACTGCTAAAATCACCCTTACTTTTTTAGCCTAGCCTAACATGTATCTAGCCTAATGTAGCCATGTATCCTAGCCTAATGTATCTTCCACAGATACGAGGTTTGAGTACAGCAAACGATCACTACGCAGTCACATGGCACAATATAAACATCACGGCTTTCGGAGCACTGTGTGTCGTAGAGATGACATCGACGTTACGTCGATGTATCCGCATTCTTATTACGTGGTCGGCCCCGGCTCCAGCGGCCTCTGTCCTGCGTAAATATTTTGGTAATTAATGTGTGCTCGCATGCGGCTAAAGTGCCCACGAATTTTAAACAAGTTTACACGCCGAATTGGAACTTGGTGTTATCAGCCAAAATTACTATAGGTGTGAGGCCCATGGGGCAGGTACCGATGATAGTAGATACAATTATTAGTTTGATGAATTTGAACTGAGCTCATGAATGGGACAATAGATACAAAATCAATTGTGTTTATACAAAGCCTTTCAACTGTTTTAGTTCAGGTAGCCGCTAATTAGTTACCTTACAAAAAAATGTTGGGACTACATTTCATGTATATAGAATTTTCAACCTTATACCTTGTTGAGTAGGTTTAAAATGGCCTAAGAAGATAATAGCACCTTCAACACTTGTGTATTTCTTAAGAACAGATAAAGCCACGCGCCACGCCAGGTATCTGTAAATGCAAAACGTGTGAAATGTTTTTTTTCTTTGAACGCATTTTTATTCTTATGTCAAAGCTATAGAGTCGATAATCCGACGAAATCACTTGGTATACCGTAGTCCTTTTTCTAAGTGATTATGTTCTTGTTGGGTGGCGGGCGACCGGCCGTTGTAAAGTCCAAATGCCATTATTCTTTTGTTGTACTAATTTGTGGTCTTAAATAGACAAGCTCAGTTGATATTGTTTCAACCATAATTTAAGGAGGACAAATAACAGTGCAATATTTGTACCAGAATTTATTTATTTTTTAACCTTACCTACGAGCCGCAAAAAGCATCATTTTTTTAATATACATTGCAGGATCTGCAGTTAATTATTAAGGCGGATTATTAACAAAGAAAATCTACTGTCAATTTCATGTCTGCTATACTACAATAAATAAATACACTGCGTAATGTATGCGACATTTAAATAAAAAGTGTATGTAAATATAATTTGACCGTACCAGTTTGTCTCTGCCTATAATATTGTAGTTTATAAGAACCGTAATATTGTTTGCATACATTAAGGCGGTATCTTCTTCGGTTGTGGTCACGTTTGTATTTCATAATACGCTTTTAATCCCATAGCAACGCCGGAGTAGCTTTCAAGGCAAACGATTTTTTGTAATAAATTACTGAATTCGTATTCGATATTAGTATTGTTGGAGATTGTACTGACTTGCCTTGCTTTGTATCTGGACGTTTTGACAAATGTATATGTAGAAATTATGTGACGCGGGCAACGGACACCCAGAAGTGATGCTAATAAAGTGTTCCTATAATGCCTCCCTCCGTGTATGCCTCCCTTGTTCATGTCTCATACTACTTTGCCCTGTTTTACCTTTTTTTTTATGATATTTATCTCTTTGTATTGTATATTATGTTGTATTGTGTTCCGTGGGTCACGTACGGTGCTGTCTGAAAACCAGCGCTGCAGGTGTTTGACACCTCAGCATAATGCTGAGACAGCAACCGATTTGCTGCCGCGAAGACACACATTATTTTATATGTTCTGAGTTTTGTACGTCTATTATTTTTTGTATCTGTGTGTCTTTTGTGCAGTAAATAAATGTTTCTTCTTTCTTCTTTCTTCTTCTATAATAAGGAGGCCGTGCCGCATCCAAGAGGTTCATCTGGCTCGACGCTTTGGTAGTGGTATATTTTTTTGGTATATTGCTGATATTTTATCGTACGTTTTCGCTTCCACGTGCGTCAAGCCTAGCGTATTAAAAGGAGCGTGAGCAAGAAATATCATACCGAAATTATACCAATACGCCAAGTCACATAGACCTCCAGTTCGGTTTAATGCTCGGCACGGCTAGCTGCTGTCCTTAGCCGTTTATGTTGAAAAAGTGCTAACAGATAAGGCTCGACACTCATAGATAAACGAATTATAATCGCACATCAATGTCAATATACAATTGACATTGAACTTGGTCGTTACTTAACAGTAGGCAACGATACGTGATTTGAAGTTGCTATGACCAATTGTCCAATTTTATAATGTGAAGGTCATATTTAGCATATTAACCCTAGAGTAGTCGCGCCTTTCCGTGAAACGCGAGTGCTCGCGTGGGGAGCATTTTGCCGCCCGTACTTAATACGATTTTTTTTAGAAAATAGGTGTTATATGATATTATAATTAAATTTCAATGATAAAGTAAAGCATAAACTATCAGAATAATAAACATTTATGCAAGTTTTATGTTTAGAATGTAAATTGTATGCTTTGGTAAATCCTAAGGTAAAATTTCTTGGTGTGTTGTAACCTCTTTACAATTATTAGGATAAATAAAAGAAAAATTGAACTTAATAGCTAAATTATACATTTTCATCATCTACAACATGTATTTCAGCAAACCAATGCCGACAAATGTATATGCAATGTTCGTTGCACAGTAACTTTGCATATCAGTTGCACCCTTTTTTCGTACTTCTATATTTTTATGGGACGGACACCATACTGGGCATATATACTTCTCTACCAGCGGGTCTATTTTGATAATCCGATGGCACAAACCAGCCGATTTGGTTTCTCAGGAGTTTCTGCAATGTATTTACGTCGGATCTTCTTATGATGAGCTCTAGTCATCGTCAGGGCACTTTCTTTCAGAATTTTTCAAGAAGATCCAAAGCATGAACACTACACCCAATAATTACTCTAAACAAACTTCAACTCAATATTAATACGATATTTATATCAAAGCTATAGTATTCGCAATGAAATCTATTAATATTTCTAGTTAAGTAATAAACCAGACCCACAAACTTTACTTACGCGAGTAGTCGCGCAGTGAGCAATTTGCCGCCAAACGCGACACACCTGCGACAATCTTTGTCTCCTGCGATAGATAACCCGCACAAATTTTATTCTAATTTATAAAATAAGGAGCTGAGATAAGAGGGGGCAGCTACTAGAAAACTTGACCTTGACAAATGCATCGTTTACAAAATAACACGAAAATGGTGCAGCGGGCGGCAAAATGCTCTTAGCGCAAGCACTCTAGGGTTAATATATGGTAAACTAGTATCTATTATTGGTTATTTTTAACAATGGTGTCGATAAACTTAGAACGGGGCTTCATAAATAGGTATTATCCACATCTTGATCCATCATCTCTCGTTGAAATATTTTAAGGAAAATTCCCGCAATACGATAGTGGCTAGCTGATAAAACGGGCATCGACAAAAATATCAATACTTAGTTAATGAGTATTAAATTAAATTGGAGCATCTTCTGGCAGATAAGTACTGTACAATATTATAATCATCATCAGACTTCATTAAATTTTAAAGAGCCGATTAACTTTGGTTAAATTATATCCCTGTAACCGTTAAAATTACATTACACACGCTAGTTACTAGAAATTATGTAAATCTTGAAAATATACGGCGCTTTAAACACTTTACACGCAGTATAATTGCAGTGATTTAATTTTAAAGGCGCGGTGCAAAATATCCATAAAATAGTTATTAAACTGCACGATTATTGGTCATTTCAGTAATGACGGCTAGATGAGGATAAGTTTTAGAAAGCTGCTCCTGTAAACATGTTCACTGGCCTTAGGGATAGAGTAAACACACCGCATAATATAATTAATTAATAATTTCCGCTGAGCACATTGAGTATAAAAATATGTTAGTTAAACATATATAAGACCAACAACAAAGCTAGTGTGATCTGATCTTATTTATGTCCGAAGTACAGCAATTTTCCTTCACTTTATGTTATGTAAAAAACACTAGTCTCTCACCAAGGTACGATCAGCAGCAGAGAAAAGGTAGAAATTTGTATGCACATGGGGGGGGGGGGGGGGGTCGAGTTTCTCTGCAGCTGACCGTACCTTGGTGAGAGACTAATGTTTTTTAAACGACTTCAAAAAAAGGGCGTTCTCCGTTTGACCTGTAAGTATGTTTGTATATTTGCATGTGTGTATTTTCGTCGCTCGCGTTTGGCTGAAAAATTGAAGGCGATTCCCTTTTTAAAAAATTTACTGTTGCAAGTACCTAGTCGTGATCATACTACCATCAAGAAAAAATATCAAGAAAAAATTAACAATACTCTAAAAACTGTTGTCAACTGGCTTAAATCAATTAACTTAAAAGTAAACGTAGATAAAACTAAAACAATGCAATTTAGAAATTATAAAACAAACCCATTAAATTTGAATATAGAACACAGCGGCACTACTATTCAAAACATAAACAGTACCAACTTTTTAGGCGTCTCTATAGATTCACATTTGAACTGGAAATCTCATATTGAGAAGATAAATAAAAAAATATCCAGTCAGTGCTATGCTTTGTCTGTATTATCCAGTACCTGCTCAGAAGAAGTTGTTAGAAATGCATATTATGGAAATGTCTATCCTTTGTTGACCTACTGTGTAATTTACTGGGGTAATTCTGTTAACGTTAAAAGTACTTTCATCTTGCAAAAAAAATGTATCCGCAGTATATACCGCTTATACAATACTGAGTCTGTAAGGAATATTTTTAGGGAAAAGAAATTTCTTACCTTAACTGGATTATACATTTTCGAACTGTGTTCATTTATTATAAATCATAAATTTATTTTTCATTTCTGTTCAGAACAGCGCATCAATTTACGTTTACAATACAAGTTTAATATATCATTGCCAGCGATTAGAAATGCAACCTATTATAATAGCACCTTTATGGCTGTACCATCAAAGTATTCAATCATTTACCTGTTAATCTGAAAATGTTAAGCGGAAATCACTTCAAGCGCCAATTAAAGCGATGGTTAACTGAAAATGTATTTTACGACTTAAAAGAATACTTCCAGTTCAATAGTTCTTAAGTTATGGAACCTGTGTTCTTTTATATTTAACTATTATTGTATGCCCGAAATGGGTTGCCATTGTGACTCACATGTTTATATTTAAGACCGTATTTGTACATGGTAAACAATAAATTATTTCTTTTCTTTTCTTTTTTTCTTTTCTTTTCAGTGCTTTTGATAATTTAAGCGCCGATTTAATAGGACAACAATTTACAAACTAAACACAGGCTGCGCTCAGTAAGCGCTTAGAGCCTTGATCCTATTGATCCTAAATCGTGATACTAAACTTTAGTAACTAACTAACTAAAGTAAATGTGTGAAGTATCTAATGGAGTTAATGCATTCAGTGCGCGGGCGCCGTTGAGGCTGTGATCTATGTGGGACCGTTCGTTTCGCAACCGAAGAATTGTCGTCGAGTACACCTTGTGCAACCGGTAAGCGACGAGAGCAACCCGTTTATTGTGAGGTGCCTTGTGAAACTCACCCGCAATGAAAGTATGCACCGTAACAGCATTTATACATAGGTATTGTAAATTATCAAGAACCTTCGTAATCAATGCGCCGCATATTCCCTAAATATTCCTATTTTTCATTTCCCGTTGCGTAATTAATATGTACCAAGTCTTAATTCATTACGTATTACTAAAAACGTAAACACATTTGCAGTTGACCATAAAGTTTACTAAACGGTAATCTTATTAAAATCATGTATTTAGTTTAGGCGACTTCCTGACTTGGCGGGGCGGGATCGATATGTGACATTTTCTTCTTTGACGTAAACTTACTGACGTCGCAAAGATTCCCACTTGACACAATACTGTCAGTATTACATTTGCACAGTAGTAATATTATGCGCAGAAGCGGACCAGTACTGCCTTCGCATCGTCCCGCTTCCGCGCATCCCGCGCCAGTCAGGAGGCACTTATTTAAATGTAGGGGCGCAGTAAAAAGTAGTACTACTGGTTGACTGACAGTAGACACTGACATTTGGGCAGCAAAGCTCTTGAGATAGTTATTTGCTTTGAGTTTTACAATTCGGTATTGTTTGTATGATTTTGTACATCGTAAATTAAAAGTGCACTTTGAACGTTACAGGCGCTTCCACGTCGCCGGCATCAAGTAGCCATGCTACTTATGCTGCTATATGATATGAGTGCAGCATGGCTGGCTCAAGACCGTGCGTGTAGAGTTTTGTCGCACGGCACACCACCGAATTACCGAAGGAACGGGCAACGGGAGAAAGATTAGGGTCTCCCCAAACCTATCCGTAAGCCTAAGCCGAGAAGAGTACTTTAACACTAGGTATATTCGCATTAAGTACGTAATCGCCGCCGATAGCTTCGCTCTTATTGCATAGAGATAAAGCTTTTTTTGATCAGCTCATGCTGACTCTGCGTCAATAGGTCGGCGGGCGCGTCTGGCACCATGACACAAAAGGTTGTGTAGGTGACGACTGGGTAGTATGAACAAGATAAATTTACTTAATAACAGTTGCAGTGAATTTCGATGCTGGCACTGTGTCACGGACGAACTGATATCTGACCAGTGGCCGATTTATGAGTGTCGAACGCTCGACTTTTCACTCAACATCTGTTTACTGCGTCATAGTTTTTGACAGATCTCGAGTGAAAATTCGAGCGTTCGACACTCAAAATTCGGCCCCCAGTGGCCGATTTTTGAGTGTCGAACGTTCGACTTTTCACTCGACATCTGTCAAATCATCATAGTTTTTGACAGATTAAATTATGGAAATCACCGAATACTGGAGAGGTGCGAGCGTGGAAGAGATACTTCGGCAGTTGTAATTAGCATGTAAGCACGTTGTCAACATGAACCAGAGACGGTACTCACTGATAACAGCAGTGGATGCCAGCACAGTGTCGGCAATGGCGGCTAGCACGAGCAGACAGAGAGCGGTCGCGCGCGGGCCGAGCATGGTCGGAGCTACCGGCGCCGGCGCCCGCCGCGCCGCCTCCCTCGCATCACACTCTCGCACTACGCCACGGGTGCGCACCACCTGAAGCAATGTTCAAAATGTTTGTATATACATATAAGTAACACACACATGTATACGGTATGTGCCTTTCTTTCCTTATACCACGATGATGGCGGACAAGCGGCCTTCATGATGGTAAGCAAAAACAGTAGGTGATTTACGGGCCCCTGCAACTACGGGTCACATGCACCTCGCCGAACGTATATTAACGTGAAGATACGCTGTATTGGCACTATTGGGAAGAGACAAGCCCAAATTCCTCAATCTCAACACAGCGCTATTACTGTCAGGAGCTTTAGCAAGCCACCATAACTACTAATCATCAACCATAATACAGGGACAATTAAAGAAGTGCACTTATTAGATACACTGCCATGCGCCCTGTAGCCCGGGCATAAGAATACGGCTACGGTATCCTCTGCCTGTCGTAGAAGGCGACTAAAAGAGGGTCCTCGGGGCCGAAGACGGTCGTAGTTGGGGGCTGCGATCGTCCATAAAAACATGGCGGGACCCGTAGGTGGACTCTAGGGCGGCACTGGAGAGTTCCATGGGAGAGCCCAGAGCCGTCCGAAATGGGTTGAGGAGGACAATCGGGGGGGTTTTTTTTAGTCGGTGCAAGTCCGACATAGCCTGCGCACTGCCCCCGCGGTGCGAGGGTATCCATAAAGGATTTCCCCCCCCTAACCAAAAAAAAAAAAAAAGATACACTGCCATAGGATTATATGTAGGTAGGTATATAAACAGTAGAATGTTAAACAAAACTACTGATAGAATTTTTTTGGGTATTCCAGTAATTACGTAGCAGTATTTAAATAAAAAAGTGCCACATATCTACGTTTTGTAAGATTCGTGAAAGCGTTTTGGTTATCGTAATTTCAGCTTCATAATGATGATATGTAATTAGTAATCAGTCAGATTCTCTCAAAAAAGTATATTCGTTTTTAACCATTCAGAGAACCATACAATAATATTAATTCATATGGCAGAAAACGTCATCTAAAATAAACTAATTAGGCATGTCATGCTCATGTAGGGACAAGACTTTAAATTAAAATCGTGATAATTACATTCCAACAAAAAAATCATTAAACATTGGTGCGTCTAATGTCACGCGAGGCAGTCAATGAACTCCAAATTATCTGAAGTGAGTGATAAGTAATTTATTTATTGGTTTTTTTGCAGTTCCGACCCAGATATGGTACATCGTTGGTGATTGATAGAACAGGATGCGGGAGCTGCTCCTCTCAGGATCACGTTTTGCGTATATGAGCAAGCTAGCGTTTTTATGTAACAACATTTATGATTAAAGCGTTTAGTGCCGTTCCCGGCACAAGCGCTGACCGGCGCGGCGGCCGATCTCTAGCTACGTTCTCCACACATTCGCCAGTGCCGGATGTACCGTTTTTTTTTTAACCTGGCTGTGTCTTTAAGACCGGACCCAATAAAGCGACAGGAGTGCGCGGTTGGAGAGTGGCCTGGGGAAAAGCCAGGAAAATCTCCGACACGACCACGCGAGCGGTTTGTACCGTGTTCGTGCATTGGCTAGCATACGGTGACAACATCGCATATAAAACCGAATATCAATAACATTTTATTTACTCGGATTTTAATCAAAGCAATGACGCGTAGTTGCAGTATCCAAGAGGCAACCGTTTGGCTCGCGGTATTTGAGGTCTCGAAGGGTTGTGGAACTACCTTCCCTTTTGGTTTGAATATTGCTTTTAACTATCATATGTTCCTACTTCGTCCCAACTTCGGAGGCACGCCTCCCGCACGGTTTGGTCACGACCTGTGAGTTATCATTGAGTATAACAGGATTACAATCCATCTATCTAAAGACACCCGCAAAACGCGTGTACATAGTTACAGAATGTTGTGTAAGAACCTATTATGTATAATTTTAAGATAAATTATAACCGCTGACCATCCACATAACACGTGAGAAAAAGTCGGAAAATCCTTATTACTTAGATACGTAATGCTAATCTCCGATTACAACGGTATTAGTGGCATTACTCACAAAGGTTTCGATATGCCTCATTAAAATGTCAATATGGAAGAGGTGCAAGTAATTGGTGAAATCAGGCATTGCTATGTGGAATTCAATGATAAATTCGCTCATTAGCGATAAAACCGCCAATTGTGTACCTTAATTGTTTTATTGACCGAGTGAAACGAAGGTCTCTGTTTTAGCTTCGGCAAAAATGCTTTCGTAGGTAATATGTCCGGATTCCGGCTGTTCTCCTCTACAGGTCGCATTTCTTAACCGATTCTCGTGAAATTTTGTGAGCAGGTACGAAAATTAAAAGAAAGTTTTTTGTCGAGTCAATTTTTTTGGAAATTAAATAAAAAACTTTTTATCAATGATTTCATATTTTTCTGCGGCCGTTTTTTCCTCTACAGGTCGCATTTATCAACCGATTTTCGTGAAATTTTGTGAGCAGGTTCGGTAGATTTTTTTTATCGAGTCACTTTTTGGAAGTTTAAAAAATTATATTTTTTTTCCTTGATTTTGTGTTTCTGCGGCCGAATTTCGATTCGTTCACCTCTAAGGGTTGCATTTCACAACCGATTTATTATGAGCAGGTTCTTTGATGACATAGAATATTTTTACATGTCATAGTTTTGGAAATTAAAAAAAACACTCACGAGGTCTACAGGTCACAAAGCCGCTAATTTATTATTGGTAAACAATAAATAATATTTGTATTGCATTGTATTGAATAGGTACCAGCTTATTTATATCACTGCTTTGCACTGCGGTTACTAACTGAGCGCTCCTGTGCTTTGGAAGGCACGTTAAGCCGTTGATCCCGGCTGCTGTCCATGGCAGCAGTCGTTAAGCCAAGTTGGAGGCCTTCGGGCGGCTTGAAAACTTCTAATAGTCAAGTTGCCCACTCACTTGACAAAGGGGGGTCGAAGTTGCACCACGTCCGTAGGGAAAGTACCCACCGCTACCCTACACGTGACCCCTGGGTGGTTCTAAAAGTGCAACAAAAACTGGCAACCGTACTGTCTTCTCGAAGATCTCACGGTTCGAAATAAATGCCATACCATAAATAAATAAATAATATATCACTGCTCTCTGCAGATCTACGTCTGTCTTTATATTTACGCAGGTAAGGTACAAACGGTGAATTCAATCGTTGACTTAAACATAAGTAAACAAGACGGCGCGTGATATTCAACCAACAATTAAACACGAATAACGTAGGTACCTTACGAAAATCAGCCGTTGATTACTTCTGCCCAATTCTGAATTAATTATTCAAAGTTAATAAGAGATTTAATGACCCCTTGCAGCGCCGTATCTACGGTTGATAGTGAACTAGCGTCCTTAGCGCATTTTTTTACAGCATTCCACGCGATCGTCGACCTCGGGTACTCTCGGACATATACCATTTTATTCATTAATAATAACAGAGTGGAGCAAAAAGTGATACATATTAAGTGAGTTTACACGACGCCGCACGCGGCCGCTCGTAAGTCTCGCCATATTGTCAATTACGCTAGTTCCGGTTTTATATCCTCTTTGGTAATGCATTTTAAACATAAAAAAAAACCGAAATTGCCTCACTTAATTTATACTTTTTGTAGTTCGTGAAATGGAATCGCCTGCCTTAAACGGAGCTCATTCGTATTAATCGAGTGCCTACTTGTACAAAACGGACCCATATCAATGATAGATTGAGTATGTGCAAAATAATTATCGGTATAATCATCTTAATAATGTTTCAATTGAATCGCCGCGCATAATTACTGTATAATTATGAGACTTCGTGTTGATATCTATAAGCATGGGCACGAAATGTAAGTATACCTAAATAAGGTAGGTACCTTAAATATTATGTTCTTAGGTTTTGCTCAGCCGTTTAGGCAGCTACAAAGAATATATTTAAAATTGTAGTTGGGTAGTTGTTAGGATTATTTTTACCCGACTGCAAGGCAGGGTTATGTGTTTTTTTCCATATTTTTATCGTCATCTTAAGAGCCGAGCTCTTGTCGGTGCAGCTTGATGCAGTTCTCTCCATCTTTGTCGGCCGAGGCCAGCTTCTTGACGTCCTGATGCGACACGACATCCACATCCTCCTTTCTGGTGAATATTTTAGGTCGTCTTAAATCCATTCAAAAACCGTTGGCAATGATCACAACATTGACAACAACAGTGGCGGCGCGTCAAAAATATTCTTAGGCAAGCCGGAAATAATTGGCCTTTCTTATTCTTCATTAGTCGTAGTAAAAGAACTGGACTGGCTGAAAATAAGGCAAGCCGGTGGGAATCGAGTTGTATGAACGCGCCGCCACTGGACAACAAACAATGTTTTTATGTAATATTTCTTATCTGTGTTAGCAGATTATTATGAGTTTTAAAATTTGGAACACCTTCAAATCCAACATAATTTTAATTTAGACCCCCATTCTAGTACTTATCAAGTTAAGTTCAGTCGATACGAAACTTCAGCTCGAGATATTTTTAGGGTTCCGTACCCGAAGGGTCCAAACAGAACCCTATTGCTGTCACTCACACGTCCGTCCGTCCGTCCGTCCGTTGTCTGTCACACAGCTTTTAATAAGCAAACTTATTTTTAAATGTTTTTAAGGGTGGCGGGCTCCCATACAGCAAAAGGGGGGCGAAAATTTTTTTTTCACCTACCCCATCAAGTTACTAACAAAAAAAAGCAAATGTTACTAACAAATATAGATGTTAAGTTTTAGATAAAGAGTGTTGTTTTCGCCAACAAACTGTGATGCAGTTTGGCGAAGTTAAAAGTACTGTGTATATGTGTAATCTTTTGTAAGAAATAAATAAATTAAAATTAAAAAAAAAGTGGGGTATCGTTGTTTAGAGCTCATTGAGTAGATAAATACACAATTTATGGTTTTAAAATATATTGGAAAACAAAACAATGAGAAGAGAATTTTTTGATTTCCCATTGACTTTTAAACTTGAAATTTGGTGATAATATTTATTATTACCTGTACTTTACCAACAAATACTAATAAGTATATTGATAAAACAGGTGTTTTCATTGAAACTTCTTTATTTTTCCTATTAAAACAAACTTAGTTTTGCGGTTGGTTCGGAACCCTAAATGTGCGAAATCCAACTCGCACTTGGCTGTTTTACACACGTTGTATGAGGGATGACAAAAAGTCGTGTGGTGTAAGGTGACCAAGTAGTATGAAATACTTTTTTTCCGGGTTATAATTTGAAATAAATTTTTAGTAATATTTGAAGCTAAATGTTTTTTTTTTTTCATTTATCTCATTAATCTTTTAAATGTATTTATTTAGTCTCGAATTATTGGCGCTCTAACTACGTTCGACGCCAAAATATCTCGTCTGAAATGGGTGGCTTTCAACCCTTGGTTAACAATCTACTATTGTTTCTGGTGCAGCTGTTGTCTTATGCTAGCAAATATTCGTGCTGCATCTCTTTCCTTAATATTGCAAAAGAAAAGGAGGCGAATATGCAACGCGAAAACGCATAGCGAAGTGTAGTAGCGGCCTTAGATATTTTCCCTAAAAGTTTATCAAGTTTATACTACGATAATGCTGGTCATTTGCCTTTTAATATGTGTGGAGATAAAGTAATATATGCAACTATACATAATTAGGCTTTAAAAACACGACTGTGGTAGAATTTTATGAAACGAGCTGACTGCGAGTTTCATAATAAGATCACACATTCTCATTATTGAACAGTTGCATAAAGTTTACTGTTTCTTTTTGAGTTCGTTTTATATAACATGTAATTTCAAGTTAAGTTTATTATATCGATACAGGCGTGGCAACATGTTTCATAGATAACTGCGTGAAAAGGTACTTGTGAGCTTTGATATCAAATTGAAATGCAAAGCGTCAGTGACCGTGTAACCGCAATTACGTACCATAACTATGTATAACAAGAAATTGTATATTACTTAACAACGCAGGTGTGTAATACTTAGTTAATTAATTGGATCGAAGTGTTTTAGTTAGAGTAATTAAATCCTGATTTTCAATCGGTTGGCCATAAATCAATTGGCGAACTATGTAGTTACCTGTCCCGTGGCGCGTGGGTGACACCAAACAACAAATCGTTCGCGGATATTTACATAAACAAGTTCACTTACAAAAACAGAAAAATATACATTATCAGACTCTATTTTGACAAAATAGAAATACTTCGTGAAATGATACAAAAAAAAGTTTTAAATAGATAGTGATTATTTCAAACATAAAATAAGGATTCTTTTTTCTTCTTTCAATAGCAATACATAATGTGTAATTAATGTTATGAAGATGCCATAGTCTAGTGACAAGAAAGCTTCAACTGCATAAGTTACAGCTCATAAAGCATAATAATTACATCCGGCATGTACGTACCTTATTGTAATACAATTGAGGCGGAGTATCCCTGTACATTGCACCGGTGGCAGCACTAAAATGACTGATCCAACTTGAGACATCGCTGATTGAATATGTTCCAGGAAACGTTTGTGTGGGTCCGAGCAATCCAGGAACCCACGCCTAAGCAATCCCATTATGTACTCGGTTTATTTCGCCAAAGCAGATGAGTAAGCCATTGATAAACTTTTAAAAGAATTATAATATACGATACATTCCAAGTACCGTAACAAAGGCCAGGGTAAGTTAATATTCTGCCCCCCTCGAGTTTGGGCTTGTTTTTATGGATCTAAATTAGTTACTGATATGCAAAATTGCAGTCCCCTAAACTTTATAGTATAAAAAAACCGGCCAAGTGCGTGTCGGATCACGTGATCAGTGAAAACAAAACCCTTAATGCCATTTTGTTCAAACCAAAATTCGTTGAAAGTATTTATTATTGTATTGTACACCACCTCAATTTATTTCAGAATTTTAATCTACATAGTTTGGATATTAGAGGGGGGGGGGGGCACATTTTGTACAACTTTGGCGGCTAATATCTCATCAACTTTGACTTAAATGGAAAACTTTCTCAGTAACCTCGATTTTTTTTTTAAATGCCTATCCATAAATACCACTCACAACTACTTGCATTGAAAAAAAAATTTCATACCCCAGTTACATGTATGGGGTGCCCCCCAAACAATTTTTTTCCTATTTTCACATAACTTTTGTGTAGCGGTTTATAAAATACTTCTTCCTACCAAATTTCATAAATGTAGTACTTATAGCCTGCGAGTAAATCGGATGTGACATACGGACAGACAGACAGACAGACCGAAACTATAAGGGTTCCGTTTTAGCCATTCTGGCTACGGAAAAAAAAATTTAGGGTACCTGCCCTACATGTAAAGTGGTGGTGCAATTTTTTTTCTGCCAAACTCCATCGTTTGGGGTATTGTTGGATAGCTCTTTTAAAAATATTATAAGGTTTCTATAAGTATTTTTTGATTAAATAATTGGCTGGCGTGATATTAAGCTTTGAAGTGACAATTTTTGTTATGGTCCAGTGTCCCCCCCCCCCCCCCCCCTGCCAACTAAACGGTGGCTACTAGGCATGTGAAAAAACCGGCCAAGTGCGTGTCGGGCCACGCGCAAGGTAGGGTTCCGTAGTCGTCTACCCGTTACATTATATGGACTAAAAAGTTCGCAAACTTATATTTACTATGTTTTTGACAGAATTAACAACATTATCTAAGGTATCAATGGAAATTGTACGAAAGTTTGCTTTTGCAAAGTACATTTCTGAAGTTCGACTATTACTCGTTAACTAGTAATGTCTACTTAGCTGTGATAGTTTTCCTTTTAAATTCATCGTATTTACTACTACCATGATTTTTTTCACATGCCTAGTAGCCACCGTTTAGCTGGCAGGGGGGGGGGACACTTGACCATAGCTAAAAATATCACTTCAAAGCTTAATATCACGCTAACCAATTCTTTAATCAAAAAATGCTTTTAGAAACCTAATAATATTTTTAAAAGAGCTATCCAACGATACCCCACACGATGGGGTATGGCAGAAAAAAAAATTGCACCACCACTTTACATGTAGGGGAGGTACCCTAAAAAAATTTTTTTTATAAGATTTTATTCTACCGTTTTGTCGGCGTCATTGATATGTATAGGTACTCATGCCAAATTACAGCTTTCTAGTACTAACGGTTACTGAGAAAAACGGGGGTCGGACGGACGGACGGACGGACGGACGGACGGACATGGCGAAACTATAAGGGTTCCTTGTTTACTACGGAACCCTAAAAAATCATGGTAGTAGTATATACGATGAATTTAAAAGGAAAACTATCACAGCTAAGTAGACATTACTAGTTAACGAGTAATAGTCGAACTTCAGAAATGTACTTTGCAAAAGCAAACTTTCGTACAATTTCCATTGATACCTTAGATAATGTTGTTAATTCTGTCAAAAACATAGTAAATATAAGTTTGCGAACTTTTTAGTCCACATAATGTAATGGGTGGACGACTACGGAACCCTACCTTGCGCGTGCCCGGTTTTTTTAACTATAAAGGTTATGGGGCTGAAATGTTGCATATCAATTACTAATGTAGAGCCACAACATCCATAGAAATTACAAGCCCAAACTCGAAGGGGGCAGAAACACTTAGCTTACGAGTATCCTTGCACGCACGGCAGAGCGCAGTTGAAATTATTAATGTCGAGTACATTTTGTTGCTTGAATTAGAATTTTGTATAGTAGGCAAGCCCTTTATTGTCACAGCAGCCACAAAAAAAATGCGCCGCCGAGGAACATTTAATTAAACATTCTTATGCGCATTGTACTCAAGTAAGAAGTTAATTATGTGCTGAGTTAACATTTTCGCAATATTAATTATGAATTTATGGACACCTAATTACGTACGTAGATAATTAGAATTCCGAGATTAATATGCGAACTTGAATAAAGGGTGTCCTCTTAATTTATATGTTGAATTTTATAATTTTATATTTGTAAGCGATCAATCAGAAGCTTCTAAATGAGTATCTATGACTTATTATATTTATAAGTATTTAAGTACACGTTTTCAGGGTTTTGTAGCTCAAACTTCTATGTTTACGCAATTAAAATATACGGCCACTAGCCATTGGGTAGTTCTGCATATTTTAACAGTTGCAAGGGAATCAAAACCTATTGATCACTTTCTATTTACCTAGAATCATGATTTTAGCAAGGAATCGTCTTACATTAAGTCTAAAGTATATAGGTATAATAGTATCATAAAAAAACTATGACGACGAACTGCCTTACACTAGACATGCCCAAAATAATTTAATTTGCTATATATGTAAGTATCATGCGTGAACGGTACGGAACCCTCGTACTTGCACTTGGCTGTTTTTTTTTTTCATTTCCTAGTGCGTGAGTTTCAGAGAGTAATAATTGTTTTAAAGGTTTTATTGTGTTTTGATTTTTAATTCATGTTTTTAGCCCTTCCTTCTCAATGTGCCCTGTAATTATTTCAAAATACAATTAAGAGATCTGTGAAATAAAATTTGACACCAAAGCAGAATGCTAAGAATTCGATTGTTTGTTAAGTAGCAATAAGATATGATCGTTATAATTGGTAAAGTTAGACTGTATCGGATGGAATCGAATTAAATGGCCACGTTCCGTTCAACCAAGACTTGTGTCTTAACTCTTAATTAGGTGCATGTGTAATTCATGACATCGAGCATTAATTGACGCTGATCTCTTAGTAATTAAAACTCAAGTTTTTGTCACATACGTTCTCTTATTGTATCAGCTCCCCGATATTTATCTTTCCGTTGCAAAATTTGCTCTCGAAGAAACACTAATGAACAATATCAGCCTAACGAAGCTTATTAATTAGGCGTTGATTTTCAATCTTTTACTTTTGAAGTGGACTCGTCTTTGTATGCATTTTATTACTTATTACAAGTGCATGCACAGTGCATGCATATATTGAAAAATTGTAGGTATACGTAACGTATAATAAGTAAGTACTTAGGTCTAATACTTATTAAATTTTGTGTTATGCAAAATATATAAACTTCTCTTATAATGATATATATGTTTCTTATATAGAAGGGCCCTCGGGCGAATATCAAGACGCGGAGGGAGACGCCAGCGAGCTCAGCGCTAGATCGCGCCTACTTTCACGGAGGCACCGCACCGCATCGCGCCGCGGCGCGCGAAGGCTGTGCAAGCGCAAGGTCGCTGTGAGGCAAACCACTCCTCGACCGAATTTCTTCGTAGCAGCGACACACGCATACCAGTCCAGGAGCGGAACGCGGCCGCAATTAAAAGGCTTGGATATATATTTCACGCGTGCGCAACATTATCTCGTCGCTCTCGGCTCCGATTACTCAAAGCGCGGCTAACTGTACATGTGGAGAAAAGATAGGCAGGCACAGGTTTTTTTCTTAAGTTCGTTCATCGCTCGACTGGGGCGGGACCTCCGGGATGCAGTTCCGCGTAGAGAGTCGCAACCGGCAACGACCACTTAAGTCTGCACTGCACTGCACTAACCGATGAAAGTTTAATATGGTGCCTAGCTGCTAGTACCAGTATGATGTATGTAGGTATGTAATTAGGTACTCATACAATTTACTTACATTATTGTTTGCGGGAAACTTACAGATACCAAGCTCGACGAATGTATACATATTTGGAAATGTAAAGGAATTGGGTATGGGTAACTCCTTATACCAACAATTTAACTTGTTTTTTTTACCCAGTAAAAACTGCTTCTTTGTCAATATCTATATAGTGCACAAGCACATGCATTATTAATTCTGTCAGTTTTTAAAAGCTAAGGGCAAATAAATTATCAATTAGTTAATTAGGTAAAGCGAGAGAAACAAAAAGTTTGCATTTGATGAAAGACTTGTGACTTGTGACCAATTATGGCGGACCAGTGTTTATATTAAGTTGGTGTAGGTACCTAAAAGTGACTAATTAAAGACAACTTTAATGCTTATCAGAATATCTCAACCAAACGTTTTCATTATGCTGTCTAGACTGAATAAAAGGGTATGCGTCTAGATGCGAAACCTATATACTAACCATGGGAAAAATGTTTTTAATTTAAAATTGTAGTAAGAGTAATTTGTATAGCAGTAGATTTGCATTATTCACATCAACAGTATCAACGTCCATCGTTTTAGATTATTGCGAACGGGGAATGCAGTATGTAGCATTACCTACTTAGTCCTAGCCGTCCATATTGTGTTAGGTATAGTGTAAACCCGAACGGAAACATAGAACGGAACATTTTATCTCATAACACGTAACGATTATCGTCTGCCACTGTTCTGCACTTATCTCAGGCAAACATTGGATTTGAATACGTAATCATACTGTTTACCAAGATTATCCTCCTATAGTAGACAATCGTCTTCTTGGATCGTATCTAAGTGATATGCTCGTATTCGCTCGAGATGTTCAATATACTCGTAAGTACGGTCAACCAATTTGATTTATGGGCCTCTTCTTACCTTGTCACAATAACATTAATATGAGATCTTTAGCGGCTTTCATTATTGATTATCACTGTGACAAGGTACAAAGTGGCCCAGAAATAAAAATGGTTGAATGTTTGAATTTGTCACGAGATTTCTAGTAGCCTACATAAATCTAAAAGAGCAATAAAGAGTATTTGTATTGTATTGTATTGTAATCTCCGCTGCTGCGGCGTTGTTTAAAAAATAAGTCCATTCTATTTTTACACGACTGCCCAAAAAAGGAGTGTAATGTTTTTCTTCTTTAATTTTCAGAAACGAAAATATTCCTTGTTCATCGTATTCGATACCATTAGAAGGTGTTTTTGCAATACCTACTCGCGAGATTGCAAGTGTGTAGATCAAACAAATTTGAAGTTGTTGGGGGTGGGTAAAAAGTAGCTCGAAATGGTTCGTGTTATAGGTGTCTTGAAAACGACCTGAATGGCTTCGAGAAAAGGATGGTACCGCCGTGTCTCTTTTGTTTTGCTCGACTTGGCGATAGCAAATAGATAGGCAGATAACCCACGACCAGTGTGTCGCCTTCTTTAGGTACTTCGTGAACTTGGCTTAAACACTGCCGTATATCTAGGTCTAGACTTGTTGATATTGGTACACAGTTCTCAACATAACATTCCAAGATACAGTTTTCTAAACTATGATGACTTACAATTATGTTATTTACTATCTAGGTGAACAATCAGTTAAAACTAATGAAGAGCTAAGCATAATCCCAACGATTACACGCACAAAGCTGACGAATTATGTGTGCATTGTTAACTCAGCGCTCGTATCATGATTATCATGAATATTTCAATGTTGGAACAATCGGGAGGCTGTTACCAGAAAACAAATGCCGGGACCACCAGCGCTGCTGCGCTGGGATTCACAATGCTTCTAATAACTCAGCTCAAACACCATTATAACTCTGACCTCTGATTGAGCATGTTTGTTACTACGACGCTCATAATTTACGAGTATGTACCTATTTATCTACTTCAACACGTAAAACTTCAGATTGCCACAGGTTTTACGTGAATATTATAAATAAAAAAAAATTATAATACCTTAACAGGTGCAGACAGATATACCTACAGTTTTGTTTCTAATGCACAATCTAATGTTTAGGGCTCCGAACCAACCGCAAAATTAAGTTTGTTTTTTTGCGCCCCCATTCGCTATATGGGAAAACATTGACAATTTGTAGGTACACTGTGAAAATTTGAAGACTGTAGCTTCAACCGTTTAGCTGTAAAACCTGTGTGATAGACGACGGACGGACGGACGCGTGAGTGACAGCAATAGGGTACCCTTCGGGTACGGAACCCTAAAAAATGTTTGAAAAACTCGTTTGATAAAATTTTCGTAAAAAATGTCATCATGCCGTGATTTTTTTGTGTAAGGTATATTAAGGTATATTGTGCAAACTTGATTAAATTTGTGTTTTTCTCAATAACGTTAATTACTATGATTGGAAAACATAGGCATAGGCACGTCGATGCCCCAATTTTATCAACGATTAAGCCATTCGCACCTACATACGTCAGGGAGTCTACCCGCGTATTCGTCCGTTAATTACTATTCACCTACTATACGGAATGAAGCAAAAACGCTTCATAAAAATGACACATCGAGTTATTAAAATTCAGCTCGATGCTGACATAAATTAAGAACATTTCAAACCAGTATTGTTAAGATGAAAATACGAATGCAGGGCGGTTGGGAGTGGCGAGTGGCGGGGTGCATCGGGTGGGGTGTCACTACGCCCACCTGAGCACGCCCACTCACCTGTCACCCTTTGCACTTGTTTGCTTACGAACATTGTATCCAGTTGGAACTAAGGCTAGATAATAAAACAGTTGAATGTACCTACATACGATCAAACTGTTATTGTTTCTTCTTCGATAACACATTGATTTTTTTACTAAATGCTGTCATTACCATTCTTTTTTACGTCGCGCACGCATCTGCTCTTTATCTAGATCATAGTGTTGTATTCTCGAAATAGTACCTACTACTTAAAAGAAAGAACGTTTAAAGTACAAGTATATAGAAAATAGTATACCTAAGTAAATATTATCAAAATAACCCTTCCTTTTGGCTTTGCCGTCGTCGGGTAATAAGTTTCTGACAGAACAAAGTCAATTTACTACGCCGTCAATTTACCTAGTTTCGTTAGTGTGGAAGCACTAATATGACTCACTATTCATTTAAAAAGTAATTAACACTCGTAAAGTATGTAATTATGCGATTGTTTTTATATGAGTGGGACAACAGTAACATCCTTTGTTCTTGGTGTGCCTAAAACGTGTTTTGCCTATGTCATTGATATGTATACTCATGCCAAATTACAGCTTTCTAGTACTAACGGTTACTGAGAAAAACGGGGAACAGACGGACGGACGGACATGGCGAAACTATAAGGGTTCCTTGTTTACTACGGAACCCTAAAAAGAAGACAAAGTTCGAATTGGTGGATTTAATTTGGTGAATTATTCTGATTTGTCAAATTAAAATGTTTTGTAAATCATAAATACGTATTCATATTTTCTCTAGAACCTTACCGTGATAAACCTAATATGATACACTTATCGATCATGAGAAGGGAAAAATATAATAAATATTACAATATCGATCAAAGCGACAAGAAACATCTTCTTAATTTTTTAATTTTTAAACTATTGCGTAAAATGTTACTAGCCGCCGCCGTATGTAGTAGCCTACTACACATACTACTAGTAGGTAATATGAAACTTGCCAAACCATATCTGTTCATGAACGGTAAGTATAAAGTTCGTTTAAATACTAGTATAAAGGGTGCTCATTTAATTATAGAGGTAAGTAACGAGCGAGATAGCGGGGTGAGCGGCTCGACCTCGCAGCGATATGCCCACGCAGTCTGATTGTCGCCGACCGATGCGTTTATCGCAGTGATTTAAAACGCTACAATTCGCTTATAATTGATTGATAATGCTTAACCATGCAGGTTAACGTCGAATGGGGTTTTTCCTCTCAGAGATCGAGATTGAGATATTTATTGATAAAATTATAAATAATTTTACATGTCATTTAATTTCATTACACACTCGTTCATTCTTTCAGACTCCTTTAATTGTGCATTCTGGTATATTCAACCAATAAGACCCAAATTCTCAATGCGTCTATAATGTGTAAGGATTGAATAATCCATATCTAATTAATAAAAATAAGTGAACTATATTCAATTCGCAACTTTTTTTGGCAGGTTGTGCATGATAATAATACATTCATGAAGATTCCCTCTAATGTTGACTAAAATTAAAATTGCATTGAGAATGGCAAATTGGTTAAAAGGCCGCCATGGACATTAAAAAATTAAATTATAATATGGCATGTTTTGAAATCAGCAAGAGCAAGCTAGAAGCATCATACCTATTTTTTAGTAGCGTAAATTTGGATACCATAGTTACAAGTAAAATGGGATTACCGTTGCTACAAATTGCGGATTCCCGCCTAAAAGACAGATTCGCTTGCGCTCGGCATCCAAGTGTACCTACCTTATTACATTCCGCAAACATTCCTTTTTAGTTGGTGTAGTTACTACACCAACTAAAAAGACTACACTGTAGTAGGTATGGCTAAGGCGTATAGTAACTAAGCCCATAACTAAGATCAAATAATCGGAGAAGGCGGATATAACAGTGAACTATAATTATTTTAATGAGGTTGTTTACTTCCTATTAATTTAATAATATAAAATTGAAGCGGAAAGAGGAAATACGCCGATTTAAATTTACTGCGTGTCAAGGGTTCCAAGGCAAATTGACATAAGTATTTAAACAGTATGTTATTCCACAGATAAGAGGGTAAAGTACACTCGCGGTCAAAAATTTCGGGTCACCCTAGCCTAATTTAAATAGCCTCAATAGGTTTTGTTAAATGTTCAACACTCGTTTTATTTACATATTATAGTATTCTTCGTATTGTCCAATTGTATTAGAAATTTCCGGGATCCTATCATAAAAATATCAGTGTCCATAAATGACAATTTTCGCGATATTTGAATTTCCCCCCTCGGGTGCTACGTTTGTGGAATGAGCTGATATTTCTCGAGGGACTACAGTATGGGTGTATGCATTATAAAATGATCGGCAACACACATGTGACGCCCCTGGAGTTGCAAGCGTTCATATGCTGCAGTAAGATGAGAGTAGTTCAGGCGGGCCGTACGCTTCGGTTCCAAACCACCGACGTGGTATTGAAAAAAAATCGGCCAAGTGCGTGTCGGGCCACGCGCAAGGTAGGGTTCCGTAGTCGTCCACCCGTTACATTATGTGGACTAAAAAGTTCGCAAACTTATATTTACTATGTTTTTGACAGAATTAACAACATTATCTAAGGTATCAATGGAAATTGTACGAAGGTTTGCTTTTGCAAAGTACATATCTGAAGTTCGACTATTACTCGTTAACTAGTAATGTCTACTTAGCTGTGATAGTTTTCCTTTTAAATTCATTGTATATACTACTACCATGATTTTTTTCACATGCCTAGTAGCCACCGTTTAGCTGGCAGGGGGGGGGGGGGGGACACTTGACCATAACAAAAATTATCACTTCAAAGCTTAATATCACGCCAACCTATTCTTTAATCAAAAAATGCTTATAGAAACCTTATAATATTTTTGAAAGAGCTATCCAACGATATTCCACACGATGGGGTTTGGAAGAAAAAAAATTTGCACCACCACTTTACATGTAGGGGATACCCTGAAAAAAAATTTTTTTAAAGATTTTATTCTACCGTTTTGTCGGCGTCATTGATATGTATACTCATGCCAAATTACAGCTTTCTAGTACTAACGGTTAAAAAAAAAAAATGAATAAAAATGAACTTTATTCTGTAAGTAGGCCGCAATGGCACTTTTACAAGTCAAACCCTACTACTGTTACTGGTTACTGAGAAAAACGGGGGTCGGATGGACGGACGGATGGACGGACGGACGGACATGGCGAAACTATAAGGGTTCCTTGTTTACTACGGAACCCTTAAAACCGCCCAAGTGCGTGTCGGATCACGCACAACGAAGGGTTCCGTACCGATACCTAGCAGTTCACATTTAAAGACACTATTTAATACCTTGAATCAAAAAAGGTCGTATCTTCATAGGGAAGTTACGGCACTTACGTCCTTTTGTTTGGGCGAGACAGTTTTTCAGTGAAAACTCAAAAACCCTTAATACCACCTTGTTCAAACCAAAATTCGTTGAAAGTATTTATTATTGTATACCTACCACCTCAATTTTTTCAGAATTTTAATCTTCATAGTTTGGAAATTAGAGGGGGGGACACAATTTGTACAATTTTGGAAGCTAATATCTCACCAACGATTGACTTTAATGAAAAACTTTAAAGGCCTATCCAAAAATATCCCCTGCAACTACTTGCATTGAATTTTTTTTTCATCCCCCGGTTACATGCCCCTTGTAAAAAAAAAATCCTATTTTCATATCACTTTTATGTAGTGGTTTATAGAATACATCTTCCTACCAAATTTCATAATTGTAGTACTTAGTCTTCAAGTAAACAGTGTGATATACGGACAGACAGACAGATAGACCGAAATATAAGGGTTCCGTTTCAGCCATTCTGACTACGGAACCCTATAAAAGTAAAATATGCAACGAAACTGTTATCTCGCACCTACTACATTAATCAAATAATCAGGTTAATAGATAGTTCACAATAACAAATTGATTAATTTATGCAGGTAACTGATACAGCCGTTTATATAATTGACACCAACTACATATAAATGAGACATTTAGGTAAGTGCTTACCAATTGATTGTTCTTTGTTTTTCCGCTTATTTCCAATTAGTATTTCACTTTTGTTTGAACTGAAACGTCTGTCGTGCAATGCCTCCCTCAACATTATTAGAGTGAGGACCGTCGGTCGCTACGTCATCAATGGACTGGTGTAATCTTGGTATGCGACGGTATCGGAAAGCAATTAAGATATCAAAAGGAATCAGGCTGTTGGATACTATTCAAATTCTTCAAATTGCATAGATTATGTGATAATACGTCATCTCTAAGGATGCCATTCGTGTGACGCATCCATTGATAAGCAAATACTGTTACGCACTGTTACTTTCACAATGATGTCTTTGTTTGATATCATTGTCTGATAATCTTTTGTCTACGATGAATCAATCATTTTCAAAGTTAGATATTGTTTTGTTCACTAAGAATGGTTTCAGTTTGTTTTGAAATTACTGAATGATTACAGGTCAATAAAAACAGGACCATGCATTTGCGTGGTTATAGCCAATGAACAATATCAAAGCCCGCAATAAAGTTCAGTTATATTCAACTGTAGGGTCAGTTTGCACTGCACCAAACCGTCTGTAATCGTAAGCTGTGTTCGTTAAAATCTGGTTGTTGTTACAATTACAGATGAAAAAAGCCATTTCGACCACATTACATTTCGTTTTCTCGTGAACGGAAAACAAGCATTTGTTTAACTAACACCCCACCCCACTCCGGCTTCGCACCGCAGTTTTTAGTCAATTTATCTACTATAGGTAGGTATATATTACTATTTACTCAAATTTCTATTCGCTCACTTCGAATAAGTATATTACTTACTCTTTTCCCATACTAAGGCGCTCGGTTGTTTTAGGCGTCAAACGCATGCGTTCCATATAAATTAAATACGTTGCGTCAAACGCATTGCGTTGAATGGATTTATAATATGGAAACGCGTGCGTTTGACGCATAAAACAACCGAGCGCCTAACATTCAACCCCCTTTTTAGGGTTCCGTACCCAAAGGGTAAAACGGGACCCTATTACTAAGACTCCGCTGTCCGTCTGTCAGAGTTGAAATTTTCACAGATGATGTATTTCTGTTGCCGCTATAACAACAAATACTAAAAAAATAGAATAAAATAAATATTCAAGGGGGCTCCCATACAACAAACGTGTTTTATTTTGCCGTTTTTATAGATAGTGGTACGGAACCCTTAATGCGCGAGTCCTACTCGCACTTGGCCGGTTTTTTTACACCCTTAAGGGATGATTTGAAAAAAAAACCTGCTATAACTTTTATTTTATTTTATTTTTATTGAGAGGCCACGCCATGAATTAAGTTACTCACTTTAAAAAAACAGACTGTAATAATATTCAACCCCCTTTTCACCCCTTCTAAGGTTGTATTATCAAAAACGCTGAAAGTGGTTTCCTTATAATTTAATGCGCTAGGTCTTTAAACGAAGTATCAAGTTCCTCCTTTAAAAAAAAAATTGCTGCCTAAACAAAATTTCAACCCCTTTTTAACCAATTGAGAGGGCGAATTTCGAAAAACGCCGAAAACTGTTTTCTTCCACTTTAATGCTTAGTCTAAAGACGAAATTTAGTTTTTTTTTCTCCATACAAAATTACCACCCCCTTTTAACCCCCTAGGGGGATGAATTTTGGAATAAATTATAGCCCATGTCCTATTCTGATGTCTAAGCTACAATACTGGAAAGTTCGATAGAAATTCGTTCTGAAGTTTTTGAGATTAAGCGGAACGTACGTACTTACATACATCCATACATCCGCACAAACTTTCACGTTTATAATATTATTAGAATTACTATTTACAGAGACTTCCGCTGAAAATCCGATTCGTCACACCTAGCCCGCTTCTTAGTAAATGACGTTTTCAGTTTACTAGACTTAAATCAACATGTCATAAACGAGAAAATGATTCTAGGAAATTGCTTTTCATTTATTTGATTACTTGATGTCTAAGTTCCACATAGAATCTATATGGAGTTTCCTTTATATACTTTGATTAAATTGTCAGAAAAATTATCGCCTCCAACAAGCCATTAGGTACTTACATATTATTATAACTTGTATAGGTATTATAGCGGTCGTTTGCAAACAAAAGGGCCGTAAATATTATCTCGTCGGGTACTAACTAATTGTGCGGGCGACGCCGACGACCCATAAGGTCTCTAATTAGCCTCACTGCAATCACTAGCCGTGGCTTTTCGTGGGAAATGTCTCGTTTCTGGTTTCTGGGAAGCTCTCTCTCTATTTTAGAGAGACCTTAAAGGTTATCATTGATTTATGGAAGTACCTACTAATTAAAACACAACTACAACAACACTGGTCCATTATTTAGCACGTTGTTCAATCAATTCAGACAGAAGTGGTGAAAAAGATTTTACTGTGCGCTAAGGACTCTCTCTTATCTGTTATGTTACCTATACTATTTTATTTTATATTGTTTCCTGAAGAGCTAAGATGATCACTTATATGTCGGACATATAGCATTCGTCCCTTACTGTCAAGTAGATATGAGCGCCGCGCCGCCGCGCCGCCGCCGCCGGCCAAAACCAACGCGCCGCCGCCGCCGACACAGGGCGATCGGCGCGCCGATCTTTGTCTCGTGCGCGTTTCAGATGTCGATGTAATAGTTTACTGCCGTACTTTACTTATATATTTGCCAAAGTTGAGAGACGAAGATAATGTTACGCCGGCACGATTACATCTTGGAAAGTAGGGGTCTCTTTTGCCTCTTTTTGGCGGAAATTAGACATGTCATTCGAACCTAGCCAGACTGACATCGCTCCAATCGAAGAGAGAAAGGTTCACGCGCACAACCATTACTTCCCTTTGAGACCGGATTCTGGTCATACTGGTTCGTGCAGTGGATATGTAGTCTTCATACCTAAAGATGCCGGGCGTACAGCAGAAAGGGTCGCAGAGAGCCTCAGAGAGCACTGAACCATGGGGGAAAACGGCATTAATAGCCATCAGATCCGACGAGCAGCCATCAATTTTCTTTATCTCAGGAAATCCGATATCCAATCCAACCACAACAACCAGCGGGCAGACCATACGAAGAAAGTTTGATTATAAGGCCGTTGTGCCAGACCATATTAAAGCAATAACACACCTGGAGTGAGGCCATTGTGAAATCGAGAGAAACTGCTAGGGCTTCTTCCAGGTGTGTGTGGTGTACGCTAGAAGATCCCCAGTGGACCGAGTGTGTGAGGTCAATGAGGAGGTCATTTGATTCTAGGTACGCCAAAGAGCCTGGTGTTCAGGACACTCTCGATACTTTTGCAGTGAATGGATGTGATCGAAATGGGCCAGTAGTTAGCAATCGACGCGACTACTGCATATTAAATAATCTTCAATGCCGTTGAAATTAACTTTGCTTAGTGAAGAACTTGCGTGTTTCTGACACGGTTCGATGTGTTTGAGGTTCACCAAAGGATGGGCATATTGCTGCGCCTAGTATTTGTGTTAAATCCTAGAAGTATATAATATGTGAGTGTGTTTGCGTTAGAAACACCACGTTTCGGAGGCATCCAAGAGTTTGGGCAGAATTGTCATGTTTACATACATAGATCATAGTTTAGAGCTTTGTAATGTTACTGGACCACCTTGACGCGAAGTTTCCCGCAGGCAGCAACAGACTTGCTGTTTTCATTGGCACTTAGATGTTACATATACAGCAGAACGTAGTCTTAAATCTTAATACACAATGTGTAACCCACCATGCGTAATCGACTAGGACGGGATAAAAAGTAGAACATCGATATCAATAGGCGTGTTTGTCATCCTGACAGTAAAAACGACGTTGGCAGGCGTGTCCGGCATCAAATAAGTAAAAAAATCGTATTCCGCGCCTTTTAATGTAACATCTAGGATTTTTGTTTTGAACCTAAGGTTTTTACAAGGTCACGCCGCCGACGCCGCCGCCGCCGATCGATTTAGATCGGCGCGCCGCCGCCGGCCAATTGCCCATCGGCGCTCATATCTACTGTCAAGTATGTAAGTGCGAGAGGGACGAATGCTATACGTCCGACATATAAGAGATCATCTTAGCCCCACTGGTTGCCCTGAAAATCAGCGTCATGATTTTCGTGACACTAGGTATTCAAAACGGACCCCATTTTTAACCGACTTCAAAAAAAGGCGGAGGTTCTCAATTCGCCTGTATGTTTTTTTTTTGTTGTATGTGATATTAAATTAAATAATTACACATACTTATATCTGCTAGGTACATGTTACCAATTTATACCAAATAGAATTTTCTTTCTTTCTTTCTAAAAACGGGATGTCAGTTACCGTTAACAGAGTGCAAACAATGGGACGTTTTATATTGAATTGAACGAAAATTTAATTCCCTACATTCTATAAAACTGATGAGAATTTTTTCTTCATGATCTGTAAAATTGCATAAATACAAGTAGATATTTCATATACTTACGCAATGTTTTGTATACGGAATTACTACAAGTATGTACTATTGTTTTGTATGAACAACACTTCTTGAAACACAGATTGACAGATAAAAAAATCGTAACATCGTAAATAAACGTGAAAAGAGCTGAGTCATACTCACTTCGCTGAAAACGATGAAACACGCGCCAACGTCACGGGGTCTAGTCGTAACAAGTTAAAACCATTCATGTTTCATATTTTTGCGTCGACAACTGTAACCACGTGTGTAACTACTCACTGAAATATAGGCAGGGCAGGGTTAATGCGCCAGTTGCTATTCAACCTCAGTTCAGTTAGTGGCACCGGCACCCCTATATCATTTTTAAAGGTCTATCCATGGGTACCTTACCTATGTGCATTGAATATTTATTGTCACCCCATACAATCTTCAGGGCACTGACTGACGGGTTTTCCACCGCGATACACCCGGCAGATGAATTTATTTATTCACAATAGCATACGAACTGTCATCTGACCAGTGACCAAATTTCATGCGAGAGGAAATGACTGAAAAAATATTTTTTTTACATGTGTGACTTACTGACGGGTATTCCACCGCTCTATAACCGGCACACGATTTTTATTTGTTAATGTAGTGTTTTAACTATCATTCGATATCAGTATCAGTCGAGAGGAAATGACTGAATTTTTTTTACGCCTTTGGGAGGCTGCTGCTCCTGGAATCGTGGCTGACGTCCACAGTAATTTTCTATACATCTTTTTTAATCACTGTACAAGTTTTCGTGCGAAAGGAACTTGGTCACCCACACCTGTTCGGGGCCCACGGATTCTACATAGTGGAAATCACAAACATACTTACCTAGACCTACCTCCTAAACAAAATCATGCGAAATGAAAAAAATCAGTCACTCGGTCCAAGAAATTGGATAAAAATAATTACAACTAAAACATAATATATACCTACTGGTCTACAGGCAATTTTCACTTTGACTCCTAATCCCAAGATTTCCATGGCGTAGGGTTTTTAAACTTTTTCTAGTCTTGGACCCCTTTTGAATAAAGAGTCCCCAGACCCGTTGTGAAATGTTATATACAATTTTTAGGCATAAATATTAATCCACTTTGATAAGTAGGCATCTCTAGAACCCCTGGCGTTCATTATACGGACCCCTAGCCCCCTAGAAGTCCAATGTGGTCATTGATATTTTCGACAAATGTGCGCACTAGACTGGAACCAGGTACGTGCTTCATGTGCTAGGTACTTCGTAAGTATCTATCTTAAGACTATGTATTACATAGGTACTTTATGAATGAAAAATAAAATAGAAAAACTGAAAAAGTATGTTTCTTTACAATTCAAAACCTGCCTAGGTAAATAATACGAAATCCTATACCTACCTTCTTGAACGAACCAAGAACATTGGACCGTTGATATAATTAGTAAATACATCTAAAATTACGATATATTCTATTTTCTAGTACTTCGATGTAATAACATATGCTAAAGCGCTTTCTGGATAGGTACATCATATGTCACCTTACAGCAAACTCATCGTGGTCACCCATTCCGGCAATATAATTATTGGACACTTCAAATACGGACAAAAAAACTGTTGCATCGATGTAAGAACCAGAATATGGTTACAGCTCTTAAACACGGCCATTAAATTAACTCGTATCCCCTCGGTTACCACAACGCAATCCGTAGTTTTTATTACTGTTACGCGCTTAAGTATATGTTTGATTAAGTACTGTCCGGTACTACTGTTCGGCCCGCAACGTATGTGTACAAATTATTGACAATCCATACACTTACTATCGCTGAAATAATGCGTCAAGATCTTTCGGTAGTTTTTGCTTCAATGCAATATTCACGAATTTTCGCTCTGGTGAGGTTTGTCCAATAGTTAATTGACTTCGTCGAACTGCTGTGGTAGGTATTCTTATTATTTTATACATACGTATACACCTACGTACCCATAATCAATGATTGAAGTCCATCCTATCATTCTAATTTGATACAAGGAATCAAAACACAAAAAGTAAAAAGCAAATCCACAAATTTCTAAAGAAGTCTATTTGACATAATAAAATATTAATAAATAATAAGTGTACTATTTTTTTTATTAGGTACCTACCTAACAGAAGTCATCAGTCCATTCCAATCGTAGTCCTATTTTGAGAACATAATTCATAACATACTATTTCCATAAAAATGTATTGTTATATTCATAAACATATCTACCTAGTTAATTAATGAGATACCTTACCTATTTTGGTCACATATTAATAATAATATGATTAAATTATTGTAATAGATAGTAGCTTATTTAAATAAATATCACCGGTGATGTGAGGAAAATAAATATGTTATAAAATTACAGATACAGCGTGAGGAGAGATTGATTATGCTTAAGGCGCAGGGTACGGCAAGGCCTTCCCCATACAAACTTTGTGCACGTTTTATTCGTCGGTTTTGGCACTAACAAATATAATATTTTTTTTGGTATGAGATAAATTTATTTGAATAAAAAATTACAAATTAGCAACAATAAAAAAACTTAAACTAAATATTTACAAAATATAAAATTAAAACTACAAATAATAAATTTGGCTGAGATCGCCGTCAATGGGCAGTGTGCCCAGAAGGCTGGCTGCATTGCCACGTTGGATGGCAATGCTTATTCGCTTTTTTTTGGTTGTAAATATTAGATATGCGAAGATCGTGATGTGAAAATTTTCAAATATTTAAAAAAAAATCAAAATTAAAAAATTAAAAAAGATATTTTATATAAAAAAAATTACATCACGAAATAGCTATCAGAAAAATAAGCATACTGACCAAAAATCATAACTTTAATGCAAACACAAACGAAGTAAATCCTGCACAAAGTTTGTATGGAGAGAGCTTGCCCTACCCCTCCTCTTAAGGAATCCTGCGCCAGACGGTGACAAGGACATGGTAAACTGAACAACAGTTAGGTAAGTTATTCTTGCACTTGGCTCACGCGATGACCTACGGTTTTCACCAAAATCTGATACCAATTTCAAATTAAAGGAAGAATTTGAAAAAATAAGTCTCTGGCATACTTGCGCGGCCAATCGGCGCGGCGGTGGTTAGAGCGATTGGCGAAAGTCCCAGGTTCGAATCCTGCTCAGAACCAAGATTTTTTAATTTTTCCCATTATTTTAATTAGTAGTTTGCGTAACAGCATTACTGCGTAATACGAAATAAAAATGTACTTTGTTTTAACTACAGTTTCCTTACATGAAGAGGCTAGGTAATTGAGGAAGTTCCGAGACACGTACCACCGTGCTTTCGGTTGCAAAAACTTGATTGGTTGCATAACAGTAACACTATGGAAATAATAAACAACTACTCACAACATTGTGACATACTGGCACGTGCAAAGCATAAGATTTAGGCCTAAGTTGGGCATTTTTTAAATATCATGATCCATAGGCATAGGTAATTAGGTAGGTACCAAGTACCATGCCGGTCGAGCGGTTAACTACGCGAGAACCTTGCACGTTTGTTACTTCGAAGTACTTACTAGTGCAAGGAAATTGAACTTGTTCTGAAGTTACTCAACTGACTTTCTAAGCATGCGTACCCTTCAACTATTTAAAATAAATATTTTTTCACAAAGTTTTCAGTAGGCGTCACTAAGTGGCCACTTATAACCATGCATAAATACAAATACTAATGTTTAATAGGAACTTGTAACTTAAAGTGACTTACCTTTAAATTCAGGTCGTAGGTTTCCAGTTGGTACCGTTCAGAAAATTAACTTCACTCGAGGAACACTATTGAAGAAACAGTTAAGTAATAACAAATAATATCACATATAATGATGTAAACAGAAAACGCACGTGTGGAGTAACTTGAAAGTTGCGAATTTTTTCGAACGTTATTTAGATAGTATTGTTTATGGCGTTCGTTCGTGCGTAGGGATACGTGAGGTCAGCGGGATGGGTCGCATAGAGGGCCACGCAACGCAGGCTTGCGGCAGCGAGGCGGCCCGTGCACTGAGTGGCAGACCATGGCCGGTGCCGCGAGTCGCGACTGGCGGCCGGCGCGACTCTGCCCCGCGCGTGCGACCAGTTCCGAGAGCCTCCCGCCACCCTGCTATCGCTCCAGCGACCCGAGGGTATCGGCGAGAGTTGAATGACAGGAACCATACCCACAGACCTGTCGTCTCCTCAAATGCACGTTATACAAACTTTCACACCCGAACTCCATTTCATCCAACTACTGAAATTTTGGACACTTTTCCTTACTTCACCTACCTTCACTTACAGTTAAAATAGTCGCCTATAATTTGATATCTATATCATGTTGGAATACTCGTAACTATCTACCGGTTTTCCTTGCTCTTGCTTGACTATACTTGACTATACAGACTAAACAATTCAAATGGTCCCAAAATGAATGTCTGTAGGTATGTATAGTTGTGAAACTAAATGGTATAAGTAGGAGAGTAGCTCGTATATAATTTATAAGTTGGCAAAAATATAATTTAAATAATTCCTAAAAAAGAAACTTTAAAATTTGTTAACGTAACGGGAAATCACTTTATCACTGAAATAAAATTGATAGTGTAGGTTGTAGGTACGTACGTACATACAAGTTACTATATGTATAAATATATGATAACAGTTGCCATGTAATCATGTATATATTATACTAGTATCTACTCGCTATTTAATTTATGATACCGAGTCGCTCTTTGGGATTATCGGTTATCCTGAAAATCTTACTAAGGTTTCCTAATATCCTAAATAGATAACACAGTTTTTTTGTAACAAACTATCCCATCTTTTAATGTTTCATGTTATTTATTCAGCCGACAATATAAATGTGTTGGAATCCGTGCATCATAAATATGATAAATATTATCATAATTAAACATAACTAGTAATTAATTATTAAAATCCAGTAATAATAAGAAATAAAATGTAATATCAATTAAGTAAAGTACATTATATTATATGTACTTCATACTAAAACAAGTTACAATTATGTAAAGGTAATAAAATATGTTGTGTTAATATTATAAATGCGAAAGTGTGTCTGTCTGTCTGTCTGTCGGTCTGTCTGTCTGTTACCTCTTCACGCTTAAACTGCTGAACCGATATAGATGAAATTTGGCATGGAGATAGTTTGAGTCCCGGGGAAGGACATAAGATGCTTTTTATCCCGGAAATCACCCCTTAAAGGAATGGAAGTTTGTATGGAAGAGCGATAACTACGAAAATCCTTTTAAATTCATCGTATATACTATTACCATGATTTTTTTCACATGCCTAGTAGCCACCGTTTAGCTGGCAGGGGGGGGGGGGAGGGGGGGGCACTAAACCATAACAAAAAATATCATTTCAAAGCCACCCACGCCAACCGATTCTTTAATCAAAAAATGCTTTTAGAAACCTTATAATATTTTTTAAAGAGCCATCCAACGATATCCCATACGATGGGGTTTGGAAGAAAAAAAAAATTGCACCACCACTTGACATGTAGGGTAGGGTACCCTTAAAAAATTTTTTTTAAGATTTTATTCTACCGTTTTGTCGGCGTTATCGATATGTATACTCTTGCCAAATTACAGCTTTCTAGGACTAACGGTTACTGAGAAAAACGGGGGACAGACGGACGGACGGACGGACGTGGCGAAACTATAAGGGTTCCTCGTTTACTACGGAACCCTAAAAAGGCCCCCGCGGCATTGTGCCGAAGATACTGGCAGCATTTCCTCTTTGAATAGCCAAACTTATTCGTTGGCCGAGGTAGCTGCCAGCTCTTCGGTCACCTGTGGCATCAATAAGCCTCTTCGATAAGCCCTTGAAGAGGCTTAAAGCGCCAGGACCCCCACGGACCGAGTGTCTCGACGCCGAAAGGGGTGAACAAGTATTCGGCGCCGAGACCGCTGTATTTGCCCATTTTTGCTTGTTCGGCCGCCTCTGCTGCGGCCGCCGCCCTCGTGGAAGTTCGGTAGAGATGCGACGGAATTTTTCTCTTCTTACATAATCCATTGCAACATTTATTCTTTCAAGTAAACTAAGTATAAACATGAGTTTATATGTAAATATATTAATAAAACGGCATTCAGTATCTTGGATTCATTTTTCTGTTTAGTTTACAGTTTTAAAACAAATATTTATTGACAAACATTAATAATAACGAAGTAACTAATCTATACATATTATAAATTGAATATAGAACTAAAACTAATTACAATTAAAATAACTGAGCTAACCTTTACCTTTGTATTTTAGATTATTTTAAGAAATAGGAACTCTAACAGATGGTGGTAAGTAATAGTATGTACTTACCTGAAATCAAATCTGAATCCTACAATACATAATGTTATGGCCCTAACACCCTCTTTTATTTGGTTGGCTTCTTTTTATTTCCATACTTGTTCTTTACTGCTTATATAAGTAATTTATGGGCGTGTAAGTAATATCAATGATAATAAGTACAGTACATAATTAAAGAACGGCAGAACATTGTAGAATTATGTATTAAAAAGAAATGCCTTTCCAAGCACGGGTAGAAGTTGATACTTTTGATAAACTTTAGTCATTAGGAGCAAATTAAAACACTTAAGCAGTTATAACGCGCAATGAACTAGAGCTTGAGATATGTAATGTGATTAGATCCGACCTAATTACTAGGATAAGTGGCATAACAAGGAGTTTTAGTCACCGATACCGAACCGACTGCGGGAAAAACGACTAACTACCATAGTATTTAAATTATTATTATTATTTATTTATTTAATAATCAGGGTATAAAAACATAAAATTAACGGGGTCTCACAAAAGTACCACCTATTCATTATCATCATCAGCTTATATTCCGGATGATCGGTTCAGTCTTGGGAATAGTGACCCTGCGGCTATGAAGCTACGGTCCTGGGTTCCAATCCCGAAAAGGAAAAATATTTGTGTCATAGCATGAATATTTGTTTCTGATTCTTGAATGTTTTCTATTTACGCCAAGAATGCTTAAAAGTGCTGCGTGTTGTCGTCGTAATAACTCGTAACGTTATGGCGTAGGTAAGTACGTTGTCAAAGTCCCCTTACGTAACTACTTTTTATGTACTCTAATGCACATGAACAAACGTGTCCAAAAGATTTAAGTACTAAAGCGTATACCTACCGCGAAATATTTTTACATTAACACATCTCAATTTAAATTTTTGTGGTGTGTAACTGTGTACATTCTATTGACGGTCGATATACAACTATACAAATCTTTATCTGACAATTGATATGTAGGTATGAAAATTATGTTAAACCCGCCCTCTCCCAGCGAAAAGACAAAACAAAACATTGTTTTGTTATGTGGCCGGGTATCCCCGTCACCGGGAGAGGACCTATAATTTCCAAAACTATGTTCGATATGACCCTATCTATATACTTATATGATATTTCCAACGACGACATCCTATAATTTCCTAGCGTAATATAGTTATTTGCTCGCATAATTCTTATAAAGAAAGCCGACCTAGATAATGGGAAAAAGCTTAGGTATCCCATTTACCTTGAAGTCGGCACAGGACAAGAAGTTATTTTTTAAACACACACACACACACACACACACACACACACACACTCTTGCACGCACATACGCACACTCGCGCACAAAAACAAGCAATACCTACCCTTGTTAACATTTAATAATTTATGTTTTATTTACGACTAAGCTGTACTTCATTTTAAAAAAAATTATAGGAAATTTTTAAAAGTTAAATTTTGTTAGTAAATTTTTCAAGTAAATTTACCTACTTATTCTTGCTGTCACCTAAAACATGGTTGCCTCTAGCCGCTAATGTAAATATAATATCTTACGTAAACCGTATGTACAAGATTCCCCCACGGGACAGGCTATGCCTAGTGTGGGGGTCAGATAAAAATGTAACTATGTTTTGTGTTTTTGGAAATAAACGATTTGTATTTGTAAATAGCCTATTTGAGTGTCCCACTGCTGGGCAGAGGCCTCCCCTCTTTTCCTCCATCGGCCCTATAGAAGCTATTAGGAAGTTTTTTTTTTATATCAGACTGTACCATAATGCAGTCGTGATTAATACTTGTTTACAAGGAATAAAACACTGACATAGATAGAGACCTTTTTCCTCGTGAATTGAACAAAACATGAGTCGACTACCTGATTCTGTTCCAATCAATGTCCATACCGAGCGCGCGCACGGACAAATTATAGGTACAACGCCGGCGACAACGAGAAATAACAGCAATTATGAATATAACATCAGTAGACTGCCATGTAAAACATACGGCAAGGCACCTAGTTAATGCCAATGTAAATAGCAGGTAGCTCAATACTAAAAGATTTACATAGAGTAATAAATGTACAAATGAAGTAAGTTTTAAATAAAATCAAACTTTTTAAGCTGTTTAACGCACTTTGCTTATTTACTAAGCACTTACAGACGCTATCTACTGATATAAGCTCGCTCTAGTATAAGTTATTTCGATATATTAACTAATTCGAACGCGTTTGCGTTTTGTATCAAAATGTACGAAAACGCTCTCACAGAGTTTGAAATACGCGCGTTCATCGGTTAGCAACAAATGTTATACTCACTGTTTTAGTTTCCACTAGTGACCGCCAGAGGTGCTGTTCACGTTTTCATACCACTTTCATACATTTTGAGACAAAACGCAAACGCGTTCGAATTAGTTAATGTTTCGAAAAAACTTATACTAGAGCTACAGGTATCAGGTATCGGCTATCAGGTAGGTGTGAGGTATTGGGGCGGATATGAGATTTCGTCCCTCTCGCACTTACTTACTAACAGTAAGGGACGAATGCTATATGGTCGGACATATACGCGATCATCTTAGCCCCTATGGTGCTCATAAATATTGGAACACGAGTCTACTGTCAAGGCATTAGGGTGCATGTTCAGATTCAGATATAGGTATTTGAGACCCCTAATAATAAACTAGCTTTGATAAATATTTCATGGCCTGTAGATACACTGCAATTTCTTTTAAAATACCTATTATTTAAAAGACGTTTGGCTTTTAGACTTTTCGTGAGAAGAAATACATTTTGGTTTAATTACCACACAGCAGAAATAACTTATGTTACTGGCTCAAATTCGCTTCATGATTTATTTAAGATCCTCGAGCAGTCAAGCAATCACTTGTCTCGATACCTTGTAAGACGCAGATCATTATCTGACATTATCGATCGATGTGATTAACTATACTAAAGTGATAATGGCTCCGTAATAACTGGCCACCGAGATATATACGCGAGATAGATCATTCACGGCATTATTATCTTTAGGTATTTACGCGGCGCCAACACAAACAGGTGCGTCACTACCCTTAGAGAGACCCCACACTAGCGTATGTTGAGCGTCGGCATTGTACCAGCGCACGCGCAGCGACGACGCAACGTTCGCGCAGCGTCGACGCAACTATGCCGTGACGCGGCGTCAATTGAGCGTCAGCGTCTCACCAGCGCCCACGCAGACGCTATTGTGGGGTCTCTCTTACTGCAGTTTTGACAATACTTCGTATATCCATTAATTCCTCTAGAAAGCTTCCAAAACGAGGGGCCCGATTTTTGAGTGTCGAACGCTCGATTTCTCACTCGACATCTGTCAAAACATCATAGTATTTTGACAGATCTCGAGTGAAAAGTCGAGCGTTCGACACTCAAAAATCGGTTCCCTGACATCTACATGTAGGTACCTAAACAGTCAACTAAACTGAATATTTGTCACTTTCCTACTTTATTTGAATAGAAACAAACAGTCCAATAGTGACAAATATTCCATTTCCTCGGCTGTGATTCACGTATGAAAGCTAAAAAATATACCGCGTTATTCGTTAAATCTGAAGTAGCATCCAAAGAGGAAACGGTGTCAAATTGACAATTATGTATTGGAATTAAGGAGTCAAAGATTGGGACGATTGCTTCAAATGTTTGACAATGTTTCGCGTGCAATACATGAAATTTATTGCTGCATATAATTGGGTCCTTCTCCTAATAAAATACACTAGAACCAGACACTTTGCGATCACGTCGCAATTTTCGTGATATGACTTAGGTATCCATTAAATGAGATAACTTTGAAATTGCCTCCCCTCTAACTTACCTTGCACCTGGCTGTGATTACTTCTTTATGATTTTTCCTCTGAACCCGCCGACTATCCATGAATCACCAATATATAGTGATAAAACGACAAATTTCAGTTATCTTTTGGCGCAACACTGGCTTGTCTGTAGCGGGCTGTAAACGTTTATACGAGTATCCCATCGTGGGGCTGGTCACTGTATCACTATACATATACCTAGATATAACACGCTTTAACTAGTAATCTATATCGCTATCGTAATGTTTATTTTGCTATGTACCTATTTTTAGGTACCTAGATTTTTATTGAAGCTGGATTAATGGAAATGCAACAGATCGCGTTAATTAATTTATATTGCTTGGACCAATTAAAAATAATCCTAGAAATCGATTAATAACCTCAGTTACGAGGTGAATCGAATCGTATATTTATAATCGAGCATATAATTTATTGCATCATATTAATCAGATATGTGTGTGTGGTTCGATATAGCACTTACGTTTTGTACTGTAATTTGAAATCATTACGTTGCGCGTGGCGTGCAACAGCACACGGTCTGCAAAAATACCTAGTTTGTCACAGATGAAAACGATTGCGCGAAGCATATTAATACCAGATTGAATGTAAAATTTCAGTACCAGATTGACCACTGTCATGATAACTAGAGTTACAAATTTTCTCGCAATATATTGAAACATGGTGAAACGATAACGTTTATATGACGAACTGCTGTGCAACTGCCTCTAAATACCTGTCGTGATTTTTCTCGTGCTACAATTATCTGGTAAAGAGTATAATGATATTTATAGTTATCTCAACAAGCTATGTAATTTCCCGTGTTCTAATGTGCTTGGCGCGACGCGGCGCCATGCCCGGCGGGCTGCGCAAAGGACGTTAATGCTAATACGTCACTAACTACCGACTTCTGAACACGACATTTCTCGACCATATATCAGCTTATAAATTATTAAATAAACTGTAATTAAGATTATCAGACCGATCGATCTGAGAACACCTAATACGAACTTATTTGCTCGTCTTATGATTATAAATCTTTTTAATATGCCGACACTGAGAAAAAAACTTTAGGTACTTATTATCACTTTACTTAGGGTTTGGTAAAAAATGCTCATATAGTTAGCCCATTTTCTGTTAAATTGACAAGTTTCTTGACATTTTATCAATGTTAATATCTAGAACAGGACTATTGCAACTTAATGACAACATTACTTACTTAATAACAAATTTTTCACTTCTCATGCCCGAAAAGTGTGTCATATTAGACTTGTGAAGCGGGGCTAAAGTAGTACATTTAAGCCCTAGGGAAAATATGTATACATATTTATGATTTCCAAACATTTTAATTTGACCAATCAAAATATTTCACCTATTAAATCCACCAATCACAGAACAGTAATTTGACAGATTAAAAATTATTTGGTAAAAATATAATGCAGCTGTACTAAAATCGACTAATCAGGAAAGACGTTTTTCAGTTCTCTAAAGATTAAGCGGTGTCTATGGTCAAAGCAATTACTCCTCTTAAAAGAAAAAAAAAGTGCATGTTGCATCTCTTTCTTTAATATAGCAAAAGAAAGGGAGGCGAACACGCAAAGCGAGGCATGGTGCTGGCCTTAGAAAAAAAAACAAGCGTCAAATTAGACATACGCCCGCCAAGAGTTAAATTATTCATTTAAGGTGGATAATTTGTGTTTATGTGTTTTCTCGCAATCGAAGTGAAAAGTAGAGTGTATAACTCGGGCCTAAAAGCCATATTACCACTCGAACAATTTTCCCTCACTCCGTTCGGGAAAATAACCATCTCGTGGTAATATGGCTTACTTTAGACCCTTGTCAAACAATCTACTATTAATAGTACATTACCTAACAAGGGCGGTAAAACAAAGAATGTCTCAGATCGCAGGTATTTGACGCCCGAGCCGAAGGCAAGGGCGATAAATATGCGATCTGAGGCTTTCTTTATTACCGCCCGTGTTAAGTACAAAATTTTATGTCACCCCCTGGCCAGGAAGTGGGATTTCCCGCGCGCAGAGCGTGCGGTAATTGCCGGTTTATGGCCAGGTGTGACATAAATGTATTTCTTGCATTTTTCATTAAGATATTTTGTTTCAAACATCACTTCAAATTGACCATTTATGAGATAAAAACTGCTTTTTAGGGTTCCGTACCCAAAGGGTAAAATGGGACCCTATTGCTAAGGCTCCACTGTCCGTCTGTCTGTCTGTCTGTCCGTCTCTCACCAGGCTGTATCTCAAAAACCGTGATAGTTAGACAGTTGAAATTTTCACAGATGACGTATTTCTGTTGCCGCTATAATAACAAATACTAAAAAACAGAATAAAACAAATATTTAAGGGACTCCCATGCAACAAACGTGATTTTTTTGCCGTTTTTAAAGATAATGGGACGGAACCCTTCGTGCGCGAGTCCGACTCGCACTTGGCCGGTTTTTTCCGCTTAAATTCTACTACACACAATAAAATCAAAAAAGGGCAATGTTACTATCTAAAACTTTAATAAAATCATAGTACCCTATAATCACTTTATTGGTAAGTATTAATGACTAAAATTTAGTTAGTATATCCTGCCCGTAACAAAACGACTTTGTAAAATCTAGTTATGTATTTTTCTCCGTGGACTTTTCTTTGACTTCTAAGAAATAGGAGAACACTTTTTACCATCTAAGGCGACTTCCTGACTTGGCGGGGCGGGATCGATATGTGACGTTTTCTTCTTTGACGTAAATTTACTGACGTCGCAAAGATTCCCACTTGACGGAATACTGTCAGTATTACTTTTGCGCAGTAGTAATATCATGCGCAGAAGCGAACCAGGGGGCCGATTTTTGAGTGTCGAACGCTCGACTTTTCCCTCGAGATCTGTCAAAAACTATGACGTTTTGACAGATGTCGAGTGAAAAATCGAGCGTTCGACACTCAAAAATCGGTCCCCAGTATTGCCTTCGTATTGTCGCGCTACCGCGTATCCCGCGCCAGTTAGGAAGCACACATGTAGGGGCGTAGTAAAAAGCGATACTGAGTTGACTGACAGTTGACACTGACATTTGACAGTTTTTTCATATCGGACTGCCTCCGCGCCGACAAATCAGGAAGTCGCCTAACAGTCTCATAGTCGTGCTCGAATAAGAAAGCAAAGTATTTTCTGAGCGCATACTTTTGTTAAATTCCGTTTGCGTAAACAGGAATTCTATAGCTAATTGTTTTTGTTCTTTCGACAGTTCGCCTCTCATAATATTAATAGCTGCAGCACCAAGACATATTTCTTCAATGTGCGAACGTTAAATGAAATTATGTTACTATATTTATAGATTGCTTACTGATATAAGTCTACAAAGGAAACCGTCAACATAAAAAAAAATACATAAGTAAACACTATGCGTTAAAATTAGGAATTATTCGCTCTTTTATCCCTAGGGAGGACTTTTATCATTAGATGTGTGATCCATAAATTTCCTATATCCCTATGAGGGATCTCTTCCAGCTAACCTTTGAGGGATTGAGCGGAAAGTGCAATGGGATACCTATTAATGAGATAGACAAATTTACACCGTGTACAACAACGTTTCTATGAATTAAGGTAAAGTTACCTAGATATTATTATTTTCCTGTAATATTTATGTTATTTTATATTTTTGATTTTCTGTAAAATCTATATTTTCGCTCTGTAGTACCATAACATAACATAAGGGTTCATCTTGTTACTTTTTGGAACGGAACCGTAAAATATAAATCAGTATGAATAATAATTAATAATTTATAAGAGCGAATTTTTAATTCGCCTTTGTATTTTTTTTTGTTAATGAAATGCTAAAATTTCTACGAAAGCGTTAAAATTTTTGATCACAAAAAGAATATAGGCACCTATAAAAAATATTTTGTGGCTTTTACCTCCTAAACCATACATTTTCGTTAAATATGCCATAAATGACATAAGGTAATTACGTATTGTAAGTAAGTTAGTACGTTCAAAAGATCGAAATCTCAATGGTATGTCTGCGGAATTTCGAGTACAGCAGTTAAGTAGGCGTGGCTCACATACACATCGCCTAATCAAACAACGCCAAGTGTAAGATGAATGGCATAGCTACATCCATACTAATACATGTTATAAATGCGAAAGTAACTCTATCCTTAGCTCTAGTATAAGTTTTTTCGAAGCATTAACTAATTCGAACGCGTTTGCGTTTTGTCTCAAAATGTATGAAAGTGGTATGAAAACGTGAACAGCACCTCTGGTGGTCACTAGTGGGAACTAAAACAGCGAGTATAACATTTGTTGCTAACCGATGAACGCGCGTATTTCAAACTCGGTGAGAGCGTTTTCATACATTTCGCAAACGCGTTCCAATTAGTTAATGTTTCGAAAAAACTTATACTAGATCTACCGTCTGTTATCTCTTCACCCTTAAACCGCTTAGGTAATGGATTTAGATGAAATTTGGAATGGAGCCAGTTTGTATTGCGAGGAAGGAAATAGGATATATTTTTTATTCTGGAAATCATCCCTTTAGCGGATAGTGGGAACGAAAGTGTGTATAAGGTACAATGTAGGTAAACGACTTCCACGCGGACGAACTCGCGGGCAAAAGCTAGTTGGGTGAAAACCAAATTTGTTGTAAGTACATAGTTAAGGCCTTAATTATACCTACATTTTAATTATTGCTATTTCGTTACGAAGGTTAACCATACATTTTATATCTACGTAACGAAATAGTATCAATTAAAATGTAGGTATAATTAAGACCTATGTACAAAAAATGGTTTTTACCCATTTACCTATATATATGAGAAGCGACGAGCTCCCACAGATGCGTAGATAATCCTATTCCTATATACCTATATGTATTCCTATATATCTTATATCTTTAAACGAGAAATTCTTGTATATTTATTTATATATATATTTATTCATTTCGGGGATCTCGGAAACGGCTCTAACCATTTTGATGAATTTTGGTATGTGGAGGTTTTCGGGGACGAGCAATCGATCTCTAGCTAGGTATCATGCCCGGGAAAACGCCGAGCAAAGCTCGGTCGCCCAGATATTATATATAATACGTGCTCGTGAACGTCGAGTCTATAGGAGTCACCTATAAGAATTCAACCATTTCGAAGCCGACGACGGATATATCCGTCACGGCCTGCAGTACGATATCAACATACAGGCATTTCTATAGTGCTCAACTTTGCGTTTGACATTTCAATGTCTTGGCGTATGAGTAACGGTTTTTGTTTTTGACATGGCTTTAAAAAGGTTTATAAAAGATTTGGTAAACAAAATTTAAGTGCTCCAGGCCAAAATTAGCTGTCTTCTCTGAAATATATACAAAAATATACCTATGTGGAAAGAAAACTTGTTTAGAAACCTTCACTACTTATGATAGAATATAAACTCAGTGATTTATCAAGTCATGGGATTATTTAGAATCAAAATCAAAAGTGATCGAAATAATTAGACTCGCACTGTTTGTACAACGAACATTTTAACTTGTATGTAGCCAATACTTATTTAATTTTCATTATACTGACAAAAACAATTTCCTAAGAAATGCTAAAAATGTTTCACACTGAGTATGCGAGTTTAAAAGCCAAATAAAAACCCAGCATCTTTTTCAGGTACCATTGCTGCTCCAACATTCGCGACATTATCTCTTTAAATACCTTTTCCATTCAGAATACTCCAATCAAAAGAGGCTATTTTTACCTAAAATTCCGAGGCGGTAATTAGGTCTTCCTCGAAATTTCACAGCACGGTTGTATCAATTACCTATACAGTAGCTCTAGTATAAGTTTTTTCGAAACATTAACTAATTCGAACGCGTTTGCGTTTTGTCTCAAAATGTATGAAACCGCTCTCACCGAGTTTGAAATACGCGCGTTCATCGGTTAGCAACAAATGATATACTCGCTGTTTTAGTTTCCACTAGTGACCACCAGAGGCGTTGTTCACGTTTTCATACCACTTTCATACATTTTGAGACAAAACGCAAACGCGTTCGAATTAGTTAATGTTTCGAAAAAACTTATACTAGAGAGAGCTACAGACGTATTGTGTAAGGGCAATGTCCACATTGCCAGAGCGCGGTGTCGTTAACGTGAAACGGCCCGGCACCGAGCCTTTCCGCCGCCGCTTTGTGCCGCGCCGTTTCACGTTTACGACGCCGCGCCGTAGTAATGTGGACAGGCCCTAAAAAGAAGATTAACAATATATATGAACGCTATTCTAAAAATCTTTCCTTATTCATTTGTCGACCTTGTCTTGTAGGTACCTATTTGTTATACAACTAGATATGCCAAATCGTCACCGCTACCGCGGTTCCCGGAACAGTGAAAGTGAGAGAGGCAGAGATTCCAGATCCGTTAATTGACTGGCATTTATAAGAACACATTCAAAATAAATATTGAATCTTCCTAGAATTTTTCCCAGGAACATTCAGTATGAATAGCCTCCATTGTATCGTTGACTGGACTAGATATAAAAGTTGGCACGCCGACCATTCGCGCGCTCTTTGATCGCGATTGTTTAACGCAAAACAATTAACAGTGTATTAAATTTAACTGCTTTTTACTTTGTACCATAATATATTCATTTCGCGTGTGGCGGACGGGACCGGATGGCGGCGACGTGTTAGTCCGCGACACTTGCGCGGATCGCGGCCCAGCGGCGTAACTACCCTATAATTGCACTAATTACCTCTAGCTGATCAATTTGCCGATATTAATTCTTACTGCACCAGAATATCTTATCACATCAGGGGTATAGTCGCATTGCAGGGATTGTCCGATCGTGTCGTGATCGAAATCGGTAGTGGGGAAACGAATTACTTGATAATCAATGTAATTTATGTTTTTGCTGTGCTATTGGCATAACAGAGCGTAGTGCGTGTGAAGAAGTACTCGTAGCAATATAATTATTGTGTATTGATAGACGCATTGACCATTGTTATCCTTGAATAATGCCCGTCCTGGTATTAACTAGGCCTTCTTTAAGTTGCGTAGTTAAATAACAATGGATTAATGGATTGTTATGTCTTTATTAATTTTATTAGTAGCCACGACTAATCGTACTTCAAAGTGATTAGGTAAAATGTGCAGCTACCTATTTCTGTATTGGATTCGTTCATGCGTAGTTTATGTATACGTATAAATAAAAAAAAGATTCCGACGAATTGGAAACATTCTTCTTATTAAATATGATTTTTTATTAAGTATTAGGATGCAGAGAATTTAGAGTAATGACACGGTGTATAGACATCCAAGACCCACGAACACATATTCGTGCTCATCATACAAATAAATTCCCCGGCCGGGATTCGACCCCGGGACCTCCAGCTTCGTAAGCAGGGTCACTAACAACTAAGCTAGCGTTGATATATATGTAGCATTAATACCTATATACATATATACGAATATGTCATTTAGTAGTGCCCCTTCCTTTCAAATTGGAATATTATAGTGTACTTAAACACATGTGCTATACAATACACTATATATTTATGTTATACATATCTACTTTGTAGTTCACTCTTGTCATCAACACTGTTAGTCACCAAATCAATAACTTCATCCTGAAACATAAATTCCCTTCCAATCATCATTGTGGCATGCATTTCATACAATTTATTTTTTCCTTGTCGGCATTATGCTAGCACCATATTGAGCGCTTTTGTCTTATTGTGTATAGCGTGGGTGCTCTGATTCATTCACTGTTATTCATAACACTTCACCTTACCTCACCTAGAGTAAGGCAGACCTCCGTTAACGCGTTGATATTACGAATGCCGACATCAAGATATTTTAGGAGTGAGTGGCGAAGAGATGCGAAACAGGTTGTGAATAGCATAGCCTGTGATTCTTGTGAATGAGGACGGCTGGCGGCGGCGCGGCGGCTTGGGGGCGAACTAGCGGCGCAGCATCTCGCGGGCGGGCGGGTGTTTTGGGGGGTCGTTATTATTACGGCCTATGTATCCCTAAGATTTTGTAAAATTGTTTTTTTTTTGCCAGAACGGATCACTAAAAAAATTACATTTTCATGGGAAATTTGCTTCGTTAGTAAATATCATTTGGCATATGAAGTGTCGACATCATTGAGGAATTCCATATTTCATCATCACTTCACCAAAGTACCTATGTGATTTAGTTCAGGAAATATGTACTGAAATCACCATATTTCTCTCTCTCTATTTCTCGTGGAACCCATCATCAGACGTTTACCAAAAACCACCTTGCCTTTGAACATAATAGTAGATTATACACCAAGGGGATAAAACACTGTTTTATGTCACGGGTGCGATATTGAATCCCGAACGTAACGTAGGACTCCAAATTTTACTCCCGAGCGGAGCGAGGGAGTAATGACTTAATTCCTGAGCGAAGCGAGGGAATTAAGACTGAGTCCTGAGTGTAGTGAGGGATTTAAGCGCTCCCAAGGCAAAAACAGCTTTATCCCCGAGGAGTATACTCTACTTTTCTCACCTCTTGCGAGGCAATAAAAAAACCAAGGCTACTAAAAACAGAATTAAATCAGTCAATCGCAGCAAATTTTAGTATCTATTTTAATAGAATCTGTTTTACTCCATATAATTAAGCGTCTTGTAACTCACGCGGATCTTGTTTTTGGTATTTAATACGTAGTTCATCGACGACTGCTTGCATTCATTTGTGTGGTGAGCACATTTCGTTCCTGACTCTTAGATGTTTTCTATGTATTTTAAGTATATATTTATCTTTATAGGTACATATGTATATCGTCGACTAGTACCCATAGTACAAGCTTTGATTAGTTTGGGACTAGGTAGATTTGTGTAAGACTGTCCAAAAATATGTAAGTAGGTATGTATTTATTTACATTGCTGCAACTACTGCGAAGGGAGGAAGGCCAGCCCTAGCTACGTCCGAGGCACGGATATTACATAGTGATTTCATTTAAAAATCTAATAAAATATGAGAAAAATGAATAAGAAAACTCCAAAATGTAATTCTACAAATATTTAGTACTAAAACCACGCGCTTGACGCGCTACACAGGCGGCGGCCGACGACGCAGTCTTTTGTTTCGAACACGACGTTCCAAACAAAACACGGAGCTGGTGTGCCGCCTCCTCGCCGCTTAGTGGACTTCACGACATTAGACTTTAATGACAGAACTATAAGAACTATGAAAAGTGAAATCACATTATTACCCGGCGGGTTATAATGAGATTCAGTACGATATTACTACCCGGCCTAAGCCAAGGGTTATAATGATTTGCTTTCGGTAAGGTTTGCATGATATATAATTGGGCATTGACGAGCAGGTGGTGTGAAAAGATCATTATTGTCTAAAACAAATTATCACTGAATAGAAACTACACCTAGGTACATAAAAAACATGAAGATGAACATAGAACCTCCTTCCATGCTCCTTCCTCTTGCACCAGACACAAGTAATTTGTGGCAGAAGAGATAAATAAATAAAAATATAAATAAAACAAAAATAATTCATGACTGAAACACAAATATATCGTAACTACTCGTTCTAGTGATATTTACAACATCGCATATTAATTTGTTAACAGCGAATAAATTCCAAAAATGGAAACTGGCGCCCTGCCCAAACTGCCTTAGAGTAAGCCTCCATATATCATAGCTTTATGGTGCATGAAATATGGTACTCGTATTTGCATAAAAAAGTGACCAAAGAGTAATATTCTCAGCGTACTCTGCCAACGCGAGAACTGTTTCGAACCATTTCACATGTTAAACTGCTATAAACGACAAACTACTGCTGTGTCAATCGACTAGTACTTTGAAATGTACCTAATCTTTTTCATATTTGAATTAACATAATTAAAAATTGGGTACAACGCTTATTATTTCGCTGCTCTATTTGTTTTGGCGAATTTCATTTCGTGGAATGAGACGTTTCGTAGAAATCTTTGTTGTCTTGCGGAACCAGTTAACTTCGTGGGATTACTTGTAAAAAACAGAATGAACCCAACCTAAGAATAATCTTTTCAGAAATCATGATTTTTTTCCGCTGTGTAAATAAATACTACAATCGAAACGTTTGTTTCAATTAATGGAAATACATCATTGATTGCTACGTTAATGTCCCTACTGAACTGAACCAAACAAAGTCTGAATACGGAATATCTGTTGTCACCGAGAATAATAAAAATCTCATAACAAAAACCACTTAACTACTAACGTAATGGATAGCAATTTAATTAATTGAAATGTGTCAACCAACCGCGCACTTCATCATCACTCCAACAAAAGGGCTGATTGGCCCATACAGCTTATTAACCTTAGGATCTATGTCACTCCGGCTACAAAGGAACGAAGCCTTGATAAGTTTCAATTGACCGAGATCATTTTACTTGTCTCGTCAAACGTCATTAGGTCATTGTGCGACAGTACTGCAAGCCTAATTCAAGTCTAATATTGAAGATGGTTTTAATGTGGTCGGGTTTTATCCATTAAAACGTTTACGCTTGGTCAAGTTCGGAGTGCATCAAGCAGAACCGTGCGTTGTACTTACATCAATTCTAATATCGTCTGCTGCCTCAGACTGGCGTCCAGACGACCGATAAATTTCAGTAGAATTGTATCGTCTGTCTATGCATTATAACTTGTAGCCAATTTGTAAATGCCTTCCACAAAGTCCTTGCAAAGTATATTCATTGCTTCAATGATGACGCTGTTTCATAAATTCAACTGAAAAAAGCTTTGTTTTATTCAGCATCGCCATTAAAATCTGGCAACGCTAGTGCGCATCGTGACACTGCTCTTTTTGTTTTACCCGGACGCAAAAAGCTTTAGAACGCTTGCAGGGGCACTTAACAGACTAGTTTGATGAATTATTTGCAATAAATAGCATAGTATCTATAATGGAAAACTGATAAAATGCGGGGTGAGCGTGGGTGTCTGGGAAGGTCGTCTGAGCAAAAATACTTTATTTCCCTTCTGAGGGCAGCGTTATGTACATGATTTATAGATTCATCAACCGATTACGTAGGCGGTTGATTGTTCAATGGACCGCGAATGAGGAATACACAAATAGGTTGTAAGCGAGGTCTACCTACATCCCACATATGTAATAATGCCATTTAAATGAGGAACAGTTTAGTAACTAGTATTAGGAAGATAATTGTAGTGACTCAACGTGGGATAATTTGTAAATTTTTGTTTTTGACAGAATTGACAACATTGTCTAAGGTATTAATGGACATTTTACGAAAGTTTACTTTTTCAAAGTACATTTTCTTATGTTTGGCTGTTACTCGTTAACTAACTAGTAGTGTCTATTACTTAGCTGTGATAATTGTCCTTTTAAATTCATTAGGTATAGTTATGTACAACTACCATGATTTTTTTCACATGCCTAGTAGCCACCGTTTAGCTGGCAGAGGGGTGGGGGGGACACTTGACCATTACAAAAACGATCACTTTATATTCTTGAATCAAAAAATGGTTTTTGAAACCTTACATTATTTTTGAAAGAGCTATTTAACGATACCCTACATGATGGGTTTTGAAACAATAATTTATTTATTACTAAATAGGGTAAAATTTATTTAATTTATTTATTTATTACAAAAATTAGCATGTAGGCTCCCCTACATGCTAATTTTTGCTACGCTTAATTATTATTATTTTTTCAAATATTTTTTCTACCGTTTTGTCGGCGTCATTTGTATTTGTATACCTACTCATGCCAAATTACATCTTTCTAGTACTAACGGTTACTGAGCTAAGCCGGGGACAGACGGACGGATGGACATGGCGAAATTATAAGGGTTCCTTGTTTACTACGGAACCCTAAAAAGTTCAACATGGCTCGTAAATTGATTATATAGTAGTAAAGTGGCTAAGAATTTAGACATGAAATAAGAAAATCAGTCAGTTACAATGAGCAATAATCCGATCAAATATGTGGATAAAGGGCACAGCGTCACACGAATGACGTGCCAAATACGCAGTCAGCTTATTTCTAAACACGCATACACAATTTGCCCGAGCAAATGAAGTAATAGTAAACAAAAGGCTGAAACAACGTTGTAATTATTAACTGTCTTTATAAAAGCTTGTGACGACAATATAAAGCAAATTGACGCACGATCGCACTGGTAAATACGGCCGTGCAATCCCACCCACGCCCTCTTCACTGTAACAAGTCGCTAATCGCATACAACGTCACGCGGGTTTTATTTTTAGATAGGTAAACTCCATCGATAAGGCGAATATAATTCACTGGTTAGTGGTTAACCCTAGATTACCTCTATCTTATTGAAGTTAAGTACCTACCTAATATCCACGACTAGCTCAAGTATGGGAATTTATTTTATACCACAGAATAAGTAATAGTATCGGGCGCCTCTTTTGCTAACCGCTCGACTCGTAATACCTAGTATAAAAACCTATCATACTATACTATGTAGTTGTAGTACCTAAGTAGTTATTACTCTGGCCCAGTGAATGATTCACTTACAATATGCTGAATATAACATTAACGAGCACATGTTATATTGATGATACTAAAGGTCAGAGTTGAGAGCATATCTCGTGACTTTTTTCTCAGCTCTCAATGACTTGATAAAATGACAATTCAACGTCCGTCTTATCGCTCATTTCCTTTAGATCCGTTTCACTTGTTTTAACAGGTCACCAAACTCACATTATCTTTGTTACATATTTAATGAAGGAAAGAATTATTTCATAATTATTTAATCACTTGCAATATAGGTAGACCTAATTCATCAATCTAGAATCAGAACAAGTAGGTAGGTATGTTCTTTGCATGAACATCCGGCGAATTGCCGAAGACTACTTATCTATCCTACCTACCAACATACTCGTACATAATTATGTCTTATCAGGACCTTTGCCACCACTTCGAAACTTCAAAACAACTGAACTAAAATAGGGCTAATGTTAATATGTTATTTATTGTTCTCAGAATAATTTAATGTCAATTCGAATAATTGGATGTGTAGATTTGTACGTGTAATATTTTTTTTCCTGGGCCAACTTACCGCAACTTTATAAGCTACTAGTAGGAAGTAAATCCTATTTAATATTCTTAATATTTAACTAATACCTACCTAATACTCACCGTAAATAGATATCACAAATGAACAGGATGATGGATAATTTAGTTACAATGTCCATCGCGTTTAATTACGGAATACCTATTTTATTGTCAATTGTCCGATGTCCATTAATTTCATATTAATATAACATCTTATTTATTAAAATTTCTTATGGATGAACTGCTCCTGCGGAACCCTGAGGACTCGCGCTCTGCAATGCGCTGTCCCACGATGCTATGCAGTTTTCAAGTAACTTCGAGGAACCATTCATAATTTAGTCACAATCTTGGAACGCATGATATTTGATAATTGTTCTACATGATCAATTATTAATGATAATTGCTTTGCAATCGATGATACCCGTTCTCAGAGTTATTTTTTACCGCATTATATTCAATTAATCCAATATAATACTGACGCTATGATGTACGCGCTCGATATAAAAAAGTAAATGTCTCTTCAGTTTTTACCGATGCTTAACTTAGCACATACCCAGTTATTAAGTTATGAATGAACATGAAGATATAAAAATAAAGTTTATCCATAAGGTTAGTCGGCAGACAGCCGCGTAAAAACGGCAGCGCTTATGGCTTATGAAAGTGGATGGAGCATCTTAAGTGAAAATATTGATCGATTTACTGTCACACGGTGCAATGCCCCGCTCCAGCCGCCGCTCGTCGCATCGATAAATTATTGTATCGTGCAGATCATGCTCATATTGTAATCTGCTCAATTTGTTCATAAAAAAGTGTTTCATAAAACCTAAGGTTTTTACGATTCCAAACTTGACGCTATCTTGTACTGAAATGGTAAATATTAATAGAGTGTAATGGTACACATGAATACGTATGGGTAATATTAATGCCCTTAATAAAAACAAGCATCTATTTCGCACGAATAGCTAGTATAATGTCAGAACACTGGCGCCAGCTAAATTTATTCTGTAGTTGGTCCTAAAGAAAAAATGTGTTCGGAGTCGGGCTGTAAATATCACCCACATTCCATAATATTATTATAATTTTTGTAACAAGTCCGTCGGCAATCAAAGATTTACGATGCACAAGGTAGCTTTTTCTTTGTCGCGCAGCACCCGTTACGTCCACAAAGTGAGCGAGATAAGTGTTATTGATTCTGTGTAACAAAAGTTCCTTCGGCCTTTGTAAGTTGGCGCTAAGTGGCAACCCACAGCGCACTGCAAGGGATGGCATGGCACATTCCCCAGATAAGATAAGCGTCCCTGTGCCTGCATCGCATTGCGATCCGCACACTCATCTAATACCGCCCAGCGTTCACCTCCCAGCATCCTGTCAACTCTCTAACGACTAATTATAAACCTGACACAGTTGTCGCCTTTGTTCAATTAGGTATATGATTCTTATCGCAGACTAAGACTTTGTCTTTGTGTCGGTCTAGCACAGAGAGCATTCTAAACGGTCATTATCGTCTAGAGCAGCGATGGAGTACGTACTAATAGGTACTTATCTGGCGAGAGCCGAGTGACTTTCCTGAAGCCCCAGGGTCACATGCAAGTCTAATAAAGATAGTCAAGTTATGCAGCTGGTTGAACTCGTTAAACAACACAACCAAAGCTCTTGTGCTGCCAGTTTTATGACTCCATAATAATGAATGAGTTTATTCAATTATCGATACTAAGAACTCGATGTCGCAGAGATGTGATGTCGGCTGATTGATTTACGTCATATCAACAGTGTTCAAGCGCCTACAGAAATAAGAGAGGCAATATCACCAACGCCGCGCCTATCCATCATACGTGCTCCAAGGAGCCTTTTTAAAAATCATAATTGCATGTCATGCGAGCTCACTTCACTGCTCGTTACTGTAAACGATTACACGTATATTTTTTGGAAATTCTAGTCTTTCCGTTATTCATCCCGCCGATACCTAAACATGGTCCTAGATCGAAACCGGATGTGGATTAAATCGAGGAATTATAAAAAATAATCAGAGGAAGAATTAAATATTTATTAAAATACCGGAGTTGAGGGCAAGTGAAGAAGAACAAAGGATTTACCTGGGCAAGCTCAAGAATCTCAAGAAAAGTACAAATTAATAAATATTTATGGATTTCTCGATAGTGAACCCACCACTCTTTTAATAAATTTGTAAGTAAGTAATTGGTAACTTGAGGAAGAAACAAGGTTAGTACAGAATTCCATTGTGTAATTTACAGTTAGGTTAACGTCGATTGAACAAAGAATCCATTTCAAATGTTATTATAGATTGCAAATAAACTTAAAAATTTAATTATATTATGTATAACTTAGTCCTATATTAAAAAATAATTAGATTTATTTGTTCACCACATAAATTGCAACGCTTTACGACGTACCGTTATAAACCAAAGGGTTAACTTGAGCAGGAGGTCAAATTTGTAAGTGTATTTTGCAATAAAAGAAGGATTTACTCATTTTAGATTTAATGTATTGTGAGCATTGTACAAATATTATGTTTAATGAGATTTTTACACCATTTTATTGTTACGTTTTATGAAATCGAATTTATTACATTTTAATTCTTTTATTTTAATCTATATTGTTGGTAATGGTCGTTAAATCTGTACCTTATGAATGATTATTGAGAATTCCATTGCAATATAATCAATTTAAATCAAATATCTAGTAAGTAGAATAGTCTCATTGTGATTTGTCTAGTCAAATTGAATGTTACTTTATACTTGCAATTATTTAATGTGCAATTTTAATTCTATTTATTAATCGTTATATTGGATTAATTTATTGAAATTTACAATTTATAACACATTCTCATAGGTTAACGCCAACCACAAGTATTCATAAGTAACTTATTACTGCAGATAACTATAGCTCATAAATTTGTACCTATTCAACTTAATAGAAAGTTGTATACATTAAAGATATCCTTTATCTTAAGGTTAATTTGTAATTATTTACATTCAAGGTCGATTCATTAGTGGCACAGCTTCCCAAATGGCAGATGACAAGGAGCTTATTAGGAAAAGGGCGAGTTACAAGGGCCAGCTAACCAGTTTCAATTCATTTGTGAGTACATTAGATCCAGCTTCGGTAACTGAAGCTCAGGCCAATCAATTGCAATTACGAATTGGTAAGTTAGAGTCGTTGTATCAACAATATGATGAGGTACAGTTAAGGTTGGAATGTTCTACCGAGGACGTTGATTCTAAGATAGCAGAGCGTAGCGAATTCGAGACATTATACTACTCATCGCTTTCTAATGCTCAGCTATTGCTAAATAGCATAAATAAAAAGCGTGAGGACTTTGCATCCTGCAGTGACCGCCAGTCACATAGTAGCCAGCATCGGAAGCTTGTCAAACTCCCAACCATTAATTTACCTAAGTACAGTGGCTCATATGATAATTGGTTAGAATTTCACGACACTTTTACCAGTTTGATACATTCCAACGATGAAATTGATAATATTAATAAGTTTCATTACCTTAGGGCGTCGTTGGAGGGTTCAGCAGCAGTGGTCATTAAGTCACTTGAATTCTCAGCTAGCAATTATGACGAAGCGTGGACCCTCTTGTGTGAGAGATTTAATAACAAACGATTACTTCTACAGAATCACGTATCTGCGTTGTTTAACATCGAACCGGTCACACGAGAGTCTTCTGCCCAACTCAAGCGTGTTATCGACCAAGTAAATAAAAACCTAAGATCATTAAAATCACTAAAGGAACCCGTTGAACACTGGGGCACCCTTCTTATACACATAATTTCTCACAAATTAGACAGTAAGACTTTCCGCGAATGGGAAACTCATAAGGGCACATTTGATAAAAACACTGCACCATCATTCGACTCATTTCTCAGTTTTATGCGTAATCGAGCTGACTTAATTGAAACTCTCGAGTTGTCGAGCGCACCAGCCGCCGGTCATGTTAGTCAGACGACTCATAAACCCACGCATCTAAAACACCGAACGATGATAGTTGCACACGAAAATAAACAATCTAAACCGTGTCCGAAGTGCAATGGAGACCATAATCTAAGTAATTGTTCGCTTTTTCTCGCATTAAGCAATGTTGAACGGCTCCAATCACTTCCTGAGTATAAAGTATGCTACAATTGCTTCCGTACTGGACATTACGCAAACCGTTGTAAAAAGCCGGGGTGCAAAACATGCAAGCGTAAGCACAACTCATTAATTCATATCTCGGAGCCACACCGCAAAGCTGAGCATCACGAGTGCACGTCCGCACGCAGCGCCGACCGCGCGACGACTGGAGGTGGGGTGGCGCCTGCGCCACCGCCGCCGGGAGCTCATCCTGTGACGTTATCGGCTAGGGCCGGCGCTCCGGCCGCCTCGCTTCAACAGGAAGTATTGCTTTCCACAGCCTTAATAAAATTGTACGATGCTAATAACTGTGAGCACATCGCACGTGCAATACTTGATAGTGGGAGTACGTCGTGTATTATGACGGAAAGGATGTGCAAACTCTTAAAATTAAGCACTGACTGTGTTGATAAATCTATTATAGGTATTAATAATATCGCGTCGCACGTAGGCAAACTCTGTAGGGTATCAATGAAATCATTGAATGAAAATTACGCCGCTACATTAAACTGTTTCGTTTTGCCATCTATCACGGACGACGTACCGAGCCAGCAATTAGATTTATCAAGTTTGTGCATACCAGATGACCTGTGTCTCGCTGATCCTCATTTTCAAACGCCTGCAGCTGTCGATATTATAATAGGCGCTGATCTGTTCTGGGACTTATTAGGGTCACAAAAAATTAGGCTCGGAGAAGGACAACCGATCTTATATGAAACCAGGCTTGGTTGGTTGGTTTCTGGTCCAATTAACAGTTGTTATGAATCGGTCCTGTCTCGTAACCTCAAATGTAATTTCACGACCGTTTTAAATCCTAAATGCAACGAGTCGCTTAACAATGACGTTCAGAGCTTTCTTCCGCGATTCTGGCAACTCGAAGAGGTTCAGACTCAGTCATCTGATTATTCAATGGAGGAGAAGCTCTGTGAGGAGCACTTCATAAACAATACGTCGCGACTTCCAAATGGTCGCTTTTGTGTGCGACTGCCTCTAAAGGAGGACCCCAATGTATTAGGGGACTCCATCACTCGAGCAAAACATTGTTTTTTGTCACTAGAGCGCAGGATTGCACGTCAACCTGAATATAAAAAATTATACAAGGATTTCATGGCAGAATACCAATCATTGGGTCATATGACTGAGTGCGAACGTCTTGATCCCAACAGTACGTACATCCCACATCATGGAATAATGCGCGACAGCACAACAACGAAATTAAGGGTCGTGTTCAACGCTAGTAGCCTCACAAGCTCAGGGCGCTCGTTAAATGAACTTCAAATGGTGGGACCCACGGTGCAGGATGACCTTCTGTCAATACTGCTTCGATTTAGGCAGCACAAATACGTCATCTCGGCTGACGTGGAAAAAATGTACAGACAAATAGCTGTTCATCCTGACGACCGATATTTGCAACAGATCATCTGGCGAGATGACCCATCCGACCGCCTTAGGGCATTTACCCTCAACGTCGTTACGTACGGAACAGCCAGCGCTCCGTATCTTGCCACACGATGTCTCAAACAAATAGGGCTTGAGTGTACTGACGACGCCATCCGTGAAATTATCATTCACGACTTCTACGTCGATGACTTATTGACTGGTGGAGATGACTTTAATGAGGTTTCATTCATGCGAGAACAGGTGACATCAGCCCTTTCCTCTGCATGTATGAATCTCCGTAAATGGAAGTCAAATGACCCTCGGTTATTACCAGATTCGCGGCACGACTCGTTGAATTTAAACATGGGAACTACGGAACCGTGTAAAACCTTGGGCCTTGGTTGGCAGCCTAGCTCAGATGAGCTATGGTTTAAAGTAGGTAAGTTATCGCCAGGTACTACCAAACGTGATGTTCTCTCAGCAATCGCGCAAATTTTTGATCCGTTAGGCTTATTGTCACCTTGTGTGGTTCTAATGAAAATGCTGCTGCAACGGTTGTGGTTATGCAAAATGGCGTGGGATGAACAGCTATCGCCTGACATAATTTCTCGATGGGCGAACATTCTGCATGGGCTACCCGCTCTCAATACATTACGCGTGCCGCGACACGTTATGTGCGATTCACATCAAGAGGTCACCTGTCATATTTTCTGCGACGCCTCTGAGCGAGCTTATGGCGCGTGCGTGTATCTGCGAAGTACAAATCCGAACAGTGACGTTAAGGTTCGTTTACTGTTCGCTAAAAGTCGAGTAGCACCAATAAAACCTACTACAATACCAAGGCTCGAGCTCTGTGGCGCACTAGTTGCTGCTCGTCTTTATGAGAAGGTCATAAGTTCATTACGGATTAAAATTAAAAGTACCACCTTTTGGACGGACTCAACCATCGTTTTGGGATGGCTAAAAATGTTACCCAACAAACTACAACCGTTTGTCCGTAATCGAACAGCTGAGATCCAGGAAAAAACTGCAAACTGTACATGGAGACACGTCCCTACAGATCAGAATCCAGCAGATCATATCTCACGCGGAGTAACGGCAGATATTCTGCCTACTCTTGATATATGGTGGTTAGGGCCAACATTTCTTCAGCTTGATAAATCTAACTGGCCCTCAAACCCAACATTGTCACATTCCTTGCCTGAGACTAAACCTGAGATCGCACTGCATGCTGCCTCTCAGGATAAAAATGATGAAATATTTATTAACTTTAACCGCTTCTCTAATTTTTTGCGTTTAAAGCGTGCGGTTGCTTACGTCCTACGTTTTATAAAAGCATGCAAGAAGCAGCCATTGCCTAGCTACATAACTGACACAGAGTTACAGGATGCGACAACCGTCCTTGTTAGGTTGTCTCAACAGGATTCATTCCCAGAGTACCAGTTATTGCTCGCTGGCAAATCACTGCCTAAAAATAATCATTTACTCAAACTTAACGTATTTTTGGACGACAAAAAGTTGATACGTGTCGGAGGTCGCCTCGTAAACTCTGAGTTTCCCTATGAGAAGAAACACCCGGCTCTAATACATTCCACACACAGGTTCACACAGTTACTTTTTCATCACGAACACAAAAAACTGATGCATGCTGCGCCAAAATTATTACTTACAGCTATTAGGGACAACTATTGGCCCATTGGAGGCAACAACTTAGCCAAACACTGCTTCCAGCAATGCGTGCTTTGCACCCGCCTTAGGGGTCAAATAGTGAAGCCTATTATGGGCAATTTGCCTAAGCACCGTCTATCACCAAGCTTCGTATTTGATAATGTAGGTGTCGACTATGCAGGCCCTGTCAATGCAGTTAGTCGTCAGGGGCGGGGTAGCAGACTGGTAAAAGTTTACATTGCGATCTTCATATGCTTCACAACGAAAGCCATCCATTTGGAATTGGTGGGAGATCTGACAAGCAACTGTTTCTTATCAGCACTCAGACGTTTTGTGTCTCGTAGGGGAAAACCCAGCAACATATACTCCGATAACGGTACCTCATTCGTTGGTGCGTGCAACGATCTATCAAAATTTCTTAAGACTAATTGCAGTTCATTGGCTGAGAGCGCAGCTAACGAGGAAATAAATTTCCATTTTATCCCCGCCTACTCCCCTCACTTCGGAGGTCTTTGGGAAGCTGGGGTCAAATCATGTAAATACCATTTACAAAGAGTGCTGGGACATTGTCATTTAAATTACGAGGAATTTATAACTGTACTGGCGCAAATTGAAGCCATCCTCAACTCTCGGCCTCTCACACCACTTTCTACGTCTCCAGAAGATTATATGCCCTTGACTCCTGGTCATTTTCTCATTGGACGTCCTCTGAAGTCGCTGCCAGGACCATCAGACTTGACGGAGAAGTCTTATACACACCTGACGCGCTATCAACGCATCGAGCAACTCCGCCAACACTTTTGGAACAGATGGAGCAAAGAATATGTGTCTGAGCTCCAGGTCAGAACAAAATGGCGCAAATCGGAAGGCAGTTTAAAAATGAATTCCCTAGTCCTGCTCAAAGAAGATCAACTGCCCCCAATGAAATGGAGACTCGGTCGAATCGTCGCCATCCATCCCGGGTCAGACGGCATCTCCAGGGTTGCAGATGTAAAGACCACAGCTGGCACTGTTCGACGGTCATTCAGCAGAATATGTCCACTACCGGAAATATCTAATGTCGGTTGAAGCCAACGCCTTCAACGCCCGGGGGCATGTTCAAGCGCCTACAGAAATAAGAGAGGCAATATCACCAACGCCGCGCCTATCCATCATACGTGCTCCAAGGAGCCTTTTTAAAAATCATAATTGCATGTCATGCGAGCTCACTTCACTGCTCGTTACTGTAAACGATTACACGTATATTTTTTGGAAATTCTAGTCTTTCCGTTATTCATCCCGCCGATACCTAAACAAACAGTGACAAAATGGCTATTTATAAAATAAAATCTAGATATGTACCTACGTTTCGTTTACGATTACAAATGATTGAGATAGAAATAAAGAAATATTGCTATATTTTCTAATTATTTTCTTCAAACGAAGTCAGTGCCCAATACCCAGAGCAACATTCATACAATTACGAATTTCTAAGTTCGATTCTAATATAACTTGCCCTCTTGACTCATAAGAACTAAACGTAATTTACTCGTAATCAGTGTTCAGGCTTATAATGGTCGACCTATAGCGAAGCGAAGCTTTGTGAATCGCCCTCCAGATGTGCGGAGAGGAGCACTAGTGAGTCTGAAATTAACTAATTGACTAGGTTTCGTCGCCAGCCAATTGTCCCTGTCGCTGTCGCACTCATTCTTATTTATCGTCGGCGACACACGGTCCGTTATTTCACCCCATCAACTCCCTAATACAACGCGATGATGGCGCGAATTCGCGACTTTTACTAGTAAATGTTCTAAGTTAAAGTCGCGCGATCGCGCGATCGTGGCGTTGTAGCGCGCCAATTAGGACGATCCCTAATAGGTTATGACAAATCCTTTAACATGCCTTTATGTGAATGGGTAGCAGTGGCGGAGCGTCCATACAACTCGATTCCCACCGGCTTGCCTAATTTTCAGCCAGTGCAGTTCTTTTACTACGGCTCATGAAAAATAAGAAAGGCAAATTATTTCCGGCTTCCCTAAAAATATTTTTGACGCGCCGCCACTGATGGGTAGGGTGCCTACTTATAAATTGGGAATCTTAAAAATAGATGAATAAGTATTTACTATAATTATAACGTAAATTTCACTACCACAAATTTTTTTCGGTACTTCAATTTATATGTAGGTATGTTAGAAAGAGTAAGCAGTTACTCGTAATTACGGTATATTTCAGTATAATCTCAAATAAATCCTGTCTCAAATTAGCTAGATACATTTTGGAAAGATTTTGTAGTTTGTAAGTGTAATTTTATTATCGAAATGTTTAAGTATTTTTAAAAACCGGCCAAGTGCGAGTCGCACTCGCGCACGAAGGGTTCCGTACCATTATTTATAAAAACAGCAAAAAAAAATCTGTCATGTCTGTTGTGGGAGCCCCCTCAAATATTTATTTTATTCAGATTTTTAGTATTTTTTTTATTATAGCGGCAACAGAAATACATCATCTGTGAAAATTTCAACTGTCTAACTATTACGGTTCATGAGATACAGCCTGGTGACAGACGGACAGACGGAAGGACAGCGGAGTCTTAGTAATAGGGTCCCGTTTTACCCTTTGGGTACGGAACCCTAAAACGGGACAGGCATGTGGGCGGCACAGATGAAACTCTTTAGAATCATGGGATACCTAAGTCCCCAACCGTGAACCCACAGAACTTAAGATTTCATACAATTTTAAAGTACGTGTGTACACCGAGGGTAGAGCCGTCGCGGAATGATCGTGTGAAACTGGCCTGAAACCCAAACCTAATAGCGTTAATAGAAACTACTAAATACTTACCGCAATTTGTAAATACTTCAGCTCATTGACAAAAGTTTAAAGTGTCGTGTAACCATTAAGGCTAATTTCCTATAACCCCTCTCTATCTTGGCCTTATCCTTGTTAAATCCAAAAGAAATCTGAAATCTACAGGCACCTAATCCCAAGTAGATATATGTGTAATTAATATCTGTGTAGGCACCAATTTTCGCAATAACTACATTTTGTAGACGACTAATTTTACAGTTAAAGTTTAACTGTAATTAACTGAATAATCATTTCAAATTATTAAAGCAAATTTTCCTAGCTTATGTATTTATAAATGCATTACTCAGTTTAATGTGGTTTAATTGAGTTTATGAATGAATTAGTTTATTAGTGTAGTGAACGAGTGCATTCGTCACGTTGGGTATTAATAGTCGTAATGGAAACTCATTGAAGCCGATATCGCGTTCCCAGAACGCCCGCCGCTGACGTACACTTTCTGGAGCCCCATTGAGTTAAACCCTAGGGCTGGGCTTACTAAGGTTTGTTGTTGTTGTTTGACAAGACGGTAATTATGCAAATATATTGACGAGCAAAAATAACGGGTACATTTTCTATGGAACTTCCATACAAAGTGTACTAGTTATTTTTGCTCGTCAGTACCTATATATCAATTACAGTAACTATACTCCGTTTTTCTTATCTATGAAGTAGTATGTATAACATAGTAGTACCTACGTACTACTATGTTATACAAATTCTATGCAAGAAGCAAATGGACGCGCCATACATTTTACTATGAGCAGTAATTTATAGTTAAAAAAATAGTATAGGTACCGATTTACGAATTATATTTATTTAAACGTACACGATTTTCACACATGATTATAAGGAAACCGGGACTTAATCGCCAATTAAATTAATATATTCATAAATCAGATTTTTTCATTAACTAAAATCTTCCTAATTTTTCCTATTAAAACCAACTTAATTTTGCGGTTGGTTCGGAACGCTTGCAGAGTCCACATAATGTAAGGTGGACAACTACCGGCACGACGCGCCCTTGGCCGGTTTTTTTATACATCAAATTTTGCATAAAAAACTTACAATAGGATTTTTATACTGTTTTTCCCGTTTTCAGTACCCACACCTTAGATTATCAAATATCGCGTTTTTAGCGCAGACAACGTAGGCCGAATTATTCCTGAGAACAAATATAGAATGCCTCTTGTTATTATAGATAGTTTTTATAAGTACTGACGGCGGCTAACAAGCATACCTACAGGCAGCATGATGGTAAGTTGAGACCACAGAAATATATCAAGATAGAAGGAAAGAGTGTACGTACCTCGCGTGGCGAAATTACGTACCGGGGACACAACTGCTCGCCGCAAACTTCAGTGTGCTCCCGATCGCGTTATGCGTGCGACGCCAGGTTTTAAAAACAAAATGGTTCGTTGCGCAATAATTAATTGTTCAAACACTTCCAAGAAAGTTGGAGCTGTTAATCGAGGTATTTCCTTTCATTGGTAAGTACAATTTGTTCTTAAATATCTGTTAATAATTAAAAAACGAAATATTTTATTATTTTCATCATAACGGTAGCGGGCGATTGTGTGTCAACGCTAGCTTTCCATTGCGGCTTTAATTTGACGAGCCAGACTTGGCGTGCGTTCAAAACCAGCAATGTAAAAATAAGCTATTCAAACTGTCGAGTCACGTTCAAGGTCGATAGTCATTTTTTCTGTCAAAACTAAAGAATAGTGCTGTGCACTGCGATTTTCTTACTCGATTATTAAAATTGAATTTGAAAACAGACGAAATAATAATTACGTTCTTATATTATTATGCAGCTATATAATGTACGTAGTGCAAAACAAATATTATTAATCGCTTTCCTCTTAGCTTTTAATATTTTTTCGCTGGACTTCTTTGATTTTTCCATGGTCTGTAACAAAGAATATATAAAAAACCGGCCAAGTGCGGGTCAGACTCGCGCACGAAGGGTTCCGTACCATTATCTATAAAAACGGCAATAAAAATTATATCTTTTGTATGGGAGCCCCCTTAAATATTTATTTTATTCTTATGCATATTAAATTAATATGCATTTGTTGTTATAGCGGCATCAGAAAAACATCATCTGTGAAAATTTCAACTGTCTATCACTTTTCATGAGATACAGTCTGGTGACAAACGGACGGACAGCGGAGTCTTAGTAATATGGTCCCGTTTTACCCTTAGGGTATGGAACCCTGAAAATGGTACACGTTTATAGGTACTTAGTTAATAACTGGAGCGGCTAATATGTACAAATTACTAAAATGTAACGCAATTTATTGGTTATTAGGTAGGTACCTACCTACATTTATATTTTTCGATTTAAATTCTGAGCTTACACATTTCCTCTGTCAAAACATTTCTTCTGTCGAAAAAAAAATCATTTCCTCTGTCGGTTCTTATCGATATTTTAAATCGATGCATAGAATCGGTGCCGAGTTCTAATACTTCTAATCGATCCTTTTGAATCGTTTTCGCGCGGCTTATGTTTCTCATCACTAAATTACGCTCGTGACGTCAAAGTACCTACGCAAAATGTTACACGCTCGGTCTCCCTACAAATTGCCGAACTCTTTCCTTCTATCTTGATATATTTCTGTGGTTGAGACCGTAGCCAATGAACCCTGGGTTTCTAAAGGAATCGACAATTAACGCGTACATCCGACCCTATATTCATAATCAAATGTTTACTCATACTCATACTCATTTTATTGGTATTAACTATATATATATTTTTAGGTACATGTCAAATACTGCAAGTTACTGTGTTGTGTGTTTATAAATACTGCAAGTACTTTGGCCCCAAGGGACTCTTTTCCTTGTTGATTTAGAGTAGGTATCTAAGTGACAAACGCCGCAATTTTCCCGAACGCACGACGCTTCTTGCAACCCTGCTTGGAAGTGCTTTGGAACTTGGATAATATAGTTGGTAGGTTACTAAGACTTAGGTAGGTTACTATGGGTATAAACAAAACACATCAAGCGATATCAAGCGAATATTTTTAAACCACCCGGGCGTCGTAACGGCTCTCAACGCAGAGCTTTCCCGTGATTCACCTTTTTCATAGATACGATACAGTTTAAATTTAACCTACACTCAATTATAGGATTAAAGACTGGTGTGAATCACGCGTAGGCCGACAGGCGCCGGCGATTCGTCACCGCACTTGTCATGCGCAATAAAAATAAACTTTAGATACAAATCTTTTATTATTGGACTCCCGAATAAACAAAAGGCGAACCACAAAATACTGAGTAGGTATGCGTACACCACAGTAGAAGTATTGAAAACAGTACCTAACTACTATATCGTTGCAGTAACGTCACGTAGGCGGTAAGTAAACGTATGAATCGAGCTTCCAGGCAAGACGCGCTATTTTTGTTTCCACAGGGGGGGTTGTTGGTTTCCAAGCCATTTCGACAATAGATAAACATCCTTTATGTCAGACATCCAATTCCCCTAAAATTACAATTCGAACAACCCATGAGACCTAATAGCCCAAAATTAGGACTTTGATAAAGTTAAGACTGAATTAGACTTGTTCTTTAGGTACCTTTAAGCCTAATGTTCTGTAGGTACTGTGTTTTTCCGAGGTGTGCATTAAAGAATATTTTGTAGGTATTGTATTGTATTCTTCTTTTAAACCGTCTGTCCTGTGATGCAACTGCCACCATAAGTACCTATGCATTGGTCCATTGCGCGTTATAGGTGAAAAATTGCTGTGAAATACCTATTTGGACTTATAAATTAGGTATACAGAATTACAAAACTTATAAAAGTACCTTCAATAAATACCTGCGTAAGTGGCATGGCAGCACCGTATGTATCAACTACCAATGTAAAATTTAGGTACAGATACCTACTTTCAGGACAAATTAGATCTCAGATATATAATATATAAAATTAATTTTCGAATCTATAGTAGAGGAATTTGAAGAAAATTTTACGTGAAAAACAAAACACGGCCGTGAAAATGTATAAGGACAAAAATAAATAATGTTTTTCTTTATTGCCGGCCAGGGGCGATTTTTGAACGCTCGACTTTTCACTCGAGATCTGTCAAAAAACTATGATGTTTTGACAGATGTAGAGTGAAAAGTTGAGCGTTCGACACGACACTCAAAAATCGCCCCCCAGTGCGCGTATGGTGGCACCAGAGACGTTTTGAGAGCACTCTGCCTATAGGACGGTTATCACACCGATGCGGTTTCCACGCACCGCACGCACGGTGCTATGTGTGGTAACCAATTCTCATCGACCACGCAGGGTTCATAGAGGATTCTTCTACTATTTTCGGGCACGGGCCAAGATTTCGGCTTCATTTGTGAGTTTTATTAATGCTGGCAAGCCGATGCACTGCGCTATTTTATCCCGCTCCCCTCATAGGTCATACTTCTGGCTGCAATCACCGAGTCATGTGTTATGGATGGATGAATAGGGTAAGTAAGTAAAAATTTTGAAAAAATAAATGGAATTTCTGGTGTGTACTACAGCAATACCTACCCTTCGCAAGTTTTTTTGTTAAACCTTTAAATCAATCCACTTTACGGTTATTTTACAAAAAAAACAACTGGTTGCACTTTGCACTCCGGGAGTGCCGGCGCCGGCAGAAGTGAAAACTCAATGTGATAAGGAAGTTTTCACTTAATACATTTTTGATAACAGCGCCACCTACGAAGCAAGGCACTAACTATACAGAACGGCTTGCTGGAGTTTAACGCCATCTATTGCTGACTTGAGAAACTAATTAGTCTGGTGCAGTCACGATACAATACTTCGAAAAGACTGCACTCTGTCGTTTCAATGGGCTTAAAAGTATCTACAATTTACATTAAAATGTTATTATCACTATATAAATAATAATACCAAAACTCATGCATTTGTTTTATCTTGCGAACATGATAAAATTTTACAGATAAATGAACGTTTTATCAGATGGCTTAGATAGCTTTGATACAGTGTTGCCACGTAAAGTCGTATCGCATATCCGCTAAGTTGGTATTTTTTATTTTGTAATAAAGCCACTTAATATTCGCTTACGTCTTTAGTGCATCGTATTCAAACTGAAGAAGAAGAAATTATACTTGAAAAAGTGAAATGCGTAAAGTAATAATAAACTTATGGATTACATCTCATACGATAGATTCTTCGTTTACAAAATAAATATTTTTTTCAGTTTTTCATATTCAGGATACTTGCAACTCCAACAAATGTCAAAAGTGACAATACTAACTAATAAAATAATTATTTTTCCCGCTTTATTTTATTTACCGGGACCGGGCCTAGATGTCTAAAGCAGAATATTGGCTACCATAAAAAAAATATCAAAAACACCTGAATTTATATCTACGCCAGGTAATTTCCACCTAGATGCAACTATGACACGAAGGTAGGCATTTAATTTAAATGTTAAAAGTTTACTTTTTATTTCAGGAACCTGCGTCATAGTTATCTAAACTCGAAACATCAATTCGATTGGAAACAATGGACAAAAGAAAACAGTTTGGCAAACCACCTATAAAGAGGTTTAAATCTAACGACGATGACGAGGATAATGAGCCTCCTTGTAGCTTCGAGGACCAACTGGCAGGTATGGATAGCCACGATTTTGACTCACCAGAAGTCATTGGTGAAGGGCCAGAAAATCAATCAACAAATATCAAGTGGTCGCGACCGCCTCCACCGGCTATGGATCCCAATCATGACAAGTTAGTTTTTCAGCAGTTGGACATAGACCACTACATAGGGCAGCCCATCCCGGGCATGCCTGGGTCTACACTGGGACCAGTTCCCATCATGCGAATGTACGGCATAACCATGGAAGGTAACTCAGTTTGCTGTCATCTACATGGCTTTACACCATACTTTTATGTAACAGTTCCTCTGAATTTTACGGAATCATCATGTCACAGTATGAAAACTAATCTAAACAAAGCCCTCTTAGAAGACTTACGGTCAAATAAGGATAACATTAAGGAAGCTGTTTTAGAAATACGCCTGATCAAAGCTAGATCAATCATGCACTATAAAGGAGACAATGACATAACATTTGCAAGAGTTTCTGTTGCACTTCCTAAACTCATTGCCGCAGCAAAACGGTTAATAGATAGGCAACCTCCTTCATTCGGGTTGATGGACCCTGGATTTTATGAAACTAATATAGATTTTGATATTCGCTTCATGGTTGACACATCAGTAGTAGGGTGCAGTTGGATAGAACTCCCAGCTGGAAAATGGATGATGAGAACTCAAAATACAAAATTCAAACCGGAGTCTAGATGTCAAATTGAAGTTGATGTTGCATGGAATGCTTTTATTGCTCATCAACCTGAAGGTGAGTGGTCTAAGGTAGCTCCTTTCAGAATATTGAGTTTCGACATTGAATGTGCTGGTAGAAAAGGAGTATTTCCAGAGCCTAATCAGGATCCAGTGATTCAAATAGCCTCGATGGTTATAAGGCAAGGAGAACTAGAACCATACCTGAGGAATGTGTTCACACTTAACACTTGTGCTCCCATTGTTGGATCCCAAGTACTTAGTTTTCAGTCTGAAGCTGAAATGCTTGCAAGATGGTCTGATTTCTTTAGAGAACTAGACCCCGATATAATCACGGGATACAACATCACGAATTTTGATTGGCCATACCTCATCAACCGAGCTAAGCACTTGAAAGTCGAAAATTTTGACTTTTTGGGTAGGATCAAAAATGTTAGGTCTGTAATTAAAGATTCAATACTTCAATCAAAACAAATGGGACGCAGAGAAAACAAAAGTATTAATTTTGAAGGTAGGGTGCCTTTTGATTTGCTGCTTGTACTTGTAAGGGATTACAAATTGAGGTCATACACACTAAATGCAGTGAGTTACCACTTCTTGCAAGAACAGAAGGAAGATGTACATCACAGTATCATCAGTGATTTACAAAATGAAAATGAACAAACCAGAAGGAGACTGGCCATGTACTGTCTTAAAGATGCATACTTGCCTTTGAAACTCCTTAACAAATTAATGTGCATAATAAATGCCATGGAAATGGCCAGAGTGACAGGTGTCCCCTTGCTGTGTTTGCTCACTAGAGGGCAACAAATTAAAGTGGTCAGTCAACTTCTTCGAAAAGCTAAAGATGCTGGGTATCTTATGCCTGCTTACCATGGACAAGGATCAGATGATCAGTTTGAGGGAGCAACTGTTATTGAACCAAAAAAAGGATATTATGCTGATCCTATTTCAACTTTGGATTTTGCATCTCTATATCCTAGCATAATGATGGCTCATAACTTGTGTTACACGACATTGGTGCCACCAAATGCAGTAAAGGATTTAAACCTGAGTGCTGATGATACTACAACAACACCATCTAAAAATACGTTTGTTAAAGCACATGTAAGAAAGGGCCTATTGCCAGAAATATTGGAATCTTTGCTAGCTGCTAGGAAAAAAGCAAAGGCAGATCTGAAAAACGAAAAAGATCCCTTCAAAAGGTCTGTACTGGATGGCAGACAGCTGGCTCTAAAGATAAGTGCCAATTCTGTGTATGGCTTCACAGGGGCACAAGTTGGAAAGCTGCCTTGTTTAGAGATATCAGGCAGTGTAACATCATATGGACGGACCATGATAGAATTCACTAAATCGGAAGTTGAGAAAAAATATACAAAAGCCAATGGCTACAAGGAAGATGCTGTAGTCATCTATGGAGACACAGATTCTGTTATGGTGAAATTTGGTGTGAAAACCCTGGAAGAGAGTATGCAGCTAGGTAGTGAGGCCGCCGAGTTTGTCACGGCACAATTTGTGAAGCCAATAAAGCTTGAATTTGAGAAAGTGTACTATCCATACTTGCTCATTAACAAGAAAAGATATGCAGGTCTTTATTTCACAAGACCAGATAAATATGATAAAATGGACTGTAAAGGCATTGAAACTGTGAGAAGAGACAACTGCCCTCTCGTTTCAAACATGATGAGCACATGCCTTCAGAAATTACTGATTGACAGAGATCCAGATGGAGCAGTCAACTATGCCAAACAAATTATAGCAGATTTGCTTTGTAACCGCATAGATATTTCTCAACTTGTGATTACAAAAGAACTGACGAAAAATGATTATGCTGCAAAACAAGCTCATGTTGAATTGGCGAACAAAATGAAAAAGCGTGACCCAGGAACCGCCCCAAAACTCGGTGACCGTGTGCCTTACGTGCTCACTTGTGCAGCCAAAAACACTCCAGCATATATGAAAGCTGAAGATCCCATATTTGTTCTGGAAAACAGTGTGCCTATAGATTTCAATTACTACATGGAGAATCAATTGTCAAAACCATTGCTAAGAATTTTTGAGCCCATTCTTGGAGAAAAGGCTGAATCATTGTTACTTAAAGGTGAACATACTAGAACTAAAGCAATGGTGACATCCAAAGTTGGTGCCTTAGCTGCATTCACCAAGAAGAGAGAGAAATGCATAGGATGTAAAACTGTTATGCCCAATGATTCAAAGTCTGCCTTGTGCACTCATTGTACTCCAAAAGAAGGACAACTTTATATTACTGAAATATTCAAATTAAGACAACTTCAAGATAAGTTTTCAAGTCTTTGGACAGAGTGTCAAAGATGTCAGGGCAGTCTCCATGAAGAAGTGTTATGTACTAATAGAGACTGCACTATTTTCTACATGAGAAAGAAAGTCGGAATGGAGCTAGACGCCCAAGAAAAAAATGTTTTACGCTTTGGAGTACCCAGTTGGTGATTAATTGTTGATCTGTACATTAAGCTCTGATTGTGTAAGATCATGATTAAAACTATTTTTAGTTTCCATTTTCGTTTTATTATATAACATTCTTCTTTCACTTAAAATTTAGTTTGATAATATATTATCTATAAAACTAACATACACAAACCATTTTATCATTCACACTACAATCCAATGTGTACACTTGTATAGCCAGCATCATATAGTCGATACAGTCGAAATGTGAGTTATATCGTAATACGCATCCTTACTTTATGTAATAAAGATAGATAAGGTAGGTAATAAAGATGTATTACATCATATATTACTTACCTCGACTGCTGCTAATTATGAATGATGCTTAGTTTACTATAACATAATCCAAAAATATGCTGAAGCAAGTCCGTTCGAATAACATTATAAATCCCAACAACAATATGCACAGATGTTCTAAATAATTAAGCCATCCTCTCCCGGCGAAAAAAATATAAAATGCCATTATTTTGTTATCTGCCCTGGGATCCCAGGGAGGGGTAGACGAGCTAACGCAAATTACAAATTTATATTGGAAAGTTTTAAAAATTAGGCCAGGAGCAGGATTTGAACCTTAACCTTTTCAGCGCTCTGTCAAATACAAACGCTGTCACTCACACTCCATCAGACATAATATATCTTTGCACTCCAAGACGTATTCATAGGAATGTCAAAGTTGAACCCTATAGAAATGCATGTAGGTTAGTATCGCATTGGAAGCCGTGACGGCTATATGAGTCGTTGGCGTTGAACCGATGGTGCACATATATGTAAGTCGTTGGCGTTGAAAAGGTTTAATTTGGTATGGGAAGGCGCATCGTAACTGACGATTTCTGAATGTAATTTGAGACATTGGTGCCATTATGGAAGCCCAAGTCTATTTTTTCATTTTCAATTCATTTATTTATTGCGATCATGTTCATTACACTGCACAGTGGTGCCCGTAGTAGGTCATAGGGCTCCGAACATGATGTTTGAATTACGCCATGATACCGCGTGTAATTACTCATTATTAGTCATAGTATTTGAGGGTATAAATAGAATTGCAATTACTTATTTGTAATATTTACTTTTGTGCACTTAAAGTGAACGCATCGGATAAGTCCTCGTTACTAGCGCAATTAAGCATCTCATAAGCACAATACGCGACAAGGGTTTTTCCCTAAATTCGATTATTTGAGACGTGTTGTATACAATGAATATTCAAATTGAAGGTATGTATTTTGTATTTCATAAGGTTTTTTTTAAACTTTCATTCAGCAAATTTGTTTCTATGAGGTGCTACGCTGACACAATAAAACTAGATATATTTTTAGTTTCGTTGATGTTTGTCGAAACTTTTACCTATGTTCCCCGCCGAAGACCGCACTAATTTATACATGTACTTATTCGTTGATATGTCTGTATTCAAATACATAACAAATTGGCTGCCACCATCTGCCTCCGTGTGAAACAATGAAGGTCTACGCCATATGCCCAGGTGCGTAGAACGTGCTACGATATATCAGTATTTTTTTGATTTGCATTTAATAAAGTATTTTTTTGTTTTAGATACAACTTTAAAATGTTCTTTTGCACGAATTCTTGTATTTGATACTTGGCTATCAATAAATGACAGTGAATCAAGTGCTGATAGAGGTCGTCGAGTCTATCAAACTCTGTCGCAGTTAGTACCAGATGTTTAAAATATCGATACCGAGATTATGGGGAAGAAAATCTCCATTCTTTGTAAGAAGATAGAAAAACTACTGGAAACAATCCAACCGTACCAAATCCCGAATGCTTGAAAAACAGAACACCTGACTGAACAGTTCAGAAGTCTGCAATCTGTCCACTACAAGTGATATGAACCAACAGCAGCCTGCGGCAGTTAGTTCTACGAGCGGCAAGCAGCACATAAAGAACCTTATGGACTGCAGCAAGAGATCAAAATGGTGCAGATTGGCGGAGTTGGCTAATGTGGATAGATCCACTATAAACTCTTTACTCATTCCATAAAATCTAACATTTCTTCTGTGCAATTCAATACTGACGAAGTTGAACTGAGGCCAAGTTGACAAAGCATCGGTATAACTTATTAAACGTCGTTATAAATTCGAAGTGTCGTAATATTTTGCCATCGCATAAAAAAGTCTTGGAGGCCAAGAAGAGGTATCCACTAATCAAGATTGCCTCGGAATCATCCGCCGAAGTAGAATAACAGTCTTTGTTGGACCATCCCACATCGCGAATTCTAGAATCTCGAAATAATGCTCTCGAAAATATTGACCTAAACAAATAATTCGTTTTAATTGGTAAATGCGGTAGGGGTGGGGGTTTGACGGCAATACGGGGCATAATAAGTACAAACAGAAGTTTTCAGATTCAAATTTTCAGGTACTGAGGATGGATGTTTACTAGTTACGTCATATTACAGACTCCAGTTAATTTGTAAACTAAAATGTAATTATTTAATGAGTTTTGGGGTCTGTAACTAGTAAATAATTAGATAATTAGTTAATTTTAATATTTTTAATATAAATGTATAAACTAATTCTGTATATTTTTGTATAATCTTATTGCGTTAATTGTAGAATTTCATATGGTTACTTATTGTACCATTAGCCTGATTTATTAACTGAATAAATACTATTATTATACTATAATCTCTTTATTATAGTATTATTTAACTCAATTTACTATAATATAATATAATTAGATTCACTAAGTTGCATTAAATTAGCATTTAGGTGCGCGAAACCCCTATGACCGCTCTTCTTAGAGCGCGGCACCACTGTGCACTGGTATATTATTTTAGAGGTTAGTAGGTACTATCGAACTAACTGAATCGTGACCCACCGTGGAACCTTGTCACAGAAAATGTCATAGTGACATCCTACTGCCTGGCAAGGAAAATCATTGACACTTTCTGTGACAAGGTTCCACGGTGGGTCACGATCACGATTCAGTTGGTTCGATAGTACATGATATCCCGTCAGGGCATTGCAACATTTTTACTGACTAATTATATAATATTATAATGGTTATGTTATGAAATCGATCTACATGCAATAGTTACGGTATATAAATGGAATTGATGTCAAATTATGATTTATGCAATGTCAAGAATTTTAAATACTACTAGGTAGATGTCGCTGTACGCCTCCCTAAGGCGATGTAAGAAGAAACGGTTGAGTAATTTGGGGGCCCGAGAGTGGTTGCTCCGGTAGCAGAGGCTAGAGTGATTGGCCGCATTTGCCAAAAAGTCGCAGGTTCAAATCCTGCTTGGATTGCTGCTGCTAAATTGTTAGTTTTCCTTATTTTAAATTGACAGATTTTCTCTAATGATGTCAATCAATACATTTATTATTACATTAAGTACTATGATTGTTATTATTCTTCACTATTATTTATTATGATAGCTTGTTGTGTGATCGTGTGTTAAGAACTTAAAACAAGTTATACTTACAGTTATCACAGAAGTATATTTATGCACAGTCCTGTGCCATACATAGAAAAGAGATTGCAAATAGCGAATTTTAACAAAAATAAAATAGCGAATTATACTCAACAGTAACAACCAATAATGCTTCAATATTAGTGATATTTATTGTTTGAATTAGAATTAGACTTCAGTACAAATAAAATTGACAGCCCTGGAATGGAAAAAAGCTTCACAAGATACTAATTTTTCTCTAAGTACATATTTTACTTTCACATATAGGTACTACTACTAAGAAATTATTTTTAATCAGAACTTTGAATAGCTATAGGAATGTCTCTAATAAATACTTACATTGTTAAAGCATCACAATTTACAAAAATATTTCCTGATACATAAGGGATCAATATGCATTGAAAGTTACGTTGTTATTACTAATACCAGAATATTATGTTGCTACCAATAGTTTATATACTTTTTTTAGAAATTTGGTTTCGAGTAAAATCCTTTTCATCTATTTTCTTGTGATACAGATCTGGCTAAACTTTGTCTAGGTGTTTTAACAGATACTTGTGATTTGCTTGGACCATTTTTATGCATGGAAAGATTAGGTATCGGCATTTCATAAGGTGATGTCATGGGTGCAGAGGGACCACTGGTTAACTTCATGATGTCTTCCAGAGTTCGGATGAAAGTATCGCAGGTAGCCGACAAGAGGCTTGAGGCATCCTCAAGGGTCTGAAATTATTAAAATAATGGTTAAGTAGGTACTAATTAAACATAGTTATAACCGCTACAAGTTTTTAAGTATCCTAAAAATTGTAATTGATACAGCCGCGATATTTATGGCAATCAACTTCTGGCCCAAAAATACACATTGATAACAATTATCTCTTTTTTTAAAACTGTAATTAATAATATATGTATGATCCTCAGACATGAGGGACCGACCAGAGAGAGAGATAATTAATATATGTATATTTATCTTGCGTTGTCGTGATTTGATATCTGTAATGTGCAAATACAACAAATATTCTTTATTGTTCACCAAATAATGTACACTAAAAACAAATAACAGAAACAAATTTCACAATGGTAGACAACAGGCGGTCTTATCGCTAACAAGCGATCTCTTCCAGACAACCTTTGGGTAGTGGAAACGATGCAAGAAAAGTTAAAACTTGAGTAGGTGAAACAGGAAAATAGAGTATGAACAACCTAAAATAATAATTATGACTATGAGAAGCATAAACTTACATAAATACATAGATATGTAAACTTACATACACATAAATACAATAATTAAATATTAAAGAAGCTGTCGCAACAGTCTGATAAAAACAGCACACATAAAGACAGAACCTACGAGTAATTACGGGTGAGATAAATAGTACTCCTTTAACATGCTTTTGAAAACGGGAAGAGACTTAGCACGTCTAATTTCGGTAGGCAAAGAATTCCACAACCGAACTGCTCGGAAGGTAAAAGAACTGTTGTAGAATTTAGAGTTTGAAGAGGGGACACTGAGAAGCAACATCTGAGCACACCTTACAGAAGAAAGAAATTTAAAGCGTTCTTTGAGGTAGCGGGGAGTTGCAGGATTAAAAAGAATTCCATAAAGGAGGGTAAGAATGTGAAAGTTACGTCTGAAACGGATGGGGAGCCACTTGAGTTGAGAACGAAAACTGGATACGTGGTCATATTTGCGTAGCCCAAATATGAACCTGATACATAAGTTTTGAATACGCTCAAGCTTGTTAAGTTGCTCTTCTGTGAGATCAAGATAAGACACGTCAGCACAATCTAAAATAGGGAGGAGTAGTGATTGAGCAAGCGCAATTTTGGTAGCAATGGGAAGGAAGTTACGAAGCCTACGCAGAGAACCCACGGCAGCAAACATCTTCCTGCTAACCTCATTCATCTGTGGCACCCACGAAAGAGTGTGGTCTAAGATAATGCCAAGGTTTTTTACCTGAAATGAGTATTGAATCAAATAATGTAATGTGATATGTAATTTTAATAAAATAAAAAATAAATAATATTTTGTGTGAAATTAAATAACAAATTAATAATTTATCTATATTGAAAGCACCTCTTGTCTTGTGCATTTAAATAAATACTTGAATTATTAACCTGCACTTCAGGACCACCCTCATTAATGGCTGCACTCTTCACTGCATGCACCTGCTGCATCAGCAAGTCACAGTACAATCGTAGCTCTGATTTCTTGTGGCCCAGGGAATTTGGATCTTCAACTCCTACAAAAAACACAACAACCACTGCTATTTTATTTGGCAAGTTTCAAAACAAAAATTGTCTACTGGTGGTGGATTTTTGGGATGGACATAGGCTAAATATTATATGGAAATATAGGGACCAATTACATAATGCTAGTAGAAGCTGGAGCACCGAGAACATTGTATTATTTTATACAAATGGGTAAGTATGTAAGCGAAGTACTTTATTATGATAGATAAATCTACTTTAATTAATTAAAGCATATCTACAGGTAGATAAAAGATAATATCAGCAATATTCATCCTCTCCATCCTTTATGCCACTGCCAATCTATAATGAGCCATGACTAATGAACAGTTTAAAAAAAAGTTAAACTGAACAGTCTCCTAGGTTTAAAAATGTAATAGAATTGTTATTTCATGACAAATTATGTAATTCTATGAGTTTAATTTTGCCTAAATACCTAGCTGACATAATTAATATAAACAGAAAAAAACCGAAACAGAAAAAAGATATAATGGCATAACAGAAAAAAGGTAAATAAAACAGAATGATTATTTTGAACACCTTACCTTTAGAATCACCTTTTGAATCAACACAGGCTTTGGCACTGCCTAAAGCCACAAGCCATTTCTGCCTGTCCTGTGGGGAAGGAGCTCTTAGGTACATGTGTTGCTGGCCTGGTATCACCAGATCCATTCGTGTTGAATCTATCTGGTTCACTGGAAAGGAATAATTGCACTGATAGTAAACAAATTAGTGACTTAAAGGCTCACTGTATGTTAATATTGTAAGCAAGATCTCATTGTTTTTTTTTTCGCCGGGAGGCAAAGGGTAAGTAAAGATTACATAATTGAATGGCCATAGCCCATAGGTGGGAAATAGTTAAGAAATTTAAGAGTAAATAGTAGTGTGAACTCACTGGTTATGCTGTACTAAAAAATAACATACAATTGTTTTGTAGGCCGAAAAAAGTTCGTATGAAACATATATGTTACACTCTAACTTTAACCGTGCGTCTTGCTATAATTTCCAACTCACCATTTATTTGGCATACTGAGACTTTCACTGAACCTTTGCATCCTTGGATCACTTCCTCTTGCGACTTATAATACGACAAAATACCATTATCCAACACGAACCACCTCGTTTGCCAACCTGCAGAATATTAGCAATAATAAAATTAATTTACATTTCTGCACACATATGTTTGATTATAATGAATTGTTTTGGGATCTGAATAATCAAATTGATTAGGTATTTACCATTCCAATAATTTGTCCACTTCCATAAAATTCCTTCCATGAGATATTACAAACGCGAAAATATTTTCAATAGGTCTTTATTTTCTTTGGTAAATTTAATGAATTCTTGAATAATTTGATGAAAATGCACTGAAAATCTTGCTTGCCAGTCAGAATAGATAGAGATATGTCAAAATATTCCCCCACTCTGCGAATGCTCCACGACGACCTTCATTTCATTTCATCACTAAAGCCCTGTTTACACTAATATTATTGCTAGGTTAGTGGCTGTTGCAAGTAATTAGTGCGAGTGGTGCATGACGTACAGACGTATACCGATTTCATTAAATGCTTAAATTCAATTTTCATACTAATTCAGGTGTCCGCGGTAATGACTTGTTACTAATTTGCAATTTATGATTTTTTTATATAGGTCAGTATTTGTGCCAGTGTTCCAAATCACTTTCGTGGTCACTCTTTTGTTGTAGTGGATAAAGATTTTATTAATGTTCACGGTTATTTAGTACAAGAATGCTACCAACTAACTCTGCTACCAAAATCTACAGCAAAGTCAACTTGTCCACGAAGGTGACGCTGTTGAAACGCTGCCTAAAGCGGGTATAGGGATGTTGACATCAAATAAGAAAATCAATGAATCCGAATTTTCTCGAAAAAGGATCAAATTCTCAATCAAATAGCGAAAACAGTAATTCAAAAGAATAAATAATTACATAATTATAAGTCTTCAAACTTTTAGGAGGGGGCATTTTCTGTCCCTGTTCCGCAAAACGCACCTCTGTATTGAACGATCGTCATTTACTATGACTCTCGAGGTCAGTGACGTCACTGATCTGTAGCGCTTTCTCTCTCGAACTAAAGACATTCTAACAGGTTGTAATTTCGTTATTTTTTGATATATTTGAATTGGATTTTCATTATGTGGCATAGTTTAATGTATTCTTTGGTATGGAGTAATAATAAATTTTGAGTCAACATCCCTATTACACTGTCCTGAATCAGGCGTCCTAACTAGTGGAGGGGAGTTAAGCATCTCGCTCTAACGTATAGGTCGGAACCCTTCTAAGTGTCCTGAATTCAGGACAGTGTAATATGCGCTTAAAGCTACGGTGAACCGAAAACGAATTAATTATCTGTTTTCTGTTGCTAGAATTAGCAAGTGGGACAGAGAAGGAGCTACGAGTTCGGTTCGCGGAAGAGCCTGAGATTCACTAAGCACTTGCGAAATCACTCGCACTACTACTAATCTGGGTGTAAACAGGTCATGACGTTATTCGAGTAATGGTTTAAAACGTTGAATTCAGTTGTTTTCTTTCATTTGACATTTGTTATGGTCAAACTTCAAACTTACTACAACGGGTTGAGGTTGAGGACGCTTGATTTCGGGACTTCGGGTGTGGCATAAATTATTGAAATAAAATATTGTTTTATTAATGAAATTGTGGTACAAGTGATCAATATGATTTCACATAATGTCATTGCAGTAATTTCTTTGCTGGTTATTTCGGTTATCGTAGGTAAGATTAACTAATAAACATATTGTTTACATCACAGTTCTTTCGAATAAAAGTTCGGTTATTTCATTTATTTACAGTATACGGGCTGGAATGTTACGTTTGTGAAAATCAGGAAGATAACAATGAGAAATGCGTGAAAACCATTATGACTTGTCGGGATTATGAAGATGTGTGTTTGACTAAAATCAAATGGGGCAGTCCGCCTTACTGGTCTCAAGGGGCCAAGAAGCAATACTACATATCGAAGACTTGTTCAAGCAAGGCTGAATGCGCGGCCACCAGGCAGCGGTACATGCCCACGTGCACCCATATATGGTACCAGGATTGGGAGTGTTCAGACTGTTGTCAAGGAGACAGATGCAATTACTACATTATAGTGAGTGGCTATGTTATAACTTTTTGCCTTTATATACATAACTCTTAAGTGTGGGCATTGGACCCACCTATACCTTGTTTTTTTTTCATTAGAAAGAATGCCATGGAATGACTTACAAGCAGTGCCGGATTAACCCTTAAACAAATTAAGCAATTGCCTAGGGCACCACGTCTAGGGGGGCACCAGAAACACCACGAAAAATAGGTCATTTTGAAAATCCGCACGGCTATAGTGTTGACGTTCGGGGTGATAAGTGCCCGCTCCCCGCTTGCTCGCTCGTTCCGGTTATAGCACTACCATTTGTTAGTAAAATACTTATACGTAATAATAAACATTAAATATGACCAAATTCGAAGTTCATAGGCCGATGGGAGGCAAAAAAAACGGAGCAAAATTTCGTAAAAATACTTAGGTACTTTGGCAGCTGCTCTTCTCATTGAGAGCGATACAAAACGGTATATCTCTCTAACTCCCTCCTATCTCTCAGAAAATCACACACCTCTCAGGAGCAACCAGGGGGGTAAGTAGGTAGTAGGTAGGGAGGTAAAAATACAGTATTTATCTATTCAACATGGCTTTGGGTAAACCGCATGCTTTAAACTATGAAAATTTGAAAACGGAATTTCCAGCCGTTTCGCTTGAAAACCTGTGACAGGTGACAAACGTACACGTGAAAGGACTCGAATTGGACCCTTCGAGTATGAACGAAACCCTAAAAATATTGTAGATTAACGTCGTGGTTTGCGTAGTTATATTTATTTAGTGTTGATTTCTACTGAGTATTTATTTATTCGGAGAACCAACAGCTGCTATTTTTACATTAATTATGTATGGTTTTATATGCGCGCCTGCATCATAATGTTCGAAAAATTTCGCGCTCGCTACGCTCGCGTTTTCGTCTAGACATCTTATGATATGACTTAATGCGCATGAAGTATTTTCCGCACCTGCATCATAATGTTCGAAAAATTTCGCGCTCGCTACGCTCGCGTTTTCGTCTGGGTATGTTATGACTTGACGCGTATGAAGTATTTTCCGCACCTGCATCATAATGTTCGAACAATTTCGCGCTCGCTGCGCTCGCGTTTTCGTCTAGATATGTTATGATTTGATGCGTATATAGTATTTTCTGCACCTGCATCATAATATTTGAAAAATTTCGCGCTCGCTGTGCTCGCGTTTTCGCGGATGGGAGGCCCACAGGCGTGGATTGCCTAGGGCATCAAGTAGTCTTAATCCGGCACTGCTTACAAGACCTATACCTTGTTATTTTTTTTCATTAGACAAAAATGCCACGGAATGACTTACAAGGTTTTTATCAGGCACATTCTGCAGTAAAAGAATATAATAATCTATATTTTTAATTGTCTTCCATAAGAATAATGCTGTCAGGCTACTTTCCTGCAGGGTGCAAGATATTCTCTTACAAACATATTCCTTTTCTGTTACAGAGTGGAAGTTATGCGGTCAAGCCTATGTATGGAGTGCTTCTAGGAGCCATTGTAATATTGAAACAGTTAGCTCTAAGTTAAAATGTCCAAATAACTTTAAAATATTCCGTCCAATATTTCTAATTTTTTTTCTTTATACTTTAATGTTAGTGTTTCTAAAATTTACTGTGTTATACAATTTGTTTTGAAAAAGAAAAACTTACGTTCTTGGGGTCATTCAGTAATTATTTTAAGTAAAATGATTATAAGCTTTACCTTATCATAAATCATATCCACTAGTAAATTAGATTTCAGCAAACTAGATAAGTAGAATAGAAATGATGTGTTACTATTTAACCTCCGTCCTTATTTAAGTATAATTTTGTATACTGTTTATATAGTTCCGGTCTGAACAGTCTAGTTTTCCATAGAGGTTGGAAGAATGCAGTTGCTTTGGTAAAACTAGTTCCTGTACCAAAACTTGGGAATAGGTGTCGCATCGGACCGCAGGCTCCTTAAGGCACAACTGGACAAATACTAGGAAGCTGCTGGGGACATCTTTACTGTATGCAAGATATAGATATATCTAGTACCTAGTTTTCAAGTTGATCGCATGAAGGACTCAATTGAAACTACTTAATGAATTTAAAAATATATATAAAGTGATTAATGATTTTGTTTGACATACTGAAATATGTTGACTTGTAAGAACTGATAAAAGAAATCTCATAGGTTTTTAAATATACCAGCTTAGTTTATGTATAGGTAGGAAATCTATCAACAATAAATTTTTGATCATTTACAACATTGGGAATGTAGTTTTATTAAAGGAGACGACGACATAACACAAGGCTACATGCATCGTAAATCTCTGTCAAAACTCGCCCCTGCTAGATTGAATGTTTATAAAATATTCGTCGCTACATGTGGAACCCACGATAGCTCAGTTGGAAATTGGAAAGAACAATGCACGGAATACACAGGTTGAGGGTCCAAATTCCGCGCGCGGTGGATAAATATACATATTCTTAAAAGGTTTGTTTTAACGGGTCTAACGCGATATTTATGTATTTACCTTTTTTACCGACGTTTCGACACGGGTTTCACCGGCCGTGGTCGCGGATATGACTGTCGTCTCAGCAAGTCGAGTGTTTTTCGAGTCTACCCCTCACATTTTTGTTAACTTTTGTAGGGTAGTCAAATGTTGTGTACCCATATCTCCGTTGACAACTTGCTGAGACGACAGTCATATCCGCGACCACGGCCGGTGAAACCCGTGTCGAAACGTCGGTAAAAAAGGTGAATACATAAATATCGCGTTAGACTTAAAAGGTTTGTTTTAACAACCTTTTAAGTATGTTTACAAAGCGCGAGAGTTTAAAGTGTTAAATATACATATTGTTTGAAAATATTCTTAATTAAAAATTTTACGGTCGTGGATTCCACTCCCCGTAGCAGCTAATGTGCCCGTTAAACATGAGGAATATCCACTTATGGAATAGCAACTAGCACTCCTACAAATAGCTGCTACTTATTGGCAGTTTTTGACCGAAACCGAAACTTCGGTCGCACAGTTGGACACTGGGGGCTACCGAGAACGAAATTTTCTCTCTCTGTCGCACTTGCAAGTCTGTACCTAAGTGCGACAGATAGGGAAAACTTAGTTTGTGGTTGCGGTTGCATAGCATACCTGAAAAATGCTCTAAGCCTGAAAACAAGCCCCAAAGCCAGCCGCATATTTCTCTGTCGCACTTGGCGATTCGAGCGACAGAGAGAAAGATATTCGAACTTCGTTCGTTTTCGGTTCGCGGTAGACCCTTGTGTTGGTGGTTTGGTTTGGGAGTAACCGTGTAGACGCAGATGCAAAATTGGACATGATTGCAACCGTGTAGCCACAATGTTGTAGCCACCGTGCAAGGTGACCTTTGTAGAGAGATACATGCGTTTTCAACCGTGTAATCATCAGAGCTTAGTTGGACCTTGTTAGAACAGGGTCTTATTGGGCGCTTTTATACTTTACCGTGGACGTCCACGTAATTTCATGATTATATTTTTGAAATAAATGCTAAAACCGCAGTTCCGCGTTACCCAAGTCGTGTGAGCAATATTTATCAAACCGTAGACAAGACAGAGTATGTGAGTAATGACGTTTCCTTCAAGCTGCGCTGCCAACCAACCGGGCGAAGGGGTTTGACTTGACGTTTGACACCGCCAACTAGAGGTGAGACGTACTAGGCAAAACGCGTACTGAGTCTTGCGAGTACGCGTCCACAAAAAGACTAGATCCAAAGACTACGTCCAAATACGCGCTAAACCGACCCCGACCCGAGGTGCCCCGAAAAAATCCGAACGCGCAGACGAATACGAATAGCGCGGAACATAAAGACTCTTAGACGTTTCGAGTCTTCAGAGTCGTCGTACGCCTAGTACTCGATACGCTAAAAGACGCGCAAGCGGGATCGCGTACTTACGCGTCCATGCCAAAACCTATTCCAAAAACCTGTTCCCGTAAATACGTTTCACCTCTACCGCCAACGCTGTCGGGACGGAATTCTGTACAGAATTTTAATCTGGAAATTGGAGATTAACTTCAAAAAATAGTTCTAAAATGAGTAGACGTGGTTCAAATTTATTTAGTTACAAATTTTTAGCATGTGCTCTAGTGTTGGTAAGTTATAAAACTCTTAATGAAAAACATACTATTTCTTCGTACGTTCTGCCATTTCGTACAACAGGCCACGGTTTAATTGTTGATTTTATGGTTTTAATACGCTAAGTAATTGGTATATCATCGTTTCATATTGTTATGTTTTAGATTTGCCACTGTTTTTACAACCCAACCGATAGCGGTGCAGTACAGATTACGCAAAGTAACTTGGATATGGTATTAGGTGAGTAGTTTTACCGAATATCTTATGCCGTGGCTTCTCAAATATCAGATGAGTAAACATAATTCAGTATTACGAATGTCGTATCATAGTTTGTGATTCTAAGCTTTCTAGTGAGATGGGATTACTTGTCTAATATTAGTCAACCATCAGTTGCAGAATTGAGTCTGTTTTATTTTTCTATAACACTGCGATTTATTACTGGATAAGATTATTATCAAAAATGTAAATGTTTGAAACCAATGGTTTAATAAATTATAATGGACTTGCCTTTGCAATATTTTGTATTATTTTAAATTACACATTAAAGTTTAAAAAGGGTAATAATAGTTATAAACGAGTCATAATTCTTTTGCTGCTTGACTGTTTATATGATAAATTCAGAGCTATGAATTTAACACTTTCATAGCGCCAGAGTTGTAGCCAATGACATGTGAAACACCATATGTAGGGAAAAGTATCTATGATACAAGCAATCACTTAGTGGGTTTCTGGTGCTGAATGTGTTAAACATTTATAGTGCTGCATACATTTGAAATAACAGCTTATGCAGGTTAAAAGTTACCTATATTTGCGTGGGCTGATATTTTGCTATATGCAAATGTGAAATGAAACAACTTTCTCTTAAACTAATAAGTATTTTTCTATGTTTCAGCTTCCAATGAGGTGGTATTTATAAATTTCTATGCAGAATGGTGTAGATTCAGCAATATGCTGATGCCCATATTTGATGATGCCGCTGACGAAGTCACCAAAGCGGGGTATGACACCGGGAAGGTAGTCATGGGAAAAGTGGACTGTGACAAAGAGGCGGCAGTGGCGACCAGGTTCCATATAACAAAGTACCCCACATTAAAATTGTTCCGGAATGGGTTGCCTGCTAAAAAGGAGTACAGAGGTACGGTCACGCGCTTTAATTTGTGACCCATTTCGCAATATTTTTCTTTGACTTTCTATGCAGTTTGACAGGTCTGGCAACCTTAAGTAGGTCCGAAATTAAAACTCGTGACTGTATGTTACAAAAGTGATATAGGAATTATATAAATACTGTATAAATATTTAAGACATTGTCTACTGGTGACGGGTCTCCCCGTCATGTAATCAAAAGATTGTTTTGTTTTTTATGTTGGTAGAGGACAGGTCTAATTTAAAGAAAAAATATATTTTTTTGTCTTGATTAGGTACATGACTACATGAATATTTATATCTGTATATTAGCAACTACATAAATATTTATATCTGTATATTAGCAATTTTTCCTTATAATGTTCAAGTAGATTACTGTTGCGTGTGAATTGATAACAATGTTAAAAAGTTATCCTTAATAAACATGAGTAGGTTTGGTTCTACTAAATAAAATATGTTTTCACATCTACTATTCAGAAAAGAGTCATTGTTGCCTTTGAATGAGAGATCAAAGTACTACTCTTCGTCCCTTATTCGCAAAAATGACATTTTCTCATATAAGGTGTGAAAAGCAGTGTGTGCCACTCAGTAGCAAGTATTTTTAAGATATTTCATGTTTTTTTAGTCACACCGTAGCAAAATTATGTCCACCTTGGGCATAAACACTTGAATCACTGATTATGCTCAGGATTCTATTGTAGGATCTTTAGTTTCACTCAGGATTCAATATACCACCCTCACCATAAATATATAATTTTGCTCCCTTGAGAGACAATATACATTACTTTAGTCTTAAATTCAGAATATGTATTTCATTAGAATCAGTAAATCAATTTACTATTGTTTCGTAAAACATAACTACATTCTTATGATTAATAGTACATTACTTACCAAGGGCGATAAAACAAAGAATGTCAAAGATCGCAGGTATTTTACGCCCGAGCCGAAGGCAAGGGCGATAAATATGCGATCTGAGGCTTTCTTTATTATCGCCCGTGGTAAGTACAAAATTTTATGTCACCCCCTGGCCAGGAAGTGGGTTTTTTCGCGCGCGGAGCGTGCGATAATGGCCTCTTTATGGCCAGGTGTGACATAAAATACATTCTTATTTCACATTTGTGTTATCTATTCTAGGTCAGAGATCAGTAGAAGCATTCTCAGATTTCATCAAGAAGCAGTTGACTGATCCAGTCATCATGTTTAGTTCCCTCAAAGAGCTTCATGATCTCAGTGAAGACAAGAGGCACATCATCGGCTACATGGACCGCAGAGACCAGGAGGAGTATGAGGTCCTCAGAAAAGTGGCTGCAAGCCTCAAAGATGAGTGTCTTTTCCATGCTGGATTTGGAGATGCATCTCAACAAATGCACCCAGCAGGTAATATTGACAGAAACAGAAAGTTATTTAGACACAAAATTCCTATGTGCTTTTTCTGTATACTTCTACCTGCTTACAGTCTAGTAGAATGTGTATGAAAGTCTCTTCTGCCTCCATGCATGCTCTACACATGGGGCTGTCTGTGATACCTTGTTTGTTTAGTGTGTTATGCCCATAGGAAACCCGAACACTGCCAGAAGCAGTAAGCAATTTTAAGGCACTATTAAATTTCATACAGGAACTAGGATGGTTAGCCGCCCTACCCTCTTTTTCACGCAAAATAGGCACGTTGGATGTCGACTTGCGGAAAATGCCCAGTAAAGCCGCAAAATAGGCACGTTGGATGTCGACTTGCGGAAAATGCCCAGTAAAGCCGCAAAATACGCACGTTGGATGTCGACTTGCGGAAAATTCCCAGTAAAACTAACTAACTAGACACAAAATTGCGTTGACAGTTGTAGTTAACTCTTTGAGAGAAGCACGTTACGTTGACGCACAACGCTCACCCGCGCTCGTGAGATAAAAGTACTCTACTACACAATTTTAAATTCTTTCTTTTGCTTTGCTTTACCAGTGAACCAATTAACTTTTCATATGTTTATCAATGACAAATGGTATATTCAAATTCCTTCACTACTACCAGTGTCATAGCATACCATTTTTTAAGTGAACTAGAAATAAATATTTTATGAATTGTTGCATTAAAAAGTAAGACATGAAAGAAACTAAGACACACACTTACAACACTATATACACACACTTATGTGGCATGTTGTTTTAACCTGTTTTGTGTACAATAAAGTGCTTACATACATACATACTAATGTTTTATGGTATATATTTATGAACTTGTTTGGCATTGCTGTTTAACCATCTACTAGCTTAGCATATCATCGTAGATTGCTGTGGCTATTGGACCTTAAAGCTTAAGCCACACAGAGAGCGGGGCGGGCGGGAACGGCGCGGGAGCGGGCGGTAGCGGCACGGGAGCGGGCAGTAGCGGCTACCGCCCGCCCGCTCTCTGTGTGGCTTAAGCTTAAATCAAACAATGCATCCCATTACTCATGTTCATATAATTTAATCCGGTATTTTCAATAAGACATGAAGACATCTCAATTCTTCCAACAAGTGTTTTTAAAGTATAACAACAAAAGCCTTTTACATACTTAATTATCTTATCGCCTGCATTGTAAATTTTGCAGCAAACCTTGTTAATTGACTTTTAAAATGAAGTAGGTAAGAAGGTGATAGTATTATTGTATTGTAACTCATGGTATTTTTTCCGTTTGATTTACTAGTTGAAGTAATGGAATCTATTGGTAAATGAGGAAGTACGATGTAACATAGCAAACATGATTGATTGATGAAATTTTAAATTCCCTGATGACTAATTTTTATTATAATTATAAGCTAATTTTTTTAGTGTCCGACCGAAACATGTTTTTTTGCCGAAACCAAAACGGGTTTCGGCTCTAGTTTCGGCCGAAACCGAAACTTTTACAGACGAGTTAAAATCATTGAATAAAACGTCAGCGAGCCGTTCTTTCTAGACATGAAAAATGAAAAACCTATTATTTGTGTAGGTGGTAAATTTTTTTTAACCTAAGTTGAGACGGAGACGCTTCGCTCGCTTCGTTCGCTTGGCCAATAATATCGGTTTCGGCATTTCCGAAAGGTTCGGCAGTTTTTTGCCCGAAACCGAACCTTCGGCCGAAACATGATTTTTAATTTTATGCCGAAGCCGAAATTTCGGTCGGAAACTAAATTTTTTAGGGTTTATCTCCTGAGGATGTTGGGACAGGTATTAAAAATATTGTTTCAAGGAAATTAGCACTACTTCAGTCTTATGGAGCAAAAACAACAAAAATTTGATCGACCCTTATAAAATCGAATTCTACATATGTATTTTTATTTCAGGCCAGCCCATAGTAGTCTTCAGAACTGACAGGAAGAGATCTGAAGAGCCAGATGAAACCTACAAAGGTTCCCTCAAAAACTTTGATGAACTGTACAAATGGGTGCAAGAGAAGTGCATCCCCCTAGTCCGGGAAATCACCTTTGAGAACGCTGAGGAACTCACAGAGGAAGGGCTGCCGTTCCTGATTCTGTTTCATCATCCCTCTGATACTGAAAGTGTGAAAAAGTACAAGGAAATAATTAGGAGAGATTTGGAGTCTGAAAAACGTATGTACACTTTTCACTTACATACTTTACATAAGTAGCGCATAATGCTGCTGTGCAATTTTTTTCTGACTTATGTATAAACTTTATAGATAAGTCAAATTTTAACAAAGCTGCAAAATGGCGTTTCCAATTAGGTGCTATAAAATCGGATTTTATCGAACGTAACATCCAATTATTCTGGAAACCAGTAATTGGTTACTACACATTTCAAAAAGTATGGCACCACTTCGTTACATGGATAAACTATCACTACACCTTTATTTTTTTTAACCTAAATTAAATTGTACTAGTACATACAAAAATCAAGTCTCTAAATGTATAATTGAGCATGATTTTTGTGCAGGCCGATATTATATAAAACTGTTATTGTATTTTGAACCTTCTTGCAGGTAAAATTAAATCTCTTTTTGTGTGGATTATTTTTGACACAACTCTGCCTACTCAAATTATTATGCTATTATGCTAGACTACTTATTTATACCTTATCATACTTTAAGCGATAACATTAGGCATTTGCAACCCTAATACCCTATTGAAATTGCTTCTAAAATAAAATGAATACATACATTTACAATTTAGTAGAGCCATTGGGTACAAACAAAAATACCAAATTCGACAGTAAACGCCGAACCCGAAAGCCTTTAACTACAACAGATGCTAAAACAGTTTAATACAGTCTCCATCAGATATAATATTAACAGAGTGAAGCGAACTCTTGAATACATGAACACGACTCTGTTGGTAGATCATTAGAGTACATATTACTATGGAACCACCATCCAAGAATATTCTAGCAACCACCAAAGCGTTTATACACCTCCGCACAGCGATACTATACGCTTCATTTTCTTTAAAAGATCTTTTATAACTTTCCAGAGAACATCAACTTCTTAACTGCGGACGGTGTCCGCTTCGAGCACCCACTCCACCACCTCGGCAAGTCGATCTCCGACCTGCCACTGATCGCCATCGATTCCTTCCGCCACATGTACCTCTTCCCCAACTACAGTGATATGGACAAGCCTGGGAAACTCCACCAGTTCTTACAGGACTTGTATTCTGGGAAGCTACACAGGTGAGTTTCTTTTCATAACTTTTAGTTACCTCCTTATAAAATTCATTTATTCTTCAATTTAGGTATTTTACATGCACCATGCCTTCTGTGGAATAGGGTAGCCTCAGGAATTAAAGCACCATTGTGGATTCACGATTTTATTCGGAATCATAGAATGATAGAACCTTCGAGCACCTATTACACCATTCAGGCATGTTGCCTACATCCAAAGCACTTAGGTAAAATCCACAATTCGGCGAAGTAAACTGACCGATAAGATATTGCCAGACGTAGAAAAAAATGTAAAGGAAAATATCCGTGGGTGACGATGACGATAACTACTTCGTATTATTTCAACTTGTCAAACAACTTCGCCTAATGGTGGACGCCACTGTAGGATGTTGAATTAGGTCTACAGTTCACGATTATTTATTGAGAAAAGTTGGAGGCTCATTGTTATACAACTTTCAACTAAATCTTTTGGTTTTATTCTTTTAGTAGCCTTGAATAATGCTAATGTTAGTCAAAATTGTAGTAGTAGTTTATTTCTAAAATAACCTACACGTATGTGGATCATCAAATAGCTTTTGTTAACATGTTTTATATTTTATTATTATTGGGGAACGGGACTTAATCGCGTACAATTATAACTAATTTACCTTTTTTAAGGTTTTTGTTTGTTTTATATTGTATAGCAATTTCACGGTTGGGTTACTTATCACCATAATGTCTATCTGTAGATTCGATGCTCATTTATGTTGATTCTGAATTCAGTTCGAATCTGAATCTTAATATATTTAGGAATAGTTCTATTTTCGGCCGTACATTGTATTCGTTGACTCCTGTTTTCAATTCTTACTGGAATATTATAATGTCACAGTAAAGTTTAAACGGAATAGTCGGCAGCCTATGTTGACATAGAATTATAACTAATAAATAATACATATTTTCCTTGTGAAATTTCAGGGAATTCCACTATGGTCCGGATCCTAACCAAATAGCGGACAATGGCGACGTTAAAATGACTACACCGCCAGAGTCAACCTTCAAGAAGCTCGCGCCCTCCAAAAATAGATATACTCTCCTCCGGGATGAGTTATAAGGTTACTGTGACTAGCCCTTACAATTTAGCTTAAGTTTGGAGCCATCCAGTTTATTTCAATTTAATTTAATTCCTGTGCATTTTCTTTCTTGTTCTTATGTTTCAAGTGATATTTATTTTAATTAAAAGCCTGTCGTTGAACAAAGTTATCCATTGCATTAGATATGCGTGCATTAACATTACCGTATTACAGATTGCGATGCATATTTGCATGTGCCGAGTCGTCAGCTCAACACGTTTACTCGCGGGACGAGTTTTGTATTTTAATCCTTATATAACTAGGGTAAATTAAATTTAACGACAATTATATGATATGACGCAGGCCTGTCGTTACTTGTCAACGCGAAATTTTCAAAATACACCGTCACGCGTGCCTAGACCTATTTTATCTATACGTGGCGTCGAAATGTAAAACAAAAAATACACAGGGTTTACGTTTAAAGCTGACGATTTTATGGGCTATCAGAATTATTATTTTATAATAAATTATATTCGATCGGATTTATAAATGGTTATATAATTATGGCATACAGTGGATCAGCTACACGGCGTCCTATCCGTAGATTCAGGTGTAATATGTTTCCTATACCTAAGTTTCGGATTTAATATTCATTGTGACGAGTGTCACATTACATTTCGGTTGCATTGTACAAATCATCAATGTTATTTACATTAACATATATAAAAATCTCATAAATTGTACGAATTATCTTTGATTTGTAAATCTTGTATATTTACGGTATTATGTATTGATAAGAAATCTTGTGATTTAACCACTACTATATTCGATTTATAGGTGTATGTATTATTTTTCGTTATATTCTCTTCTTGTTACGCATTTTCAATTTTTCATGTATGAAGTTGATGAAACGGGAAAAACAATCAAAAGTTGTATTTTCAATTAGCTGAAGTGCTAACCGGATGTCAAAATCTGTGCACATCGCCGCGTGACGTTGCGCGGCATTGCATTATATATAAATATGTTAATATTTAAAGTAGTGTATCTTTCATTGATTAATGGTTTTATTACATGAAACCAACTGGGTCTGCGTTCATAGATTCTATGCTAAGACGTTAGAAAAATCATCAGCTAATTAAAAATGTTACTTTATTGCCCATAAGAGTTAAATGCCATCCAAACGTGAGATGAATGCGGTTATAGTAACAGCAGCAGCCAATATCATCTCGCACATGATACAGATTTATCAGAAATTAGGTTTCTGTACATAATTCTGCACATAAGGAAAGTAATTTTTTTACTTTAAAAATTTCACATTTCTATCAAAATATCTAATATGGCTCTGTCGCACTTTCATACTAACCCATAGACTTTGAGTGAAAGATGAAATAGTTGCGGAGACAATAGTTGCTACCAATAGATTCTGTATAATGAATAAACCTAGAGATTTTCCTAGCGCGAACGACGTTTTATTAGTGCTTGACAAAATAAAAACATCAGCAATACTTTTATCGATAAGTAGCACTTCGACGCCATAGAGGAAATACATCAATAGTTATTAAGAAAATATTCACAAATGAATAATAATAGCAAAACTATAAAATTATTATATTCTTCTATGACGTTGAAGTAGTACTTATCGGTGAAAGGATTGTCGATGTTCTTCTTTTGACAAGCACTAACAAATCGTCGTCCATGCTAGAAAAATCTCTACGTATAATAATGATATGTACAGTCGAGGGCATAAATATGTATACATTTTTGGACCTTATTTCAATGGAATAAGGTGAAAAAGTGTATACATATTGGTGCCCTTGACTGTACATATAACGGAACATATGTTGCTGTTAGTAAAAAGTATTTAAAACTACTGACACGTAATTTTTCTCATTGTTAGCTTATTGCTTTGTAATTACATTTGAGAACCTTCAGTTCATTATGCTGTTCGCTTACAGTATGCTACATTCCTCGAGTTAAAGAAAAAAAAAACACTTTTGTGGAATTTCTGTACAAATTGTATGTCTTGTGTCGCGTGTTATGATGTAATAAAATTTGTAAAACTTAGACTTGTTGGTTTTCGTTTGAGAAAAGCAGGAAGCTGTCGATCGGGAGATATCATTGGTTATCTAATTTATGTTGAAATTGCACATCAAATTTCTAATGTAATAAATACATTTATACCATAGTGACCCATAGTGGAGGATGTGGGACTCGCCCTTTCATAGGAGAAGAGAATATCCAACCGATGCGGCATTAAACCTCTGCAGTGTAGGGGGGCACCATGAGATCGGTAGCATTCTTCGCGCCAGTGGAGGGAAGGGTTGGTATCGCTCCGACCTCTCCACCGTAAGTGTAGAACCTAATTCGCTATTTGACTATTTTTTTACGGTGCCATTCGAACCAGTTTTCATAGACGATCAAATATTTCTATGGGACCGACTACCATTAGACGACAACAAAGGGCAAAAATTAGGGACGAACCTAGTTCGTCGCTAGCGGCCCTCCAAAAGGCTCCTACAAATTGGCACGGACAAATGACGTCATACACGCAGTATCGAACCAACCGTTGTATGGAAAAATAAGTATTTTGCTGTTTTAGTCCTGAAATAATGCGTTTAGGTACAGTCAACTGCAAAAATATGGGTGCATACAACTTGCTCAAAAATATGTCCCATAGCTCTTATGTCAGTGAATTAAGGTTTTAGTACCATATTTATGAGAGGATACACTCAATACATATTTTTGCACTTGACTACCTACATAGTTGCTGTACAATTTTTTATTTATATTTACATAACCATTTTGTTGATACCTTTTATTTTACTTTTGGACGATAAAAAAATCAGAATTTTACGAATTTTCGATGTTAAATATTATCTTTTTTTAATTTTGGTAGAAGTTTATAATTTTCAATTCGTTGTGATATTTTGATGGTTTACTATCCATAAAGTCTGTTATAAATTTTAACATGTGTCAAATAGTACCCAATTGTGTGGGTCCCCAGCTCAGAGCCCTACTGGGGAATCAGGCCATTCATTAGCTGACGCCTTCTACTGCTCCATCTGCGCCGGAGCGGATGCGCATCGGCTCTGTTCGCGGTCCCGCCGCTGCATGCTTTTGCGTCGTAACTTTGTCGCAGAAATTAGTGATTGCATTTCGAGATCTCGCTGCGCAGCGTAGTGACAGGAAGATCTCTCTCTGAGCAGCGTAGTGACCGGCATGCTGCGGAGCGAGAAATCTTTCGTTCCTAGGAGCCGGAGCCCATCATTCGCAGCGCTCCACGGCCCAGCAAGGGCACTGTCTAGGAGTATTCTGCTGGGCCGTACTGTTGTCGTCCCCGCAGTGTTGGCATTGGCAAGCCATGGTCGGCTGCCTTCCTATTTTGTGCAGGTAAATGACTCCTTACTAATGACGGAAGCAACAATGTCCGGTCATTATCTGCAAGAAACCTATATATAAGACTTCCTCGCTTTCGGTCACGCCAGTTGTCACGGGAGGAGCGCACCTATGGTGTAAGTCCCATAGGGGGAGTCTTCCCCTCCAACTGGCTTTTTCACCAATCCCTCTCTCTCTCTGCTGCCATCCGCCGCCTTTTTTCCAGCTCTTGTGGGGCCTGGCGCTCCTCTGTCCGCTAGCAGTAGAATTCAGGTCCACGTACACGTTGAGGTCTCCTCTAAGTAGGGCATTCGTTCTCTTCAAGGGCATTTTCGCGCATGTCGGCGCCTCGTACTGTGCCATGGCACTGTACGAGGCGCCGGTGGGCCTGCCTCACAAGAGCTGGAAGAAAGGCGGCGGATGGCAGCAGAGAGAGAGAGGGATTGGTGAAAAAGCCAGTTGGACATGCTTCGGGTAACATTGGCAAATTAAGAGGCGCCGACATGGCGCCCCAGGGCCACCCATTTGGCAGCAAGCGACCGAACGCCATGGCCGTGCCAACAAATCGGCGAGCCGCGAAATGCTCCTTAAAGTCCCACCTACGGTTCATAATTAGGCCCATCAGGTACTTAAGGTAAGGCTTTGACCAGGGCCGCTTCACCTGCCACGGGAATTGCGTCGTTGGCCTGCGGTCGCCAGACTCTTCCACCAAAGACCACCGCATCTGTCTTAGTTAATGCCACTTTGAGGCCTAAGAGACTAATGCGGTCGACGGTGACGGTCGACGGCCGCCACCACTGCCCTTCTCAGGGTCTCTTTATTACTCTTTCCCCCTAACTGCCACCGTAGTAGACGAGATCGGAGTGCCTACTTAAAATACCTAGTATGGAAAGAAGCCGAAAAGCGTGTGCCATGTCCTCCTCGCTCTCTTTTTCCTACAGAAGTCCTTCCGTAAAAATATGCACGAAATATATATGCCGTAAAAAAAAAAAAAAGAAAACAAAAACTGACCTTTTCGTACGAAAAAAATGGTAAGTGCTTAATGAGCGAGATACCGGCGTCAAATGTGTCATTAACCGTCGTCATATCTGTCCAGCCTTGTTGTGTAAAACAAACGGGCTAGTTTTTGCATATGTAGGGCAATTTCGGCTGTCACTGCAAAGCGGTTTGAACGATTGAACGCGCCGCGACACGACGGGGCGCCCGATCCGCAGAATTCTACCTTCCAAGTTTTTATGACAGCGCCGACGAACTTTGCTTACTATGTTTAGATCCAGTTTTTTTTGTGTAGTTTTTGAAGGTTTGTGATAGTCTTGTATTGTGCCTTCAATTCAGGTGTCTCCTTTGGGCCAGGATCTTTAAATTCTTTATGGTAATTTTAACCAGTTAGGAGAGCTTTCATGATAAAGAAGTATAGGTACCTACTTAATTATTAGATTGTCTTTATTATGTATCTTGTGGTTTTATGTCATGCTGATATTATACTACTTCAATGATTATTAGGCTAGCGTCATAGGAATTACCCCGCTTACGCCGTATAAAAAATACATCTTATGTTTAAATTCGTGAGTATTACTAACTTCAAACAGCGCCATCTAGTATAGACCAGTAAAATTAGCTTAAACTTGAAATAATCCGATAACTGTGATTTTCTTTTTGTATGATAGAAACTATTGTTAGTTATAGTTAAAATAAAAAGAATTAAACATTTTAAGACCCCGCGTCAGTATAAAAAAACCAAAAAACAGAATTTTAAGCACATTTTGATTTCATAAGTACAACATAATAAATAACTTTGTTAAAGTACCTATTTTATGATAGGACGCTTGCACTCCAGTTAAAGAAATCAAAATTACACGAATAAATCAATCGGGACTATCATTAATAAAGAAAGTTCGGTAAGTTACACATATTCTGGCTTATCTTACCTGATATTATAGATAACTGAAATTTGACAATTTATAATGAATAGTATATTAGGTGTGTTGATAAATTATCTAAACTTGAACAGATACTCTTTGAGGATTTCTAAAGTCACAAATATTGGTAATTTTGGGATACCCAAAATACAGAACTACTTCAAAAGTGGTTAATTTATGCCGTCGTCGTATTGTTATGACTATAAGTAACAAATTAATCACAAAATATGCACGCTTATAAATTATTTGATGTTTAATATTACTTGCGTTTTAATATGAACGTTATTTCTTGCCATATAAGGCCGTCTTTTCTTTGTGCCTCAACTCCCGGCCATGCTGTCGCGAGTAGCGCTGCTCAAAGGGCCGCCGGCGCCGTCGGCTGACTTTTTAACCGACTTCAAGATTTCAAAAGAGGAGGTTCTCAATTCGGTTGTGTTTTTTTTATTTTTTTTAATGTTTGTTACTCCATAACTAACTCCGACATTTCTGAACCGATTTTGTAATATTTTTTTTAGATTGTAAGTATATATATCCAAGTTGGTCCCGTTGTTGTCAAAGCGCAGTTCTGATGATGGCATCCATGAGGAATCGAGGGAACTCCTCAAATGTGAAAGGCACACAAATAGTGATTTTAGTATTTTCATCAACTAATCAAGCATTTTCATTAAAAGAGTGACATTTGATGAAGTGGAACTGCTGATGATGATCAGAACGGAACTCTTCAACGACGCATAGTACATGTTTGCCGATTTGTTCTCTTCGTTATGTTTGTCAAGCAAATTAGGTTTTCAAGGGATATTTTTGTAAAGCTTGAGTTCTGATGGTGGATTCCATGAGGAATTGAAGGTAATTACTCTTTCACCATTATAAACATACTCTTAGCCATTTTTATTTGATTGTATGGAATCTAAGACTAAGTATAATATTCTTTCACCGGCCTCCAACACTGAAGTCGGTTTTTTTCCTAAAAATTATTAACCGACTTGAAGATTTCAAAAGAGGAGGTTCTCAATTCGGTTGTGTTCTTTTTTTTTAATGTTTGTTACTCCATAACTCCGTCATTTCTAATCCGATTTTGAAATTTTTTTTAGATTGGAAGTATATATGACCAATTTGGTCCCGTTTTTGTCAAAGCGCTGTTCTGATGATGCCATCCATGAGGAATCGAGGGAACTCCTCAAATCTTATAGGCAAACATATGAGACCGTCCATAACAAAAGGGCCCTTATGGCACTTTCTAGTTTCGTAGATATCAGCGTTTTAGTAAAATACGGTAAAATCACATATTTTTTGTTTTTTGCATATTGATAAAGTATAAGACTAGATGTGTATTTCTAGCTTGGTTTCACACGTATAAGTTAAGTATTTCTACCTTAAAATTAGTTGTAAAGTTTAGTAAAAAAGGACCCTTATGGCAGAGCGCAGATAATAATGACATAAAATAGGTTAATAACTTATTCTAATTACTTCTAACCATTTTCTGTATTATTTATGTGCCTTTTCTGTTTACTGGATTAGGTGGTACACGTTACAAATACCTATTTCTAGTCTCAAGTCAAGGAAGCTCTAGTCGTGCCGTGCATGACCGTTGCAAAAAAAATTGTTTTTTATTACATTTCCTATTGAATTGTATTTTTAGAGTTCCGTAACCAAAATGGTGAAAACGGAACCCTCATAGTTTCATCATGTCTGCCCGTCCGTCCGTCCGTGCGTCCGTCCGTCCGTGCGTCCGTCCGTCCGTGCGTCCGTCCGTCCGTGCGTCAGTCCGCCCGTCCGTCCGTGCGTCAGTCCGTCCGTGCGTCCGTCCGTCCGTCCGTCCGTATGTCACAACATATGGTAGGAAAGTATTATTCTATGAATTGCTACATAATATAATAGTAACGTTAACTTAAAATAAAAGGTAGTGCCCCCCCCTCCCACCCTCTAATTTCCATATGTATGAAAATTCTGAAAAATAAATGAGGTGGTGTACAGTCACCAGCATTAATATCTGCCAAAACAATGGTGGCATTTAAATATCCGACACAGCTCCATTTGTAGGGCCGTAAGGACGGGTCAGATATTTATGCCGCCTTTGTTATAGCAGATATTGATGCTGGTCACTGTACATTAATAAATACTTACGACGATTTTTGGTTTGATAAAAATACGGCTACTGGTTTTTGAGTAATTGCTGAAAAACTGTTTTGCCCAAACAAAAGGGCGTAAGTGCAGTGAGTTTACTATGAAGATACGACCTTTTTGGATTCGACGTATCAGATAGTGGGTTTAAATATGGACTAGTAGGTGTCGGTACTGTACGGAACTCTTTATTGTGCGTGGTCCGACACGTACTTGGTCGGTTTTTTTGTTAATAGAGTTAAAAAATAATTGTTACTATGCGAAATTGCTTTTTCGTATAATTTAAAAATTACGCAAAATTCAAAAAACTTGTAATGAAAAGATTTATTCAGAATTACGTTCGAATACAAGATTGCTACTTAGATAATGTAAATATTATTATTTACTTACATTTTTGGTTACATTCGTCCATAAAGGTCCTTTTCTCAAATGTATGGAAGTAAACCTTGATTTTCATGTAACTTTAATCGGTCATAAAACTGAAACTAATTGACATAAAAAAAATTAAAACCTGTGTAATGCTTGTCTAGACTTATTACAGGTAAGTATGGTGTACTACACGGAAATTGTTAAATTTATTCGTGACGAGATAGAAAAAATATAATTTTCTATATTTATTAAAAAATATATATCACGTTAGTTTTTCGTTTTTATTTTCCAGTCGAGGTGTAAAGAAAACTATTTTCTAGCATACACTATGACAAAGATCACAAAATACGAAATAATAATTCACATATTACAAATTTCCTTATTTTTTTACGATCGGCGCCTTGCACTGATCAAAGGCCATTTTTTCTCAACGAGGTAGTGGAATTGAAAAATCTTTGATTGTTTCCTACAGAAGAGAACCTCAGGATTCAGAATCTACCATCATCTATGTAACTTCCCACGGGAACATACTTTAAATGAGTTTTAAACTTCTCTTAGTTATTTCTCTAAAGTGCATTTTTGGGTTGCGTAACTTTGATGATTTAAAAAAAAAAGTACACCTAGGGTCATGGTTTTTATTGTTTTTGGTAGCTTATGTATTGTAGATTATAGATCCGTGCGTAACTCAATCAATACCGACCATAAGGGCCTCTGTGTGATGGACGGTCACATATAGTGATTTTAGTTTTATCATCAATTAATTAAGCATTTTCATATAAAAATGTGACATTTGATGAAGAAGTGGAACTGCTGATGATGATCAGAACAGAACTCTTCAACGACGAAAAGTTCACGTTTAGCGATTTGCCCTCCTAGCTTTGTTTGTTAAGCAAGTTCTATTTTTCACGAGAAATTTTTGTCATGCTCAAGTTCTGATGACGGGATCCACCCATCGAGAGAACTCCTCAAATGTGAAAGCCACACACATAGTGATTATAGTATTTTCATCAACTAATCAAGTATTTTCATTAAAAATTGTGATATTTAGAAAATATACGACCCTCTTCTCCCGCACTACGAATATTATTAATATTACGAATAGTCGACCGAAAATTGATATGAAAATCGTACACTGACGGTTACCCTTAAAGGCAGTATACTTTACCACGGGGTCACATCGAATTTTCGAATACCTTTTTACAGGCCAAATAAAAAAAAAAAAAACGGAACCCTTATAGATTCGTCATGTCTGTCTGTCTGTCTGTCCGTATGTCACAGCCGATTTACTCGGAGACTATAAGTACTACAATTATGAAATTTGGTAGGAAGATGTATTCTATAAACCGCTACATAAATGTGATATGAAATCAGGAAAAATTACCCCATACATGTAACCGGGGCATGAAAAATTTTTTTCAAAGAAAGTAGTCGAGAGTTTTCCATTTAAGTCAATCGTTTGTGAGATATTAGCGGCCAAAGTCGTACAAAATGTGTCCCCCCCCCCCCCCTCTAATTTCTAAACTATTAAAATTAAAATTCGTGACGTGACCACATATGAGGATACGACTTTTTTCGATTCAAGGTATTATTAAATAATGTTTTAAAATGCGGAAAGCTAGTTGTCGGTACGGAACCCTTCGTTGTACGTGATCCGACACGCACTTGGCAGGCTTTTATTTTTATTTTGTTTATTTTTCAATCTGAACTTTGAACCCCCCGCCCCCCCACCTGTCGCGGAGTTCAGTCTGGCTACCGGGTGTTTTGGGCTTAGGTAGACGTATATAACATCCCTGCCAAATTTCATTACTGTACCCCAAAATGTCATACTCATACTCATTAGAAAACGGACTACGAGTATATTGATATATGTAAATACTTTTTTTATGTCAATTAGTTTCAGTTTTATGACCGATTAAAGTTATATGAAAATCAAGGTTTACTTCCATACATTTGAGAAAAGGGCCCTTATGGACGAATGTAACCAAAAATGTAAGTAAATAACAATATTTACATCATCTAAGTAGCAATTTTGTATTAGAACGTAATTCTGAATAAATCTTTTCATTAAAAGTTTTTTCAATTTTGCGTAGTTTTTAAATTATACGAAAAAGCAATTCCGCATAGTAATAATTATTTTTTAACTCTATTAACAAAAAAACCGACCAAGTACGTGTCGGACCACGCACAATAAAGAGTTCCGTACAGTACCGACACCTACTAGTCCATATTTAAACCCACTATCTGATACGTCGAATCCAAAAAGGTCGTATCTTCATAGTAAACTCACTGCACTTACGCCCTTTTGTTTGGGCAAAACAGTTTTTCAGCAATTACTCAAAAACCAGTAGCCGTATTTTTATCAAACCAAAAATCCTCGTAAGTATTTATTAATGTACAGTGACCAGCATCAATATCTGCTATAACAAAGGCGGCATAAATATCTGACCCGTCCTTACGGCCCTACAAATGGAGCTGTGTCGGATATTTAAATGCCACCATTGTTTTGGCAGATATTAATGCTGGTGACTGTACACCACCTCATTTATTTTTCAGAAATTTCATACATATGGAAATTAGAGGGTGGAAGGGGGGCACTACCTATATTTTTTTAAGTTTACGTTACTATTATATTGTGTAGCAATTCATAGAATACTACTTTCCTACTATATGTTGTGACATACGGACGGACGGAAGCACGGACGGACGGACGGACGGACGCACGGACGGACTGACGCACGGACGGACGGGCGGACTGACACACGGACGGACGGACGGACGTACGGACGGACGGACGGGCAGACATGATGAAACTATAAGGGTTCCGTTTTCACCATTTTGGCTACGGAACTCTAAAAATACAATTCAATAGGAAATGTAATAAGAAACAAAAATTTTTGCAACGGTCATGCACGACTAGGACTTCGTTGACTTGAGACTAGAAATAGGTATTTGTAACGTGTACCACCTAATCCAGTAAACAGAAAAGGCAAATAAATAATAGGTACAGAAAATGGTTAGAAGTAATTAGAATAAGTTATTAACCTATTTTATATCATTATTATCTGCGCTCTGCCATAAGGGCCCTTTTTTGCTAAACTTTACAACTAATTGTAATACTTAACTTATACGTGTGAAACCAAGCTAGAAATACACATCTAGTCTTATACTTTATCAATATGCAAAAAACAAAAAATATGTTTTTTTACCGTATTTTACTAAAACGCTGATATCTACGAAACTAGAAAGTGCCATAAGGGCCCTTTTGTTATGGACGGTCTCATATTTTCCTTTGAAATTGTCACAAACTTTTTATCATCTCGCCTTTTACTTGCTGCAATTAAAGTATTCTGTCCTTTTCGACCTACAGACACCACATCAAAGTTCATTGCACACATACATATCATACAATTAGGAAATTCCATATTGATAATATTGATATCCGCATAATTTGCACGCGCGACGGTAAAACCATGTGCATAGTAATAAACTCGTTAGGACAGGTCCACCGCGCCTCTCGCCGCTTGCTCGCCACTGACGCCCCGCTCTCTCCACCCCGCACCCCACCGCACACATCACGCTTCGCACGTATTTTGAATTGGATTTTCAATTTTTTAAGCGTGACATTTACTTGTTTAATTTTGATAAAAACATGATTATAGCAAAGAAAAAAGCTATCCTTAAACAATAAAATCACAGTTATGGTTTTTAATGAATGAGAAATAGATTATTATTAAAACGTTAACAATTAATGATTAAGTTTGGTCCTAAGTGTCTAAGAAGACACAATATAGCTTAAACAGATAAACACATCATAGTTACCATTTTGGCTTGTCTAGATATTGAGATCAGATAAAAACTGTGAAAAAAAACGTACATGCAAATTTGGTTTCCGTTTAAGTTTGTTATTAAGAGATCGCATTGGAATGCACCTCAAAATTATACTAACATGGTATTTAGTTATCGTTTTTGGTTGTAGCAAAAAGTTAGGTAGTGTACAATATCTCAAGATTTTTATCAAATACGGGTAAGACCCCGGATTTTTTTATTAATATATCGAATTAATATTTGATACTCAATATCAATAAACGATTACATAACAAAAATAACGAGTTTATGAATTATGTCCAGGTTAAGCTAATTTGACTGGTCTAGTAAAAGTATCCACTTTGATAGTATATCTGCTGGTAGAAATAAAAATCCTATGAGATTTGTAGGTATAGGTACTAAAGCGGGTATTACACTGTCCTGAATTCAGAACACTTAGAAGGGTTCGGACCTATACGTTAGAGCGAGATGCTTCAACTCCCCTCCACTAGTCAGGATTCTGAATTCAGGACAGTGTAATACCCGCTTTACATTTCATGGTTGGTAAATTGTGAGTTGTTGGACGAATGGTGTGCTGTAGGTAGGGTAGGTAGGTAGCTACCTTACCTAATAAACGCAGGAATTTATAACAGAAAAATAAACTTCAAGGTTCGAGCTCTCTAAGAGTTCAAGCTTCCATTACTCAAGTTCTTTAAAGCTAAAGATTTAAGTAGGTACCTAATTAGCCTTGGAGAGTCCAAATTAAAGTAGGCTGTTTGTAGCACATTAAAACTTATGGCTGCTAGACTTGTGACTTACTAACTCATCAATAACAACAAAGCTATATACCTAGCTTGGCTGCGGCTTCAAGCCTTTTGGGGATTGACTAGGGTACGGTAGCTTAGGTCGAGTTTTATGGACAGGACAGGCGGGTCGTTCGATGGCGCGAGACGCGTTCAGGTTCAGACGCCCACACCGCCTCACAGCTTTAAGCCGCTGATGCAATTATTGGCATGATACTTTAATGAATACCTACTATAAATAGGTACATACCTAAACAGACTTTACTTAGTTACTGCTCACAAAAACAAAACCTTTGACAAACCGTCTCAAGGCACTTCAAAAAAGTTACACTTTTTCACAAAAATGACAAGGGATCCGTGCGAACCTGCGGCTCTTTGTGCGACAGGTACTTACCTACTCGCGTGATCTTGTTACATTTCGCTGATTCATTTGAAATGCAATCGTATATCTCGCTCAGCAGTATGATACAAAAGAAACTTTACGGTTTTAAAACCAAGGATCAGTATGCTTATGCTCGCTACGTAGATATACGAGCTTGGGGAATAATTCAATTTAAACATTTCGACAAAGCAACGCCCGGGATGTTCACTCCTTTACGGCTTCTTGCAAAACCGAGCGAGGTTCCGATCAGATAACATCGGATCCGCTTCGATACAATGCCGATATTAAATTTATTCACGATTAAACTTGAATATTGGGTTTTTGTGCTCTTTGTGACGGATTTGAGATCAAATTTCCATAATGCAACGAGTTTGAATGTCTCAAGTTTTTTCCAAACTGCATCAATAGATCAGTCGTGTTTTTACTAACTAAGTTACATTGACACATTCCTGTCTATATTATACGTCTAATCAACGCTCTAATTTGCTCAATTCACATCATCCAGGATCTCGCTAAAACTCTTCTTAACTGAGCTGCCTATTTCAGTATCCAATTGTAGGTTCGCATCTATGATCTAATAAAAATAAATATTTGCACAAATCGACTTACCTAGTCCCTAAATTAAGCAAAGCTTGTAGGTACCTACTATGGGCAATATATAAGCCGACAAAAAGTTAAAAATGTTCCTGGGGGCCGATTTTTATGTTTCGAACGCTCGACTTTTCACTCGAGATCTGTCAAAAAACTATGATGTTTTGACAGATGTAGAGTGAAAAGTCGAGCGTTCGACACTTAAAAATCGGCCCCCTGCTCCGGAATTAAGAGGCTGCAAGTGTTAATGCACATACTATAACTTATATAGGTTTATGATCTGCACTAGTTTTGTCCGTTTGCTTGATTAGAGGTTCTGAGTAAATAAACGGATTAAAAACAACTTAACATTCAGAGCTTGCAACAGATATAAATATGATCTCAAACCGCAACGTTTGAGTTACGATCCAAAAGTACTCGATAGCTGTACCACAAACTCTCTAAATACCTAATTGGCCGGGCCATCGGCGTGGGTGCCAGTTTGGCTGGCGGTACACAATAGCAACCTGACACCACCACGTCGGTACTTTGTGCAACTCTTCGTAAAGTCCCCATTCATATCGGCAAAAGACAGGAAGTGAAGCTTTACGTGCAATAGCACTAATTGCCCGCCCACGACATTGGAAACCTGTAATTAGTGTAAAATATCTGATGCTCGGCGGAAATGACCCGCAGCTTCAAATGCTGATGCGTTTATTATCAATATCAATTCATTGCGAGGCGGTATACAAACTGAATAAGTAGGTTTACTCTTGTTAAATATACGTACACCTACAACATTCTTGACCGAATGTTGCTCTTGACTATGTCAAAATTCGGTTTTGTATACATATATATATACCTATAAGCGGCTCCCTGGGGAGGTGGGGAGCCAACGGGCATCGAAATGACAACGAAATTTAGTAAAGTAGGTACCTAAATCGGAATTGCTTTTGTATTTATCAATTTTATCATGAACTTGTTTACACATTAGAAATAAAAATCAATATCCTCGCATAAACGCGACCATTGGCTTGAAGTTTCTGGCGTGTAAGTGTCAAAAAAGCTCATCACCTAGGTACATTAAGAGTCGTTTTCAAAAAAAAATCTACATAGTTAAGGGCTTTAATTAAAACAAAACTTAACTATTGATTCCTTTGTGTAACGATGACTCATATATTTTGTATGGCTAACTATCGTTACACAAAGGACGCGATCGTAATTTTGTTTTCATTAAGCCCTTAACTAGGTTCAATTTTTTTTGAAAACGACTCTTAATTGCTTATCCCTATACCTATAGACCCTAAAGTTATACAACAATGAGAAAATGGGGTTTAGTTAATAACGTCGTCGCAAAACACACTGTAGGTCAAGAGGCTGTTAAAGTGGGTTAATAATGTTAATATTTACATATTTCCGATTCATGTAGGTTACAGAAAACTTAAGGAATTTTTAATAGCAGGTTATAGACACCATTAAAATCGCTGCAAAGTGTTGTTCGAAGTAAATTGAAGGAAGTCGGCGATTCGTTTCATCATATATCGCAACATGCTGTCCTTGTATAAATGATTGAAGATGTCGCAAAGTGTCCAAGGGCCCGAGTTTTTTTGGTTCGCACACTTACAAAAACGCAGTAGCCCTCAAGATTTATGGCGCTAGGAGAGCGATCATCGCGCATTAGTAGCCTTTATTCTCCACTGTATGTGGGCTTTTGTGGGCTCGGACACCGACTAGGGCACAGTAGCGAAATGGGGCATTGTCTAGTCCCTGTACCGACGGCTATTGTTCTACAGTGTCGTAAACATGTCGACAGGTTACTGAGGCATTCGTGACACAAACGACAACTACCTATAGCATTCTACAGCACAGTAGCGATTTCGTGGAAATGTACTTTACGGGCTGTAATAAAAGGGTGAGACGGCCGCGAGGTGATTTAAGATGTAATGCTTAAAATATCGAATGGCGTATGATGATGTAGTGTCGCGGTTGTGAGGCCATTTTGCGTTTATTTATTTTTATTTGTGTGAATTAATAAAATTACACGAATAGCCACAATATTACTAAATACTTGTCTGTTAAGAACTTTAAAATAGGTATGTTGTAAGGCAATAGGAAGTTGCGTTGGGATGGGATGGGAATTATGGATCGCATTTAAATCAATTAGGTATTAATCATCTGTCTATATGTTTGTCTATTGGGTAACTTTTTGCCACGTCTATGAGCACCGAATGCAGAGCATGGCGTATCGCAATCGCCATGAGATGCATACGGAGCTAGTTTAACTGGTGTGATGAACATTTGAACACGATACCTATTATTGTCAAAGCGTTAGAGTGCAAGTTTAGATAATTCTGAATACTGAAGAGTGAATATATTACATGGCGACTGTACTTTGTGTGGTACCATACCCTGCATGGGCTCTGAAGCCCTGGGCGTATATTTGGCTAGGTTCTGTCTTAGCAATATGAACAAAAGTATCCCTACGTTGGCAACTGGTATTTTGTGTCCACTATGATTACCAAGCGTTTTATCTCCCTTATTTTAATTTTAATAGGTAATGTTTACGTTTTTTGTAGACCTTTCAAAAATCACGAATAAAAGATGATTTGTTAGATAGGTATTAAGTAATATGGAATAGAAGAAGTCTGTTTAACAAACCAAACAAGTGTAATAATAATAAAAAAACAAACCAATTCGGCAGACAAACTTAATAAGGTCGGCGGAACACAGGAAAAGTAGTTCTCTATAAGAGAGCGGCGTTTAGTAAAACAAAAGCACCTCGAACGATTTAACAAACTGCCATATTTTAACAACGTGTAATTAAAGGTTTGGCCTCGGATATGCATAAATCATACTGCTGTGCCGCGAACTGCTGGCCGAAATAGAGAAAAAATTAAAAACATTAAGCGCTGCGTGAGAGTCAAAACAAAAGAATAATTTTATTTTAGGTAGATGGCTATCCGAACATGCTTGACCAGATCGGCAGAGAATTAAATAAATAAATAAAATAAAAACTTTCGAAATACTTCGGACTATTCGAAGCGGAGAGTTTCAGAAAGATGAATCATTTTATACCTACTGCTCACTCGAAATTGAATATACGAGTAGGTACATACTCGTATTTTAAATCATGATTTGAAGAAATTTGATAAAAATTGGAAACAATAAATAGTTTACTTCCTACACGCATACCATTTCAGGGCCAATTTTTCTGGCGTTGTAGTCTTTTTTTTTCGTTAGAATTGAATGAAATTTGGTAGGTTGGAAGAGCTCCTGATTCTGAACAATATAGGCACTATATTTCCAACAGTGTCACACAATTTTTTTCCATTGAGTGACAAAACGTATGAGATTTTCGTAGCTCAGTTAATAAAATGTATTGGAAAAAAAATTTTCGGCGCCATGTTGTAATTTTTTTTTTTTACTTGTACAGAATCAGGAGCTCTTCCAACCTACCAAATTTCATTCAATTCTAACGAAAAAAAAACTACAACGCCAGAAAAATTGGCCCTTCAATAGTATCGTTCCTATCGTAGGTAGAGCCCTTTTACTGGGCTTCAAAACAAACCTATCTACTACTCTACATGAATGGGAAAGTAAAATAAATGATAGAATACTAACTTTTGACCGTGACTTCTTCCGCGTAAATGTCCACTTCCTATTTCATCCCTTAAAGGGATGATTTTCGGGATAAAAAGTATCCTTAATCCGAACTATAGACTCTCATATTACAATTTAACTCTACCAAACATCTACCTAAACAACCAGACATTGCAATATCCAAACATAGAATCTATACTTTCGCATTTATAATATAAGTTGGATTTCAATTATTTATATTATAATCAAGTGGCTTTAATATGAACCTTATGTGACTAAGTTTTCTTATTCTTATAAGATGCATAGTTAGAGGCATAAGTCACGTGTGGGGTGGGGTGTCGGAGGCTGCGCGCGCGCGGGTCGGGGTCGGGCGCGCTCGGGCACCCTCGGGCGGGGGCCGGGGCGAGGCGACAACCGCTCGTTACCTCTATCCGAAGCCAGTTATTAAAAACGTCTCGACGCGAACGGTGCGCCGCCCTGTAATTATCCAGTTGAAGGCTCGTCGCGCTACGTTGTCACCACCGTCACCGGATATGCAATACGTGGACCCGCCCGCGCAACAGGTCCGCCCTAACTCTATTGCCTCCCTAGTTTACGCATTGCCTTTGGCAATCCATTATTTTTGACTTTTAAGGCTGCAGCGGATATTTAATAGAGTTATTTGCGAAGCGTTTAACTCAAATTTATCTGATCTAACGCTTATGTGAATTATGAGTCTGCGAATATCGGAGCAGATACCTTAAATCATAATACTTATTGACATTTCTTAAATTCGGTTTACAGTAGTGAATAAAAAGTTTGTTAAAATGGTGAAATCATATATTTTTGTGTTTGTTGCAGATGATGAGTATGATGCCCGGTTACGGCTACGGGTGTGGCCGAGGTGATGCGATCTCACCGGCTTCAGACCTCTCGTCCTGTAGCAGTGCGTCGTCAGGCGCATGGTGTGGCTGGCGAGAGCTGCCGGCCTATCCACAGTACCCGTATTGGCCACCAGCCGCCGCCGAGGAGGCACGGGACTTGCAGCGCCGCTGCGCCAAGTGCCGCTGCCCCAACTGCCTCACAGAGGCCGCCGGTCTTGGCCCCAACTACGGCAAGGACGGCGCCAAGCGCGAACACGTCTGCCACGTGCCTGGCTGTGGGAAAGTTTACGGAAAAACGTCGCACCTGAAAGCGCATCTCCGCTGGCACACGGGCGAGCGGCCCTTCGTGTGCAACTGGCTGTTCTGCGGCAAGCGGTTCACGCGCTCCGACGAGCTGCAACGGCATCTGCGCACGCACACCGGGGAGAAGAGGTTCGCGTGCCAACTCTGCACGAAGCGATTCATGCGCTCAGACCATCTCGCCAAGCATGTGAAAACTCACGCGAACGTCACGAGGAAAACCAAGAAAGCTACTTCAGACAGTGAGGAATCTAAAGTTTCTAGTGAGAAAACTGAGAAGCGATCCGCGGAGCAAGCGCCGGCTGTATCTATCGGCAGCGAAAATTATGGCACCGTGCCGGCAGTCAGCGTTGCGTCGAAGCCGATGTCTCTGAACTATGGAGCTGTCGCGCCGAATGTGTCTAGTGCCAGTTATAACGGTGCAGTGTACGGGAGCGGAGCGGGAGTAACCTGGGCGCCAGAGATGCGGCAGGAGGCACTCTACGCGCGGCCTCTGACTACAGTAGCCTCCCGTCCTGTGTACCAGTACCCGACGTTGCCGGAGACTACCCGGCAGTATCCCGCACACTTCCCCGCTTACCAGTGTGCTGCAAAAGACAATTATACAATGTTCCAGGGACACTATAACTTACAACCGCCTGTAGCGCTCGGACAATAAGTGATATCCCGGTTTATCACTTAAGCGTAGAACTAAAGTTGTAGTGAAGTTTTGGATGTTTGCATGGAACGTCCTCATGGGATGGGGCTTAAAGGTTGTTTTGTCAAAAAAATATTTTGGTATGGAAAGTAAGTACGTTTGTCAGAAAGATTGTTGGAATAATTTTCTGAGTTACCAGACAGTTTATTGTGATTTACGTATTGTATTGTATATAGTTAGGTTATTAATTGACGTGCCTTGATGGTAAATGTAAATGTTGTAGTGCATTTAAAATGATATTTTAAATAAATCTTGGAAAATAATTACTTGTTGGTTTATTTGTTGTTTAGTTGTAATAACCCTGATACAATCCCAGTCTGGCTTATAACATTCAAATAATGCCATAAACGTATTCAACATTGATAGGCTAAACGAGATATATTATGTAGGTAGGTACTTACCTAGAAATCTCTCACTCAACCTAATAGACTTAATAATTTTAAACATCGGCCCGTTTTGAGATTCAGAATACCTATGTCTTAGGAATATCCCAACTTTCATAGTCCTTCTCTCAAAATCAAAATGATATATTTTAAATATATACATGAAAGAAAAACGGTTTCATAAAGAATATTAAATGTTACGCTTTTATTTCATTATTTTATAGTACCTAACCCTCCTGTTATCAAAATCGCGATAGGTCATACATTGTATTATACAAACATATATTGGGTACAAGCCCGTAGAAGTAATACAGGTAATAAATAATATGTTGCTATTTTAAATTCACTGGATTAAACACGGTTATTTGGTTGGCGTGTGTGGGGATATGTATCCTATCCAACACGTAAGTACTTACAAGGGCTCTCGCCCTTGGAGACGAAGTATAATGTACTGTAGTACACATACATATAATTAGCTTAAAAGGCAAGAACAGAAGCCAAGCCAACTCAACGCTTACACTAATAAGTAGGCAGATTAAACATGCATGTAATAAAAATGTGAATTTAAATGTCACCCATTACGTGAATAGAATTAAGTAAGACAGTAAGTATCTTGCAAGCTGGGTTGTAGTAGGTATTTAGTAGAATAACAAAACATGCGCTAATAATTATACGAGTAGGTATGCAACGTGTATTTTTGATATAACCGCAAACTTAGGGTAGGTAGTTAATATAAACTGACTTTCATAAGTTTGTTAATATTTTATGGCATGTTTTTCCTCATAAAACTAATCAGCCCACAATGTACACTAAGTTTAGGTAAAATTTCTTACATGCATCCGAATATAGTACTCATTACTTTACTAATACGTTACAATTTCTTGCAGTATCAAAAAGAAACAATGTAGACATGTAAGATATGCCTCGATTGTATTCAATAGTCGATCGATACCTACAACATTGTATTTACAACATTAACTAACATTATACATTATACAAGTACTTATGGTAAATTTTACTACGTATAATTTTCTTGTAGGCTTGCTACGACTCTGTCTTCGTTAATTTGGCCCGCGCTACGCAGCGTCTACGAACTGCTACGAGACTCGTAGCGATAGTTTTTTTGTTATAACATTACAACGTAAGTTTAAATATTGAATACTAGAATAAACTTTCAAATGTAGCCTTTATACATTTGGAAACGTCCTAGAACAATGGTAAATTAGCCATTTTTATAAAATGTATGAGCATAAGTTTACTTTACAATTTTATTATTCGACAATTCAATGTTAAATATGAGACCATTGTTAGTTTCAAAGTTTCTATTTCTTATTCACCTACCTGTTTCTTGGAACGTTATAAATCACATAATATTTGGAAGGAATCAGTGAAATCTGTTTAATTGTGTTTGTGATACTACAGCGATAAGTAATTCAACATTCTGTAGTTACTACTAGGCAGCTTGGAAAGTTGCCAGTTTGTTTGTATTGAACGTTACGATTAATGATTAGTTTGCTGATACTTAATAGGTATAGTTTTTAGTTTGTACCCAAGGAACTCAGTTTAACAAAGCCTCTATTTTATTTAAGTTACTGCACTACGTAGTTAGCAGTAGGTTGTTATTTAGTATTTTTGTTATTCTTAGTTATCAAGCGAAAATAACTTCTTGGATGGTAAGATGACATGTTATTAGTGGATATTAATGGTTCTTATCTTTATTAAACATTCGCAACTAATGGCAACGTATAGTTCCGCCTCTCGACACGAGATGGCGCTGACAGTCTTGTCGCAGGCCGGCCGCGCTCGCGGTAATTGCGCGCGGCTATTATCTGGGCGGCGCTCGCCGCGCATGGCGGCCGGTGCGAGCGGGATGCACTCGATAATACGTAAAACAAAACGAGGGAGTAATAATGGTAAAAAACGAGCAGCACGCAAATTATAGTGAGAAATGAGGCAGCCGGTAGCGGTGGGGGCTTGGGCTGTGCGGTGGGGGCCTTCGCGCGGCAGTCGTCGCTCGGCGCACGCAGACCGCCCGCGCCGCCTGCGCCGCCGCGAGTGCTGTGAGTGTGTGACATGACCCACCGGCCGGCGCTATGAGCGGCAAGGGCTCCTCCTCACCGGACCTGCTCATGAATGTGAGTCCGGCGTACGCGCCGCGGCGGCCCCGGCCGCACCTCTATACCATACACACGTTAGGCACACATATCCCGCGCAGGGTTTGTGACTCATACTTTACTATATCACACGTTCACGAAGTAGGTCAACTCATATATTCCCACCGTATCTACGGTCATTTGAGAAATTGTTAACCTAACTCAACAACAGTATAACAGACCGGTATAGGTACACTTAATCATAAATTCAACTGCGTATACGATGACAAGGTTATCTAATGCTAACCGACTTCCGTATTGTTTATAAAGGACCTCACACAATAAAACAAAAAAACTATATCCAATCGTTAAATGATATCCAGGCGTGACATAAACATTAAGGTTCTTCACGGTATAAAAGTTTAAAGTTTGGATTGGAGCTGTGTGCCCAAAAGAGGCGTTCGTAAAACGGTTTGTTAGCCGGCCACCCCCGAGTATTGTCGATTTAGCACGCACCATAAGCGGCGCATTATGGACCCAACCTCGGTCCTCGTCCCTAGAGCCTTCACCTCTATTACTATTCATACGATCCCAAGGGTGACCGGCCCCATATAAAGTTTCGTGCACATGAAAAACAAATAACTGCTGGTACTCGTATCTTTGTTAGGCAAACGTTAAGTATTAGGTAGTTCAGTTTTAGGGGTTCATGAATATTATATATTACAATATTAGATGGTAGTGACCAGGAGTAATTTATGTGGAGAACTTTTTACCAACTTATGAATGACGTGGTTGATATATATAGAAACCTAATTTATATTCATGAAACGTTAACTACTTTATTATTAAGATTATTTGAATATAAGTTTCATAGATAAATTATTTACTCTGTAAGGTCTTGTATATAGTACGATACGAGATACGAGTCGGTGGAACTTTCAAAATAAAACATAAAAAGTAATTAATACATAATACCCACATTCACCCACATAAAGAACTGAAGGCAATTATTTAGTCAGCTCGGTCACATAAACGTTATTGTTATTAACCAAAAATAGCCCATTAAATTCTGTTCGGAACATTACTAGTTCATAAAAACTACCGAAATGCTAATTCAATTAAGTGAACTCAAATAAGTTAGGTCGAGGCGGCGCTTTCGAGCGGCGTAACCAATCCTTAATGACACATAGAACCTTCGTCCATTTTCTACTCAATTTCCTTTTCATATTAGTTTAATCTAGAGGCAGGACTACTGGCGCCAAAAATTATACCGCGACGGCCGTGTCGGGCGGCTAATCTGTTTAGTGTGTTGTGGAGCGCCCGGCTCCTTTGTGCAGTGAAAAAGGAAGAAATTTATGCGTTTCGGCGTCGTGTGTGAGTTTTTTGTGGGAATGTAATTAATAATTCAGCGGCAAAACTAACAGTGTTTTCGTTGTTGTTGGTGGTTCGTGATTGATGCGTCTCGGACGGGTTCAATTAGCTGTGCGGTGATCTATGTACCGATCCATTTGTACTCGTTGTTCACGAGCCGGCAATTATTACAATGGTATTTGATAATTGGCGGCGTCAACGGCAACTTATAATAATTCCTATAATAGTGAAACACATATCAAACAATGGAAACGCGATAATTACTTTTTGTATATTTCGGAATTGGAATTTGTTATTAACACTTTAAACTTGTTGATGGCTAGTCATTAGATTACTTACCAGACAAATTAGATTTCGTTGGCTTGCTGCAAAAACTGAGTTGTAAAGGTTACGTAGGTACTGTAACGTGTATGAAACCCAGTTTCAAGAAAACCATTTAGCTGAAGTCTCGTAAACCAGAAGAAAGAAGTAAGAATCCTAATTAAACCTTTTGGCGTATGAACTAGTTGATAAGATTGTGAAGACTACTTTTTCTTTCTCTTTCTATAGATGATAATTGAAAAATTTCTCTAGCGAGAATGAATAAATAATACATAAAATAATGCAACCAAAATCAGTCCTCAATATTATTTTAAAATATAAAAAAGCTACCAGTACGTTTTATAATATCTTCATATGTACAATTAAGGTTCATTTCAACATTAGTTTACGGTGACGTGGTTAGGATCAACTATACAACATTTTTGAAGTGAAAACTTCTTTAGCGGCGCTGAGCACTTTTGTACTGGGGAAAAATGTATAAACTCGCGATAAATTCTATGACCAGGTTAGTTGACCCCTCCTAGTATCGTGATTGCTATGTTACGAGGGGTCCCCAGCTGGTCTTCTTAGAAAGCCAAGGTTCTAACTGTTTTAAGAAAATCCTAAGATTTTCCATAAAGATCATATTTCAAATAAATTGTCATGGAAAGTAGCTCTTATTGTCCCTAAAAAAGCGTTTCCAAAGTCCAATATCGGATAGCCAGACTGACCGATTTCCGTAAAGATCATATTTCAAATAAATTCTCATGGAAAGTAGTTCTTATTGTCCCTAAATACGGTGACAGTTCCCTTCAAAATACGAGTGATGGATAAAATACCAAGGGCCTGACACGCTTTGTAAGAGAAAGATAGCCTTATTGCGATTCCTATGAGAGGAAGTAGAAAATAGTGCGATGTTTTGTCCTTATTACCGACCGAAAATTTTTTCACGGTCGGGTAAAGCCATAATCTTTCATGAAGTGTCAAGAAGATTGCAAAACAAATTGGCAATATTTGGTAGTGCATTTTATAAATGGAGAGTTAATGATAAGTTTGGTTTAAATGAATAATAATTTACCAATTATCAGATCCGTAGTGTTTGGGTGTTCAGTGCAAACATGGTGGGGTGTTCAGTGTTGGGCTGTAAAAGCAAACTCGACCGAAAAAAGGCGGATGTTACATTCCATGCGTAAGTACATTTTCTTTGCATTTTGGACCCGTGTTTATTACTAAAATCTCACCGGAACCAAGTTACTGAGCTAAATCATTAGTTATATCATGAGACACTTGATGAAATAGGAAAAATATGTAAATTAATTCAAAAATAACCTCCAAAAATTTCACATACAAACCGGTCAAATCGCGTAGTATAAATCTACCATAGAAGCCAGCTTAGAATTGATGTCCCATCATTCAGTCGGTTTATAATTCGATTTCGGGATACCAACAAATAATAAAAAAAATCCCCTGAAGATTACCCCACGTTTCGGGAAATTCAAGTAATTTGATTTTTTCAGTTTTTCAACAGAGGATGAATTCCGAAAAAAATGTATTTGAGGACTGAGGGAACAGGAAAAGAGAATTGGGAAAAAATTATCTATAAGTAGGTATTTGTTTATTTATTGTAAATAAAGTTATAAATATATTAAGTAAATTACTTGTTCTAATTTAAAGTTCATCTTTTTATTTCAACAACGACTTATATTATAAATGCGAAAGTGTGTCTGTCTGTCTGTCTGTCTGTCTGTCTGTCTGTTACCTCTTCACGCTTAAACCACTGAACAGATTTAGATGAAATTTGGTATGGAGATAGTTTGAGACCCGGGGAAGGACATAGGATACTTTTTATCCTGGAAATAATCCCTCAAACTGATAAATTTGGGGTTGGAAGTTGAATCTATGAACCGGATCCATGTTAGGTATTTACAATGCCCACGAAAATTCGTCTCTGCAGAACCAGTGAAAGCCTGACCTCCGAACATGCTCACACCTATTCACGAATCTCAGGTTCAAGATACAATTGGGACGTTTGGCGAGGTGAGTCTAGACATTTGTAAATGTTACGATATTATTTGACGTTTGACATGTCAAAGACGTGTGTCAAGTGTTAATATACAGATCATAGATATAATATAAACTCTTTAGTTATAGATGCGCCAACGAGCGACCGGTGCTATGTCTTTCTCATTCTTGCAAATTTTCATACATAATTTGTACTACGCAATTTGGCCGGTTTGCATGTCCAATGTATTGCTTATGGAAGTTTGCATTTTGCCTATAACCCGACTATGAAAAAATGTTCGGTCGGTGATAGGGACAAAACATGCCACTCTTTTCTATTTTCTCTTATAGGAATCGCAATAAGACTCTCTTTCTCTAGCAAAGCGTGTCAGCCCCTTGGTCAGTATACAGATGTCATTCGTTAAAGTTGAAGGAAGCTAATGTAGAACTACACTTGCACAATTTACTAATTTGAGTCTTAAAGTGGCAAGATAAAGTAGGTATTTGCATGATTTAGATATGATTTATTTATTCTTTCCACCGTAGTTATAAACTGAGTAATTTCGCCACCACTTGATTATGATGAGCTATTAAGATTGTCGACAAAGACAAGAAAAAGAGGTTGATAGGAGGACAGTAAACGCCTGGAAGAGCTATTGGTCTATGAATCACCCAATGAAAGGCGACCTACCTCTTTCACTTAAACGTAGGCTCATGGATATGTGCATGCTTCCAGTTCTCACCTACGGTGCACAAACTTGGTCTTTGACAGAAGCCCAGAAGTCCATGCTCGGGGTTTGCCAGCGAGCCATGGAGCGCAGCATATTAGGTGTAAAATTGGTGGATCGAATCCGGAACACCACACTGCGCTCCAAAACTCAAATAGTTGACGTAGCTCGGAAAACAACCCAATTAAAGTGGGACTGGGCTGGACACGTCTACCGGATGCCGAATGAGCTGTGGGCCAAAAAGACCACGGATACGCGGTAGACCACGCCGGCGGTGGCGTGATAATTTGGACTCTTTAAAAAGGAGACTGGGCAGATAAACAAGACCGCGAGGAATGGAAAAAGAGGGGGGAGGCCTTTGCCCAGCAGTGGGACATTTTAGGCTCAATAAAATATAATAATTAAGGTTGTCGCACACATAAAGGCTCGGCACCAGACCGGCGCCGCCCCAATTCTTTGTTAGCTAAACTTGATACTGCAACGCACAGTTAAGGTTTTGGCAAACCAGATGAGTGCGGATGCAGCGGTGTGCTCCAGCCATTATCCACTACGTAACGGCATCGCCCCTGCTCGGGACAGGACCACCAGCCATGATGAACAGACGCAGGCGAAACGGCCTACTTCAAACGTAAAAAGCCCTCAACCAGTGGACACCTCGCGGCAAGCGCGGCACCGCCACGCGGCCACCTCGGCGCTGCTGAGGCACGATGCGGTTCCGTGCTTGCGTTGGATTTACGTGAGGTGAGGCCGCGCCGGTCTGGTGCCGAGCTTTAACTATGTGTGTGTCAACCTTTATTATGACAGATTTAGTTCGAATGTCTGTTACTCTTAGAGCAATTAATAGGTACTATAAATTGCGTATAAAATAAAATAAAATTGAAATACTTTGGCACTTAGAAATATTTATTTGCTAAGATAGCTTTCAAAGTTGTTACTTAAAAATACCAGATATGGTACTACAGTCTATCTAACCTGTAAGCAGGCTTGCAAATGATTAAAAATTATTTACATTCGTGCTACGTTACTTGATGGAATTTTCAGCACCTGCATCATAATATTCGAAACATTTCACGCTCGCTATGCTCGCGTTTTCGTCTTTTTTTCATCTTTTACTTAATGCGTATGAAGTCTTTTCCGCACTTGCGTCATAACGTTCGAAATTATTTCATCTACGCTACTTGATACGTATGAAGTATTTTCCACACCTTCATCGTAATGTTCGAAATATTTCGTGCTCGCTACGCTCGCGTTTTCATCTACCTACACTTGAGGCGTATTAAGTCTCTTCCGCACCTGCATCATAATTTTCGAAACATTTCGCGCTCGCTACACTCGCGTTTTCGTTTCCATACTTGATGCGTATGAAGATTTTCCGCACCTGCATCATATTAATTTTCATCTACGTTACTTGATCTACATCCATATATTAAATCCTCTGTCATGTGTTTCATGCGGGCGCGTTGAGCCGGCGTGCGCAATGTTTAGTGAGATTGCCCGGCCCGCAGTACCTGGTGACGGCGAAATACGGTATAGAAGTTGATATGGACCGAGTTCTACGCAGACGAAGTCGCGGGCAAAAGCTAGTAATATAATATTTCCTAAAACATAAAATTAATTTTCAAAATACACCAAATTTGAGTTCTTCGTTCTTCCTTAGAGCAAACAGCTAAATTAAATTTTCTTAAATAAACGCCTAATTCTAACCAGTCATATATATATTTTTTAATTGAAAATGAGGCCGACGGTGATGCGAGTTCACCCAGAAGATTCACTCGTACCTTAAAAAGGTCCTGGTTATTTGAACTCGGAAGTACGACGACGAATATACGCCATTCGAATACCAAACCAGTACACATTATAAAAAAAAGATGATTTCGACCAGGTAATGAAAGTAGCCAGTCGTACGTCGTCTGGATATCTGATGGAAGAAGGGGGAAGGCGGTATGAGTTCCTGAGCACACTCAACGAATCTAAAGAAATAAAAATGGGAAATAGGTAGTATTGCTCACAATTTTTTAAAGTGAAAACTTCTTTAGCGGCGCTGAGCACTTTTGTACTGGGGAAAATTTGTTGAACTCGCGACAGATTCTAAGATTCTAAGACCAGCTAGTTGACCGCTCCTAGTAATCGTGATTGCGATGTTAGGAGGTGTCATATCAGCTAAACTCAGGATGCGTAAGACACAATGACACTCGGGACATATTATGTATATATGTAAATTGATTATGCGAATATGAATATGAACATAAGTATGAGTACGGATACGGATACCGATACGGATACCGATACCGATACCGATATGAATATCTTTGTTATTTGGGTCATTGTCCGTCGGAAAAACAAAAGCTGTCCATTCGGTGGATAATAGTTAACGGCTAGTGTGCATGTAATTTACGTTTTTATTACATGGATTTATAGACACGGAATTACAGATTATGCGGGTTATCAGATCAATCTAAAATTAAGCTTTGTAGCCCTTAACTTTTGGCATGTCCTGTCCACCGAAAAGACGCGCACCTAAATCTGACAATGACCCATTTACTATCTTTATTGAGTTTTCACTTCTGCCGGCACTCCCAGAGTGCAACCCGTTGTTTTTGATCATCTAGTCTAGGATATTTTACGAATACACCTACCTGAAGTAATACCACTGTTACCACGCCATTGTCATTGTCACGTAGTATTCGGTTCCATATTGGGTGCAGGGCGTTTTCGTACTATACATCATATTATGTGTTCCATATGAAAAATCAATCAATAATTTTATCTTGCCAAATAACCCTATATGCTCCGTAGGTAGGTACAACAAGTTATGCTGAACCGCTAGGCCTTGTAATAAATTGCTACTTCATCCACGTTAATAGATGCAGGAATGTGAACCTATTAAACCGGACTCTGTTAGTTTTTCCCCTTTATATAACACTATACAATAGTATTAAATGTAAATGTGTTGTCGCATTCACCCGGAAGCGCTGTCGTTTTCTAAAAGATCGTAAGTTCTGAGGGTTCAACAAAAACTTACATTTTGCATTTCAATTTGATATCATTGTGTTACGTTTTCGTTCTGGCGAGTTAGCTCGGCGCTCCTGGAAGCAAGCACACATTGACCAAATGAAGCAACAATTTTCAACGTAGGTATTTAAAATTTAGGAATAACATGTTATCAATATAAACCTAGATAATAAACCAAAAAATCACCTAAGGTAAGTAGTAAATTACAAAAAAGATTATTAATATCATAAATTTAAATAAAAAATAGAAATCCTTAAGTATGTTAATGTTATCGAAAAACGTAAAAGAAATATGTTTAAAATAAAGTTGTGACGTAATAATTTTATGGCTACATATTAGTATGAGTTGCACACTCACTTTACAAGCCTAATTCCAAAAAGGTCTAGTTTCCCCTTGGGTTGGAAGGTTAGATAGCAGTCGCTTCCATAAAAACTATAGTCCCTACAGCAAAACTTGGGATAAGGTAGCGGACCCCGGGAACCCTCAGGATGCAACTGTAGGTACTGGGATAACGCTAGCAGGATGATATTAGTATGAGCCGTTTTTGTGGGTAGTATCCAGCAATTATTTTGTTATATTTATTTTTGTCTTCTGTTATAAGCTTGCCTTTAATTGTAGTTGGTGCCATACAAACATCTCCCACTCCCCCCTCCCCCATAGATATCCCTTTAGGGATAAGTTCGCCTTTGTACCAAAATAACCTAATTTGTCAGTTTTTGTACGTGAGTTTTTTTTTTAAGTACAATAACGTTATTACATACATACAAACATTTCATTTTCTCTAAAATCTGTTTCGAGTGCCATCATGAAAAATAGGAACAAGCTGCCAATAGGGTGAACGACGGCGGTAGCAAACAAGCGTACGGTCCACCTGATGGTAAGCGGATACTCAACGCCAAAGGAGTTACGTGCGCGTTGCCGACCCTTTATAAATTTGAGGATTCACTGTGTTGTTAACAAATTTAGGGTCCCCCGCTCTCAACATAGTGCATCCATGGGAGCTCAGGTAACTCAATCTAGGGATGCGAAATGTCCGTCTGTGATCGCCCCCCTGATATTGTAGTGGAGCATACAGCCTTTTGAATGAATGGTGGGCGCAGACGCAGCGTGGGCGCAGCCTCAGAGCGATCTACGAGTCACGCTGGATCAGGTGTAATGGACCAGCGAACGGTGTTTGTTTTCTAATGGCTTTTGAGTGGATTCAATTGAATTAAAATTAAAACACTATTAATATTGATAAATGATACTTTATCATTTTACAAAGCGTAGATTTAGCAAATTTAGTATTAAAATTCGGTTGTCGTCATACGCTGATAAACACTTGCTGATTGCTCAATAATTTTCTTTTACATCTTGAAAATCCAGGACCTGGGGACCGATTTTTGAGTTTCGAACGGTCGACTTTTCACTCGAGATCTGACAAAAAACGATGACATGCTATTTTTGACATTCGAGCGATAGAAAATTCGAAGTCGAGTGGTACTGACCACTCGTATTCAATTCTATCAGTAGAATTTAGTACCCACTAAGTAATTCATCCCGAATATATTTACTTTCTACTTGAATTTAATATTACGCTAATAATATAAATTTTCTCAAACATGCTCGGACATGTATGTGTGTGTTAATGGCACGAAATGAAGAAATTAAGTTTCTTGCTAATGGCGCCCTACCTACACTACCTATGAAAACCCTAAGAAAAAAGATTATTGGCCGCTACTCTAACTTTTTAAATTTGCTTACATTATTAAACTGACAAAGGAAAAATTACATACTGCCAATGCCAACCACCACTAGACTCTTTAACCATACTTGCACATTTAAAAAAAAACTACCATGTCTGTCTAGTAGGTATATTTATGTGCGGCTATACCTACATGGCTTGTTCAAATCGCATGTTTAAAAAGAAGCGGCCAATCATTTTTTTTGCGAAATATCGTCATTATACTCGATTTCGACTAATTGAGGGATAAGGATTTCAAATTTTATATTCATTTTGAATTATAAGTAAAAAAAAGTTTTTCGCGTAAAATCGTCATTGTAATTCAAAATAAATATAAAATTTGAAAACGTTATCCCTGAATTAGTCGAAATCAAGTATAAAGACGGTTTAACGGAAAAAAAAAAAAAAAAAAAAAAAAAAAAAAAAAAAAAGTCTCTAGTCAGCAATACTTCACGGCCTCTGCAGTAGTGTACTATTATTGTATAATAAGAATTCGAACACGTATTGTTTGTTTAGTTCGGCCACCAACCGTGTCAGTTGTAAAGAAGCGGAATGACGAGACTAGTCATTTCTACACGTATTTTAGTGCAATTAAATATTACAATTATTACTGACCTTTTTTGTAACTAACAATATGCAAAATATCGATTTCGAGTGGTGACTCTCAAAAATAGCTCTTATTAGGTTCACGCGACAATAATCGTGACAATTTGCCGCGTGTGACTATTTTCTACCACTCGCTTTTGAATTCGAGCGTTCGAAACTCAAAAATCGGCCCCCTGTATGTAACCCGATTTTTGAGTGTCGAACGCTCGAATTTTCATTCGAAATCTGTCAAAAAACTATGACGTTTTGACAGATGTCGAGTGAAAAGTCGAGCGTTCGACACTCAAAAATCGGCCGCCTGTAGATCAGATAATTCATGAAATTGGTATACTTAGAGATAGTTTAAGACACTGGGAAGGATTAGCCGTTTTGTCCTTTAAATAGAAATTTCTAAAGGAAGTGCGACAAAAATTGGTACTACGCCTTTAGAAATAACCATATTTGCTATAGGATTTTCAGTATTAATCTCTTGAGGCGACTAATAAGTATAAGTGGACGATTTTGGAAAAAATCTAAAAATGTTAGCCATTTTATTTAAAACACGAGATAAAGTTTCCAACAATTTCCACCGTGATTTCTATCGGTCAAAAGCGGCAGTAACTACCTAGCACCTAGCTGATAAAGCTAGTTACAGTACCTTATTTAAATAGCGGAGGATACGAGCAATTCCGTGGAACTGGACGGAGTTAATTTGCTGCTTTGTACGTGAAAATACCGTTGACCGCTGCGCAGCAGCCGAGCGGCAACATTTTAATTGACCACGCGATGTTGCGGCGTCCCGTCCGACTTTTTCTCCTCTCCTCAAATTGCTCTAAAGTGCTTAATGAGTGATGCGTGCAATCGCCGTTTCCCCGTACGAGAGGTTGCTCTTATTTTACATAAATAGTTCAGTTCGAACTAATGCCGATTCTCGGTACTGTAATTGCGCCTGTGACAGGCTTCCGTCGCCTTCCGAGCCGACGGTTAGCGACGCCAAACTCGCCAAATTATAGTTGTTGCGTGTTTAACGCACACGTCTAGTCGTATGAGCGTGTCGTGTAAGACATTTGGAGGCGATCTGCTGGACTGATCCTCTTATTATAGGTAAGTGTTAAACGAACTGTAGTCTCAATTGTACATAACAATGTCCTGATTAAATGGTGGTCACAAATATCTTGGTTTTACCTTTTACCTATGTCTCATTCAAAATAGCAACCAGCCGTATGCCACCCAACACCGATTCTCATTTATTGCCCATTCTATTGACAAAGGGGGGTCGAAGTTGCACCACGTCCGTAGGGAAAAAAGTACCCACCGCTACCCTACATGTGACCCCTGGGTGGTGCTAAAAGTGCAACAAAATTGGCAACCGTACTGTCTTCTTGAAGATCTCACGGTCCGAAATAATTGCCATACGATATTTAAATAATAAATTTATGTTTCAGCAAAGCATCACTTTGTCAGTGGTTTTAGAAAGTGACAGATGTTTTATCGTGTCAAATCTACCACGCGATAAACGTGACCATCATATACCCCTATTGAAAGTACGTACGTTCTTTACATACTTAACCCGTCCTCTCCCGGCGAAAATAATAAAAAATCAATATCTAAACGCATGAAAGGAGTTCGGAAAATATTTATGCCTTGATACCCCACTCGATAGGTTCTTGAAGAATAAAAGGTTTTTTTATTCATACAAAAAAGAGAGGATATCATGCAGGAAAAATGTACCAGGTAACGGTTGTCCACCAGAATCTAAAATACTTATTAACACTCCGACTCACCTTTCCCAGAAAAAAAACTTCCCTACAGGAGCACATACATGGGAATGGACTATTATGTGCCCGGAAATGTACGTCATCGGCAGATGACTGCTCAATAATATAGTACCTACTGTGTATGTTTACCTAACCAACGCGCAACGTTACCGAAATCTTTAATTGTCGATTAATTATTACCTTACCTTTGCGATAAAGAGTTCGTATGCAATGCATTTTTAATCAGGTATATTATATATGAAAGTATTTATTTCGTATTAAACTGGGTCTCGCCGACGTTAAAAAACTGTAATTTCCTTAAACGAAATTATCCCGGGTGATAATGAAAATGGCTTCACGGCCAAGTGCATAATCGTGCCATTTTTCGCGTTGTCAGTTTTCGCCCTGCCGATGCCGGCTGAACTTTGCTTCGGAAGGATATACTGGCTAGACACGCGATGCAACGGGCGGGTTAAGGCAAGATAACTACGTTACTAGGACAACTAATTGGACAGGGCCATTATTTAACACTTTAATTGATTAACATGCGGGAAAGGCCTTTATCAAGTTTTCCAGTAAAGCGTTAAATAGATAGGTAGGTATTACCTTTTTTGTTAGTTGACGCAAATAGAAACTATAAGTAAAATATATGTAATATGCACCCTAGTGCTAGTGAACGTGGAAGAGCGGGATCTTCTATCACAAGTATTCCCATATTATACTTACTAGAAGGTCCCAACCCTTTCTTAATTGTGTAAGCACTGTTTGTAACCAATAAATCAATTTTCATTTTTCAGTGAGAAAAACTTATCTCTTAACTCTAACTGATACCTAGATGTTGTAAGTTTAAAAGTCATATTCTACTGAGCTTATTCAAACTTATGCTTATGTTACAATGTAGGTAGGTATACGTTGTACTAATAAATCTTATGAGATCACGATAGTTAAGTGTGAAACTGGCATTTAGCGGCATTTGTGCCAATCGGCTAACCGTCAGAGTAATGTGCCGAGCAACATTAACTCCTTACAAAGTCGCTTCGGCAGGTAGTAAATTTCACTTTATCCATTACACCTTACGTAGGTAGGTACGGTACCTACAATGTTATTATTTCTGTCTAGCTAAAAACACGTGTTCTTGAATGCAAAACCATATTTAATCCATTTGTTAAAAAAATATTTCCACGCTTAAATGAATTCCCTATCCCATCACACATTTCACAGCTTTTCTAGCTCCCTAATACTAACCGATATACGCTGTACCCTTTTACATGAATGGAGATAATGCATGCAGTCTTTTCCGGGACAAGTCGCTTTGTCGTCAAGCATATTTTACGAGATAAATGGTGTTATTTCCATAAAACAGCCATTTGCTTTTTGCTAGGAGGCTGCGGCGAGCGCAGCGCACGTGCGGCTACATTTCCGCGCTCTCCCAGTGGATCCGGCGCACTCAACGCACGATACGATTAATCATTATTTTAATGGCCGCGATTTAACGTAATTCTTAACAATGAATTGCTTTACACATTTAAATAGAAAATGCGCAACTATTAAGTTGTTAGAAGGTGTAATGAGCATGAAATATGTAACGAATGCGTTCACATCGGAAAGCGAATCGCAAGAGACAAAAACAATAATTCTGTTTGGGATTTTAAAATTCTAGGTGTTATGGGAACATGTAACAATGCGGGGTAGTCGGAGTCTACAGCGATGCGTGCTGGATGGCATTAACTTTCTGAGCTCCTCTCGGCCCCGATGTTTCTACATCATTAAACACGGCATGTCGTTTCCGCACTTTGACTTGTATGACGACATTAATGCACTTTTTATTTGTCTTTTTGCACTTTATTTTGCTTATTTATTTATTAAGTATATTATATTGTTATAAAACTGTAAAGATGTAATGTAGTTGACGGGCATATACAGAATATGTTAAACCGAAGAAATAAAAATAGCGTAACTATAGATAGGTAATATAGGTATAGGTATGTTAGGGCCTTGGCGTTCGCGCATGAACCTATGCGCATTTAAGAATTGAAGTTGTGTTTGTCTACCAGCAGTCACCGAAATTCCTTCATGATAATATTAGCAATTTAAATAAAAAGTCTGCCGCCATCTTTAATTTTTAAAATAACATTTTACTTAATATCACCTAAAACTAAATATAACTAAATTAAACTATGAAAAACAATATATAAAAAAAGAAACCTAAACACCTAGGTCGCTCATTGGCGGAAATGAGCCCAAGATGCTGGCGGCGTTTCCTCGTTGCACAGCAATGCTGAGCCTTTGGCCGAGAAACGCGCCAGCTCTGGGATCACAGGTGGTTCTTATTAGTTTTTTCCTTAATGTGTTGAACAAATCGTGGGCCTCTTGCCCCCAAGGGCCCAGAGTTTCTACGGCGAACGGGACAAAAATGTACCTGTCGCCCAAACACTGATATTTGCGGCGGTTAGCTGCCTCTGCGTTTCTGGCTGCTCCACCTGGTGTTTGACACGTAGATGCTAAATGCGATGATGCCAAAGTGTCCACACAGGTGGAGTCCCACACTAAGGGCCGCCCCAATCGCCACGGCACCAACGTCATGCCGTCGGGTCTCTTGCCATCGTCCCGTGCGAGGCCGTTGGGTTCAAGTACCGCAGGCACGTGGACGCTGACAAGAGCCCGGCGCACGATGTCGTTAAGACAAGCGTGGCGGGAGAGTCTGCCGGCGCTTTTGGGGCAGCTAAGACCGTGGTGTCCTAAACTGTCCACCTGTGATCCGCAACGACATTGGTGAGGAACAACGATGTCTAGGCCTACACGAAGGCCAACAGCCACCCTGAAAGAATTGTCGTCTAAAAGAGTGCCGAAATTAACAGATGGGAGTGCATGGAGCCAGTATCCGGACTCATGCGCCGAAACCGCTAATAGCCTGGCCTTGTCTTTCGGATTGGAACATGTGTCTGTAAGGTGGGTGTGTACTCTTGAGCTTATCGGCAAATCCCACAATTTTTGATTTTTTTTATTTGTGGGAAAGTCTGTACCGGGACAGACTTGCTTCCACGCGTCCCTGGCCTCGGACACATAGGCCACCTCAAAATCGGCGAGAAACGGAGATAAAATTTTACCGATAAGAGGTAGCGAGCTATGTGTCGAGGACAAAAACGCTGGGAGAGCGACACCTGAGATTTGCCTCACGCCAAGACCACCGAACCTTACAGGCAGTGTTGCCTGTACAAATTGACGAGCATCAAATTTTACATTGATGATTTTTTCTAGATGACTGTGGATGATGTTGTCAATGTTCTCGCATAGGTTTTTAAATTTCCAAAAAGAGCAGCAACGCATGGCATACGTGAATTTAGGTACAAAAAGGCAGGAACGAAGTATGAAAATAGCCATGTGAGCATGAATTTCTAAGAGGCGGTCTGCGGATTCTTCAAACTTGCTTATTTTATTTTCTACAAAACTAGGAATCCCTTCCTCAAAGATGGGGACACCAAGGAGGTGAAGCGATTCTTTGGTTAAAAACTTGATTCCTGGGCTTGCAGACTCAAAGGCTTGCTTGACCGATGGAGAAACAGAGTCACCATCTACAAATAGTTCGCATTTGTCGAAATTCAACTGGAGACCGATTGAATCGAATTTACTTTTGATTAAATTAAGGTCGTTTAGGACAGAATCCGCATCTCCTCCGAGAGAACCGTCATCCAAATACCAAACATTGAATTTTGAGGTTAAATTCGAAATGATTGGATGTATTGCTAGGCTAAAAATGGCCGGGCCAAGAGGGTCACCTTGCTGACAGCCGACTGCTGAAAGCAAGGTGTTATTTTCGTAAACAAGGTTGGATGGAGTACCATAACATTGCCAGAGATAGTGATAAATGACAGGGACTACTTTTTGAATTTCAGATAACATAGTGTTTCGGTGTATAGAATTAAAAGCGTTCTTAACGTCGAGTTTAAGGAGGACTTGTGACGAGGATTTTTCAAGAAAAGTACGACAGGCGTGAACTGCTGCCTCACAGCCACCTTTACTTCCAAAACCTAGTTGAACTGGTTGAAACTTAGGCTGTAGCAAGGGTAGAATGTGCCTACAACAGATTTTGGAAGCAATTCTCCTGAAAGTTGAACCAACCGCAATGGGGCGAATGCCGCCATCTTTTTTTAAAAGGGCACATAGGTTGGCACCATATAAAGTATCGGTGACATGTGGGTTCACCTTTCCCGCGAGCATGAGATTTATGAGGTTGGTTAGGCTTGTAAGAAGGGCATTATTACGACCACCGGAAACTGACAGGAGATCCTTTAAATGTTGTGGTGAAATACCGTCGAGACCACCAGCTGAGCCGTTCTTGAACGACATCACTGCGGCAAAGACTCCGTCTTCTGATGTATGAAGGCAGGGTAACGTTGCATTAGGAGGGGTAGGTAACTGTGAGGATGCAGGAGCTGAAGGATGTTTGCTAGAAAGAGCAGCTAGAGTCGCGGCTGAATTTGGAGCACACGAATCATTTGAAAATAGTAAACGGGCTGCTCCTCTCAGACCTCCGTCATTCAATTTAGTTTCTACCTTTTTGAAGATTGGCTGAGATGGTCTTTGATGAGTTACATCTGAAGGTAATTGTTCAGTATAAGCGGACCGAGAGCAATTATCTTTTAATTTCTGAGTGAGAGATATCTCGCGGTGTGCTTTACTGATATGTAAGGTTTTATAGGAGAAAGACAATAATCGTAGCCAGCTGCTTTCCGAATTTACAGTAGTGCAATCGTCAATGGCTTTGATCAAACTATTGGCAACGGTGTGTCTAGCCCCGCGGGGTATTCTTTTCAGAATAGGGGTTGATCTTTTCAAGGAGCTCAAGAGCGTGGATAAGGACGGGTTGTGTTGGGGGGTTGACGAATGTCTGAGGAAATGATGAATTCAAATGGGTTTTGTGTGATCTACTAATATGAATATTGAGACCTCGCTGACCTTTGCAAACTTTAGTTGTTGGGCAATGCGGGCACTCGATGAAATCGTCTGCAGGTTGACTGTTGGCAGGCATGGCGTTTTACAAACAAAATAACAAATAAACATACGTAGGATAAAGGACTAAATAAATTCACTATTTACGCAAAATATTTACAAAAAACACAGAAAAAATCACACAGACGTATGTCAATTGTCAAAGTCACTGACGTGGAGGCGTGGAGGCTGCCTAATTGCCTATGAAAGCGGTACGTAGTAGTTTTTATATTTGCATCTTCTTGGAGATAACTAGAAATTCGCCAATACTAGGGCTCGAGGCTCAGGACGCCGGCTGGTAATAAAAATATTGGTTTGACTTTGGCTGTTCGATAAAACAGCACTGCGATGCGCGGTGAACTCCGACTCCGACTCGGCGGGTACGCGCGCCGGCTCGCCGCCTCGAGCACGAGCAAGACGATTATAATTTCGAGCGCCGATCAACTCGAAAATGAAGGCCCATAAATTTATTAGACATAGTGTCGGCCAACTCGCCTAGGGCTTGCATTATATAAAATATGTCAAGAATTAACCATTATCGTAATGTTTTACCCTGATACGATACGTTAACTTTTACCCGTTTTGCCCGTTAACTATACTCTTGTAAATAAATGAAGATTTTTATTAAGTTTTTATCGAGAACTGGTGTCATTTAGTCGATATTTAATCACAATTTTAATATATAGGATAATATAGGTTGTGCCTCCTACTTACATAAATGTATAAACTTTTAGTATTACAATTTTGTATGATGTATTTTACTATTTAGTTTCCTGTGCCGTTATACTTGCGATAAGTATTATAGGCTTGTAGGTATTGAATATAAATGGTCAGAAATGACTGACTAGGCACGTCACCGATCGATCTTCGCAATTTCAAGATACGAGCTTCTGATTCTAAACAGAGATATCGCGCCCACGCCGGCCATGAGGGACGTATTAAAATGTAAATTTATTGCGCGATATTTTACATAAATTCAAATTGGCCGCTATATTTTGCTGGCCTTACATTACATCAGGTAATTATGGCGCACACAATTATTATAATTTTCTTATAAATACACCCATAAAGAAGTGCGAAAAAACAATTTCATAGCGTACCTCAACATTATTTATGGCTTTTGTCGAAGATAAATGATAAATTTAGACGTATCGGGGTTCGACTGATTTGTTGCTACGGCCTGAACTCTGCAATTTGTCTTAAGTTTCTGTGGCTGAGGCTAATGTACCGATTTTTGAGGGTCGGACGCTCGACTTTTGACTCGAAAACTGCCAAAAAGCTTTGATGTTTTGACAGATGTCGAGTGAAAAGTTGAGCGCTCGACACTCAAAAACCGGCCGGCTGATCTGACATGTTTATATCATAATTTGATATACTATTATCACCTCCGTGATCACTGTTATTGTACCTGCATATATAAACGCATACCGGCATATGAAAATGTCAAAGTCTTTATTACAAGGGACTAGGAACTTTTGACCTTTTCATGCCAAGCTGCTTTTGATGCTGACTGTGACTGTACCTACTATTTGAAGCATGCTTCATTAAACAATTATCTTCAACCTACCTGTTCAAGACCGAGGCGCCACAGACGTTCTCATTTCTCCCGTTGTATTAATGATTTCAGATGTTGACCGCCGCCTCAGATCATTAAGTGTAACAGCAATTATAACGTAAACATCTGCGTCCATACAAGTGGTCACGAAATCCTTGCCTTGTCTCTAATCATCGGTGATTCATCTACGAAACAAAAATTAATTATACACTTTGTGCTCCAAAATCTTACCTGTATTCGTTTTAATTACAGCCGACATTTAGTGATTTATCGTAGGCACAGGTGTTCTAATGATTTATGAAATCTGAAAGTGTTGAAACCTGAAATAATTCGAGTCAAGAAACGGAACGTCACCAAGATTCTATTATTTATCACAAATAAATATGTAAGGTACCTTTGACATTTAGGTATGTGCCCGTGTCACCACACCACATGGCCGTCATCTTAGACTTTTCTTAAGTGTAAGTACATAATTTAGATAAAATAATTATAAAGAAGGGAAAAACTTACCTCCCTAAAATGTCCGCTTCCCCGCAGTACGCGTGAAAGTGGACGCCTTTATGATCTAGTTTTAATTAAATTCAATAAACGTATAATTATGTCCTTTGCCCCATTTGTTCGGCTAAAATTATTCCTTGATTATAGAGCGCGACTTTAAATCCGCTCGGTAGAAGTGAATAACAAAATTGTCCGTCCATTCGTAGAACCTTAAAATACAGAACTTAATTGTAAGGCGGCATTTTAAAATTTTAATCAAATAACACCTGAAATAAGCTTCAGTACTAGACGCGTATAATAGCTCAGTAATTAAAGGAGATTATTATTTAAATGGTTTACCCGAGGTGTGCTGGCTTGGAGCTCAATACTTAACTTACTTTCATATTCTGTTGTATTCCGAGAAAGTGCCTAGGTAAAGTACTTTGTCATCCATTTATAAATCTGTGAAGTGTACAATTGAAGTTTTAATTACAGGCAACATATGGAGTTCTATACTAATCAAAAACTACGCTGTTTTGGTGGGCGGTCAATCTAAATAAGCCTAACTTTTTCTGAAACAAAACACAAAATGTTTTGTATGCGTTGTCTTGGCAGACAAATTCAATCCAATCTGCGCGCTGCGTCACCACGTCTTCTCTCTCGACTTAATGTGACTTTTATTGCTTTCCACTTCCAATTCATCGCTGCCGTTCCCCTCTGTATACAGTAAACGGAATGTTTCAGCTCCTTTAAATGTCCAATGTGCCGCTATATTGCTGCAGAATTTGCGATAGATTTATTTAAAAGAGTAGGTAGTATTACAATGTTTGTTTTGGAAACGCACGCGTGAAAATTAAATACGAGTATGAAGGATGATCACGTAGGTTATGCCTAAATGTAGGGTTTACTCTTCTAATATTAACGTATTTCTAAAAGATAAGGAAGTAGGCAACTGTTATGTTTTATGATACTATCACAGTCTTATTTGGCCATGCTAGAATTATTTTAAATCGGGGATTTCACAACAATGCCAAATAATAAGTATGTGTGAAAAATGTGATAAAACGTGAACAATATTTACGTAGGACAGCAGCTATGCAAATCAACGGTAAAATCGCTTATCGTAATCAGCTAATAGCCTGTCGATACATCTGCCAGCCTGTGTTACCTGAATAAAAACCGTCATGAACTCGCCACAAAACAAACAATAGCTTAACCCCCATACCCATACAGGGGCAAATCAGCCATATGCTATGACAACTGTAATGGGGGCCGGCGGGAAATGACCGCCGCCATTTATCATGCGACCGCAAACGCCGTTTTCATTTTCACAACACGAAAAAATAAGCTCTTGCGGCACAAGAAATAAAGGTGTTAATACTCCATCTCTTTTGGCACAATTCACCAAACATGTGAAATGCAATATTTTACACAAAGGGGAGCTTGCGGTCGTAATGATGACCGAGTAATATTTGTCTTCCGGCCGGCATTAGGTAATGAAGCGTAATAGGTTTATTAAGGCTCGTCTCCGAATGCGGGTGTGAAAAACTTACACGGTCCGTAAGCAAGTCACTTCCGGCTTCCAAGTCATCAAATAAAAGAAGGTAGGTTAGGTATACGATACAATTCCGCAAATGAACAGAAGTGAAATAAAACACATTTAGTGCCGGTGACACCAATTCGTTTCATTTTGGTTTTTGTTAATTGGCTTGTCGGTGCCGAATGTGTTAATTAAATAAGGTATATTTTTAGATCTAATACGGGTACCCACTTCATTTAATATCGGTAATTTCGACCACGTAATCTTTATAGTTACTGGTACATGAGACATTCCTGAGTCCACTCGTATACCTGCGGTTGTTTGTTTGTGAAAGGCCAAAAATTTATACCTACCTAGATATATATGCGCTGCAATACATGCGCTGAAACTGTGGCAACGGCACGGCCTGCGCGTTATTGTTTTGTTTCGCGAAGGTACCGGTTTTGCGAGCAAGGCTCGCTCACATCACTGTTCTCGGAAGATCTACCCACTCTCCCTTACCGCCTTAATTTACTGATGCGCTTGTTTACATTTTATAGATACTTTGTAACATAATGTCTGTTATAGCGCTGATACTGATGAGATAAACAGCTGTTCTGCTGGCCTACCTACATTGAATAAATGAAATGAAAAGCGTTAAACATTGTGAATCAAGTCTTACTAGTCTTACTTCGATATGCTATATTTACCTAGATGCAGAACTTATTTCCTCACACTACATATAGTCTACTTACAGTCTACTTACTTAATCGTAAAATGGTCACCATTGTATTTCAATATGCTTTCACATGTTCAGACTCATAGTACTCCACGAAGTAGAAGTCACGCTCAAAAGTTTCAATTTAGGTTCGTCCAGACAGTTTCTAAAACGTAATAGTGTGTGACGCCATCGCTAGTGACTGTCCTCGTTTGTTCGCAGCAATTTTCGCTCCCCCGGCGCGCCCTGCTCAGCTGAGAGCGAATTAATTTTCGCCACAATTACCCGCTCGCGTTACTAATTGAGACATCAAAGACTCCGCGACAGACAGACGACTCACAATTCTGTACAATAAGAGTTTATTGTTTCACTTTTTATCAAAGAGCAAAATAGAATATGAAGTAAATGTTGTATTCGAACAATTTATCGTTAAGGAAATATGGCAAACTACGCCTATTCTTTTGAACTGAATGTCAGATAATATTACCTAGTGACACTCACTTCGTCTTTGCGATGTTTTTCGAGACAGAATTAACGAAAACTTCGAACGCGTTGAGGTTTATTGAACAGAAAATTTATTACATACATAGGTACCTACGTTAAGTTTCGCACAAGCCGTGCGCCCGCGGCGACCGGGACCGGTCAACCGACCGCAATATGGGGTCACCTGATAATGCCTGCGTAATTACGCCACCATTACCTCCCCGAGCTCGTTGCCAGCACAAACACCACACTCCTAGTTACACGATCAAATGTCTCGGACGTGACTCGGAATACCGATGCCGCCACTACAAGACGCATTATCTAGATTCGAAATAAATTATCCGCAAGCGCGACCACTGGGTGCCTTTATAGCGTACCTCAAGGGCAAATGCAAAGCTGGATCGAGGAACAGCTGCGTAATTATACGTGCCACAGAAACCAATAGCGGTAGATTGAGACATGTCAAACCGCCTTATGGTTGCTTATAACATTGTTATCAGATTAAACAATCTAGCCTAACACTAAAATATGTAATAGTGAAAACTGATGTTAACATATGGCTTGACTATGTTTTGTACACATAGCTGTGTGTATAGAAGTTGGATCAGGAAGGTCGGCAATTATCCAGTAAACACGGGCTGGCGAGTGAGCGGCAGGTCGCGGCAGGAAGGACGAGGCGGATGCTGATCTTCGTCGGGAACAATCGATTGCGCTCTCCCGCGGCCTACAATTTGCGCAGTGGCAGCTCCTCTGGCAATTTGTGTCCGTCGCCTTCGTCTGCCGTTACTCGGTAAACGCTACTGGAATATGTAGCCTGTGGTCGAGATCCCAGTTTTAAACGCACAGTCGTCCGGAGTGAGATACATGTTAATTATGGGCAATTTTCAAAATCGATCGTCGAGCTTTTACTGACTGTGGCTTCCTGCGTTCGCTCATTCTCGAGGGACCGTAAGCAAATATGCAGCGAAAACAGCCCTGTTATAAGCATGGCGATCTAAGTAAGTACCTAGGTACTTATATACTGCATAAGGCAGATACTTGCACGTATTTGTGGTTATAACCACAGAACACGCTTGGGTTGTTGGTGATCCAACTTGTTCTTGCAAGGAGTTAGGTTATTTTTATTGAGTTTTATTGTATGCAGATTTTTGTGGGGATACTCGTAGATTTCGATTATTTGCAATGAAAATTGTTCATCGCAATCTTTCAAAGGTGAACAGAAGTTTCACTAGCTACCATTTAATAAAGGTATCATCTAGATATTGAAGGATGGATCTGATGAGTGGTTGCGGATTGGCGCGCGCGCAGTTAGGCGGCATTATCGGCCGATCGATGGCTTCTAGATTGCATCTCAATAATTCTCGTTAAAGATATCGTTCGAGATTGCGCAGCGAGCGTGCTTCTAGCTGCCTTCTGTACGCCTTCCGTGATTCGGTGTGTCTAATAGCAACGACTTAATATCATGAGATGACTGCTCAGTCAAGTTACAAGTTACTTGTATTATGTCAGGTTTGACATAAAATTTACGAGCTTATGTTGGTTGTTTGTTACTGGTTGTTTCGAAAGGAGTTCTTTTTCTATATCAGATTATCATGCGTCCGTGCTCCCGTCAGTACAATGCGTGTGGCATTCGAGGCAGACTGTATTTCTTTTGTACTCGCGTTGTGATATTAACTAGACAGTTTATTGAATTTGGTACTAGTTGCTGTTTAATAGTGATAAGATGAAGCAGGCACATTCAACCTATCTCTAATAATAGCGTGATCGCATTTAGAAAAGATATTATGCACTGCCGATGCCGTTGTCGAGTGCGGCGGTGACCGTCGGGACGCGGTAATTGATGACGTCGCGGGCAAGCGGTGTCCGCCCATTTTCCGTCAATTTTCGTCACTTGAGTGATGGCACCGCAGCCCGCCCACTGCTCCCCACCCCCCTCCTCACCCGAGACGCCCAGAGACGGCACGCGCCGTGCTAAATTTAAATGGGATGAACTTGTAGCGGGCGGCCGCCGCCGAGGAATGTGAGCGGCATGACACGTTAATCATACATTTGTGACAGACACACTTTCGAAGATGTCGTATGCTCATCTTGAAAATTGGCCATTGAACTTTCTTTATGAGATGCTGCTACATTCAGATTTGTTATTTCCTTTCCCTAATGTCTCACTAATGCTTTACTTTGAACGTCCAACGTGACTGTAAAAATAAAAGTGACTAACGAATGTATAGCAGTCATTGCTAATTATCCCCTGAAGGGAGAGCCAAATGTAAAGTCGGCAATATAGACAAAGAAGCCTGAACCCCCTGTCCGCAGACAATCGCTGTGGGGTATAAATAGGCCGAGGGCACTTAATGAACACATAAACTGAGAGTGGCAAAGATAGAGACCCAAGAGACAGAGCCGTTGCCATGGTTACGGTTCTAAATACGACGTAGAGTTATGATTCCCGGCAGATTAAAAGTCAATCTTGTATTTGTTATTTTTATTTAGGTTGTAAAGTTATAAAGGAAGGATTTACTTCTTAACCGTTGAGGGCTATAATATTTTAATTAACGTACTGATATAAAAGGTTATTACACTTTTTGTTTTCTTGTTCAACGCTAATACCTCATACTTAACTCTCTAAAACATTTCGGCTATAAATTTAATTAAAAGATGTTTGACACATTGTAAAAATCATAGGCATAAAAACAATTGCTGTCATCATTAAACATTTAAATGCGCTTGTGTGTATCTAGGTGTAGTGTAGGTATACCTACATAGTAGTGCTATAGGAACAATGTTTTTCAGACTAACACAGTGTTACCATTTCATAAGAATAAAAGCAGACATGAACATGAATCAATATTTTAAAGGCAGTAGTTTCGAAATAATTGCCGTAGGATAAATAATGATAGTGGGTAGGAATCCAACTTGAGCGCATTTTAAATATTTACTTATACATTTTATAAATGGATTACCTTCATATTCTATAACTTCATTTGCCATAATATATGTATTTGCCATAATCGTCATTTGCCATACAAGTAATTTTCTCTGAAACTGTAATTTTTTTTTTGGATAATTCAAATAAACTTTGGATATTTATCTACCTATAGAGCCCTAGGTTTTTTTTAACAATCCTGAATAGCAGTATTAGAAGTTCCTTAGAAAAAACAATGACTAATGATTTTCATGGCAATCCTTACTTTTATGGAAAATAAAATTATGTCATAGAATAGATAACCTTTATAAATATTAGACCCAAATCTCTGCGATCGTCAATTAGTATGAGTAGTTGATTCTAAAAGCGGTGTCATAATGCGCGTTTTTGCCACCACGCACGGTCAAGTCAGCCGCTGATGTGAGCCGGCATGCGATGCCGCACGTGTTGCTTCTTGTGTTCTATTATACTGTCCGTCAAATTCCGTTACTGTCCGAACTGCGATTACCAAGATTGGTTGGGTACCTTTTTTGTGTGGAGTAAACTTATGAAACTGATACTCAAGTTACTTAGAAATGCTGGATAAGGTATTCTGTACACTAAGGACTGCACGATGCGGTCACCTTTTGCGCTGACAGATTGACAGGCAGAATCTCTAGGCTAGGTCGAATGCTCTACATCAACGCTTCTAGGGTCTAAGTGTCTTGTGTGTGTGAACTGTATGGAAGGCAATTGCGTGGGGTCACCAAAGAGTATAGCGGTTACGATCCTCAGTCATGAGGGATCGACGATGAGCGATCGAAGAAGAAGAGAGAGTTTTTACGATCATAGTTACAAATTGAGTTATTTCGCTTCTACTTGATCATGATGAGCTATTATTTTGATTTAGTTCGACCATCGAGCAGGCCTACTTAACTACGGTAGTTTCGTCCTTTAATACTACAAGTAGGTTAACTAGCTAGGTCCTAGCTAATCTGAAAACTATTCTAGTACCTATGTTACTTATAAAGTACTTATTTAAAATATACGTAATCTTTAATCATCGAGCGAGGTTAAGCAACATCAGGCAGGCAATCAACATCCCCGGTCGAAGATCCAGGGGCAGACCCAAAACAAGGTGGAAGGATGTAGTGCTAAAACACATGATAGAGTGTCAGGCATCCAAAGACGATGTCGAGGATAGAGCGAAGTGGCGAGGATTAGTGCGGAAAGCTGACCCCACCACCATGTGGGATTAATAGCTAGGAAGAGAGAGACAGCCTTACTGGTCTCGACAGCTCTATTAAATTGGTACTAAAAGTAAAGAGCACCGACGTGTGGTCTGAGGAACTGTGATAACAGGACTCGGGTTTCATATACAACTTCGTTAGACCTTTGACAATGAAGAACTCTATAATAAGAATGAAGAACTATATAAAAGATCTGGAACCTTCTTGGTATCAGTCAGCCAATTAGTTGGTTCCGCAGTGGATATGGTGCTTAAATAAAATACAAAACTAATGCCAAAAAGGTGTTAGTAAGTAATGAACCAAATAAGTCATGACTCATGAGATTGACGTCTAAATGAAATTAAATTTTTAGTTGCAAATTGATGTGCAAACGAAATAAGAATTATATCATGACGACATAATTGCGTTTGACAGGCCATTAGCTGATTTCGTAACTATAGCAAGCAGCAATCGCGTAGATAAGCTACAATTACGAGCATTCTACAATTGCAAGCTGCCTATGAATAATTGAAGGTATCATAACGTCTTTACATAAGTTCATTAGAGGTAAACGGATACAAAATGGACGGTTCTGCACGCGACGTGATTTATAGATGCAACCTATGAATGAGAATGCCGGCTCTGTCTTAGACCCAAAGCGCGTAACGAATTCGCCGCGATGGCGTCACGATTTCGCCGCGAGCGCGCAACGAATTCGCTGCGTACTCGCGGGAAAATGCCTTCTCTAGATGTGGCGAACTCGCTGCGCACTCGCCGCGAAACCGTTACGCGTTCGCGGCGAACTCGCTGCGCACTCGCCTCGCTTTAATCTCGCCCGCAAATCGAAAGTGTGATAAGGCCCTTACTGTTTAGGTGTAGGTCTCCCAACGACGGAGTGCGCTGGATTCACCTCGTGGAGAAACAATGCAGCATTCCCAAAAACGTGATTTTGTACATGTCCAGTTTATGTAGGTACGTATCTACATTATGTTGTCAATAGGAGATCAAAGTATCTCGGTAGGAAAATACATTTTACGACGTTTATAGCGGGAACATTATACATACAAAACCGGCCAAGTGCGAGTCGGAGATGTTTGTTGCATGGGAGCCCCCTTAAATATTTACTGTATCCCGTTTTTTAGTATTTGTTGTTATAGCGGCAACCGAAATACATCGTCTGTGAAAATTTCAGCTGTCTAACTATTACGGTTTATGAGATACAGCCTGGTGACAGACGGACGGACAGCGAAGTCTTAGTAATAGGGTCCCGTTTTACCCTTTGGGTACGGAACCCTAAAAAATATGTCACAAACCAGCGCTCCTACTTGGTAAGTTACTGTTAGTATGATAAATAGTAGGTAAGTAAGAGCGGTTTTTTTTTCTCTGGGAAATCTCAATATTCCTACTCCCGATTTTTATACCGAGTAATGGCGAGTATTCTTCACTTCCTTTATTCCATTAAATATTGAAAATTTATTTTATCGTAAGTTGTCATTACGGGCACTTATCTATTTTTATATTCACCCTAATCACAAGTTGGATTTTGCAAAACGCAATAGGTAAACGTTTGCCTTGAATATGCATTACGCTCAGTGAATTATGTTTGGTTGGTGCAGCGTAGGTTCTTGTGTACTATATTGTTGTTGTGTTACGTATACTTACTTATTCTGTGGTATGGTGTTGTTTGATGTTTTGACGAATTACCTAGTAATTTGGTGTAAGATTGTGTCGTAGATCCATCGCAAGGCCCTGATGGTGCTTAGAAAAGAACTCAGAACATGACCATGACGTAGCGTAGTTTTTTGAAAAGTGATATCGTGTGACACAGCATGGCATGGTACCTATACGTAGCTATAGTATGATGTGGTGGAGAGACAAAGCGTGATATCACCGCGGGCCGGTTGACGCAAGCTGTAAATCGCGCGGAGGCGTGGCCAATCGATACAGCGCGCGATAGCGATTCGAGCTATGTGATTTACCTTCCAAATAATAAAGTAACATCCAAGAATCGAATTCTGTTATCGATTATTAATTTTATAATTAACTCCGTGAGATTGTAGGCAGTTAATAGACGTTTAAGATCAAGGTTATTGACCGTTTGAAGGCGTCTTTAAGAGTTGCGGTATCCGAAAAAGTGCCAAGAAGCGTAGGGTCGGTCGGCCGGCGTCATGCTGCCTACACACGACGGAAACGCTCCGCTCATGAATTATTCAAAAGCGAAGGCAAATACAAATAAATAGGCACGAAATAAATACAAACAGGCTGAATGGAGCCACGGCGGTGGGCGGGGCCGCGCGACATAAATATCGACTGCGCTGTCATAAGAGCGGCGGATACCTATCTCTGGCTATTTTGGAGTTGGACTCGCTTTCGACGTCGAAGGCGAGTTGTCACACCTAACTAATAGCCGATCTAGATACTTGCTTAATACAATGATATTTGCATACGTACAATACAATACAAATACTCTTTATGTCACACCTGGCCATAAAGTGGCCATTATCGCACGCTCCGCGCGCGAAAAAACCCACTTCCTGGCCAGGGGGTGACATAAAATTTTGTACTTACCACGGGCGATAATAAAGAAAGCCTCAGATCGCATATTTATCGCCCTTGCCTTCGGCTCGGGCGTAAAATACCTGCGATCTGAGACATTCTTTGTTTTATCGCCCTTGGTAAGTAATGTACTATTATTGAATAACCTCAACAAAAGTAACACATAACAGTACATAATGACGTATATAACTGGGTGCCCCAAAATAGTAATGGTGAAATCAAGTGACAGTATAAAGCACATATAATAAAAATAATAGAAATAGAAATATTTATTCGGGACAAAAACAACTTATAAAACAAACCATAAAAATAAAAATAAACATAAACCAAAAAGTTGTGTTGTCACGAAACGGTTCCATCTCAGTATAATGCATTTCTTTCATAGTCACTGACGCAGGTCGTTTCAACAGTATCTACGTGGTTTAGGCTGTATACTTAAATACAAAATACTTATATTCATTTTCAAAATCGTGTATTAATGTGATAGTAACCACTTGCTGAAATGTCGTATCGTCGTTGTCGAACTGAAAACAAGAATTTTTCTTAAGACAAAACATCGCACAGCAAGTTTTTACTTCCAGTAAAATCAAATGATACTACAAGGAAACTTTTCGTTTTGAATCAAATATTGACCACGTCTCGTCGTAGGCTTTCCGTCGACGATAAAATATTCAAACATATACTAGCGTTGCGTGACCAGCCACGTTAATAATTCACTTCCGAAATTGGAATATTAAAATTATGTTATTCAAAACGAATTTTCTCTCCGGTTACTATTACGGTACATGGATCCAACGACTTTCGTTGTTGTATAGTAGAAGAGCCGGTGACACTGAACCTAGTATGATAAGATTCCCAGATGGCATATATATAATTAGGTGCGTCATTAGTCGGGGAACACGAAACGGCGATGCTGCAATGCGAAAAACCTGGCGAAGCCATTGAAAATTAAAATTGAAAAATGATGAAAAATCCGGTTTCTAGTATGATAAGATTCCCAAGTTTCGTTTGTTCCTCGAAACAGGGGAGGGGTAGGACTATACGATAGTGCAGTGCTGCAAGCCCTCCTGGCTGGCCTTGTCAGTGGCAGCAGTATGATAAGCGACCACTTTTCTGAGGTATCTAGTATGATCGGATTCCTGAAAAAAACAGGGCTCATCTGAAAGATCAGCACTTTCTGTGTAAGAAAAACCACTGCTGCATTTTCCAAACAGTGGAGAAGGTGGTTGCTGCAGCGATTAAAGGAGCCGACAACACTGAACCTATTTCGATAGATTCCCAGATGAAATATATATAATTAGTCGCGGCATTAATGGGGGTACACGAAATGGCGATGCTGCAAAGCAAATGAGCAGGCAAACCTATTAAAAATCAAATTTAAAAAAATAAAAAATAAACGGTTTCTAGTATGATAAGATTCCCAAGTTTCGTTTGTTCCTCGAAATAGGGGAGGGATAGGACTATACGATAGTGCAGTGCTGCAAGCCCTCCTGACTGGCCTTGTCAGTGGCAGCAGTATGATAAGCGACCACTTTTCTGAGGTATCTAGTATGATCGGATTCCTGAAAAAAACAGGGCTCATCTGAAAGATCAGCTCTTTCTGTGTAAGAAAAACCACTGCTGCATTTTCCAAACAGTGGAGAAGGTGGTTGCTGCAAACGAAACTTGAGAATCTTATCATACTAGAAACCGGTTTTTTTATGTTTTCAAAATTTCTTTTTAATAGCTTTGCCTGCTCATTTGCTTTGCAGCATCGCCATTTCGTGTACCCCCATTAATGCCACGACTAATTATATATATATCATCTGAGAATCTATCGAAATAGGTTCAGTGTTGTCGGCTCCTTTAATCGCTGCAGCAACCACCTTCTCCACTGTTTGGAAAATGCAGCAGTGGTTTTTCTTACACAGAAAGTGCTGATCTTTCAGATGAGCCCTGTTTTTTTCAGGAATCCGATCATACTAGATACCTCAGAAAAGTGGTCGCTTATCATACTGCTGCCACTGACAAGGCCAGTCAGGAGGGCTTGCAGCACTGCACTATCGTATAGTCCTACCCCTCCCCTATTTCGAGGAACAAACGAAACTTGGGAATCTTATCATACTAGAAACCGTTTATTTTTTATTTTTTTAAATTTGATTTTTAATAGGTTTGCCTGCTCATTTGCTTTGCAGCATCGCCATTTCGTGTACCCCCATTAATGCCGCGACTAATTATATATATATCATCTGGGAATCTATCGAAATAGGTTCAGTGTTGTCGGCTCCTTTAATCGCTGCAGCAACCACCTTCTCCACTGTTTGGAAAATGCAGCAGTGGTTTTTTTTACACAGAAAGTGCTGATCTTTCAGATGAGCCCTGTTTTTTTCAGGAATCCGATCATACTAGATACCTCAGAAAAGTGGTCGCTTATCATACTGCTGCCACTGACAAGGCCAGCCAGGAGGGCTTGCAGCACTGCACTATCGTATAGTCCTACCCCTCCCCTGTTTCGAGGAACAAACGAAACTTGGGAATCTTATCATACTAGAAACCGGATTTTTCATCATTTTTCAATTTTAATTTTCAATGGCTTCGCCAGGTTTTTCGCATTGCAGCATCGCCGTTTCGTGTTCCCCGACTAATGACGCACCTAATTATATATATGCCATCTGGGAATCTTATCATACTAGGTTCAGTGTCACCGGCTCTTAAACTAGTAGGTTTCATTTAGTATTAGGTAGAGCTACAAAGTACAAACCTTGTTCTTATCCTGGCCGGCTCTATTGTGTCACAGAATGTGTCAATCATATTGACAATCATGTCAATATCCTACTCTAGTTTTTCCTTGTGCTGAATAAACCACAAAGTACTTTCATTATACTATTGTTTGCTTTTTAAAAGGTAAACAAATGTGTATATAGTATTAGTAGTTAGTAGAGTGCAAAGTTATTAAATGGGTATGTAATTTTAATTCTAGTATGATCTCGTAACTATATCAAATGATCCATGGATAATCATTAAGATTTGTCTAATATGGCCACGTGAACTAGATACCAGGCTAAATGACTCAATAAGCTCGCTGACATTTCAGGCATTCTTAACTATTACTTACTTACATGATGGAGTGTAAGTGACAATGACTAATGGTTTGATTGTGTTATGGGTATAAAAAGTACGCTAGCAATTATTTACTTAGATGCAGCTGCATCGAGTGATAAGCAACAAAAGTATCATTATGTATGCAATATTTATCTTGACCGCGCGTCGCCGCGTGCCTTGCGTTCGCGCACCGAGAATCTCTTTAAATTACGTGCAATTTATTGCCGAAGGGCCACATTAACTTAACATATAATAATTTACAAACAATTATTTCATTAAAGTATTACAAGCTCTGTCACAAAATTCCATTTCGCGTAGGCTCTCGCGGATCGGTTGTCATGAATACTAACTACGCAATAGACTTTATTTCTTAAGGCTTATTTTTAACCAGTATTCAATAAACATACGTCCTTTACGATAAGTACGGCGCCTAGCACGTAGAAGTACCTACGTGTCGGTCTTTACCTAGATGATGTCTGATGCTAAACAAGGGCTTAGTTAATGCCTCTGAATGAAACTGCCCGTGGAGAATCCGACGCTCTACGCCTACCAAAATTACCGGCATTAAAATTAAATCGGCCGCTTTAGGTTATAAATATAATACATACGGTTGCAAGCGGCACGGCGCTTCGTATTATTGGAGAATAAAAGTAATTCTCAGGTAATTTGCGGAACATAAAATTTTAATTGAAACCTTGGTCCAATTTTGCTCCAGCCGGGTAAAGAGTCGCCCACTTGTCCGCTGCTCGTAAATTGCGCGGATCGCCATAAATTGCACAAAATCACCAATTACAAGGATAATGTCGGGGAGCGGTGCGTTGGCGTCGGCGCACGTCCTTACCAATCCTGACAGCTCCGCACTGTGCCGCAACAGCTCGCACCGTGCGACACGGAGCCGTGTGTTAACACACAACACAACACAACATACCGGGAGAAGGTCTGTCAAGCCATATTGCACGTCAGACACCTTCACTGACATACATCCATCTAATATTATAAATAGGAAACTGTGTCTGTCTTCTCTTCGGCCCTATTCGCATTTTGAGAACTTAGCTCGGCAAAAATCCGTGTAGTACCTATATTTCGTCCAGTGTCGCATCTTACTCATTTTCCCAGCTCGTCACTCTCTCAACTCGTCCGCTTTCCTAACTCGTCCACTTTCCAAACTCGTCAATTTCTTATCTCGTTATGATTCCCAACTAGTCCACTTTCCCAACGGGTCCACTTTCCGAACTCGTCAATTTCTCATCACGTTGTCATTCCCAACTAGTCCACTTTCCCAACTCGTCAGTCTCTCAACTCGTCCACTTTCCGAACTCGTCATTTTCTCATCCCATTGTCATTCACAAGTAACTAGTCCACTTTTCAAACTCGTCCATTTTCCAATTATTAACTTTAATATAGGCTGAGATCATCATTGGTCCCTCTTTATTCTTATGGCTTAAAAAATGCTACTAAAACTAACCATATTACCAAAATTTTGAGTCTTTAGCTTACGGACGGACGGGCATGGCGAAACTATAATTCCCTCATTTACTACGGAACCCTGAAAAGGAGGAGTTTCTAAATTTGGTTGTATGTTCTTTAATGTTTTTACCTTTCTCACAACGTCATAGAAATGTGGAGTGTAGAATTGAGAACGTGAACGATACGGGAATGTGGACGATTTTGGAATGTTGACTATAAGAAGTGGACGATTCTGGAATTTTGACAGGATAGGAAGTTGACGATTTGGGAATCGAATGTGGACGAAATGGGATTTTTGGCGAGCTGTGATGTTGCCAAAATGGGAATAGGGACGGAGTAAACCTAAAAGTTTTTAACGTTTTGCCTAAGCAAAATGTTGTCTGATGCACATATATGCATGCAAATGAACAATTTCTAAAAAATACTTATTGTCATGAGAGAGACATCAACGATCATCAATATCAATTAAGACATAAAATGAATAATATATTTCAACCCAATTAATTCTATACTTCATTATTGACCTAGTACTGCGTCAATAATATCCAAGTAGGTTATAGTACATAGGTTTATAGTAAATTTTTACATTCACATACAATATATTGATCTTCTGAGATTTATAAATAAAAAACGTATTTGACCATGAGATAAGGGCACGTCCTTAGCATTAACACCGTGGGAAAAGGAATATAAGCATAGCGAATTTCTCAAGTGCGTGAATCGCATAAATTGCATTGCACCAATCGCCAATTATCCTCGTTACTAGGAGACCAGCGATGTTGTGGGCTTAATGATGTTAATTATCTAATTCAAATAGACAATTTTCATTCATCTACGTAATTTACTTATGGGTATCTATTTTATTATTAGCCGCTTGCATTGCGGACCTTAAAGATAATCTGGATTCGATTCATAAAAGGGGAAATCCATTCGTTCTAATTTATGGACGAACATTTGACATCAAAATATATGGGTGACTTTCGTGTCACGACAGGACCAATTAAATTAAAAGCCTTGACTTATGGTCCAAGAAGTTCAACTCCACCCAAAATTATCAGCTATATGTAAAACCTTGATAGGTATACATTATGAAGGGTCGTCAATCGTCATTACGTGAAGGTCACATCGTAGATTATTTATTTTTATTTATTTATTTATTTATTATTATAAAAGGTACAATCTTACAAATAACGTCTGTCCCACAAAACGGTTTTCACAGTTTGACTGTGGGATCTGAGTCTCTTCGGTAACTATAAATTCACATATATAACTATTACTTTGTATCTACTATGCTATCTATAAAATACTTGAACAGTTTTCTTTTAAATATTGCCCTATTGGCCTCCAACCTGATATCTGCTGGCACGCAGTTTAAAATGTAGGGTAGGCGTTTCCGCAGGCATCTATCACCATAATAGTTGGTTACCCTTGGTATATCATACTTGCCCGCAGATACCGTCCTGGTGCCGTAAGTGTGACATACATGAGATAGGCCATGTTCTGGACAGATCCTAGCAGAAGCCGTTTATGCGAATTACGAGTCGAAACAAAAATAAGACTTTCTAGACCTGGGGCCCGATTTTTGAGTGTCGAACGCTCGACTTTTCACTAGAGATCTGTCAAAAAACTATGATGTTTTGACAGATGTTGAACGAAAAGTCGAGCGTTCGACACTCAAAAATCGGGCCCCTGCATTATCTGGTGTATGACCAAGTTAGTAGTAACCGTCATACATTGACCAAGGTATGCGCTCAAAGAAGTTCACACGTTGCCTCCGAAATGTAGATCTTCATCATATCTGACGTCATGCATTTAAAAGTGTCTCGATTCAAAACAGGTTTAAACTGGAGATAGATTTATTTTTGGCGGAAAATATTCACATGCGGCTACAAAGACTAATAGTTTTATGAGACTTTCTGAAGATTAGATTTGTGTAATTGCCAAAATGACTCTGCTCACCTCGTAAGTCGCCTAGTAATTGAACTCGACGTGCCGAACTACTACGTATAATCAACGGTCAGACTTATCGTTGAGAGGATTGTCGGTAAGCATTATGAATACTAGGGCTGCAGACCGGGTGCGCGCTGGGTGACGGCATAATGGACAGCTCACGAGCTCGCCATTACCGCTGACCAACCTCACCGAGCCACATTAAAATAGGGCTCATTAATGGTTTAATTAAATGTAAAATGCAATTTCATTTAACGAGAAACTTGCCCGAATTCGTAATTTTCATCATTTTGTTGTTTGGGAGTTCTTGGTAATGTTATGTAGTATAGTACCTACTTTATTTAACTTAGGGTTCATGACTAGAATTACCTATTAACAAGGTACGAGTAAAATAAATTTTGCTAGAAGCACATTACTAGGGAAAGCAATCCTAGAACGCCCGCTGTGGCATGTAGCATAAAATATTCAGCAGATAATAGGATTGTTTCATGTAAGGTTAACGGGCGATTTGACCGCAGTCTTAATCCACAACGTTAAAAACATAATGATACCAATTTAGTCTTAAAATTTTAGCACGAAAATCTCATCAGCCCACGATGGATTGTCCTTTAAAACACGAGGTCCTTCGACCAGGATTGCCCGAATAAAAGGCGGTGTTATTATGTTGGTAAAACAAAATTCCACATAATGGGCTCATTATGTGGCGAAAATTGTTCGAGAGCTTTTTTGTGTGGTAATATAAATGTATTTGTAATAGCTTTTAGAAATATTGCGAAGAAGCGGGTCAGGATTGGGCCGGCGTCTGATTACCGAAACCTGATTTATTTTCCCGCTTTAATTATGTTGTCGGGTCAGCGTACACTGGGTTAATTCTAGTGTTCGTACATTTTAAGAAAAATATTATCATTACATGTAGGGACATTTAAAAAACCTACTGCAAATATAACATTTAGTTAGTAGGTATTAGTCCAATGATAATAAAGATAATGTACTTAATTAGACAAATAGGTCTTTGGAATTTAGTGTAAAATAGAAATTAAGTAGGTAACTCCAATCATATTCATATTTCAGCAAAATAAAGGATCAATGTCATAAAGACTTTATACATATTTTTAACACTTATTGCATTTATTTAATATAATTTTTCAAGTCGCCTTACAATCTCGTAAATGAACCTATATTACTTTTATGCATGTATCGGCGTAATTGGGTTGTTATTAAATGGCGTATATTAAAACTGTTTGTTTAAATGGTTTTGGAAAATTAATTAAGACTAACATGAGGCCTTGAGGTGCAGCCAGTGTGCGGCGTGGGAATCGGCCCCAGTGCCGGCGGCCTCTATTACGTCATTATTTTCTATATTAGATCTTACACTAAATTGAAGATTAATAGTAAATCGATACGGTTAATGATGCGATCAAATTATGAGATGGTTTATCGAATAAATCTCAATGCGGCGCGTAATTTGATTTTCAACAGTTATCGCTTAAACTTAGATGTAACGATGAATAGGATATTGTTTAAATTGAAACGATTAATTGTATCAAGTATCAACTGTTCACACAATATCTTCAATATTAGGTAGGTACTTGAAATATATACCTATTTTACTTACTTGTGCTAAAAGAAAACTTGACACATCGCGCGAAAATCCATGCTGGTTTGACGGATCAAACCGCCGTTGGCACGAAAACTACGCCATTTAGCTAATTTGGAACTGTAGTTTTTGAACGAAAAGTTTCTTACCTTTTGAATACCTAAAATTTGTCGTACATTCTACACTAGAAACACATTGGAAGTTTTTCATATTGTGTCACAACAGTCGTCCAGCAGCAGACGCAGTGGGTCCTATCCTACCTCATTAACCTACATGTGAATTAAATAATCTTAAAAGGACCAATCAATATGATTCCGTGCATAAATCGGTTAGCGTCAATTGGTCGTGATAAACTGAATGTTAATGAATCGTCGGTGAGATGTGTCATAAAACGAGCCACTGGTTCGGCGCCGCGGGGGGCCGAGGGGCCTAATTGATTTGTGCCCCAGGCCACAATCAAAACAGATCGTATTTTATAAGACGTATCCTAACTGAGGGCGAGGGTGCGCGGAAGTCGACGAGTGGATTGGGTCGGGGAGTGCAGTGATAGCAGAGTGGGACGGTTGAGGTTCGATTCCGATTAATATTGAACCTAGCAAAGAACTATCTGATCTTCCTAATCGGCAAACTTTTAAGGTAAAAATGTTATAAACTTATTAATAAATGGCTCCTTCAATTAAACAAACAAATAAATACATACATTCATGCAATAAATAAAATACCTATCTATTCAAATAACCAAATCTAATGAAAACTGAGAACGATCTACTAAACCAGATAAAGTTAATAAATAAGATCTTCTTTAAACTAGTATTCAAGGTATAAATAGAAACTGTAAAACTAGCCAAAATCTAAAAACAGAAGAGGCTGAAACACATTTAAATGCTCTAAATAATCAAAAGTGAAGCTACCAAATTTGCACCCGCGCTCCGTCGTAACTTCTAATGTGCTCAGTGATCAAACACAAGAAAATCAAATGATCATTTGATAAATGGTCCCGGGGGAGCTCCCCGCTTTGTCGCGCTCGTAATGCGGTCAATTCGCGAACCGTGCACGCACCCTACCTTATAGGGTACTCCTGCCCTATGAAGCTCGGATACCCCACGAGAGGACCATGGGAAATGTCCCTTAATCAGGACTTTAATCTACATTGCTGATTCAACTTGATTTTTATGGGCCAAATGGCTATCCTGCTATATATTAATGTTTATCCTGCTTTAATTATTTGCAAATGTTTGTTATGATTCCAAAATTTGGTAGATAGTTACGAGCGATTTTTTTAATGTGTAATTCACAAAACTAATCGCGGGCTAAATTATATTCAGGATTGAACACGCCGTACGTTGTTACAGATACAGGGATGCCATGCCTAGGACATTTTGCCATGTCAAATAAAGTAGGGCTGTGCTTGAATTTTACATTTTCAGACTTATCAATAAATATATGTGTCTGGTTTCCAAAACGCCAAATGAGTGATCTGAGAAGTGAACAGGTAAACACTTCACATTGGAACTATGGCACATAATATGCGGAGCTGTCACTCAAGACACATCGAATTCACATTTCAAATATGCGTCTACAATGGCATTCGATACATCGCAGTCACTTGGTCAGTAAATAGATCAGGCGGCACATTAATCAAAGCGCGTGATTCGATGCGAACGCCGAGGGAGAGCTCTTGCGTTATAAATCTCGCGGGCAACGGCTATGCAGTCCGGCTTGGCTGAAAACGGACGATACTGACATTTAGGGTGAAATACTTGGACGTTAAAGCCGGGTATTACCACTTTTGAGTTTTTAAAAACCATCTGAGACATAGAATATAGTGTCTTAAAATCTAAAAAAAATATATGTGTTACATGAGGATCTTGTCTAGTCAAAATCGCAGTCAGTTACATGATCTGATGAATTTCACTCGGTAGAAAAAAATCGCGAAGTTACCCCTTTTTGGAATGTAGTTTCAACACTACGGCTATATTATGATATTTAACATTTAATTTTTGTACTCAATTAAAGATCGTAAATAGTTATAGACATTTTCGCAGGGTTTGCTTTGATAAAATGACTGGCTTGATGACTATAACTAAATATTTACAAAACTGCGCGCAGAGCTTGCGTAGAGAGCGGGATGGTTAATTTTAAACTCACGCATGTTAGAGCGGGACAGTTGCGTTGGGGATACCTCCCCTTAAACGCAACTTTGATAGGTAAATCACATTTGCAATATTTAGTTAAAACCCACCCGTTACTCAAGTAGCGTGATTCACGCTCCGTTACGAAACGCTAAAATAAAATAAAATATGTCGGTATACGCTGTAGCGAAAAGAGATAGTAAGATACTATGAATGAGCTTAGACGTTTACAAAAATGGAAAATATACAAGCGTGCTATTAAGTCGTAGATTTTTTCTCCTCAGAGAATCCTGAATAAATCTTTAGCATACCGTAAAATCGACGCTGGGGTATATTTATACTAAGACATAGTTGTTAAAATACTATGCAGATGAGAGCAAGTAAGAAAAGGACAAGTTATATTTCCGGTATTTATTGAAATCACTTCATTAACTAACCACAGCCTTGGACAATTACTAACTTTAATATCCATCTAATCTATCACACGAAGTCGTAGAATCGTATAGATCTATAGTTTTAAGCTTTGGGGTTGGACTAATAAATCAGATTGCGACACTGTCGCTCATTTTTCCTAATGGACGTATGTGAATGTGCCGTGACGTTTACCGCAGGCATGTAGCATTTGTTTGTAGGCTGTCTAGCGCACGCGCGGGAATGCGTCCTGCGCCCACGCGCGCATTGTATGCAAATAGCGGGTCGCAGGTCGCCATTGGCGCAGCCGGCCCGGCCCGGCCCTCTCTTCTTTTTGGAAAGTCCATTGCTCTGACACGATTTATTTTATTGATGAAATAAAATAACATTTTTATACGTGCAATTGTTTATGTTACTTGGTGTTACATTGGTATTTCCTTTGCAAACGAATAAATTACATTGCATGTGAAATATTCTTGTATGTATAATCCGGAGCACATGTGGTCAGAGTTTATTTGCTCATGTTCTTTTACCTTGTACGTTTTAAACTAATTAAAATATTTATAGCCCTATTTAGAAGGATGGTTTAAAAATTATTTATGAATATATCTGGATGGAGAGAAAGTGGCTTTCCGCCTTGATCACCTTGTGTAATTGACGAACAAGACCACTTGTGCCACATGCATGTGTAAGCACCTAGTTCGAGGCACGGTGTGTATGAATGGTTCGACATTCCGCCGAATCATGGCGGGAAGGCCATTGTGACCAAATCTCGACAACGACACGCTGTGTGTCACGACATGAGTCTAATTGTGAATGAATGGGGGTCAGAGATCGACACGCTTCAGCGTAGATATTAACTATCTACCCATTTCCTGTTATGAATATCGATGAAACTTTTCTGACGAACTATTTATTACGTATCGATAACGCCCCCTGCAGTTTCATGAATAAATATTTTCCGCGCTTGTCTACCAAAAAAAAGAATACGAATGTAGTTGATTTTAACACAGCTTTGCTTTACTTTTCTAGACACAAGGCAGTGTGTTACTTTAGTTTGCAAAGCAAAAAAGGTGACACATCGACCGTGGGTTATATTGCCCCTTTTGACCCCCCAATAACTTAAAACTTAAAATCTGTTTGATCTACATACAAACTTGCAATTTCGCGAGCCTTGTAAGTTTGTAGATCAGATAGAGTCAACATACTTAAACATTATATTAATCTAAGCAATTGCAGAAAGTTCCGCATTTAAGGAACTTTGAAAGAACTTGGTTAGATCTTACTTCTTTTAAGAGCGAATCCGTTTATGAACGTCGGGTTTTTCACTTTTACGTATGTTTATGATGGAATAGCTACTTGTTAAGGGAATGTAACAAATATGTCACATGTACATAACAAAAATAAACTGTGCTTCGAATTTGGATGGGTACAAAATCTCTATCGCCAGCCAAAGGACATTAACCCACATGTTATCATTATCATAGATTAGTACACATCAATAAAGTATGCCTACCAACTTCTGATGAACAAACAAAAAATGTCAGAAATCATCACTTGAAACAAAGCTAGAAAGTAGTTATTAAAATAAACATGTACACAAGAAAACATAACGTATATGAATATCAAACATCTAGTCCCAAAATTATTTAAATAGGAGAGACAATTAGGAAGCGGCGATGCGGTCGCGATAGTGCCCTCATGTAATTAACCTTATAGTTTTTTCCAAGCTAGTCCACTACAAGTTTTCGACATTTTAACGGTTACGTACTCCATGATAGGGGAGCCTTTGTTTCATTATCTACGAATGATAGCTGGAAAATTAATGCTAATGTGAAAATTAAAATTCACCTCATTATTCTTATAAAAAGTTTAATAATTATAATAATGTAGGGAATTGTTTGTTATGTCAAGTGTCCTGGATTTTCTTGCATTTTACTTATTTTGTTAACGTCGATTATTAATGTAAGTTGATACCTATTGGTTGCTAAATGAATAATCACGCCCCCTTCATTTGTTCTAAGATAATGCCAAAAAAAGTCAAAAATAACTTGGTGTAAAAGGTTACAAATCACGGACGTCTCAAGGGCAATAGAAGTCAGAATGTTATACCTATTTACATCATTATGAGTGTTTGAAAGATTAAAATAATAAAGAAGAATTCATTAGCTACGTATTAAGGTATATACCTACTCGTACGCTGGTAGTAGTAAAACATGATAGCCAACGCATACAGTCACACAATATAAGACCGTTATAATCATGAAATGCAAATTTTTCAGCGTCTAATCATATTACATCTAAAAGTTTAAAAGCATCCAACGTGTGAGCTAATCCTCTCGCGGCAGACAGAGGTTCCCGCCGACGCGTCCTGACCGCGGCGTCCAGAAATTTACTGTCCATAATTACAGGGTTGCCTCACTTAATTGCAGCGAGCCCGTCCCGCCGTCGCTGCCCGCTTTTTTCGACTAAATAAAAATTGACTAATATTCCTAATAAATAATGAACTCTCCATTCTCAGAGCTTCAAAGGGATTACGCTGTAGATTTTGGCCGATTAAAGCTTGAAGGGTAACCAGACGGCTTATTTCATTAAATAAGCAAATAAAATTATGTATATAATATAGATATCGTAAAAGATTATTATGAATGTTTAAACCCATTGGTACCATTTGATCCTTACCATAAAGCGATAGTTATTGAAATTAAATTTACAGTTTTTGAGATGTTGCGGCCAGCCTCTCGTTTAAAGTACTTCTATAACAAGGGGGATTATGCTTCCATTAACAGTGAATTGTCCTCAATCAACTGGGAAGAGGAGTTTTCTACGCGGTCATTGGATAATTCTCTGGACTTCTTTTATGACACGTATAAAAGATTAAGGACTAAATTTATTCCTAGTAAAAAAGTCAAGGAAGATTCGTATCCTTTATGGTATTCACGCCCATTGAAGTGTGCCATAAAGGAAAAATACAAGTGCTTAAAAAAATATAAGAAATACAGGAATAAATCTGACCTAGTCTCTTTCACTGTATTGCGTGATAGAGTGCGAAGACTGGAGCATCAGTGCTTTGATACGTATATTAGTCGTGTTGAAAGTAACATAGGTAAAAACCCCAAACAATTCTGGTCATTCATCAAGTCGAGGTCTGGCTCCCATGGCATACCGAGTAGCCTGAATTACAATGGAAACTTAGTTAATACGGGAACGGATATAAGTAATACTTTTTCTGACTATTTTTCATCGTCTTTCTCAGCGCCGAGCACTAACTACGTCGCTCTTAACCCAAGTAATAATGCTCAGTCTATAGCTTTTTTAACAAACATTGAAGTCAACCCTGATTTAGTAAAAAATCTCCTACTTAAACTTGACCCATGTAAGTCAGCTGGCCCTGACGATCTGACTGCCCAGTTTCTATCAAATTGTGCTGAGAGCCTGGCTATGCCTATATCTTTATTATTTAAGCGGTCATTCTCAGAATGTACTGTTCCACCATTGTGGAAGTCGGCTTTTATCACACCTGTTCATAAAAAAGGGCCAAAAACTGACATCAAAAATTATAGGCCAATTTCTAAATTATGTATACTATCGAAAGTACTAGAAAAAATAGTATATAATCAGGTTTATTGCGCTTTAAAGAATTCTATTAGCTGCAACCAACACGGCTTCTTACAGCGTCGTTCTACCGTGTCCAACCTTATTCTCCTCAACGAGTATGTCACAAGAGAGATGGATAACGATGCCCAGGTTGATGTAATCTACACCGACTATAGTAAGGCCTTTGACCGAATTGATCATTCCATCCTATTATCTAAGTTATACGACATTGGGATTAGTGGTGACCTGCTGAGGTGGTTCTCGTCCTATATTGACAATAGGTCCCAGGCTGTTGTAGTCAATAATTACATCTCGGGGTGGGTAACTGTTCCAAGTGGCGTACCTCAGGGGTCTTTGCTTGGCCCATTGCTCTTCAACATTTTTATAAATGACATAAGTAAATGTTTTATTCATTCTAAACTTCTTTGTTTTGCCGACGACATGAAGATTTTTGGGAAAGTTAAGTCGAGACATGACTCCTTATTGATTCAGTCTGATCTGGCGCGCCTTGACGAGTATTGCCTGTCAAATAAGTTAGATCTAAATCCTTCGAAATGTTTCTTTATGTCATTTTCGCGGAAACGTAACATAATTTCCACCAGTTACAAGCTCAAAGGGGAATCTTTGAGCATGGTCAAATCTATGAGAGATTTGGGAGTAACTCATGACTCCAAACTTTTATTTGACGCTCATATAAATGATATTGTTGGTGGTGCCTTAAAAATGCTAGGGTTTATAATGCGTAGTTCTGTTAATTTTACTCAGGCGAAAACGTTAAAGATTCTTTTTTGTTCGCTGGTTCGGAGCAAACTTGAATATGCGTGTCAGATTTGGAATCCTTGTTATAAGACCTATATAGACAGGATCGAGCGTGTTCAGGTAAAATTTGTTAAATATTTGTGTTACAAACTAAAGCGTCCCTACAATTCGACAAATTACCTGACCATTTGCAAGGAACACCACCTGGTTCCATTGTATAAGCGTCGTGAAATAGCCGATATTATTTTTCTTTTAAAAATCACTACTGGCGCCATTGATTGTCCAGAATTGCTACAAGAACTCTCATTTGTTACTCCTACCCGATCCAAAAGGCATTTTCCTCCTATTTCATTGAAGCGTGCATCATCCAATTACAGGCAAAATAGTTTCCTTATCCGCGCAAGTCGAAATCTGAACAAGTTGACGAAAGAGCTTGATATTGACATATTTAACTGTGCAATTCCTTCCATGCGGCGACAAATAGTTAGCATGTGTTTTAATTAACTTATTTTTTTATATATATCTTTGTATTTTTTTAAAAGTTTAATTATTAGCATTTACTTGTACGACCAAGGTTCCGAGTTCTGTCATTGTTTAACATACATTGTTCTATATTCTGTATGTATGCGCTGTTGCAACGTTGTGCGTATCACTTAAGCGTATGTTTTTATGCTATAACTATACGTGAGTTCCTGTAATTGGCTCTGTATTTTTAATTAAGCTGCTACTTTGTATATGTAGCTGTTGGTTCTCCATAATAAATAAATTAAATTAAAATTAAATTAAATTAAATTAAATTATGTTTCGATTAGAGATGACCTAAAAATTTCTAAACCAGACGATTGCCACCTCATAATTCAAATTGCTACAGAATAACCTTTAATAAGAATAAAATTTCCTTATCGTATTAATGGTCGAGATTTATCCAACGAATGCGGCGGGAACGAATTTTAGTAAATATATCATAATTTAGGGAAGGAGGCAAAAACGCGCGCACCTCGTTGCACGTTGCTTGAGGCTCTTCTTATAATTGCAGGGTTTCACGCAAAAACCCTCAATTATAAAATAATAGCAGATGTGGATCATAGTAATAACAATTATTATCACGCTCGCTCGCTATCATTACGGTTGAAATATGGTCGATACGCGGTGTATGCAAACTTCGGCTCTCGGTCGCCTTTCGGACTGCAGGCTCGCGTCCCACATTTACCGTTTAGGAATGCACCTTTCCGGACACTGGCAATCTCTGTAGATTTCTCACCTAAACGTAATCCTTATATCAGTAGGTGCTTCTTCAAAGATGGCACTTGGGGATATAGGGAACTAATAAATAAGTCATAATGAAGTAAGCCACAGCTTTTGATTACATATTAGGTACTCATGACTGTGTCCTATTGATCAGTAGCTTTAGTATAAGTTTTTTCGAAACATTAACTAATTCGAACGCGTTTGCGTTTTGTCTCGAAATGTATGAAAACGCTCTCACCGAGTTTGAAATACGCGCGTTCATCGGTTAGCAACAAAATGTTATACTCGCTGTTTTAGTTTCCACTAGTGACCACCAGAGGCGCTGTTCACGTTTTCATACCACTTTCATACATTTTGAGACAAAACGCAAACGCGTTCGAATTAGTTAATGTTTCGAAAAAACTTATACTAGAGCTACTGTATCTTAGATTTGATTTAAGGATACGGATAAGAAATCTGCCAATGAAGTAAACAATTGTTCAGGTTTTAAATCAGTTTGGTTCGAGTTTAAATAGTTAATCACTGTGTGCAAGGCTTTTAACACGACATTACACGCGCTTTTTGGCACTAATAATAGTAGCAACTACTCACTTCACAACACATTGTGATCACATGATGGAATCCCTGTTATTATTTTGGCTCTAACTTAATAACGTTAACTTGTAATACGCCAATTATTCAAATTCTCGAACAAGTGGCCTGCCCCGCCTCTTTGCAGTCGCAATCTTAATAAAGACTTCCTAGATGCACTACAAAAGCATTTTATTTACTTTTATGAAATATGGTCAGGCGCGTGTAATTTTAATTAAAGATAGCGTTTAATTAAAGTTAATCGTTGAACAGTTACAGCGAGATGAGATCATGTCGACTGCGCTGAATGAGCAAGGCAAGGGCTCGTTTTAATATAATTGCATTCTTCTGGCGATATCGACTCGCGGGGATTGCACTGAGGCTCTCCCAGTCCCAGACCTCACTTATGTCGGCCATTTCTTAAGACTAGCCTGTTTTATTGTTACACGTCTGTGAGTAGGTAGGCAGGGTCCTACGTAATAACGTACCTATACATAGGTACTTTACGAAATCGCTATTAAGAATTCTGTCAAAAATATGGGCGGGACGTATTTAAATCCACATCAATTACATATACAATGTTTATTGTTTATATTTACTTAAACTGACAAATACATTTGTTACCTAACTAACTGCTTATTTAAATGCATATATACAGTTTTTTCACTTGTTATTTATATTGATGACACATATTTACGAACAGTACCTAACATATTATCTTCTTAATAAACTGTCGTTGCTACAATCATTTCTCAAGATTTTGTGGCCAATGATGATGATGATGAGATTTTATCCATATCTGATCAAATCATTCGAGTTTAGTAAGAAAAGTACTACGTAAGTACGTAAGTCGTGCTTTGCAGGGAAATTAAGTTGACCTTCAAAGCGGCATGACTGGCGGGTGATTTTATGTAGAGCGGTCTATTCGCGACTGCGAGCGCCATCGCCATTACCCCGGCAGCTCGTCGATTAATCATGCCTCCTCTACCGGATAATTCGGCGGTTGATTTACTGAAAAACAACATGTTATTACGGGATAAATCTCTATCTAGAAAAGCTAAGAAGGCCTAAGCGCGCCTCTGATTTATGGAGCCACCGGCCATCGGCGAGTTGCATTTGATTTGTGTTCCACGTTCAACTTTGTTCGTCTTTAGTTGAATTTTAATGAATGGCTACGAAATTATAAGCTGCAGTCTGTAATTATAGTTTGTAGCATCATTGACTATTTCTTTTAAATCTCGAAATTGGGATATATGGTATTAAATCTTTTAAATATACGTTTGGGTGCAAGTTTATGATTAATCTGGACACCAGCATTCGTAACAAATGTAGGTAGATTTTAGGATCTTATATTTTCCGAGAAACGTCCATTATTCGTTTTACTCATTTATGTACATATAAATCGCGGAGTCACACGCAAGCGTGGCATAAGGCATGCGTCCATATATCCGCAAGGGCCGGCAACTTACCCTTTAGGATTGGCGAGGTTGTACCTAACGTAATGCTCGCACGCAGATAATATCTTGATTTATTGCGGCTATCGACCCCCCCCCCCCCGCCCCTCCTGCACCCCCGCCGCCGAGTTCGTCTTCTTTAAACGTCCTTAACCCTTCACATGACTGCTTTGAATATTGGATAGTGAATTTTATTTTGATTATTCCGCTTTGGTCACTCAGGTTAATTTAATGGTAAGCCATGAAGCTCCTTTAAGTCCAAGTAAACAAACGCGGAGCGCGTTGTAAGTCATTAAACGGTGTTTATGACTCCGCTACATGCGCAGTTGTGAACAGGGCCAAGAAAACCATTAATGTAATGAAATTGATAAAACTATAGTCGCTTAATGCAACACAGCGCTGTAATGGTTGCAGCAATCTCCAACTCCGAGCGTCTTTTATAATTAATACATGGGCTGGCTACGATATGGAACTATAATGTTTAATAATTAATAAATCTATCGCTGAGCCATCTCGGGTATTTGGAGGCGTAGTCTGTTGCGGTAAATTAATAAAGTCTTCCGAGTGTTGCACGGTTTAATGGCCGCTAATTTTATCTCGACAACCAGTTCGCCGCATCTCACCGTCTATCTTCCACTTGTCTACGTACACTATTGGTATCGAAATTTTAACATGATTTATATCAAACAACGAATCTATTTTTCCGACGCTAAAAATGCATTGCTTTAAGTTTTCATAACAATTCACAGTTCGTGCTTATAGGTAGCTAGCTATGGATAAGCTTGCTTTTACTTTTCGTGTTTGATAACGTGAGCACTTAATAATTTAATTTATTTTTCCCCGGTAACCGCTATTACATGTTTAATGGTCCAGTTTATCTTTCCTTATATATTGGTTGAATTAATCATGCGGATACTACTCGCCGTCTCATATTGACCGCTTTTATGAAGCGTGCTCTTATATGGCGCGGGTTGTTTGTCACTGTCTCTGGCCACGGAGGGATGTCAAGTTGTTACACCTACACCATTGTATTTAAACTAACTATCACTCGATAAATGAATTATGACACTGTATTACATATATGTCCGAGAGGGATGTATGAGCGGAGACACAGTCAAGACATCGACATCGTCAATAATCGTTTAACTAAGTTCTAAGTGTAATATAGGGCACCTACACGTCTGAGTGGGGTATGAGCTTACAAGTATCAATCAAGTTTCACTTCAAAAACGGGAGTATGCAATGCACCTAAGCATCCAATAAATATAACTTTACAATCATAAAATATAGTGCGAAAGCGCGGTGACCAACACAAAAAATGCGAAGTGGAAGCTTCGACAAGCTCACAAAAGCTCGTAAAAGCTCTCGACTATTATGTAGTTATTGTTACAGGGTGGAAACACCATTATTACACGGGTTGGCTGGTTTATTTTGTTGTTTGGCACGTCGCGGCGCGCTCGCTGTCATGTGGTGCGCTCGTCGAGTGCGCCGGCCGATGCACTGCGTCACGCAAGTGATACTACTAGGTATACGTACTTACATGCATTTTATGAGTACAATGTGCCTGCTTTTAGCGCTGAATATCAGCGTGTTTGAGCTTGCTCACTTCAAACTTTTGAAGTTGATGCAATGCAATGCTAACCACTATTCGACTTACAAGGTTGACTTTTAACTAGCTTTTCCCATTCGGATGAAAATACGTACAGTGTATTTTTCTACATATAACTATTTTTGTGTTGTGTTGTAATAAAATAAATATATAGACGTTCGCAACTCCAAAAGAGTCACGTGTGCGTTGCTGACCTTTTATAAAATTTGAGCTGTCCGCTTACTTGTTTGCCACCGTCGTTGGATATGTTAAATAATGATTAACGTCTTAGATATTCCCCATAAAAAAATAATTTTGAAATTTGACACATACGCGCCGATTGCAACTGCAATGTAAGATACATTGACAATTGTAATTGATAAAAATTACAAAATATCGAAACTAAAACAACTGTTTAAACATGGAATCAAAAATACCCACCATTGAAAGGTATAAAACACTAAGATTTAATTGGACCTTTATGTGACACATACCTACATATAACCTTAACATTATAAGCACTTGTAGTGGGTAAATAAGATACGTATTTGTACAATTTGCTCGAATAATCTCAGGAATAGGTACAAATTCATGAGAGTAAGGTATGCAAAAGTACATTGTAGATAAGTACGATGTTTCAAAACACAATTGCTCTTAACTCTTAATCCTATTATGCTTGTAAACACCCGGGATGACGTTTCAATATCCCTGTCAAGTGAACATCTAGTGTTCGACACATCATTGTCTGCTGTCCCATTCGCCTCAGCGGAAGCATTCAGATGGATATCTGATGGATATCTTTATTCCGGGATTACAGGAGATTTTGCATAGGAAACGGTCGTCAAATATCCAACCGTTTACAAAGACTTGAATGGGGCTAAGCGGAATCCATGACAACAATACGCCCGAAAGATCACACGTGTTTTGAATGAATATTGAACGTTTAGGTAGCCAGTGCTTTAGTGTATCAGGGGGTATTATCTACGGTACGATAAGATCGAATTCGAAATCACAATATTTTGCATTAATATAATCTATCAATTCATCTTGTAAAGCAGTGACACTCGTTGCACTTTTACATCATTGAATTATAAATTTAATGTCATATTTCTATGTAACAGAACAAAAGCTTATTGCACCTTTTGCATAAGGCGTTAGTAACGTAAAACCGTATTGTTCGTCAATGCAGTGGAAGTCGGTGTAATGTTGCAACCGGACGCACCCTTTCAAACCGTTGTAAGTTCTACCTATAGTAAGTACTTACCACTTAAGGTGATATTCTTTTTATTTATAAACAGAAATACGGGAATGACAAAACTTGGTGGAGAATTGGAAGATACTTAATGCAGTCGATATCCAAGTTCTAGCTCCGATTGATTTTATTCAAGACAAAAAATAGATTAAATCACACAATCCCAATACAATACAAATATACCTAGGTACTCTTTAATGTTTTACACCTCAATAAAATTTACATATTGAAATTGCTCTCAATCGAATACTTTGGGTTTTTTTTTATAGGTACTTATGACTAGTTAGAATGATTTTTATTGTAATTCAGTAATTTCAGTACTTGTATTTCAAGATATTTGCATCAGCAAGATAAATATCTAAATAAGTAAGTAAATAATAAATATTACTACCTCACTCACTCGGAGTGTTGTTATTTTATTTTAAGGGTTAATGTTACAGTTTGGCCTTCAGATTTAGGCAAGCAGGTACAATGTGGGAACCAATTAAATTACTTAACGGAACATACAAACTTACATATTAGTCGATACAATCGATCTCATAATTTAAAAAAGCGAAACAATTATTTTACCTACACCCAAACGTTATCAAATATGCCACACCCACTTTTAATTCAACCCATCAATAACACAACACAAAGAATAATCATTAAAATAATGTAAAGCACCTTTAAGAGAATCCACGCCTCATCAATTCTGTGTTGATTTTTAATCCAAATAAGTTGCGTTAGGATTGAATATTGAATGCATTTGTTTTTCCGTTCTGAGCTCTATGGATCTAAACAACATAAAATAATAGTAATGGGCTTGAAAACAGTGTCGTATGTCGATACAGATTTCATATTAACATTGGACATTGTGGTTCTAAGGCTGCGTTTTGCACGGCAGTTGCGAGGCTGGGCGGAGGGCGGCGTGCCAGATGCGTTCGCGCATTGTGCACGCGCCCGCGCAGAACAGTGACGCATGTCATTGAAAACAACTGACATTCAAAACATTCCGATTGGATTTTGTTATTAATTAGCAAACGAAACGTAGGTACTCGTAACAGTCGTAACGTAACTTGCTTTTAGGAAACAAACAAAAGTTTTGAAACTATCTTCTGGACGTACAAGTCTTCGGTCATGTCGGTCATACATGTATTTTTTTGAATGCTACTCTTGTAGGTGAATTCAAGGTAGGTAACTACCTAATGTAGGCAGGTAGAATACTGGGGTAGACTGAAATATTATAGAGTGTAGCAATCTCTGTGATATCTCAAAGTATCTTATTCGCATTTCATCGCGTTTCAGAGTCCGTTTCTACTTATGTGCTCATATTGCGAAGAATACGACGCGAAATTGATGAACCGAAGCAAGCCATTCCTTTTTAGGGTTCCATAGTAAACAAGGAACCCTTATAGTTTCGCCATGTCCGTCCGTCCGCCCGTCCGTCCGGCCCCCGTTTTTCTCAGTAACCGTTAGTACTAGAAAGCTGTAATTTGGCATGAGTATACATATCGATAACGCCGACAAAACGGTAGAATAAAATCTTTTAAAAAATTTTTTTTTAGGATACCTCCCCTACATGTAAAGTGGTGGTACAATTTTTTTTCTGCCAAACCCCATCGTGTGGGGTATCGTTGGATAGCTCTTTTAAAAATTCGTTAACGTGATATTAAGCTTTGAAGTGATAATTTTTGTTATGGTCACGTGATATTAAGCTTTGAAGTGATAATTTTTGTTATGGTCAAGTGTTAATCGGTGGCTACTAGGCATGTGAAAAAAACCATGGTAGTAGTATATACGATGAATTTAATAGGAAAACTATCACAGCTAAGTAGACATTACTAGTTAACGAGTAATAGTCGAACTTCAGAAATGTACTTTGCGAAGCAAACTTTCGTACAATTTCCATTGATACCTTAGATAATGTTGTTAATTCTGTCAAAAACATAGTAAATATAAGTTTATGAACTTTTTAGTCCACATAATGTAACGGGTGGACGACTACGGAACCCTACCTTGCGCGTGGCCCGACACGCACTTGGCCGGTTTTTGTATATAGTCACTCGTTACACAAAACGCAAGCGGTCTGGAAACCCCAGCCGCGGCCCATTCAGGTCCGTTTTCCCAAACCTCGTTGAAAGCATTGTGAATAAGTGTTAACAGGAACAATAGAGTAACAGTAGTGTTGGGCGCGCCGGCGCAGCGTGCGCGAGATTACAATAATTACGACGCACGCGCGGCACCCAAGGCTATGTAATCACTATCATTTGCGCATGTTATTCTATAATCCATACAAAATACTCCCCTATCGCTGGCGACATCTACAGACTTCAGTTGCCCGTGCGCAGGAGGCTATTTATGAACAGTTCTTAATTATATAAAGTTGGGTATTGAACAAGGGCTGAAGTAAAACTAAGGTCATTCGATCAGTGAATAGACCGTGGGCCAACAACAGGTCTCGATGACCACGTTCCTCCCATGAAAACTTGTACAGTTGTTAAGAAAGTTGTATTATGAAGGACTGTAAACGTGTGCCACGATTCCGTTAGTGGGTTGAGGAGCAGCAGCCTCACAAAGACGTAAAAAAATCAGTCATTTCCTGACGACTGAAACTATAGTGTCAAATGATAGCTAAGCCAATACTTTAAGGAATAAAATTCGTCTTCCGGTTGCAGAGTGGTAGAATACCTACCCGTCTGCCGAGCACATGCCCGTGTAATTTCTTTTTTTTTTATACGGTTGTGATTGTGAATAAATAAATTCGTCTTCCGCTATTTATCGTGGTGGAAAACCCGTCTGCAGCTAAGACGCCCAAGACCCTAAACATTGTACGGGATAAAAAGAAAAATTAAATGCACATCGGCGAGTGGCGTATCCTGGATTGACCTTATACATATATGGGTTTCTAATTTTTTTTTCATTTAAGTCAACCGTTGGTGAAATATTCGCTGTCAAGGTCTTAAAAAGTGCATACCCCCTTCTTTTATTTCCAAATTATGAAGTCAAAAATTCTGAAAAAAAAATTAGGTAGTGTAAATGATGATGATGGTTAACAGCCAACGTTTTCAAACGACGACTAACAAGTTGGCTACTGGACAGATGTTTTTATAATGAAAAAAATGTATCTCGAGTATAAAGATAAACAGAAATAATAGAAAATTATACGCCTCTTTATGTTAATTGTATGTTAGTTATTATTTGAATTTGTATTGATTATTGTGACATATGAAATTGTATATATGATCTATTAATAATAATAATGAAATGATAATGTATTTTAGATATCTCCACGAAATAATTTGCACGCCTGCATGCAGGCTGGATACACGGACTTATTTAAAATCATTTATGTAACATCTCTGTAACTGTATTCCAGCAAATAAACATTTTGTATTTGTATAAATAAATATATACTTTCAAAAAATTTCGGTTTATTAAAGATACGACAAACGGTTTTTGAGTAATCGCTGAAACACGTCTTGCCCAAACAAAACGACTTAAGTGATGTGAGTTTCCTATGAAGACACTAGTTTCAGAATGTACATTATCGTAGGTACCTATACAAAAATTATAATAGAAAGCAAAACGACATTCTTAATATAAAGTACTTACCCAGTACCTAGTTAGTACGTAGGACGTACATCTATATATATATAAAGTTGATGGGTGACTGATTAATCACCGCCCCGCCGAAACCGTCGGTCCTAGAAACTTGAAATTTACACTATAGTTAGTTTATATAACGGAGGCAAGGGATAAGACGGGATTTTTGGAAATTCCACCCCTAAGGGGGTAAAACAGGGGTGCAAAGTTTGTATGTATGGGGGGCAATAATTTTTTAAAGGTATAGACTTGAAACTTTGTACAAAGACTCCTTAAAATAAGACAATGTAAGTGATATCTGCGTTTTTAAAATTTTCGTCTCCTAAGGGGTTGAAAATAGGGGTGAAATATTGTATGGGGAACAATTTTTTTTTAAAGTGGGAGTCTTCAAACTTTGTATAAAAGTTCCTTATAATAATACAAAAAAGTAATTTCAGCGTTTTTCTAAATTCATCCCCTAAAGGGGTTAAAAAGGGGTTCAAAGTTTGTATGGGGAGCAAATTTTTTTTAAGTGAGGTACTTCAAATTTCTTACAGAGACTCTCTGTTTAAATAAAACAAAACTAATTTCTGCGTTTTTTGAAATTCAACCCCTAAAGGGGTCAAAAAGGGATTCAAAGTTTATATTGGAAGCAAAAATTTTTTGAGTGAAGGACTTAAAATTTCTTACAGTAAATGTTTAAATTAAATACTACAAAACTAATTTCAGCGTTTTTTTTTATTCATCCCCTCAAGGGGTTAAAAAGGGGTTCAAAGTTTGTATGGGGAGCAACATTTTTTTAATAGAGAGACTTCAATTTTTTTACAGAGTCTCTGTTTAAATACAACAAAACAAATTTCGGCGTTTTTTTTTTAATTCATCTCCTAAATGGGTTAAAAAGGGGTTCAAAGTTTGTATGGGGAGCAACTTTATTTTAATTGAGAGACTTTCATTTCACAAAAAGACTGTTTAAATGATTTCAGGATTTGTGGATTTGGATAGATGTTTGAAACGAAATTTCTACAGGTCCATAATTAAATACGTACAGTAACGAAGAGAAACAACAAGATACGTGTCAACTCACACAAAAAATAGCCTAACCTAACCTAACCTAAAGGGATTTTTAGAGGGGTTGAGAATTTGGGTTGACCGATTTATATCTGTACAGCATATTAAAAATTTGGTCTCACCGGGTAAAAGTACCACAATTATTATACCGTTTCCTGGATATTAAGATGTTTTAACTAAAAACCGAGCTCTACGCAGACGAAGTTGCGGGCAACAGCTAGTAGTATCTATTTTCTAAAAGCCTACGCCGAAGAAAAAACCCTCATTCGTCTTCGAAGTAACATAATTTAATGACGTCTTCTATTAAAAGCAATTTGTACACCGTAAATACAAATCAAAGGCACATCTGTCACGAACGCGAGTAGATTTCGCGTGATATAAACAAAATCGCCCGAAAAATTAAAGTATTATGTGCCTTGTAGGTCCTAGTCACATGTGATGTTTCGATTTGGACTGAAAACTAGTGGAGGAAAGTGTATCCTGTCATATGAGCCGTATCCGCCCTCGCACAGATTGGGGGTGATAAAAAATGGACCAATTTTTATAATAGTTGCGAGGGAAACGATCCCGATCCTTTATTATGAACCGGAAACATTTATTACCTCTAAATCTGAAAAAAGTACATTCATTATATGCACTAAAATTATTACCGCATAATTTTTGTGGTAAGTAAATCAGTAAAGTATACTGTTGGTATACCTTAATGAATCACACAATGTCTGTAGGATGCAAGCGTTCGTTAATATGATATATGTACCTAATTACGAGTATGTTGTATGTAATTCCATTACATGGTCACTTATTTTATACGTAATTTACAGTCAACAATTTTATTTAAAGTGTGTCAAACCCATGACCAATCATACACTAGTATAAGCACTTCCTTTATGGCAAGCGACATACTATGATTGAGGGTCATACAACTAGTTATTAATCAATGGTAACTGTCTCCATCAAAACTATCTGTACTCTTCGGGGTGCTCAAATATATCTGAACAAGTACTTACTCTAACGCCTTGACAATAGAGTTGTGTTCAGATATTTGTGAGCACCTCGTTCGCTCCGATATATCTAAAGGCGACTGTACAAGAATTCTGTACAATTCCAACCACTAACACTTTCTGATATATTTACTTACTTAGTCAATAGTACCTACAACGTATGGTTTTCATGATTTATGAAGTCAGAGTATTATTCATTTTAATTACTACTTTTCCGCCCAAATTCGTGCTTCAGGACCTTTTTGTTTTTTAAAACCATTTAAGGTTATAAAAAATACTAGATTTTTGGTTCAGTCCTCACGATTTAAATAAACATTCTTAAATGTTAACGTATTTTACGCGCTCTTTGTGCAACGAAATTATGAAGTTTGTGTGTGAGTGCAACATTAGTAAAATTTGTACAATTAATCAGTAATGTATTTGTATTTGCAGAATGGCTTGGCATTTGCATAAATACTGCAAGAAAACATAGAATAGCCGTACAATGAGTAACGGTGGTGCCTTTAAAACATTCTACAATAAGGGGGGTCAAGTTCTTAAATAACAAAATCTTCACTGTCGACTACTGTCCCTAAAGGGTTAATACAAAAAACCCTAGTCAAAACTGTGATTCAATTCAAAAATTTCATTATGTAGGCCTCCGCCCAGCGACGGCCGCCCTACGGCCCGCCCCGCGCGTAAACAAACACGTAGAGGGGCCACGCGGCCCGACCGAGACGCACGATGTGCAAGCGAGAACGCCGCTGCAAGCCCGCGCAACACCAAAACCCGAACCCTACAATTAGTAGGCGAGATTCGTTCGCCGCATCAATTCGTTAAGATAATTGCTCCGAATTTTCTTCGAATTTTCGCGTGTGATGTGACGTCATCTATGTGGAAACTCTGATGGGCTGATATGCATTGTGCGTACTATCAGCAGCACGGGGAACACCCCGTGAACCATAATGGGACTAATCATTATTTCAATGAGGTAACGCTTTTAAATAATTAGAAGTGATTTCTTTGCGGAGGCGATTCCTATTTTGATTTTTATATATTCTTATTGGATTCCAGTTAGCTCTTACCTTTATATAAAGCTTTTGATAACTGAGAAATACCTACGTCCATTTAAAAAATAAATATTTTGTAAATATAATGGGCTACGAAAAATGCAATTTCTTCCCCTTTCTTTGTTTGGATTCAAAGGACTGTTAACGTTTTAATTGCTGTTTGTTATTTTAAAGAGATGCATAACTATTACTAAGTAAAAATATTTATTTTATACCACTTAACTAGCAGTGTATAATAAAATGTAAATATTTTTCTCAATTGTATTTTTAATATCCACTACCTTCAGTGCGGTCGGAGTCTCATTTTTCGTTGAGCCTAATTTAAAAATGCTGTAATATATTAGCCCCTAATTTTATTTTGCCATTTTATGGTAGATACCTATGTGGGTATCTATAGGGCTATTCAGTTGCCCACATACCTACCTAGACCATAACCTTTACCTAAAAAAGTATACGTAAATATTGCATATTTAGGTGTATTCAATTACTCATTTCTTTATCATCCTGTGAGGTGTCACATAGTCAAATAAAAACAGCATCACAATTAAGTACAGTTACGAGTCAAATTGTTACAAAACGTACAAACGGCAAAAACTGCCACGTCACTTTTCTGCCACCAAACAAAAGACGCCAGTGGAAATGCCTACAAAGGTACAATGCAGGCAGCAGTGAGGAATAAAAGTAAAGAGCAGAGGGGAAAAACGATGAGAGTCTACTTTGGTTTCAATAAAAATGTTACTTTACTCGTATTGTAATAAGGTCCGTTTTTTAATCATAAAACGAAAAAGCTTATGCTGTTTTTTCCTTGAACGCTTCAAATATTTAATTGGTGTGATTACAGTACAAACACCTCCCGCGGTCCACAAAGCGATCGCGTTTCTTTTGTCCAATACTGCTAATCTAGCATTTCATTGAAATAATCTCACTATTTTGTATTGTTGAAAGGCGATATTGATTAGAATTAATAATACATGTTTTTCGTTTGTTTCTTTATTTAGCTGTATTTGTCGTTTTTGTTTGGTAACAATCTGTGATCTCAAGCAATGTGAGCCGATTCAGTCATAAGGAAATCTGGTTTAATTTAATACACCCGAATTAGGCAATAATATAATATGTTTGATTTATCTTGCGGATTTTTTTATACATTCGTTTTTGCGTATTTTCCATATTGTTTTTTTTTAATACTTTGCCAATTAATGCCTTTTTTCATTCAAAAAAACAAACTTAGTCGGTATAGTGTAGACCCTTGCAGCAAGATTGTGTCACCCATAACCACACTAAATTGTACCCTAGGTACTGTAGATTATCCAAATAGATTTGAACTTTAAAAAATCATAATCCTGGCTCGTATCGAGTTTTTCATAGCTTACAAAGTATACTCCGACACTAAATTAATTTTGTACAGTAACGCTGCTAACGCACACTATATAAATTTAGAAATAAAGGAAAAATTGAAAAATTTAGGCACCGAGCGGGATTCGAACCGACCTCCTGGCATTCGCGGGCAGTCGCTCTAGCCAACTGAGCTATTAGGTGCAATCCACACCCGGCCCCCGAAGGAGGTCGCAGGTTCGAATTCTGTACGTTGCCAAAATTTTTCCATATTTCCTTTTTTTCTAAATTTATACTCCGACATTTCGCGTAGCGTAACATCCGTTTGATTGCACATCAGCTGTTAGCCCCAAATCGTGTCGAATAATATGAAAACACAGGAAGCCGATTTTTAAATGTCGAACGCTCGACTTTTCACTCGACATCTGTCAAAATATCATAGTTTTTTGCAAGATCTCGAGTCGAGCGTTCGACACTCAAAAATCGGCCCCCAGCTTATCACATCTCGAGTAAACATTCGCACTCAAGGACTTAGGATATCTAATAATGGTGATGAACCTACTAAGGGTGGGTTGCACCAAATCTACTGTTAGGTTATCATGGTCCGCTTGGTGTTCAGTAGGTAAAATAGGTTTAACGCATTAGGATGTCCGCTTCTCTGACGTCATATTTAACGTTGATCGATTTGTTATCGTAAGTTAGAGCAACCACCCACAATATACCTAGACTATTTTTTTTAACCTGACTGTGGCTTTACATGCCGCGCCCAATAAAACGATAGGAGTGCGTGGTTGGAGAGTGGCCTGGGGAAATCCAGAGGAACTCTCCGCCACGCGGGTGGCTTCAACACTGGAATACTCTAAGAGTTTGTGCTCCAGTGAGATTGGTTGAGCCGTTGAGCGGCTTCAACCGAATCTGAGGTGTCAGTGGAAATGAGCTACTGGGAGTTTTGTCGTTGGTTCACCTAGCCTAACTGAGAAGAGTCCAACAAGGAACTCAGCTAGGCCCGACCGGGCCGGACTGACACTACCCGCTATGCGGCGGTTCCCTGGAAGAATAGGGACTATAATGTGTCTAGTTTCGTCGCGATGGCGCGGTGGACATCCCCGCCGGAAGCCCGCCGGCGATACTGAGACTGGCTTTGCAATGAAGTAAAGCCTAGGTATTCCACTAATTCTGTGGTAAAGCTCTTGCTTGAAATCGGTTAAACTGAAATCATTAAATAAAATATCCTCTTTATTTACACGTGTAGTAACGCAATTATTGCAGCTCGAGCATATTAGTTTAGTACCTCACAGATGCAGTGATAGCGGCAATAAATGTCCAAGTAACGCGCTTGACGTGTCGGTAGATTTATCTTTATGGCCATCTGTACGTTTCCGGTCCTCGCTTACGTTTCAAAATGTCAACATTGTTGCAAATTGACAACTGTTGTGCGTGCTGAAAAGAACTGGGTCCATGAAAATACCTACATAGGAGAAGTGGTGTATATAAAATACTGATGTGCAGTCGGAAACTTTCCAAAACTGAGAATTTTTCCACGTGGGTAAGTTTCTGAAATTTACATTTTTGTATGGGGTTTGGAACTTTCCGAAATGTAAAACGGCAATTTCTTATATTTCTATGAAATTCTCAAGAAATTTCCGGGAGCTTTTTCAACTTTTTGGAAACTTTCCGCAACTTGCACATCTGTAATATAAAACCACCTTAATAACAAAAGTTGCTAGAAAACTATCCGGTGGAGCTGGCCCAAGTGGTACAGATTCGGAACAATGGAAGTCACTCCTCCTTCGGTTTGGAAATCATAGCTCCGAATTAAGGGAATCAATCGCAGCACTAACCAGAAAACTTAGCAGTGAAATTGTCGAATGGGATTGCATTAGAACTTTACTAGCAAGAAGAGGGATAGCACTGAATAAATGCCCTGGTGTTCGCCCAATCGGCATCGGCGAAATATTTCAACGCATCATTGCTAAAGCCATGGCCACCGCAACAGGGCTAGACGTTCAACAAGCGTGCGGATCCGATCAGCTCTGTGCGGGAATAAAATCAGGCATTGAGGGAGGAATCCATGCTATGACCAAATGTTTTAACGAAGGTGAAGATGATGAAGGCCTCCTTTTAATAGATGCAGCAAACGCCTTCAATGCACTGAGCCGTCCTATCGCTCTTTGGAATGCTAGAATATACTGGCCACGTTGTGCAATATTTCTTTTCAACACTTACAGAGGATATGCAGTCATTTGTTTATCGGGCTCCAATGATTTCATCTTAAGCAAGGAAGGAACCACACAAGGTGACCCATTGGCAATGTTAATGTATGCAGTTGGGATTTTACCACTAATTCAAAGTTGCAAAGACCCTGGAAAATACATACAAAATTGGTACGCCGATGACTCAGCTTGTTTTGGTAAACTAACTAATATAAAGGGCTGGTTAAAGAAACTGATAGAACAAGGGCCAAAATATGGCTACTTCCCGGAACCTTCAAAAAGCTATATTATAGTTAAAAATAATTCGAGTGAAGAGGCTAAGAGACTCTTTGGGGACCTAGGCGTGAAGACTGTACTCTCTCACCGATTTCTGGGTGGTGTCATAGGCGATGAGGATGGGAAAATGGAATACATCAAAGGAAAAGTTAATGAATGGACAAACTGTATTACACATTTATCAAAAGCCAGCAAAAAGCATCCACAACTTGTACATACAGCCTTTACAAAGTCACTACAATGTGAGTGGAGATACTTACAAACAGTAATGGATAAAGCTCATGAAGAATTCTACTCCTTAAAACAAACAATCATAACATCACTAACACCATATATTTTAGACAGAGAAATAACCTCACTTGAGCATGAACTGTTCTTTCTACCAGTGAAACTCGGCGGCCTCGGCATTAATGATCCAGATAAAAATAAAGAATGCTACAAAACATCATTAGAATCAAACAGGTTACTAATTAACGCTATCAAAAATGCTGAAAACCTAGACCTACTGGCACACCAAATTCATGCTACAGAAACTATAAAAAAAGAAAAATTGGCAAGACAAATAAGAGACATCGAAACCAGCAAAGACATAATATCTAAACTACCAGATAAAATGAAAAGATGTGTTCAAAGAGTCATTGAGACGAATTCGTCACAATGGCTGACAATTATCCCTACTACCGCCAATAATACCGATCTCACAGCCACTCAGTTTAAGGATGCCCTAGCCATTCGATATGCTCATGAACCTACCAGCCTCCCTCAAGCCTGCGATGGTTGCGGAGAGAATAACTTCGATCTAAACCACGCACTAAATTGCAAAAAAGGTGGTCTAATAAAACAAGGTCATGATCAACATAGAGATGACTGTAAACAATGGGCTGAACTAGCCTGGGGAACAGGTACAACAGAACCCATAATGCGTGACGCAAGTAATACTCAACCGGCCCTCATAGGAGACTTGTTACTAAACAGTGTTTGGGAACCTGCAAGGAAAGCGTTCTTCGATGTTCGCATAATAAATGCCGACGCTTCTTCTTACAGCAACCTCACATGGCAACAAACAGCACAGAGACATAGCCGAGAGAAACACACCAAATATGACCGAGCAGCAGAAGATTTAAGAGCCTCCTTTACTCCACTTGTCATCTCATGCGATGGAGCATTAGGGATAGAATATAACAACTTTATAAAAAAAAACGCATCAAAATTAAATACGAAATGGGGAAATGCATATTCACAAGTAATGTATTGGTTGAAAGTAAAAGTACAGATTTCAATTATAAGAGCGGTCTCAATAAGGGTGAGAGGCTCGAGAAGACATATAAGACCATTTGGATGTGAAGATGGAGCAGGAATCCTATGAAGACCGGATCCTCTAAACGCCAACGCCAGAGCAGCAAAAGTTTTACAATCAGCTAAGGTGCAACTAAAATGGTCGCTGCTGAAATGAAAAACGAGAAACATTGTATAAATTTATTTTGATCTACGTAAGTTCAATTACTGTACACATGTTTTTTAAAAGGTCTATGATACTTGAAATAAATGATTTAGTAAGTCCTTAATAACAATTGTAATATGACCTGCAGTGGCTCATCAGATTTTCGTAAACGGAACTTACTTGGAAACTATCTCGTTCTATCTTATAGCGCTCCTTTACGACGTGTTTAGCGAACGTGCACATGAAAGTATATCTACTCCACAATACCTACTAGGCAGAGTTTAGTGAATCGATCGTGTTCGCGGCGGTTATTTGCTGCGCCCAAAGCGCGTACGAGTATTTTAGCTGTCTGTATTCTTAGCAGAATTAAAAGTATTCAGTAAACATTGAATTATTGTATTGTTAATAGTAATAGTACAGATGTTTATATCAAACAACTGAGAATAATCGCTGTATTTGGATTTGTTATCTTTATATTCCTAAGGCTGTGTACTCACTTCCGTTTGTTAGCGAAGTTCTAAATATTCCTTTGCCATGACGTACCACTAGATATTATATATATTTAAGTTGATTTGATGATGTTTAACCTTTTTAGAATCCTCCATCTACTCGGAAAATAACTCTTTAGCATGCAGGTGAAAATAAACCTCACCAAAAAAACCTCCAAACAGTAGATAGGTGCATCAGTAGTTCATATTAGTCATCCATCTAATCTATAATTATTATAATGTATACTTAAAATATTTTTTGACTCAACCCGGCGAGTCATGGTTATTAAACACAATCCTTTTAAATAGTATTAGAAAGCAGTGGTCCGAGTGCATGCACAGAGTGTATGCCATGGCATTACCTATAGGGCAATTACTATTAGAAGTGCTATTAATATTTAACTTATTGCATCGGTATCATGATAATTATATCCGGTATGTTGAGTATTGTTCGTACGTCTATCGCGTTGTGCAATTTATTTTACTGCTTTGATTGGGTTATAGAACAGTTGCGAATTAGGAAATTGTAGCACATAAGGTAATACTTATACCTATTTAAAATTTTGTTTTGTATTTTACCTAAACATCTACCGCGGTCAATTTTTATGGCGTCATAAATGACCCGGGTCGTGGTCCAGCGGCGCCCGCGTATTTCGTGCGGTATGCGAGGTTAAGCAACGTCGGCCGGGGTCAACTCTTTGAGTGGTTATTATTCGAGCACCTGCTCCCGGCTAGGGTTGCCATATGGAAAATTGAAATGTCCTGATAAAAATCCGGGCATCCCCCTAAAAGTCCTGATATTTCTTCTAACAACGGGCGAAACTTCGATTGCCTCGAAAAAATTATTTAATTTGGTTGCTACTATGACTGTGCAAAGTGGCTTGCTTTCATCAAAAAGTGCAGGCTTTTTTTCATAGCCCATATGACTATGAATGAACTCCACAATTCAATATACTATTCATAGTCCATAAAACTATTTATTTATTTTTTTGCCGTTTTAGCAATGAATTATTTCTTTTTTTAATTTACTTTTTTTTTTGGAAAAAAAAAGCAAAATGTTCCGAGCGCGCTGAGATAAATTTGGCATGCGGGACGCGCGGGGACTCGCGAATTGATTGAAATCACTTTGGCTGTAATTTTTCCTATTTTATATTATTTTCGAAGAAATATTACTATTTTTGTTGATTCCTTACTAATTTATAATTACATTTATTAAAACTGTGTAAACGTTAAAATAAATGTATCGTAAAAACATTTTTTTACTAGGGTCATTCCTAAAAATCCTGACACTTGCCAAATCCGGCCGCAATCCGGACAAAGGGTCAAAAATCCGGCCATGTCAGGACAAATCCTGACGTATGGCAACCCTACTCCCGGCTGATGTCTATGACAGCAGTTGTTAAGCCAAGTTAGAGGCCTTCGGGTGGCCTGAGAACTTCTGACAGTCAAGTTGCCCACTTACTTGACAAAGGGGGGTCAAAGTTGCACCACGTCCGTCGGGAGTACCCACCGCTAACCTACACGTGACCCCTGGGTGGTGCTAAAAGTGCAGCAAACTGGCAATCGTCTTCTCTCAAGATCTCGCGGTTCGAAATAATTGCCATACGATAAATAAATACCTAAATCAGGCTCGGTAGATGATAGGGTTTTGTAAGTTATATTATTTTTATTTAATTTATAATATTTAAAACACAATGTAAGTAAACTTTTAGGTATGTATGTATACTTACAGGAATATACGAAGCCGTATTCTTGTTTCGTGGCAGCTTTCTTTTATACCTAGTCAGTGAGCAGAAGTTGACATAATAACTTGTACCTATTTAAGAGCGAGCACGAGAGATGTACAGACGCGAATTCTATTCTAGTTGCTCACGGTCGTGGACTGTCAGATTTGCTGCATTTACTTACAGATGTTTAGCACATAAGTGAGACGACTAATGGCTACGATACGCTAGAAAAGGTACTACTGCTTCTGCTTCACTCACTGCCAAATTTACGTTGATACACAAATTGTGCACCAAAAAAGACTGGTACAATGTAAATCCGTCGCCGTCTAGTTTCAGTGGCTCGGCTAGGATACACTGGACGTGTCGAGCGCTCGCAATTACCGGTTCATAATTACAGGGCGGCCGCCGCGGCGCCGAAACCAGCCAGCGAACGAATCTCCCGGCATAATTAAAAACGCTCCAAATTAAATTCGCTCGTGTGTACGCCGACTTATGATAGGTCTTTTTTAGGGAATTTCTAATTAGTTTTTGTTTTTTTGGAAGCAGCCTGTGGGAAATGCGTTGTTATGGTGTGGATTGTTTCCAGAGCAACTAAAACTAGCCCCATAACCAAATGAAACGCACTTATCTCTAAGTCTTTAAGACGTGAGTGACCCGTTTATTATCTATTATCTATATATATAAAGTATCAGGGTGACTGATTAATCACCGCCCCGCCGAAACTGCAGGTCCTAGAAATTTGAAATTTACACTATAGTTAGGTTATATAACGGAGGCAAGGGATAAGACGGGATTTTTGGAAATTCCACCCCTAAGGGGGTAAAACAGGGGTGCAAAGTTTGTATGGGGGGCAATATTTTTTTAAAGGTATAGACTTGAAACTTTGTACAAAGACTCCTTAAAATAAGACAATGAAAGTGATATCTACGTTTTTAAAACTTTCGTGTCCTAAAGGGTTGAAAATAGGGGTGAATTATTGTATGGGGAGCAATTTTTTTTTAAAGTGAGAGTCTTCAAACTTTGTATGAAAGTTCCTTATAATAATACAAAAAAGTAATTTCAGCGTTTTTCTAAATTCATCCCCTAAAGGGGTTAAAAAGGGGTTCAAAGTTTGTATGGGGAGCAAATTTTTTTTAAGTGAGGTACTTCAAATTTCTTACAGAGACTCTCTGTTTAAATAAAACAAAACTAATTTCTGCGTTTTTTGTAATTCAACCCCTAAAGGGATTCAAAGTTTATATTGGAAGCAAAAATTTTTTGAGTGAAGGACTTAAAATTTCTTACAGTAACTGCTTAAATTAAATACTACAAAACTAATTTCAGCGTTTTTTTAATTCATCCCCTCAAGGGGTTAAAAAGGGGTTCAAAGTTTGTATGTTGAGCAACATTTTTTTAATAGAGAGACTTCAAGTTTTTTACAAAGTCTCTGTTTAAATACAACAAAACCGGTTACAGTAATATAATATAGATAAATAAAGTAAAAACTGACCTACCTGTACTAAGTCGTGGCGGGTTAGAAATGCTAAAGTATGTCTGTCCGTAACCCCTTCACGCTTAAATTGCTGAACCGATCTAGATGAAATTTGGTGTGAATATAGTTCGAGTCCGAGGAAAGGACATAGGATAGTTTTCTTCCCATCCCTTAAGGAAGTGGAAGTTCGTATGAAATAGAGATAACTATTGTAGGTAACCGCTTGAAATAAAATAAAAGAATAGCGATACAATTCTAACGCGATGACCGAGCTCTACGCAGACGAAGTTGCGGGCAACAGCTAGTATTTCAATATGTCTGAGACTCACGGGAGCTTTCTATTTAAAACACTTATCTCTGCTTAAACACTTTAATCACTTTTACTCTAATTTCTGGATAGTTTCTGCGATACTTGCTAGAAGTAGGTATTTAATGTGATTAGGTACCTATGTCAAAAACTTTATTGTACACAGAAACAGGATAAAACAATATATCAGCGACGACTTTCCTCATTCTTTTGACACGAATAACATACTGTTTCCCAAAACAGAGTAATCGTTGTTTTTGTTTTCGTATTTTGCCTTTTTACTTTCATAACTGTTTACCTTTCCTTGCCTTTTGTGTTTTATGCGCTTGATAAACTGTTATCTTCTTCCTCAGGTTAGTATCGACCCTGTGTCCGCGGATCACAAGGACATGAAGATCTTAGTAAGTACCGCCATCTTATATCTGTTTATATATTTGTAACGAATAATGCCTGTGTCGTTACGTTTAAATAATACGTTTTACTGGGCCTGTCGTAATGTATTTTCCAACAAATAATAATACAAATAACAAATAAATAACAGTAATTTCCTTAATAAACCTTCATATTATTTAATTATTGTTTAATTTTCAAATGATAGTGAATTGCATTCGGTAAACAATTAATTTTAAGGTAAATAGCCTTTTGCTGGAGTAGTTTATGTTACGCTGTGTTGTAAACAAACTATTTAATCTTACAATCATTTTTTGAATTTTTAAATAAATATTATATCGACACAACTGAACCAGATCACACAGCCGCTGTTGCCGAAATTGGTCATGGCAAAATCATCACCATAGATAGGTAATGACACTAAATCTAAGGCTGGTAGAAATAACAGTATAAAGCAATCAAAATCCAGATATTAAAGTCAGTAGGGTAGGGACCTTTTATGAACGCCTTATGAGTTAAAGTAAGACATCAAAACAGAAACATTTCCGCAAAGCAATTTAAGCTTTCCACAATCGCGATTTTCCAGACACGACATCGGGAAATTATATCGGAACGAATATCGAATGACGAAATCGGTAATGCCGATCATCAATTCGAGCCATTGTGGTCGAGGAGAGGCGCGAAATGCATTCGTCACGCGCGCGCCAGTGTCCATTTGAGATATTGTCATGTCCAAGCATTGTGCATAATAATGCGAAGACATTTACAATAATTTTCAGAGTATTTCCATTGTGTAGTTTTTTATCCCGATAATATGATAACTTGGAAGATGTGATGTGACATACGAAATAATTGCCATACGATACCTAAATAGATCATTTTAAAAGTACCTACTTGTTTGATACCTCATTAGAGTAAATTTACACGTTCTCTGTCCGGGTGCCCCCAATGTGGGATCATGTGGATGTCAGTTAGACTTGTGACATTGTCAGATCGTTTTGTATGGACACAGTGAACGTGTTAAGAATAAGGGGACGAAGGTGTTACCTACCTACCTATTTAACTGCTAAACTAACTAAAGACCCATACCACTCGAAATCAAATTTTGTGACAACCAACTAAATTATATAATATAAATCGTGTACTTATAGCACCTATGTTAAAAAGGGATACCTATTAGAAAACTTATTGCGGCCTAAAAACCTTTTTAGAAATATTGGCATCCAAGGTAACCACTACGTTTCTCAAACAATTTCAATTGGTTTTCAGCAGTGTGATAATTCGCCCCAGCTATTCGTAACTAACCTAACCAAACAAACAATAATTAAGAGGTGTGATGGTTTGAATTTTATAACTATCGAACTGCTCACCTTACATTCTATGAGAGCTTGAAAGAAGTTCTAAGTATATTTACCTACTAGGTACCTATGTTATTTTCAAACTCTTTGCCAGCGTACGGTGTCTTGTCACCACGAAAAAAAATGTTTTTTTTCGTTCGCTGCTTGTCATGCTTGCCAGTCCTCGCCGCAGGGTGCCGCGTTGATGCCGCGGGAACTCGGCTGCTATCTTGACACCTATTTGTCACCGCTTGCCGACGCTTTATTAAATTAATTTTAATTAACTAAACTAAAAACAATATTGGGTATTTTTTCTATTACCTGCTTAGTTTTTATTACTATTCCGTATTAGTATAGGTAATTAACATAGCTATAGCTGTCTAAAATATAGAACTTAATATTTAGGCAAAACATTCTGTCGGTACCTATCCGTAAACAATAGTAGATTAATTTAGATTTCTCTCTCAAACTTTTGTGTTTAGTTAATGCGTAGGTATATTGCGTATTACAGGAGAGCACTTTGTTTATGTACCTACTTATAGCTACACATTTCCTTATATCGACGAAATTCGTACGATGTCCTCAAAACCTCAGTATAGGGCAGCTTATCGCTGCTTCCTCAAGTAAAACGAAGTCTATCTTCGTTAAGCCCAACATCCCATTTTTAGGAACGCCGTTTCCGAATCCTTATTTTATCCTTAATCATATAGACGCCTTGAACTAGGTCTTGGCCCTTTTGAAACTATCTACACTGTCTGTCTACACATCTATAGGCAGTTCAATATTTACCTAATAAGTGCCAACCTTTAGTTATAAGTATATGTAGCCGTATATTCTCGCTCAAGCATAACCGCGCTGAAAGCGTTTTGTTTGAATACAATCTTCGATTGGAATAAGCATTAATGTTCAATTGAAAGGGCTATCCATGAATGCGCACAATGTGCATTGAGCGGGATTGAACCCACAACCCGCCGCGGGCCGCGCCGCGTGTGGCCGAATGTGCGATGTTAGAACATTTTGCAATGAAAATACTTACCTACAACTTAGCCCATAAAGGTACATCCCTACTTACCTCTAGTCACCTGTATTCATATGTGACATATCATGTTGTGTCTGTACCTTATACCTATGCATCATAATGTACATTAACATCTATATAATTAAGTCGTTATCTATACGTATAGAAAAAAATAAAAAAGGCCAAGAAACAATGTTTTTTACATACATTCACGCCTGTGTTCCCCGAAAGGGTAGGCAGGGCAAATGAAATTTTATCTTCAGTGCCACTAATGTTGCATCGATAGATTGCTAATAGCTTATCGCTTACGAGTCTTACGACCCACTTCAACCATATCCCGTGGTCGAATCTTACGGTAGTATTCGTGGAAAGAAAAGTGGTAATACACAATGTAAAGTCCCTACTCAAAATTGTACAGCCAGAGGATTTCAGTTTGAGAAACCTACCCTACGAGTATACCTACTTGCATTAAAGTTCTAAGCAAAGTATAAATTGTAACAAAAGTATTTGCAAATTTATTGCATTTCCCAGAGTTAGGGTAAGTATCTTACGTAAACTACAGTATGATCCATTGATCAGTTTTTTCCCGTAAAGTGCCAATTATAGTTTTTTTTTTATAATATGCACTAAATAAGGTTTAATATTTGGTTTTAAGAATAATTATCTTATCTTTTAGGTACCTATACTTTATCCAGTCTAATAGCTTGCGTTCTCTCTAAGTGGCACATGTAGGAGTATGGTCGAGCCATAAATTAAGTCAGGTGGTAGGTACTTTAGTCTACTAGCGAGAGCCCATTCTATCTAGAATTATATTCGGCAGAATTCGTTTACAGCTTTCCTTTTGGGATGAAATGTTAGGTAGGTATTTAATTTGGGTCTATCACCGAATCCGCATTTTAAACTATCACCTATAATAAAATATCTACTTTTCTAATAAGTTTAAGTATCATAAATGTCAACATACCTACCATGCAGGCTACTAGTTTCAATATCTTCCTATTCCTCCGTCCGTCCATTAGTAGGTATTAGTAAGGTATATAATTTTCTTCTTCTAAGTTTATTGAGAAAAATTAGCTAAAACCGAAATTTTATGCAACTCCATACATAGGCTACGGTGTCTGCTCACCATCAGGCAGGATGTAATCTTGTTTGCCATTGACATTGTGTGATAAAAAAAAAAACAACGCGTTGCACTCCGGGAGTGCAGGCAGAAGTGAAAACTCAATAAAGAAAGTAAATAACAAAGATATTCATATCCGTCTCCGTATCGGTATCGGTATCCGTAAATCCGTATCCGTATTTATATTCATACTCATGTTCATATTCATATTCGCATAATCCATTCACATATATACATAATATGTCCCCGAGTATCATTGTGTCTTACGCATCGTAAATCGTAAGACTAGCTGAGTTACCCCTCCTAACATCGCAATCATGATACTAGGAGGGGTCAACTAGCTGGTCTTACGAATCGTCGCGAGTTTAACAATTTTCCCCCATCACAAAAAGTGCTCAGCGCCTTAGATTAGGTGTAAGTTTAGTATTTTTGGTGGTATGTATACAATGACAATTTTTTGATGCGATTATAAAATTTCTGGGAACACAATAAGTAAATAAAATAGTTTTAACTGCTGGAATAATAGGTATGACTGTTTAGGTGACCCGAGATTGATGATCGATACATTTTTTTGAGTGTTGAGCCTTATTTTAGGTTTCGAAAATTTGGTGATATCAAAAGTTATTTAGGTGATCATTTTATTTGTTCCCGTTATAACTATAAAACCATTAAATATGTAATCAGTTCCTAACAGCTGCAAAATATGTAGGTATACAACATGTAAATCTCCAATAAGCTACTTTATGTTCTTGCTATATGAAACAAACTTGAATAAAATGAACTGGCAATTCACGAAAACAGTGCAGACTTGTCAGTGCATATGTTTGTCTCACATTTTGCGATCTACACGTCATAATTGAAAGAAGAACGGTGGTTTGTGTCAAACTGTAAAGATATTTACGTAACAAGAGTTGTAAGCAAAACAATGTACGCTTGAACGTAAAGTTCCAAGTGCCATACTGAAAGTAAACCTATTTATGGCACATTGACAGTAAATCTTATTCTGTAACATGCAATGTAAACCTATTATATCACAATGTGTGTAAATGATTTTATGGAAGACAAATTGTAAACAGAACTTTGGTGCATTAAGTGAAAAGATGAAACTGTCATATACGTTGTAAGCATGTTTTTCGTCATGTAGTGTGTAAACTTATTTAAATGTAAAGATATTTTTGTCACACTCAATTGTAAAGATATTTTTGACCTCGACTGTACCATCTACCTACTGTGACATCTTAAACTTCCCGTGGCAATTTCCCACATTTTAAATTGAATAATGGTAATAAAGTTATTCTTTTCAGAAGTCATAATTTACTATATTTTTTTAGTATGACAATGGGGAAGTTTATACGGGAAGGTTAAGATGCCACAGTAGGTAGATAGTACATTAACAGTATTTTATTGTTTACTTTTATCTATAAAAAATCTTTCTCGGATTGGCGTGTTAACTCGTCAAACTTGAGTACAAATTATAATCACGCCGTACTGAAAGGGTTAAGTGATTTGTACACAAATAATTATTCCAGTCAGGAGACTAATAAAATTAAGTTGTATATATAATATCATTTATTTATTTTTGACTAACTTATTTATGAGTATAGTATATTAAAAGAAGGATTAAATACGATTACCTATAACTTGATAGCGATTTGTTTAACTTCTTCAATCACTAACTGGTAAACGAATTAGTGAAGTACAATCGTCTACAAAAAGATGTATCCATTTTTTTCACCTTGAAATGGATGCACGTTGTAGATATCTTCCTGATTTCATGTATTGGCCCAGGCTAAGTGTTGTTTTCTCCAACAATTGACATCCATGTTGAAAATACCTCTGTCCTGACTTTTTCTCAGCATGAGGACGTGGCACGATTGTATGCACTATGTACCTGCAAAACATAACATTAAATAATGAGATGAGAGCGTAGGAGGTATGTGTGTATTTTTGAAATTATGTCCCTAATTATCTACTATACCTATTTCAAAGACAACACGAAGAAGAAAGTGGGCTTCATATTCGTTTATCGTATAGCTCACGTAGTTCAATACTCAAACGTTTATATTGCTAAGTAATCAACTGTTTTCGTTGATATTCATTTATGTATGAGCTGCATAACCACCCGGCAAAACAGACTACCTACCTAAATAAATCAATTGATTGGAATATAAATATAACATCGCATCGGTGTAAACAGGGATAGTAAATAATGAATTAAAAAATACTTACTTTACTCGGCGGCGTATCTGATAACTGCTTTTCACAAGAATAATGCAGAAAATCTTATAATTACGATTGTTTTATTTTCAATATGTTGACACGTTATTGACACACGTGTTATTTCAATATTTAAAAATAACCATGGCAACCATACGACCATAGAGTATTATAAAATATGTGACCATAGAGTTGAAAATTAAATTTTTACGATAAATTGTAACGTTCCTTTTCACGTTCAGCTTTGATTAATCAAGATAATAACTTTATTAGCATATAATTACAAGAATTTAAAGGTATATAAAATAACGAAACAAATATAAATAATAACATGAAATCACTTAAAACTACGAACATATCAAAACTAATAAAAACTAATTACAAAAAAAATACTCCCTCTAAAAGTTCTGCCTGCGGCATAGACCCCAAAACGCTGGCGGCGTTACCTCTCTGAACCGCGAGAGCGATCCGTTGGGAGAGGTACGCGCCAGCTTTGGGGTCTCCTGAGGCGTGGACCAGCCGCGACGACAAGGTCTTCATGAACGCTTTCATGTCGGCTGACCAGGGTCCCATGGTTTCGACTGCAAGCGCCGCAAACTCGTAGCTCTGCACTAGAGACGAGTATTTGCGGCGCTTGAGTATTTGGGCCTGATCAGCCGCAGCGCCGGCCTGGGAACGGGTCGCCTGAATGTGGGACAGAGCGAACGTATCGACGCACGTCGCGTCCCACACCAGGGCCCTCCCGAGCTTCCACGGCACCAAAGTTACCCCGTCAGGGCGCTTGCCATCGTCCCGTGTCATACCTGCTGGTTCTAATGATGAGGGTATCGAGGCGGTGGCGAGCGCGCGACGTACCAGGTCGTTTATGGTGCCGTGGCGGTACATGCGGCCGGCGCTTCTGTTGCATGAGAGACCATTAATTGTATTGGGAAAGATGAAATAAAAACGAAACCTGCTTGAGACGGATTACACAAAATATGTCGACACCAAATATAATAGGAGGCAGCACTTTCTACGCCAAATTCACGCGAAACTGGTCTTTTCTTTAAGTTTCCTCCCCCTGTCCATCACTCTTGGCCATTAGGTATTTTGAAGTAAACTGTCACCGTATTTAGGGACAATAAGAACTACTTTCCATGAGAATTTATTTGAATTATGATCTTTACGGAAATCGGTCAGTCTGGCTATCCGATATTGGACTTTGGAAACGCTTTTTTAGGGACAATAAGAGCTACTTTCCATGAGAATTTATTTGAAATATGATCTTTATGGAAAATCTTAGGATTGTCTTAAAACAGTTAGAACCTTGGCTTTCTAAGAAGACCAGCTGGGGACCCCTCGTAACATAGCAATCACGATACTAGGAGGGGTCAACTAACCTGGTCATAGAATTTATCGCGAGTTTATACATTTTTCCCCAGTACAAAAGTGCTCAGCGCCGCTAAAGAAGTTTTCACTTCAATAAAAAGAATGAATAAAAATATTACTTCCAGTTAAAAAATATATAAACTCCGTTGACTAAATTGTGAAAGCTATAACAAATATGGTTTGTGACAGGATCCTTGGTGCTGCAAAGTAAACTGTATCAACTAACTTTAAATACTGTTTAACATGCGATCACCAACTTCTGAATCAAAAGGAATACTTAAATTATATACAATAATACCTCTTTACATGATTTAGCGAACTAATGCTGCCCTTTTTGGTATAACTAATTACTAACTTTTATACTTTAATAACATGTCTGTTCGGCTATATAAGTTGATATAAAGTGATTTGTATGGCCCGCCAGTTATCTAGTTAGGTCCTAACGGTACTTTAGTCTGATGTTTGTAGTGAATTAAGCTTCAGCGCTAACTAAGACGGCTGTCAAGACAAATTACAGGTTGTCAATTTGTCGACTTAGCTAAATAGCTTTGTTCTGCTAGTTAGGTTATTATGTATGAAGGCATATTTGTTAACGTAAGTACCTACGTTATTTTAGCTGCCCGTGTCTAGAGTGATTTGAATGTTTATTAGTAGCTATTTATTTGCTTCTATCGAGTATAGTTAGACATAGGTGCCTGCTCTAGAAACAAATAAATAGCTAACTCATTAATTCAATGTTAAAAGTATTTACCAACCAATATTGTTTTGAACACGTCGGTCATCAGGCTTTTGCAAATGCAAACTGCTGTAGGTAGTAGGTTAGGTACTATTATACGTACCTAACGTAAGTACTTACGTTTAACTTGTTGTGAAGTGGTTTAGAGATTGATTTACCTATAACGTTTCTTGAAGATATTTTTTCGTGTACCTACCTATGTAAGTACTTTTTATTATCATTTAAACGTGTTTAACCTAGGTAGATTATTATTAAAATTATTGTTATTTAGACTAGATCTAGATAGTTATAAATTAATAACATAGGTATTTCCCTGATTATCAATTTACTTATTTATAGTCTTCCTGGCTACAACAATTACTATAGATGATACAATTTCCAAACAGGACTGAAGGAAACATTTGACGCCCGGCAGCCTCTCGGCTCCGGCGTCGGTCACTTCCGTCCATTTCCGTCCTCCCAGACGGACAAACTACCCCCGGCACAACTTCCCCTCCGGCCCTTATCTAGTCGATCGATACTAATGAACTAAGAACTTCACCTAAAAATAGATAATTTAAATGCCTTTTCGTATGTAAATTTTCGATATCTATTGACTAGACGGATTTTTGAATTTGTAGGGTCCATGTTTTGCTGCTGAGCCAAACTTTGCATAGTAACTATAATTGTACAATTATTAGATAGTTTTAACTACTTCGGAACTCAATGGGAAATGTATTCACAGATTTTCCCAAAGCTTCAAAGAGCCCTCAAAAGACAAATTTTATTGCACAAACAATAAAAGTACAAAGGGCGGACTAAATGCCATGAGGCATTCTCTGCTAGTCAACCATAGGGCCAAACAGAAACTTGCATAAGTAGGTAAGCACGATAAAATAAAAACAAGAGTCGGACTCGCGCAAGGGTTCCGTGCCATGCCAAACTATAAAAACGGGAAGAAAATCATGTCTGTTGTATGGGAGCCCCCTTAAATATTTATTTTATTCCGTTTTTTAGTATTTGTTAAAGTGGCAACAGATATTCATCATCTGTGAAAATTTCAACTGTCTAACTATCACGGTTCATGAGGTACAGCCAGTTGACAGACGGACGGACAGCGGAGTCTTAGTAAATAGGGCCCCGTTTTACTATAGGTACGGAACCCTAAAAAAAATTACTTTATTCTGTAGGTAAGTAGGCCGCAATGGTACTATTACCTACAAGTCAAAAACTACTACACACAGGCAACAACTTTAGGTGCTGTAGGTAGACTAGTGACCCTAGCGAGGCACCGATCAGTAAGAAATAGTAGCAGTTTGATGTGTGAACTGCTTTACAGTTGCAACGCGTAAGTATTTATGCTACCTACATACTTACAGCTAGTCCCACATTAGTTTTATTACCTACACACACCGGCCCTTCCTTCACTCAGTCGTAAATGCCAATCTGTTGATGGTTTCACTGTAACCTCCGTGTGTAACTGAAATAGTCAATAGCTTCCTTACATCTGAGTAACGGCAACGTTAAACTGAGATATAACTCAATGAGAAGTTGAGACTAAATCTACCGTTGTAAATAATTTTGCGCTATTTATTATTAATTCTACGACGATATTCATTAATTCTACGACGAAAGTAGTAAGCTGAATATAGTTACTGTGGAAAAGGTGCATACTAGGGTTATTCAAAATTGTATATCAGTGTTTAGAGCTGCAGAAAGAAGGCATTGTCATCTAACTAAATATATCATTGACAATATTTTAACAGACTCTATTTTTTTTTCATAGGTGCCTTGGGAATAGGTAAAAAAATACGAAGAAAGAAGGCATTGTATCATTGAAAATATTTCAATTTTTTTTTTTGCCTGGACGCCATGTGTTGTGTCAATCTTCATTAGATATCATATTTTCATCATGGACTTAGGTACACACTAGGTATATTATTTTTTTATACAAAATAGGTAACATTTAAAATAGAACTTTTAGCATTAAAGGCGGTGGCAACCCCACTATTTTGGCGAATTGTTTATGAAAACATTACTGTGTTCAATTACCTTAATATTAGGTGCCAGCCGTCATTTTTAGGTTTCAATAACCGTTCACTGAGAAAAAAAAATGTTCGAATTAGTAACCCTTTTTTTTAACGTTTGCAAAATACTTTTACGTATCCCACCCAGTGAAAGACCTGGGTGGGTATGACGGACTATCCGGATGGACCGTACTACCGTCTAAAAACCCAACGAGTACCGGCTACGCCTTTAGTGGGGCGCCGCAGGATCACCAATAGCATTCTACTGCGACCGAATTAGTAACCCTAAAAGACGGGAATATCAAAGTCTATTAGATTTTACATTTTTTTCTAGTTGCTAGAAAATAATATTAATTTTAAGGAAACTTTATTCATTTCAAAGTATATTAAATACGAAATGGTTTTACTTAATCGTGAAATTAATATTCTTTACTCGGAATAACAGAGTTGTATAAATTCTATAAAACTTTCCTTAAGTTTATAAATGGTACCATTGGTAACTAATTACGTAATAATGGTACGTAAGATTACTAAATATTACAAATGAGCTAACAAGTAGGTAATGTATATTTTTTTTGGTGTCAGTAAATACTATTAGTAAAACTAGTTTGTACCTAATCGTTAGTCTCCTTGTCCTGGGATTCAATAAAACTTACTAATGATTAATATTTTTTACTTGTTTGTAGTAAATTTTACTCTCCGTGTTTGAAAAGTTAAATGCGATTCTCCGCGGCCTGTGGGTCTCATACCAATGAGTAGGTACCTATAGGTACGAGTACCTATATATTTTAAAATTACTCTAAGTAGATAGTGACTGCCTTACTAGCTGTGCCCACATAATGTCAGAAAGTCTCTAGGGAACACACAAGTCTATTACATTATTTATAGGCAATACGCGAGCACGGGAAAGGCAGAATTACAGCCTCATGAAATTTCCCCGTAATTTGATTTCTTTGCGCCCTCGTGCTGTAATTCCACATCTCAGCGTGAGTTTCGTGTTCAAATTAAAATGTTTATTGCGTTAAGCGGAGTTCGCACGGCTGCCCGTGAGCAGCCCGGAGCATTTTTATTTCGTTATCCCGGACACGCCCACCCCCCTTCGCACCTCGCCACAATTTCACTATTTTATGAACCCGATGGCACCCCTAATGTCGTATAATGCCTCGCGACTGTCATTTCCGCTAACCCGCCAACACGGTCTTAAACCTTGCTACTCAGATACAAGATTGAATTTAGCTTGTGGATCACGAGGAGCATTTCCTCGTGTTATGCGTGTCATAAAACTATTAGCCGCTTAAGCTATTCTTAAAGCGGCAGGACGAAGGAACTCAGGGGTGCCAGGAGGGCGCCATAATTTTTTTCACGTCTACCTTTAGTTTTTAAGTTCCATTACGAATTATTTGGTCGTGTTTAGAAGTTTTTTTTGTGGTGCGCATTATATTTCATTATCTTTAACACCTTGTTGGAGGAATAGAGGCATTTATCTAAGTACGGTAGGCGCTAAAGGTGGTATCCTTTAGTTATTTATACCTATAGATGACGATGAGGTAAAATAGGTAATTAGGTAAATAAAAAGGTAAAACTCACAACTTTTCTCTAGTCTAAATACGGTATTAAACCCCTAGTCAAATCAGCAACTTTTTATTAAATGTCAAAAACGATTTGTTAATATGAACTTTGTAGGGAAATACTGTCTTAGTGACGTCACTAAGACAGTGTGAGTAGGTTTGTTCAAATCAGCGTCCTTTTTAAATCTTTATGCTTATAAAATCTTTCAATTAGCTAAAATAAAATAATAATTGATGTTTTTCGAGTATTCTCGTTAGATCTTTTATTAGTCAAGTAAAAAATAATTTATTTTTACCTTAGTTTAATACCCTATTCAGTAAGTATTAGGTATTAGATTTCTAGATAGATATCAAGGGTATACCTAACCTAAAAATAAACTAAATAGATGTAAAGTTAATAAAAATTTAAGCATGACGTAGGTAGGTACTTAGGGTAGGTATCTACATAGGTATGTATGTAAATAGATACCTACCTTCTCTCCAATTTCACATAAAACATCTATTTTTTTTTGACCCAGAGAAATGCATGACACTGCATACCACTACGTAACCTAAGGCTCCGGGGGAAAACCAGAAATTACGTATTGGTTATGTGGGGCTCTCCAGTCCAGAAGGGACTAGCCTACCCACTAAAACTCTGGGATGCTGCCCTCGTGTGCCTTACTAGTAGCTACCTACCCGCAAAATACCTAGACGACCCCCTAAGATTAATAGTACATTACTTAACAAGGGCGGTAAAACAAAGAATGTCTCAGATCGCAGGTATTTGACGCCCGAGCCGAAGGCAAGGGCGATAAATATGCGATCTGAGGCTTTCTTTATTACCGCCCGTGTTAAGTACAAAATTTTATGTCACGCCCTGGCCAGGAAGTGGGATTTCCCGCGCGCGGAGCGTGCGGTAATTGCCGCCTTATGGCCAGGTGTGACATAAAAGATGTTTTTTTCTCACAAATTATTTCCCATATATTTTATCTACCGTTGATATAGTATCCAAATGCTTAAACCTACTACCCACATGAATCATTACTTAAATGCAATCAGTAGGTAACTGGCCGCGATTTTCAACATTGATCCTTGTTTTTTTCTAATCCGTTATGCGGACAGCAATGTCCATCGGCATCCTCCTACTCAGAGTAGCGGTACTAAAGAGTACTACCCACTTTGCCGACTAAGCAACAATTTGAAACAAAAAAGTTTATGCAAATCGAGGGAGCCGAAATAAAATGGAGTCTCAGTATACGATCGATAACGCCCTCGCGACCTTGCGGGCGGGGCAGCGCGTGGGCGGGGCGTGGTAAGAGGCTGGGATTGGTTAGCCCCGCCCACTGTGCCCCTCCCGCACCGGCCGGCTCACCCCCGCGCGGCCCGAGCCGACTCGAGCGCGGATCTTGCGCCTGCCGCTGTCAGAACAAAACGTCATGTGGACGCCCCGCCGCGAGTAGTGACAGTACACACTTTATAAATTTTTGTTAAGTTTTGGTTGCGATGTGCGAGTGTTGAGTGTTAGTGGACAATGATTACTGATATGTACGCGCCGCTGCCGGCGCCGCCGACCAGCAAAACCATCGTAAGTTTGTTATTGTTACATTTTATTTTGAAATGTGGGTCAGCTGATGATGTTTACGTCAACCACCTACTTAGTTATTGGTTTATCTAAATAACAAAAGTAGTAATATACCTACAATACTAAATTAATTGGCATAATTTATAGAATGGAGTGTTCGATAGGTTTTCAAATTATATTAAATTTCTCGGTTTTCTCAGAGCGGATTTACCTACCATAATTCCTATAAGAAATCACGCTGCCGCTATAAAAAAAAATTGAAAGGTAGGTAGGTACTTACAATATCTTGACGCGGAGAATGCAATAGGTAGGTACAGGTTAGTAGTGAAATAATAAATAAAAACACTGGCTACAACTATAATGTTTTTTTTTATTATTTCACTAAAAATTTAGGGCACAAATGTCCATTGCAATTCAGGCAGGTAGGCACATAGGTGCCTAGTAATTCTACATATTTCTCTACATAGGTAGAGATATATTCGAAAATTTTTACCTACTTGTAGAAATCCTATTGCATTTAATGTGACTAAGTAAGTGCATAGGTATTATGATACCCATGTAAGGCACATATATCTAGCTAGGTAGGTACCTATCCGCTAACGTAACATATTTTACCAAATTTTTTAGTTTATTAACTAAAAAACAGAGTGCCTTAACAGAGTGCACACAGGCCTACTTTTTTCCTCCACTGTAGGTATTGGATTGTTTTGGCCCTATATCTATAATCCAACCCAAACAGATCGTCTCCAAATTATCCCGCTATACCTATCTAGATAACTTATTTAAAAAAGAAGTACCTACTAGTATACTAAGAGTACTTACCTAGGTTACCTACTGTAGGTACAAAATGACTCAAGTTAATATGTTTCTGGGAATCAGTAATTTTTTTGTAGATCTAACTATAGGTACCACTGTATCAACTATCAACATAGGTACAGTCAGCGTCATATAGTATGTAGCAGCCAAAGTGGCCAAATAGTTCGGTACACCATACTTATATCTTGTATGGTGTGTCGAAGTATATGACGCTGACTGTAGGTACATGTAAGTACAGGTCACTCTTTATCCATACAGTAAAGCTCTGACCAAGGAGCTTTAAATACGAGGATCGATTTCCTCCTATATATTATTAGGTACCTAGACTGCTGAATTAAGGTTCGTAGCTGTATACATATTTCGTTATAACTAGATTTGTAAAATGTAATTGCCAAATCAAATCAGTGACATATGCAGCTTATAATAACAGACGATGTCAACAGGCAGATTGGATTAGACGTAGGTACCTACCTAAGTTACAATTAAAACATCATTAATTTCTATAAAATAAATTTAGACCATAATTACTTTAGTTGAGGAGCAGATTCGATATCAGGGGGCCGATTTTTGAGAGTCGAACGCTCGAATTTATACTCGAGATCTGTCAAAAAACTATGTTTTGACAGATGTCGTGTGAAAAGTCGAGCGTTCGACTCTCAAAAATCGGGCCCCTGCATTTAAAGCCCCAGCATACTGTATAAAATGTTCAGCATACTTACTGTATAAAAAACCCATGTAGGTTGATATAGGTACAGTCAGCGAAGACTTGTCAACCACTTTTCACCTTTTTGTTTACACATTAGGGTTCAAAATTGTAGACCCTTAACTCACTGTACGTGTACACAACACATGTAAATGCCAGCATGCAACGCGTCAAGCCGTCGCCGTCGGCGGCTCGCGTTGCGTGTGCGCATCTAAGTCTCCAGATCACGGATTACGTCTAATGACTCTATGATATGCTTATGTTTATGCTGTACCATGGATTCACTCGCTAGCGTAGTAGTTCACTCTTTTGTTTCATCAGATTTAAAATATCATGGATCGATGTTTATCCCATTTTTATTAGGTACCTAATGTACTGCAGCGACACATATGAAGGTGCCAAAAGTCTTTATTACAAAGGAATAAGAACTTTTGACATCTTCATATGTTAAGCTAATTTTGATGCTCACTGTATCTACAAGTTGTGTCTTTGTAGCACATAATCCTCTACCTGTCTATTACTTACTCGGTGCTGTCAGCATAGAAAATATGTTTGTTCCGTGTACTTAGTAACTAATTTATTTACTAACTCTAATAAAACTCAAGACATTGTAAATGTTCTTCAAAACAATCTTAGCTAACATGCCGTAAAATTCTATAGTTATGTGTCATTTTAACAATTCTGTTTGTGAGGACTTTATATTTAATAAAAAAGGGCAAAAACTCAATTGAGTATACGAGTAGGTGTGTAAGTACTTGTATTAGAAGTTAAGTTTTCAGTGTTCTCATAGATATTTTTTGTGATCTCCATCAAGTGACAATTCAAACAAACCAAAATTAATTTATTTCGAGATTGAATCCGGTATAAATTCAATGTAATTATTAAGGCGCTACACTGAGAAATTTGGAGACTTTGAAACGCTATCCTGCCCAGACTAGCAAACAGTAGGGGCTGATTTTCAGATATATGATTCTTGACTATATGATTGTGGTACTGACAATAGCGAAACATGATTGCTTAAAATTTTCTCGATAGAAAATAAATCCAAAGTCGAGTCTATATTTTCCTTTTTTTCCTCAGCCTACTAAAACAACGCATTATTAAAAGACACGATTAAGTTAATATGATAGTATTTTACCTCATCTAGGTACTGACATGAGAAAATTTAATAAACCTACACACCAGTCAGATATTTAACGAGATTTGTCTAAAAAGCCATTCTCGGAGAGGGTTGCATCCCGTTTTGTCATGAGCGAAAAACAAAGGGTGTCTCTTTCAATCGACATATCGCCTTAACCTATTGATTCATCGTCCCACTTATTTAATTGGGATTTATAAAACAATTAACAATAGGTACCTACCTAATTGTGGAAGTGTTTTTTCTTTATTCTCACCACAGTACCTACCCCCCTAGCATGTCATTTCGTATGATGCAACCAACCCTTGTCTCCAATTCCATTATTAATAAAAAAAAAAACCACGACATGTTACTGTTTTATTCCTTACATCACATGTAAAGTATTTTCTAGGTATTAGTGTTATCAACTATCTAATGCGGGAATTTACAAGTTTTTATGTGGGCCAGGTGGCACGCAATTACCAATCAACTTTTATGGAAGATAATGAAAACTCGTCAACTAGACAAGAAGTTAACGTGATCGACGCTTTTTATCACAAATAAAAAAAACCGCTTTGGTTTGGCATACCCAAAGGTGTTGGAGCGATGACATTTCATGGTCGATTCCCACCCGCCCTTTGCGTGTACGTAAGTAGGCAACAGTCCCTCAGCAGAAATAAGTAGATAGGTAACTTTAATTAATCAAAAATTCAGTAATAAAAAAGCACTACATATTTCTTTTTTCTTTCTTTGTGACATGAAACATAATTGTGTGAACATAAATGTGAATTTCTTTGTGGCAATAAATTATTTATGCCTAATCAAATTAATTTAACTATATATTTATTAAACTATTAATTTTAACTAAAATGTGCCAATATTTTAGTTAGAGATTCAATCGAAATTTAAATCTACCGACACAAAGGTGTTCAATCAATCTGCAACGTTTAAAAAAACGAAAAATAATTTAACAGTAGGGCGTATAATCAAATGTCAATATTTGATAGAAGACCATTCGCCGCCGTTCTGAATACTTCCGGGCCGGAGGCACGAATAACCGATTGTTTCGTTCATCTTTCTCCCCCATAAACAAAACATTTGTCGTCGGCTCCTGTTACACAAAAGGAGTTCAACAGCATCCAATGTTAGCGTTAGAAATGACAACGGGTATTTAATTTGTTAAGGATAAAACTAGCTACTCACTGCAGAATTACGAAAATAAAAAACCGGCCAAGTGCGAGTCGGACTTCGGAGTCGAGTTCCGAACCGACCGCAAAGTTAAGTTGGTTTTTATAGGAAAAATAAGGAAATTTCAATCTAATTTATCAATATTTTAGTATTTGTTGGTAAAATATACGTAATAACAAACATTGTTACAAAATTTTAAGTTTATAGGTATTTGGAAAGTTAAAAAATTCTTCGGGACAAAATTTCGTAAATAAAGCTGACTTTGGTGGCTTCTTATTCCTTTGTTATCCAATATTTTTTTGAATTAAAAATATAGTAAGTATCTACTCAATTAGCTCTAAACAACGATACCCCACTCGATAGGGTAGGATAAAAAAAAATTGTCGCGCCCCCCTTTAGCTGTATGCGAGAGTCAAAACATAAGGATTATTTTGTGTAATAAGTTTAGTGCTTAGATTTAACACCGACATAGAGCAGTTGTTCTCATGTACTACTATCGATTTGAACTCGCATATCATCTCTTGAATCAGTACATCGAGTCCAATATGCGTGTCTAATAGATTTTTTTGGCGCTGCGCTGGGCCATTCACGGGCGCAGCGTGAAGCCGCGTCAATGGCCATTGTGGCATCGAGTCGCCGGCGACCGACAAACTTTTATTTGTAACGGGCCTAATGGCTGTTTTGAGGATTAGGTGCTAGCATTGTCATCGCTCGACTATCGGTAAACTACCATTTTGACGTTTCATCGAACACGCGATAAAATACCTTAATGCCAATGATATAAGAACGCTAGAGATACCCAGTTTAAGTTAGCAGAACTGTAAATGCCGTTTCAGCGGAACATTGTTATGGACGCAAAATGGCATTACCCTAATACGATGAGTTCCCCACAATGTGCTCTTGAGATCTGTCACTTCTGATAGCTTTTTGCTATGGTTTACACGAAGGATTACGCACTTTAACATTAGGATTATGTGACCACTTACAGGCTAAAGTGTGCTTTAGAAACGATTATGCGTCAGTATTATTAAAACGTTCGTAGCGTATTTGTTTAAAGCAATTAAATTAAAATATCTGTCGCAGCAGTCAATTAAGACTGAAAAATAAAACCGTACGCGCACGTTAACGGCTCAGTAGCATCCTTCATAACTCTTTCCTGGCAGCGAGGCGTCGTGTTTAACCCTTTCATTGACAAAAGGTATTTAAATTAAGCTGTCGAGGAGATTATATTTACTGCGGCGCAACGGGATTTGAATCGTTTACACTGCCATCTGTTTTTAGAACGACAATGTTGCAGACATTGAAATAGATAACGAGTTTCTTGAAAGATGCTTAATTGAATTTCATGCGGGAAGTGGTCGAGTGTAAATACCAGATAAATGATGGCAATGACTGCGATACACGAGACCAGCTTGTAGATATTTATCGTGAATATCGCGTTGCAGTTGTTGCAATTTCTAAGGCTGGCAAATCTCGGATCAGCCAGCGAGTTTTCCCGCTAATTGAATGTTATTGCATACCACACACTAATTTATAGATATGGGAGATAGGTAGCTCGCGTTTGTTCATTAAGCTGTCTCGGTAAGTTATTTATGCGGGCGTCCGTCAACGCCGCGCCGGAGTGGCGACAAATTTAACAATGCCGGGTATCTCACCGATCCTCGCTTTGTGTCGTCTTTCTTAAAAAGATCGTTAATGATGTGCGAATCTGTCTACACGTGTCACCGTCGATTTATGTCGATTCCACCTAATTGTTTTATGTTGTGACGATTTTGTGCTTTATTTCAGCCGTGCACGGTTCATTGGCGTTCCAATTCGAGGCTCGCGATGTATTGCGGGTATTTAAATTACTTGTGTTCACGCAACGGGGCTTTTCAGTTGTTTGCGTTATAGGTACAATCAACTAGTAGCGGCAATTATTCACTGCATGTTCCCTACTGCGGTTTATTAAGCGACCCAGTATTCGCCACACATAGGGTCGTGTAAAAACGGCCCGACCACAAGCCAACTGCAGTTTCCTGCCCCAACCACAAATAACCATTTAATAATCTTTATATTGCTTGTTAGCAATGTTAATTTTGTACAGTTTACGGTTTTCCGATAATTTTTATTGGTTCTAATTGTGCTAATAGACAGCGAATAAGGTGTGTGTTGCTGGTTATTAACCTAGGTTATAAAACCAATACAATGTGAGCCGTGACACTGAACTGAGGGGTAGGTTACCGTTAATTTACCTAGTTAGTAGGTAGGTACCTAGGTATGAAATCAAATTAAACTATTGTAAACCTATTGTACGATCAGATGCATAAATATGTAAATTTCTTGTTTGAAGTTTAAAAAATACTTATTTTTGAGTTAGGTACGTTTGTTAGTGTCGTGTTTATGTTTGTAGGCTAAGTGCCGATTACTACCTGCCTGCTACCTGCCTTACGAATACAATCTCTATCAAAACATACTACCCATATTTCAATATTCATTGATAACCTGTGCGACAGGAATCTGCGCCTGGGCACGCATCAAGGCCATCGTGATCGCCGACGATCGATTGCCTTCAACGTCGTGATCAATAGCTCCATCTTTTCAAAATTGAAACTATCAATCACGATATTACATGTCATATAAACTGGTTTACAACACCGACATAGTGACAGTAAGTAATTTAGTTGCTTTTTGCAACGTCTTCCATTTGTAATAATATTATTAGTTAGCGTGTAGCTGCGCCCGCGCCGGCCAATTTCACATCCACTCGACGCAGCCCGTCATTACGCTGCAAATATTACAATTACGACCTACTGAGATGTTCCACTAGTGACGTGCCTTTTCATTCAATAGTTTTTACTCAACACTCCGCTTCCTGCCATGAATTATGTATTTCCTTTTCATTGAATATTTACACTAGAGCGATTTCAGTTAACCACCTTCTTGTTCCGTAGCGACTTTTTATATTTTTTTACTAGCCGACGCTATTAATTTCAGTAAAGCACATCGTATCCATATCGGTGCTTATCTCAGGTATGAAATAATGGTCAATAAAAAGGCTCGTTGAAAAAGCAATCAGTAATCACTCATCCAATCACTATGAACAAACATGGGCCGCGCGGATTCGTCGCGCTCCTGTGCCACAATCACTGTCAATGATTGCTGTTGAAGCCTTTGCGTCTTTGTTGTTACCGCCCTCCTAATGGAAGGATCCGGGTCTACGCTGTGACTTATATACGAGACTCGAGATTTGAGCCTTGGGAGTCATTAAACGTCGTCAGGAGCTTCTGAAGCACCGATAATGATCGTAATCGGTTGGCGGTGGTGAGGTTTTTGCAAGGTCACTGCATTAGCCTGGCTTGTTAGTAGAGGAGCAAGCAAGGCGAGTAATGAACGGGCGAGCTGCTAGATGCAAGTCACGGGACAGGCAGAGGCGCCGCCGTCATCGCCCGCGCCGTCATCGCGCCCTGTCAATAAATGATGCCCCGACAACGGAGAAGGTTATTTTCGAACGGAGCTCCACTAATTAATGCCTTCCACTTAAAAAAGGTTACTTACCTACCTAAGAAGCGGCGGCTTTGTTCTATTGTCAACTGCTTTAGTGTTTCAGAATGCCTAATGGTGCTGGTAGCCGGTATTTGTTCCTCAGGTTAAGGCATTCTTGTGGTTGGCTCATTATATGTATATTCAGCACCATTAAGTACGGTGGTTCCATCAATAGCCGTTATTTGTTATCTAGTAGTCAATCCAAACTCTACTTTATTAAATGCATGAATAAGCATATGTTATCTTTGAGAACATTTAGGTGTCGATGTGATTTAAATCCAATTTGAATAACCGCTTTTTGTGTTGTAGGTACCTAGACAAAATAACTAAATCTAAAAGTAGCTCAGTTACTACAGAATTTTCATGAAACTTCACAAAATTCATATCTAACAGTTCTCATATTACCATGCATCCTACTTAAGTATCATGATTTTGGACTTTCTATACTAGGATTTCTATTTATATAGAAATAATTATTTTTGATCTTACACTTTACATTAGGCCTCAGCCCGCACCGCCTCTAAGGCCGGGCCGCTTACTTGATTTCCTATATGACATGACTGCTATGAAGGTGAGAGCTACACCTACAACAGTCTGACTCTCAAATTTGTACTTTAACGTACTATTATACTAAGTGCTTTTGTTAACATTAATCTCAATCGTTATACTTATGTTCAGCCAACTGTAAAAATCAGCCTTCAGCATTAAGCAAACCAATTGGCCGCTGACTTTGATCTAGCGATATCGAACGCGCCTGGCCATTGAACCCCATCTATTCCACAGCACATCTGTTCTGACAATCCGCATGTTTTGATACCTCGTTCTGTTCCCTACTTACGTCACCCGCAGGACGGCGATTAATTTAGTAGTTTAGCTGAGCTGAGAGACGCTCGTGGTGGCCACCCGCGGGGCTCCGGTGGCGCCCCGCCGCGCCCCGCGGAGCGCTAATTGAAACTGACACCGATAGCGCCGTTCACGCTGTCCTTTCGCGGACCATTTTGTGAAAACAACACATAAAGGGTGACTAAAGCCAGAACAATTCGGATTTTGGCAAAGTCTTCGTTTTAGACATCTCTAGACTTTGCCAAATATTACCTAAACTTCCTTCCACTTATACAATACAATACAAATACTCATACACACCTCACACAAATGAATCAGTTACATACAGAATCAAAACAATAACATGTAGGTAGAGGTAGACAACAGGCGGTCTTATCGCTAAAGAGCGATCTCTTCCAGATAACCTTTGGGTAGCGGAAAAAAGAACATTAACACACATTTAACGAACATTTTTACAAAAATATAGTACATTTAACTCACGAGCGCGGGTTAGCCATAGTTGTAGTTATGACACATACGAACACAGAAAATTTGTAAAAGAAGATATTATGTATGTATGTATGTATGTAAGCACTTTATTGTGAACAAAACAGGTTAAAACACTACAGGACACACACACAGGGTTAAACACTACAGGTTATTTATTATATACTAACGTAAACTGTAGTTGTCTCGTGGTTGTGTGTGCCTTGATTCGTTGAGTCAACGCATTTCATCCTCAGAAGTACTAGGTACTATAATAGGGGTTCTAGCGTAGAGGTACGATTGAGGGATCTAGGAGGAGGTTCTAGATAGCTGAAAGGAAATACTGAATCCACATACTAATTATAATGTGTTCATACTATATCCGAATACATTAATATAGCTTAATTAAAATGACACATCAGGTGTGACTCCGAGTGAGTCCCAGACCAGAGTCAGGCCAGAGTCCCTGGAAAACCATTTGTTTCCAGCAGAATGCCGCTTTGACAGGCATTCCAGAATATAGGTATTCAAATTCTAGACCAAACATGGCCAGTCTCATCCCGTAACAACCTCTACAGTACCTAAAGTAAGTTAATAGTTCTCTTAATCCCACAGACCGAAATGATCAATCACAACAAATTTATGTCTCAACAATAAAACCGCTGCACGCGTCCCTTTCAGCCTATTACGAGCGAGTGCAAGAACTATCGGAAATTGCAACTATTATCCTTAGTATCCGGCTTTTAAGTGTAAATTTTCCGTTTGCAATTTGTCGTGCGGAGGGATTTAAACAAAGTCTCCTTGCATCGCGAGTGGCCATTAAACGCAGCGGTCGGGCTGTTATGAATTCGTATATGTCCCTCATCCGTTACTCTTCCCCTTGTGACTTCACAGAGATGACAGAATCTGTTATAGCTAGGTTTACTTCTTCCTGTGGATTTGGAGTAAAAGCTAATGCTGTTACCAGTATGTAAAATAAAACTAGCTTAGACTTATATGACATTATTTTTTTGATACAGAGAAAAAATGCAAGGGAAAACCCTAATGCACATTGGCTTCCTCATTAAATTAGTACGATAATGAAATTTTTTAATTTCATTTAATTGAAAACAGAATAATGACTTTGTACACTACAAAATATAATATTTGTACTTTCTACACTGTCTATAGGCATTGTCCAGAAGAAAGACATTGTTATATTTTCTAATATTTAATAGCATGACAAAAAAAAAAATTCCAGAAAAGAAAAAAATATTTTTCGACAATTGAAAGCAGATATTATACTAAGCAACTTCAACTGACAATACAGTTCCTTTTGGGTTTTATTACTTTAATGATGAACTGAACTATTTAGCCTAGATATTTTCATCTTATTTTCTTAACAGTATTCTGAGATACCGTTACGCTTTCCCCAGTTTGATCAATATGAGTTTTTATTACTTCGTTCAACCCCTTTCTTGTACATTACGTTAGGCGCAGGTAGTAATTTTCTAAATGCGCTTAATGAAACAAGCGCATTTGCTTCTGTCTCGGTTATTAGCTAAGCTTAACCTACATACTGTTTACCTATTTAGTTTCATTTGCAAGCACTAAGTTTATAATTAAGTAATTACCCGCGGACGTTAGGGGCGTGCTTTATCCAATTTTGAAAAAACCGTTACCTATAAACAATTTATCCATTACGATGATCGATTACCGGAAAATTAAATCAATTTAATTGGAGTTAATTAATATAGTCACGATCACTGACTAGTCATCTGACTAGTTCTACGTTCTACTAGTTGATGTAGAACTAGTCTTCTCATTAACAGAAATTCATGAAGTTCTTCTTTACATCGCCACATAGTTTTCAATTACCTAGACAAATTTACTTTTCTCTTCAATTTTCATCTACTTACCCTTTGACGTCTCTTCTTTAACTCCTGTGTAACAGACGCGGTCTCAATTAAACACATGGCAACATTATCCAATCTAATTACTTATCTAGAACTCTTATGACAGTCTTACTATACTTAGGTACTCCCGAACCTGTGCGTGCTACAGGACCAAAGCTAGCAACTTCTTTTGTTAACAATCTTTTATCCCCCTACTTACCATTAGAGGGTCGTGTGCCGCCATTAGCCCCCGCGAGGCCATATTTCACGACTCGAGGAGGCTCCATGAATACCGCCTCGCACTTGGGCTTTAAACCGGGCCTGTCATTGATGGCCGAGTTAATGTCACATCACGATGTTTAGCTTTTAGGGGGTCTTTGCGATTGTTACTGACTTTTGAGTTTTGAGGAAATGTAGCAGATATAGAGGTAGGTATATTTCTAATTTGCTTAGTTGATTGCAGAATTTTCGATGAGAATTTTAGGCTGATTATTAATTTATAATCTGCATCTAGTGTCAATGCCTTCTTTATCACGAAGAACTATGCATTATCAAACAGTTGAGGTGGGGTTCCCTGGTTCCTTGCCTCTCTCACTCATCTTTACAGCGATTCCGATGGCTTTCCTGCTTGTATAATGTATTCCTGATGACACTCAATTATACTCCGGGAAAAGATCAGAGTTTTCTGGATGTACTTAACAGGCATGATCAAAATTGAAGAGATTCTATAAAATTATTTTATTAATTAAATATATTTATATTTAATTATTTACTAAGTATAGTTTTACCTACTTATACGCTTTTTATTCACACTGTTCGACCCTAGCTGACCTTAACGCCGTTAAAGGTTTTTATAAGTATGAAAGCTTCAACGTACGCACTGAAGCATACTGACTTCATAAGTTTATCCATGCACGTCCACGTAAGTAGCAGTATAATTACTGGACATGTCGATAGACGCAGCTGACAAGCTCTGCGGTCCCCGCGGTCGCTCCATTCAACACCGCCTCATTCATAACTGGCGAGTGTGACCGCAGCTCCAACGTGTTGACCGTTTAGCTCAATTTGCGTACTTCCACGCAGTTTGGAAGGAGTGGAACCACAGGCGTTCTCTGAAAATTTAACAAGTGCGCAATATTAGGCAACTAAGGCGACTTCCTCATTTGTCGGTGCGGAGGCGGTACGATATGAGAAAACTGTCAACTGTCAGTCGAGTCAGTACCGCTTTTTACTGCGCCCCTACATTTAAGTGAGTGCTTCCTGACTGACGCGGGATGCGCGGTGGCGGGACGATACGAAGGCAGTAGTACTGGTCCACTTCTGCGCATGATATTACTACTGCCCAAATGTAATACTGACAATATTCCGTCAAGTGAGAATCTTTGCGACGTCAGTAAGTTTACGTCAAAGACGAAAATGTCACATATCGATCCCGCCCCACCAAGTCAGGAAGTCGCCTAAGTAAACTATATATCAAAATTATCGATATATAAATATGTGTTGTCACAGCTTAAATAAGACCGGGTCATTCTTAATCAATTACTGAATATACCAACGGAGCTAAGAGATGATATTAAGTTAATTGTATTAACCTGTGATAAATCGATACAATGACCAGATATGGTGTGGATGTAAAACGTTTATTTACAACGTATCATCGCCTCATTCACCCGAGTGCAGTGATTCGATCCTATCAGAGATCCACCTCGAAATGCTTGCGATAACGAAGCGGAATAGGAGATGAAGTACTTAGGTGGTCGCGTGGCCCGGACCGCCCGTCGTGGCCGACGCCGCGCTATGCTAATTCAATTGTGTAGAGCGGATAGCGCGATACCATCGCCCTGCATTATCATAATAATGCGCGAGTCACCTCGTCGATACCAACCGTCGACATGCACTCGATACACAATTTGTAAATCGATACCTCACAACAACATAGCTTTTTGGGCTCGGCTTGTCCTTGAAACTATTGTATCATGTAGAGCGGACTGACTTGTAAACAAGCATCCATGACACAAACAAAGACTCCATCAATCGTTAAGCATGAGAGCACAAAACAAGAACCACGACAACAGTACGATAAGACACTTACAAGCAAGAACATGGAAAGAAACCTAGCATCTAGGTAATCGATTCACAGAAGTGTTGAAAAGTGGCGAAAGCCGTTCTCAGGCGTCCGCCCGCGGCCCATAACCGTACCCACAGTTCTTGTCGGCGATTACATTCATCTAGCGGGATGCAAATTGAATTATGGGACTTTTTGTGGCTGTTCAATTGTTTAATACATCGCTTTGTTCTTGCGCCGCTACGTGACGACTGAGCACTCAGCGGCTTGTAATCGCCCGCAGTCTTCCAGCCACGATTGTTCCACACCATTCTAGTCAACCCGTCCCACCAAATTATAGTGTTTCGCCTTATTACCTAATTGTTGCTATTGTTACAAATGACTAACTGCTTTTGAAAAGCTTACAATCTATCTCTTATTACAAATTATCTCCTGTAGCGTATATATTCGAATCATTAGCGGTGCCTAAGTAATAGGAGACAATCTCAAACTGCAATTAATTTTACTTCTAATTTTATATACATATTTATAAATACGCTTGTGTATCTGTTGTAGAAAACTTAGGTTGAATGCGGACCTAGTAATAATTGGAAAGAAATAACGTCTTGAATGCATAATTGTTCGTTTTTACGAGGACTACAGGTCGTTGGTGCGCCGAGTCTTTGTGGTTTAGACCCCGCGGCACTGCCTCGGTAATTTTCTCAGCAATTAATACCCCGCGTTCAATTTGTTAAATGTAAAAAATGTGAAACAGAAGTTGAAGAAAATTACTGAAGCCACATCCACTGGCAGTTCCACGCTATTAACGGAGGAGCGAATGAAATGTCAACTAATTGCAGCGTGCCATTGTATTGACATGTGCTATTGCGGTTTTTATTGACAGACTGTCATTGAGAAGGCCGTTAATTTATACGCTGGTAAGAAATACCTTTATTATAGGGTATGTTCTTACATACTAGATAAAAATAATAACAATAAGTAGTCTTTCGCTCCAAGTTCAGTCTTAGATATTGTAGTAGATCTCTTTGGTAGATCTGATAGACAATCAGGGCCATAAAGCGGATCTCGCGTGCCTCGCGGCACACTTTGGTCTAACCATTTTATTTGTTTGTTACTGTAGTATAAATGGAGCTAATTATAATGATTTCTGAGGAAATTACTGGCATTAAGTTGCTACCAAAAATACGTGAGTTTAACGACGTTTTCCGAGAAACTCGGAGAGCGAGCCGACGGCGACGCGCTACACACGCGATGGTGCTATCACATTGTATTCCTTGTATGTAATGCGGCCTTGAACTTATCTACACAATGCTATCAATGGTGCCTTAAGGTACTCCGTGTTGAAAGTTTATAACCATTCTGAGATTGAAATAAATTCTCAAATAAAAGACAAAATGAAATGGGATGACGACACTATAAAGGTACAATTATTACACGTAGGTAAGTCAATTACCGTAACAGTCTTGATGAGATGAGATGAGATTGCGCATACATATTAAACTAAACTTATTTAATAACACTTCAATATTTTTTTTTTATAAAACTTCAGATTTAGGTACTTTTCCAAATTAACCTCCACATCCGGTCTTCATAATCCGGTTCCGTCTTTTTACTCCAAAATGTATGTACATAGGTACTTACTCCACAGCTGCCTAATCTGGAAATTCCCATCCATCTTATCAGCAATCGACGACTCCCTTCAAGCAACACTTTCTAAACTCAAACATAAATTTTGACTCTAGATCATGGGCCCAAGCGATTCTCCCTATTAAGTTCGGTGATCTGGGCGTCCGTTCCTCTTTAAGTGTGGCATTACCGGCTTTCATGTCCTCCGCATACTTACAGCTCGCTTTCTCTTGTCAGTATAATTTTAAATCACCCTCAGTTTACCAACATGGAGATAGCGAGCCTGGCGGAGGCCAGTAGAGCCTGGTATGACTCATGCCCTGATCTTGAACCGTGCATCAGCGTCGAGTGCATGCCTAATAGTCCTAATACGTATCGACCTCAGAGAGGAGCTATTGAAGTTAGAACACTTAGAACTTTAGCCATCGTCTACAAGTTCTACAACTAGAGTTGTCGAAGGGACCCTGAAACGTTAAACGCTCAACACTTCACCATGCCATGCCGCGGTGCAATTAATTTCACAATTATAATTGCCATTGTTCTGTTATAATTATTGAATTACTTGATGTCGGTATTAATGATTGTAATCATGGCCGTATGCTAGGTGTAGGTAATTATTGAGTGTTTAAGTTTTTGTTAACGTCGATAAGTTAAATCGAAACGTTTATTGTGACAACAATGTCATTACGAAGATTTTTGTCACGAGCTGGATCTTCATCGCAATCACATTTAATGATATTTATTTTTACTTTCAGTCATGCTTATTTTTACCTCCGTTGAACTCTACAAAGTTGCGAACAATAGTTAGATACACACACGACAACTTTGGAGCGCGTAATTGACTTCCACCAATTAATCGTGATTCTACAGAAATCTTTTGTTAATCACTCAAATACTCAATGCCTTATATATGATATGTTACGTTTTCAAAAAATAAATATTTTTAGGAAAGTGTAACTCGTCGCTATAGTGTTAACATTTTTAAATGACCTAACCATAAACCTTCTTCAAATGTTATACATAAATGTGTACTTTGGTACTGTTTTGAATTAGGTACTTATTTAAAACTTAAATTGAAAAATAAACAGATAATAATACTCATTCATTGTATACAATTAAAAAATCTAATCATTCATCTTATAAAATTAATCAATCATTAAATAAGTGAAAATCGGCCCATTTCCAATAGAATTTAAAAAAAATGAGGTTGGTACCTGCAGCATGTGAATCAGTTATTATGTTCACTAGAAGAAATGACTTCAATAATCGGAATAACCTTATCCAAACAGCGAGTAGTACAACTTATCTCCGGCCACTGGAGTAATTAAGAGTGAAAATGCCAGTTATATTGTGTAGACTTTGGCTCTGCTACAAAGCGACAGAACAAAAGCCAAAGTGGAAGGGAGTCCCTTGTTTCCATTCGGCCGCTTGTTTTTTGTTCGACTGGAACTGGTTTCTCAAATTGGTACTCCTATTATCTGGTCCCTGCCGGTGAAGGTCGGTCTCACTCAGAAAATTTGTGTAGCAAATTCCGTCACGCAAAATATTGGTGGGGTAATTTCGATCAGAATTTTGACGGTTTAAATGCTCCTCCAAATTGGATGATGTTTCGACACTTTTTTGGCGGGATCCATAGAAAATAACAGTTTTTAGGCAGTTTTCAGATAGAATAATTATAAGTTATACTTGTTTAAATACTATTCAAGCATATATATATTGGTTCAGTAAAATTTGACGATTTGGCAGTTTTACAAATCTAAAAAGCGTTATCTATTTAAGTAGCTGTTAAGCTTCTTTATACTGTTGACTCTTATAATAGTTAATGTGATAGTAAGTACAGAAAGTCGAGAAAGTAGTTACCAGGTTTGAACCTTAATTAAAAAATAATAGAGTCGAAAAGCGGTAGACCATTTTCTTGGCGGACTCTACAACTATTTTTATATAGCAGATTTTTAACATTTAAAAAATCTGAAACATTTTTGTATAAAGAAGGCGCTCAGGCTATAATGTTAGTTTCGACAGAGCACTAGCAGCCCCGAGGCCCAACAGCGAGTGGGCGCTCATGTCAGACACATTACCACACAATTTCATCGACTTATCAAATTTAAACGCTCACATTACCGGCTAGGCGGCGATTTTATTGAAACGTTCCGATAATCGCGGAGAAACAATACGTAATCTGTCCAAATTGCCGATGGATGCGTTAGATGAGACGTGCTGTGATCGACACTCAATAAAAATTTCGGTCACGCCGGTCATAAAGCATGTAACTTTTAGGCAACGTTTAGACAAATATTTTATCGAAAAACAGGTCTCCTATTACAAGCCCGATTCCATATTCCATAGATCATAATACCGAATCTGGACAAAAACTCAGTCCCCCACATGTCGGGGTCACGTCAAAGTCGGACGGCGTCACAAGTCGGTAATTTCCCTTTAAATAAATAATTTGTTTCGGCCCAATTTGACGCGATCGCCATGTGGTGTCGGTCTAATGGCCGCGGATAACTACGCGGTTTCACGCTTTACTCACAGACCATCGCCGACAACTGTGACACGTTATTTTAACTCTGTTAAATTGAGTAAACAGCTCTTAATTAAGTGAAAATTTTCCAAATGTGATAATATTTTACGTTTTGGTTTCTTATAAAATATTTTTCTCTAATGGAGAATTCAGATCAACGAGAGGAACTCACGTTCTGAGATGATTTATTGGAACCATTTTCTTAGTGATAAATCAATCGCCAATGTTCGCCAATGTACCTAAAGGCCCATTTACACGATGCAAGAACTTGCATGTGATTTTCATTACATCGCGGGGTATGATCGTCCTCATCTTACCTCGGTAACCCGTAACCCGCAATGTAATCAAAAGTGCATGCAAGTTCTTTCTTGCACCATGTAAATCGCCCATGTTATACGTAGGTAGGTAGCCTAAAGTAAAATTTTGAATGAAACTTTATGCGGGGTCATTGTCAAATTTAGGTGTGCGTCTTTTCGGTGGACATGTCAAAATTTAAGGGCTACAAAGCTTAATTTTCGATTGATCTGATAACCCGCATAATCTGTACTTTCGTGTCTATAAATCCATGTAATCAAAATGTAAATTAAATGCACACAAGCCGTTAACTATTGACCACCGAATGGACAACTTTTGTTTTTCCGACTGACAATGACCCGTCTACACAAGTACACAATAACCCTATTCCGACTTCTCAGTTACCTAAGGTAGTTTATGCCTTAAATTTTCATAAGCCAGATAGAAATTCTTAAGTGTACTAACAATACTAACATTGTGGAGACAGGAAGAGTTAATCAATACTTCCCCCAGTTAGTTTCAAATGACGGGCGCCGACCCTTGCTTCCTAATGATCGTATTTTGATGCTACTTACCAACACTCGTGCAGTGCACTGAAAATCAATAAATTTAATACACAACGGAATAGTGTATATTCTATTACTAGTGGCTCTGTGAGCTGTAGACCTCGTGAGTGTTTTTTTTATTTCCAAAACTATGTTAGATATAGAACCTGTAGAGCAGGGGTCGGCAACCTTTTAGCACCCACGGGCCACATAGTAGTTAAAAAAATCTTCGCGGGCCGCAGATGATAATACTCGTAATGATCACTGTCTGTTGATATCAACTCGAAACAAATTGGTACGCCGTACGCGACAATAACGTAGTAAAAATTCGCACCCCTTTTTACGTAAAAAACGAGAAAGACGAAAAAACCGACTTTTCACAGATAAACCAGCTAGTTTCCTTACCAAACCCAGATAATTCGCATTTCAACCGCATCGTAATTTCGCGAATCATTCGATCAATGCAAGCATATAGAATAGCAGATATAGAAACTTTAAGGGGGGGACGGGTCATAAAGTCATAACACACCTAGATGAAAAGGCGAGCGCGAAATTTTTCGAACACTGATGCAAATGCGGCAAATACTTCATACGCATCAAGTCATAACACATCTAGATGAAAATGCGAGTGTAGCGAGCGCGAAATTTTTCGAACATTTTGATGCAAGTGCGGAAAATACTTCATACGCATACGCATCAAGTTATGTAGATGTAAACGCGAGCGCGAAATTTTTCGAACACTGATTCAAATGCGGCAAATACTTCATACGCATCAAGTCATAACAAATCTCGTTGAAAACGCGAGCGTAGCGAGCGCGAAATTTTGCGAATATTATTATGCAGGTCTGGAAAATACTTCATACGCATCAAGTCATGTAGACGCAAACGCGAGCGCAGGTAGCGCGAAATTTTTTGAACATTAAGATGCAGGGGACCGATTTTTGAGTGTCGAACGCTCGAATTTTCATTCGAGATCTGTCAAAAAACTATGACGTTTTGACAGATGTCGAGTGAAAAGTCGAGCGTTCGACACTCAAAAATCGGCCCCCAGGTGTGGAAAATACTTCATACTGTCTAACGCAAACGCGGCGAGCGCGAAATTTTTGAAAAAAAATTTAGATAGATTTAATTGTAAAATATACTTACAAATACTTACTATTTACTGTAGCTCTAGTATAAGTTTTTTCGAAACATTAACTAATTCGAACGCGTTTGCGTTTTGTCTCAAAATGTATGAAAAACGCTCTCACCAAGATTGAAATACGCGCGTTCATCGTTTAGCAACAAATGTTATACTCGCTGTTTTCGTTTCCACTAGTGACCACCAGAGGCGCTGTTCATGTTTTCATACCACTTTCATACATTTTGAGACAAAACGCAAACGCGTTCGAATTTGTTAATATTTCGAAAAAACTTATACTAGAGCTACAGTAAATAAAGTAAATATACTACAGTTTCATAGGTGTTTTTAAACGTTTGACAACAACAGAATAATGAATAATGGTTAGTGGTTTTTTTAAATGTTTTCTAGAGGCAGAAATGTAATTAGTAGGTAATGTTGTTTAGAAATGTATCGGATATCGCAAACAACAACAGTAGCATGTGACATACATAGCTAGCTGCTTAGCTAATGAAAAGCAGTGACTAAGTAACCTTTTACTGAAACGAAAAAACTAAAATTTTATGCGTTTGTCCATCGTTACAGTAAAATCACTTACGCAGTCATGTTGATATAAATTATTATGCGATAATTTAACGCGTTTATTTGCATTAGAATAGGAGCAGGGGTGTCGGCGACGGCGATGGCGTACGGTTTCACCCCGGACGCGTTCGATAATTCCCTAATTGTGCAATTAGCCGTCTGCAATTTGCCGCAGGCTTATCTGACACGAATTAGAACGGGATTTTGCTGTCGATAAACCCCCATCGTAAAATTAGAAACATTTCGTAAACGAGAATATGACGCATTCTTTTGAAAAGATTGAGACAAAAGGTCATGTAGATACAGTCAGCAAAGAATGTGGTCTACCACCCTACGGTCGAGGTTCATTTGAACGTCATCAAACAACAAGGTCGATTTCCCCTTGCAATAATATTATGACAGTGACAATTGCTCCTTTCATTTATTACATGTATTTACGTCATGTCATGTGCAAGTTTAGATGTCTAGAATCTCACTATTATTGAAGCCCTCGTTATGAAGTCCTTTATTATTAGGTCGTTCGGCTCTTGTTAGATTACGAGGCATTACAGCAGTAGGAAATCAAGAAATTAGAATAATATATAATAACACGATTGTTGAATATTACATTGACAGTAATACTTGACACTATTTGTCAGTGATACTTTCTTTTTCAGTTGCAAAAAGATTTTCTTGAAAAAGATCGTAATGGTTTTAATTGAAGGCAAGAATATATAACATTGTTGCAAAATAATAGCCTATTGCATTGATAACAAAGGTCAAAATAAAATAACCCATGACTTTATATGTCAGGCATCTCACATAATAGACGTACTTACGTCAATTTGTGCAACTCTTACACTCCGTTAGAAAAGGGAACAAATAAAATGATCACCTAAATAACTTTTGATATCACCAAATTTTCGAACCCTAAAATAAGGCTGAACACTCAAAAAAATGTATCGACCATCAATTTCAGATCACCTAACCACTCATACCTATTATTCCAGCAGTAGCAGCTATTTTACTTATTGCGTTCCCTGAAATTTTATAATCGCATCAAAAAATTCTCAAGTACCACCAAAAATACTAAACTACCACCAAATATCGTGCATCATTTGTTATTAGAATTACGTCCAAATATTATACACATTACAAGCTATATTGTAGTTAATACATTCAAATTAATTATTGAGCGACATGTTTCGGACTCACACGCGACGTTGTGGTTACCGAGTGACATGTTTTGGACTAACACGCGACATGTTCGGGCTCATCAAGCGACATGTTTCGGATCCAGCGACATGTCTCGGACCCATCGAGCGACATGTTGGGGTCATCGAGCGACATGTTTCGGACTCACACGCGACATGTTTCGGATCCAGCGACATGTCTCGGACCCATCGAGCGACATGTTGGGGTCATCGAGCGACATGTGTCGGACCGACACGCGACATGTTCGGGCTCATCGAGCGACATGTTTCGGACTCACACGCGACATGTTTCGGATCCAGCGACATGTCTCGGACCCATCGAGCGACATGTTGGGATCATCGAGCGACATGTTTCGGACTCACACGCGACATGTTTCGGATCCAGCGACATGTCTCGGACCTATCGAGCGACATGTTGGGGTCATCGAGCGACATGTTTCGGACTCAAACGCAGCATGTTTCGGATCCAGCGACATGTCTCGGACCCATCGAGCGACATGTTGGGGTCATCGAGCGACATGTTTCGGACTCACACAACGACATGTTTCGGATCCAGCGACATGTCTCGGACCCATCGAGCGACATGTTGGAGTCATCGAGCGACATGTTTCGGACTAACACGCGACATGTTCGGGCTCGTCAAGTGACATGTTTCGGACGCATCCAGCGACATGTTTCGGATCCAGCGACATGTCTCGGACCCATCGAGCGACATGTTGGGGTCATCGAGCGACATGTTTCGGACTCTCACGCGACATGTTTCGGATCCAGCGACATGTCTCGGACCCATCGAGCGACATGTTGGGGTCTTCGAGCGACATGTTTCGGACTCACACGCGACATGTTTCGGATCCAGCGACATGTCTCGGACCCATCGAGCGACATGTTGGGGTCATCGAGCGACATGTTTCGGACTCACACGCGACATGTTTCGGATCCAGCGACATGTCTCGGACCCATTGAGCGACATGTTGGAGTCATCGAGCGACATGTTTCGGACTAACACGCGACATGTTCGGGCTCGTCAAGTGACATGTTTCGGACGCATCCAGCGACATGTTTCGGATCCAGCGACATGTCTCGGACCCATCGAGCGACATGTTGGGGTCATCGAGCGACATGTTTCGGACTCTCACGCGACATGTTTCGGATCCAGCGACATGTCTCGGACCCATCGAGCGACATGTTGGGGTCATCGAGCGACATGTTTCGGTCTCACACGCGACATGTTTCGGATCCAGCGACATGTCTCGGACCCATCGAGCGACATGTTGGGGTCATCGAGCGACATGTTTCGGACTCACACGCGACATGTTTCGGATCCAGCGACATGTCTCGGACCCATCGAGCGACATGTTGGGGTCATCGAGCGACATGTTTCGGACTCACACGCGACATGTTTCGGATCCAGCGACATGTCTCGGACCCATCGAGTGACATGTTGGGGTCATCGAGCGACATGTTTCGGACTCACACGCGACATGTTTCGGATCCAGCGACATGTCTCGGACCCATCGAGCGACATGTTGGGGTCATCGAGCGACATGTTTCGGACTCACACGCGACATGTTTCGGATCCAGCGACATGTCTCGGACCCATCGAGCTACATGTTGGGGTCATCGAGCGACATGTGTCGGACCGACACGCGACATGTTCGGGCTCATCGAGCGACATGTTTCGGACTCACACGCGACATGTTTCGGATCCAGCGACATGTCTCGGACCCATCGAGCGACATGTTGGGATCATCGAGCGACATGTTTCGGACTCACACGCGACATGTTTCGGATCCAGCGACATGTCTCGGACCCATCGAGCGACATGTTGGGGTCATCGAGCGACATGTTTCGGACTCAAACGCGACATGTTTTTGATCCAGCGACATGTCTCGGACCCATCGAGCGACATGTTGGGGTCATCGAGCGGCATGTTTCGGACTCACACAACGACATGTTTCGGATCCAGCGACATGTCTCGGACCCATCGAGCGACATGTTGGAGTCATCGAGCGACATGTTTCGGACTAACACGCGACATGTTCGGGCTCGTCAAGCGACATGTTTCGGACGCATCCAGCGACATGTTTCGGATCCAGCGACATGTCTCGGACCCATCGACCGACATGTTGGGGTCATCGAGCGACATGTTTCGGACTCACACGCGACATGTTTCGGATCCAGCGACATGTCTCGGACCCATCGAGCGACATGTTGGGGTCATCGAGCGACATGTTTCGGACTCACACGCGACATGTTTCGGATCCAGCGACATGTCTCGGATCCATCGAGCGACATGTTGGGGTCATCGAGCGACATGTTTCGGACTCACACGCGACATGTTTCGGATCCAGCGACATGTCTCGGACCCATCGAGCGACATGTTGGGGTCATCGAGCGACATGTTTCGGACTCACACGCGACATGTTTCGGATCCAGCGACATGTCTCGGACCCATCGAGCGACATGTTGGAGTCATCGACCGACATGTGTCGGACCGACACGCGACATGTTCGGGCTCATCGAGCGACATGTTTCGGACTCACACGCGACATGTTTCGGATACAGCGACATGTCTCGGACCCATCGAGCGACATGTTGGGGTCATCGAGCGACATGTTTCGGACTCACACGCGACTTGTTTCGGATCCAGCGACATGTCTCGGACCCATCGAGTGACATGTTGGGGTCATCGAGCGACATGTTTCGGACTCACACGCGACATGTTTCGGATCCAGCGACATGTCTCGGACCCATCGAGCGACATGTTGGGGTCATCGAGCGACATGTTTCGGACTCACACGCGACATGTTTCGGATCCAGCGACATGTCTCGGACCCATCGAGTGACATGTTGGGGTCATCGAGCGACATGTTTCGGACTCACACGCGACATGTTTCGGATCCAGCGACATGTCTCGGACCCATCGAGCGACATGTTGGGATCATCGAGCGACATGTTTCGGACTCACACGCGACATGTTTCGGATCCAGCGACATGTCTCGGACCCATCGTGCGACATGTTGGGGTCATCGAGCGACATGTTTCGGACTCACACGCGACATGTTTCGGATCCAGCGACATGTCTCGGACCCATCGAGCGACATGTTGGGGTCATCGAGCGACATGTTTCGGACTCACACGCGACATGTTTCGGATCCAGCGACATGTCTCGGACCCATCGAGCGACATGTTGGGGTCATCGAGCGACATGTGTCGGACCGACACGCGACATGTTCGGGCTCATCGAGCGACATGTTTCGGACTCACACGCGACATGTTTCGGATCCAGTGACATGTCTCGGACCCATCGAGCGACATGTTGGGGTCATCGAGCGACATGTTTCGGACTCACACGCGACATGTTTCGGATCCAGCGACATGTCTCGGACCCATCGAGCGACATGTTGGGGTCATCGAGCGACATGTGTCGGACCGACACGCGACATGTTCGGGCTCATCGAGCGACATGTTTCGGACTCACACGCGACATGTTTCGGATCCAGCGACATGTCTCGGACCCATCGAGCGACATGTTGGGATCATCGAGCGACATGTTTCGGACTCACACGCGACATGTTTCGGATCCAGCGACATGTCTCGGACCCATCGAGCGACATGTTGGGGTCATCGAGCGACATGTTTCGGACTCACACGCGACATGTTTCGGATCCAGCGACATGTCTCGGACCCATCGAGCGACATGTTGGGGTCATCGAGCGACATGTTTCGGACTCACACGCGACATGTTTCGGATCCAGCGACATGTGTCGGACCCATCGAGCGACATGTTGGGGTCATCGAGCGACATGTTTCGGACTCACACGCGACATGTTTCGGATCCAGCGACATGTCTCGGACCCATCGAGCGACATGTTGGAGTCATCGACCGACATGTGTCGGACCGACACGCGACATGTTCGGGCTCATCGAGCGACATGTTTCGGACTCACACGCGACATGTTTCGGATCCAGCGACATGTCTCGGACCCATCGAGCGACATGTTGGGGTCATCGAGCGACATGTTTCGGACTCACACGCGACATGTTTCGGATCCAGCGACATGTCTCGGACCCATCGAGTGACATGTTGGGGTCATCGAGCGACATGTTTCGGACTCACACGCGACATGTTTCGGATCCAGCGACATGTCTCGGACCCATCGAGCGACATGTTGGGGTCATCGAGCGACATGTTTCGGACTCACACGCGACATGTTTCGGATCCAGCGACATGTCTCGGACCCATCGAGCGACATGTTGGGGTCATCGAGCGACATGTTTCGGACTCACACGCGACATGTTTCGGATCCAGCGACATGTCTCGGACCCATCAAGCGACATGTTGGGGTCATCGAGCGACATGTTTCGGACTCACACGCGACATGTTTCGGATCCAGCGACATGTCTCGGACCCATCGAGCGACATGTTGGGGTCATCGAGCGACATATTTCGGACTCACACGCGACATGTTTCGGATCCAGCGACATGTCTCGGACCCATCGAGCGACATGTTGGGGTCATCGAGCGACATGTTTCGGACTCACACGCGACATGTTTCGGATCCAGCGACATGTCTCGGACCCATCGAGTGACATGTTGGGGTCATCGAGCGACATGTTTCGGACTCACACGCGACATGTTTCGGATCCAGCGACATGTCTCGAACCCATCGAGCGACATGTTGGGATCATCGAGCGACATGTTTCGGACTCACACGCGACATGTTTCGGATCCAGCGACATGTCTCGGACCCATCGTGCGACATGTTGGGGTCATCGAGCGACATGTTTCGGACTCACACGCGACATGTTTCGGATCCAGCGACATGTCTCGGACCCATCGAGCGACATGTTGGGGTCATCGAGCGACATGTGTCGGACCGACACGCGACATGTTCGGGCTCATCGAGCGACATGTTTCGGACTCACACGCGACATGTTTCGGATCCAGCGACATGTCTCGGACCCATCGAGCGACATGTTGGGATCATCGAGCGACATGTTTCGGACTCACACGCGACATGTTTCGGATCCAGCGACATGTCTCGGACCCATCGAGCGACATGTTGGGGTCATCGAGCGACATGTTTCGGACTCACACGCGACATGTTTCGGATCCAGCGACATGTCTCGGACCCATCGAGCGACATGTTGGGGTCATCGAGCGTCATGTTTCGGACTAACACGCGACATGTTCGGGCTCATCAAGCGACATATTTCGGACTCAAAATGTGTTATATATATATATACATATATATATACAACGCGCGAGCCGAGCGAGCGAAGCGAGCGTGCCGCGGTAGCGGCCGGCGAAGCGCCAGAACCACCACCTGTTGAGTCCGAAACATGGCGTTGGATGAGCCAGAACATGTCGCGTGCGAGTCCGAAACATGTCGCTCGATGACTCCAACATGTCGCTCGATGGGTCCGAGACATGTCGCTGGATCCGAAACATGTCGCTGGATGCGTCCGAAACATGTCGCTTGATGAGCCCGAACATGTCGCGTGTTAGTCCAAAACATGTCACTCGGTAACCACAACGTCGCGTGTGAGTCCGAAACATGTCGCTCGATGACCCCAACATGTCGCTCGATGGGTCAGAGACATGTCGCTGGATCCGAAACATGTCGCGTGTGAGTCCGAAACATGTCGCTCGATGACCCCAACATGTCGCTCGATGGGTCCGAGACATGTCGCTGGATCCGAAACATGTCGCGTGTGAGTCCGAAACATGTCGCTCGATGAGCCCGAACATGTCGCGTGTCGGTCCGAGACATGTCGCTAGATGACTCCAACATGTCACTCGATGGGTCCAAGACATGTCGCTGGATCCGAAACATGTCGCGTGTGAGTCCGAAACATGTCGCTTGATGACCCCAACATGTCGCTCGATGGGTCCGAGACATGTCGCTGGATCCGAAACATGTCGCGTGTGAGTCCGAAACATGTCGCTCGATGACCCCAACATGTCGCTCGATGGGTCCGAGACATGTCGCTGGATCCGAAACATGTCGCGTGTGAGTCCGAAACATGTCGCTCGATGACCCCAACATGTCGCTCGATGGGTCCGAGACATGTCCCTGGATCCGAAACATGTCGCGTGTGAGTCCGAAACATGTCGCTCGATGGGTCCGAGACATGTCGCTGGATCCGAAACATGTCGCGTGTGAGTCCGAAACATGTCGCTCGATGAGCCCGAACATGTCGCGTGTCGGTCCGACACATGTCGCTCGATGACTCCAACATGTCACTCGATGGGTCCAAGACATGTCGCTGGATCCGAAACATGTCGCGTGTGAGTCCGAAACATGTCGCTTGATGACCCCAACATGTCGCTCGATGGGTCCGAGACATGTCGCTGGATCCGAAACATGTCACGTGTGAGTCCGAAACATGTCGCTCGATGACCCCAACATGTCGCTCGATGGGTCCGAGACATGTCCCTGGATCCGAAACATGTCGCGTGTGAGTCCGAAACATGTCGCTCGATGACCCCAACATGTCGCTCGATGGGTCCGAGACATGTCGCTGGATCCGAAACATGTCGCGTGTGAGTCCGAAACATGTCGCTCGATGAGCCCGAACATGTCGCGTGTCGGTCCGACACATGTCGCTCGATGACTCCAACATGTCACTCGATGGGTCCAAGACATGTCGCTGGATCCGAAACATGTCGCGTGTGAGTCCGAAACATGTCGCTTGATGACCCCAACATGTCGCTCGATGGGTCCGAGACATGTCGCTGGATCCGAAACATGTCGCGTGTGAGTCCGAAACATGTCGCTCGATGACCCCAACATGTCGCTCGATGGGTCCGAGACATGTCGCTGGATCCGAAACATGTCGCGTGTGAGTTCGAAACATGTCGCTCGATGACACCCACATGTCGCTCGATGGGTCCGAGACATGTCGCTGGATCCGAAACATGTCGCGTGTGAGTCCGAAACATGTCGCTCGATGAGCCCGAACATGTCGCGTGTCGGTCCGACACATGTCGCTCGATGAATCCGAAACATGACGCTTGCGTTTCTTACATTGCGTAGATCCGGTATTATACACTAGATATTAATTTGATGAAACAAATGACGCTTGAAATTAGGTGATCATGTAGTATTTCTGGGTATCGAAAGAATTATTTGGGTGTAATTAATTTTAATAGGATTACGATCCCAGTTATATTTGGATGCGAATTATATGAAATTTGGTGTTTGAAATTAGGTGATCATTAAGTATTTTTGGGTAGAGACTAATTTATTTGGTAACAATTTAATTTAATAGGTTATCGACATGTTACTTCTTCGAGTTGCACTTTATATTTAAATGGAGTTGAAAATTTGGTGCGAATCCAGTATTTTTGGTAATCAAATGTAATTTTTAGGGCATCATTCGGCAATTAATTTGGTGGTTCGTTAAATGCTACCCGTTAGAAAAGTCAACCGTAGCGATAATTAGATCTCACAGAAACTTTTGTCAAAACTGGTAGACCACTTTCTTGGCCCACTGAATGGTGACACACCGTGGAACCTTGTCACAGAAAGTGTCATTATGAATTTCCTTGTCATGGCAGTACGATATCACTATGACATTTTCTGTGACAAGGTTCCATGGTGGGTCACGATTCAGTTGGTCCGATAGTAACATTATATTTATGAAGATAAACTTAACATACATTATTGGCGTCAGTAAATATTACCATAATCTTATTTAATTTCAGCGATTCAAGAAGATAAGCCTTATTATCTGGAATAATGTGTTGTCTAAAAATATTAGCTCATAAGTATAGTTATGAATTTTATGAAATACAATTTGGTTGGTAACGACTTCACGATCATCTTAATAACACATCAGGATAAGCGTTTCGCTTGAATATTCATTTCGGCTCATCATAATTTTGGTGGATAATTTTAAATCAGCCAATCAGTGAGCTGTTGGCCGCGCGGTGCCGCGGCGGTTTTACTCACGATTTATGGGTTCTCACATTAATTTAATTACAGCTTACGAAACTAACTTATTTGCGATGTGAGAGAAAATTTCCAATTTATTTTGAGAATAGTTTTTCACAAAATTTATGATTAAATTCAGAATTAGATCCACGTACCTACAGCGATTTAGCTGATTAGGTACCTACACATACAAATCTGACAGGGTTACTTTAGGATCATGTATAGTTCGTACAAAACTCTAAGGCCAAATTCTGTCAAACAAACGCAAGCAAAACTCGACTTAGAGCTCTGACTGTTAGGTAGATTTTTGCTTGCGTTAATTTGATAGCACTAAGCACTTGGCCTTACAGTTGTGTACGAACTATGACCAGAAAATATAGGTAGGTATATATACGTTACTTTCCGCAACTTGTAGTACAGTCGCCGTCAAATGTAATATGTGTGCCCTTCAGGATTTCAACATTATCTGAGAAGGCACTTTAATGCCTTGACAATAGTCTTGTTCAGATATTTATGAGCACCTTCTTCGGGCCCATTTATCTAGCGGCGACGGTACAAGTAGGAATACAATGTAATTGATGTGAGAGCATTAGCGCAGAGCCTGTTCCATACAAAATCAATTCATAATATTCAGATCATGATAGATCAAATAGCATAATTGTGAATTTTTATTTTTTGTTTTTCTCGTGGTTGAACAATTTGGCAAAAAAAAACACCTTTGAAATTAGCATGTTATTAAAGTAGTGAAATGACACATTGTTCAATATATTTTGTAGACAGTGTCATTAGCTCAGTCTCTGTCGAGTCTGTAGGTATCTTAAATGGTAGTGGGTATAAAATGACATCATTGAACGCCTATTTTCCCACAGAATGGAGTTTCCTCCGCGCTGGCCTACTAAATTAAAGGCTGCAATTAAGTAATCCGATCCACTCGGTCATTGATACATCCGGTCCCCTTTCAAATTCTACTAGTGCGCCTAATTATGATTTTGCTCTCGTAACTATATTCTCTAAAGGCGAAGATAATATATCTGCTGGTTTTACTCCTGTTTCGCATGGTATGTGGATTGAAAAACTCTCAGGATTTCTTGGTATTATCTTACATTTTCTCATAACATAGTAGCAGTGCTTTTAAAATCGCACGTTCTTGTGTCAAATGTAATTAGTTCAGTTTTTGTCAGATAATTAGAACTACCTGCCTGACATTAAACTTAATCAAAAGTCGATTCCAAACTGAAAATCACCTAATGAATAAACCTATCCCGTCCACGCTGAACTACCTGACCCTTCATTGACTCTCACATAGTCGGTGAATCTCTTTGTGTTTTATTTATTTTTTTACGACAAAAGATCTTCGTCATTTTTGACAAGGAAAAAGCCATCAACATTGTAATGCGGTTGATGGCGCCGGTGAGGCGCCACGGTTTGATTCAATCTCGTGGCGAAGGCCAGTTGACGACCAATTACCGATATCACTCTGTTTCGGTGCGCCCGCGCCGCGCCCAAATGGAGCATAATGCCTAGGGTAATTATGAACAGCGCCGATGAAGGCTCAGTATTCTACCACTCATCTTCTAATATTATCCCAAAATTGCTTCGAGAGCTGCCTACATCGATCGCCTTTCTTAAATCGATAGATAATTTTGTATTAAAGTACAACATTTTAACTTCTAATGCCGATTAGGTATTAATCGTCTACACAGGAAATGCCTAGGCACTTGCCTGGCTATGTATACAGATATCTCATTGGCTAAAGTCTCATGACTTCGCCCTGGCAATTTGATATGGTTTTATTAGTTTTTTATGGAAATCATAATTGTCATGGGCCCGTCGTATTAATGCTGCCGTTGCCCTACATCTACTGATATCTGCGTGGATATCTCAAGATAAACTGTTTTAATGTTGGTAGGTGCTTATTTACCATTGTTTTAAAAACCTTTATTAAAACATTTGTGAGAAAGAAGCTTAAGAAAGGTAAATTAAATCAGTTCGTAGCATTCGTTATAGTTTTCCAAGCATCAGGAATAAGGGCGCGTATACACAACCCGACAGCTGCGCCAATCACAATGTACAGGGCGTGGCCGCACCCCGTTCCCCGTGTCCCCGGTGTCGGATCCCTGGATTATATTATTATTGCTCACAATGGAACTTTTTTATCGCCGCTTTGTGTCTCATGCTGGGGTGAAATATCCGGTCGGATGTTCCTTGTGTGCTCACCTTTATTTTTCAACTCGCTGAAATGAACAACGGTGAATGGATTATGCTTTACACCCTTGTACCTACTACTGCTTTTTCGTGCTTAGGGATCAGAATTTTTATGAATGCGAAACTTGGTGCGCCTAGTTGTTGATTAGTGATTACAATACAATATACTGATATACAAATAAAAAACTAAAGTAGTTAGATACAAAAATGCAATGAAGTGATTATTTATTAGTTATAAAAATACTAAATTGATTTTAAATATCGTTTGAAATGAATAGTACCTAAATAAGTGTTGGAAGTGGTTTCCTTCGGGCCCAGTGACGCGGGCAGCGTTTATTAATTACGACGTCCCGCGGCTCGGCCGGTAGCGGCCGGGAGCTGTCACCGCCGCCTAATTGTAAATACACTACAACCATCTCATAATTTATTTATATTATTTCTCAGCGCCCGAGGCACGAGCTGAACACCACGTTAGTTCCCATATAAATTAGGCCATAAATCTTAGTCGACACTCGGGCCTTTTCTCACGGTCTAAACCCACCGTTGATGATAATTAAACTCGTAGGACTTCTTTTTTCGATCGCGTTAATTAACTATTCATTGTCTATCTTTCCAGGAACACCCGAGCTTACGCGGCACGCCGCTGGCGATGCTCGCGGCGCAGTGCAACAAGTTGTCCAGCAAGTCACCGCCACCGCTAGCTGATGCGGCCGTGGGCAAAGGCTTCCATCCGTGGAAGAAGAGCCCCGGCGCCCACTCACCACCCGGCGGCGGCACTGCGCCGCGCTCCCAGCCGCCTTCCTGCACACCATACGGCCGCGGGCCAACTTCCTGCGCCGCGCCGCCCTCTTACGGAAACGATCTCTATTTCCCATCGTCCGGCGACCAACTCCTAGGCAAAAGCGAATCCAGTGCGAGTCTCGGCTCGATGTACTCCCGACACCCGTATGAATCGTGGCCCTTCAACGTTGGAGGCGGTGGGAGCAGCGGTGCCTTAAAAGCGGCCGAAATGGGCGGCGTAGGAGCCGTCGGCGGCACCTGGTGGGACGTTCACAGTGGGTGGCTAGACGTCGGAGGGCAAATGGCAAATTACGCCGGACAAGACTATTCGCAGCTAACGCACTCACTATCTGGAGGTGCTCACTTACTTCCCCCCGCGCCGCATCTGCTCCAAGACGCGTATAAGTCAGTGTTGCCGACGCAGGGCTCGTTCGGCCTGCACGGGCCGGGGTCGCCGGCGCCGCCCGCGCAAGCTCCCTCCCCTCGGTCGCAGCGGCGGTACGCCGGCCGGGCCACCTGCGACTGCCCCAACTGCCAAGAAGCCGAGAGACTAGGCCCCGCAGGCGCTCATCTAAGAAAAAAGAATATACACAGTTGTCACATACCCGGCTGCGGGAAAGTATACGGCAAAACGTCCCACCTAAAAGCGCATCTCCGCTGGCACACGGGCGAGCGGCCCTTCGTGTGCAACTGGCTGTTCTGCGGCAAGCGGTTCACGCGCTCTGACGAGCTGCAACGGCATCTGCGAACGCACACCGGGGAGAAGAGGTTCGCGTGTCCGGTGTGCAACAAGAGGTTTATGCGGTCAGACCACCTAGCGAAGCACGTGAAAACGCACAACGGGGGCAAAAAAGGTAGTTCGGATTCGTGTTCGGACTCGGAGGAGAACAGCCAGGGCGAGGGCGGCGTGGGCGGGCGGTCGCCGGAGCACGCGCTGGACGTGAAGCCGGGCACGCTGGTGTGACGCGCGCGCGCGGCCGCGCCGCTCGCGCCGCCGCTGCTGCCACACGCGCCGCTCCTGTGATACTGCCGCTCCTCGCCTGTACATACCACATATCAGAACACTGTACATAGTAACGTGCTGTTGTAATATAGACTATGCGGTATTGCAGCCGTTGTGTATTTGTTGTGAGACTTAAGTGTTGTACAGTATAGAACTTTAATGATATAGTAAGAATAGTATGGTTAATTAGAATAAGTAGATCACTCTTTTAGTCCAAAATTACAATTCATTATTTATTATATTACTTTATATAATATTACCTCAAATGATATAAAAATTAAAACGAATTTATTGTCGGACCCTGCTAATGTTTACATTCTTACGTATAATTTACACATGAGAATGCACGATTTTAATTAAAAATGTGGCTACTACATAATAGTATCTATAAGCTGGACAGATGGGTATTATGAACGTATGACTTTGCAATATTAATTAGATAGAACTGTACGGTCAATAAATTATGTAAAGGTAATTCAATTTATGCAGACTAAAGAATCGATAAGCAAAGAAACCAACGAAAAATACTTTGTTTACTGTTAACATATTTACAAGGATAAAAATACACTATATACCTATTTGTTTATTAGATTTTGCTTTGACGATTAGCAATGTGTCCCACTATTCACGTCCAACCGTAGCCTAATCTATAAGGTATTACATTACTTAAACCACAACATGGATATTTGATTAAAATGTTATTGTGTAGGTAGCGATCTAACAGTTTCTGTTATTATATAATTGCAACATGTGATATCTTGATTAAGGAGTTTAAAGAAGACCCCGAAACAAACTGAGATGCTAACTCGTGGAGTTGAGAAGGCCCGGACATACAGCTGCTCTATTTCTTGCAACGATATTACAAACAAGTAGCGATACCTACAAATGCAATTGACCTCGTATAACGTTAATTTACCTAAGTTGTTTGCAAATATTACTTTAGGAAGACTCATAGCAGGAAGTTGATAGTTTATAATAGAGTGCTAAAGTCAAAGACGAGATGTCTCTATAAAGAGAGTTTTTCACTAGGTAGATAAGTTTCGCACAATAGTAAACCAAAACAAAATTTAATTTTTGATACAATTGACCGTATAGGTATCATGAACACTATTATAACCCTCTCATCATCTCTGTAGGTAGTCGGCTGACACCACACTGTCCCACTGTTCTATGTATATATAAGTATGTGATCGAGCATACAAAGTTAACGAACGAGTATTTATCCCTTTTGTAAATAAAATGACAGAGATGGGTTTCTTGCCCACCTGTTGTTGTTAGTTCTCAATGACCATAAAAAGTTATGTCCTATACTTATACAAGTATTTGTCCATTATTGTGCTATTTTGTTAGCTTGGAAAGATGTAATTTAATGATATCTTAACTTTATTGTATATTGTACAAAATTGTGCGAATTAAAAATGCCTGATATTGATTTTATAAAAATTAAATATATTTTTCCGAGTGGGTATTTGTCCTTTTATTAACTATCACCCCAGAAAATCATACAAAGTTAAAAAATCACGAGGGAATCCAGCCGACGGTGCTAAGACCTTAGGGTTAGCTCCCGATGGTCAGATCTTAGTTATATTGATACCTATCCGACAAAAATTCAGGGTTCTAAACGAATACATTATAAATTATGCTGTGCTGTGCACATTTATCTGATCCGAATCGTGTCGGATAAAAGTGGTCAGTATCATTTATTGCAAAAAAATAAAATCAATTAAAAATTATCTTATCTTGCATGTAAGTACCTAACATCCGATTTTTTGTTGAATCCTACATCCGACAAGAGGAAACCATCTCTATCTATCACGGAATGACCACAAAACTATACAGTCAGTCCATCCAAACTTGATGCAATGAGAAAGACGAAGAATTTTATGTGCCATGCCGTGCCTGAAATCTCATTCCTTAATGTCTAGGTTAGGTTAGGTTAGGTTAGGACTAGGATTTCAACTTCTCTCGCACTTAAACTGTGTAAAATTAATGAGAGGAGGGTACTTTAAATTACTGGAGAGTATTGCCAATGCGATATAGAAGGAGCAATGTCTAACAAACCCTATATTTGATATGAAGAAAAACCCTAACTCTAACAATTCCATAGCAAGCGCTTATGGCTAGGATTGGCATGTTTTGGCCATCAAACGCTGAACCGTGCTGAAGCACAGCCAAGGCAAGGGCGGCGGTCGGCGGGACGGGAATCCCGGCGCGCCGCTCTGTGACGCGATGCTGGTTTAGGTATTTAAAGAAAATTTGCCTGCATTAGGCGACTTCCTGATTTGTCGGTGCGGAGGCAGTACGATATGAGAAAAGTGTCAAATGTCAGTGTCAGCTGTCAGTCGACGCGATACCATTTTTTACCTTGCCGCTACATTTAAATGAGTGCTTCCTGACTGGCGCGGGATGCGCGGAAGCGGGACGATGCGAAGGCGGTACTGCTCCGCTTCTGCGCATGATATTACTACTGCGCAAACGTAATCCCTACTGACAGTACTATGTCAAGTGAGAATCTTTGCGACGTCAGTAAGTTTACGTCAAAGAAGAAAATGTCACATATCGATCCCGCCCCGCCAAGTCAGGAAGTCGCCTTAAATAGGTACTTACCTAGACCTATTACCACAGAGCCACTGTTCTTCTCAGAAATACTTTCGTCCAGAGCAATAAAAATGTCAAAAAAGCGATAAATAAACACACTCTTACTTATTAGTGTTTCGTATGTAAGTACCTACCAAAGCATGCCAACAGAATCTTACTAGGTACCTACTAATAAGCATGCGTTGTCCGTTCGTTCGTCCATCTGATTAACAGTTGAATCTCTGTAAGAAAATGTTTTTTTTAGTGTTGAGGTAACAATAAATACCTAATAAAAATAAACTTCCAAGTCCCAACTATACTTCATAAATATACAAGAAAAATAAGCAACTGAAACCAGATCTAAAAATAAATAACAAAGTTCATTTTACATTGATACTATTGTATAAATTAAAAATGTAGGTATGATGGTACTGAAACCTTTTCGTGTGAGAGTCCGACTCCGATTCGTACTTGTTCAACCGAACAAGTACGAATCGACTAAGCAACTGAAACCAGATCTAAAAATAAATAACAAAGTTCATTTTACATTGATACTATTGTATAAATTAAAAATGTAGGTATGATGGTACTGAAACCTTTTCGTGTGAGAGTCCGACTCCGATTCGTACTTGTTCGGTTTCTGATAAGTAAGTGATACATCAATATGTATTATTAGGCCTTGCCGCCTTGTCCGTAAAATAGATGTAATTACCACTAAAATCCGATCATGGCTCATGCATCATGCAGTCTTGAGTTACTTAAATCTACCACAAAAACTGATTCCGCAACTTTAATCATCCCATTCACAAGCAAAGCTAAATGAAATTCGTTTGTGCATATCACTAGCATCTATAACTACATCTAAAGTATCATCTAGCCAGCGTAATTGAACCTTAGGCGACTTCCTGACTTGGCGGGGCGGGATCGATATGTGACATTTTCTTCTTTGACGTAAACTTACTGACGTCGCAAAGATTCTCACTTGACGGAATACTGTCAGTATTACGTTTGCGCAGTAGTAATATCATTGCGCAGAAGCGGAGCAGTACCGCCTTCGCATCGTTCCCGTCCCGCGCCAGTCAGAAAGCACTCATTTAAATGTAGGGGCTCAGTAAAAAATGGTACCGAGTAGACTGACAGCTGACACTGACATTTGACACCTTTCTCATATCGTACTGCCTCGCACCGACAAATCAGGAAGTAGCCTTACGCCGTTACGAAAAGCAAACAATTCGCGTACTCGTTGATTACGTCACCAGACGGTAGCCAGAACCGCAAAGAGGGCGACCGTCGTAAAAAGCGAATTGAAACCACAAATAATGAGGAGGGGAGAGTGTCGCCTCCGCGGGTGGGCAAGCTCGTGCCGTAAAAACCGAGCTCATCTGCAAGCTGCCGACTCCATTACCGCCGCTCGTGGCCTAGGCTAATCTTCGCTTTATTAACGACGGCGGTGGTCCCTGATGACAATCACACCATCTGAATTACTTGAGTGTTTAACAGTTTTGTGTTCAAAAGTATCATTTATAGGTACTCTACTATTAGGTACCCTTATACTTTTACGGAGGTGGCAAACAAACATGCTGCCTGATGGTAATGCGAAGCCTATGGACAGTGTAGACGGGACTAAAGTAGAGAAGTCGCGAGTGAATATAGATTAGCCAGATTGAATTAAGGCCCACAAATATACATACTTACTTATTACTTATGCCCTCGACTGTACTTAAACATATCAAAGCTCATAATACCCATACATTTTCGTTATCTCCTAGATCTAAATTATCCGCAAGTGTAGATAATCAGATTATATATAAACAATCTAAACTCTATACGCGATAACACAATTATCGGGATGACCTTTATAATTGTATCAAGTACATTATCCACGCTAGCCTTTCGTAATTTAATATACAGTCGTTACCCTTAAAGTAACAGAGATTTATAACCCCTAAATAAATTATCGTGCACTGATTGGGACCGATGAGGGAGACACTGTTTGGTATTCTAGGCGTGTGCTCTCCCTTGTCCGGAAAACGGTTAGAGATCTAACTAGGTACACATAATGACTTTTTTTCAATATTCGGTTCGAACAAAGAAATTGAGTTGGCAGGTACTCGTAAGTCAAAGAACTGGCGTTAAGTAGAACGGACTGGAGAGAACTGCACCGACAAGAGTAAAACTCTTAAATAATGATGATGAGGTACCCGTAAATATATCCATATGTTAACTGCACTCCACAGTCCAGTTGGCATCGGCAGTCCCTTCCCTAGTACTAGCTACTGCTGGTTGTGTCTAAGAATTTCCCCGGGGCGCTCCTTAGGAGCGCCCCGCGTCACTTTTCTAGCGAATAGAGATTCTACTCTAAAGCTACGGTCGTACAAAAAAAAAAAAAAAATGTGTCTAAGAACGGTATAGAAACAGATACTCGTATTTATTTAGAATTTATATTTTATGTAAACAGTAAATGAAACGCGCCTTCTTGAATGAGCATATGTTTGCTAGTGTGCGAAATACAATCATCAATATGCTCGTTATGGCTTTATATTGCCTTGTGTGGGTTTGCATGCTCTTGTGCATTCAAGTTCAACTGATAAGTGATAAATCAGCCGGGGCGACAGCGCGTAACAACGCCGATGGAGTCTTTAATTCCAACAGATCAGATTACTTGAATGGCTCATTTAGTTCTAGTTTCAAGCCGATGAAAGACTGTTCTTGTTGCTTTATTGATACATACAGGGTATCCTACGGCACGTTCGTGGCCCAGCGGCGCACGCGAACGGTATGCGAGGTTAAGTAACATCGCCCGGGGTCATCTCTTGGATGGGTGACCGCTTTGTGTGGTTATTAACTGAGCGTTACTGTGCTTTTTTTAAATTAATAATGACAAAGACGAGGCCGACGGTGAAGCGAGCTCACCCAGAAAATGCCTATTCACTCTTGCCTTAAATAGGTCCAGGTTATATGAACTCAGAAATACAGAAGGAAGGAAAAGCGCAAGGCCGTTTGATCTCGGCTGCTGTCTATGACAGCAGTCGTTGAGCCAAGTCATAGGTCTTCGCTTCCCACTCACTTAACAAGCCTAATTAGGTAAGTAATTACCCAATAATGTCTAGTTTTCCCTTGGGTTAGAAGGTCAGTTGGCAGTCGCTTCCGTAAAATCAGTGTCTACGCCAAATATTGGGATTACGAGCGTCCTTCAGGATGCAACTGTACTACGATATTAGCGCTTTGAGGATGACGACAGGGTGTCCAAGGGCTTATGCTGTCGAACTGAAAGATATTTTTAGAGATGTTAAGGTTTATAATGGTATCACAAGGTTTCAATAACATTGTAGGCGCTTTGGTACCTTACTATAACCTGGTACATAATATAAATGTAGGTAACTATGTTTTTTATAAATAAATAAATAAGATGATTTATACCCTCATGAGTTTTTCGGAACTTGTGTACGGAATACCATTTGATATTTACCGTTAGCTTTTCGGTGATGGAAAACATCGTGAGGAAACCTGCATACATCCGCGAAGAAATTCAAAGTTGTATGTGAAGTCCCCAACCCGCTCTGGGCCAGCGTGGGGACTACTGCCCAATTCCTCTCATCTATGAGAGGAGGCCTGTGCCCAGCAGTGGGACGTATATAGGCTGATGATGATACCCTCATAGCCCGAACACAACGAATGCAACCAACGCCATTGCCATTACATATTTTATTGAAAGTTCACGTTTTCGAAAATCTTTCTTTTTTCTTTAGACTACTTAGTGTAACGAGTAGGTAAGGTCAGCATCAAAAGTGACTACGCATATGAAGACGTCAAGTCATTATTTTAAGGACTGAGAGCTTTTCGTGCTGACTGACTGACTGTACGTAACCGTTTTACACCCTAAAAGGTAAAACTAACGTGGCAATGTAACATTGTTGCTTCAATGTTTCCACTTGAGGTATTCCGTCCGGCCTATACTTAGTTCTGCCGAATGTTCCAAGTGCTTAACTCCAACTCACTCCTTTGAGGATTAATGTTGCGCGTACTGTCGGTGTCGACCACCGGCAAGCACATCAAAGGAGCTCTTAACTGAAGGCCTTCAACAAAAGTAATGTGGTAATGGCCAACAAGACGCTAAAGAGCCTGTTCACACTAGCGATTCTTTTCGGCGATTTGCCAGCGATTTCTATACAAAACTCGAACGCGGCGATCTCGCGGCGTCATCACCGCGATCGAATTTGTATATAAATCACTGGCAAATCGCTTAAGTGTGAAAAGGACCTTAGTGTGTCCAGTTGAAACTACTTTGCTACCTTTGCTAATTTTCCTGAAGAAGTCCTGAGTGACTCATCAACGCGCAGCTGAAACTACTAAAACTAGAGAATTAAGTTTTACACAGTCGGTTAAATTTATAACGTAGTAGGGATAAGAAAGGATTTTTCAAATTTAACCCTTTAACCCTTTTTAGGGACCCCCCTAAAATGGGGTTAAACATTTGTATGAAAAGTCTAAACAAATGGTCTAAAATAAATATATTTTAGACCATTTGTTTTTAGACGAAATGATACTAACCCAATAAAAAGTTTCTCCAACTCAAATAACTCAATTTAGATCTCCAGCTCAAAGTCAAAATAATGTAGGTAACCATAAATATTACTGAACCAATATTTTACTATGAAAAGTTGCTCCAGATCGGTTCATTCAGAAATCATAAATCGCGGCGGGTCAAAGAGACGCGGCGGCGGCGGCGCAGACGCACGTGTGACTCCTTCCTGGAAAGCGCGCAATTTGCGCACTGCCCGGTAAAAAAAACGGCAACAAAATTAGAACAAAACGGGCAACTGGTGACAATACAATGTCGAACGGTAGTTATTAGTGATTTTAATTAAAATTATTGTAAACAATTGAGACATGTTATGTTGTAATTTTTGTTCAGTAGGTAACTATATGTATGTTTAAATCATTAGGTACCTAACTATTGTATGTTTAAGTCCAGTATGTTTAAATCATCTCTACTAATAACTAGGTTATACGTGCTCTTAGTTAACCTTTCCCTATCACTGCGAAAGTACCTGTAAATAAATACTTCAGAGGAGAATGCTAGGTGACGTATAAACCTAAAAATAATTAAACACCAAACTTATTTCTTACACCAATCTTTACGTCGAAAGATATTAAAGGTTAAGTTACTAAATACCTAGGTAAAGTGTAAGTATTATACCTACCTAAATACGCTTTCCTTCCTAACTATTATCGACTTGGAGGAAACTTTTTTTTAAAGGTTTACCTAAATATTCCTATTAGGTATACAAAACGAATTTATATCAGGTAGTTAGGTGACATCAATGACCCATGAACATCAAATACATACTTACGCAAAAGCAATACAGAAGAAATACTTTATAATACTAATTGTATTAATTAACTAGGTAGTTACCTTAGTAGTTTTAGCTTTATATTTAATTATGTTATGTTTTTAGTTACATTGTATATTGTGATACGAAATAAACTAAATAGGTACGGTACCTTAGGATTACGATGAATAACGGGATATTTACCATGTATCTATATTTGTGTTTGTGAGTTTCCAATATTTAGGCGCTATTGCAAGCGCCACATTATCCCGTTATTAATATTAATTCTAATGTAAATGACCATGTGAGCTTGAAATTAACTACTTACTTACTATTAGGTGTTTTAAATTTATTCGTATGTCCCGAAACAATAGCGGGCCATTAGTTTTAAGTATTATGAACAAGACCGTATGTGTATTGACAAAGGCATAGAAGTCAGAATAAACGACAGATAAACAATGTTGCAGCGGCGGAAACACAGGCAGTTTACAACTTTTTAACCGCCTTGCCCGTTCGCAGTAAATCACAAGTTTTAGACCCCCTTCACAAATAATATTGACTTCTTCGAACTCACATTAATCTGCCATACTTCAAAATGCAAGAGGAAACGTCGAGTTACAAAGCAAGCAGTATGTTAACTTCACCCTTGAGTAGGTACTCATAAATATACCTACTTACTAGCTACTTACTACTTCTTATCGGTCCTCATTACAATAGTGTCACAAGTCACAAGGAATCTACTTTATACTATATCGGTAAAGGCAAACCCCAAGTAACCAAAACCCTATTCTACGCGTAGGTATATTTTCACTAACAAAAAAATCAAAAAGGCAACTTTGCTCGTTGCTCATCACTAATTAATTCTTCAACCCCGATCCCGATTCTATCAACGCTACTTGACTAAGACTACGATATGCGGTGTCTTTTACTCGTTTTTGTAACGAAGCGACTATTGGAACTGTCAGCGCCGTTCATAAACAGTAGCTGCTCTCGTGACATATTGCTGAGCACGGAACAGAAAATGTAAGGAGATATCCTAATCGGAATGTTTATAGCATAGGTATCTTACAAAAACTTCAAAAACGGAATAGGTATTTTAGTTTTTTTAGACAGTCATACGTACTTGTATATCTAAAACTTTTTTCTAAAATTTTGACGAATTACTACTGTGTGTATTTAGCTATTTTTATTTAGACTCACGATACCTATTGGAGAGTTAATATAACACTGGTTTATGTATTATTTGTTAAGGTACATACACGAATCGTACGATCACATACCAAGGGGTCTATGACGATCATAACAAGATAAAGCATCGGCTACTTTCTGATTCCTCTATAGAAAGTGACAGATGCTTTATCTTGTCGTTTATCAAGTGATAACTGTGACCATAATACGAGGCGGCTTCTTTACGTTTGTTATAGGAACTAACCTTTAAACTACTAAACTAAACTAAAGTTTAATTTGCTTCAAAACGAAGTGCTGGTCCATTGCTTCTTAAGCCAGCCAGTTCGTCTCATCGCACAGAAGCCAGTTAAAACATGCTCACAATAACCGTGACACCAGCTGTCAAGTTAAAATGTTTTAATTTACCGCAGCAGTCCGTCATACGTTGCCATATCCGCCATCACAGCCATTTGACACTCGCCGCGTTCCGGGAGACGATAAATCTCAACCAAACTCGGAACACTAATCACAGAAATGAGAACCCTTTGACTGGAGCATAATTTAATGTTACGCTTTAATGAGGAGAGTAAACGGTGCGTTTGAAAAGATATTTGTAGAGAGATTCTAACAGTGTCAGGACGTTTCTTACATACTTACATACATATCATGATATCACTTCTGTCTCTGAAACTCGAACGAGGTTCTTAGGAACGGACATTCATATAACATTAATGTTTCTTTAATGTGTTTAATGGATGGACCGATTTATGAACATAAGTATTTCGTTTAATTTGCCTGTTTGATTTTTTCTGCCCAAGTCGTATTTACTTATAATACGAATCATGGTAATCAGTTACGAGCTTCTCAAATAGCTTTTAGTGGACAGTGGTTTTAATAATACGACACATTTGTCTCTTTCGTTCAAATTTGAAACAACTAAAGATCCAATCCACAGTTCCACACACTTTATTACACTTGGCATCGAACGAACACTGCGTAAAATAATCACGTACCTATTCGATCGTTCGGGATTTAACTTAACACGATGCGCACCCCATCCCATAGATCCCGTCGACTCTTTGACTGGATTGATATGTCAGAGGAAAACAAACAATTTATCCATTTCCTCGCGCGTCACTCGAACAGCAAACACTGGTTAATAAAGGAATGCCAATAAAGGCAGGGGGCGGGCGTCGAGTTCGCACACTACGGGCGAATTTAAAATTTGTAAATACCTACGCCGACAGCGGCTCATCTTTTTGCAACGTGATAAAATAATGACAGCAAATTGCACTGGGGTTGCTTCAGTAACTCGTCTTACAGAACATTATTCAACGCCTATATGTTGATTTTTTTTAGGTATACCAAGTGAAGCTGCTGGCCTTACCAAACCAACAAATGATGGCCAACTTAGAAAGCAAAGGATTGTAATAAACATATAGAGTTTTTTTTTTAGTTCCTAGAGCGAATGCAAACCTTACCTATCTACTCATAAAAACTGTTACTTTTTTACAGAGATTGTACAGATAATTCTAACCCTCGGATATGCGACCCAAGAGTTGATTATTATGCACAAAGATGATGCAAATTAACGCATCTATTGAATAAAATGGAAACTGCTCTCTCATTTGGCGTTAGGGGAGCATTCAATCAGCCCTCGTTTGTGGACTTTAAAGATTAAAGCAATCTCCTATTGCGACACTTTATTACTTTCCTCTTTGTGGCCTTTTGATGTTTGTTAGCGATCGGACTAATATTTACTAGCGCTATTATGGCTTTTCTGCTTTTGTGTCCTTTATACCTACAAAATCAGCTGGAAAGTTTTGTTATATGTTTAGCTACAATTAATGATAGTTAGTTAACAACTTTGATCTAAGATGTGAAAATATAGATGTGTTTGTTATTTGCAATATCTGACAAATACAATACCTTTCGCATTTACTGTTGTGGTAATAGGTACTAAAATGTACTTACATAGACTTAATGTCAAAAACTTCTTTTACTACCTGCTGCTAGGTACAATCTTATAAATTTCTGGTAATGGTTTTCTATTCGTTAACTTCAATACCTACAGTATACGTTGTCCTAAATGGGTATGACCCCATTCTTTGGGCATTGTAGACATAACATACGTAGGTACGTTTCGCGCATTGAATTATTACAGACTATTTCACAGAGCGGAAAAATAGTGCTTTATTGCCAAAGTTACGTTTTAATGCCGTATACAAATTGTTATAAAAGAAAGTCGGAAACGTCTGAATCTCATTACCATATAATTATATATATAATACCACATTGATATAAACGCGGAATAGGAATGAGGTAGAGCGGTGACATGAATGACAAAGTGGATGCAAATGCCAGCTTTGTCGGCGGCGGCGAATTGGGGACCATCGCCAATCAAACAACCATGCGAATGTAGGACACATGCGGTAACTACCTTCCTTATATATAACTTTTATCTGAACCTCATAAAACTTAGCTGTGTATACTGTATACTTAAACAATGCTTTGGCCATATTGTAAACCAAACATGGCCATGTTGTGTTGTGTGTCTCTGTGACCTCTCCCGTGAGTGTTTTTTAATTATTACTCTAATAAATATTGTTTCTGAAAAATCTTCAAAAAAACCGACTCCAATCGAACGCATTCACAAAATTTCACGAGAATCGGATGAGAAATGCGACCTGTAGAGGAAAACACCGGAAATCTGGAATTCTGGACTACGAAATATTTTTTTTCGAAGCAGAAGCGGAGACCTTCGTATAACCTTTGAGTTCGAAATGTGCACGGACAGCGAAAAAAAAAAGTTAGCACGACTTTTTTAGTTAAGAGGTTGCTCAGATATTTTGAACCTTTGGGAGCATACATATACTCGTATATGCATATGAACTCGACTGTACAACAGCAGGGGGCCGATTTTTGAGTGTCGATCGCTCGACTTTTCACTCGACATCTGTCAAAACACCATAGTTTTTTGACAGATCTCGAGTGAAAAGTCGTGCGTTCGACACTCAAAAATCGGCCCCATGGTCTAACTCTAACATAACATCAACAGCGAGGTTTCTTCATCTCCCTGTCCTTAATCTGGGCGTTATCATTTTCTTTTGTCATAAGTTTTCTCCAAATGCAACTGTAGGTACTGAGATAACGCTAGGATGATGATAATAACATTTCTCCAAATAAGAGATTAAGAACTATGTATATATAATCAACCAATTGTCAACCTTGGTCATTAAAATTAATTAAATAGATGTAAAAATTACACTAATGCTTGCATACTATTTAAATATTGAAGCCAAGAATCTACGTTAATTAGTTGTTTAAAATTATGTAGCAACTAGTTTTTACCATCAATTGATTGACTTAAGCACTCCCTTTTTAAGTAATGTATTTTACATACAAAGAAATTCGGATTAATTAGTGTCATGCGTCATTCAGATACACCTAAAGCACGCGGCATTTTTTGTCGGTGCCGTAGGTCAAGGCAAAAACTGACATTCCGTTGGAAAATAAATCTCTCAGTTTCACGATGTCACTGTCAGGTGAGACCTTTAATAATTAATAATGGGCATTCCTTTCCCTGAACCCTGAAAAGTGGCATTCCGAGAAACTTTCAATTATTAGTGTGTCAAATAGATTCAGTGGGCAGTAAACATGTGTAGAGACGACGTCAAAAAATGTTCACAATTTTGAAACTTACTCCGCTGTAATAGGGCGATAAATGTGTACATTTTTTTTGGCATCAACTGTATCTCTTCGTAAGTACATTTATACGAAAGTATTCCATAAGTGCAATTTCATATGGCCTAACCTCACGCTATTTCCTTATTTCGGTTTTATCGAATCCGGCATCTGACAATATGGACTTGGATATTTATATAGGTAGGCCAAAGCCAAAGATCTTAAAAATCCCTTTAAAAAAACAATAATAAAGTCCAAGGCAACATGTCTAATCCTTAGCTCGTTACTGAGAATGTAACAGCTTTGTAAATAGAATAGTGTTAAGTTTCATGAAAGCTGCAGTGGGCGGGGGCGTCGTATGCGCACGCGCCGCCGGAAGCGGAAGTGTGTAATTACGTCACTATTTTGCAAAAATGTCTCAATCTCACTTTACAGATGGCGCGCGACTCGAATTGTTCAAACATTCCTTGAATAGCTTAACCATTTGTGCGGTTTCGAATACGCCCACTTCTACTTTCAATGCCTGTGTGAATGTTTGCTTGCGATAGATTATAAATTGGGTATTTTTTTTATCGCTGCGGCTGCGGCTGTATTGAACAGTTTTGTTTTTAACTGGTGCGAATAAAATAAATTATTGAATGTCTTTTTAATAAAGCGGGGTATTGTTTTAGGGTATAATGGCTGGCTGGCATTGTGCGGCGCCGCCCCGGAGTATACCAGTGCCGGCGACACAATGAACAAATAATAAATAGTCGTATTTTGTTCGCGTTTTCTACGCTTGGTCGCTTTTCCGTTGTTCTGTTAATTGGTGGCTGAAATAAATTAATCGAATTAGATCGCTTGAGGAGCGCTAACACGCCAGTTGCTAAAATATTTGGACGTTTTATAATTAAATCATTGAAGGAGTTAAGTCAGTTGGTGTTTATTTAATAAAAGCATTGTTTTGAACGATTACCTAACTTCATTGGAAGCAAATATGTTCAGTGCAGCAGTTATAAAATATTATTATTTCGATTCGGTTGAGCTAAAAACCATTTAAATTGTTGAAAATAATTTAGGTCTGAGTATCAATAAGATTGAAAGTGAAAATATGAAATTAAAATCATGTAGTACCTATTATAAAAGGGGAACAAATAAAATGATCACCTAAATAACTTTTGATATCATCAAATTTTCAAACCCTAAAATAAGGTTGAACACTCAAAAAAAATTATCGATCACCAATTCCGAGTCACCAAAAAAATTCTACCTATTTTTCCAGCACTTGCACCTATTTTACTTATTGGGTTCCTATAAATTTATAATCGCATCAAAAAAATTGTCAAGTACCACCAAAAACACTAAACTACCACCTAATCTCATGCACCTTTTTTCATTAGAATTACATCCAAATATTATACACATCGCATGCTACATTTTAGTAAACAGTTACAAATTAATTGTTTTTAGCACTATAAATATTTTAGTAATTTCCAAAATGTTATAAATTAGAAAGTAAAATTCTAAATTAATTTAAAAAGCAACGCGCAATGTGGCTGTTTGAAATAATAGCACGTATACTGCTATCTCACTCAATCAAATACAAAGAATTGTCTGAAGCATAAAACCTATTGATATGTCGTTAGAGTGAAAGGTACCTATTGCTGTTTTATTCTAACTACCTATAGTGGCCTCGGTAAGAGGACTTATACGGCATTTCGTGAACAAAAGATTTCCTGTATCAGGGTAGGTCCTTTAGGACCCAGAGATGGATTTTCGAAGTAGAGCCCTCGAAATTTTTTATGTCAAATTTTTGAGGGGGGGGGTGAGTCCTGGTTAATCTTGATATCTGCGCCAGTTAAGCTACTGGGTCAAGTTGGGTGTCAATTTCGAGTAAATCAAGGATGCTAAATTCATTTCTGGAATTATTTTTGGACCATTCCATACAAAATTTTCGAAAATTAACAAAAAATAGGTAATTTTTCATTCATACTGAAAACAGAAAAATGGCCATAACTTTAAAAAACACCAGCACATTTTGGAAAAAAAATAGGTCTTCAGAAAGCCCTGTTAATATTATATTTAAAAATATATACTTCAAAAATATACCTACTGTGGAAGTATTAAAAAAATTAAAAATTAAAAGATAGAACAAAAAATCAAATTAATTAAAAAACATAGTTTGTGATCTTGGAATGGTATTGGTGGGTTTATTAACTCAATAAAAACATATTTCATGTCAATTCACGTCTTAAAATATTAAAAAAACAATGAAATATATCAATTTCGCCCTAAAATTTCACGTAATAATTTATCAAATTTTAGAGAGCCGCCCTGCTTCGTACGAGTTAACGATTTACAAAAAGTCTTAGCTTATGTTATTAAGGACTAATGCAGGTTTCTATTACAGAAAGAATTTTTAAAATCGTTTGATTACTTCTAAAGATAGGCCCCTACAAACGATAGTACAAATTCGAACTCCATGAATTATATGGATAACGGCTAAATTTAAAAAAAATGCCCACTAAAAGTACTGCCTTATTAATAATAATAAAAAAAAATGATATTGGTCCACCTTGTAAGTAATAATTAGCATTCTTATACCGCGGAGATACCTTTGTAAATTGAAGAGTGTCCATTTTCTCATGGATCCCATTATCAGATCTTGACCAAATTTCAAAGAAAACATCATTGAGGCAGCCCCTTCCAAACCAAAAAAAAACGCGAAATCGGTCTTAAACTAGCAAAGATATTTGTGAACATATCTAAAAAATATTTACAGTCGAACACAGGACCTCATCTTTTTTGAAGTTAGTTATGATTTTTTAAACCCAGGACCAGTATAAACTGATAAAGATGTTGTACTCTCCTTCTTCGGCCTCCTCGACGTCATCTTTGCTGAAACCTCTGGTCCACACTGGACACACATTTAAAACCATCAGTAATCGCATTTGCGACTACCCACAGGTCTTGAAGCAGCGTGCATGGCATTCATTCTCGCTTTCAAGGACAGTGGCCTCTGCAGCTGTTCTTGCAGCTAAGTTCTCGTGCCGCATTCCAGATTCTGTGTTGGGTTGTCCATACGTGCTGCCACTGTTCCTCCTTTTATCCACTCGTCTGTTAGGGAGGGTATATATTGTGTGTCATTTAAAGTTTGTCCCCACAAGTGACCTGCTTGATAGGCTGCCCTAAGCGCATGCATACTGAAACTAAAATCCATAAAATATTACAGTGTAAATTTTATCACAGTCATCGTTTTAAAACCTGAAAATAACTTAGAGGAACTATCATTGTTATTAGTCAGACACGTCGGTATAGTCAGGTAAGATTCTCTATTAGTTATTTTTACTCTTAAAAGTGGAAAACATTTCAATTCGGTGACTGTACCCAGTAGCTAGTAACGTATTTCGGTACTTACCGATCCGCCCGCGCAGCCATCTTGCGACCCATGATATTTTTTTCTGTCATAATTTTGTAGGCAGAGCTATATTGATATTTATATATTTAGAATCTGCATAAAACGAGCTTTCTTGTAGTATTTATTTCATTATTTAAATCAACTTTTTACATCCAATATCAGAGCGCTGAATCAAAAAGTAAAAATTAAAAATGTATAAATTTGCGATTTTAGTCAGAAAATTGTTCCAAAATAGTAAAATGTACGATCAGAAATGATGTCGGTGTATTCCTTTTATACGAAAACGATACCAAACTTGCCTTAGTAGATATAAGAAAGGAGTCAGCTTAGTTTGAAATGTACAGGTCGGCTGCTATGTTTGGACCCCCCCCCCATTTCTTACCACGTGAAAAATCCGGGGGGCTCTACTTCGTAAATGCATCTTTAGACTATAGATATCAATCCTGCCAAAGGAAATCTTTTGTTCATTAAACGCCGTATTTTCCCTTTTCTTGTTCCGTACAGGGGACCGATTTTTGAGTGTCGACCGCTCGAATTTTCATTCGACATCTGTCAAAACTTCATAGTTTTTTGACAGATCTCGAGTGAAAAGTCGAGCGTTCGACACTCAAAAATCGGGCCCCAGGGAGCCGATTTTTGAGAGTCGAACGCTCGAATTTTCATTCGAGATCCGTCAAAAAACTATGACGTTTTGACAGATGTCGCGTGAAAAGTCGAGCGTTCGACACTCAAAAATCGGCCCACAGATGCCACTACTATTGCTGATGGTTTAGAAACTGCAAGAAGTTTTATTATTAATTTTTTAATGCGTTGACGTGAGCGCGTTTGATTGAAAACTTTTATTTGAAAATGAGTTTTGTTGATTTATTAAATTGTTAGTATGTTATGAAAATGGATAAAGGTCCTCAAATGAGTTTAGGTACTTTATTAATTTAGATAGACTTTCATGGAAAAATTAAAGGAAATTAATAGGTAGAAATAGGTATAGGTAGGTTTAGGTTATGTTAGTTTTGCATCGGCCCGAAGGGCCAAAACAACTCAAAATAGGAGCTCCGCACCAGCGGAGATCCGTAAATACTGTTCCAATGTCCAATAGTTTGAAATAAAAATAGATGTCATAGAAAAATACTACTACCTAGACAAATTGAGGCAAAAACATCTGAGAACAAATAGCTGTATGCGACCAGGAAAGCACTGTTGAAAATATATTAAATTAAATTATGTTATGTACCTACCGCGTCTCATTCAAGTTACAGAAATTTTGAAGCTTCTATATTCTAAAAAAAAAAATCATTTAGCGCTGTCTTGCTCGCACGCGGTGCGACGTGCGAGCGAGACGGACCGTATGGAAAACCGCATCAGTGAGCAATGAGGTTAGACTAGATTGGAACTGCTCTGCGCGTCGGGCGTTAAAAAACAATTGCCGCGTGAAATTTGGTGATCATGTAGTATTTCTGGGTATCGAAAGAATTATTCGGGTGTAAATAATTTTAATAGGATTACGAGCCCTGTAATATTTGGATGTAAATTATATGAAATTTGGTGTTTGAAATTAGGTGATCATTAAGTATTTTTGGGTAGTGACTAATTTATTTGGTAACAATTTAATTTAATAGGTTATCGACATGTTACTTCTTTGAGTTGCACTTTATATTTAAAAGGAGTTGAAAATTTGGTGCGAATCTGGGCCATTTTACGGAAAGTTGTACACTCGACTTTTTTTTTTAATTTGGATAAAATTGGGTTTTTTCTACTCAGAATCGAAAGCACTTTCGAATGATATAGGGGAAAAAAAGTGTCCCAAATTTTTTTTATTCCTTTCCGTTACCGTTTTCATACTAAGTTTGTAATCTTGTATGGTGGTAACGGAATGGAAAAACTGAAAATTGTATGAAAAATTTGGGACACTTTTTTTCTCCTATTAGGTTCAAAAGTGCTTTCGATTCTGAGTAGAAAAAACCCGATTTTATCCAAATTTAAAAAAAAAGTCGAGTGTACAACTTTCCGTAAAATGGCCCCTCTAGTATTTTTGGTAATCAATGTAATTTTTTAGAGCATCATTCGGCAAATAATTTGGTGGTTCGTTAAATGCTACCCTTATAAAAGTCCCGTAATCGATAATACTATATCAATAAAAAAAATACTATATCGATAAAACTACCAATAGGAAAGTTTTGGTATCGATTAAGGCTTCAAATTTATCAATAGCCGTCGTGTTATCTTAAGGCGCTACACTGAGAAATTTGGAGACTTTGAAACGCTGTCCTGCCCAGACTAACAAACAGTAGGGGCTGATTTTCAGATACATGATTCTTGACTATATGATTGTGGTACTGACAATAGCGAAACATGATTGCTTAAAATTTTCTCGATAGATCGACTTATAAATAACAAGAGCCGTATGTGAATCTTAAGATTTTTTATATCTTACCTAATACGTTTTAATACCTAATTATCTAGTAGTAGTAAATCATTCATATCGTAACATGATTTTCGCCGGCTAGTCTATTTTGATACGACTGCCCAAAAAAGGAGTGTATTTTTTTGATAATGAAATAGGTAGGTATACCTACTTTATGATTCTAGCCTTGAAGAAAAAATTTGTTAAGTGAATTTAAGCTTTCCTTGTCAATATAATAGGTCATAGACACTACAGCTAGTACTATTATATACTTAGGCTGGGTTGCACCAAACCGTCTGTAATCGTAAGCGGTGTTCGTCAAATCTGATTGTATGGAAAGTTTGAGAAGTTTCTATGGGATGACAGCTGCCGGCGCCATATTTGACGATGAGCGACCTGTGTTCGTATGTTGGTGCAACCGACCCTTAGTGCCAGTTGCACCAACGTACGAACACAGACCGGTTAAGTATAGGTACCTACCTATCTTAATGCCATAAATACACATAAAATGTATAGCAAACAGAAACCTCAGGCGGGGCGAGTGTATTGTCGTTTATTTATTTATAGCAAGGACCGTTCACCTCGCGAGCCGGGATTAATTCTCTAATTCATTTGTTTTATTTATTTGCCGCAGACAATGCAACTCGATCAATTCCCGTTCCGAATACGACTCCGCCCACTGCGACTATATTCAACGCAATATTATGCCTATAGGTACGACGAATTTGTACTTAGACTTAGGTTAGGTACTTATTCAATTGGTACGATCACGATTTTTTACTCATTATATATAACTCAATCCCTCAAAAGTTAGCTGGAAGAGATCCCTCATAGGGATAAGTTCACCTTTGTACTTTAATCTTATGTGACAGGTATATTTTTTTAACCTGTTTTGTGTACAATAAAGTGCTTACATACATACATGCATACATATAAGGCCTAAGAAATAAATAAATAACTACCTAATACGTACTTACAAATAATTACCATTTTCTAAATAACAACGGAAAGGAAAGGTGTTACGTTTTAACATAAAAATATCGATACCTTCCGGCTCAAAGGTCGTAAACGCAATTTTGGGTAAAATTACTTTTTGATGCAGCATTACTCTTTTTTTTCTCAATCGATCTGTGTCGTTGAAGTTTGAAAATTCGCAAAAAAAAAGGCAAAATATGACCCAACTTTTTTCTCTTCAAACCACGATTTCCCAAAATAATTGGTAGTAAGTAATTGTTGTGAATTTAGATTTTCTAAATTACTTGGGTTGTATTGTATAGGTACGCAATGATTACAAAATTTAAAGGTAGTATTGTTGGTCCTCCGTCGAATTAGCGCATACGACCCTATTTTTATCCATTGTAAATAATCGATAAAAAATATTTGACTCGTACGACCTAACGCATTATCTTGGTTTAAATTTGAACTAACATTCATTCAGACACTAATCCTGTATTCCTTGGCTGTAATAAATGCACTGAACAGTGAAATTCAACAATGAATTAACAGAGGCTGAGCGAGGCAGAGAGGTTTAGCTGTCGCCATCTAGCGGGTAGTAGCAGAACTTTGAATGCAGTACGCATTGCTAGGGTGGCAGCAATTTGTAATATATATTAGGAAAGTCGTATCTACTGCATTCACCTTTATTTTGTGATTGTATAAAAGAACCGGAATGAATACGTTGTCTAGTAAACTAAACTGTATTTATATATGTTTTTTCGAAATACTTGCATTATATCTTTTAGTGAAACTTTCGTCGAAGTCATTTTGTCTGTATGCCAGCTCGTCGCAACAAAGTTCTCATAGGTACCAATTATCTTCAAAAAATAAACTGCGGTTAGAAAATAAACTGTCAATTTCACGGCAGGCAAATACGGCCGCTCGACTTTCTCGTTCTTTCAAGTCATTGTGTGGCTTACTTTCTTATTGCGTAATTGCATTTTAAAAAAATTAACCGGGGCTTCAACAATAGGTCGGGGCTGGTTGAAAGCGTAGGAAGTAATTAGGCCGGCAGATGGCGGGTGTGTCCACAACCGCAAACGTCTTGGACGTGGCAACCACACATGCCAGGCCTAATATTCAGAATGTTTACCAACGATCCGCCTTAGACGAACCAGTATCATTCTGACCTCGGATTACTCATATTTTTTGCGTGTTTCGGGGTCAAGTTACTATATAGTTATGAGTGGCGAGGAGATTTAAACTGCTTTGTGAATAGTGTAGTAGGAAGCGGTTAGTCTTCTCCAAGACAAGAACATACAGATACTTGAATTGAATGTATTTTTACTTCATTTTTCATAATACCTACAACACTAAGAGTAGACAATTTCATCCGAGCCTGTGCTGATTTGTTTATCGCTACCTTTATACTTAATTATTTATGTTAGATTTAAAACTCAGCTATTGGTAAACATACCTAGCTTTTTACACTAATAGCCTGCTTCATTAAAAAATAAAACGACCGACCTAGGTATGTCAAAGTAATGGAGCTTCAAAAAATAATTTACCTACCTACATTACATATCTCCTTGTAGTAATAATATTAGCATGTCAGAATCAATTTATAGGCGAAAAAATTCGGAATATATTTTCAGATTTTTAAAATGCCTACTGTTATCACAACAGAAAAAATAACCTAAATTGCCTAAATTATTTATCAAACAATAGGTAAAAATATACGTATAATAAGTAGGTAGGTATCTCAGAATAATCAGTAGGTTAATTTATTTTTGGAAAATATACCTCTATATTAAATAAAAAAGTGGTGCACCTCCCAACAAACTACTGTTTATATTTTATAACTAGCAACTTGTACAAATTGCATTAAACCGTCCAACCGACAATAATCATGTCAAATACTGCTAAAACATTCAAACACGCATACGTAATGAAGACATGTTTCAAATTTGCCGATTCGAATGGAGGCACCGCAAAATTACAGGTTTACAATAAGTCTAAAATAATACAGGGACTTAATATTTACCTACGTTTATTAAACAAATATGGTTTAGACTCTTAACTCTTAAGCTATATTGTAGGACAATTTTATAATAGTTTGTTTAGATTGACACTTACGTAAACACTTTGAGGTGCCTGGGATCTGTAGAATAAGTAGAAAAGTAAACAAATATTGTCAAACACAATAAGGTTCTATCTATTGTCATGAATGAAGAAGTTCAGTCAGAAAAACGCAGAGTATTATTAAATGCGTGACAAAATAACAAAAATGTAAAGACATGTTTGACTACCTATCAAGTTAGGTAATTAGGTACGTATTTATGTAACGTAAGATATCTAAGTTTTTGTCGTCGTGTGGTCGTGGATGACACACACTGTACCAATAAGTTTTATGCAACCATATTTTTGCACTTGATTGTACTAGGTAATTACTAACGCTTTCCTTTCTTCTACACAACACATATTGTACCTATAGTTAAACTTATAAAATGAGAGAATCTACAAATTAGCTAAATAACCTCCTCAAAGAAATAACTAAAGGGGGTTTTATTACACCTTATTAAATTAAAAGACCATTATCCCATTCAAATTTTAATACACAAACCTACTTATTAATCTGCAAAAAATACCAGTAGGAATTTACAACAGTAGACAAACAACAATACGTATCGCTAATGTGACAAAATGTCGAAAATTACCCTCATTATTGATGGGAAGTACAAAGCTTTGAGCAGAGACCGAAGCCCCCGAAATTCAACAACAGCTGGTGACAATCTACCCGCGGCCCGCGATGCCCATTCTCCATGCCTTTTTGACTTTGATTTATATGTTTTTTATGCCCTATTCACCCGTCATGGTTACTTTAGATTATATTTCACTACAGCGAAACTTCCAATACGATGAATTTATTTTAAACTCTATTGTCAAGCTCATAAGGTACATGTTTCTAATACAGTCACGGATGTCGACTGTTTCAAATGACGCGGAGTACGAAATGTCTCGCAGTTGCGTCTGCGCAAGTATCGCTACATCATCGCCTAATAGTAGGGGACGAAGAGAGGGTTTTTATTTCATTTTCACAGTAATTTGCTTTTGTTGGGGCATAGATTCGTTGTGCAGTATTTTCAAAACTTATAGGTATACTAGTATTTAAGTTTATTTACATCGAAAAACTCGTGTAGGACTAAATATGAAAAGTCGATTTACGAATAAGAAATATAGCTAATTTATTTATATTACTAGAAAATATACAAACGGATCTGGGTTTTATGTAACTAATGTAGCAGCTAACCAGTATCTATTAATAAAAAATAAAAAAAGACAATAACAAAATATGCAACATAACAAATAATAGAATTCAAAATTGTGACTTTTATTTGCTTTGATCTCGAATATCACTCGTTCCGACCGTCCATTTTATTGTCGCCATCCACAAACCAAACACTTTTGTTGTAAAATTATCGACTATACAAGATATTGGCAAATACACAATGAAAAGGAGGAATCCCATTTATCATTCGAAAATTGAAAACCGAAGAATTCTCTCGATCCACAAGACATAATAAAAGCGATTTGCAACATTCTTTCAAAAGGTCGGAGTGAGCATGATAGTCGGCAAAGTCATGAAAGGGTCGACAAAAGTCGCTCGCTCGGTAAGCAACAATGCGGCAGGCGAGTGGGGCAATTTGTCAGCATCGACAATGCCGCTCGACATATTGACCATATTTATGGAGCGTTGTAAAATACGCTCGGTTTTATTGCGGGAACGATTGGACGTCGTGTACTACACGATGACGATGATTCCACTTTGTTAAACAACCACTGGTGCATTGTTTTCTGTGGTATCATCACCAGTAATTTGATGCCTTTGTACCACCACTTTTGTGCCTAAATTATAAATCGCCATAGGCACCTGACGAAAATTTTACTTTAGCGTTAACATTTTAAGCACTTTACCCAACTTGAACGTTTAATGCAACATTATTTTTATACCTAATTACGATTTCACCTCTAAGTACATATTTGCTCACGTCCGTACGTTACTGACTTCAATGTCAGTTTTTTTTAAATATTAGTAAGAAAATAAATACAACAATAATAATACTCGCAAGACTCAGTACGCGTTTTGCCTAGTACCTACGTCTCACCTCTAGGGGACATGTCTCGAACTCTTCGAGAGTTCTTCCTCAGGATGAGTGCATCCGCCGCGTGAGTGTAGCACAGTGGTATACAACATACATACATGACTCACGACAGTTTAAATTCAAATAAGGCTTGTCATTGTTTCGATATTTCTCCCCCCGTGTTTTAGACGTAGTCTAATGAGAACGTGAATAACGTGATCAGTTTTACTAATACCATCCGTCGCCTATGTCGACCCTATTTATAATATTTATCGCATAAGGAGCATAACGAACTGCGTTTCACGGGGATGGGCAGTTCTTTATGCGGAGCACAATCAGCGAGGCGTCGAGGCGGGCCGGGCGCCCTCTCAGCTACTATATGCTATTCACAATATCTCAACTCGCTTCACCTAGCATATCTTGAAGTGTCACGCAAATACAAGTAGCTGGGGCCGATTTTTGTGTGTCGAACGCTCGAATTTTCACTCGACATCTGTCAAAACATCATAGTTTTTTGACTGATCTCGAGTGAAAAGTCGAGCGTTCGACACTCAAAAATCGGCCTCCAGCTACTTGTATTTGCTCTTGATGAGACTCTCTAATATTGTCTGAGATCCTGTTGCTTAGGTACTTGTTCTATTGAGAGCTATCCTGTAGATGACCCAACAATAGCTATAAGAACTATCTCGACTCAAAAATCGAACTTAAATTGTTTCTGCAGCTACTCAGGTATTTTAGGTAACTGCCTGCAGTAACTTTTTTCGACCGAAGCAAATAAATTAAGAGGAATGCCTAGCTGCGATTTTCCCATACAAACGCTCTCGACTGTTTTCTCTCTGGTTTTTGAACCTAGAGCAATGATATTTTCAAATAAGATCAATATCATTAATATCTATGCCGCTACGTTTTGTTTTTTTGGATATTTTTATTTTAAAGAAAGTTACAGCCCTCCAAAAATCGCAAAAACGGCTTAGTTGAATTGGCTCCATAAAAAGGCGCAGTATACAAATATGACAACAAATATCCAAGAAATCAAAACGTAGCGGCATAGATTAGCTCTTGCTCTTGCAGTTTCCAAAATTTTATAATGATTGGTTGCGTTTTGGATGAGGAAACAGTCGAGAACGAAACCTCGATTTTTCAGTTTTTTGCAAGGGAATTTTAGTCCGAGCTGCAGTTGTCCTTATCGCACGAATTCGTGGCGGAGTCAGTTTCTAAATATACGTACACAGAAGGAATAGGGATGGGCAACAGTCGTTGACATATATTGTCGATACGCTAGTGGTGAAAAATTATCGATAAATCATTATTACCAGAAAAGTTATTAATCACAAGAAAAACCCTGAGTCACAATGGAAGAATATTGAATAGAAAGGTGACCTGGGAACCCTTGTCTTTGATATAGGAATAAATGCTACTTAGTTAGTGGTAAAGTTATTAACGAATCATAGGTTTTTATAACCCACTAGCTTTTGCCCGCGACTTCGTCCGCGTAGAACTCGTGGCGATTAAGAGTAAGAAAAATGTCATGTAATAGAAATAAACCTAATTTTTTTTATAGATCTACATATTATATAATAAAAAAAACTGACTTCAATGGGGGAGACCGGTGAAAGATGATTATACTTAGATGGTGCACTCTTAAATTCCATACAATGAAATAAAAATCTACATATTACCTAATATAATAAAAAAAAAACCGACTTCAATCGGGGAGACCGGTGAAAGATTATTATACTTAGATGGTGCACTCTTGGATTCCATACAATGAAATAAAAACCGGCCAAGTGCAAGTCGGACTTGCGCACGAAGGGTTCCGTACCATTATCTATAAAAACGGCAATAAAAAAAATATGTTTGTTGTATGGGAGCCCCCTTAAATATTTATTCTATTCTGTTTTTTAGTATTTGTTGTTATAGCGGCAACAGAAATACATCATCTGTGAAAATTTCAACTGTCTAACTATCACGGTTCTCGAGATATAGCCTGGTGACAGACGGAGAGCTGAGCATTAGTAATAGGGTCCCGTTTTATCCTTTGGGTACGGAACCCTAAAAATGGCTATAAGTATGTTTATAATGGTAGAAGAGTAAGTATACGCTCAATTCATCATGGAATCCAACACTAGAACTCAAGTTTGACAAAAATGTAAAAAAACAAAAATATACGTGGTTGAAGAGTTCCATTCTGATCATCATATACTTACATACAGTTCTACTTCATCAAATGTCAATTTATTTAAATGTACATGCCTGATTTGTTTGTTAAAATACTAAAATGTGTAATGTAACTTATGTATGCCTTTAACATTTGAGGAGTTCTTTCGATTCCTCATGGATCCCATCATCAGAACTCGAGCTTGACAAATGATTGTCTTGTAAAACTAACTTGCTTAACAAACACAGCAAAGATGACAATTCGCCAAACGTGAACTATGCGTCGTTGAAGAGTTCTGTTCTGATTCTGAACATCATCAGCAGTCCCACTTCATCAACTGTCACATTCTTGTATGAAAATGCTTGATTTGTTGATAAAAACACAAAAATCACTGTATGTTTGCCTATAAGATTTGAGGAGTTCCCTCGATTCCTCATGGATCCCATCATCAGATCTGCATTTTGATGAACCGAATTGAGAACATCCTCTTTTGAAATATTGAAATGGGTTCAAAAGAAACCCATACTATAAAAGAATCACACATTGCGCACGTGAACTTTCAACCCTCGCTTAAACCCTTTAGGGGATGAATTTAAAAAAAATGCCATAATCAATGTTTTTCACTATACATAAGAAGCTTGTGACCGAAGTTTCAAACTTCTTACTTGAAAAACAACATTTTTGTCACACAAACTTTCATCCCTTTTTTGAACCCTTTAGGGGATGAATTTTCATACTCAACTCTATATCATTTATCTTATTTTTTAATAAGTAACCTTTGTACAAAGTTTCAAGTCTAAGACTTTCCAAATGAACGATTTCCACACAACGGTTCAACCCCTGTTTCACCCCCTTAGGGGTTGAATTTCGAAAAATCCTTTCTTAGTACACGTCTACGTACCCTAAAGAATATATGTTCCAAATTTCATGGTTATATCTTCATTGGTTTAGGCTGTGCACTGTCTGTCAATAGTTGTCTAAGTAACGCAAGTTTTATATTTTAGGTAACCAAAAAAAAAAACAATATTGTTATTTGTTCTTATTTCTGTTTATTATTTTGTTTAGATGTGTAAAATAAAGAGAGATATACATATTTTTATGCCAAGATAAAACGCTATTATTTTCAATATGATATTGCTAAGTATTTCAAGTCAATAAAGTAAAAAAAGTTTAGGCGTTATTTTATTTCATTTTCCTATTAATATATTGACGTAAATAAACATTTATTATAAAAGCATTACATCAATTTACTTGGTAAAAAAGCAAAAAGTTCTGTCAATCTCTGGATTTGAACCATGAACCTCTTGATTGCGTGTCAACCATGTTAACGTCTGAGCTAAAGTGGATTCGTTTTAGTTGACGAAATTATTGTACAGTTTTCATAAAGTGCTCAAGGGGGGACTTTTTCTATGGTGCGATCTGTACCTACAGCCTAATTTATCGTATGCTGGGTCAGTAAGTAAATTCGCGGGCTCGCGTCTCGCGCCTGTGTGCGTGCGCTCACACATAGACAGCGCCCGCTCCCGCTCCCAGCAGCGCGACAGATACATTATGTCAAAAATTCAAGATTTGAAAAGTTGGTCAGCTAGGCATTCCTCTTAAGGTGGTTCGCTTTCCATACAAAACGACTTTTGACATTCGCAGGCTAGCGGCGTGATATTTCAAGAAACGTATGTAACAAACTTTTCTAGAATAAACTTGCATAGCGTAGAATAATTCGAAAAAAATGATGACAAACTAATTTCTCAAGTTATTCTAGTTTATACAAGTTTATTCTAGGAAAGGGGGAATTTCGCGCAAATGGAAAGCCGATTTATGAATGTTTGTTACTTAAGTTTCTTAAAATATCACTCCGCTTAGCCTGCGAATGTCAAAAGACGTTTTGTATGGAAAGCGAACCACCTTAAGTGATTTATTTAGGTATTTATCGTATGGCAATTATTTCGAACCGTGAGATCTTCGAGAAGACAGTACGGTTGCCAGTTTCGTTGCACTTTTAGCACCACCCAGGGGTCACGTGTAGGGTAGCGGTGGGTACCTACTATCCCTACTGACGTGGTACAACTACGACCCCCCCCCCCCCCCCCCCCTTGTCAAGTGAGTGGGGAACTTGACTGTTAGAAGCCCAACCCAACCCGCCCGAAGGCCTCCAACTTGGCTTAACGACTGCTGCCATAGACAGCAGCCGGGATCAAGGGCTTAACGTGCCGTTGACACTGGAAATCATAATAAAAACGCGTAAGCGTATATGGAGTTCTGACTCGCACTGATTCACCGGAGGTGAAGGCAGAAATGGCGCTGTGAAGAGCCCTGCTCGCGATATCCTGGGCGCGAGCCCAGCTTCCACGCCGGCGCCGCATACCTATTGCAACACGAGCAAGTAAAATGACATCTTTTTAAAATATTTTGTTATTCAAGATACGGGCCATGGATTCTAGAACCGAATTTCGATGCGTAATTCCGCTGCATGGTTCCGTGTTCCGGCGTCAGAAACTATACAAAATCTATGATAGACATGCGCGTTTTTCCGTTGTTTATGAATTTCGCTTGTATGTGGTTAACTCAACGGAATGGTAGACTTAAATATCAAGGGCTTCACAAGGAATCATTGTTGTTGCAAGTCCTAGTCCTAGGGCACCCCTGAGGTGCAAACGGCCTTCATAAGCTCGCGCCACGCCTTCGCGACGTCGGCGACGTACTTATTGCCTCGCTCCAGCGAGAAACGAAAAGTAAAGGAATCATAGTATACCTAAGGGAGTATTAATAATAGGCATAGAAATTTTACGGTATAGCTCCAAAAGCCTTCTGACAACGTATGACTGACAAATGAAAACGTGCTTTAACTTTTGCCCAAGATGCATCTTCTATCTACCAAAATAACTACCTATAAATATGTTTATTTTTTCCAAGTTTATTGTTAATAAATAGCATAACGAACTTGATTCCACGGGGCTGGGCAGTCCTTTATTCGGAGCACAATCTGCGAGGCGGTTCCTCGCCGCCCGAACCGCCCTCCCAGCTGCCGAGCCGCAGACGCAACACTGTTTCGATACACGTGCGGGCATTATTACGAGTATATAAAAAAAAATCGGTATCGCAGACAATTTCCTATAAGTTCCAAGGACTATCTGAACGCGTCTGCTTAGATCCCGCCGTAGATCATAGTTGATAAAATATGTTCTAACGCTCGGTCGAAAAAAGTTACTGTTACCTAAAATACCTAAGTATTAGTAGCTCCCATTCGGATCGAAACAATTTAAGTTCGATTTTTGAGTCGAGATAGTTCTTATAGAGTTTGGCTACTTTAACTCTACCAAGCAAATGAACTATCAAACAAATATTTGGTTTGGCAACACTACCTCACACGTCACATTTCCGTGACATTTCCATAGAAATATGACGTATAATGCACAGTGTTGCCAAATTATATTTGTTTGACAGTTCATTTGCTAGGTAGAGTTAACGTAGCCAGACTCTAGCTATTATTGGTTAAAATAAAAGCAGTCGTCTACAGGATAGCTCTCAATAGAAAAAGTACCTAAGCAACAATATTAGAGAGTCTCATCATGACCAGCTACTTGTATTGCGGCTTTTAAAACTTTAATATATATAATAATAAATATCATTGACAATAAGTAAGTACAGTCGGCTTTTCGGTTACTTTCAAGTTATTGTCTTTGTCAGGTCTGTCATTCACTTGTCCATATCCACGTTAAAGAAAGGAATGATTGCTTCATATCATAATCTTACCGTATGATCTTCATATGTAATCATGACCATGATATGCCAGCTGCGACGTTAACGGATATCAATAGTGTCGAAGTGCGCAATTTAAAATAGGTTGTGGCTTTTGAAAGCTTTGGGAGAATTAACAGTCCAATAAGTACATACCTAACTGTAGACGTTGTAGGTGTTCCACAATAAAAAGCACTGATTTAGACACGAGAAACTGTTTAATAATCCGAAATTACAGACACCACGTTATCAAAATGGGAGAGCAGTAGGTACGTGTGTCGCGCGCGGATAGACATAGAACGACTGACTCGCCCGTCAAGCAAGACCGTTAAAACCATGTCGCTGCGTCACACGTATATCTACCTTCAAATTTGGCTTAAAAACTAACTGTGTACAATTTATCAGAGTACCTTAATACTAAATACAAATTTTAAAACAAATGCACAACCCAATTTGAGCACGTCGCTAACACCTAACGTTATCATAACGTGGCTATCATATCGACTGGTTAGTTAACCATTTTGTGTGTTGCATCAATATTAATATTACAGTCACATTATGACACGGTTATATCGTTGGTAATCCTTGCAAACTATTCCAGACCCATCAAATTGGGCAAGTTATAATATTGTTCGCTGTACAACATCTATCCCATTTTAAGGCCGTCCTTGCACTACCAGTAACTAAATAGTGAAACTGATTGAAGCAAGGAACGCAAGTGTTACTATAACAAATTATGAAGACCTAAGAGCTACCTAATTTCTATGATAGTGTCCGTTTAAGCGAGATAACATCTGGGAGGCGGGCGCGCACCGCCCAGCCGCCCTCGCGCTGCCACGCGCATGTTATTACGACCACATATTCGTACTAGAACATTATTTAATTAATATTTTTATAACAATGGAATACAGGGTGCATCAAAAGTAGCTACGCATGTAAAGACGTGAAAAGTCTTTATTGCAATGGAATAAGAGCTTTTGACCTCTTCATATGCGTAGCTACTTTTAATGCTGACTGTACCTAATCATACAATCAATTTAGTATTGCAATCATGTCCTTTATATAAATATTAAACGGCATATTGTGTCCATTGTTTCAAAATCTTGAAATGTAAGAATCTTTTAAATGTGACTATGATAAATGTGATATTTGAACTTACCATATAAATCTGTTTTCGACTTAGGTACCTATTTGGGTTGATCACCTATTAAGGTAGGTAGGTACTTCTAAAAGAAAATAGCCTTATATAAGCTTGCATATAAATTTATCATTATTTAATATTAACAATAGCGAACTTTATCAAAATTCTGAAGGTATACATTCGTAGCCTTACCCGAGGGTGGTTGCATGTCGCGGCACAGTTACGTTCCGCTCGACCGCGACTTCAGCGGCGCCCGCGGAATACAAATGTACGGCGATCCGAGGCGGGGCCCGACCGAACGGTTTTTTCGCCATTTGTGCAACAACTAATGACATGCTTCAAACCCGCCCACAAACAAGAAAAACACGTAATTAAACATATAATAGGTAGCTAGCACACAGTAATTGCTTACATATATCTAATGGGTAGTTAGGGCCAATTAGGTGCACCTGATGTATGACTGTTTGAATGTGGCCTGACATTTCCTCTGTACTAATTTGACGCTAGAACACGAACGTGGTTAGAGTTTATATTAGTCGGAATATATGAAACGTAGGTACGAGTTATAGTTAACTGTCATCACATTAATAATTACAGGTTGTAAAACAACTGCATTTCTCAAAGAAAAGGTTATCATCGCCCATCAACGCCTCAAGAAAGTTTGAAATAGTTCGTGTTTCTAGCGCCATCTTCCAGTGAGTAGCAGAATTACACTGAATCGCATCATTCTCCAACGAAGTTTAAAAAAATGTACGGACACCATGGTAATTTAGCAAATAAAATAACACATTTAAGAACTATTTTTCTATATATCTGATTTAGCAGCATTCGTTATTTTCAAATAAGTACCTAGGTAATATTTATTTAATGAAAACGTTTCAATAACTGTCCCAAACTAGGAAACCAAACCAGAAGACATTGCAGCGCCATTTACAAAATTGCTAGTTAATTTTGTATAGTTAAATAATATTAGAAACCCATTAAAGACATAGGAAGGAGTATTTAATGAGCTCAACATGCGACCGAGAGTCCCTTTGTCCCATAATCACAGGTTATAGAGACCGCATCAAAGTAAATGCGACATAAAACTTTATTTTATTACTCCAAATTGTCTCAAATTTGACGAAGATCGTATCATAACATAATTAACATACTTAGTTCGGAAATAGAATGGCAATTGCCACAGTCACCATGTTCAATTATGTGGGTGGATGTTATGATTTCTTTCGAGCACCTGTTTACGCGATGGCTCTACGGCATGTTTTAATTTCTTCCTTTTTTTAAATAAGATAAGCCTATTCTTTAGTTTTAATTTAATAAATTCAATTCATATTTCTTTCGATTTCAGAAAAGGGTTTTACTTGTTCGACTGGTATTTGAAAATACGACGCCTAAAGTTAATTGAGTAGTGACTGTCGTTCGAAAACAGAAAAATAACGAATAATAAAACAGTCCCTTAGCTTAGGTATACACTAAGCGAAAAAAAAAACTAATTAGTAGTAAGTTTTAGTGAATCCCAGGACAAGGAGATTATATACTGACGGTTACAAACCAGTTTTTGATAATAGTAGTTATTTACTAATACCAATAAAATTCTCCTTGTAACTGGGCCAATTTTTTTGGCGTTGTGGTTTTTTTTTTCTTAGAATTGCATGAAAATTGGTAGGTTAGAAGAGCTCCCTGAACAATATGTGCACGATTTCCTACACTGTCCCACAATTTTTTTCCATTGAGTGACAAAACGTATGGGAGCTTCGTAACTCAGTGAAAAAAATGTAAGGGAAAAAAAATTTTTTAGACGCCATATTGTCATATTTTTTTTACTTGTATAGAATCAGGAGCTCTTCCAACCTACCAATTTTCATGCAATTCTAAGAAATAAAGAAAAACTACAAGGCCAAATAAAATTGGCCCAACTACTAAACTGTTTTGTAACTGTTAGTATATAATCTCCTTGTGTTGGGATTCACTAAAACTTACTAATAATTAGTATTTTTTTCGCTCAGTGTATACATAGTTTATTTTTAATCAAATGAGCGTAACTCACCCATACGATACGTACCCATTTTTAAGTTAATTTTGTTTCCGGTCACTGGATAAATTATTATTATTTACGGGTCCATTGCGATAGATTCAAGATAATCATATAAAAATCAGAAATTCGTTACGACGATTATCCCATACCTACCTACTGACACATTCTAACTATCAAATATTTTATTGTCTTCAACTGAACGCCTCGTCCCTCCAGTGTATTCCTCATGCAATCTTACGCTAGCACATAGGTGCAATACACAGAAACTCACGGTTACATATTGAAATTTTAGGTATTTTAATATGTAACCGAAACTCACACATTAAAACAATGTCTACTAGGAGAGAGGCGTTCATTTTGAAATAGTTTCCTTAGCACATGTGATAGATTGGATATATTGGTAAGGATAAAGTATAGGAAAATATTTTATATTTATTGCTCTATGAAAAGCAAGTGTAGGACCTAAGAATAATTCTATGGGTAGGTAAATAAATGACTCCGATCTCGCCAGGCAATTGCACCTAAGCGCTTAAACCAACAGAGGGGCTAAGATGATCGCTTAGGTATATGTCGGAAATATAGCATTCGTCCCTCTTGCACTTACATACTTTACAGTAAGGAACGAATGCTACCTATACAGGGTGTAATCGTTAAGTGTGGCCAGGCCATAATTCCGTAAATATAACAGATATCAGAAAACTTCCAACTGATATCGAAAGTGCGTTACCCAATGAGTAAAATTACATTAATAACTTTTTTTAAATAAAAGCAGAAATATCCCAAATATTAACTTCAAACCCTTCCATACATTTAGTAGGTAAGCCGTTCATTCAAAGACTAGTTTATACGGCCGAGACATAATAATTTTTCATTTTGAAATAAATGTTAGATTAATTATTTCATAAACGGTAGTTTTATTATTTTATTACAATGTATTCGTACAAATAACGAATCTCAAACAGTTTTATCTCTTACGACACCCGACATTCTTTGAGGCTGTAAGTCGTCATACTAAATGTATGGGAATGTTTTAACTTAGTATTTTTAATATTAGTTACATCATCTATTTAAAAAAAAATATTAATGTAATTTTTCACTTCTCATGCTCGAAAAGTGTGTCATATTAGACTTGTGAAACGGGGCTAAAGTAGTACATTTAAGCCCTAGGGAAAATATGTATACATATTTATGATTTACAAACCATTTTAATTTGACCAATCAAAATACTTCACCGATTAAATCCACCAATCACAGAAAAGTAATTTGACAGATTAAAACATATTTGGTAAAAATATCAACCAACCAGGACACAGCTGTACTAAAATCGACCAATCAAGAAAGATGTTTTTTAGTTCTTTAAAGATTAAGCGGTGTCTATGGTCAAAGCAATTACTCCTCTTAAAAGAAAAAAAAGCGCATGATGCATCTCTTTCTTTGATATAGCAAAAGAAAGGGAGGCGAATACGCCAAGCAAACACGCATAGCGAGGCATATGGTGCTGGCCTTAGAAAAAAAAACATGCTGTCAAATTAGACATACACCCGCCAAGAGTTAAAATTTGTGTTTATGTGTTTTCTCGCAATCGCAGTGAAAAGTAGAGTGTATAACTCGGGCCTAAAAGCCATATTACCACTCGGACAATTTTCCCTCTCTACGTTCGGGAAAATAACCATCTCGTGGTAATATGGCTTACTTTAGACCCTTGACAAACAATCTACTATTACTCATTGGGTAACGCACTTTCGATATCAGTTGGAAGTTTTCTGATATCTGTTATATTTACGGAATTATGGCCTGTGGCCACACTTAACGATTACACCCTGTATGTCCAACATATAAGCGATCATCTTAATAGCCCCACTGGAGCTATACGAAGGCCTTGCCGACTTGGTTAGCAAATAGTAGCGATAGGGTCCAAATAAAATCTTATTACACGTAGGGGACGTATATGCCCTCGCTATGAATCGATATAAGAACGTTTTCACCTGAATACTGAAACAGCATAAATTATGCAATAACCTTGTCATTTGTCGACAGAAAGTAGTAGGTGCACAATCGAATTGCGCCTTTTGTTAATATGTTCCCGTTAGAACTAGCAGTCCCACGGAACACAGCTATCACTGCGGCGACTCTATAATCTTGCACTGGCGACCATTATGCAGAAAACACCAGTTGGGACAATAAAAATCCGCCATTGCGACGTGGAAAATCAAAGCTATTATAGTCTATTACGTGGATAGTCTACACAGGTTGTGCTGTAGAATCCGTTACCTGTATCCTATTATTCAAATGTCTCACTCAAATCGCGGCTTTTCTTTGCTAGGGACCTATTTGAAAATACACTAAGTAGACTAGCGGCATTACAAAATTAGAACGCCTTAAGAACACGTAGTTACAAAGATAATACGTACTGTAGAGGTTGTATGCCAAACCTTTCATATTTCAACCATATTTTGGACTCAAGCTGTCTGGGAGATTGTAAATAGAAGACATTCAGAAGTTATCAAGAAGTCACCCTCGAGGCTTTAGCCTCTTGGCCAATGACATGGTATACATCTTGCAGAAAATAAAACAAAAAGTGCTATAAGAGTAGTATATATTATTCCTCTACCCGAGCTACACAACCCATGAACCCACCAGAATAGGTACCAATAACTAAGCAATACTTACATCACTTACATCTTTCGAGAACATTAGATACAAAATCTTCCAATTCAATTTGTCCTTAAGGCTGATTTACATTAGCAAGAAATTGCATGCAAGTTTCTTTACATTGCGTGGCTCCGGGATACCGAGGTAAGATGAATACGATCAAACCCTGTAATGTAATGAAAATTTGCTGAAAAATACACGCAAGTTCTTGCCAGTCTAAATCGCGCTTTACACACTCAAAAGCCCGTGCTTTTGGTGCGTAGCCGCATAATGTACAGTTGTACACATTAGCATAGAAATCTTATATAAACTGTAGGTACGCACCTGTCTCCATTGTTCTATTTCGAGCAAATTTCAGAAAGGAATAGAAGACCGTAAGTATCTCAGACTTTGGAGTTCAGGTGCAGATTAGGCCGCTAGCGGCAAATCAATTTGCTTGGTCTCACCCCGCTAGTCTCGCTACCCGCTACGACGCACGCTCGCGTAATCACGTCATCCTAGCAGCCATAGCGTATAACTCCAAGAAGATCACATTTCTAGTCAGTCACTAGGTACCTTCAGTTTTATTTAAGTATACGTTATTTAGCCCGAGAACGTTTCTTGTTTTACCATGTCTAATGTATTATATCTATTTTATCTGTAGCTCTCGTAATCAGAGGCCCTACTTAAGATGATCGCTTATATATGTCAGGCTTAAGGTGGTTCGATGTCCATACAAAACGTCTTTTGACATTCGCAGGCTAGCGGTGTCATATTTTAGGAAACTTATGGTTTTTTTTTATTACCTATTAATAATAACCAATGGGATTGCTCTTGGCCAGCATGTAGCCCGGGGGCAACGATGAAGCCGACAACAAACAAACACACATGTAACAAACACACATGTAACAAACTTTCACGTGACAAACTAATTTCTCAAATTATTCTAGAATACAAGTTTATTCTAGTTAACTAGGCTAAAGCGGTCTTCATATTGTAGATATTTACTTCAAATCTTCGTTAGACCATTTTCGCATTTGGCGGTGCAGTATCAGCAAGCTGTCACCGCCGGTGACTGTCAACTGTTAGTCGAGCCAGTAGACATTCTTTTTACTGCGTCCGCAATATTTGAATGAGTGTTTCGTGTTTCTGATTACTGATTAGAGCAAGATGCGCGGAAGCGAGATGGTACGAACACAGTACTGTCTCGGGAACGCAGTACAGTATATACTATACACCTATGTAGATACTGCAGCGCAAATGTAATACTGACACAGTAAACTAACAAGTAAGGAATCTGGACGATATCAGTAAGATGTCAGTAAAGTAGAAAATATCGCATACAGATTCCGCGCCGTCAAGTCTGGAAGAAGCCTACTCAAGCAGAATTAAAAATGTTCATTCCATTAACTCCTAAGATTTTTAAAAACGCTTCATGTGCATCTTCTGTAGTTTAGTCCCCAGGAACGCGCCACGCCGCGGGGCGCGATTATGCCATTAAGTGCCGGAATGTCCCGGATGTCGAGTCGCGTTGAAAAGCTCAATCGGACCATGGCCCACAGCGATGGACCCAATTGTCCCCAATCATATGTTAGCTGATGGCGCTGGAGCTAAGTTATGGTCTTGGATGTAGGTGAATCGTGGTTTATTGCTCATCGTAGATATCTAAGTAGATATAAGTCCTATAGCAAATTCTGAGTTTGGAAGCTTTTACTAAGAAGGTAATCTCCGAAACTCCCTATTTGATTTCGAAAAGTATATCGACAATATTTATAGAATGGACACAGGATGAAACTATCCTGTAACCAAATAGGGGTTTTAGATTTAGAGACACCCCATGCCGAGATTCCACCAGTTCTTTCCCGCAACTTCTACAATGTCATCTGCCCATCTTTTTTTGGTCTTCCAACCCTTCTTTTACCCAGTGGCCCAGGTCACTTTGTAGACTGTGAGGTCCACCTTTGTTGATAAATGATTAACATTACCTACTTAAATAAAATGATTTTACGGTACGTTGATTCTTTTGGGTCATAAACACTTGAAAAAATAAAAGTCGTCCCTTCTGTGGTCAATAGTTAACGGCTTATGTGCATGTAAGTTATGCGTTTATTACGTGGATTAATAGAAACGAAGACGTTGTTAATGCGGGTTACTAATCCAATCCAAAATTAAGCTTTGTAGTCCTTAACTTTTGATATATCCACAGAAAAGACGCGAACCTAATAAATCTGTTTATGACCCTTTTATAAATCCACGAAGTAAGTTACGTCATTCCTGAAGACATTGCGTAGGTTAGCTTGCATGATTACTAAGGAAAAATATGGCGCCTGAAAAGGTTAACAATTATTTATTTGAAACGAGTCGTTGTATGCAACGGTGTATAACTGGCCCAAAAAGGCTCGTGGTGTCTTTACTTGCGATGTTCGCCAAGGCTCACATCGCAACCCACACTACTCGACCTTTTTGGATCCTTTTCATCGCAAAATACTATAACATGTGTCATGTGTCAAATACCCATTTTTAGGTAGGTATTCTAATGGCTATAAGTTATAACTTATTCAAGGCTGCTAATTTGTTGTTTGGCGTGAGCAGAAGCGATGGAATGTATGATTCAAAAGGATCAATTATGACCGTAGCGAGGCTTTCAAGACTACCGAACGAAACACAACTTTTCACCTTTCCACCAGGAAAATAATTGTATGGAAGATGAACTCATTTTCAATAAAACGTTGTTTAATCTCATCTACAACAAAATGCATATCATGAATTCGTCAAACGTTGTTTCGTCGGTCGTGAGGTGAAAAGTTGTAAATACATCTTAAATTTTCCGCGTTCCTACAATAAATAAGTCGTAGGTATTATTGTTGAATTAATGAAGAGAGTTAATATTGGACGATTAACGAATTTAATAAATTTTAAATCAGCGCAAGTTTAGCCACCGAGAAACTTGTTAAATACTGGAAGACCTATAGACACGTCTCATCATCTAAAATATCTGTAAAGAATGTACCAAATCCACATAAGGGCATAAAGATTCATCTTCATCAAACCTAGAGGCTCTACAGCATAGTTTTACGCGCGGGGGCGTGGCCAGCGCCGATTGGGCCGAGCGCCGCCAATGCGCGGGCGCTGCACGGTAGCTACGCAGATACCAACGCAAATGTCCGGCTCGAAGGACCAAAACAGTTACAGAACATATGTATACCGAAAGAAGCATTAATGCAGCTAATATATACTAGCATTTCGCGGTTGGTCAAATTCTAATTTTGAAATAATCGAATGCATAAATATTAAAGTTAAATAAAAAGTAGAGGGAGAGAGTAGTTAAGTTAAATAGGTAATTCAACCAAATAAAATGCAAAGGATTCGGGTCCCATTTCGTAGTACCTAGTAGGTAAGTATCTTCGGTTATTCAAAACATGAGCCTACCTTTTTCAATTCTTGGGATTAGTTACCTTAACAAGCGGGCTTCTTTGGTTCCGGATTCCAGCGGGATAACACTAAGATACCTAAGGAACATTACATAAATTAACTAATACATCAATACCTCAGGTCACTCACCTCGTCACTGTTGTAACTACCAATACTGACTACGCCAAATAAATACATAATTCAAAGTTTTGCAGCGCATATTATGTATATATATGGCTCCAAACTACCTCGCGTGCATGGTCTCATTAACTGAACTGCACATCTAGGGTGTCTCTGCGTAAACATATAGTTACGAGATGATACTTCTTCATAAGTTGTTATTCAGAACCAGACTCCGATGTCCTTAGAATGCAGCCTCCAACGCACCTGACTCGTCAATCAGCTTCCTACAAACTTTTAAGGGTCTGATATTACCAATAATTGAAGACGAGGGTTATTAAGCCTGCCGGGGCAGGTTCTATGTTGATTACCTACTCGTAGTTATCATGAATTTGAGCATCGACCGGCCTATTACGACGGTACGAGGACCACGGGCGCTTCTTCGTAATAACCATGATAAAGCCTGAAATTATACGATTTGTGAGGAATTTTGTTGAAAATGGCGAAAACATTACAGAAAAGTACTGGGGTCGTTACGGCGTCGGCTGGCCTGGGGGCGAACACTCCGGTCGTATGCAAATTAAACGTAATCAAAATAATCATTTAGTAAGTATGAGGCACACAGAACACCGCGGAGGCCGCCCAGCGCCCTCTCTGTCTGCCCTCCGCGGCGGGCGTGCAACAGAAAGGAAAAGCACCTCCGTTTGCAACTCTACTGACGGAAATGCAAATGGCCTGCGCCCGATCCGCTTTTATTATTTCGTATTGTTTCAACCGTATATACGTAATTGCAGCCGCGATAGTGGCTTAATGCGCGAAATTGCTCTAGGTAAGTGGACTGAAATATTACGGTAGCTATTACATTTGCAGGCACTAGAGGGTGTGTAATGGCAGCGAACGCGATGCCCTTATGGCTTTGTATGTATTCCTAGCTAGGTATTGAAATGTAAGTCCCTATACATTATTAAAAGAATTGATAACTACATATATTATACTTATTCAATAATTCATACCTAACCTACACCTAAAAAAAAATTTAAACCCCCACCCATGTATGTATGTATGTACACACATGTATGTAGCTAATAATTATCTCCAAAACAAGACTTTCGAAATCAGTTCATCCGTTTGGGAGCTACGATGCCACAGACAGACACACAGATACACATGTTAAACTTAAACAGCTAGGTACACCCTTTTGCGTCAGTGCAAAATCCATTCATTCAGCCATTGTTACTCTCTTAGAAAGTAAACTAGGAAGGTAGGCTACTTATTATTTCTCTGTTATCAGTTACTCATTGGCTTATACTAAAAACATCAGCATGTTAAATGTAGTCAAGCGGATGCGTCCGCTAGAGAAAACTAAATTTTTAATCAAAGTGAAAATTGAACCCGCGACCTCTGGAACAGCAAGTTATCTTCTTTGACGTGCATTTTTTAATTAAGGGTACCTATTGGCTATTTCTGGGCTGCTTAGCTCTCGTATCACTGCGACCGTTATTAGACATTTGACTTCAAGTCCAAGGGGCTGATAACACCTAGAAAAAGTCCCGCTCTAACACGTGTGAGTTTCCAACTAACAATCCCGCTCTTTACGGAAGCTCTATGCGCGTAGAATAGTAAATAAATACCTACTACAATAATATTGAAATAAAAAAAGGTGTGGATTATTTGTGAAATATGGCTCGTTAGCGGTTTAGGTATGAATATGTTGACTTTATGTTTTTAATTGCAGACCCATACGTAATAAAAATAAAGACATAGAACCGTTTAATGATGAATTTAAGGTCAATCTTTGCAATTATTTTCTATCGAGCCGATTTCGTCCAATTATGTATCGAGTCCGTACACGGTCTATGAAATATGATGAATTTTTTGATGTGCTAGAACAAGTAGTTTTTCTTAAAAAACTGCTTAAATAACATCAATTTCAACAAAATTAGGTCTTGACAGCCTCTTAACAGTCAGAGAGATACGCTATCGCGTTTATATTGATCGCCTCTCAGGAAAATATTTGCACGCCTGCATGCAGGCTGAATACACTGACATGTTTAATTATGTAAGACCTTCATATATATACTGTATTCTAGCAAATAAATACTTTTGACTTTTGACTTTTGACTATAATATTAGTAGGTATAGCCAGTATTTGTTAGTTCGGAAGTAGTACCTATTGTACCATTGCTTCCGTGGTCTGACAACTGCTGTCAGCTACCGTTTAATTAAGGAAACGCTCGGCTAGCGGCGGCCCCGTGGTTAGCCAGTTACAGCGTCCCGCCAATTGGACACGATTAAAAATAATTTTCATATTTGATGTCACTTCGCTTGTTACACCACGCCGCGATGCGAGTAATTCATTTGTTAAGGCTACGAGTTGTTGGTACAGGCATATCTGTGGTTTTAGAATATCTAATACCTAGTCCCTTAAGGTCGTTTGTCCCTTCTGCTGTCGACGCAGTGAAACCTCAAATTTTATAAAGGGTTGGCAACGAGCACGTGACTCCTTTGGTGTTGCGAGCGTCTATAGGCTGCGTACCATCAGGTGGACCGTACGCTTGTTTGCCATCGTCGTTGTATAAAAATATATTTGGTACGGTTGGTTCTAGGGCAGAGTGGAAGGAGCGATCGCTCTAAGCGCGAGGTACCTAGGGGAGCCTAAATACCTGCAAACACTTTGGGGGTACCTTTCGAGGGACGCGGAATGAATCGCTCCACCCTGATCAATCAGACTAGGGCCGAAGCTGTGGGGCTAGCATAACATGTATCTCGTCTCTACTCGCGCGCGAGATAGGCTACCTGTCACTGTCTGATTAATGCTGTCAAAAAGTGACAGGTAGCTTATCTCGCGCGCGAGTAGAGACGGAATGCATGTTGTGCTAGAGGGGCTGCTACCTATTAGGTAACCTATCATGTATCATGTATCATAGCACTTCTTATGTCAATGCCCTGCTCCGTCCTTCTGAAACCGTATTTTCCTTCACCCCAGCCACTGAAGACGAAATTCGTAAAATTATTCTTTCAATTAAATCTAACGCTGTTGGCCATGACAAGGTGTCCAGGTTAATGGTTGTCCAGATTATAGAATGCATGGTCCCAGTCGTCACTCACATCGTTAACCGCTCATTAACCTCAGGGGTATTTCCGTCACTATGGCGTAATGCCTTTGTAATTCCTCTCCCTAAGGTTTCTAATCCCTGTGTTCTGAAGGACTTTCGCCCTATCTCTATACTCCCTTTCCTTTCAAAAATTCTCGAAGCTGTTGTCCACAAAAAACTCTCTGATCACGTATTTGCTAACCAGCTACTATCTCCTTTTCAATCAGGTTTTCGTTGTGGCCACAGCACGACTACTGCCTTGTTGAAAGTGGTTGAGGATGTGAGACAAGGCATGGAGTCCTCTCAATTCACAGTCCTTGTATTAATTGACTTCTCCAATGCTTTTAACGCTGTTAACCATGACCTTCTACTTGCTACTCTTAACCATCTAAATATCTCATCGACAGTGGCTGCGTGGTTCTCCTCTTATCTTCAGGATCGCCGTCAGGCGGTCCGTGCTAACAATACTGTATCTGACTGGTGCGAACTTACTTCTGGTGTTCCACAGGGTGGCATTCTCTCTCCTCTTCTTTTTTCGATATTTATTAACCTCATCACCCCTAGGATTAAATGCTCGTACCATCTGTATGCCGATGATTTACAAATTTATACCCAAGCTAAACCTGACGATCTTGACTCAGCAATAAATCAAATTAATAAAGACCTGAAATGTATCTCCGTCTGGTCTAGTAGTTTCGGGATTAGTGTCAATCCTACCAAATGTCAGGCTATCATACTTGGTAGTCCTCGTCTACTGACTCTTATTAATAAACAACACTTGGCTTCAGTAATGTACGAGGATACTTTAGTACCTTTCACAGCGGAGGTGAGAAATCTGGGCCTGATTGTTGATAGTGGACTCACTTGGGTTCCTCAGGTGTCTGACGTATGTCGCAAGGTCACCAATATGCTGAGGTCATTTTATAGATTCAAGCACTTTCTTCCAACTAGCACGAAAACACTTCTCATTCAAGCGTTAGTATTACCCGTTATAGATTATGCTGATGTGTGCTACTCCAACATTACCCAGGAGCTTCTCAACAGACTGGATAGGCTGCTTAATAATTGTATTCGCTTCGTTTTTGGTCTCCGTAAATACGACCATGTATCCGCATTCCGTCGTCAGCTAAACTGGCTGCCCATTCGTGAACGGAGATCTTTCAGGATTCTGTGCACCCTTTATACCATTTTATTTGATCCAGCTGCACCAGACTATCTTAAATCTAAATTCCAATTCGTTACACCGCGTCCGGGTGGCGAGCTTCGCACTTCTCGGAGTCTCAAACTCGCTGTTCATTTTCACCGCACTGGTTTTCTCTCAAATTCCTTCGCTGTTCAGGCAATTCGACTCTGGAACGATCTCCCTCTTACTATTAGGCAAGCTCAAAGCAAATTCTCCTTCAAACGCAATTTACGGAAGCATCTCTCTCTAAGACGTCAAGATTGATGATCCTCGTGTTAAGTTTGTATGGGTACATGTAAAATATGTATTATAAGTATATTTATGTATGTGTATGTATTTTATTCATTATTTGTGTATGTATATTGATCGTATACGTAAAAATTATAATGATTTGTGTCTATAGTTTCGCGTCTCGTCGTTCATGATCCTGCACCACTATAGTTTCTGTTTGGCCTAATGGTTGACTGGTAGAGAATGCCTTAAGGCATTAAGTCCGCCAATTGTACTTTTATTTTTGTATCTGTGCAATAAAGTTTAAATAAATAAATAAATAAATAAATGTAGACCTCGTCATTGCTTCATTTTTTTATTCGGATTACCAACAGACGAAATAAACATTCTCATTATATATCATCATCAGACAAGCTCAAAAGACATAAATATAGGGGTCTCGGCGCTGGCTATTCTTTTGTCCCGTTCGGTGTCGAGACCCTCGGCCCGTGGGGTCCCAGTGCACGGCAACTTTTCAAGGAGCTGGCGAAAAGGCTGAGAGATTCGACTGGGGACCCTAGAGCTGGCAGCTTCCTCGCTCAACGGATCAGCATAGCGATTCAGCGAGGAAATGCTTCCAGCGTCTTAGGGACTATGCCTCGGGGACCCAATTTTTTAAATATGTTTTAGTTTAGTAGGTATACTTTATTTTAGTTTACTTTTAATTTTTAGTTTTATAATTAGATTTTAGTTTGTTGTTTACCTAATTATAATTAGATATATTTTAAGTTAATTTTATATTTAATTTATATCTTTGTTAGTTATTGTCAGTTTGTAACTTAGTTCATCATCAGATCATAACTGATTTCCACTTACAGGCAATCACAGCATGTATTATTAAGGCGCAAGGCCTTCTCCATACAAACTCTGTGCAAGTTTTATTCGTCGGTTTTGGCATTCCGCATATATTTCTTATTGGATATACGAAGAATGTCAAGCAAAAAAAAATAAAAAATTTCATAATATGAAAATTAAAAAAAATCAAAAAATCAAAAAAATGTTTTTTTCTTGATGGTCTGGATAACAGAAAAATAAGCATACTGACCAAAAATCATAAGTGTAATGCAAACACAAGCATAGAAGAACTTGCACAAAGTTTGTATGGAGAGTGCTTGCCTCTACAGGCGCCTTACCAATGAGATTGTAATTAAGTTAAGATATCCCGGGTGTCCAAATGTCGATGTAAGTACCTAAAGGTATGTTTATAGTATCCATATTCAACAACAATATGGACACAGTTTTTAATCAAAGTGAAAATTGAAAAATTAAACGCTAAGCGCTAGCGCTGGGTCGCTAGCGGACGCATCCGCTTGACAACATTTAATACGGACACAGCCATAGGTTTCTAGGGTACATTGAAGATTTAGCAGTGAAAGTGTTAAAAAAGAATATAATTCAATATACATATTATTCGAATAGTGCCCTAAGGCTGAAACTATATATTTCATACCAATTTGCCATCTTCTTCGCCGGCTTCGCCATCCTTCAACTTCTATTTGTATCAGTATTACCCTTGGGTTGACGGCGAAAAAAAAACAAAACAAAACAATCTATTGTTATAAAATCGTACATCGGCGACACCAGTAGCCCACGAGTTAACCGATACTTATTGAATACCCTAAAATCAATGCAAATTAAGCTTAGAGCTTAAAGAATATTGGGATCCAATTGCAAGTTAAATGCAATACCTAGTTGAACCACAGGCGTCAATGTTGATAACAGTCGACAATACAATTTTGTATAGGTAACATTTCTTATCACCATTGCCGATTTAAGATATTGCTTTCCGTGTATTTATCATTCATACCTTGATTAAGTTATATAGGTAGGTACATTATACATCTAACTAATATATGTATATTTAAAAGCTTCATCGTCTTCAACAGTGAACGACATTTAAAGTACATATAGATATGTATGTAGGTATGCGGATCCAACTATGCCTTTTCATGACTAGGCCATTAGCCTTCAGGTTAATATGATCATCAATTGTCGACCAGACCATCACCTAGCTACATAGAGCTGTTTATTAAATCAATTTAGATTGTAAAGCCACTTAATCACGATTCTTGAAAAGGGCGTTAGTGACCTACCTAATGATAACAAACTTAGGTATTTTGCATTGCTAACCGACTTCATATAAAGGAGAGGAGGTTCTCATTCTTTGGAATTCGTCGTATTCGTCGGACGCGAAAGTTTGGTGCATATAAGTGAACTTGCACACAATAATCTTACGTTTAAAAAAAAAATTAAAATTTATGTTACCTAGTCTAAAATCTCTAAAATTTATTTTAGAATTAGGGAGGACCTAATTTATTTATTGAATCTAATGCACGTGTTACATAACAGTTTTATCCTAAGCGTAGGCTTAATGGTATCCTTGTAATTTTACTTGCCTACATAAACCTTGGTGAACCAAATTATTTGTCATAATCCTATTTTCGAATTGTTTGTCCCTTGGTTACCTGCCTACACGACAATTCTACATAACCTATGAAATATGTAGATAATTGGGTCTCGCTTGCAAAGGTACCCGCGCAAAGTGTGCAAGGGTTGTGGTTATTACGCAAATTACTTCAAATTACAGACTCACGACAATTCTAATGACGTTCGCGTTCTTATGAATGCGAATTGATGTGTGTCTTCCTTCACCTACATACCGCAAACATGCATGCCTTCGTCAATAGGCTCATGACATGAGGCTTTACTTGCATACCAACCTTACATGTTATATAATGATCGTTGTTTTACATGAAAATTCTGAATCATTTAGTAAAATTTTCGCCAAGTTTGGTGAAAATTATGTGCCTGCTCATTGGTGTTGGCGCTATAACAATTTATTAACACCTTTTTTTGTATACCACATTCAATGGAAAATAAATACTTGTATTAACGCACGCTTCACGCGCGGAAAATCCCACTTCCTGACTAAGGGGTGACATAAAATTTTGTACTTACCATGGGCGGTAATAAAGAAAGCCTCAGATCGCATATTTATCGCCCTTGCCTTCGGCTCGGGCGTCAACTGTTTACCTACACCTCTTAGGATTGTATCGGGTGATCGCATCATTTGCCCTGTGCGTTAGAAAGCACCTACACCATTACTATTCCCCGCGTACTCATATTAGCATATACTTTGTACTGAAACGATTCGAGTTCACGCTTTTACCAGCAGTCGGTATGAGCGGCGGCTGCGTTAGATGTGCACAATTTGCCCCCATTTGCCGTAATGACAGACCGGCGTCTGTTCGTGCATAATGAGCCGATCCTCGATTGATCCTCGCAATCTAGGTTATAGTGCACCTAAGCCCATGTACATATACGCTAACTACTAGGAAGCCCGCGGATCAGAATTACTGGTGATTCTAATTAGCTTTGATTAGAGATTCGCATTATGGTTAGCGTGGGTTTTGCAGTTGGCTTCCTGCTAATTAGTATGCGCAGCATGATTCAAAACTGTATAATTCATGGCAGATATATTCAGGTATTCCAGTGAGCTTAAATAAGCTAGCTTAGCGTAGTTTACTACATAGGAAACTACAGCCCAGGAAAGCCATTGATCGACAATTTCCGACTCAGATTTTTTATACCATATCGGTGGCAAACAAGCGTACAGCACGCCTGATTTAAGCGGACACCGCAGCATATGGACGCTTGCAACTCCAGGGAACTCACATGCGCGTTGCCGACACATTAAAATTTTCCTTTCTTGTGCATACTGTACATAGGCTTTTCGTGATTGATCATAATCATAATAAATTTTCTTAGCTGACAGTAAGTTTTTATCTGTCTGTCATTTTTATTATTTCCTGGATAACCGGTGCGACACCAAGAGATTAAAAACTAATTTAATTCAAAATTCAAACATTTATTCTGCAAGTAGGCCTCAAGGGCATGCCTCATTTGCATGTCACAAAATTACAATACAGTTACAATTATATTATTTAGTTTAGTAACATGTATACAAAGCAACTTACAAAAGGACTTATCCTATAATACAGAGATTTAAAGAGTCTCTGTGGTCAAATATACATATAAGCGGAGATGTAAAGAGTCCCCATAGTCAAGTAATTTTAGAGGTGTAAAAGGCCTCTAAATGTCAAAAAAAAAACTATACGAAATAAGAATTTCGGGTCAAGAGACTAAGAGCTAACCAGTCTTATTAACTAAATAAAACTAATGCTACGGTATAGATAACGTATTACGGACACATACATAACGTATTATTTACGTTCTACGGACGACTATCCGAAGCAAAACAAGCATTAGGATTAGGATTGAACTCAGGATTTTTCTCATCAACCGATGTTAGGTCTGTCTCGCTACCAGCGACACTAACCAACCGTTGGAGGGAAGCTCAATTTAAGGGTTGTTTAACAAAACAGTCCTAACTGGGGTGCCCTGCTGGAACGAATGAGTTACAAAGCATATGTTTTGAGCACTAGAGCACACCTTATCATTTACCACATTACGAGCGCCATGATTATAGTAATCTGCTCATGGGGGAACAATAGAGCTGCGCTCGCGCCACCACATGCGCTCCTCTTGCAACAGGGTGCTTCACATACGCTTTGACGCATGTGCGTAAAGTTAACCGAAGTTTTTTATCACTTACAATATTTTGTCCAAGGGAAAGTTATATGAACCAGACAAAAGAGGATGTGGATGTCGTGTCGTATCAGGACGTCAAGAAGCTGGCCTCGGACCGGCAAAGATGGAGAGAACTGCATGCATAAAGCTGCACCGACATTCCGACAATCCCTGTTTTGTTTTCAATCAATCTAAATCTATCCAATCTCAGAGACATGAAAGTGGGAATATACGTCAACTACAGTAGGGGAATAAAGCATGTCACGGGTGCGATATTGAATCCCGAACGTAACGAAGGACTCCAAATTTTACTCCCGAGCGGAGCGAGGAAAGTGATTTTGAAATTCGAAAGTTACGCAGTTCCATGGGTTCCAACTTTTTTATATAAAGTGAAATGACAGGTCATTCCTAAGCGTTTAGAAATATACATATCATGTAACTGATAGTGCAGTTAATTATTATTTTCTTTTTTTTTATAATGTTACAATACTTTTTTCTAGCTTAATTTGATTATATTAAATAATATTTTAGTTTTATATATAAAGAAATAACACGAAGAAACATATTTGAAATGTTTATCTGTTTCAAAATTTTAGGCTCAGTGCAATTTCGGAACGCACCGGCCACCGTTTATAAAGTTAGTTTTTAAGAAAAATACTCGATGTGAGAGATGATGTTTATATTTTTTTTATTTATAGACCTTTATTCACACTGCAAATACATTATACATTTTCAGGTATAAAATAAAAATATAAATGAGCAGAAATATAGGTAGCTAACGGGTTTAGATATTTATGTTGTTTTGTTGTTGAGCTAATAATATCAAAATAATGAATTTAATTAATTGATTTCAGTGCAGATGAAATTTATATTACAATTTTAACTCCTGATAAGTTCGGAAAGAGTGAAATATATTTGTTGTATATATGTATTTGTTAATGGCTAACCATTAGCCGTGACGTGAGTAGGTATATGATCAACAATAATATGACTCGTTTAATGTAGTAATAGAGGTTCTTTGATGCATTTAAATCTCAATAATCGACGAAATACTTTGTAACGGATGAAATTTAAACAACCCTTTATTGAATCATGAGTACATATATATATATATATATATATATATATATATATATATGTATACAACTTGAATTTTACATGAAAGTATTTCCTCGCTATGGTGAGGTGAAAAATTGTGTGTTGCGCTCGGCAGCCAAGTTGTTCGGCGTCTCGTGCCTTGAAAGCCTCGCTACGCTCAGGATTGTACTTTTGAACCACTCGCTTCGCTAATGGTTCAATCTTACAATCCTTCGCTAGCTCGACTCTCAATACAAACACTCGCGCCAAACATCAACTTTGCAGCCTTGCATAACAAATAACTATTTTTAATCTGTAGCTCTAGTATAAGTTTTTTCGAAACATTAACTAATTCGAACGCGTTTGCGTTTTGTCTCAAAATGTATGCAAGTGGTATGAAAACGTGAACAGCGCCTCTGGTGGTCACTAGTGGAAACTAAAACAGCGAGTAATAACATTTGTTGCTAACCGATGAACGCACGTATTTCAAACTCGGTGAGAGCGTTTTCATACATTTTGAGACAAAACGCAAACGCGTTCGAATTAGTTAATGTTTCGAAAAAACTTATACTAGAGCTACTGTGGCTTTATAGCGATCGGAATGCGCGGTTAGAGATTGGCCTGGGGAAAATCCAGGGGAAATCCTGGGGAAAATTCGCTCGTCTTAATCTCATTGAGTTTGATTTTAACCAAATGAAAAATTTACGGCTTCAACTTTTTACATTGTAATTCAATTTCATGCCAAACTCCTTAAAATAACACACCGTATATGCCTTCCGTAAATTAAATAGAAAATATGACCCTTTCATTGTTCCACATAATTAAGGAGTGCGCAACGACACAAAAGAGTTGATCGGCTACACGATGTTAACAATGTTTTGTCGTTGCAATCGGTTCACAATGGCTGCCGGCGGGACCCTTTCTTCAGCAATTTGCCAAGCAGCAGGCCCCGGAAACGGAGCCCTCACCCTAGAATTAGGAATCCTTAGGCGCCCCAGGATTCTCATTGTGGAGTTAGGAACTCCGCCCTCCAGATCGACTCAAGGCAGCACGTGACATATTCTTAAATTCGCGATTCAACAGACGTTATGAAATAAGTGTGAACCCTCATTTTGAAAGGGTACCTAGATTGAATATATTACCGACGTTCTGATGTTCTTGAGAAACCGTTATTCATATTCTTGCTTGCCATACATACCTAAAATTTAGGTTTCTATTTGGTTACACATTCACTAACAACTCACTCACATCTTGATATTATAAAAAAAAATCGAATGAATAAATTTAGGTACTAGTACGGAAAAATAACTCTTCCGAAAGCTACATTTTCCGATGTCAAACGTTATTTTTCAATCAGTAGAAACTAGCTTAATATAAACTTTCCGCCTTACGTTACCTTAGGCGAAAAGTTGCTTTCGCTTATTAGTTTTTCAAGAAATAGGTAAAATTCGCATATTAAAAACCTCCTACACAAAAAATAAACTCTAAAAACTAACAAATAATATTTTAAACCTATTATAATTATTATCGTCACATATATTATGTAAGTTCTAATATTTTTATTTTCCAAGCGTCGTCGCGTCAGGGGACCGCTACGAAAACATGGTCGCAGATTGCAACAAAATAATTTACTCCGAAAAATTCGCAAATTCGACACTCTTTCTCACTTTTTTTCGACAATTTTTGATGATCAGATAAAAGTGATATCTTTCAGTCAGTCGAATAGTGGAAACGATGCAAAACAAGTAAACATTACTTGTAGCTGCCAGGGGGTACCATTGCAAGAATGTTTCATAAGCAACCACCAGTCCCTGCAAATATATCGTAAGTACGACATCTATAACTCTTGGAATTGGGTCAGCATGATGTATGTACCATCGTATTCCATGCCGCCCGCAAGACGCCGGAGCTTAGGCTAAATTATCTCGTTGGGCGCCAGTGACCTTGTCCCACAGTGAACCTGCAACCACTCATTACCGAATTACCAGCCGCTCTCGTCTATACTTAACGCTCATACCGTCTCATACGAAGCCGATTTAAATAATAAATATCCTATAACACCCGAACATTGTTTTACCCTCCCGACGATCCCATTCGTAATCACGAGCATTAACTCAAATCGCTAATAAAATTAGCCCCACCACGTAATTTGACTTAATTTTGCAACAATCATGTCTGAATCAGAACCAACGAATCTAAAGATTAAAAAATACAAATTGCAGCGAAATAAATACATAATCAGTTTTGTGGAATCGTGCTGCCTAATCGGGAAATGGGCATGAGCGGGGACTAAGTATAATGCAGGTGTATTGCTAAGTAGGTTTCGTCAATGCCACTAAATTAAGGGGTTTTGAAGGACTTATTTCCATGCCTACTTATAATATAATTATGTCATGATAGCTTGGGAGACGATTCTGAGATATTAAACATCCGATTTAGATTCCGGTTACATAGACAAGGAAAGGAAGTACATAGGTAATCACAATTAAAGCCTCTTTGACAACAGCTAGTTTCAACATCAGACCATTATCCGCAATACGAGTATGCAAGACAGTAGATACCTATGTAGGTAGTTTAAGTCGGTAATACTCGTTCCTTTTACAAACTTAATTATAACTTTGATTCAGTTTAAAATTGTTGACGAATCCGGTCAATCTGCAGATACGGTCACAGAAGCTCGGCTTGACTGATACTTTATGTAAGATTTCTTCCCTAATAAATTCAGTTAGAAGTGACGAAAAACAATATGGGGGTGAAGTAGTAGGAATCAAACTGACCTCCGACCACATACCTAACCTGCATAGTTGCTACAATACGGTATTAAACCCCTTGTCAAATCAGCAACTTTTTATTAAATGTCAAAAACGATTTGTTAGTATGAAGTTTGTAGGGAAATACTATCTTAGTGACGTCACTAAGCCAGTGTGAGTAGGTTTGTTCAAATCAGCGTCCTTTTTAAATCTTTATGCTTATAAAATCTTTCAATTAGCTAAAATAAATTAATAATTGATGTTTTTCGAGTATTTTCGTTAGATCTTTTATTAGTCAAGTAAAAACTAATTTATTTTTACCTTAGTTTAATACCCTATTTATCGCTTCTGAACCTTTTAAGAGGAGGGGTAGGGTAAGCTCTCTCCATACAAACTTTGTGCAGGATTTTCTTCGTTTGTATTTGCATTAAAGTTATGATTTTTGGTCAGTATGCTTATTTTTCTGTTAGCTATTTCGTGATGTAATTTCTTTTTTCATTGATATTATTTTTTTTATTTTTTTTTCATTTATTTTTCATCATTTTTTTTAATATTTTAAAATTTCCACATCATTTTCTTCGCATATTCAATATTTACATCCAAAAAAAATATTACATTCGTTAGTGCCAAAACCTACGAATAAAACGTGCACAGAGTTTGTATGGAGAATGCCTTGCCCACTCCTGAGGAGAGGAAGGAGATGAGATTACAGTTAAAAATGTATTATTAATAGATAGGTAGGCAGTTCTATCGCCTAGTAATAAAGTCTGTTCGCATACCTGCAATTAAACCGCCATATTAGTTAATTGTCCCCGCCCGTAACCCCCGCCCCGCGTTACGCTTCGCTTGTATAATTGCATGCCTTCGCGTATGTTTCCGCTGAATTATTTTGTTTTTATTGTGCTATGATTATTTCTTGCGGAGGATGAATATTAAATTATTAATCAATGCCTATAGACGCCCGCAGTTCCAAAGCAGTCACGTGCGCGTTGCCGAGCCTTTTTAAGTTTGACGACAGAAGGGACAAGTTTAAGTCCCTCGCTCTGTTGAGAGTGAGACTCTCAACACATTTCTAAGAACACAACACTACATACCTGTATAGTAAATAACGTTATCATGGCTGTGGTCTACTACAAGGCGGAGGTGTTTCCCCAGTTAGGTTGCTCCTAATTCGAGCAAAATGACACTGACATGACACATAACATATAACACGAACAGAAATAAGGGCCAATTTTTTTGGTGTTGTAGGTAGTTTTATTTCTCAGAATTGCATGAAAGTTGGTAGGTTGGAAGAGCTCCAGGGGGCCGATTTTTGAGTGTCGAACGCTCGGCTTTTCACTCGACATCTGTCAAAACATCATAGTTTATTGACAGATCTCGGGTGAAAAGTCGAGCGTTCGACACTCAAATCAGCCCACTGATTCTGAACAATATGTGCACGATTTCCTACATTGTCCCACAATTCTTTTCCATTAAGTGACAAAACGTATGGGATTTTCGTTACTCAGTGGAAAAAATGTATGGGAAAAAATTTTTTCGACGCCATATTGTCATATTTTTTTACTACCTAGTACAGAATCAGGAGCTCTTCCAACCTACCAATTTTCATGCAATTCAGAGAAAAAAAAACTACAACGCCAAAAAAAATTGGCCCATAATACGAGAAGTAGGTATATAATAGACTTAATAAGTTTTCAACTCTTTATCATGAGTTTCAAGACTTTCAAGTTCTCGAGATTGCGGTATTTGCGAGCAAAAATTCCGCAAATCATTAGGTATTCACAGTTATATCAATACAGTATTTAGACAACAGTGTTTGAGTCAATCTAACCAAGATATCGTCATTTCTGTTCCGAGTTATGCAAATGTTAATCTAGGCTTAGATCAGCCTTACATAGATTAGTCACGGTGACCATAGCCAATTCATTATGACCCTCTATTAATTTAGTCATAGCGTAGGCTTGGTGTGGGATATATGGAGCCAGGAATGATGTCATTTTTAGGGTTCCGTACCCAAAGGGTAAAATGGGACTACTAATAAAATAAATATTGTCTGACTGTACGTACCGTGCCTAAACTTGTGTGTCTTAGAAGATACGCTAAATAGAAATAATATTTTAAATTAATCCAAGTTGCAGGTAGGTACTTATATGCAACCATACATTCGATACCTGAACGTCCACTTATATTTCATATAAATGGTTGTATTATTTTAGATTTCACATGTAAACAGCGGGGCGAGCGCGCCACAGGCGGTGGGCGTGCGCGGCTGACCGACCAATGGCGGATGGCTCAAGGAATTTTACCTTTTTTACCGCACTTACACTAATTGAGAGGATTTGCATATTTTTACCATTATTAATTTTGTAGCCGGTCGTATTCGGGTATGTACCTTCAGGTTTATGTAAAGATGGTTGTTTGGCATGAGTTGCATTGCACCTAAATATGTAACGCTTAAAACGCTTTATAGTTAAGTATGTACAGTCAAAGGCACGAATATGTATACACTTTTTCACCTTACTCCATTGAAATAAGGTCCAAAAATGTATACATATTTATGCCCTTGACTGTACGATAACTAGGTATGTTTCCCAATGAAAAATATTAACGAATACTATCTTTAAACGTACCTATATTAAATAAAAACGGTTTCACATATATGAGGAAATGAAAAATATGGGTTGAAAATATATTTCATGAATACTATTTATTTATCGTTAGTCATTTATATAAACCAAAAATAAAAATGGACCTAAGATAGAGCCCTGAGGCACTCCTAACGTTACTACTGCCCCACTAGACTGGGTTCCATTTACAACAACTGTTTGAGTTCGTCTTCGTCTCGGTACCGCCGCATACCGGGTAGAGTCAGTCCGACCCAGGTCGGGCCTAGCTGAGTTTCTTGCTGGACTCTTCTCAGCTAGGCTAGGTTTAGTGAACCAGCGACAAAACTCTCAGTAGCTCGATATTCCACTGACACCTCAGATTCAATTGAAACCGCTCAACCGCGCGCTGCTCTTAGGGTATTCCAGTGTTTAAACCACCCGCGTGGTCGTGTCGGAGGTTTCCCCTTGATTTTCCCCAGGCCACTCTCCAACCGCGCACTCCTATCGCTTTATGGGCCCGGCCTATGAAGCCACAGTCAGTCAGGTTCAGGTTCAAACAATCAGTCAGGTGTTCCTGTAGAGAGTATTATGTCGGCCAGAGCTCCCGGGCATGCTTTATGTTGAAATGGAACGACCTGCCTTTATGTCTAGCTGACAACTCAAAGAATCCTCATATCATAAAGGGTTGGCAGCACGACCATAACAAAAATTATCACTTTGAAGCTTAATATCACGCCAACAGATTCTTGAATCAAAAAATTTTAGAAACGTTTTTGTCGGCATCATTCAATTCAATTCGTTTATTTCAAAACATATAACCAGTTATGGCACCAAACCGCTTACACGGTAATCTACAATTAACAATAACAACACAAAATTAATATCTCATATAACTATAACAAACCTAAAATAAGAAAGTATGTTGGAGAGTAGGTACACCGGGTGCAGGTTTCACTCACTCCAATTCCGTAGCTTGTAAATGTATATTAAACCCATTTTAAACTGAATGCTCCTCCAATGTGTCTATTATCGTAAATTCTATAAGATAGATGCACCAAGCTGCAGTCCGCCGTGCTGGCCGCATGTGCAGAATCCATGCAGGATTGTTTGTTGCGCCTTTATAGTTTGAAGGTACAATTGGGACATTCCATTGGCAGCTGTCATCATGACATAAATACGCGTGACGCTGACGTCTGTCTGACGTCTGACATGACATGACAGTGATATGACGTTTTCGTGATAGGTAGAGCTACGCTTTTTTCCTCCAAACAGAATAAATCTTTTTAAGTATTTAGACGAGGAATGGATAATTAATTTAAGATATTTTAAAACCCATGTTTATTTAGCTTTGCCCAGGTGCACAAACATTTCAATTATTTGCGGCCCAATCCTCAAATTTCAGAAGGTAAATTGCAATAGATGTCCATTGGCCTATTTATTCAATAGCGAGGTCGGAAGGCTGTATTACTGACTAAAATGTGATTGTAATGTTTTCAGATGCAATTGACATCGGATCCCCGAAGAGCGGACCGCGAGCGTCGCTACAAGCCCCCGCCGCCAACATCGGCTCCCGCTGAAGACCTTACGACGGATTATATGAATATTTTGGGTATGCCATTCAATTAATCTAGATTTATTTACAAGGAAATATATACAAGAATACAACAATTTGTATCGCAATGCTCATATGTTGTGCGAGGAAGTCAGCTCTTCGGTCACCAGTTACGTCAACCAGACGCTTTGCGATTTCACTTAATAACTTGTGCGCGCTGGTACCCCATGGACCTTGACTTTCAACGCCGAAAAGTACAAAATTGTACTCTGATAATAATATACGGTCTATTAATAATTTAAATTTCTTTTTATTTGTGGTCCCTTATTGGGACCACAAATAAAAAGTGAAAAGCTACTAATAATATTGTATTATAAAAACAGTCAATCAAATGGGAAAAAGCTATAATCATCCTCCAGTACAGTTGCATCCTGAAGGATGCCTGGGGTCCGCTACCTAATCCCAAGATTTGGCGTAGGCACTAGTTTTTACGAAAGCGACTGCCATCTGACCTTCCATCCCCGAGGGGAAACTAGACCTTATTGGGATTAGGCTTTGTCAAGTGAGTGGGCAACTTGACTGTTAGAAGTTCTCAAGCCGCCCGAAGGCCTCCAACTTGGGTTAACGACTGCTGCCATAGACAGAAACCGGGATCAACGGCCTAATGTGCCTTCCAAAGCGCAGGAGCGCTCAGTAACCACTCAAAGCGGTCACCCATCCAAGTCCTGACCGCTGCCCGTGTTGCTTAACCTTAGATACCGCAAGCGGTACGCAGGCGCCGCTGGGCCACGAGCGCTCCCTAGGAAAAAAGCTATAATAATAATCTAAATTTATGATTTAAATTTCTCTAAGACTTAAATTTCACATTTTAGGTATGGTGTTCTCCATGTGTGGCCTAATGATGCGCCTGAAGTGGTGTGCATGGACCGCTGTGTTCTGCTCCAGCATCAGCTTTGCCAACTCCAGGGTCTCAGATGATACTAAACAGGTGCTTCTGCTTACAATCCCTTTTTCTCATTCAATACAATACAAATACTCTTTATTGCATAACCTCAACAAAAATAACACATAACAGTACATAATGACAATGAATAGAGGCAAACAACATGCGGTCTTATTGCAGAGCTGATTATTAAAGAGCAATATGTTATCAATATTTTGTGTATCTGAGTAAGTATTTGTTAGATTGCTATACAAATTATTTCGCTGCATATGTCTATAACAAAAGTTAGCACAGTTAGAGTAGAAACTATAGAATTTGCAGTTCTGTAACTAGCTTGCAATTTCTTGGTATATACAGAAATTTATGTACAAGATGATCCTGGGACTACAACACTGCTAGTAGTAGTAGTAGTAGTAATAGTCTCTGCTAGTGGCTAGAAATAAGACAAATGGAGCAAAATCCTAACACTATGGCATCCTAGAGGCCATAAAAGAAACAGGGGTAGGCAATTCAAAAGGTGAGCAGATGAAATTGAAGAAATGGCTGGAAAGACGAAGACCAGGGGGCCGATTTTTGAGTTTCGAACGCTCGAATTTTCACTCGAGATCTGTCAAAATACTATGATGTTTTAACAGATGGCGAGTGAGAATTCGAGCGTTCGACACTCAAAAATCGGGCCCCTGGACCAGATTAGCGTACAACAGGGGTGAATGGAAGAAAATGGGGAAGGCCTTTGCCCGAAGGTCAACAACAATTGGTTACCGTAAATTAAGAAAAAAAGAAGATACAATACAAATATGTACATGATGTATGATGTATTTCTGATACAAGGCTATATAAAAAATAGATAATAAACACTGCCAATACAAATTATTTCACTGCATATGAGTACACATATTTACAAAATATGTGATCTATCTATGCCATCTAGATAACTGTGAAACTATTAAACTCTTAAAAAGGGTTAAAGATAAATTAGTTGGAACCATGAATTTATTAATAAACCGGCCAAGTGCGAGTCGGACTCGTGCACGAAGGGTTCCGTACCATTATCTTTAAAAACTGCAAAAAATCATTTCTGTTGTATGGGAGCCCCCTTAAATATTAATTTTATTCTGTTTTTTAGTATTTGCTTTTATAGTGGCAACAAAAATACATCATCTGTGAAAATTTCAACTGTCTAACTATCATGGTTCAAGAGATACAACCTGGTGACAGACGGACGGACAGTGGAGTCTTAGTAATAGGATCCCGCTTTACCCTTAGGGTACGGCACCCTAAAAATAGAGTTTCACATATTTTCCGGAACTCATATAGTTCGTACAAAACCGTAAGGCCAAGTGCTATCAAATTAACGCAAGTAAAAATCTACCTTACACTCAGAGCTCTAAGTCTAGCTTTGCTTGTGTTCGTTTGACAGAATTTAGCGTTAAGAGTTGTGTCCGAAGACTCCGAAGTAGTCCAAACTCATACATGATGTTTGTTTCAGATTGTTAGTTCCTTCATGCTGTCGATATCTGCAGTAGTTATGTCCTACCTCCAGAACCCACAGCCGATGTCACCACCGTGGGCTGCACTCACCACTTAGTCTTCTAAGAGATTTATTATATTTATTTCTTTTGTCTCATTATGTGGAATATATTTAAAAAAAAAGTTTTCTTTATTATGAAGTTTTCTTTATTTAGAAATTACAAAAATATGTTTGGTTCAGATCTACTTATTGAAAATGTAGTGGTAGTTAATTACTTACTTATCACTTTGGCAAAGGAATCAGGAGTTGTACAGTCAGCAACAAAAGTAGTAGTTTTTGACGTTTTCATATGCCAAGCTAATTTTGATGCTGACTGTACTACATCTAGGTTGTCTAGGAAATTAAAACTAGGAAAAAAAAACCGGCCAAGTTCCGTACGTTTATCTATAAAAACGGCATAAAAATTGTCTGTTGTGTATGGGAGCCTCCTTACCTAAATATTTATTTTATTCTGTTTTTTGTAGTAGTTGTTATAGCGGTAACAGAAAATTCTGTGAAAATGTTAACAGTCTATCACGATTCATGAGACAGCCTTGGTGACAGACGGACAGCGGAGTCTTAGTAATAGGGTCCCGTTTTACCTAAAAACAGTTTCTTAGTAAATGATAAAATGCAACTCTCCTACTATCTATTTGTACTGCAAAACCAACGTATTTCTTCTTCCTACAACACTAAGAAGCCAGCTCATAAAATTTCTATAAGAAAATCACTGTCAAAGTTGATATTCAAAAGAAGCGGATTTTTAGTTTAATTTCTATTTTCTTTTTAACATAGAAATTCAACCGTATTTGAATTATATGGGGTGATTAGGCATTTATTGAGGGGTGAGTTGGGACGACGACAGGGACAGTGGGGTCATGAATAAGGAGTGTCGGTGTTACGAACAGGGTATGTAGATGATAGAGGGGTCAGTTGGTGTTTGTGGACCAAGGTTGTCAATTTTTATATGAATACACAAAAGTTAACATAATGAAGGCTGTCTTATTATTATAAAATAAAATGTTTCTTTTTTGTTTTTCTTCTAAACTACTCTGAAATTACATTCTATTGAGACTGCCCACATCTCTCATTTACTCTAACCGTCAACCAATTTGATTTCTGGGCCTCTTCGTACCTTATTACAGTGACCTTAATATGAGGTCTCTTGCGGCTTTCATATTAATTTTTACTGTGACAAGGTACAAAGTGGCCTAGAAATCAACTTGGTTAACTGTACCTACATTCGGATTGACTAAAATTTATTGTCATTTGAAGAAAACTCGATATAGCTACTTACTAATAATTGTAATCAACAAAGGCAAAGGTCACAACTAACAGAAAACATTAAATCTTGTCGTGTAGGATCATAAATAAAACATAATATTGCTACGTAATTAAAATATTCTCTTGACATATTCATGATCCGAAACTGTCAACCCTAGCAATTTTCCCAACTTCCTTCATTGCTATCCCTACTAACCCCAACTGCGGGGCGAGCTAGGATGTCCTACTGTTTTGTGTTTAATCTTTAAAACTAAACTATGATATGAAACGACAGATGACCATTAAAGAACTAAACATCATATGGCCGGAACATTTTTAATGTACGAAATCAATGTGCCACATGTGAGAACAAACATCTATCGAGGTTTAAAAGTCTGCTTTGTCCTTACGCACCCCACTTTACTGTAACTAATGTTTCTATCGGTCATTTGAAGGTTACACGAAAATTAAGTGAAAGATATTTCGCGACCAATAGAAGACACAAAATTAATGGTAAAATTATAATTTTGGCTGTATGTCCAGCTCTGTCGGCTGTCAGTGAATATAAGTTAAAAATAAAACTTTTGACATTTGAGCAGCGTTGCCAGATGGGTACGCAATAGTACGCATTGCGTACTATTTTATGGTCTTGCGTACTCGCGTACTCATCCTTCGATTTGCGTACTATTTTTATATTTTTGCACTTGACAGCCCAGCTGTTACTCCACTTAACAGAAAAAATATTTTTTAGGTTTTCCGATTAATATTATTTAGGAACGCACCCAAAAAATTAACTACATACTTCTATAGATTATCTGTGGCTGTCGCACTGACAAGCAAGTGACACTGACAATGGCCAAACCAATTCAAATGACATTAAGACACCTTAATAGTCAAGGCAAAATCGAACATATTATTGATAGATTACGGTTTGATTTAGTTTGACTGTACTGTATGATTATAACTTTTATAAGTTCATAAGTCAGCGCCGCAGTTTTGATTTGGTTTGCGCTGTTCTGTTGGCATCTTTGCTCACGGTAAAATTCGTAGAAAGTGGATATATAGAAGGAGGGTTAGCGAATCACACACAAGGACGGAGATATTGTGACAGTTTTTTCTGGGGTTACCACAAAAAGAATAATCTCCCCATTTTTACTGACAAGTAGGTTTTTAATTATTGAGAATCTTCAAAATAAACTCTTAGTAAATATTAGCGGTCAAACACAAAACATCCGATGTCCTCCCAATTACGATATAAATGTGTATTAATTTAATACCTACATTAAAGTTAACAAAATCACGATTAGATTAAAACGTCTTAGTTATTCAGCCATTATAATAATGAAAATCACAATAGCATTCTAATCACGTGACAATTAAATTTATAATCTGTTATTTTTAACATTCGAGCAGGTTTAGTTTACCCAACATTATGGGTAACATATTTTTTTATACTCTGGCCACTGGTTCATCGATGACATTTCGGTGACAACGGCCGGTGACAAATAATCGGTTCCTTATACGCGATGAGGGACAGAAGATATGTAATTTTTTCTCGCTCCCACGTGTGTTATTGTCTATGCTTACATCTCCTTCACACACCTTTGTATGTGTGTATCACCAGTTCCACCTTATACTTGTTTCATGGTAAAATTCATGAAGTAAGTATAAAGATGGAGCTGAGCTGGTGATACACACATACAAAGGTGTGTGAAGGAGATGTAAGCATAGACGATAACACACGTGGGAAAAAGATATAACGTGATATCTTCTGTCCCTCATCGCGTATAAGGCAGCATTTGTCTGCCACCAGCCGGTGCCACCAAGCAAAGTGTCATCGATGAACCAGTGGCCAGCGCAGCGTATAAGAAAATATGTTACCCATAATGTTGGGTAAAACAAATCGATTCGAATATTAAAAATAACAGATTAACATTTTTGTCGTGATTAAAATACTGAATAATGATTGGTGTCAATAAGGTTTTTAATGAGATTTTGCACTAATGTGGGTAAATATTATTTTTACAATGGCTGAATAACTAAGACGTTTTAATCATAAGTGTAACCTAATATGCCACAAGTTCAATTTGTTGCCCGCTAACATTTATTAGGAGTTTATTTCGAAGATTCTCAATAAAAACCTACTTATGTCAGTAAAAATGGGGAGATTATTCTTTTTGTGGTATCCCCAGAAACAACTGTCAAATTATCTCCGTCCCTGTTGGACATTCGCTAACCCCCCTTCTATAGGATCCTCTTTCTACGGTAAAATTAAATAAAGCGGTTTTTCATGTCATTTCACGTCGTCATCGTCAAGTAGAAGTTAAGTTTGTAGTACAATTTGTTGCGGGTTGTTATTGTTTTATCGATCGTATTGATCAAAAAAGGACAGGAATTGACAAGTTTCTTGACATTTTATCAATGTTCCTATCTAGAACAGAACTATTGCGACCTAATGACATAATAAAATCAAAAAAGGGCAATGTTACTATCTAAAACTTTAATAATATCAATAATATCATTGTTACCTATAATCACTTTATTGGTATTATCAATACTTTTGTCAAAATTTGAAATCAAAAAATAATTAAAACTTGTAAGGCTCGTATGATTTAAAAATGTGTTATTTTAAGGCCTTTGTATATGCACCAGCTGCATAAAGCACAGTTTGTCAATAAATGTTGTTCGGCGTACTCAAACTTGAATTTGCGTACTATTTTTAAGAGCTGCGCGTAACGAAACGTAAAACCCATCTGGCAACACTGCATTTGAGTTGACACTTGCCGACTCGCCACTAGAGCTGGGTCGTTGCGATTTTTAAGTGTAACGAAACGTAACAGCTTTTCATTAACTGGAAACAGTTTCACGAAACAGTTTCAAAAGTAACTAGTTTTTTTTTCACTGCGGCGCCCGACAAAACGAAACGAACGAAAGATATATTTATGAATGAATTTTCAAAATTAAGCCTTAACATCTTGCGAATAGAGCGCATTTTTGTCAATCATTAATACAAAACGTTTTTGGCACAAAGCGCGCCCACCCGAACAAAGCTAAGTTTTGTTTCGTTTCGTCGTTTCGATCGCTACATCAATGAAAGTTATAGGTTATAGTTTGAGTTATGTCAATTTTGCGTTTCGTATCTATTTTCATGTAGTGTAGTTTCATTGTTGCGTTGCATTGCAGCTTTGGTGGTCGTTTTTATAAAAACTGTTTTTTGTTCTCATAAGAAGCTGTTATTCCGTTACTGTAAGCGAAAGCGTTTTACGAAACGCTTATTGAAAAAAACGCTCAGCTCTACTCGCCACCACCATACGGCGTTTTTTGCCTTTGCCATCAAATTCATAAGATTATCTCTTTAAAAACACTGATATTCGTGTGAAAGGTAAATATAATCCCGTTTAAGGAAGTTTTTTTGAGTTGGGTGCATAACTATATATATCCACAAGGTTAGAACTTTCATGTATTTTTGTTTTGTAAGAGGTTAGCCTATTACTATAAATTATCATGAATACATCTATTTTGTTAGATTTAAATCAATTTCAGGTGCTGACAATCATTGTGGTTCTTATTTTAACTTACCAGAATGTTAAATTTAAAGTTTTAATAGAATTTATTGTTAGAAATGTGCATACGGGTTCCTCATGAGCTTAGTGTGTGCTTATTGCAACTAAGAAGAGCTAACTTAAAGGTCTTTCGAATTTGATATTTGGATAAAAACAACAATCAATCTTCAGTGTAGACTTTGTCTGCACTGTTATTTTCAATAATTTGGTTATAGTTCCTTATTTTATCTACTATTCATTAAAATATATCTCAACTTACCATAAGTTTATAATTTATATATGTATACATTGTTTGATTTAATTTTATAAATATATAATCATTACCTGTCCTCCCCTACAATCTTTTCTATGAATAGATATCTATGGTAATCTCTGGGCTCGTCATTATCCTAGTTCTATAAATACTAAACTTTTTTCTTTCATTACTGATTCCAGGATGCCACCGAAAAAAGTAGAAGAACCTGAAAAAAAGCCTCTCATTGGTCGAGTAGGGACCAATCTGAAAGTGGGTATTGTGGGAGTACCCAATGTGGGTAAATCCACATTCTTCAATGTCCTGACTAAAAGCCAGGCTGCTGCAGAAAACTTCCCTTTCTGCACTATTGATCCTAATGAAAATAAGTATCCATTTTTTAGTTATCACTTCTTTTCTTTTTGACATATCTGAATAACTAGTATGATCATGTATTATTATCTCACATTTAATACCTCTCACACTTAGGCTGCGTTTCCACCAGAGATGTGCGAGGATGTGTTTTCATATATTTGACACCTTGCTCGGCGCAGTGTGAGGTGTCAAATATATGTAAATGCATCCTCGCACATCTCTGGTGGAAACGCAGCCTTACTCTCTTTCAGCTAAAGAGACAACTACTTTATTACATACATTAAACTAAATATGCTAGCTAGTCAGATGTTGCTTGTATTGTAAGGCTTGTACAAAGGAGTCCTGGTACTGATATTTATTACATCACAGACATTAACAAATTTAGCCCTGTGTTAAATTATTTATCTCTGACATTTGAAAAAAATAATTTCCCTTCTTCAGTTATGGCAATTTGATAAAGGATCACACCCTAATAGAAAGTAAATATGATTCCATTTTGCAAAATAATTAGGAGCTGCATAATGCAAATTTAACTTGACTGCTTAAAAAAATAACTTTGCCACTGCAAATTTTCAAAACTATAAATTATACCAAGATAAAGGCTTAGCCTAGTTTGGAACTCGCCAGATATTGACTCTTCATTATGTATGTACCATGCATATAATTTGTTTAAATAAAATTATACTTATATGAAAAGGTTGTATATCAGAACTTGCTGGCTGATTGATATTAGAAAAAAATTAAAGTCAACTGTCAATTCACTAAATGTTATGTTTTTATTGAAAATATAGAAAATGTTTAGTTTTGAGATATTTAAAAGTAATTTGGATGTAGAGGACAAATTTGGAATAAAGGATGTGAACATTGATAAAAGTGTGAACTTCAGAGGTGGTCTTGAGTTGGTAAATAAAACCAGTGAAAGAAATGCCTGTGACACTAAAGTTCCTCCACTAGCTGCTGCAATAGTGGGGTTGAATAATACTGCTGCTCCACTACCAATAAATACAAAATATTACGAGGCCTGGACTGATATTGATGCACAAGAATTATTCCTTAGCTCAAAACCAACTTGCTACCTTATTATTGGTAAGCCTGGAGTAGGTGCATACACACTTGGCGAAGCTATGTCTAAAAAACTCAATTGCATTCACTTGTGCCCCAGAAATGCAATAATAGATGAAATAGAACAGAAAAGCTCAACTGGTAGATGTATGGACTTTAACATGAAACACAATAAGGAATGCAAATATGATACTATTTTTCCAATAATAAAAGAAAAAATGAAATCCCCAGCCATCCAACACCGAGGTTATGTCATGTCAGGATTACCACTAGTAACTACAAAATGGAATGAACAGTGCCTTATTGGTAGCTTAAATGGTGAAGAATCCATATTAGAAGCAGATGATTTTCTGTACAATATCATAGTCAATTTGAAAAAAAGGAAAAAGAAGGCTAAAGATGATGAGACAGGCACAACATTGAGTAGTGATGTGGGAGCAGAAGGAGACAATGAAGAGGAAGTTGAGGAGGAACAGGAACCTGCAGAAGAGAACATGGAGGAAGAAGAAGAACCTCCCGTAGAATTGCCAAAATTTTTATTAGAACAATGTTCCAATATGATCTCTAGGAAAAAATCATATATGACGACTAAAAAAGTGATATTGCTAGAACAGTTCAAACAAATAATGGATTTGCCCATGAAACCAGATGTTATTATATATCTGACTTGTTCAGACGCGGATGCTACATACAAGAAGCAAAACACATTTTTAAATTATGGAAATGCCTCTACGATTTACAAATCAATTTCTAGTAAATTACAAACAGACTTAAGATGGCCCATTAAATGTGATATGAATTTGGATTATTCTAGTAAACAAGAGAGTCACACTTCCAATTCTAAGTACTATTGTAGGCTTCCAATGAACTTTAGAGAAAATTCTGTTGAACAGATGTGTAACTTCAGAAATCATTTGTTATCCTTTATTGAGTGGGAACTTCTTCAATTTGATCCAGCCAACATCATAAAATTGGATGGATGCCTTCAAGTATATCAAATGTTGCAGCAGATATCAGAAAAACTTCTTGTATTGGCAATTAAACCAGTTTGTATTCCTGAACCAATGTATCTAGAAGATCCTTCAGATGATATGGAGGAATTCTGGCAATCTGTTGAGGAATTAGCTGTTATTCGGAGTAATAACGTCACTTTCAATAGACGTGCATCCCCATGGTACAATAGGTGTCCTGTGGAGCTCAAGAAAAGGTTATCAAAAAGAGGAAAGCCCAAATATGCCGTAACTTTCTTGAAACACGTTTATCTCATGGCTACTTTACCTTCTATGATTCAATTCTGTAGAAACCCAAGACCTTTTCTGAAATTGACTTACTTAGAACCAACATGCAGAATAATTGTCACCGGCACTAAGAGTTCCGGTAAAACAATGAATTCTAAGTGTCTTGAATGGGTATTTGATGCTCATTACATTGATTACGGTAAATTCTATGAAGAACAAAAAGGGAAGAAGGAAATAAGGACTAAAAGGAAAATCTTTTCTGGCATCATTTCAACTATAAATGAATCAAGATTCGACTTGTGGCAAGCTACAGAATTAGAGCGAGTAAAAAAAATGGATGCCTGGTATGATTCAACTTTAAAGATTCTTAAAAAATATCTTCCTATGCTACAGAAATACTTATTAGATGCGAAGTGCTACTGTAGTGATGATGACGAGGTCGATGTCGATCAGGAACAACAGCCGAAAGAACCACTAGAGCCGAGTTTTTTGAATACTTTTCAGAATTATCGGAATATGTTGGTGACTCTTCCGTTTTTTAATGATGTAACGGAAATACAAAAAGCAATTAATAATAAGGACATATTATTACGGAATGGCCCTGATAATCTAATTACTCCAACGGTAAAACCGCTCGAACCAGTTATAGACGATAAAGATGTGACGAAAGCAATTAATGACTATATTATAACTAATGAACTACAACAGGAATGTGAACCTACCCCTGAAGAGTTAGTAACCGAATTGTGCAAGATCTTGGACATCATAGATAAGAAAGCTGCCGAAAGTACATGTAGTGAGCAAATGTATGGGAAATGGGTTATTGATGGTTTTCCCTCTGATCCAGAATTTTGGCCATTCTTAACAGAATCCGGCTTCATTCCTGATTATACCGTAGCTTTAATTGAAAATAGGGACATAGACCCAGATTTGTTGCAAACATATAAAGATATAGAAAATAGTATGAAAAACTATGAAGAAAGATTCCTTTTAGCTAAAGATCCATTAATTACGACAAAACTTCTAAAGAAAACGCAGTCGCCTGCTAAGGAATTGGATATACAAATTATACTTCATGAACATGTCAAAGGCTTGGACTCTATTTTCAATGAGCGCCAAGAAAACACTCCTGACGCCCCCGACTTAACAGTGGAAGTAACGGCATTTACTGAAGCCATTGAAAAGTTTCGAGAAAATTGGAATGATGTGCAATCTAAGATAGAAGACGCTAACAAATGTCACATTGTAATAGAGCTCGAAGACAAAACGGATGTTATAATCACAGAAGAAATGTTATTAAAATTACGTCAATGCTATTATTTGCCGTGTATTCCTGGCGAGCCGGAAGAAGTGGATATTGTCGAAGAAGACGAGGATGACCAAAAGGATACTACGACATTTAATTTGCCTTATTTTTTGTGCGAAACGAATGTTTACTGTCCAATTGCATACTATGATTATGGCGTGCTATGGGAAGGAAAACCTGAATATTCTCTAAAATATAACAACAAGCTTCACCTGTTTTCTAATGAAAACTGTTTAAATGAAATATATCCAAAAGATGTTACCAAATATCAGTTTTACAACGAGCCATTTAAGCACATTCCTTGCTTAAGGATTTGTGTTATGGGATGTATTGGCAGTGGGAAAACTACTATTTCAAAGTATGTTGCTAAAGAACTTGGTTTAATTCATATTGATTTTGTTGATCTTGTAAATGATTATTTAATACCACGTCATTTCAAGAAAATTGGTCGTAAGTATGAGAACAGTTTCACTGATACACAAAATGAGGAAGAAAATGCTGTAGAGATACAAATGGGCGAAGAAAACTTGGAAAATCTTGAATCAGATCTGTTATCTAACGAAAGAGAGTTAAAACGCATGATAAATAATTATTTTGAACAAGGGTCACCATTTCTGTCATTTATGTTGCAAAAATTGATAAAAAGGTTATGGTTTCAAAAACCTTTTTCTTCCACAGGTTTTGTTTTAGATGGGTTTCCTCGAATGCAATCTGATGTTGAGGACATGATCGCTTGCTACTGCATCCCAGATCTTATCATTGACATAAATAGCAGTTCAGATGTGGCGCTGTCAAGAACAGTACCTTTAATGTTCAAACAGTGGAAATCGCAAATCGCCGAAGCCAAATACTTGGCTAAAACAAAGTTTGATAAAGAAAAAAATGTGTGGTTATCTCATGTAATGCAAAAAGTGATTTGTAAAGTACTTTTGGAAGAAATTATAAACGGTGCAGTAGTTGAGGAAGAACCCATTAAACCAGATATTTCATCTGAGAGTAATAAAATGGAAACTGATGCACAGGATGCACAGGAACCTGACTTGATGATGACGATCTATAATGAAATAGTTGAACAATTTCCGGAGCCTGTCGATGAATCTACTTGGGAAAAAGCAAATGACGCTCGAGAAAGAATTGAAGCCAGGGTAGAGGGAATTTACGAAATTGATGATGGTAACATTGAAAATCTGAGAGATCCTGCATCGGAACAAAAAATCAAGATGGTGTCTATCGATAATACTAGGCCATTAAGTAAAGTACTGAGAGTGGTTTCAGCCAAGCTTGCAAGCGTAACAAATAGATGTGAGTCATTTTTCGAACAAACGTTTGTGCTTGATTCGGACGTAGCAGAAAGTCTTCTATTGGAAGGTTTCTACTTTATTAGTAAATTTAATCGTATGTGCCCAGTACATATTTATGAAAATCCTCACATAATATTTAACCCTTATAGAGTAATGAAATCTAAGGATATGATTTATACGGTTGCACATCGTTCTAACATTTATTTCACTAGTGGTAAAACTAACTTGAAAAAGTTTCGGTCGAATCCACTGAAATATATTGTTAGTAATAACATAACCAATTTTACTCAATATCCTCTGAGACTCAGTGTGATCGGACCGCCAAAGTGTGGGAAAAGTTCTTTAGCTATGAAATTGGCAAAAAAATACGGATTGACATGTATATCAAAAGGAAAATCTGTTCGCCATATCATGGAAAATATGCACTGGACCGAATTAGCAAACAAAATGACGGTACCTTTGAGAGAAGGAAAATGCATTGGAACAGACCTTATCATTACAGCGGTCCAGACAGTTGCTACCAATCACCAGACGATGATCAATGGTTGCGTGTTCGATGGCTTTCCTAGCAACGCTGTTGAGGCAATTGGATTGTTAGATATTGGTATTTATCCTACCCTGGTATTTGACATTGCTAGCGACAAAATGACTATTCTGAATAATTCCCAAAATGAAATATATTTGGATATTGTCAAGTATAACCCGACTTATTCACGACCATTTATAGAAAACCGTTTTATAAACTGGTCCAGAGACTACACGAGTATCAGGGATTATGTGCAGGAAGATATACAAAACCTTTATGTTTTGAATGGGAACGAATCCAGATGGAAATGTTTACAAGACGCTGTTTCCAAGATCGATTCGACGACTTCGCAGGTTTATCATTACTTGAATAAAGTTAATTCGGATGTTGTACCTGCAGGAGTCATGTGTGTTTCGAACGCAGCATTCAGACAGAATATGTCGACTTACAAAAACCTGTGTCCCGTTTGTCTATCTAAAAACGTTCTTCGACACAACGAATATCCAGTGGATAAGAAAGGTGTACTACAATATAAATACGTATATTATTGGGTTTGTGCAGATCATATGAAGCTTGTTCTTAAAAATCCCGACCACTATTTGGCTCCGAAAAAGGTCGATGTTCCCGAAATCCCAGCAATTGTCAAGACGATCAATCCAGCGTTTGTTTACGAAAATGGTATTTGTATTGTATCGTATGCCGAAAACCTACCGGCACAAAAAATAGAAACGGGTAGTAGTGCGTTTGCAGCAATTTATCATAGGAAAACGTACCTGTTTTGTTCTGCCGATTGCCTTAAAAAGTTTCTAGCCAAGCCCCAATTGTATTATAATATAGTCGTTTTTAAAGAGGCGAAAGTGTTTCCACAGTTGTGTCTTAACAAGTTACCTCATATCGGTTACCTAGAACAGACTGTTGGGGATATGATTACCAAGGCTTGCTGTTCTGTAAACGTATTGAGACCCAAGTATCCCGGTTTGAACATACAGCTGTCGGCTCTGATCTACATAGCGCTGTATCTCAAAACACAAAACGTTCATACCAACAAGCAGTTCCTACCAAATTATGTAAAATCCCTAGTTACGTACGAAGCTAGATGTAAGTTGATGATCAATGTCGGCTTACGCTTGAGGGCCATGGACAATCCATTTTCTCGGTATCCTATATGTCATCATCATCATCATCCTTCGAGTGCAAGGATATCGAACTCTCTCACTTCATGTGGTAGTGGCGATGGGTCTAGGTCTCTTAAACTTTGATTCCTAACGTCTTCGATTAAACTTATTTTTTCTTTTCAACGTTACCTAAATCTAAACATACCACAGAGAAATAAGTAAAAAAGAGTAATATTTTATTTGTTTAAGTATCACCAATGCAGACAATATGGTACCTAAAAATAATATATCAGTCGATTCCTGTGGTGGATGCGAGGTGCGCGGCTATATAATTCGTATTGTATGGCGATGGCGCTAAACGCCATCTACGTACCTACTTAATTAAACTTCTCTTGTATATAAGAGTAAAAGGAATCTTAAACTGAACGCGCCGCCACTCAGCCGCCAGTGTATTCCCGTTCACATCTGACGTAAGCATATAGATATACGCAATACACAAAAAGCGGTCACACATTGAAACAATGTCTTTGTCTATTAAGAGAGGGGCGTTCATTTTCAAAATTGTTTTTACTCTAAATACCGTGTGATGGCTTAGTTATGTTTTTTCAGTATCCGAAGGGGACAATTTAGTGTTTTTTTTTTACCTTATGTGTTATTTTATCATAGTCCTGTAATTTAATAATAGATTATTTAACAATATCGTGGTTTTACTCATGCACTATTTTTATTGAAATGAATCTTATCATTGGTATGTATTAATCAATTTTGGATTTGTATATGAATTAATATTTTCAAGATGTCTAACCTTTATATTTTGTTTCAGCAAGTAGGGTACCGGTGCCGGACGATCGGTATGATTTTCTCTGCGAGTATCACAAACCCGCAAGGTAAGGCTCTACCAGACTAAGATATTAAATTTAATATTTATCTTAGGGCATGTTTTGATCACATTTTTAACCCAATTCTACAACTGATTGCAAGAGAGAGATCGGTTAAAATCGTAATGATAATCAGGCTTCTAAAACATCACTACTCAATGATGTGTTTTAAGCTTTTAAGGCCTTAATTGCGCAAAACATAACGTAAAACACGACTATAAAACCTGCCATGCTAGCTGGGCTGACAATTCTTACATATTCTTCACTGCCATCGTTATCGGTGTATAACATCGATATATGCAGGGTAAGGCTAATGCCATACAAACGTGGTTCGTCCAGCATGCATGATGAGATGAGAGAGAAAACTAATAAAAATAAACCAATGGTGGTTGTAACCACATGCGCCCAGCCGACATAGGTACACCATACATTGCTACCCTCTCTTCATCGCGGACACAAGACACGCCGCTGTTTTTTTTTTTACATGACTGTGCTTTTATAGGCCTGGCCCATTAAAACGATAGGAGTGCGCGGTTGGAGAGTGGCCAGGGGAAACCTCCGACACGACCACGCAGGCGGTTTAAACTCTGGAATACTCTAAGAGTTTGCGCTCCAGTGAGATTGGTTGAGCGGCTACAACCGAATCTGAGGTGTCAGTGGAATCGAGCTACTGCAAGTTTTGTCGTTGGTTCACTAAACCTAGCCTAGCCGAGAAGAGTCCAGCAAGAAACTGGGCTAGGCCCGACCTGGGTTGGCGACACGCCGTGTCTGCGTGCATATGGTCTGAGGAAGGTTAGGATAATGATGACATGTATTTTGTTTTCAGTAAAGTGCCTGCGTTCTTGAACGTGGTGGATATCGCCGGGCTCGTAAAGGGAGCGGCCGAGGGTCAGGGTCTGGGAAACGCTTTCTTGTCCCATATCAAGGCCTGCGATGCCATATTCAATCTTTGCCGTAAGTTTTTTTTTAACTAATAAGTAGTGTTCGGAGTTTCGGTGGCAAATTTCACGCAGTGGTTAATGGAGTCGTTTTTATGATTAACTTTTTAAGATTTGAATAAATAAATTACTTATTCATTTACCTGAAGTACTTAGTATGACATTAAATGGCGGCAGGTACAAACATTATACTGTCCCGACTGTTTAGGTGATATGTTTGTACGTATGTAATAAGTAAAAATAAATAAATTTATTAAACAATGTTTACCTACATACTTGTGTTATTAGTAGTCCTGTGTTATCGTGGTATAAGTAGGTATAATGCTCGCAAGATAATTTATAAGGAGTATTATGCAAAATTAATCATTTAATCGTTATTCGTTTAATCAAAAAAATAGTTAGGCGACTCCATTTACCTCTGTGAAATTTGCCACCGAAACTCCGAACACTACTAATAAGTAATATTCGCTACACTTATGACACAGGACAGTGTCACAAGTTTGTGAGGACAGTGAGAAAATAATTGGTAGTAATCGTTGTAGGCTGGATGGACCCTTTTGCAAGGCCGTGCAATGTAATCTGCCCTATCAAAAACATAAACGTGAAAAAATGCCAAGGTTGTAAACGGTAGCCATTAAAACAAGTGATCTAACTGGAAACCAAGTTATGTCAAACCTCCTTAGATCACAGTTCTTTAGTAACGTTCTTCAATTGCTTTAACAGATTTATGTTATTTGCTAATACTTAATAGAGTGACTCGGACACAAAGATTAAAGTTGGTGGGTGAAAACTTTGCAAGTCGCACTATTAAGTAACAAATAACACAACAAATCATTTAAAGCAATTGAAGAAATAAGTAGGCTATGAGCTATGACAGGAGCTGTGATCTAAAGAGCTTTGAAAGAACTTAGTTACCAGTACCAGTTAGAGTTTAAAACATACAAAAGTTTTCCGTTTTCGGTTAGCATAGCATGTAGCCACGGGCACATGGCACATTGCACGTAGAACCGATGGCCGTTGGCGCCGAAAGGTTCTCGAGTGGCGACCGCGGACCGCAAGGCGCAGGTAGACCCCCCCAAGGTGGACTGATGACCAGGTAAAGGTCGCGGGAGTCCGCTGGATGCGGGTGGCGCAGGACCGGTCATTGTGGCACTCTTTGGCAGAGGCCTGAAGTGTGCGGGCTCCGGCAGGGTCGCTATAAAGTGACCTGCACTCAGTATCTTGGTTCTGGCACTTGTTCACTAATTCAGAGCTGCCTGGGGCAGCCCGTCTGGCAGGGTCGCCATGAAGTGTGGAGCGTTACAGGTTATAATGATAAAACGAGACTCGAGGAAATACTGAAGTAATACTGATTTATTGAGTAAAAATACACGGCTTTTATACTGAAAGTTTGGTATGCTAGGAATGCGTAATGCGCAATAGAATGGTAATTTATTTAATATTATTTTCTTGGAATCAATATCAAGGTCTCTTGGATTCCTTAGTTAGGAAAAAGTACAATGGTAAATATTTGTTAAGTTTCCATCAGCTGTGATCAGCTGAGTTATTAGGGTGTGACATACACCACAGGCCTATGTCCAGCAGTGGGCGTCTTTCGGCTGATATGATAATGATAGCATGTAGTCTACTTTGCGCACTAATGTTTGAATGGCCTGTTTGTTGCAGGCGCGTTTGACGACGAGGACGTGATCCACGTGGACGGAGAAGTAAACCCCGTGCGCGACTTGGAGACGATCGGCGAGGAGCTGCGCCTCAAGGATGAGGAGCAGCTCTTGGCGGCGCTGGATAAGCTGGAGCGAGTCGTCAACCGCGGCGCCGACAAGAAGCTCAAGCCAGAATATGTATGTTGTTTTATTTTCACAAGATATTAAGATAGTTAAGTAAGGCGAACACTGATGCGGTTTCCGAACGACGATGAGGTGTGCGAGCGAGGCAGCATGTATGTATATAGCAGCGTCCCGTCTGCACATTGGTGTGATAACCGCCTAAGATATGTACTATAATAGGGGTTAGTAGTAGCTCAGTGGTACGGTTGAGGGATCTAGGAGAAGGGTTTAGATATCTGGAAGGAAATACGCAATCCACATACGAATTATAATGTATTCATACTATATCCGAATACATTCACATTCAATTGTAATCTAATTAAAATAACACATCAGCTGTGACCCCGAGCGAGTCCCAGGCCAGAGTCCTTGGAAAACCATTTGTTTCCAGCAGAATGCCGCTTTGACAGGCATTCCAGAATATATTCAAATACGAATATGTTACTTTATGGTTCTAGACCAAGCATGGCCAGCCTCATACAGTAACAACCTCTACAGTACCTAAGTCAAAGGCCACGGTTTTGCTAAAGAACTGATACATCCAAAATTTTGTGGATCTACGTAACCAATTTTGGAAAACGGGAACCTTCTAGTAACATGGATCTAAAAATCATGTGGAAACTACTCGACGGTGGTACTTATATGTATACGATCGATGCTAGCAAACATGACTAAGTACGTACGAACTACCTCCTACTGAAAGGAATCAAAATATACGGAACACACAGTCACCGCACACACACACGCGCGCGCGCGCGCACACTATTCCCACATAATGTACGCGTAAAACGAAACTATCTAGTTCCTAGTAATCTGGTTTCCTACGGGACAGGCTTTGCCTAGTGTAGGAACCATGCAAAACACTGGACTTAGGCGCAAACCAAATCTTTGCAGATTCTTTATGTATATTTCAGAATGTAGCTACGCTACTTAGAATGTAAAATATTTTAGGATATGAAAAGAAATTAAATAAATGTTTTAATGTTTTTTTTTAATGTATATTGTTTGTTTGACGCAACAGTACCACAGTAATCCGTCTGGATTCCGGATTGAAAATTATAACGATTTCCCAGTTATCCCTGACTTCTAACTTAGCTTCATATTGTAAAAATTGTTTTTGTTTCTTATTGTAAAACTTTAACCTGGATCTCTATTTCGTTTCAGGATGCGTTGTTAAGGATAAAGGCTGTTTTAGTCGATGAAAAGAAACATATACGATTCGGAGATTGGAGCGCGGCCGATGTAAGTGTTTCACAACCACTAAGTACCTCGATAATTAATGTATATGTAGACTGCCTGTGTACTTATGTATTTTTTTTTTAAATATTATTGTTTTATTCTATTTACAGATAGAAGTACTAAATAGACACCTATTCATAACATCAAAACCAGCGTTATATCTGGTCAATTTGTCCGAGAAGGATTACATCAGGAAGAAGAATAAATGGTTAGTATCTGGATTGATATTTATTATTACTACTTTATTGCCGAGGCACGGAAAGTAAGGGGTTTTCTGGCGGGGTAGTTGGCGAGGCGAGGCTTTGCCGAGGTCCGCCAAGAGCCGAGTCAGGCAACCACGATTTCCGCCGCATATAATGTTTTCTCAAACAATGCGAGGAAATAACACAAAGATACCTATTACAAAAACATTTTTTGACGTTTTCAATAACACGGTTATAATTTGACTTCGATTTAGCTGAAAGTGCTGTTTCGATGACTTATTTCAAGGGCGGTATGATTTTCATACTGCCTTTTACACTCAAAGTTGGTTTTTAATGTAATAATGACACATTTAGTGCTCAAACAAATAGAACTGTTACTCATTTTAACTTTTCATTTATTTTTCTTCTAATCTAATCATAGACGAAATCTTAATATCTTTGAAGGTTACCAAAACTGAAAGAATGGATCGACAAAAATGACCCGGGCGCGCCCCTCGTGCCCTTCTCTGGCGTGTTGGAGACCAAACTGATGGACATGGAGCCGGCCGAGAGACAAGCTTTCTTGAAGGAGCACGGCCTCACTAGGTACTTCTAAAATACATATATTTTGCGCTTGAAATAGATGTCCCGTGCGGTATCTTTAGCCTTCTTTCTTTCAGTAGATTTCATAAGAGGCGGGCGATGTAACTGTAATAACACATTTCCTCCAGTTTAAATTTTGTGTGCGTATCGTTTTTAGGGTTCCTTAGTAAACAAGGAACCCTGATAGTTTCGCCATGTCCGTCCGTCCGTCCGTCCATCCCCGGCTTAGTTAAGTAACCGTTAGTACTAGAAAGCTGTATGGCATGAGTATACATATCAATGACGCCGATAAAACGGTAGAATAAAATCTTGAAAACAATTTTTTTTGATACCTCCCCTACAGGTAGTTTTTTCTTTCAAACCCCATCGTGTGTTGTGCCCTTGGGTAGCTCTTTTAAAAATATTGTAAGGTTTCTAAAACGATTTTTTGATTCAAGAGTCTGTTGGCGTGATATTTAAGCTTTGTGTGATGTATTTTTTTTTGGTCTACAACGCTTGTTTACCATTGACGTGGTATTCGAAAATGTTTTATGACGCTTTAGTTACAAGGATCTTATTTGCGTTATTTCAGTGCACTGGATAAAATCATCGTGCAAGGCTACAAAGCTCTGCAGCTGGAGTACTTCTTCACAGCGGGTGCCGACGAAGTCAAGGCTTGGATAATACAGGTGATCGTCACTCAGCATTATAGGTGTACCCTTTCATTGAGACCGCGCCTGTAACGAGAGAGGGGCAAAAGGGAAGACGTCAAATGCCCCGTCGCCCGCTACCCTTCCACGCGGTCGACCTATAGTCTTAGATACATATGCAGGTGCAGAATGGATACTATATATAGATACCTTTTGTTTTGTATTACAACTTGGGTTTTTTTTCAAAGCAAAAATTTGTTTCAGAACTATTTCATCAAAAAGCGTTCTTGGTACGACTTAATATCTATATATCTATATATATATAAACGAAAAAGCCCTGACTGACTCACTTAAATCAACGCCCAGCCCAAACCTTTGGACCTTTTTTTTTTTTTTTTTTAACGTTGGGGAAATGCATTTACGCATCCCGCCTGGTTGGGGGACCAGGGCGGGTATGACGGACTAACCGCGGCATACACCTTGGACTACCGTCTAAAACCCCAACGAATGCCGGCTACGCCTAGATAAGTGGGACGCCGCAGGATCACTATTGGCATTCGACCGCGTGCGTCCCGGCGGGCAGCCCAGGGTAATGGGCCGCAAACCTTTACGCGCCAGTGGAACGGGCGCATTGAATTCTGTGGGATCTTCTTTGCAGGGTATCCCCTGACCCCCGCACGATCCCACTACGGTGGAGGCAGTAAATGCGCATAGCGCCTGGCTCTGCCTCCAGCCCGTCGCCGGCGTAGCGGATCCGCGAGAGGATTATTCTCGCGTTCCCGCTCCGCGGCCTCCTTCTGAGACATAGCGTGTTGACAGAAGGAGGCCATCGCCTTCCATGCCTCCTTGCTGTCAAGCATGGCACCAACAACACTTGACAACGAGAGGTCGGGTCCTATTACTGCTTGTAAGGCAGCCCGCTGAGGTCCGAAAGCAGTACACTCTTCTAGAGTGTGACGCGCCGTATCCACGGGCGCATCACACTCATGACAGCAAGGGGAGGATTCCCGCCCTATACGATGCAGATACTTACCAAAACATCCATGGTTAGTAAGCATCTGCACCATGTGGAACGTCAAAGTTCCGTGCCGCCTATCAGCCCAGCGCTCTAAATGAGGCAGTATAGCCCCCACCGTCACCAATCCGTAGTCCGCAGACCCCAACTCCTCTTTCCACTGGCGGAGCGATTCGTTCCGGGCCAATGTACGAACGCGTTCCAACTCCTGCCGATCGGGAAACTCTCCTGCCGCTCTTTTTGCAGCCCTATGTCGGTGAACCTCAGCGAGCACTTGTGCTTGAAGATCCCAAGGAGGGTCTGCAGCCAAGATCGTTGCCGCTGAAAAGGATATAGAGCGATATCCTCGTGCGGCCCTTATCGAGATTGCCCTCTGAGGTCTGCGGAGTAGGGTCTTGTTTGTAGCAGAGAGAGCGTCGATCCATATGGGGGCCCCATATAAAGCCATGCTCCGTATGACCCTGGAGTAGAGGAGCCTACACGTAGCATTGGGCTCACCGATGTTAGGGAGCAGTCGGCTGAGGGTGGCGGCTGTTGAAATTAACTTCGGAGCAAGATTGGTAAAGTGTGCTCCGAAGTGCCACCGTCCATCTAGAACTAGCCCCAGATACTTCATGTGGCTTTTTACAGCCACAATCTCCCCGTTAACCCTTATTCCGGCATTTCGGGGAGGGCCTCTTCTTGCACCATGAAATAGAAGGGCTTCGGTTTTTGGAAGGGACACCTTGAGACCCAGCTGATTAATTCGGTCAATCAATAGAGATGTCCCAACCGTGGCTCTTCTGGCGGCCTCATCATAGCTGCGACCACGGCATGCGATAAGAGTGTCATCGGCGTAAGCAAGTACACTCATGCCCGGTAGGACTGGGCCTCGCAAGAGCCAGTCAAAACCAACGTTCCACAATGTGGGACCTAAAACAGATCCCTGTGGGACACCAAGTTCGACCTTTCGCCGGAGCAACGATCCGCTTCCGTCTTCCCATGCAACGTAGCGATCCTCCAAGTAGTTTTCCAACAGTCTCCTCAGGTAGAAAGGCACTTTAAAATATCGAAGTGCTTCTCTGAGTGTTTCAAATGGGAGACTGTTGAAAGCATTTTTAACGTCAAGTGAGACCGCCAGCATCACATCTCCACCATCCGTAGCTTCTTTGGAGAGAACTTTGAGGTAATCTATCGCGTCAACAGTTGAGCGGCCTGCCCGAAAACCAAATTGGACATTGGAGAGGTTCGGTCCTACTTCCTCAAGATGTCGGACGAGGCGATCAGCCAAGATCTTCTCTAGAAGTTTCCCCACCTCGTCCAATAGCACAATGGGCCTAAATGCTGACGGGTCGCCTTGAGGGCGCCCCTCCTTAGGGATCAAGCAGACCCTACCGGTTTTCCATACCCTCGGGAACTGGCCAGTACGGAGACATTTGTCGAAAAATATCTGCATCCAGTCCGCCCACGCATCTGCGACAGCAAACAATAGTCGACCAGGCACGCCATCCGGACCTGGGGCTGTTCGTCTTTTACGGAGTCGATCCAGGGCTTTGCTCATTTCCCCATCCCTAATTGGGGGAAATTCTACTCCATTTCCTATACCGGCGGGAGATGGCGGCGCCATTGTAGGAGGATCGTGTCCTACAGAAGTTGGGAACAGTTCTCCCATGACCCGATCCAGACCTTCCCTAGAAAGGGTCTCAGTCACCGGAGCGCTTAGTACTCGGAGCTTCTTCCGTGCCGTTTTATACGGACGCCCCCAAGGATCTCGACTAAGACTGGCCAGAATTTCTTCTCTTGCCTTAGCCTTGGACTGCCTGATTGCAACCTGCAGAGCCTTCCGTTTATCCCGGTATACGCCTCTCAGTTGTTCCTCCATTATTGGATCTAGGCCGTAGCGTCTTCGGAATCGCACATAAGCTCTGCGTGCGGCATTGCACTCTGCCCGCAATGCACCTATCTCCGATGTCCACCAGTATACCTGACGTCTGGCCGGGCGACGTTTTATTCTCGGCATGGCCGCATCACATATTTTAACCAGTGAGCTCCGTAAGTGGTCGGCCAATTCGTCCACCGGAGACGTCTCTACCATCTCATTAGGAGTAACCCAGCGTTGCACAAGTGCTGCTTCACGGGCAAACTCTCGGTCCATTTTCGAACAGGCCCAGCGAATGAATCGGCTAGGCTCCCTAGCAGGTGTTAACGTAGCAGAGTGATGGGAGATTGTAAATCGGATGTAAAGGTGATCCGAAAGAGTCTCTATCTCTTCTTCCACTCTCCAGTCCTGCACTTTACGTGCCACAGCGGGAGTGGCAAATGATAGATCCACAACGGATCCTCCCTGATATCGTACGCAGGTCTGCGACGCTCCTCTGTTTAAAAGGGACATGTTAGCTTGAAGAGCCCAAGTTTCCAGGGTCCGGCCACGTGGGTTGGTGATAGTGTCACCCCATGCACTGGACCTCGCATTGAAGTCCCCAAGGACCAACATGGGTCTCGTTGACCATCTACCTACTACTGATCTAACAGAGTCCAAAAATGTTTCGAACTCTGCTAGACTGCGATTTGGAGAGAAGTATATCCCCAGGATTATGTATTCTCTCCAACCGACAGCAACAAACCCTGAACCTCTTTCAACTGGTGTGAGGGGGGATTTACCGTCCGACTTAACGGTGATTGCCACCAGACCGTCCAAGTCACCGGCCCAGTGTGGTTGGGATGGAACCAAGTACGGCTCGCAGGCTACCCCAATGTCGACCTGCCACTCCGCCATAGACTGCAGGAAAAGATCCTGAGCCCCAGCGCAGTGGTTAAGGTTACTCTGGAGAAAGCTAACATGGAGAGTCTGGTCCATTACTCGTGCATGTCAGTTACCTCATTCTCTTGGACCAGCGAGCGGCCCGCGGTATTGAACGCCGTCCCTGTCCGTGGGGGAATCTTTCCCGATCTAGATGGAGGGGAGCATTTCAGGCTTCCCATTAAATGATTATGGGGTCTACCAGCTTCAGCGCACACAGCGCAACTAGGGACCTGCGCTGAGCAACCCGAAGCTTGGTGCCCCTCTTTGCCACATCGGTAGCAGAGCTGCTCTCTGTTCACTGCTGATGGGCACATTGGTTTGGTATGACCAAGCTCCATACAGCGGTAACACCTTTTAGGGAGCTGTTCTAATGCAATCACACGAGCAGAGCTCCAGCCAACCAAGATACGCCCCTCTGTCACTAACGCCTTTGCCGCCGCCATAGGACATCTCACTATTACGGCACCCATTCCACCGGGGCCACGTTTTATTTCTCCGACCTTCACCATGTCTGAGGAGCAGCCACCGGACTTCACTACTGCAGTCGTCATAGTATCTCTTGTTACCGAATCATCTAGGTTCAAAATGCGCAAAGTCGCGCATTTGGTAGGCCTTGTAACAGCGGCAAGCCCGTCCAGCACCGGACGGAGTCTGTCGGCTAGTTCATCGGCTTTAGTGGCATCCAGTTCTTTCGGAAGTTCAGCCATCCTTGCTCCAGTAGCCGTTTGTCTGAATTTGAGGGAATGAATCCCTAACTCCTGCAAATTAACACCCGCTACGGCTTTCCCCATGACATCTAGGTAGCTCACCCCTTTTTCAGCGGCCTCAGGATGTAGGGAGATAACAACAGCAGCTGTTTTCGGCGGAGTAAGACGTGGTTTATTTCTCCTTTTCTTCTTCTTGGCCTTAGTTTGGTCAGCATTTTTCCCAGCCGCAGCATTAGCCTTCTGCTTCTTTTTCTTGGACTTTTTACTTCTGACCGGGATGAACCCATCTTCATCCATTTCACTGTCAAGAGCATCATGCGCTTTGTCCAAAGATTGACTCTTTTCGAGGGAAGTTGGTTGCGCATTAGTCGCATTCTGCGGAGTACTCGCTCTGGTCTTTGCAACCAGAGAGGCAGCGGTGACTTTTGGAGCAGTTTCCTTTGGCCTTGAAGCTGGGCCCGCCGGGTTCTGCGCTCCTACCTTAGATTTATCTGATGCTAATGGCGGACGGCACGGCTTAGCCGGTAGGAGACGATCCTCAATACCCTCCAAACGAGCGTTAATGATCGATCCAACAGAGTTGATAATCGAGCGCTTCAACTCCTCTAGTAGATCACTGCCATTTGGTAGCTCTGGTATAGGAGCCGGTGCTGGCGTCTTATTTTTTAAAGTCCGCATCTCAGCGAATTCCCGTCGGTAGGACGTCAATTCAGCCCTCATATTTTCGACTTCTCGTTGTAGCCGATCATTATCCGCTCTCAGTCGTTGGATTTCATTCGCCCCCGAGCGGGAGAAAGCTGCATCTACCACGGTTAACAGGGCAGATCCTACCTCTTTTAGGTCTTTGACCTTTTTCTGACCTTTGCAGGTTTTCACTACTTCGATGATTGTAGCCACTTTTTGTTCCGCAAGGGCTCGTAAGTCTTCAGTGGAAAGACTATTTGGATCTTCTTCTCCCTTCGGGACCGCACCTTTTCCACTGCTTAGGCGCTTTGTCCACTTCTCGTTTATGGCCACTTCCCGGGCCTCGTCTTCCATAGCGCGAAGTTCTGTCTTGGCGCGGGTTACGTCCGAATTACGGCCAACAGAACCGGCCTTCCCACCTCTACAGTGGGTTGATACCTTCGCAGCCGCCGGTTGCTCAATATCAAAATCGGAACCATCTTCAAAGTCTATCAGCCTGACCGATGTAACTTCGGCGGGCCTTTTCCGCAGAGAATGCCCGCCTATGAATAAGGGCGCCTCGAGGTTTTGAGTCAGCAAGGTATCTGCCGTCGTTATCACAGAGTTTTCCGGCTCCTCGGACAGGTGCCCACTCCCGTCTAAAGATATAATATCTCTACCTTCTACCTTGTCATCATCTTGCTTATCAGTGTCCATTATGAATTTGCCAGAGTCGTCGTTTATTTGTTTCGTATCGTCGTTTGTTTCATTTATTTCTTTTAAAGTTGCCATTTGGTTCCCACGAGTAAGGTCGATGGAGTAACACCCCCGGGTGACGCCCATTCCGGAGATGTGGCTACATACTGTAGAGGTCGCCCGTTGTCTACAGGTTTTAACGACTTCGCTGTCGGGTTTTAGAGGGTTTTCCTTCCCGCGGGCCGGCCAATAAAGGCAAGCCCTCCAGTCCGCGCGCAAAAAGCTGGCACCTCCCGTACCCCATACCGCCATTGATGGGGGTCGCTGGGAGAGTGCTGCGGTTCCGGGATTCAAGGGGAGCTGGCGTATGCTCCCCTATTGGTAGTTTGGTTAGAACTACGACTCCTCGACCTTTGGTCGATGCTCATCTCCTACGCCTTCTGCTAATCAGAGGGACATGGAGAGAGCTCTTCGCCCTTCACGCAACCGGGCGTCCTCATCTTGTGCCGGGGATCACAGGGGCATGCAAGCCTCCCCACCACAATATTTACTCTATATGGAAGAAGAAGAAAGATAGGAAAGACGGGATCTTAGTTTGGGAAGGGTGGCCTAGATGTTATTGGCACTTTAGTATCTCCCAACATGGGGTGTGGTCTAGGTGTTTCGACCTCAATTTTGGTAGTATCACCAACCCGTAAGCCCCCCCACCACGGCAAGGTGATCCCATGGGGGGGCAAACCTTTGGACCTAGAGAGCTGAATTTTTCACAATAGGTAGTTTTTATAACGTTAGTATCATCCACTAAGGTGATGAAATGAGGGTCCAAAGTTTGTATGGGGAAACCAGATCAGTTTCGACTATTTAATTCTAAACTTCACACGAGTATTTCTAACAATAAATAAGTAAATACGTGTTTCAGGGTTTTTGAAAATTCAACCCCTAAAAGGGGGAAATGTGGTTACAAAGTCAAAAATCGACATGGGTATTGTTTCTTTGGTTTATCCGGTCGCTGATTACGTAAAATTTTGATGCGGTTTTTTGTAATAGAGAGAGTGATTCAAGAGGAAGGTTTACTTATATGTATAATTTGCACCCGTGGTCCCGTGCGAAGCTGGGGCGGGTCGCTAGTATATTTAATTATTTATACAGAGCGTCCCTAGACTATGCGACATGAAGGGAAAGTACCTTTAATATTGTAGATAGAATATTTTGCTAACAGGAGACTTTATTTTATTTTAGAAAGTTTGACTACTACTAGATAGCATTCAAAGACTTTCTAAAAAATACTTTCTTCGTCAGTGAATCGAACCGACTGAAATGTAAAAAAACAACCTGTATTTTTGATGCCAATCGAAAGAATGGACAAAAAATAATTATTATCTTAAAACTTACTTTCCCTTCATGTCGAAGTCTTAAGACGGACGCCCTGTATTGCCTATATTTTCTCAGTGTTTTACCATTATATTTAAATTTTGATCTTAAGGCGCAGGGTAGGGCAAGGCCTTCCCCATACAAACTTTGTGCACGTTTTATTCGTCGGTTTTGGCACTAACAAATATTTTTTTTTTCTGGTTGTAAATATTAGATATGCGAAGATCGTGATGTGAAAATTTCCAAATATTTCAAAAAAATTCAAAATAAAAAAAATTTAATAAAAAAAAATTTACATCACGAAATAGCTATCAGAAAAATAAGCATACTGACCAAAAATCATAACTTTAATGCAAACACAAACGAAGTATATCCTGCACAAAGTTTGTATGGAGAGAGCTTGCCCTACCCCTCCTCTTAAGGTAAGGTTTTCAGGTTTCGCTTAGCATACAGAGATCGCCATCACGCGTCTGCTGTATTGTGTCATTCCTATATGCAAAAATATGTATTTTACGACCTTGAATAAATTTTTACTTTTTTTTTAATGGCAGAAAGGCACAAAAGCGCCACAGGCCGCGGGGCGCATCCACACGGACTTCGAGAAAGGTTTCATTATGGCCGAGGTCATGCACTACAAGGACTTCAAGGAGGAGGGCTCGGAGGCGGCCTGCAAGTCTGCTGGCAAATACCGACAACAGGGTACGTAGCTACTGCATTGCGGCCTCGTGACAAACGCACAAGATTACTGACTGAACTTATTACTGACCGTCCATCGCTAAATATGACTGTAGCGCTAGTATAAGTTTTTTCGAAACATTAACTAATTCGAACGCGTTTGCGTTTTGTCTCATAATGTATGAAAGTGGTATGAAAACGTGAACAGCGCCTCTGGTGGTCACTAGTTGAAACTAAAACAGCGAGTATAACATTTGTTGCTAACCGATGAACGCGCGTATTTCAAACTCGGTGAGAGCGTTTTCATACATTTTGAGACAAAACGCAAACGCGTCCGAATTAGTTAATGTTTCGAAAAAACTTATACTAGAGCTACTGATCGTCAAATTCCTAGTTTTTTTTTAATACTACGATGGTGGCAAACAAGCGTACGGTCCACCTGATGGCAAACGGACACCGCTTCCTATAGACGCTCGCAACTCCAAAAGAGACACGTGCGCGTTGCCGACCCTTTATAAAATTTGAGGATTCACTTTGTTGACAGCAGAAGGGACAAAAGGTCCCTCGTTTTAAATAACGTTAAATAACGTTATTATGGCTGTGGTTTTCTGCAAGGCGGACATTCCCCTGTTGGGCTGCTCCAAATTCGAGCCAGATGTGATATTTTGCTGTGTTCTACCTCTCTTAAAATTATCTTCATTAGCGTCAAATGATAACACAAGTTGTCAAATATAGGTACCATTCACAACTGTCTAGCTCGCCGCACCACGCGTTTTTATTTATTATTATTTTGACCTCGAGATTCATAACAACTATGTGTATACGTACTATCAGAGGTCAGGCTATAGGTTTCATCTGTTCTGCACCTGTACTATATACATATAATATTTTTTTCGAAACAAGTACAAACGAACGCGTCTCCATTTGTATGGTAACCAATAGTTACCACCAAAGGCCACCAGGCACTGTTCACGATGCAACACAAATCGAGACTAAACGCAAACCCGTTCGTGTTTGTTTAAAAAAATACTAGAGATACTGAATCGAATGTTCCGTACGTCAGTAAGCATTGAATGTCAGCGACGTGCTAACCGCCACAGAGGGGGCCTGTCTCGCTTTACAAAGTCATTGTGGTTCTACAAAATATTATAATCTTTGTTATGGTAATGACAATGTCTTCTCAAGATTCAATTCCGCTGTTTCAGGCCGTAACTACGTCGTAGAGGACGGGGACATCATCTTCTTCAAGTTCAACGCCGGCGCCGGCCTAAAGGACGCCAAGAAGAAATGACGCGACAAGGTCCTCCTATTGTTAGTACATTGCCTGTACTTGAACTTGGCTCTTTACACTCTAATGCACGTCGCGTAATCTAACAAGATTTTTTTTATTTACAAAAGTAAGTTTTCATTAAGTGATTCCCATTCATATTTATATCGATTGTCTTTGTAATGTAAATGTAATAAAGCTTGTTAAAGTTTTTAATATCTTTTATATATTTACCGCTTAGATAACAACAACAACAACAGCAAATACTCTTTATTGCACACCTCAATTAAAGGACACAGTACAATACAAAATACACAATAAGTAGAGGCAAACAACAGGCGGTCTTATCGCTAAAGAGCGATTTCTTCCAGACAACCTTGGGGTAACGGAAATGAAATCTAATAAATTGATAGTAGGTGGTGCAGAGTTAATATAAGAAACCTACTAATAATTTACTAAATTAAGAAGAATATACATACATAAATACAATAAGATAAAAAAAACCTTGAAGTTAGAATTTGGGAAGCTTGGGTAATTTTCACAAAATATTTAAATAACATATTATCGACTTAAAAAGTATAATTATTCAATAAAAAAATGTTTTTTTAAATAACATCCTTGTTTGTGTTTTGTGACTAAGTACTAGCGCTAATTGCGCCAGTTAGAGGCGTTAGAGCGACAAAGAATGGAGTATATTTATTCCATACTTAATCCATAAACTCTTGTTGTTTTTTAGGTGAATTCCGATATATTTAGTAAAACATAATTAATCCCATTATAAAACCTCAACAAACTCTTCGATACGTAACACTTTTTCCGTTCCCTTGTCAGTCTCGGTTGCGCCCGACCCCGCATCACTGAACATTCGTTCCATAATCATCTTGATCTGCTTCAGAAACCTCTTCAGGTTGATATGCGACAGGATCCCCTGCTCAGTCACTGGAGCTAATTTCTCTCTGTCCTTTTCTGATTTTTTTAACACTTCATTGACAATATACGATAAGGCTTGGGTAACAGTTTCTTCCAGTTCCTGAAAGAATATACTATTTTAAAAATGAAATATACATGATCAACGAATAACATCTACACCTATACTTGCATAATATATACCCTGTTATCTATTTTAGTATATTTATTTTATGTGTAGTAGTATTATTTGGGATCTCGGAAACGGTTCCAACGATTTATATGAACTTTGCTGTGGGAATTTTTGGGGGCCAACAATCGATGTAGCTATAGCTATAGTCTAGTATAGCTGGGTCTCCCAGCTACTTTGCGATTATGAAAGATGATTGAGCGGAAGCGACCTCTGTCTATCACTTGCGGAAACACGCGTGATTATAGTACGTAGAAACGTATCGTACAACTTACTTGAAAGTCCTCGTATAATGAATTCAGCGCCAACATCTCTTCAATCAGTTCTATTTTAAAAGTATCCGGTGATGTGTGTTTCAAAATATTCATGACGAGTTTACCTACAGCAGTTACAGTGCTACTCGCTCTAAAAAAAGTACACAACGGTTTATATATATAGGCATAGTTAGTACAAAACTGTAAGGCCAAATGCTGTCAAATTAATAGGCTTGTGTAGTACATGTACTAAGAACTAAAAAGACCTAGTTCCCAACACTGTACTAGAGCGAACTATTCCGTAAAGTTTCTGCTCTTAGTACATTTAGTACATGCGGAGCGAAACCTGAACAGAGACAACAATATCCGAATGACCGACCGACCAAAGCAACCGAACGAAACCGAACGGCTCTCGACTGGCGCGAACGTGAGCGAATGGTCATTCGATAGTTCACTCATTCAATTCAGTCAAAGGAGCACGAATATTCACATTTCTCTCGGTGTACTAGTGTACTAAAAGAACTAAAAGACCGAACTAGTACATGTGAGAGATTGTACTAGTCCGGAGCGATCCGCTCAGTGAACGAGCGCGCACAAGCCTACAAATTAACGCAACCAAAAATCTACCTTACATTCAGAGCTCTAAGTCTAGTTTTGCTTGCGTTCATTTGACAGAATTTGGCCTTAGAGTTGTGTCTGAGCTTTATATACCTACATTGCTGGCAAATATAATATGTTTATGCTAGAAAACATGATGTCCTCCTGATTATTTTGCCTGATAATAAGCAAAATCCGTAGCACATATGTATAGATATTTGCAACTCCAGAGATTCCTCTGCAGAATCGCTGTGCCTGACAGCTTAGACAGGTTAAGATCCATCAGCTTCACCGTCATTACAATGTCCAATTTCAGTGTTATCTTCTTTACATTAGGTCTATTATCGCATAACTACGAGAGTCGGGTGTCGAGTTAGCGTTATGTTTGACTAACCTAGAAACAGCCTCCTTTCCCTGTATGATGTCGTTGACACATGCAACTATTCTGCTGTGAGTGTCCTTCATTAGGTACTCCAAAGGATCACAGTCCCCGGGCGGAAGAGATCCGTATTGTACTAGGAGCCTTTTCTGTACCAGCGTAAACTGTCTGTTAAGCACGTTTAGTTCATCCTGTAACATAGTTTTAAAGGGAATCTTCTGTTTTTGCACACAAGTGTATAATGTACCACTACACTTATGTTCTAGGAAAACTTGGGAGCAAGAATGTCAAGGAATTTTTCATTGATGTAAACAAACTCGGATTTCTAAACCTTTTTCCCATTATAGTTAGTCAATTTATACAGTTATATAGCGAGCACACATGACAGTTGACTTATTTTGGGCGTCGATGGCGTCAAAAGGATTACAGAAACGGTCATTATAAGTACTATCGTATTGGACCGCTAGGTTAGGAGCGACGTTTTACCTTAGAACTTTTTAATTTTATTCTTTCCTTTGCATGATGTTCCATGCTTTTTAAAAACTTGACTGTAATTTGCTTGATCAATTCAGAGTCGAATTTGAAGTCGTAGCGAAAGTCTACTTTATCCATCCTAGTGTAATAGTCAGATAGCTTTATAATCAGATGATCTAATATAGCAATGATATCAGAAAATTCCTTCGCCTCAACAGAATATTGTAGTCCCTCAGCTTTAACTGTTACGTTTCTTTTCTTATTCCTATATGTGAAAGTTAGTCCTTGAGATATTTTTCCGTGTTCCTCCAGTTCTTCTTCCGTAAAATCTGTAAATATCAGGTATTGTTAATATCAAACCAACAGGATGCAAAAGCGCTACTCCTACATGCATGTATTTATTTAGTATGCGCCATAATTTGCTTACTATGGCACAATGGCTCAAACCACAATAAACTAAAAGAGAGGAGAATTACGTGTCGCTTGCTATGGCGGTTAGAAAATGTTAACACATAATAGAATCGATGGCATACCTGTAAATATCTCAGTAAAACTGATACAAGGTTTATTTGCATTGATATGCAGAACTATATTGTTTTCGTGTGTGTCTCCGGTAGTCGCGCAATACAAGCTGGCCGGTAACAACACTTTCTTCACCAAAACCTCAATCCTCCCTTTAGAATCTGTGACAGCCAGCAGAATTCTTACAAAGGTATCCGATATGTCCGCGTCGCTCGACATGGATACTTGCGTCTCCACTATTTCAGTCCCGTTTATACTGTCTAAGCATATCACAGCTTCAGAGCACGCAAAGGGAGGAGAGCAGACGAAAGTGATCTGGATGCTTTGCACGAGTTTCGGATCCTCGCACGTTATTATGAGAACTACTGGGCACAGGTGCATCGCCTCGCCTTCTTGTGCGAACTCTTGGAACAGATTCTGAACAGGTTTTCCAGCGTCTGCTTTTATGCTTACAATCTTATCTATTGTAGGGTATTGATCATTTATATCTGGAAAACATGAAAAAAGGTATAATTTATCCCAAATGGCGTAAATGACCGACCGAGTGTCTCCCGAATAATCACTATTTCTCAAAATACTAATAGAAACGACCGTACCTTCTTTACTTTCTAGAATTTTCTGCAGTTTTTCTTCAACGTCTTGCAATTCTGCTACCACTGCTTCAGGGTCTAAGGTGTCGTTTATCATAGACCCAGCATTTGCGTTTAAATCCGGTTCAGTCCCCATATAGCTGACCTGAACCGTGCCATTATTTGAAAGCGACACAACGCCGCCTGGAAGCGACTTCAGGAAACAGCGCGATATCGATATGGTGAAATGAGGCAAATCGCAGGACCAGAGTAAAGAGGTATTTTCATATACGAATAGTTTGGAGTCTTCAGAGGCTACCATAATTAACAGTCGGGATCCTGGTTCTGAAAATAAATAGAAAATATTTTAACACTATTTATATCCGTGAAATGTTATTCATTGTTGTTAGTGGACTTGCGGAGTTCAGATAGTCAGGTACATAGGTAACATGCAGTTCTATGGGACTACTTTAACCCGGACAGTGCCTGCGTGATGCGCATTGTAAAGTGCGATATCGCGATCCAGACGGTCGCCGATGGTCCCAAGGACGGAGTGACCTTGGTCCGCAAGGACCGGGTTTCGAAGGAAATCTTACTGGGAACAACTGTCTACACGGCCGTCTCGGATCAAGGTCGCTCCGTTTTGGGGTTTGTTTTCGACCGTCTGGCGCGGGCTTAAGGCGGGACGGGGCAACGCGGCATGTCCCTTCCCTGCCAATGCCACCCGTTCGAAATAAACTACCACCGTTTGTGGTCTCTCCTCTTACGCCACGCGCCGCGCAGGCACCGTCCGAGTTAAGCGGCAGACCTATAAAGGAATTTTCGGCACTTACCATAATACCAGCCAATGAGATACGCGTTGAAACAAGTAGGTATGAAATCGAACTTGATCATGTATTTCATGAGGCCGTTGTCTTGGAAACAGTAGAGGTGTCTCTCTCCCAACGCGATTATGCTCGAAAAATTGCTACTCGTCTGTGGAATAGAAGAATGTGTATTGAACCGTGTACACTTCAGCGTTACGAATTCGTTGCGAACGCGCTCAACCCGAAGAAGAACTCTCGAAGAGTTCGAGACATGTCGCCTGTAGTGACAATAATGAATACGTGAGTTTTAACCGTTTAGTAGAATATAGTTCAAACCTGTATAGCTTGCAGCGACGATACTTCCTCTCCCGCATTATAAACCCATTGCGGGACGCTCTTTTTATTTTGTCTAGAATTCAATTCGCTGAGTTCTCTCAATTGCTGATAGCTGAAATGACAGATGGCTTAAACAGTCAGCTAAACCTTAATTCAAGCCTAGACACAAGCTAGACACTGATCATGGTCCTTTTCTATAGTGATTTAGGTACTAATGACTTTAGCATGTTTATACGTTATACGCAGTTATAAGTTATAGAGAGAAATACATATTTCATTTTCACCTCATTCTAAGTATTGCCAAGTATTGCATAGTGATTGCATAAAACTGCAACAGTGACTGCATTGACCAATGCCGAATGGGCTTTTTGCCAAGTGTTGCCGGTTTAGATTTGCAAACATATTAGTTTTTTTTTTATTTAGTTTAAGGAAGGAGTACCAACAGCTAATAAAATTAACATAGAAACTTAAGTAGTAACATAAAGCCAATTATAGGAACTCACAGATAGAAGCAGAACAAGAAATTTAACAAAAATACTGCGCACTTATTCGCACTATGCTATTCAGAATATAATCTAAATTGGAATTAGAGAACACAAAGAATGAATACAACTGTAAACATAATAGCTAGGTTATATAATTAAGTTCAGCTAGTGACAATAATATTCTGGGTTATAGGTATAATTTAGTTTATAAAATAGGTCCCGGTTTACAAGTGATTAAAAAAATATGTACCTGTATATTTCTAACACCCATGTAGATTTGCAAATAACGAAAGAATCGCAACTGGAGACGTAACACACGGGGCCAGGTATTATAACGTCGTTAAAGACGCACATGAAGAGAAACGTGTCTTGGTCGAAGAAACTTAAAGTTCCGTCAAGAGACTGTATACATATGAAATCCCTTGTTTTTATGCTGCCGAAGGAACCGCATTTGACGCTGTAGGCTCGACGTGTGAACGAGTGTTTGACAACCGGTTCTAGGGCGTTTTGGTCCCCTGAAAATAGTTAACACCGTAAACTGAGGTTACTCAAACAGAATTTCTCAAAATTAGTGTTTGGGAGCTTAATTAGGTTAGGTTATTAGGTTAAAAAGCCAGCAAGTTGCTTGCCCTACTATTTTGCTATGTACTTGATTTTCTGTGTAAATATTACTAATACTGCGCATATTATGCGTATGTCGTTAGTGTGGACGCGAAAAGATCGTCGATCGTCGTAGCATGATACATGCGCCTGTACATTCTCGTCTCGTCTCGAGCGAGAGCACTCGGGATGCCCCCGTTGGGGCTGGGGGAGGAGGGTAGAGGAATAGACTCGTTTGTAATTGTGCGTACCCGCATAATATTTCAGATATAGAAGTTGATATATAGGTATCTTATGTGATAAAACCAAGCATAACGCGAAATATTTACCAATATCTGTATGACCTTCTTTTCTGTTTAACTGATAAACTGCGTAGCTTTGGGGGTGTAGAACTAAGATTTGTCTGTCTTCTTTACCTCTGTAAGCGACACAAAACAATATTTATAGCGTTTAGGTACCTACTATTTAATAAAATGTTTATGAGGATAATCCGATGGACTCGAAACTTGTTAGAGTAGGTAGGTATCGAAGGCAAAAATATTCTACAGACGAATAATGTCCCGCCTTTTCGAGTTAGTGAAGTTGTGGTAAATAGGTATACACACAAATTACACAAAAAAGCTTACTATATATATTCATTAAAAACCATCTTACATTATCCAATGCGTTGAACAAGAATTTTATAATGGGAGTATTAGCGGTTTGATGTTAATAGTTAGCCTTCTGAAGGAATACCTAACTCCGCTATGTACCGAGTACCCACTATATGAAGCAAGGAGGGACATTTTTCTTACATACGCACTTACAATCCTATTATCTTTCAAAAACACTTACGCTATAAATCTCCCAGTTTCAATTTGAATTATAGGGGCATTAAAATTATTTTCTAAAAGAACATGCGAAGCATCTTGAGCATTTGGCTTGTAAAGTTTAAGTATCGATCCTTCGCCAATGGCAATGCAGTCGCTATCACTATGAGAATTAAATCTGTCTACTTTGAGACAACCAGCATTTTGGATTCCCACTTCAGGTTGATCAACTCGCGAATCGTTGTTTGACCACCACTGCTTCACTTTGAATATAGACATTGTGCTAGGCAACTACATTAAGAACATGAACGGTTGAGGCAGCTGGCTCACGTTGCTGGGGCAACAACTGGTGTAAACAGTCACAAGGCGATATAGTTCTCATAGCGAAGCGACGTCCGGTGTGCCATTATTAGATTATTTTATTACCTACGCTTTTTGAAGTCAAAACTTCTTTAGCGGCGCTGAGCACTTGACTTGATTGGCAAGACCAGCTGAGTTGACTCCTCCTAGTATCGTGATTGCGATGTTAGGAGGGGTCAACTCAGCTGATCTCACGATTCGATGGACCAGCTAGGTTGACCCCTCCTAGTATCGTAATTGCGATGTTAGGAGGGCTCAACTCAGCTGGGCTTTAAACACCAAACTTGAGGAATGAAGTTTCCACTTACTGGCGCTTTACTGGCGTTTCCACTAAGTCCAATATCGGATAGCCAGACTGACCGATTTCCGTAAAGATCATATTTCAAATAACAGTACTTAGTCAACAAGGAACCCTTATACCTAGGTGTACTATCACCATGTCCGTCTCTCCGTGGCTTAGCTCAATGCAATGGACATGCAATGACCCTCATTACTAGAAAGCAGTTATTATTCTATTGGTGTATAATGTTGAAAATATGTTTTGTTATTACTGTGCGTAAATAATTATGCATAATATTATAGTTTATTTATTGTCAACTTATGTGAGAATAAATAAATACATTGAATTTGAATTGTCATGGGTATTTGGTAAGTCGTAAGTACGCCAATTTCCAGCGTGTGTCGTTTCTCAGCGCGCGCTCAGCCCCGGGAAGCTAGCACGGTATATTATAAAGCGGGGTTCTTATCTACGGTTTTTGAACTTATTAAAGAGGATTTACTATATGGGTATCGATAAATGATTATATAGTATGACTTTTCAGCGTTAAATGTCGAAACATAAATTCATAGTAGCGCCACCTAGTGCCCGTGAAAACAATTATATAGTAAGCCTTTTCATCGCTAGTTGTCAGCACAAAACTTAATATTAGCGCCATCTAGTGAACAAGAAACAAACTACATAGTTTGGCTTTTCACCGCTAGATGTCAGGTCTTTTACATTAATTTTAGCGCCATCTAGTGATCAAGTAACATACTAAATAGTTTGGCTTTTCACCGCTAGATGTCAGGTCTTATACATTAATTTTAGCGCCATCTAGCGATCAAGTTACACACTAAATAGTTTGGCTTTTCACCGCTAGATGTCAGGTCTTATACATTAATTTTAGCGCCATCTAGTGATCACGTAACACACTAAATAGTTTGGCTATTCACCGCTAGATGTCAGGTCTTATACATTAATTTTTGCGCCATCTAGCGATCAGGTTACACACTAAATAGTTTGGCTTTTCACCGTTAGATGTCCAGGTTTTATGCATTAATTTTAGCGCCATCTAGTGATCAAGTAACACACTAAATAGTTTGGCTTTTCCTCACTAGATGTCGCATAATTAGAGTAGCTCGTTCTCACACCACTAGATGTTTTAAATGGGGTACTTTGCATTCTACTCAAATTTTGTACATTTTCTTTTGGGAAAAAAAATGACTTGCATCAACATGGTACATACAAATTGTTTTGAAATAGTGCCTTAAACATTTAAATGGGATTGCTTGGTATAACATAGATATATTAATTGCCATAAAACGCTGGCATAGTGGTAAATACCATTTTTTCATGTGAGGCTTTCATACATTTTGAGACAAAACGCAAACGCGTTCAAATTAGTTAATGTTTCGAAAAAACTTATACTAGAGCTACTGTATACGTATTACCTAGTAATTCTGTAGGGCGGCAAAGCTAACTGGCCCGGGGCGCCAATTTTTAAATACGCCTCTGTTGCCATCATGTGCTAGCCATACTGATCAATGAATATTGATCGTTGCCGCCGCGTTGGAAGCCATTGTCAATTTCATTTACGTCCCTGAAGGACATTGATGCTAGTTTTGATGGATGGAGTTTGACAGGTGCGATATTGATCGTGATTCGTGCTGAGAAGCGTCAATCGTTTTGACATTTATAGGGCATGTACATACTACATACATGTTACTGTCTTTTTTTTTAGATTGGACCTGGCAACACTGTTCAAACGACTTCATGGTTCATATTCCATTCATTCACTAAGTTGTTTGTGTCGCTGTCGTAATAACCTTGTAGTGGTGATTTTCAAAACTTGTGTTTGACTTTATCTATTGTGCATAAATATAATATTTCCTCTCTTTAAAGAGATTTGATAACGATAGTTCGTTTCTCTCGATCGTTAAAACGAAGATACGACGATGTCGGAACCAACACCAGAAAACAATGGCAATAAGGCCAGTAATGGAGAAGAACAAAGACCCAACGGCGGAGGAGATGAAGGTGACGCCTGGGGCAGCAGCGACTCCTCGTACATACGGCAAGTGGCTAAAATGCCTGTCGATAGGAATGCTGCGTACTACAACATGAACCACAAAAGCCGCGGTTGGGCCCTTATCTTCAACCACGAACATTTCGATATTCATAGCCTGAAATCCCGTACGGGGACCAATGTCGATTGCGACAATTTAGCCAAGGTGCTTAAAGCCCTTGGGTTCCGGGTAACTGTTCGGCACAATCCGAAATCTGAAGAGATAAATAGGTACATACAGGACCTTGCTGGCATGGACCACACCGACAACGATTGCGTGCTTATTGCCGTGTTGAGTCATGGCGAACTCGGCATGCTGTATGCTAAAGATACCCATTACAAGCCTGACAATCTGTGGTACTACTTTACAGCTGATAAGTGCCCAACATTGGCTGGTAAACCAAAGTTGTTCTTTATCCAAGCATGTCAAGGAGATAAGCTAGATGGAGGAATTACTCTAGCAACTTCAAATCGTACTGAAACTGACGGCCTATCCAGTTCAACTTACAGAATCCCTATACATGCTGATTTTTTGATAGTGTTCTCAACTGTACCTGGTTACTTCTCGTGGCGCAACACCACCCGCGGATCGTGGTTCATGCAGGCATTGTGCGAGGAACTTCGGTATGCTGGCACTGAGAGAGACATTCTGACTCTGTTGACTTTTGTTTGTCAGAAAGTGGCTCTTGACTATGAGTCCAACACTCCAGACATGCCCACCATGCATCAACAGAAGCAGATACCATGCATAACTAGCATGTTGACCAGACTCCTTGTCTTTGGCAGTAAGAAATAAGTTTTGTTTCTTTACTTGCCTATTTTCCTACTGTTCTTTAACTCGTTGAACAATATGCCACAAAAAAAGGAATTGTAATTTTAACCTATAACTATACTAGAGTAGGTTCAAAATTTGTTAGTAATACATGTGTGATACTAAGTTGCTTGACGGGTTAAACAATTTTAGTTCCATTTATTCCTGTTTTTAGAATAATTCAGTGTATTAAGTAATTCTGCATTTTCTGTGATCTCTGAAGAGGTGCGAGCTTATGTATGAACACGTCTAATTTTATTCACTTGATTACTTTGTTACAAGTTGTTGGAGATTATAGAGCAGCTAGAAATTCATAATAATCATTAAAATAGTGTACTTTTAAAACATTTTGATACATTACTATGTATGTTCTTATCACAAAATGTACATTAAATTATAATATTGTAGTGAACTTTGGTACATGGTTTACCAATTATTACTATCATTCCGTAGTTAATAATTAGTTTTCCTCTTTATTGGCTATTAATAAATATGGTCACAAATAGGATAATGTAATGAATACTTAATTATTTATAATTGCAGATAGTAAGAGCTACCAAGACACTCCTGATATTATTTCATATATTAGCTTAAACCCTGCTATTACCCCATTAGTGGCACCACTAGAAATGTCCTTGCAAGATCCTTTGCAAGAGAGACCTCAGGAGAATGCTCCGCTTGGGTTTGCAGGTAGGCTGGCTCAATGTCTAGCGAGCATTCTGCATAACATTCGAAATGCTCTGAACAAATGATCTGATATTTTTATAGGATAACTTTTTCAAATGCCATAGTAACTTGAGATTTAATTTATGTTGGTTTTTTTGCATAAAAAACATAATGACCCTGAATAGATATTTCACAGACTAATAAACAAGCAGGATTGGACAGAGAACTCATAAAAGTTGGCACTCTCTTATTTGCTAGCCAATAAATACCATTTCATTCACAATCATTTTTGTTATGTTTTTGTTAGTCTAGGAAATGTTTAGTTGAATTTGAATATTATTGTGTGATTCTTTCACAATAATTCATAGATAGTATACTACTTCAGTAAACCTCATAGCATTTAATTTTGTGCTAACCTAATAATTTGAAAATGCCACTTGTCAAATTGCATGTAATTTAGCTTGTGTGTAGATTTTTACACTGGATGAACTTAATTTTCATTCAGTGAATGCCTGTTTCCGTTTACAAAATAATGAAATTGCCTACTGCTTAGCCATCATCTTCCAAGCCCAGAGATCTCCGGGCACATGCCATTGTTTATTTTTTTTTGTCAGAGAGGACAGAACTCCCTGCTAAGAGGGGATCTTTTGACTTGCCCCTTTTGCACCGCGCGCCGCTTATACCGTCCGAGATGGGATAAGCGGCTTATTATTGATGAAGTCTTGTCAATTTTGATTTGTGTACTTATGTAATTTATACAATTATATTCCTTTAAATGTTTTTTAAACTGAGAGTTCTGCCATCTTAGTAGTATTTATAGTATAATGTTTCATGTATTCATATCAAAGTATCATACCAATGATGTAAGGGGGAAAAGTGGATCAAAATTAGGAATTTTAAAGGAACATTAGTAATGTTCAGAGTTATGCTCAATGTTGGATTGGTGTATGTGATATGAATCTGACTGATATTGCTTAGAATGTGATAAATAAAGTATTCAAAATACCTGTGAGGAAAGATATTTTATGTCATGTGTGATAATGATAAGTATGCATTCTTTTTAATGTGCCTTTGGAGACACTTTAATATTCTTTAGTTAATTAACGGTTGTATAGAAAGCATTTTAACGCACAAATTTCCTCATAGGGATTTTAGCAAGAGCATAATAATGGAGTTTGTTAGTGAATCGTATTTTTATAATATTTGTGTAAGGTTTATTGAGCAATAAACTTTTCTTCCAGATTATTGTTTTCTTTGAAGTTTAAGAAATCTGAAATAATAATAAGTGTTTGTGGACATCTTACACAAATCGATCTAGTTCCAAACTAAAGGCCCATTTACACGATTGCTAACTTGCATGCGATTTTCATTACATCGCGGGGTTTGGTCGCCCTCGTCTCACCTCTGTAACCCGCAGCCCGCAATGTAGTCAAAATTGTATGCAATTTCTTGCACTGTTTAAATCGGCTTTATACTAAAGTAGTATAGCTCTTGCAATCAGAGGCGTATTTAAAGATTTGGCGCCCTGGGCCAGTTAGATTTGCCGCCCCATAAAGTGACGATAAAATATTATCTATATATTCGGTAGGTCTAGGTAGGTACAGCTGCTTCTATCGGTTGTAGACTTGGATGGACCTCTGTATGACAGATAAGCAATATGCGCAGAACAGCAATACGCCTCAAGTCCGTATAGGGTATAGGTGAAAAACTTAAGTAAATGACCTGTTGTATGTGTTAGTAGTGTTGCAATGCACGCAATCGAGTAAGGCTAATTTCGTAAAATCCACTACACTTCGACACAGAGAGCTACAACTGCTACAACGATGATATACACATACTTATATAGATAAAAATAAAATGATTAAAATGAACTTTATTAAAGAAACGATTAACTTTATTAAAGATTAAAGAAACTATCCAGATAAATAAAGAAAGAAAACATCCAAGACTCGGGAAGAAATATTCATGCTCGTCACAAAAATAAATGCCCTGACCGGGATTCGAACCCGGGTCCTCCAGCTTCTTAGGCAGGGTCACTAACCTGAAGTGGTCATAAAATAGTCGTCAACCCTATCAAAGTCGCAGTGTCGTGTATACTCGTGAAGTACCTTTCAAAAGTGACACTACTGAAATGCTACTGAAATAAAATAAGTTTATAGTGAGGCACTACAGAGTAGGTAAGCTAAATGATTTACCACCATTCAAATCGATGGGAAGAATACAACAAGACTGAGGGCCTACCGCGAACCGAAAACGAAATATCTGCCTCTCTGTCGCACTTGCATATTGGAGTAACAGAGAGGGAGATACTTCGTTTTCAGTTCCCGGTAGGCCCCCTGTTTTCGTGATAAGATAAGAAAACAACTGTTAACGTAAAAAAATGCTTATATTTAATAGTTAAATATTTTTGGTTTCATTATTAACAGTATTATTCTAAATCAATCCCGTGGGCTTTCTCCTGAAGCTCCCAGCACTGATCCCAAAATTGGCTGAGTCGTTGCTCCTGGTTGGCGCAGAAGTGTTTGAAGTCTCGCAGCATTCGCGTTTGGAACGCCTCGTCGCCGGTCGCCGGGTATTGTGTCCACTTCCACTTCTTCGATATCATGTGATTCCAAGACCATAAGAATCCCATCTGAAATTTTTAGTAACATTTAATATCAGAAAACTGCTTACGGACCGGTGGGCGCAGGCGCAGCGTGGGTAGACTCCCCCCACAAGGTGGAATGATGATCTGGTAAAGGTCGCGGGAGTCCGCTAGATGCGGGTGGTGCAGGACCGGTCATTGTGGCACTCTTTGGGGGAGGCCTATGTCCAGCAGTGGACGTCTTTCGGCTGACATAATGATTACCTTACCATCTGTACAATGCGGGAGAGATAGGCATCGCAGAGGTGCGACTTGGCAGCAAGTTGTGCTAGCCCATGTGGCGGTAAAATTGAAGGTCTCAGCCCGTAGGTATTTGTCACGTTAGTCGAAGGACAGAGAGTCATATTTGCGACCTCAAGATTTCATTATTGCCGCCGGTTGTGCGTTGCGTATCAAATTTAAAGTTGTCCTCCTAGAAAGCAAGTCGGATTTTCGGCCCGCGTAGCTGGAAGTACGTGATTTCCATTATATGGATATGGGTGATGTAGATGTAACAAAATACACGTGAAGTTTCTTGTTTGCGCATCGACATTTCTGAGTGCGTCGTGTGGGAGAGTAGTTATTTAAGGTTTTGGCAACATGCGAAATGGCATTCTTTTATTATTTTACACTACGCCCGTGACAACAGGAAATAAAAATAGGAGGCGTAAGCTTTTAAACTGAAACCAGTCGACACTTCGCCAGCCCAGTTAAAATTTTATAATATTAGCTTTTATTTAGTTCTGCATGTCCCTACCAGAGTCTGCCTAATGAGTGTGTAAATTACGTGCCGGTGTTCAGTTATGACGTAGGTAATTATACATACATAAAATATCAGTGTGTATATTTATCCTGGGTTCCATTTAGTAGGGATATCAATGTGGCACACGTGTAACGAGTAAATAACGAGTATTATAGGTATGTAATAAAATTGTTGATAAGAGCACATACCCGTCGACTGTTGTCATAGTCGTCCTTGTTCTTGCCGCTGACATGCCGTGTAATGTAGGCCTCATGCGGACTGGGCGCCGCTTCTAAATGCACCGGGTACCTGAAGAAATTACTCGGCTTTGCAAAAAAAACGTGCCAACGTGCACGACTATGGTAAAGCTCAGGTTTCCTAGGATAGCGCTGCGTTCATATAGCGGTGAAATGATGCCGCTAGAACGTTGTCTATGTACTAAACAAAATGGCGCGGGTTTTTAGAGGGCGGTGATAATACGGCCGCTATATGACAGCACTGCTATCCTAGGAAACCAGAGCTTTACCATTTTATGACTTATCACTGATAATTACGTAACAAAATGGTAACCATCAGACGCCTCCTGAGCGTACTAGTATAATTATACTATGTACATTAGATAGGCACTTCAATTAGGTACACTCATCAATAATGTCTGGCTCTGAACTAAAAATTTAAACTTTACATTTTATACCAACAATGTGGGAAGTTGGAAACTAGACCTTTGGGTTGGCAGGTCACATACTAGTCGCTACCGCGAAACTAGTGCCTAACCAACAGGTAAAGTTGCCATCAAATATATCTGTACTCTTTAGAATGTTCAAAAATACCTGAATATGAACTTTAACGTGTTCACTGTTCAGATATTTGTGACAACCTTATTCGATCCGATATATCTGACGACTACTGTACAGGATCCTTTAGGATGCAAAAACAAGAACGAGATAGAAAATTCATTCTTCTGAGAATAGTTTACAATATAACTTTAAATACATTCTGAGAAACCCAACATCTATTAAAAACAGTTAATGTGGGAAGTTTGCCAGCTTTCTTTGGAGTGTAGATGTGCATTTTGCAAAATACGCTTATTACGTACTCGTTTTTTATACGTACTGAATAGTACTCTTTAAGGCGAAGGTACTGTGTCAGTTCGGCTATTCCAAAGCTAGTGTAGTGAGATATTTGTAGTTGAACAGCTCACCTGCTGGCGTTAAGCGGCTTGTTGGCCGGCCTGGTCCGGAGCGCCTTCTGCTCGCTCTTGACCGTGGTTATGATCAGTATGAACATGTTCCCTGTCACGTGCACGTACAGATGGTCGCCCACGCCGGCCGCGTGCGACGTGCTCTCTACCGTGCACTTGATGAAACCGAAACGACCGACAATGGCTTCTTGGAATAAGAATAGACGCTCCAGCCAGCTCTCTTCGGGGAAGCCTGAAGAAAATAACTATGTTAACATAGAAAGTACCTGCAAGATTCTTCGAAGAATATTTTAGAGACTTACTCCCTTATTCATAAAAAAATAACAAACCTCTGCTAAGATAAAGACAAATTTTAACGGCATTTTAGCTAATGTAGGTTTGAACATATAGATTTAGGAATAGATTGACTTGCTGATGGAGTGCTTGCATTGAGATGATTCTAACGAGTCTAAGCTCTTAGTTATAACTTGTGTTTTTTTATGGCAAATGGAAAGAATGACCGCAAATATCAGTCCAATGTACGTCCGTGTGCCCCGTTACGATACACGGACAGATAATAGTCTTTCGTCGGTATCAATTTATCTACGGGTTAACTATATTTGCTCGCTATCAATTGGGGTCGTGGTCAACTGGTTACCGCGTAAAAACCCAGCGAAATAAAACAACCTATTAAATAAACCTAATATATTCGAATTCGTCACGACATATACCATTGTTCACAATCGTACTAATTACGCGGGAAAATGTAGTGTAATTAAAACTTATGATTTGTGCACTAACGTACTGATTCCAACAACATTTTCCCCGTAATTAGTTCGATTGTGAACTAGAGTATCGATACAGGTATTTTTGTTAATACTTCTCAATTCACTACATTTTACGAACATGAATCAGTTGGTACATACACACTATTATAATGTGGTAAACAGGAAAGTATGATTTAATTAATCACCTTCAAAGAGTGCGGTTTTGTTCCTAAGCAGCGGTTCCTCGTTGAGCGGCACGTAGATCGGCCCGCGGAGGGGGTCCGACTTGAGCGTGAACGGGAGGGCCAGGGGGTCTGCGGGAATCGGCACCATCTGCAGGCGGCAGTTCTGGGCTTTGCGCGCCCAACCAAATATCTAGGAAGTGCAAGAAAATGTTGTTATTTGTTCTATTATTCTTCGTTTAGGTATATAGGTAGACTAATGACCTGGTAAAGGTCACGGGAGTCCGCTGGATGCGGGTGGCGCAGGACCGTGGCACTCTTTGGGGGAGGCCTATGTCCAGTAGTGGACTTCTATCGGCTGATATGATGATGATGATGAGGTATATAGAATTATTTGGTAATGAAACTTGCAACTAGGTCTTCTGTCGTCATCCTAGGTTTATTAAAACTTAGTAGGCACTCAATGCGGTCGCTCTTGTTGACGACAGTGTCTTTTTAAACCCGACTGTGGCTTTATAGGCCGGGCCCAATAAAGCAATGCGCAAGGAGTGCGCGATTAGAGAGTAGCCTGGAGAAAAGTCAGGGGAAACAGTGTACTCACCAGCTCGGCGACGATGTTCCCGGAGGCGACGGCCCACTGTATGCACATCTCGTAGGCCTGGTCCGGGCGGAACGTGGCCTGGTAACGCGCGTGGCCCCACTCAATACGGTCACTCTTGTTGTTCACGTCTATGTCGAGATGTGTGTTCTTATACAGTGGCACTGAGAACAACGAAGAAGGGGCAAGTTTAGAGTATTAACAGTACTTTTATCTCATGAGCGCGGGATGGCCAATGTTGTACCTCTAGTTGTGACATATACGAACACAAAGACAATGTGAACTCATAGCTCCAACGCTGACGCAAGCATAGATAATGGGCATGTACTTATAGCTCAACACATAATCATGGCTTACCCATGGGACACTTATTACATTCATCGTCCATATTCAAACTATTGTTTCACACATGCTACCTAGATCAGGTATGACGTTGGTATGGAAAAGGTCACTTAGATAATGCAGACTTTTTTTGTACAGCGTTAAGGCTTGCGGTTTCAAATACAATGGACAAGCAATGTCACTGTGTATGTAAGTTTGTAAGTACAAAGCATTCTTATTACAATGATACAACTTATTTTATAATATAGAAACTACACGCGTCGCTAACTGTATATACATCTGTGGGGCAAGCACAACTGCCGCTGCGTCGCGCCGCGAGTAGAGAAAAGTCTACCCACCTCCTCCTAATTCGCAGTTCGAGCGAGACAGGAATGACTGAGTACGCCTACGTCCTCAGTGAGTACGTATGTACGTGAAATACGTCTTGGGAGCAAGTTGTGCTAGCCCACATGACCTATACTCACTGTCATTGTCATTGTCGTTCTGCATGTAGTCCGGGTCGATGTTGTCGCACAGGAAGGCGGGCACTCCTGTGAGGTCGGTCTGCGGGCTGCAGCCGGAGATGTCGACGGCGCCGCTGCTGGTGTCGAGCGGCACGAGCGGCGAGCGGGGGCCGAGGACCTCCACCTCCATCCACTCGTTCTCGAAGCTTTGCAGGTCGCCGAGGGGGCGGACGTAGTCCGTTGGGTCTGGGGGCTTACTAACATTAGTCCCACGGAAAGTATTATATAGCTCGAATATTGTTTGTAAGGAAAGTCACCGAAACTTTTCACCTTATAATTGGCAATTTAGAAGTTTGAATTTTAATGCGCTATATTTGGTAGTTAAATTAAAAAGTTCTCCATTTAGTAAACTGCTAAAATATAGTTGCCGGCTAACATCTTGAACCTAACTTTCAGTGCGCAGTAGACTGATTTGTACGTAAATCGGCCACTGCGTAGGTTCAAGATGTTTGCCGACAACTGTACCACGGCACGATTTTATCTTATTTGACAATAATTTCAACTCACCTTTGTCTTTCTTCTGAGGTAGAATATGATACATGTAGTATCCAACGACAAAACGCTTGGTAGAATCGCCAGAAGCGTGACATATCATTTTCTCTTGTAGCATTTTCTGGAAATGAAATAAATGTATAGACTAAAATTACAATATAATTCTGCGAAAACGAAAGACCCACCACTGGATCTCCTTAAGTAAAGATCTCTGGGATAAAAAGTATCCTATGCTTTTTTCCGGGACTCAGAAATAAATCTAAATAAAATTTAGGAATGAAAAGTAGACAGACAGTATTAGATTTAGTGCCAGTTGCACCAACGTACGAACACAGACCGGTCGGCGTCAAATATGGCGCCGGCAGCTGTCATCCCATAGAAACTTGTCAAACTTTCCATACAATCAGATTTGACGAACACCGCTTACGATTACAGACGGTTTGGTGCAACCCAGCCTTAGACCGATACATCCTGCGTGTCCTTCTCGGAAGTTACTTTTACTCGTAAATGCCGCATACGTTCCACTATGTCCTTCAGGTAAGTTCTAGACTGTGAGGCGCCAAGCCTATAGATGTATTACCTCCATGATATGCGTGGCCTTCTCGTAACTTACGCCTTCCACGTTGGCCTGGAGCCAGTGTATGGCGTATATGGAGACGAATGCGTGGGACGGCAGGCTGACGGTCTGTTGCAGGAAGCCCACGCCCAACTGTGGGTGCCCCATTCGCTCCAATGTGTTCTTCAGCTAAACCCATCACACTCAGGGACCAAGCCTATAGATGTATTACCTCCATAACATGCGTGGCCTTCTCGTAAGTTAGGCCTTCCACGTTGGCCTGGAGCCAGTGTATGGCGTATATGGAGACGAAGGCGTGGGACGGCAGGCTGACGGTCTGTTGCAGGAAGCCCACGCCCAGTTGTGGGTGCCGCATGCGCTCCACTATGTCTGCGAGCGTCGCGGTTGCTTTCAACTTTGGTTCAACCACACTGTGAGAGAACAAATCTTATAGTAAAATGACTAACATCGTTGTAATGAGAACGATGTGCGGACGGCGACTATATAGGCATAAGAAGTCCATCACGCTCGTACGGTCAGCTGCAGAGAAACCAAAACCCCCGTGCATACAAAACTTCTATGCAGGGGGTACCTTTTCTTTGCAGCTGACCCTTTCAGTTACATATTCAGAACAGTATGCGGATATTTCATTTGAAAACAAGATAGTATATAATTTTTGCACCACCCACTGCAAAATCAATGTTCTTTTTTCCGCCACCCAAAGGCTGTCTGGAATAGATCGCTCTTTAGTGATTAGACCGCCGGTTGTGTAGGTACCTCTTCCTACATGTTGCTGTTTTATTTTTGTATGTAACCGATTCATTTATGTAAGGTGTGCAATAATAGTACATTACTTTACCAAGGGCGGTAAAACAAGGAATGCATCAGATCGCGGGTATTTGACGCCCGAGCCGAAGGCAAGGGCGATAAATATGCGATCTGAGGCTTTCTTTATTACCGCCCGTGGTAAGTACACAATTTTATGTCACCTCCTGGAAGTAGAATTTTCCGCGCGCGGGGCGTGCGGTAGTTGCCACTTTATGGCCAGGTGTAGAGAGGTCTAAAGAGTAGTAGTGTAGTATTTGTTTTGTATTTTATTTGTATGTAATCAGAATCACTAAATTCTATAAGATCAGTAGTATAAAGAAGAATAAAATAACCCGTCATCGTATGTGTCATCATTTTCGCCTGTTTGTGACTGCGTCCTCTCTAACACCGTTTTCGCCGCCGTCCTGAAAGATACAAACCGGGTTAACATATCACTGAGGTTGTGGCACGAATGTACAATTCAAATGCATCAATTCGCAAGCCAAATCCAGCTTGAAGCAAATTTGGTTGGCACATTAGATACAATGAAATGAAAGAAAAGAAACATTTATTTGTGAGAAAACAAATCACTTACAAACAGGACATTACAAAACCGACTTTTGCCACGAAATTATCACAACTCAGCGTTATGCTGGCAGAGCCAGCGCTGGTCTTCCGTTGTGACCATTTGGTGAAACCAAGGCGCAGTGACGAAACAAACACAAAAAACAACAATAAATAATACAAAAATACAGGATTAAAAAACACACATTAAAATAAAACTACAATAAAAAACCGGTACAATCGCGGACGCTTTAGCTTAGTTGGTAGTGACCCTGCCTACGAAGCTGGAGCTGTCCCGGGTTCGAATCCCGGTCAGGGCATTTATTTGTGTGATGAGCACGAATATTTGTTCTTGGGTTTTGGATGTTTTCTATGTATTTAAGTATCTATTTATATCTATATGAGTTTGTTGTATATCGTCGCTTAGTACCCATAGTACAAGCTCTGCTTAGTGTGGGACTAGGTTGATTTGTGTAACATTGTCCACAAATATTTATTTATATATTTAATAGGAGTGTTCAGTACAAAGGTTTTGATGTCGTAACATAAGGTAACGCACATAAATTTAAAAAAAAACAAGTCGTTAACGTTGCGCTCACGCCGCAAATAATACAAACGATGTTTCTAATATGCCAACCAGAAATAAGGAAAAATAAATAACTATATAGAAAATGAGTGATGAAAGCGATCTCACTTACTTGTTGCTCTGACTAGTGTTTAGTGACTTAGTAGGTGATACTTGCTGCAATGAAACATTCGGTAGGTAAGGATGTGTACAAGCAACCAAGGGAGAGGCTCGCAAGCGTTCCACTCAATGATAGCATACGATAGAAATAAAGGAATAATCGTTAATACAATCGTGACATAATCTGGAAAAAGAAATCGATTAAATTAAGACTGAAGAAACCAGCTGTGGAATTTAAAATTTTGTTACCCTGGTGGTTACAAAAGGTGCAACAATAACATAGACATTGCAATAAATCAAAATCGATATTAAGATAAGGTATACATAAACATAAAAATAGGCAGATAACATGAATATTATATTAAAATACATAAATAATAAACATGTAATAAGCATGATTGTGATGACTGATGATGCTACAAATACTTAGAGGCCTCGCAAGAGATCTGCATACCATGCCCGCAAGCGACTAACTACTTTACAATTGAAATAGGTACTTGTAATTTTCTACCAATACCCTGTGAGTGCAACTAATTCTACTTAAATATCAAAAAATAGTTGTCAAATCGAAGACAGACGTTCACGATTATATGAAATCAAATCGTTAGACATAAAGCATTCAAATGCAGGTATTCATAAAGTTGAAACAGAATGAAATGTGACATTGAATAATATATATTATGTATAGCAACAAGTCGACGTGCCTTAAATTATATCCCTTTTTGCCATTTACTTTTAGGAATAAAATGTAATCGAATAACGGTAATCACAGGGCTGAATAATTTATTCGGGAGAGACTATAGTATCTGCCTGAAAGATTAACTTTGTATTATTTATAGGAGAGTTCGATAGTAAATCAGTAAACATGCAAACGGTTAAAACTCACGTATTATGTCACTTCGGGCGACATGTCTCACGAAAGTTCAAATTCATGCAGTAAATTTTTCACAATTACCGGTTTCAGGTCGGACGGTATGGTTAGTAAAAACTTAAAACTCAAATAAGTTGAACCGACTGTATTTAGACTCCTGATGGACTGAACTGAAATCATTCCAAATGGGCTCAAAGCACCCCCCCCCCCCCTAACCCCTCCCTCCCTCCCAAGCCCCCTCAAGCCCCAAGCTCCCTTTCAAGGACTACGTCCAATTTTTTTTTAATGCATCACGTCTATGGACGGTCTGGATTAGAATATTTGGGACACTTTATTTTATTGTATGAGGATTAGTATCAATGATTCGGAGTATCGAACCGAAAAAGAATGTAGGTAGGTAAGTTTTTTTATATGGTCAGGTACGAACGGAACGGATTATCAATCTTTCAGACAGGAAAATTGATTCAGCATGTGTGATACCCCTTTACCGCATGGCGTACAAAATTATTCTTTTAAATCTGAACCTTGACACGATGCATTATGGTCCAAAATGATATGTATATTCGTATGCGGTAACGGTTTAAGCATGTACTCAAGGCAACGTTGGCTGGTCGCGTCGGTACTGACATAGCCTCGATGCGCAGCCGCGGCCGGTCCGGTAGCCGGGTGCTGCCGACTCGCTCCCGGAACGGGGAGCTCGACACTCCGCCCTGACACCACACCACACGTTAACATCGCAGACATTATCGGTGCCGACGACTAACGAACATAACGAAACACAAAAGCCGTGGTTTCGAACTATAGAGAAATCTACAGGCCTACTGCTTTAATCAGACGCTTGGGTCTCATTAAGACTTTTAATGTCTAATGCTCCAGTACTCCTAGATAGATATCTAAGATAAATGTAGGGCAAAAATAAAAAAGTCGTAATGAAGACTGTGCATGCGCGGTGCATTTCGCAAGCAGTTTCCCAATGTTATCGGACGGAGCGTTCCCAATGGCTCCCACTTCCATAAATATTACCCTCTTAAGCTCGCATCGCGTAGGTTCCGTCCAAGTTAAAAGGTAGGCCTATAGAATTTAGAATCTATTACGCCAGAGAATCCCACTAAGGAAAATTGTGTCGACCGTCGACCATTTATTTATATGTGTTTGGCGTACCCACCAGTACCGCGGTATCAAAATATCTTCTTCATACTTTCAGTGGTTTAGATTCAAATCTCAGTCAGCCAATAAGTAAAACCACTAAGGTATGTCTCAAATAGAAAAGCCAGGAGGAAATTGTGTTCTAGGGATGCCATGCCACCAGTAGCTATTGAAATTTATCGCGTGGGCTTTCTCAAGTAAAATAAATATGCACTATCAATTTGAAAACTTCATAGGAGTACTTTCGTTATGTTCGTTCGACGTCGACATAGGTACACAGGCGACATTTTTTCTTATGGAAAATAAATAAGAAATAAGCTAGCAAACAATATCACAGTATTAAAGTGCAATCCGTGCATTTTAATTGCATAATTTTATAATAAGCAGTGCAATATACGCAATTCACATTTACAATTCTGCTCGGTCCACTCCAAATCTGGAAGGAGATTGCTGTGGTGTACAGCGGTATCTACGCGGTACGGTGCACTCTCAAAGTCTCAAAGCGCGCGGAATACACCTGCGAAACCTGGCTCCACTAAATATACTGTTTTTTTTTAAAGAAATTTAGTATAGCCAATATCATTGTTGAAGGTAAGTTGTTAAAATTAGTTTCTTAGGGTTAAATGGAATATTAAAATGCCAATTGCCGTTATCAAGGTGTTAATTTACTTCCAGTATATAAATGTATCTCGTCGAGCCGATAAAAAAATCTGTGCGCATAATATGCCACGAAATAAAAAGATGTATAACGGAAAATTTGGATTGACCTAGAAAAAACAAAAATTGTATGTCGTGCGGACTAACGAGCGGAATGAACAGGTATTCGGGACATCTTTTGATTACTAGACTATTTACAATATAGATTGAGATCTGTGGCGTGGCGTAAAATGTTGTAAAGGAAAATCAAAGCTAATTTGTGTTTAGTTCATTGTAATTGTTTGTAGGTACTACTCGTAAATGTAATTGGTTAGGATCTATGTTTAATGGTATTATGATGCTTGCCCGCCACACCACTGTCATATGTTAAATGGGGCTATTTCTCTGATGTATGTAACCATAGACAAAATAATTACAATCGACTTTTGGAGTCGAACAATATTCAATGGAGTGACTTCTCAAATCCGATCACTGATAATTTACTCGTCTCTATTGGTTCCTGGGTGTGGGTAGGGGTTTGGGGTGCAAGTCAGTCTCATTCGCTCGTTAGACGCCGATGTGTGGCCGTAGTACCTGGCTTGGCCTGAGGATGGAGGTGGAGTGGCGTCGCCGCGTCAGCGCGCTGTCGCAGCCCGCGCCGAACGCCATCTGAAGCCACCACAAGTCACTCCGCTACTCTACACCCGACCCCGTCAACTGTCGCCTCAGTAGACGCGACGCTTCAATAATCTCTATTGACCGCCGCAACCACGAGGCATTCTTTGTACTCGAACTTTTTGGACAATTTGCTATCCTCCACCAACTACTGCCGATCGACGTTTTTTTTACAGTTAGCTTTCGAGTTAATATCATGCATACCCAAACAGGAAATTAATGGCGTGCAAATCAAAGAGACTTTTAAAGAAAAACATCCAACGCGAATTTTTAAGTCGAAGCAATCCTTGCATAGCTCTTCCCTGACAAATGAATAGACTACTTACAGCCTAATGCGTATGCGCTTATATATATATAGCCTAGAAAGAACCCATTTTAAATTAAACGACGCATAAGAATTAGGTATTAACTGGTCTATTAATTTGTCAGGCAATGACAAATGAGCTACACCTTTTTCTAATGACTGTATCATCTATTTTTATTAGACTTAAATGTCAAAAATGAATGATGATAATGGCATACATTTTACATCACCGTGTATAACGAATACTAAAATTTACACAAAGGATTACAACAGTCACAGTTTGGCTAACTCTGTGTTAAGGCTATGCAGAAATTTCTTCGACAGTACAAACAGCAACACCCTAAACTGACAATTAGTAGACCTTTTCTCGTTGAAATAAGGTCACAAATGTCATGTAAACTTTTTATAGGGTAGGGTATTGGGATGTAAAGATAGAGTAGAAGACTCGTACAGGTAATTCAGTAGCAGGTTGCGTGCATTCGACAACACCACATTCTCGGGACATATAATTTTCAATTTCATGTTTGAGTTTCCTTTTAGTATTTAAATACTGTGTAAGTTATTATAAATACTCGGGCTGGTTAAAGGATACAAAATAAATAAAAACAATTTAGTGCATCGATACGTTCATGCAGTGCGTTATCTACGTTACTTACAAGTGCAAAAAAATTTGTCATGCTATATAGACATTTATGGTACAAGGATACTGTACATGTACTATGCTATTTACATATACAAAGTCATCAATATATACTTAGTAGTTAAGATCCTAAGAAACTAAAATGTTCATTTATTATTTTTTAGTCAATTTGCATGAATTTTAACTACATATTGAATTATGCAATACTCTTAAACGATTTGCTTAATTTTTTCCATATAGTTTCAAGAAACTAAGTAGTTGGTGATTAGAATAGAAGTCAATCTTTCATGTTGTTTTGTATGACAAGACGGTCACGTCATAGTTGGGTGGGAAAAATATGCAAGTATGGTAAACAGAAGCACGTAACTTTTTATCCCTTTTTGTCATAGTGAGAACAGCGAAAGGGTACGAGTTTAAATTTTCTTCACTGTAAATACACATAAGTGTGACATATGATGGTATATCTGTCATAGAAAACCCGTCAACAAGATTTGTCTGTATTTGAATTTTAAGAAAATTTAACAGCATTTGAATAAAGATAGAGATAAAGATATTTTTATTGCAAGAACAGTGTACAATAGGTGTACCCAATAGAGCACCCTTTTCGCTTCTGCCATAATGATATTAAGGAATAAGAACTTTTTCGAGTTTTCTTGACTGTACAATCGAGTAATTTGAATGTTCGGCACTTTTCGACTATATTGCAGTAGAAATAGAGTCCAAATGTGACAAGCATTCAAATTGCTCCACTGTACAATCTGAGACAATATGTGAATTTATACGGCAGTGTGTCTAATCGAACTTGATCGTTCGTTACACTGACTTCTCAATCATAGATAGATTGGCTTCTACGTAATCTTCAGATTCTTCAGTATTCATGTATTGTATTCTCCTTACTTTCGTCTAAAATAAATCAGAAATACTTACCCTCTGTTTATTAGGTCTTTTGACCTTATTGAAGTAGGATTCTGTCATTTTGAGGAAACCATCCGTGAGCTGATCCAAGTCCTGCCTCGTGGGCGTGGGGTAGATGTCGCAGTGGGTGGACTCGTCTTCCAGAATATGCTTTGTGGCCGGATTGTTCAGAGGCAGTAGGAGGGTGCGGAACCGCCAGTATTTTAGAGCCTGATGAACAAAAATTGCTAAGAATCGAAAGGACAAAAAATTCATAATCTTATTATTCGCAGCAGTACGAAATTACAAATATTACCTACTAAATAACACTACGTACAGTCAAGAGCACCAATATGCATACACTTTTTCACCTTATTCCATTGAAATAAGGTCCAAAAATGTATACATATTTATGCCCTCGACTGTACCTATAGGTACTACTTTAGCATTACGATTTCCAGTTACATTGACAATGGTAGCTGCTCGCTAGCAAAGAAAATGATGACTCAAAACGTCGTCTCGTGCCGTATACACCGTGCCTCCCGACGAGAGACGAACCTGAATTGATTCAGAATTACGTACGAGATAATTAATCCATCCATTTATGGAATTTTGCGTACAGTAATAAATCGCATAAGAGTGTCGCACTTTACAGGCATCACACAATACAGGAATGAAGCGGATTGGACCCAAATGGATGAGGACTAAATTTTTGGCACATCGTTAAGGCACATACCTACATTTTAATTTTCCGTTGTGACATGAAAGTTACCCATATAAATTGTTTGACAAATTTTCGTATCACAACGGAAAATTATATATATGTTAAATGCCTTAACGATGTGCCAAAAATTTGGTCCTCACCCAAATTCCTACCCCTTTCCAGTTTTACCTCTACAAGAGCGAAGTCAGTGTCGCCCCTGGTGCATATATAATGGTCCATGTAGTTCCAGTTGTAGTTCTCCAGTTTCTCCGTAGTGAAGGAGACCCAGGACACCTCGTACGTGTCGTGGTTCGGTGCGTGGAAACGGTAACGGTAGTGGATGTTGAAAGGCGGGTACGGATGTCTGGAGTAATAAAGGTTACATATGGTCAACCAATTTGATTTCTGGCAGGGGCGACTCACTCGCGTGACGTCATCGCGCCGCTCAAAGGTCACCCTTAGGGTGACTTTCAATGCGATAGAAAGTGATGTAGCGAGAGTGTACGATCGAAGGAGATGGTCAAGCGTAGGCACGTTTGGCTTGCCTCGCGGGGATTTGTTAACAGTGAGGCTTCTTTATTTACTTTATTTCATGATTTTGTGATTTGTACGTAGTACTATTGCTTATTCTGTGTTTCTGGGCCACTTCTTACCTTGTCACAGTCACATTATTATGAGATCTCTTGCGGTTTCATATAGATTTTCACTGTGACAAGGTACGAAGTGGCCCAGAAATCAAATCTGTTGACTGTACATGCATTGTTGTCTGTTGTACTACATAAAAGTAGTGTGCTTTTGTTTTTCCGCATGTTCTCAGATTTTTTATTGTGTATTTATTATTTCTATGGCGATCTATGACGATTAACGAATGATTTATGTGCCAGAAAAGATGGCACATGATGAGAGTTTGAGACAGACCGTAGTTAGCATGGGTAGCACCCGTGGCGTAAATCGTGTGGTTGTCTTGTCACCATGTCGCCCGGGGAGATTACGAGTAGAGCTTGAGAATGAGAACTTCTAACAGTCAAGTTGCCCACTCACTTGACTAAGGTATACGTGCCTTCAATAGATTTTGGAAATTATGTAAACAAATATGTCTGAATGACAATTCATTTGTCGTCTATGGATTTGTTGTAAAATAGTGATGACAAAAGTCTATAACAATAATTAAGCAATCCACTTGACACTCGAGAAATAATTTTAATGAATATTCATTGCGAGTATTTGTGGCTCTTAACTTCATGGCAGCAAATAAAAATAAATGAGCAATGAAAATTCATAACAAAGTAAATGGAAAATGATGAGAAGTGAGGTTATTTGTAATTGAATCTATAATGACATTAAACTTTTTCGATATACTGGATATTCCCATCACTTACACGAACTTTTTTTTCAATGACAATATAGATTCATAGCATTTTTACGAGTAAAAAAAATTGACAAGCTATTGTCACATAACTAATCATTGTAAACGAAAATTGTTTTTATTGAAATATGAATACCTAATTAAAAGATATTATAGCTTAAAATGAATGCAAATACAAGGATTATGTCTATAAAATGTTGGTAAGATTGTGTTCGTTCTTTAAAAGTGCGTGATTACGAAGTAATGAAGGTAAATTGGTCTGTTTACATAATTTCCAAAATCTATTGACGGCACGTATAAGGGGGGGCGAAAAGTGCAACAAACTGGCTATCGTACTATCTTCTCGAAGATCTCACGATTCGAAATATTTGCCATACGATAAATAAATCGACCAGCAAAAGTTTGAATTACCTGGGTCGGTGTCTTGTGACTGTGCTGGTGGAGCCGACTAGCGTAAGCTTGTGGAATATCCTGCCGATGGAGAGCAGGTACCGCTTGGTGGGCGCCTGGTTAGCGGGCTTGCGGCACTGACGAGCCACTTTGGAAGGTCACCTCTTTGCTCTGTCAGCACAATTGACATACCTGGGTCGGTATCGGGTGACTGTGATGGTGGAGCCGACGAGTGTAAGCTTGTGGAATATTCTGCCGATGGACAACAGGAACCGCTTGGTGGACGCCTGGTTAGCGGGCTTCCCGCATTGAGGAGCCACTTTGGAAGGTGACCTCTTTACTCTGTCAGCACATTTGTGACATACCTGGGTCGGTATCTGGTGACTGTGATGGTGGAGCCGACGAGTGTAAGCTTGTGGAATATCCTGCCGATGGAGAGCAGGAACCGCTTGGTGGGCGCCTGGTTAGCGGGCTTGCCGCATTGAGGAGCCACTTTGGAAGGCGGTGGTGCCGGCGTCGATGGACAGTGTGCCTCGATCACGTCGCTGTCGCTAACGCCCACAATCAGTTGGAAGCCCTAGCATACAAATATTGTTATGATTAATTAAACTGGATACACGAGACTACGGATATCAAAATACTCCAATTATGTATTTCCTGATCAAAAGGAGTGGTAATTGTATAAATTTAAAGACTATTTTAATCTGTATATTACCACCATGTTGTGTTTACAAAAGTAAAATCGACTCAAATATATATTCTGTAAATATGCTACAAGAGCACGGTAAAGGCACAATTTACCTATACTTTGCATTCAGTTTATTAAATAGATCAGATGCGACTACACTCACGAGCAAAAATAACGGGTACACTTTCTGTGGAAGTTCCATACAAAGTGTATGCATTATTTTTGCTCGCGAGTGTATTTGTTATTTCGTTTCGATATACTATTCACCACACAATCGTTTTTAACCAACATTTTTGATGAGGTACTTGAGCTAACCTATGCGATATTGGAACACCGTACGCTTTTTGGCAAAGGGCTTGCGGTCATCTGACAGCACGTTACGAAGTAGTAGTTGTTAAGTGACCGCTTGTCGAAAAAACCGTCTATCGTTGTTACAGTTACATACCTGAGCCAACCTCTGTGACACCAACTCCTTAAACACCTCCATAGTGGTCAACGGCTCCTTGTAAATTGCCCTGTTCTGCGCGAAGTCCGCGTTGACGTCGTCGGGCAACAAGTTGTAATCCGACACGAGGTAGTCGTTCTGTAGCGACCGCTTGTCGGGGAAGTAGTCAGTCGTTATCGGCAGACAGGCCGGAATCGTAAGGGACTTCCAGTCGACGCCTGCGCGGAATAGTACAATTTGAAAACTCTTGACTCGACTGGTTGACACATACGGAGGTTATTTTATAATCCCCGCCACGTACAGATGTATTGCAAAATGATTTTCTTTCGGGAAAACTCGGATCTCAATCGGAATACGATGGCACCCGAACTGTCAATCAATGATTGTATTAAATTAGTGACGTTTTCATATCCATTATTATGGAACTTTATTGTTTAGTGTCAAATGTCAAAGTGAAAAATGTCAAAGTTACCCCTACGGCTGTAAGATGGGTACTGAAGCTAATAGGGATGATGACACTAAAAAAGAAAATCAATAAATCCAAATTTTCTACATAAAGGCTCAAATTCTCAAACAAATGGCGAAAAAAGTAATTCAAAAAAGAAATAATTACGTAATTATAAGTCTTCAAAGTTTTAAGAGTGGGTATTTTCCGTCGCTTTTCAGCAAAACGCACCTTTGTATTGAACGATCGTCATTTGCTATGGCGCTACTCAACAGTGACGTCACTGTTGAGTAGCACTTTCTCTCTCTAACTACGAACATTCTTTGTAGCTTCGTTATTTTTTGAGATATTTGAATAGGATTTTCACTATTTGGCATTGTTTTATGTCTTCTTTCTATTGAAGTAATTTTTTTTTTTGAGTCAACATCCCTATTGAGAGAGCCCGATAGATACGAACTTTTCCGATAAAGTACGAAGGAAAATCATTTTGCACTACATACACTCAACCAAGATGGCAGCTATCAGGCAGGTTCACTATTAAGCATACAAGGTAACATGATACGGGCATTACTGATACGGACGTGTATCCGTCACGTCGCCATCTTGTTTCAACTTAGTGCCGAGGATTATTATTATTACGAGTATCATCTAAATAATCCTCCGGATGCCAGGAAAATCAATTATTCCGCAGTGTCTAACGTGTCGAGATTATAAGTGACTGTATCTGTCAAGCTTAAAATTGTTTAAATTTAAGCAACAAAACAATTCTTAGTCCTTGTTCAAACTAAATTGTATTATCTGGATCATATATAGTAGGACGCAAATTTAGCAGTATCTGAGTACTTGAACACATTTGAATGATTCACCAAGGACCAGAGTTACAGTTAGCATCAAAAGTAGCGTGGCATATGAAAGCGTCAAAAGTCTTTATAACAAGGGAATAGGTACTTTTGACTTTTTCTTATACCAAGAAACTTTTGATGCTGACCGTACTTATTGAAAATTAAAGATATTAGAATTTAACTATGTTGTCAACAAAAAACCTAAACCTCCGCTTCCTGATCTCTGAAAAGGAATCTACAAATAAAAAATAGTTAATTGTTATTTTGAACGAATTCATAAAAACATGCTCTTCAAAGCATATCGTTATAGCATAGAGGTTAGTTCGTTACCTTGAATTAAGAAGCATGGAAACTGATGGTGAGTGATGGTGATATAAAACGATCCCTCGATTCAAGTCTCAAAAGTATATCAGGCACTACACTGGAACCGGCCAGGCGACAGTGGATTTCTTGTAAACATGCAACTTTTTAAAATAAAGTTTTTATGCTTAGTCCAAATGTTATGTGCTATGTGCAATACGTATATGCTTTTGTATTTAAACAATATTCTACAAGCATATATATTATAAAATGTAAACATCTTCATGTGAAGCTCTACACTAATTGCATCTAGTATCATCCCCAAAGCATATAAATATTATATCTCTTACGACCACTGCGACACTCTATGGCATAGAGTCTATGGTATTAATTAGTGAAGAAATGTACATATTTTTACCATATCATCGATACATTTTAAATATTTTGGCGCCAAGTGTAGAACACAAATTCTGGCGTCACACCAGTGCAACAAAACAGGTATAATGTTTTTTTTAAGATACTGGTATTGTTTTCTAGTTTTTAACTTGGAGGCAAATAATAAAAACAAAACAGACTTGTAATAGCTCTGTATTGATAGAATAGATATGTTCCGCGCCTGACGCCTGCGAAATTTTCCGGCCTACGTATATGTGGCCTAAGTATGGTGGGTAAAAATAATTTATAAATATCGACGCATTACTTCAGGACCATTTTAAAAAACACGTAATTTGTTCTGCTATTGGAGAAATTCGCTACGTGAGATGCAGACGCCGCGATTTTTTTTATTAAATTTCAAAAAGTAACTTACAAATAAAATATATATATATAATGCTTAATTTATTAATAATGAAAACTATAGAAAAACATATTACCTAACAAAAATAAAACTAAAATCGGTAAATCCCACTTCCTGGCCAGGGGGTGACATAAAATTTTGTACTTAACACGGGCGGTAATAAAGAAAGCCTCAGATCGCAGGTATTTGACGCCCGAGCCGAAGGCAAGGGCGATAAATATGCGATCTGAGGCTTGTTTTACCGCCCTTGTTAAGTAATGTACTATTATAGAACCTGCTCAGAAAATTTCACGAGAATCGATTGAGAAATGCGACCGGTAGAGCAGAACATCCTGACATAGGAAATCATCATTTTACTCGGTCAAACATTGTACGCGTGCAAAAGATGAATGTTAAAGACTCAGGTCGCAGTGGCACAGGAGACTATAATATGTAATATAAATATGTATCTACGCATTAGCTACTCGATGCAAACATAAATGAGCTAAATATCAAACCTATGGCTCGGTTCGCTTTGTCCCCGAACGTCCAACGCGGTATTTCAATGCGACGATATCATGAAACATTAGAAATGAGGTGAACGATTAGTATATAAGTGAATAATATGATTTGCCACTAATCAAATAATGAAATATTTATATACAGGGTCGATGATTCATGTGACCGCCACCTGCATCGATAACACTATCGAGTTTATGACGGACAGACGGATAAACGTATTCATGTCCCAACCCCACTGTAATATGGCCTCGAATTTAATGAGCATTATGGAACATTTGTTTACTGATGATAAGCTACTTGTCATTTATTCTCTCTTATACTATGAGTTTTAGTTACCTACAATGAAATTATAATACTTGCACGTGGTCGCCCCAAATAGCTGCTAATACTAGGTTGAAATGATTGAATGGAATTACATGACTTATATCTGTTATAACCATTCTAAGCAAGTATTTACTTCTTGTTTCTTAGAGGTATTTAACTAATCAATGAACTTTAATAATCGTTTTGTAACTGGCAAGAGAGGAGTTTTTAACAGTTGACAATCGGGGTATTAAAATGAAAAAAAAACGAACGGAAGCAAAGCCCAGTCTTAAATATTAAACGATCACTCGCAACACACTCTCTTGCTGATTTGTAAGTAACTGACCTGTCGTAAGAGCGGGCGTCCACTCTTGCTCTCCCGTGGCGCCCCACAATAGAGCCAGCGAAGCATTGTTGGTGGAAGGCGGGCCTGTTGTGCCAAGAATATTAAGAGCACCTGATGCGCTGATCATGCGCTTGCGACTATGCGTCAATATGTTACCTGAAAAGAAAAGGTTTATATCCAAAAATGGGCGAATAATAGTAGTTTATGCAACTGGTACATAATTATGTACAGTTGCATACACTACTTTATCTACATCCATATATTAAATCCTCTTTCATGTGTTTCGTGTGGGCAAGTCTCGCCGGCGTGCGCCATGTTTGCCTCGACAGGCCGGCCCGCGCGCCGCCGCCAGCCCGCAGCTGTGTTTTAAGATTGTACGTGATCTCGTAAGAGTATTATATTTGGTGTTCTTATAGGGGTCGCGCGCAACCGCTGCACAGAATACTATAAAGCGGGGTCTTATCTACGGTTTTTGAACGTATTAAAGAGGATTTACTATATGGGTGTAGATAAAAATCTTTATAGTGGAGAAACACGAAACATCACATATTTTTTCACTGAGGAAACTAAATAGATCATACTAGAAAAAGGGACGGAGTCATGAGTGTCGTAAATTGAGTTATAAATGCAGTCAAAAGTAGAAATTGCAACGTATACCCAGAATTCGAAATGATCTATCAACTTCTGTCTGTATTACCATGCCAATGAGATCTACGGGTCAACCACTTAACTGAAACCGCGCGAAAGGGTAGCAGGAGGCAACGACCCACCGCCCGCTACCTGACCGCTACCCTTTCGTGTCTGTCTTACCCCTGTTCGTTCTCCCATCTCAGGCGAAGAATCTAAGACGGTCGGTCTATACATCTGCTAACTGTACTTCTAGTATAAGTTTTTTCAAAACAAAACACAAACGAACATGTTTGCGGTTAGTCTTAATTTATACGGCAAAAGATAGTTACCATCTAAGGTCACCAGAGGCGCTGCACGCGTTGCCATACAAAATGAGACTACGAGTAAACGCAAACCCATTCGTTTGTGTTTTGTTTCGAAAAAACATATGCTAGAGGTACTGGATTCATTAAGACGGTCGGTCTAACTGTCCAAATACACGTAAATTAATAAAGTTGTGACCACGAAGAACTAAGTTTTGGTCTAATTTACTATACTCACCGTCGACCTGATAAATAGCGTGGTTGTTATTGATCATCGGCGATCCATTCTCTTTGGGTAGGTTTTCTCGGTGGCTCTCCCGGCGCTCCCGGTGGCTCTCCCTATGACTTTCTCGGTGACTCTCTCGGTGGTTCTCGCGATGGTTCTCGGTTCTCGCTGGCTCGCTCGCGGGCCGTGCTTGATAGTGGTGCTGCTGGATTAATACTCCAGTTGGACCTAGACACAGTGTTTAAAATTAATAGTTAGTCTGGGACTAGGTTGATTTGTGTAAGATTGTCCACAAATATTTATTTATAATAAACTATGTGAAATCACATTTAACTTATCACTGAACGTCCACGTTTCTTTCACTTAAATTCACTACGAACACATGTGCGCTCACCTTTAGGGAATATATGCGTCCAACGTCGCCTGTTGCTGGTCAGTTTGACGGTGACGTGTGACGGGTCGAAGGGGTTGATAAGGGCCCGACCCGTCCTTATGACTGGCTTATGGCTCGAGATGGAGCTGCGCGGGGAAAGCCGGGCCCCGCTGGGCGAGTCCGGTGTGTCGCAACCGGAATCCGCGCAACGTTTCGCTGTGAACGATATCAACAGTTTCATTACCAGGATCTTTCCCCGCTGCGTAACTTTTCTGAGGTGTGCGCTAGACGGGCTGTCGGTATAGGTAGGTCGCTATATCGGTTTCTGGGGTACATTCAAGATGAAAGATGTTTTTTTTGGTTGCATAAGTTATCCGCCTGTTGTCTACCTCTATATACATGTTGATTTTTTGATTCTGTATGTAAGGCGCTCGGTTGTTTTATGTGTCAGACGCATGAGTTCCATATAAATACGTTGCGTCAAACGCATTGCGCATAAAACAACCGAGCGCCTTACTGATACATTTGGGTGAAGTGTGCAATAAAGAGTATTTATCTACACACATATCATAAATCCTCTAATATGCGTTCGAAAACCGTAGAAAATGACTCTCATTTCAACATTCAATGAATTTATGGCAATTTTCTTATCTGTGGCTAAGGCTACAGCAGTAATAAAATATTTCATTTTAATCTCATATATGATGTTAAAATATTACGTCAAACAAAACTGTCAAAATTTAAATGTCAAAGTTGACATGTCCCTATTCTAGTATCACTGAAAATTCAAATTCAGTCGATGCGAAATGTCAGCTCGATGTTTTTTTAGTATATATCGCACGAAATTTGAGCTAGAACGACATGATACACATCAGAATAAGGACTCTTTACTTTTTAAAATAACATTCAGGTATCGGTTGCCAGTTCTGATTTCGATATTTCCGCAACCGTGCAAAAAAGGTTGTATTAACACAATTATTGTATTTATTTACTACGGTTTCTGAACCCATCTTAGAGTAATTATAATATGTGTGTAGATAAAGTAATGTAACACACTCGTGTTTTAATGCCCCTCATTATGTACCAGTTGCATAATAGTAGTTTATGCAACTGGTACATAATGAGGGGCATTAAAACACGAGTGTGTTTTATGAAACGAGCCGAAGGCGAGTTTCATAATAGGGTCACACGAGTGTTTTAATGCCTAATTATGTACAGTTACATACATTACTTTATCTACATCCATATATTAAATCCTCTTTCATGTGTTTCGTGTGGGCACTTCTCGCCGGCGTGCGCCATGTTTGCGTCGACAGGCCGGCCCGCGCCTCCGCCGCCAGCCCGCAGCTGTGTCTTAATTTTGTACGTGATCTCGTTAAAGTGTTATATTTCGTGATCTAATAGGGGACGCACGCAGCAGCCGCACAGTATATTATAAAGCGGGGTCTTATCTAGGGTATTTGAACTTATAAAAGAGGATTTACTATATGGGTGTAGATAAACTACTATTGTATTTCATTGTAAATTATTACTAAACTAACTCAGTAAGTCGTAACAGCACATGGCCTGTGAAATCGTTTAAATACTCTATGCATACAGCAATATGTCTTTAACTAGCTAGGAAAGAAATGACTTACTTCCTGAGGACAATATATCTCCGAGACTATAATGGATATCGGGGTCGGACATTTTTCTGTGCGTGATGGACGCAGGCGGGCTCCGCCTCAAGCCTTCAAGTCCAGCTACAGAAGTCTTCTTAGTTCGGGCAACCCTTTGCACACTAAAAGGAAGAAAAAGGACGAATAAACATAAGTATCAATCAATCAATCAATTATTTATTTTACAGCAGCAGTATAGAGCAGCGATCGGCAACAGGCGGCGCGAGCCTCCCGACAATGTTATACCTTTTGGTTGACATGGTCACGAATAATTCACAAGGACCAGTTGGTTAGCTAATATCTGGCCTTAGAGGCTGCTAAAAAGTTGCCTACCGCTGGTATAGACGATTCATATCAATAGTGACGGATAATATTACTAGAACATAAACAATTTATCTGTATAGTTAGCAGCAGAAGACAGTAGCCCTTTGTAATAAAGATTTATGGAGTTGTTCAAGAAAAAATATAAGCTATCCCCCTTATTCATAAACGTGAATCAAACCTATGTTAGCTAATTAGCCGTTAAAGTTCGTTTGTCCTTATCTGTGACTTTGACATTAACGTTTGTGAGAAAGGGACAAAAAACATTATTAGCAGAGGTTTATTAAGTTTTATAAATAAAGGGGTATACATATACAGGACACAAAACACAGGAAATTAATACTTATAAACTACCGCCAAGTTTTAAATAGGTATATTAGAAAAATAAGAGACATGTATTTGTGTGATGAGCACGAATATTTGTTCTTGGGTCTTGGATGTTTTCTATGTATTTAAGTATCTATCTATATAAGTATGTTACTACACAAATATTTATTTTTATAACCGGTTGAGTAAAAAAAACTAATACTTACTGTACTTTGCCATGCCCCACGTCAAAATCGGACAGCGTGGTAAAGAATTATCGCTGAACATAGATTTAAAAAAAGCAAACATGATTAACTGAAACCTGCTTCGGTTTATTGAAGTTGGTTTAAAAACTTACCATGTGCTGTGCGCCGGCGGCAGTAGAAAAACTTGGGCGTCGTACGCGTCATAATCAAATATAGAATTATGCATATATTCATCCTCCTTCAACAGCTTCCCTTTCCGCTCGTCTTCATACATCTTCTGGAGTGGCTCCTGACTTTTTCGAGGCGGCAATTTAATTCTCGGAATGAAATTAGAGTATGCAACTTTTTTGTTAGTAGAGTAAAACGAAAGGTTGATCCAATGGGGCATAGAGTAATCGTCTATAGAGTTGAGGTTGTTGTCTTTGTTATGGAACTTGAGAAGGGGTACAGCATGTAAGGGCTGTTCGCCTACGCAGACCAAGTCGCTACCAACACCGTTGTCTATGATTCGTTGTTTGGTGACATTAGTCAGTTCTCTGTCCACTTCGAACACGCCGACTCCGGGCGTTATGACTACGCTGAGCTGACCGGTTCGATCGAAACATCTGTCCAGGTAGTGTTTTTCAAATACTGGAAACAAACGTTTATGGGATTATTCAGTTTTAGGTATATTTTGTATTGTACAAGTTATCACGGTTTTTGTAAATGTTTGTTAGACCTTTGACCATCTTAGGTGATCTCAACTCAATAATTAGATTAATGATTTCAAAAAAAAAGGTCTAAATTATTAGGAGCCTGGTTAAAATTTACAAACAGAAAACTAACCAACGAAATGTTAACAACATGTATTTTTAGTTTTCCGTCTTAAAATTTAAACAGAATTCTTATTATAAGTTATTGCATTTACAATACTATTTAAAATTAATAAAAAAAATTACACATTCTTCTCTTTTTCTTAGTCTTCTAAAGAGAAGAGATAAAGAACTTTCTTGACATAATGGTTGTGGTCATTCCGGATCGCATAACGCGCACATTTCATCACTAGACTAATCGCCGCCAATGAAAGCTAGCTACTAGGTAAGCCCTTGGAAATACAGTAGGATAGTGTAAACATAATATTACGAGGGGCGTTCAATAAATTCTCGGTATTGATATCTTTTAAACCTTTTTAGTAAACTTTTTAATACTGGCCGGTAAGTGTCATTCATTAACATAAAAAAAAGGTAAAATTCAAACGGCGATGTTCTTTTGTTTTTCTGCAACTGCCGAACAAACGTGATCACAATGAGCGATTTTTCAATGTTAATTAAATTAGAGCACCGAGCGGTAATAAAATTCTTGACCAAACAAGGAAAAAATCAAAAAGCTATAAAAGAAGAAATGGATTATGTTTACCGAGAGTCTGCTCCTTCTTTATCAACAATTCAAAAGTGGTCAAGTGAATTTAAGTGTGGGAGAGAGAGTATCGAAGACGACCCCAGACCTGGTCGGCCCGTCGAAGCTTCTTCACAAGAAAATATAAAAAAAGTGGAGAAAATTATATTGGAAGATGCTCGAGTGAAGGTGACAGCAGCAATAGCTCAAATAACCAAGCTTTCTATTGGTACTATACACAATATAATCCATGAAAATCTTAATATGTCAAAAGTCAGTGCGAGATGGGTACCGCGAATGCTGACGCCGCTTCAGAAACATACGCGCGTTGCTTGTTGTTCCGAATTTATTAAGCTGTGTGGTGAAAATCCTGATGAGATACTGCAAAAGATTGTTACCGGAGATGAAACCTGGGTTCATCATTATGACTCTGAGAGCAAACAAGAGTCCATGCAGTGGCACATTAAAGGAACTCCTCACCCTAAGAAGTTCAAGGTCATGCCTTCAGCTGGAAAGGTCATGGCCACAATATTCTGGGATTGTGATGGAATATTGCTGATCGATTATAAAGAAAAGGGTGTAAATATCACAGGAAGGTACTACGCTTATATTCTACGCCAATTAAGAGAAGCAATCAAAGAGAAGAGAAGGGGAAAATTAGCCAAGGGAGTTCTGCTTCTGCACGACAACGCCCCTGTGCATACTGCTCATATCGCCAAGGCTGCTGTTCGGGAATCTGGGTTCGAAACTATTACACACCCACCGTATAGTCCAGACTTAGCCCCGAGTGACTTCTTTTTGTTTCCCAACCTCAAAAAGGACCTACGAGGAAATCGATTTTCTGACGATGAAGCTTTGAAGACAGCACTGGAGGAGCATTTTGACACTAAAGATAAAAAATATTTTTATGAGGGGTTAAAAAAACTAATTGACCGATCTTATAAGTGCATAAACAAACATAGGGGGGGAGTATATTAAAAAATAAAAAATAAAAACCTATCGTATTCTTTTGTTTTCATTCTCATACCGAGAATTTATTGAACGCCCCTCGTAAGAGGACAAGGTAAGCCCCTTGTGAGTCCAATAAACCAACCATTACTACCATTTGCCTATCATACACCGAATAGAAAAGCAAAAAATTTTATAATGTTCACCATTTAAACTCATGTTAAGAACTTCTAGGAAGTTCCCCTGCGCTGCTGTGGAGTTGATAGCAGTTGGGATCTCCATGTTAGGTCTCTCATGATATTGGAGAACGATTTTCTGGTAGTCGGTGAACAGCCGCCTCAACTGAAGGAGAACATTGGACCAGTCCTCGTAGCGCTCATTTTGCACCGCCACTCTGATGAATAACAAGGTCATGTGGAGGAGTTCTAACACTGATTAAGTGCCAGTTGCACCAACGTACGAACACAGACCGGTCATCGTCAAATATGGCGCCGGCAGCTGTCATCCCATAGAAACTTGTCAAACTTTCCATACAATCAGATTTGACGAACACCGCAGTTTGGTGCAACCCAGCCTAAATGTTAATTAATTTTTTAATTATAAATGTATAAACTAAACCACGCTAGATATCCGTCTGCTTCTAATAATACCACCTACGAAGAGACGGGTAGTTTAGTAGCGGATTGGGCTAGACATGCAGTAGTTACATGTTAGGTATAGTATCCGGCAAACATCTTGAACCTAACCTTCAGTGCGCAGTAGCGTGATTTGTACGTAAATCGGCTACTGCGCAGGTTCAAGATGTTTGCCGGCTACTGTACCTACACGAGTAATTTTCCAACGGAGGGGGATAGACCTTTGCCCAGCAGTGGGACAATACAGGCTCTCAATAAAAACAAAACTCAGAGATGTTTTATTGCCAGACCAAAATCCAAGACCATGGCTGAATGCCAGCGATGGTCAACTATTAGAGGAATTAACACCCCTCAGGAGTCGTACGGCATGTGAACAAAGTTATTGAGAACTCTTTAGGGGACTTCTTGGCATTGAAAGTGTTAAGGCCTTTAGCGTCAACCTAAAATAGTCTAAATAATAAAATCAAAAGAGAATACAATGAAGTTTCTCATGTCAATCCTGCTGATTGAACACGTACCTGTAAAAGTCTTCGTAAAATCTGCCCCTGTAGTCTTTCTGGAGGCACTCTTTCATGTGTTGTGGGAACTCCTCTAAAGACTTCGCTTTGTAGAAAGTTCTTGAAAATAACACAATTGTCACTTCGTGGTTGCTACCATTTTTCTGTAAGCAGTATTTAGTTTCTGTTAGTGATTATCCTGTTGTGTATTTCTTTGTGAAATCAACTAGAAAAATAAGTGTTCCAGAATTGCTTTATTATAAAAGCTCTATTTAATAAGATTATTATAATTTGGTTATAGTTTTCGGCGGTCTCAGTCTCTGATCATTATTAGGTATTTACCAATTGGCCATCTTATACAAGTCAATATTAATAAAACTTCACGAAGAAAAGCAATTGCCGAAAAGTGTTCTCTCATGCACCAAAGACATAAACCTTGTCTAAATCGAATAAACATATTACGTGTCAGCTTGAGATTAGAATATTTCAAAACTGTTATTGAGAAAAGCCTAGATGGCTACATTACTTAAAAGAATAAGTAATCAAATTCTTACTTTCCACTTCGTAAACAGCTCAGCAAGAAAACCATTCACAGCCTTCTCAAAGTACAAATCTCCATGAATATCAAAGTCCCACATTTCGGATGACATCTGGATGAACAGATACACCATGGATGTTGAGGATCTGAAGACTATTTTCGTGTCTTCTGTGATGACCCCGCAGGCTACTCTGTCTCCTTGCGACCACATCTCGTACACCTGGCATCTGATGGCTCCGCCACAATACTCGATCTTTTTGTTGAGGTACACACATGTACTGACCTGAAACAGGTATCAGTGCCCTTTATTCTAGATTAAATATTTTGAATATCAGAAGATATGGTGTGCAATAGTCAAAGTTATTGTTAAATGTAACACTATAAAATATTTACCTCCAATTTGGTTAAATCATGTTTGACACCACACCAATCACCGCAAATGAAAGCTAACTTCATATATAGGTAACCACTTGGAAATTTTGTAGGATAGTTTAAAACATAATGTTAAAAGGACAAGGCAAGCCCCTTGCGAGTTCAACAACCGTTTGCCTATCATATCAGGATTAATACTGTGCTTCCAGATACTAGTGATTAATGTAAGTATTAATTATAACAAACATTTATGCTACTTGCAACTGAATTATTTATACAACAAACATACCAAGTGATTCTTCAGTCTCCACATTTCTGATCGACCCATGTACTGATCCTTAAAGGTGAGCTCCACTGAGTCCAGGGCCACATCTTGCACACTCACTATGTTAACGTAAACATCAGCAAATGTCCGCAGTTGAAATGTGGTTGCAATACTTTGTTCCACACTAATGGTATCTAGAAAGTCGATGTTTAAAAATTGTACAAGTTCATATATATTTACTTTTATGGCACGAAGATAGAAGATAGGCCTGCTTAGAGAGAACAGCCATATCTGCTCTACTTGGTGCACTCCTTTAAATATTTAATACATAAAGGTGCTTCTCCAGAAAATCAGTAATACTAATCTCTAATAAATGGTCGCTTATGGTACGGTTTCAGAGGAATTTCCTCCCTCGAACGCTCCGGTTGTGGAATGAGCTGCCTGCCGAAGTTTTCCCGAGGGACTATAATATATTCTTCAAGAATGGAGTGTATAAATTTTTAAAGGGTTGGCAACGCGCTCGTGACACCCCTGGAGTTGCAAGCGTCCATAGGCTGTGGTGACTGTTTACCATCAGGCAGGGCCACACAGTTGTTTGCCACGGATGTGGTATAAAAAAAAATACGTCAAACTTCGCGCATATAAAGACTGAGAGCCTTATCACACTAGCAACTTGCGAGCGACTTGGAGGCGAGGCGAGCGCGCAGCGAGCTCGTTGCGCACCTAGAGTATAGAGATTTTCCCGCGAGTACGCAGCTATTTCGCTGCGCGCTCGCGGCGAGCTCGTTGCGCACTCGCGGCGAGCTCGCTGCGCGTTCGCCTCGCTTCCATGTCGCTCGCAAGTCGCTAGTGTGATAAGGTGATGGTATTTTATAGCACTCTTATTACCTCTGGCTCTCCCTGGGGTGTCCACCTTGACTTGGAGTAACAACCTTGGATAGTCATTTTCTGGGTGATATATTTCTACTATATCTTTTTCTTTAAGACCAGGATAATCTTTAAAGCTGATAATTAAGTCCACAGCTGAAATAAAACAATTACTTGGTCACACATACCTTTTTACTAAGAATTAATTCAGTTGGTAAGGAAGTGAGTATATTGAAGCATAGTTTCTATAAATAACAAATGCAAAAAATATTTGTTTACATATTACTTGCTTTGTAACTTTTCCTAGTATGTAACATTATTATATTACATTATGTTTTATCATAGACATTTGTATGAAAACATCTTCTTCTTTATACCGTTACCCTCTACCCTCTACATTTGCTTCAGTCTCAGGCAATTTGGGTTACTTTTATGTATGAAAACACACATAAGGTTACTTCTATATCATAAAATATGGGAAATTGTTATATGTGAAGTTGTAATTAGTTGACTTTACTGTATTAACCCATGTACCAATGGTACCCATGGCTCAGCAAAATGTTTACTACTGCTGTATGACGGGCTTGTCCTTGAGATATCTCCAGCTTAATTTCTGGCTGCTCGAGCTGGCTCGAGTGGGTACATAATGTAGGCCGGAAATCTATAGGCTCGAAAAATAAGCCTAAAATGTTCTGACAAGTATGGGAATATGTTTCCCTCTGGACCTGAGACACAACGGATCCCCGCCCGGACGGATCTTAGCCCGGTTAATTTATATGTTGGATATAACTTGCAAAATAAATTGTCATAGTGGTTTATTCTCTATTACTTAATGGACCATTGGAATTTTAAAAGAGAAGCCATGGATGCAGCTAAATATTTGTTTAAAATGCAGCTTTCCTTTTACGTTCATTTCTGGAAGCGCTAAATACATGCATTCTGGGGCCATGCATCATCTTTCTTATGTATATATATGTATATAGATCTCTAATATTATAAGGGTTAATACAACATAACCTTTAGCATGATTTTATTACTAAACTTGTTTGTTATAACTACCTACTTTAACAATATAACTATTAATACACACATAAGCAAAGTAACGGTACAGAAAATTGAAAAAATATACTTACGGCTGAAGCTGCTCTGGTGGACTATAAGTTTAAACGCTTTCATCGTGCTGGATTATAAACACTTGTCCTTCTCTTACATTGTTTCATAAAATATCGAAACATAAATGCTTCGATCAATCAAACTTCAGTATCTGATGAAACTACTACTATTACTGAACAAAAATAGATTTATGGAAGGATAACAACACAAACAAGTACGACATTTTAATTCAACTGTCAGCTGTGTCATGTCACTGTCAGCTAGTTTTCTGTCATTTGTGAACTACAGAGTATATATTATATCTATGTTTGTGATAGTGGGGGAAGTAGTGTCATGTCATGAGGTCCACATTTTGGTATCGGATGAATTCACTTGGCACTGATGTAATATAGGTAAATCTAAGTTAATTTAGCCCGGTAGCCATCCGCCACCCCCTGGGGGGTAGGAAGGGGGGGTCGTTGAAAGTCCCATTTTTCGGCTTTTCATGAAAAACTCATAAACGGTGACCCATAGCGAAAAACGTTCTTAGGCATAAGTAATCTAAATAAAATTATCTACATAAAATGTTCTATTCACTTTGTCGCTAGGATTAATATTTAATGAGACTTTAAAGGGGGAATGTAAAATTATAAGAAAATTTAAGTGGCTATTTATTCCTTTGTTTTTCAATATTTTTAAAAACAAAAGATACTATAATTATGCACTTAATGAGCTCTATTCATTGATACCCCACTCGATGGGGTGGGTCAATATTTTTTTTTCGCGCCCCCCTTTTAGCTGTATGGGAGCCCCCCTTAAAAACAGGCAAAAATATTTTTGAAAAAATTGTATAGCCTTGGCTCAACAAGATGCTTAAATGGTGAGAATTTGAAGACTATTGCTCTAAATGTTGCTCTTTGATGGGGGCTCTATGGGGTAGTTCTTTTGTTTTCATACATGCTCTCCCTTAGCTGCATGGGGGCCGCCCTCAAAAGGTAACGGATTGAGCTATAGTCTTCAAATTTTCACCATTTAAGCATCTTGTTGAGCCAAGGCTATACAATTTTTTCAAAAATATTTTTGCCTGTTTTTAAGGGGGGCTCCTATACAGCTAAAGAGGGGCGCGAAAAAAAAATTTTTTGACCCATCCCATCGAGTGGGTTATCAATGAATAGAGCTCATTAAGTGCATAATTATAGTATTTTTTGTTTTTAAAAATATTGAAATAAAGGAATTAATAGCCACTTAAATTTTCATATAATTTTACATTCTCCCTTTAAAATCTCATTAAATATTAATCCTAGCGACAAAGTGTATAGAACCTTTTATGTAGATAATTTTATTTACATTACTTATGCCTAAGAACGTTTTTCGCTATGGGTTTATGAGTTTTTCATGAAAAACCGAAAAATGGGACTTTCAACGACCCCCCTTTCCTACCCCCCAGGGGGTGGCGGATGGCTACCGAGCTAAATTAACTTAGATTTACCTATATTACATCTGTGCCAAGTGAATTCATCCGATACCAAAATGTGGACCTCCCATACATTGGGTGACACTACTTCCCGTACTATGAAGGATCCTTAAATGTACGAACAGATAATGCACGGGATTTTGGTTGTGGCCGCATTGGTGTACACACGTGCTCCCGGTGCGAAGCAGAATCTAATAACGAACAAAACCAGTTGCCTATTGTCATCAATGTCATGGCGTCGTTACCGGACAACGTCTTTGTACACGTGGTTGGCGAAATCATCATATATTTGATGGAAAGCCATTTAAAAAAAATAAAGATAATGGTGAACCCAGGAATACACGACCAGAGAATAGGCATACTGTACTCGAATCGGCCATCATGGCCCAATGTGTGGTTCCGGGCGTTCTTTAGCCTGGCCGCAGACGCACGGTTTTCTGATACGGTTTCAGAGAGGGGAGTTGAAGCATCTCGCTCTGTGTGTGGTGTATATACCGTGTGTTGTGTATACCCAACTGTCACGTCACATCATATGTCTTATGTCATGTCATGTGTCATATTAACAAAATAACAAACCAAGGCTGGCTTTCGTAGCACGGTTAAATTAAAATTTAGTTTTAATTACAAATTGTGTGGGAATGCATCTGATAAAATTAATATTCATAACATATGGATAATAAAATATGCCTTTGTCTGAACTTAAAGAATTGATAAGTGGCTTAGCTGTTGCCACAACAGTATTAAGTTTTTTGTCTGGAATGTATGTTTAAATTTTATAAAAACCGATGTTGTTGCATATATTTTACTGAAGTATTTAAGAGGTTAATTTAATTTACTAACTTTACAGACAGGTGTGCAAACAATATGTTCTTAAAAGAACGACAGCCGAGGCGTCACCATTGCCTTTTCTTACCGGAGTTATGTCGTAAGTAATTTAATACACAAACTACGAAAAGTTTAATTGATACTAAATGGTTTAAATTATTCATATATTTATTGCAGAACCGCCCTATGGCTCATGTACGGGTTAACCAAGGAAGATAATAAGATAATTCTAGTGAACTCGATAGGTATAACACTCATGACATTGTATGTTATTGTGTTTTATATGTATACCTATAAGAAGACCACGACTTTGAAGCAGATAGCCTTTACTATGAGCTTCGTCATTGTTTCTGTAGGATATTTAAGATTTGAGGAAGACAAGGGTGTTCTTCTTAGCCGACTAGGTAAGCTTAATACCATGGAATTTTTAATATTTGTATTATATATATTATTTTAGGCTATTTATCCTACTTTTAATTTTATTTATGTTAGCCTAAAGGCTGTTCAGCTAACAAATTGTAAGAAAAAGCATTGACACTAGTTTTGGTACAAGCAAATACAAAGTTACCATACAACCTTCAGGACTTAGCTTCACTTGATTAGACTACAGTAGAATCCGCTTATAACGACTCCGCATATAACATTTGACCGCTTTTAACGACTGCTAAGTCACCAACATTCATACCAAACAGTTTCAAAGAAAATCAGTCCGGTTTGTGCGACGTTCTGTTAGTGCGACGTAATATCGCCAGTCCCTTGACCGTCGCTGTATCCGGATTCTACTGTATATTAATTCGATTAGTAAAAGCTCTAAAGCTGCCTGAAGTAATCACCATAGTTGAAGCTACCATTATCATACACTTTACATACCCTCTACCAACTATAGTGATATGCAGCAATTTCAGTAAGCACTTGTCTGAAAAAGCAATTTTTATGGAATCTTTTCATGTTGAGTCTATAATTTATATTTCATTGAAATATATTTTCATGTCTTATCAATCACTCTTATCTACATGGACAGCATATACCACTATTGTCATGTGTGTCATCCATTACCATCACTATAACTGCGATAGATAATTATATCTCTTTTTGTCTCATGGCATTGATTTAACAAGTAAATTATATGCTTATTCATAATTATCTTCCTGCCAACTACCTACTGTAAGAAATGGATTACAGCAATGGTGATAACCACCAATAGGCAATATAGGCATGACAAATTTTTCTGATATCAAAATGTTAGTAGAGTGGTGATTAGTTACATACTAAACGCTGATTAAATTGCAAGAATTTGCATGCAATTTTCATTATACTGCAGGGTTTGATTGTATGTATTCATTATAGCCCGAGGGCCTACCGCGAACCGAAAACGAAATATCTGCCTCTAACTATACTTATAGTTATAGCAGTAAGCTCAGAGTACGGGCATTTGTCAGAGTGTTTTCTCCAGTGACTTCGGTGGTTGTATTATTTATGTCCTTAGCTTTCTGTGGTCCATTTTGATAGCCCTCCTCGCCTGCCATACTACATCCTGATATGGTCTCCCACTCCCCAGTGATGTCTTCAGTAATGCGACCACAGTGGTTGAAAACACTGAGATATGGCCTAAAGATTGATTGTAATATATTTTTTTAAATCATTAACACCTTATTTCAGGTCTGTGTGCATGCCTTGTCACTCTGCTGGCGATAGCTGCCCCCATGAGCAAGCTCTTCTATGTTTTGAAAGTGAAGTGCACAGAATGTCTCCCTTTCCCAATGATTCTCATGTCATTCTTCGTGTCAAGTCTCTGGTTCCTGTATGGTGTTATAGAAGAGGATAATTATTTAATTGTAAGTATCAATTGCTCAGGCGCTGCTCCATGATCTGGTTCAGGGGAGGGGGCACTACCGAGAGGGGGGGGGGGGGGCACACTTATATAACGTTAGAAAATAAGAGCCGCCAGCAATTTTTCTGCTTCACCTGGTAGAGAATGCCATACGGAATTAAATCGGCCTATTGTCTTTTGTGCAATAATTAAGTAAATAAATAATAACATAGGACTTGCTTCAGGGAGGGGGGCATTCCCCTAAGCCATGAATATTTTATCTAAAGTGACGCTATTCAATACAAGTCCTCTTAAAATATCATACTACTAAAGTAACCTTTATGAAGTACAAATTGGTACCTTTAGAATGCACAATTTGAATTGGATTTTGTTTTCTTTCAGCTACCAAATATAGTCGGAGCGGTCCTTGCGATGCTCCAGCTTTCGCTGTTCGTGGTCTTTCCCAGGACGCCGTACTCTCCTCTACCCAAAACTGTGTTAGCGTAACCTGTTACCTAGACAATATCGCCATCGAATAACAATGTAAGTTTATTGTGTTTTCTATATTCAGTGTCAACGTGCCGATATACGTAGTCATAATGTCATAAAACGTCATAACGTCGGACTTTTCGTTCGTTTTCTAGTCGGACATTTCGATTGGGCTATAATTTATTTAGTGCCGTTATTATTTATGACCTCATCAGCACTTTGATTCTGGCACTACATTGGTAAAGTTGAAACGACGAAACGATAAAAATAACTGGTCGGTCATATTGGTTTTGTAAGGGGAACACATATTCCTTTTACATTACCAGTTGTGTACCAGAAATATTTTTGTATGGGGAAAAGCCACGATTTGATATGGACAACGAAGACGAGTATTAAGATTTTCTTCTTCTGATGCCAGTATTTATCTTTTGTAATGACCCTATCATATGCAATATGTTACAGAAAGTGGTTAGGTATACAAATAACCCGCCTTCTCATAAGTCCTAGACAGATTTTTGTGATTTTGAATTTGGAACCTTCATTAATTTTTTAAAATGTTTGAAACTCGATTTGAATTTGTACATTAGAGTGTACAATTGTACATTGGACTTAGCGAAGTTAAGCAGATCTGCCTGACGGACGACATGTGGAGAGAGGGATGCTATCTATTATTATCTGTCTTAAAGAGATAGATGTATAATGTATGTATGTACAGAGATAGATGTATGATAAGAGATGTTACATGTATTATTATCTCGAATTAGCAACGTTGTTTAACAAGCGTTTTGGACTTTATTTTACTAAACGGTTAAAACTCACGTATTAATTGTCACTTCGGGCGACATGTTTCGAACTCTTCGGGAGTTCTTCCTCAGGATGATGAGGAGGGGTGGTTTTTTTATTTAGTAAAATAAAGTTATAATTATAACATGTCTCACGAAAGTTTAAATTCAAGCGTTTTGGAATCCAGCAGATCTGATATTGCAATATAATTAGTGCAAGTGATCTGCATTTTTAATTTAAGATACTACCAGTTGAGTAGTTTTATTATAATATGTACGAACCAGTAAAGAAAGAACGTTAATGTCAATTATTCAGATAGAAAATTATTTAATTATTCATCGATTTATTTATTGAATCAGCTTTATTTTGATAGCAAGCTGAATCTTTGAAAGATTGAGTAACAAGTTTATTATTGTACCTTGTCTTTATTTAAATTTAACTCTTGCCTCCAAGCACCTACTGCTAGTATCATATAGACAGTATCAGATGTTGTAGCCAAATATATCGTAGTAAGTACATCCTGATTACCTATTGTATATATATATATATATATATATATATATATATATATATTTCTGAAGATCGATCGATTATGATGGTAGATCGCCAGTGAGACAGGCTTTGCTTAGGAATGAGTGGGGCTGGATATTGATAGAAAATTATACTTCACTTTGTAATGTTCAAGTGCAACGTTCATTACGTAGTAGTAGGATGTCAATTTTTTTTCTCATGCCTTTTGAACCAGTTTTTAGACGCGATCAAATGTTTGTATGGGACCACCTACAATTAGAGCAACACAAAAGACGAAAATGGATTTTGCTCGTCGCCGTGTTGGTGAACACACGTGTTCGACGCGATGACGAGCTGAATCCACTACCGAACAAAACCAGCTGCCTACTGTCATGGCGTCTTTACCGAACAACGTCTTTGAACACGTGATTGATTGGCGAAATCATCATAAATTTGATGGAAAGCCTTTTTTAAAGAGTGAAGTGAAAAGACGAAAATGAGAGGCAAAGTACAGAATAGCGGACGAGCCACGAACGAGGAATCTCAACGTCTTGAACAAACTTCCCAATGTCTAATAACTGGTGTAGGTACAAGAGACATAAATCTTTCAATGTTCATACATTAACTCATGGTCATGGAGTTGTATTCATTAATTCTGTGCGATGCAGTTGCCCTCATAAAAGTATGTTCTCGCATTATGTAATGTATACGAACTCATCTGACAAATTTTTCCAAGCTTCTTATGCCGTTGCAGCCTCGAACCGTTAGATAAGAGTACATATTGACAGTTCAACTGTATTCACAGCCGAGCCTGTTTTGCGATCTATTGATCATATCTACTTCTCTTAAGCTTCTCCAATCCAACCGATCCGCCCAATAACACTGTCGAATTGGTCGTATTCATTTTTATTTTATTTTATAACAATAATACCTTGACAGCAGAGCCAAAGTGGAACAAACTTAAATACTACTAATAGACAAATACATGAAAAACTTATGCCACAGATTATATAATAGTTCTTCGAACAGATACGTATGTTCTAATAAAAAAGCTCATACCTACCGTTTTAAATGCCTACGAAATTTAACAATGGAGCGACCTTAAACACTCCGGTCATTGGCTTCACGCGCCGGCCGAGCGACGCTAGGGTTGACACTAATTAGAAATAAAAAATTGTGTTGGTTCTCTGGGATTTTCCGAGATCCTTCCAGTATCCGATCTGCATTTACATACATGCATAGATACAGGAATATCAACGCAGCAAGTTAAATAAAAGCTTTTCCAAAATTCAATGCGAAGTATATCTCTCATTCGTTATTTATTTATAACGTGTATAAATAACGTAATAATAGTGTAAAAGTAGCACTCCAAACTTGAATTAGTCACTAGGCAAAAGATATTTGCTGATTACGCGTCTCACTTTTGAGGGTGAATTCCAGCCCTTCCAAAAGGTGACAAGTTGTGATGTGTGTATGGCCCTTTCTTAGGCCGTCCAATGCCACCGCAAAACTTGATTCGAAAATAATAGTAAATAAACTATACTTAATACCAATTACTACCCAGGGATAAATATAAACATAAAATAATTACAAACAACTAAATTATTTGGATATAATGGCAGTTGCCGAGTAAACTTGCTAATTATTTTGCAACGAAGTAATTTTTGCTTACAACTTTATTACGCGTGGCAGCGTCCGGCCGTGAGCGCGTGTGCCAACCAACTGACTGAGCATTACACGCGCGGATGGCGAGGAGTAGGCATACTTCTCGGTTCCCACGGCGCAGATACATACCACTGCTTATGCTATTGTGCTCGCAGGCATCTCACGTTCCGCTACCTTCTTGCACTCTATCATCAGTCGACCAATCGGACTTGCGAATAGATCACACTGTGGGTGCGCTTCGAGCACGGAGTTGAGAAACGCGAGCGCGCGCGAGACCGGAGTGTGCGTGTGCGCCCGCGTGCGCGCCGCCGGCACCGCCAGCAAGGGGTGCCTTCGGACGCGAGTATATGAACACGGCGCAAAAAGACGCACGAAAGCTTCGACAAGACCTGCACAGTCGATCCTGCTTCTGACTATGTCGATGGTAAATTTAGCCAGGGAGAGTAACCTACGCAATTGTAAGGAGTCGTAGCCTAGGTGCCCCTGTAAAAATAAGGTAGGGTACATATATGGGTAATAAGAATGTATTCTCTTGTACAGTGTTCTTAGAAAGATCTTCTGAATCTGTTCCAACATGAGAGAGTATTTTTTCTCATGTGGACTCCAAACCACTGCATTCGTCTCGAGAAGACTGCGGACGAGCGCCGCATACAATACGCGGGTAGCGTGGATGGTCAGCGGTGCAGAATTCCGCAGGACGAAGCCTAGCCTCCCCGACGCTGCCTTGGTCACGCCTTGGATGTGATCATGGAATGTGAGTCCCGGATCAAAAAGCACACCCAAATCTCGCACCTGTCCTGAACGAGATATTGGATCACCACCAATAGTGTACTGAATCTCGAAGGGGGAATCGGATCTCGTGAATGACAGCATTTCGCATTTACTGGCATTGAAATGAAGTTTATTACGGAGACTCCAACGATAAACTGCATCAATGTCCCTCTGCAACTCCCTGCCATCATTCCGGTTCCGAATCGGCTTAACGAGCTTCACATCATCAGCGAAAAGCAACACTATGGAATCGCACACTTCATCAGACAGGTCATTTATGAGCAGCACGAAAAGAAATGGTCCTATTCATAGTCGAAGCTGAAAATTCGTCACACATAGAAATTTAAATAATTTTATACACATGATGCGATGCATTGAGGACAATATAAACTAATACGTATTACGATATGTTTGGCTACCTACCTTATCTTATTGGCTGCTAGAATAACTATATACGAAGCTGATATTACGACTATATGTATTATTTTTATTTTATTTTATTTATTTGGTACAGTCAAGTGCAAAAATATGTATCGAATGAATCCTCTCATAAATATATGTACCAAAACCTTAATTCACCGACATAAGAGCTATGTGACATCTTTTTGAGCAAGTTGTATGCACCCATATTTTTGCACTTGACTGTACATCCACAATAGTCACCTTCATGTATTTAATATATGATTCCTGAATGCAAGGAAATTTACAACTGAAGTATTGCTCGAATCAAATAAATGTTATTTACTAATTGATTGATAAAAGTTAAGTGTGACCACTTTTACTGAATACGACTTGGCACGTGCATGGCTATACGATAAGTATTGAGAGCCTATGCGTAGAATATAATTTATTTTAATTAAATACTAGGTAATTACTATGCTGGTGCTATTATCTTTTATGGATCTGATTCTTACTAGGGTATGAATGTTATCTTTACCTACTTTAGTGTTATTCATTCTCACATAACGAAATTTAACGAAACGAGTAAATCTCAGAATACTGGTGTGAAATTAGTTAGAATGTTTTGTACAGTATAGGGTTACAGTTAAAACTATCAATTGATGACAATCTGACAGGCATTTATTGTTCACATGTTTCTACAGGGTACAAAATGACATAGTCATAGCTGTATGTGTATTCAGTATACTGTAATTCTCTCGGTTTCTCAGTTATCTGTAAGTACTATTTAAAATGAAATAAAATGCTGAAAAACAATAAACAAAGCGTACAATTTTATTTGGTAAAGTGTTGCAACCCACAGAAGGTATCTCAGGATAGTCGGGATATACCTGAATACCTACTTTTTTGATTTTTAAAAGTTGAGACAGAAAAGTCTCGATCTACATGATACAATCTTTTGCCCGCGACCTCGCCCGCGTATAGAGGTAGGTAGGTACTCGTTAATTTGAGGGATTAATATTACCCCAAATATCCTGTCAAATTTCTTCCAGGAGCTGTATTACTTTTCGCAATCCCATAGAAACTTCCACCCCTATTTCAACTTCCATATGGAATCATTTCCGGGACAAAAACTATCCTAAGGCCATTTCTTAGGGTCAAACTATGTGTATTAAATTTCATCTGATCGTATCGGCGGTTTAAGTGTTAAAAGGTAACGTTTTTTTGATGCCGAAACCAGGGACCCGCGGCGTAGTAACTTGTACGTTCAACCAACTTCATTTCTGGGCCACTTCGTTCGTACCTTGTCACAGGGACATTGAGATCTCCTCCTTTCATATTGATCCTAACTGCGACAAGATACGAAGTTGCCCAGAAATCAAATTAGTTTACTGTACCTATTACAAACGGAAGTATTTCGAAAGGATGGAGTTAAAAAGGGTACAGATCGCTTGTGTCGCGATACTCGTGATACGGGGCAGTTGGAGTCCAGATGGGGGTCAAACAGTTACATATTCCGCATAAGTGAAGCTTTTGATTTTTTTGATGAGTAGTTCCGATATATATATAAATATTTACAGTGCGAAGCCGCATGGGCAGCTAGTATTAAGTTATAGGTAATAGGGAAAAGGATCAGCAATTATACAATTATAGATAAATATCGCAATGGTCATTATAGCATTATCACAGTTTGCGAAAAAATAATCACAGCGACAGATACATAGATCTTGAAAATACTTTTAACCCACAACCCACAAAGTAGGTGCCCCTGATCCTCCTCATTGGGTACTAGTTTGTTGACCTTTACGTTCTGAAATTAACACAAATCCTGAAATAGGTACTATAAAAAAAATCTTGAATTGTGTGCTTCTTCTGGAGCTATATCTGTTCTCGTAAAGTCCGGATTGGAACGAAATGTATTGCTCTAAGAGCAGTGCAGGCCCTAGCCCCTAATCCGGGTGGAGCGATTTATTCCATTCCACGAAATTCCACTTCAAAACTGTACTCCGTTCCACTTCAGCATTCACACACCCCTTAAACCATATTCAAGCAAGCAAGCTTTGCCATAGGATCGGCCCTGCGCTAGAGTAGTGAAACCATAGAGCCACGTGTGACGTCCGCTCTTGCGTCACCCAGGGAATGTAAATAAAACCACAGTTTAGTTTGATAGCTTGGGTGCGCATCAGTGGTCCTCACCTGCCGGCCGCTCGATGTCAATTGATCGGGCCTACCGGTTAGCAAAACCAGGGATACTACCCACATTGTTTATTTGTAACGTCAATACGTCACACCACGCACCACGGATATACCGTTCCTTCACTTACGCTCTGGTGGTTAAAGCGCTTACTGAAATTAAACATTATTAACCGCAATTTGTAATTTTCTGGCATATACAATAAGAGCGTTCCATCGACATTAAGTTCGCGCTTTCCAAGCATTCGCCTTTGCCTCTATATTGTGATATTACGCTTAGAGCTCCCACTAATTGAGATTTGTTTGCAATGGCTTCATAAGACATGTTACCCGGATTCGTTGTGAATGCAACTACGTAGTAGACATTATCTTTAGTTCCTTCGTAATAGAAGTGTATTCTTATAACCTTTTTTAGCGAGACATTCAGGCACTGCCAGCAACGTTTCGTTTTTATAGATTTTACTAATGTTCTAATGTGAGAGATTGCTAATAGTACACTCTTCATGCCCTGGACATCATTATTATCTAAGGGATATAACTGGTGGCAACTACACCATTTATCCTGAATGGCCGCCTCGCGGCACGTCCGCGAAGCGTTAACTGGCACAAACAAACTGTGGCAATTTGGACAGCCACGAGAAACGCTGACCTCTGTTACACTATTGCACCGGGACAACTCCTTTATGTTAACTAACGTGTTAAACAAGTCGTAAGGAGTGATCAGCTTGAACTGATTTTCCGCGAGTGCCTTATATTCGCCCCAGCGTCTGTCCTTGAACTTGGTAGGAGGGCGCATAAAAAAGAAAGGCAAGCGCTCATCATAGTAGGATTCCAATTCGAGACGACTCGGGCCGAATCGGATGCCGTGGTCGCTGTAAAATATGACGAACGTATTTTCAAAGATACCCGTGTACGTTATTTTGTTAAAAAAATAATCCAGCAATCTGTCGGCATCCTGTGGGCGACTATTTGGATTATGGCTGAATGAGTTCATCCAAAAATATCCGAAAAAACGATCATTTCGATATGTTGTTACGAAATCTGCAGCGTAATCTAATAGCTGTTGTGCAGCGGGTACCTTTCCTGCACATACTAGTGACTTATTATTCAACTCCCTTTCTCCTTTGAGAAATAAAGGCCTTATGTAGTGGTCAGTAGGAGGACTATGAAAAGCGTAGCGTTTACTGAAAGTATCGGGTAAACGCAAGAAGTCCTCTCCATACGCAGTAACGTAGCCAATATCTTTAAATTTACTCCACATCAACATATGATTGCATTTGTCCATTTTATACCGACACTCGGTGGATATGGTCGGCATGCTATGACCCGTTAATGTTGCCATTACATTGGGAAAAGTATTATCGCCAATCTGGAAATATAAAGGTAGAAAGTGGTTTTGACCAACTGTCCGGGTACGTACCTAATGACGACTAATATATAAAATAACATAAAATATAATCAATATATGTTCACCTTATGATAGCCACGGAAGCAAAGCCAAAAATTCTTGTAAAAGTAGTCAGTAGTTCTGGGCATTGTCTGCACAATTCGCGGCAAGGACATGGAGTCCATGCCCAATATCAAAACGTTGTAGCTACTGTTGCAAGGTGCCCCACGCGTCATGGCGGTACGTGTGGTCATGTTAACCTTTTTGGTGACGGCGTAGACATCATCGTATACAGCGCGTGACTTGTTCCTAGCATCGTATTCAAAACATCTCACGTTTATAAAATCTGTCTGGAGAGCGATCGTCGTTCCAGACATAAACCTTTCACATTTCGTATACCTGTAAGAAATGTCAATAAATTAAAATCTCATATTGTATCTTAATAAAAAAAATATAAACAATTTGGACAATGCTTATTCACTTAATTCTTGTATTTTCTTGACCAGGTTGAGGTGATCTCTGTAGAAAACTGTAACAGCAATCATAACGCGCACTTTTCCTTAGATATCTTTTCATTACCAATGAGCTAATCGTCGCTCGCACATGGTCTCCGTCAATTTTCTTAATATGTACTGCTCTTTTACCACAGTCAGATCTTTTTCTTTTAAGTTTTTTATCGTATTTAATTTGTTTCTGGTAATTGACCATATTAAATGGAATTTGGCATCCAACCGTGTTGACAGAATATACTGAAAATAGATAAAAGACGTTATTACATTCGTCTTGGTAATGTCGGCGAGAATATTGGAGCAAGAAGCAGCAAAAGTAGGGCTCAGGATTAACCATGGAAAGACGGAATACCTCCATATGAAGCGCTTCAGAAACAGCCGTGCCAAACGAGACGACCTACCTGTAGGAGAAACCTCTTACAAGGGAGTCTCCAAATTTAAATACCTAGGATGCATTGTTACTGATACGCATGCCAGAGAGGACGAAATCAACACCCGTATCAAGAACACCTTGCGCTGCAGTGCTGCTCTTCACAAGGTGTTGGCGTAAGCAAACGAGCTAAGCTTCGGATATATAAGACCGTGATCCGCCCCATCTTAATGTATGGGTGTGAGGCCTGGACGTTGACACTTAAGGAGGAGCACAGATTGTTAGTAGCAGAGCGTAAGGTGTTCCGAAAAATCCTGGGACCAGTTAAAAGAGACGATGGGAGTTGGAGGATCCTTAAAAATGCCGAAATAGAAGAGCTGATGGTAGCCGAACCAAACCTTATAGGTGAATCCAAAGCACATCGTCTTCGCTGGCTTGGCCACCTAGAGAGGATGGGAGAAGATCGACAGGTGAAGAGAGCATACTTGGGCCGACCGACCGGACGACGTCCTGTGGGTCGCCCCAAGTATCGCTGGAGGGATGTGGTGGAAGCGGACCTGCGTGAGCTCGGAGCTGGTGCAAGCTGGCGAGAAATTGCGCAGGACCGAGCAAAGTGGCGTGCTCTTGTGTCGGAGGCCAAGACTCATTTTGGGTCGTCGTGCCAGCCCAGTTAGTTAGTTAGTTAGTTACTATTATTCAAAACTGTTACCGGTTCTGTATTCATTTAAAAAGTTATAATCTTCTGCATCTTTGTTGTCCTTATATATCTCGTCGAGGTTCACGTGTTTCATAGGGACCACTTTGTAATGTTTGGTGGAGGTCGGCGGTTGGCCAGTATTCGAAGTTTGGAAACCTGGTCCTGGGTAAGACCGGCGCCAGTAGTATAATAGTAGAATCATGAAGCATGCACTCGCCACCAGAACAAATACTCCATATTTAATCTGCTTCATTGTGAACCTTATTAGTTTCTTTATTCTGAAACAAATATTTATATGATGACGATAAATAACTTTGGGTAAACTTATTAACAACTGACCTGCCGCCATAAGACCGTTTACATTCAATTGAATCAACACACTGGTAGGTTCAGAGACATTTTATTGTATGCTACCTAAGATGATTTATATCAGCTTTACCCATTGAATAAGGTGCGGATCCGGAGCTTCATATATGAGGTATAATGGTATGTATTATGTGTTTTAATAATGAAAACAGAAGAAATGCAAGCTTTACCAAGTTTCGCATAATACCTAATTATAGGTAGATTAGTCATTTTTGTTTTCTATTTGAGTTGACAATTGGATGTTTCATGTTTAATTAACTGATATCTATCAAATCGAATTATAAACATACTCCATCCCATATTTATTAAATTTAAAAGTAGTAGGGAGTGGCCTTAAATTGTGAAAATATATCTAAATATATACATATAGGTATATTCTTTTAAGTAGTTTGGTATATGTGATTAAATAATGATAATTAACTATACCTTTGTATGGGTACTAGTAACCATTTTGATATCTTCAAACAAATGACGAGTAGCTTCATGTCACTTTTCATTTCCATTTAACTACTACCGGCACTCACTACGCCGAACGAAACTAAAGTGTGAATGAACCGTGTCAAGTCATTAACTACAGACACAGCCACGTGGAATTCGTAAACAATAAATATTTTTTTAAATATTCGCGTAGCTATAACATATACATGATCAACTTTGTAAAAAATATGTACATCCTTTACCGGTACGTGTATGTAAACATTTCATTCTTAGTGTTGATTAATCGTAATTTTAAGGTACCTATATTACAAAATCAACTTACCAGTTATTTTATGGCGAGCCTAGATCTTGTGAATAAACGATATTTTTCAGCACATTTCGTAACGTAACATTTACATTTTAGGGGTTTATATTCTCGGTGTCGACGTTAACCGCTGGTCCAGAGGCTGGGTGCCATCTTTGTTTTCTAACGCATGCGCAGTGGCCTTATATAACTTAATTTTTCACATGCTGCGGTGCCGGAAGTCGAACCGCGCATCATGAAACCTAATCCTAGTCTCTTTTTTTTACTTTTTAATTGGCTCTTTTGTGTTACGAAAACAAAAGAGGACCTACCTTAACTGAGTAGGCTCTTACACTTTTTTTGAAAACAACTCAATTAGAAAATACAGCCTGGTGACGGACGGACAGCGAAGTCTTAGTAATAGGGTCCCGTTTAACCCTTTGGGCACGGAACCCTAAAAAGCAATGAAATGCTTACTTTAAAAAAAATCTGTCGTTTTGTCCAAAATATCCATTTCGATTTAGGCTAGTGACAGTAGGTAGTGATGCATTTCGATTCGCAGATCGTGCAATATATTGTACCCTACTCTTTTGATGCGTGTTTAGCGGCGTTAGCACAATTTGCCGCTTCCAAGAGACGCGAAACGATAAAAATTTACTCCCCTTATTCTAATTCATACAATGTGAATAAGACAGGAATGGGGGAGTTGGCAGCAAGTTTTGCTAGCCCACCAGTTGGGGCTAGTTAAGTGAATCTTTGCGCTAGTATAGGTATAATCGCTTCCGGTGCATTAGAACTTATTCTCAAATTACCCTATTACACAATACACCCTAATTTCAATTAACACGAATGATCATATGAACATAAATTTAAAACAGCCTAATGTCTGATTACCTGTGTCCCAAAAAACCTTAAGACCAAAACGACCTTGTCTTGATTATTACTCGTACTTCTACCAATATCACCCTAATGTCATAAACTCAAAACAAGATCTTGAAATACACTATTCGCCAAACACATTAGTCTCAAAATACCATAATTTTTTAGATCTTAAAAAATTTATAGTAATTTTTAATTGTTCTTTTTAGTTGCATTATACCACTGGTTTATAATAGCTCTCCCCTCTAGCACTACATGACATTGTTAGTAAATATTTTCGACTATTTGTTAGTGTAATTGGGATCATAAATTTAGTGTATTTTGGGACTGGCGTATTTTGACTCTAGTGTATTTTGTAAATAGCTTGTTTCGAGTTTCGGCCTTTATGGCATTAGGTGATCTTAGTAGAAATAGAGACTTAATAGAGATACAGTCGTTTTGGATTTACCAATTTAGGGTTTTTTGGGACTCGGGTAATTAGACATTGGGCTATTTTGAATTTATGTTCATATGATCATTCGTGTTAATTGACGTTAGGTTGTATTGTGTAATAGGGTAATTTGAGAATAGGTTCTAATGCACCGGAAGCAATTTAACCAACCGCTTACCATCGATTACAATACATACGTGATCTGTAAAAGACGATCATTTTTCGATACATTTTTCCAATTGAAGGTGCGGTTAGATTGTTAGATGGCCTGGATTAGTCGTCATGCCGCACGCGAAGCGAAACACCATTTTTTGTCACCAACAACTCGGACTCACAGTGTAACAAATGGTATTCAAAATCATAGTTATTGTCGATTTTCCATCTCATAAATACCTAATTCAAACTTTAGCGTTAGTAAACTCCATTAACTATACCCTGTTAAAAACATACCTACCTCTAATATTAAGGGCTACTACACCTGCTACGTCCCGAGATTCCAGAGTCCAGACACATTTGGAGGTAGATTCATGTGGATTGTCATATAAAGGCGGATTTATACATATTGCATACAAGTTTTTGTACATTGCGGGGCTGCGGGCTAAAGAGGTACGATGAATACCATCAAACTCTGCAATGTAATGAATAACAAAAATTTGCACGCAAGTTCTTACTAGTCTAAACCGCACTTAAGAATCGTGTCGCCAAAGGTGGCTACAGGATACTGTAAGAGAGATACTTGGCGAGAAAATAATGAAGTATAGGTATAAATTAAACAAGAAAACAATAATTTATCTCAATTTAATAAATATCACATTCACACACATAAACACACTATATTACAACCAGTTACTTCGATAACTCTACGTTAGGTAATCTTTATTCTGATATTGGGACAAAAATACTCTTATTAGGTAATTGACCTATAATTTACTTACAGTATCTTAAAAGTTAAAAATACTAGTTATATACTAGTTAAATATAAATTTATATATTTTTTCGACTTTCTACGGCTCAAGAGAAGCTGCAAATACATAAGGCGCTCCTCGTGTCTCGTGTCGAATAGGTACGCTACGGAGCCAGCGCGTAGAGAATCGCGGACGTACCTTATAAAACGTCTATTATATGTTTTGTTTGTTTTACGCTGTTGACGAACGTAGATTTTTTGCGCCTCAGCTTCGTGTGTCATATGCGTGCTTCCGCACGGCATCCTCGTCTTAAATCCTTTTTGTCCTGCGTCTGTGACGTGACTGACAATATCCCTTGTTTACTTTTATTTTATCAATACTACAAAGTTAGCTTAGTTTGGGACACGAGAGAGTCGATTGCCCTTTATTTTCAATTTATTTATGTTGTAGTTCCAAATCTCAAACAGCTTTGTGAACAATGTAACTACAGGGAACAGTTCGCACTATTTTACAGTTTTTTTACATTTTACTTATAATACGTAAACTTAATTGCGTTATTTGCGTATAGTTAGATAGGAATATGTAATTTATATTTATGATTTGAATACTAAGAAGGTGCGTAATAGGTTAGGTCTGTGGGCACTAACAATAGGTATATGGTGGGTGTCGTAGTAAGACTAATCCATTATTATTAGGGAGAATGACAAAAAAAATAACAAACCTTTAGTTCCAGTTCGTCTACAATTAAATTCTAATTCCCCCTAATCGATTGGATTATTCGTATATTTTATTCTTTAATGCTGGTTTTGGTGTCATGCTGACCATATTATAAGTGCTCTAGAAGCATTTTAGTTTAGATTAGAGTTACCTCGGTCGTGACAACCGTATCGTAATCTGCATGCTGCGTGACACTAAAATCAGTGATATATTACAGGCATCTGTGTGAGCGCAGACCTACAACTACTAGGTAATATTTACAGTGTAGTGGTAATATTTATACTAACAACGTTAATTATTTAGAGCCAGAGTATTACTCCTCAGTCTTATTGAGTATGATCTAGTTAAACGTAGTATTATTTCTATTATTATCGTGCCACTGCCTAAGTATAGGATTGCTCGCTAGGTATTCGTGTAATTGGGTGATTCTTATCGTTAAAGTTAATTGATGTCCACTCCGACCCGAACGTTAAGTGAAAGTTAAGGAAATCAGAGTGCAATTTAAACTTATTGTTGATTTCAGTTTACTCTATACCTGGGTCCCTAACTGTTAAAATAGTTAAAGTCAAAAATAATCACTCAAGAGTCGTTAACAATCACCCAATTATACATAAAAAAATCGTTATTTCTTATTTGTAGGTCAGAAATATCAAAATGCACATGGGACCTTAACTCGGTAGTCATGAAATGCATCACTACCGCATAAAAGAAGTGAAACAGACTAAGAATTATACATAAAATTCATGATACTTATTATAAGGCAGTGTTTTTGTATTTGAGCCTCGGTAATCGCGTTTTATGTTAAGAGCGGATCGATCAATAGGTACATAAATGCACTTGTTGAAATCCGACAGTCATGAATGTTCACTAGAATCATAGTTCGTAAGTTACACTCTAATTCAAGGTTTCTCTTGCGGCGCCGGACATCCTGCGGAAGAAACATAAATGTTCTAGTTATCATGTTATCAGCTAATTAATCCCAGGTCTTTCGTTTTTAGAATGTGAAATACTGATTGGCTCCTAAATACTGTATACGTACCTATCCGTATACTTATGGTAGACTATTAGAGTACCATTATGGTTGCTGACGTTTAACCTACCTCAAGTAAAATTTTCGATTTTGTATGGTAACTAGGGAACACATTTCTAGGTAGGTAGGTATGTTTCATTCAGGACATGAAATTGCTGATTTGTCGTAATACCGTTATTTGGTCTCTAATACATTCTATTGTAATATAAACTTAAGGTAACGATATGTGACATGAATCTGCAATGCATTTCATCAAGTAGGTATACCTAAGGCGCAACAGTATCTACTTCTAATTGCCTATATTTAACCTTACCATATGTGGCATCATTTGCATGCATTGTATAAGTAACGGGACCGAAAAGATATTTAATCAGGTGGACTGTCTTTCTAAGCTTCATTGCTAAGGTCAATTTTCATGGGCAACGAACTCCTTATTTGAAATAGAACTTGAAATTGCTTCGATTGTATCCTAATTTTTTTGTTGATCCATTTCATATGTCGATCTCATGCTGGGTGTGAATTGCGATATAATTGTTATATTGAACAGAAGCGCAAAAAATACATTTCGCTTCTAGTCATTTGTTCGACAAACAGAAATACTTATACTTGAGTATGAAAGAGTTTATATAAACGACTTACTACAAATGCTATACATGCGATCTCGTCGCTGTTATCTCGCTCAGCGTGTTCCGACAACGCCCGTTTCCACAGAGCAGCACGCGGATACACATACGATACTCTCTTACTCAGTATATAAACTGCGACTTACTACAAACGCTACACGCGATCTCGTCGCTGCTATCTCGCTGAGCGTGTTCCGACAAACAACGCCCGTTGCCGCAGCGCAGCGGACGAATACACATACAATACTCTCTTACTCAGTATATATAAACTGCGACTTACTACAAACGCTACATGCGATCTGGTCGCTCTTATCTCGCTCAGCGTGTTCCGACAGCGCCCGTTGCCTCAGCGCAGCAGGCGAGTACACATACAATTACTCTCTTACTCAGTATATATAAACTGCGACTTACTACAAACGCTATACATGCGATCTCGTCGCTGTTATCTCGCTCAGCGTGTTCCGACAACGCCCGTTTCCACAGAGCAGCAGGCGGATACACATACGATACTCTCTTACTCAGTATATATAAACTGCGACTTACTACAAACGCTACATGCGATCTCGTCGCTGTTATCTCGCTCAGCGTGTTCCGAGAAACAACGCCCGTTGCCGCAGCGCAGCAGGCGAATACACATACAATACTCTCTTACTCAGTATATATAAACTGCGACTTACTACAAACGCTACATGCGATCTCGTCGCTGTTATCTCGCTAAGCGTGTTCCGACAACGCCCGTTGCCGCAGCGCAGCGGGCGAGTACACATACGATACTCTCTTACTCAGTATAATATAAACTGCGACTTACTACAAACGCTACATGCGATCTCGTCGCTGTTGTCGCCGCAGCCGTCGCGGCCCGAGCAGGCCACGGCCGTGCTCCGACAGCGCCCGTTGCCGCAACGCAGCGGGCAGAAGTCTGCAGCTCGCCATCTGTGCAAGCGAAAGCTATTGTATATGTAGCTACTTGTACAACAATGCGTCTTACAAAAGGTGTGTATCTATATTGGTTTTCGCTATGTAGGACGTAACGTGTTTATTTTTTACAAAAATAAGTCGTTTTGTGCAAGGCTCTATGGAATTTCGACAGAAACGGGGTTTATAAATCCGTTGCTTCAACTTCAACATTTATTGTTCATATGTCTCTAAGACCAATTAATAAGGAGTACGCGCGTTATTATGAAGGTAAATATTAGGAAACATAAGAGGCAATTTTCATAAGAGGCATTCAATTCTATCTATTTAATATTTATTCAGCTAGTAAAATTAATCGTTAATTTCATTTGTCTTCTTGATTGTAGACCTTTTATTTGTCTTATCTTAGAGATGTAGATGTGGTGTACATTTGTCATACATGGGAAGTAGTAGGATCAGGTAGTAGGTACCTAAGTCAAAACTCCGTTCTTCGGAATATTATTAGTTAGCTTCCAGTTTTTCTCGCATGAAAGAAGAAATTAAGTTGCTTTGCTTGTTACAGTCAGCTTCATAAAGTATGTAGCAGCCAATGTGGCCAAATAGTTCAGTACATCATATATTTTGTTTGGTGTGACTGTACCTAGTTTGAAGTTGATGCTTGCCTTGTGCCATAAATTAGATACAAAAAATGTAAACGTGCCTATTCCCAATGACTACTCCAAGGCTTTACCTGGACTGTTCGTTGCAGAGATGCGGAGGTTCGTCCGAACCGTCCTTGCAGGACACTATGGCATTGCAGAACTCGTATTCCGGCAGGCACTCCCCGGAGCCACAGCGGAACGTGTGGCGAGGGCATCTGTAATTGAAAAAAGAAACACTAATTACAGGTTTCCCGTACTAGAACTAGAAGGGTCATTTTCTATACTCGATTTTTTTGTGTCTGAGCTGAAAATCGTATGGTAGCATGAGATAATACGTACCGTTTATTTTTTTTCATAAAGAATACATGTTTCCACGTTGAGGTCCACTCAAATTCACGGACTAATTTGTTTTTAAAATATATTAAAAAATACCTAAACGCTCAAATTAAGACTCCGTGCCCTGTCCGGCATCGAGTTTTGAATCAATCAAAAATTCCTATCAAAAACTGTACATTAGAATCACTGATTTCGTGTCAAAAACTTTAACTCGATTATATTTACTATCACTGAGCACAGACACTATTCACTTCACTGTGGTGAATAACTTGTAATTGATGTTTAAAAATCGTCCGAGCGCGAGAGTTAAATTTTGTCGGCAAAATTCAAAGGTCCCTGGCAGCCATCGTTTACATTTGATCAGCTTCGCGTCCTGCTTCACATGTATTCTCAAATGTCAGCTATTATATATACAAAATCTATATATAGCAAACCGCATTAAGTTCGAATAAACCACCTAAGTACTTCGGTTTCTGGGTGGGCGACAATTTTTTTGCTTATGCTTGCAATTTCGGTGGCCCTTAGAAATTCAAATTTTACATAAGTAATCATTAACATATGTATGCATTATAAAGCACTTTGGTGTCTCTATATAAACGATAACTTAAAATATTATTAACATGCGATTTGAATTTTTTATGTTTTTTTTATATAGATTTCCAATTCCCGTGTCCTAATTCCCATAGCTTGTTTACCCAAAACAGCTGATTTTGGGACACGGGAATTGGGAAGGGTGACTTATTTTGTTAATAAACCTCATTTAATAACAATAATTATGGATGAAATGCATAAATAAATATAATTTGTACTAAGTATATCGATTAGAGTTATAGTTTATGCGTTTATTTAAAGAAAACAGGCCAACTGCTACAATTACACTTAGCTTCTTAAATATTTGAAAAGAGTGACCCATGATTGGTAAAATTAGGCTAAATAACTTCGATACAACTGAACTTTATAATTCTTGATAAATTAGATGGTAAATAATAATTTTAATACATTTTTTTCTAAGAAAAGGCAATTCCCATGGACAGATAAATTCCCGTGCCCAGGTCAAATTTTCAAATTGTAATAACTTCCGTAATTTTATAAGTATAAGTACCCCGTAAGAAAATTTGTGTTTATTAATTTTTTTATCAAATTATCAGCATAGAATTTTCTATGTATTATTGGTATTTCTAAATTCCATGGGAATTGGACAAAAATGCCCGTTTGGTGAAATTCACTCAGAACAGTAAAAAAATCGGCCAAGTGCGAGTCGGACTCGCGCGCGAAGGGTTCCGCGTCATTATTTATAAATAATATCAAGTAGAATTTTGGTCAAGTGTGAGTCGGATTTTAGTTTTCTCATACATTTTGAGACCCAGCGCCTGATGAAGGCAACGAGCAAAGTTTTTTAAAAGTCTTTTTGTATAGGAGCCCCCCTTAAATATTCATTTTATTTTGTTTTTAGTACCTATTTGTTGTTATAGCCGCAACAGAAATACATCATCTGTGAACATCTCAACTGTCTGGTTATCACGGTTCATGAGATACAGCCTGGTGACAGACGGGCAGACGGACGGACAGTGGAGTCTTAGTATTAGTAATAGGGTCGAGTTTTACCCTTTGGGTACGGAACCTTAAAAAACTGGCGCAACTCCTTTAGAATTGCAAGTGCCCAAAGAGTACGGGGTACCAACTCAAGAACTTGGCTTGAGTCACTAACGACTTGCTTACTCGTACGTAAGATTGTTAGCCACCGTGAAGTATGAAATACTAAATTAGATATGACTTAGCCCAGCGAGTCTAGTCCAGCATAATATCACAAAATACTTGTTTCTTTCTAAAGTACCTAAGGTGTTGATGTTTTACTTATGTCATCGGTAGGCGGGACTCTGAATTGACCAATAACTAGAAACACGTAATTACCCCTTTCTCCTAGTAGCCCGGCAGTTCCTCTCGTCCTCTCCGCCTGGGCATTGCGGTGTGCCATCACACCGTGCCGCCCTCGACACGCAGGGAGACCCCACGCCGCCACAACGGAACGCGTGCATGGGACACCGCTCGCCAAGGCCATCTGGTACGTGAAAAAAATGCTCAGGTTAGCTAGCACAACTTGCTGCCGAGTCGTATCTCGTACGAATCAGTTATTCGTGTCTCGTTCGAATTGTGTAGATTAAGAAGAGAAGGCTAGATTTTTCTCTACTCGCGTCGCGTCGCTGTGGCAGTGTGCTAGCCCCGCAGGTTAGTACGGGAAATCTTAAAATGCATTGAGATAATCCTGCAGGCGACCCTACTGAGGCGAGTCTACCGCGATCAAGGCCATCGAAATCCCTTTCTCTATCTAACGTCTATACATCCTTATGTGTTCTATTATGTAAACAAACTCTTCTTGAAAACATTAATCACTATCGCCCTTTTCTCTAGGATTACACAATAATCATCACTTAAAATGCTGTTGTATATACTTAAAGAAGCTCACGAAGTAAGCCTCGAGAAAGTGTTATAGGTAATGATAATGACTAACGCCTTCAAAAATTGTTTATTTACATGATAGGACACGTAAGGATGAATAGACTATAATTCCGCTCTTAGTCAGCCTTGCAGTCTTCTGGAAGAAGCTCTACTAAAAAATGTTAGGTGCGCCTGCTTGATACTGCTGTGATAATGTCCGTCATGAATAGTGACTGTAACCTGTAACATTGAAACAGGCATAAGGTAAGCTGAGTTAACGAAGAAATTACTCTGGATTAAGAGGAATGCCTAGCTGACCAACTTTTCAAATCTTGAATTTTTGACATAATGTTTCTGTCGCGCTGCTGGGAGCGGGAGCGGGCGCTGTCTATGTGTGAGCGCACGCACACAGGCGCGAGACGCGAGCCCGCGAATTTACTTCCTGACCCAGCATACGATAAATTAGGCTGTAGGTACAGATCGCACCATAGAAAAAGTCCCCCCTTGAGCACTTTATGAAAACTGTACAATAATTTCGTCAACTAAAATGAATCCACTTTAGCTTAGACGTTAACATGGTTGACACGCAATCAAGAGGTTCATGGTTCAAATCCAGAGATTGACAGAACTTTTTGCTTTTTATTTTTCTTACCAAGTAAATTAATGTAATACTTTTATAATAAATGTTTATTTACGTCAATATATTAAGAGGAAAATGAATTAAAATAACCCCTAAACTTTTTTTTACTTTATTAACTTGAAATACTTAGCAATATCATATTGAAAATAATAGCGTTTTATCTTGGCATAAAAATTTTACACATCTAAACAAAATAATAAACAGAAATAAGAACAAATAACAATATTGGTTTTTTTTTTGGTTAGCTAAAATTGTGGTATATTTATTTGGCTGCCCTGCCATAATATTATCTATACATATTATAAAACTTGCGTTACTTAGACAACTATTGACAGACAGTGCACAGCCTAAACCGTTGAAGATATAACCATGAAATTTGGAACATATATTCTTTAGCGTACCTACGTAGACGTGTACTAAGAAAGGATTTTTCGAAATTCAACCCCTAAGGGGGTGAAACAGGGGTTGAACCGTTGTATGGAAATCGTTCATTTGGAAAGTCTTAGACTTGAAACTTTGTACAAAGGTTACTTATTAAAAAACAAGATAAATGATATAGGGTTAGTATAAAAATTCATCCCCTAAAGGGTTCAAAAAAGGGATGAAAGTTTGTATGACAAAAATGTTGTTTTTCAAGTAAGAAGCTTGAAACTTCGGTCACAAGCTTCTTATATATAGTGAAAAACATTGATTATGGCATTTTTTTTAAATTCATCCCCTAAAGGGTTTAAGCGAGGGTTGAAAGTTCACGTGCGCAATGTGTGATTCTTTTATAGTATGGGTTTCTTTTGAACCCATTTCAAGATTTCAAAAGAGGAGGTTCTCAATTCGGTTCATCAAAATGCAGATCAAATCAAAAATCAAAGTCCGACTCGCACTTGGCCGGTTTTTATTTCATTGTATGGAATCCAAGAGTGCACCATCTAAGTATAATAATCTTTCACCGGTCTCCCCGATTGAAGTCGGTTTTTTTTTATTTTTCATTATATAGGTAATATGTAGATTTTTATTTCATTGTATGGAATTTAAGAGTGCACCATCTAAGTATAACCATCTTTCACCGGTCTCCCCCATTGAAGTCAGTTTTTTTTTTATTATATAATATATGTAGATCTATAAAAAAAAATTAGGTTTATTTCTATTACATGACATTTTTCTTACTCTTAATCGCCACGAGTTCTACGCGGACGAAGTCGCGGGCAAAAGCTAGTGGGTTATAAAAACCTATGATTCGTTAATAACTTTACCAGTAACTAAGTAGCATTTATTCCTATATCAAAGACAAGGGTTCCCAGGTCACATTCTATTCAATATTCTTCCATTGTGACTCAGGGTTCTTCTTGTGATGAATAACTTTTCTGGTAATAATGATTTATCGATAATTTTTCACCACTAGCGTATCGACAATATATGTCAACGACTGTTGCCCATCCCTATTCCTTCTGTGTACGTATATTTAGAAACTGACTCCACCACGAATTCGTGCGATAAGGACAACTGCAGCTCGGACTAAAATTCCCTTGCAAAAAACTGAAAAATCGAGGTTTCGTTCTCGACTGTTTCCTCATCCAAAACGCAACCAATCATTATAAAATTTTGGAAACTGCAAGAGCAAGAACTAATCTATGCCGCTACGTTTTGATTTTTTGGATATTTTTTGTCATATTTGTATACTGCGCCTTTTTATGGAGCCAATTCAACTAAGCCGTTTTTGCGATTTTTGGAGGGCTGTAACTTTCTTTAAAATAAAAATATCCAAAAAAACAAAACGTAGCGGCATAGATATTGATGATATTGATCTTATTTGAAAAAATCATTGCTCTAGGTTCAAAAACCAGGGAGGAAACAGTCGAGAGCGTTTGTATGGGAAAATCGCAGCTAGGCATTCCTCTTAAGTGCTTTAGAAATTCTAGTACAGCAATGAGAGGCGGTGTTAATAGATAAAGTAATTTAATCGCCTAGATAATTAAAGCAGGCGCGATACGGACCACAGCACCGTCATTTCAACGCCAACTAGCGCCGTTGAGCAGTCATTACCTATGTATATGACGCGGATTACCACTAAACCTGTTCCCAACCCGTTTCCTAGAAGACGGAGTATGTTTAAATTAGAGTATAACGAGGGAATTATACCAATAGGCCGATATAGACAAGCTTTAATGATGCTAACGATGAAGAGCGAAGGCACGCGACCACAAGCGTTAGTGGAGTCATATTTGCTAATTTGCTGACTCATAAATATTTGTTTTAATAGATCACAGAAGTATACAAAATAAGAAGTGTGCAAAAAGAAAATGTGCAATTAATTACCGACCTTTACCGGTACCTTGGCAAGTCTCATCAGATCCGTCGGGGCAATCTTTTCGACCATCACAAACGAAATACCAACTGATGCACGCTCCAGTCGAACGGCACTGAAATAACAAATTACAACTTAGTAAATAATTATATATGTTAGCATGTGCCACAAGATGATTATAGGTTAAAAAATAACCTGGAATGTTCCTGGCAAGCATCCTCTATTTCTCGCCGAACACGCCGATGTGGAATTAGTGCGATACGCACAATCACACCGTTTGTTGAGGCATCGCGTATAAGGATCAACAAGATGGCACTGTGAATCGGTTAAACACGGCATTCCGAGAGAAGCCGGGCCGATATCAGCAACGGAATCTGCTCGGATACGGTGTTTATCTAGAAAATGCAAACATAACGTTAGGCTACATACTTAATTACAAAAGTAGCAGTTTGTTTACAATGTAATTGATGATATTATGATATAGCAAGTTACCTTTCAAAGACGATTTCTTCTGATGTCCCGTTTTGTGTTTTTGCTGGTCTTTAGATATGACGGTTTTTTTGTTACTTTTCTTATCCAAGGACGGTTGCGTTACAACTCTATAGATCGGCTGGTCGTTTGCATGCAAATTGGCCGTTAATTCGTCTATACCAACGGTTTCATTGGGTTGACCATCTTTGCGGTTTGACACCGGCAGCCTTTTAGATGGTTCTGGTACTTTCATGACAGCTTGCATTAGCGGGCTATCTTCTTGTGTACTCAACATTTCGTTTTTGTTCGTAAACATTGGTAAATTACTGGGTTTAACATCTTGTGAGGTGTCAGTGAATGTATTAGGTGGTGGGTGTAAATCTTGGGAATTGATGATTACAGATGCCGTGGGAGATTTATGGCTTACATTGTTGTCCAATATGGTCCCATTAGCGTCGACTAGCACAGGCTCTTGTTCGGCGACGACTGCTTCTGTGGCGTAGGTCATTTTTTGTGCAACACATTTATCTCCGGTTAATCGGAAGAATGCATTACAGGAGCACCTACCGAACAGATTGGGTATGACGAATTCACAGTGACTTTCTCTGTCCCATAATCGACAGTGTTCATTGCTGTAGCATACATGGCCCGGCGGCGCGGCTGAAAAAATATTAAGTAAATCAATTAAATATAATTACTCAGCAGCGGTCAGGACTTGGATGGGTGACCGCTTTGAGTGGATACTAGCTGAGCGCTCCCGTGCTTTGGAAGGCACGCTAAGCCGTTGATCCCGGTTGCTGTCTATGGCAGCAGTCGTTAAGCCAAGTTGGAGGCCTTCGGCCAGTTTGAGAACTTCTAACAGCCAAGTTACCCACTCACTTGACAAAGCCTAATCCCAATAAGGTCTAGTTTCCCCTCGGGGTTGGAAGGTCAGATGGCAGTCGCTTCCGTAAAAACTAGTGCCTACGCCAAATCTTGGGATTAGGTAGCGGACCCCAGGCATCCTTCAGGATACAACTGTACTGGGATAACGCTAGGAGGATGATGATAAATGCGCCTAGAAATTGTTCTCTTCATTTACATTTTACAGTAACGTATGGAACGTGCTGGTCTTAATGATCGGTTGTTGATAGCAATTTTCCCGACGCTGACCAACGCGATGCTCTGCTAACGTTCTAATAGCCGATGTACAGTTGTAAACAGCTGTTTGTGTGGCATCATTATGTCATGTGTGCTGTGTGATGTGCAAAATGTCACTACGTTCGAGTCTTGTTCAAGTATTGGACAGTTGGACGTTTAGGTTCAAGGCAATAAGTAGTCAATAACGGTTTCAATTTACGCGCTGATGTCTATAAAAAGTTTGATATAGCGAACACTAACGGTTCTCAACCCTTACCATGGAAAACTATAATATACTCCTAAACTATGTTTAGGTACCGAGACCAAGTATTAACCCGGGACGCGAGAGTCCCCGCTTGTGCTGCATGTAAATGAAATGATGTACCTAAGTTTTCCGAACACCGACTGTTTTACAATGCAAATACCAACTGTAATAATAAAACGACGCCAATTTGATTAAGTGTAGTGAATGTAAATTCACAAATGGTAATTTGATCGACCATTATATGGTAATCAGAAACAGTAAGGCACGCACCATAGTCAGTATTCCGATGTTTTTTTACCTCCAGTGTTTACGACCCAGATGCCTAGTCATCACTGGCAGTCAACGCCTGTGGTTATTCAAATCTCAATTTTTTGACTAGATAATAGCACCGTGTTTGTCTATTGTGGGTCAGTAGTGTATAGGTACTTGCTTGCTTATGCCATATGAATTGGACAATCAGCATACATTGTTGTGATACAATACTACCTATGATTTTGAGTTGGACTGACAGCAATGATTCTTCAGAACTAGTTCGTGATCTATAATTACATTTTATATGGACATTAGTTTGATTTCGTGTCCGAAACAATTTGATAATGACATTGACGTGATTTAATGTGAGAATAGAGAATATCACACTGCATAATGATTTAATAGATATGAGATTTCTGTAGGTATGTACTGGTAAATGCGTTATGTAGGTGAACTTAGTTATTTAAGGCATTTATAGGTACAACAAAGCCATGCCTTAAGTGGTATAATTCTCACAATAAGATCATAATAGTGGCCGTTATTGGCCGTAATAAGAGAGTTTCACATGAAGTCACCGTGAGTCGGACGAACAATTACCTCGTTTTCTCACAGAGGGGCTTCGTACACGGAAATGACTCCATTAAGAATAGGTACTTCCACTCTTGTCTTCACTTCTTCTCCTCATATTGGTCTATTTTCATTCACATTAAATGTCAAGTTGACACCTAGTTCCGGATGAGATACATAAGTTTTGACCGACGGACAGCCGGACTCGCACAATAAGGGTTTTGGTTTTAGCTATTTAGTACGGATTTCTAAGAACAGACAATTAGATTTTTTCCTGTCTCGAGCGCTCAGACTTTAGTATTTACCTCCGTGGGTTCCAGATACCCTATCGCGCTAGGAATGAAAGAGCACTTGATATGTTTCGAGGGCGTGCAAGCGGAATACCTACTATATGATTATCTGTCAAACATCGATTTTTATTAGGGTTCCGTAGTAAACAAGGAACCCTTATAGTTTCGCCATGTCCGTCCGTCCGACCCCCGTTTTTCTGAGTAACCGTTAGTAACTTTTTAGTCCACATAATGTAACGGGTGGACGATTACGGAACCCTACCTTGCGCGTGGCCCGACACGTACTTGTTAGACATAAAACCATCTGTAAGTACGTAAGATTATTCATTATTCTGTGGTAATACCGCGTCGCTGTTAGGTATACCTACCTTCTTTCTTTTGTAAGGCGGATTCTCCCAGTTGGGCTTTTCCAAATGTATAGGTTAGGTTAGCCCATACCCTCCCTACCCTACCTTTTCTTATTTACAAACATATTTGTTATTATTTTATTACTATTCATTGAAATAAGTAACCTATTTATCTAGCTGAAGGCATATGATGTAGATCAAAGAATGCGGACATTTCACGTTAGAAAAAAATAGTCGGCCTAGGTATATTTATGATTTACAATAGGTACGATATCTGAGACTCCCATTGACACAAACCCTTCGTGTTTCCCCGTGGCGACACACTTCCCGATTTATAGAATTACACGGTGACTTATCTCGGTTCGTCGCAGTCCAGTAAATCCGTGACTTGGTCAATTCGGCACGAGTCGCTAGACGACCGAACGAAATCGAAAGTAAATGATGTGTTACCGCGGTGTGTGGTGGAGTGGAGACAAGTTAGGATAATGCCTTGCCATTGTTACGCTTACTGAGTCGGATAAAACGAACGGGTAAGGTCGTTATAGGATCGTAATGCTTGAGAAACTGCAGATAACGTCATACGTTTTGTACGTGATTTTACCTTGCTGAATAATATAATTGAGCCGTCATTTCGCGTAGGTAAGTATTCAACATCTTTATAAATTACGGTTTAGTGGAAGATAAAGTTTTTTTTAAAATATTATATTAGGTAGATCGATACAGTCCAGTATTGCTTAGCTTAGTAAATACAGGCATTACAATATCGGCGTCAATAACTTGAAAACGAAATCAATCTAATTTTCATTTCTTATGCCTACTCAACTGAAAGTGCTCATCTAAGTGGCGTGCAGAAAGTGGTACCTACATTTTATTTTCTTAGAGTAGTAATGTATTATAAGACGACGGTGGCAAACAAGCGTACGGTCCACTTGTGATGGCAAGCGAACACCGCATCCTATACCCAGAATGGTCCATACACTAACGATTTAAAATAGATTCGATAGGGTTTGAATGATTCTCACTTCGTTCGAGCGCTAAAATATCTCATCTGAAATGGGTGGTTTTCAATCTTTGGTCAACAATCCACTACAGCACTGCAATTCATCGGGAGCAGGCTCTTATCCTATTACAGCTGCGTATCTAGATGAAAAATCATGTAAAACTTACGAGAGAGGCATGTGTGTTTCCTGAACTGCAGATGGCCGTCGGTGCATCGGCACACACCCTCCAAACATGCGCTGTAGGCCACTTTCAGGGTGCATTGCTCTGATACCACGCACTCCGAGCCCAGTAGTGTAGCTGTTAACAGAAAAATTCACTGTTCATTCTATGTTGTGTTTACTTAAAAGGGATGCTGGCGTGGACAACATAGACATGACGCAATAAATTAATGACGTTTCGGAAATACAAACTTATTTATTTTTCGCGTGGGTATGGTTTGCTCAAACTTTTTTAATTTTGTTTAATTTTAGAACCATCTATATAGTGACCAATAGACCACCTATACAGTTTGAGTTATCACCACTAGATGTTACCATTTAGATTATTTTTTAGCACCATCTAGTGACCAACAAACCAACTATATTGGTTGGCTTTTCACCACTAGATGTCAGCACCTCTATAAATTTTAGCGCCATCTAGTGATAAATAATCCAACTACATAGTTTGACTTTTCACCACTAGATGTCAGCATGATTATAAATTTTACCGCCATCTAGGGACCAATAAACCAACTATATTGTTTGGCTTTTCACCACTAGATGTCAGCACTTAGATTAATTTTACGCCATCTAGTGACAAATATTCCAACTATATAGTTTGACTTTTCACTACTAGATGTCAGTATGATCACTAATTATAGCGCCACCTAGTAACCAATAAACCAACTAAATAGTTAGGCTTTTCATCACTATATGTCAGCACCTAGATTAATTCGCACATACATTTTTGAAAATACCTTGACGTTTTATTTTAATTAAAATTTGTAAAACGGTTGAGACGATATTAGAGATGGCCCGTATAATATTCGGTTATTATTCGGTATTCCGTATATTGACAGTTATTTGTAAGTGAGTGTAAGTAAAGAAGAATGTAATACAGTTACCGCTTCGTGAATAACTTATTACTTTATTGTCAACTTCCCATTGAACTAGTCTGATTTCAGAACAACCGATCAAGGCATTACGTGAACCGAATAATTTTGTCGAATACTTATTCGGGTCGGCATCAGCTGGACCGAATATTTGGCCGAATGTTCGTATTCCGTGGAACCCTATTCGGCGCATCTTTAAATCTAACTTCCACAAGGTCGCTGCCCAAGGTTGGTGATGATGCCCATAAGGCCGGCCACAATTCCTTGCTGTTTGCTGAATATCGATACCTTTGTTGACCGAGGAAGTAGCCAAGCCCTATGGTCAGCTGTATTAAAAAAAACGGCTTTAAAAATTCTATGGGCGTCCGGGCTCCATGGCCCGAGGGTTTCGAACGCGACGGCCGCAAATACGTGGCTGTTTATCAGGCCAGCATATTTGCGGCGTTTCTCGGCTTCCGCCGCAATTGCCGCTCCGCCTGGACGGACGTGGAGGCTAAATGGGACGGTGCCAGGGTATTGACAACAGGTGACGGCCCAGATAAGCGGCCGTTCCATCTGCCACGGAATGAGTGTCATTCATTCCATCGAGGCTCTTGAGTCTTGAAGTCATCGCGGGCCAGTGCCCTTACCATGAGTTTGCTTGCAATGTTTGCATTCGACCGTACTCGCTAGCGACTGTGTAAATGATTTATTATGGAGAAAAGTACAGCGCCTCTGGCGGTTACGCAATAGAACTAAGAATCGGAATACTAAATCGTTTACGCAGTCGCTAGCGAGTACGGTCATGCAAACATTGCAAACTCATGGTAGTAGTAGTAGTAGTAAAACTCTTTATTGTACATAAAACACTTATAAAAAATACAAAAGGAAATAGTATGTACAAAGGCGAACTTATCCCTTTAAGGGATCTCTTCCAGTTAACCTTAAACAGTCTTCCAGTTAAACTCATGGTAAGGGCACAGGTCCAGAGGTTCCAGGACGGATGTCGCAGAGAGCATGACGGAAGACGTCATTTGGTAAACGGCGATTACGTGTAAAACACACATTTTAGATGATGTCTCAACTGTGATATTAAAATTAATGAGAAATATAAATTATCTTAAAAGATTTCGTATTCCTTCTTGACTATCTAATAGGAAATACCACATTGCTAGTTGTTATTAATGGTAGCCTCATCAAGCGCGGAATTTAATAAAAACACGGAAGCTCGTGAAAAATGCGTAAAAGTGTTTTACAACTTTCGAGTATTTAACTAAAAGTTGATAACATAGTGGTATGCAGTCATCCATAAGGAAATTGGCAACCAGTTGATAGGTGTGTATGAATATGCATGCGAATTACGCACTTGAATAATCATCAATGACTTTAAACGGACGAAGCCCGCGTTCCGCGGAACATAATAAATGAAATGGCCTAATAAATCATTTACAAATGACACCCAATAATTTATACTCAATGATTTACAATGAAAGTAATTATTCTTTTACATAGTCTTTAATTAGAAATCTCAATTTTCATGCTTTCACTAGTTTTGTATTAACTATCAGACACGGGTGTGAGGGCATTTTTTCCATTCAGCATAATATGATAATGATCCGCCTCGGACTTTACGCTAGTCTGCCAAAATCTGGCTTTAGATACGCTTTCGTCAAATCAGGCACCGATATTTATCTTGTTTTGATCCCCATTCATATTAAGAGATTAAAAAAACATGTTTTGATCAATTTTGAGCGGAAAATTAAATTTAATGTTCCGCTCTGAACTTGTGAATCCGCTGCGCGTTATGGCAATATGGCCAATTAATTATTAACTCTTTATTATCTACCTACCTACTCTAATTTTTTTTTAACTCTGCATTTTAAAAACATAAAGGATCGATAGAATTAATGTCTTCCTATTACCATTACCATCATGAACTTGTCTTTATAGGTAGATATTCTTAATTCGTGTTAAATCGAAAAAAGTAATTAAGCACTTAAACAATGGTAGCAAAAACCGGCCAAGTGCGAATCGGACTCGCGCACGAAGGGTTCCGTGCCATTGTCTATTAAAAAATCATGTTTGTTGTATAGGAGCCCCCTTAAATATTTATTTTATTTTGTTTTTTAGTATTTATTGTTATAGCGGCAACAGAAATACATGTAGGAACGAATGTAGGAGAGGAATGATAGATGACCGACTGGAAGAGTGTGTGAATAAGAATGGAATGAATGGGGAATGGGAGATCAATGGAGGACGGATTAGCTAGACGTTGTGTTCGGAACTATCGCTTGCAATTTAATTTAATAATTACTGTAAAACTTGGTTGGGGGTTAAAATAAAAGGGTATTATTCAAGAACAAGGTGTTTTATTGAAGAGAAGACTACAGATTTTGGGGGCTCGGCCGTGATTGAAGAAATTTCATCGGATTGGATTCGGCGACGACGACGTGCCATCACACCAAGTTACACGGTTACGACGTGTAAGCGCAAAAACGACGAGTTTCGACATTACTTTACGACGAAGACGACAGCTAAATAGATAACGACGAAATGGGTAAAGAATCAAGACGCGCAAGCCGACAGGCTGATTTTGAAGACGCTGAGGGTGGGTCATCGCGGAGCGGCGGCGCCATGTTACACCTTACGGAAGATCTTATTCCAAGATTCACGGGACAGGACAAGACGTACCCTGTCGCCAGGTGGATAGAAGACGTAGAAGACAACGCCGAGGTGTTTTCGTGGACTCCCGTGCAGCAGCTTCTAATGGCGAGGCGGTCATTAGCTGGCACTGCAGCGCTCTGGTTACGCTCTGAAAAAACCTTCAAGTCATGGGAAGAGTTGAAGACGGCAATCGCGAAAGAATTCCCAGATACAGTCGATATAAAGACGATACACGAAATTATGAGCTCAAGAACAAAGAGAACCGATGAGTCATGCTTAGATTACTTACTTACCATGAAGGAGCTTGGGAAAAGAGGTAAAATGCCGGATTACGTCGCGATAAAATATATTGTGGAAGGTATTCAAGACATGCCAGTAAATAAAATGATTTTGTATGGTGTTACGACGTACGCCGACCTGAAAGAAAAGATCAAAATATACGAGACGATAAAAGAGAAGGCGAGAAGTGCACATCACGAAGCAAGAAGTAGCAAGCCGAAGCAAACTGCAGAAAATTACGCTAGTAAGAAGAAATGCTATAATTGCGGAGAGAGTAGCCACTTGTCTATAGAGTGTCCGCATAAGCAAAAAGGATTAAAATGTTTCCGATGTAATCAGTTCGGTCACATTTCATCACAATGTGCATCGGCAACATCATCGACGGCGGGACCAAGCAGAAATTCTACTTCATATTCAAACCAATATGGCGGTTCGGCGAAGCATCAGACGGCGAAACAAATGTGCGTTCAGAAGGAACGAATGAATGACAAGACGTCGAACGGAAAGACCGGTGCAGCGAGCGAGAGTGAGTCAACAACATCGAACGAGTGCGAGGAGTCAAACGTCACGACGAATGGATCGAGATCGAACGAAACGCAAACGAACGAGAATGTCAGACCGGTTCACGACTCGAAGATGGCGGCAATGAACATCAACAACAATGGCGGACGGCAGCCGGCGAATTACGATAACAAACCTATGAAAAATGTTTTGTTGTTCGATAAAAGTGTTTCATCGTTGGTAGACTCGGGAAGTGACATTAATCTATTAGCGGTTGAGTGTTACGAATCGTTAAATGCTCCGGATTACGTACGTAACGAGATATGGTTGACGGGACTTGGTTCGACGCGAGTGAAGTCGGTAGGTTATTTAACTACAAACATTGTCATCGACGGGCAGTGCTACGAGAATGTTACGTTTCATATCGTGCCTAGAGACGCTATGCCATTTTCAATAATATTAGGGCAAGAGTTTTTAAAGAATGTAACGTTTGTTATGGAGGGCAATCGTGTTTTTCTGTTGAAGTCTAGCGATGGTTGGCTTCGTAATATTATGTGTGGGGTGGATGTTTCTGATGTTGTAGGTTTCGTGGGTGACACGGCGCTGCAACAAGAAGTGAAACGGCTTGTGGAAACATACCGGCCAAACAAGACGCGGGAGGCGCCGATTCAACTACGCATTACGTTGAAGGATGACATCCCTGTGGCGCAAAGGCCTAGACGACTGGCTTTGGCGGAGCAACGCGAAGTGGAACGTCAGGTGAAAGAATGGCTTGACGAGGGCATCATTCGGGTAAGTTTTTCTGAATATGCTAGTCCCTTGGTGCTTGTCAAAAAGAAGGACGGCAGTACGAGGATTTGTGTGGATTATAGGCAAATCAACAAGAAGATGGTAAAAGACGAGTATCCCTTACCTGTGATCGAGGACCACATTGATAGATTGTCGAAAGCGAGGGTGTTTAGTACACTCGATTTGAAGAATGGATATTTTCATTTGACAGTTCACGAGGATTCAATCAAGTATACATCGTTTGTGACTAATAACTCGCAGTATGAGTTCCTTAAGGCCCCGTTTGGATTGTCGGTCTGTCCGAAGGTGTTTACCAGATTCATAAATGCAATCTTTAGGGATCTGATTGAAAAGGAATACGTTTTAATATTTATTGACGATGTGATAATTCTTGCAGAAGACGAGGTACAGGCAGTCGAGCGACTCAAGGAAGTGCTGTTGCGAGCATCGGAGTATGGCTTAGAGGTAAACTGGAGAAAGTCGCAGTTGGTGCAACGACGAGTGGAGTACCTTGGACATGTAGTCGAGAATGGTACAGTGCGACCATCACCCGACAAGACGGACGCAGTGGTAAGGTTTCCACAACCTACTAATATTAAACAGCTACAGAGCTTTATTGGATTGACGTCATACTTCAGAAAGTTCATTCCGAACTATGCACTCATAGCAAGACCCTTGACGGAGTTAGTGAAACAAGATGTTAGCTTTGTATTTGAGGCACCCCAGCAAGCTGCATTTCATGAGTTGAAAATGAAGCTAGCAAGTGCGCCTGTTTTAAGAATATATGATCCGCAATTGCAGACGGAGATGCATACTGATGCGTCAATGGTGGCTTTAGCTGCTATTTTACTTCAACGATGCCCAGACGACGGACAGCTACATCCTGTGTACTATATGAGTAAAAAGACGAGTCCACTCGAGCAAAAATACACGAGTTACGAGTTGGAAGCATTAGCTGTCATAGAAGGTTTAAAGAAGTTTAGGCCTTATTTAATAGGGCTTACCTTTAAAATTGTTACAGACTGTCAAGCACTCGAGTTGACCCTGAGCAAGAAGGATTTGTCGACGCGCGTGGCGAGATGGGCCCTAGATTTACAGGAATACACCTACAAGGTAGAACATCGATCCGGCTCACTTATGAGACACGTGGACGCACTGAGCAGGGCACCGTATGTTGGACTAGTCACGAGAGAGCTTCATGAGAGCATAAAGAACGCCCAAGAGCATGACGGCGGCTTGATGGCGATAAGAGAGATTTTGAGAGCAAGGCCCTACCTAGATTATGTAATGGAAAACGACGTACTCTATAAAGGAACAAAATTGGTAGTGCCTAGTGGTATGGAAATTGAAATAATAAGGAAAGTGCATGAAACAGGGCATTTCGCGAAGAAGAAGATGATAGAAATGATTAACAATGATTACCACATTAAGGATTTATCCAGAAGGATAGATGAATTCATGGTTACCTGCATACCCTGTCTGCTAGCTACAAAGAAAGCAGGAAAACAGGAAGGATTCCTGCACTGCATCGACAAAGGGAGTGTACCACTGGATACACTACACTGCGACCATATTGGCCCGCTGACGGAAACGAAGAAGCAGTACAACTATCTACTGGTGGTAGTAGACGCTTTCACCAAGTTTGTGTGGGTGTACCCTACGAAAGGCACGACGGCCAAAGAAACACTGGCGAAATTATATTTACACCAGCAGACATTCGGCAACCCTGCCCGAATAATAACTGACCGTGGAGCAGCCTTCACTAGTAATGACTTTAAGGAGTACTGCCAGACGGAGCATATTCAACATGTTCTGGTGACGACGGGCGTGCCAAGGGGCAACGGACAGGTAGAGAGAATTAATCGTATAATCGTATCTATACTTACTAAGCTGAGTATTGCAGATCCTAAATTATGGTACCGGCACGTGGCGAGGGTGCAGACGGCGCTCAACAGTACGTATCAACGCAGCATCGCCACGTCGCCATTCGAGTTGCTACTCGGTACGAAGATGCGTACCAAAGACGACCTTCAAGTTTACGAACTGTTAAAACAGGAAAGTTACGACAGTTACAACGAGGAACGAGAGCAGCGTCGTAAAACCGCTCTCCAACAGATCATGAAGATACAGCATGAGAACCGAATGACGTATAACAAAAAGCGTAAAGAAAGCAGAGTATACCAGAAGGGAGATCGTGTGGCCATACTTCGTACACAGTTTGGACCCTGCCTGAAGCTCAAGCCGAAGTATTTCGGACCCTACAAGGTCCTAGCGAGCACTGGAAAAGATAGGTACGACGTGGAGAAGATTAACAGCTCGTCAGAAGGGCCGACGCGGACGACGGCGTCAGCTGATCACATGAAACCATGGCCGGTCACCTGTGAATGACCTGAGGTCAACGATCGAGTGCCAGAGGTCAACGAACTTCTACATCACACATGGTAAGACGTCTGACCTGTTAGACTTAGTACCTAACTTAACCGATTGCTCTGGTAACGACGTTACGTATCTGTATCTCTTACTGTACCTGCTGTTAAAGACTGTTTATTAAGATGTGTTTATTTGTATAAAAATAACTTTTGAGAGAACTGTACTTCGTAAAATAGTTATTTAGCTAATTGTACCTGCTGTTAAAGACTATTTTCATGCTTAAAATGATATTTGTTTATTAAGATGTATTCATGTGTATAAAATAACTTTTGAGAGAACTGTACTTTACAAAATAGTTACTTAGCTAACTGTACTTGCTGTTATTGTTGTTGAAGCTGTTTCAAATGTTTTTTATGGTGTGTTGACTATTGTTAATATAGTATGGCTGTAGCTAGGTTTCAGCTGTCGTATGTCAGGCCATTGTTGCCTGAGGCCAGGCAAGTCCAGGAAGGCCGAAGCTGTAGGAACGAATGTAGGAGAGGAATGATAGATGACCGACTGGAAGAGTGTGTGAATAAGAATGGAATGAATGGGGAATGGGAGATCAATGGAGGACGGATTAGCTAGACGTTGTGTTCGGAACTATCGCTTGCAATTTAATTTAATAATTACTGTAAAACTTGGTTGGGGGTTAAAATAAAAGGGTATTATTCAAGAACAAGGTGTTTTATTGAAGAGAAGACTACATACATCATCTGTGAAAATTTCAACGGTCTATCACGGTTTTTGAGATACAGTCTACTCGTAGTGACAGACGGACGGACAGCGTAGCTTTAGTAATAGGGTCCCGTTTTACCCTGTGGGTACGGAACCCTAAAAATGGCAAGCGTCAGTTTGCAGACTAATAAAGTTATCATTCGTTATCTAGCGAACTGACACATATAATCTCGAAATGAAGTACAATGGCGGACACTTGCGTTTATTAGATTTGGCACACTGTAGACAGCCGTGAAAAAGTATCATGAGCGTGACTTTGCGTTTGAGTTTTCAAGATTATCTCGAGACAAAGTCAAGGTCGATTCGATTCAGCGCAGACCTACTTGTGGGGGTTCGGCGGGCGGCGGCATTTGGGGCGCGTCAATGAGTGAAGTGTCTCTTGCAAGCGACATAAAGGAAATACTAATACGATAACACCCCAGAAAAGTATCGCGTCCAGCCCAACTAGCATGATAGGCAATAGATATGAGCGCCGATGGGCATTTGGCCGGCGGCGGCGCGCCGATTAAAATTGATCGGCGGCGGCGGCGTCGGCGGCGTGACCTTGAAAAAACCTTAGGTTCAAAACAAAAATCCTACATATAGGCGTTGAATACGATTTTTTTACGTATTTGATGCCGGACACGCCTGTCAACGTCATTTTTACTGTCAGGATGACAAACACGCCTATTTATTTGATTTATATCGATGCTCTACATTTTATCCCGTCCTAGTCGATTACGCTCTGCTGTATGTAACATCTAAGTGCCAATGAAAACAGCAAGTCTGTTGCTACCTGCGGGAAACTTCGTGTCAAGGTGGTCCAGTCACATGACAAAGCTCTAAACTATGATACCAGTATGTAAACATGACAATTCTGCCTCTTGGATGCTTACGGAACATGGTGTTTCTAACGCAAACACACTCGCATATTATATACTTCTAGGATTTATCACAAACACTAGGCGCTGCATTATTCCCATCTTTTGGTGAACCTCGAACACATCGTACCGTGTAAGAAACAAGCAAGTTTTTCACTAAGCCAAGCAAATTTCAACGGCATTGAAGATTATTTAATACACAGTAGTCGCGTACTAACTGTAGTTAGGCCTGTAGGCCCATTTCGGTCACATCCGTTCACTGCAAGATCATGGAGAGTGTCTTGAACAGCAGGCTCTTTGGCATACCTAGAATCAATGAACTCCTTAGTGACCGACAATACGGCTTTCGTCAAAATCGGTCCACTGGGGATCTTCTAGCTTACACCACACACACACACACACCAAATTTCGCAGAATCTGCTGAGGAATCACAAAATACCTCCCGCCCCTTCAAAGCGACACCGTTTTACGGTGGCAGTTCCGAAAACTCGCGCACGAAACGCTTTGCTTTCATTTTTATGGTGAAAACGGCCAAGCTATGGAACTCCTTACCGAAATTCTCCTTGAACCTATATTATTATGGTCCTCAAGGCGAGAGTGAATTGTTTTTTTTTCTAGGTAAGCGCATTCCATCCTAGACCACAATATCACTTACCATCAGGTAATTTGTGGTCAAGTGCAAAGCAAACGTATTTAAAATAAAATAAAGAATAATTGCGATAGTATATGATAATTATAACACAAATACTACACAGCCTATTTTACAAGTAGGTATTCCAAATTTCAAATCGATAACATAAACAGTTTCTGAAATTTAATATTTAGCAATCTGACGAACAGACGGCTTGAATCGCTCATTAAGAAGAATAAGAATAAGAATAATTTATTAAATATACATTTTACAATTATTTTCTTATAGTCTACAACTTATCGATAGATAACATATATCACATGCCTGAACTAGGATGTTTCCTGTGTTTAATGATCCTTGTGTAATTAAGGATCCTTTTATGCATTTTTGGTACTGAACCCTAAAATAAATAACCCTATATAACCGTAAGCTTTCAAATTCCAAACTAGTTTGCCGATCGATGATAAAAGTGTGTAAAAGATAGGCTACACAGTATCTGAAACACGCGCGAGACATAGATCGGCGCGCCGATCGCCCTGTATCGGCGGCGGCGGCGTGGGATTTTTGCCGGCGGCGGCGGCGCGGCGGCGCGGCGCTCATATCTAATAGGCAATACCGTCATGTCACGTTTTAGTTTTGACGTCTTACCTATTTTGACCATAAATCGTGACGTGACGGTACCTATATTCATCGAGCTAGCTCGTATCGCGTCGCTTAGGTATATTGATGGGTCTCATTTCCCCAAGAGTAGGTACCGTTATTATGTAAGTTTTAAATAAGGCATCAGTGTAGATTTGTAGCAATAAATTAGGTATTATTGTAAACAAACGTTTCACATAAGTAAACACGTTTTCGTCCAAAGTCCATAATCGGAACTCATCGTAATGATAACTTATGCCGCCTTGGCACCTGACCACTATCAGAGAAATGGCCTTGCGGCAATGACTTTATTTTTTTCGTTGTCATTGCCAACGAAAACGTGTGTGTAAGGGGGCGTGTCATTTACGTCATGACAATTATTAAAGTAATCAAAAACATTTATTTCTTAAGTCGTTTTAATAGGTACCTAGCTAAAGCGATTCAAATGTGAGTCACATGCGACGGTGACAGGTTGGAATGGAAGCAACCTTTTCCTAGTAGAGTAGAACGTACTTTTATGGAGTTCATCGCAATACCCCCGTTCCCAAAGAGGGCCTCTGCCTTATATAGCGTGTAGTGTTGGTCTATCTTCATAACGGTTCTGTCATACGAGCTCTAAATCTCCTTCTACGAATATTATGGGAAACATAAACACTATGTTCAACCGAGTCTGCCGTAGTATCTTCCGTATTTTATAGGTGTATACAATACTTGGGCTAATCAGGTGCACCTGCGGTACAGTGGTTGTCGCTATAGGAATCGTCCTAATACAACGCGACTACGCGATGATCGCTAGTTCGCGCGAACTTGCGATCAAACATATTGAACGCGAACAGGTGTCCTAACCTAATTGACCGCGCGTTAACCTACGAACGAACGAACTAGCGATGATCGCGAAGTATTAGGACGATCCCATAGAGAAAATTAAATATATACTGCCGCGACAATCACTAATCAGATCTTAAGCAGGTAAACATTAATGGGGAAATATGTAGGTATCCCGGATGGAAATGACTAGTCTTCGACGACGGCGCGCCCCTCCTCGGCGAATCTCATATTAGGGCCATTTTATGGACCGTTGTACACTTGACTTTTTTTAAATAATTTGGATAAATTCGGGTTTTTTCTACTCAGAATCGAAAGCACTTTCGAACCTAATAGGAGAAAAAAAACAGTTTTTCCGTTCCTTTACCACCATACAAGCATTACAATCTTAGTATGAGAACGGTAACGGAATGGAATAAAACAATCTTGGGACACTTTTTTCCCCTATATCATTCGAAAGTGCTTTCGATTCCGAGTAGAAAAAACCCGATTTTGTAGTGTACAACCTTCCGTAAAATGGCCCATTAATCTACGCGCGATTGTACGGATTGGGTTGTGGAGGGGGGTGGATTTCAAAATCAGGCGAAAAGTTATGTTTCGGTCATTATAAAAAAAAGTTAACAAGTTTCAGATATAGAAACTTTTTTATTCATTGGCTAGTACTTATATATTAATAGTGCTTCAATCAAAACCACCAATAATTAAACAGTTTTCTTGGAGGAAAATATTTTATATGTTCAAAATCACCGTCGTGTGAAAAAATCCAAGTCTTTATGTTTGTAGTGAAAAATATCGCGTACGCAACGTACGATTCCGAAATTTTCGTCAGTTACAGTTTTTCCATGTTGCCTTTCTACATATAAAAAAATATTAAATAATTCGTTTATCAAATAAGTACAAATAAAATTATTTAAAAATTTAGTACCGAAATTCGTCAACACCGTCAGCGTATTATCAAAGTCGAGGTAGTTTTGTATATCCGCGGTGAAACACATCGTGGGTGTCCCCTTCTGCACCCTGAATTCGATTTGAACATCGAAAATGAGTGGACGTTTACATATAGGCGCACCGAACAGAAAAAATCAAAAAAGTGTTTTTGCGAGAAATGATTAGCCATGATTCGCGTCATAGCCATCCAGGAGCCGTTAAAAGTAAGTACTTATATGATATTAAAACAAATTACCTAAGAAACCGTAACTCCAAATGAAGATTAATGACGTGACAGTGGCTTAGCAATAATACTTAGCGTTCAAGAATAATCTTCAAAAAGTTTGCAAATTGTCAACACCATACCCGTCATCACCGGTTTTCAAGCAATGGACGGTTATGATTCCATATGTATGGTGATGACGATTTCCTTTATTTATTTATTTGGTTTTGCGTATTATGCACAACGAGTTGTAAATATTTAACAAATTAATAAACTCCATGCTTTTGTTTGGTAACGCGCATTCGAAAAATATGTTATTACCCTGTTGGTGTTACGATTTTCACGTTTTAAATGATATTTTTGCCGCATTTTAGATTTGGACTCATAATATAGATTTTCTTCGTTTCAGATCGTCGGAGCGAAAATTAAATCAAATATGATACTAATATTAACGTCCTCGATAAAAAACCATACACATTTTGGCTGTCAAGTATTACAAAAATATAAGATTATTAAGAAGTGGTGTACTTGTAAGAGATGCGCCGAATATTCGGTTTTCAGCATATTCTATTTGATATACGTCGAATTTTCGGTTATTTTTCGGTATTCGGCGTATTCTATTAGAAATGCGCCGAATATTCGGTTATTATTCGGTATTTGGCATGTTCTATTAAAAAAAAATGCGCTGAATATTCGGTTATTCGGTATCCGGCATATAAAAAATAATAACCGATTCGGCATGTTTTGGAATGTTCGGTCTTCAGCCGAATTATTCGGTTTAATTGCCGAATATTTAACAAATATTTTTGAGTGGAATTTGTTACTAGTTTCAAGAATATATGAAAAATGGCCTTCCTCACCGAGTGGCGTATATCGACGAGTAGAGCTCATTGAGTGCAAGAATATAGTATTTTTTGTTTTTAAAAATATTCAAAAACAATGGAATGAGAAGCCACTTATATTATCATAATATTTTACATTCCCCCTTTATTATCTCATTAAATGTTAATCCTAGCGGAAAAGTGTATAGAACCTTTTTTGTAGATAATTTTATGTAGATCATTTATGCCTTAGAAAGTTTTTTTGCTATGGGCCACCGTTGACAAGATTTTTATGAAAAACCGAAAAATTGAACCTTGAACGGTCGAGTATTCGTATTCGGTGAAAAACGTATTCGGCGCATCACTAGTACTTATTATTGATTTATCAAATAAAAAATATGTTAATTTGCTTTTCTGTGGTTTATTTTATACCTACCTTTATACCAGCAACTAGTCATTACCATACAAGTGATATCATCACCGTCTATTAAAAAATCATCGCCGGACCACATTCGTCAACACCATCTCATGGTTCAATGTTACGAATCTTATAACTTCGAAAATACGCATTAAATGCTTGGCTAAATACTATTAAATTACTCAGAAAACATTCCTACATCATTTAGAATAGTTTTTGTCCCATTTGAAAGAAATAAAATAAAAAATATTTTTTGTATGGTGAAAAATTTCTCGTTGAAATCCACCCAGGGGCGCGTCTTCGTGGATGACATGCACTATATACCTATGTTTCGCAGTCACCACTGTAGCCGAGCGAGGAAGCAATCACCTTTCAAGCAGGAGGTCGTAGGTTCAAATCACGGCTCGTACCACTGGGTTTTTCTAAATTAGGTACTTAGAGGTACGTACAAAATCCCAGCGAAGTCCCTCTGGGTTGAAAGGTCAGATGGCAGTTGATTTAGTAAAACTAAAATGCCACACACATTCTGACCCCAGACTTCTTTAGGGCAGAACTAGGAAAACGCTAGGATGATAATAATTTTCTTTCGCAAAAAAATCAGGTAACGGTTCAAGTTCAAGATTACTGAAAACGGTTCGTTAAACCTTAGCGGGTAACAGGGTGTGCGGTCTCAATAAGTCATAGTCATAGGATAGTTGCTAAGTGGCGGTCGTGGTTACAGTTGCAGCTGGCTCATCTTTTATCCTCTTGTCGGTGGAGTATTTTCCATTTTTCTCTCTCATACGCCAGCCCTTTGAATTATTGATACGACACGCAGCCAACTGTTTATTTTATTTGGTCCATGTAATTGCGTCTTGGAGCTTGGTCTTCCCCTGCCTTCAAGCTTTGCAGCTAACTACATAATCAATAATACTCATTTACTCCAATCAAGTTAATATGGCGGCATTTTGATACCTATTTTAGCGTAATGCAATCGCAATGACTGGGATGTAATATGAGAGACTAAAACAGTAGAATTAAAAACCTCTTTTTTGGCATTGAAAAATGCTTTGTGCAAGTCTTTCGCTTCATTCCACCCGGTGCATCCTTACATCCGTTTGTGATAACCAATTCTAGTACCAGTATAGAAGAACCTACTACCTAGTGTGTTGTAAGGTGGTGATAGCTGTGAATGAGGTGAAGACTTACCATTCCTGTAATCCATCATTAGTGCTTAGCGTGCCGTGGCTGTTGAAAATAAAGTGCTGCTTGTTACAGCCATGAACTGGGTTAATGGATGCATACAATATTGTACGATGGGTCAAACAGCGGATTAAAAACTCGTGAACGTCTAATCTTTGCAGCGATTTAATGGTCTAGGAATTGTGTAAACATGTGATGTTTTATCTATTATTGTTTGCTGTGCTCTAAACGAATTTGCAGTTAACGGCAATTTTAAATATTGGGGTTTTAATGGGACTTTTTGACTGTGCTTGGCGATAAACAAACAGGTACCTATTTTACAGGCTGTAGGGAGTAGGGTGTTTAGTAGGATGCACTGGGTGAGCTAGGTTATGTGGCTTATACCAGTCTCTCGCTGTTATTACTAACACATAGCGTCTACATTTGCGCTGAAATTAATAAAAAAAAAAAAAATGTCTTCTTTGACACAGAAACAACTTCACTTATCTCTTGTAAAATTAAGGCTCATCCTGACTGCGATATCTCGGTCAAAGATAAGGTCTCATAAAACTTGAGCAATAAAAAATAAAACTGCAAGGATAACTGTACTTACCGTGGGATGCGAACAGTTGGTTAAGAATGCCGCCTATAAGGTATCTAATACAACAAAGAACTTTATTCCCATCAACGTATTAAGAGTTCTATCAGGAGTTTATTTCCTTTTACATGTTATTCTAATAAACATCGAAATACACGAGGCTGTGTCAAACGTTTAGCTAGTTTAGTATCGGGACTCGACGTAGGTGAAACCACCCGGAAAACGAGCTCGTTCGGTTAGAAACTACATTGGTTTGGCTATTTGCAGCAAGCTCACAACTAATAACTAACTTGAATACACTGATAGAACACCATCCATGTCAGTCATTCCGTTGATTCCATTCGGAGCTATTGAGGATATAGCATGAATCCGTTTTACATCTACCTAACCAAATACTTAATAACTATGTACCTATTATGGATATGCTAAGCAAGATACCTACGTTAATAAAATGCCTTCCGTTCTTAAATTAAAAATAACACATAACGGTAACATGGGGAAATGGCAAAATTAACATTACCTACAACGGATATGTAACTTTAAACAAGACTCGCTAAAGATAACCACGTCTGTCAATGTAGTGCATCAAACAACTTCTCGACCGTATAGGCACAGGAAGTAATCTGGCTTAGAAATCGAAATCACACGGCGGGTCCCGAACGCCAATTATTTTTGCCAGCTTCTTAAATTGCTAACTGGTATAGAATTATTGTCATGTCATTGTTTTCGATTCCAATTATATTTTAAATTAAAATGTGCGAGTGTATCGTGTCCTCGAGCATTCGCTGCAGGCAATTTACAGCTGAGGACCGGACGGGTCTCGGCGTAGGCCCGTGGCGGGATCCCGTAACCATCAACAAGTTTATTTAAATTGGTTCCACAAATAAACGCACAGTGGACACATTGCAATAACACGCGGTGCTTTAGGGCCGGAATAAGAATTTATTGGCGCGTCGTGCTTCATTGAAAATGTTGATACACGGCTTAATTAAAGGACTGCGCGGGTATACCCTGAATTATGAAGTCTAGACATTATTCCTTGAGGGCGTAGTTTTAAACACGCCAGAAAACAGTTAAGCGTTTTGTGCGGTGTATAAATGGTGTTTAAAGTGGAAGTTATTTCTTGCTTTTAGACAGTATTCCGCCTAACGCTTCTAAAGAGTCTTCTCACCCAATTAAGAAATGTTCATTCCAAAAGTAGTCCATATTTTGACGTTTAATTTCAGATTAACCCTCTGGCTTCAATCAAATAACCGTTCTAACTGCGCAATGCAAATTAATGTTCGATTCGATACTCCGAACACGTCACTGTTATAAAGGTATAATTGCAACATTAATCTGTCACAGATGGTGAGATGGCGAGGCCACATCAAACGTAAGACACAGCGTTCCTTGCGCGGAGATTGCTCACGCATGGCACACTGACCAAGGAACTCCGGGGCAGCCGTCACTCCAACGGACATTTAACCTATATTCAATGACATCTCCTTTGTTATTGTTGAATGGGCGGGTCCGAATCAATTACACTTTGATAGTCGCTGACAGATATAATTGTGTATTTATTTATAGAGAAAGTATGCGAATCGCCCATTAAAATTATAACTATCACGGATATCCTTTCTTAAATTTTTGATGTAAAGCTCTCTAGCATTGCTTTTAGAGATCGTTCGCCTGAATCTAGTTCCAGTACCTATTGCACTCGATTAAACGTTTTTATCTATGATCGGCAGACTACCTATACCGAGCAAACGTGCATAGATACAGATTCAGGTACAAAAATGGTTCCTGGGCTAATGAGAAATTGAGAATATACGAGTACCTTATCTTGTATCTTGAGGATATGGATAGTGGATATAATCAGCTTAAAAGCATACGCTACACATATACGTGCAACTACGCAACACTTGTCCGTGAATTAGAGCGACTGCAATTAATGGATTATTTACAAAGCAAAAATTACGGGACTTGAAATAAAAATCTTTATGCGACATTCATTAAAAAGTAAAGCGACATACATACCTATATTACAGTAATCGGACTGATAGATTGTAGATAGCAACAAGGACCATGATCGATTGTGCAAACATAATAAACCATGCAAGGGTTCAGTTCAGATTAGGACCGTTATTAAAAAATCTGAATGTACCTACGTACCTATATGTTACATATCTCGCGCATATGTGTCGCGATATATCTCGGCTTGCTTTCCCGTCTATATAATCATAGCCATACAATGTGCGCAAATTGAATATGCGATTACGTGGTTATGTCTATTCCCCAATGAATACTCGAGGATGCTTCATGTATTATTTCAGATATGGCTTAATAGCATTGAATTATGAATAGCCAGTTAGGTTTGCCGTTGGTTTCGCCGGCCGCGTAGCGGGCCGGGTCGGGTCGGTCCTCGTTTGAAATGCCGCCCGACTGGACCCACGGGTCCCGGGGTAAGTGTGTTACTCACCGCATCCGCTAATAGTTCCTGCCAAGTTGCTAGCTTGACTATTACGGGTTTGCGCGTCATCGGCTAGCACGAAATATGGTTAGATCAAGCTAAACCGGGATAAAAACATGTCGGCAAGTCGGCATTCGTGCCCTGCGGCTCTACTTGCGGTCTAACCATAAATCCTGTAAGTGTCGATAATGTGTCCTATTTTATGAGCCCCTTTTATTTTATTCTTAGCACGACTGGCCCACTTGCTGTGAATAAGAGTATTAACAATACGCGAGTTAAAACTGATCGTTCGTATTTTGCTAATGATATTGATCCGAATGAGGTGCTATTCAAAAACATAATCGGCAAAAGCACCGTTGTATTCCATTCCGAGAGGTTTGCTCGATTTGGGCACTTACGACGGAAAGAATTGGGTAAAGAAAGTAAGAGGAGCGTGGGATAATGGGACGATCAAAATAAAGGCGTGTGATAATGTCGCGATAGCATCGCGTTGTGCGGCAGATGGCGGCAGACGACGCCTGCCGATAACGCGCGCCTGATAAACTAAGAATGCTTTAAAAAAATCTTAAGATGCAATTTTAAAACCCATTCCAACATTGCCAATGCCGAATCATTTTACAGACGCCGTCTCCTAGATACATATATAACCGGTGACTGAACGGAGTGACTGTGAAGAAAAAAACGTACAAAGCGAAAAGAAGAAGACTTATTCAAGTAAATGTAAATTGTAGACAAATAAAATAAAGTGAAAGCAGATCAAAATAGTATGCAAAGTTGATCTCTATTGTGAATCAAACAAACCTCAACAATTGAATAGAATGGCACAATGGGCGCTGATGGCACGGCCATTGTCGGAAGTGGCATTGCTTTGATTAGTGCCTCGAAAACTTTGCTTTTGTTACTAAGTAAATTGCCAACCGATATTGAAAAGCGAAATTCGATTTTGGCGAAACGAAAGTTATTTTTATTAATGATGAAAACTGGCTACAGTTTTGCTAAGTGAAAGTAATCTGTCCCACCGCAGGTTGAACCACACAGGATCATTAGGTAAAGGCCTCATCGGTTGTATATAATGCTAAAAAGTGAAAATAGTTATAATGTAAGACGGGCTTTGTATAAAAAGGGTGCCGAGACATTACGAAGGTGATTTATGCGAGCATGAAAGTTAGAGAAAGGACCATTACGAAGACATTCTTAGTTAATGTTAAAGTTCTCTTGTGGTTTTTTGCTCTGTTTCTCTATATCTGTATATTTGTCTTAGCTAGGTTTTAGCCAAAGCAAACGAACAAACAGCTTAAGTACATAACCCCGTTCTTTAAGTTGAACAGAATTCCCACAATGAGAGAAACAATGAAACTTGGGTCAATAAGGCGGAGACAAATATTTTGTCATCTATAATTTACTGGGCACGGGTTGACACAGCTAAATGACGTTTCTGAAAAGTTTGCAATCAATACGCACGTTAACGTTAACGTAACGTTATGCATATACCTAGGTACCTAGTCGTTCGGGTTCAGCTGAAATGTCTAATAGTCGATTGTCATAATGGGTGAGTTGCACCAACTAACGAATACAGTAGCTCTAAGTATTAAGTTTTTTCGAAACTAAACACAATCGAACGTGTTTGCGTTTAGTTCCATTTTAAAGAACACTCTTGGTTTGATGCAACCCAACCTTCGTATGATAGGTACCCACACTCAAGACACGTAGAGTTGTCCACTCGGGCGAAGTAAGGGTCGCAGGCGCACAGTCCGTTTTCACAGTGCGCGTTCTGCACCGCGCAGTCTGAGCTCGAGCGACACTGGGCACCCAGCAGTGCTCCTCGTACTCCCTGAGAAAGATGAAAATTTTGTTTAGTCGTTACATATTTAATGGGTCTCCCAGATTGACTATTTAAATTTCTCTAACAAAAACAAGGGGAACAAATTAGCGGGAGCTTGTCGAATAGGCACATGATGATTTTTCGTATCGATCTGAAATCGATGTTTCAAATTGTCATATATACTCGTAGCCGTCTACGAGTATATATGAGAATTTGAACGTGTCTATACTACGGTCGTAAAGACATAAGGAAGAGCATTTGTCATGAATATATAAATCATGTATCAACGCATACGTATAGGTATGTACATCTATGTACTTGCATGAAGTACTAGTACATTCTTAATCAGAAACATAGGGCTTATCTCTAAAGTAATTAAGTCTCAGATTGCACCTAGCTAGGTATATTAAGATGCTGACTGTACAGTCAAGGGCATAAATATGTATAAATTTTTAGACCTTATTTCAATGGAATAAGGTGAAAAAGTGTATGCATATTGGTGCCCTTGACTGTACTAGGTATGTTTTGTGGACGGCACCTACAAGTTGGAAGTTGTAAGATGAGCTATTCTGAATATTTACCCGTTTTTAAAGGGCAATAATCTGCAACCAGGCTTGTTTTCCTTGACAAGTTATTTTAAGTCGTTCATTAGCTTGTCCATGCTGGATTTCTATGAAGGAATTCTGAATGTATGAACATGTACTGTAACTACCTCTGCACTCTACAGCCAACATATGAAATATTTACACATATTATACGCACACAGTGTCAAAATATACGAACATATCTTTAATGACAAAGGCGGTTGATATATTTTTGTCACTTTGGGAAGGTAGGTACATATTATTATACTAGCTTTTGCCCGCGACTTCGTCTGCGTAGAACTCGGTCATCGCGTTAGAATGTGACTCTATTTTTCTATTTCAGGCGCTTACCTAGTTATCTCTTCCATTCTAACTACAGCCCCGTTAAGGGATGATTTTCAGGATAAAAAGTATCCCATGTCCTTCCCTGGGACTCAAACTATATCCATGCCAAATTTCATATAAATTGGTTCAGCGGTTTAACGGGTCAGGCAGACAGAGCTTTACTTTCGCATTCATAATCCGCCGTTTCGCACGGGTAGTCCAGTTTTTAATTTATTTATCTAAGCTTTTCCCCGCGACTTCGTTGGCGTGAATATCCATAATATCCATATCAACTTCTACACCGTATTTCGCCGGCGCCGGGTACTGCGGGCGGCTGTCTCGCCAAACATTGCGCACGCCGGCTCAACGCGCCCGCATAAAACACGTGACAGAGGAATTGTTTCGAACATTACGATGAAAGACCGGAAAATACTTCATGCGCATCAAACAATGAAAATGAAAACGCGAGCGCAGCGAGTTCGTAATGTTTCGAACATTATGATGCAGGTGTGGAAAAGACGTCATATGCATCCAGTCATGTAGATGAAAACGCGAGCGTAGCGAGCGCGAAACGCTTCGAACATTCTTATGTAGGTGCGGAAAAGACTTCATAGGTACGCATCAATTACTGTAGATGAAAACGCGAGCGTAGCGAGCGCGAAATGTTTCGAAAATAATTCATACGCATCAAGTCATGTAGATTAAAACGCGAGCGAGCGTAGCGAGCGTGAAATGTTTCGAACACTATGATGCAGGTGCGGAAAATAATTCATATGCATCGAGCCATACAGATGAAACATATAAAGTACTGTAGATGAAAACGCGAGCGAAGCGAGCCCGAAATTTTTCAGACATTATGATACAGGTTTGGAAAATACTTCATTCGCATCAATACATGTAGATGAAAACGCGAGTGCAGCGAGCGCTAAATTTTACGAACATTATGATGCAGGTGCGGAAAATACTTCATACGCATTAATTACCGTAGATGAAAACGCGAGCGTAGGGCGCTCGAAAATTTTCGAACATTATGATGCAGGGGCGGAAAATACTTCATACGCATCAAGTAATGTAGATGAAACCGCGAGCGAATTGATCTCGAAATTTTACGAATATTATGATGCAGGTGCGGAAAAGACTTCAAACGTATTAATTACTGTAGATGAAAATGCGAGCGTAGCGAGCGCGAAATGTTTCGAACATTATGATGCAGGTGTGGAAAATATTTCATACGCATCAATTTATGTAGATGAAAACGCGAGCGTAGCGAGCGCTAAATTTTACGAATATTATGATGCAGGTGCGGAAAAGACTTCAAACGCATCAAGTAGTGTAGATGAAAACGCGAGCGTAGCGAGCGCGAAATATTTCGAACATTATGACGCAGGTGCGGAAAATACTTCATACGCATCAAATAATGTAGATGAAAACGCGAGCGTAGCGAGCGCGAAATTTTTCGAACATTATGATGCAGGTGCGGAAAGTACTACATACGCATCAAGTAATGCAGAGAGAAACGCGAGTAAGCGCGCGCAAAATTTTTCGAACATGCAGGTGCGGAAAATAGGTACTTCATACTCATCAAGTAATGCAGATGAAAACGCGAGTGTAGCGAGCGTGAACATTTTCGAACATTATGATGCAGGTGCGGAAAAGACTTCTTATGCGTCGAGTAATGTAGATGAAAACGCGAGCGTAGCGAACTTTTTAGAATATTATGATGCAGGTACGGAAGATAACTCATACCCGTCAACATACGTACATACAATACAGTACATTACGTACCTAGATGAAAATATTTCGAAAATTATGTTTATGATGCAGGTGCGAAGAAGACTTCATACGTATCAAGTAATGTAGATGAAACCGCGAGTGTAGCGAGCGCGAAATGCTTAGAAAATTATGATGCAGGTGTGGAAAATACATCACACGCATCAAGTAATGTAAATGAAAACGCGAGCTTAGTGAGTGCGAAATGTTTCGAACATTATGATGCAGGTACGGAAAATACTTCATACGCATCAAGTAATGTAGATGAAAAACCGAGCGCAGCGAGTGCTAAATTTTGAACAAAAAAGAATCAGTTGACCCGATGAGTGGAGTACGTATCTTTGTTAAGAGGTGGTTGAATAGATATTTTTTGGTTTAAAAATTATTGGAATACCTTACCACATTTGGTCTGTCCTGTCACTATCGAAGTGGGAGTAGACGCCTAGGTTGACAGCGCACCCACCTTGGTTGCTTCTGCGAGGTGTGTGATTGTCTGAGAGTTGATTTTTGCTTCCTATTGGCTTATGACTTTCGATTTCAGTCATACTTAATGTTTATTGTTACGTATATTTTACTAACGAATACACCTATAACACATATACCCTAAATGTGGATAGTCTGACACGCGCTGAAAATATGTTATACATTGTGCTGACCTGCTGACGGAAAACGCAACTAATCGGCACCCCGAGAAACCTCAAAGATGACTCCCATATCGATTATAAAGAAAAATAAATAACTGTCCGCCATCTTTGATTTGAAAATGGATTTAATTTTTGTAATCAGCACCCCAAAACACAATATTTAATACAAAAGTACAGTACATATACCTACGCATATATACATGTCGCAAGTGTTACCATGCAACCGAGAGCCCGCTGCTCTGCGTAGGTAAGGTACCCTCCATCGAAAACAAAAAAGTGAATATTGATAGCGACTGACTGACCAACATAATTAGATCTCTCGTTTCAAACAGTTAATATGGTATTAGGGACTTTTATTTTTTTGTTTCAGCGTCTCAAGTATTGTAATTCCAACCCCCATTTTTTCAAATAATATCTGTTTATTGTAAAATGTTTGAATGGGGTTCTATTTACTTTGCGTCCATGTATATACTTACAAATTTTCAAGCCTGTAAATCATGAACTGGAAGACTTCTCATATAAAGTTTAACCCCTCTTTTCACCCCCTTTCATCCCCAACCTGTATGATTTTTATAGCCTATAACCTGGCCAAAGATCCAATAAACTTATTAGTGAAGGCTGTATTCAAATCCATTCGCTAGTTTTCACGTGATAGTTAGACAAATAAACAGACAGACAAACAGACAAACAGATAAACAGACAAACAGACAAACAGACAAACAGACACGAATTCTAAAAACCGTTGAAATGTGTTCTGTTGTCGATTCTTAGACCCCTCCATCTTTTTTTTTTCTAATATCTTCAATGTACAGATTTTCGACCCTCTTCTGCTTTATTATATGTATAGATTATGCCTTCGGCTGTCCTACGTGCCTACATATATGTATACTTAAATAAATGATACTATTCAAAACTATGATCTAAAAAAATATAAAACATTGTGTCATAGCTGTAAATTGCTAAATGACTATGTCACTTACAATCGGTTGTCTTCGCTTATATAAGGATATCCTATATACGTACGCCTCCTCACATATTTGAAAAATCATTCTATTAACCTTGCTGAATTATTTGGCATAACAGCAGTCGTCACCTACGGAAACTGGAGATTTAAAGTATATAAGGAGATGGTAAAGTTGATAATTTTACCCTAAAGATCAGACAACTATTTATAACTAGCTTTTGCCCGCGACTTCGTCTGCGTAGAACTCGGTCATCACGTTAGAATGTTATTTCATTCTTCTATTTCTTGCGCTTACCTAGTTATCTCTCTTCCATTCTAACTTAAACCCCGTTAAGGGATGGTTTCCGGGATAAAAGTATCCTATGTCCTTCCCTAGGACTCAAACTATATCCATACCAAATTTCATCGAAATCGGTTGAGCATTTTAAGGGGAAACAGGCAGTCAGAGTTACTTTCGCATGTATAACCCGCCCCGGTTTCGCACGGGTAGTCCAGTTTTAAACAACAACAAACAACAACAAATACTCTTTATTGCACACCTCAATCCTCAATTAATGGACACAGATCAGGATCACAGGGAGAGGATTTTTTATGATTTAAATTTATTTATCTAAGCTATTGCCCGCGACTTCATTCGCGTGAATATCCATATCAACTTCTACACCGTATTTCGCCGGGCTGTCTCGCCAAACATTGCGCACGCCGGCTCAATGCGCCCACATGAAACACATGACAGAGGACAAAATATATATTAAGAAGGAAGTAGATGAATTTTTTTGGATATTCTGATACGGGTGTGGATAATATACGCATCAAGTAATGAAGATGAAAACGCGAGCGCAGCGAGCGCGAATTCTTTCAAACATTACGATGCAGGTGCCGAAAAGACTTTATACGCATCAACTATAATGTAGATGAAAACGCGAGCGTACGTCGCGCGAAATTTTTCGAACATTATGATGTAGGTGCGGAAAATGCTCATCAAGTAATGTAGAAGATTTTTCGAACATTATGATGCAGGTGCGGAAAATACTTCATACTCATCAAGTCATGCAGATGAAAACGCGAGCGTAGCGAACGCGAAATTTTTACGAACATTATGATGCAGGTGCGGAAAAGACTTCAAACGCATCAAGTAATGTAGATGAAAAAGCGAGCGTAGCGCGCGCTAAAGTTTTTGAACATTATGATGTAGGTGCGGAAAATGCTCATCAAGTAATGTAGAAGAAAACGCAAACGCAGCGAGCGCGAAATTTTTCGAACATTATGATGCAATTGTGGAAAATACTTCATACTCATCAAGTAATGTGTATGAAAACGCGAGCATAGTGAGCGCGAAATGTTTCGAACATTATGATGCAGGTGCGGAAAATATTTCATACGCATCAACTATAATGTAGATAAAAACGCGAGTGTAGGGCGCGCAAAAATTATCGAACATTATGATGTAGATGCGGAAAATACTCATCAAGTGATGTAGATGAAAACGCGAGCGCAGCGAGCGCGAAATTTTTCGAACATTATTATGCAGGTGCGGAAAATACTTCACACTCATTAAGTAATGTGTATGAAAACGCGAGCGCAGCGAGCGCGAAATGATTCGAACATTCTGATGCAGGTGCGGAAAAGACTTCATACGCATCAACTATAATGTAGATTAAAACGCGATCGTATGGCGCTCGAAAATTTTCGAACATTATGATGTAGGTGCGGAAAATGCTCATCAAGTAATGTAGAAAAAAACGCGAGCGCAGCGAGCGCAAAATTTTTCGAACATTATGATGCAGGTGCGGAAAATACTTCATACTCATCAAGTAATGTGTATGAAAACGCGAGCGTAGCGAGCGCGAAATATTTCGAACATTATGATGCCGGTGTGGAAAATAATTCATACGCATCAAGTCATGCAGATGAAAACGCGAGCGTATCGAACGCGAAATTTTTACAAACATTATGATGCAGGTGCGGAAAAGACTTCAAACGCATCAAGTAATGTAGATGAAAAAGCGAGCGTAGCGCGCGCTAACGTTTTTGAACATTATGATGCAGGTGCGGAAAATAATTCATAATCATCAAGTAATGTGTATGAAAACGCGAGCGTAGCGAGCGCGAAATATTTCGAACATTATGATGCCGGTGTGGAAAATAATTCATACGCATCAAGTCATGCAGATGAAAACGCGAGCGTAGCGAACGCGAAATTTTTACAAACATTATGATGCAGGTGCGGAAAAGACTTCAAACGCATCAAGTAATGTAGATGAAAAAGCGAGCGTAGCGCGCGCTAACGTTTTTGAACATTATGATGCAGGTGCGGAAAATAATTCATAATCATCAAGTAATGTGTATGAAAACGCGAGCGTAGCGAGCGCGAAATATTTCGAACATTATGATGCCGGTGTGGAAAATAATTCATACGCATCAAGTCATGCAGATGAAAACGCGAGCGTAGCGAACGCGAAATTTTTACAAACATTATGATGCAGGCGCGGAAAAGACTTCAAACGCATCAAGTAATGTAGATGAAAAAGCGAGCGTAACGCGCGCTAACGTTTTTGAACATTATGATGCAGGTGCGGAAAATAATTCATAATCATCAAGTAATGTGTATGAAAACGCGAGCGTAGCGAGCGCGAAATATTTCGAACATTATGATGCCGGTGTGGAAAATAATTCATACGCATCAAGTCATGCAGATGAAAACGCGAGCGTAGCGAACGCGAAATTTTTACAAACATTATGATGCAGGTGCGGAAAAGACTTCAAACGCATCAAGTAATGTAGATGAAAAAGCGAGCGTAGCGCGCGCTAACGTTTTTGAACATTATGATGCAGGTGCGGAAAATAATTCCTACGCGTCAAGTAATGTAGATAAAAAAGCGAGTGCAGCGCGCGCTAACGTTTTTGAACATTATGATGCAGGTGCGGAAAATAATTCCTACGCGTCAAGTAATGTAGATAAAAAAGCGAGTGCGAAATGATTCGAACATTATGATGCAGGTACGGAAAATACTTCATACGCATCAAGCAATGTAGATGATTGAACAAAAAGAAATTGTTGACCTATCAAATGGCTTTGTAAAGAGGTGGGTGAATAGATATTTTTTTGTTCATAAATTAGTGGAATACCTTTCAAAGTTCAAAGTGCTTTCTTGTAAAACATAGGTATAACGGAATACCTACTTTGGTATGTTCTTTCACTTTCGAAGATGGAGTAGAGGCCTAGGTTGATAGCGCACTCACCCTGGTTGCTTCTAAGAGGTATGTGATTTTCTGAGAATTGTTTTTATTTTGCTTCCTATCCACCTATAACTTTCGAATTTGGTCATACTTGATGTTTATTGTTACGTAGGTATATTTTACTAACGAATACCAATATACCCTAAATTTATGTCTGTTACGCGCTGAACGTATTTTATACATTTTGCTGACGCAACTAATCGGCACCTCGAAGAACCTCAATGACACCCATATCGATTATTAAGAAAAGTAAATAAGTAAATGTCCGCCATCTTCGATTTGAAAATGAATATCATTGGATTGTAATGAGCACCTCAAAAAACAATATTTTATACAAAAATGCGCATACCTAATAAATAGGTACATGTCGCAAGTGCTACCATGCAACCGAGAGCCCGCCGCTCTGCGTAGGTAAGGTACCCTCCATCGAAAACAAAAAAAACCGGGGTTGCGTAGTAAGGTTTGTGAATATTGATAGAGACTGACTGACCAACATAATTAGATCTCTCATTTCAAACAGTTAATATGGTTTGAGGGACTTTTGTATTTTTGTCTTTAGCCCTGAGAGGCAGAGGTATTGTTATTTCAACCCCCATTTTTTCAAATACTATCTGTTTATTATAAAATGTTTGAATGGGGTTCTATTTACTTTGCGTCCATGTATATACTTACCAATTTTCAAGCCTGTAAATCATGAACTGAAAGACTTCTCATACAAAGTTTAACCCCTCTTTTCACCCCCTTTCATCCCTAACCTATATGATATTTATAGCCTATAACCTGGCCGAAGATCCAATAAACATATAAGTGAAGGCTGTATTAAAATCCATTCGCTAGTTTTCGCGTGATAGTTAGACAAATAAACAGACAGACAAACAGACAAACAGACACGAATTCTAAAAACAGTTGAAACGTGTTCTGTTATCGATTCTTAGACCCCTCCATCGATTTTTTTACTAATATCTTCAATGTACAGATTTTCGACCCTCTTCTGCTTTATTATATGTATAGATAGCGGTTAGGGAATTACACACATCATTTCACCCTCGGTATGAAAAGCGACCTAAATTAAAATTTTAACGTTTTAGCTCCGGAAAATAGGCAGGTTAACTTTCTTATACCTCTACAAGCACCCGAAACACGGAATTATTCAGAAAGGAAGAAGGGTCCGATATGTAGCTATCCATAATTCATGAGACCAGTTTTGTGAAATTATCAAACAGTTTTTACTCTAGGGAATTCGAAATTTATCTATTATAAAACGGGGAAGACAGCTCTACTAGTAGACAGGTATATATTTACGTATGACATTTGAAGAGAATCGATAACGACTTGGTAATTATTAATCCAGGCAGGCAGGACGTTGTTGCAGTGTATTCTTGCTGTTCTAGCACGCTGGCCCGATTTTCTTTGACATTTGTTTTACTTTTATGTACACGCGTTACATCCAGCTAAAAAGTGAGTTCCTGATTTTATAAGGAAATCACTTACTGCTATAATTGAAACCAGTGATAATTATATGGATTGGTTATTTGATTGCCTTCCGTACCTAATCGAAATAATTTACCGGGGAAATTCTTGCTTGTTCAGATCAACGTGCGAATGACCGTACAAACAGCTCACATCAATTTCCTAATAACTGACTAGTAATAGGTATACCCATAACCACTCATAAGGTATCTCAGATATATCCAGCGTGCTAGTTCGTGAATATACTGTATAATTTTGAATTCTGTATGATTTATTGTGGGAAAACTCGTAGATACAACGTGCGCGTGATCGGCTTGTATCCGTAAGTGCATTTCGTGATTATTTTAACCCCAATCTTTTGTGTTAAGGTACTAACACTTAGGAGTTAATTTGTATTGTTAATGTTACTTATCTGTTCAAATGTGTTGGTTTATTGGCCGAACGGTCCTTTTATCAACAGTTAGCGATTCGAATTAGATAAAAGAAACTTGATGTGATAATTATGTTTGAAATGTAAGAATCCTGTTTGATGAGTTTTTAACAACATGACGCTAAGTAATATATTGCTTTTACCGTTGCGTATTAATAATAACAACATTTGTTAAACCACCTGTAGAAAAAGATTGTTGTGTCTAATAGTGTTTACGGCCAGTGATGCTACCGCCCGCATTCAAGCAGGTATATAATACCTAATGACGTTAACCGGCCTTGTTTTCACTTAAACGTAACATACTTATTAACTCTAGGCAGGGGCAATGAGACAATTATTTTCTTCAAGAAATAAACTATTATCTTTGAAATAGCTCTTCGTGAAGATAAAGGAGCATCGTACTGAGAACGCACTCATGGCATGCAGTTTTTACACCGCCCCCCATTATCTTAGGATACATACACGACGCATCGTTTGCATAGTACAGCGCTATAATTACAACTGCATTCCGAGATGACATAATGATGTATTATGACGCAATTAGCTTTTTGAAATCAGTGTTTATCTGTCAAGAAAATGAAATGTGACTTTTCCTATTATTGTGGCCATGAGAGCGTAACATTACACGATTGTGTTTACTTTCATGCGACCTCTAAGATTCCTGCGAACCTAAGCAAAGAATAAGGAAGAACGTATATAGCACCATGAAATGACATTGAACTCGACAAAAGGTTAACTGTATCTGTCTTGAGAAAGTTGGTGTGAGCGCTATTCTTATACCGCGACATGTGGGGAATAATGCGGCAAACAGGTGCCATAAACAAACCTTTACACCGTTTACACGCTGACGACGCAAGTTTGTCATGCAGGTAATGTGTCTACCTACACCCGAGCAAGTAAAGAAATGAGGATACGACACAAATTTATTTGAGAACGTTAGTGTTAGTCAACTTTACTACTTACATGTAGGCAGTACTTACCTAACCTAAAGTATGTTAATCTCATAATAGGGTACAATAAAATCACTGTAGTTAATAAAATTATTAGCGAATTAGTTCGAAGAACACAATCATTTTCAAGAAAATCTGATATTTGAAGTTTACGATATACAATTTCATAGAGTGAAGAAAATCGGGGACATTTTTTACTTACTTTTCTCGATTTTGTGCCTGCTAACTTTTTTAATACTACGACTGTGTCAACTAGCATGCTTGCCTGAAGGTAAGCAGACAACGTAGCCTATGGATGCTTGTGACTCGAGAACAACCAAAAACGCGCTGCCGACCATTATTTGATTTGAGGATTCGTTGTATTGGCAGCTAGACACAAATAAATACAGGCCCCTCGCTCTCAACGAAGCGCGTCTCACAGAAACATACATATAGGTACATGGTATAGTCCCTATTCGTCCCGGTACCGCCGCACACCGGGTAGTCAGTCCAACCCAGGTCGGGCCTAGCTGAGTTTCTTGCTGGACTTTTCTAAGCTAGGCTAGGTTTATTAGTGAGCCAGCGACAAAACCCTCATTACCTACATCGATTCCACTCACACCTCAGATTCGATTGAAGCCGCTCAACCACTCACTGGAGCGCAAACTCTTAGACTTATTCCAGGGTTTTAAACCACCGGCCTGGTCATGTCGGAGGTTTCCTCTGGATTTTCCCCAGGCCACTCTCCAACCGTCTTCGCGAGATCTGGTGAGTAAAGATAAGACTCACGACCACTATACTAAAAAAAAGTGTTCTCTGTCTGTATAAAATAGTGCTTAGTGCCGTATAAATTCTGGCGCATCCTTTCATTCTCTTTATTACATAAAGTTCTTAGTTGACTTTTTCGTCATCATACCTAGTTCCAGGATACGAGCTTTCTACAAAAAGGCAAGATGCACATCTAATGGCTGCTCCATTGATGAGCCGACTCGTAGGCTTTAATGTTTCCTAAGCAAGTAATACTCTACAACGAAATGGAATATCGTTTGTACACTATTATTACGATTCTATCATCTGTACTATGCTGGCTTTGTGAGACATTTTACTTTTAATTTATAAACAACGAGCAGGTTGATCACGAAACAAATTGTGTTGATAATGGTTATGTCCGTTAGAAAATTTACGGAATTCTCTTTTGAATTGGTTTCAGTCTTATACACACACACACATTAATATTACGATGCTTTGATGCTTACTAACTTACTAATGACGTGCTGCCGTAAACGTATTTTTGAAGAATAAAATATAAAGAGCATGATAAAGTGCCGGTGCTAAAATAAGTCCTAAAGAAAAAGTCACAGGCGATGCTGAGACAAAACAACATAAAATTTATATGAACTCAGGGAACAATAGATACGGCGCGACCACAAGTGAATATTGCACTTTGTGGTCGACACAGGTCGCCATAGAGGATGCTGGCGTGAAAACAAAAAGTCTACGGTACGCCGACCTATTGTGACTTCAACCTACAAATCATATTATTTTTAATAAACATGTGCCATATATAGGGTGAGTATATTTAAGGACTAAATTAACTATCGTTATTCCCCGTTAAACATACATATTTAATTAGTCATAAAGGGCAGGTCACATGGTACGTAACAAAAAAGAGAAATGGACAAGGAATGTAGCAGAATGGTGTCCGAGCAAGCACAGCAAGACCATTCGGAAACAGAAGACATTTAATTCTAAATAAATATTGATTGAAACAAACATTTTGGTCAAAGGAAAGGCTTTATGAAAAGGCCACGGTAGCTTAGTGGTTCAACCATACGGAGGTTATAGTCTCGAATTCTGTTCTAACTATTCTATTCTATTTTATTCTATTCTAACATACTATAATCCGAACGCTCCATGAGTCGGAACAGGGGTAATTTTTTTTGAAGTTCGGATTATCCAGGTCCTACTGTAATTGGCTAGTATGTACCTACATGTGCAAGTGCACCTGCACTTGTTGATCGTTTAATAGAGGTAGGAACAAGCTCAGTCAGTAGGTATCAGAAGTAGCTGCGCATAATATGAAGATGTCAAAAGTCTGTATGATAAAGGCTTACGCGCTTTTGAACTCTTCATATGTTAAGCTACAATCATCTGATGCTGAATGTATAGTCAGGGAATTTGAATATTTATGACTTTTGGACTCTATTTCTATTGTAATACTGCCAAACTGTAGTAGGTAATAAACGACATCTATAGGTATCTACACTACGAGTACAATCAAGTTATTTAAATGTTTGGCACTATAACTATATACTAAATATATTCCATTAGGATTCTATGGCCAAAAGTGAAATGAAGTCAAAGGATGTATACACAAAACTTATAGGTACAATCGAGGAATTTAAATTTCTAATGGAATTTTGCATAGGTATAATTATTTTGGTCTAAATTTTGACATTCCGAACTGTCAATGAACTTACGAACTTATTTCGATTTACGAGAATTACGAGATCACACGCGTCTAATAATATACCTAATACCTATGTAGCTTGATCGCCACTAAACCAGTTAATAACTGTTTCTAACGCAATAAAACTAATAATCTAAACATAATAAATGATTTTAGCTGTATCTGACAAATTAAAATCCTGTCGAATATTCATAGATGGGTTGTTACCTGTGGAAACGTACAAGATTTGTTATTCCTCGCCTGTCACGCTCGGTAATATTTAAAAACATACTTAATAAAAATGTGTTATTGTCGCCACTACTAGTCCATCGCCCTTCTCACACATCAACCCTATTGGCATAATCGACTATCATGGCACCTTGGGACAGAATGGGGGTTGTGCTATTCTAACCCGACATTATACGAAGAGTCGAGGAAACACAATAGGTACATACTTAAATTGATATGTCTCATGTGGAGCACGTAGAGTTCCAAGTTTAGTAGCCAGATCCTTGCTGCAGGGGCCAGCGCCAATAGGTCTTGTGTAGCTTCCAAAAATGTGCTTCTTGCTCTTGTTCTTAGACATAGGTACGTATTGAAATTCAGTCATAAGACAATTTACGCAGCTCAGTTTTTAACAGATTTCTTGATTTTAACCTAGGCAAAGGATTTATATACACGGATTTTCAGGACTGCCAATATGTAATATGCTATAAGTACCACGAAACAGCAAAAATAACCACGGCCACGACTTTCATTCATGACGAATAACCATTTAGGTAGTAGGTAAGCATCCGGTCTCGTACTAATGAGTTTTTTTTTAAATATCATGTGCGCTAACGCTCGCTCGTTCTATCTTATCTATGGGGTGCTGATGATGATGATAATTATGTTTTGGTAATAAAATTCAATATCCACATCCGTAAACATAATTATAAACAATAACCATCATCAGTCACACGCTCATTTACCTACAGCGGCATGAGCGGAATCAGTAAAACACAGACCATTCTCCAAGAAACTAGCAAGCATGTCATAAATTATTAATAAAGTCTACCCTATGATACCTCCTACCATGGGAATTCACATTCACAATTCGCAATTCACAATTCGCGGCGACCGTTAAACATTTATGTGACTTTCGGAAAGTCACATACCTAAATGTTTGACCATTCACCTTAAGGAAAGTCACTTTCCTTAACTTGAATGGGCATAACAGAAACAATGAACTGATTAATTCCATAGTGTTCAATAATTATTATGAAAGATTGAAGAGATAACTTATGTGCCTACTTGAGCCATAAACAATGGATTGTTTGCCAATTAAGACCCGTTCCTCCCTTCGCGCACGTCGAGGCATTCTGCGGCTTGCAACCGTAATGAACATGGATTTGGGTAATCAAATATGTACTTTATCAGGTTGTAATAGAAACCATTTGGGTTGCAGGTCGCCAATCATGCACCGGAAGCCAACGTGCGTGCGAACACAGCGAGCATTATTTTGTACGAAGCTATGAGCAGCATGTTGAACGGGACATAAAAAATGCATACACATGAAATATTCCAACGTATTTTCACATTAAGGTAATATTTTAGGAGCCCATAACATTTTTTTATAACTACAAATATTTCTTGTTTACTACGGAACCCTAAAAATACCTTTTCACACCTCCTGCTTCATAATGTCCAAATTGCCCAATTAAGTATAAGTATATCATGCAAACCTTGCCGAAAGCAAATCATTATAGCCCTTGGCTTTAGCCGGGTTGTAATGTTCACATTATAACCCGCTGGGTAATAACTAAGCAAAATCAAGATGGCAGCCACTTTTTAGAAATCTGACGTCTGATTCATTCTAAGAGGTCCCTCGGACGCTCAGATATCGATTTTAAACGTAATTGGACCATTAATAAGAAAAATCAAGATGGCCGCCACTTTTTAGAAATCTGACGTCAGATTCGTCTAAGTGACCTCTCGGATATTTGGAACGGTTTTTTATTATCTCGCAAGAGGTGAGAAAAGTAGAGTATACTCATCGGGGAAAAAACTGTTTTTGTCTTTGGCGCGCTTAAATCCCACTACACTCAGGACTCAGTCTTAAAGTCTTAATTCCCTCGCTTCGCCAAGGAATTACCTTATTCCACACTCGCTACGCTCGGGTGAAAAATCTGCAGTCATTCGTTCCGTTGAGCATTCAATATCGCGCCCGTGACATAAAACAGTATTATTACTACTACTCGTATCACATTACCAAAAGCATGCTAATAAAACAACACATTCCTCATATATGCATCTAAGTTTTAAAGCATTTTCTACGCCAGAAATGTACAACTTTCTAGTGTAGAAAATGCTCTAAAAATATAATCTGACCTCAAAGGTCATGTCAGTAGTACGGCCTTGACTGTGTACTCACACTCAGGCGCAAACGCATCGCGTCTATGAGCCGCAAAGTCGATGACCGCGCACGCGCCCTCGGTGCTTTGGTCACTGTCCATGCGCCCGCGCCCAGGATACCTACATCTCTCGGTTGCGGTCGTATTTCTCACAGGCACAGGGCCGAGTTAACCTTTAGGTAAAGAAAGCAACTACCTAGGAGCCCATCATCAGAAAGGGGCGCCGCACGAGCAAACAAAAAATTTAAAATGATTCTTAGAGTAAAAATTTGTATCAAACGCGGCTGACAATGGGCCCGAAAATTGTCTTGCCTAGGGACCCCGACATGGTTCATCTGGCCCTGCACAGGGAACTTACGACGATTTAAATGCCTTGCTGACCTATTTGAGATTAGGAACCATGTGTATGTGGCCGAGTCGGCAGTATCCAAGGAGGATTTCCTCCACCCACGGAAATAAAACCGACTCCAAAAAAACACTAAAAAGTTAAAAATAACTGCCAAACGTAATAGCTCAATATGAGACTTCACGATTCTTATTGAACAATGTAGACGTATTGTCAATTTTTTAAGACGGTGCCATCCAAAGAAATTACTTAAAGTTGACGAAATGGCACCGTCTTCAAAATTGTCAATATTACGTCTACATTGTTCAAGAATCGTAAAGTCATATTGAGCTATTAGAAGTTGGGCAGTTATTTTTAACTTTTTAGTGTTTTTTGTTTTGCAGTCGGTTTTATTGATTTAATTAAAAAAAATATTTTTTTCACACTTTTTAGTGAATCATTACCAGAGTACATCTCATAACGATTCCATTGAGCTCAAACAAGGCTAACCTGCAATGTTTTATTACGGAGTTCCGTTGCCTAACTTCCGGTTTCAATTACCAGATCAGGTTTATGGTAATATTCAGGACCATTTAAATTTGCCTTCGTCATAGTCGCTTCAGTATCTTGATCCAAATATCTTAATGCCACTCATGAAAGACTAGTAGTTTTAGATGACCATCCGTGGTTTTCTTCACCAGTTCCCGTTCCCAAAATGCTACTTTCTGGATGCAAATGCTCGATTTATTACCGGAAATACTAAAATTGCTATATGTTTCCCTTGAATTTTTGAGGAGTTCCCTCAATCCTCCTCATGGATCCCATCATCTGAATCCGATTCTGGTAACAACGGGACCAACCTTGAAGCATATGCATCCAAACAGAGAAAGAATTTACGAAATTGGTCCATAAATGACGAAGTTCTGAGGTAACACACATTAAAAAAAATTACTACCGAATTGTGAACCTCCTTCTTTTTTTGAAGAAAAAAAAGAACATACAACCGAATTGGGAACCTCCTCCTTTTTTTGAAGTCGGTTAAAGGTGCCAATATTTGGTTCACCGAGGACTTATTGTCAAACAATAATTATGAACTAAATTAGTAGTAAGTACTAGAGCGGGCCTAATTTGAGAATGTTGAATAATAAATGCATTTTCCCGCTTAGCCTAATACGTTTTAAACTTCAGGATAGGTAGGTCATATCCGTAGCGTCCTAGCGTTTAATAAAAAATGTAGGTAGGTTATTGCTACGTGTCTTTTAATAGGTTGCAAATCTAGTTTGCATGGTATACCGAACAAAGTATATTTTCGCTAGTCACGTCATGGAGCCATAATCTGGATTTGAAGACTAGCATTCTAGCGTGCCTAAGTACATGTACACAAAGCTAGTATAAAGAAGTATTTTAAGCTATCTAATTTATTTCTTGATAAAAAGAAGTCCAAGGCACACAGTCCTGTTTATTTTATGACAATAAGGAATTTATTTCTCCGCCATCTCTTGAAGAACAAATGACATTTTGCACCAAAACTGTAGGGCACATTGACCACCCGGGCTAAAAGAAGAGCGCAACAAATAAATTTAATTAATCGAATGAAGAATGACAATTCATTTTTAACTGAAGGATTTTACACAAGTAAACCTAAGGTGTTCATAATTTACAATTAAAACATGATTGCAAAGTTTTATCGTTCTATGAGGGCATTACCGGCTCTGTTTTGCCTTATCTAGAGAGCTTTTAAGTAGAGATAATGTACGAACGTTTTATGCTGATATGAGGAAGTGGGCAATTAGTTCGACATAGGCTTACCGGCGCAGTGACCGAACCATGTCTCTAATTAGGATTATACTGATTGCGAGGCAGTTTATTAAGACATTAAAACCCACGTATGTAATATTACATTTAACATTGTTTTTGAGGCAAATATTATCACGAATGTTTGTAACATTGATTGAACTAACTAAAAATAACTTTCGGTAATTCATTGTAACACTACCTCCTCTGCATATAATTTTATCAATGACCGTTCGAACGATCGAGGAAACCACCGATTAAATTCAATTCGATGAGGTAATATTTAGCTCCTTAATAATTTATTTTCAATTATTCTGTCTGAAATCAATTACAGACCTTTTTGTGGTCAATTCTATGGTTTATTCACTTTGAACAATAGAATAGAATAAAATTATTTTGGAACGAAAAAATCCGTTTATAAACATCTATTCATCTATTGTTAGGTATCAGGCCATCGTAACACGTGCTTATAAAATTTTCCGCCATCTGTTCTAGCCGCCACAAAGGGTTTTAACGGTGTTAAGATTTGCTGTGAACTTCTCACTTTTGTATGTCAAAGTTGAACCGTTAAGTGTAGCAGGGTCATTTTCTATACTCGTTTTTTTTTGTGTCCGAGCTGAAAATCGTATGGTAACATGAGATAATACGTACCATTTATTTTTTTTCATAAAGAATACATGTTTCCACGTTGAGGTCCACTCAAATTCACGGACTAATTTGTTTTTAAAATACATTAAAAAATACCTAAACGCTCAAATTAAGACTCCGTGCCCTGTCCGGCATCGAGTTTTGAATCAATCAAAAATTCCTATCAAAAACTGTACATTAGAATCACTGATTTCGTGTCAAAAACTTTAACTCGATTATATTTACTATCACTGAGCACAGACACTATTCACTTCACTGTGGTGAATAACTTGTAATTGATGTTTAAAAATCGTCCGAGCGCGAGAGTTAAATTTTGTCGGCAAAATTCAAAGGTCCCTGGCAGCCATCGTTTACATTTGACCAGCTTCGCGTCCTGCTTCACATGTGCTCTCAAATGTCAGCTATTATATATAAAAAAATCTATATATAGCAAACCGCATTAAGTTCGAGTAAACCACCTAAGTACTTCGGTTTCTGGGTGGGCGACAATTTTTTTGCTTTTGCTTGCAATTTCGGTGGCCCTTAGAAATTCAAATTTTACATAAGTAATCATTAACATATGTATGCATTATAAAGCACTTTGGTGTCTCTATATAATCGATAACTTAAAATATTATTAACATGCGATTTGAATTTTTTATGATTTTTTTTATATAGATTTCCAATTCCCGTGTCCTAATTCCCATAGCTTGTTTACCCAAAACAGCTGATTTTGGGACACGGGAATTGGGAAGGGTGACTTATTTTGTTAATAAACCTCATTTAATAACAATAATTATGGATAAAATGCTTAAATAAATATAATTTGTACTAAGTATATCGATTAGAGTTATAGTTTATGCGTTTATTTAAAGAAAACAGGCCAACTGCTACAATTACACTTAGCTTCTTAAATATTTGAAAAGAGTGAGCCATGATTGGTAAAATTAGGCTAAATAACTTCGATACAACTGAACTTTATAATTCTTGATAAATTAGATGGTAAATAATAATTTTAATACAATTTTTTCTAAGAAAAGGCAATTCCCATGGACAGATAAATTCCCGTGCCCAGGTCAAATTTTCAAATTGTAATAACTTCCGTAATTTTATAAGTATAAGTACCCCGTAAGAAAATTTGTGTTTATTAATTTTTTTATCAAATTATCAGCATAGAATTTTCTATGTATTATTGGTATTTCTAAATTCCATGGGAATTGGACAAAAATGCCCGTTTGGTGAAATTCACTCAGCAGTTAGTTGCTTATTCACGACTCCGCCAAATGTTAACAATAGGTTGGTAACAAGATCTTACAAAGTCTATCAAGCCGAACGGCCCCGCAGGGTTTACAAATGGGTAGCATTTAACGAACCACCAAATTAGTTGCCGAATGATGCTCTAAAAAATTACTTTGATTACCAAAAATACTAGATTCGCACCAAATTTTCAACTCCTTTTAAATATAAAGTGCAACTCAAAAAAGTAACATGTCGATAACCTATTAAATTAAATTGTTACCAAATAAATTAGTCGCTACCCAAAAATACTTAATGATCACCTAATTTCGAACACCAAATTTCATATAATTTACATCCAAATATTACAGGGCTCGTAATCCTATTAAAATTAATTACACCCAAATAATTCTTTCGATACCCAGAAATACTACATGATCACCTAATTTCAAGCGTCATTTGTTTAATCAATTTATAGAGTCTAATGCCGAATCTACGCAATGGACATAATGGCGCAATGTAAGGAACGCAAGCGACATGTTTCGGATTGATCGAGCGACATGTGTCGGACCCACACGCGACATGTTCGGGCTAATCGAGCGACATGTTTCGGACTCACACGCGACATGTTGGGGTCATCGAGCGACATGTTTCGGACTCACACGCGACATATTCGGGCTCATCGAGCGACATGTTTCGGACTCACACGCGACATGTTAGGGTTACCGAGCGACATGTTTCGGACTAACACGCGACATTCATAATAAGGTCACACGAGTGTTTTTTAGGGTTATGCTACAATGTTTCGGACTAACACGCGACATGTTCGGGCTCATCAAGCGACATGTTTCGGACGCATCCAGGGACATGTTTCGGACTCACCCAGCGACATGTTTCGGACTCAACATGTGTTGGTTCTGGCGCTTCGCCGGCCGCTGCCGCGGCACGCTCGCTTCGCTCGCTCGGCTCGCGCGTTGTATATATATATATATATATATATATATATATATATATATGTATATTATATACACACGCTAACGTTTGAGTCTTGGGTATCAACAATATCAACATAAGGTGTCAAACATTGCGACGTTTACCTTAATTGGAAGTTTAACTTATAATTCAATGCTAATAGTAGTTTATGCAACCGGTACATAATGAGGGGCATTAAAACACGAGTGTGAGTTTTATAATAGGGTCACACGAGTGTTTATTAGGGTTATGCGACATGTTTCGGACTAACACGCGACATGTTCGGGCATTAAAACACGAGTGTTTTGATACACATTTTTTTTTAAAGTTAAAATTCAAAATAATTGTAAAATTTGAAATCATTTTCCCCGAATTAGTCAAAATCGAGTATAATGACGATTATACGTAAAGAATTTTTTTTTTACCTAAAATTCAAAATAAATGTAAAATTTGAAATCCTTATCCCCAAATTAGTCGAAATCGAGTATAATGACGATTTTACGTAAAAAAATATTTTTTACTTGAAATTCAAAATAAATGTAAAATTTGAAATCCTTATCCCTGAATTAGTCCAAATCGAGTATAATGACGATTTTACGTAAAAAAAATTTTTTTTACTTAAAATTAGAAATAAATGTAAAATTTGAAATCCTTATCCCCAAATTAGTCAAAATCGAGTATAATGACGATTTTACGTAAAAAAAATTTTTTTTTTATTTAAAATTTCAAAGTAAATGTAAAATTTGAAATCCTTATCCCCGAATTAGTCGAAATCGAGTATAATGACGATTTTACGTAAAAAAAATTTTTTTTACTTAAAATTCAAAATAAATGTAAAAATTGAAATCCTTATCCCCAAATTAGTCGAAATCGAGTATAATGACGACTTTACGTAAAAAAAATTTTTTTTACTTAAAATTCAAAGTAAATGTAAAATTTGAAATCCTTATCCCCGAATTAGTCGAAATCGAGTATAATGACGATTTTACGTAAAAAAAATTTTTTTTACTTAAAACTCAAAATAAATGTAAAATTTGAAATCCTTATCCCCGAATTAGTCGAAATCGAGTATAATGACGATTTTTTGTAAAAAAATATTTTTTTTAATCAAAATTCAAAATAAATGTAAAATTTGAAATTTTTAACCCCGAATTAGTCAAAATCGAGTATAATGACGATTTTTCGTAAAAAAAAAAAAAAAACATTGTTATTATATTTAATAACATAATGAACAATTTTAATTCATAATAATCATTATGTTACTGCTGTAACCTTCTCCACACGTAAGAACATTGAATGTTATTATGCGAGTCATTTTCTACGGTTTCTGAACGCATTTTTTAATTTGTATGTATTAACTACAATATAGCTTGTAATGAGTATAATATCTGGATGTAATTCTAATAACAAATGATGCACGAGATTAGGTGGTAGTTTAGTATTTTTGGTGGTACTTGACAATTTTTTGATGCGATTATAAAATTTCAGGGAACGCAATAAGTAAAATAGCTGCAAGTGCTGGAATAATAGGTATGAGTGTTTAGGCACAAAGTAAATAGCGGTGGCGCGCGCCGGAGCAGAGAGTCCGCTCAGTACAAAGTGCCATTTTCGCCGCACGCACAATGACGTAACATTTACAGGCATTCTCGGTTGATTTCGGAGTAGCTTAGTCGCGACTGTCACTGTCGCGTCGCGAGTGCTAGTTGTGCGCGCGTTGATCACTTGACGTCCTCGCCGCTACGTAGATAGTTTATGTCACGTACTTCAAAATGAATAACCGATATTATTACAGTTGGAATGTATTTTATTGTTTAAATACACTTAAATACAACAAAAAACGGTGCCTACACTTTCTTCAAATTTTCAAACGATATTGAAAGGTAAATAAAACGGTTTTCTCATTTTGGTAGTTACAATACCTAGGTAGGTAGGTAATTTTTTGAAACTTGCCGCTTTGATAACGACGATCAACCATTACACATTCATCTTATCGTTCGCTGGTAAAACGCCAGTATTTAAGTAGTACTATGGTTTAGTTAAGTAGGTACCTAATTAATTAGGTATATTTTTGTTGGCGCTCTCGACCGCCGCCGGTCACAAGTCACAACTCGCAGCGGGTCACGCATCAATTTATTAGGGTTCCGTACCCGAAGGGTCAAAACGGAACCCTATTGGTGTCGCCCAGACGTCCGTCCGTCCGTCCGTCGTATGTCACAAAATTTGTTCCGAAGAATTTTTAGACTTCTCATTGACCTATGAACTTGAAATTTGGTGACAATGTTCAATATTACGTATATTTTAACAACAAATACTAATATATGAATAAATCATATTTTTGAGGTTGATTCGGAACCCTAAATGTGCGAAGTCCGACTCGCACTTGGCCGGTTTTTTACCAAGATACGCTGGTTCATATTTAAATGTCATGTTGAAGAATTTTTAATTTATCTGCTCCTTTTTAAAATTCAGAATCAATACAGAAGCAACCCTGTGAGTCTGGCAAGTTTAGGTATGTATTTTCAAGAACGGCGGGAACGGACCTTCTGTATATTCTTTATTTTGTGGTTTAGGTGACCTGAAATTGATGGTCGATACATTTTTTTGAGTGTTCAGCCTTATTTTAGGGTTCGAAAATTTGGTGATATCAAAAGTTATTTAGGTGATCATTTTATTTGTTCCCTTTACAAATTCGAGTTCGATATTGGAAGCAAAATTTTATTAAATATACGCATTCCGAGTCAGTTTGAATCTTTGAATTATTTCATCAGTAAAAGTGATAGCTAATAAAATATGCAACCAATTTTATGATGACGTACCTTTCGCCGTATCTTAGAAAAGCTATTATTCTCTAGCTAGCGCTCGTCATATCTTGGAAAAGTTGTTAAGCGCTCTAGTTGAGGGCTTGTAAATCAGTGTTACTTGAGGCTGTAAATGGCGTTAGTTCATTGGACCGTGGTTTCGACGGTGGTTTACGTTTCTCCCATATTATCAGGTCCGCCTGGCACGACTGAGTGAAAATCCAATGCGCAGCGAAAAATGATTGCAACTTTCCCCTTATCGCTGAATCAGAATATAATGAGAAATTGGACAGCCTAGAATAATACTATGCTATCCTAAGTTATATTTTAGTAATAAATTGGTTGGCGATTTACGGTAGTAGTTGCTTGCTCTACGACAAGTAAGAATGTATAATTATTGTTGCAATTACTATTTCTCTTATAATATGAAACAAGAATTTTGTATGTTTCGGCGTGTATTCGTTTGTTTTTGTTCAAGAGTCCTGCGTAGAATCCAACTTAAATGTTCATACCTACATAAATCGGACCGCACATGTCTCATGCTTCCTCACGTTAACAAGATCAGGAATCTTAACTCCTACCGGCACCCACTCCCTCATTCCTTTACAAGTTACGAGCTATTTGTGAAGTAGATTGAATATTATTTTATTGCTTTACAATTTTCCTATCTCCCCGGGGCACGCACCCTCCGACCCCGTCTAGACGATCAACTTATTATATTTTAAACATGCTCAAGAGAAAAAGCCTTACTCAAGAAGCTATTTTTCAAAAGGATGATGTGGCATTTTGCTTCCCTACCTGAAGTTTAGTAGGAGACGCCTACGATTTTCTCGTAAAATCCGCTAGATAGCTACTTAGTTTATTTGCTTTCTTGACTGTTTTTAGTATGGTAGATGGTAAGGACCCTTCGGGTGCTCGGTGGCCGGTTTATCACTATTCCAAAGTAAACAGATACAAGACAAGTATCTTTACCTTTCGTACTTAATGTTTATATAAAGTTATATATAGTTATATATAGGTAGTGTGTTCCATAAGTACAGTTTAACATTCCGTAAATCGAATTCTTATGTATAAAATAATTAAACGCCGGCAGTATAAATCAAAACTCGATGGCTGTTATTATATCCAAGTTAGGCAAGTTATTCGAACCTTAGCTGAGCGAAACATTCGTATTATTCGGAACCCTTCGTGGCTTGTGGCTAGTTGATCTTCTTTCCCTGGCTCGCTCGGAGTTCATAATAGGGTATTAGCTATAATGCCTCTCTATTAGGGCTACAATACAGAATTACCGAATTAGTTTTGCTGTTTCTGATACACGACTTGTAATGTCAGTAGCAGGCATCTAAATAGGTACCTAATAGGCCAAACTGCTTTTCAGCCCGGAAAAACAGGACTATGCTAACGTCAAATGCTTATAGATTTGACAATTAGTTGTTATCAAACCAGGTACGTACGGCCGCAAAGAGTTAAAAACCAATTGAAAAATTCGGTAAATACGACGCCAGAACATGAACGTTTCCTATTACCTAACTTAGGTTTAATTTTTATAGCGCTGTCGTTATAATGTTAGCATGTTAGCAATAAGTAAACAACGTCGTTACTCATCGGCACAATTAACAAATCAACAATGACAAATCATTTCAAATTTCAATTAAATCCTGATCCGTGTAGGGTGACCCCGCTGTGGGCGATTTTGTCCCATTCCGACCGCATGTCCAACCACCGGATTACGAATATTATAGTACCGCTGTAATTCGGACAGTGATTTATAGAGGGGGTGGCCACCCTCTCCACCCTCGACCGCGTATTGCAAACAACATCGATTTCTGGAATCGTACAAGTTCACGTCTGAGATGTTTGAATGACGTGAGTCAATACGTTGAGATTTTTGATAAACATACTTCGTGCATTGCTCACCAGATACTCGCTAAAATGTTGCTACTCTATTACTACTAGTTGATTGTTATTAAACTTTTACTAAACGGAATGTATTAAAATTAAAACCTTTCGATCCGGTAAGTAGGAAAGGCCTTAAAGTGTTGTAGGTACCTAAATGTGATATTCTCCAACGCAATCTATTGCGTAGGTAGCCGTTTGTAATCGACTCTACCGATTAGCTAGAAAATAGGAATCCGAGTTTGCATTACGAAGTAGGAACGCGACACAGTTGCCTATGGGATGGAGAAATTTTCATTTTCCCGCAGTCGAACGCATCAAACCTTAGAACCCGGTTTCCTAACTATAATTATGTACCTATATAGATAGGAACTTCAACACATGCTGAACCAAACAACTGATTATTAACAAGATTATACTGAACAGCAAAACAAGTTTCACGAAGTCTGGAACAATTTACCGAGAACTCTAAAATCATTCGTAACGGTTCAAAATCTTTGGGTAACTGTAACTCAGTTTTTTGTTTGACTATCTTTTGTTGTACCTAATTGTGTTAATATTATTCTCATATTAATCAGCACCTACGAATCCTACGATTATGATTAGAGTTGATACAACACTTTACCTTTTTGTCATGGTTGGTTTCACAGATGTCAGAGTGACGATCGCTAACAGCAAGTGACCACGATTCCAACGAAGGAGGATAAAAATATTTGGCACTGTGCAGTGTCTAAAAGTCAAGGTAAGTTTGCTTAAAAAATATAAGTAATTTTACTTTATATATCAACCTATAGGTACATTATTTTTTGCGTAGTTTGGGAAGATAGTCTGGAAGATTTCACTGTTTAGCTATAATACCGACCTTTACTTTATTTATGTTTCATTTGTTTGTGTATTTTTAGTGATCAATAAAGAACATTATTTTGTATTGTATTGCATACAATGAAGGTCGTCGCCAAAGACAGGCGTGACGCTTATAAGGAAGAATGGCTTTTGCGCCTCTAGGGTAGGTACCCAAACAATAATACCATTGTATAGTATATTTTTTTGCTAAATACTGGTCATATTAAGGTTTAGAAAGTGAGACACGCGTTTTCATATTGCACAGTAGGTCGGTAAGTACTATCATAGCAAATACACAGCAGCACAGGTACTTAGCTGGTGCGCAATTTATTTATGTACGAAAGAAAGTAATGTATACTGCAGAACCAGACACAATTCCAATAATATAAGTAAGTATAAATATACTTGTTTGCAGGTGAAAGATATAATCAAACGAGTCGGAATGTCTCCAGTCACCGTAACGCTTGGCCAAGCTTGTGTCTCGCTCGCAGATCGCCTCACTATCAGTCACTTTTTGCTATCAGTCTCCGACACCGGCTGTCGCGTCAAAACGCTTATTTAATTAAACGCCGATCACAAAAACTAAACCCGCCTTTACAATAACTAAACCAATACGGGATTATGTAAAAACGTCGTATAAAAAGTGGGCCGAACAGTACAATCGAACTCGAAAACTGGCAAATTGACACAATATCATTTTTTATGTCACCTGGCCATACCACAAGTGGCAGTAGTAGTAGTAGCAATTACCACACGCTCCGCGCGCGGATAATCTCACTTCCTGGCCAGGAGGTGACATAAAATTTTGTGCTAACCACGGGCGGTAATAAAGGAAGCCTCGGATCGTATATTTATAAAAGTCCTGCGATCTGACACATTCTTTGTTTTACCACCCTTGGCAAGTAATGCACTAGGGGTTTTTTTTAAGAAGGTACGGATAGTGTTGTATGCACGATCGGAGCGTAGCGAGCAGTGGTGCGTGATCCACACAAAACAAATGAACATATAAAAAAAAGTATAATTTATAATTTAAATTAATTTAAATTACGTTTTAATCTTATCAGTATCATATCGTCTTTCTCATACTAGGCATACTGGTCAGGATGCGGTTGTGGCAAAACCACCATTTTCTGGCCACGTAAAGTACCTACTTCTCTTCGATCTATCGCAAGAATGCGTACAATATGTGCATTGTATTATACAACAACCTTCCAGCAGATTTAAGAAAATTTGAATATAATAAATTTGTAAAAGAAATCACTGGTTGGTTAATGGAGAATTGTTTTTATAGTGTTAAAGAATTTTTAGACTATGACTAAGTACCTATTCAAATAATTTATATAATTATCTAATCCTATTGGTTAAGACATTGCACGTATAACATAATTGACATATTTATATTAGCCCTGTAAGTATAACTTTTGCATGTCGTTTACCGATTGAATACTGTACTTCTTTCTGTACCTCAACTCAACACCCTGTACTATATTAATAAGTATTCTTGCAAATAAAATAATTTTGATTCTGATTCTTAATGTTTGTAGCAAGGGCTCCTTGAATAGTAATAATTTGCTAAAGTAAAATCCTCATAAGCTCGCATGCTTGGAATTTCGCTTTGAAATCGAAAAAGGAATGGTGTGCAATTAAAGCGGCATACCTACAGCACTTGAGTGATGGAATAGGTAACGCAATAACTTGCGATAAACCTAACATCCTTAGGTTACGGTTAGCTAGCTGTGAGACTGTCAAGGGAAAGTTGTAGTTTATTGGCTGGAGGGCCAGCTATATGGATCGATAGGGCACGGGGGGTCGAAGGCACGACCGGGCCATTGACGGTGCAACGGTACCACTGACCATTCACTATGTGCCGTGCGATGCCCTAAACGACTTAATATCTTCGGCACTAGGACTTGCTTTGTGCACTGTGAATATGATAACTGTTTATCTTGTAAATAATACATGTTACGATGTAGAAAGAAGGCTAACGACAATTGCTTTGTATGGTTATAACTTCATTCCCACTACTATCTACTAACTCCAATCCAGTATTAGCATATTAGGTATATATACTGTTTGGAGATTTCTATGAAATATAGTAAATCCCCTGTAAATCTTCATAGAAATATTTAGACACGATTTTGAGAACACAATTATACAGACAAATAAATTATGAGAATACCTATTGCTCGTATAATACGCGCACCTATTTGTTAAATATCTTCATATAGGTAATCACACATCATGTACATCCGTAAGTTACGCAACAATACCTTATAAAACTAATTGCTTATTAAAAAAATGTTTATAAATTTTAAAAGGTTATCGCAGTTATTAATTCAACCAAGGTACTGACGACGTTCATTTGTAATAACAAAGCATTTGTGTAAGGACGACACTTTTAAAATAGGACACTTCGGTTAATATATTCTAGCTTATTTCTCCATGCTGACATTGGTAATGCCAACATAGCCTAAAAACGTAAGGGCCCAGTGTCCATACTAATAAGTAGAATTCGTATATTTCATGCGGTAAACGGGCCCACGCGCCGAATGGCTATTACAATAGCAACTACATACCTACACGTATTTACAGCTATTAAACTGTTGAAAAAACACACTTTGTGGCAAGAAAATAATGGTTAATTCCGAATGAAACTTAAAATAGACTTAAGAGGTCGCAAAAGTTACAAAAGTATAGCTGCCACGGCTACGCCTAAAACAATTGGAACTTTAACCGCAAACATCATGATCAGTATTACGGACAGATTGTGTTACTATTGATAACATAGACACATGCGCCTGCACGTTACCGTTAACGTAAGTGTGAAACTAGGTAATTGGAAAACCACAGCGGAGTAAAGTTAGAATTAGGCAGCCAGGCTGTATTTCACACCGGTAAAATCGAATTGAAATTGAATGATCTAGTTAGATATATGTCATTGACTTCCAAATATAGAAAACATAAGCTCTAATTATTGTATAGACTGTCTGAATTATCTTATATGTAGGTACCTATTTAAGAGCGGTTACGAAACGGAGACGCTCGACGTACGCAGCAACGCAGCGATAGCAAATAGGTATAGCGATACAAATGGTCGGACATTAATGCGCGACTGCATCGCGTCGCGCGACTTTATCGCTCGTGAAACGCGATAGAATCGCTTCAAAAATGCCCATGTGTAACTAATCTAATGTGATTCGATTTTAGTAACAATTTACAAGAAATATCTAAGTCCACCAATCGATCTCAACGGTACAGCCATTCATCTTAAAAATTAACATTCGTATAAACAGGTTTCTAAAATATCTATACTCTTATCTCCGTCATCTGCTTTCGATAACGAAGCATACGCTTAACACCCGGAGGAACGAATCTGACGCTATTGGACCTAATTTGTTGACAACAATAGATATTGTATCAAGAAAATGGCGAATCGAAATTAGTTCCACCTTAAGCAGTTCATTGTACCGAGAGCTGACTATTTTAGATTAGATCTTCAAATAGATTAACTTATTCAGCGAGATTTTTTATCTTTAACTAGTCTGTCTGTCTGGAAGTACCTAAGTATCGGAGAGGTCGGTCGGTCATCTTATTTAGACTAGTGAATTAGAAATGTTATAAAACTAGTTCAACCTCATTTCGTCGGTCTCCCAAGAACTAATAATTAAGGTAGGTTGGACCAAACCTTCTGTACTTAGGTACAGATTAGTCGCAACGTGACGCGAGTAAAGAAAAATCACCGTCCTCTTTCTAATTCGTACAGTTCAAGCGAGACAGGAATCGATGAGTCGCGCGAGACACGACTTGGCAGCAAGTTGTGCTAGCCCACCTGTAGGCCTAGCACATGATTGCCTCGAGAGTATTTCGGCTTATCTCGAGCTACGCGTCTTTTTTTTGATTGGTACTGTTAGAAAGTGACGAGATAAGACATACTCCCGCGGCCATCATGTGCTAGGCCTAACTAGGTACTGCATAATCGTAAGTTGGTGGTTGGTGGCAGTTAAAGTAGGTAGTACTTGAGAATCCCTATAGTAAACCTTGGTACCGTCTTTCGTGATTTCTAGGAAAAACGATTTGTTTGGAAATGAAACGCTTGATCTGGGTTGATTCGTAAAATAGGTTGATTCGAACAAGTAAATATGCAAATGTTGCTAGAATATAGAATGTTAACGAACCAAAAGCAGTCCCTGTAAAAGATAATTTTACTTAGTCTCACCAGTCCCACGGCACATCTGTGCCCCAATTGCAAGATTTTGCGGGATTATTGGATGGTATTGGGATTAAAAGGAAAGAACTCTATGCGGCCAATGTGATAAAATCCAGTCCATCAATGGATCCAATGCACCATTAACCAGAATGGAATTGAAGAACTGGGGACCGATTTTTGAGTTTCGAACGCTCGACTTTTCACTCGACATCTGTCAAAACGTCATAGTGTTTTGACAGATCTCGAGTGAAAAGTCGAGCGTTCGACACTCAAAAATTGGCCCCCTGGGAACCGATTTTTGAGTGTCGAACGCTCGACTTTTCACTCGAGATCTGTGAAAAAACTATGGTGTTTTGACAGGTGTCGAGTGAAAAGTCGAGCGTTCGACACTCAAAAATCAGCCCGTTGTCGATCTAGAATTCACATTAAGCTGGACGGCAGCTGTATTAATATAAATTGTGATGTATTCTAAGCAGATTAAGGGTTAGTTGCACCAACATACGAACACAGACCGGTCATCGTCAAATATGGCGCCGGCAGCTGTCTTCCCATAGGAATTTGTCAAACTTTCCATACAATCAGATTTGACGAACACCTCTTACGATTACAGACGGTTTGGTGCAACCCAGCCTAAGTATCGTTGAAAGTATCCATTATACCTGACCCTCTTTCCGTCACAAAAACAGTTCTAAGCACAAATATAATCTCTATTTGCTAAACTCGTTCTAAAAAAGCAGCTGGTCAGCACTTTTAGAGTTAAGCTGAGACGCTCTAACGAGCAGACAAATAGCAAACTGGTACTCGACAAAACTGACACTATCTGGAGGAACTGGTACCACATCATAAATTACTTTACGCTTAAAAAACCAATCTAATCAATGAAAAAAGAGCCTATTATGCAACTATAATTGGATAGGGTTATTGACCGTGTGTTGGTGTTGCCGCAGAACACATGTGATATGGTTTCTTGTATGTTTTTTATTTGCAAAATCACTTTCTCATGCTGTTTTTCTACTTGATACCGATCGCTACGTGCTGCGTGATATCATTTGAGTTGGTTAATATGTTTTGTTACGCATGAGTTAGTTAACAAGGTTAATAAGACTGGATTGTTGTGTATCGGAATTGAATTAGATTGACATTGAATTAAGATGATGTAGTGAAGTCTAATCGGTAGTAAGTAGTAACTCTTGCAGGAAATTCGCATAAGTTAATTTTATAAGTTTTTTTTTTGTGTTTAGGTGGCAAACAATCCTACTGCCTGATGGTTAAGCAGCCTATGGACGCCTGTGACTTTGGAAGAATCACAAGCACGTTGCTGACCCGTTATTGACTAGAGAATCAGTTGCTTCTTTATTGAGTGAATGTTGTGATTTTTAATGACATAATTTATATTTTTGTTAGATAATGGACTTATAAAGACATTTATTTATTTATACTTTATTGCACAAACAATTAAGGTTCAAATGAGGCATTCTCTACCAGTCAACCAGGGCCAAACACAAACTTGCAAATAATGTGGGTGCAGTGAAAAAATAATTCAAGAAAACATCATTCCAAAGATCTCTACGTAATAATACAAGGTAATTTTTTTTGTTAGGCATATGTCTAGACGATGGAATGATAAAAATACAACTAAGTAGGTACGTGTTTATTTACATTGTCAAGTCTAAATAATGAGCTCAGGATAGTCAGGATATTTTAAATCAACGCCAAATGTAACAATTTTTTTTTCCTTAGCCTATTTGGGTGTAACCACTGCTGGGCAAAGGCCTCTCCCCATGCATGCCACGACTCCCGCATCAGTGCCTCCTCCTGCCAGTTGATGAGGAAGCCGTCCAAGTCGTCACAATGTAACAATAAAAACATTATTTTAAAAACAAACTCTATGCAATTGCAATTGCAAATTTTGTTTATACTTAAGGCCGTGTATTACCACTTTTGAGTTTTTAAAAACCATCTGAGACATAGAATATAGTGTCTTAAAATCTAAAAAAAATATATGTGTTACATAAGGATCTTTTCTAGTCAAAATCGCAGTTAGTTACATGACCTGATGAATTTCACTCGATAGAAAAAAATCGAGAAGTTACCCCTTTTTGGAATGTATTTTCAATACTACGGCTATATTACTGATACTTAACATTTAATTTTTGTATTCAATTAAAGATCGTAAATAGTTATAGACAAATTCGCAGGGTTTGCTTTGATGAAATGATTGGCTTAATGACTATAGCTAAATATTTACAAAACTGCGCGCAGAGCTTGCGTAGAGAGCGGGATGTTTAATTGTAAACTCACGCGTGTTAGAGCGGGACATTTGCTTTGGGTATACCTCCCCTTAAGTTATCGAATATCGCTATCAACGCAATAATTTTGTTATTACGGACTTTACTGAAAATAGGGTTAACTCCGATGAGAATAGCTTTTACTCACGCAACAATTTGTCGCGGGTGTTATTAGGGGTTTTTACTATACACTGCTATGTGCTCGACAGCGGCGTATGCAAATGTTTTGTCACTATCAACAGTAATCTAACGCCGGCACCACACTTCGCCATATTCGTGCAAATATTCATGTTACCTACATTTATTTCTTTAACATGGCAAAAAAAGGGAGGCGAATACGCAAAGCGAACACCCATAGCGAAGTGTGGTGCCGGCATTACGTTCAGTTTAACCGTAATTTGATCTACTATGTCATTCATAATGTAATATAAGATAGACTCTTGCCGGCAACGTCCGCGTGGTCGTGTCGAAGGTTTCCAATGGATTTTCCCCAGACCACTCTCCAACCGCGCACTCCTATCGCTTTATTGGGCCCGGCATCGGCAATTCGGCATATAAAGCCACAGTCAGGTTAAAAAAAACCGGCCAAATGTGTGTCGGACCACGCGCCACGCACAATGTAGGGTTCCGTAGTCGTCCACCCTTTACATATGTGGACTAAAAATTTCAAACTTATATTAAGTACGTTTTGTACAGAATTAACAACATTATCTAAGGTATCAATGGAAATTGTACGAAAGTTTACTTTTGCGAAGTATAATATATTTCTTATGTTCGACTATTACTAGTTAACTAGTAATGTCTACTTAAGTAAGTATTGAAATATACGCGTGTTAGAGAGGCCGTCGCGACCACTCATGATTAAGGAACACGTATTGGCCCGAAACATGTCCGATATTCGACGATAAAGACGTGAGTGACCCGTTTATCATATTTCAATATGTCTGAGACTCACGGTAGTTTTCTATTTAAGGCGCAGGATAGGGCAAGGCCTTCTCCAAACAAACTTTGTGCACGTTTTATTCGTCGGTTTTGGCACTCCCGAATATTCTTTTAATTATTGCTTGTAAATATTGGATAAACGAAGAACCTCAAGAAAAAAAAAACAAAAATTAAAAAAAAAAGATATTTTCACTTCTCATGCTCGAAAAGTGTGTCATATTAGACTTGTGAAGCGGGGCTAAAGTAGTACATTTAAGCCCTAGGGAAAATATGTATACATATTTATGATTTACAAAACATTTTAATTTGACCAATCAAAATACTTCACCTATTAAATCCACCAATCACAGAACAGTAATTTGACAGATTAAAAATTATTTGGTAAAAATATCAACCAACCAGAATACAGCTGTACTAAAATCGACTAATCAGGAAAGACGTTTTTCAGTTCTCTAAAGATTAAGCGGTGTCTATGGTCAAAGCAATTACTCCTCTTAAAAGAAAAAAAAAGCGCATGTTGCATCTCTTTCTTTAATACAGCAAAAGAAAGGGAGGCCAATACGCAAAGCGAACACGCATAGCGAGGCATGGTGCTGGCCTTAGAAAAAAAAACAAGCTGTCAAATTAGACATACCGCCAAGAGTTAAATTATTAATTTAAGGTGGATAAGTTGTGTTTATGTGTTTTCTCGCAATCGAAGTGAAAAGTAGAGTGTATAACTCGCGCTTAAAAGCCATATTACCACTCGAACAATTTTCCCTCACTCCGTTCGGGAAAATAACCATCTCGTGGTAATATGGCTTGCTTTAGACCCTTGTCAAACAATCTACTATTAAAAAAAATCTGCAGGTGTTCTGGCTAACAGAAAAATAAGCATACTGACCAAAAATCATAAGTATAATGCAAACAAAAGCGAAGAAAAACTGTCACAAAGTTTGTATGGAGAGAGCTTGCCCACGCCCACCCCTGCGTCTTAAAATGTCTACTTAACTAGCTGTGATCATTTCCATATATGCTTTAAAATTAATTATATTTGACCATTACAAAAATTATCATTTTAAAGGTTAATATCACGCTAATGGATTCATGGATCACAAAATGGTTTTAGAAACCTTACAATAAAAAAATGTGCACCACCACTTTCGTGTAGGGGAGGTACCCTAAAAAATTTTTTTTTAAATATTTTATTCTACCGTTTGCCATGCCAAAATACAGCTTCTTAGTACTAACGGTCACTGAGCTAAGCCGGGGACAGACAGACGGACATGGCGAAACTATTACTTATAAGGGTTCCTTGTTTATTACGGAACCTTAAAAAACTCTTGCTGGCATAAGGTGATCTGTGATCTACGCAGACTAAACATCAATGGTGCTGAATGATCTTTATGACGTTTTTAGGGTTCCGTACCCGAAGGGTCAAAACGGAACCCTATTGGTGACGCCCAGACGTCCGTCCGTCCGTCCGTCCATCCCTCCGTCGTCTGTCACACAGGTTTTACAGCCAAACGGTTGGAGCTACAAGCTTCAAATTTACACAGTTTAAGCATCTTGTTGGCCCGAAGCTATACAAATAGTCAAAACTTATTTTTAAATGTTTTTAAGGGGGGCTCCCATACAGCGAAAGGGGGGCGCGAAAAAAAATTTATCCTACCCTGTCGAGTGGGGTATCGTTGTTTAGAGCTCATTGAATAGATACTTACTATATTCTTAATTAATAAAAATATTGGAAAACAAAGGAATGAAAAGCCACCAAAGTCAGCTTTTTTTACGAAATTTTATCCGAAGAATTTTTAACTTCCCAAATAAGTACCTATTAACATAAAATTTGGTAATAATGTTTGTTATTACGTATATTTTACCAACAAATACTAATATATTGATAAATATCATATACATAATAGTCAGTCTTCATAGTTCAGTCTTCTGATTGATAAATTAGATTTTTTCTTTGAAATTTCCTTATGTTTCCTATAAAAACCAACTTAACTTTGCGGTCGGTTCGGAACCCTAAATGTGCGAAGTCCGACTCTCACTTGGCCGGTTTTTTTTAATAAGTAAGTATTAGAAAAACGGGTTTTTTGAAGCACGTATCTAAGTAAGTTTTTAAGTTCGTGAGCAGATAATAGTAGTAGTAGAGAATAATAGGGGTCATTTGATTATATGAAAACAGTAAACAATCAGTATAATGCCCCCTGCTTTATCTTATCTATTAAAAAATACGCTAACAGTAAATACCTACCTAAAGAAGTGGAGGATGTACATACATCCAAGATAATTATGATTTTGATATAGATTGTTTTTCCTTTTTTTCGGACAGGAGTGCGTGGTTGGAGAGTGGCCTGGGGAAAATCCAGAGGAAACCTCCGACACGACCACGTGTGCGGTTTAAACACTGGAATACTCTAAGATAGATTGGTCTATTGAATAAAAATAGTACTTGAGAGCTGGGTGTCTTAGCAAAACATACAAAAAATCAATTTCCCAGGAAATGAAGTCTATTTTGTTTGGCGGTTTTTCGCCCGGACTATATACCCAAAAATAATTGGCGAAAGAAATAAGTTAATACATATGTATAACTCAAACAGCAAACATTACTACAGCAGAAATCATTCCTTATTAGCGTTATAGTTGACGAAATATAAGCTGCACTGATTCCCCGAACAACTTGTATGGCGAATCGGTGCAGCTTATATTTCGTCAACCATACCAACTACGTTACCTTATTCGCCCCTGTTATACCCCACATGTACTTACGAGTAGGTAGTCTTAGTCTAATGTGGTTAAATATATGTCATCTACTTGCAATTATCAATCGAACTGATCGAGTTCTTTACAATTACAATGCTGCCGCCATTTGCCTATATTCAAACCCTAGATCTCTCTCATACCCGCTTCTCGGTAACTGAAATGGCAACTCTGGCCGGTAATTGAGTACTTCGCTCCCGGCCTTCCCTAATTGCGGACGCGATTCCCACGCGAGCGGCTAGATGCGGTATTACGTAAGTTTAATCCCACCAAATACATAAATGTGAAAATGGGAGCCAAATTCAAGATTAAGAATATGTGCTGTTGTCGACTTTGCCTACAAAAGAACCGATATCTAAATGCAAGTTCTCTACTTATGTAGATCTATAATCCTGAAATGTATTGTATTGTGTTGTGTATGTATTTAGGTATAACCTAACCTAACCTAACATAAAACATTATATGTTCTAGTAGTACATTATGATACAGTATAAGAAAAAATATGTTTTTTAAGAAAATGTCGCATACCTATATCTTAGAAACTAGAAGACATTGTAGTTAGGTACAGTAAGTATATAAAAGGTCTAAATTGACCTCCACTATCATCCTCGATAGTCAATAGGTTTAGGTTCATCTAGTTACCTATTTAAGGTAAAGCTATAGATTTGACTTGACGATTTAGTTTGACCTACCTATAACAGACATGACCTTTATGACAGTAAGCCAACTCATGACTGCTGCGTCGCCAGGTCCTTTTTGATGAAGAGCCAGAAAACTTGTAATTAGCCATATATGTATATCATGTAAGCAAATTATTTTATGTCACACCTAGCCATAAAGTGGCCATTATCGCACTTCCTGGCCAGGGGGTGACATAAAATTTTGTACTTACCACGGGCGATAATAAAGAAAGCCTCAGATCACATATTTATCGCCCTTGCCTTCGGCTCGGGTGTAAAATACCTGCGATCTGAGACATTCTTTGTTTTATCGGCCTTGGTAAGTAATGTACTATTATTACTCTTGACTGTAGTATTGCATATTAGGTAGGTAATTATTACGGAAATAAAAATTAAATACGCTTGGGCAGCCTTATTCGACACGCCGGCGTAAATGTGCATTTTTCACTGCAATGCACATGCTAATTGCGATATATTCAGGAAGTTTCTGGTACATAAAGCAGCTAACCGTGTCATCTTGTCGTGTTAAACTTAATTTCCATAGGTGGTATTTTATTTTTGTTGCTTTGTTGTGAGCCGCTTCAACGTGAGATAGATACCTCTATTGTGGCAGCCTTTCAAATTTCACTGCTTAGACCTGCTGCTTCTAGGAATTTCCAGACTCTTACGGTCTATAAATTGCATCCTCTGGCAGCATAATATTAAGCCTGCCTTCGTAATTAGACACTCCTTTAGCGCATTAGCAGGTCGTAGGAGCAATGTGGGTGCACCTATTAGCCTAGCTGTTTCTTCTCTTCTGACTGTTAATATGCCTAAACGGTATCCTAGGTACAACTGATTCGATTATGAGTAATTCATATATATATGAGTATATATATATGAGTATTGTTACGTTTCTACGTACAGTGAGCTGCAAAAAGATATAGATTACAACAGAAGTTATTTTTAAACAGACTAATCGTGTTGTTTGCAGCTGACTGTACCTATATGTAGGTACGCAGGTAAAGTAACTACTTTACCTGCGTACCTACATAGGTATCCTCCGAAGAAACTCCTTCGGAGGATATTTTTTAATCAATAACCTAATCGCGTTACCTATCGATGCCTCGAATGCTAAATCGATTTTTAATCGGCAAGCAATCTCGAGCCGGTGATGAATAGGAATCATGTGAACCAGAGCCCATAATTGGGTGCACCCGAGCGGCGCTAGTAATTGATATGGCAGGCTAGCGGTTCTCTGCCGTGTGTCGTGGTATTGAGCCTCGTCACCGTCGGAAGGTTCCCGATAAGCTGTCAAAAAAGCAGTCAGCAGCAAAGTGATCGCGAAATTTTAATTTCGAAAACGGCTTCAAATAGTTATATCCAGATCTACACAGGTAGTAGGTACCTACATATCAATATCAACCACAAAATATCAATCTCGATATGGTTCTATGCTATCCTGTATCTAAAACAGCTTTCTTTGGAAAAAGCATCTTATGTATGACGATAATAGTAGATTGTTTGACAAGGGTCTAAAGTAAGCCATATTACCACGAGATAGTTATTTTCCCGAACGCAGTGAGGGAAAATTGTTCGAGTGGTAATATGGCTTTTAGGCCCGAGTTATACACTCTACTTTTCACTTCAATTGCGAGAAAACACAAACACAAATTATCTACCTAAAATCCTAAAATGAATAATTTATCTCTTGGCGGGCGGGCGTATGTCTAATTTGACAGCATGTTTTTTTTTTCTAAGGCCAGCACCATGCCTCGCTGTGCGTGTTCGCTTTGCGTATTGGCCTCCCTTTCTTTTGCTATATTAAGGAAAGAGATGCAACATGCGCTTTTTTTTCTTTTAAGAGGCGCATTTGCTTTGACCATAGACACCGCTTAATCGTTAGAGAACTGAAAAACGTCTTTCCTCATTGGTCGATTTTAATACAGCTGTATTCTGGTTGGTTGATATTTTTACCAAATATTTTTTATATGTCAAATTACTGTTCTGTGATTGGTGGATTTAATAGGTGAAGTATTTTGATTGGTCAAATTAAGATGTTTTGTAAATCATAAATATGTATACATATTTTCCCTAGGGCTTAAATGTACTACTTTAGCTCCGCTTCACAAGTCTAATATGACACACTTTTCGAGCATGAGAAGTGAAAAAATATTTAACAATTTACCTGTAGAAATAAGAAACTCTGACATGCCCGAATTTAAAAATAAATTACATAAATTTTGTTTAAATGAGTGTTATTACAGAATTGATGATTATTTGAAACGAATAATAGTAGATTGTTTGACAAGGGTCTAAAGTAAGCCATATTACCACGAGATAGTTATTTTCCCGAACGCAGTGAGGGAAAATTGTTCGAGTGGTAATATGGCTTTTAGGCCCGAGTTATACACTGTACTTTTCACTTCAATTGCGAGAAAACACATAAACACAAATTATCTACCTAAAATTAATAATTTAACTCTTGGCGGGCGTATGTCTAATTTGACAGCATGTTTTTTTTTCTAAGGCCAGCACCATGCCTCGCTGTGCGTGTTCGCTTTGCGTATTCGCCTCCCTTTCTTTTGCTATATTAAGGAAAGAGATGCAACATGCGATTTTTTTTTCTTTTAAGAGGCGCATTTGCTTTGACCATAGACACCGCTTAATCTTCAGAGAACTGAAAAACGTCTTTCCTGATTGGTCGATTTTAGTAGAGCTGTATTCTTATTGGTTGATATTTTTACCAAATATTTTTTTATCTGTCAAATTACTGTTCTGTGATTGGTGGATTTAATAGGTGAAGTATTTTGATTGGTCAACTTAAAATGTTTTGTAAATCATAAATATGTATACATATTTTCCCTAGGGCTTAAATGTACTACTTTAGCCCCGCTTCACAAGTCAAATATGACACACTTTTCGAGCATGAGAAGTGAAAAATAACTATAACTTTGTATAATGACAACAATGCACAGTGGTGCCCGTAGTAGGTCATAGGGCTCCGAACATGATGTTTGAATTACGCCATGATACCGCGTTTAATTACTCATTATTAGTCATAGTATTTGAGGGTATAAATAGAATTGCAATTACTTATTTGTAATATTTACTTTTACGCACTTAAAGTGAACGCATCGGATAAGTCCTCGTTACTAGCGCAATTAAGCATCTCATAAGCACAATACGCGACAAGGGTTTTTCCCTAAATTTGATTATTGGAGACGTGTTGTATACAATAGATATTCAAATTGAAGGTATGTATTTTGTATTTCATAAGGTTTTTTTTTAACTTTCATTCAGCAAATTTGTTTCTATGAGTTGCTACGCTGACACGATAAAACTAGATATATTTTTAGTTTCGTTGATGTTTGTTGAAACTTTTACCTGAGTTCCCCGCCGAAGACCGTGCTAATTTATACATGTGCATATTCGCTAATATGTCTGTATTAAAATACATAACAAATTGGCTGCCACCATCTGCCTCCGTGTGAAACAATGAAGGTCTACGCCATATGCCCAGGTGCGTAGAACGTGCTACGAAATATCAGTATTTTTTTTACTTGCATTTAATAAAGTATTTTTTTGTTTTAGATACAACTTTAAAATGTTCTTTTGCACGAATTCTTGTATTTGATACTTGGCTATCAATAAACGACAGTGAATTAAGTGCTGATAGAGGTCGTCGAGCCTATCAAACTCTGTCGCAATTACTACCAGATGTTTAAAATATCGATACCGAGATTATGGGGAAGAAAAGCTTCATTCTTTGTAAGAAGATAGAAAACTACTGGAAACAATCCAACCGTACCAAATCCCGAATGGTTGAAAAACAGAACACCTGGCTGAACAGTTCAGAAGTCTGCAATCTGTCAACTACAAGTGATATGAACCAACAGCAGCCTGCGGCAGTTAGTTCTACGAGCGGCAAGCAGCACATAAAGAACCTTATGGACTGCAGCAAGAGATCAAAATGGCGCAGATTGGCGGAGTTGGCTAATGTGGATAGATCCACCATAAACTCTTTACTCATTCTATAAAATCTAACATTTCTTCTGTGCAATTCAATACTGACGAAGTTGAACTGAGACCAAGTTGACAAAGCATCAGTATAACTTATTAAAAGTCGTTATAAATTCGAAGTGTCCCAAATATTTCGCTATCTCATAAAAAAATCTTGGAGGCCAAGAAGAGGTATCCACTAATCAAGATTGTCTCGGAATCATCTGCCGCAGTAGAATAACAGTCTTGGTTGGACCATCCCACATCTCGAATTCTAGAATCTCGAAATAATGCTCTCGAAAATATTGACCTAAACAAATAATTCATTTTAATTGGTAAATGGGGTAGGGGTGGGGGTTTGACGGCAATACGGGGCATAATAAATACAAACAGAAGTTTTCAGATTCATATTTTCAGGTATTGAGGATGGCAGTTTACTTGTTACGTCATATTGAAGAATGCAGTTAATTTGTAAACTAAAATGTAATTATTTAATGAGTTTTGGGGTCTGTAACTAGTAAATAATTAGATAATTAGTTAATTTTAATATTTTTAAATATAAATGTATAAACTAATGCTGTATATTTTTGTATAATCTTATTGCGTTAATTGTAGAATTTCATATGGTTACTTATTGTACCATTAGCCTGATTTATTAACTGAATAAATACTATTATTATGCTATAATCTCTTTATTATAGTATTATTTAACTCAATTTACTATAATATAATATAATTAGATGCACTAAGTTGCATTAAATTAGCATTTAGGTGCGCGAAACCCCTATGACCGCTCTTCTTAGAGCGCGGCACCACTGTGCAATGTAGTAGGTGAAACTCGATTTAACTATTTAGGTCAAATTTGCGGGAAAAAAATTTCTCCGGGATTTCACTCCAAGACAAGTTCGGTCTCTCAAGTATGTCTATCGATATGAACTCTGCGATATTTATTTCTCTTTAGGTAGTAACTAGTCCCTACAAATATAATTTTTAGGCTGTATGAAGTCGTCGGCGTCGACAATAATGCCGTAGATCGAACTACCATGTGTAATGTAATGTACGTACTTCAGAAGAAAATATTATCCGCGAAATCAAAACAAACCTGTCTTATTTAAGTGACAAAGTGTTAAAATCTGGTTCTGTTAAAAAAACCTAGGTGTTTTAAATATAGGTACCTAGAATTGTGAATGGGCATACGCGTAGACCCTATACCCAAGCACCGATGTAGAATTCGTTGTAGGTAGCTTAGATTATGCGCAAGTGAACATGTAAGTTTTACCGTCACGGCAATCAAAACTAAACTACCGGTAGTTATTCGGGTACACTTTTAAAGAACGATTTAGACTTGATTTGAACCGCCGCTGCAGCCGGCTCACACACGGTGTTGCAACTATTACAGTTATCGGAACTTTGTAATACAATAAGTGTATGTTTAGATGTGGGTAGATAAGAATTGAAATACTGTTTTGAACGGTACCTAATTAAAAGCCAGTAAGTAATGAAGGTAAATTAAGCGTGAAGTTAGATTTATGTTTTATGAGTTATTTAATTGAAATACGTAGTGTTCTAAAGCAACTTATTTTAAACAATTTGTATGAGTATAAGTATACAAAAATAGTTTTGACGTCTTCATATGCGTAGTTACTTTTGATGCTGACTGTACTGTCTAGGATAAAGAGTAAAAAAATATTTTGTCTAGGATTAAAAGTAAAAAACTAATCTTTAGTCGGATTAAGTTTTACTTCAACAACATGGCCCGCTTATTACTTAACTGACAGAAAAATTGGGCTCCAAATATCCGACCATGACTATTTTGTAGAGCGTGTCAGATATTTTGAGTGCTTTATCGTGTAATATAGCAGGTCTGTATGGTTTGTGTTTGTTAAACGCTAATAAGTTTCGTCCGCGTAGTGTTCTTAAGCTGAAGTAGGTACCTATTTATTGGGAGTTTAAGAATGTAAAACACATAAACTAAGCTATGGTGTATGAACTTTGATAAGTTTGCAGACGATTCGATCGAACATCGACATGAGCAGTATGAGATAGGTAGGTTATTATAAATACACATTTACTAACATTTAAAAAAATACGAAAACATTGGGATGGGTACCGATCTAGGTACATGATAGGAGGAAGAATCAGTTAAATTTATGGCACGCGCTATAAGATAAACGCTAACAAAATTAAACAGGCCTTATACAGCTAAACTGGAAAGTTCTCGAAATAGGTAGGTACGTGTGGGTACATACTTAAGGATAGACGAAATAAAAGATATTTGATAGAGTCTGACTAACGAGTTGTAGCACAAGCATAATATGTTTCAGATCCATACTAGGTAATATTATAAATGCGAGTGTGTCTGTTTTTTACCTTTTCGCGCTTATCGCTCAACCGATTTCGATGAAATTTGGTATGCAGATAGTTTACGTCCCGGGAAGGACATAAGATACTTTTTAGCCTAGAAATCATCCCTTAAAGGGGTGGAAGCTTGTATGGAAGAGCTATAACTTTGTAAGCACCTAAAAAAATGCAATTAAATTCTAACGCCATGAATGAACAAGTTCCAAGCGGACAAAGTCGCGGGCAAAAGCTGGTTTAGTATTTGGTAACAATTTTACTTTACCTTTCAAGCTCTCATTGTATTTTTATTGCCAGTGTTTTTTTTTTAAACTTGCCGCATTTTTCTTGTTCAAAGACTCATTAGCCAGATTAACTTTTTAAGTTAAAGATTGACATCTTTCCCTTATCAACCTCTGATGGAAAATCAAATATTTACTCATAAAACTACAAAGAAATCTAACTATTTTCATAATTGACTTCCATGTAATAACACAAATGCTTACCATAGCAATATTTATTACGATGAACCATCGTAAAAACATCAAAACGTCTGATTTTATAGACATGTTTCACGCTCGCACATAAACTTTGGGGTGCAGGGTAGTCGTTCGCGAATCGTTCGTTCCCGCCAAGCGTATAGTTCGCAAGGTTGGCACCGCGCGCGACTGGTGAGTGACGCTAAGCCCGCCAAACTGAAGCAGCAAGAGCTTCGCGAACCGACTCTGAATGGCCCTCTCGAACGGAGGGAGAACAGGCGGGAGGGCCGCCTTTGCTCTCCAATAGAGAAAGGCACTAACAACGCTTGAGACTAGTACATCGATACTGCTTCCTGTCTTTAGGTGGCGATATAGGGGAAACCGCACCAACCGCCTCCGGTAATTCACTAAGAAAAGTTATTTGCTGACTCGCCTCTACAGGGAATCGTTCGATTTGTACAAAAAAAAATGATTTAGTATTACTTGTTGGATTCAATTTAAGTTTGGGAAAAATTCAATTCAGTCCTGGTTTTCTATCTAGTTTATATTTGGCATTCTATCTAAACTTTTACATTCATATTTCAAATTAGTTTATAATTATTCAGTCATCCTTTACTTTAGGTACTATTATTGTTTTGAAATAATAGCAAGCTTTATTTAATAGGTACCTACTCTCTGGGAAAATGCCGGCTGAAGTCCGGCACGGAGGACCATTACGTACGTACCTATGTTAAAAGTTAGCGCAATGGTAGGTACAGTCAAGTGCAAAAATATGTATCGAGTGTATCCTCTCATAAATATGGTACTAAAACCTTAATTCACCGACATAAGAGCTATGGGACATATTTTTGAGCAAGTTGTATGCACCCATATTTTTGCACTTGACTGTACTTTGATATGTTCGCTACACTGCATTCGGTAATTGCATTTTTGCATAATATGACCGGTGACAAAATGACATTGATTTCCATATCTAATATAGTAATGTAGTATGATAATACCTAATCTAATATAGTATGACTATCATATAAAACAATTATCCTCGGATCAGTATTTAATAAACTACCTCCTGTTACCGTCACAGAATAGTATAATAGTATTCCGTCATCCCGCGTAACTGCGCGTAACAAAGGGTAGGTATGTGACGTTGCAATAATAACAATATGGCGGACTATGTACTCCATTCTGTGTCGTCCGAAAAAAAAAAAAAGTTAATATAATATTGTTATTATTATAATACCGGCGACATCGAAATTGGTCACGTGATGTCTTCTTCGTAAGATGAAGGGTAACATTCCGGAACGACACATTTTAAAATGCAAATATCAGCCCTCTTAGAGAGATAGCTGCACCTAAGTAATTCTGGTATAGCACACAGTGCTACTCGTACAGAGGCGATGTATTCTGTAGGTGTACCGTTTAACTTGGTTTAACTGAGACCGCGCCTATGACAGGAGAGGGGCAAAATGGGAGACGTCAAACAGTAGCGCGGGCGGCGGGTCTCCCGCTTCCCTTACGCGCGAACTCAGTTAAGGCACAAAGTAAATAGCGGCGGCGCGCGCCGGAGCAGAGAGTCCGCTCAGTACAAAGTGCCATTTTCGCCGCACGCACACATACGTAACATTTACAGGCATTCTCGGTTGATTTCGGACTAGCTTAGTCGCGACTGTCACTGTCGCGTCGCGAGTGCTAGTTGTACGCGCGTTGATCACTTGACGTCCTCGCCGCTACGTAGGTACTTTATGTCACGTACGTCAAAATGAATAACCGATATTATTACAGTTGGAATGTATTTTATTGTTTTAATACAACAAAAAACTGTGCCTACACTTTCTTAAAATTTTCAAACGATATTGAAAGGTAAATAAAACGGTTTTCTCATTTTGGTAGTTACAATACCTAGGTAGGTAGGTAATTTTTAGAAACTTGCCGCTTTGATAACGACGATCAACCATTACACATTCATCGTATCGTTTGCTGGTAAAACGCCAGTATTTAAGTAGTACTATGGTTTAGTTAAGTAGGTAATTAATTAGGTATATTCTTTGTTGGCGCTCTCGACCGCCGCCGGTCACAAGTCACAACTCGCAGCGGGTCACGCATCAATTTATTAGGGTTCCGTACCCGACGGGTCAAAACGGAGCCCTATTGGTGTCGCCCAGACGTCCGTCCGTCCGTCCGTCGTCTGTCATAAAATTTATTCCGAAGAATTTTTAGACTTCTCATTGACCTATGAACTTGAAATTTGGTGACAATGTTCAATATTACGTATATTTTAACAACAAATACTAATATATGAATAAATCATATTTTTGAGGTTGATTCGGAACCCTAAATGTGCGAAGTCCGACTCGCACTTGGCCGGTTTTTGACCAAGATACGCTGGTTCATATTTAAATGTCATGTTGAAGAATTTTTAATTTATCTGCTCCTTTTTAAAATTCAGAATCAATACAGAAGCAACTCTGTGAGTCAGGCAAGTTTAGGTATGTATTTTCAAGAACGGTGGGAACGGGAACGGACCTTCTGTATATTCTTTATTTTGTGGTTAAGGCGCCTGTATACGCAAGCACTCCCCAATCTCCCCATACAAACTTTGTGCAAGTTTTTCTTGGCTTGTGTTTGCATTACACTTATGATTTTTGGTCAGTACGCTTATTTTTTAATTAGCTAGAACCTCAATATATATATTTTTTATTTAATTTGTTTATTATTTGCTTGACGTTCTTCGTATATTTTAATATTAACAAGCAAAAATATATATATATATATGCGGGAGTGCCAAAGCTGACGAATAAAACTTGCACAGTTTGTATGGAGAAGGCCTTGCGTATACAGGCGCCTTAAGCGGTCGACCTAATCGTGGTAGGCATTTACTTCAAGAATGCACGTATGAGGCCGTAGTCGATTATTACGTAAGTAAGTGTCAATGTTTGTCAGGTGTAATAGCCTATTGTTAGAGTACTTCACTACCTACTCGCCGCAGAATGCCATAAATGCTGGCTAGTGTAATTTGACTCTTTTACAATTTATAGCAATCTAGAGTCCTAAATCGTTTTAGTATTTTTCCTATATGGTTATTAGTAGCACAATACATTAAACATTATTACAATCAAATACGTTTTATTAAAATAGGAAAATATTAATACATTCAAATAAATAAAAGCATATAAATCAGCATTGTGCTTATAAAATAGGTACCCTTTATCCCATTTTGAGATAGTAATGAACACTTAGAACTAAAGTTTAGCTTTGGGCAGTCATTTGCCCAGGCGTTTCTTCAGGTTTTCAGCCAGTTTGTCCATGAACTCGAAAGTTTCGTAGTAGTCCGCCCGTTTCACGTTGTTCATACCCTTGATGCAAATAGCAAGATCTTTAGTCATGACGCCTCCTTCAATCGTGTCGATGCACACGCTCTCGAGGGTTTCAGCGAAGTTCTTAAGTTCAGCGTTATCATCCAACTTGGCGCGGTGCAGCAGACCCCTCGTCCATGCGAAGATGGAAGCAATAGGGTTGGTAGAGGTCTCCTTTCCTTGCTGGTAGAAACGGAAGTGTCTGGTCACAGTGCCGTGGGCGGCCTCAGCCTCCACCGTCTTGCCGTCGGGGCAAATAAGCACGGAAGTCATAAGACCCAGAGACCCGTAACCCTGAGCGACAGAGTCAGACTGCACATCGCCGTCGTAATTCTTGCAAGCCCACACGAAGCCTCCTTCGGATTTCATGGCATAAGCAACCATATCATCGATCAACCTGTGCTCATACCAGATGCCAGCAGCTTCGAATTGCGCCTTGTAATCCTTTTCATAGATTTCTTGGAAGATATCCTTGAAACGACCATCGTACTTCTTGAGGATGGTGTTCTTGGTGCTCAAATATAGAGGATATTTCCTGTCCAATGCAAATTTGAATGACGAATGCGCGAAGTCGATGATGGACGCGTCAGTATTGAACATAGCAAGCGCAACTCCAGCACCCTTGTATTCGTTCACAACGTGTTTAATAGGCTCTCCAGACGGTGGAGTCCAGATGAGCTCGAGTTTGCCTGCACCAGGAACAACGAAGTCAGTGGCCTTGTACTGGTCAGCATGAGCGTGACGACCAATGATGATAGGTTTTTCCCAGCCGGTGACGAGCCGGGGAATGTTTTTGCAGATGATTGCTTCCCTGAAGACAGTGCCTCCTAGGATATTACGGATGGTACCGTTGGGGCTCTTCCACATTTTCTTCAGCTTGAACTCTTCTACTCTTTTCTCGTCAGGGGTGATTGTGGCGCACTTGATGCCAACATTGTATTTCTTTATTGCGTTGGCACAATCGATTGTGACCTGATCATCAGTCTTATCACGGTATTCCATGCCCAAATCGTATGTGTGTAGCTCGATGTCAAGGAACGGCAAAATTAGTTTGTCCTTGATGAGGTCCCAGATGATTCTGGTCATTTCATCGCCAAGGATGTCAACGACGGGTCCAGCCTTGATTTTCGACATCTTGGTTATTCTGTAACAAACAACAAAACTAAGGTCATTATGTTGCACAAATTCTGGTACAAATTAGTTGAAAACAAAAAATTAATTCTTCTTGCATCACATTTTCCCTATGCACTTAACTGTAATTTGGATCTTAGTTCTGTACTAGTTTAAGTACTACTAACTAAACTCGCAAAACAGAACAGCTCTGGTTACTGTATGTCAGTCTGTTTGTTACAACCATTATTATTCATTTACCAAGATATGCCCATCTGTTTATCTTATATCTTTATATTATATCTTTAAACGAGCAATTCTTGTTTATATCTATATATATTTCTATATATCTATATTTATATATTTCCGGGATCTCGGAAACGGCTCTAACGATTTTGATAAAATTTGGTATGTAGGGGTTTTCGGGGACGAGCAATCGATCTAGCTAGGTCTCATGCCCGGGAAAACGCCGAGCAAAGCTCGGCCGCCCAGATATTGATCCATTGTACAGGAAATTAACCCTGGGGCGGTATTCTCAAAGTATCTACCAAAAAAATCGTTTTAATCAAATAAATAGATTGCATATAAGTAATTGATCCGAATACCAGGGTCAAGTTACATACACTATCGCCGTGTGTTGACTCGAGAGAGGTTATAAATCACATAGCTGGTTATCAACGAGTATCTACAGAGTATGAAAGCGTTACTCGCGCCACAGATCCGCCTCAGAAGTAGAGTAGCCTTGATAATGAACCCAGCAAATATTTATACATTCGGAAAGGTTAATATGATTAACTTATCGCAGTTATCACCGGCCGAATGTACCTCGCACCTGATATAACGTAATCATCCTAATAATCGACACCTTAAATCACAATAGATGGGCACCTCTGCCATTATGACAAGTGTCAGGCACTGGGACATTCACCTTACAAATTTAATAGCACGGCAACTGCCTACTTTAGTTACCTATATTATTATTAGTATTTGGTGGTCGATTACTAAACGTTTCTCATTAGTCATTACGTTACGTAAATTTAATCTAATTGTCATACCTATTTTGTGAGAATAAATTATAGTTGATCTGTCCTAACGCTTGTTTGATAAGTTACGGAATTAGCCGTCTGAGTTCGAATCCCGGTAAAGACTTCTGTGTGATGGATGAAGTCGATTTTTTTTGACACTGAATGTTTTGATTAATGTTTTTTCCTACGTATTTATTTATCTTTATACCTAAGTAGTTAAGCAATTAAATTATTAATTTAGTACTATTCATGCAGTGTCGACTGTCGAGCAGTGGGACGTATAATAGGCTGTAGATGATGACATTCATATTCGTCTTGTGGAACTGGCCGAGATATATCAAATTAGTAAAAAGCGACTTTACTATAATAAGTTAATAACACAAACAAGAAGATTAAAAATCTATTGACAATTAAGTAAAATAAATAAATAAATATTAGTGGACAATTTTACACAGTCATTTTAAACACACACGTCAGACATTTTAAATCATTTCAATTTTTAATTTTCCCACAAACGTGTGACTTAGTTTGGGACCACATATTACGATTATTTGTGTGAGATAAATGGATAAAACTCAAATAGTTATTTATTCCATAGATTATATTATACTAAGTAAACCAAAAACATATGGCAAAAACCTGAAAACATTACACTCCTTTTTTTGGGCAGTCGTGTAAAAAAGAAAAAAATAGTTTTTTTTCCGATTATTACCCAATTTGTGAATATGATATCAATAATAATCAGTATACAGAATGTTCCAAGACTATGGGACATCAAGGGAAAGTACCTTAAATATCGTAGATAGGATATTTTGCTGAAAGAAGACTTTATGTTATTTTTCGAAAGTAATTCGGCAATAAATAACTCTCTTGAAATTTAACTCAAACATTTTACGTTGTTCCTTTGTTTTAAAATACTATGTTACTTAAGAAGAATTATTATATTTTCATTCTTTCAATTGACATCATAAAAATAGGGTCGATTTTTTTTACATTTGTGTCGGTTCATTTCCCAGACGAAGCAAGTCATTCTTAGAAAATCTTACTACTAATATGTCCACCTGACATAATACAATTGAATAAATTAGATATATGTGTGTGTGTGATTTTAGCTGCTACTAGTAAGTATTTCATATGCACGAGTAATAACTAAACATAATAATAATGATTTCCACTACTCAGAGCAAGGCTGCCATCGTCACTATAAGTACCTACGTATATAAATGCATAAAAAATATATCAGTGTATCCAGAACCTCCTCTTAGACGGAAATAGATTAATCATATGTCATTAACCATTAGATATCTGATGATCATGAATTCATGACAAGTCGGAATCAGTAAACCAATAAAAAGGTAAATCTTAAAGGGTGAATGATGCCTGAATAAGATAAAATCATCAAATAGGTATTAGTTGTTCCACAAGTTATATACATACAAAAGTTTGAGTCAAATGCTACTTATAAGAAGCATACAATTCAAAAATATATATATCTTAAGCAAACTGTGCACAGAAATAAGTTAGCAGCTGTAATAACAAAAGAAGTTTGACATCTGTAAGGTAAAAGTACCCTTCACCGGACGCTTAAGACCTACATGTACGTTTGTTTTTTTAATAAGGTTTAGAACTTTTGTACGATTATGATCAACAGCATATGGTGAAGATAGATAAATTTGTCATCATTTAAATGTACGTCGAAATTTATTACATAGTTAGACGTATATAAAAATATTTTTTTAAGTTTTTTATATCGATTACACTGATTTGTCCCATTCAACGAACTAAGAAACAGAATTTGCACCCATTACCGGATCGGCATGCCGTTTCACCGAACTAGGGAAGAAATGTATGGAATGATGGCAGTGTGTGAATTTGTAAACTGATGAGTGACTATTTATTTCAACCTTACTGCACTAATTTTGTGATTTCGAGCAATCTTGACGGTAATTTAATCTAAGAAAAAACTGTTTATAATTAAAAAATTAAATCAAAAATTTTTTTATATAAATAATATACATATCTATTAAAAATTCTTCGCTAATCGCCAATAATTTATTTTTATTTAATTTATTCGTTAACGGTTTACATCTAAGTAGCGCTGGCTTTTTTTTAAAGATATACGAAAAATAACACATTTCAATATAGATCTAGCTGTACGCTGAATATGGTTTATATTCCAATGAACGCCAAATAGCAGCTAGGCCGAGATAATCATATGTTCGTTATCAGAGACCATGGGTACGCTTTACCGAACGGGCGTTCGGTAAAGCGTACACATTGAACCTATCACGCGAACATATTTAATAAAATAGTGTTTTAATCTTAATGATTCTGCCATAACAACATAAGTACATTTTATCTAGAAATAAGAACTATTGCAAAATAATAAATACACAATTATTTTGCTTCTACTGATGTTAAATAAATAATATGGAATTTTTAAAATTACCTGGTCAATGAAGCTTATTTTGACGTCAAAAAGTCGTGAAAACTATACACTTCAAATGCAATTTACAAAAAATCTGTCTCGTTTATAGGCGTTCGGTAATTGCTCATTAAATTACTCTATTAATTGGATATGTGTAAAGCGGAGTAGTATATATATAACTTTTATGATTAACGAGTGAAAAAATAATTTTCAAAACATACGTTTTTCCCTGATTCCGAACGCTGTTCGGCAAAACCTTCAAGCAGTAGATGAGGGTGACCCATCACCGAATTTACATTTTTGTTGAATTCTGTAAATTTGACTGCACTAATTTCACTTATTTAACTCAAACACACACACTTATTAACTCATGATACGATAACACCCTATTTTGAAGCATAAAGTCACTTTTAAACGCTTTTATGACCTTACGAAGTACACTCAGTTTCTTAACCATTTTCGTAAGGAGTCCCATACAACGCCGCGATCGACCTGCTCAATCGATTCTCCCGTTACAACTGAGAAACAAAATGGCTTTCTTTGCCTCGTAATGGAAGGAATAGGTATCTAGCTAACGGAAAAAAATATCACAACGTAATATTAGCTGTAAGAACTCGACTTATGGCTTAAAATATAGAAAATCCGGTGATAGGGCAGATCCGGTAAAGGGTACATCTACCTTAGACTGTTTAGCTCATGGAACAATTTCAACATTTACACAAAGCATGAATTGTTAAAACAATAAAACACTTACAAAATTATCAATGCTGTTACTAAGGGACTCACTACAACTACAGACAACTTGCAACTAAATCCCGATTTTTAACATTCATGTCAATTATAATTGTAAATCAAGGAGAAACCTTGAGAACAGGTTTTTACCGAGTAAACTACCAGTACAAAGTTCAAGTACCTAACTTTAAGGGGACAAGTGCATAATGTGTAGAGCAAACTATGTATTAATAACGTTTTCAAGAGTTAAATTCTACAAATCAAAGGGGCGGGACCTACTAAGTGAAAGTTGTATCAATAAAATTTCTTACCAATTGAGTATTAACGAGATAAAACCGATCGGACACGTCGCACCCTACCGACTACCACGAATCAACTGCTCTGCGTTGATAGGAAATGATAACAGAACCATTTTCTACTGAGCATTCTATGAAGTCATTCATGATTAATTATCATTTTAGAACTTCTACAATCGGCCGCATAGCGACGTTATTGTTTTATATATAAGTTACACAAGCAAGAATAGACGGATAAAAAAATCCCTTTCACTTATTAATAATTTAGTCGCGACATATTTAGTAAAGAAATGTAGTAATAGACAAAAGGTAACAGAAATTAGTTAATGTGAGAAAAATTACCTACCAATGAAGTAGAATCGACACTTGATATGATATTGATACCCCCGCCCGCTCCGTTGACGTCTACCGCTACCGTCTACACCTACACGACAAGGCGTCAAACGTCAACGTCACAAAAAAAATCGTAGTCATAGTGCCGTACCGTACCCTCGTCTTATCGCTCGTACCGGTGAAGTGTTTGGCCAATTATCGATAGTTTTTGTTGACGGTACAAATATTTGACGATAACGATATTGGTGAATAAAGTCCGTGGTTTAAAGTTGTAAATTAAGAGTGACTAGTTCACAAGACGCATACGCGAGAATAAATTAAGTTCCAATTAATTTTGTCTAAAGCCAGTACTTAAAGACTAAAGTTTAATACCTCGTTTTTTACAAATAATCAATTTAAAATGTACCTACTCATCGATTTCAATCAAAGTCATAGATGTAAGCAGCAACAAGACTTAGATTACGGAGACTTAGTCTACGGGCTCTGCTTGCTCAAGAGAACCGAACGAGCTATACAACGCGTACAGAACTCTTGCATGCGTTTCTGCCAAAACATCCCTGGACTCGCTCACATAATACTTTAATAAAGCTAAAATGCTTAATTTGACAAATCCGGGGAACTTGAAACGGGCATCCATGGTTATTTCTTCACCTTCTTATCTTGCACCAACTTGCACGTAAACTTTTGTGGAAACCTAAACGAGATGCTAAAGGTTTGCGAGTTCAAAGTGATAGCATCCTACCTCCGATAACCCGGCTTCAGTCATTTAGGGGCAGTTTTCGTTACGCTGCCTCTAAATGTTGGAACAACTTGCCGCCTCCAGTTAGGGACAGTAAAGATCAGAGAGTCACAAGAGATTTTTAAAAACCGTTGTAAGGCTCATCTATTGGACTTTCAGTAAAATCTAGCATTTCCACTCTCACACAAGTGCTACGTGGCAGGTATTGACGATTAGGTACTCTCTGCTTGCGATAAGTTAAAAAAAACAACGTTAAATTACATATTAATTTATTATTGTATATGCCCAAGCCATTTTAAACATTTAAAAAATAAAGTAATGCCACTGCAAGTCGGTGGAAATCTTGTTCCGTGGACACCCCTCCGGTACTATTGACAGGGCCGGACTTAGAGACCCAGGGCCCCTAGGCCCTTGGTATCTAGGGGCCCCCCTCCAATCACAAAAAAAACCATTTTAGATATTTAGCAAATGAAATGTACGGACGGAACAGTCATATAATTTTTAATCACCACTGTTAATTCTACTATTTGACCGAGTGAAACGAAGGCTTCTGCTTCAGGTTCGACAAAAATGCTTTCATATGTACTTCCGTTTGTTCTCCTCTGTAGGTCGCATTTCTCAACTGATTATCGTGAAATTCGGGCCAGATTTGAAAATTAAACATAGTTTTTTGTCGAGTCAGTTTTTGAAAATTTAAAATAGCATTTTTTTATCAATGATTTGTATGCGTCTGCGGCCGCATTTCGGTTTGTTCTCCTCTACAGGTCGCATTTCTCAATTGAAACTCGTGAAATTTTTTGAGCAGGTTTTATGATTACATCGTTTTTTTTGTGGGGCAATTTTTTGGAAATTTTCTTAAAAAAAATTTTTTTTTCAACGGTTTGATCTCTTCTGCATGTGGCATTTCTTAACCAATTCTCGTGAAAAATTGATCGAAATAAAAAAAAACCATTAACGACAGCTCACGGAACCACTATAGTATTATAAATGCGAGAATTTAGATATTTAGATGCTTGGATGTTGGTTACTCAATCACGCAAAAATGGCTGAACGGATTGCGACGAAATTTGGTACATTTACCAAGAACGTAGATAGATAATAGAAACTCTAAGGAGGGGACGGGTCATACATTCATAACACATGTAGATGAAAACGCGAGCGTAGTAAGCGCGAAATTTTTGGAACATTATAATGCAGGTGCGGAAAGTACTTCATATGCATCAAGTAATGTAGACGAAAACGCGCGCTTAGCGAGCCCTAAACTTTTTGAACATTATGTGCAGGTGTGGAAAATGCTTCATACATCAAGTGATGTAGATGAAAACTCGAGCGTAGCGAGCGCGAAAATTTTCAAACATTATTTGCAGGTGCGGAAAATCCTTCATTAGCATCAAGTAATGGTAGATTAGATGTAGATGAACAAAACGCGAGCGTAACGAGCGCGAACATTTTCGAATAAAAAAAATACATGTGAAGGCTTAGTCACGGGGGGCCCCTAGGCAGGCGGGCCCCTATGCCTAGGCCTTGTGGGCCTAGGGGAAATACGGGCCTGACTATTGACCAAAATATAACCGACTTGGTTTAACGTACATATCATTACTTTTTTGTTGTAGAAGAACTGTGTTGCGAGATTTGCATCTTTTTACATGTAATGTTTTTGATGGGATTATTTATTCTCATTGCTTCTCTCGCCGAGACACAGCGAGACAGGCCGAGCGCGAGAGTGTACAGGGGGGGTCTCGCCGACGAGTCCCACACTGAACACAGCGAGGCACTGGTCCCACCAAGGGCGAGGAAGCGATTAGCTATCAGTGATTTTCTCGCTCAAAAAACGAACAAAAGATATAAACCCCGTGGCAGTAAAAGTCACTGAAATATTTATAGTTGATCGCTGGCTGGTCGCACTGCCGGCGAGTATTCTCTTCAATAGTGACGCATATGTCTAAATTTTATGTCTATAGGTCAAAGGGAAGTTGAAAACATCTTCGAAAAAAAAAAATTGTGACAGACGACCAACGGAAGCACGCATGAGTGACAAAAATAGGGTCCCGTTTGGACCATTCGGGAACGGAACCCTAAACATGGTGGTTTAGTAGCCAGAAACGTCTTTTACACGATAACCGCATTTGAGGTTTAAATAAATAAATAAAATAATAAAATAAAATAAAATATCCTTATTTCAGACCTAGACGATCCATAGATTGTTAGTAACAGTGGCAACTTGTAATGTACGTTAGTGACAAATATTAACATTTTAATTTAATAAATTTAACTTGGCCACGGTGAGTCTTATTTAGACCTCCCGATAGCCACCTCAACCCAGTACTTGACGAGTGGACAGTCGAGCCGCTCCGCCAACACCCTCAGAAGGCTGTTGCCGCTGCCTCTCAGACGTCTTAGTAGCGACGCTACTCGTTTTCGCCTGATGGCAAAAAAGTCATCAGTGCGCGCCTCGGCGAACATGGCCGACGCACTACAATGCTTTGGCAGCCTCAACAGCAATCTGAGTAGGTTGTTATACTGCACTCGAATTGCGGCAAAGGCCCTCTGCGTAAAACTCACCCACAACACGTGTAAAATGTTTGACAGTAGGCTTTAAAAAGCGTCAATTTAACTTGTTTATTACAACGTGCAAATCTGCGGGCAAGCTTATTGCCTCTTACCGCCATGGCCCTCCTCTCTCTCTCTCTCAAGATCCAGGTCGTCCTTCATATCCTCGGTGAGTACATGCCCCAGGTATTTAAATTTATTTACCACTTTGAGGGGGACGCCGCCCAGCATGATTGTAGTACTTAATGTACATGATGTGAGTAGTAGTTAATGTACATGAGAGGACGCAGATAAGAACCGCCACAGATAAAATAACAATTGAAGTATCGACACATGCACATCACTACATGGTATGTCACTGTCAGTGTCATAGGGATCTTCATATACCGTTCATACAATAGGGAGCAATAGCAATCTAGGGTGCTCCCCAGTTCCCCACCACTCTCCCGATATAACCCGACCATGAAATTTTTTTCGGTCGGTGATAGGGACAAAACATGCCACTCCTTCTATTCATAGGAATCGCAATAAGACTATATTTCTTTAGCAAAGCGTGTCAGCCCCTTGGTTAGAAACGACTCCTACTGTCAAAAGTGTGTATTGTTATAATTTAAATTCGAGCTGTGTTGTTATAATTTTAATGTAACGTAAGGTAAAACTTTGTGTTTAGAATTCAATGGTTTCAAAGGCGCAGGTGAACGCTTAAAAGCAAGCATAGGCAAAGGCATAGCGTACCTGAGCAAATATATTATACTTTTGGTTTGCATAGGATAACAATATATGGTACCAAATATAGCGTAACGGTACAAATAAAATTGTACGCACATTCGTCACAATGACATCCCTAGCAGCGATTGATTGATGATAGGTATAATATTGTATATTTGAAGATGGAGTAGACTGCCTTATATTTTTCATTTCAGCGAAATCGTAATTGTTTTTTAAATTTATTGTTGTTCAATACACAAATAGATGTGCTTATAAATTAAACTCGTAATGTAATGTAACATACGTATTTATTGCAGTGAAATTGTGAAGAGTTGTGATAGCATTACATGCGAAATGGTGGTTCAAAAGAGTTGGAATAATATTGAGACATCAAATCAAAATACTTCCTCCGAAAGCCAGAGTCAAAGTACGGCCAGTGTTTCATGGAGTTTCCAAGCGCCTACTAAAACGTTAACTGTTCGTCCAAATAGTACCTGCACAATGCAAACTGTAAGTAACGTTTTCATTCACTAAGAATCTTGAAAGAAAAAAGCATCGAAGAAGTACTTAAATACGTTGTTAAAATGTTTTTTTTTAATACACATTAATTTCTTGACATACCTATCTGTCTTTATTCTAACCAAATATAATGGTGTCTTTTGTTTTCATTACTTACATGTTTCATTTGTTCAGACCAATCTAAGTTAGTTTTATAGTTTTTGGTTCAATTTATTTTTACTTTAAATCTTTAATTTTGTATTACCATCCATTACAGAAACATGATATAAATAAATTACAGCCAGATATGTAGCTAATATCTGTTAAAAGTTAAGTTTATATTTTTTAGAAGCAGCCAATCACAAGGCAAATAGCTATAAACACATTGGCGGCGATGCATAGACGGTTCAGCTTGCCTGGGCCGGTTCAGCCCCATTCCCGGCCCATAGCAGAGTTCCGGGCCAGCGCTAACAAGTCTTTGGACATGCTGCGACAAACTATACAGTCTGCTGTGACCAGGGAGATTGATCAAGTGATAAAAAAGTATTTGGAAGTGAGTAGATTAACCCGTCCTCTCCCAACGAAAAAAAAAACCACAACATTCTTTTGTTATCCAGCCTATTTGCTATCACAGTCGCCGGTCACAAAATAGAGAACATACTATGACTAAATAGCAGTATTTTGGTCTAGATTGAGCATGATTGGCATTAAACAATCTGTAATTGTTAGTGTCATTAAAATTTGATTATCCGAAATGTGACAGGTTGTTTGGTCTTTAATCATAAGTTGGTGGAACCCTTAGTCTTAGTGTGAGAAACAAGTACAACAAGAATAATGTATCAACTTGGCGGGGGCACTGACATGCCCACAGCAACTTGTAAATAGTAAGAGCCTGCCTCAAGACCTGCTTTTTTAATGGCGTTTAAGTAATTTCCAATTGGAACTAACTAACTGGGCTGGCACGACAACCCAAAATGAGTCATGGCCTCCGACACAAGAGCATGCTACTGTCAATCTTCTTTGTTGATGTTCCAAGTTTATTCCTGGAAAAGGGCAATTTCGCGCAAATGGAAAGCCAATTTACGAAAATTTGTTACATAAGTTTCTTAAAATATTACGCCGTTAGCCTGTGAATGTCAAATTACGTTTTGTATGGAAAGCATCCCACCTTAAGAATTCATTGTACAATCAATTATATTGTGTTTCAGAAATTCTTTGTACCTGCAGTGAACAACATTAGACTGAATTTGGGAGATGAGTCAGTTAGTGAAGATCAGGTATTTAATTTAATATTTATTAGTATTATTATACATTTCTATTATACTCCTAAATCCAGGTTGCATCTGTTTTGAGAATCATTACAGATGCAACCTGGATAGCAGATGTAAAGTTTGTAGTTTTGTAAGATTGTGTGTTGTTAAGTATAATCTCAAAAACTACTCCATAATACAATAAAAAATAAAAAAAAAAAACATATTAGGTAGGTTAGGTTAGTATCTTTAGCTCCTACCATCATCTTTTTTGCTTTTGCGATACAAGAATAGGATGGGGCTGAGGACAATGTTAGTTATCAATATTTTGATAGAGTTTTGAGAACATAGTAATGATTTCGAAAGTCAATTTGTGATTTGATATTTCTAGGTGCGAGCCATTTGCAGAGCCATGTTAGACGCCACACGCCTGCTCTACACCACACCAACCAAACCAGCGGCGTCGTCTTCTGAAAACAGTGAAGATTCCAACAACGCAGATGGGAAAATAAACAAGCAGAGTAATGTAAGTAATGTATTTTAACTCTTTATTTCACTGCTTTGTTTCGAGTAGTTTTATAGTTACAAATAAAAATAAAATAAAAAGCTTTATATAATTTCCTAGGCAGACTGTTTTAAATGAGATCTCATTACTTTTTACGACTAAAAAAGTTTTCAGAAGAACTAATTTTTCTTGGTGTTACCTACCTAATTTATTATGAAAATACAGAAGTGAAAAATGTTAGCTAAAAGTTAATTCGTTTAGCACCCGTGCCATAGCATACTACAAGTCTCCAGCAGCAAGATTAGTCATGGCCTATTCCATAAATGAAGAAATATCATAAATGAATACTTATTGGGGACTATTCAGTTACAGAGCCCCTCACACACTAAACGCAAAGAGTCCGAATCCGAATTCGATGCGTGCTTCAAGCGACGCAAGATAAAGCAAGAGGAGACTTCAGACAGCGGGTCGTCTTCGCCGCTGCCACTCTCGACTTATAGGGACCCAGAGAAGTGGAATCCTAACCGCCTAACGCAGGAGACACTCTTCATTATGGGATCTCACGCTCACAAGGTAATCTGTTTTTATTCGAGGTACGATAAAGCAGGTGGAGAATTGAGACAGTGGGTTGTCTTCGCCGCTGCCACTCTCGACTTACAGGGACCCCAAGAAGTGGAACCCTAACCGGATGATACATATCTTGGACTGATCCTCGACAGAAAAATGACTTTCGGTAGCCACATCAGTAGGGTACGCAACCGTGCGTTGTTCTTGCTAGGAAGGCTTGGGCTGATGACTAACAAGTTTAGCAAAATGTCACTTAGAAGAAATAGCGCTCACGATGGCTAAATGACGTACCTATCAGTGGCGGAGCGTCCATACAACTCGATTCCCACCGGCTTGCCTAAGTTTCAGCCAGTCCAAATCTTTTACTACGGCTCATAAAGAATAAGAAAGGCTAAATTGTATCCGGCTTCCCTAAGAATATTTTTGACGCGCCGCCACTGGTACCTATGTCAATTATTTTAAGGGAACAAATAAAATGATCACCTAAATAACTTTTGATATCACCAAATTTTCGAACCCTAAAATAAGGTTGAACACTCAACCCACAGGCCGAGACGGCCGAGTCGTTCGCGGTCTCCATTTCAGAACTCGTCTGCCCCATCGGCCATCGGCTCTCCGAAAATATGCCCCGCCCACTGCCACTCCAGCCTGCTTATCCTCTATTTGCGTGTTAGAAAAATGTGATACGCGTATTTGTTTAACATTATTTCGTATTTGCTTCAGGTGTTGGGTCTGGGCAACTGCCGCGGCCGCCTGTACACGCGTCACGCGGGCCTGCTGCGGTACCCGGCTGACAGCTCTGACAAGGAGTGGATCGCCAGCCACAACCTCGTCAACGCCGTGGGCGGGAAGACCTACATCATGGTAAACATCCCGTTATTTTATTACATCTTCTCGAAAAAACCTGCAAGCAATGACTTCCAGGGCTGATATTACTGCTCTCTGAAAGTGCACAGCGCCAGCTATTAGCGTTAGTTTGTGTTGTGCCGGATGATGGGTCGCGTTCACGTACGTTCACGTACAGGGTACATGCCGCACTGCCAACCAGGTGACTATGAGGAGGCGAAAAACTTCATAGTCGGTTGACATTTAGCGCAGAATGTAGCCTGTAGGTAATTGAACGCGGCCTTAGGGTTAGACAACTACGGCGGTAGCCTAATAGTCCCGACAATGAGCGAATTGCCAGCTACAACCTCGGCTATGCCGTCGGGTGATGGAGTATGGGTATTTCTACCCACTGAAACTCGACAGTGCCATCACTTGGCTACATTCTATCTCATACATTAGCCGTCAGTGCCGAGACGTGCCTGCACTAAGCACCTGGCTACCCCTGTTATCTCTTTATTTGCTTTTTACGACAGGCTTTGGAGCCTAATTTTGCACTGGTAGGTACAGTCAGCAACAGAGAAAAGGGACCCCCCCCTGCATAGGAATTTGTATGCACGGGGGGTCCAGTTTCTCTGTTGCTGACCGTACTACACAGATCTGATAATGTTCTCACTATGTACTCTTAATTTTACTCACCACCTATTGCTCGTTTGTGCTAATGAAGAAACCTCATTAAAGTTTTCATTCGTTATTATAGGTATTAGAGGACATAGAAGAATTGGCCAACAGTGAGGCTTACCGTCACAACTCTTTACCAATGCTCGGCGAACTCACTGGCTTCAAGGTGCCCCCATTCATGCTAAGGAAAATAAAGGCTTACGTAATGAAACGCGCCCTTAGTGGAGACATCAGTAACCCTGACAGTCCGCAGCCTTCCACTAGCAATGATGATCCCAAGTTCAAGTCTGAAGTCAAATTGGAACCTGATCAAGATAATTATGATTCCTTCGACGCATCCCGCTACACCGATAATACTAGAGACTTCGCTGACGTTCCAACTATGAAAGATGATACAGACTTGGCTGATATAAAAGTAGAAGACATTGAAGATATTAAAGTAGATGGTATCAAAGTTGAAGATCTAGACGAAATGAAGGTAGATGGGATAAAAGTGGAGGATTTAGATGTCGATATTAAAGTGGAAAATATCGATGACATTGACGGAATCAATGTAGAAGATATAAAGCTGGAAAAAGGTGATTTTGCATTGTGCAAGCAAAGTGACGACGATCAGAATCATTTAGTTGATGGGCTGCTCGAGTCTGATATTGAGTTTCTGAGCAGAAACCTGGGTAATATTGAGAGTGACGCGGACGCTAGGAAGACTATTGAGAAGTTGACAGGGGCTAATCCAGATACTATCACGCTTGTGGGAGACGAGTTCGATTTGGGACCGACTTTGAATACCAGCAACGTGAGTATTTATTGATTTTTTATTTAAGTACTTAATCTTTGTTACACGAAGGAAGATCTTATGTATGTATGTAATAACTTTATTGTACACAAAAAACACAAAAAATACAAACAAATAAGGGCATTTTGGTACAAAGGCGAACTTATCCCTAAAAGGGATCTCTTCCAGTTAACCTTTGAGCAATTGAGTGGAGACAGGAACCAGAAGATAGACAAACACGTGTACAAAGTCTATATATATATATATATCTACAAACTACCAAATAATACAATACATATAATAATCATATATATTTAATACATAATAATATATATACATATATATATCCATATATATGCAAATAATATATATAAAATGTATCCAATTAAATCGCGTGTCATTGGAGAGCCACAACTTTTTCAACTTATCCTTGAATGATGCCACAGACTGCGACTGCCTAAGCGACAACGGTATACCGTTCCACAACTTGACGGCTCGCACCGTGAAAGACCTCGAATAGGTGCGCGTCTTATTAGAGGGTATAGCCAGTGTGAGGTATCACACAAAAAACAAAAAAAAAAGTCTTATCATGCAAAAAGCGGACTTACGAGTCATATATACCATGAGTATTCTCTACCTGATACTGATGCTAAACGTGACGATTTGAAGGCCCGAGCACATGCGGCCATCCACTAGGAGGAGGGGTGCTGACCTGTGGGGAGTGTGCTCGCACATTCACCGAGAAAATAGGCTATGTCAGTCACCTGAGAGCTCACGAGCGCCGCTCTCACTAGCCAGGCTCTTCTTTCCAGTCGCCGTGGTCGAAATCGGCCAGGAGGATGATGATTCTCTACCAGTCAACATTCATTCGTTTTTATTTGGTTTCGTTCATTATTTATTTCGTCATTATTTGGTTTCATAATTCATTTATTGTATCATAATCATACGTGAATGTATGTGAATCTTGGATGTTTTCTATGTATTTAAGTATCTATTTATGTATATACCTAAGTACCTATGCATATCATCGACTAGCATCCACAAATATTTATTTATTAACCAAATTTTTATAAAATCCGTACTTGGCCAAATAAACATATTTAACGACAGCACGACATTCTTTCTACATACATTTTACAACAGTCGCATTTGATCTGGTGAGATGAGAATTTCACAGGCAGCAAGCAAGAGTGTATGCATAGAAAAATTGCCTAGTCCAATTTTGTAAATTAGGAGTGGATCAGGCAGGATAAAAGTTTTATTGTTATGATTTAATTGATGATTTTATTGTTATGATTGCCTAGTCCAATTTTGTAAATTAGGAGTGGATCAGGCAGGATAAAAGTTTTATTGTTATGATTTCATCTAATAAGATAAAACTGGCAAGTTCGTGGTCTGGTCTGAATCATCGATGTAGACAATGCATTAGCAAAAAAAATCTCTTAGATCTATTCTACATTAAACCAACACTCTATAAAAATAATTCTACAGCGGTAATTGTAAGTTAAGAACGGAGGCCAAGCTGCGGGATAAAACATAACACTTTCACTCATATATAGAAGGGGCCTTCGAGATGGACAGCTCCGCCTCCATTCTTTGCCGCATGGGCATATCGTAATTGATAACAGCACTAACATAATAATTTTTTTCCAGTATTCCAGCAATCAAACAAAATGCATCACCGTGGCTTCAACGACGAGCGGCATGATACACAGTGTGCCCGTCGCGCACATCGCTGCGCCGCGCATCACCGGCTCCACAGTGCACTACTACACCAACACCGTGCATCACCTGCCCTCCGTCACCATACAGGGCATCCCGCACTCCTCGCAGGTGCTCCGCGGGTCAGTATATTATAATACAGTCTGTAGGGATTCACCTACATACATTCATTGCCTTGCAAAAGGTGGAGATGAAAAAGTTTTGATATATATTGATAGGGTATGAGGTAATGAAGAAAAAATACAAGTTTCCGATCTTGGGCCACCATCTTCATTCAAAGGGGCAATTTTTCGGATTTTTAAAAATATAACTTATACCGTTGTTTTATATACCGTTATCTCAAAAGTGTCTATGAAAAGTTTAAAGATGATGATTTCTTAAATTTTTGCCATATGTCACATATCAGTAGGACTTACAGAAAAAAAGTTACGAGTGACGAAAAAAGTGATATTTTTGGCCACAAAAATTTACCCGTCGAATTACAAGCATGAAATTTATACGACGTCACCATACGCGCTGCGCCATTGCGCTTTCCGATTGCAATTTGGCTCAACATAATCTGCTTGGGCAAACGAGAGTTGTCCATGCGTTGCACGTGCCCAAGCCACCGCAGGCGCCTCTGTTTCAGCAGGGCGGTGATGCTGTGGAACCGCGTGATCTCCAGCACTCTTTCATTAGTGACCCTATCCTGCCATGTGCGATGTTAAGGATACTCCGAAGACAGATCTTATGAAAAGTCGTCGTTCCTGTTTAGGGTAAACGTCCAGGTTTCAGCTCCGAACAAGAGTATGTTTAAGACGCAGGTTTGATAAACAATCAACTTGGTCCTTATGGTAAGGCAATAAGGTTCTCGAGCGGTGACCGCGCCTCGGAAGGTCGCAAAGCGTTGGATCCTTGAAATCCTTGGAGAGACGTTTGACCAGAAGTGGACGTCCTCCGATTGAAAAGATAATTAATGATGTATGTGTGTAACACCTACTAGACAATGTGCAGTCCTAGACAACTATGATCAAATCTATTTCTCGAAATATAACATCTCATGATTATCATAATTACTTTTATGTCACACCTGGCCATAAAGTGGCCATTATCGCATGCTCCGCGCGCGAAAAAACCCACTTCCTGGCCAGGGGGTGACATAAAATTTTGTACTTACCACGGACGATAATAAAGAAAGCCTCAGATCGCATATTTATCGCCCTTGCCTTCGGCTCGGGCGTAAAATACCTGCGATCTGAGACATTCTTTGTTTTATCGCCCTTGGTAAGTAATGTACTATAATCTAATGATTGCCTATTTTCAGAATCCCAATCAACACGAAAACCGGCACATTCAGCACCGTAATGTCCCAAGGCACGGCCAGCGCGATCATCGGCTTCGGAACACGAACAACCAACGCCACCCCGGTCCAGTACGTCAATGTCTCTTCTAAATCTTTCCCTACAGGCAACATTCTGCATAATGCCATCGTCTCACGTAACATCCTTAATCGCACATCGGTCACTTCTGGCATGTCCTTCAATGTTACTACTGTGAAACCACTGCAAACTACTCCTAAGATAAGCACCGTGGTCACTGCTAGCTCTGCTGACTTTGATAACATCTCCACTACTAAAGACATGATAGACAACGCTTGTAATTCATCAGTCATGCTGAAAAAAGTCCTCACTTTAGGCAGTGCCGGGGCAGCGAAGTCCTTCATGATGCATAACACGCAAAAGGTACTCTCCACTGGCTTTGCTAATGGGGCTACTCCACCGCCTAATGTCACCATCGTTAGTTCCGGCAATAGTGGTATTTTAAACAACGCCAACATTCAAACTTCGAACATAATAAGCCCCACTTCTGGTACTCTCAGCGCTACGCACGCAACACTCTCAGCCCTGCTGGCATCGAACGCTGAGAACGCTCAGGGAAACAAAAATTGAGATATAGTATATATTCCAACATTCCCAAGTATCAATTAAACATTCTCGAATAATGATCTCAAAACTACCTAGTATTTAAGGTTTGCATTTACTGTTTCACTATACAGCAGCCTGACGTTTTTGTGTCGTCAAAATAATTGACTATTATTCATATAATTATAAAAAATACTAAATATACGAGTTCTATTGTAACTGGCGATTAAATACTGATGTTTATTGAACGTTCGTGAAACTGAATATAATTAATTTATTACTATCCATCATGGAAGATTGCCATTCGCATTTAAGATTTGTATTAATTAACTACCTCTTAAGTTACCTGATCGCTTAGTTATGTAATATGAACACAATGTAGTCTATTATTATATTAGTAAGCTACATTCGAGAGTGTACTTTTATCTCACAAGCGCGGGTTAGCCATAGTTGTAGTTATGATTATGACACACACGAAGACATAGACAATAAGTGAACTCATAGCTCCTACGCTGACGCACACATAGACAATGTGCATGTATATTTCAACACACATGGCTCACCTGCGTTGAGATAAAAATACTGTACAGTTAAAGAAATCCAAACAAAAGCCAATCTAAGAACTCTTGTACTTGTAATTATATTTATTGCACAAGTTGTTAATTTCTCTGAATTGTAAATCTCTACTCTATGGCTATATAAATGAAGGTTGTGTTTATTATAATATGTGCCAAATTAGAGTACAAAATGACTGCAATCAGTATTATTTACATGTGATACTTTTCAACTGTATTTTCGGGCAATGGTTTTGAGAAAACTTGTAAGCTTTAGTGTCGGTTTACGTATACTAATAAAGTAGTATGGATAGAACTTTAAATGTTAGAATGTGGAAAGTAGTGTATTTTTCCTTTAGGTAAATTAAGTATGTTGTAAATGGAATCTCATTTACTTTTGAAACGTGTTGCGATTCGCAACTTGCGTACAAAAAAACTAAGTATTGAATTAGTTACAAAACGAAGAAGACTGCTTTGCTATGCTTTTAGCCTGACTTATTAAATTGTTAATTTATATTATTTATTGTTTCACAGTGTTAATATTGTATTATTTTGAATGCAAATTCAATACTTAATAATTATTTTGTATTTTTTGAGTGAAGTTTTGAAATTATGCTTTTTAATGTTAGTTATTTTATGAATCGCCTTGGTACCGGATTTTCTGGCCATGCTTTTATTTGTTGCAATGCTTCATACTTGTAAGCTTTAATTTGTATTTATTATTGGTTTTTATTGCAATATTCGTTGTTACAAACGGTCGTAACAAATATTGAGGCTCGGATTTTATAAACATCCGTTAGACCCGGATCAAATTGTGTTATTTAATATCTCGTTAATTTCACGAATAAAGGTCCATTTACACGGTGCAAGAACTTGCTTGCTAATTTTAATTACATTGCAGGGTTTGATCGAACTCGTGGTACCTATGTAGCCCGCAGCCCGAAATGCAATGAAAATTGCATCATAAATGGACATTTCGTATATTTCTACTTACGCTATAGACGAGGCACAAACTATACGTCTACTGTTTAACTGAAACGGCGCCTGAGACGGGTCAGGGGCAAGAGGGGGGGAATACATCAAAGAAAGCGGAACTATTGTTACCTATATTAATCATAATATAATATAGCGGGCGGCTGGTCCCTTGCCTCCCCTACCCAGTATATATATTGTAGTCTTTGCCCTACCCCGCGCACGCCGCATCCTCGGCGGTTGAACGATCTATTCGTATACATGTTATTGACATTAGTTATTTGATCCACGATATTTGATAGAAGGGGACCTGTCATTAAACCAATATCTACCGTAGATTGCCGACGACATATCTACCTACTCATAAAATTACCGCGGTGAATTAGCCTGGGCCTCACGAATCTTTATAAACGGCCTTAATTAAAAGTGTAGCGACCATATGCTTGCTTGCGTGCAATTTAAGACTATATTTTTACAATTGTTCTATTTATTTTTGTTTGCTTTGCATCTCGAACTATGTTTAGGTAATATATTATTATTAATAACGTAAGTTGGCTGTGTTTATAATGTTAAGCTTTAATTTCATTGTTGTATTGTTAGTTGTAAACTTTGTTCTTAGCTACTCGGTGTCAAGAATTCACTTAGGTATTGTTTAGAAAAGTTTTGTTATTATTATTGTAACTATGCTCACTCGAAGAAATTATCGCACTACATGGCAAACTGCAAATAGATAAGTACATATTTTTGTAAACAAGTTTTTTGTCCAGTTGCTTATAATGACATTCTGAACTTCTTGTTATATGTAATACAGAGTGTAGTAGGTACCTACTTACATGTAGTTTGAACAGAATATTTTTATATTTGTCTGAATTTTTTTCCTGACTCAAGACTTGAGTATGTCATAATACGTTTTTACTTTTTTATTTGTGAAGTATAGATACCTCATAATTGAAGTTCATTACTCACTAGGGTAACACATAGTTATGTTGTCTAATTTATATGTGTATGATCAATTGATCACTTATAAATTTCTATAGGACCGCTAGGAGTTTTTCTAAAGCTACTAATATTTCTCATTATGTTATGTATTAACCCAGATATCACGAATATCCGTTAGAATTTTAGTCATACAATAAAAAGGTAACATTAATTACCAATTTTACATCACCTCAATGCCAAACCTCAAATAGCTATAGTGAATTGCCATGGCAACGTTTTAACAGCCACAACGTGGCAGCCTTGTCGCATTCATCATTTATTCATTTACCCATATTTACCATACACCTTAGAAACTTCGTGGCGATGTCCCACCTTTAAACGTAAAAACAAAAAAAAAACATTAAATTAATTAGGTACTGCGAATGTTCCTAATACACTCCATCATTGATTTTCTCATTAAAATGACTTGTTGAGTGATTTCTTGATTAGTATTGAAATACTTGTTTTATTATAATTATAATCATATTCACCAACTTAAATGAACAAACAACAACAAATAGTGGAAATATGTCGTAACACATGTTTGTATCTTATACATAATAATACCTACGATGAATTTATCTAGCCAAGCAAGGTTATCACCTAATGTCCCCAAAGCAAATAGACTGATTTATGAACCGTGATGCGCTACTAGTCTCAGTCTCAGAATGGTATTACGCAAGAAGTTTAGATATATACTGGAGGTTGCGCGCTGAACAATCGTTTGAAGCAAGAAAATATGACCTTGAATGACGTCACTGTTACCATCTTACATTAGAGTGAAAGAGATGCATGATAACAGACAGTCATTCAAGGCCATATTTTCTAGCTTCAAACGAATGTTCAGCGCGCAACCTCCATTGGTATTACGAGCAGCTGTCAATGGTACGTCATGAATCAGTCATGCATGATCAGTGCAAACGTAGTAAACTCCACTGAAATGTTAAATTTATATGACATGAAGAACACACTACGAGTAAAACCAAATACTTACAACTATTTCCTAGTTAGAATATAAAAATACCTACAAATACAATAATATAGTAAAAATCTGGGTATTCCATTTTATCATTGCTGGGTAGGTACAATTCAGGAACTTGTAGAAGTGCACTACGATTATCGACTTAATTTAATTGTAATAAGAATAATACCTTTCGACTTATTCTAACATTATTCGCAATGCCCTGTTTAAAACGTTCCTAGTTATATTGTTATAAAATATGCATACGCTGCAGGTACTCGTAGTATTATGCGCGGGGATTTTGCGTCCGGACTAGATTATTAGCTTGAATTTTAATGACTGTTTCCGCAAACCCGACCTATTCCATATTTAGAATTAGCTTCTGGGGCATCGATTAGGGCGTTAACTATTCGTTTCCCTGTGACCTGTGATTTAAAGTTAGTCTCTACGGTCGCAGCGGCGGGTCCAGACTCCCCCGGTAGGGGGAGGCGATCCCATTTCTATTTCCAGAATAACTGCGATCAATTTTTCCAAAAATAAAGCCTCGCCTGCATTGCTGCAACTATCACTTCAAACTCCAATATTGGTTGTAACGAATATCTACGTATTAAAATTGTATTTCATGTTTATGTAAGTATTTTTGCAGAAAAAGTTTTCTATGTTCCCAAGAATATTATTGTAATGGCACCCGTTTGTATACCTCTATTGTAAGTAAATTTCTAATAACTATAAGTCATTGTCATGGCATTCATGTTCAGAAAAGTCGTTAAATTTCTCAGCATTGGTTGCTGCTTTTATAAATAGGTAATTGTTGTTCCTATCTTAATTACCTGTGATCTCTGTTGTTACTCTAACATTCATGTAATATTATCATTAGGTTCATTATCACTGGTGACGATACTGACGATGCAGTGGCGCGGAAAATTAGATTACCTACAATCTAAATGTGTGTTAATTCCTACTTTAAGCATATTTTGCATTGTCGATTTTAAATCTTATGAAAATTGACAGAAGGCAGTCACTTTAAATTGCAATTGATAGCAACGCTTCATTAAAACATTACCTATTATTTATCACTAATAATAATAGTTGTAGGTTATTATGGCTGTGTAAAGGATTAGAATCAGATATTGATGTTGTTGATTCCTATCTTACTAGAATATAGTAACTATTGTAAAACTTCTTAAGCACGCTCCAAATTCCAACTTGTTGTATGTAGTGAAATATGTGTGTAACATTGAATGTGTGAGAACTTTACAGTTACTAGTAAATTTATTTCCTACGCCATACTGTTTCTTATGTTAGTGTTATTGTTCGAAGGGCCTCCAGCCCAGCTAGCAGTGCTAGAACCGTTACGTTAGGTTTTATGGTCTTTACAGCCATGAGCCAAGACATGACTGACTTTAATGCTTTTAACGCTGTTAACCATGACCTTCTACTTGCTACTCTTAACCATCTAAATATCTCATCGACAGTGGCTGCGTGGTTCTCCTCTTATCTTCAGGATCGCCGTCAGGCGGTCCGTGCTAAAAATACTGTATCTGACTGGTGCGAACTTACTTCTGGTGTTCCACAGGGTGGCATTCTCTCTCCTCTTCTTTTTTCGATATTTATTAACCTCATCACCCCTAGGATTAAATGCTCGTACCATCTGTATGCCGATGATTTACAAATTTATACCCAAGCTAAACCTGACGGTCTTGACTCAGCAATAAATCAAATTAATAAAGACCTGAAATGTATCTCCGTCTGGTCTAGTAGTTTCGGGATTAGTGTCAATCCTACCAAATGTCAGGCTATCATACTTGGTAGTCCTCGTCTACTGACTCTTATTAATAAACAACACTTGGCTTCAGTAATGTACGAGGATACTTTAGTACCTTTCACAGCGGAGGTGAGAAATCTGGGCCTGATTGTGGATAGTGGACTCACTTGGGTTCCTCAGGTGTCTGACGTATGTCGCAAGGTCACCAATATGCTGAGGTCATTTTATAGATTCAAGCACTTTCTTCCAACTAGCACGAAAACACTTCTCATTCAAGCGTTAGTATTACCCGTTATAGATTATGCTGATGTGTGCTACTCCAACATTACCCAGGAGCTTCTCAACAGACTGGATAGGCTGCTTAATAATTGTATTCGCTTCGTTTTTGGTCTCCGTAAATACGACCATGTATCCGCATTCCGTCGTCAGCTAAACTGGCTGCCCATTCGTGAACGGAGATCTTTCAGGATTCTGTGCACCCTTTATACCATTTTATTTGATCCAGCTGCACCAGACTATCTTAAATCTAAATTCCAATTCGTTACACCGCGTCCGGGTGGCGAGCTTCGCACTTCTCGGAGTCTCAAACTCGCTGTTCATTTTCACCGCACTGGTTTTCTCTCAAATTCCTTCGCTGTTCAGGCAATTCGACTCTGGAACGATCTCCCTCTTACTATTAGGCAAGCTCAAAGCAAATTCTCCTTCAAACGCAATTTACGGAAGCATCTCTCTCTAAGACGTCAAGATTGATGATCCTCGTGTTAAGTTTGTATGGGTACATGTAAAATATGTATTATAAGTATATTTATGTATGTGTATGTATTTTATTCATTATTTGTGTATGTATATTGATCGTATACGTAAAAATTATAATGATTTGTGTCTATAGTTTCGCGTCTCGTCGTTCATGATCCTGCACCACTATAGTTTCTGTTTGGCCTAATGGTTGACTGGTAGAGAATGCCTTAAGGCATTAAGTCCGCCAATTGTACTTTTATTTTTGTATCTGTGCAATAAAGTTTAAATAAATAAATAAATAAATAAATAAATAAATAAATGACCATAAAACCTTTCGTTCCGGCTGGGCACTTGTGAGTTTTAACCTGACATGAAATATTAAGATTTTAAGAGAATGGTAATAGCACTTGTACTATAAAGACAACTTTTGAGTACAAGTGCTACCATTTGGCATTACCGCATTAGATGAAGTCCTTGTCAGGTTATGTTCTTGTTGAATTTTAACATCGATGATTATCCACGTCCGTATCTATTTTACAGTCAATGCCAAAAACATGTATCCATATTTTCTTCTTATTACGAACGAATGGGTATATATATATATATATATTAATTTCACACCTGGCCATAAAGCGGCAGTTACCGCACGCTCAGCGCGCGGGAAATCCCACTTCCTGGCCAGGGGGTGACATAAAATGTTGTACTTACCACGGGCGATAATAAAGAAAGCCTCAGATCGCATATTTATCGCCCTTGCCTTCGGCTCGGGCGTCAAATACCTGCGATCTGAGACATTCTTTGTTTTACCGCCCTTGTTAAGTAATACTCTATTATGTCACACCTGGCAATAGAGTGGCAATTACCTCATCATTTATGTTGTGTGACGTCACCTTGTTGGTTTTACTTTAAAATCGATCGTTCGAATTTATCGATAATTGTTAAACACGTAATAGTACATTACTTACCAAGGGCGATAAAACAAAGAATGTCTCAGATCGCAGGTATTTTACGCCCGAGCCGAAGGCAAGGGCGATAAATATGCGATCTGAGGCTTTCTTTATTATCGCCCGTGGTAAGTACAAAATTTTATGTCACCCCCTGGCCAGGAAGTGGGTTTTTTCGCGCGCGGAGCGTGCGATAATGGCCACTTTATGGCTAGGTGTGACATAAAATCTTTTTTGACAATAAGTACTGAAATATAGTCCGAAATAATAGAGCGCAAATTGGAGTATTCAAATTGTATGCGAATGGTATTGTTTTACTCAACATAGAGCATCAGCTGATGATTGTTGCGCTCACTCATATTCAGCTACGCGCTAACGCGAGAGAGCGAGTAAAACAGTGATAAGCATTTGTTAAACAAAATGATATCAAGAAGAATAGAAGAATAACAAGACATATTGCTTTTAGGCTATAGGGCTTCTCCTATATCGACCTTGCCAAACCCGAACTTTCTCAAGTGAATTCGTGAACGGAAGTATAATTCAAGATGGCGGTCGATAAGACTTCTAAACCTTATTTTATCGTGGTAAAGTTAGCATTCAACAAGAACAAAACTTTATAGGTAACTACATCTTGTGATGGTGGTTCTCCATGGTGAAATATTGTGAATTTGCATCAAGTTGTGCTTGTAATTTGTAACGTTGTCAGCACACGCGGTACGAAAATGAACACGCCCTTTAAGTAAAGAAATATACAAACCAATTTCCTCAAAATTACGAACCCTAATTTTGAACTAGGTGAGAACATAATTTGTATAGCGCTCTCAAAATTGGTTTCGATTTTATTGAGATTTCGGATAAACTAAAGCCATAGAAAAGACAAAGTTATAGGACTTGCTGTACACCACTGAATGCTAGTTAGGTACACCATAAAATATCACACATACATGACATAAAATCCTTGAAGACATGTCTATGAAATGTTGTGACTGTACATTTTCATGTCGTGGGTCCTGACACAATGCCGATATAATATAATACATTCAAATATTTAGTTGAAATTCAAATGTTAATGGAAACCTTATACCTACTATCTTGTGAAGTGCGTGTAAACTGGCGTTATGAGTCGTTCAACATTGTGTACAAGCTAGACTACTCGACTATGGTTGTAAGTTTAAACTGCCTTTGTTATTGCGAACTTATGTATGTAATAAACTAATAAATGATGTTCTGACTAATTATATCTTACTTGTGTAGTTTTAATCTTGAAATCGGAGAACAAAGATTTTTGTAGGTAGGCCACTAATACTGTTAAAATCTTATTATACATTGGGATGAGGCAGCGGCACGTAAAAAGGTTGATAATTGGTATAATTATGATACCGTAACGAGGCTTAAAAAGCGTAGTATATCGATCAACCCGGGTGTGTAGATAACATACCATTACCTCACAAGCGCGGGATAGCGATTGTTGTAGTTGTGAGTGTTGTGACACATACGAACACATAGACAATGTGAACACATAGCTTCTACCCTTCTACGTTGACGCACACTTAGACAATGCACATGTATAACTCAAAGCACAACCATGGATCACCCGCGTTGTAGTTACTTTAACCCTTTGAACGCCAAGCACCTATAAAGTGGTCGTGTGTCGTCGTGCCCACCACGCCAACAACCACTAAAAAGGTGGGAGTGAAGGTGTTCTTTGATCATGATTAAAATCTATTAGGAATTGTTTTAATTGGTTTAAACGTTACATCAAGTCAACAGTGATTGGCGTGTGAGTGATCACTTCATTCAAATATGAAATCGTTCAAAGGGTTAATGCCGTTCAATTAACGGTGAGTCCGATAGACAGCTACCTACCTTTAACAGTTACATAATCTTGTCATGAAGTTCACATAGACGAGTTAATTAACCAATTCATGTATCCAGTATAGTTCCCTCAACGAAGGAAAGTGGCGGAAATAATTCGTGTATAACCGAATTTTGGCATAAATGTAGATAAAGATGTCCTCAACAACATACATTGCATTAAGTAGATTACGAGTAGTTATGTCTAAGAACATTTTTTGCTACGACCCAACGCTTACGAGCTTTTTATAAAAAAAACAGGCCTATTTTTCAGTCAGCCCAATAAATAGACTAAGTTTTTATTAATTATCTGATGACTACAATATCAATTTTGTAAAATTACTTGAAAACTCGTGTAAATAACTTCCAGTTAGGTCGAATTCTGATTATCAACATTTATAAGCCATTTTAGCAAAGGCAGGCCGACTCGGGCCATTTAAGAAATTGCTGAAAATAGTCATTTCTACGAACAGCGTCACCTCAAGCGGCTTAACGATCATCAAACGAATAATTTAAATGAGGCATAACGCCTCGACCGAAATGTATTCGCTGTTATTCCGACCGTTATGGTACCGAGGATACTTTACATATATACTTTGCATATCAGGAGATAAAATTTACCCTAGGTACTCGTATGCAGTCGATTAAAAACCACTCTTTAGTTCCTGCCTGTGTACAGTGTGTGTATGTATGTAACATTCTGGTAAAAACTAAAAAAAAATCTGCAATGTTGTAATTATTGTATTGGCTCACAAAATACACCCAAGAGTGTGTTTTGTGAGCCATTGTGTGTTGTCAAAAGTTAGGATCTACACACGTAGCGCCGATTGACCGTAATCGTTTGCGTAGCACGTTCGTAGCCCGCTACGCCTGCACGTAACATAAGGCGAGTGACGTCGGGTACACGGCGGATTTCACAACGCCGCCTCGCCTTACATCACAGCGATTTGTTTACGACGTTTATCATTGTCACTCCGTTGCGTCAGTAAGGTAAACGAACTAATGCTTTGAGATTGTTAAAATAATATACAAATAAGATTATTACCTACCGATAACGAAATTAGTGCGTCAAAAGTTGAGCACCATTAAAAAATATCTGTGCCGAATTGTGAAAAGTTTTCAATTCAACAAGTTAAAATTGTTAGACGTGTATTTGTGGTTGTGATCGAAGTGAAATTTCAAGTTTGAAACTTTTAGGTAAGTTTTTGATGATACCTAGTAACTTTTGTTTTGTTAATAATGTTGTGTAAAATGTGGGGGTGGCTTGGCGCGCGTGGTGGGCGTGCGAGCGCGGCAGCCGGGGAGGGGGAGCGAGCACGTGCCGCGCGCTCACGTGGTGCGCCGAGCGCGCGTCCGTCGTGCCGGCCCGTATGAATAATTGTGTACGGAGTGAATGAATCGATGCGCGGCGCGGGAGCGGGAGCGGCGGAGCGGGGCGGCTGCGTGGAGGGGTGCGCCGAACGCGCCAGTCTCGTGCCGGTAGTCGGTAGGTCAACCGAGCGACTCCGGGAGCCGTCCCCGCCGCGCCGTCGCTCGCTCGTAGTCGTAGTGCGCCCGCCCCACGCCGGCCCACGAGTCCATGGAAACCCAGAATCAGGATGCGGCACACAGCCCCGCTGAAGTGCCGAACGACCCCGGGTACGTCGCCGCCGCTGTTGCTTCGCCGGCTGTCATCTCCGCCCGCGATTCCCGACTCTAATCGCACTGTTTGTTGCAGGAAGATGTTCGTCGGAGGACTCAGCTGGCAGACTAGTCCAGGTACGCTTGCCGACGAGGGAAAGTGCATCCGATGCACGCGCGGCCGAGCCGCCCGCCGCACCGCGGAAAACCGATTTCTTCCCAATGGGAACGTTTGCAGTGCTGTAGTCAAATTCGGCACGTAAACACCGGTAACCAAAAAGTTTCGTTATCAGCTGATTAGCCGCGTTATGTAGTCAAATAGTTACCGGTGTCGTTCACTCAGTGCACGTGATATTCGGCGAGGTGCATGTGTAGGGCGTCGTCTGCGACTAAGGCGCGTGAAATGACTTCAGGTGGTTATAGAACATGATGTAATTGAGTTGTGAAGTCGAGGTGTATTGCGAGTCAGGTGTGCGGCGGCGGCCATGGCTGGTGCGCGCGCAGCCTCCTCCGCCGCTGCGACCTCTCACGTTGTCAACTCTCAAGCGAATCTAGCTCCTATTGTTATAACGGTTCAGTCGGAAGCTCTAGCAACATTTTCCGTTACCGGCTTTTCCCCTTTAACGGTTATCACAACATAACCTCAATCTAGGTAGAGCGCTACCGATCGGCGCGTTTCCGTCTACTTAGGTTATGCTTACCGTACCAATTGGCAATAAGTTTTGATTCTTGTACTTGCTTGATGTCTTGTAAATTATTTACTTAAATACAAAACCAAAATTCTATTTTTACATTGTTTCATTCCAATCCTTGTGTGCATGAAATAATAAGGGATTTGATTAAACTAGTCATCAGGGACAATCGTAAAAGGAACAATTTCAAATAGCAAATCAAAGTCTTCGTCACAGAAAAATAATACCTACTAAAAATGTTCGTTCTAAATATTTCTGACTTTTTTTAATGCGTAATACATAGTAAATATTACTGTAGTTATTCAATGCTGTAGCATTGCTCAGCTGCAGCAGTGTAACCGTATAATTTTACGTCCATTAGCGTTCCCCTAGAACCGTAATAAAGGCCATCAATTACTTTTAAGCTAATTGCGCGTGTGCGACGCAAAAGGTCTGCGCGCGCGGCGCTAGTGATGCCTGCGGTATTGGGTCGAGCGCCCACGCCGCACTTTGATCCCTCTATCTATGCCAACTTTGTTCTTCTCTGGAGATATCTAGGGCGCTGCATCGGCGATTACTAGCCAATATGCTTTGGATATTATCGGATCGACGAATCGCGCGCTTGTATATCGGTAGAATCGTGAATCAGCCCTCGATCACGCGCGCTGTAATGCTTCATCCCATTCGGTCTTACCTCTTCAACTAAGGAGAGAGTAAAGATCTATATCAAGGTCTATAAATAGCAAAGTCATATCCCGCGTCCAAATCGAAAAAGTTAAAACATATTGGATTTCGTACGCACTAGGTACTTATTGACTGTTTTCTCCCCATTGTCAAAATAAATCTTGCTAAACTCGAAAATAGGTAGGTACCTATTTCACACACTGTCGTGCCGGCCTTGGTCATTGACTTAATGTATTAAAGAGTTTTTTACGTTTTTTTCTCGAGCAAAGTTTGCTCCGCTTATTTACACCTTCCCAGAGCCACCATGATAAGATAATTTGTAACTTGTTACCTGTTATCGCGTGATAGTTGGATAGTCTTCCTTATCTCGGCGCCGTACAAATAGCTTACAGATGTGAGTATTTTGGTAATCTTAAAATTTAAAATATACTGGAATCAATCACAACTGCTGATAAATAATAATCCTGACAAATTAGGTACAATAACAAACTTAAAAGACTACATATTTACAAAGTATAAAATTAAAAATAAAATAAAACTACTAATAACAGGTAGACATTATATTACTGGGCATTATCAATTCCTTTGTGAATCTATGCGAGACTTTGCCTTGAGTTTGTACCTTCTGATAAATATACCTATTTACCCGAGGAATCATAAAATCGCTTTCAGTACCTAGGTGCGGGAAGAGAACTTAAGGATGATTCACAGTAGACCGTTCCGTGTCCGGGCCGGCCCGTTTTCTAATACAGGACGCGCGACGGCCGTCGATTTCTTGTACTGGAAAACGGGCCGGCCCGGACACGGAACGGTCTAGCGTGAATCATGCTTTATGGATATATTTTTTCTGAATATTTTGTAGCCGGTAACTCGATAAGATAAATCAACCAATAGGTAACCAATTTATGATACGTCGCGAACGCACTCAACCTGAAGAAGTACTTGAGTTCGAAACATGTCGCGCGGAGAGACATTTAATGCGTGAGTTTTAATTTAACCGTTTAGTGTAATATAGTTTTAACATGACACACGAAAGTTTAAATTCAAAACCAGTTTATGGTTTAAGGCTATATACTTACCTATAACCAACTCGTGTTTTTGTGGATTAGCGCATGCGCGGCGGCTGAAAATTCTTGACCAAGCTATAGGCATTTACTTTTTTGTATTTAGATAAATTTCTGTTCAACTTAGATAATAGTTGCTATAATGTACGTAATTATTCGAGATAACTCCGGGTTATATCAGTTATATGTACGAGTAATATAGCAAACAACAGGCTCACTAATGAGCAAGTTACTAGTTAACCAAATTGTCTCGTGCGGACAACACCATGAGAACGGAAGGAAACGAATCTCACTCAGCGTGGGTGACATGATCTCTTGACTTAACGACATTTTAACGACTGAACGAAACTCTTCTGTGAATGTTCAACAATGTACATCTGACCGTTATAAATCTTATAATTACAATAGTATTACTCTTCATGGGAGCTAATACGACTGCAAGAGACATTTTAAATCCAGATAAAAGCGTTCACCTCTTTGTTAAATCGTATGCAACAGCGAGATAAGTTAGTCTATATTGTTTGTATTTCTACAGTAGTACAGTACGATTATCCCTGTGTTGCGAGCGTAAGCTGTTTCATAGTAAATAGTTGCGAGACAAAAGGTTGCCTCCATTATCTCGCTCACTTCTCGCGCCTGACATCTGACATATCATTGACACGCTTCGACTCCGGAATTTACAAACGCTGGCTGTTTATTTAGCCAACTCTTTGTAGGCTCAATGTAGGCGTAACATCATTGAAATCCTTGATAAAACTTGTTGGTTTACAATAATTGTGCAGTCGTTATTAGAACATTGATTGATTGTAACAATTTAGACAATTTATCATCCATATCTACTCCTTCAGTTCTGACTTGCGAGTAGACACAAGTGAGAGAGAGTAAAGATTATATATATAGGTAGTTAAAATATTATCGTCATCGTCAGTTTTTCTTCCCATCCATCTATCTTCATCTCGAAACAAGTATGTTCAATTGCGCATGCACTTTCGAGCAAAAGTGTTGCACGAAAGACGCACCTAAATCGATAGTAAGATCGAAGTGATCTAGCAAAGACAAAAGATTGCGCACCCCTTTCAGTTGCTGAAAGGGTCACAACTCAATTCCTTCGTCGGTTGCAAGGCACCTTTGCCTCTATCTATTATTAAACCAGACATTTTGCATACGCTGAATTATGCAGCAGGCAAATCTCTGATGCAGAAGGATCGGATTGTCCTTATTTAATTTCCACTCAGTGTGAGAACGCCGCGACTTAGCAGAATGCTAGAGACCTCATCAGCCAGGAACTTAGTGTTTCCATCGCGAAAAGTTAGCTCTTCAATGAGTGAACAGCTTCCAAATTGACCATTTCTTTAACTAAATCTGTATCTATAGCAACTATTCCTAAAGGGGAGGTCACATACGAGTATATTATGTAAGGTAAGTAGTACTAGTCAAACCGCGATACTATGGCGAACTTTGCGAAGATAAACATGGAAATTTTCGGTTTTCCAATTTACTAGCAGCTCTTTCATACTGGTGAAACCATTTTTTAGATCGATTGTCGCTCCAGATATTACCACAAAGATACAAACTCGGAAAGTTAACCTCTCATCTCTATACCTAGTATTTATTTTTATACATCGACGGTGGCAAACAGCCGTACAGTCCAACTGATGGTAAGCGGACACAGTAGCCTATAGACGCTCGCAACTTCAAAGGTGTCTCGTGCGCATGCCGTGTTGCCGATTCTTTATAAAATTTGAAGATTCACTGTGTTGACAGCAGAAGAATAGTAATATAAATACTTATAATATAGGTAATGAGTAATAGTATAAATACTGATATGCAACACCTATATTGAATTGGCGATTGTAAGCAAGCGGCCATAGTATTTTGCACAAGCACAAGTGACATTAACCCATTTTTCTATATTTTTTTCAAATGTATTCTTCTGTAGTCTTCTATTTTTTAGAATAATAGGAGGCAAGTGCCTCGCTTCAATAAGCTTCGTAGCTGAAGCTGACAGCGCACTACAAAAAACATCCCAGTACTTCGTTAACGGTCTGAGCGCTCAGCAGGTGGTAAAGAAAAGGATTGTGTTTCATTTTACTCAGAGACGTTGCCTAAAAATATGTTAACACTGACATACAACACTGTAATAACATTTATTTACTCTACATTTACTGATCGTATTTTATCTAAATGCACTCGCGATAAAGAATACGGGTCGGTAAAATACCGTATTTCCTAAAATGGTGCAAGGTTGTAGTTTTTTAAACCTGTCATGATTTTTATTTAATTTTACATCTCAATAACATTTCCAGGTTTAAATTTGACTTGAAAAAACCCATGAAAAAACAAAGTGAAAGTGGGTCATTGTGTGGGTAGGCGTGCTGAAAGCGGTACATTTTTGCTCTAGAGCAGGAAAGTGTTTAGAAAAATTTAAATTGTTCTTTCACTGATTCAGAAAATTATACTACAGTGTGGTACACTCTACATTTGATTTTCACTGTGTAGTAGTATTCTTAATGTCACCGGAAATCACACTAATTTTAGAGATTAAAAATTCAGAATCTCGAAAAAATCTATTATTATATATATAATATGAACCTTAATTGTAATATTTAAATACTTCTCTTAAGTCTTTATAATTTTAACAAATAATTAACATTAATAAAATAAAAAAACGCAGCGTTTATTTCAAGGTTTAACCTTTTAAGAGGAGGGGTAGGGCAAGCTCTTTCCATACAAACTTTGTGCAGGATTTTCTTCGTTTGTGTTTGCATTAAAGTTATGATTTTTGGTCAGTATGCTTATTTTTCTGTTAGCTATTTCGTGATGTAATTTTTTTTCATTGATATTACTTTTGAATGTTTAATTATTTTGAAATTTTTGAAAATCTCCACGTCACTTTCTTCGCATATCTAATATTTACATCCAAAAAAAAATTACATTCGTTACTGCCAAAAGCTACGAATAAAACGTGCACAGAGTTTGTATGGAGAATGCCTTGCCCACCCCTGCGCCTTAAGGTTAGACCATTAGTCTAATGACCATTTCTCGATGGAATGAGTACAGAAATCTGCCTGTTTATCGTGATTAAAATGTGAATATTAATAATTATTCACATTTTAATGGCGAGCGATCAGCGACTTGGATTGACTTGTATCACAAGTAGGATATTTATAAAAAAAACCTATATGTATACATAGGTATACATTCCTTTCGATTTTAAGGATTTGATTTTTAGGTATACGTATAACTAGCCAATGATCTTAAATGGAAGCTCGATTTTTGTTCTTTCGAAGGCGTACCTATTATGCGGCAAAGGGTTACATTATTTCTCCATTCAGCTTCCTGATCTGACAGGAAAAAGATTAGGAAGTGGTCAAAGAGGAAAGAGTGTAGGGAGTGAGCTGAAGAGTCGACCGCATTACCGCAAATCGTAGCATAATCCCCTTACAAAGCGTGCGGCGGCATGCTCCTAGGAAACAGTAGTTTGGAAACAGCTTTACCATTCTAGGGACCGGATACTAGTTTCGTTTTGTGAGCTATTTCGGCCATGCCGCAAATAGACACACGGGCGAACGTGCAAACACGTCTTTAGCTGTATTAAACCAAGAAAGAAAAATATAATAAATCATTGAATAGTGTTTAACTTTTAGCAGGCAATAAATGACAGGCTAGCGGTTTATTCTGTTCGCTTTTAGAGCGCGCTCTAAAGAGTATCTCAGCTTGAAAATCTCAATGGCGGTCCCATCTGCGATAGGTACATTCGATGTGTGCGCCAATTTTAGTCATTTATTTTAGCCATTCAGTCATATCTTCTCACTAATCCTATAAAAATTACAATAAAGACGATGTTAAGATAGATTGAATGATATCTCAATGTAGTTAAGTTACGTTATCGGCCTATTTTTTGCAGTAAATAGGTACCTACTTTATACCAACATGTGAGGTAACGTAATAGCCCGATGAAGGAGGCAAAATTCTAACTCGTAAATCATTTGAAATTGAAGTCTGAAAATTTTGACTGTTGCTTTAAGGGTAGCATTTAACGAACCACCAAATTAGTTGCCGAATGATGCTCTAAAAAATTACATTGATTACCAAAAATACTAGATTCGCACCAAATTTTCAACTCCTTTTAAATATAAAGTGCAACTCAAAGAAGTAACATGTCGATAACCTATTAAATTAAATTGTTACCAAATAAATTAGTCACTACCCAAAAATACTTAATGATCACCTAATTTCAAACACCAAATTTCATATAATTTACATCCAAATATTACAGGGCTCGTAATCCTATTAAAATTATTTACACCCAAATAATTCATTCGATACCCAGAAATACTACATGATCACCAAATTTCACGCGGCAATTGTTTTTTAATGTCCGACGCGCAAAGCAGTTCCAATCTAGTCTAACCTCATTGCTAGCACACTGATGCGGTTTTCCATACGGTCCGTCTCGCTCGCACCTCGCACCGCGTGCGAGCAAGACAGCGCTAAATGATTTTAAGAAGTTGAAGTTTGAAATAAAAATAGCTATTTTTGGAACAGTATTGACGGATCTCCGCTGGCGCGGAGCTCCTATTTTGAGTTGTTCTGGCCCTTCGGGCCGATGCAAAACTAACATAACCTAAACCTACCTATACCTTTTTCTACCTATTAACTTCCTTTAATTTTTTCATGAAAGTCTATCTATATTAATAAAGTAAACTCATTTGAGGACCTTTATCCATTTTCATAACAAACTAACAATTTAATAAATCAACAAAACTCATTTTCAAATAAAAGGTTTCAATCAAACGCGCTCACGTCAACGCATTAAAAAATAAAAAATAAAACTTCTTGCAGTTTGTAAACCATCAGCAATAGGTAGTTAGAATGAAACAGCAATAGGTACCTTTCACTCTAACGACATATCAATAGGTTTTATGCTTCAGACAATTCTTTGTATTTGATTGAGTGAGATAGCAGTATACGTGTTATTATTTCACACAGCCACATTGCGCGTTGCTTTTTAAATTAATTTTAAATTTTACTTTCTAATTTATAACATTTTGGAAATAACTGAAATATTTATAGTGCTAAAAACAATTAATTTGTAACTGTTTACTAAAATGTAGCATGCGATGTATATAATATTTGGATGTAATTCTAATGAAAAAAGGTGCATGAGATTAGGTGGTAGTTTAGTGTTTTTGGTGGTACTTGACAATTTTTTTGATGCGATTATAAATTTATAGGAACGCAATAAGTAAAATAGGTGCAAGTGCTGCAAAAATAGGTAGAATTTTTTTGGTGACTCGGAATTGCTGATCGATAAAATTTTTTGAGTGTTCAACCTTATTTTAGGGTTCGAAAATTTGATGATATCAAAAGTTATTTAGGTGATCATTTTATTTGTTCCCTTGCTTTAATGCAATAAAATATAAGTTCAATTATTTATTATTAATGTTACAATCACTTATACTAAATGGCCAGTCACATGTTTGCCGGATGAAACCGTAGCTTAAGTTATGGGGTCGTGTCGTGTTATAGAGGAACCGTGGGCAGGCAAGCCACTTGTAACCAACTTGTAACATATTAACACTCTTAGTGACATAACAATACACATTGATATGCATTTGTTGCATCCGTAGTGTGTTTATTCGATAACATGTAATGACCATTGACCACAATGATATTACCTAGTTGCGGAAATAAACTGTCAATAATGAGCCACTTAAGTGTCTACGTTCAAGTGAACAAATAAATGCCTATAATGTAGGTAGGTAGATTATAATCATAAAGCGAGCCATCCAGGCGTAAGTGCAACCTATAAGTAGGTATAAGAAGGTATTATAGGTAAGTAGGTATTTGAGATAGACCAAATTTGAATTATTACATACGTAAATATATAATCAAAAATTAAATTCTTATAGTAAAAGCTTTTTTAAACGACTATGTAGGTACCTTTTTTCCTCAGTCATTAAATATTCGTTGAGATGGTTCCAATGAGCCCAAACACTTGAGGTATCTCGTGTAGTTTAGGGGTTCCTTCTCCGTCATCAGATCAATTCGGTGGTACTGGTATCAAAATATTGCATTGTCACCGAACCTATATAAATATTGATCCAGTCGTAGTAGGGATTTCACCTCGGAATGAGAGATAATTAGGAAAATCGTAGGTAGTTACACCTTCACTTTGGCGATTTATAAGCTGTCCTAAAAGTCTCATAAAATCTCGTGTTTGCGTCGTAAGTTTTTTAAGGTCAAAGGTTAAAAACATCGTTTTGTCGCGATTATCTAGGTGTGTACGGGTATTAGACAAATTTCAGGTTATTCGCTAATGATAATCCACCACCAACCAACACAATGATAATCAAATTTATTCAACAATATAATTTATATATCTGAACTCCTATTCTTATTACTAATGTTTCGGTTGCTCACAACATCTAAAAAAGTTATTTTTTGTATCCCTTCGCTGACGACGAAACGTCAGTCAACGCTATGGAACAATTTAGAAATTTTTGTCGATACGGCACGGCACATGTGGCTAATGTGAATTCCACGTAGTGTCAGTTACTATTTATAGGATAGGTAGGTACTTTGGTAACAAGGGAGCTCTACGAGTAACATGTTTCTTGTCCTTGAACTTATTTTAGTAAGGGAATACAAATATTGCAGGTAGTATTTGTCTATAACTGGCCACCTCCCAATAAAATCGTTTGACATTAATTAATTTAAACTACTATCTATAAATGTACTAAGAAACAATATCGGTTGTTAGTTTGTTAGTAACCGAATTACACTATGTAGAGTGTAGTGACTAATAAAATAAGTGACACTTATCAAATATAAATTAGAAGTTTATGCAACTGTTACATAATATTGGTTCTTAAAACACGAGTGTTGGTTTATAAAACGAGCCGAATGCGAGTTTCATAATAGGATAACACGAGTGTTTTAAGACCTAATTATGTACACAGTTGCATAAATACACTATTTTATCTACATGCATTTCCATAAATCTTCTATCATGTATTCAGGAACCATTGCTTATCATGTTCAGGGCTCGAGTTTGTGAGCTCGTTGCAGTCTTTTGTGAGCACAAGCCTGTATCTTAATGTCAACATTAAATTACAGGTAGTTTCATTATGACATGGCATGATGAAATTATGTATATACATATTTAGTGTTGTAATGGTGGTCATTTGCTAATTGTACCTGAACACTGTATATAGGTTTTATGATATGGATGTAGTAAAAATATATTTCATAATCTTTTATTTAAACATAGCTTGAAATGTAATCACATGTTGTTAAATTTCAACCCATGTGCCATTACAGTAGTTTTTTTTAATGAAAGTATAGTCAGATTATCATTTAATACTTATAAGTCGCGTTTATGTATCGCGTCATAAACAAATAAAGCGCTCCTAGCCTACAGGCTCCTAGTCTCTGAATTTACAAATGCTTAATTGTATTAATATAAAACACGGACGTATTATTATTTACAAAGAATATTAAAAAATACTCGTATGATCTTCTAATTTACGTTTGTTTATTACATGCCTACTCGCTATTTTATGTTCGGTAGTACCTACTTTATGTTCGGTAGTACCTAGTTCGGTAGACAAAGACAGACAGAAATAGTAGAGTAGGTTGAGGGGGGGTAGGGGAAGGAAAAAACTGGCTAAGTGCCAGACGGACTCGCGCACGAAGGGTTCCGTACCATTATCTATAAAAACTGTAACAAAATCATGTCTGTTGTATGGGAGCCCCCTTAAATATTAATATTTGTTGTTATAGCGGCAGTCTTATACTCGGAGTCTGTAGTAATAGGGTCTCGTTTTAACCGAGTACGGAACCGGAAAAAGAAAAATAACGAAAACTTTGAATTTTTTCTATAGATAAAATTTTAAGCAATCATGTTTCGGCTTGGATCAGAAAAACAATCTTATAGTCATAATTTTGGCTGAAATTCTTGCATTTAATACTAGGAATATGTCTTCGACGCTTGCATAACTGGTGCAAGCTGCGCATTATGGACTCGCATCTGGGAACGTTCGCTCAGACGACACACGCCACTGCGTTGTTGTCATTACTCATATGTCGCGCACACGACTTGACGCTGCCGCCGACCTGCTACCGCTGAATGTTAAATCCCACACTGCCACAACACAAGCACAATATAATGAACCCTAAAATCTAAGCCGTAAGGTGGAATGCAAGCTCTAGTTTTACGCGAATTGCGACCTAAGGCAACTAGTTGTTGTGAAGAGCAGGGTATCTTCAAACGACATGCTAATTGACGGCGGCGTGAAGCGAGGGTAAAGAGATATGTAGTTTTTATATTTTGATCGCAATGTTCAAATAATAGGAATTTCACTGCCCAAAAACTCGAAGGCATGTGACAATTGACATATTAGTACTCTATTTAGGCGGTAGTTATAGTATATCGCCGTTTTCACATTTTTTATAATTACGTATAATTTTTTTGTAAGTCGTCATGAACTTAAGCGCAAAAATAATACTGTGATTAGACATCTAAAAAAATAAAAGTAATGTATTGCACTAAATAAAAGTAGGTCCCACGGTTCATTATCCAAAGAAAACTCATCCTAGAAGATAAATTGTTCTACTAGACTTTATATTCTACTTAGATTTGAGGCGTCCCGTCGACAAGGGTAACAAGGAAATTAACTGTTGGTTTTCTGTAATAAGTATTTGTTTCAGTGGTTCTTATGACAACAGAATTGTTTAAATTTGCCGACTAGCAGAACCTTTTGTAAGAGATATTTCGAGATTTTTCTGCATTTATTTCTGCTTTTTATTAAGAGAAACGGAGAAAGTATGTAAAAAATGAAAGCTCTAGGAATAAAGAATCTAGGCTGAAGAGTTTTTAGTGCCTCATATACCAGGGGAACTGGTACTTTTTGATGGCTGTATGGTGCTGGCTGCTAGACGATGAATAAGGAACGTTCGAATGTAGTTTGAATTGCTTTGTAATGGCGCATGAGTTGACGTATTGATTCAGTGGGTAAGATGAAAGAATAAAGATGTCTTAGTTTGTAAATAAAGTAGAGTAATTTTCAAGAAAAATATTGTTTCATGGTGGATCCTGTTCGGTTCTATATACCATCAGAATCAGAATCAGAATCAGAACATGCAGTGCATTAAGATAACATGCATAAACAAAACACTAAGGGCTGTCATTTGTACTGAGTTGTCAATTTACTTTGCAGTACATTGCTGGCAATTAAAATTTTGTTAGAAAAAAGTGAAGTCGAAATTTTGGTTTAATAATAAAATTAAGCGTATGGTTAGGTTAAGAAACTACGTTTAAATACCAAAATTAAATAAAAACCCGCTTGCCGGTAACACACTGTATAATAGTAATCATGTAGGGTCAAGGAACCAAAAGATGAACACACCCCAATAGTTGAACATTCGACCGAAAAATTGAAATAAAAAAATCGTGATATATTTTACCCTTTCGGAATATTTTTTTTATAACGCGGCAATCCTTTGTCGAGACTGGTAATTAAACTCCCAGGCTATAACCGTACACATGTGGCTATAAGCCGCTGTTGAATCCAGGCCTCACGCCAAAAACTCCGTTTGTATGGAGATCTTACTAAGGATAGCGCTCTCAAATTTAAGCATTAAATTACGTATAAAATTGAATATTACGTATACTTACAAGGTTTTGAGTGAAATAGATTCTTGATTAATGCCTTTACATTTTTGTATATTAGATAAATATATTTTTTTAATAATTTGGGAGATATTTGCTGTTCAAGTTATGGTTCCAATTTTGTGTACCTGAGCTAATAGTTGAACGGCGTTCAACTTTCGGACAGGGTGTCGTTTTTTCAAACATTGATTTAAATTCCTACTGAAAAGATAATAAGAACTTCTATAGCTTAAATTAATCGTTTCTTTGTCGTTGATTTTTCAACCAAAAGTTGAACGCAACTTTCTATTGACAAAACGTTTATTTTGGAGTTTGTTTTACTATGAAAAATACCATTGTTCAACATAGAACCTGAGGCCAGAACTTGAACGAATAAAATTAACTAGTTCAACTTCTGGCTACTATTCCAATATGTGAACACTTTGTTGATTTTGGTTCGTTCATTTCACAGCTATCGTGTCCACAACTTGAACTAACATAATTTAGTCGTTCATGATTTAGGCAGTGGTTAGTAAATGAACGTCTTTACTCCAAAGTTACTAATTAGCATAAAACCTGGCAACTTTATCCATCCTTAGCTTTCATGTTCTCTAGTTCACTGTATTATTTTGGTAAATATTATTTATAGTATTATGTAAGTTCGCACAGTATTTTTTTTGCTTATAAATGCTCGGACAATGCATAAATAAAAATGTTTGCTAATTTTACACTAATATTTCATTCATCTTTATTAACATACACCGTTATCAATGGAGTAAATTGGTGCGAAAGTGTTCGTTCATCTAATGGTGTCAAAGTGTTCAGAATTAGGGCACACTGTTCAACTTCTGGGCAAATTGGCATACTTTTGCTTAGATTATTTTTTTAAAAATACTCTATTATAATAGGATGATTTAAAGAATTGGAATTCAATCTCGATTATATACCGATTCATATAAAAAAATTAAACCTGTATATAGTAGGTTACAACACCCCGAAAAAAATTCCTAAAGTTGGGTTAGTCGCTTAAGTGTTCATCTTTTGGTTCCTTGACCCTATAACTAATTTTCAGCACACGACACCTAATTCGCTTATAAAATATCTATAATGTTTGTAGACCTCGTATAAGAACGATAACATAACAATAATGATATCGACTTTTGATACGGCAGAGTTATTCATTTTGGAAACATTATTCCGGCGAGCACATCTGGCTGAGTGGATTCACACATTCGTGACCGAGGCAGTCGACTTATCATACGGACAGAATGAAAATCTTGTTCAGAGATATATGCGTCGTTTTCTATGGCCTCAGATTGTTTTGTAAATAAGAAATGCTAAGCAGGATTTTATTGACTTCTCGGCCGTCTCGCGGAGTCGTGTGTGAGGGATAAACATGTACATTACGAGTCGAGTTTAGAGACATTCCACTATTACGTATATGGTAGATTTTTCTAAATCTCTTTTATTATCATGTAGTAAAATTACTGTATGAGAAAACGTTAACCACGTGTTTGCTGAGAAGTATGGTCGCCATGTTTTATTTGTTACTGCAACTAAAATAATTATGATTACTAGAGACAAGCGCATCTGTTTCCTCCGTTCACTTTTTATTTATGAACCGTGCGCGTTTTGTCGCCTATCCTTGAATACGATACGATAGACATAGACAAGCTGATTCTGACTCTTATACCTATATAAATTAATGCGCTGCTACCCTTATATTTCTGCGTAGCAAAACTTTACTAATACCTGTGCATCAGTGGTATTAGATGTGTTAAATATAAAGTCTATACAAAACCTAAGTGCATTAAAATCGTTTATCTACACTCATATATAGTAAATCCTTTTTAATAAGTTCAAAAACCGTAGATAAAACCCCTCTTTATATTATACTGTGCAGGAAGCTTCTAGCGGTTGCGCGTGGCCCCTAAGATCATCAAATATAATACTCTTACGATATCACGTACAACCTTAACGACACAGCTGTGGGCTGGCGGCGGCGCGCAGGCCGGCCTCTCGAGGCAAACATGGCGCACGCCGGCGAGGCGTGCCCACACGAAACACATGAAAGAGGACTTAATATATGGATGTAGATAAAGTAGTGTATGCAACTGTACATAATTAGGCATTAAAACACTCGTGTGTTAATGCCCCTCATTATGTACCAGTTGCATAAACTATAACTTAAGTAAATCAGAAGTACCTAACCAACTGATACGTGACTGAAACATTCTAAGCATGTAAGTATCTAAGTACATCCAGATAAAGAGCAAGTTAATTAGAGCGTCCATATGTCACGCAATACTTACTTTAAACGTATATTAACTTTGATGCGGGCTCAAGTAATTATACTTTTGCATTCCGTGGGGCTCTTCTTACTGAGTGACAGCCATCGTTTAATAAAACAATGAGTGATATCATGTAATGTTTCGACACTGCCTCGCCACGGCGGTGTCCACTTTGGGGTCTTCGAATTGAATCAAATTGGTAGATCGCGAAGCGCAGATTTATTTTATTGTATTGAAGAGCTTCGGTGCGGTAGGTATACAAGTTTCGCACAATGAAACTCCCTTTTGAATTTGAATTCCGATTCTAATTCTAGAATAAATAAAGCAGCGTCGTAAATTAGCCAAGAATGGCTTGATTGAGCTATTATTTAGAATTGTCGAATCTGAAAATGTCGAAGTAGAGCTGAGAAAGAGCGTATTGCTGCAGGTAGAATCGAGGGTGTCACTCGTAGACGCGCCCGCAATTAATGGCTGGCGTACGCTTCGAGGGCCCTAATGGATCGCTCAGGCGTCTGCGTACCTCGACCAATCTCCTTTACCGGCAAAATTACTAACAATTTTGATTTTACTGCGCTTCCACAAAGAACAGTTTAGCTTGCCCCGGCCAAGTGCACTATCAAAACCAAAATACCCGACGTTAAACTTTTATAGGTTTTGATCGGTACTTAATTTTATAGCGAATACATAGTAGCGTCTCAAACTGCTGGTAAGTTACAATCTAATGAAATAATTTCCCCGATTTAAGAGAAAGTACTTGGACGCAAGCCAAGACACATGTCTCGGTGTCATGATAACATCAAGAATGCAGCGAAATACGTTTACTCACTACTCGTTTGACATAATTTAATATGAATGTCGTAAAACTATTAGTATAACTCCCGGCTCGCACTTGATTTTTTATTCGTTTTCGTATCATCGCGTCATACTAAAGGACAAAATGTGGATCTTATCGCAATGAGATAAGTGCTACTTTTGGTCATCTTCTTTTTTTTAGCAAATACGAAGATATTTCGTAACAGAATCGTATTCTTTGCACGTCTGTTCTGGATATGTATTTAAGGACCATTAATATTTCCGTTTCTAATAGCAAAATTGGCTGTTATTGTTAATATAAGCTAGGTACTATTTGCATATTATTGTGGGACTTTATGACTTCAATTTAAAAACCACACTGCACACCAGACCCCTTTGTTAGTCTTTATTGACTCAACTTGGCCAATATAACGAATAGTTAAACTTATTAATGTCATACGAGTGGGTTGCTCTACAAAATGAGAACGGAAGTAGTGCAATTTCATTTTCTCATTTTGGCGTAGTAGTTGTACTCGTAGTTACTCATTTTATCACACGAAAAAGTTCCAGTGCTTTTTCAAAATACGTTTATCTCCGTAAGAGACTACGCGATTGGGTATTTTGCCTCATGCATTTTACCATATGAAACATCACAATATTACTAAATTACTTACAATAAAAAAAAGATTAAGACTTCAATTATTCGAAACAATTGTTATTTTGTATCCCCCAAGAGTAAATTCAAGTTATCCATAGAATTCTTCCTTCAATAAAAATAGCTATTTTAAAACAACTTTACTTAGATACCTGCTTATTTATCTTACTTTAGTGGACTCTTCTCAGCTAGGCTAGCTTTAGTGAACCAGCGACAAAACTCCCAGTAGCTCGATTCCAGTTACACTTCAGATTCGGTTGAAGCCGCTCAACCAATCTCACTGGAGCGCAAACTCGTAGAGTATTCCAGCGTTTAAACCGCACGCGAGGTCGTGTCGGAGGTTTCCCCTGGATTTTCTCCAGGCCACTCTCCAACCGCGAACTCCTATCGCTTAATTCGGCCCCTATAGAGCCACAGACAGGTTAAAAAACACCCCAATTTAGGTACTTATTTTCCCCTGCAACGTCCCAGTTTGACTCGTTTAGTATGAACCGCAGGCGCTATCGATGTTTGATTCTGACTCTTATTTTTGCCTTTTATTGTGCTCTAATTGTAGATAGTCACATACAGATATTTGATTGTCTGTAAAATGGTTTTAAGGCCGGGTTATAGTAAAAATCTGATTTGGTAAACGGTTTTATTTCGAAATACTACATATTAAAAATGTAAAAAAAATACGATGTTATATTTGAGACCTTTATCTAGTGCCGTCGGATGTCCGTTACACAATTTGCAAAACTTTGTTCGATAGAAAAAAATTCCAAACATACCTCTATTTTATATCTTAAAACTCATTTTATTTCAATCTTAGGTAACATGATGAGTAGAAAATAATACTAAAATAAACGTATTTGATGGTATGAGGGATGTCGGGATTAATATTTTTAATATAGTAAGCCATGTATTTTTCTCACCCAAAAATGTACTAAAAATTTACGAAAATTACGCGCACAGTTCCGTAGAGAGTGGGATGGTCAATTGCAAACTCACGCGTGTTAGAGCGGGACATTTGCAATGGAAGAACCTCGCCTTAATACCACCTTGACATGTAGCCTATTTTTAGGCGCTATCAATGTGTTATTTTGACTCATTTTTGCGTTTTGCTTGCTCTAATTATATCTGTCCCCATATAACAAACATTACATGTTCTCCTAAAACTAGTTCAAATGCATCATGAAAAATTTCATGTACCTAATTTTAACCCCAATTTTACTTACTATGAGCTCACAATAGTGATAAATTTAACTTTACGATAGGTCTAAAGTGGGTTCAAATACGGTTCAGGATTGTGTGGACACTACATTTACGGTTTTGGGCTTGGAGTGTTATTAGGTACATTGTAAGCGTCGAGCCTCAACGATCCGCCGTTTACGAACGTTTCTAGAGGCGAATATTTGTTTAGGCATAGAAATTGTTCCCCTCTCGAGCGCGATAGCATTGGAATAGAGATTACACTTCGACTTTGTCGATAATGTTTGTTAAGATTTTTTTATTAAAAAGGATCAGAAGGATTAATTTAAGAGATACGTAAGATAACGGTCGGATTGTTTAGTGAACAGAAATTCTGAAGGTTACTTGTTAGGGAGGATCATTCAACACCAAAAGTTATTGAAGTCTCTAGTGAAGTCTCGAAATTTAGGTATTAACATTATGTTCATCATCAGTCATATAGGCACCAGTCTTTCTCACGTCCTACCTAATGTGCGTAAGTAATTGATGATACTAATTGTACAACCTTTCCATAGTGTAGTCAGGAGAATGACGTATTCGTAACTCTTTTCAGTTTATCAGAATGCAATATGGCACAAAAGTTTCATATTTCGCGAATTATTTGTATTCAAGGCTCGTTATTGAGACCTAATCTAGAATGCAGATTTATTCAGGCATTAAATTTGTTAATTGATAAAACAAAAAGTTTATAGACCAGATTTAACGTTTGAGTTACGAAGAAAATAAGAATTTTTATTATAGTGACTCCCGCCTAGTACCCAAAATATCCAAGTTAGTATAATTATGACTTAATTTAACTACCTGTGACTCTTTTCCGCGATGGAGTTCCGATACTTAAGGTAAACGTTCCAGTGCTCGATACCTTAGTGCTTTATGAACACTCAATAATCACCTCAGACATCAAGACATAAGATTGAAAGTGCTATGTATTGGGTCACTGTCAAGCACAGGGATGTTCACCGTATAATGCAACATCCCACAAAATCGTTTGGAAGCCTTAGTCAGTCTCGAACACTGTTTCTCAAGCTATTGAGGCGAATAAGTAACTACTTAAGTGTCAGCTACTTTACCTTACTTAAAGTATGAGTTTCACATGACTCATCAATAAGGTAATAAAGTAAGGGAAGAAAATATTAGGTACCTTAAACTTAAATATTTTAGCGCATGTATTTTAAGTGATTGTCATTCATTTTAGAAGTATGTTATGTTTTAAGTGTTGGTACCTTAATTAATGTCTAAAGTCTTTAACAACAACAATATCGATAAACTGTCTAGATTTCCTCATCTACTTATCGTTAGCAAGCTGTTAGTAGATTGCAATACATTAGAGGTCAGTGCAATGCTAACATTGCACTACCTACCTAAGTACAATCCACCCATTCATGCACAATATCGCTGTCGCTATGCATTGCGCAGACGATACACGCATGCGACGCATGTCACTAGCAGCCATGCTTTCCATGCACACATCTATCCATAGTTTAATTTCATTTATTTATTCAGTCACACAAATAAACTAACATTGCGCCAGTGCGCAGTGTCGAAACGTCGGTAAAAAGGGTAATTAATACATAAATATCGCGTTAGGATTAAGGAATTTTAGCCAACGATGAAGTTTTATTTCTATCATATCACACAAAATGTCTTAGTTCAGTAACTAAAATGGCAGTAATGTGTGCGACCTGCGTGGCAGCTAATTTTCTAATAGCGCAACATAATACACATAACTAATTGAACTTTATCGTGAAATATGATAAGTAGATAGCCTAGTATGGTAGTTATCTCTACTTTATCAGGAAATGCACATAAGTGTAGGTGTGTGAAACGACCTTATAGCGAGTCGTGTTCCCCGACGCCCGCGCCCATTGCGATCTTGGCTATTATTTACAAACTTCACTTCATGCGAACCAGTGTGAGTCAGACCTCCGATTGCGCGTTGTTATAACGAATAGCGTCATCAAGATATACTGGGGTTGTACTGGGTACTGGGTGTGAGGTGACTGAAGCAAGTTAAGTTGTGCAGAGCTAGCTGCGAGCGACCTCTGCTGTGCGTACGAAGTGCAGCGTGCCCTGCGATAGCCCGCTGCACTAATCCACTTACGATACACGGCCAGATCAAGGCAACAGCGTGTCACGTCATTGAACTTCATTACGTAACACATGTTTACGCGAACCTAATGGCTCCCCGAGAATGCTATAAACTGTAGAAAACGTCGCTCCGAAACGATCGCATATAATCTTAACGAATACGTTGCGCAGAATTTATTTCAGTCCCGATCCATAACTGCTGTTAAGTAAACCCTTAACAAGAGTAACAAGTAATAATTTGAATCATTCCTGAAGTTCAGTAGAAGTACTTTATTGTTAAGAGTTTAATTCCATCGTTTGTTGGCACGTGCATGCGGACGTATGCAGAAATAAAAAAAGATACACTTGAGTCCATTCACTCCGCGCTGACATTTGTTCGGCTGTGGCTTGCCAATGTTTATAGGAATTACAGCTTCGACAGAAACAGCACACGTGAAATTGCCTTTACAATTACAATAAAATGTTTCTGTATAATTTACTGGCATGCCAATTGCCATAGATTGTGTTATTGTTACTTAACCTCATCTTTCTTAATGGATGTGCACCAGTCGCCGTAAGAATCAGCAATTTGTAAATCGTAAAGTACTTACCTACCTACATATTGTATCTAAATTATGGCGATAGGTATTTATTGTAAACTAAAGTTAGCCATTGAAATATCTGTTACATTTCGTGTCTATTATTAAAGTGTGAAGAGAGTCGGTCGGTTTCAAAAATAGATGTTTGTATGACACTGTAAATCTCGCTTACGACTAAAGTTAGAGCGTAAATCATTAGTTCATGACGCTGACTGAATGTTATTATATTACACACTGTAATGACACATGAAATTTGTCATAAATGCAATTAAACTCAAATGCATTTGACATTAATACGTTTGATATAAACTCAACGATGCCTATATTAAAAATAGTATCTGAGTGCAGATTTGGCAAAGGTTACAAATATATCTACCTAGTTACATAAAACAATGTTTAAAATATACATTTTAAATCTACACCTGAAATCTTTTTATCAAAATCTCTGATAAATAGGAATATGCATATGCATGGTCTCCTTTCTTTATTAACCGCTAAAAAGCGCTCTGACGCAGAATATAGTTCAGTGAGAAAATTTGCATTTCCTGCAAATTACAAGCTGCGTTCCGTCCGCGGGATCGTTGCTGGCTTTGCATTCGATGTATTGTTGTCATTAATATGCTAATATAACCACAGGGAACCAAGGACTATCGAAAACCGAGATCCTGGTTAGGTACTACTAAGATATCTATAGATGAGAGATAGTGTCATAACACTTAGGTATCATTACGGCTTCGGTTTATTGTCTGACGTTCCGTGTTGGTAGGTACTTATAACAAAAGCATGCGTAATGCATTTATCACAATACAATAATCTATTTGTTGGTTATTTAACCATTACCATTAATTATTCAACATTTCCGTTGGCATACCATTAAAACGCAGTACAATAACGTAATGTAAATAGTCCAGATTAATATGTGGGCTTCGGTAAACAAATATTTCCCCAGTAGCGGCATGAGTGTTTAGAGTTAATTTAATAGAATTCCCTATCGTCGCGTAATGATATAAATCGCGAACGCAACGAGTTACTCTAACATCAGCTAGTTTCCAATGAATGGGTCAGTAATCATCTGCATTCGAGGCCATTATCTCAATTGGCGAGCGCTCAATGAGCGGTCCACGGACTCAGCCGGACGCCGCGCCCGCGCCGGCCGCGATGCGTTACCCTTACAATGCTTGTTTGTTTGTTTGACTCACAATGTGCTACAACTCTACAAGCGATTTTGTGCGCGACCGCCGTCGCACTGAAACGGTTTCAAGGTGAACCGTCCAAGCCATTACGTTTTACTACTAAACGGAAAACGTGCGGAAAACATACGTAACTTTTAACGCACTGTAACAATATTTTATTGGCTCCAGTATTATTACTACGAAACCTTTCTATCCCACCTTTTTTCAGTCATCTCGTTCTGAAATTACAACTATCTGTTTTTTAAAGGATGAAACTTACGTACAACTTGAAAATGTATCGAATATGTATAATCTCTAATAATTACCGTCTTTTCCAGGTGAACTTACAATTAATTTTAAATAAATGGTAATAAATACTGCCAATTAATAATTAACTATTCGCTTTACTTCTACCTAAGTATATACAACCTGTGCCATTGTAGTCTATAATTGAATATTTCTTATTTACCTCCACCACTATTGTCGTAGTATTTTTATTGTATTTACCAGTACTACAGATGAATATTAAATTATCTACTTGCTCATTAAACTGCTGTAATTGTGTGTTAGAAAATCGTATTTAATACTAGAGAATAAATATTGTGTTTTTAGTTTATAGAATCAGTTTCTAGATCCAACCGGTTAGCGGTTATTAGTACAATTTATTTTGTTATTTAAAGTCAAGTAGATTATGTGTCAGATTTTTTCTACAAATACCTACTTACAAAACCAGAGTATTTCACGATAGACTATAAAGCCCTGATGCAACAGCAACCCTTAACCTGGTATAGCAGTAAACGATCAGCATGTTAGAGTTAAAAGTCACACCCAGTCACGGAGTATTATTTGAATCCAGTAAAGTTGCCCTATCTATAAGAAACAAACATGTACTTAGAATAACTTACACGTTAGATTCACGGAGAAAATATTTTCCCCAGGGTTACGCAAGCGGTAATTGTGGTGGAGCACCTTAGTTGCCATCCTCCGAAGTTTGGTAAGTGAGGCACTCCATTTATACAGTCTGCCCGTCGTGATTCCGGAGAGAAATATTTTGTCGATTGTACCGCTGATGCCGTCACAAGCTTCTTGACACCACCAGTGCGGAACATCACGCATAAATAGCTCTTTCCCGGGAACCACCGGACGCATTCTTACACAGTAGACTAGCGCTTGTACAGAGCTTAGTAGACACACTTAGCTGTTAGAGCATCTAACAGTTCATGTCACGCTATGCATGATTACGATAAGAGCACGATTATTATTGTTGTTCCGTTTATGTACATATTGTGCTGTATTTTGGTGTTTATTGCACATTTTTATGTATTTCACATTGTTTAATACTTTAAATATTGATGTCAGTGTATTTCAGAAAGACTGCGTTGCTGTATAAATTGAAATGCTGTATAATTGCGTTGTCGTTTGAAATACCTGGCTAAGTAATGACACTTATGAATAAGATATCGGTCGATATTACTGGGAGGTAGGTTCAGGCGTAATCGGTGCAGGCTCAGGCTGACTCAGCCACCGAACCTGACGCCGCGCCAACTGAGCCATGTAATAAAGTCTGCAAGTTCGGTACGCCGCGCCACCCGCGTCCCTATACGTACTTCTATGGTACGTTTGAACATTTCGTTGCCACTGGGTAAAATTATATGTCAATTACGTTATGCCAGTTTGTAATAATCTAAAACTCACTTGGAAGAAATTCCGTTGCCACTCACTCCAGTTTATTAACCAAACAGAAATAATTACTTTAAACAGAAGTTAAAGCCGTTAATGGTCGACAGTGTATGGATTAATCGAGCAATATTCAAATTCTATTCTTGTCTGCTAAATTGGCATATATGACCTATTTATAACGGTAAAGCAAAATTAATTTCAACAATTCATTTTAATACTCGCGAATGTAACTGAAAATGACAGAACGTATTGAATCAACCGCCTTTTTTTACTAACAAAGTTGCAGTCCAGTTTTGCAGTTCTTGTATGTATTAATGGAATCGTATTTATATGCGGAAAACGTGCAAGGCGAACAGGGCGGGCGCAGACGTCGCAGGCGCCTTAATCGGATTACATGTAACAAAATGCTACGCTCCTAGCCACTCGCGACCGCTAGCAGTTTGTGCTCCTCGGAGCTCGAGACGTACTTTATCGATGTTTGAATAATCAGACTGTAATCTGAACTGCACTGTTCCTCCAATCTCTGGCGTAGTGTTTAAGATATTTTAACACTTGAATATCGTACGGTTTTACATATAAGGTAGATAGGTCTATCGCTGATATCAGTTGTTCGCAGTTTTAGCCTGTTTCGCGAAGCCTCTACCTATTCTATGTGGCCCCATTCCACTATGTCATGTAAAATACAAAATAATATGAGTTAACAATAATTTAATGTTTGTGAGGATGTTAGGATAGGATGGTTGTTCTGCTTCCAAGCTAAAAAAAGCACTAGTTATCTTCAACGAAATAAAAACACAAATATTACAACTACATATATAATCAGTCTTGTAGCGTGATTTAAAAAACAGATACTTCGCTTTCTTGTAATTAATACGGCCTTATATATTGCAATGCCTTTCATTAACTTTTGACTGTGGGGCAATTCAACACTCTAAATTACATTGAAAAAGGATGGGAAACACATTAGTATCATAAAAACGTTCTAGTGCTTACGCCTATTAAAGAATACAATAATAAGAACAGGTCGCACGGAGTAACAATACTATGAATTATTTAATGAATAGATTTATTTTTCATCGCAAATTGGAAACCTAATCACCTACTTGAGTTGCCAATTACCGAGACTGTTCAATAAAGCATAGTAATTCAAGGGCAAAAATATTATATAATATATATTTCACTGAGTCATTTCACTCAGACGACTGGGCATTTTATTACAGACTTTATTAAAACGTAAGTAGACTAAACATAGTTATATAGTCAATTAGGTTGGTATACTGTATTAACTTGTGGGCACTTTCAGAAGGGCCGCCCGTCGTTACAGTTTTAAATTTTTTATAACTGAGATTTTATGGATTTCCTTGCACCAAATGTACAGGATCTCTATGACATTTGTAACCCCACTATGGGCTGTCTTATAAGCAAATTAGAATTAAGTCCATATTGTAACCCATTTTTTCTAAAGAAACTGTCAATGATTCTCCTGCCTAATTAATGTTGTCATAAGACTTTCGTCTGGGTTCTGCGTAGATTTTCCATTCACTAACACTGTCATACTCTCATAATATAAACAATTCCCAAAGAGAGAAAGAGAAGATAGAGACCAAAGAGAGAATAACAACAAAAATAGTTTATTGACACTAAATTATTACAAATACAGCCATGAAATAATGGAATGGAATATAGCGCGATTCAACTGCTCGGTGCAAAAACAGTTGCCAAGATAGATAGCATTTGTAGTTAATTTTATTGCGATTTGACACGAATATTTTTTTATTTTAGAGAAAACATTATATACGTGTTTTTTCTCCCTTAAAACACATTATTCCAGAAATAAATAGTAGATTGTTAACCAAGGGTTGAAAGCGACCCATTGCAGACGAGATATTTTGGCGGCTCGAACGTAGTGAGAGCGCCAATAGTTCAAGGCTGAAATGGGTGGTTTCACCCGAGTTAAACACTCTGCTTTTCATTCCGAATACAAGGAAACTAAAAAAAAACTTCTTTTACTCAAAATTGAAAATCAATATAAAATTTGAAATCCTTATCCCCTAATTAGTCGAAATCGATAATGTTTCGCAAAAATAATTATTTTTTACTTCAAATTAAAAATAAATGTAAAATTTGAAATCCTTATCGAGTTAGTCGAAATCGAGAATGACGATTTTTCGAAAAAAAAAAAAAAATTTTTTTTCAAGCTTTTAATTCAAAATTAATATAAAATTTGAAATCCTCATCCCCGAATTAGTCGAAATCGAGTATAATGATGATTTTTCTCAAATAAAAGAAATTGTCTTAAAATTTTAAAAAATGACAAATTTGAAATCCTTACCCCTGAATTAGTCGAAATCGAGTATAATGACGATTTTTCGCAAAATTTTTGCATAAAATTCAAAATAAATGTCAGATTTGAAATCCTTACCCCTGAATTAGTCAGAATCAGGTACAATGACGACTTTTCGCAAAAAAAAAATCTTAAAATTCAAAATAAATGACAAATTTGAAATCCTTATCCCCGAATTAGTCAAAATCGAGTATAGTGACGATTTTTAGCAATTTTTTTTAATTAAAATTCAAAATTAACATAAAATTTGAAATCCTCATGCCCGAATTAGTTGAAATCGAGTATAATACGGTATTTGAATTTGACACATATTAAAATTTATAACACAGTGTCACTTTTTGGATAGTTAGCCATCAAAATATCACAATAAATCGTAAATTATAAAATTTTATCAAAATCATAAAAAGATATGAATCATCAAAACTCAGAAAAGTATGTAATTTTTTTTACCGTCCAAAATTCAAATAAAAGGTATCGATAGAATTCTTATGTAAAAATAAAAAATAAATTGTATAGCAACTATGTACCTAAACGCATTATTTTACGACTAAAACAGCAAAATACTAATTTTCCCATACAATGGTTGGTGGAATGCAGTGCAAGTGACGTCATTGTTTTGTGATTGTGGATTCAATGTGGTGAAGCATTTGGATTGGATAATTTAAAATGTTTTGGAATCAAAAATATGTATACATGTTAGCCCGTGGGGCGCAATGGCCCACTTTCAACCCGCTCCTTAGGTCAAATATGACCTACTTTCAGAGTATGAGGAATGAAAAGTTGTTTTATTATCACGTACGAAAATCGGTCCAACGTAACTCATGCGATAACTCGATGTCACCGGCAGTTTTTTTAATCACTATTCCTGTTTCCATAAGCAGTGCATATTATTAGATAAACATCACATAAACAATCTCTTACTTTTCTCAATTAGAGAGCACTGTGCGGTGCTGATGCTGTGGTCACCAGTCTAATTCTTGCCCGCAGCCTACTTTGCGTCCGCTGCCAAATTGCTTGAAGCCAGTTAGATAGTTTTTAGCACGAAACTTCTCCGGATATACCAACTAATTGAAGTTTTAAATAGTTAAGTAGCAAATACAAACCTCAATGGTAATTGGCTCGGGAGTTCTATCGTTCCTGGCAACTGTTGAGATTATGTCTATGTTTCTCTCTATGCGGAACTTAAATTTCATAAGTCGTGTTAACATTGTAAATAATTTAGTCCTCGTATTATTTAACTCAGATAAAAAATTGATTTCTTTAACAATGAAGGATTTATTCGTAGGTGTAAACCAATACCTATATTTACCTAAGTAATTTTTCGGGCCCGACAGTGAAAAGATCAAGTTCTGTAGCTCTAGTATAAGTTTTTTCGAAACATTAACTAATTCGAACGCGTTTGCGCTTGCTCTCAAAATGTATGAAAGTGGTATGAAAACGTGAACAGCGCTTCTGGTGGTCACTAGTGGAAACTAAAACAGCGAGTATAACATTTGTTGCTAACCGATGAACGCGCGTATTTCAAACTCGGAATAGAAATAGTAGAAATATAAATTCTACTGTGACATGTATATCTAACGTCTTTTACTGTAACATTAGCGTTAAAGTAAAACACACAATGTAATAAGACCATAATTATGTCAGTGTCAAACTCTAAGTAATCGTACTGTACGATTACTGGTTAAGTTAAATTTTGTACTTATCGTGAAATAGTTCAGAAAGAGATGTAACGAATGAAGCAATACTAAAAACCCTGAAGTGAGAATTAAATTCAGCGTATGACCCCTTAGCAAATTTACACAAACCGCTATAACTAACATACATTAGTGGCTAGTAATAAAACGACAGCTATTGAACTGCCGAGACGTCAAGTTAAACCAATGATTACACAGTCGAGCGCGCCGTTGTTTGCTAATCTATTTTTCACAACTTTCATACTCAAAAGAAACGTTCGATAATAATCGAACATTCAGTGTGTCATTACATCGTAACTACAGCTGCGTTTGAATTTATTTTCTAACGTATTGACGACGTAGGTAATAGCCGTTTGCAATCCACGAAACGAAGGCAGCGTAAGCAGAGTATTACTATTTTCTTACAAATTACACAGATATAGTCAATGCGTTTTACTTAAATGAAAAAAAGGCCAGGGATTTTCCGTTTATTTCTTGAATCAGTTGAATACTGTCTATAAACCCAAACTACCTACTAAGTGTTAGTTTCATTCAGACAGGCAATATACAAGTAATATATTGTCCATAAGGTGGCGATTGTACTACTTACTATAGCACAACAGGTAGGGTAGGTACTCTATAAAATCATCTAGGTACAGTCAAGGGCATAAATATGTACACTTTTGGACCTTATTTCAATGGAATAAGGTGAAAAAGTGTATACATATTGGTGCCCTTGACTGTACATTACAAAATTAAGACAAGCTCATGGGCCAAAGACCTTCAGAGCACTTCACTACTTAACTCATCTCTTTAAACTAATTTAAGTATGTTAAACCATCTTCCGTTCGGGCAGTAAAAATCAGTTCTTGCCAGCTCTACGAGTAAATAGCCCCAAAGAGTGAGTTAAACCGGTACCGACTAAATTAACGAACGTGTTTCCGACGCAGGAAAGAAACACTTAGGTCGCCGAGCTCCTAGTGAGTGCGTCACTGCCTAGGTTACCGTACAATTCCTATTTAGGTCTTGGACGCTTCTTTGTGCAATCATAGATAGGCCAAACCGAATTTAATGCTTTTAACTAGTCGATATGAAGATCAGCTATACCTAAATATTATAAATTAAATATATTATTATCGGGGGTCGGGGCGACCCTACCCGAGAACCCCAAAGTTCAGCGTGCGTGGGACGATGTTACTTGTAAAGCTACTCTCGATCGGCTTATTGTAGGCGCCGCGGATGTAGACCGTGCTAGGCTCTTGGCGGTATCACGGTCAGAATCGGGGGCGTGGCTGCACGCGTTGCCTTCACCTCAGTTGGGCACTTTACTCGACGGTGATTCATTGCGTGTGTCCGTTGCTCTCCACCTGGGCTGCGATGTATGTGAACCACATGTATGCATCTGCGGTACCATGGTGGGGGCTGACGGCCATCACGCTTAGAGTTGCCGCCGATGCGCCGGCAGGCACCCGCGTCACCATGCCCTGAATGATGTCGTCCAGGGGGCTCTCAGGTCAGCAGGCGTTCCACCTGTTCTGGAACCGCCGGGCCTTTGCCGCTCGGATGGCAAACGGCCTGATGGCCTGACGTTGGTGCCGTGGGAAAGGGGGGCGGTGTTTGGCGTGGGACGCTACGTGTGTCAGCACCTTCGCTGCCACCCATGTCAGCCGCACTACGCGCGCGGCCGGAGCGGCGGCCGAATTTCTGGCGGAGATGAAGAGGCAGAAATATGCCCCTCTGGAACCGGCCTACATTTTCGTCCCCTTGGCGGTTGAAACGGCGGGCTGTTGGGGGAGGGACGCTAGGGAGTTTGTGCGCGAAATAGGCCGTCGACTTAGACAAAGAGGAGAAGACTCCCGCTCCGAGTCGTTTCTGGTTCAAAAGCTCTCCATCGCTATCCAGCGTGGTAATGCTGCTAGCATTATGGGTACTTTTGGACCGGGGACGATTAGGGGCGGGTCATAATTAGGACAATATTGTAATTATTCTTAATTTCAAGCGTATTATAGGTTTGGTGACTCAAATGTAATAATTGACATTTTGACATTAATAAATATTATTTAAATTTACTTACCTAGATCGCATTTTCGAGCCAGTGGGCAGTGGGCTTAGACTTTACTAGGCGCTAACTGTCTAATTCTAATATTACACAACAAGTTGAAGTTTGTGACTTCGTGATTTGGTTTAGTTATCATGATCTTATTTCTATAATAATTTGCAACAAAGATGCGGGGAAAAGCTAGTGTCTGTATAAATATGTGTATTTCTTAGACATTAGACAGGTGGCACTGATACGGTTAATCTCCAAGTTAAGTTACTGCGATCTGCCACACCATGAGATAGAATTCTAAATTACATTAATCTGCCGCTGGATTAGCAAATTGCAAAATTAGCTTATGCTTGTCTTGACTCAGACTTGTTAATGAGCCTGTGAAATTTGTCTGACCTTGAAATTAAACTGTTTTACGGCATAAGTAGATAGGTACATTCGATGTTTAAGACATGTTTACACTTCTCGCCTCATCACCAATGGAATAAGGTGCAAAAGTGTAAACATGTTTTTGACGTGGACTGTACCTACTTATATCTAGACATAAGCAAATATAACACGAACCATATCGGGCCGCTTTTAACCCCCCTTTGACTTAAAATTCATTGTTTTCATTTCTCTGAAAATCAGCGTCTCGGAGCGTGTCATGTGACTGTTTCGTGCCTTGTCGTCTCACCTTGGTGAGTAAAGACCCTTTGGCGCAATTTTATTTCAATGTAGGTATTCAGTTTCGTTTGTAAGTACTTACGTGATTTGCGCTAATAAACTATTAATGTAAATAGACTACATTATACAACTGAGATTTTTCTGTGTGAGAATTAAATCATTGTAGGTACCGATAAAGGGTTGGCAACACGCTTGACTCCTCTGAATTCGAAAGCATGTATAATCTACGGTGTCTGCTTACCATCAGCAGGCCGTGTGGTTGTTTACAACCGTTCTTTAAAAATAATGTCACTTAAAGCAATGTACCATGAATCTGCAGGATCTATGATGGATATAGCATATTGCGTTTGATCCTAATTTAAGTCTCAGAAGATACGATCTACCTTAAAATAGTTGTTTGAGTCGTAACCGTACCGTCGCACTGCTTTACCGACTAAGCGTAAAAGGAGGGCAGACTTAGGCTACTTCCAGAATTGGCTGGGAACTGTTTTTTTTAATCAGTGGAATACTCTACGAGTTTGCGCTCCAGTGAGATTGGTTGAGTGACTTTAACCGAATCTGAGGTGTCAGTGGAATTGACCTATTGGTAGTTTTGTCGCCGGTTCACTAAACCTAGCCTAGCTGAGAAGAGTTCAGCAAAAAAACACAGCTAGACTCGACCCGGGTCAGACCGACTCTACCCGGTACCGGGACGAATAGAGACTATATGTGTTTGTGTTGTCGCGATCGCGCGGTAGACGTTCCTGCCGGCGGGAATGCCTAATTGTCGTACGCGCAGCATACCGTCTTGACGGACATGGAAGCTGTGATTACGTCATCCGGGTCCGTGAGTGTGTGCCTAGGACACTGGACCGTGCGGCCCTTAATAATAAGGGGGGATGGATGGGAACGTAGTCGACAGCCTTCCTAACTAACGGATTCCTATCATGTTAGAAACTTTGAAACGCTGTCCTGCTCAGACTAGCAAACAGTAGGGGCTGATTTTCAGATATATGATTCTTGACTATATGATTGTTGTACTGACAATAGCCGAAACGTGATTGCTTAAAATTTTCGAAAAAAAAACAGAGTTGAGTCTATATTTTCCTTTTTTTACACAGCCTACTAAAACAACGCATTATTAAAAGACACGATTAAGTTAATATGATGGTATTTTACCTCATCTAAACTCTGTCAAGAGCAAATGTAATAAACCCTGCACACAATCAGATATTTAACGAGATTTGTCTAAAAAAGCCATTCTCGGAGAGTGTTGCATCCCGTTTTGTCGTGAGCGAAAAATATAAGGGCGTCTATCGCGTTAAAGCAAGCATACATGGTGCTAATCCCCATGTCATGGTGCAACTACAAGGTTTGACTGGTACCACGGAGCACCAGTCGCCTTACGTAGAAAACGATCCTGAATGAATTGAAGCAGCTAGAGCGATGTCATAGGTACGTGAGCAAAATCTATTATATACTTACTTGCATAAGACATGATTGGACGAACACAATTGTTTTGTAAAGTGTCAGCTTATTTATAAGTGACATTTTGCTAAACTTGTTATTGTTAATCATTGGCCCAAGCCTTCCTAGCACGAATAAAGCACTGTTGTATACCCTACTGATGTGACTACGGAAAGTCAGTTTTGTGTCGAGGGTCACTCCCAGATATTTGACTTCGTTGGCCCAGGAGATGGGCCTGTCAAACGTCTGGATCGGAGCCACTCGCCTTTCCGTGCTAACGCGGTCAGAGGGGTGGAAGACTATAGCAGTGTTTTTTTCCGGATTGACTTCGATACACCAAAGATTAAACCAACGACCTAGGTCAGTGATTGCCTTCTGGAGATATCGCCGGATAAGAACGTACTTAACATGAGTCTTAAAGAGCGCGAACAACCCCAGTTGCACTTTAGTGTGCCTGGGAATGTCGTTCGTGAATAACGAATAAACAGAAGGAGAGAGCACGGAGCCTTGCGGGACTCCGGACCGGATGGGGTGTGGATCCGAGTACGTTCTCTCTAGTCTGTATCGAAAGCTTCGATTTCTGAGAAAATCTTGTATGGTGAGTACGAGTCTGTCAGACCTTGTTGAAGGCTTTCCCCATGTCGAGAAAGACCCGCACCGGTCCTGGGCCCCTGTAAACGAGAGAAATCGTTCAGCACTTGCTTCGTGTTCGTGACACGGTGCACCTGTTGCACGCACGAGTGCGCGGATCTAAACTGGTCATCGATGATGTTAATGACGTTATTGTTAGCCGTAAATACGGCCGCTTTAGCTTAGTTGGTAGTGACCCTGCCTACGAAGCTGGAGGTCCCGGGTTCAAATCCCGGCCAGGGCATTTATTTGTGTGATGAGCACGAATATTTTTTCTTGGGTCTTGGGCGTTTTTTATGTATTTATGTATCTACTTATCTCTATAAGTATGTAGGTATATCGTCACTTAGTACCCATAGTACAAGCTTTGCTTAATTTGGGACTAGGTTGATTTGTGTAAGATTGTCCATAAATATAATATTTAAATCTGAGAATCCTATTGAGAAGGATCCGCTCATATAGCTTTCCTAGAGAGCCAAGTAAGCTGATCAGCCTATAAGACACGCCGCAGTACTGTGTGGGTATCACCCCGCAACCCGCATCCACGCATCAGTCCATAATTTACAATATTAAATAATTAATAAAAAACTACTGAATGACCTACTAGATCTCTCTGAAAATTTTAAAAACGGTAGTTAAATAGCCTAGTTAGCACCATCGCGTTTATGTCGGGCTTATAGCATTCGTCCCTTATTAGCAAGTATGTACTTAAGTGCGAGAGAGAAGAATATTATAAAAATATGCCCGACATGCTAGCTAGGCATCAAGCGTCACTGGTAAAAGCCGAGGTCTCCCACCGGCTTATATGACTTTGGTGCGGTTTAATTCACCTCAAGGAGTGTAATCCTTTTGATATTAAAAGCAAATAATCGAATCCTGCAAGTTCATTCGAGTCAGGGCGAATCATATGTCAGGCCAATCACGAGGGATTACAGGCTATAGCACTGACACCCATCAATATTCTATGGCATCAGTTACACGGTGATTATTACTCACAATACTGAGGTGTCAATATTATCGTGGTATTGAAATTTGTATGGATTTTGCTTCAATATTCATGAACACACGAGTGATAGGTATTGTGACATGAACACACGAGTGATACCTATGGTACATATACGCGGAAGTATATTCATAACAGCAGTGCATGCCACTAATGAACAGTAAGGGATATTAATGAAGAGTACTTGAGAGTAATGTTTCATTACGCGTGGTAATTTGTCGCTTCGGACAAGGGTGGCGTTGAATAATTTCATTTTAGTAACGCCTTCTGCATGTTGCTTCGCAAGCCACACTTAAATATGTCACATAATTAATAACTAGAGATAAAAAAAAAACTATATAATTATCGAAACTGATCACAAAATTTCACGAGAATCGGTTGAAAAGTGCGACTTGTAGAGGAGAAAAAACCGAAATCCTCCCGCAAAAACATGCGATTTTTTAAATGCTTTTTCGGACAAACTAAAAATATATATAGTTTATTATTTTGTCTTGTCAAAAAAAATCTATATAATTATCGAAGCTACCGAATAATTTAGGAAATGCGACCAGCGGGGTAAAATCGCGTAACTTTTCGAACGTACTGTAGGCATATTTTAATTTTTAATGTCATTTTTAGGGTTCCGTAGTAAACAAGGAACCCTTATAGTTTCGCCATGTCCGTCCGTCCGTCCGTCAGTCCGTCTGTCCCCCGTTTTTCTCAGTAACCGTTAGTACTAGAAAGCTGAAATTTGGCATAGATATACATATCAATGACGCCGACAAAACGGTAGAATAAAATCTTGTAAAATATTTTTTTAGGGTACCTCCCCTACATGTAAAGTGGTGGTGCAATATTTTTTTTCTGCCAAACCCCATCGTGTGGTATTGGCAGTTCGTTGGATAGCTCTAAAAAAAATTGTAAGGTGCCTAAAAGCATTTTTTGATTTAAAAATTGGTTAGCGTGATATTAAGCTTTGAAGTGATAATAGATAATGTTGTTAATTCTGTCAAAAACATAGTAAATATAAGTTTGCGAACTTTTTAGTCCACATAATGTAACGGGTGGACGGCTACGGAACCCTACCTTGCGCGTGGCCCGACACGCACTTGGCCGGTTTGTTTAGTATGGAATTTGACATTTAGGCGATTTCCTGATATGTCGGTGCGGAGGCGGTACGATATGAGAAAACTGTCGAATGTCAGTGTCAACTGTCAGTCGAGTCAGTACCGCTTTTTACTGCGCCCCTCCCTACATATAAATGAGTGCTTCCTGACTGGCGCGGGATGTGTGGTAGCGGGGCGATACGAAGGCAGTACTGGTCCGCTTCTGCGTATGATATTACTAGGTACTGCGCAAATGTTATACTGACTGTATTCCGTTAAGTGGGGATCTTTGCAACGTCAGTAAGTTTACGTCAAAGAAGAAAATGTCGCATATCGACCACGCCCCACCAAGTCAGGAAGTCGCCTTAGATCTATCGTACTAACGGTCGAAAACGTTCCGTAATCGCACCGCTGTAGAGGAGAAAAGCTGAAAATCTGCTGGATATACGAAAGTATTTATGTGGAAGCTAAAGAGAGGCCTTCGTTTCACTCGGTCAAATATACTGTTCACGCAGCAATTCTCAATAACGTCCTGTTAATCTCTGACAAGGATGGATAGTAGTACATTACTTACCAAGGGCGGTAAAACAAAGAATGCCCCAGATCGCAGGTATTTGACGCCCGAGCAGAAGGCAAGGGCGATAAATATGCGATCCGAGGCTTTCTTTATTACCGCCCGTGGTAAATACAAAATTTTATGTCACCCCCCTGGCCAGGAAGTGAAAATTACCGCACGCCAGGTGTGACATAATAGTTATTTATGTCACACCTGGCCATAAAGTGGCCATTATCGCACGCTCCGCGCGCGAAAAAACCCACTTCCTGGCCAGGGGGTGACATAAAATTTTGTACTTACCACGGGCGATAATAAAGAAAGCCTCAGATCGCATATTTATCGCCCTTGCCTTCGGCTCGGGCGTAAAATACCTGCGATCTGAGACATTCTTTGTTTTATCGCCCTTGGTAAGTAATGTACTATTACGATACAAGTGCGGTATTAAGTAGATAACTATCAAGTATTCCAAATTGATAGCATAATGGTTCTTGGTGGTTCTTGAGATATTTAGCGATGTGACAGACGGATAGACAGACAGAGTGAAACCATAAGGGTTCCTTTTTAACTTTTTGGTACGGAACCCTAAATCGAAATAAATCTTTCGTGTATCTCCCTGTCTTCGTACTTGCGAATTCTGGCGGCAAAGAGGGAACGGAGGGAAACGGGTTTCGGGTTACCGGTAAAACCTCAGGGTTTTTAAACTTTTACTAGTCATGGAGCATTTTTATGGTTTCAAAGAGGTCACGGTCCCGTAAAGAAAAGAAGAAGTTTACCTTTTCTCAATAATAATATACTCTTTATTGCGCACTACAAAGTGGAAATATTACAAACAAATCTTATGACATAACAGGCGGTCTTATCGCTAAAATAATAATTATAAATATATATATTTATATAATTACTAGCTGTTGCCCGCAACTTCGTCTGCGTAGAGCTCGGTTTTTAGTTAAAACATCTTAATATCCAGGAAACGGTATAATAAACGCTGAAATTTGTTTTATTATATTTAAACAGAGACTTTGAAGTCTCTCAATTAAAATAATGGTGTTCCCCATACAAACTTTGAACCCCTTTTTAACCCCTTGAGGGGATGAATTAAAAAAACGCTGAAATTTGTTTTGTTGTATTTAAACAGAGACTCTGTAAAAACTTTGACTCTGTCAATTAAAAAAATGTTACTCTCCATACAAACTTTGAACCCTTTTTAACCCCTTGAGGGGATGAATTAAAAAAAAAGCTGAAATTAGTTTTGTAGTTATTTAATTTAAACAGTTTTAAGTCCTTCACTTAAAAAATCTTTGCTTCCGATACAAACTTTGAACCCCTTTTTAACCCCTTTAGGGGATGAATTTCAAGAAACGCTGAAATTGGTTTTGTTGTATTTAAACAGAGAGTCTCTGTAAGAAATACGAAGTCTCTCACTTAAAAAAAAATTCTCCCCATACAAACTTTGAACCCCTTTTTAACCCCTTTAGGGGATGAATTTTAAAAAAACGCTAAAATTACTTTTTTTTCATTATTATAAGGAACTTTTGTACAAAGTTTGAAGACTCACACTTTAAAAAAAATTGGTTTCCATACAATATTTCACCCCCATTTTCAACCCTTTAGGAGACGAAAATTTTGAAAACGCAGATATAACTTTCATTGTCTTATTTTAAGGAGTCTTTGTACAAAGTTTCAAGCCTGGACCTTAAAAAAATTATTGCCCCCCATACAAACTTTGCACCCCTGTTTTACCCCCTTAGGGGTGGAATTTCCAAAAATCCCGTCTTATCCCTTGCCTCCGTTATATAACCTAAGTATAGTGTAAATTTCAAATTTCTAGGACCGGCAGTTTCGGCGGGGCGGTGATTAATCAGTCACCCATGAACTTTATATATATAAATAATTTGTGTGACGGATGCTGCTGCCTATGCTTTATAAGAAACTTTAATATTTACGCATTTTGATGGGTAGGCATTCTCCATTCCAGTCTATCTTGGGCCTTCGTCTTCACTTCTTGGACAGAAGACCAACGACAGAAGACTAGGCCGTCTTAATATTGATGATGTTAGTAAGGCTTGCCATGGATCCCTCGCGCTAATTATACGGACCTCTTAAGGGTCCATAGACCACAGACAAAGAAACCTGCGTTAGTTACCCTTTTTTTTTTTTTTTTTTTTACGTTGGGGGAATGCTTTTACGCACCGTCCGCCCGGACGAAGGGGGACCGGGCGGGTGTGTGGGACTCCTGGGCAGAAGGCTCAGACTACCCACTAAACCCCCAACGATTGTCCGACGACATCGCTTCCAGGGAGGGCCAAAGGTTCGCTTGGCGCATTCAACTTTGACCCTCGCGACTCGCCCGCTTTATGCTGGCCTGGCCAAAGGGAGCGCCCAGGACAATTTCAGGGCGCTCCTATCCCGTGGACAAAATAGATGGCTAGAGTCCCCCGACCCTACCACCCGGTCCACTACGGCGGGGGGAGCAAATGCGCGTAGCGCCGACGTGCGCGCCCCGCTCTTCTCCTGCGGATATGGGGAGCGGATGGGTCATTCTCCCGCTCTCTTTCCGCAGCCTCCTTCTGAGCCATTACGGACTTGCAGAAGGAGGCCATTGCTTCCCAGGACCTCTCGCTATCGAGCATTTTGGACACAATGGTCGGCAGCAAGAGATCACCACCTACTATAGCGGCCAAATCATACCGCTGTGGCCCCCACGCCATGCACACCTCCAATGTGTGGCGCACATCGTCTACTGCTGCGCCACACCCATGACAGCGGGGACTTTCTTCTCGACCGGCAACTCGGTGCAAGTATTCCCCAAAGCACCCGTGGCCAGTGAGGACTTGCACGAGGTGGAAATCAAGTGGGCCGTGTCTGCGGTCGACCCACCTTTCGAAACTAGGCAAAATTGCCCCTACAGTTAGTCTGCCGGCCGCAGACAACTGCAGATCTGCCCTCCATCTCGGGAGAAGGGCATTCATGGCTGCGTCCCGAAACCCTTCTACCTCCCGTTGGTTAGGGAGTTCTCCCCTAGTCCTGAGTTCCGCACGGTATCGATATACCTCGGTCAAGACCTCTGCCTGTAGTTCCCAAGGTGGGTCACCGGCCAGCAGGGTGGCTGCCGCCCAAGATACCGTGCGGTACCCCCTGCACGCCCTAACGCTAATAACCCTTTGTGGTCGCCTTAATAGGGCCTTGTTTTTCGGGGTGAGGGCATCCATCCACACAGGCGCCCCGTAAAGTGCCATGCTCCGGATGACTCCAGAGTAGAGGCGCCTGCAGGGCGACTGAGGACCTCCCTTATTTGGAAGCAGCCTTCCGAGCGCTGCTGCAGCGCCTACCAGCTTAGGGGCCAGCCGAGCGAAGTGTGCCCCGAAATTCCATTTGGAGTCGAGGGTCAGGCCCAGGTACCTCATGTCTGCCCCAACCTCAATGGCCGTCCCCATCAAAGTTAATCGCGCCCCTCGTGGGGGACCCTTACGTGGACCGTGGAATAGGAACGCCTCCGTTTTACCCACAGACACTTTAAGACCCAGTAGGTGGATCCTCTCGACCGCCAGTGTAGCCATAACTTGCCCCAGACGTGCAGCCTCCTCGTAGGTCCTTCCCCGGGCGGTGACAAGCGTATCGTCCGCGTAACAGATCACATTGGTTCCGGGGAGAAGAGGGCTGCGTTAGTTACCCTGTCTTATCTAAAACAAAGTGTGTTTAAGACGGCAGCAAATCTTCCCACAGCGTCACCTGATTTTTGACAAAATCGTTGTTTAGAATGTGGTTTTATCTTTTAACAAATTTACTTTTTAGTTATAGATAAGCACTGTTGACTCTTACATCAAAATTGAACCAGGATATCGCGATAACGACGATTTTTTATGAAACTCACACACTTCCACAGATTTTAAAATTTCTATTATTAATCCCATTCCGCTCAGCACACCAGTTTGGTAAAATAAAAGCTATCTGACTGTGTGACAAAAAATACTAAGTATATATAATATATATATATATATAGATATATATATATATATATCATCATTTATCATAATTTTCAGCCTGTAATCGCCCACTGCTGAGCATAGGCCTCTCTTCGAGTACGCCACTCGTCCCGGTCTTGAGCCAGTCTTATCCAAGAGTGACCCGCGATCTTCCTAATGTCATCATATCCATATCCTAATATCAATAATATACCTCTAGGCAACCCCTGCATAAAACTTAAAATAGCTACTACCTCTGTTAAGGCGCAGAGCAGGGCCTTCTCCAATTTCTCCATACAAAATCTGTGCACGTTTTATTCGTCGGTTTTGGCCAGGTTTTGGCATTCCCTAATATATTTTTTTTGCTTGTAAATATTGGATATACGAAGAACCTCAAGAAAAAAAAACAAGAATTTCAAAAAAATAAAAAATATTTCTCCAGGTTAGGGCTAACAGAAAAATAAGCATACTGACCAAAAATCATAAGTATAGTGCAAACACAAGCGAGGAAAAACTTGCACAAAGTTTGTCCACCCGTGCGCCTTAAATAAGATGCTCTTTGTTTCTATTTTACTTCCACAAATCATAAAAATGATAGAATTGATAGATAAAGACAAGCGAATTTTAATGGGATTTTTGTTAAAATGGGTTTAATGTAAAGGTTTACCCTCGTTAGAGAATTTTTGGAAAATAATTTGAAGACGTTGAATAGTAGATTGTTAACCAAGGGTTGAAAGCGACCCATTTCAGACGAGATATTTTACGCTCGAACGTAGTGAGAGCGCCAATAGTTCGAGGCTGAAATGGGTAATATACGAGGAAACTAAAAAAATCCAAATATGCAATAAACATTGTCTGAATCCAGTCAAATCCTATTGAAGCCAATATTAAAAGCGTTTGTGTATGGACCAATTTGACGGACACTATTGGTTGACGTTAATACTGTTAATAGTGGAAGCGGATCTGTAGGGTAATTGAACAACTTATATTGAACCAAAGAATACTTAAAAATTTATTGAAAATATTGAAAAGTATCGCAAACATATTTATTTCCATTATTTTAAAATTTATTTTATTATAATTATCCTTTAGCTTCAAATATTACCACGATTTAATGGCAGTGTGGCTGATAAGATTCTGCCAATTTGTTTTTTTAATACCTTAATTTTTAAGGACTCGTTTATATTTAAACATTGAAAAATGGTTACTTAAAATTTCATTTTTTTTAAATTGAGATTTTCGCTAGCGGACGCATCCGCTTAACAAGCATTTAAAGTTTACTTAAAATTTTCTTAAAATGTATTTAAATAATAACATTTACGAGTTTTTATTTAGTTTTTTTTATAACCATAATTCGAAATATTAATAATTCTAAACATAGTTAGAATTGTTAGAAATCAATAAAAAAATATGAAGTTGGCTGTACAGGTGTCTGCCATTGCTCATTTTTTTATAAGAGAACCCAACGCTCTGTTTGGCTGATTTGGCTGTCGATGTGTTTTGTGATTGGTGGATTCAATGTGGTGAAGCATTTGGAGTGGTTAATTAAAAATATTTTGGAATCAAAAATATGTTGTATACATGCTAGCCCATGGGGCGACATGTTCCACTTTCAACCCGCTCCTTAGGTCAAATATGACCTACTTTCAGAGCATGAGGAATGAAAAAATATTTTTCAAAATTATGAAACATCGTTGCCAGCCGTCATCAAGAAACAAATGATAATATAAACTCGGTTGCAAAGGTAAGCTATTACCACGCTATTACTCATCTTTCGTTAACAAGTGTGAGTGGATGTTGTAAAGCCAATAAAATTAATGATGACATTTTTATTGATGTCAACACATCACTCAGTATTCATGCAAACTATCGTATATTCAAGCAGCATAATAAAGTGTAATTATATTAGACGAGTTATCGGGCCACGTTGACTTTAATCTTTCTTACTATCTTTATTGATATTTATTTAGGTACTTTATTTAATATCGATATACTATTTTTCTTTAGTGGATGCAAAATAATCATATTTCCAAATTAATTTTATGAATGTACGTTTATCTGTCACGCTTAATTCAATTGACACCCACTATTTAAACTTAAATACCGATTGTAGCAGACTAAACGCGGGTAAACGAAAACATACTCAAGAGTTAAAATATTCAGCAATACGACTTATTCAAATTGTATTGGCATATTTTGTGAAGAATAAATAGTTTCACGTTGGTAAAAAAAACAAATAAGAATTGAAGTTGGCAAGCCCGACCGGCTTATGAACTTCTCCTTGAGTCTGAACAACAAACGTTGCACTTTACTTAAGCAAATCTCTCTGGCCTACACAATAATACAGTAAATTCAGAGGTACAACTACCACATAGCCGGGTAGTAAGTATTCAAAACGTGCATGTATGCGACTTGCAGTTTTTAGTTTATTATATATCTACTTCCGCATTTATCGGTGCGGTATAGTACCAACGGTCAGTCGAGTACAGGGGGCCAATTTTTGAGAGTCGAACGCTCGAATTTTCTCTCGAGATCAACAAAAAACTATGACGTTTTGACAGATGTCGAGTGAAAAGTCGAGCGTTCGACACTCAAAAATTGGTCCCCAGGGGGCCGATTTTTGAGTGTCGAACGCTCGAATTTTCACTCGAGATCCGTCAAAAAACTATGACGTTTTGACAGACGTCGAGTGAAAAGTTGAGCGTTCGACACTCAAAAATCGGTCCCCTGATTCTTGACTGCGTCCCTAAAGTTAAATGGGTTTTAAAAAAAATGACTGAATCTATCTGCCTTTTTTTAGAATGACCGTTTCCTGAATTAAGCGGGGCGGTATGAATGTAGTTCTTACCCTATACCGCCCCTTCTCACATTTAAATTATTTTTATCTATGGACCTGTCTTGTGCCGATATTTCATTATTTTGTATTTATGATTTGATATTAATTCTGCATCAATTAATTTCAAAACAGTAGGTCAAACACAGTAAATAGCTTTATTTTGAACTTTTATTTACAATTTCTATCACTGTAATGGGGTTTTATAACAATTCTAACTGTATGCGTTGCATTGGAGAAGAATCTGAGCGCGTAATGGGTACTAGAATTATCTAGTTATTCAATTTGCAAATTGCCGTAGGTATATGTCACGCTGTGAACTCGGTATGGCTCGGAAAGAAGAGCAGGAAATAAAATGGAGACTCGAAGAGTAAACTGAGAAGCAAAAAGTCAAATTGGTTTCCAACAAGGCATGGCAAATTTGCTTATCTCACTATCTATGCCGCTTTCCTATAAAATATTCAAACATAATCTACACCCTCAGAATTTAACTTTGGGTAGACGACACACGCGTGCGCCGAATCCGGGATCACGTGTTCAAAAACGTTGCATTTAATTAAAACCAGAGCTGCAGCTACATCGATGTACTGGCTTCATGTTCACATTTAAACCGATTCTTGGCTTGCGTGAGGAATAATAGTTGCTATATGGTAATGGTACGATCCCTATGACTCGTAAGATGCGAAAAGTCTAACAGTGAAAAGGATAAGGCCTGGTAGTTCAGTGCAGCTGGCATGTATTTATTCCAATGCGAGCATGAATAAATTAGATGCAATATCAATGCCAGATAACGGCAGTAATTGCCCTATAAAGACGCGGAACGATGTCACTGCGCCTAGAAACGCAATGACGTCCCCAAGCATGCTCTCACGAACATTCCAGCTATTAAACGCCTGACACCGCATATTTGTTGTCCAATAAGTAGCCCTTCACATTTTTCGGTGATTTTGATTTTATTTAAAAGCAGCATTTGTAATCACTGATTAGTTTATTCTCATGCTGGGGAGACACCGAATCAGACATTCTACTCGTACATATGTTCTTTGTACATGGTTGACCGGACCTATGACCACTTATATACGTATTTACTCATAATACGTATACGTACGACGAACTTGTGATAAAAACATTTCCTTCCCATACGCCATCAAACCACCTTTTACCTTATCTTAATTACTGGTGTACATTTCACATACAATTTATCTTGTCATTCCTTTTTACCGCAATTGCTATTAGAAGTTAAATTTAATGGGACAATGCTGTCTAAATTAATTTTGTACTATTCATTCGCTGAATAAATTATTTGCGCCAGTAAAATATTTATCCGGTATATTATTACAGACTTATACAATAGGTGGTCATAACTCTAACGCTATGAGTCATAGTAGTAATTCGAAAACAGCTCTAATGCAGCCAAATGAACGACTACGTAGAGAGTTCACAAAAGCGCTTCTAGAAAATAGGATACGATAACATAAACTGTCTTCACTTCATGTGAATATAACTCAAAAATTTGGCTGAGAAGTTCATACTAAACCAAATGGCAGTGCGCGGAATAATATGGTCCACAATGTACGTCGGATTTAGGGTATTTCGGAAGCTGTGCGAATATATACGGCTGCAGTTCACACACTGCCGCGTTCTGCTGCGTCGGACGGCGCCCTTACTCGAGTGTATTGGGCACCTCGCGAAAGGAATTGTGGAATGAATCTCAGAAGATGGGAGGATTTTTCTGTCGAAATTTTAAGAGTCGCTTGTTCATGTAAGCGTAGTAAATAGTTGTACAGTACGATTACTGAAACTGACAGTGACAGATGATGTTACTTAATCCAACTGATATCCTGTCTTATTGTTTAAGGCGATATATCGATTGAAAGAGACACCCTTTGTTTTTCGCTCACGACAAAACGGGATACAACCCTCTCCGAGAATGGCTTTTTAGACAAATCTCGTTAAATATCTGACTGTGTGCAGGTTTATTAAATTTCCTCTTGTCAGTATCTAGATGAGGTAAAATACCATCATATTAACTTAATCGTGTCTTTTAATAATGCGTTGTTTTAGTACGCTGAGGAAAAAAAAGAAAATATTAGACTCGACTTTGGATTTATTTTCTATCGAGAAAATTTTAAGCAACCATGTTTCGCTATTGTCAGTAGGTACCACAATCATATATCTGAAAATCAGCCCCTACTGTTTGCTAGTCTGGGCAGGACAGCGTTTCAAAGTCTCCAAATTTCTCAGTGTAGCGCCTATTTAAATATTTTTGCAAACTAGAGATTTTTTGACACTGAATTAAGTAGTAAAGCCAATGCAATAAGAGCATATGTTAGTGGTAAATTTACAGTAATTTACCTGTATTATGAAATTTTAGCAATAAACAGGCTGAGCTACTAGCGGTATCTTGAGGCGTAACGGTATCCCTCCGCAGCGAACAGTCACTGCCGAGTTATTCTCTGACGCTGTGAAAGCCGAAGCTAGAAATTCGAAATAGAGCACATTGAAATTTAGCAACTGTCTGTCGAGCCGCATTACCGACTCCGCTACCGTATTTATAAATATTCAACCGACGATTTGAGCCGTACGCTGAACTGGCCAGGATATTTATGACTGGTAAAATAAAGAAATTATTGTTTACCACTGGACACTTTTTGTTGCAATATAAAAAAATTGCACATTTTACTTCTTTATTACTTTACATAAATGTAAATTGATTTGGCGAAAGTTCTGCAATAACAATAACAATATAGTTTTATTGAAATTTTCCTACTGACAAATTTAAATAAAATAAAACTTAGCTAACCCAGGCATCCTTCAGGATGCAACTGTACTGGGATAACGCTAGGGGGTTGAGTTGAGTTGAGTTAACTCGGTAGATGTCTACAAATTTATCCACATAGAAGACGTAACTGTTTCTCTCCGTCTACAACGAAAAATTCTAAAGCAACGGTCGTATATGTGCGTATGAGCTGACATTAAAATCAAATTTTGGCTACATTCCAAACCTCAAATATTGTTGGTCGTCTTTGCAGAAAGGATAAGTACCAAAGTCTGAAGATTATTTCTACTTATCTTGTCCATTTATATACCAATAGGGACTTAGTGAACGCCAGCTTGGGCTTTTTTACTTCGAAATAATGCTATTTTGATAAAGTTTTTTACTATTTTTTATTTCTCTCAGTTGTCTAGGTTACGATAGGTCATCGTAACAAAGTTGAGTACACTTTTCTATTGCTTTGTTCTAAAAGCCTATTTTTACTGTACTGTACACGAATGATGATAATAATGTCAGTTTCAATTTAAAATAACAACCGATGACTAGTCAGTCGCGTGCAATAAATTTTCTCAATGAGATTAGTCAGTTGTAGCATTGTCTAGCATTTTAAAGACGCTCGCTTATTTCCTAGTTTTCTGGTATTTTGCAGACACATATTCCGTGAATTTAGTACGCCACGTCTTACACGTTGTCATACGCGGCTCGTTATCTCGACGAAAAACTAATAATAAACTTGTCCATCGTTAAACAATTTGCTGTTGACAGCAGGCTTGCTGAAGCCACTTTGTATTTTAGTGCCGGGTATTAATATTAACAGCGATTGGAAATGAAACTAGTATTTTTATAAATAGGTATTCACGTGACCACACTTATATTCAACGTCTAAAAATACGTTCTCAATCAGTTGGCAAAGAAAGAAGCATTGTGACTTTGAGATGGTTTCCACACCACATGTCATGAGTAAAAGAACATATATAAAAGTTATCGAATTAGAAGCATGGGATAATTTCTAGAAAACCTTTCAAGTCTTAATTTATTATTTATTTATTGTATGGCAATTATTCCGAACCGTGAGATCTCCGACAAGACAATACGGTTGCCAGTTTGTTGCACTTTTAGCACCACCTTTCCAAGTACTTTCCATGCAGCGAAATATTAAACTATGCTTACCTAAGAGCAAGCGCCACTCCAAGATCTATGCCACGACCAATGCGCTTGAATATTATTTCGGTGTTAAAAATATGACAAGTGTGTGTGTCGTCGAACGTTCAAAATTAGAGCACCACACTTGATTGATTTCCAGCTTTACGCACGCTTGATTTTGACGTCCCTGTCAAGAAAAAGGAGTGAATTGCGGATGTTTTGTCTAATCTTCGCAATGGAACACCGCCAGTCACGCAAAGCCACCATGATTTCATTAATTTATGATCCGTGAGGAACAGGAACTTTGACGCCATTTTGAATACATTGTTATAATGTCGCGCGCACATTTAATAGGCGAGCGATGAAAGCTTGAGGACTAGTTATGAGAAAAAAAAGTCTCATTCTTAATGATTTCATATATTTTATATTATATATCTTTAATTCCAAATAGAATATGTAAGTACATAATGTCGGAACGCAGTTCTATTCTATGTGGAGTATTGTGGAGTCTTGTTTTAGAATATGGAAACAAACGTAATTTTATCCCGTTTTAGTAAACGCAACTACTCCGGTGACTACACTACGTTTCATTTCATGTTCAGTTAAAAGTGTCGCAGGGAGCAAGTTTTATTCGATATTTTCACGCAGATGATTGAGTTAGACGGTTGCGCGGGAGGCTAGGACGCAATCTCCGGTGCCGGCGCGGAAGCCTCCCCGGGCCCCGCTCTGCCTACCCACTAAGGGTTGACAGATTCATTCAAATAGTCAGTATAACCTAAAATTGTATTTTATTTTCGTACCTCCAATCATGTTTGCGCGAAACATCAATGCTATTTACTATTTGGATTATTTTTCTTTATCTAAGTATTTTGCACCGCGTTACGTTATTAAACTTCTATTCCACAGGGAAGGTTAAATAGTTTACCCTGAAATTCCGTGCGTGAGAAGTGACCAGATCCACTTAAATAAATAATAAACCATCCACTTAAATGTAATAAAATCATATAAATACGAATATGTACCTATCATAATTATATTATATTATATAGAATATATTTAGTTTCACATCAGTAAAATATTTTCCGTTTTAAATAACAAATTACGCTTAAGAATTCTGAGTTTAACTCGAATGTATGTTAACAAGTCGTGTCTCATTATTTACTAATAGTTAATCCAATTATTCCGAGTTAATAATTATAGTAACTAAAATTCTAGTTAAACTTAGAGAACGACTGCAATGTGTGGTATCCGATATTACAAGTTTAATCAGTGCGTAACCGAGCAAGTGTCATCCCTAATCGCAGCCTTCCCTTCGATGCACTGTCGCCCGACCTCGCGGTGCACCCACAATCAATTGGAACACCAGATAAGGAATTACTAACGTTACTAATTATTAACGTTTTATCAGAAAAAAACACAGGCAAGATGTTAAATTTCATGATAGATTTTGGCCCCACTTCATTGGTTACTCGACAATGCAATGTATCGAAGCATTGCTGTTGAGCGGGCGCAGTTATGACTTACGTTACGACGCACTTTAGGCTGTAAATATGTCGTCCAGTATTTGCATGATCATTGCAAGCAAACACATTTATTTACTCTCATTGTTTGATCGACCTTAATACAGGTTGTAATATTTGTGGACATAGTTATCATTGCAGATTAAAATTGATCTCAAAGAATTCTTAGATATCATTGATTTAAATGGGGAGTTAAGCATTATGTCGCTTGGGGCTAAGTAACTCGCAAAGTAAATCGTGATAATAAATGTATACACCTTCCCTTAACGGATATCCTTAATTATTCTTCCCGAAGAAACTTTGTCAGTTTACGCGGTATAAATTAACGTGTTAAGCGTGCGACGGAAATTCGGAGGATATTTTCCGATCGGAGTTAGGGATCTAGTTTCCGCAGTCGTGCGATAAACAAGTTATTGCCTTATTGAGGGGGTGAAGGCGCCCAGGAATGGAGGGGGAGGACCGACTCACCCGTGTAATTAATAAACGAAGCAAAAGGGTATTCGAATGGTTCTGATGATTTGGTTAAACAGTTTAACGCGTAACGTTACATAATTAAGTTTGTGTTCGAATTATGACCACATTTAGTGGCCCCGAGATATTATATAAGTTGAAAAGTATGAAATTAACCTCCTGGTGGTTTTCATCTCATCAATTGCTGGTTCATTCCAACCTTGGAAACTAGATGATATGAGAGTTAACTAGTCAACTTTAAGTCTACTTATCAACTCAAAAGTTTAAAATGTGACAGAGATTTCGACTAATCTGACAAACCTATTCGATTCTGTAACCGGTACGTTAACATGGTTGATTTATTATGGGTATAATATGAGATGGGAGTCTAGAATTTTCAGAATAAGAGGTATGTTAAGGTGTGCGGACGTGTTGCATCGTTCTCACCTACTTACTTGTATTTCGCTCCGCTTTACACAGACATATTATTGTCACGGGGACGTGTCAAATGTCTTTCCAACCGCTTCGTTGCGGCTATGCAATAGAATGCAATGCAGTGCGTTGAAAGCAACTAGACCTGTTTGCTTATTTTTCATTTTTATTCCAAATGCGACTTTATCTCATGCGAATAAGATCGCTTCTTGATCTCAAGTCGTGTTAGTTCCAGATAGCCTTCAGCAACAGTTCATTTGTTTCCGTTAGCACTTCACTCCTGGTCGGCGCTTCGGAGAAGTATCAGATGTTGGTCTGATCACAGAGGCACGACTTTCTCGGCGAACGCTTAGCTGCACCCGGCTAAACAAACGTCAAGTACGGAGTCAAACAGTGGAACTCTTCCCATTTTCCATACAAATGTAATATTTGTAATGCCACTGTTGCTAACTGACTTTAATGTGTTAAATGTGTTGTCACGGCTTCATGTGGGCCGTGAAATACATGGTTTATAATTTAGTACGTGTTGGAAAGTCGCGGTTGATAGTTGCCAATAGAGGTCCATGCCCGTGACCACGTGGTAAGGACGTGATCACGTGACCTATAAATTGCGATTAAATTTTTTGTCGACAATCTCGTCGATCGGCTTTAGTGAGCCGTTGTCCGCATGCGAGGATTTATTGCATAATTCGCCGGTTGAAGCAACAATGTGGCTCCGCGAAGCGGCGCATTTCACCGCCAGATACCGCTATTGTAATATATTAGCCCATAAATTGTCCTTACAATCAGTCATAGGTTTGAATAATTTAGCCTCGTGGTTTCATGAGTTGACTAAATAAAAACCTGGAGCGGAATATCGATAAGTTTCGCGTCGAGAGTTGCAACCTTGCACCATGTCATTGGGAATGTTAAAGGCAAAGCCAGGAAGTCGCCTAACTACGTCATTCAACTGTGGAGTAATTATAATTAAGCTGCTTAATAATCACGTCATAAATGTGAGTTAATATTTTTTAAAAGCAACACGAATTTAAATGAAAATTGTATGGTTGCCTATTTCTCTAATTGAATAGGTTATTGATTTAGTAGGTATATTTAAGAATAAGCGTGACATCCAAAATCAGAGATAATGACCATTATTCGTTCAGTAGGTATGTGATCTCAGTCTCAGTTTATAAGTTACACGAGATATACAGAGCTATCTTAATGTTAATAGATAATAATTTTATTGCTTTTGAGCGTCATTATAATATTTTGTTTGTCATAAACAATTTATAAATACTGTTTTCTTTAAGTATTCAGCACAACACAAAAAAGGAACAAAAAATATTTTCGAACATAAGAACTAAAATAATTATTATTATTATCGTACGGCCTTGAAGAAATGCCCTGCGTGTGTTAATATTAAAATTATATTTAAAAAAATCCCCGAGATCAGAGCCCCGTGAGGGTTTCCATAAGGCTGGTAGCGTTCCACCTTTGGATGGCTATGCTATGACGATCCGCTGGCCAAGGAACGAGCCAGCCCTACGGTCTCCCGACACCTCGGCCAGCCTTCGGGATAGTTGCCTAAAAAGGCAGTGGGCACCGGCGCTCCACGGACCCAGTGTGTCTTTATTCATAAATAACCGGTAATTCATATTCCGAATTAACTGAGACAATTTAATTTAACGTAACAATCGCGCGAGCTCAATCTTTCTCATCACATTAAATTAATCATTTCTTACGAGAGAGTATTTAGTTCAGACTACCCTCTTGCAACATGGGAAAATAAAGCCTTTACAATTGTCAAAATCAAAATAAAATTGTTTAAAATAAATAGGAAATTCGTAGGCGTTAGGTATTAATATTTGTTATCACCTGAGCCAATAAAGCTGATTTAGTATTATTAATTATATATCTTTAAAATGAATTGAATTAACAACTAAAAGTCTCAGAACTTGATTTCTACATACATGCAAAATGGAGATTCTTGCAAAACTCATTTTGTGCGCTGTAGATGTCGTTGCATAGCCCGATTAAGAATGTTGTTGGTTTTCGAATTTAAATTAGCCCCGCTGGTTAAACGGTTACTTGCCTATGTGATAAAATTACGAAAGTTTTACAATTTAATTTTCTGTAGTGACACGAAAGTTACCCATATAAATTGTATGCCAAAAAGTCGTGTCATAACGTAAAATTTAAATGTAGGTATGTTAAACGCCTTCACAATGTGCCAAAATTTGGTCCTCACCCCTATACGTATATATCTAAAAGAAGGAAAACTGGTAGTTAAATAACATTTACTAGTTAACCAGTAATAAATAGTCGAGCAACCTCAGAAATTTACTTGAAGAATCAAAATATCGAACAGTTTTTATCCAAAATTAATTACTATTAGGGTTTTGTAGTAAACAACCCTTATAATTTCGCCATGTCCGTCTGTCCGTCTGTCCGTGCGTTCCCGGCTTAACTCAGGATACGGCACGACCGCTTTAGCTTAGTTGGTAGTGACCATGCCTACGAAGCTGGAGGTCCCGGGTTCGAATCCCGGCCGGGGCATTTATTTGTGTGATGAGCACGAATATTTGTTCTTGGGTCTTGGATGTTTTCTATGTAAGTATTTATTTATCTATACAAGTATGTATATCGTCGCTTAGTACCCATAGTACAAGCTTTGCTTAGTTTGGGACTTGGTTGATTTGTGTAAGATTGTCCACATATATTTAAGAAAAAAAATTATATGACGCCGACAAAATGGTAGAATAAAATCTTGATATACATTTTTTTTTGGAGTTTGTGCCCTACACCTAAAGTTGTGGTGGTTTCTTCTTTCAAACCCATCTCGTGAAGTGTCATTGGATAGCTCTTACAAAAATATTGTAATGTTTCCAAAACCATTTTTTGATTCAAGAAACTGTTGGCGTGATATTAAGCTTTATAGTGATTTTGGTATGGTCAAAGACGGAGGCTCTGTCAAAAACATAGTAAATATAAGTTTGGAAATTTTTGGGTCCACATAAGTCATAATTCATAATGTAACGGATGGACAACTACGGAACCCTACATTGCGCGTGGACCGACACGCACTTGACCGGTTTTTATAAGTCTAGTCATAATGTGACGGGCGGCAACTAGGTTTCCCTACTCTGAGCGAGGCCCTGCACTTGACCGGTGTATAAATTCACACTTCAATGGTGGTCTCCATATATATAATTACACTAGGTACTTAGTAATAAATTCGTTTTGAATAATAATCTGTAGATTCGTAGTCATTCCGAACGCTATGAGATACCCGAGATAATTTACCATGTGATCTATCACGCACTGACTTAGAAGCATGCATCGTTTCCTCGGTAGGAGATTTTTCTGTCCCCAGCCTCAATATGGAGATGTTTGCCCATGCTGAGGTCTTCTCAACAATCGATCACTGTCAGCGCAACGTGTATGATTATATCTATATGTTTTACGGCAACAACGAGTATTATCATCAGCCTGAAGAACGTTGACCTGCTTAAAGTATTTTGTGGCTCACGCACACTTATGAAGCTATTCCGTGTTTATAAAACGTTCTGATAACGACACACATATATAACCAGTGCACCTTATCTTGTTTGTTTTGTGTTAAGATATTTCCTCCCTTGCCTTGGCACCGACGAATTCCCTCGACTAGACAGTCCGGATTTGGATTAAGGACAAATGGTGGAATTTGTTTAAACTTCACCTTTCTAGCCAGTCACATTCTTTAGAATTCTTTCATTAAAAGATATGAAGAATCGCTTGCCAAGTGTACAATTGTGAATCCTCCAGGTGAGGTTTGTATGGTAATGATGTGGTAAGTAATTGAGAGAAAAACAGACGCTTAGACGGCGTAAGGCATCAGACAGGAAGGCGAGCCTCACTTCAGCTATTTACAAGTCGTTTCACCTCGCTTCACCGCTCAATCCTATTTATATCTTGAAACCGGGTTTCGTAATAACAACACCTAATCCGAGGTGATTTACACTGGGCTGCCTGAGGTGAAGCGAAGCATTGTGAATACAATATATCGGCTATCGGGGTTTCAGAGGCACCTTTCCGCAGTGATGTTTGTTTTGTTACACGACAGCCACGTCGCAACACCGACTGCATAGTCGCAATCATTTCCGCGATACGCTATTTTGTTTGCCAAAAATCATATCAGTATCGGATTTAGTTGAAGTATTTTTTCGTCGAATTCTATTGATAATATTATAATGTACCTACTGAAATATTACTTATTGAACGTGCGTTATTCTGATCGAAGAATTAAGTGCATGACAGTTTCGTAATATATGACTTTGCGCATATAGTAATTTTGTCCTGATTGGCATCAACAATAGAACATACCACGCTTATAGAGACAACAGTACTGAAAGCCAGTTGAGAGTTGATACTTGTTGAGGAAATTAAAATTATTTATACGGAATGGAAACGTTACAAATCGCTCTTTAGCGATAAGACCGCCTGTTGTTTGCCTCTACTTATTGTGTCTTTTGTATTGTACTGTGTCCTTTAATTGAGGTGTGCAATAAAGAGTATTTGTTGTTGTTGTTGTTGTTAGAAGATTAGTTATTTTATAGCTCTCGCTAATACGCGACGTGGATTCTTTCTTATTCATCCTTCGAATAATACTCAAGAACCGAGAAGAAACGTAGTTTTGTTTCAAAAGAGATTATTTACATTTTCTGATAAAAACGAAAAGATTGTTAGTTGATCCCCAATAAATAAAAACTCTTTCGAAACAACTATAGTAACTTTTTTGCATCACATTTAGTTCATCCTAGTTCATCGTCAGCACATTTAATAAGCTATTATACATATTATACAGGGTGGGCCCTGTAACAGGAGTAAATATTTAAAAGGACGCTTCTTTAGAGCATCTGCAGTAACCCCTTGTGTCCAAGATTTTTATTTATTTCATTTCGGAGAAACTTTGATCTAAAGTTAGGTCCCTCAAGTAATGGATCTTGACACCACGAGATCATAGCACCTCCGTCAATGCGGATTCAGAGGTAGCATCAAGATATGAGTCGTCATAGTTTTAGCATTTTTGGTTTGTGAGGATATTTTATGGCTTATTTTATGATTTTTTAGGGTTCTGTAGCCAGAATTGCTAAAACGGAACCCTTAAGGTACAGTTACACATGCTCTAGAATAGCATGGTAAAAAACTGAAAAACTGTTTTGCCCAAACAAACGGACGTAAGTGACTTCCCTATGAAGATACGACCTTTTTTGATTCAAGGTATTAAATAGTGTTTTTAAAAGTGGATTGCTAGGTGTCGATACGGAACCCTTCGTTGTGCGTGATCCGACACGCACTTAGCCGATTTTTTTATTGTGTTTTAGAATAAAATAGTTATTAATATTACTCCAAAAGAGTAATAAAATACAGGACAACCTCACTGTGATAAAAAAAAACAACTGTAACCCTGTGGCAATAATTGCAAGCAAGGTTAATAATCGACCGTTTAATTTATTGCTCCTATTACAGGGCCCACCCTTTATATTCTTGAGTTTAGTGTCCATATACACTAGTCGAATCCTGACGAGCAACGGGAAGCGATTTAAGAAAAATCAATTTCAAACTGAGATATAAGAATTATAAAATTATTCTGGATTTTAAAATTGTTAAAAAATGGTTAAAAGCTTTTATAGGAATTTGTTACAACATAGTAATAATATAAAATAAGTTTAAATTATATTTACTGTTTAGTTATATATGGTAGTGAGTATAGTGATGCCTACGTGTTACAAATTGTCCCTATAATATTATGCGTAAAAGTAAGGTGAATAAGTTTCTCAGATTCACAAAGTTTTGTTTTTGAGTTTTGAAACCAGTAGGTACCTTCTCATGTAGTTATAATAAATAGGGTTAGCGGGTTGGATTCAGGGGTAATAACTGAAGTTATACTTTTAAAACTTTGCAAAGGTGGCTCGGGGCAATGTAGCTTTTCTTATTAAACTCATAGTTTCTTTGTGGATTTGGAGTTTGTTTTGAAAACAGAATCAAATAAATAACTACATAACGAGCATCGAGATTGTTTCAAATGAATTCAGCTAGACGTAATTTCAGTCATATTCGTTTGTATATTTGTGTACCGATTGGCAGATCTAAGCCTTGACTTTTCAACTAACAATTTAATATTTATAATTTCTAGCAAAGTGTAATCCCATTTCAATATCAGTGCGTCACACTCGCACACGTGGATACGAGTACGAGTTAACATAAGCGGGAGATGATGCACCAAAACGACTCAGGAATCGTTTCAATAATTATGTTCGCGCGCTTGCTTCAACCTACGCGCGCTCTGCTAATGAGTGACGTTTTTAAATACAATTCGGATGTGAAAGACATGAACCGAATCGAGGCCCTAGCCGCGTAAACATCGCGAACTTTGTTTACGTATACGCGAGCATCTTAAGAAACGCGAGCTCGTCACCGCGCTAGATGAGACGCTCGCGTTGAGATACAAGTGATGTTTATTTTCCTCAGCACTCTTTATGAAAACCGGCCTCACCGAGGAAATTATACGTTGTTTATTTCTAAGATGAAGTGTAAGTGTCCTATTGAGACAAGCCGGTAGATTTTCCCGGATGGTGGTAAGCCGGGGCGCTATCGCCGCGCCGCCGCACTGGCATACCCGATCTTCCTCGTGTCATTTACCTAGTATTAAGTACACGACTTATGCCGACGCTCTAAGTGTGCGTGTATTTCCTGAACAGCAATGTCAAACTAGATATCAAAGTCACGCCCGCTACCGAACAGAAAATGAAACACAGAACAGTACGAAAAATAGTCTACATGATTTTATTATCTAAAAAGCTTTATAGGTACTGCAATTTCATAATTGACGCGGTATAAAATATTAATTAATATTCTATTATGACCGCATTAATTTAACACAACTAAGTGGTCCATTTGCAGTTTTAAATAGGTTAAATTAGAGTATGATGCATTCCATTAGCGTTTTGTAGGTTGGACCAGTCAAAGTACGAGTAGGAGAACATGATAATTTGGGAACTGTCTGGCAGAGTAGGTCAGCGAGTGGTTTAAATTTAAAAACAAATGTCACAATGGGTCCATTAGCGCTGCAGGCCGCAGCCAGGCTTCCCGGCCGGGTATACTTGGAGCGATCGAAGCACGCTATTATTGGATTGGTTCGAATGAGTGCCTGCGAATTTCAGCTGTCTTATCCTATCCCCGAGTCATTATGTGCGAGCGGATCATTGATTAAATGCCAAGTAATTAATGCTACGTCTGTTTATTTTTCCCGGGATTATCGGGTGTAATTTATTTATTACTAGATAAAACAATTGTAATGTCGGATTTACAGAACACAGGATTAACTGGCGAGTTTCCGACGGAAGCGGTTGCCGTTTTTAACAAGTGTAAACATGAGCCTGTTTGTGTGTTTAATACGGTGTTAATTAAGTCCCATTTATTTTTGATGCGATTTAAGTGACACTTTAATTGAGTTGGTATATATATAGTAACTGTATGTATGTATAGTAACTAACTGGGCGGATATCAAAAAAGTCAGTATTGTTATTGTTTATATTTATATGCCACCATAAGATTATAATCTGGATTGTAAACTGTCGAAAGATTGTGAACGTTACATTCTGCTTAGCTTACAATTTAATGCAGTATTTTTACGTATGTGTCCGCTTAGAGCTGTCAAAAAAATTTAGTTAAAAAATACAAAAGATAAATCACGTCACACAATTTTTGATGAAGTTGCAGTATAGGTACATTTTTAAACTGTCTTTAAAGAAATAAGGAGAACGTGGTTAGGATTTGTATAAATGGGTATGGGTATTACAAAGGTCGGCCAACAAATAATCTCTTCACGTCAAACTACTAGATTGCGCCTAGCGTAACGTTGTAGAGTCGCCATCAGATAAATTTTAGCGAACGAGGGGCTCACAAAAGTCTGAACACGACTCTATTAGAGTAGGGTTATTGGCTCAAAATTTATAATTACTTCAATTAAAACAAGACCAAAAAATATGCCAAATGATGGAAATCATATCCTAATATGCCTTAAAAAATTACGAAATTTTAATATTGCTTAATTCTCTAATCAAGCAATATTAAAACGCGCGTAATTTTTCTCTATAGAGGGAGACAGAGAGAGAGAGAGAGAGATATATATCGCTGCACTTGTGTGTCACTATTTCTAACGTCATAGTAAAATAAATGACGATCGAGGTACCTACACACAGGAGATGCCCCCTCCTAAAAGTTTAAACACTTATAACTTTGTGACTATTAGACTGTTTAATTTATAATTTTCGAGAAAATTAGAAATCATTTATTTTTAATTTGATGTCAACAAACCTACGACTGCTTGTCCAGATATTTTTGAACACCTTGAACTGTACAGATGTACCCGATGTTGACTTTAAAGCCAACTGGGTGGATTGCAAAAAAAAAATACGTAACGCAAAGGAATATACACAAGTCATACAAAGGAATTCATTTGTATGAGGAAAATATTTGTGTAACGGCAACACGCGTCACACAAACGTCACACAAATATTTTTCTCATACAAATGAATTCCTTTGTATAACATTTAGTGTAACGTTTTCCTTTGCGTTACGTAATTTTTTTTTTGCAATCCATCCAACTACAAACAGATGTTAACATTTTTCATGGGTAGGTACATAGTTTTGTACCTGAATATACTGTGTAATAGGGGAAAAAGATTGAACAAATTATAAATTATACTTAAACAAGTTCAAGTCGTAAAGTATAGATGACCCGACCGACAACACTCTGGCACACGATACCTTAGATTAGCGATTAATTGCCATTTAGGCGCCGGCGTCAACGATCGCTGTAACCGGTCCCATTAAATATTAGATATAGGATTACCGGCGTCTTCAGTGCCCTAAACATCTAATAAGAAGATCACATAACATTTTCGCCACAGAAGACGCTGACATTCAATAAATCGACATACCTACATCATTCAAGATGGTAGATTAATGCGGATTCCTACACAATGTCCTCGAAAGCTTCTTCCTTTTAATTCCTTACTTTTTAGTTAAAAATAAGCTGCAGCTGCATTACATAATCTTTTCATCGTAATTACATGTAGAATTTAAGAACTATTCAATGAGTCGCAATTCACAAAACTCTGCATGATAGTCCATACATTCATTCCTTTGTTTGATAAATTGCTAAAACCTATTGTTATAGAACACAAAACTAATACATATTTTTTTTGTTTCAGGTAGAATTATGCACCGAATTGCACGTGAAATTATTTTACCAAGTTTTTAACAATGGGAGGAATGTAAGTTAAGAACTCAAATTACCTTTTTATAATCAGACTAACGCTACTTTCAGTTGCTATTATGATATTCGCAAAGTTTTCTAATAAAATGCAAATGCTATTATAACACTTTTTAAATGAAAACATTTTACCAATTTTTTGAACGTTTTTATAGGTTTATAACGTTAATCATAGAATACAGCGTAGTGAGATACTATGAGAGTCAGTAACATACACTCACCGGCAGAAAACTTGGCCCAAAAACTTTCCGTGATTTCAAACTATAAATTGAATAAATTAAATAATGTTTAATATATAAAAAATTATTTTTTCTAATTTGGGCCAAATTTTCTGCCGGTGAGTATATTATTTATCATTGGCAAAAGGTGCGAACGACAGGAATGTTTAAATGCATTTAAATTATAAAACTTTAAACTCTCGCGCTTTGTAACCATACTTAAAAGGTTTGTTTTAACGGGTATGTTGTGTACCCATATCTCCGTTGACAACTTGCTGAGACGACAGTCATATCCGCGACCACGGCCGGTGAAACCCGTGTCGAAACGTCGGTAAAAAGGTAAATACATAAATATCGTGTTAAACCCGTTAAAACAAACCTTTTAAGTACATTTAAATTAAAAGGATTTTATATCAGTTTTCCTCTACAAAAATAAAATGAATGCTTTAGCAAAAATAATATAAAAAATGTTACTTTATCGTGACAATTTGGGTATAATAGGCAAGACCAAGCGAACAGCTTTTTTTTTAAATATTTCTCTTATACATATGTCAGTTCAGACTGATTTACGAGTAAAGGTAACTAACCTATCTCTTTTCCTGATAAAATATACATTTATTATTAAGCCTGTCTAAAAAAAGTAACAAAGCAGGAAAAAAGTTAATACCCCGGATTAAGCTTTTGACTTCTAAAATTAATTGTCTTATTTATTAAAAGCCAAGTATAATTTCATAAAACGCCATTGACACAGTGGCCCTGGTAAATGTGTCAGTAATTTTAACGCCCAAAGGAAAAATAAAAGCAGACCTTAATGAGCAATAAAAGGTAATGATATCAGATTTTTAACATTTTCAGCTGAATTTAATGTTAAACATTTAAGGGAGGAAAAATTTCTCATTGTTGGCATTAAACGCTTGCGGAGGGTGGGCGTAATAATAGGACATAATATATTCAGGGCGGGTCAAATAAAATTAGTACGGTGAAAAATGTAAACGACCCCTTATAGCCCCAAGCATCACGACGTGCAAGCATTACGCCATGTTCTTTGTACGAGACATTTGGCTGTTTCAGCGGCCGGCAATCGGGGTAGCCTACAACTTTCTCAGCTCGGGTCGGTTTCGGGTTCTCCAATAACAGGGTAGAAATAAATAAGTTTCTATAATACTTGTTTTAAATTAAAATAGGTACTTTAACTGTCAAACTGACAATGAATCTAAAACAATGAAACAATGTCAGTTTTACACACATTACACTGAGCGAAAAAAATACTAATTATTAGTAAATTTTAGTGAATCCCAGGACAAGGAGATTATATACTAATGGTTACAAACCAGTTTTTGATAATAGTAGTTATTTACTAATACCAAAATATTTGCCCTTGTAACAACTAAACTGTTTTGTAACCGTTAGTATATAATCTCCTTGTCTTGGGATTCACTAAAACTTACTAATAAGAAAGAAATAAATAAACATATTCATAGCCACAGAAGACACACAATATTACAAAAAAGACAAAGAAGAAAAACATACACAAAAGCACACGTGTGACCCCGCGGCACGTTAGTATATATCTTCTTTGCCGCGGCAGTGAAACGGACACTGGCTCAGCATTACGCTGAGGTGTTAGACACAACCTACAGCGTTGATTTTCAGCCAGTACTGTCGGTGATTGTCGGTGATAAAATTAACTGCAATAGAAAAAAAATACATAAATTAGATAAAAACTACAATTATGCTTACTTACAGCATCTGGGGTACAAAAACAAAAGAACTAAAAATGAAATAGGTTGGTATATTTTCTGCTGCTGTGCTGGATTAGAATTGGGATTTTCGGAGCGTCAACAAATAACCTTTAAGCTTACGCTTTCTATTCCTTACTTGCTAGGCGCCCCCTGGATATGAGGAGGTCATTCCAGCACTTAGACGCCGCAAACCTGAAGCTGCCTCGGAAAGCTGCGGTCCTGTGCATAGGCACGATAGCCAATGCCTTGAACCTGCGCGCACTCTTTGACCATCACGTTTATTATACAGGACTTTAAGGCGATAGAAGCAGTTGCTCACAACACTAAGTATGTGGCTCTCAAAGCACAGAACATTCCCGTTCATGAGAAGGCCCAGGTTATTTGCTTCTACGACCCGCTCTATTGGTTCATTCATGACAAATATATATTACCGGATGTAAGGGCGTGAAGGGTGATACGCATTTGATGCTTAGAACCAAAAACTACTTATTTCGACTTGGCTGGATTAATGACCAAGTAGTTCTTCTGCGACCAAGTGGAAATACGACTTAAGTCCGCGTTAATGTTCTGTAAGGCAACAGATATGTCTGACGGTGCACTTGAGAAGTAGAGCTGCAAGTCGTCTGCGTAAAAATGGTATCCGCAGCTCTTTATACCTACTGTTAGTGATATCATAAAGAGCAGTGGACCCAGTATTGAGCCCTGCGGTACTCCTCTTGTCACCGGACAAAGAGAAGACCACAGAGTACCACCATCCATTCTACGCAACGCAAATGTCTGCGCACGGCCGGACAAATAACTGCTGAACCATTTATCGTTGTGACATCAAATCCGTAATAGGACTTCTTAGATAAAAGTAGGGGCACGCTGATGCAGTCAAAAGCCCTGGAGAAGTTAATACAGTTCTTTTACCAACATCCCGAGCCTGTAAGATGTTATTTACTACACCTTAACAATAATTATGGTGTTCATCATCATAAATCGTCAGCATATTTTAGTTTACTGCTGCACATAGGCGATATTAACATTAACATAAACCTTGCAGCAAAAACTGAAAACGATGTCCGTATCATTTAATTTACAATCTACATCCGCATTTATTAAATGTATAATATAATGCATAATCAATATCGTAATAATCTAATTTGATTTAGTTTTTTATCTTATATTATTTTTATATCTTGACAGTGTCTCACGTTTCGCACGGCTATTTACATACAAAATTTAACATGCTTATATTTAAATAAAGTTCTTTAGTTAGGTATTAAGGGTGTTGTTAAACACGGCTGTTGTAGGTTTTATTTTCGTTTCATCATCATATTACCGCTACCCTAAGGTTGTCTGGAAGCAATCGCTCTACTTATTGTGATTTTGTTCTTTAGTTGAGGTGTGCAATAAAGAACATTTGTATTGCATTTTTTAATTCAAATATTGACAATACAAATTCAACCTCGAAAAGTTTTAGCCGAAGCCAGTCCGTTTTCAGAAAATCGGATGCAATTTGGAGTATCACTCGATTATCCTTTATTATAGCGAATATGCAACGAGGCGTTCGCCGTTGTAGTCGGAATTGCACTATATCGTACTGGAATGAGGGCTTTATTTGCATAAAACTGTTGACAATGACCTTTAGCTTATTGTACCGTTATCTTAGAAGCCAGATGTCGTAAGTCAAATACTTCTAGGCAAAAGTACTAGGCTTCTATGCCCTAAAGTTTACCATTGTGCTGTGTCGTTTACGATTATTAATTGAAATGCATTCTGCTCGTTCGTTAATGGGCATGTCACGTCGTGATAGTACATTTGAATAATTTTCATCACGATACGAAAGTGCTTTATTCACTGTTGATATTATTCGAATTGCTTTCGCTATGTTATTTAAATAGTAAAAATGGAATTATACACTGCTATGAAAATAATTTTTCGTAATGTTATTTTTTTTTAACTTTTCGTAATATTTCTTATTTTCCTCTGTCCTTATTGATGGGTCGAATATAACTAAAAGGTAAGAATGAATGTAGAATTCACTACCCATTTGGAATTGGCTAAACCCTATGAGCAACAAACGTATACAACATATCAGCAGAAATAGAAACAGCAGGTTACAGCTGATTATAAAATAGAATAGAATAAAATGATTGATTGAAAGTACCCTTATTGCTAATAGTTATACATTGTGAATTACCAATATATAATATTTTCCTACCAATATGTGTGCCTCGAACATATCAAGAGTTCATTTGTTGCATTGGGTCAAATGTAAATGACCACACCTGGGATAAACCCTGCTTATAAACAGGGTTTATCCCAGACAACAACAACAACAGACACTCAACATCGGAAAACGCACCATGTATTTCTGCTCAACATACAATTAATTCTCTATCTGACATTAATAATTAAGGATCCCCATTTTTTTAAGTTTGCCCAAAATACTGCTTTATCTTTTTTTTGTATTTTTTATTTGTTTCATAAAGAGTTTTACTACTACTACTATCTTTCCATCGACAAAACTAGATTAATAAGCAGCTTATAGTCGCGGTTTGAGCCTGCCTCAACTGATTAGCGGTGGCATGCCCCGCCAACTGGCAAGCGCTTCGCGCGAGAGGGCCAAACGTCCGCCTCAGCACGCCTCGACGACAATTAACTCCATTCATATGTCCCTCGCACTTAAAACGAACATTAAACTGCATTTTTCGGCAAAACTTCTATAGATTTTTGAAGGTAAGAAGGTCACGTCGAGGTAAGACATAGTGTACTATGAATATTGAGCAGCATCCATGAATTGAAAAAATAAAAGTGAATACAAAGTTATACACCTATTGTTTTACAAAACGAAAAATAATGGGATGCGTTAGAGACTAATCGCCTCATTATCCATTGATGATACATATACATATGAATAAGTAGATAGAAACGATCTGTGACTAGTCGTCAAGCAGATTTTATTTACTAACGGGATGCCATATTAATTTAATCAAATATTTCGAGGATTTTTATCATCATACTGTTAAAGTAACATAATATTTAAATTAGAATTAAAATTACATCAAGCTCTATAAAACCTCCAATGTTTGTGGTTTGATTTGGGTATATTTATTATTTACTTAGTAGGTGCCTTGAGACGGTAAGAAGGGAAACTCTGTAAGACTCAATTGTTTAACAATGTTAGATCGCTTTCTACCTTCTCAGAAGCTTTTGAGTCTCAGTTTAATTTTAAAATGAAGTATTTACCTAACAGAACGTTTGACTAAGCAACTTACGCACAAAGAAAACAAAGCTAAGCAAAACAAATCAAGACTGTTTAGCATAACAAGACAAACTGTGAAGCACTTGTTAGACTACGCAACCAAGTATGAGACGCGGCGGTATTCTCGGGAGACGTTCTCTACGGGTGAACTCCTTAATTCTGGTGGTTTGGTAGCACTGTGTGCATTCGTTCAGGCGCACTCAAGTTGAAAAACCAGCACGCGTGAAGATGGATGTGCGTAAGGACAAGGCCGGGAGGAGTAGGTGCGAAGAATGATTTCACGGTGCGTGGGTACGGGACGGCAGACAAATACGCCAACCGCAGTGTCAACTGACGCAGCCCGATATTGGGTGACGAATTCGTTCATTGACACTAAAAATGCGGTAAGATGACAAGCCCCAATTGCCTAATGAACGAATATTAGTTAACATTCTTTGTCGACATCAAACGTGAGATTCGGGCCGCGACCAGCCGATCGTGTCACCGGTTTGTTTGATTTTTTAATTTTAGAACCTTTTCTAAACATGACAAATGAGTCTAAATGTTACAGCCGGTGCGACGATATTAAAATAAATCTTTTTAAGAAAGAAAACTCTCTAGCCATAAAAGTCTATTATCACATTATTATAAAAAGTGTTACTGGAGAGCATTTTTGTTTCTACATTTAACAAAGGCAATTCAGTAAAACAATTCAAATAATGCCAAAGCTCATTTCTCAAAACCAATTTCACAGAGGAGTCAATTTAAGGAGCGGAAATTGCTTCATTTAACGGTGTTGTGACGGTGACAAAATGTACGTTAGGCCGCTTAAGCACATTTCCTGGCAGCTAGCGATATGTCGCTGCCCTAATTGTAGTAATCAGTGTCTATTAGATATTGTAAACTAGCGGTTAATTTATAATTTCGTGGCTATTATTATTTAGACCAGTGGCAGTCGAGCCGTTATGAGATTTATATTGTTATCAGGAGAGTCTGTTCCCATTTTGCAGCTCATTAAGTTTGAATCATTAAAGGGACATAAAATCGTCAATTCATGCCAACTTACCAATATTTTAGACGCCCATTTTATCATAGTTGGTGTGACATTGGCTATGAAGCTGACAATCCTGGGTTCGAATTCCGGGCAGGGAAAATATTTGTGTGATGAACAGTACAAAGTACGACCGCTTTAGCTTACTTGGTAGTGACCCTGCCTACGAAGCTGGAGGTCCCGGGTTCGAATCTCGGTCAGGTCATTTATTTGTGTGATAGGCACGAATATTTGTTCCTGGGTCTTGGATGTTTTCTATGTATTTAAGTATCTATTTGTCTATATAAGTATGTATATATCGTCGTCTGATACCCATAGTACAAGCTTAGTTTGGGGTTAGGTTGATTTGTGTAAGATTGCCCACAGTTAATTTATTCATATATTTAATTAATTAATTAATTAATCTACATAATATGCATATTGTTGCCTAGTACTCATAGTACAAGCTTTGCTTAGTTTGGAACTCTGGGTCGATATATGTGGGATTGTCCATAAATATTTATTTATTCATTTATTTACCTGCTAGTTTGTATAATACTAAGGGGTTACTAAATATCGACGGAGGATTTGTTTTTAAACTTTTAACTTTTTTGTTAATCGTTACATAATGAAATCTTGTTAGTTATCCTCGTCGTCAATATACATGAATCTTAATTTGAACGAAGCTTTACCTTTACTTCGCAAGTAAAAAAAAAGTGCGTTCGTTAGCGACTCATAGAGCAAAAAAATGCCGTTAATAAAATTTAAAAAGAACATCGAACATTGTGTACGCTTTAAATTGCGTATTATTGTTGTTGTTACAACATAATAGTCATACTAATACTATTTCTGCTATCATATACAGGATGGATTTTCTTTATGGGTCAGTGAGGGCAGCTACCAGATCCCGTGCTGCTACGTGAAAATAGTTTCAGAAGACCTTCCTTTGATTTTGAATTAATGAAAAATGGCGTTTTCAGATTTTGGAAAAAACATACAGGGAGCGAGAAAAAGGTCATTTTTGACAAACTTTTTTTTTGATGCCTATCGATCCCATTCCTATTCAGGATCAAACGCTTGTATGGGACCAAAAAAAATTCCGACTAGAAAAGCCACAAATCAAGGAAAACTTTTCCCATACAATTTGTATGAACATGGAGAAAAATAAATTTTTATTCACATTTTTCTATCTTGCTTATTATCAGTCTTGCTACGTTTAAGGAACATGATATTGTATGAAAACATAACATTAAAAGCATTCGAAATGTCAAAAACGGGAATTTTGAATTTCACTATTTCTTCGATTTGTAGCTTTTCTACCCGGAAATTTTTTTTTGGTTACATACAAGCTTTTGATCCTGAATAGGAACACGATCGATTGGCTTCAAAAAAAGTTTGTCAAAAATGGCCTTTTATCGCAACCTGTATGTTTTTTCCAAAATCTGAAAACGCCATTTTTCATTAATTCAAACTCAAAGGAAGGTCTTATAGGACAATTTTCACGTAGCAGCACGGGATCTGGTAGCTGCCCTCACTGACCCACAAAGAAAATCCATCCTGTATATATATGTCTATATACTTTATATACAACACACATGCGCGCACACACACACACACAGACACACACACACAAGCGTTTTCATTTATAACAAGATTAACATTACCAAGATTTTATGTCAAATGTACCTACACTGTTTCGACGTCTATATATTATAATCCATGCCAATAGGAGGGTTTGACTGAAAATCAGCGTTGCAGTGTGTTTGCTGCGTCAAGCCCTTTTAGGCCCTGTGGTCTCCTATAAACGCCATTGCCCACTTACAGCGTCACGCTGTACGCTGCGTCACAATGCTTACTATAGAGATGTACTGTTAGGCCCTGACAGACCTGTGAGACCAGGGCTTATTTAATTTTTACCTTTTGTTAGTTTGAAGTTTTTAACATGTAACTATAAATGTGATGTTTAATAAAACTTTTCTATGTCTATTATATATTTAGGGCTGTTATAATTTACAAATACATAATTGTATTGTCTCATATTTAAAACAAAACATTCAATGAAGCTAGTGTAGAAATTGGTTTCCTTCTGGCTGTAGTGTGTCTAGGCGTCTGCTGTCTACTAGATCAGAATCTGTAAATTGATAATGTAACTAGAGCTGCCCGCGCGCCACTAATCTCTTCAGCACAAGGGGATCTCGCGGCGCTCTCAACTTTTCCACCGCTATAAGATAACTTTTAATTTCATTCCGACTGAGGTAAGCGTGTAGAACGCTATGTATTTTCTCTTTTCAATGGAATTATATGCAAATTCGTCGGACTTAAAGTGTAAATTAAATTATTAAAAGGTAGCTTTTGCTTGCGGTTTCGCTTGCAGGCCGGCAATTATTTAAATATACTGAAGACACCAAGATAATGCTTCGAGGAAATTAATTACGTGAACGTAAAGGCTTTATTGAAATGAGATCCGTAGTTTCAAAGATTTATAAAGGGTTGCTTGGAATTGCGGAGGAGCGTGGTTTATATACGGATCTTAAAAATCGCAAAGATTCGGAAGTTTTGTGTCTCGTACCTAAACATGCCTCATTCGTAATCTTAACTAATTTGTTGTACACTAATTCATGGATTTGAAGCGCTTATTAGGTCGAATTGCGTATTTGTTCTATTTCTCGTATAAGCTGTTTCAAATACTGCAGGTGCGTTGTTCTGTCCATGCAATATACCATATCGTAACCATATCGTGTTGTCGTAGCGGAATAGCAAAGGAGATATTGTTGGATTTAACCATATGGTGTTACCTAGGCATGTTCGCTACGCAACTGCACCGGGCACGCTGACGTGCCGCCATCCCGCTCGCAAAACGCAAATGAGATGAGGCCCTTAGGCTCAGTTCGACGACTAGAGCGCCGCCGCATAAATCTGCCGTTAAACTTCCCTCGAATTAGTCTAGCGAGAGCAGTCGGTTAATAGCCGCGCGGCAAAGAAAACTTGCTATTAAATTAATGGGCGTGCGGCATCGAGCCCCTAATGGCCGCTGCACTTGCTTAAACCCCAGACAGATTGCGGAGACATCATTTGTATGGAAATTGCTTTAGCACGTGAGCTCCTTGACTGCCGACAGAAATTAGACGGCGTTGAAATGAAATTATGAATTTCCAGCTTCCGACAATTTTTCGTGCGGAGATTTAAGTGCGTGTCGTGCTGCATCTCTAACGATCTATTAAGGAATATGTGTTATTCAGATGAATTCATCGCAAACCAAACATATACTAATATGCTTGATAATCATATTTGTGTATCCGAGGATAATTAAAGAACGCAAAACAAATACATATAACGTGACATACTACTTGCTCTACGTACGTTTCTATGTATCGCTATGTACGGCTTTGCTCCTCGTCGAAAGTATATTGGAATTAAAATTTGGTTGTAAAACTGGAATAGAGCAGTAGGTGTGAGAGAGGCGCAGCGGAATGTCATATTGCTTGAATTATGAACATGATTAGCGTACGGTTGCCAGAACTCCCGAGAATGAGCTAGCTGTGTGGAGAGTTCCCCACTAGCTAGCAAATGCAGTTTATTTGTCCCTTGCTGACAAAACGTGAATGCCCATGGAATTGGGAGTCTCCAGATTCCATGGGCTAATGTGTTCGCTTTCCACCAGGCCGGGTGTAAAGCTACTTTGCTACCAGTGTTGTATAAGAAAAGGTACAAATAAATTGTCAATACTATGAAATAATGATCCATAGAAGATAATTATTAATTAAATAATCAGTTCAAAGGTAGAGGCTTCCGGGTGGCTTCGGAACTTCTAACAGTCAAGTTGCCCACCCACTTGAAGCCTAATCCCATTAAGGTTGGGTTGGAAGGTCAGATGGCAGTCGCCAAATCTTGGGATTAGGTACCGGACCCCAGACATCCTTCAGGATGCAACTGTACTGGGATAACGCTAGGAGGATGATGAATCAGTTCAAGGGTAGACATCAATTTAGCGAACGCTTAAACTGAGTCATAACTGTTAAACCGTGCAAACCTGTCGCCATCATTTGCGAGCTGGGCTGGGACGGAACAGTCACTTGCATTGTGGCATCTTTTTATGTGAGCTCGGTCAGTACCTATTGTGCGCTGCGAATAAAAGCGAGATTCCCACGCCCCACGCTAAATTAATGCTGTATCTGGTTGCTTGCTAGTATGATATTTATCTGTGAGCATTTTGCGCGTTTGACGAGAGGAGAGTGCTTTGTCAAAATCTTACTAGGTACTAAGAGGTCCCATTATGTTTCTGGGTAGGTATGTCAGAAATTAACCGGACAAAATACTTTATTTTGTCTTTTAATAATAAGGTCAAGGTCTAAATACAGTATTTAACATCAGCCGGGTCAAAGGACAGTACTTTAGAACTACTTTAGCCATCTGTTTAGAAAGTTTTAAACTACTGTTTCTAAAACAGAGGGCTGTAGTTCTAAACTAGGTAATGTGCTTGTGTTAAACCCTTAAATCATGTATTTCATCTATTGACGCCTGTGTCCCGGCTGGTCTTAAATAATGTCTTCAGACCGTGGTAACCATTAATTAATTATTTTTCTTACCTTTGCTAATTATTTAAATGCAAAACTAACTAGTCAATGGGACGACAATCCCATTGACTAGTTGGTTTTGCATTGGCTGGATTGAACTTCATTTAACTCTAAATACTATCGTTTTTTTATGACTTTATTGTGAAGTAATATTTTACGCTAAACAAACCAGCGAACAATTCCAGCCTAAAAACTAATCAAATATCTGGCTTAGCCGCGAGCAAGTTTATCCCCATAGTTCCTGGCAGTTACGCCGATACATACAACGTTAAATTATGACAATCCAATAACGGGTAGGTAGCTCGGCCTCAGCCCAAATTGTCTGCGTCGAGGATGCCAAGTCCTGGCACAGAGACCGCTGGCGGGTTTACATGACGCTGGGAACCCGCGTCGCCGCTGCCAAGTGAGCCTGCTCTACTAACCGTTGTTATGTTACATGCCCCATATACTGGGGCAAATGAAAAGCAGTTAAAAATCCGTTGTGGATGTGCACTTAGATATGTAGTTGATATATGCGATATATCCACCAACAGCTGTCGTGCAACAGGACATGGCCCTTGGCACCCCGGCTACTGTAACGCCTGTCATTAAAGAACAGCCCCTCAGGTTAACATGTACCAATAAAACTATTATTTATTCGGATCAGATTGGATCAGGGCTGGGTTCCATGCTTAGTAAAAAATTAAATCAAAATGTAATAAATTACTGTTATCACAATTCAAGTATCGACCAAATATGTGAGTCAATGTTAAAAGGGCATTGTGATGACAGTACTAACTTAGTAGTTTTATTAGGAAATAGTGTTAGTATTGACAAGTCTGCAATAGATAGGTTAATGTTAACATTAAATATTGTTGAAAAATCTGGCATTGGTAAAATTATATTATGTGCGTTGCCATACTCACAGAGTATGACATATCAGTATAACAATAAAATAGCTTATTTAAATTCCTTAATGTACCATGCCACTTGCTTCAATAACAAATATCATTTCTTTGATACAAATAAATTCATAAAGCGCTTCTCGCTGACATCAGAGAAAATATATTTGCCAAAGAAATATTTAATGACTTTGGTGGACCTGCTAGCGTTTAATTTAGAACCAAACCAATTTAATAGCTCACCTAGCAGACTCCACTATGTTGATAGCGCCATAAATAGCATGCCTTTAAACTAAATTGTAAGACAGCGGAAAAGCCATTGAATATTAATATTTTCCATCAAAATATTCAGGGTTTTTCCAGCAAAGAACTACAAATAGGTTTATTTTTAGATAATAGTGACATTCAAGTTTTGTGTATTACTGAACATTGGCTTAGACAAGAACAGATGATATTTGACTTTGTAAATTTTAAATTAGTGAGTTTCTATGCCAGAAAATCTGCCATTCATGGCGGTTCTCTCATAATTGTAAAAAGCTCTTTTAAATGCAAAGAACGGAAGGATATAGTAAAGTTATCAATTGAGAGGATTGTAGAAATTGCTTGTACAGAACTAGAAAGCTATATAATCATATGTGTATACAGGCCTCCTGCATCTGACTTCTGCACATTTGAATCCACTATGGAAAATGTGTTGAGGTTAGTAACTAAGAGCCAAAAAAATGTTATAGTTTGTGGTGATTTCAATGTTAATTTACTTGAACCATCTAATAATACTGTCAAGTTGTTAAGTTTATTTAAATCTTTTAATTTGATAAATTTGTTCCTTGAGCCTACCCGGGTAGGTGCTACTAGTGCGACCTGTTTAGATAATATTTTTTGTAACTGTGAATGTTTGGATAAGAAAATTTTAAATCGTTTTAACTCTGACCACAGTGGTCAAATGGCATCTTTCTCTATGATTAATCAAGAAGAACAACCCCAAACTATAACATACCGACCCATAACTAGTTCTCGTTTGGAATTATTTAAAAATGAAATTAACCATAATATTTGTATGTTATCACTTTCACAAAGTAATTCGAATAGCATGTATAAAGATTTATTCGGCTTAATTATTAATTGCTTCAATGAAAATTTTTCAGTAAAAACTATTTCTGGGTCAAAAAATAAAAATAATAAGATAAAATTTAGTGATTGGGCTACCGTAGGTATACATAGAAGTAGAAATAGGCTTTATGAACTTTATGGTGAGAGGGAGGTGAACAAGAACAGTGATTTCCTGGACTATGTCAAGAGTTACTCAAACATCTTCAAGAGAGTGTGTTTTGCTGCTAAAGCAAATTATATTAGTTCTAAACTTAAAGTATCTGACAACAAGGTGAAAACTGTTTGGAATATTATAAATAGAGAATCTGGTAAATTTAAAACTCGCGATTATCAAGTCAACATTCTCACGGAAGACCAACAGGTCATGTCAAATAACGATGTTGCCTTGGCATTCGAGAACTATTTTTCAAATATAGCAAGTAGTACTACAAAATGTCTGCAGTCATCTAAAACCCAAGCTAAAGCTTTGCTTTGTGCTAACATTAGTAAATGTGATGTAACGTTTAATTTTAGTCAAGTAGATTCAATCAAGGTTGTTAAAACATTTAAATCGCTCAATTTAAAGAGAACCGAGGATTTATGGGGAACATCAGTAAAAGTTATTAATCATATCATAGATGTCATTGCGCCCCAATTAGCTTTGATTTACAATAACTGCATATCAGAGGGTATTTTTCCTGATCTTATGAAGTTTAGTAAAGTCATACCTCTATTTAAATCGGGTGATTTAAACGACCTAACCAACTTCCGTCCCATATCGATACTACCTGTATTAAGTAAGGTTTTTGAAAAATTAATGTTAAACGATATGCTAATGCACTTTAATAGAAATAAACTGCTTACAAGTAAACAGTTCGGTTTCACAAGAGGGCGCTCCACGACTGACGCTGCATCTGTGCTTATTAAACATATTTACGATATTTGGGAGAATTCCTGTGATGCGATAGGTATTTTTTGTGACCTTTCTAAAGCTTTCGATTGCGTGGATCATGGGACGCTCGTTTTGAAACTTAAACATTATGGTTTGTCTGCTAATGCGTTAAGTCTTATGTCTTCATATCTCAGCAATAGAACTCAAGCAGTTGTTGTAAATGGAACCCAGTCTAGTGGGGCAATAGTAACGTTAGGAGTGCCTCAGGGCTCTATCTTAGGTCCATTTTTATTTTTGGTTTATATAAATGACTTGCCGTCTATAGTAAGTAATCTTTGTGATATAGTTTTATTCGCGGATGATACATCTTTAATCTTTAAGGTTGACCGAAAATCAGTTGACTATAGTAGAGTTAATGGCACACTGGACAAAGTACTTGACTGGTTTACCGTTAACAATCTGTTACTTAATGCTAAGAAAACTAAATGTGTCAGATTTTCTTTGCCTAATGTTAGACCGATGGAAACTAGTATACTCTTAAATAACGAGTGCTTAGAAATAGTAGATAAAGCAATATTCTTAGGTATAACATTAGACAAAAATCTACAATGGAGTCCCCACATAGCCGTTATGGCGCGTAAATTAAGTTCAGCCGCATATGCTATCAGAAAAATCAGGCAACTTACCAATGTAGAAACAGCTCGCCTAGTTTATCATAGCTATTTTCATAGTGTTATGTCGTATGGTATCCTGGTTTGGGGTAAAGCAGCTGACATACAGACAATTTTTGTGTTACAAAAAAGAGCCATTCGCTCCATATATAACCTAGGCTCACGTGAATCTTTAAGAGAACTCTTTAAAGAAATCAACATTTTAACTGTAGCGTCCCAGTACATCTATGAGAATATTGTTTATGTCCTTAAGAACATAGACTCCTTCTGTAAAAATTCTGATATACATAATTTTAATACTAGAAATAAAAATAAAATTGCCACTAAAAAATTTCGTGTCCGTAAAGTATACAAATCTTTTGTAGGTCAATGTGTCCGTTTTTATAATAAGTTACCTGATGAAGTTTTGAATTTACCTTTTCCAGCTCTTAAAAAGTACTTGAAAAAATCATTGATGTCGAAGGCTTATTACAAGGTTGAGGACTATCTAACAGACAGAAAAGCATGGCCCAAACCAGATACTTAAATAGAGTAAAGATTCATATATTGTGTATTTTTTAATTTTATCTAGTTGACGCAGTTCTTGCAAGAAAACATATCAAAAGATTTATAACTAAATTTATAGTCTAAAGGATTCAATTTTTTTTTTCCTAAATAGAATTTGATAATGCTAAGGTGTATACAGTTTCGAAATGTTTTCTTGCAGAATTACACACTGTACATAACTGGTTTTTTTCCTCATTTTATTCTTTGTTTTGTGTTGCTTTATATAGATACTTAGATTTCTTGATCTTAAGTAGGTTAAGTATTATCATTTATCATTGTAATAAGCATATTTTTGTGAGAAAATGGCTGACTGTCGAGTTTCTTTCGGCGTTTCTTCTCGGCAGTGGCCTCTGTGAAACGCTAGTAGGGTTTGACTTGTAAAAGTGCCATTGCGGCCTACTTACAGAATAAAGTTCATTTTATTCATTTTTATTCATTTTAAATAACTGAGATAAATCTTTAAATTTATGGGTTACAATGAGATAATGTAAATAGTATATTTTTTATTTGTTACGAAACTTACGAAACGTAATGTATTTTTTTGTTATATAAAGTTGTTTATTCTTTTTATTACGCATTGTCACTACGACCGACGATAAATAGAACCTGGCAACAAATCTTCAGATACCACTACGTATAGTACTTTTATCTCACGAGCGCGAGTTGTATTTGTGACACATGCGAACACAGACAACGTAAACTCATACTCCTACGCTGACGCACACATAGATAATGTGCATGTAAAGCTCAACACACAACCATGGCTCAACCACGCTTGTGAGATAAAAGTATTATACTTACCATTAGGTATTCCATTCTTCTTTATTGATAGAAGGGGAATCCTTAGGAGCGCTCGTGGCCCAGCGGCACCTGCGTACCGCTTGCGGTATCTAAGGTTAAGCAACGTGGGCAGCGGTCAGGACTTGGATGGGTGACCGCTTTGAGTGGTTACTAACTGAGCGCTCCCGTGCTTTGGAAGGCACGTTAAGCCGTTGATCCCGGTTGCTGTCTATGGCAGCAGTCGTTAAGCCAAGTTGGAGGCCTTCGGGCGGTTTGAGAACTTCTAACAGTCAAGTTGCCCACTCACTTGACAAAACCTAATCCCAATAAGGTCTGGTTTCCCCTCGGGGTTGGAAGGTCAGATGGCAGTCGCTTCCGTAAAAACTAGTGCCTACGCCAAATCTTGGGATTAGGTAGCGGACCCCAGGCATCCTTCAGGATGCAACTGTACTGGGATAACGCTAGGAAGATGATGATGATAGAAGGGGAATCCTTGGCATTTATCGGTTTCGTTTCTTGTCTCTTTCACTGCCATTTTTCACATGTAAAGGAGGATATACCCGGAACGTGTCACATTCTATCATGTGTAATCAGGTACCTGACCATTTGACAATTTCAATGTTAAACGTATACTATTATAGGTTTGTCAACGCAGCGCGCCTAACTGCATGTGCATAGCCTTCACATATGACGCAACGCTCGTGTGCAATATTCCGCGGAGATACATTGTTTGCGTAATGAATGAATGACTCACTACTTAACCCATATAATCTCTGAAGGTTCTTTCAAATGGCTTTTTACATTGCAATGTGTGCTGAAAATTGTTTTTAAATACTAAAAATAACGCTATGAAACGAGATTTTTAACCCGTATTTAGGTATATGTTCGTTAAAATGTTAACGTGTAATTGGGATATTATTTATTTCTTGATTAGAAATGTTCAACGTAGCTGCTAGGTAGGTATCGGATTTAAAAAGTGAGGTGTGCAGTATGTATGTAATATTAGTAAGTAAGGCTTTCAGCCTTATTATAGTCGCTTGCGAGAACAAAACATCTTTCAATCCTACTCCGCCACCACACCTTAAGGATGCTTAAAACAAAATTACTACACTAACGAGACGTTAGTGCCGTTAATGAAGCCTGAGTCTTCTGGTAGATCTCGCTGTAAGCCTCCCGGCGTTTGCATGAATGAAGGAAGGATTGAGGAATTTGGAGCCGGGTAGTAATCGCTCAGTTCGCTAGAGCGACTGGCCGCGAGTGCCGGGAGGTCGCAGGTTCGAATCCTGCTCGGTGCAGAAGTTTTTAAATTTTTCCTTTATTTCTAATTTTGTACCTTAACGATGATTTACGCTAGACCGTTCAGTGTCCGGGCCGCCCCGTTTTGTAGTACAAGTAGCTCTAGTATAAGTTTTTTCGAAACATTAACTAATTCGAACGCGTTTGCGTTTTGTCTCAAAATGTATGAAAGTCGCGCGTCGATTTCTTGTACTACAAAACGGACCGGCCCGGACAAGGACGGTCTAGCGTGAATCATCCTTTAGCCTAATATTCGTCAATCAGAAGCCTACTTTGCCCTTCTCTTTCATTGGTTTCGCTGTTTGGGTTGTTCTGGCCAGTCCATTAAAAAGGAGTCCAGCTCATCCCGCCATCGTCAATGAGGGCTGCCGCGTCTCTTTTTCAACAGAATACTCGTATGTCTTGAAGAAAGCCTTAGTTTAGAGTGCTTTTCATTGATTACTAATTTCCTGGGTATATCCAAAAACACTATCATATAAATGATCAAGGAATTATCTAAGTTTTTCTTTCCCACAACTTGAAAAGGAAACCGTAAGTGACTAAGATCGGAAACCGTAAGAGATAAGATGAGAGAAAGAGTGAGAATAGTATGATCTGAATTTGATGTCAGAGTCTCGGAAACCCTGATTTGTATATACCTACTAACTGTATGGTCAACCTATTTAATTTGTGGGCCACTTGTACTTTGTCACAGTGAAAATCAATACGAAAACCGCTAGAGACAAGGTACGAAGTGGCCCAGAAATTAGATTGATTGACCGCACAAAAGGTATGACTTCTACCTGCAAACAGATTGTGTGTCGTCGGCCTTATATTGCACCTAGGTTCGCAAATGCTATCCAACTAATTTACGTCTGCCACGAAAATATTGCCTTCTTTTAAAATAAAAGTGGCAATTTAAAGAAGCGTGGAAATACCTAGGCGCTTGATAATGTGCAGGATTAACGATATCGCCACCACACCAACAAAAATGCTCATAAAAATTCTTTGCTTCTTACGATGAGACTTTTTCTTTGTACTCGTAAAAAGGTACTTTTGTTTAGAACAGAGAGAAACACCTACGAACAAAGCGTACAATTAAGGATGAAATATCAGGAACAAAACATTTTCAGTAAGACCGGTATCCGTTATTTAATGCACTGACCTTATTTACGTAGACACTTCGCTTTCCACAATGAAAACTTGGTATGCACCTATATTAAAACTATATCTTTAAATATTATTACGTTGATTTTATTCCTTTGCAATTAAGAAAAGCATTTACCCAACTCAATAAATTGTCCTTCTTATAATGCATCTGTCATAACATCGAAAGTCAACATTTTCCGAGTTTCTCCCAATTAAAAGCCAGCTTTTTTAATGATGTGATTTTTTACCAACGTATCAAATTGCACGTTTTGATATTGACGAAACACAACTTGACACAACAAAGCGTGACGTGGAAACCGATTTCACCAGCACATTTAATTTCAGCCAGGTATCGCTGTTACGCCGGCGGATGCTGTGGTCCACGTGACGTTTCCGACTCCGGCGTGGCCACGTGACACCGGTGCCGCTCAGTACCCTTTCCAAACAAATGCAATGCATGGCGTGGTTCGGAACTTAATTGGGTCACTGATACTGGCGTGACATTTTCCGGTATTTGAATTTCCACAACATCCGATATTCGCCCTACGGCATTTGATAAGAAGGAACATGCTGCAACTTTCATATCTTTCAAATCAGAATGATATAAACGTTGTAATATTTAGTTTTTGCACGGTATTTGGGAAAATTTCCATTAACCGTGAGCGATTTCTCAAAAAACAAATATTTAACTTTTGATGCGAATATGCTCTATGTATTTCCATATAGGTAATCATAGAGAAACGTTAAAAAATATTGCTTTCCGCAGTAATTTATTACGCTTTGAAACCTAGTGAAAAGGCAGACAGTGGTAAAAATTCTCCTTACTAGTGTTTTATGACTACCCTTTGAACTAGTTACTTATATTATTATACTGGACTTGCCGATGCCAGCTAGGCTGCACGTACCTAATTGACACTAAGCATCTAATTTTCACAAGTTTATGTCGATTTGTTATAAAGTAAGTACCATATTTCCATTTAATAGCATAGTAAAGACTCACAAACTGATTGGCGAACCCGTAAAATATCATGGCTAAAGTTGCCTAGCATCGGGACTATTCTTAAGCCGTCGTTCTGTAATTCCTCAAGGTTATTTTATACATCCCTTATTCAGTTTCTGAGTGACGCAGCAATTATAGGTAAGTATGTTAAAATTAGATCACCGATCGAGAATATAATTGTCCGTTTCAATAGTGATCAGTAAGGTGTACCTAATAGGCATTTTAATAAGGTTAACGTACTCGTATTGAGAAGTATCGCTAGTTGCCTATCCCTGTAACTGGTAAAACGTGAGCGGTCACGGGGCGGGCCGCCTGATAGGGACGCGTGTCTGGACCCTCTACAAGACACTTACGTACAACTGTTACGTATAGAGGATTCAAGCCGTTTTGATGGGTCATCGGGCCATTTTACGGAAAGTTGTACACTCGACTTTTTTTTTAATTTGGATAAAATCGGGGTTTTTCTACTCGGAATCGAAAGTACTTTCGAACCTAACAGGAGAAAAATAGTGTCCCAAATTTTTCATACAATTTCCAGTTTTTCCATTCCGTTACCACCATACAAACATTACAAACTTAGTATGAAAACGGTAACGGAATGGAATAAAAAAATTTGGGACACTTTTTTTCCCCTATATCATCCGAAAGTGCTTTCGGTTCTGAGTAGAAAAAACCCGATTTTATCCAAATAAAAAAAAAGACGAGTGTACAACTTTCCGTAAAATGGCCAATTCACGGTAAAAGTAGGCACAAATTTTATAAGCATTTAGATATAGTTGAGTCACAATGTGTCAAAAGCAATCATCGTCAAATGCGTGTTAGGTAAAAAACTTACGTAAATCCCTTATTGTATGAAGTTGAGTCGTGTTAGAATAGACATTACTTATTGAAAATTTGTAGCAAGCACAAAAAATGCCTATTGATGCATTCCACAACTACATACATGCACGAGGGGCTTTAGGTAGGTGTTTTCACCATACCCACTTCGGGTAAAAATACACAAATATAGTGAGACGTAGCCGAAAAACTTCGAATCGTCTAATGTAGTAAATTTGTACGATATTTTCGGAAGATTGGATGTCTCATATCAGTCATATATTAGCTAATACATAAAAACACTATTATTTAATAAAATCATTGAAATTTATGACCGACTCAACACATTCCAACGTTTTAAAACGTTTGTGATATGCACGCTGCAAGCTCCGACATCGGCTATGCTATTCATTCACAGTTTGTTTCACGACACCTAACCGCTCGTCCAGCCCAGCAACCCAGCATATATTGTAGACGTCCGGATCCATAATAAAAAAGCGTAGACGGAGTTTTGACTTACACTGGTTCACCTGGGGTGACAGAAGCGTTGTGAATATCATCCCGGAGGTGGGTTAATGACTCCACGGAGGTCGGCCATTGTTTTTGTACACAATGCTGCGGCTCACCGTCAATCCTTCCAGTTATCCGCCTCACTAGGTGACGACCCTAACATACCAAGTATGTGCCACAGTACAAGCAATAACAAACTCTATGTCAATGCAATAAGATTACAGACAGGATGCATTATAAGTTGATACCGCGCCTCTCGCGATTTTCAAAGGTTTCATCAAACACGTGCGATTCACGCTTTTATTTGAGGAACGTGATTAATGGTCGCGACAACGTCATACTCGTTATTAAATTAGTCCAGGCTTTTATCGTGAAATAAATAAATCTAATCTAATCTAATCTATATGCATCATAACATCTTTTTTTTTTATTTGGAACTTTTTCGAACTACCTACGTCGAATAAAAATAATTAGGTACGCTTGATATAAAAAGTGGTCAGCCCAGCTAGCACGATAGGTTTTAGGGTCACGATTTATGGCTGAGATTTACTAAAACGTCACATAAAATATGACAGTATAATAGAACTTATCGTGCTAGCTGGGCAGGTATAGTTCGGACACAACTCTAAGGCTCATCATCATCATCATATCAGCCGAAAGACATCCACTGCTGGACATAGGCCTCCCCCAAAGAGTGCCACAATGACCGGTCTTGCGCCACCCGCATCCAGCGGACTCCCGCGACCTTTACCAGGTCATCAGTCCACCTTGTGGGGGGTCTACCCACGCTGCGCCTTCCGGTCCGTGGTCGCCACTCGAGAACCTTTCGGCCCCAACGGCCATCGGTTCTACGTGCAATGTGCCCCGCCCACTGCCACTTAAGTTCCACTCTAAGGCTAAATCCTGTCAAACAAACGCTAGCAAAACTAGACTTAGAGCTCTGACTGTAAGGTAGATTTTTGCTTGCGTTAATTTGGCAGCACTTGGCCTTACAGTTGTGCACGAACTACACTAACATCAAAACAAAAATACATATACAGAAAATATACAGAAAAAAAAAATAGGATATAGGTAAATATACAGATTATAAATTAAACGAAAAAACTGGTCAAGTGCGTGTCGGACGACGCATAACGAAGGGTTCCATACCGATATCTACTAATCCACAACATTTAAAACTACTATCCAATACCTTGAATAAAAAAAGGTCGTATCTTCATAAGGAACTCACGGTACAAGACTTACATTATTTTGTTTGGGACAGTTTTTCAGCGATAACTAGCTCAAATACCCTTAAACCCATTTTGTTCGAACAAAAAATCTTTGAAAGTTTTTATTGATTATTTAATCTTCGTAGTTTGGAAATTAGAGGAGGGGGGCACACTTTTAACGAATTTGACAGGTACCACCAACGATTGACCTTTTTTAGTAACCTCTATATCATGTTTAATGGCCTATCGATAAATACCTCATACGACTAGACTATGAGCATTGAAAAATATTTATTCATCCCCCGGTTCCATGTATGGCGTACCTCCAGTACCTCCCGAATTTCATATTTTTTCGAAATTTAAGATCACTTTTATGTAGCGTTAGGTACTTATATTCTTCGAGTAAATCGGCTGTGACATACGTACGGACAGACAGATATGACGAAACTATAAGGAGCTTTGGGCTCCGAGTAGGATTTGTAGTTTACGTAAGCAGCGTTACTGCTTAGTACCAAATTAATGTTTATTATTATTTATTAATTTTTGGGACTTGTTATTTGTATTGTGTACATGGTGTAAGTTTGTCTATCTCTTACTACTTATGTTCCACTCAATTGCTCGAGGGTTAGCTGGAAGAGATCCCTTAAAGGGATAAGCTCAACTTTGTACATTCATATATTGTGACATGTAACATATATGTATTAAACCTGTTATAGTACAATAAATAAAGTGCTTACATACATATAATGGGTAAATATAAAATAAAAAATTGATCTGTTTATTTCGGAAATATCATTACAAATTATTGTTATTACTTATAGTGGTAGCCGTACAGGCCCAATTTCAAAGAAAAACCGCAAATCGATGTACAGTTTAGCCATTTGGCACACGCATACTAGAGATCAAAACAAAATTTTTGACCCGCAGTTCCTATAAAAATTTCCCTTAGGGGGGGAGAGCCGAGACATTCTTTTTTTTGCATGAAAAAAAAACATTTTTTTTTTCAGAAACCTATCGTGTGTAGTATCATATGAAAGAGCTTTTTGAGGCGATTCTGAAAATATACCACATCATTACATTTCAGCTATTTTTTTTTTATTAAATCAAAAATAATTTTCGAAACATACCAAGTTTGAGGTCCTCCAGACACGATACGGCTGATTTTTATTTTGTACAATATACCACAAATGATACTTAATATCCTCATATCTAACCTCAAAAAAGCAATTTCGAAATGATTTTCGGTAAGTATTTTTTTTAATTTTTTGAATATTACTAAGTGACACGGTTCTACTTTAATACCAATTGATGACAAGGTGCAGTTAAAGGGTTAAAGAGGTATTTTCCGTTGGATATATGGATACTACGTATCATTTTATGATTAATATGTAACGTATCTGCACTAAAGTTCCATAAATCACGTAAAATTGGTATTAAAGTAGAACCGTGTCACTTAGTAATATTGAAAAATTAAAAAAAAATACTTACCGAAAATCATTTCGAAATTGCTTTTTTGAGGTTAGATATGAGGATATTAAGTATCATTTGTGATATATTGTACAAAATAAAAATCAGCCGTATCGTGTCTGGAGGACCTCAAACTTGGTATGTTTCTAAAATTAAAATAAAAAATGAATAAAATGAATAAAATGAACTTTATTCTGTAAGTAGGCCGCAATGGCACTTTTACAAGTCAAACCCTACTAGCGTTTCACAGAGGCCACTGCCGAGAAGAAACGCCGAAAGAAACTCGACAGTCAGCCATTTTCTCACAAAAATATGCTTATTACAATGATAAATGATAATACTTAACCTACTTAAGATCAAGAAATCTAAGTATCTATATAAAGCAACACAAAAACAAAGAATAAAATGAGGAAAAAAACCAGTTATGTACAGTGTGTAATTCTGCAAGAAAACATTTCGAAACCACAATAGCTGCTACTTTTTTTAAATATAACATATAAAATCAATCAAATCATTAAAATTAAAATAATTACATAAATTACCTACTTATTTAAATACAGTTTTAAAATATTTCAACAAAATTACCTAAGACTCTCGCATCGTACCTGGCTCAAAGGTCCCCATGATACCGGCAGCATTACCCCGCTGAACGGCGATGGAGACCTGCTGAACCAGATACGACCCAGAGCGAGGATCGCAGCCCCTTTCTCGTAGGCGTCGGCCTAGCTCTTTGAAGAGCTGGCGTGCCTCCGAGCCCCAGGGTCCCGCAGTTTCAATGGCCACAGGTACGAAATCGTACGCCGGCTCCAGGGCGGAGTATTTATTGTGCTTCAGCTTGGCAGCAGATTCTGCTGCCGAACCTGCACATCGTGAGGTCTGCCTCAAATGGGAAGCGGCAAAAGTGCTCACGCATGTAGCGTCCCATAAGAGGCAGCGCCCCCTCCGCCATGGAACCAACGTAAGACCGTCTGGCCTTTTGCCGTCCGAGCGGCTGAGACCCGGTGGCTCCAAGATGCACGGCACATTGGCCGACACCATGGCTCGTCGGATGATGTCATTTATAGCGTGGTGCCTCGGGAATCGTCCTGCACATCTCTGGCAGCTAAGGCCGTGGTGGCCATCTTCGCCGACAATTGCTCCGCAACGACACCGGTGGGTCTCGCACACCTTAGCACCTAACCTGAGAGCCGACGCTATTCTCAGCGAATCATTATCGAGTAAGGTGCCAAGGTGTGGTGAAGGTAGAGAGTGCAACCACGCACCCGACTCTGGCTGCGCGAGTGCTGTGAGACGTGCCAGGTCTGGCCCCGAGGCGTTAGTCAGCAGTGTGTCGTAAGTTTGCTTACTTTTTAATTCGTCCCATTGTTTTTGGATACTGGGATTTTCAGGCCGCTTATCGTCGGAAATGGTCGCCGCCCATCTTTCTAGTGCTTCTGTGAGGAACGGAACCGAAGAGATGATACCATCGTCTGGAAGAATATTAGTAACCAGGTCTGCGGTTCCGTGTACAGAAGCTAAAAAAGCAATTAGGCCAACGTCTTCAATGCGACGTATCCCCAGGCCGCCGTATCGAATGGGGAGGGTTGCCTGAATCCACTGAGTCTCAGTCAGATGTATGTTTAGGAGCTGCTCTGCTGTCAATCTCAGCTCATGATCTATGTCCCTCGCTTCATTGACAAATAGCCACGAAGGACACGTCCTGAGTAGGTATGTCATCCTTGGTGTTGCGAAACAATTGCGTAATAGTGTCAATGAAACGTGGGACGACAAATGAACTAAATGCGTTCGGGCTGATATAAGTGCTTCCTTTTTATTGTGTAGAGCCGCACTGATGCCGTCTGGAAAAATTGGTGCACCCAGTAAACAGAGTGAGGATTTGTCAACAGATTTTATGCCCGGTAACAATGTTTTTATGTTTGAAAGCAACGGATCTGCAATGGGCCCACAAGTAAACAACTCGCATTTATTTGGGTTTATTTCCAGGCCCGCTTGTTTTAATGTCGGTATGAGCTCTTTTAAATCATCGACTACTGTATCTGGACTTCCGCCAATAGTGCCATCGTCCAGGTACCAGATATTAAGTGGAGATTTTAATTTAGTAATGGCCTTTTGTATTGCTAAGCAGAAAATCAGAGGTCCCAGAGGATCACCCTGTTGTGCTCCGACCTGCGACAGAATTAAATTTCGAAACTGTATCAAATTCTATTTAGGATTATTTTTGATTTAATTAAAAAAAAAATAGCTGAAATGTAATGATGTGGTATATTTTCAGAATCGCCTCAAAAAGCTCTTTCATATGACACTACACACGATAGGTTTCTGAAAAAAAAAAATGTTTTTTTCATACAAAAAAAAGAATGTATCGGCTCTCCCCCCCTAAGGGAATTTTTTTAAGAACTGCGGGTCAAAAGTTTTCTTTTGACCTCTAGTATGCGTGTGCCAAACGGCTAAACTGTACATCGATTTGCGGTTTTTTTAATCGTACGGCTACCACTATTAGGTAAATCTTTATATTTTAATATTGTGATGCTAAGCTAATTATTTTTAGTCTTCTTAAGTTTAATTGGTTTAATACATTGATATTCTTTTCATAGCATTTTAGCTTGCTTTGGATTATTCTCTAGTTTATTGATGACATGTATGTGTTTAAATACAGAGGGAATCATGGGTTTACACTCATTTCTACTGCATTTAAGTAATGAAAAAATTTCTACTGCTTTAATGTTTTCTATTGCCTACCCTAGCTAAGAAACATGTATGTCACATGGTCACGCTATTCGATCAATCAAATCAATCAAACATTTATTCTGCAAATAGGCCACAAGGGCACGTTTAAACATGTCAAAATATTAATTTACAATTTGGCAAAGTTTCATGTCAAAATATTAGTTAAAAACTTTAGAAAATTTGACAGTAAGAAAAATAATTTTAAAATTACCAATTCAGAAAGTACTGTATTATTTTTTGATTAGTTTTAATTATTCCATGTCCAATTCGAGACGGAAAACCTTATAAAGAGAAAGTTAAGTATTGAAAAAAATTGCTGCTCGAATCCCAAGTTTAGGTAGGTACTTTTCTAGTTAAATATTGCAACCATTAACATGGAGCTAATTGAATTCTCACACGTTGCGTCATTATCGTCCTTTTTCGAACCATCGAGAGCTTACAGCAGTATCCCTTCAATTAACTTTCGACAAATTAACGGAAAAGAGAAAAATATAAGTGCGCAAGCAGCGGGGAGAAGAAGGCAGGAAGAATAATTGGGATCGCGGATAATTAATGGCTTCATTTATGTTTCTGCACTTGAGAGTCTTGATTGTGCTGAGTTTGACCGCTTTTTCACTTTTTTTGTAATTCTAAATTGCTATTGTTCTGCTGTAACTTGAAACCCATTTACATTGTTGGAGAATTTTCAGCTACGATTCAAGTCAATAAATCCTCCCATGAAATTGTAAATGACAGAAAAAATGTTTATTATTTAATTTGTGGGCCGATCCATTCAATTTATTTTTCAATTTTGATAGGGAATATGCCAGCAAAACATAATTTTCAATGCAAATACAGCTGTGATCTAAGTAATCCGTTGTGATTTTGGTAAATTTGTATTCGTACGGCAAAACCACTTCTTTGACTTATATTTCAAAGGTTGGCACGTTTTTGTTGTAAACCGACTAAAGTTTTTTAAACCTTCATAATACTTTTTGCCTAGGGGTCGCTCAAAAGAAAGAACGGCGAAACTTTTCTGAATTTTGTATTACGTAGGTCATTATAATAAGGGTTACTTGCTTTTTTACCTGCCTTAAAGTCTATTTAATGATGTTTTAAAACTTTACCTAAGCTGGCTTTTATTATAGCGTGGCAAGTATCATTTTTAACACGCTCGGCAGGTTTAGGGCAACTGTGCTTGTGATTCCAGTTATTGTGTTTATATATTACCTAATATAGGTATGGCAGTAAACTGTTGCGTCTTTTGACGACAAAACGTACCTATAATTAGTATCACTAATAAATATTGGTATCTCGCTATGTCATTAATTTGTAACCAATTCTTTGCGCAGTAAGCCATCAAACTATATAGAAACGTTGCAACTTACTTCCTGAACAAATATCCCAATTTGACATAAACAGTAACTTACCCTTAGGGGACTTCCTGATTTGTCGGTGCGGAGGCAGTACGATATGAGAAAAGTGTCAAATGTCAGTGTCAGCTGTCAGTCGACGCGATACCATTTTTTACTACGCCCCTACATTTAAATGAGTGCTTCCTGACTGGCGCGGGATGCGCGGTAGCGGGACGATGTGAAGGCGGTACTGCTCCGCTTCTGCGCATGATATTACTACTGCGCAAACGTAATACTGACAGTATTATGTCAAGTGAGAATCTTTGCGACGTTAGTAAGTTTACGTCAAAGAAGAAAATGTCACATATCGATCCCGCCCCGCCAAGTCAGGAAGTCGCCTTACCATGAGTTTGCAACTCGCACGAAGCGTTTTGCTTCCACTTTTATCGTGAGAACAGCCAAGCTGTGGAACTCCTTGCCGGATTCCTTGTTCCCTGTAAACTACAACCTTTCGGTCTTCAAGGCGAGAGTGAATCGGTATTTGCTAGGTAAGCGCGTTCCATCCTAGACCCTAGACCGCAATATCGCTTACCATCAGGTGATTTGTGGTCAAGCGCAAACCTATATTGAATAAAAAAAAATGAGTTTGCAATGTTTGCATTACCGTACTCGCTAGCGACTGCGTAAACGATTTATTATGGCGATTCTTAGTTCTATTGCGTAACCGCCAGAGGCGCTGTACTTTTGTCCATACTAAATCGTTTACGCAGTCGCTAGCGAGTACGGTAATACAAACATTGCAAACTCACGGTAAGGGTACAGGTCATTGTTTGCGATACCGTTGCCAGGTTCAATCCTAAAACAACTGGTCTAATGGCTTGTTTACAAACCTTTCCGCTTGTTATGTACAAACAAAGCGAAAATTCAAATCCGTTGCACAATTCTTATTCGTTTCACGATCGCTGAGATAGTTACGATCACGTTCCCCGCAACCCTGACCCCTTGAACTCCCGGGAGATGTCACGGGACTGAGATCATTTGTGTCGAGTTTTACTTTCCCGCCGGTACGTTATTTGTAACTAGATGCAAGATTTTACTGGAAAATCTTAGTACTTACATTCAAGCATATGCGTCGGCTAACTGAAACTCGACGACGCTAATTCTCACAGGAAGTGAAAAATTACTCATTTTGTAGCGTAAAAACATAACGGGATCAAAAACGGTTTTCAATTCAATGATCTTGGAAAACTCAATGATGAAAAGACTAAATGACATTATGTACCAGCCCATATTTTATAAACAGATTTGAACAGGTTTTACCAAGTTTAAGCATCAGCCTTAACTTACAGCTGTGGATTTGAAAACTGTCCGGAATTGAAAACTCGAAAGATTATCTAACCCCAATATTTTTTGTTTAGATTATTAATGAATAAACTTCGACGTGATTAAGGGAAAACATTTCCGTAATCCCAGTTTTCCAGCACAACGGACCTTAAAGGGGATTAAAATGTCTTGCGGGATATTTTTTGCTATCATACAGTCTGTATCCCAGTCAGTAACCAGTGTCCGTCCGCCTTGACATGGGTTGCCAAAGTAGGTAGTTAGATGTATTTTTCATTCTTAGAACTAGAACAGTGACACAAATGCTATCGTTTCAGCCTCATTGTTCGTTTTGTTCACAGTTTGTGCCTTTTACTTTTATTTCTATCGAGTTCTTGCCAAAATGTCAGTATTAATAAGTATTATGTATGTTAAGTTTTAATGTTTAAGATCTTTGAGTGTTCGTTACTCAATTACGCATAAACGGCATGATGGATTAAAATTAACTTTGGTGTACAAATTATATTAGTATTAAAACATGGGATACTTTTTAACCCGAAAATGTATTACCCTAAAACAGGTAATTTTCTTTAGCTTTAAGTTAGAAAACGTTCCAAACGTGGAACTAAATGTCTCTTGCGTATGCACAAAACTTTGTTTACATAATGTTTATTGCGTACGTGAATTTTATATCGTAACAGAAAATTAAATTTCCATGTGCTATATGGGTTACTTCGTCTGAATGGCTTATCTATCTGGAAATGTTTACGAAACTACACACATACAGGAGAGCGAGCGATATTAAATTATTAAAAAAATATATGTATTTTTCTATTAGTACACAGGGTAAATAAAAAAATAAAGCTTTATGTTAACTAATAAGCAGTTCAGTAAGAAAGAGCGAAACAACGGTAGGTTATGTTAAGTCATTTACATAATTTACCATGTTTAACAACCTAGAAACAAAAATAAGACAATCAATAAAGAAAAACTTGAGATGTTCCAACTTTGACGTAGACAATTCTTGCAAGAATATTTTTCCACGGGTCCTTACCGATTTCAAATAGTTGGTTAATGGTACGTCTTTTATTAGAATAGCCATTGAGAGAAATGCTGGTTCCTCTTCTAATTTGATGAGGAGGCAATCTAGTGATCCCTCTCGCGCAAATTTAGCCCCGCCCATCGGGCGGTGAAAATCAATAACATACGCCAGAAGTGCGTTTGATGTCCTACCTTGCTGACGTCGCTCCATCGATGTCCGTAATGGCTCCAAATGCCCGCTCCTCGAACGGGGGTCACATCCAGTGCCTCATGAACATCGTATGATGGAAATATGTAAATATTTTCAGATCACGTTCGGGATACAGCTAACTAATCTTGCTCAATATTTTCTTGAATGACACATGAACAACATTAGGTAAAACTTTTATAATAATAGAAGTGATTCCAATTTTTGTTAAAGTTTCAATTCAGGGTATAGTTCATATGAAATAAAGTTTGGGTGAATTCTGTTATAAAATTAATACTGACGTACTTTGGGCAAAAGCAGAAATTTTTAGTACAATATGTTTGTTTTCTCTCAACAGGTAGGTACAACGTATAACCTTATGTGAAGTTAGTATTCACTTAACTATGTGCTTTAAAAGCTCTAACTGCATTAGTACTTGTCTAAGTATCTAGAAGGATTGGAGCAAGTTTGTATTGCATAAGGTGTTAAAAGCTTTGAGCTGAACTGTACCCGTATACACATTAGTTGTGCTCAACTCAGCTAATATTGTTTAAATTTTTAGGGTTCTATAGCAAAAGTGGCGCAAATGGACCCCATATAGTTTTGTCATGTCTGTCCGTCCGTATGTACTCGGAGACTATAAATTAAATTAAATTAAAATCATTTATTTCGTGTAACATTGACACATAGAATTACAAATTAAATTAAATTATATAATTACAAGCACCAAAATTATGAAATTTAATAGGTAGGTGTATTACGTACAAAAAAAAAAATATTTTAAGTAAACAGCACATAAAAATACAATTGAAATTAAAAATAATTACAATTATGTCATACCTAGTTATAACCCGCCCCTCATCGTCTCCGGTGCAAAAGTACCCATAACGCTAGCAGCATTTCCACGTACAAGTGATGTAAAATTACGAAATAACATTTAATTACGGGGTGGAGGGGAGTACCCCTACATGGAACCAGAAGATGAAAAAAAAATCAAGATATGACCTCTTTGATTGAATATATTGGCTATTGATTTTAAATGTGGACTAGTAGGTGTCGGTACAGAACCCTTAATTGTGCGTGATCCGACACGCTCTTGGCCGGTTTTTAGTTTTTAAACTTAGTTGCTCATACTTTAAATAACCATTTTCAAAACCAATTGACCAGTTTTAATAATTAACAATTTAGTCTTTATTACTGTCCTATCCGAATAATTGCTGTAAAGTCAAGAACCCCGTATCAATTTCTTAATACTAATTACTGAAAGTCGTTTATAATGGCTAAAAAGCTTTTAGTAAAATGAATGTAGAATCATTTCGTGCGCAACGTGTTATAGAAAGCGATTTTCCGATAATTGCCGAAGATCCTTTCGGTAAGTTTGCCGACGCGAGCACCTGCATTAATTACAAGATTTAGCGTCATCCCTTCCATTAATAAGGAATAAGCTCCCAATCTACATTCCTTCCTGTTTTTAGGGCCCCGTCAAAAATGAACTGTGGCTGACTGTCGAATTTCTCTCGGCGTTTCTTCACGGTAGTGGTCTTTGAGAAACGCTAGTAGTTTTTGACTTGTAAAAGTGCCATTGCGGCCTACTTATAGAATAAAGTTAATTTTATTTTATTTGAACCCTCACTGATGAACAATCATTGAGACTTCTCAAATGAGTAGGCAACCTGACTGGTTAACAATTGTCAAACCTCACGCCTTAGAAGTCTAAGGCGACTTCCTGATTTGTCGGTGCGGAGGCAGTACGATATGAGAAAAGTGTCAAATGTCAGTGTCAGCTGTCAATCGACTCGGTACCATTTTTTACTGCGCCCCTATATTTAAATGAGCGCTTCCTGACTGGCGCGGGATGCGCGGTAGCGGGGTGATACGAAGGCAGTGCAGGTCCGCTTCTGCGCATGATATTACTACTGCGCAAATGTAATACTGACAGTATTCCGTCAAGTGGGAATCTTTGCGACGTCAGTAAGTTTACGTCAAAGAAGAAAATGTCACATATCGGTCCCGCCCCGCCAAGTCAGGAAGTCGCCTTAGGCGACTTCCTGATTTGTCGGTGCGGAGGCAGTACGATATGAGAAAAGTGTCAAATGTCAGAGCTGTCAGTCGACTCTGTACCATTTTTTACTGCGCCCCTACATTTAAATGAGTGCTTCCTGACTGGCGCGGGATGCGCGGTACTGCTCCGCTTCTGCGCATGATATTACTACAGCGCAAACGTAATACTGACAGTATTATGTCAAGTGAGAATCTTTGCGGCGTCAGTAAGTTTATGTCAAAGAAGAAAATGTCACATATCGACCCCGCCCCGCCAATTCAGGAAGTCGCCTTAGAACCTAAATTATCACGTACGGTTTCAGAGGACTTTACCCCCTCGGACGCTTCGGTTGTGGAATGAGCTTCTTGCCGAGGTTTTCCCAAGGGACTACAGTATGGGGTTCTTCAAGAAAGGAGTGTAATATCCATTTTCTAAAGGGTGGCAAACGCGGATGAGATATCCCTGGAGTTGCAGGCGTCCATAGGCTACGGTAACCGTTTACCATCAGGCGGGCCGTATGGTTGTTTGCTACCGACGTGGTATCAAAAAAAGCCTTGAAGGATGATCATAACAAAACAGGGGTGCCCGGGGTCCGCTACCTAGGTAATCCCAGGATTTGGCGTAGGCACTAGTTTTTACGGTAGCGACTGCCATCTGACCTTCAAACTGAGAAGAAAAACTCACTTAAAACTGAAACTTACTCAAGCTAGTTTTAGATTAAGAGCTGACAGCAAAAAAGTGATTTTATAACATTTGGAATTGGTACACTTGTGTTAAGGCTTGTCTCTGGACTATAAACATGCCAGTCTGGCTACTAAGAGTCCTTGTGATTGGAAGGGGTGGGGGTTGAAAGTTAGTGAAAATTCAACAATATTAAGTAATACTACACAACAAGTATTGAGTAATACTAGTTGTTCTTTTTATTTTCCATGAATTATTAACATAAATAATCTTGTATTAGTGTTGCCAGACTATTTACTGCTTGCTAAAATACTGCCAGACTGATTTTAAAAGTTGCTGAAACCAGCAGAAAATTCAAGTAATTTTATAAAAGTTGAAATAAACTAATTTCAATAGCTTATACTATTGGCTTAACGTTTCTGAAAACGCTAGACCAAATAGAAGTTGCTAATATGTTGCCAGACTGGTTATTTACTCTTTCGCTTTCAGATTAATAAAACTTAATATCACGCAAACAGATTGTTGAATCAAAAAATGGTTTTAGAAACCTTACAATATTTTTGAAAGAGCTATCCAACGACAGCCAACACGATGGGGTTTGAAAGAAAAAAAATGCAATGCATCAGCACTTCATGTGTAGAAGACTCACCCTTTCCAATCGCAACGACTCTCAGTAGCCAGACTGACATATGTATAGTCCAGAGACGAGTCTTAACACTCTTAACACAACTATACCAATTCCAAATGTTATAAAATCACTTTTTTTTTGCTGTTATCTCTTGATCTATTTATGTTAAGAAATACCGAGTATCGAAGGAACCCTTCGCTCACCAAGAATTTGGAGTGGATTTTTTGTATGTTTATTAAACCGAAAGATTAATTACGATGCCAAATTTTAAGAATTCGAAACTTTGTTCAGCTGGCGGTACTCTGAATTTAATTTAAAAATTCCAAAGTGCGGCGAGACAGGTAAACTTAGAAGCACGCTATGAATTTTATTCCACAGTAGTTTTAGGTTTTACGTACACACACATACTTATCTAACTTTTCAAGTTATTTTCACAAAGAAATAATTTTTAATGCGTTGCAAAGTAATGCGCGGAGGGAAATGCCCTTAAGGCGCCTGTAGACCTAGAGGCAAGCACTCTCCATACAAATTTTGTGCAAGTTTTTCTTTGCTTGTGTTTGCATTACACTTATGATTTTTGGTCAGTATGCTTATTTTTCTGTTAGCCAGAAGATCAAGTTTTTTTTTTAAATTTTGGTATTTTTGAATTCCCATTTTTTTTTTTAATTTTTGAATTTTTTTTCTTGACATTCTTCGTATATCCAATATAAACGAGCAAAAAAAAAATATGCTGGAGTGCCAAAACCGACGAATAAAACTTGCACAGAATTTGTATGGAGAAGGCCTTGCCACTATAGGCGCCTTAAGGTTTTGTATGATAATGATAGTTGTACAAGCCGGCCTGACTAGTATTTTAGGGTACGGCCACTCTTTAATTCATTACCCAATTCGCAACTTTTTTCTTTGAAATTCAATACAAGTGAATAGGACTGTCCAACTTATGAGGGTCCTAGAATTAGTTCGTGAATGTATGTCACGAGGTACGGTTTATTCATTTAGAAGTGAGACTGTTTAGTCTCAAAAAATAATTGTACCGGTAGTAAAAGTTATAATACATTACAATACAAATACTCTTTATTGCACACCTCAATAAAAATACAAAACGTAGCGTCACAGGTCTATTATTGTTAATTGAACTTCTAAATATGTATTTAAATTTGCTGTACTAGGCTAGGAATAAGTACGAGTATATTACGTAGTAGGGCAGATTGCTAGAACAAATTTAATGGTCGTAAATGTGGATGCGCTGGACTAAAGCACGAATATTTTTCCAGAAAACCCTTTTCACCCCTTAAGAAAGCTTATTTTGAAAAACGCTGGAATATATTTTCTTGTAATTTAATGATAGCTCTATAAACGAAGTTTCTATCTTAGAAGAAAAAATTACTTGTACAAACTTTCAATCCCTTTTTCACCCCTTTAAAGGTCAAATTTTGATAAACGCTGAAAACAGTTTTTTTCCATTTATATGCTTAGTCTTTTAGCGAATTTCCAAGTTTCTATCTAAATGTTTTTTCCATACAAACTTTCCACCCCTATAAAATTAAAGATGGCCGACCGAGGAGCAGGTTCCTATCAAAAACTTATGTTTTTGATAGGAACCTGCTCCTCGGCCCGGAAGCTGTGGACCTAACTAGGCCCTGAAAAAAAATTGGTGCTTTTGTCTAGCGTGTCCATATTAACACGTGAAACTGCCTCACTAACGTGGATGAAGTAAGTAACAAGTTTCTAAGTCAAGGCGAGATCAATATTATACATTATCGTGATTTATTGATGGCCGCTATCTGCCAACCTCGTTACCAAACGGTAATAAGTAATTTCGCTGCATATCGGAATGACACAATCTTCCGCCAACTAGACTGTTTTTAACCATACAACATTATTTTAAGACAGTTGTCTAGTACCTATCTGTCTGTACTTATGTCTCATTTTCTTGTTTGTTTAGATTGTTCACAACAATCTATCTAGTAAAATAATGGTGTTCCCACACTGGCTGATATAAATATAACAAGGATAAGGAAATATGTAACACTATGCTGTTAAAGAAAGATATTTTTTGCTATATAACATTTATAACAGCCAGTAAGCAGACACTGTACTATGCTATGCATGCTCGAGACTTCAGAGGGGTCAAAGGTGCCTATTGATTGGAAGAATCGTTGTGTCAACAGATAAAGACAAATTCAGGTCCTTCACTCTCGACACATCACAGGTATAATTATTTTACCTTGACGATAAAACTTTAACTAGTGAAATTGCACTACACTTTTAGCCGTAAATTGTAGGTAGTAGTTTTAAAACTCCTTGACGTACGATTATTATTTTAGCATCACATAGGATACGGTATGCGTAATTGACATTTAAACCAGTTTGATCTTGTTTGTATAATTATTTGGATTAGATAAGTGCTTTAAATAGAATAGTCCCGTGACTTTCAGACATATGAAAATACAATGATAACACTGGTCACTCACGTCTTCACACATGTCACACTAAACGCGCAGGCGTCGCGAGAGCTAATGATTACGGATCGGTTCGACACAGCTCGATGGTTTTAGAAAATGAGGCATTCGTTTTCATAAAACAGCAGAACCCTAGAAAACCACAGGGCTCCATTGTAGCATAGAAAACTAGTTTCCAACAAGCGAACAGTTAACAAGAAAAGTCAGTGAGATTGAGAGTCTTTAGATTTCTCTTGCGTATTTTTCATCAAGTTGGCAGTAACTAAGCACATTTTGTTTAGTATCGGAAGTAGTTCCCGCCATCAAAGTTAAAAGAGGCTATTAAAACGGTTGTAAATCTTGCTAACAGTTAAGTTGTTGCAACTTTTAAACACGATTAAACGTGGATCTATGTAAGTTCAGGCCGGCCGCAGATACGGGAGCGATTTCCGCTTGTTTTAAGGTCTCTTCGCACTAGTGGCTATCATTTTTATTTGCAGAGGTGTTAATGTGTTTGTTTGAAATGTGAAACCATTTTTTTAACTCGCCCTGTTAAGTAAATGGTTTCACATAAACCTGTGGATCCAAATAAGACTAATCATGTTTTATATTTTTAGGTACCTACTTTAGATGCTCCAGTAAATTTATTACAAAGTCAAGCTTATTTTTTTTGCAATTAATAATGTTAAAATATAATTAGTATGTAATTTAGACGCAAATGTCATTTAGGGAAGAGTTTAAAGACTCCTAACTACATCCGTTGATATTTACATTTTATTCACCATAATTAACATAATTTCGGTACGTTACATTAGTTATAAATATTTATCTTCTGTAACTCGTCCTCTCCTAGCGAAAAAATAAACAATACTTAGCATTATTTTGTAATGACCTCAGAGAACCGTTACCGGTAGATGACGGCTTGTAATTAAATATATAAAATTGTTTGATTTTACATTTATAATAGGTCATATTATGGCCAAACACCTATTTAAAGAGATCTCCCAGCGCCTCACAGATGCCTCGGGTGACCAGGGCTGGCAGCTACTTCGGCCAGAGATTAAGTCTGGCCATCCAAAGGGTAACGCTGCCAGCCTTCTGGCACCATAGCCCACGAAGGCGACCTGGGGCACATATTTTAATTATAAGTCTATTTTAAAGTCGATTTTTGAGTTTATTTTAAAGTCTATGATTAAGTTTATGTTAGTAGTTCCAAATTAAAGTAAAAAAAATATACTCGTAAATGTGATGTATATTAATTGTTAAAATAATTAAACATTGCCTGGTTAACGAGTCTACAGAACAATGCAATAACCGCCGGTCGTTATTAACAAAAACTCATCTCCGAAATCAAATCGCAAAAAAGGTCTGTTTGACTTTGCACACGCGGCGACATTGCGAAACAACAAAAATATTCAGTGGTAATCAAACAGTGGCCGGTACACAAGCCAATATTTGCACAGGAAATTTGCGTTAATACTCGAATAAAAACTGTTAAATTATAAAGCTTCCCGAAGCTCTTTGGCGACACAAATTATGTTGCTATCTTTGGTAAAAGCTATGTGTTCAATGTAAACGTTTTTAATATCATTTGTTACATGTCTATTTTGCATTTGTTGAATGCCTTTGTGAGGCGACTAAAAAAGCGGCCAAGTGCGTGTTGGGCGTCACAAAGTGTAGGGTTCCGTAGTTGTCCACCCGTTACATTATGCGGATTTAAACGTCACAAATTTAGATTTACTGTATTTTAGACACAAATTGTACGAGAGTTTCTTTTCTAAATACATTTCTTAAGTTCGGCTATCACCTACTTGTTAACTAGCAATGTGTGTACAGTCGTGAATTTTATTTTGGGACCCCCTTAAGGTTGATAGTCCTGTCAAACTCAATGGACATACTGTATATAAATTCAAAGAAAAAGTTTGCGAAATGGGTCATAAATTATTGAACGTGACTGTACTTTTCAAGTTCATTATATGTATACATATTTCTATCAATCTTTTTTTCAAAAGCCCAGTAGTCACCGTTTAGCCATTTTTGTCAGCGTTATTAATATGTATACATGCCAAATTCTAGTAGGTACTAACGGTTACTGAGCTAAGCCGGGGACGGACGGACGGACATGTCGAAACTATAAGGCTTCCTTGTTTGCCAAAACGTTTAGCGGTTGATCAATTTGTAAAAAGATAAATGTCTTTCTGCTTTATACCTTGAATCATAAACACTTAACGCAATATTCTTATTTTATTAAATCGCTATGAAAACACATAATTTCCTCAATTTTCATTCGAGGTATTGCGCATTAAGCGGTACTCAGGAGCGTTGCGATTTATTCGATTCCCCGTACCTTTGAAAAAACATTGAATTTGTCAGTCATGATCGCTTAGAACGAAAATGCCCCCCAGAGGGCAAAGCACAATCGGCTTACAGCCGTTTCTGGTAGGGCTGCCAGCATATGACCAAGGACTATATGCAAATTCATTCAAAGTTTTGCAGCGATAGTTCAAACACACACTCGTGACAGAGTGTGGGTGGATATGCATATTAAAAGTTCATTCTAGTTGTTTGCGTAAAAGAAGAATAAATATGTTAGAAATGTTAGATATAATTTTGTTTTGCGTAGAAGTCGATAACCCTGGCTGATACCACGCCCGCACCCCGCTCTCTATGCAAACACATTAACGCCAATTTCTCTTGAACCATTTCCTCAATACAATATGACACACGACGACACGTTTACATTACGCGTTTTAAGTAAAATAAACAGAACGAAATTGAATTAAAATTATCTACATTTTGAATATCAAATATGAAATGTTGTCCTACGAGAGTAACAAATAATTATCGACAGGTTAGTTATCAAAAGTGTGTTTAATTGTTTACCTTTTCTAATGCTCTTTACGTCAGATGGGTATACAAGAATTTCTATAATAACTTCCTGTATCAGATATCACGATAATAAAATTCCCTAATTAAAAACTTTTAAAAACGTACTTCTAGTTAGACTGATCAGCGAGCCTGTACTAAAATGGGGCGTAAAGCGGACCGGGGTTACATTAATCAACAGCCCGGCCCGTACCTACATTACAAATACCGACTTAATCTTTTCTGGCAGAGTAACAAAAGAGATTGGCATATAATCCTATCGGAAAATCCGCAAATTCGACAAAGGCCGTTAATATTTAGGTGAAAATATTTAGATACAATATCTATTACATATTAATTGATTCAAAGGGGTGAACGTTCCGTTTGCATTCTAAATTGAATATTGCTTTTGTTTGATACTTTTTAGGATTTTGCAGCGGTAGCAAGCTGCGGCAGGGATTTCGATGCGTTCTTTTACATCCGAATATTCTCTAAGTCTATTAACATAACATGAAATTCAATAGAAAAATAACGAAAAATTGCAAATTACTATTGAGTAGGTCGCCAATATTTTGTAGTTTGTTGAAAAAAAGTCATATATCAATCTTATAACCAAAAAAAGTATTATAAACAGAGGTATATGATATTAAAATAGGTACCTGTTTTTGAGCGATGTAATTAAAAGTGTTTGCTTACCATGCAAAAGAAAGAAATTAACTACCGATTATGTATTATTTACAATTTTAATTCTTATCCTGCATCCCAGAATTGCTATACTAATGTACATTCTAAAATGTTCTAGCGCCATTTTTTTAAAACGGAAAACCGCTTTGGTATTATGTTAACGCTATTTCAAACTGCAACCCAATTAAAAAACACTGCAAATACAAAAAAAAAACGTATTTGGTCACATCAACATTCACGTGTTGGGTCGGTTACTAAACACTGTGTGTTCCCAAGTAGCCAGCACGTGCCAGTCACGTGATCGCGCGTTCCCAACACGAAAGCGCACTAATTGAATAAAAGAACTGAATGTAACAGCATGTTACTTGTAGTATTTTACATGATTGGCTCATTAAAGTTCCTAACCAAGTGAAGCTTAATGTTTATTGTACGGTACTCGTAAACGTCAAAAATAATGAACGGGTGACATGCACGGCTCACGATCATGCATGTATGGTTTTATGTAGTTTTCCTGCCGATGCCGCTTGGAAATTCAAAGGCGGATAGTTTGAAAAGGCTCGCGTGTCATTTATTAAACTTAATTGAGTCTACATCTCACTATATTTAAATATGTAAAGTGCAAGCCAAATGTATATTCCTTGGCTGTCATTAAGGTCTTCAATTTAATACTATATCATAAATGCGGAATTTACTCGTGTCAATGTAATCAGAACTGAACTGAACCGATTTGGATATTCCTATCCAAATAACGAGCGCATTAAATAAACACATTGGTATTAAAATAATACAGTCCACTGTCTTTAACCTTTTCAGCGCTCTATCTAATACCAAAGTTGTCACTCACACGCCATGACACGGGAAAGTCAAACGCGAAGTTGAACCTTATAGAAATGCGTGTACGTTGATATCGCATTGGGTGCCATGACGGATACATGTATGCTATGTTGGCCCCGAACCGATGGTGCGCATAGGTAGGTACCTATATGTCGTTGGCGCCGAAAAGCTTTCCTAAAAGTAAAAAGAATTGGTACCGCTTTCTAAATCAAATAAAATAATTTTACTCTCTAATTTTTGTTGCTAGGTACACTAAAAACGATAATTCATACGTGCTATTTTTGAGATTGAACGAATACACATTAGATTTAGCTTGACAAAATAAAGCGTTTGTCAAGCGTGGCACTGAAGTTTAGAAACACATTTATTTTAAATGTGAGTCGGGGAGTGTAGTGAAATATTCCGTAGGTTATGCATTGGAGATAGAGCGTCACGCGTGCGTCACCGCGCGTCACCGTGCGCAAGCGGCCGCGCCCGCGCGAGCGTGATCGTCACGCACTTTACTGCTCCATATTTATCTTAGTTATCTTTAACAATTATTAATAATGTAATGTGTGTTTTGTTTATTAATAAAATGAGTATGAGTATGAATTGATGTATGTAGAGCTTTCTAGTAAAGTTAAATGCCTGCACCAAATATTTCTGTTTAGCCCAGTGGTTGACTGGTCAACCAACTGGTTGTGCAATAAAGTTTAAATAAATAAATAAATTAATCTAACTTGAATTATTTTCTATGAATGAATAGTAGCATAACTGAAGTAGCGTTAGACTTCAGGTTGGCACAGTCTACGTGACTACTTATTAATATGTTATATGTAGAGAGAGGTCCAGCAGTGTTTTTTTTCGACGATGTGATATGATGATGATGAATAAGTTATATACTCGTAGTTAACATACTTCAGTGAGACACAACCACATTAACACATAATATAGGAATTTTCATATATAAGAATACGTTGTGCCTATTTGTAAAAAGCTATTAAGAATAGTGCAGTTCTGGCCTGTTAAGCTTTCGTTAGAAGCGCACAATAAACAACTCAAAAACAAAAACAATCATTCGGGGCATAGTGGTAAATAAGTCAGGGCATTTGAAACGTTTCGTAGGAGTTCGTCAACAATTTGTAAATAACCACACAAACTTTCCATGCGGCATTTGAAACAGTTCCCCGGCGAGCTTAGCGGTCCATTGAAAAGAATAATGTTATTAAAATTTGTAACGGAACAGTAGTCTTTTGAAATAGAAAACCCGTTTTAAATATTACTATGTAATTTGAATTTGGTTTGCCAGTCTCATGCGTCAGAGAGCGTTAGCCCAGTTGGCCGATGCCGACTGTCATGTGACGGCTAATGCTTCTGATTCTAATGTAATGTCTAAAACTGATTGCTTTTACTCGAGACAGAAATATCGCGGCTTGTTACGCCTGATAGACGTCCTCTCCAACAAACATGTGAAACTGATTAAATTTAGATAGTGCGTGCTCACTGGCTTTGGTGTGGGTTTCACACTACGACTCAATTGTCACCTTCGTTTCACTAAGAGCATGTCTAAAGGTTAAAAACCTGAGTTACGTCAAAATGTATAAAATCTCTCGTATTTCTTGAACCGTTTTTTGTTTGCCAATAGATTTATTTATTTGTATTGGATGGTCTAAAATACATTCTTTTATGAATTTTAGTTTCATAAACATGCGCTTGATTTGCAAATATCTTATTAAGTACGCTACAGTTCTTATAAAAACACTCAATACAAATTTTAAAACGATGTAAATATTTTTGATTTACTTTCAAACTACTGCAGGTTAAAAAGGCAGCAGAAATAAATTTCTCTTGATGTTACTGATTGTTTATCGAGGGGCATCGCTGTGACGATTTCAGCGCAATTTTTCACTAGGTAAATATTTCCGTTTCTTTTGATTTATGAAATACAACTTAAATTTATCGTAACATTTTAACGTGAATACGCGTGGTGATAAATCCGAGTGCATTAGGATATCGAAGATACTGAGCAACTCCAGGAAAATGAATTTGACGAGAAATAATAAATTAAGGGTGAAATTTAAATATGTACAAAAGTTTAGGATAAAGGGCGCGAGAGTCGGTTGAACGGTTGAGCGCTGAGCGGCTCAGATGCGTCTCATTATGTCGAGGAGCGTGTGATAAACGAGCGTATTGGAAAACGCCTTGGCACGCCCTGCACGTCACGATGACGGGTTATAAATGAGTTTTATATTGTCTGTTCGCACCTAAGCCTATCTCTCAAGTGGCTTAGATAACTAACCAATCAGGAACTGAACAAACGTCTGAAAAGACAATTTTTTTTATCAGTCCCGACAAGACCAAATTAGACGAGTGGTTGAAATGTTTGGCTAGTGTCCAGCGCCATAAATTAACGTGTACTTTTTTCCTTATTTTCAGGTAAATCGCTGAAAGACGTATGTGGACGAAGGAGCTTCTTGAGGATCGTCTCTTGCATGCAGTGGCTTTTGCCATTAAGCTGTTAATGATAGTGAAAATAATGTTGAAAATGAATAGACATCATCGACATAATATATATCGAACGTGGGGAATAAACAATAGCATTTAATTGTAGCATTTTCATTTTGTTCATTTTAACCGACTAGGGAATTATATTGATTGGATTCCATCAGTTTCTGTAGATCTATATAAGCTACCAGGGGGGCGATTTTCGAGTGTCGAATGCTCGACTTTTCACTCGACAGGTGTCAAAACATCATAGTTTTTTGACTGATCTCGAGTGAAAAGTCGAGCGTTCGACACTCAAAAATCGGCCCCCAGAGGCCTCGCTCATAATAACACCTTCTATTGTAGCTGTTATCATAGGAAATTTTTACAATGTCTACTAGACTACTAAATAGCTGCGCACAACATTTCGATATAATTTCCATAAATATTTTCTTTGTTGGCACAAAATAACGTGTTATTAGGGCACGTCTCAACTTCAACTAACAGTGTCAAAAATGTATTATAATTTAGGTCGCTAACAAGGTGTGTACTCAAGCAACTACTGAGCCACCAATGGCTAAAGTGGTTTTGGCAACGTCCGACGTCTGCTCGGCTTAATCACAGCGCACCTTAACCAGGCTTAAACTCAAGTACGAGTCGAGCAAAACTCGTAATGAGTCGGAACCGATGAGCACGCCTCAAGCACGCCTTAACGTCGTTTTACGTGCTCAAGCACTGTTAATAGCGAGATTCGCCTTCGCTGAATTTTCATATTAAACTGTAGTTTTGCTAAAGCGTGGGTTAAAACTTGTTACCTACGTTGTAAGGCATGCTTTTAATTATTTTATTATCTAATGTGGGAATATAAGATAATAAAATAATTAAAAGGTTAGTACAGTCCAATTTATCTGCGGCACCTTCAAAATCTAAATGGTAATGATTTTAAACTGTAAACTGTGACACGATTATCAAAATGCGATATAATGTAGAGTAAACTATGATATATTTGTTACGTAAATAATTACCAGATAGAGCTTCAGGGTACGAGTAGATTCAGTATTTTGCATCATTAGTCAGTGTTTTTGTTATTTTCCTGTCTTTTTTAACCGACTGCGCGACGCAAAAAAGGGCAATGTATTTATCAGTAAGTAATGTTACAGTAAGTAATGTAAGTATTGTTCCTTTGTGGCACACTCTAAAGACCAAACGCGTGATAGATATATATGTATATCTTATCCTTGAGTCTGCCAGTTTTGGTATACATATTAAGAGGATTGTGTAGCAAATTTTTTCCATACAAAAACGTGCTTCGGGCGCCTACGTTTTCCACCCCCTCAACCTGAACCGATTTGCATGATTTTTGGAAATGATGTAAGTATCATTAAATACTAGGTTTAAACGTTTTCATTTTTGGAAATATTGCATACAATTGAAAACATGAACACTTAGAGTTTCGTTTTTCTGACACGATAACTTCGTCCTGGGTTTTTGTTATTATTTCATAAACTAGAAAGAATTACGAAAAAAAGCAAAACGTACAAACCTAGTTAAGGATGTGAGGAATCGATCAAGGCCAAAATTGTCTCATTTAATACAGGTTTAAGGGGTGGAAAACATTGGCGCCCGAAGCAATAATTCTGCTTGAAATTACTACTGTCTCTATCGCACGCAAGAATATTCCGGAATGCCTGTTCTCGCTCGCACGATAGGTTCACAATAGTCATAAGTGCTCGTAGGAAGAAAGGCTACGGAATAACGCAGTCTATCAAGACATACATAAAATAGATCATTGGCGACACAGTTAGTTAGTTCATGAACCTTATTCCAACGACGTAAGGACTTATTAATGGGTAGTGGAACGTGTTGTTTGTAAATGACCATTAATTGGGCTATTACTAACAGATGATGCATTCCAACGATCTGTCACGGCAGTTTGCTCCGAATTAATTACCAGTTGAAGCTAAAGAAACCAAAGGTTAAACCAAAACTAGACCATGTTAAATTATGGTTCCAGCGTGAACTACTGAGCTGCTTAATACAAACGCGCTTGTTGTTAGCTCCGGTTTGTTGCGCAGCTCGATTTGCGTATGGAAATCATACAGTAGTAAACAAAGAGCCCAATTTGCAAGTAGTGCAGTCACGTAGCGCGTTGCGTCCCGTCGAACAGCGATCAACAGGCGTCGAAATTTGAAAATTACCACCCATTTGAAGCAATAAATCTGTAGAGCTGTCGCTGGCAAGTGGCGACCATTCGCGATTGTAGATTGATTCGTTGATTGAAGAGCCCCATTCGTTTCAGCCTGTACGAACCGGCATAGTCTTAATTGCTAACGGAGATTGGTGTACCGGTGCCATATTGTTTTCAGTCAATACGTATCTAGCACATCGCTCAGGCTAATCATGTTCGGCTGTAATCAATGTGCGTGGAACGTAAAAGTTGGATTCTGTCGTCAGAGTTGCTTGATGGAATATGAAGAATCGCCAATTCGTTCTACGTGTTTGCGATAAACATGATAATAAGTTTTTTTATATATTTTATATTTATGATTTATTGTCTGTTGGTGATTATTCCTCTTTTCTTTTGGATTGGAAGGAGCATGCATTCTTCATCAATTATTTTTGTGATAGTCAATATACACTGAGAGGCAGACTTTTAAAATGGCTCAAAATCGGAAGCTTCAAAATATTACTATTGCAAACAACAAGGTAACTGCGAGCTGGGAGCTAATGAAAAGACAAACACTCGCAAACTGGCTAGATCAAACGAAAATCCAACTACTGAAATGTCACCAATCGCCAACAAAAACAATTAATCTCAGTCGCGTTTTGAGCAGTTTTTTTGGACAGGACATAGCTTTGACGTACGTGCACATTGAATAAGTTGATTTTACTTCTTTGATGCGCAACCCTAATTTGTTTAATTCGTTATATTTTAACTATAACTAACAATACTGTATATAATAAAAAAAAGAAAATTGCGGATATGAATTATGTCCAGGGGGCCGATCTTTGAGTGTCGAACGCTCGACTTTTCACTCGAGATCTGTCAAAAAAACTATGATGATTTGACAGATGTCGAATGAAAAGTCGAGCGTTCGACACTCAAAAATCGGCCCCCAGGTTTTGCTAATTTTATTGGCCTATATATAGTAGGTATACGTCAGACCTACGATTACGCACAGTTGTTAGGAATCTCGGGGTCTAGTTATACAACGGACGAATGGCGAAGAAAGTAAAGACAGAGCTGTGAATCACATAGCTGGACATGATACAACGGCAACTGCAAATATAGCTCTCATTTAGGAACTGTCAGCGTCATAGGGGACGGTCGGTGTTCTCAAAATATTGTAACAATCATTACATTTGTATAGGAATTTAAGGAATCCTTAATGCAAATTTCCCGCTCTAACACGCGTGCGTTTGCAATTAACCATCCCGCTCTCTACGGAAGCTCTGCGCGTAGTTTTCGTAAATATTTAGCTATAGTCATTAAGCCAATCATTTTATCAAAGCAAACCCTGCGAATTTGTCTATAACTGTTTAGGAGGATCTTTAATTGAGTACAAAAATTTAATGTAAAATATCACCAGTAATATATTACTATAGCCGTTATATTGAAAAAAAAAAACATGCCAAAAAGGGATTTTTTTCTATCGAGTGAAATTCATCAGGTCATGTAACTGACTTCGATTTTGACTAAACAAGATACTTTTGTAACAAATATATATTTTTTTAGAATAATATACACTATATTCTATATCTCAGATGGTTTTAAAAAACTCGAAAGTGGTAATACCCAGCCTTAAGTTTCCTAGTGAATTTAACACGTAAGTATATTTAAACTCGTCTATTAAATTGGGAATCGTATTTCTACACACATTTATTTAGTAATGAGGAAAGTATGAGAGTGAAGGCAATCGTCACACGACTTGGGCACGAGTATGGTAGGGTCCAGTTAAGGGCTTGAGTGTTTGTACACGTAACCTCTCCATCGAAGCTATTATACCGTCGTAATAAAGGTAAAATTACATATTATTATTGAAGCGATCCATGGGTCTATATTTATTTTATACTCCTGGTCCTAATGTAATAGGAATGTTTATGTAGTATGACTGTACAGTTGCTACGAGTAATGTACTCGCAATAACGGGATACATCGAAAAAATATTTTAAATTCTATTTGTAAACTAACTTTATATCAAAACCCATCTGAAATTAAGGTCGGTTATATTTTAGAGTATTTTCACGTAAAACAGGCAGCGAAAAACTTAAGTTTTCGTAATGAGATTCAAATTTAACTTCATTGTTCTTCAATGACATTTAATTATTTACTTCTCAAGTTGTATGCAACAGAACTCCAATGTGAGGAAGAGAGGAAGGACATTTATATTTAATAAAAATCAAACAATCGATTGTAGGTATCAGATTGACTCATTCAAAAATTTTGTTTTGTTTTTCGGTAGCTCTAGGGTTTCTGACGCTACGTGTCTGGCAATGCTGGAAGTCAATGCGATACATACATAACTTGGTTACTGTAATTTGGTTTTTATTTGACATGAATATGTTTTGCGCGCTAGCTTCCACAAGCGTCTAGTTATTATACTAGATCGCGAAATGTACGCATTGAATCGACGCCAGATATGGAAAAGCTCTTGATCGCACGGGCAGTGTGTATGTGTACTGGGCAGATGTGCGCTAGGCACGGCCTAGATTGCCAACTCCCCGTCTTATTTACACTGACTACACGGATTGATTTCCTGACTCAACGTTTTGAAGTTAAAGTGCGCTGGTTGAATGTTGCCAATTGTTTTGTAAATAAATATACTTTAGGTATAATTCCCAGTAGCACAGTTTTAGGGTAGGTTTCAGCAAACCGCCTGTTGTCGTTCGCTAAATGATTGTATGGAAATTGGAATGTTTGACAAGTTGTTTATATTTAACATTGATCGGCGGCCTTCCTTCCGCTCCCTATTTTACCCCGATTTTACTCCAGGCTAATAAACTTGTTGTATACCAAGCTGCATCATAATCCGTTCAGCCGTTTTTGAGAGATTGAGTAACAAATGCCCATCCCTCCGCCCGCAGTCGTAAAAAAAAACTAAAACAAGGTAGGGTTCCGTAGTCATCCACCCGTTACATTATGTGGACTAAAAAGTTCGCAAACTTATATTTACTATGTTTTTGACAGAATTAACAACATTATCTAAGGTATCAATGGAAATTGTTCTAAAGTTTGCTTTTGCAAGGTACATTTCTGAAGTTCGACTATTACTCGTTAACTAGTAATGTCTACTTAGCTGTGATAGTTTTCCTTTTAAATTCATCGTATATCCTACTACCATGATTTTTTTCACGTGCCACCGTTTAGCTGTCAGGGGGGGGGGGGGGGGGGGGGCACTTGACCATAACGAAAATTATCACTTCAAACCTTAATATCACGCCAAACGATTCTTAAATCAAAAAATACTCCTAGAAATCCTTATAATATTTTAAAAGAGCTATCCAACGATACCCCACACGATGGGGTTTGCAAGAAAAAAAAATTGCACCACCACCTTACATGTAGGGGAGGCACCCTAAAAAAAAATTTTTTCAAGATTTTATTCTACCGTTTTGTCGGCGTCATCAATATCTATACTCATGCCAAATTACAGCTTTCTAGTGCTAACGGTTACTGAGAAAAACGGGGGTCGGACGGACGGACATGGCGAAACTATAAGGGTTCCTTGTTTACTACGGAACCCTAAAAAAGAGTAACAAACATCTGAAAATATAAACTTTCGCATTTATATTATAAGTAGGATTTATACAGGACCAAAAAAATAATTTCCTTACTTTATCGCGTGACATATCAAATGAAAGGGCTCGTTGTGAGAATCTCAAATATATATATGCATTTTTCAGAAAATAGGCGATATTTGACCCTGCCTTGCCAATTAATTAAAAAAAACCAAAAAAATATTGACCTTTACTAGGTCATACGGTTTTTGAGTTATCATTGAAAAAATGCATATCCCAAATAAAAAAAACGTAAGTGCCGTGTGTTTCCTATGAAAATATAAAATATTTAAATTCAAAGTACCTACGGGATAGTGAATTAACCCTTTTCCAGGCAAAGTACGATTTATCGACCACATGCGTGTCGTTAAAATTTCAACCTTAATACCCAAAGTTAAGGCTTAAATCGAATTGAACTTCGGGAAAAAGTTACTTCCGCATAAATTAATTTCCAATACATAAGTATATTGAATATATATTTTGTTTTTCGTAAAACCACGTAGGTTGGTGAGGCCTGGAAAAGGGTTAAATTGTACTTAGACTAGTAGTATATAGTGAGTACAGAACGCTAGATACACTATCACCTACAAATTCAAGAAGAAAAAGTGTCCAGCCGTCATTGCGAGTGTGTGAGTGTCGGAGATACACTACACAAACATGAGTCAATTGGGATGAATTTCTTTTTTTTCGATAGTCAGCCTTATGTATCAAGCATACGATTGTATTTTAAATAGAGTGTTTGGCGGTTATAACATTACAGATTGCACGGTACAATTGTGGAAAATTTCTAAAAACACCGAATTATTTTAAAAGATTGTACACCGTAAATCCAATTCCGTTAAGTTCAATTTTGTCTACGATAATTTTCCACTCATTTTTGGACTGACAACACTGGACTTAGGGATGAAATTGGAACAGAGTCTGGATGGAGTCGAAAATGTTTTTTTTTTTGTAACAGGTACTGCACCGGTCGTATACTAGCATTCGGTTGTAGGTTCTTTTTACAAGCTTTTATTTAACTTCCAATTAATGTATGTATGTATGTAACTATGTTCGGGTGTAATCTTGCAGCTCAATTTTGAAGCAGATATCTTCAACCGATTGAGCTGAAATTTTGTATACACGTTTAATTTGGATGACAGTGTAATATTATGGTACCATCGAGCTGATCTGATGATGGAGAGACGAGGTGGCCATAGCAACTTCTAAACTACACAACTCGTCATGTTCAGGCTTATTGGAATGAAACGGTCTCTATAAGTAGTTAATATGATGACTGTGAAAAAAAAAGTAAGTACAGTCGGCAATAATAAATTTAAAGCAATAATATTTTTTTGACATTATAATCATCATCATCATCAGCCTATATACGTTCCACTGCGGGGCACAGGCCTCCTCTCATAAATTGACATTATAATATATGTATTTATTTTTTAGAATACCTTATATTTATTTTCTACCTCAGAACTCAGCGTTAATGAACCGATTTGGAAAACTATTTCGTTGATTGATTGAAAGCTTACATACCATAATACCTTCTTATGATGGGAGCCATGAGGAATTGAGGGAACTCTTCAAAAATACAAGGGAAACAGTGATTATAGTATTTTCGGTAAAAAATCGAGCATTCAGAACTAGCATTTGGTGAACAGGAGCTGATGACGAAGATCATGGATGGTTATCCAAAACTCCTAGTGTTTCATGGGTGGCTGAAGCGATGAAGGGGCCGATTTAAATGGTTCCGCTGTACTGCTAAATTACCAATGACCTGATCTGGTATTTGAGGCCAGAAGGTAGGCAACGGAAATCCGCAATAAAATAGTATAGCTTAGGAGTGTTTGAGCTTCCTACCTACATTCTTCAAAAAGAAGCGTAAATTCTATGAGCTACTAGTTATTGCCCGAGACTTTGTCCGCGTGGAACTCGTTCATCGCGATAGAATTTAAGTACTTAATTTAGTACTTTAATACTTGTCCATTTTGATTAAAAATGTGTCTCAGTCTGCGACTCCATTCATTCGACATTTTACTATAGGCCGATTCCACAATATTCCGTTTCGTTTCGATATACAGCTATTTAAACGCGGGGGAAAGAGACAGTAGCGTTGCTAGGTGTCTGCCTGTTATTTTCAAATTCTTTAAATAATATTTGTTATAAGCGTAATACAATTATATATTTATCAAAATATGAAACTTAAAAGAAATACTCACTGAAAATACGAAATTTCATGCGTTTTTAAAGTCGTTAAGGTGTTGTTTTTGCATTTTTTTACGGAGCACTTCGGCATGTTGACAAGACGGTGGCTAGCGCGCAACTCCGAGCGCAAGAGTGCTTACAAGGCATTTAAGAGCGTATTCGCTGGAAACGCCGTGTTTCCGCGTTTTACCACGTATTCATTACAGAAAATCTCAAAAACGGTATAGTTTTTTGTAACACTGTTTACAGACCCGTGAAGAACAACTTATCGACTACGGGAGCTACAGTCAAAACATTTTTTACAAACATTTATTAAAGAAACTCGAGCACTTTTCTCACACTCGATTTCGAAATATTCGAAACCATGTCGTCATTCAAACCTGTTTATTCTGTAACCGATTGAAACTAAAATATATAATACATACAGTTAGATGCACCGAAAGACGGTCTCTTTCGCCTACTGTCTGAAAATACACAATTTAAAATTTGGTTTAACTAAAAGAGCTACGGAAAACTCCATATTTTTGGCAAACTTCGCTGCATCATATTGTCACTTTAAAGCTAATAAAAAGGTTTTTAACTATGCTATTAGGGTAAAATAACTACTATTCTACGATATTAAATAATAAAAAGTAACAAATAGGATATAAAAATATTAATTTTAATCGATTTAAAACAGACCTTTTTCTCATAGACTCGCTTGCTGTGACTCAGTACCGGCCCAGCGGCCATCGGAGGAGGACGTTATATCGTTTTTTTGTGGCTCTTCACAAAGCTACCGTAATTACTCTCAGGAAACCAATAAAACATGTGACCTCCGATTAGGCGTATTTATTAAGAACGACACAGTCAGATTATACTGGGGACTAATCGTGATCTAAATTGAGACAAGTTATGAATGGTACGCAACCGTCAATTGATTGTCGACTAACAACTTTGATACTTGGTTGATTTCATATATTTATTATTGTATTTGGACTAGAGTTTTTTGAACTATAATGCTTTATTTTGATAAGCAATTATGTATGAATATAGCCAGCTACCAGAACTAGTGGTACAACCTGGAAAGTAGCAATAGCAACTAGAAGTTAATAAAAGTATAATAACTATAATATGTAGTGACTCATGGTAAATACAAATACAAAGTACAAATACAAATGCGTTTAATTTTCATACATATGAAACAATGTTTTTATAAACATGGTATATTATTGTGTATAATATCCCTTTTAATACATGGTATTAATAGCAAATCTGGCACAAATGAACAATGCTAGCTTGAAATTGAAATATGTGCTTGGAAATTCTTTTTTAACCTGGCTGTGCCCATTAAAGCGATAGGAGTGCGCTGTTTGAGGGTGTCCTGGGGAAAGAGCAGAGGAAATCTCCGATACTACCACGCGGGCGGCTTAAACATAGAAATACTCTGAGAGTTTGCGCTCCAGTTAGCTTGGTTGAGCGGTTTCAACCGAATCTGAAGTGTGGCTTGGAGAAACATAGTGTAGACCGGGAATGAGTTACCATTACAAATACAGATAGTTAAAGAACCGGCCAAGTCATTGTCGAAATACGCACATTTAGGACCACGCAATCACGAATTAGAAAATTCAGATAAAATATGTCGACGAGTATCCGTACTTGGGCCAATAAGCTTCTTTCAGCCAAAGACAGGACAAGGAAGTTGAAAGACGGATCCAAAATGCTTGGAAGAGCTATTGGGCTTTGAAAGATTTACTGAAGGGAGGCCTTCCGGTAGCTCTGAAGCGGAGGCTCGTCGACATGTGCATTCTGCCTGTTCTAACCTACGGTGCACAAACATGGTCACTCACCGAGACCAAATTGAAGGTTTACCAACGGGCAATAGAGTGCAGCATGCTGGGAGTCAAACTGATCGACCGTGTTCGGAACTCTGTGCTGCGCTTCAAAACTGGTATTGCAGATGTTAGAGCTGGAGGATGTTGGAGCAAGACTGCCAGGCTGCAATGGAACTGGGCCGGCCACGTCTGCCGTATGCATCCACGGAGGTGGGCAAAATTAGCAACAGAGTGGGTTTCGCAATATGCTCGGAGACGACGTGGCAAGCCGAGGCAGAGGTGGCGGGATAACCTAGACACATTTCTAAACGACTGGCCCGAAACAGCTCAAAGCCGGAACGAGTGGAAGTCGAGGGGAGAGGCCTTTGCCCAATATTGGGACACCTTTATAGGCTTAGGAAAAAAAAGTAAACATTTCATCGCCAAATTTCAGGTTCATATGGCGGCACTTACGGCACTTAAGTCGAGGGTCTTATGTTTAGATTAAAGTTTCTCCGAATTGAAATCATCATCATCATCAGCCTATCTACGTCCCACAGCTGGGCACTGGCCACCTTTCATAGATGAGAGGGATTGGGCAGTAGTCCCCACGCTGGCCCAGAGCGGATTGGGGACTTCAAATACAACTTTGAATTTCTTCGCGGATGTATGCAGGTTTCCTCACGATGTTTTCCTTCACCGAAAAGCTAACGGTAAATATCAAATGATATTCCGTGCTCAAATTCCGTAAAAATCTCATTGGTACGAGCTGGGATTCGAACCCACGACCGCCGCTTGACAGCCGCATGCTTGAACCACTGGGCTACCGTAACTTGAACTAATAAATTGCTTGAAATTATAAAGCCGAATTGAAATACACACACAAGGGGCTCCTGCGGATGCTCTAAGGAAGCGTCCTTTTATATATTTGCTCCTGTTACTGGCTACACCTTGAATATCATTTCCGATTGCAGTTCTCTTGCTAACGGCAAGCATGCACTCGCGTAGGCATAACTTGGTAGCCAGGGTTACACACATACCACTACTGACAGATCGATCAAAACGCTCGATGACATCATTATCCCCAATAGCGAGAACCTTGTAAAGGGCCGAGAAGGACATAGTTAGCAAGACTAAGATAGCCTTTCCACCAGAGCTATGCTATGCAGCTATGCTGCGAGGATGTTATAGTTTTCCGTTTAAACCAATGCTATGTTATGTGAACGTATGATTGGTGGATATCAACGCATTCATAGCAATGACACAACTTTGATGGAAAGGCACCCTAAAACTTGAAAGCCGCCGCCATGTTCTTCACGTTGTCTCTTGAAAAGATTCGATCAAGACGCCTAAGACACTCTCGTTAGATAGCTGGTCAAATACGAAGTATTGATGAATCATAGGTATAAGTAGGTAGGTACGAGAATATACTTATTTCATTGACTTGTATTTTCCTTCAATATTACAAAACGCATGTGGATGATTTTCCCACTAATTTATCTTCAACTGATTATATTTTCACATTCAATAGTAAGTCTGATACAAAAAAGATAATAATATGAATGTAGTTGTATATCCCTAAACACAACATTTTCGCTGCAAAAGTATCAAGGCTCATACACACACTATACGGCAACTTGTTACAGCATACGAAGATACATGACAGATATCATTGTATACCTTATTGCACTATGTAAGGGTTTAAATTTAAATGAAAAGTTATGTGCGATAGTGTTGTTACGAACACATTGGAACGCACCGTGTACAGTGCTCGTTTGTGTGCAGCGAAAAACGTCAAAAAATACCTAGATTTGACTTGTGCCCGGCAACGAAAGCACTCTTAAGCACTCTTGAGCGCGGACGTTTTTGACAGGCGGATAGTGTATCTAGGGTATTAAATCGATGACAGAACGTTTCATTGTGTGTGGTCCGACACGCACTTGGCCGGTTTTTATTATTTAAAAGTATTTAACCAATAGGTACATAGGTAATGATTACTCATTTAAGATCCAAAATTTATTTATTTCCCTGAATAATTCCATACATTTCGAAATATTCGTATTCACAATTTTCAAGTGATTTGATGTAGAGTACATAGAGATAGATAAAACATTTATTTGCTTGCTACATTGTACACACACAAAATACAAAGAAAAAGAAACACAAGAAATCACAAAAGGTACACTTACGGAATATAACAAAATTAAAAATAAAAAAAAACACAAAGAAATTACAATAGGTACCTACATACCAAATAAAAAAAATAAAAAACAAATTTATAAACACAATGTGTGCATTGCAGCAAAACAAATGGGTTCGGGCTCAGTTATACGCTTCGCTCTTACGAGTGAAGCACTGATATTCTGCCAGAACCCAGGTCCCGGCAAGGTAAAAGACATATAACCTACTTATACATAGTTATGTCCCTGCACACTGCAACACTGAAGGAGCTTGTGATGGCCCGAAGAGTGGGCAGATGTGCTCCGCTAGGCATCGTCGCCCTCGAGACCGACCCCCCTTGTACGACCTACTTTACTGACTTCTCATCTTATTTACACGGATTGATTTCTTGACTCGACGATTAATAAGCACGTTTATGTAGGCTAGATAATAAAAAGGTGGACGGATCGCGCGCGTGCTATATTTTTGTCAAGATTGTTTCAAAGTAGTAAGAAATCCAAGCTAATTGTAAATTATTTATAAATGATAATTACAGTGTTACCTATATTTTTCCAAGACTGACTTGCTAACTTTATTTCCATTTTTTTTTACCTAATTGGAGTTTTGAGGAAACCCACGTTTCTCTTTATTTCCTGCAGGTTACGATTTATTGTTTTTTGATAATGATAATACTGAATTAAATGGTTACAAAACTAATCATGTTTACTATAGTTTCCGAATAATAATATAAGTAAATTATGAGTATTATGACTATAATATTTCACTATTTATTTCATAAGACGAAAATCTAACGAATCTAAAAAGAATTCCATATTGTACACATAATGAATTCTCTTTAGTAACAATGTAGTTTATTGTAAAAGTGCAGACATTTCTTTTTGAGACTTTCCGCTGGATACTTAACAAGTGCATAGTGATCGAAAAAACAGGGCTTCCTGAAACGAGTTTCCCCAGTGTCCCTTAGTGGAGAATATTCTTCATCGCCCTCTGTGGAGAAGTGCTCCGTGTGTAAGTGGCCGCCGCTGCGGACCCATTCAGTTCGATGACACTTAAAAAATCTTTGACAGGTACAAAGCGGGCTACCAGTGTTTCTCGACACGGCGGAGTCGCTTTGTGGAACATTGGCGTGACAAGTGGTTGTTTGATGCCTACTTGCAAAGTCTGCGTCCTCTTAACGAAGGTCTTCTTCATTCAAAAGTTGTAAGTTGTCTATTTTTAATTTCAAATTCGTTACAACATATTTTTCGTGAAACGGGACTAATATTGAATTAATATTGAAACGAAATTGCAAAGAAGGCGTACTATGGAAATGTATATCCCCTCCTTACGTATGGCCTAATATTTTGGGGTAATTCCGTTAACGTTGAATCTACATTTCTTCTTCAAAAAAAATGTCTGCGGATTATATTTAAGCTTAGAAATATGGAATCCTTAAGAGATGTATTCAAAGATAATAAAATATTAACTCTGACATGTATATATATATTTCAAATTTGTTTATTTATTAAGGATCGAAATGACATCTTTATTAGGAAAAGTGACTCTAAAAGTAACATCCGATCACAATACAAATATGATGTATGTACGGTAAGACCTTCTAGCTTTATACTCAGCAAGAGCTCATATGTGTATGGAATTAAAATATTTATTCATTTGCCTGAACATATTAAGTCACAGGATGGGATTAGGTTTAAAACAAAGCTCAAGGAGTGGCTGTTAATGAAATGTTTTTATAATTTTAATGAATATTTTAGATGTTTTGATGTATAGATTTTATTTAATGTGTTAATATTGTACGCCCGAAATGGGCAAACTGTTGGACTATTATACCTTATTACATTTGACCTAATTGTACACAGTTTCTGACAGTAAAATTATCTTTATCTTTATCTTTATATATGCCTGTTCGATAAAACATTTGAAAATAATTCAGTAAAAAAAGTAACTTTTACAATTTAAAAATTAGCAATAAATACTTCTAAACGAAAGAAAACGATGAACCTAAAACCGTTGGAACAGTAACATACACATACAGAACAATCTCTTATTTACGTAATTTCCGCGCGGTCTCGTAAAAAGGTGATTTTTGAGGACCTAAAACTATGATGCGAAAACCTGTGTATTTTATTTCTGGGACTTTTATTTTACCCTTTCTCCGATTTAATTGCTTAATTTTTTTAGACCAACATGTACTCTTACTTTATTTTCAAATAAGTCTGTTATCTGTTTTTTACTGCTTTTAAACTCTATAATACCTAGACTAACTCTGACCGCTCCTTTAAAAAGAATCAGAATATCATTATCAATATCAACATCTATAACAAAAACGTATTGTCGTGGCATAATCCTTGTTGGTCCTAGCTTTTATTGAATAGCAGGTTCATTATTTTACATGGTCAAGATGTACGCGTACGGGTCGAGCGGTGAGGTGAAACAAAATGTGAATAGCAGAGCATATTGAATCTGGGTCGCTCTTGACCTTCTAACCAGAAGGACTGTTTGCCTACCGTGTTTATACTGAAAGAGAGCTCAACTAAGTTTACAGGAGCCCTTTTATTGTTCCTGGCGATCCAAATGGTGGGAATATATCGCAACTGTTTTTTAAACTAAACTCATGCTTCTTTGCAGGTAGGTCTCAGGATGAATATGTCCAAGACTAAAATTATGGCGAACTTCTCCGGTGGCTCGAATCCAATCATAACGGTTGGAAACGAGGAACTGGAGTTGGTCGACCAATACGTGTATCTTGGACATGTTCTATCCTTTGAAAAGGTAAGCCAAGCTAAGGAGATCTCCAGGAGAATCCGGCTCGGGTGGGCTGCGTTCAATAAACTGAACGACTTCCTTAAATCCACCGACGTTCCACAATGCCTGAAGACTCGCCTCTTTAACCAATGTGTCCTGCCCGCCATGACGTACGGTGCCGAGACATGGACGCTTACGAATGAGGCTGTGCACAAAATACGTGTAGCACAGAGAGCCATGGAGCGTGCCATGCTCGGCATTAGATTGCAAGATCGAGTGAGGAATGACGAGATCCGACGCCGCACGAAAGTGCGTGACGTCGGAGATGTCATTACCAAACTCAAGTGGAGTTGGGCAGGACACATTGCTAGGCAGAGTGATGGCAGGTGGACCAAAAAAGTGTCAGACTGGTGGCCAATTCATGGCAAAAGGAGCGTCGGCCGTCCACCGGCTAGATGGGTCGATGATATTAGGAAGATCGCGGGTCACTCTTGGATAAGACTGGCTCAAGACCGGGACGAGTGGCGCACTCGAAGAGAGGCCTATGCTCAGCAGTGGGCGATTACATGCTGAAAATGATGAAATGATGAACGTAAACTTAATATAACTTCATCCATTTTGCGACGTTTTACGGCGGTAACATAGGCGGTTGTTACCAAACACCACCGCACGGATACTTACTTGTGTTCAGGTAGGTATCCATAGGCTATGGTGTTTGCTTACCATGAGGCAGCAAGCCTGTATACCAACTTGTTTGCCACCGCAGTAGTATTAAAAAAGACTGGGTTAATTGTGAAGAATTAAGGAAAAAGTTAAAGAAAAACATAACCATAATATAACTTCGTAAGGCATTGTTTTTTCAACTATCGTGGTCCTACAGACAATGTGCTTCTGTAGCTTCTCAGACGTTACAATTCGACTTTATGTAACTTTTCGATATTTGTATTTTATTCAGTTTGTCTTTAATGCATCGTTAATTAGAACTGGGTGAAGTATATTCGGCAGTTATTAATACTATGCTATCAAAATTGCAGGTCTGGAGTACTACAATGTACTTGTACTAAGTACGCGGGAACTTACGAGAAGTAAAAGCTTACTCAAATCTTACGTTTTCATACCTCTACCGTTGAAAAATTTGCAAAATAAAGCGGAATATGAACAGAAAACCAAGCCTAACGTATTAAATCATACCCGCTGAAATTTTCACCGCATATCCTATCCATAAAATTGTATGACCTCCGATCTTTAACGTCTAAGTATGCATGCAATAGTAGGTGCATCATAAAAATAGCCTACGTAATAAGCTGATACTCAGCGTACACTGGCCGATTGCAAAATTGCTGTTATTACCTAACCTTAACCCATAACAACCGTAATTTGAAAAGTCAATAAAAGTCAATAAGGATGCAATAGCGTGACACGGCTACATCAATCGAACGACCACACTGTAATATAATTTGCTTTTATTTTACCCCAATTTCTGCCGGTAGGTAGGTGCTGTAAAAAGTTTCCTTGATTTAGATCATGTTAGCGCTACTGTATCAGAACTCCCTATTTGGCATCGTTTTATCGAAAATATGCTAAAGAGTTGTCCAATAATAGTACCACATTATATCTGAGGAAAAAATACAGAATGCGTCTACCTAAGCTTTTAGCTTGGGCATGATACGGGAGGTAGGGACCTGCCTCGTTCCCCCATCCTCATTTTTTTACAATATTACTTATAAGTTATTTCACTGCTTTTCTTACTGCATGTCAAATTGCGAACATACAGCTGGGTAGTGAATAACTATGCATGAGATCTTACAACCGCTGCGAACTCAAGGGTCAACCTATTTGTATATATAATAGCGACACGTTGATGTTTTAAGGTTACTTACAGCTCATATTTTTAAGGTCACCAGTCATTACTGCCTCATCAACAATCTACTCAAATTAAAGGGAAAAAATGATGAATGTGAATCCGGTATGATACTTGACGAAGATGTTTCGTCAACAGCCCTTGAATGAATCGCGGTTGGCCAGTTTCTTGCGCTTGACTCAACACTTTAGATTAGGTTTATTTTACCTAGTACCTTTTTCCTAATTACACATTGCGTAGGTTGCCCATTCACCATTTTTTTGAAATAAAATTACGTGATAATTTTTTAATTACTGCCACTAGAAAAAATATCTATGTACATATTGGCTTCGTTGTCACTTACTTAACTTGGATTCTGGATTCAACACAACTTTGAGTAAATGATTCACCTGGACACTCTGATTTTGGACCTAATTTTACTGTCTCTGGCCTCGCGACCCCTAGAGGCCCAAGCCCTGTTAAGATTTCATACAACGTCACAACCCCAGATGGGAAACGATTTTAAGGCAAGGTTTGTTCGTCGAATTTTCAATTTTATATCTTATCGAGACAACTGAATGTATGTATATAGCCGTGTAGAGTATCTATTTTTATGGTTTAGAGAATGAACATTTAACCCTTTAAAAAAATCGTGAGCGCTTTTTATGGTGAACTTGAAGGTTTTTGTTTTATTGCGCCTATGTGCTTACGTCAGATATAAGCGGGAAAAAACTGGAGGGGCAGTCAGTTTAAGATTAGTTTTACTATTCCTAAGTAGCGAATGTTAAATTCCCAGGTCTATTTTACCTTATTTTTACGTCCGCATTATACCCTAATAATCCGCCATGACAGTGACACTCGACCCTGTGTCTTGTGGAGCTTGCACGGTCGACAACTCTCCAAGTTTCCCGGTTGGCCAGTAAGTGCGGCAGACTCGACGCGCCTTTACATACTTGTGCCCCGATTATAGGGTAAGTTCTCCAGTGAATTAACAAATCCAATGAATTTGAATTTAAACTTTCGTGAGACATGTTATCGACCGAGTGAAACGAAGGTCTCTGTTTTAGCTTCGACAAAAATGCTTTCGTATGTTCGGGTTTCCGGTTGTTCTCCTCTACAGGTCGCATTTCTTTCGTTGTGAAATTTTGTGAGCAGGTTTTATGACTACATAAAACTTTTTAGTCGAGTAAATTTTTGTAAATTAAAAAAGAAATTGTGAATGGTATATTCTTCTCTACAGGTCCCATTTCTAAACTTATTCTCGTGAAATTTTGTGAGCAGGTTGTTTAATTACATAGAATATTTATGTCGAGGAATTAAAAAAGTAAATAAATTAAATTCAATGATGAATCCTCCTCAACAGCGTTTCTCAACTGATTCTCGTGAAATTTTATAAGCAGGTTCGATATCTAACATAGTTTTTGGAAATTAAAAAAAAAACACTCACGAGGTCTACAGCTCACAGAGCCACTAGTAAAATACATGATACGTGATTAATACGTGAGTTTTAACAGTTTAGTAAAATAAAATCCAATGAATGAACAAAATGCCCTTTTTATGGCCAGTGTTCGAACAAAACATGTTTACTAACATTTATTAATTTAAACTTTATTGCACAAACACACAGAATTGACAACATTTCAAATTTTAAAGTTGGCCTTTTTATGTCCTAGATCGATAGAAAATGAAATTTAAAGGTCCACGTGTTTTTTTATTTCTTCCGAAATCCTAATTTTCATTTAAAAATATCTGATCTAAAAGTAGCGAATCGTAAGATGACGTAATTTTTATGAATTACCTATGTTTGACAGCATTGCTCTTTAAAAGTCGTAGGAATGACGTCACCCTTCCGTTTTATACATTTTGGCGATTTTCTTCACATCTAGCGAAGAAAAAAATCTAAAAACTATTTTATTACGTTCAGGTAGCATATTTACCGAAATGGTTTTCGATTTAGGCATCATTATAAAGTTTGAAATGTGGTCAATTGTACAAATCTCTGGGCAGCCAACCATTGGGCTAAACAGAGACTTTACAAAAGGTGTAAACTAAAAAGTACATAAAAGTATGTTCATTAACTGGGTTGCTAGTTTCCAGTAAATGAACCCCGTCCGAAAATTCACTAAGCAGTTCATTTGGCATGAGTAACATATTGATAACGCCGACATAACGGTAGAATAAACACTTGAAAAAAATAATTTTGTTAACTTCTTTAACTGAGAGCGCTGAGAACTTGAGAACAATAACGTGCAATTAGTGCGACGATCAAGTTTCAGCTTCAGGTGCATGCGCATGGTGAATGTATTGTTAGTGGGAGGGGTAAATTATTGTTCCTGGTATATTCCCCTGTTAATCTTGATTACTATTGGTAGCTAATCGTTGCTTTTAAAAAATTGATTATGACTGGCCAATCATCATACTTAAATCATCTTTTATAGATGTTACAGCCCAGTGATGATGATGATGCAAAGGGTATTTTCAGTCAATCCGCTACACTCGCAGAATCTTATCTTATCTAACAAGAATACATATTGCACATCATAGGATCCATCTGTGATACTGAGTGATTGACATTTTGTGGTCTCATTGTGTTTATTAAACGTTCAAATATGATTTCGTAACTAACTCATTTTATCACAACGATAACAATAAGAGTAATCCTGTGAATGAGACTAAAAAATTAAATTATTTACTAAAGTTGTTAGTTATAATATAACAAGTTCAAACATTCGTTTCAGTTTCAACATTTTTGTACTGTGATGTGATATTAATACATTCAAGAGAAAAATAATTTTAAGACTTCGTGTGTAAATTCAACACCATGTGTAGGTACCACATTTCATTTGCTGTTGAATATATCTGAATAGGATTCACAATTTACTTATATCCTTATAAAAAGTACCTATGCAATATTTCATAGCTTATTTCGAAAGAAGAAGCCAAAATCAGGTAGAAGATTAGACTTTGTCCACATTTCATTTTAATCTCAGGATTCAAGGGATATCATAAATTATCCCCGATTCGACTACTAAGTAATTTACTATTGGAATTATATATCGGGATAGTGGATCAACATGCTTCCACAAATGACACTGTTGATTTTACGTACAATTGGAATTCACTGGTGAGTGAAATCACACAGTAAAACCTGTCGCATTTATTGAATTATAGAACCAAATGTCATCAAATTTATAAATTTGATCACTGGATTAATTTAGTTTTGCTTAAACACAATTACGATTTACACACGCCGCGATTCGGTATCAATTAAAGAGCAACCGGTGCTTTATAAACCTTTTAATTTGAAAATGTTAATTCAGCGCCATATTAATTTTGTATTCGTGGATACAGAGTTGCTTAATATTTTCATAAAACGACAAATTTAATAAAGTGGACGTCAACGTTGAATTATTCAGGCGTCGACGGGACCATATACATTATTTATGATGATGAGATGTCGTAGGTAACGCACGCCTATCTTCGGTCTGCGGTTTTGCATCTCGAGCACGTCGGAGGTGTATTGAAAGGTTGCTCTCAGCGCGGACCCACTTCTCACGAGGACCGTCACTCGTTAAAATATGCTCGAGTAATGTCCGCTACCTCTGGAGACAGATTTAAATACCTTTGTGTCCGGGCCGGCCGGCTCGTTGGTTATAGTATTACGTCTAAAGCATAAAACGCATCTGCTGGGCATTACGTTAGCGTAAACTTCGAATTGAAATTTATTTTAGTGCGCACTGCCTCAGCTCGAAGACTAATAAGGTAAATGGTAATGTTTAGTATTCCCATAGTACTCCTAAAATAATCACTTAGATATATACTACTTGTCTAGACGGCCTGTTTGTCTTGTAATTTTCTAATCCCGTCTTTCAAATCAAAAAGGTTGACATACTTACATACTTATATTGTAATTTACATTAATGAAATAAATGAATCTGAATCTGAATCATAACTAATCACTCAATGTCTTTAACGTCAAATATCGCTCGACATATTTCGGACCAATACGTGGTCCTTAATCATGAGAACTAGCCGCGACGGCCTCGCGTCTAGCACTGCGCGCGAGCGCGCGGCCCGCTCGGCTTCTCGGTGATGGCGGCGTTTTTCCTTCTCTAGAAGACAACAGGGGAAATTAAAAATAGTCGAGCTAAAGATACAGGATACAGGTAACTTACTTCCGGTTTGACACTGACATTATTCTTATACCATTGGATATTCCACTTTAACTGAAATGTAATAAAGTTTCTATTGCATTACCCACTGTCTAAAAATCGTACGTATGTTTTATTTTGTCACTGAGTGTGTATATTTTCGATGTTGACTGAGCATAAACAATACGATGTTACGACCTAAAAATAAATATGTGAACGTTGTTCAAAAAGAATAACAAAGTGAACATTTCAACCTGACTTGGAACTACTCTGTAAAGACACAACGTGACACAGTAACAACTTTCCTTAGAGCAAGAGTGTCTTGTTAGTCGAAAACTTGGACAAAACGGATGGGTGGTTAACGTTAAACGGTGGTTTAAGGAGATTACTGCAACACCGCAAACGAGCTCTTTATGCACGCTATAAAAAAACTATGCTCAAATTATACAGCATTGTTGGAAAGTTTTTGAAGAATGAAAATAAAAGGACGAGCTGAGCGTAATGACCGAAGGAAAATGATCGTGTAAGAGTACCCTGGTTTATTAAAAATATAGGGATATTATTTAAAAAACTTACATTCTGATAGTAACAACGTATGTACACAATTATGATATCTACCAGAGTCACGCTTTGCCCAAATATGAATTGAGAAAAATTGCGATCGGTACTGATGACATAATTTTGATTTCAAAATCTTGGACATCTTTATTTTGAACTAACTGTGGTTTTATAGGCCGGGCCGGGGTTGGAGAGTGGCCTGGGAAAAATCAAGGGGAACAATATTATTTGTGATTAATGTTGATATCTGTGCACCCTCTTACGTTAGTGCATAACCAAGTCTCTGAAAGACGCATATTGCATTAGTTTTTAGTTGTAAAATAGACATTTACGAATTCAAAATAATACATTTCTCGTCGAGTTAAAGAAGTCGTACAATCCAGAGGGAGAGGGTTTGGAAAATAACCCTTTGCCTCATGAATTACCAGCGGCGTAAAAAACTTATACGAAGCAGCTATAAGTTATTTTGCTAAAAGGACTGTAATTGTTTCCTTGTAACAGACTTCAAAGTGTCCACCGGTTGTTTATTAACGGCTAATTACGCGCAAGGGTGATATATGAATATGATCTAAGCGAAATAACTAATTTCCTCTGACAGCTAAATAAATAATGGCACACGTCTACGGCCTGTTTTCTTTTCCAAATTTATGGCAAGTTGGAGAATTTATAAATGAAGATTTTTTTTGAATAGACGTTCTGCGCCCAGAGTTCAATTTGACGCATTTTAATCATAGCTCATGATATAGCTCGTTAAAATAGAAACTCATAATATTTTAACAATTTGAACGGAAAGCTAACACCGTGGTTAGCGAAACGTTTTGTCTTTACGCTAGTCTCTCCTCAAAAGAGGATGGCGTGGCTTTTAAATGTGCCTCTTTTCCTTGAAGGTACTAAATTATTTACTGTAACTGTTTTTAGCAAACTAACATTCGGGTATTCAAATAATAAATACATTACCAACATATGTGTACATGTTTCCCCTAAATTTATTACAAAAGCATAAGGTGCAAAGTGAATACTTTTCTTTTTGACATGCTATATTTACATTGAACATTGCCGATAGGGCAATAGCTTCGATCAATGAGATACTGTTTAAAATAGATCATAATCGTTACGCACGTAACGCACGCGCGCATATGTTAATAATCAGACAGTATCGTTGTTATGGTTTTATGTAAATAGTTATGCTGAGCTAGTATCAAATTGCTTGTGAAATCTCGCATGATCAGTTACAGATAGTGTATGTAAATAGAATGCTATTTTAGTGTGTTAGTTTCATTCTAATGAAGTTATTTAGCAATGTGTATTCGGCTAATGGAAAATTGTGATTATTAGTGATAATTTAACATTTTGCTTTTGAAGATATTGTCGATATTAGAATCCATTCTAATATTATAAAGTTATGATTTCCCCGGAACACAAACTATCTCCATACCAAATTTCATTTAGAGGGTGTAAGTTATACAGAATAGTATATTATACACCAAGGGGATAAAACACTGTTTTATGTCACGGGTGTGATATTGAATCCCGAACGTAACGGAGGACTCCAAATTTTACTGGGAGTAATGACTTAATTCCTGAGCGAAGCGAGGAGGAGGAGCGACTCTACTTTTTTCCGAGGAGTTACTCTACTTTTCTCACCTCTTGCGAGGCCATAAAAAAACCAAGGCTACTAAAAACAGAATTAAATAAGTCAATCGCAGCAAATTTTAGTATCTATTTTAATAGAATCTGTTTTACTCCGTATAATTAAGCGTCTTGTAACTCACGCGGATCTTGTTTTTGGTATTTAATACCTAGTACATCGACGACTGCTTGCATTCATTTGTGTGGTGAGAACAAGTATTTTGTTCCTGAATCTTAGATGTTTTCTATGTATTTTAAGTATATATTTATCTTTATAGGTATGTGTATATCGTCGACTAGTACCCATAGTACAAGCTTTGATTAGTTTGGGACTAGGTAGATTTGTGTAAGACTGTCCACAAATATGTAAGTATGTATTTATTTACATTGCTGCAACTACTGCGAAGGGAGGAAGGCCAGCCCTAGCTACGTCCGAGGCACGGATATTACATAGTATTTTATTTAAAAATGTAATAAAATATCAGAATAATGTATAAGAAAACTCCAAAATGTAATTCTAAAAATATTCAGTACTAAAACCACGCGCTTGACGCGCTACAGGCGGCGGCCGACGACGCAGTCTTTTGTTTCGAACACGACGTTACAAACAAAACACGGAGCTGGTGTGCCGCCTCCTCGCCGCTTAGTGGACTTTACGACATTAGACTTTAATGACAGAACTATAAGAACTATGAAAAGTGAAATCACATTATTACCCGGGGGGTTATAATGAGATTCAGTACGATATTACTACCCGGCCTAAGCCAAGGGTTATAATGATTTGCTTTCGGTAAGGTTTGCATGATATATAATTGGGCATCGACGAGTAGGTGGTGTGAAAATACTTTTAAATATTTTTGGTGTAAACAAGATAGATCGAATGGTTTTTGAGTAATCCCTGAAAAACTGTCCAAGCAAAAACACGTAACTGCCGTGAGTTTCCTATGAAGATACGACATTCCTTACGACCTTTTTTGATTTGATGTATTGGTTTAGTTTTAAATGTGGACTAGTGGTAGTCTAGGTAGCTGTCGGTATGGAACCCGTCATTGTACGTGATCCGACAGGCACTTGGATGGTTTGATAGTTATTCGACATACTCGGTGTGTGCATGTCGGATCACATACAACGTTCACAGTAATTTTTTATACATCTTTTTTAACCACTGTACAAGTTTTCGTGCGAGAGGAACTTGGTCACCCACACCTGGCCGGGGCCCACGGTCTATAACATTCTAACGCGATGAGCGAGTTCTACGCAGATGAAGTTGCGGGCAAAAGCTAGTATGACAATAAAGTCAAAATGACCGTTTTACGACAAGTAGGTATTGTAGGTACCCACATCAAACTAAACCAGATCTAACAATTGATCGAGAGATTCAGAACACTTCACCGTTACCAATGGGATTGCTTCGGAATGATTAATGACGACCTGCTTTCATTTAAAAGTAAACTTTTTGATTTCTTAACCCACAGCTGCCCGAGACGAATCTATTTAGTCACTCGCTAAATTAGAAGTTTGTTTCACTTCTCAGTACAAATCACACTGAAATTCAATAATGGTAATAATTATCATTTCTAAAACACCTTCGCGATTTATGAAGCAAAATTCATTCAAACTTTGATGGAACAAAATCAATGAATTTATAAGTTAATCATTAAACCCCAATTAACATTAAACACCTTCATAGAAAACTTCAGCGCCGAGGTAATTCGCAACCGCAAACGAAACATCATTATATCGATGTCCTGAAATTAAAAGTTAAATAGCGGTTTCCGAATTGGTCACCAAGCGATGCGGTGAACGTTGAAACATTACGTAATTAACAATAGAGCAATTAAGTTCTGGCTCCGCTATTCGGACCAAAAACGAATGCTATTCCGCGCTGGACGCGCCCGCTCGCGTTCCGCTCTGTCGATGGACAATACATTTCGCTGATTTCGCAGACGCCGTTTTTGCTGATTCCCACTTTTGCTACCACGGTGGTATTGTAACCAAGTATTGTGTAGCTTGCCAAGAATATGCGCGGCTGCTTCAAAAATGTCAGGCAAAGCATCCGAAGTCCGGTCGTTTTGGCTAAAAAATCACGTTTTTTTCAGACTTTTACGTCTGGAATTTTGAGTTTAAACGATATAATAGGTAGGTACCTACGATTCTTAGAAGCTTGATTGATAAGTGATTAAAAGTAACAAAATTTTAAAACATTTATACGGTAAAATATTGCCGGTTGAAGCAGTTTTTGCAATTACTAGTCTAATAGACAATCGAAGAGAATGAGGCAGAGACCATTTAAATACTAAGGGTAGATAGACTAGCTAGACATTCGCGTAAACTACCTATTAACTTTAAACGGCTCTAATAATGGCCCTCCAAACCAGGAGCTGTTAATTTATTCCCTTCATTTGACATAAATGATAAAATAGTAACACTTTAGTTCGTGTGGCGGCCACACATTATTATTTCATCGTCTAATGTTTGTAAGTCTAATTTAGTACTTTAACCGTTTATATAATGTCGGTTTATATAGCTCATTTTTCAGTTTTCGGCCATAAAGCGAAGGCGGTGCCGGCATGTTATGCACTTTCCCCACGACGACCCGGAATGAAGCATCGTTATTTACTTAGTTCACCAAACATGCAACGTTTTACAAAGACGCTCCGCTATGGCAAAGACAATGTGTGTAATAAATGCAGTTATTTAACATCACAGTCTGGAAGGAAATTGCATTTACTTATCGCTTGCACCTTTTGACGTATTCTCACCTCTCGTGTTCTACTTCTAATGGCTCAATTATACACTAAGCCAGGCTATGCAACGACCCACGTTTCAAGTCAGTGAGACCTACGTAGTTAAATTTCAGCCTTATCCACACACTGGTAAGAAGGAAAATTTAAAAATATAGTAATTTTTTGCCAGTGAAACACATTGCATGGGAATTTTATAATGCTAAACAACGTTTCTTACGCTTTTAATTACATGGTGTAAGTGCGATATTAATTTTTAAATTGAATTAACGTTTGTAAAAAACGGCTCGAGTGTTAATTTATTCACTGTGTTGAGCAGAATTTGTACCGCTCTGTAAATCTATGGTAAATTTGCATATTAACACTTCAATGGGTTTTGCAAATGGAATGCGAGTTTGTTAAAATGTTAAGGTAATGTTGAATTAAAATGTTTGATTGTTTAAATAATAATTAGTGACCTTAATATCTCGTCGAACGATACGAAAAGTATATAGTCGCATCTGCACGGAACAAAAAAAGGGAAAATACGGCATTTTATGAAAAGGCAAGTTTCGTATCATTTTCGTATAAAACGAATACACCGACATCATTTCTGATCGTACATTTTACTATTTTGGAATAATTTTCTACCTAAAACCGCAAATTTATAAATTTTTATTTTTTTCTTTTTGATTCAGCGCTGTGATATAGGGCCGCATTACGCGTAGGCAAATCACCAACAGGGACGGAGATAATTTGACAGTTTTTTCTGGGGATACCACAAAAACAATCTCCCCATTTTTACTGACATAAGTAGGTTTTTATTGAGAATCTTCAAAATAAAGTGATATTTATTCATGTCTGGACGATACTTTAACCACTATATCTACCAATTACGTTTTTTGAAATTCACCCTCTGAAGGGGTGAAAAGGGGGTTAAAACATTGTTTGGGCAACCTGAATTTTTAAAGTGAGTGACTTCATAGGCACTTGGGGAGACTCTCAGTTAAAATATAAGAAAAGAGGTTTGAGCGTTTTTGAAAATTCATCCCCTAAGGGTGTAAAAAAGGGGGTTGAATGTTTGTATGGAAAACGAGCAATATTCGAAGAGAAATGTCGTCTGTAGTAATATAGCAGCCGGTAAGTAGATCAAAACATTAGGTAGCAAAACTAGACTATCCGTGCGAAGCCGGGGCGGGCCGCTAGTATTCATATAAAATCAACTGACAGTATATTTATTATTAGAGGTAGCAAAAACTGTTCATTTCTACAAACGAAATCCCCATTTTTTACAGGAGCGGATACTAAAAAACTCAACGAAAAACGATTACTCTGTATTCTCGCTAACACTTTAAGCTTCTAAAAACTGTCTAGTTTTAAATCTCTGTTAAAGTGTAAGTAATTCAAAAAGCTTTTTACATTCGCAGTATAAGAGAATTCAATTTACGGTAACTGGAGCATTGTAGTAGGTAGGTGCTTCGGGTTCGATCTTACGAAACTAAAGTTTTAGGATGTAGGTACTTACCAGCAGTGCAGCGAGTGCAGCAGACCTGGAAAGAAAGATTTTTTTTGAAAAATACTGTGTTAATTGAAAATAATGTGTTAGAGTAAAAGCCTGGTAGCTTAATTAGCTACAAAACGATCCAATCTACATCAATAATGCTTGTTCAGAGAGGTCCCAAAGTAATTACGATTGATACAGCAATTTATAAATTAGTACAACAAATCCGTCAGAGGTCATTGTTTCAAGAAAAATCTTAACACCGCGTTTCAGGAATCGTCGCAGATGGAACAGTGACATCTAGCGGCAAATTCAACCAACATTTTTTTTATGAGAGATGTATACGCGGCTGGAGGCTGATTTTTGAGTGTCCAACGCCCGACTTTTCACTCGACGTCTGTCAAAACGTCATAGTTTTTTGACAGATCTCGAGTGAAAAGTCGAGCACTCGACACTCAAAAATCGGCGCCTTAACAATGCTTAATTTAGTAAATTATTTTTTATACAATAGGAAACAAAACAAGCATACGGCCTGTTTGCTGGTAGGCAAATACTCTAGAAAAGTCACATTGAACGTTTGATTGATTTGAGGAATGGTATTATTTATTTCGTGTATCTGATGAATTATTTTTGTTGTTTGATGACGTGTTAGATAAGTATCTTCAATCAAAGAAGATTACGTAAATTGACGTTTTTTCCACGAAATATTTCTGGATACCACACAAACCTTTCGATGAAATGCCATGAAACAAAATAGTAAAAGCAGAAAATGGCTTACAAAAAAACGACGCCAACTTTTTCAATTACAAACTTGCATGGCGCGAGAAGATGTTAAGTATAAAGCTATCGAACCTATCAGATGCTGCACTTGAAATTGCCAGAGAATAAAGGCTGAATTTATTAAAGTTTTAGAGGCCAATAAAGCTTATTATGTACTAGGATTTTAGGTTAAAGTTAGTATTCAGTACTTTCGGTCTACTATTAACATACAGGTCACGTATTTTCTTTCATATATGCATTATATTGTTTAACATAATCAGCGCCGAGGACACGATATCGTGTTCTCCGTTCGTAGACAGTTTTCGCTACAAAGCAGAAAAACCATGTTATCGGCTACGAGCGTAGCATTAATGTGTTAATGTAGTCATAATACCGCCTAAGTAATAATACGAGAGTGGCACGTACGGCTTCGATATAAGAAAATAAGGGAATAAAAGTAAGAGAAATTTGTGACACGCCGTTCGAAATAGTTACACATTACAGGCTAGGTAGTTTAAACGAGCAAGCGATTATGTTATTGCGTCATATCAAATATGTATACATATGTAGTGTTTTAAATATGCCTTGGGATATAACAACAGGTAAAAGATTGGAAATGTTCATGCAATGTTTGCACGAATAGTTGAATTATAGTTCGTAAACTATAATCGTAATCATACTCAGAAGATCGGATTGCTACACTCTGGTCCAAAATTAGGCGAAGTTGTTTGACAAGTTAAAATGCACAAATGTTGCCACACTATGGCCAGTGCTTATTATTTAAGGCCTCACTAGACGTACCGATCTTATGGCCCATTTTATCGGGTATCCTAGGTGCTTGCCGAGAACATAGAAAATCGAAATTAGCAGTGTTTCTCTCAATCTAATATCCTCTGAATTTGACAAATTAAAATTATTTTATATTTTATTCATATTTAAAGGACTACACTTCATATTTAAATACTACTTTTATCCCGGTTAAGGAGGCTTTAGTGGCTAGAAACTTGAAGCTCATAGATTACAACATTGGATTAAGTTTTGTAGTACGACGTTATACTTATCGATATATACCGTCACTATTTTTTTTCTACTCCTAGCAACATCTTATCTCTCATTAGAGTTACGATTAATAACGGGATATTTACCATTCCGGGTTTTTTTTATATCCCGTTATTAATCGTAACTCTAATGTAAATGCCCATGTGAGCTTAAAATCTTATCACTCAGTTTACTTCGCCAAATTATGGATTTTACCTTAGTAGAAGACCCCGCTGACCGTAAGTTATCTCGGCTATTGTTTAAGGGGTGCTGGGATGGCGGCGCCAGCGCTAGTTCTGTTATCGGCGACAGTTAGGGCACTTGCGAAAATTAAATCTCTATTAAAATTTCAGAAAAGGGTCTCAACTTTTATCAGTTATGAACTTTCATGACGTTCCGCGAAGAATTATTGTAGCTTTATCTTTCGCTCAGTTTCCTAGGAGCGTATTCAACTTTGCATCTGTATTCTATTCATCCAGTTGTAATTTCAATTAGAAACAGAAACTTTATGCAGCTTCATTAGCATAATGGAAATGGTTGCATGATTTTTAACAAAATAATATTTTTATGAAACTCTTAAACAAAATATGTTGAGTTATGAAAACAGAGTTACGTAACATTGCCGTTAGCAGGGAATAAAAACGCGACTGGCACAGGACGTAAATTAGTCATCATTGTGTGTCCCTCCCACCTCCTCTCGCGCCACAAACGTAACAGTTAAAGTTAATTAAATAAAAATGCCAACCGAATCCGCCCCCGCGCGAGCGTGCACCGCCGCGCGGTGTCAAACAGCAATCAGCAAATAAAGAGGCGATAAGTTAGCGAGCCCATTCACAAAATCGAAAAGGTCCTGATTCAGTGTCACGCGGCACGCCTCGTTTTGATTGGACGTGCTTTGATACTGATAGCCGGGATTGCGATCGTTCGAAAAGTTTAATTTTTTTTCCCTTTTATCATATTGATTTCTGTTGTGGTTTGGAAACGATTGCTACGTTTTTATTTCATTGCGTTGAAACAAGCTGGATTGTTTAGCCAGTCTGCAAAGCGCGCTCATAAAATCATTGTTAATTTGTTTTTTTTTAAATTTCTATACCGATCACTGCAGAAGTAACGTTGTTTAGTACTTTTATCCCACGAGCGCGGGTGAGCCATGGTTGTGTGTTGCACATTGTCTATCTGTGCGTCAGCGTAGGAGCTATGAGTTCACGTTGTCTACGTGTTCGTATGTGTCACAACTACAACTATGGCCAACCCGCGATTGATTTAGTATTAATACAGGATTCAGCGGAAATTGTCGCCGAATGGTAACTGTGAAGCTACGGGAAAGCTTTCGTGGAAAAGGTGAAGGCCAGGCCGGCGAAGCGCGCGACCAGCGGCAGCGCGGGGCCACCATAGCGTTATTCTTTCGCCTGTGACGGCACCGTGACGCTCCATTCATTATGCAATGCTGAATGCGATCTGCTTGGATAAAGCGTCTCTAATTATTTCCGCACTCTTTCGTCATCGTATTAACGTGCCGAGGCGGTCTGATTTAACATTACTGAGTTGCAGAAATAAAATGTATTCAAATAACTATCGTTGTTTAAAATAATGACAAAGGTACTTTGTTTTTATTTTGTGACTAGAAATTAGTAATCGCCAGTACTGTATGGGGCATCAAAGACCCCGTGCAACAAAACCAATATCTTATTCAAATAAATACCACCTCAATCTCAAATTATAATTCGTTCGAACATTTGGATTAGTTGTACCTAATCTATTTATTTAACAATTTACGAGGCTTCTTAATTGCGTTATTTTATACTTCACTAAATCTATTTTACAATTTACTTAGCTACCTACACCATATATAAAATACGTACCTACTCTGGTAAGACGTTAAAAAATGCAAAACGAACTGACTGAATATGTATTATTTGCATAATCTACATCCGTGTTCTAAGATATAAATAAGACTCCAACAGGTGGTGTCTGAAAGCATGCACTACAATGATAGCCATCTCAGGCGAAAGACGTAAGCGACAGTACCAGCTTATTTTAGAACCACCAACGGCACAAACCAACGATAAAATCTCCTGAGTAAAAATTTTACGACTGGTGAAATCAAGAGTTCAGGGAGATAGCGAAATAATTTCACACTTGCGGTTGTACATTTTGAGGTTAACTTTTTCGTCGTAAAACGCGCCAAAATGCGACACGACACGCTATTTCGACGATTAAATTACTCATTTTCCTGTCATGCATTAGAGCGATCTTACATTTCACGCGAGACTTTGTGAATAAACGTCATAATTTACCTTGTGTGTTGTTTTGTAAATACAAATTGGTCTTAATTACAGCGTAAGCCATAAACCCGAAATACCTGCGATTCCAAACTGCACCCGTCACTTTGAGAAGTTACATCATTCTCATTAAATCACTAGCGTCTTAAAATGTATATATACTTAGTGAAGGTTTATATATTGCTGTAAATATGTTCAGCTCACAGTTCGAGCTGGTATTCAAAGCATTTATTGCTTGCTATTGGCAAGAGTCGCGCGGATATTTATCACTAACATGCATGCACAAAATTTGGTGAATTGGCTAGTGGCGAGGCGAGGGAGTGTATTTGTCAAGTGTATATAATTTTGCTTCAATGGCAGCCTAGAGCGGGCTTGTCTAGCGAGGCAAGGAGCGCATCGCTTATTGGTGAGCTGATATTAATATAGATGGCGCTGAGTGCAGTCTTCAGAACACATTTTTTATTGAAATAATATTGATTTAGGACTATAGGACAATCCAATGAATATTAATATCGCTTAAAACGAATGTATTTCTACATAATAACGCCTGGACATGGAATATAATTGAGCGTGTATTCTTTCTTCTTTTTAGGCGTATGCTCTTGAATTAGAATGCCGAAAATTATTAAATCAACCGTTAAAATAGCTATTAGGTAATGAAATTTCAATATTTCTAACATTTAATACATTTCCATATGGAACATAGAATACTTATAGATTATAGAGTTGTTAATAAAATAATTTTAAATTCATTTATTTAAACGTGCAACACAATCCTGAAAATGGCACACATTTACAAATTACATTTATAAAAATTACAGTTTCAATACAAGACTTAAAACGTAACTAGATTCAGTTTACGTAAATAGTTGACACAAAGTAATTCATTTCAATCCACCTTTATTAAAATTGCGCACAACAGATGCTATGTTCCTAAGGCGTCTTCCTGATTTGTCGGTGCTGTAACCGCAATGGTTACAGTACTTGATTATTGTCTGATATAGTTATTTATATTATTTAATACATATGCCTAAAAAATGTTCCCACGACAAGCTTTCTTCAAAATATAATCAACAAAAACACTGTGGCAATAAATTTCATAGTTTATGTTTTGACTGAAGTGGTTAGGCTGAAGGACTTGATATACGTTTCTCACATTTCTAAGCTCGGCGTGCCCACTTGACAAAAATAGGGCTTTAAACACAAAAAGAGCCTATGTTAACTGTTGATAATATAACACTTACGCTCATTAGTTAAAATTATTAATAATTTGGAAGCCAGAATGACGTATCTTAATATGAAATATAAGGTAATTACTACATTTGAATATGCATGTAAATTCATGTTAGAAATTGTTTTAAAAATTCATGGCAGTCGAGTTACGGGAGGCCTAGCGACAGGTCGAAAATCAGTCCGATAGAATCTCCTTTAAGATTAATTAAATAATTGATATTTATTTAAAATTATGTGTGCGCGTTCGCGGTTTTAATTATAAATTAGTGGTCCATTAATTCAGTTTTTATGTGTTATTTATACAAAGACATTCTGACTTTTGTAGTGAACAATTAAGTAGTTTTATTGTAGGGAAATACGTAGTTATAGTGAAAATTGACAATGAACGATATGTGTAATGACTCTAAGTGTTTAATTATTATTATTTTTAATTTATTAAGTGTAAATTATAATTGTTAATAGAGTCAGTGTAACAGGTAGTACAATAAAATTATTATGTATTACAAATGATAGGTATTAAGGTTGTTCCTTCATATTTTTAGGTCATCTCGACGGGCATTTCACTGATCTAGAGTTCTGCAAGCAGTTTAAAAAAATCGTTGTTGTTTTTCATGGCATCATACATTATTGGCTATGTTAGATCGTTTCTGCATATCAATTGAGCTGATGGAGCGTTCCAGAGAAGATTTATTAGGGACCACTAGGGTCAACATTAAATTCTTTATACACATTATATCTTTATTACGTCATGGAATGAAAGTGCATTTAAAATAGTAGTTTTATTTTCATGAACATTATTTTAAATTAAAATTGCATGAATTAAGTGTTGACATTGCGAAGTACTTGATTTTCAGGAGAGAGTTATTAACACACACATCTAATATTTTTATTAACTCTTTTCAACATTTTGAGGGCGTTGCAGTGTCAAACATTTGATTGCTTTTGATCCTATTATTTGTGACAAGATAGTGAACTTACAACAAAAAACTATTACACACAACCATTGTATTCCATGGCATAGCCTGGTTATAATGAGCACACTCTCTCGTACACACCACACACACACTAACACACACTAGCTGACACACCAGATGATTAGTCAATTTGCATACACACATTTAGGTACACTCGGCAGAAGGTATCTTGGCTGACAATAGGTCCTGGGATTACTGGAGCTGAATCAGGCTCTTACCTAAAGAATCTGACGGGTCAGTTCTTTAGAAGTTAGGAGCCGTTACACTACACGTTAGGTACTCAAGCAAGGCCTGAGTCGTTCATATGTCTGTAACATAATCTCTGCATTCTCTGGGGCGTAATCTCTCGACATAAGCTAACCCCTGACGTCTGATGTCGTGTGTGAAGGCAGAGAGCTCTGCGTCGCATTTTAAGGAGTTTGCAGTACAGAGTGTGTTATAGCATATAAATGATATTCAGATTACCTTGTACATAATCGACAACAATCACTAACTTTGTCACAAATACCGCGGCTGCATGACGGATTAGGGAAGCGTAAATTCAGCAGCGCGTAAAGCTTAGCGTAACTTTAAATAAAATAAATAAAACTAGTTATTTGGCATTCTGCGTAAAGTACTTTCTATTAAAAAAATAGTACGAGAGATTGATGAGGAATGAATAAATAGGAGGGATGGTTTGAACTGTGTAGTTAAGGGATAGATAGGTTGTTCATGACGGATTTGCTGGATGGTAGGGGGTGTAGGGTGTAGGGAGCCCCCTCAATGTCAAAGATATAACATAGGATTAGGTCCCCTTTTAAGACCTAAAGGTCTGAATTCCTAAGGTCCCCTTGTAGTCTGGTTTTTACAGGTCGTCGTTGTTTGCATCGTGTTGGAGCATATATTATCATAGTATAATTTTAGTTAGTTTTAAATGAAACATGTTTGTATTTTTTTTATTTATTAATAATAATTCACATATTGTAATTAATTAATTGAATCAATTATCTTTGTTCGAGCTGTTGCTGAATCGGGGTGAGTCGCATGTTCACTTATGTAGTTAGATTATTATTGTTTTGACGAATGCAGATTATTCTGATTTAATTCTTCATTATTGTTTTATTGCGGATTGAATTAATCATTGCGGATTACTATGATTTTTATCACTTGATAAAAATTGCGGGCGATAAAATTTATCTTCGGTCATTATTTTGAAATATTGATTTTAAGTATCGACATTTATTTCAGACTTGTTTTATTAACGGCTTTTTATTAATTGCGTTAATTGTGTTTTTATTATAACACAATTTAAGAGTTATTATTTTAACGGTTTATTTTCATTATGATTTTAACACAACGTAAAGGGTCCTATTCGTATTGTTTGAACTAGACGATCACAAAATTTATTGATGGCCAATGTTTTCGATAACGTATTAAATTATACTTAATTTAGATAGGGTCAGTTAAGTCTTTCTACAGTGGTGCCGTGGACCAGGATTCAAGTCATTAAAAATTAAATCAATTTTATTGACTTAATTACTTGATTACGAATCTGAGTTACCGTATACTTCATATGTTTTCATACTGGAGTTTGATATGAAAAATTTTATGAATGAGATTAGTAGTCTTTCTAAGATTAACAACAACTATTAATATAAATTAGGATTATGTTTTCGTTTTGAGTAAAATGATAAATAAATCGCATCATTGCGTAGTATAATATCGATGCGAGGGCGTAACTTCAGTCACTTCATATTTCATTGCTTAACGGGAAAATCAAGATTAATAATGAAATTTATCAATGTTATTATCAGTCTTAGAAAAGTGAGGGCGCAGGTAATTGCTTAGTGCATATGCTAACAGAAATTTAGTTGATTCTTCTATTGAGATAGCCTCACAATTTTAGAATCGAAGATTATAAAATTGTATCGTCTATCTGAGGGCGCTCTGTAACCGCAATGGTTACAGTACTTGATTATTGTCTGATATAGTTATTTATATTATTTAATACATATGCCTAAAAAATGTTCCCACGACAAGCTTTCTTCAAAATATAATCAACAAAAACACTGTGGCAATAAATTTCATAGTTTATGTTTTGACTGAAGTGGTTAGGCTGAAGGACTTGATATACGTTTCTCACATTTCTAAGCTCGGCGTGCCCACTTGACAAAAATAGGGCTTTAAACACAAAAAGAGCCTATGTTAACTGTTGATAATATAACACTTACGCTCATTAGTTAAAATTATTAATAATTTGGAAGCCAGAATGACGTATCTTAATATGAAATATAAGGTAATTACTACATTTGAATATGCATGTAAATTCATGTTAGAAATTGTTTTAAAAATTCATGGCAGTCGAGTTACGGGAGGCCTAGCGACAGGTCGAAAATCAGTCCGATAGAATCTCCTTTAAGATTAATTAAATAATTGATATTTATTTAAAATTATGTGTGCGCGTTCGCGGTTTTAATTATAAATTAGTGGTCCATTAATTCAGTTTTTATGTGTTATTTATACAAAGACATTCTGACTTTTGTAGTGAACAATTAAGTAGTTTTATTGTAGGGAAATACGTAGTTATAGTGAAAATTGACAATGAACGATATGTGTAATGACTCTAAGTGTTTAATTATTATTATTTTTAATTTATTAAGTGTAAATTATAATTGTTAATAGAGTCAGTGTAACAGGTAGTACAATAAAATTATTATGTATTACAAATGATAGGTATTAAGGTTGTTCCTTCATATTTTTAGGTCATCTCGACGGGCATTTCACTGATCTAGAGTTCTGCAAGCAGTTTAAAAAAATCGTTGTTGTTTTTCATGGCATCATACATTATTGGCTATGTTAGATCGTTTCTGCATATCAATTGAGCTGATGGAGCGTTCCAGAGAAGATTTATTAGGGACCACTAGGGTCAACATTAAATTCTTTATACACATTATATCTTTATTACGTCATGGAATGAAAGTGCATTTAAAATAGTAGTTTTATTTTCATGAACATTATTTTAAATTAAAATTGCATGAATTAAGTGTTGACATTGCGAAGTACTTGATTTTCAGGAGAGAGTTATTAACACACACATCTAATATTTTTATTAACTCTTTTCAACATTTTGAGGGCGTTGCAGTGTCAAACATTTGATTGCTTTTGATCCTATTATTTGTGACAAGATAGTGAACTTACAACAAAAAACTATTACACACAACCATTGTATTCCATGGCATAGCCTGGTTATAATGAGCACACTCTCTCGTACACACCACACACACACTAACACACACTAGCTGACACACCAGATGATTAGTCAATTTGCATACACACATTTAGGTACACTCGGCAGAAGGTATCTTGGCTGACAATAGGTCCTGGGATTACTGGAGCTGAATCAGGCTCTTACCTAAAGAATCTGACGGGTCAGTTCTTTAGAAGTTAGGAGCCGTTACACTACACGTTAGGTACTCAAGCAAGGCCTGAGTCGTTCATATGTCTGTAACATAATCTCTGCATTCTCTGGGGCGTAATCTCTCGACATAAGCTAACCCCTGACGTCTGATGTCGTGTGTGAAGGCAGAGAGCTCTGCGTCGCATTTTAAGGAGTTTGCAGTACAGAGTGTGTTATAGCATATAAATGATATTCAGATTACCTTGTACATAATCGACAACAATCACTAACTTTGTCACAAATACCGCGGCTGCATGACGGATTAGGGAAGCGTAAATTCAGCAGCGCGTAAAGCTTAGCGTAACTTTAAATAAAATAAATAAAACTAGTTATTTGGCATTCTGCGTAAAGTACTTTCTATTAAAAAAATAGTACGAGAGATTGATGAGGAATGAATAAATAGGAGGGATGGTTTGAACTGTGTAGTTAAGGGATAGATAGGTTGTTCATGACGGATTTGCTGGATGGTAGGGGGTGTAGGGTGTAGGGAGCCCCCTCAATGTCAAAGATATAACATAGGATTAGGTCCCCTTTTAAGACCTAAAGGTCTGAATTCCTAAGGTCCCCTTGTAGTCTGGTTTTTACAGGTCGTCGTTGTTTGCATCGTGTTGGAGCATATATTATCATAGTATAATTTTAGTTAGTTTTAAATGAAACATGTTTGTATTTTTTTTATTTATTAATAATAATTCACATATTGTAATTAATTAATTGAATCAATTATCTTTGTTCGAGCTGTTGCTGAATCGGGGTGAGTCGCATGTTCACTTATGTAGTTAGATTATTATTGTTTTGACGAATGCAGATTATTCTGATTTAATTCTTCATTATTGTTTTATTGCGGATTGAATTAATCATTGCGGATTACTATGATTTTTATCACTTGATAAAAATTGCGGGCGATAAAATTTATCTTCGGTCATTATTTTGAAATATTGATTTTAAGTATCGACATTTATTTCAGACTTGTTTTATTAACGGCTTTTTATTAATTGCGTTAATTGTGTTTTTATTATAACACAATTTAAGAGTTATTATTTTAACGGTTTATTTTCATTATGATTTTAACACAACGTAAAGGGTCCTATTCGTATTGTTTGAACTAGACGATCACAAAATTTATTGATGGCCAATGTTTTCGATAACGTATTAAATTATACTTAATTTAGATAGGGTCAGTTAAGTCTTTCTACAGTGCGGAGGCAGTATGATATGAGAAAAGTGTCAAATGTCAGTGTCAGCTGTCAGTCGACGCGATACCATTTTTTACTACGCCCCTACATTTAAATGAGTGCTTCCTGACTGGCGCGGCATGCGCGGTAGCGGGACGATGCGAAGGCGGTACTGCTCAGCTTCTGCGCATGATATTACTACTGCGCAAACGTAATACTGACAGTATTATGTCAAGTGAGAATCTTTGCAACGTCAGTAAGTTTACGTCAAAGAAGAAAATGTCACATATCGATCCCGCCCCGCCAAGTCAGGAAGTCGCCTAAGGCAACTTCCTGATTTGTCGGTATGGAGGCAGTACGATATGAGAAAAGTGTCAAATGTCAGTGTCAGCTGTCAGTCGACTCGGTACCATTTTTTACTGCGTCCCTACTACTACCCTACTACTACTGTGCTTCCTGACTGGCGCGGGATGCGCGGTAGAGGGACGATGCGAAGGCGGTACTGCTCCGCTTCTGCGCATGATATTACTACTGCGCAAAAGTTATACTGACAGTGTTCCGTCAAGTGAGAATCTTTGCGACGTCAGTAAATTTACGTCAAACGAGAAAATGTCACATATCGACCTCACCCCGCCAAGTCAGGAAATCACCTAAATCTAGCTCCAATATTTATCATCGTCCGCTCTATTTTTAATCTGTCCGAGGCAGAACTAGAGGTACTTACGTATCTCGCGTGATCATAAGGTACATCCACGAATCTAGCCACATTTAACTGTCACGGTCTCGTATGTTCGTTCGAATATGACTTTTATTTCTAAAGTGTAACGTTGCTTTTTACAATTGAGTCATTGTAAAAAGCAACGTTATACTTTAGAAATAAAAGTCATATTCTATTGAAAACCCTTATTACATGCGACTGGGTCTAATGTGACATGGCCTAGTGACTTGACAACCACATGCACGTCACTAGAGTCATGATTTATAAATCATGTATGTCAAATTGTTACGCACTGCTTGTATCACAAATGAGGGGTATTTACGGTTGTTACTAAAAACTATACATTCAAATGTTGACGGTAATTTTTGTAATCACTCCCAATTTGCATCAATGAAGGCATTATATATTAGTATGTCGAAAATACTAAAATCGCCTATTACGAGACGAGTATTATGTAACGAACGTGGAGTGTGATCTACAGCAAGAGCAAGACTCAATATGAATCAAACAAATGTTTACCCTGACGGCCGTGTATTACCACTTTTGAGTTTTTAAAAACCATCTGAGACATAGAATATAGTGTCTTAAAATCTAAAAAAAATATATGTGTTACATGGGGATCTTGTCTAGTCAAAATCGCAGTCAGTAACATGATTTGATGAATTTCACTCGATAGAAAATAATCGCGAAGTTACCCCTTTTTGGAATGTATTTTCAATACTACGGCTATATTACTGAAATTTAACATTTAATTTTTGTACTCAATTAAAGATCGTAAATAGTTATAGACAAATTCGCAGGGTTTGCTTTGATAAAATTATTGGCTTAATAACTATCGCTAAATATTCACAAAACTGCGCGCAGAGCTTGCGTAGAGAGCGGGATGGTTAATTGTAAACTCACGCATGTTCGAGCGGGACAGTTGCGTTGGGGATACCTCCCCTTAAACCCTTTAGTGTCGTAGGCAGGATCACTATAACCACTATTATTAAACTCGTCGTCAAAAATTCACCACCACCACCACTGCCACTTCCACTTTACCCTAGTTTAACGTCCACTTTAGCCTGATTTAATTTAATCTTAAAACAAACCGAAGTACTGAAATAAATTATATTATTAAAATACTCCAATAAATCGAATTAATTTGATTCATTGAATGAATTAAATTATATTACATTGATTTAATTAAGTGAACACGAAATTAATTAAGTGGTTTTTAGAACCAAATATTTTTTTTTATAAATGAAATATAGAATATTGGAAAAGCATGATACTTACGGTAAATAGAAAACAAAAATATGCATGACGTTTTTTTGTAAGATTATCGTGGATCAAATAAAGGCTTTTTTGTTTTTATTTATTTATTTATTTAGCCTGGTTTGGTATAGTGACCCTGCCTACGAAGCTGGAGGTCCCGGGTTCGAATCACGGTCAGGGCATTAGTTGTGTGATGAACACGAATATTGCTTCCTGGGAGTTGGAGGTTTTCTATGTATTTATCTATATAAGTATATCATGATTTTTTTGTATAAATAAAAGTATGTGACAAATACCGTTAAGCTGTTAATAATGTTAAAACAAAACTGTAATACGTTTAACTTCCCAGACTGTAGACATAGTTCAAAATCCAGATTGTATGAACCCGGACCTTGTAGCGTCATTAGAAGCCTATTTAATTTTCATTTAACAAGGTTGTCCTGCTTTAATTAACCGAAAGGTTGTTTGTTCGCTGAAATGCTTAAAACGGAGGCCTCGAAGTAGCGGGGAGTTGCAGAAACCCATACAAACAATATTGGAGTAAGTACTTGTATTGTTAAGGCCCTACTAGGGGTACGTTGCGTTGTAAGTTAAAGTGGGATTTAAGTATAGGTACTATACGATTCCTAAAAGAGAAAGCGTTAACAATGAAAATCAATATGAACCGCTTCGACCTGTCAGAAATGAAGATCTGAGGTTAATGTCATAAGCGCTTTTTTAATACAACGACGGTGGCAAACAAGCGCACGGTCCACCTGATGGTAAGCGGACACCGCAGCCTATAGAATCCTGCAACTCCAAGGGAGTCACGTAAGCGTTGCCGACCCTTTATATAATTGAGGATTCACTGTATTGGCAATAGAAGGGCCAAATTTAGGTCCCTCGCACTTAGGGCTGCCATCTCGAATTTCGCCAAACCCGGACTAAGATTCAAAAAAACCCGGACATTTGGCGCAAATCGCATTTTTTACCCGGACGAGTCCGAAAATAATATTTTTAAAAAACAGGACCTTTAAATTCAATGAGGTGCTTCCTTACATGAAAAGTGTCCGGGTTTTCCCCGGACACTTCTTGACACCCCCCCCGGACGGCCCCCGGACGGCCACCAAACTAGAACAAATCCGGGAAAACCCGGACGGATGGCAGCCCTACTCGCACTCAACATAGTGCATCCTCGGTAGCTTTGGCAGCCATGCTACACAACACCACATACCTGTATAGTTCTGCAAGGCGGAAGTACTTCCCCAGTTGGGCTGCTCCAAATTCGAGCAAGATGACATGACAGATTTTGCTGTGCCCTACCTTTCTAACTCTTTCTGTCTCTGGGTTAATTTTGAAACAAAACTATTCCGGTTTGGTCGAAATGACTCTTAGTCGGGGTAGTCGGGTTGTATCAACTTACGATTACCTACAGACAGGTCGATACAAAAAATGTCGTCGGTGCCTGTTATCTCATACCTATTAAAATTGCATATAATTTGATTTTAACGAACAAAGCTACACTATTAAAACTAGTTTGATTGGCGCTACACACCCTAAGCGGCAACAAAAATAAATACAAGTCATATAATTAGAAAAAATATTCAGTGGTAATGTATTGATTATTGTCTCCGGATTTTATAATATGGATGTAATTGTATAGAGTCTTCAATATCAGACTGATACAAATAAGAATTTAACACTGAGCAAAAAAAATACTATTAATCAGTAAGTTTTAGTGAATCCCAAGACAAGGAGATTATATACTAAGGGTTACAAAACAGTTTAGCAGTAATTAGTAGTTACAAGGATAATTTTTTTGGGATTAGTAAATAACTACTATTATCAAAAACTGTTTTGTAACCGTTAGTATATAATCTCCTTGTCCTAGGATTCACTAAAACTTACTAATAATTAGTATTTTTTTTGCCCAGTGAAGACACAGAGATGTCTAGAATAAACTAATAAAAAACAAATATTAATAATCTTCCTACAGTTTACAATCTCGCGGAGATCTCGCCAGGTAGATTATAATCTAACGGGTTTTACGATTGTACGGTAACATTTATACAATATGTTCATCCTTACGTGTCCCACCATGTAAACAAACTCTTTTTGAAGACGTTAATCATTATCACACCTTTCTCTAGGATTATAATACTATGTGAGCTTCATTAAGTACTAAGTGATGATTATTGTGTATTCCTAGATAAAAGAGTGAAATGATTAAGATCTTCAAGAGGAGTTTGTTTACAAGATTGGACACGTCAGGACAAACAGACTGCACAAAAACCTATAGTAGAGGATGCATCAGAGTGAGCTGTTTCGTTTTTAAAGAACCCCGGTTGCCGGCAGAGAGTGCGCCGCCGTGATTGGGACGAGAAGAAAGCAGCCGGCGTAATGTCGAAGGCTTTTTACAGATAAAGGAGCCTCGAAACTTTGCATACACGTGCCCTAAGTGCGAATGCTAATGTCTCGGGTTTGGAAGAGTTGAGGACAGTGTTTTGATATACTGTGTAAGGGTTTCGTGTGTTTGAGGGAGAATCTTCCAACTCAGTTCCAAGTGTTTTTTGTGATTTGTCTGCATTGTTACTTCATATTTTGAGTACATATGGGTAGATGTTTAGAAATGAGCTATATTACGTCGTACATATAAAAAGCTTTTAGTTCCCTAAATATATAAATACACAAAACAGCGGACTTTTTCTTACGGTAATTCATTATTGTTGAATATTTCTCAATTTGACTATTCCCAGACTATAAAGGACCTTTTTTATTTGAAAAACTTCAATTAATTTCAGCTATATTAAGGGTTAACTTTAATGCGCACTTCAGTAACAATTTATTGCGAATTCCACATCGCATTTTTATAAAACTCTTTGTGATATGAAACAGTTGCGAACAGTTTTTTTTTAAAAGTAGCCACGTACGCCAAGCAATTGATCGTACCATTTATTGCGTCTGAGAATTGCGCAAGTTTCTAGCAGTGCCGCTCTAAGGAGGCAGGCTCTTTGAGACAGTTTCTTTTCCAAGTTTTAGAATGTCTTGCAAACTGTGCTCCCCCTGTAAATAGTGCCACTAAAAACTGAAAACTTTAATGCAGGTACGTATAATGTTATTTGAATTGAAGGGAATTTGAAATTAAGTTGGCGTTTGGATATAAATGTAAACCCGCCAACTCAATTTCAAATTTAATTTACCTATATTTAGTATATGACGCGTCAGAAGAAAATCTACTTGGAGGTGTTTAGTTTGATAGGTACCGAACAAAATGAATTGAATGATCACAATAATAGCAGATTATACAACGAGGGGAAAAAGCAGTGTTTTATGTCACGGACTCGATATTGAATCCTGAACGTAACGAAGGACTCCAGATCTTACTCCCGAGCGGAGCGAGAGTGTTATGAATTAAGACTAAGTCGTGATTGCAGTGAGGGATTTAAGCGCGCCCAAGAAAAAAAAACAGTTTTATCCCCTAGGGTATACTCTACTTTTCTCACCTCTAGCGATCATATAAGAAACCAAGCCTACTTGCAATAGAATGAAATCAGTCAGTTAAAGCCAAATCAATTCCTTTACTCAAAATTTTGTTAGAATTTAATTGCTACTCATTTATTTCTGGCGCTTACCTCGTTATCGGTCTTCCATAAAAACTTCCATCCCCTTAAGAGATGATTACCGGAATAAAAAGGTATGTTTACCCCGGTGCTCCAACTCTATACCTCTATACCAAATTTTATCAAAATCGGTTACGGTTTTTGAACACATCAAAGATAAATTAACTACTACATGGGTGTGGATAAAATATTTATCGTTACTGTTGTCTACTACTCTATTTATATCATTACGACTTATTTATAACTGATACGTACGGAAACGGAGAATGTTAGGCGAGATAAACAGGATACACATATATATGAACATAGATGTAAGTAATAGTAAAACGCAGTCAGTTGTGATGTTTGGTAAATTTTCACATGAGACTGCTATTTTAAGGTAAGTTCTTATTTAATTAGGGAGTGTACGCACATGCTCTCAAAATAAATCAGTACCATAAGTAACTACTAAATTGCAGTCCTTATACAATTCACTAAAAACCAATAAATCCAAAGCAACCAATCGTAAGTAGAGGCTAACACGTACGACATTTCCTTTTCTATGTAAAGGAAAGCTTTTAGGTAGTCAATCTGAATTTGAATTAGACCCTCGCAGGGAACCTATAAATGGGATTTATTGTGCGTCGCTGATGCATAAGGCAGTAGTCAGCGTTCAAGAATGCCAGCCCCCGTCGGAGAAGCCATTGTGCGCAGAGCTTTATAGGGTTTAATATTCTTTTAGACCTTTGTGATGGCATTAGACTTAACAAGTTAATGACAATAATATTATAACCTCCGTGAGAACTACCACTGGAGTAGATGGCAAACAACTTTCCCCAACAAACGACATAAATTGCACCTGCAACTTTATGAAAAACTTGATCATTTAAACCATTCTCTCCACGGCAAAAGAACAGAACAAAAGTTCCACATAATTGGCCGCCACTTAGTTTCACATTAAGCGTGAAGTCTTACGGTCTCGGCTTACAATGGACATGTCTATTCTAAATTCAGTCGTCAGAGACAAAATCGAACAATGGGAGACAAACGGACAGTAATCACTTTTAAAATAGATCAATAACGATTTCTCGGCAGAGAATGGTTTGCGACCGTGAAAGAACAAAGTGGCTACTGATTTGTGGACGTCGTGTCGCCGCCATGCATTCAGAGTCCCATTCCTAGAGAGAATGCGCGGTACATACACTTTCGCGAGGGAAGCATACGTCTCGTGTGTTGAACAAAAAGAGTAATCTGGCTTGTGCCCAACCAACTGTGGTCGCGGGCAGCTCCTACGTCACATCAAATAGAATCTTACAGTGAAAAGTGCTCAAGATATTTACGATACGAATCAACTCTAAACATAGTCAATAGGCGTAATGTATACAGGCAACAGGTGTTGTTGACGTTGTTAAGTATAATGACGGTTTGTATGCCTTAGTCGACTGAGGAAGGACTTATCGATCACTTACCGTTAGTAAATATGCAGCTATTTAATATTGACGTTTGTTTCTATTTTAATTGGATCATAAATATCTGAGCCCGCATGATGTGTTTAGTTTATTTTATTTGTGAATCACTATTGAAAAGCAACTAAACGTCATAAAACCGAGAAATTGCAAAATAATTTTGAAATAACAGTGTCTCCGTCATTTTAAAATAAACAAAAACGAATAAGTAGGTAACCAGATACTTACTATACTACTTGTTAGTGTGTCAATTAAAAAATAATTTAAATAAATAGATATGAAATATGTTACTTTTAAAAGACTTTGTTAAAAAAAAATATCTCCATATATATGCCATGTTAATAAATAAATGTTTTTTTTGTGTTTGCGAGTTCACGATATTTCGGCACTGTTGCAAGCTCCATTGTCACGGATTCATCAAATCGCAATTCTAATATTATAAATAAGTCCGAAAGTCTGTCTGTTTGTTATCTCTTCACGCTTAAACCGTTGAACCGATTTAAATGAATTTTGGTATGGAGATAGTTTGGGTCTGGGGAAGGACACGGGTACCATTTTATTCCAGAAATTATCCCTTAAGGGCGTGAATATTTGTAGGGGTGAGTGATAACTAGGTAAACGCCTGAAATAAAAGAATTCCACGAACGAAGGAGAACAGTTCCACGCGGACGAAGTCGCGGGCAATAACTAGGGCTAAATAATAATTAGACAACGGAAGAAATCGCCTGACTAATGTGTTGTCAACGAGTCATCACGCTTGCTTTAAATGTCAGACTCAATGATTTATACGCTAACATCAGATAAGGCGACAGTTTCATAATGTCCATGACGATGGACGAAATTATTTTGCATATGAACGAATGATTTTCATTTGTCATCCCTTCAAACTTGAAGATAACCAAACTCAATAATTATACAAATACTACTGAATTTGTTTTCTTTTTGTAATATAATTCAGCACAAAATAAATCAAAAAAGAATTTTCTAATAAATATAACGTTTTCACATTCTTATTGTTTTTTTCTATTAGTTTCATTTGACTTGTATTCACTTGTAATCATAAATAACGAAATAATTAATCATTTACCCCTTAAGTATATTCTTTGTTTTCTATTATAGTTCTTTTATTATTGTACTTATTGACGACTAATTCATATTTTTTCAATAAATGTAAAATCAATGCAATTTTCTGAAGAAAATTATTATATCTATTCTAATTTATTGCACACCACACCACACACACTAATCAATTACAAAGAGAAACATTAACACGTAGGTAAGAGCAACAGGCGGTCTTATCGCTTAAAAGCGATCTGAAATAGCAGTCGCAATTGTAAAACCAGTACCTACGCCAAATCTTGGGATTAAGCAAGCGGATCCTTACCTACGTTCTTTACTTTGAAACTTGTATCTAAGTATCTTTTTAGGACTTAATTTTAATGCAGTGTAGTCGTGTTTTTAATTTTGTAAGTGCACCTACCTATTATTTTATTTAGAAAAAATATATGATTTTTATTTTAAAGTATCTCATGCCGTAAAATAAGTATCTAATTCCATAAGTTATGTGTATTTTTTGTCTCCTTCATTTTGATTCTGCAGGGCACACAAAATGGAATAGGTGCATAGTCCTCCATATTGTTTTTATTTCAACGTCACATATCCTATGTTATTCGGGATGACGTAAGGCCTCTAACGATACCTCACACATCTAAATCAGTTAAGGCTTTAAGAAGTTCTGGGGGAACAAAGAATCTCTCATACTTAAATAAACCTGAAAATATACTGACGAGCAAAAATAACGGGTACACTTTGTATGGAACTTCCATACAAAGTGTACCCGTTATTTTTTGCTGGTCGGTATATTAATAAACTCCTTTTTGGGCAGTCGTGTAAAAAAAACATAATTTTGCTCTTATTTTTTCTTTTTAGGGTTCCGTACCCAAGGGTCAGAACGGAACCCTATTGGTGTCGCCGTCGCCCAGGCGTCCGTCCGACCGTCGTCTGTCACAAAATTTGTTCCGAAGAATTTTTTGACTTCCCGTTGACCTATGAACTCGAAATTTGGTGACAATGTTTATTATTACGTATATTTTAACAACAAATACTAATATATTGATAAATCATATTTTTGAGGTTGGTTCGCTTCGGAATCGGAACCCTAAATGTGCGAAGTCCGACTCTCTTTTTTTTCTTGGACTACTGTAGCAGTACCAACATTATTAAACGACACAATGACGGTAAATTGATGGTATTTCACTAGATCTAAACTCTTATAGAAGAAAATATAAATTAACTTCACAAAGATAAATACATATTGAACGTTGATCAAAAATGCAATTCCCGAAGAGTGTCGCGTCGTTTTCACATGCTTGGAAAACTTACGTGATTCTCACACAGGATACGGGAATAGTATACTCGAATCGAGATACGCGTCATATTACGGAAAATACGCGCGGATGTTCGGTTGGATTGTAATTCCAAGATTTCTCTAGAGTAAGTATTATGACATTTTCTGTGTAAGCGATAAGCTTGAACTCGATGCAATTTGTAAGGAAACACGTTTCCAACTAAAACTGATTGACGTTATAATTAATAGGGAACACATTTGAAACACGCTCGTGTAGATAATATATGTGGGTTGGGTGAACAGTCTCAGCCTATGCTTTAAGGCATAAGTGATAAATACTTAGATTATCAAGGCCAAATTTGAATAATCTGGGTTAAGCATAAAGACCCATTTACACCGAGACACAAGAACTCAGATGGGATTTCCATTACATTTCAGGGTTTGACTGTAATCGCCTCACTTTTGTTAGCGCGCTGACCCGCAATGTAAAGAAAATCAGATGCAAGTTCTTAAACCGTGTAACGCGACTTCCTGACTTGGCGGGGCGGGATCGATATGTGACATTTTCTTTTTTGAAGTAAACTTACTGACGTCGCAAAGATTCTCAGTTGACATAATACTGTCAGTATTACGTTTGCGCAGTAGTAATATCATGCGCAGAAGCGGAGTAGTACCGCCTTCGCATCGTCCCGCTACCGCGCATCCCGCGCCAGTCAGGAAGCACTCATTTAAATGTAGGGGCATAGTAAAAAATGGTATCGCGTCGACTGACAGCTGACACTGACGTTTGTCACTTTTCTCATATCGTACTGCCTCCGCATCGACAAATCAGGAAGTCGCCTTAATCAGCCTTACTTGTACGAACCTAATTTGCTAAAACGCTAATTTTGGCTTTGAAGAATCCATACCAAGAAAACAACGTATATTAATATGCTTACTCACACTGCTACAAAAGAGTTGAAAAAGGAAAGTTCTAACAACAGGCGGTCTTATCGCAACTTTTATAATATGAGGAACACTAAGGATAAAAGTTATATGAGGGGAATACAAGTGTTTTTACCTGTATGAGTATAATGGTCGCCATTTCATCACTTATCGCTGTGGATAAAACAAATTAAATATCCTATAAAGACATAGCAGCTAGTTACCTACAGAATGACTAAATAGTGATTAAGTTGTTCTACAGCTGTCTGCAATTTAAATTCTAATGTTATTTGAATGCGTTTTATTAACGTAAGTATTAGTAGTACAAATTCGAAAGTAAAAAAGGTGATTGAAGAGCAGTAGGTGTTGTAGTAAATTATAGTCATACTTAATGTTGGAAAACAATACAACGCGCCTCTTGTGCCTTACGCCACATGCTTAAGCCGGTGGCACAGCAGCAGCGATTTACATGCCGGGTCAGGCGGTCCCGCTATCAACTGATTTACAGCCATATTCAATTGTTAGCAAATCTTGTATCAACTGCAACTGCTCCTGACACCGCCAAATGGATGAGGCGATGCATCGCTAGCACTGTGAGACGGTTATTCTTTTATAATGGCCCGATAGGATGATAAAGGTTTCTGCGATTTGTTTTAGAAAGGTTAGTTTTAGTGTGGTTTTAGCTTACATCATATTTTGATTGATAACCTTAGCAAAATATTTTATAGAGGTGGTGTGGTAAATGCCGTCTAATATTTTAAACAATAATGGTTGATGTAGTTCAGGTCTTTAGTTTAAGTATGGTTTAGTTAGTGACTTCTTGTTATGTTTTTGTTCTACATAATATGTTCAATATTGATTTAGATAGAAATCAATCTGATTTATAGTGCGCGCCATCCACGAAGGCGCGCCCCTCCACAGCCCAAGCCGTACAACTGCACACAGATTAGTATGAGATTCACTGTGGAGGCGCGTCGTCGTGGATGGCGCGCACTATAGTTATATTGAAAACTAATTACACAAAGAACTAATATAGTATTAACAATTACTACGACAGAGGGGGGGATAAAGTAATAAGATACTAGCAGATTTAAAAAATCTATAACTTCATTTATTTAGGATCACCTATTTCAACTGTATAATAGGTTCAAAGTTAACTAAACAATGAATATTTTTACTAACGACGCAGTAAACGTGTAAGGTCCGCGCGTCCTTTCAGACGGGCCTTTCAAAATGGCTGCGTTTTTTCTTTACCACGTCGAGCAAACAGGGCCGATTTATGCAAGAGTTTGAGCGGCATTCGTGCTTTTGTTCTAGGTAATGACCCCGCTTTCAGCGCGCCCTCAATGAGCTGCAAAGGCGAGCAGATACTGGCTGCCGAGGCGGGCTTACCCCACTTCGCCGTCTTGCCGATATGGATAAAGCTATGAGTGCAGGTTTAGAGTGTGGAGTGCATGTGGATAACGCTGTCGTATTCTGTCTTTTACGTACTTTAATGGAACAATTGAGATTGTTATTTGGCTAATTCTAAACTAGAGGTATATGGAGCGCCACATATTTAGCTTAGTGATTTTTTGTAGAGGTTCAGGAATCTATGACGTTCTTTTGGCAATTAGTAGGAGTAACTGCATACAATGTTTAATTAAAAGTAACTAATTGGATAAATTTCGAATAGGAAAATGTATACAATATAAATCAGGTTACAGATTCTCAAACTGTCTGAATTATATATTGACACAGATGCTTCTTCATAGTCCTGGAACTGAATGCAGTCCTGTGGGAAAGATCTCGTTTGAAGATTTTTCAGGAAACCGGGTCGGCTACGCATGAGTGGCGCCTCTGGTGTTGCAAGCGTCTATAGGAGACAATAACCACTTACCACCAGTAGGCCTAGCACATGATGGCAGCGAGAGTATGTCGGTTTTTATCGAGCTATCCGTCACTTTACTAACAGCACCAATCAAAAAAAGACGCGTAGCTCGAGATAAGCCGACATATTCTCGCGGCCATCATGTGCTAGGCCTACAGGCGGGCTGTCAGCTTGTCAGCCACCGACGTAGTATATATATATAATAAAAGGAAAGTTTAGTAGGAGTAAGCATTTTAGACTCGGGCATATAAAACATTATATGTAATATTTTAGTATAAACACAATTGTTTTCTCTTCAGAAACCTATGAAGTGTGCTATCAAATGAGCTGATTCCAAAATATACCACACCATTACATTTCAGGCAGTTGTTACGTAAAAAATACAAGTTTTCAAAACACACCGAACTTTCCAAGCTTTTTCTGACGGGAAAAAGGCTGAATGTTTTTTTTAATACACGCCAAACGACTCATTCTATCCTCATTTCTAACGAAAAGAAAGAATTTCGGAAAATTTTAATATTAACTCGATGTTTAATTTTCAGGCAGTGGAAAAATATTAGCATACAAAGATGAAACATGCAAACGAAAGCTTACGAGTATGTCATGATGCTGTATAACACAGTGTGGTAAATAATAATTATACAAATTAAAAACACGACTGCATTAAAAAGATAAAAAAAAAGTTCCCTAATAAACTAAACCCAAAAGCCTAAGAACCTTAAGAACCCAAGGAAATATATTTTCTTTGCAGTCGGGGGACCTAATATTTTGGTTTTACTTGTATGTAGAGTACACCCCAAACCCGTGCAAACAAAATATATTTCCTCGAGTTCTTTATTAGGAAACTTGTTTTTATCTTTTTAATGCAGTCGTGTTTTTAATTTTTATAATTATTATTTTATTTCGAACTTTTTTTGCTTGAAACACATACATTATATATACTCACCGGCAGAAAATTTGGCCCAAATTAGAAAAGATAAAATGCGGTGTCATTTTCTTTTGCGGGAAAGTGCTCCATAGAATGTATTGTTTCGCAGAATATTCGTTGCACAGAAGCCTTCTATTTCAGAAACCGTTAAGTTTTTAGGTACAGCTCAAATGCCATTTTGAAAACCGAAATGACACCCAGAACACCAGAAAAGTACCTAGGTTAAGTAAGGTTAGAACTGCGACCATTTTGTAAAAAAAAATGTTTTGTATGAAATGAAAATTCTGCGAAACAATACATCTATACTATAAAACTTTTGTCTGCGAAACAAAGTAAAATCATAAAATTCACATTAACCTATATCTGTAAATAAATATTCGCGAAGCCCTTTCTGCCTATTGTTGTAAGTGTTATAATGTTATAGGTTCAAAAACAGCGTCTCGTCTGTAGTGGAGGTCTGACGTCACACGGCCCGTTCTCTCTGTAATGACCCTATAACGCTCCGCATTATTATTTATGTTGTGTAGCTGAGAACGGCATAATAGTGCCATAAGAATGAAATAAATTCTCACAAAGGTTGAGTTCTTGGCTTCGCTTGAAAGCTGCGATAGCACTTATTGTTTCACATTTGTGAAAATGTTTTCTTGGACGTGTTTTGCATGCGGCAATTATTTTCTAAATTTGTTTATTGCCGCTTTCTGAAGTTATTTAAGCACTTTATGATTATTTGCAAAGAGGAGCGCTCGTGGCCCAGCGGCGCCTGCGTACCGCTTGCGGTATCTAAGGTTAAGCAACGTGGGCAGCGGTCAGGACTTGGATGGGTGACCGCTTTGAGTGGTTATACTAACTGAGCGCTCCCGTGCTTTGGAAGGCACGTTAAGCCGTTGATCCCGGTTGCTGTCTATGGCAGCAGTCGTGAAGCCAAGTTGGAGGCCTTCGGGCGGCTTGAGAACTTCTAACAGTCAAGTTGCCCACTCACTTGACAAAGCCTAATCCCAATAAGGTCTAGTTTCCCCACGGGGTTGGAAGGTTAGATGGCAGTCGCTTTCGTAAAAACTAGTGCCTACGCCAAATCTTGGGATTAGGTAGCGGACCCCAGGCATCCTTCAGGATGCAACTGTACTGGGATAACGCTAGGAGGATGATGATGATTATTTACATAGAGTAGACAGAAAAGTGACCACTAGACTAAACTACAGCTTTCTCTTATCTTCATTGATTACCTAAGTTAAGTATCTTGAATAAAAGTCGCAACTGCTTGTATTTTGGAAATAAAACAAAAGTGAGGTAACTTAACCCCCCCGTTTCATATCTAATTAAACTTTCTTAAATCAGATAAAAGTATTGATGAGTTTTCCCAGAAAAGTTTTTTGGTGACGGTAACATTTTACTCTGAAAGTATATGAAGGTAAGACGAGAAAGAAATTTACATCTCAAATTGTGCCCCTGTAAGTTTCAAAGATTCACAGGGTTCCGTACTTAGAGAAAAAATGAACCCTTTTTAGGGTTCCGTAGTAAACAAGGAACCCTTATAGTTTCGCCATGTCCGTCCGTCCGTCCGTCCGACCCCCGTTTTTCTCAGTAACCGTTAGTACTAGAAAGCTGTAATTTGGCATGAGTATAGATATTGATGACGCCGACAAAATGGTAGAATAAAATCTTGAAAAAAATTTTTTTTAGGGTACCTCCCCTACATGTAAAGTGGTGGTGCAATTTTTTTTTCTTCCAAACCCCATCGTGTCGGATATCGTTGGATAGCTCTTTTAAAAATATTATAAGGTTTCTAAGAATATTTTTTGATTCAAGAATCGGTTGGCGTGATATTAAGCTTTGAAGTGATAATTTTCGTTATGGTCAAGTGTCCCCCCCCCTGCCAGCTAAACGGTGGCTCCTAGGCATGTGAAAAAAATCATGGTAGTAGTATATACGATGAATTTAAAAGGAAAACTATCACAGCTAAGTAGACATTACTAGTTAACGAGTAATAGTCGAACTTCAGAAATGTACTTTGCAAAAGCAAACTTTCGAACAATTTCCATTGATACCTTAGATAATTTTGTTAATTCTGTCAAAAATATAGTAAATATAAGTTTGCGAACTTTTTAGTCCACATGATGTAACGGGTGGACGACTACGGAACCCTACCTTGCGCGTGGCCCGACACGCACTTGGCCGGTTTTTGAACTTTTATCAAGTGGCACGTTGTAACGGTTAGAAGGCTTAAGTTACAGCAACGGGGGTCGATTTTAGACTTTCTTGACGTATTCTCGATGTAAGTATATTCAATAATACCATATTAGTAACAAATGCTCATCCATTTAGGTTATTTTTTGTGTGATATCTGATACATAGACGTATACGTAACGTATTTTATGTCACACCTGGCCATAAAGCGGCAATTACCGCGCGCGGGAAATCCCACTTCCTGGTCACCAGGGGGTGACATAAAATTTTGTACTTAACACGGGCGGTAATAAAGAAAGCCTCAGATCGCATATTTATCGCCCTTGCCTTCGGCTCGGGCGTCAAATACCTGCAATCTGAGACATGCTTTGTTTTACCGCCCTTGTTAAGTAATCTACTATTACGGAAGTTCATTAAGGAATTCGTTATTGAATTGGCATTTTCTGGATGAGCTCGCTTTACAGTAGCCTCATCTTTGCCCCGTGGCTAGTTACTGGCCAAGAGCAATAATAATAAAAATCGTATCAACCATTACTCCAAAGCTACAAGTATAAAACTAGTTTTTTCCCGCTTAAATTCTATTACAGAAAATGACTGCAGAAATCGCCACATTAATATCTAAAACTTTAATAAAAGCATATCCGTATCCTTTAATCAGTTTATTGAAACTATTAAAACTTTTGACATAATTTGAGAAAAACCTTTAAAGAGTTCTAGCTTTCACACACGAATGGTTAACGAATCAGAATTTTGAATTGAAATCAGATTGGACTCTTGGAATATACTAAATCGGTTTGAATCCCTGGTAGCACGTAGCTGGTAGCTGGTAGCACTGACCAGAACAGACTCTTAAAAGAACGCCAAAATAGATATATACAAATGTAAAATGTTGGTATTAAATAAAGGTTTAACGAAGAACTTAATTGCTACCTGCAGAGTATCCGCACTAACCACCATATTCGTAATATGAACTAACTTCTGAATTTGCTGAGCCTATTTAGAAACTATTATTAGTTGGGTACTAAATCACGTGAACCGTCTAACGGATTTTGATTAGCTTTCCGCGAAATTGAGCTTTATCGCATCATCGTAAATTATTCAATTATCGAGGACATCGTTTAATATTTTACCTGTTGCTTCATAGAGTTTTTATTGACTTCATATGAAGTATCTTCAAAAGAAGCACTTTATGTGAAAAGACTGAACGGTCGTTAACATTATTAAAGACCCTTTACAGTGAAGCAAACAAAACTCTCCGTTACAAACACAATACAAATTTATAGCAGTTATAAAACTAAGAGGATTACAATGTGAGAAATCTAAATTTAATAGGTACTATAGTATGAGTACCAAATGTGTAAACATGAAAATGGATACTGTTCTTCAAACGCAATGTAAATAACTAAACTAGCTAGGTATTTAGAAGCCAGTTTTATTATTTTACTTACTCCGACATTAATACAGTTTCTACTAAACAAGTATAAAACAAACACATCGGTATCTGTAATATCTACAAAGTCGTTCATCAACCCAAACCTATATTAGAATATACGGTTTCCTTCTCATATAAATAAATAAGTTTTGCCTGAAGCACGTGCACGGCTATAGGGCGATAGAAATAAAGTTATAAATATGAGATGAAGCACAGTGGGCTCACGAACGTAATATTACTCACCCACTTCATTATCACACGTTATTGGAAACTCAATAAGCTACATAAATGCACTTTTTTCTTACCTTTTGTTCTTTCTGTAACTACAACGGGCGGGAATATTATTTTGCTAGATTGTTTGCCAATTTTATTATGAGGTAAAGTAAATATTGCGAACACGCTTGGCTGAGTACGGTTTCATCATGTAGATGCGGTGGCAATAAAAGAATATCACTAGCGTGTGGTGAACGTGCTTATTGCCGACTCAGCGGTTAGAACTTCGATTATTTGATCATGCGTAGGAACTGATTAAGTTAGTTTGACTTTATCTATATACAAATAGCAATTCTTAACGTTTCAATATTATACTCAAACTAAAGATATTTGACTGACTAACGCAAATAATACCGGCTTCTGTATGCAAGTAGAAATGAACAATGTAAGAAAACACGGTATTACGTCAGTCAGTAGAAGTTCAACACCAAGGGCTATGTTGCAAAAGGTGGTGTAGAAAAATAGTACATTACTTACCAAGGACGATAAAACAAAGAATGTCTCAGATCGCAGGTATTTTACGCCCGAGCCGAAGGCAAGGGCGATAAATATGCGATCTGAGGCTTTCTTTATTATCGCCCGTGGTAAGTACAAAATTTTATGTCACCCCCTGGCCAAGAAGTGGGTTTTTTCGCGTGCGGAGCGTGCGATAATGGCCACTTTATGGCCAGGTGTGACATAAAAATATTTTTTTAAATCGTGTATAGGGATGCTACTGGCTATAATAATATTATATCAAAAATGGTAGCACGAGATATTCCGGGACAACTTTTGATATCTACTTAACCTGTTTTTTTTTTCGGTTTATCTCTCATATGTTCTATACGAAGCATCTTAGCGTAAAGTTACCTACTAGCAAAGCTAGTATTTTTGATATAGTCAGTAGCATCCATAATTAAAAACAAAATCTTCTTCACCACCTTTTGCAAGAGCACATTATACTGACTGGCGTATATCCATTAAAGAGCCTTAACGAGTCTGATCAGATGAATAAATGATTGAATTTTCAATTAAGATCAGAACGCGACGGCGAATTCTGTTGACAATCGTCGGAAGCGAACAACGATTAAAAAGTAGTCTTCAAACTGTTATTCTCTTAATTAGCTTCCTTTCTAGAATCTTTACTATTCCCAAACTCTAATCATCAAAATTACCCAGTGATATTTTTAAAACGCTTCCACGTCGCTCAAATAACCGAATGCACTTTGTGTTTTTTACCAACTGAAAGGTCACTCCTTCATTAAAAATACAAACCAAATAGAGTGGCCAGTATTACGGAACAGTTATATGTGAATACGAACTTACAGCACTAATTTCTTGAGTCACGTACGATGTCAGGAACAAATGCTTTTTGAATTATTGAAGTACTTGTGCATGAAAATTGCTCATTAAATAACTAGTACATTATGCTCACTCGTAGTAAGCGTTTCCAGGAAGGCATAGATCAGGCGGTAACTACTGAAAGCAACACTTTCTCAACAAATTTTATTTGAAAAACCTACTAACCTTAATAAAATAAAATTAAAACATTGAAGTAAGTACCTACGTTAATATCTTAGTTGGTTATTATATGGTTACAGTGTTTTTAAATTGATACAATAAAAACAATAACATTAAAACCATATCTAAAAGTCAAAAGTTAATCTTAAAGCGCTACGTGGGGAGATTGTTCCGAGGAATGTTGTTCACTTTCAACATTTGGAGGAGCGGAATATAATAATTTTTTATTAACTTTGTAATTACTGCAAAGTGAAACAGATTGAAACAAAAGGGTCTATCCCACTCATTTATTCAGACCTGAAGATCTTTAAAATGTGGAACAAAATTTTTCATGCCCGTTTTATTTCAAAACTGGATGTTAGTTATGGATACTTGGTTTTTAAGATGGTTAGGAAGCTATCACCAATACGGGGTCCTATTAGTTTACAATTTTGAGGTTTTGTGTCTATCTTTAACAAATAAATATAATTGCACATCCCTAGATAGGTACGCGGTTAAAATTAAATTGCCTCCGGTATCGGCTAGGCTCGTCTAATTATAATCAATCGTGTGCGAATTGACATGTGTCAGCCGTCACTACTTCATCTAAAATAACATACCGCGCTGTCGTGTCGAATGACGAAGCGTTCAAAAATGTTCCGACGAGCATTCAAAAATGTCCTCGGATAGAAACGACATCGTCTTTTGTTTCCTTTGTAAGGACGTGTTTACATTAGCCTTTTAATCAGTATAAAGCTTTGAATAAATAAAAAATGGAAATTATATTTTTAGGTTAGGTTATACAAACAGGCACGTTTTTCAGTACATTCCATTCTTTTCCGAGAAGAATAATTACTTCTGAATGCATTAAGCGAATTGATACAAGTAGAGTTTATGTTATCTGCAATCTAAATGGAAGCATTGTTTTATTACTCTGGGTACTCTTTGCTGAATGGTTGTACTTTGTTTCGCAGACAGAAGTTTCATAGACGTATTGTTTCGCAGAATTTTCAGTTCATACAAAACATTTTTTTTACAAAAGGGTCGCAGTTCTAACCTAACTTACTTTTCTGGTCGATCTAATTGGGTTTTACAAAATTGCATTTTAACTGTACCTAAAAAGTTACCGGTTTCTGAAAAAAAAAGTTTCTGTGAAACGAAAATTCTGCGAAACAATTCATTCTAGGAAACATTTTTCTGTAAAAGAAGGGGGACACCATACTGTGTAACATATTTTATTAAATGTAAACAAATAAATATTTTTATTACCTGTCATTTTAAAGTAGTCTCAAAGTAGCAGTGTAAACGTTGCTCTATAATACCCAAAAAAAAATCTAACCTGGATACCACACGTGTATACCACATGTATGACAAACATAAGAATAATTCATAAATGGAACTTTGACAGGCTATTGTTAAAAAAAATATTTCTGAGGAACGTTTTAGGACTGAGTAATAAGCAAAATGGATCAGATCCGCTTGATGAATATTCTAATGGAGTGAAATAAAAATAGGCTCTTACATCATTATAAAGTAAGCGCCGTAAAAATCCTTTTATTTTGTTGATTGCTTTTAAATCTCAGCCTACGAAATTACAAGACATACCCATTTTCCTGATTGAAATGACCGAAGGAGTCTGAGCGACATCTAGAGGCACTCTTGGCATCGGAATTTAACGTTTCCCTGGGGCTCGGAACTTTTCTTTAACGCCATCTAGTGGCGATAGGCTGGACTCACAATGCCTGCTAGTGCAAAGTGCAAGCCTTCAGTTAGATGAGATGAGATGACTGCATTATATTACTTCGGTAAGTGAATAGATTCGCTTGATTTGATTTAGGAGGGGTATTTTGCGAGTTTCATAAGCAGGAATATTCCTAATTCGACAGACAAAGTGGTTGTAGCAATAGCACTAAAGCTTTTTCATCCCATCAAAGATACCGCAACAGACAATACGTCTAAGCCGGGCCTAAGTCACACGTTACAAAATGCGTCAAATGCCGACTTTGAAAGAAAAATTGCTGTTTTGTAATCTAACCATATTTTGAATTAGCTCGATTTCTTTGGGCGATGGAGCTAGGTATATCCAGCCACATAGTCTATCTATGCATTGTGCTAACGCATTGTAAGAAGCACAATTAGAAGGCCAACTTTTGCTGGTCGCATTGCTAACATGTCAATAAGGACTGCGACGGTCGCGGTCGCATCTATTTCCACGCGGTGCGATGACCGGCTCATATGGCTGCAACACAACACGACAGCCGATAATTATGTTGTCAATAGACTAAAGCAAACGGACTATGCAAAGCGGATCTGGACCGGATCAGTCGCTTTTTGTGCTCGACAAAGGCCATTACGCGATCGGTTTCCAAGCGTAAAGTCAACACTGTTATGAAGTTTTCATTGAGTTTTCACGGAAAATCGGCTAACGTGGGAAAGCCCCGATTCTGATTTGAATCGATGATGTGCTGGAGCGTATTCGTTAATTGAGCCGATAAGTAAATAAACAGCTAACAGCGCGCTTCACTCAATCAATGCAGTGGCGGGATCAAATACTGCTGCTGTTTTATTGTTACCTACTGTTTTTTGCGGGCCTACTGTATTGAGTATGACTTTGTGAATGTTGAGGGGTAAATTAAACTAATTCCATTGCTAATGGGACATGAACTGGCACGTTAGTTTTAGTTTGTTTTACAAAGAAAGTATTGAGGCAAATCACTTATTATAATAATCAACTTTTATACTTAGTAAAAAACTTAGTTGAATCAATGGTAGATTTTGATTAATACCTTCAATATAGTTAGTTCCTAGACAAGGCCCTAATCCTTGTACAGTCGAGGGTATAAATATATATACATTTTTGGACCTTATTCCATTGGAATAAGGTGAAAAAATGTATAAATATTGGTGCCCTCGACTGTACCCATGAGTGCGAAAAAAATCGTTATTATTTTATGAATTGTATTATAATATATACATAGGTAGTACAATTATGAAGAGCTTACCTAAGGTTTAAGGTTTAAGATCATTTAATCTCATAAAGAATACGGTATTTGTCACAGTTGTAAAATTTATAACACAGTGTCACTTTTTGGACAGTTAGCCATCAAAATATCACAATAAATTGTCAATTATAAAATTTTACCAAAATCATAAAAATATATGAATCATCAAAAACTCAGAAAATTATGTAATTTTTTTACCGTCCAAAATTCAAATAAAAGCTATCAATAGAATGCTTATGATAGATAGATAGATAGATTTTCCCATACAACGGTTGGTCGAATGCTGTGCAAGTGACGTCATTTGCCAGGGCTAATTTGTAGGAGCCTTTTTGACGGCCGCTAGCGTCGAGCTAGGTTTGTCCCTAATTTTAGCCCTTTATTGTGCTCTTTGTTGTTGGTCCCATATAGACATTTGATCGTCTCTAAAAACTGGTTCGAATGGCATTATAAAAAAAATTGTCAAATAGCGTATTATACAATTCACTTATATGAGATGAAACAATAAACAATGAGGTATAAACAATACAATACAATTTTCACATGCCTTACGGCTGAACATATCAAGGGTGAAATTTTGTATAAGAACTAATGTATATACCATATGTTCTGTGAATAAACTTTCATTCATTCAAACAATACCTAGGTATTGACAATTTCAATGTGTCCCAAATATTTCCGCCGCAACCCGTACGGAACCCGATCAGTACTTTCACTTCGTGGTAATGAACTACACCGAGCTGTTTCGATTCAGATTTTAATACCGAAAGATGTTATTTATTTCGATGTGTGATTTTGTAGTCGGCGTGAAATACAATGTGATATTTCTGACACTTTCCGAGGACAGTTTAACGGAACGATAAACGTTCGCATTTATTTTTTACAAATAAAAACCATTTGTGAAAAATACATTGTGCTCATGTTGAGCAATAATAAATATTTATCGTATAAATAACCCTGCAGTTATAACTTGAGTTATTTGGATTAACGCATCGAGTTGGTATTCAGTTGTACATTTCGCACTTGTTCACATTCTTCGTTTTTTAGGGTTCCGTACCCAAAGGCTAAAACGGGACCCTATTACTAAGGCTCCGCTGTCCGTCTGTCTGTCTGTCACCAGGCTGTATCTCAAAAACCGTGATAGACAGTTGAAATTATCACAAATTATGTAGTTCTGTTGCCGCTATAACAATAAATACTAAAAACAAAATAAAATAAATATTTAGGCTGCGTTTCCACCAGAGATGTGCGAGGATGTGTTTTCATATATTTGACACCTCGCTCGGCGCGTTGCGAGGTGTCAAATGTATGAAAACGCATCCTCGCACATCTCTGGTGGAAACGCAGCCTTAAGGGGGGCTCCCATACAATAAACGTGATTTTATTTGCAGTTTTTAAAGATAATGGGACGGAACCCTTCGTGCGCGAGTCCGACTCGCACTTGGCCAGTTTATATTTTCAAGAATCAATGTATTGCGTACAATTATTTAACATATGACAGAAGTGGATCTAGTCTTGTTTAAGTAAGTAGTGATTTATTGCGGGCTGAATTTATTTATAAGGAAAAACAGTCGTATTTTTTTATAGTTAAAACTAAATTATTTTCTTTATTGACATTTATGTGATTGCTTAAACTAGTAATCACTTCAGAATCTAGTGTAGGTAGTGTAGTATTTGCGCAATCCGATCCAGCCGTCACTGTAACATGCCAAGCAAGCCAATCTCTTCACCGACCGAGATATATAAAGTACATGTGCATTTGTATGTAGGTATGTAAATAAATAGTAACCAGTCTTAGTAAGAAATGTTTAACTGCGAGTTAAGTATTTAGAGCGTGCTTACTTAGGGAAATATCAGGGAAATACAAAAAAAAACCTTTTCACACCTGCTATTCAGAAAACAGTAATTGTTGCCCTCGAATGAGGGATCAAAGTCGTACTTTTCTTCCCTCATTTGAGGCCAACCATTTATTTTTTTCCTACATAGAAGGTATGAAAAGCAGTATCAAAATTATTTGTAATAAATGTTCATATTTATACAGCGGGGCGGGCCTCATAGGCGGTGTGAAAAGCAGTATGTGTCACACGGTAGCAAAATTATTTCCGTCTTGGGCGTAACCACTTGAATCCCTCGTTACGCTCAAGATTTTGATTGTAGAATCTTTCGATTCTCTTTCTCAGAATTCAATATACCACCCTCGGCGGAAATATATCAGTTTGCTACATTGAGACACAATTTACTATTTAGTATCAGGAGTTGCGCTAACTTGCTCTTTAAGCCCTGTTTAAACATGATTGTGCAAGAATCGTGTGCAAGTTTAATTACATTGTGGGTTACATAGTTATAACGAGTGCGTAAATAGCGCGAGGTGCCGGAACTTGCATGCTTTCATTACATTACAGGGATTGATCGTAGGTACTCGTCTTACCTCGCAGTGTAATGAAAATTGCATACAAGTACTTCCACCACGCAATTGCGACCTTGTCGCATCGTGTGCGACTCAGCACTACTGTCTCACTCACTTCACTCTTTAAAAAAGGCTTTCCATCAAATTTATGATGATTTCGCCAATCAATACTTGAACAAAGACGTTGTTCGGTAACGACGCCATGACAGGAGGCAACTGGTTTTGTTCAGCCAAATCTACTACTAATACTGTCCGACTCTCACTTTTTCATAATAGAAAAGGAGGGTAGATTCAGATTCACCGCCAGGGCGTGATTGGTGCGATAACAGTAAATTGTCAGATTGTTAACTGTCGACCGATTCGAAATAGATTATTTAACGCGTACATCGCGCCAGCGCTAAAGAAGCAACAAAAAATGACTTCAATAACTGACTGAAAACTTTTATCACAGAGATTAATTATCCGCCAATACCTTTTTGCCGGTAGTTCTTGGTCTATAATAACGCGGCACAAGTGTGCCGTTGCTGCACGCAGTTAATATCGAACGGTATCAATTAAAACTGTCTCGACTGATTTATTTTATTGGTTCGACAATTGATTACATTACGCCGAATTGACCGCAATGAATGGGAACTCAGGGCGCCGCACTGCGATGAAAAAGATACTTAGTTTTGTTACATAGAAGCTAGTAATGATGACGCTTCGAAATGACTGTTTCGACGAAAATGTTTTTATTTCGTACCGGAACCCTGTTACTAAGCTATTCGAGCACTAGCGAACTCAGTAGAGAGGCCAATTCGTAGAAACTACCTTATTTATCATTTTCGTTGGACTGAAAAGGTTTATACCGACAATCCGCCGAGAGCTCATGTAGAACTACACCTAACTTTAAGACCTGATTGTTACATGAATGCAATAAAGAATCTGAATCTGAATCAACAAATCAAAATGCATTTTGTTAATCAGTAGACCATGCTGATTCTAACGATACTATTTGTGGGTATAAACCCTTTCAGTCCTACGAAAGTTGCTATTTTTCAACTTGGCCACTCTGCTAACTCAAACGATGAAAAAGGTGCATTGAAAATATCAACTATTCATTAATAACGCTCTTAGATAGTTGATATATAATACGTGTCTTCATTATAAGGTTAAAATGTACCAGTGCTGGACACTGACCCAATAGGTTGTTACTTTCAATCTACAACTCGGCCAGTTTACCTATACAGCTGGGTTTATAAAAAAACTTAAGTGTACGAAATTAAATTTGATATTAAACAATCAGTAACTTTTCCGTGATCCTGAAGAAACCGGTTTAATCCCAACAAGGTCTACTTGCGTAAAACTAGTACCTACGCCAAATTAGGTGCCAAAGCAGAGCCCGGACTCCCTTAGTAGTCAGTGAATACTTAAATTTTAATAAAGGCTAGCAATGCGCAAGTGACTCCTTTGGAGTTGCGGGCGTCTATAGGCTGCTGCGTCCCCTTACCATCAGGTGCGTCCGCATGTTTTCGTGTTGTGAAAATAAACATTTTAATAAAAAAAAAAACGACTACAAAAACACTAAAAAGTTGAAAATAACTCACGGATCCCATCATCAGAACCAGATTCTGGAAACAACGGGACCAACCTTAAAGCATATGCATTCAAACAGAGAAAGAATTTACGAAATCGATCCATAAATGGCGGAGTTCTGAGGTAACACACATAAAAAAATAACATACAACCGAATTGAGAACCTCCTCCTTTTTTCGAAGTTGGTTAAAAAATTCATGCATAGGTATTTTGGATTCAACTGTACATCTTGGGCGTCAATTCATCTCGTTCACATCCCAATTACACACAGCTCGGAGCGAGTTAAAGCGATCAAAAAAGCTTATCATGTGATTAGAATCGGAATCGACGGACCAAAATAGAGCTCCTTTATTCGTACGTAGAATATTCACTTTACTGTTGAGATCCGTAGTTTTGAGAATGTATTCGGTGGAACTTACATCACGATTCACCTGATGGATGCATCCGTCCGAAATCATTGGCGTAGATATACATCACTTTCCAGAGTTAATAGTGCATTGGCTACTATTAATTTACCCTAACAAATCGCTCGCTTGCTCTATGATGCCCGTTTTCAATTGTTAACTTTATGCTGCATGGTCAAAGTTGCTAGAACATTTCCCAATTTACTGCAAAACGATGTTGTGTCAAAGTTTAAAAATTAACAGCTCCTAACAAGTGTAAAATGTCGCAAAATTGTTTCCGTATTCAATCACTGGGCTTTTAATTTAAAACTACTTGCGTGCCATCACGAAGACCAAGCAACCATTTATTTATTGATTTTTATGTTTACTACTTACCAGTTTCTATTTTGGCATGTTTCGAGTCACGGTATACTAATAACTTTTTTCTGACATCAAGGCGCGGCTGACAATGCAGTGGTAAACTTATATTTTTTATTTAACTAGCTGCTAGTCCCGGCTTCACGTGGGTGTCCTAATGAAAACAATAAGACCAAATCTATCCTATAAAGTTCCTAACTGTGTTCTGTCCTATTATTACCTATTATTAGTACCCATAGTACAAGCTTTGCTTAGTTTGGGACTAGGTTGATTTGTGTAAGAGTGTCCACAAATATTTATTTATTTATTTTATTTATTATACACGGTGGGAAACGAGTAACCCGACAGATTTTAACCAACGATTCTAGTGCCTATTTGGAAAATAAAAGTTACACAAACATTGCTGGATAAAGCCTAATTTTCGAGATAAGTATGAAATAATTTCGGCAATCCACAAGTTCAAAAATCTTAAGTAATGTAGGTATGGCTGCTGCTCTTAATCACAAATAGTAGTCAAAAGTTATCAATTTATCATTATTATCTTGTTGCTTTAATTTTACTTTTGTTCTCTACCAAAGAGTCGGCAAGTGTGCAAACTCTTTCTGGTCAATAACGTAGGTACTGGCCGTAAAACGTCACTAAAACGTCGTCGTTCGTGAACCGTGAAGTTTGCTTTTTCGCTTCTTAGATTTAGGCGGGGCGGGATCGATATCTGTCATTTTTACCCACGACGGAACGGAGACGGTATATGCGTTTAGGGTGAGAGATTGTTTGTTTGTTTGTTTGTTTGTTTGTTTGTTTGTTTGTTTGTTTGTGTGTGCACACCAATATCTCCAAAACGGCTTGACCGATTTAGATACGGTTTTCTGCAATAGGTTTGTAGTTCAGTCGGGAAGAATTATAGAAAGATTTTACGAGGAAAACTCGCCAGGGGGCGCTGCTGTCAACATTTTTCACTTGCTAAAGTGCGTTTAAGCGCGTTTTCTCCATAAATACTCAGCCACCGCTTATGATTTCGATAAGACTTGAAGAGTACTGCATGCATTTGAAGTCTGAGGATCTGATGATGAAGCAGAAAAACATAGTAGAGTACTAAGCAGAGGTAGATATCCCTTCGTTTGTTTTTGGTCTCTTTTGTTTATGTTGTATTAACACACGTTGTACATGACATTCAGAGGGTCTGATGATGGAGTAGAAACATACCGCAGAGAACTTTGCGGCGGCATTATAGTGTCTTGATCGTGATTGGGTTTTTTAGATTATGTTTGCTGAATAGCTTCTGTACAATGATCTGCTAAGGGTCTGATGACGGATCAGAACAATATTTGAGGGTATAAAGGTAGGTTAGTTAGTGAATCGTGCTAAGTCTGTTTTGATAGTATCTATTGAGAAGCCTCTGTAGATGGATATCAGAAGACCTGATGATGAAGCAAAATAGTATCATAGGGAACTTTGCGAAGGCACATAGGTGTATTACCGTGTTTCGACTGCTTTAAATATTTTGCGATTAAGTAGTTGGATAGGAGAAGCCTAAAATCCGTGGCCCATGTAACTGAAAATGTCATATGCTATTGTACATATATGGTAAATATCATGTAAGCGAATTTCGTTTTTTTTTTAATAAAGTTCTTTAAACCTCTTGAAATAGGGGTAAATGTGAGTTAGGGAGAAAGTTATCCACGTGAGGTTACCTATCAGGTCTTCGGCCTTTAGGTTGGCTTGTAAGACATTCGGGGCTCGAAAGTGTAAAACTAGGCTCTCCCCTTCGGGCCTTCGGCTATTGGGCTCGCATAGCGAGCGCGCTCCAAGAAGAAGCTTCGGCCCTTCGGCCTTACAAGGTACGCCTTCCGACCTCGTATGCCTCGCTCCTTACCTTTGGGATTTAGGCCCTCAAGTTCGCTTGTGTGGCACTCGAGCCTTGAAAGTGTTGACTTGGGCTCACCCTTCGGATCTTCAGCCCTCGGGCTCCTATAGTGAATGCGCTCCAATAAGAAGCTGTGGGCCTTTAGCCTTACGTGGGACGGACTGGAGAAAACTGCACCGACAAGAGTGAAACTCTTAAATAATGATGATGATGATGATGGGCCGGCTTCTGTGCTTGACACGCCTCTCACCTTCGGGATTTCGGCCCTCAAGTTCGCTTATAAGACACTCGGGGCTAGAAAATGTCGACTTGGGCGCGCTCTTCGGACCTTCCACCCTCAGCCTCGAACAGCGAGCGCGCTCCAAGGAGAAGCTTCGTGCCTTTGGCCCTACGCGATACGCCTTCTGATCTCGTATGTCTTACCCCTCATCATCGGAGCTTCGGCCCTCAAGTTCGATTGTAAGACACTCGGGGATAGAAATTGGCCACTTGGCACCTATTTCTGTAATTCTTTAGGAAAACCTCAAGCTTAAATCAGGAAGCTTAGGTAGGAAGCTGATTCTACAGCCGGCGCGTTCGAGGATTCATATATTAAACGACTCTTTCTCTAAAAAGAATAAAATAAAAACAAAATTAAAAATTTTGAAAATACCCCCGACGGATGTAGCTAATTGAAAAATAATTAAATAATTAATTCGGAAATCCCCCGACTGTATAGGAAATAAGTACATAAAGACATCTTTTTTTTCAATACGGTTAATTGGTTGAGAGTTTATTTACAAGCCCAGAAAAATCCGTCGGGGGCTGCCATTGCCATGTCTATTCCCATTTGCATTAAATTAAAAATCGAGGTTACTTAAACGAAGGTATAAGATAACCTACAACACGCTAGAACATGCTACGTAATTTCAAGGCAGGCAATGGCAGCCCCCGACGGATTTTTCTGGGCTTGTAAATAAACTCTCAACCAATTAACCGTATTGAAAAAAAAGATGTCTTTATGTACTTATTTCCTATACAGTCGGGGGATTTCCGAATTAATTATTTAATTATTTTTCAATTAGCTACATCCGTCGGGGGTATTTTCAAAATTTTTAATTTTGTTTTTTTTCTGTGACGTTAACTTACTGACGTCGCAAAAATTCCCACTTGACAGAATACTACATTATACATTTGCGCAGTGGTAATATTATGCGCAGAAGTGGACCAGTACTGCCTTCGCATCGTCCCGCTTCCGCGCATCCCACGCCAGTCAGGAAGCACTCATTTAAATGTAGGGGCGCAGTAAAAAGTAGTACTGAGTTGACTGACAGTTGACACTGACATTTGACAGTTTTCTCATATCATACCGCCACCGCACCGACAAATCAGGAATTCGCCTAAGGATTCGTTCACAAGGAAGTACCATCGCTGTTCTTTTTCTGTTCCAGATAATTAATTATATTAATATTGAGTATTGGACCCATGTTGACATAACATTATTTATTCGTAATATCATCAGAAATTCGTGGTTAAAATCTGTCGGTTACTTGTTTCCCACCGTGTATAGCTCGTATTGCACTGAAATGTAAGGGCGAAGTAAAAAGAAGATACTGACTCAACTGACACTTGACATTGACGGCTGACAGATTTCTCATATCGTACTGCTCCACAGCGACAATTGCCACAATCAAAGCAGTAACTATGCTTAAGTTAGGTTAGATTAGTTAATTTTGTATTAAGCAGTAAAAAACTACAAATTTTTAAAGCCTGAAAAACCCTGTGTCTTCTAGGTAGATGTCGCTGTGCGCCTCCCTAAGGCGTTTGTATTAGGAAATGGTTGAGGAATTTGGGGGCCCGAGTTCGATTGCTCCCGTAGCTCAGTCGTTAGAGCGACTGGCCGCAAATGCCAGAAGATCGCAGGTTCGAGTCCTGCTCGGAGCTTACATTTTTAATATTTCCTGTATTTAGAAATTTGCAGTAAAAAAAGGATTTTCAGATATTTTGTCAAGCTTGAAATCGGATCTAAAACAAATTTGTTATTAAAGGTGTGTAAATAGGATAGCCGTCGCAGCGGGCATTTCTGCTTAGTTAAATGTTTTCTGGATATTCGCGCCTGAAGAGGTGAAGAGGGTCGCGGCTAGCCAACCCGGCCGACTAGAATTATGGCGATTGTCATGATATATGGGGGCGCATTATTTTCTTATCTTTTCTCTTTCTCTCTCCACCGCCCATACTTCATTCTCGCTCATATTATAAACGTTTTACTTTTCATATCTCGTAATAGACGCCGCGGGTCTGAATGGTGTTAGTATTACGTAAATTTCTGGTAATATGTTATAGTCGGCCCCTCAACGCTCTCAGGCTTTCCTGATGATTTCATTTTGTTCGGGGTGATATGAATATTTCTTTTTTGAACGTCAGATTTTATGGGAATTGTTTCATGATTGATTGATTGGTTTAGGAAAGGTTAAAACAAGGTTTAGCATTTAGGAAAAACAAAATACTACTACGTATATTAACGTTGTAACAAAATAAATAAACAAACATCGAATTACATATTTGAATAAAAAAAAATGAATTTTTGAATTTTATGGGAATTATTTCATGATTTATTGATTGGTTTAGGAAAGGTTAAAACAAGGTTTAGCATTTAGGAAAAACAAAATACTACTAGGTATATTAACGTTGTAACAAAATAAATAAACAAACATCGAATTACATATTTGAATAAAAATCTGGGGATTCAGAACGCTGATTTGCTGGTAATTTATTTCTGTCGTATTTTTGTATTCCGGCTCAGAAGTAAGTGTCTCAAGTAAGCAAATGCTATCCGATATTTGTATTCAATAAAACGACAGAAAAAATTTAAATTTTCGATCGGCCAGACTGTATTCGTTTTACGTATTTGTCGCGTACCGACAGCCGGCCGCCAGAAGCACATTATCATCGCTTTAAATACTGTAAAGTCAGGGGTAAACAACTTGATCTTGCACATTCCTGAATGCTCGTCATCAGTCTTGTTTACTAATGGACCATAACGCGGGTAGCGCGACGTTCGAGACCCCTGACTTACTGACCCTTATGGCTCGCAAACGAAACAAAAGCTAAGGTACCGCCATCCCCCTCGCAAACAAATAAACCAGCTAGAGACAACACTATTTAAATCTTAAAGCCAATGACGTCAATCGTTTTGAAATTGTAATATACGGAATAAAGATGAGCGATCGTTCAGGAAAATAATCGAGAGATTCTTAAATAAATATTTCTGCTGGCGGAGTAAGAATATCAGATTACTTTGAAGCTTATCTCGCTTTTATCTCTAGGTGAATTATTTATAAATAATGAGTAATCTGTTACGTTTGTTACACTGTAGCGTTACTCAAATTGTAATAATATAATTGATTTGTATGTCTAATTAAAACGTAGGTACAGTCAAGGGCATAAATATGTATACACTTTTGGACCTTATTTCAATGGAATAAGGTGAAAAGTGTATACATATTGGTGCCCTTGACTGTACTTAATAGTGCTAGCGGTACGCTAAAAGATGCTGCAAATGGTGTTAAAAGCATGAACATCGGTACGACTGATGTTTAGGACATATAAATCAATTTGACCCGCTGGACGAAAAAAAACGAAAAGGAGAAGAGTTATGACGACTCCTTTTTTTAAAATGGCATTTAAAAAATATATACTGATACCTATCGTGTGTGATATTAAACGAAAGGGTTTTCTAATCCGATTATAAAATATATCACATCATTACATTTGAGTCACTTGTCTACTTACCAATTTTGGGCTCCTCTAGGTACGATACCGTTGGGTTATTTTTTGTAAAATATACCTGATATGGGACCTTATATCTTCATATCTAACCTCAAGAAAGCAATTTTGAAAATATTTACATTTAGTATTTTTTTTATACGTCGAAGATATGTTCACGCGTTTGCACCGTATATAACCGAGTACTAAGGCGAATTCTGTATTATTTATTTATTTGGGTCTTAGGTTGATTTATGTTTGTATTTGTCCCCAATTTATTATTTATTTTACAGTCTGGACCTTTACGTATTTAAGAAAAAAATCACAAGGATTCCTCGTTTCGCCAATATAAAGACATTAAATAACCGTCAGCTAGAAAATATGTCGTCAAGTGATCAAAGCTTAATTGCATTGACCGCGCTTCGGCGGCGGACATCCGCCTACGTCGGGCAACAAAGAAAATGGATAAAAATAAAAATATCGGATACCTTTTAAACTGATGTTACCGATCATCGGTTGGGTCTTCACTTCAGCTAGGCGCTGCTGGCGTGGGTGGTGTCAGTAGGGTGTTCTACTCTAAGTACTCTTATAGAGCAGGAACAGAATTGGAAAAGGCGTCTCTAAACAATGCAAGCGGCAAATCATGTAACAGTTGGGGTGACAACGTTATCAAAGAGTTTGGACCCTGCAGAATACGGATCTGTCTGTCGCCATCTCGAAATTTGAGCCGGAAGTACGGTATACCGGAAAAGGTGCAGCCCATACAAAAAAAATCGTAGTACATTTAGTAAATTGATGCTCTGGTACTCTAAAAGAGGTCCGATTGATATGGTTTTTTGGTATGTTGTGAAGGACAATATTAGCCATGGTAACCTAAAAATTTCGAACCTCCAGCTCCATAACTTTGGCCGCCATCTTGGAAATAGTGTCACTTTTTTTAGTTCTTTGCTTTTACTGTCGTCAAAGTTCATTCCAGTGCTAAACATAGTTCTGCAATATTGTAGAATACAAAATTTGTTGAAACTTTTGTATACAAAGATTTTTTCCATGACCCCTAGGGACGAAGATATGACAGGATATATCATTAAAAATTGCCACTTTTTTCTAGTTTTCCGTTCATGTTTACATTTTAAGTGCATTTTAGCGCTAACTATAGTTCGGCAATATTGTAGATCACGAAATTTGCTACAACTTTTGTATTGTAATATTTTTTCCACGACCATTAGGAAAGAAGATATGAAGTCATCTATGGAGTAGCACCGTCGAAATTAGCTACTTTTGCAGTTTTCTTCTTATATTTAGGTTTGAGTGCAATTAATCGCAATCTAGGGAATCTATGATGGTCGAGTGATAGCGGGATAGACGACAAGATAAAGCATCTGTCACTTTCCGATCTATACCACTTCAATCCCTCAAAAGACAAAATCGTCTGTTTCCACGATACCTAGTAAGATCGTAGGTACTTTGAATTTGCATATAATTTTGTCTTCTGTAATATTACAGACCTAGAATTTGAGCTAAAATACACTAAAACGCAAATATGGGAAGAAAACTGGAAAAAGAAGCAAATATCGACGGTAGTACTCCATAGATGACTTCGTATCTTCTTTCCTGATAATCGTGGAAAAAATATTTCAATAGAAGAGTTGTAGCACATTTTGTGATCTACAATATTGCAGATCTATACTTAGCGCTAAAATGCACTTAAAACGCAAATATGGGAGGAATACTAAAAAAAAATTGCAGTTTTAAAGATATCTCCTGTCATACCTTTGTCCTTAGGGGTCATACAAAAAAACTTTGAAATCAAAAGTTTTAGCAAATTTTGTCTTCTACAATATTGCCGAACCGTGTTTAGCACTAAAATGAACTTTAGCGACAGTACAAGGAAAACACTGAAAAAGTGACAGATTTTCCAAGATGGCGGAGAAAGATATGGAGCTGGAGGGTCGAAAATTTCGGGATACAATGACAAATATTGTCCTTTACGGCATATCAAAAACCTATAACAATCGGACCATAGTTAGGGTACCGAAACCACGATTTACCAAATGTACAACGAAAAAATTTGTATGGACTGCACATTATCCGGTATAACATACTTCCGGCTCAAATTTGGGGATGGAGACAGGCAGAACCGTATTCTGCAGGGTCTAAGCCCTCTGATAACGTTGTCACCCCAACTGTTACATGACTTGCTTCTTGTATGCTACTTCTTCAAAAATGGGCCTACTCTATTAGGCAACTTGCAATTTTGTACTAGAAAATAAGAAATACATTTTAGGTTACGCACAATAATTATTCTTGCGATATGTATTATTACAGACAAACTATAAATTGCGTTTTTTATTAGGGTTCCGTAGTAAACAAGGAACCCTTATAGTTTCGCCATGTCCGTCCGTCCGTCCGTCTGTCCCCCGTTTATCTCAGTAACCGTTAGTACTAGAAAGCTGTAATTTGGCATGAGTAGACATATTAATGACGCCGACAAAACGGTAGAATAAAACTTAGGGAAAAAATTTTTTTAGGGTACCTCCCCTACATGTAAAGTGGTGATGAAATTTTAAAAGGAAAACTATCACAGCTAAGTAGACATTACTAGTTAACGAGTAATAGTTGAACTTAAGGCGCCTGTATATGCAAACACTCCCCATACAAACTTTGTGCAAGTTTTTCTTCGCTTGTGTTTGCATTACACTTATGATTTTTAGTCAGTACGCTTATTTTTTATTTTTTCAATTTATTGTTTTTTTTTTGTGATTTTTTTGCTTGACATTCTTCGTATATCTAATATTAACAAGCAAAAATATATATATATATGCGTGAGTGCCAAAACTGACGAATAAAACTTGCACAGAGTTTGTATGGAGAAGGCCTTGCGTATACAGGCGCCTTGAGACATGTACTTTGCAAAAGCTAACTTTCGTACAATTTCCATTGATACCTTAGATAATGTTGTTAATTCTGTCAAAAACTTAGTAAATATAAGTTCGAAAACGTTTTAGTCCACATAATTAACGGGTGGACAACTACGGAACCCTACATTGTGCGTGGTCCGACACGCACTTGGCCGGTTTTTTAGCCTACAAAGTATACAAAGAGTTTTCGAAGTTCAGTGGCAGGCTTTATTTGTATTTTTAACACGCTTTTATTAGGTCGACCTGTATGTAACTATGTAATGGAATCTAATGTAACTAATTTAACCATCTTCCAAGCATCGTACCGTCGTGAAAATTGGCAGCTGTATGTAGTTCTGATGACAATACAATAATATGGTACTGTCGAACTGATCTGATGATGGAACCGGAAGATATGAACTGGAACTTCATGATGGAACATCGTATCGTAGCTGTGTTTGGATTTGTTAGAAAAGTCTTGTAATGAACTTTGACCACGATTAGGTTTCAAGGTCTGATGATGAAGCCGAAAGATGGGCACTGGCATTCCATGATGGAATATCGTATCATAGTCGTGTTTGCACTTGTGAGAAAGGTCATGTAATGGACTTTGAACACAATCAGGTTTCAATTCACACGCAAAGCGTGTTTTTGTAGTGTTTTTAAACTATTATTATTATTAAATAAAATCAATAAATGACAAATACATGAATGCCATTACGTAGTTTAACACGTGTCGCTTATATCTGCTATTTATGCCTTACTGATCCCGAAATACAAGTAAAAGTGTTACCGCGCGTGCAAAGCCGCGGGCAAGAGTTAGTAATTAATGTTATTGTATCTCGCAGCGCAACGCGTGTTATCGCCGGAAAAAACCGCCCGCTTGTACAGTTGACATCAAATATATGTATACAGGATTCGCCTTATGACTCGGATATACGGTGCAAACGCGTAAACATATCTTCGACGTCGCTCGTACCCGCTAGAAGCCGCAACGGAAAATAAAATTGATATCACCCCGCCTCGGGCGACCGGAGAAAAAGGATTTCGAAATAAAGGACTTTTTAAATTTCATCGTTGCACACAGTTTCTCTATCAACTGTCGAGGCTCGCTCTACGTAACTGGATTTCGCGACGGGCATTTATTGTGTACGACATACAGGGCCCGCGACTTTTATAACGTGGACATTTTGATAAATAAGAAATACAAGACAGTGTATTGTGCTGCTTTGACGGTTATTGTCAATCAGTACATTAGTAATATGTCTGTTTAACTACACAACTTAATAAGAGTTAGGCGACTTCCTGACTTGGCGGGGCGGGATCGATATGTGACATTTTCTTCTTTGACGTAAACTTACTGACGTCGCAAAAATTCGCACTTGACGGAATACTGTCAGTAATACATTTGCGCAGTAGTAATATAATGCGAAGAAGCGAAGCAGTACTGCCTTCGTATCGTCCCGCTTCCGCGCATCCCGCGCCAGTCAGGAAGCACTCATTTAAATGTAGGGGCGCAGTAAAAAGTAGTACTGAGTTGACTGACAGTGACACTGACATTTGATAGTTTTCTCATATCGTACCGCCTCCGCACCGACAAATCAGGAAGTCGCCTTAGGTTTGAGTTGGTTGGATTTTTTTTACTTTCGATGCCTCCATTCCAGAATGTGCTTTTGACGAATATGGATGAGTTGGGTTGGGAATCGTATTTGTACTTAACGAAAGCAAAAAGCGCAGCAAAAAATGCACGTTTCGGAATTGAAATAAAATTATGTCATTAGAATTACGATTAATAACGGGATATTTACCATGTATATTTGTATATGTGAGTTTCCGATATTTCGGCACTGTTGCAATGCACATGACCATGGATCTTAAAATCTTATAAATTATGTCATGACTGAAATTTTAATTGTTTTATTTTTGTTTCAGGTACATTATATAGCATACAATCAACCGACCCGACAGTACATGGCCCTTGTATTGCACTGACAGAAAAACTAAAATTGTGTAATACATTTTGGTATTTGTTGAACATTTTCCACGGATCATCGACGTAAGTAGGTAATCTCCAAGTTATTTCCTATACAGTGATCTGTCTTCTTACTAATGCTTAATTAATGAATACATCCTACTTTAATTTTTTTTCATCGGCAAAGAGGTTTCCTTTAAATACAAAGTCATCAGCACCAGTTTTGATATTAAATTACAATTACTAAAACTATTACGTAATTCATTTTGACTCAGGCAAATGACGTTTAACATTTTCAAGTACGGCTTTGAGTGTGAAATCTCACCTAGTGCGAAACCTGTCGAAGAAATTTCCGACTCGCTCCTAACAAGCTACCTATGCGTTCGAGTTTAAAAGGCTTCAATTTACGATGCAAACTACGTTCACAAGGGCTGTATTTACTTGGAATTCAGCTAACACAGCCTCGTGGTGTAAGGAACACGTGCAATCACTGATTCTGACACGTTCTTTGATCCGATCGTTATTTGTGATTGCAATCATAATATGTAACTGCTTGATTGTCCGTATGGAACAATATGCAACACTATTATTCATATTATTGCACAACCAATTATTCCAGAAGTGATATTGTGCCCTTATATTATCCAATATTCGAAGCTACGTTACGGATATACATAAACATACAGTACAATACTCTTTATTGCACACATCATATATGAGTGGGATATACATATTCCATATTCCATAATGAAAATGTGTCTGTCTGTCTGTTACGCTTAAACCCCTGAACCGATTTAGATGGAATTTGATATGGAGATAGTTTGAGCTCCGGGGAAAGACAATGGATACTTTTTATCCCGGAAATCATCCCTAACGTCTGAATTAAAAGAATAGCAATTAAACTGTAACGCGACGTTGATCGCAGCGTTCTGCGCCAACAATTCGTGGGCAAAAGCTAGTAGAACATAAAACTTAAAAGTATAATATGTTTAAGCAAACTTATGGTTAAACTCGACTTCTGCCAGACAACACTGGGTAGCGTAGAAATTATTATATCATAAAAAGAATTATGCGTAATAGATCTTTTTCTATCGGATCTTTGTGAAACCAGCGCGGTAATCACGTAACGTTTTCGACCGTTACTACGATAGATTTAAATATCAAATCCCATACTAAAACTGACATTAAATACGTACCAACGCTAGTACATATCGTTACGTGATTACTCTGCCGGTCTAAATGTTCAACTTAACAATTAGTTACTATTCTAACACAAGAAACAAACACTGTCGACCTCTTACGCGACTCAAAAATCTAAACATCGTTTATGTCAAAAGGTATCCGACGACATGCCAGTCTTCGTAACTTCCCCGACGCATTTCGGCTCTTTAACTATGCAGGCGGTAGTTTTTTGTCCCCTGCATTGTATGCAGGCGAGCGCCATAAACAAATTGTCGTCCGTGCATCTCATTAGCGTCAGTCGGCGTGTTCTTGTAGTGCTCTTGTCAGCGAAGTATAGCCTGTATTCGATTACATTTTATGACGCGTCAGTCTGACGATTTAAGAAAATATCAGGTGCAGTGAATAACGATTTTGTTATTTTGATCAAAACTACGAGGAAAGTGAATGAAAAAATGGTGGACCGTGGGATATCATGCTAAGTTATTCTGGCATAGGTTATTCTGCTAAGTTTTGATATGTACATATACAAATTTTGCAACGTTCTTACGTCAACTTCCACGAATTAAAGTTCCTTTCAGAAATTTTTGCTGACAAAGATCCACGGAACATAATTTTAAGTACTGCTACTTTTGATGCTGACTGTACAAGCTTTTCCTGACTGTACATTTTTTCTACAGTCAGTCATCAAGTGACTGAAAAAAGGATGGTAAAGTTTAAGGACAACATACATACTTACAAACAATGCAAGTGAAATAAAAGCTTGTAATAAAAATGACTATTAGTTGAGCACTATAGAAAGATTCACGCTTAGCCAATTAAGAAAGGTAATTATTTAAAAATAGTTCAGCCATAAACCTTTTTTTTTTGGAGTGAAGTTCATTAACTCATGTAACTGAATGCGATTTTGACTAGACTATATCCTTAAGTAATGTATATATTTTTTTCAGATTTTTAAACTCTATTTTCTACGTTTGGGATTGTTTTTAGAAAGTCAAAAACGCGGCCTCTCTAGTAAAAGATCGCCTTAAAAAAGCAAATGTCGTCCCTCCTGTGGTCAATAGTTAACGGCTCATGTGCATGTAAGTTATGCTTTTATCACATGGATTTAATAGTACCTAACGGAGACACTGTTTATGCGGGTTACTAGACCAATCCAAAATTAGGCTTTGTAGCCCTTAACTTTTGATATGTCCACAGGAAAGACGCGATCCTAAATCTGTTTATAACCTTTATCATCTTACTAATCTAGAAACCAGTTAGTAAATTGAACAATAACCGTCATAACAAATAAATCAAGACCAAGATCGTGAATTTGGTCGGCTAGCTATGTTTATAGCCAGATAGATCTGAACCTCAATTGTTTACATTCTGGTATGCGAACGATGATATGAATCGCTCAAATCTGTATTGTGCTGGCAAACTATCGGTCACTTGTATGGCAACGGGGCAAAACGGACCGTATTTACAATGGCTGCTGTCTTTGATTTATCCGTTTGTCCTTTGTAACTGTTCAATTGGTTAGTTAGTGCTGGACCTTGTGTAATGTTTACTATTGTAGTTGTATACAATAGTGTGTTTAATGTAAAAAAGTTATATTGAATGGCCGCTTTGCTGGCGTTAATGTAAAAAAGAAATAAAGCTTACGCTTGGCCTTATAATTGTACCTGATATTTGAGAATTTTTATACGACCCACAGTTCACTCTATGAGGGCTTAAGTACTAAAACAAACTAACAGATTATTTGCAGAGTTACACATAATTAAAATAAAAGGAAATTTAAAAATCATATACTCGTAGGTGTAAAAATATTAGCGCAGGCACAGGCAGTCATCGACAACATGAACAAAACTATTTTGAGTAAGTTAACAGTATCTTTTCGAAGCCCGTACTTATTGTAATGTGTAATAACATTACAATAAGAACGGGCAAATTAAGATTTACTAATATAAAATAATTTAAAATATACAAAAAATAATACAAGTCGATAGTTTCATACGTAATGGCGATCATAAGTTTAAGATGTCCTATAAATATGATCAATATCAACGTGACGTGACAAATTCACGCGTATACTGAAAACAATAAAAACCGCGCTTAATTTTTATAAAGGGTCGGCATTCGGCAACGCGCATGTAACTGCTTTGGAATTGCGACCGTACGCTTGTGTGCCACCGTCGAAGTATAAAAAAAACCTTAACCATGAGTTAATAGTTGTAAATTATAATACAGGTATTTAAGTATGTACTCGCGTTTTCACTGTAGCCGAGCAAAGGTAATCAAAGTGACCTAGGTACCACTTTTTTTTTAAATCTGGCTGTGGCTCTATAGACCAGGGTCCAATAAAGCGGTAGCAGTGCGCGGTTGGAGAGTGGCCAGGGGCAAAATCTAGGGGAAACCTTCGACACAACCACGCGGGCGGTTTAAACACTGGAATACTGAAGAATAGTTTGCGTTCCAGTGGGATTGGTTGCGCGGCTTCAACCGAATCTGAGGTGTCAGTGGAATCATGCTACTGGGAGTTTTGTCGCTGGTTCACTAAAACTAGCCTAGCTGAGAAAAGTTTTCAAAGAACTTATGAATGAACTTATCGATGTAATTTCAAAAGGCAATTTCAAAGATTTTTGATGAGGGAAACATTGTGAGGAAACCAGTTTTATCCCAGTATAAGGTCAGTTTTCGGTAGCTTTCGTAAATCTATAGTGCCTACGCCAAATCTTGGGATTAGCTGCCAAAACGGACCCCATGCCTTTAGGTTACAACCGGAAAAAGGTGTTATAATTCGTACAAAACTCTAAGGCCAAATTCTGTCAAACGAACGCAAGCAAAACTCGACTTAGAGCTCTGACTGTTAGGTAGATTTTTGCTGGCGTTAATTTGACAGCACTTGGCGTTACAGTTGTGTACGAACTATACTTATCTTACACTTTTGCTAGGAATTAGGAAAATATGATTTTTTCATACACAGCCAGCCTTTCCACCAGAGGCTATATGCTGCGAGGATGTGATAGTTTTCAGTTTCCACCAGTACTATGTTATGTAAACCAATGAATATGGTTGGTGGATTTGAACGCATCCATAGCAACGTAGCATACGAGTAGCATAGCTCTGATGGAAAGACTCTCTTATCCCTCCTCCTCCTCCTGACAATTAAAACATGTGTCCTCATTTTAAATTCCACTTGAAATTGGGTAATTTGTGTTTATATTAGAATCAACCGTTACGCTACATATGATTCCGAGCAGGGAGCCGATTTTTGAGTGTCGAACGCTCGACTTTTCACTCGACATCTGTCAAAACACAATAGTTTTAACAGATCTCGAGTGAAAATTCGAGTGTTCGACACTCAAAAATCGGCCCCGAGGAAAAACCAAAACTAAAGTATCTAAACTCAGAATAATATAAACCCAAAGGGTAAACGTTTAAATAAAAAACCCTTATATTACATTTATTGCTGTAACGTTAAACTTGGCATAAACATTTAAGTTCACACTACAAACGACCTAGAACTACCCAGGCGGCCCTATTCAGCCAATCAACACTAACATGTACTCATCCAGCGCAATTTCATATTCAAACTATATTATTACGGTTGTAAGAACGTGTAACGGCCACTGATCTTTGCTGTCGCCATTATTTACATAAGTCACGTACGTCTGTCATTACGAGGGGATCGGCGGAATTATTCTGCGCCCCACAACTTTGTAAACAAGTCGGATTGCGGAATAATCTGCAATCTAAATAAACCTAGACCTTTTCATTTCAATGTTAATCACTTTTAGTATTAAAATATTCCGATTTTAAAGTGCTCGGGTGAACGACACGAATAGGCTAGTAAATACTGCGGAGTTTACATCCATAACACTCAGAATAACGAGTTTGTAACGAGGATACTCTATGGAACACTTTTCACTGGACATTAAATTTGAAATTTCAAGGCATAGTGTTTCTGTTCTATATTTAAAAATGATAATATATAACCTACAAATTTAACTGACCACAAGCGGCCGAAAACATAAGTACCTAAAATAATAATGTTAGCCTTGTTAATCAACATGTTTGTACATATATATCACTTTTATTAAGCTGACATGACAAATTTTAATAAAGATTTGATGAAATTAGCTTAAAAATATTATATTTACAAATGCTTCAGAATACCATGCTGCAACCATTGTAAATGCTTCAAATAGACTTCGTTTTATAAAGATTCGTTAGACCTTATGTCAGTTAGTTATACAAGGTGAAAAAATCTTTGGGCCCTGGAGGGAATCTACCTTAAGTAAAATGAGCTATCTTAAGGATTTAAGGTAGTTTTCCTCCAGGGCCCATAGATTTTTTCCACCCTGTATATGTAAAACATCTACTGAGTTACCAATATTTTAATATTACGTACATTTGGTCTAACGGATTTTCAAAAACCCGGGACTTAATTTTATAATATTTAAGATGAAATCTAGAAAATAAATAGCGAATCTTGATCGAAATTAAAAGATACGTTACGATATAATATTAAAAACATACGATTGTAGGTACTCATAATTCGATGGGTTTCCGAATACCGACACAGTTCTGTGTCACGCCGTTCAAGATCATGCCCTCTAGCGGGATTGCGGAAGTATGTATTCTGAATATCAATTAGCTACGCCGAGTACTTGCTGCCTACCACTAATTCAGGTCTGGACAGCTTTTGTTGTATTCAAATGGGAATACGTAATTTCTGCCAAAGATTTGAATAATGTCGAATGCACGGGCATTTAGGGAGGTTTTATGTGATAATTTGTTATATAATTATATATATAGTCCTCCTCATCGATTTCGATGACGGCGATCCTGACAAACTATGTATTTGCCCTATTGTGAGCTCTGAAGTTTGGCCTCGCCAGCCATATCAGAGCTCACAATATATAATTATATTATAACAATGGATAGGTTAGAAGATCCCCACAAACACGCTGCAGAGCGCTAGTTTTAGATTATGCAGTGAAAAAGTCGAAATTTGTTTATGGGTTAAGTAGCTGGAAAAAAAATTATGCGTACCAATACCAACTGAGATTTTCAAAAGGGTGTGTCTCAGTATTTGGCAGAAAAATGTTTCATAGAATTTATTGATTCGCAGAAACTTTTCGCATTGTCCCGCTTCCGCGCATTCCGCGCCAGTCAGGAAGCACTCATTTAAATATAGGGGCGCAGTAAAAAATGGTACCGAGTCGACTGACAGCTGACGCTGACATTTAACACTTTTCTCATATCGTACCGCCTCCGCACCGACAAATCAGGAAGTCGCCTTACTCAAAATTGCTTCGTCACACTGACTACTCTGGATTGCTATTTTATACCTCCTCCATCTATTAAAAAGATTAAAAGGTACTCTTACGTCGATTCAAAAGTAAAGAAACCCTTGTGAACATATTATGCAATATAGACTACGTTAGGTAAGCGGCTGTAGGTGCCGTACTACATCCATGCACATTGCACGTGATCCCATAAGGGCGTAATGAAGCGCACGAGCGGGGGCAGTGCCTTGCGCTGAAGCAAGGAGCCACTGATGCGCTCACGGCGCGTCAGGAATCAATTAGGCCGTAGAGCCCGCGCATGCATTATTGACGATACCTACTGCTACTCATCCGCGCTCGCCCCTTATACTTCTGCCGGATAATTTATGCTAATCTTGTATTGAAAGCGAATTCAAATTTTATTAATGCGTATCAAGAGTTTATGGAACTTCGAAAAGCAAGTTCTTTTATTCCTTCGTTATTGGGATTAATTTTACATAAAACATAAAGTTAAATTAACCACTCTTAATAATTTGTATTATTTAATGTAATATATAACTATTACAATTATTGCTATTAGAGAAAGTTGTAAGCGACAGTAAGTGGTAAACAACTAACTCAAAGGTAAGGACGTACTGTCATAAGTATAAGTACTTACTTTTTTATTTTTGAATCTCTGAGGTGAATTTAAATATGTACTTCTAAGGTTATTCATCAGTTTGTCAGCAGGATATACATATACAAACAGTATTCAGTTTCAGATTTACAATAAACGACTAACAAACTCGACAAAATAATGCTCTAAACATGTTCCTTCTATTAATTCTTCTAGTATTGCTCAAATCCTAAGTCTCACCACGGAATTATTTAAAGAAAAGTATCTTGACAAAGATACTTAGATCTTCGAGATAAGTTTACAAACAAGAAGTTTGTAGAATCTATAACTGGCCCGTAGGCGTATTAGTTTTACAAATTTCAGTTTAAGTTATTATAAATCGATGCCATGTACAACAAACAGCGAAGTGCTACACTGCCAGCACAATTTTCTTCGGAAATTTTGCAACGATTAGTGGAACAATAGAGCTCGATTAATCGGAAATTCGATTTGCTCGGAAGATTATCCTGTCACGAAGTTGGCTGAATATGATAACGCGACGTCTGCTATTTTGATGCGAGTGATATCAAGCCATCTATTCTGCTGACGTTGAGGCTTGGCGGTTATAGTCGAGTACTTGATCCTTGACTAACGGTGAGTCTTCACTGACTTAAAGGGCTCTGAGTACACTCAATGTACTTATTTTTTCCCAGTTTACAGTAGTTCCACTAACGTTAAGCGAACACATTTTCTCGTAAGTACATGCTCGTATTTTCTAAAAGGGCTACCGCAACCGGCATAAACGTACGGGCTAAATTGCCTTAATGATTGTTTTAAAAATCTATTTTGATAATATTAACCCAAACACAGTAACATCATCATCCTCCTAGCATTATCCCATTACAGTTGCATCCTGAAGGATGCTTGGGGTCCGCTACCTAATCCCAAGATTTGGCGTAGGCACTAGTTTTTACGGAAGCGACTGCCATCTGACCTTCCAACCCCGAGGGGAAACTAGACCTTATTTACCCAAACACAGAACGACGCCATATTCTACGGATAACTTGAGGCACTATTCATGCCCACATATTTTTGGTGGCGTGTTTTTTTGCTTTAGTAGGCCATACGAGTAGGTATGCTTAAATTCAAATAATTTGGTATAAGGAGGACCTCATTGTTAGCTGTTAAAAGCCATAGAATGTGTGGGCATTTATGACATAAACATAAATTTTAATTATTATAATAAACGTACATAGTCTTTTATTTTAATTAACGTTAGGGTTTAAAAAACACCACAAGTCATATACGTAGGTTTTTACCCAGAATTACCTACGGATTACTCAAGTGAAATAAGTTTCTTTTGAAACCGTCAAGAATGAAGCTTCCATTTTTTTTGAAATGTGACTTTTACTTTTATATTTATGAACAAAAGCAATTCCTAAACATGACGCAACAGACAATCCAATCATCCGACGTCATACTTCAATAATTAATTACGTGATATGTTAGCCCAGCCAGTTCATGGATGAATATGTAGAGGTATGTACCTGCAATTTGTAGAAATCAATGTCATTGTTTCTAAAATAATTAGTATATTCCGTCAGTACTATTACAAGATTCACAACACACACATAATTCAATAATTAATTACGTGACATGATAGGTCCAGCCAGTTCATGGATACCTACAATTTGTACAAATCAATGTCATTGTTTCTAAAATGAAGGGTATATTCGGTCAGTGCTATTACATGATTTGTCTATTTATAAACCGTATTATCATCATGACGCGGGAGAATGTAACTCATCATTACCCATAAAGGTGATTTTAGTCTGGTATTAACAATTTTCGCTATTATTTAATAAAACAGGCCAAGTGCAAGTCGGACCCGCGCACGAATATAAACTCCAAAAAATTATGTCTGTTGTATGGGAGCACCCTTAAATATTTCCTTTATTCTGATTTTTAATATTTGTTGTTATAGCGGCAGCAGAAATACATCATGTGTGAAAATTTGAACTGTCTAACTGTCACGGTTCATGAGATACAGCCTGGTGACAGACGGACAAACAGACAGACGGACAGCGGAGTCTTAGTAATAGGATCCCGTTTTACTCTTTGGGTACGGAACCCTAAAACCACGTCAAATACTAAGCTTTTTCAGTTTTCTTTATACCTTTAAATAAATAAATTCATTCAGTATACGATAGAGTGATATCTGAAATGATTGATAAGCGAAAGGTGGCTTTGATTATAAGTTGTTGAACATTTTAAGGGTATTTGATACGGTGACATCTAATCGCCATTTAGGACCATATAACCTGCAGGTTCTCATGCGCAAACAAACATATTATATGTATTAGATTCAATTACGTTTGTTTTATAACAATGTTAAACAGTAGTATTGGTATTAGATAAAATAATCTTCAGGACAGATGATAATCATCCTATTCATATCAGCCGAAAGACTCCTGATGGACATATACCACCGCTACAGAGCGTCACAATGACTCGACCGTTTTATAACAATGTTAAACAGTTAACGGTATTAGATAAAAAAAACAACGGGTTGCACTCCGGGAGTGCCGGCAGAAGTGAAAACTCAATAAAGATAGTAAATGGGTCATTGTCAGATTTAGGTGCGCGTCTTTTCGGTGGACAGGACATGCCAAAAGTTAAGGGCTACAAAGCTTAATTTTCGATTGATCTGATAACCCGCATAATCTGTAATTCCGTGTCTATAAATCCATATAATAAAAACGTAAATTACATGCACACAAGCCGTTAACTATTGTCCACCGAATGGACAACTTTTGTTTTTCCGACTGACAATGACCCAAATAACAAAGATATTCATATCGGTATCGGTATCCGTATCTGTACTGTACTCATACTCATGTTCATATTCGCATAATCCATTTACATAATATGTCCCGAGTATCATTGTGTCTTACGCATCTAAGACCAGGAACCTGTACCACAATACTTTACAAGCGTACAATTCGACAAATTTGTGAACTTTTTCTATGGAAAATTGTGCAATTTTGTCAAATTGTAGACTTGTAAAGTTTTGTGGTATAGGGGCCAGCTGAGTTTAGCTGAGTTGACACCTCCTAACATCGCAATCACGATTACTAGGAGCGGTCAACTAGCTGATCTTAGAATCTTAGAATCTGTCGCGAGTTCAACAAATTTTCCCCAGTACAAAAGTGCTCAGAGCCGCTAAAGAAGTTTTCACTTCAAAAATTGTAAGCAATACTACCTATTTCCCATTTTTATTTCTTTAGATTCGTTGAGTGTGCTCAGAAACTCCATGAGCTCATACCGCCTTCCCCCTTCTTCCATCAGATATCCAGACGACGTACGACTGGCTACTTTCATTACCTGGTCAAAATCATCTTTTTTTATAATGTTTACTGGTTTGGTATTCGAATGGCGTATGTAGTTGTAGGTACTTCCGAGTTCAAATAACCTGGACCTTTTTAAGGTACGAGTGAATCTTCTGGGTGAGCTCGCATAAGCGTCGGCCTCATTTTCAATTTAAAAAAATATATATGACTGGTTAGAATTAGGCGTTTATTTAAGAAAATTTAATTTAGCTGTTTGCTCTAAGGAAGAACCCAAATTTGGTGTATTTTGAAAATTAATTTTATTTTTTAGGAAATATTATATTATTAATATCTATTCATTTAATGTGACTCGTTTACTTTCTTTGTCTATTCTAACAGAATCGTGCTCTATCAAGGTCATAGGTCCCCATTACCCTAATGTGCCCAGGGCCTCAAATTGGTTAAAGACGGCCCGGCCCTGTGCGTTTCCGTTACTGTCACCCGGGGAGGTACCATAAAAAATTTTTTTTTTAAAGATTTTATTCTACCGTTTTCTCCGCGTCATCGATATGTATACTCATGCCAAATTACAGCTTTCTAGTACTAACGGTTACTGAGAAAAACGGGGGTCGGACGGACGGACGGACGGACATGGCGAAACTATAAGGGTTCCTTGTTTACTACGGAACCCTAAAAACTGAAAAAATCAAATTACTTGAATTTCCCGAAACGTGGGGTAATCTTCAGGGGATTTTTTTATTATTTGTTGGTATCCCGAAATCGAATTATAAACCGACTGAATGATGGGACATCAACTCTAAGCTGGCTTCTATGGTAGATTTATACTACGCGATTTGATCGGTTTATATGTGAAATGTTTGGAGGTTATTTTTGAATTAATTTACATATTTTTCCTATTTCATTAAGTGTCTCATGATGTAACTTATGATTTAGCTCAGTAACTTGGTACCGGTGAGATTTTAGAAATAAACACGGGTCCAAAATGCAAAGAAAATGTACTTACGCAAATTACGCATGGAATGTAACATCCGCCTTTTTTCGGTCGAGTTTGCTTTTACAGCCCAACCCTGACATATATTATTATACTCTTTGAGCCCAACACTGAACACCCCACCATGTTTGTACTGAACACCCAAACACTACGGATCTGATAATTGGTAAATTATTATTCATTTAAACCAAACTTATCATTAATTCTCCATTTATAAAATGCACTACCAAATATTGCCAATTTGTTTTGCAATCTTCTTGACACAAAACTTTGACACAAATACAACATTTTTCGATCGGTGATAAGGACAAAACATCGCACTATTTTCTACTTCCTCTCATAGGAATCGCAATAAGGCTATCTTTCTCTTACAAAGCGTGTCAGGCCCTTGGTATTTTATCCATCACTCTTGGCCACTAGGTATTTTGAAGGGAACTGTCACCGTATTTAGGGACAATAAGAACTACTTTCCATGAGAATTTATTTGAAATATGATCTTTACGGAAATCGGTCAGTCTGGCTATCCGATATTGGACTTTGGAAACGCTTTTTTAGGGACAATAAGAGCTACTTTCCATGAGAATTTATTTGAAATATGATCTTTATGGAAAATCTTAGGATTGTCTTAAAACAGTTAGAACCTTGGCTTTCTAAGAAGACCAGCTGGGGACCCCTCGTAACATAGCAATCACGATACTAGGAGGGGTCAACTAACCTGGTCTTGGAATTTATCGCGAGTTTATACATTTTTCCCCAGTACAAAAGTGCTCAGCGCCGCTAAAGAAGTTTTCACTTCAAAAATCTTCAGGACAGATGATAATCATCCTATTCATATCAGCCGAAAGACTCCTGATGGACATATACCACCGCTACAGAGCGTCACAATGACTCGACCGTTTTATAACAATGTTAAACAGTTAACGGTATTAGATAAAATAATCTTCAGGACAGATGATAATCATCCTATTCATATCAGCCGAAAGACTCCTGATGGACATATACCACCGCTACAGAGCGTCACAATGACTCGACCGTTTTATAACAATGTTAAACAGTTAACGGTATTAGATAAAATAATCTTCAGGACAGATGATAATCATCCTATTCATATCAGCCGAAAGACTCCTGATGGACATATACCACCGCTACAGAGCGTCACAATGACTCGACCGTTTTATAACAATGTTAAACAGTTAACGGTATTAGATAAAATAATCTTCAGGACAGATGATAATCATCCTATTCATATCAGCCGAAAGACTCCTGATGGACATATACCACCGCTACAGAGCGTCACAATGACTCGACCGTTTTATAACAATGTTAAACAGTTAACGGTATTAGATAAAATAATCTTCAGGACAGATGATAATCATCCTATTCATATCAGCCGAAAGACTCCTGATGGACATATACCACCGCTACAGAGCGTCACAATGACTCGACCGTTTTATAACAATGTTAAACAGTTAACGGTATTAGATAAAATAATCTTCAGAACAGATGATAATTATCCTATTCATATCAGCCGAAAGACTCCTGATGGACATATACTACCGCTACAGAGCGTCACAATGACTCGACCCGATTTCTGTGACCGCTGCCGCGGAATACCAGGCCAGGAGAAAATATAATAATTGTGATATAAATGATTTAATGGATAGTTGCGCCCGTTACAGCAAACAGTATGTATCTAAACTTCTTGATAGTCATGTAATTTTATATTGCCTGGACATATTGAAAATAAAAATTTAACTATTTACATAGAAATAAGTAAACAGAAGTAAACAAAAACACGATTAATATATAATAAACTAGACTAACTTAAAAATAAATTAAATTTAAATTAAATGTAATAAGTAACTACAAAATATTTATGTATTATAGGGAGAAGACGGCGTCCAGTTCTTCTCCGTGTGTTCTTCCTATATAAATTGTAATATTCTTAATTTTGTATTAAGCAGTAACGCTTATAACGCAAACTAGATTTCCACTATTTTTCCTTTATTTATAATATTCTTATAATACATATTATCATTTTCCTAGATCTTTAATATCAAAAGGCAAGCAATAGACCGTTCGACTCGAGTAAAAGGTAATTAATGTGTCCAACTTAGCACAAATGAGCAAAAGCGTTCAGATTAACAATAAAAGTTGAAATCATAAATGTAACTCAACATCGCCATATTAATCCACGCGTTGTCAGTAACACCGCTGTACGTCATTATTAAATTATGGGCTTTTCGTTTATCCCGCACACGGGGATCAGAAATGGTAAAGTAAACTCCTATGATCAGCGGCATAAACAAATGAGGTTTTGTCGAATATTTCCTAGTTGAGGTAACCTTTATTGCCAAATCTTATTGTTTGTTACTCGTTGAGAATCTAACGAGCTCCAGACCAAGGGTTAAAAATGACCCAATATCACTGTAACTAAATAGTACAAAATGGTAATGTTAATGCCCATGCACAATGTTCGTGAAATAGACGTAAATACTGCCAACTAGTGAGTGTATTAAAGAAACACATTGCGCTTGAATCATAATTGTATTTGGCATGCGCTAATAATCCCGTGTAACAATAATGCAAACTGATTCCAATTTTGTACATTTACTTGAACAGTCTCCTGGTTTTGATGGATTTTGTTGCACAATATTCAAATTTGCAATTTCATTAGGCAAATGATTATGGAATGAATAAGCGGCTAAATGGCAGCGACGTCAACGTGTCGATTTTTACTGCCTTGTGATGTTGATTTAGGCGCCTATACACGTACGCTAAAATAGATATCTTACAAAAGACAGCAAATGAAATACAAGGCCATGTCAAATATATATTAGTAAAGTGTGAGTAATCTAATTACGTTTTACTTTTTATTATACGTTTATAATGCTACGACAAACAAATTTATCTTACGAGTAACGTGACCATCATAGACCTTATAGACATCATATACTGAGCTAGGCATGGCAATCAGGTTTGTAGGGTGGGCAAGCTACGGGACTAATCCCGTAGCTTGTGTCACTACCCTATCGATGGTATGCGCATACGGTCAAAAGTGTGAGTGTACCGTCGACAGTGACGTCACTTCTGCCACGATCCGGAATGGCAGAGCTTGTTTTCTTAAACCGTGCATAGACCCACTGGAAAGAGTTAGCAAAAGTTTTGAAGCGCCGCGCCGTCCCGCGACGTGATTTAGTTCAGCGCATCGCCACAAGGTGGCGTTAGAGAAACCGTGACCGCGCATAGTAATACCTGCCCACTGACAAGATGCATCTATGAGACAAATTGTCATGTGGCAACTATAAAGAACTATGTGTAAAATGGGTGGCCTCCATTGGTCTAAAGTTTTTATTAAATCAAAACATGAAACTTATAAATGAAAACTGTGTTACCTACTAATTATAAAAATCAACTGACATGTAAAATTTTGTATTCTATGAATATTTACCTGTCCACTGGCAATAATCACCTACGAGACAAATTGTCACATGATAACTCTAATACCTAAGTTAATTTAGGTGAACCCCATGAGTCAATTTCTTTCTATATTATACCTCTATTTTTATATGTCGAAACTATGTATTGATATCTTTATTTTACTAAATGGTTAAAACTCACGTATTAATAACATGTCTCGGGAAAGTTTAAATTCAAGTATGTATTGATATGTATTGTATTTACCTATGTACTATGCACCTATGGGACCTATTCCAGTAATTTGATAATAAAAACCTGGGCAACGTAACAGTTTACAAACTACAAACACTGTAAGGCGACTTCCTGACTTGGCGGGGCGGGATTGATATGTGACATTTTCTTCTTTGACGTAAACTTTTTTTTTTATCTTAGTTATTTGTAAGGGGTTTTATCAGGAATGATGATGTCACCCCTATTGATACAGATCACTTAAATAACATTTCATCTTCGCTTAATACCTAATACCTATGTTTACAACTTTGTACAGGGGGGCTAGCATAACATGCATCTCGACTCTACTCGCGCGCGAGATAGGCTACCTGTCACTGTCTGATTAATGCTGTCAAAAAGTGACAGGTAGCTTATCTCGCGCGCGAGTAGTCACGGAATGCATGTTGTGCTAGAGGGGCAGGTCTTTGGCTACATCTGATAGCGGGTGGGATAAAATATTATTACAATTGCCGATCTCAAAGAGGTTTACACCACATCTGGTTGCTAATGTATTTCTCTCTGATTCGTTCCGGACGCATTCCACCATAATGTGAAACACATCCTCTCTCGTTCTACACTCCGAGCAATTAGAGGTATCTGTTTTGCCCTTCTTTGACGTAAACTTACTGACGTCGCAAAGATTCCCACTTGATAGAATACTGTCAGTATTACATTTGCGCAGTAGTAATATTATGCGCAGAAGCGGACGGGGCCGATTTTTGAGTTTCGAACGCTCGAATTCAAAAGCGAGTGGTAGAAAATAGTCACACGCGGCAAATTGTCACGATTATTGTCGCGTGAACCTAATAAGAGCTATTTTTGAGAGTCACCACTCGAAAGCTTGACTATCGATATTTTGCATATTGTTACCAGTTATTGAAAATCATAATTAAAATAGATAGTTACAAAAAAGGGCAGTAATAATTGAATTATTTAATTGCACTAAAATACGTGACGAAATGACTAGTCTCCTCATTCCGCTTCTTTACAACTGACACGGTTGGTGGCCGAACTAAACAAAAATTCTTAATTTAAAAATAACTACAATATTATACAACAATGAGTTTTTTTTTTTTTTTTTTTTTTTTTTTTTTTTTTTTTTTTTTTTTTTTTTTTTTTTTTTTTTTTTTTTTTTTTTTTTTTGCGAAAACCGTCATTATACTCGATTTCGACTAATTTAGGGATAACGATTTCAAATTCTATATTTATTTTGAATTACAATGACGATTTTTCGCAAAAAACATTTTTTTGTACTTATAACTCAAAATAAATATTAAATTTTAAATCCTTATCCCTGAATTAGTCGAAATCGAGTATAATGACGATATTGCGCAAAAAAAAAAAATTGGCCGCTTTTTTTTAAACATGCCAGTTGAACAAGCCATGAATATACCTACTAGCTAGATTGACATGGTAGATTTTGTTTTTTTTAATGTGCAAGTATGGTTAAAGAGTCTAGTGTTGGTTGGCATTGGCAGTATGTACCTAATTTTTCCTTTGTCAGTTTAATAATGTAAGCAAATTAAAAAAGTTAGAGTAGCGGCCAATAATCTTTTTTCTTAGGGTTTTCATAGGTAGTGTAGGTAGGGCGCCAAAGTAAGAAACTTCATGTCTTCTGTAGTATCCTGGGAATCCGGGTGGACTAGGTATTCGGTAGGTATACAGCAATGACAGGCGCCTGTTAGGTTCAAGCATTTATTCCGGACTGACACACCGTGTGACATTACATAGGTATTTTGACAGCGACATTCATCTACCTACATTACACTCCTCCACACTTAAAGTACAACTAAGTATAAGTACGCTAAGGCCGGCATAACTAAGCTAATTATTAACAACAAATATTTTTGTTACGCAAACCCAAATGGGACTTTAACTACTTAATCCTAAGCTTCACAATAGCTCAACAGAGCCTTACAATGCCACAATGTTATCTGAGTATTTGCCGATATTCGACTAACAATGTTAAATCTTACATACTTATCAGTAGGGAATAAGATTCAAAATAAAATAACTAAATCTAGTAGGACCGGAAATAATAGAAACAGGTTTCTTTTTCTTACATATCTATGAGTAGGAATAAACGCACGTAGTGTCCATAATACCATATGCATCATATGAAGTTAGTGTTATTACTAATTACAACCGCTAGAATTTGTATAACGGCTTGTTTATTCTACATTGCCTAATGGGACGAGACCTAGTCGGTACAAGGGGGGGCGAAGGTCGGTGAGTTTGCTCGTCACCACTGACCGGTTCCCTCCCCGGAGTAGAGAAACACTCCAAGCAGTCTTCCTCCCTTCCCGCCATGCTCCGCCCCGGCGAAGCATCATACATCGGTGGAGACGTTCCCGCCGCCTGCTCCGACCCACCGGAGACCACCCGGGGCGTCTGTGTGCCGTCCCCGGTGCTTGCTTGTACCGGTCGTGGGGACTGAAGGCCCGCCACTGATTCCGTACCCTCTCCTGTGCTTATTGGGCAGACTATAGAACCCCTCGTTCTCCGTCTTAACTGGTCTATATGGCGGTGCGTAACGTTGCCGTCAGAATCACTCACATTATAATCTGTTTCACCTATAACCCTAGTCACTGTTCCGGGCTGCCATTTCTCACCCTTCAAATATTTACGATACCATACCTCCTCACCTACATTTATCCTTCTATTACATCCTCCCGCAGATGAAACTTGTCTCCGTTGGCTGTTTGCTACCTTAGATCCTACATCCGGTTTTAGCAAATCTAAGCGAGTCCGCATCTGCCTACCCGTCATTAACATCGCGGGGCTCTCGCCGGTAGAACAATGTATCGTATTACGGTAATAAATTAAGAAGGTACTGAGGGCTTTTGAAATATCGGTTTTTTCTATAACTGCCTTTTTAATAACTTGTTTAATGATTTTAACGGAGTTTTCCGCAGCTCCGTTCGAAGCCGGGTGATACGGGGCCGTGAAAATGTGTTCAATGCCGTCCAAGGCCAAAAAGGTTGAGAATTCCCGGCTCGTGAACGGTGGCCCGTTATCGCTTACTACTTGCCTAGGTATCCCCCACCTAGCCCAAACTTCACCCAGTTTTTCCAAGGCGGGGCCGGCGGCTGTACTGGGTACCTGGAACACCTCAACCCATTTGGACATGGCGTCTACCAGTACTAAGTACATTTTACCGTATAAAGGCCCCAGGTAATCTACATGTACTCGAGTCCAAGCTCTAGTCGGCCACGGCCAGCAGCGCGGCGCGTGCCGCGGCGGCGCGGCCGCCAGCGCGGCGCACGGCGCGCACCCGCGGCACGCCGCCTCCACCGCCTCATCAACGCCCGGCCACCACACGTAGCTCCGGGCCAACGACTTTGTCTTAACTATGCCCATGTGTGGTTCGTGCAAAATGTTTAGTACTTTCTCGCGGCATTTCTCCGGTATCACCACCCGGTGACCCCACATTACACACCCTAATTCGTCATATAGCTCGGTTTTCCTATTAAAATATGGCTTTAACCCTTCTAAATCACAATGCTCCGGCCAACCGTCTCGGATGTAAGTGAACACTCTCGCTAAAACGGGATCGCGCATAGTGTCGTGCTTTATTTTATTATAATCCAATAACAACGCGTCCTGTGCGAAATGGAGGTAAGTCTGCTCTGGGATTGTCTCATAAGAAGTATTACTAATTTCTCTAGTACTCGGTAACCTAGACAATCCGTCCGCGCAATTATCCTTTGTATTCACATATTCAATGTCGTAATCATAAGCTGATAAGATTATTGCCCACCGTTGCATCCTGCTAGCAGTCATCATTGGAATACCTGTGTTGGGCCCAAATATTGATACTAACGGTTTATGATCCGTGCGTAACGTGAAATGACGCCCGTAAAGGTATTGGTGAAATTTCTTAACGCAAAATATTATGGCTAATGCTTCGCGGTGAATTTGCGAATAATTAGCCTCCGCGCTATTTAATGTACGCGAGGCAAACGCGACCGGCCGCTCCCCGTCTGGCCCGATTTGAGTCAAAATCGCCCCCACCCCTCGCGGTGACGCGTCACAAGTAGCTATCAACCGTTTTGTTGGATCGTAATGACTCAATACCTCGGCCCCTGACAACAACTGTTTCACCTGCACAAATGACATCTCGCACTCTTTACTCCAATACCACTCAATACCTTTTTTTAAGAGGTTGTAAAGCGGTGACAATATTGAGCTAAGATTCCTAATGAACCTGCCAAAAAAATTTACGGTCCCTAAAAACGATCTTAATTCTGACACATTACGAGGTTGGACCATTTTCAAAATAGCATTTATTTTCGAGGTATCCGGCTTAACCCCCTCACTTGACACCACAAACCCTAAGTATGTCACCTCCTTAGCTAGGAAAACACATTTATTCTTTTTTAATTTCAAACCGTTGGTAAGAAGGCGCTGCAGAACCGCCTCTAACGCCTGTAAGTGTTCTGATTTACTTTTCCCACCGATAATGACGTCATCTAAAAATATTTCGACGTTTGGTATGTTACCTAATAAATTAATCATAATGCGCTGGAATATTCCCACACTAGATGAAAGGCCATATACTAATCTATTGTACTGAAACAACCCTCTGTGAGTGTTTATGACGGTGTAACGTTTTGACTCATCTAATTCAATTTGGTTGTACGCTTGTGACAGATCTATTTTACTGAAATACATATTACCATTCAAATTAACCAGAACATCTTCTATTTTAGGTAGCGGGTAACGATCAACCAATAAGCAAGGGTTCAAGGTAGTTTTATAGTCTGCGCAAATTCTAAGCGAGCCATCCGGCTTATTAATAGGTACCAGTGGTGAGGCCCAGTCGGAGCAGTCGACGGGCTCGATGACGCCGGCGCACAGCATGCCGTCCAGCTCGGCATCCACGCGCTCGCGCAGCGCGTACGGCAGGGGACGCGCGCGATGAAACACCGGTGCCGCCCCCTCGCGCACCCTCAACTTCGCTTTTCCGCCCTTGTATCGCCCCAGTCCGTCGCTGAACAACTCCTCATATCTGCCAAGCAAATTCATGACCTCATCACTAATTGGCTCGCTTGCCTCTTTGACTACAAAATTACAATTGAATTTGGGTATTTCTATGTCAAGCTCGGATAGCCACTGACGACCTAACAAAGAAGTTGTACCGCCCTCAATTACAAATAATTCCAGTTGTTTACTAATTCCCCTATATTTTATCATTGGCTTAATTATACCTAAAGGTTTAATAGTGCTTCCGTTGTAAAACTTCAAAACAGTATTATCACTTTCTATCGCCAGATGTGAGAAATATCGATCGTACGTGATTTTACTGACACAGGAAATCGCCGTACCCGTATCTACCTGCATTTGAATTACGGTATTATCGATTTGTATCGGTAAACTCACCGATTGGTAGTTATTTAAGCACAAGTGGTGTAATTCTTCCTCTATATCTCCGCCGAGCTCCTCGCTGGATTCGCGATCGGCCTCCCCGAAATACATGGCGCTCCGCGCCGGCGCCGCCGACGCCGACCCTCCGCGTCGCGCCGGGGCTCGCGCTCCGCCGCGACCCGCCCCGGCCGCGTCCGCGCCCCACTCCGGGCACACGCGTCGCAAGTGTCCCGTCCGCTGACACTTGCTGCACACATAGTTCTTAAATTTGCAGTTCGCGTAATTATGATTGCGCGCCCCACAAGCCTCGCACTGTCTATCTTGTCGGCCATTAGTACTCCGCCGCTGTAACGTAACGGAATGAGGCGCGCGCGCCTGCCCACCGCCAAATGTGCCGGACCTCCCTGTGCGCGCAAACATAACGGTCTGCGCCTCGCCCGTCCCACTCGAACCTGTTGTTGCCTGATCCACTATTGCTGCGTCCCTTTCCGCCGCCTCTAATGATGTTGCAAGTTTCACTGCAGCTGTGAAGGTCACCTTGTCGTCCTCCGCAAACAAACGTTGTCTAATTACATCGCTTGATAAGCCACAAACGAATTGGTCACGCAGGTCCACATTTAAATTGGTGCCAAACTTACAATGCTTAGACAGCCGTTTTAACTCCGCCACATACATCGTGATGTTCTCACCAACCTTTTGCCGCCTTTGTCGAAACCGGTACCTTTCCGCCAGAACTGACGGCGTTGGCTGCAAATGCTCCGCCATTAGGACATCTACCTGTTTTAAGGTTAGCGTTGCCGGTTTAGCGGGGCTGGCCAGGTTTTCCAGCAGCTCGTACGCCTCGTCACCCATTGAGGCTATTAAAATCGGTACCTTCATGTCGTCCGTCGTCGCGTTCACTTTATAATACATTTCGACCCGATCCATGTACGATGACCACGCGCCATTACCGACGTTAAACTCTTGCAATTTACCGATGGACATTTTTTTTTTGTTACTTCTGCGCGAATAATGCAATTACACACGCGTTACGTTCGTATTCGTCGCCACTGTAGTATCCTGGGAATCCGGGTGGACTAGGTATTCGGTAGGTATACAGCAATGACAGGCGCCTGTTAGGTTCAAGCATTTATTCCGGACTGACACACCGTGTGACATTACATAGGTATTTTGACAGCGACATTCATCTACCTACATTTCGTGCCATTAACACACACATACATGTCCGAGCATGTTTGAGAAAAATTATATTATTAGCGTAATATTAAATTCAAGTATAAACTAAATAGATTCGGGATGAATTACTTAGTGGGTACTAAATTCTACTGATAGAATTGAATACGAGTGGTCAGTACCACTCGACTTCGAATTTTCTATCGCTCGAATGTCAAAAATAGCATGTCATCGTTTTTTGACAGATCTCGAGTGAAAAGTCGACCGTTCGAAACTCAAAAATCGGTCCCCTGTACTGTCTTCGCATCGTCCCGCCTCCGCGCATCCCGCGCCAGTCAGGAAGCACTCAATTCAATTCTTTAAAAAATGGCTTCCATCAAATTTATGATGATTTCGCCAATGTCACGTGTTCAATGACGTTGTTCGGTAACGACGCCATGACAGTAGATAAGGTTTTGTACGGTAAATGGATTCTGCCCGTCGTCGCCCCGGGCACGTGTGCTCACCAACGCGGCGACGATCAAAATCCCAGGAAGCACTCATTTAAATGTAGGGGCGCACTAAAAAGTGGTACCGAGTTGACTGACAGTTGACACTGACATTTGTCAGTTTTCTCATATTGTACCGCCTCCGTGCCGACAAATTAGGAAGTCGCCTTACGTGCACAACCTATAGTAATGTGCAATACCTAGTAGTTAGCAGCAGCAACAAGTGTAAAACACGGACAAGTGTTAACAATAATTTGGACTTTTACTGTAAAAACAACAAAGGCTTGTAGAGTTTTTCTAACATATTTATCTAAAATGAATAAACTTACTGAAACAATAAATCCGAAACATCATTTAATTAGAACTATTGACAAAGCATAATAATACGCCTTTAGCAAATGATGTTATTATATATATATCAAGGGAAATGCGAATTATACGATAATTGCTTCAAAAAGATATTTCAGCCATGTCTAATTTTTATCTCAAATTACGGTATCAACGCCTGCTTATGCAAAGGCGATGATATCACAAAGTGTAAAATTCTCTATTACTTGCATGAAAAAACGTTATAATGAATGTGGGGGAATCTTCTATAACTCATCTCCGTTTCTGACTTACGTTCTTACGTAGGAAATCGCTTCATAAAATATTACCATTTGAGATTGAAGTCGAGTGTGACATTGGTTTACGGATGAAATATTGCGTATAGGTAAACTTTTATTGTGCTTGTCACCGATGTGATAGGATTGCGCGATTTTTGTTTAGAAGATAAATATATTATGTATGATATGTGTTGGTTCACTATTTTCACTGGAGTTTATATGGGTTTATGTGTCATAATTACCTAAACAGTTTCTGAGTGTTCATGGAATAGTAATATTGCAAAATATTCTAACATTTTTTAATTTTTATGAAGGGACTTTTAACCTATAAAAAGGAAATTTAAAAATACTTTGTACTTACCTAAACACTTTTTTGAAACAGATACTTACAAATTTTTCATAACACTAGTTTCCTAATATCGACCTCACACACGTCATGCCAATGCATGGACCATCATTTAATCCGCAATGAATGGTAACTCCAATAATGAGTTGAATGGTAGTTGCATGATTGATTTATGCACAGTAATGGCCGCCGAGTTAGCTGCATGTTAATGTGAGCCGTTTGATCTATTTGTTCGATTTGTAGTCAAGTGAAAATTATTGACAGTGTAGGGAAACGAAAATTGGGCTAAATGTGTTATAAGCGCTGTAAGACTTAGGTACTCCAACGACTTATCTCTTAACTTTAGAGACTTGGACTTTAAAAATAAATGAAATAGGGACTTCGTATTTACTAGATACTGAGCATAGTTAATGTCTGGATTAATTCTTGATTAAGTTAAATATTTATTAGTTTCAACAGTATGTAGTAACAAAATTTGTATGTTTGGTAAATTAAGTGATAATCTACCTACCACAAAAATACCAATATCCGTGAGCAACTCATACATACTGCTCGTGTAATACAGAGTGCTGCTGCTGTTTTTAGATAAATCTAGGGTCGTTTTCAACAAGGCAGAGAACTACGCGACTTGAGTTTTTTTCAAATTCATTTCAATATCCGGCGTCGCATTCACACATGCTTGGTCATACGATTAAAGCAATAATAAATATACGTTTTTAAACAAGTTAAAAACGCTTTAAAAAATGGGCACTAGCACGCACTTGCGTTGTTCTCGCGGCGGCGCACAAGGTGTTACACAGGGAACGGGCTACAATGTTTTCAATTTCGCGAAACAATTATTCCGCCATGTCATCAATCGGATTCCGGCTTTGATTGCGCGGCAAATTCGTTTTGTTTGTACACAAAAATTGCAATATAAAGAGCTGCCACATCATTCCCTTTTGGTTTAACGTAGATTGCTTCCAAAATGTAATATTGTTTGCAATTCATTTTGAACAGGCGATTGGTCACTTTTATTTCATTTATTTTGTTATTGCAATACTAACTTAATATTTTTGTACGTTCGCGCTGGCAGGTAAGGCTGCAAAAAATTGATTAATAGATCTAAAATAAAAGCCGCGGTGATATACATATAGGTGCGAGAATTTTTATTAAATTTGGTTGTGTACGTTTAGTGCACTCACGCACGTGGTGTTCTGTAGTGAAGAGTAAGGCGATTTCCCGACTTGGCGGGGTGAGATCGATATGTGACATTTTCTTCTTTGACGTAAATTTACTGACGTCGCAAAGATTCTCACTTGACGGAACACTGTCAGTATTACTTTTGCGCAGTAGTAATATCATGCGCAGAAGCGGACCGGAGTACCGCCTTCGCATCTTCCCGCTACCGCGCATCCCGCACCAGTCAGGAAGCACTCATTTAAATGCGACTGACAGCTGACACTGATTTCATTTGACACTTTTCTCATATCGTACTGCCTCCGCACCGACTAATCAGGAAGTCACCTAACACGACACAAAGACAATTTTGCTGATAAAAAAATGATGGTAGTACATTTTAGTGTTCACACGTTGCCGTTTTAGTTACGCGCAGCATTTGTACGAAATTCTTGGAATCCGAAACCAATTTCAGATATCGTTGGCGCACTATTTCCTAGAAATAACAAATCTATACTTACCTATTAGATTGGAATTGCAGATCAGCGCAACTGCCCCTACGACGCGAGACGAGAAAAACCTACCCACCCTTTTCTATTCGCGAAATGTCAGTGAGACAGGAATGGCGGAGTCGCTCATAACGCGATTTGGCAGTAAGTTCTGTTTCCTGGCCTGTTATTCACAACTCCTCCTGTCACCTCACTCCCCACCCGTTGATAAAGAGAGAAGGGAGAGGAGGGAGATATTACAAAAACGTGTGAGGGGTGAAGTTACAGGCGAGGAAGAGTCCGTTTGTGGATAACAGCCCTGAACGCATAATTTCTCGTTTAAGGCTACTAGGTACTGCATTTCTTCTTCTTTAAAAACGGCTTTCCATCAAATTTATGATGATTTTGCCAATCAATACTTGTTCAAAGACGTTGTTCGGTAACGACTCCATGACAGTAGGCAACTGGTTTTGCTCGGTAGTGGATTCTGCTCGCCGTCGCGCCGACCAGGTATGTTCACCAACGCGGCGACGTGAAAAATCCCCAGGGTACTGCATTTAGATTGATATCAGTAACTGTCACTGTCAACTGTCAGCCGAGTCGGTACGAATTGTTTACTAATAATACTGACAATATTAGAACCGTGAGACCTTCGAGAAGACAGTACGGTTGCTAGTTTTGTTGCACTTTTAGCACCACCCAGGGGTCACGTGTAGGGTAGCGGTGGGTAGTTTTCCTACGGACGTGGTGCAACTTCGACCGCCCTTTGTCAAGTGAGTGGGCAACTTGACTGTTAGAAGTTCTCAAGCCGCCCGAAGGCCTCCAACTTGGCTTAACGACTGCTGCCATAGACAGCAGCTGGGATGAACGGCTTAGCGTGCTTTCCAAAGCACGGGAGCGCTCAGTTAGTAACCACTCAAAGCGGTCACCCATCCATGTACTGACCGCGGCCGACATTGCTTAACCTGGGATACCGCACGCGGTACGCAGGCGCCGCTAGGCCACGAGCGCGCTTTCAGAACGATTGCACTGTCCAATTAAATCATTTGAGGGCCGATTTTTCAATCCCCCAAATAAAAGTATCTGTTAGATAAATGTTAACTCTGTCTTTTTATTTCATTTGACTTCAGAAAAAGAGTCAGTCATAATTTTAACCGACGGAGAATTTTATCTGAATAAAGAAATATATACTTATAATCCTGGCTGCCCCATCGACTGAGTGTGAGTACTCGGTTCTGTTGAACGTTCGAAAACGGAAGCAATTAGCACCTATTTCATTGACTCTGAATCGAATGACAGTTTTTAATGATAGATACATTGTATTACATTAGTCTATCATGCTAGTAAAATTCTCGTGAATTTGAAACATAAGCTGCCTGTTGCAACAATACACTCCTGCTGTTTTAATGGAACATGCAGCATATACTTTCACCGAATTTTACAATCGAACCGAACATTGCTAAAGTTACTGTTATATAACGCAACAGAACCATCATTGTATCAGGACATTCACTTGAATCAACTATTCTGAAATGAAATTTCATTGTGCTTGTATTGTCGTACCAATCTCCAATATAAAAAAATATATTTCTTAACTAAAAGTTAAAAAAATCGCGTGTAAAATAAATGAATGCGCAACGTCACTCATACTCCTAAGCAAGTTCTCGAAAGAAAGCCACGTACATGTACATCGCTCATCTCAGCTCTTTACGTGGCGACGTAATCAGCCTGCAGCCTCCAGCTAATCTTGGTGCAGGTATAGCCTAGGCATGGTTGGTTCGTATTGTACTCTTTCTGTGTACATATTATCATACCATGGATAAGTTCAGGGATAAGTTCGCCTTTGTACATGTATAATCTGTCTTGTCTGTATTGTTTCTTTTTCTTGTCTTGTGTACAATAAAGTATTTACATACATACATACATACCATGTCTGTATGGAAATGCTTTCTGTATTCGATTTTTCGATGCAAAAACATAAATTAATAGTTATACTTAGACACGTTTAAGTTTCTTTCAATACCACGACGGTGCAAAACAGGCGTTCGGTCCACCTGATGGTAAGCAGACACCGCAGCCTATAGACTCTTGCAACTCCGGACGAGTTATTATTAATTTTAAGTTAGAACAATAATACTCTATTCCAGCTGCAAGTTTAGTGATAAATAATATTATTTGACTCGTTAAGATTCTGTCAAATTGTACATATAGGCACTGTACCTATAAAATATATATGTAATAGTATATACCGTAATATACACGACATGTTATATAACGAGTGGGGCCTCAAATATGGCTTATTTATTGTTATTTTAATTTTAGTATCTAAAGACTTAATAATTTATAACTTGTAAACCTATGGGTAAAAACCCAAATAAAGAATTGATTTATTATTATATATTTTTATTTATTATTAAAAACATAAGAAATTGTACAAAAATGACTAAACAACATCGTTAAATCACAGCTTGGTTTGTCTCGGTTTGGCATTCCACGACAGCTATAAACAAGAGTAGTACTATGTAATATCATACACTCATTGCTCACTAAATCGCGTATGCTCATTTGCGTTGCGTTGCATTGCGTTGCATGCGTTGTTTAAAATAGACGTAATAGAATTTATGTCACACCTAGCCATAAAGTGGCCATTATCACACGCTCCGCGCGCGAAAAAACCCACTTCCTGGCCAGGGGGTGACATAAAATTTTGTACTTACCACGGGCGATAATAAAGAAAGCCTCAAATCGCATATTTATCGCCCTTGCCTTCGGCTCGGGCGTAAAATACCTGCGATCTGAGGCATTCTTTATTTTATCGACCTTGGTAAGTATGCAAGCTAACTATTATTTTACTTTAATGAACCACACTTTTCTGTACTAATAGTTAGGTTGATTATGTCATTTGCCCCAAGCAAAAAAATTACATATTTATCTTACGCACAATCAGTAACAAAAGTAACTACGCATCTGAAGAGGTCAAAAGTGTTTATTATAAGGGTGCTTTTGACCCCCTTGTAGTTACTTCCGATGCTGACTGTACGTTTGAAACGTAACGTAATCACCCATTTGGACGCAATCATACAAACTCCGCGCACCACCACTTAATGCCTTAAATTTCTTTGCTCCGCCAACAGTCAGAATTGGTACGAAGTTGTTAATTGTCGTCCCATCGGCATCGGGCCGCTAATTGCGCGCCGGACCGACTGACGGACGTGAGCCGCTAATCTGAAAGCAAGTTAGCTGTACCGCGCGAAATTTGTCTAATCAACATCACTGCGCCCCCGGTACGTGCTAATTCGGAACTGAGCGGCCTGGATTGGGACTAAATGTGTTTACTAGGCTGGGTATTACCACTTTCGAGTTTTTAAAACCATCTGAGACATACTCGATAGAAAAAAATCGCAAAGTTACCCCTTTTCGGAATGTTTTTTCAATATTACGGCTATATTACTGATATTTTACATTTAAGTTTTGTACGCAATTAAATAAAATGATTGGCTTATTGACTATAGCTAAATATTTACGAAAACTATGCGCAGAGCTTCCGTAGAGAGCGGGATGGTTAATTGCAAACTCACGCGTGTTAGAGCGGACACTAGACCATTTGCATTGGGGATTACCTAAAGTTAAAGTAAACAATCCAATAAAATCACTTAGGTTTTAGTATCTACATATTAATTACATCTTCAACTAGTACCCGTAACACAGGCTTTCTTTCGATCAGTGTAAGATTGTTCCTATTTATTTTTATTTATAACGATGGGAGGATGGTGATAATGATTTATATTTTGGCGCATATTATTTTCCACTAAGACACCAGTAGGCCTAGCACATGATGGCCGCGAGAGTATGTCGCCTTATCTCGAGCTATCCGTCACTTTCTAATAGCAACAGTCAAAAACAGACGCGTAGCTCGAGATAAGCCGACATACTCTCGCGGCCATCATGTGCTAGGCCTACTGTAATGGAGCAACCCGTGTATTATGTTTGGAAGAATCAGAAATATTTTTAATGGAAAGATATTTTATGAATAAATACTGACCTCTGGCCTTTGAATTATTCTAGATGATAAACTGAGATTCCTTCGTCTAACTTCACATAAAGTTTGAAAAGACAGAATTATAAGAACAATGCTACGAAATGAAATAATTTATACCGTAAAGCTTTACTTCAAAAGACTCTTTCACTCAAAATAAAGCGTGCTGTACATAAACAAGGTGGAACATTGTTTTGCATTACAAAAGAAAAAAACACCTAAAGGAAAACATAAAGCCACACTTTATTCGCAGAATACTTATTCAAATGAGGCCGTCCCTTCTAAGTTTGTTTTCAATCAAAAACTCGCACAGCTTTGTCCCGCTAAACTTTATAAATGAGGCGATTATCCTCTCGCGGAGGTCCTCTGCGATAGGTGTGCCGTGCCAGTCGGCATCTTGTGGCTACACTGCCACAGTACCTGACGCAGTAGCAGTAGAGCTAGCCCTCTGTATAATCCCCCATCATAACGAAATAATGTGAGAATAGCTATTGCCAGGGGGCAAATATAAGGCCTACTGTGAAGCGAGCTCACCCAGAAAATGACTATTTACTCCTGCCTTTAAGAGGTCCAGGTTATATGAACTCGGAAATACACGATGCTATAGCACGGCTACGATGATTTAGCACTTTCAAGGACTCTTTCTCAATCACACAGTGATGCTAATATTGCTAATGTTTATCATTACGATAAACTTTATAGTATTTCGAAATCTATCAGTTATCAAAAGTTGTAGGTATTAAAAAGTTGTTTCTGACTTAAGTTATTGGGGAATACCTAGTCAGTAATTAGGAGCATAATTATACTTTTACAGTTTCTTTAACCCTTAAATGCATGGTGTAAGATGCATCGTACATAACAAAGAATTCAAAATTTATTTAACTGTAGGTATATTTATAATAATATTAAGACTTATTTCACAACGAAATCTAATATATTTTCATATTCGTTCTTAAAATGTTAAGCCTTTCATTGGTTTATAGACGTAGTAGTTATTTTCTCCCTAGAATATATTTCTACACATGATAAATATAGTCAGAGTGCTAAGTTTAGTAAAGTATTTCGCATATAATAATCTTTTTTTTAAATCTACAATAGTTGTATGAAAAACTCACAAGATAATTTTTATATTATTTTTCCCGTTATCAGTACACCTTAAATCACCAAATATCGCGTTTTTGTTGAAAAAGAAAAAAATCATGCATTTAAGGGTTAAACTATACATTTGTTGCAATAGATGCGGCTTAGGTGTGATTTTATTTGTATTTATATGTTACAAAACTTTTTTAAACATCTGTTAAATCAGCTCAAGATTATTATGAATAATCGGTGAACAACTCAGTACAGTGACACCATCAAGAACGATTACCATAAAGAAGATTCATCCATAACCTTTCTGTCGCTCAAATTTTGAAAAAAAAAACGTAAGCAGAAATAAAACATTCATCTTTCAGTCTTAGCGGGACTAGACTATATCATGGACGTGCAAGGAATAATAGACCGGTGTGCGGTACTGCAGTCGAGTGTAATGCCGTCACCCGCTGGCTGCACCGCGCTGATAAAACCCTGCTGGTATTCATAAAGCTTCACCTCACTTCGGGCAAACCAGTTCAAGATAGACATCCAACTACAAATAGATGTTACGTAGCTCGTAACATAGATATACTGGCGCTGAGCGAAGACGTGAAACTAGCTATGAATAGCATACCCGGTCACCTGCCGCATGAAATGCACCGCTTTTTAAGTCCCTAGCTAAGTCCCTTAAAAACTTCATCCCTCGAACTTTATTTATGATTTAGTAGTGGACAACTAAAATGACAAGTTTAAAAGTTACTTTATTAACGTGACATTTTCACTTTTGCGCTCGGCATTTATAAAACAATATTGTTAGTTTTACTTTCCTAATAAGGGTGATAATTAACTCCCTTCTAATTAAAAAATATAAATAACAATAAATTAATATGAAGTGTTGTTTTTTTATGTAGGGCTCGGATTCAAGTTTAGTTTAATGCTAGCTGGTGACATAGCTTATCTTGTGGAAGGTGATCTATAAAATTTTGCTAGTTGAAGTGCATTAGGCCATAGAAAACTAAAGTAGGTATTAAATTATAAAGGTAATATAAAGGGGTATTATGTTATATAAATTTCTGTAATAAAATAAAATACGATAGCTAAAGTATGATATTTTACGATTTGGAAAATAAAATTCTGAATTTTCCTCTTGTAAAAATTATGATTCCCATGCCAGGTGAAGATACAGGGTGAAATCAATATTTCTTTCAGAAATATGTTTTTATATTTCCGAAAATAAGAAATAAGTAGGTTCATCGCCAGTTAATCACATTACACAATCAAAAACAAAAAACAAATTAAAAATAAAACAAGGACGTGTTAGCAATAAAGTATTAATTGGCATTGTCGAAGAATAAACAAAAAGTCGTCCTAAATTCATTTAACCTTTTTATTTCAACTCGGTAAGACAACTCACCGACTTTCCTTTTCCTGAACTCCAAAATAAAGTTAAATTCCGAATTCCAAAATAAAGCACTAATAAGTAAGTCTCGCCTATTCTTTCTAACAAGTTACTTACAATCCCTTTTAAGTAATATTTAATGAAGGGGCCGTCGGTCGACATTTACAGCCGCAACACAATTAGAAAAGATCAATATCAATCGTCTTATTTATTCAAAGGTACGTTCAGCACGTAGGTATCAATTACGACCGGCCGGTCACCGTACCTATTACTATAACATGAAAAGTTTATTAAACTACTTAGTCGATATGCTGCTAGTTGTTGAATAAAGAAGTAATAAACTGAGTACTAACAATAACTAATAAACTACTTTAATGGTAAGTACACTCAAGAGCAAAAATAACGGGTGCACTTTCTTTGGAAGTTCAATAGAAAGTGTATACGTACATGCATTATTTTTGCTCGTGAGTGTATATTGACATGGAACAGAAGGAGAAACTGGCGGTTGGCTGTGTCAGTAAAAACATACCGATCTCTCGTTAAGTGCGCGGGGCTCATTTTTGATTATTCCGACCCCAGTTGAGGCTGAGGCGTTTTTGCATATTGCTAACATACAATTTGGTTAATTGCGTGCAAGATTACTGAGCGTACATTAAATTAAGAAACCACGCTTGAAAGCTGTTATGATGTTAGAGCAAAGAATAATCTTGCGACGAAACGCGCAGAGCTAAGCTGAGTTTGACGACGATGCTCATAAAACAGAACTGTTTTATTGCTGTTGCTACCCACCTGTCGTGAAAAGGTAGAAACCAAGTTGCAAGGATAAAATACCAACAATGTTAAGTCAACGTTCTTTCAATAAAAATAATATTATCGTTTGAAATTTCGACGTGGTTTCGGTGTGGTGCGCGACGAAACATTTTATATGGGCGCTAACTACGTTTTGATTTTGGATCAAACATGACTTAGTTGGGTTTATTTTACAACTTTTGCTTTGTTATGTGTGTTCTTTAGTTTGGTCATTTTATATTAGAACACGTATATTTTATGCACAAACATAAGCTCAGCAATACTCTTTTATATACACGCCTCGTTTAATTATGCATGTTGCGGTAAGTAATTTTATGAATTTAACACTTTACCCATAGGTAAATTCAAGCTCAAGAGGTAGATAACTAGATCATAGATAGTGGAGAAAATCCAATTATCGCCTGCACAAAGGGTCACGAAACAATCTAAACTAAGAAAATTAATCTTCTGAGTCCAGAGAGGAGCACTGTCTGTGCAAACTTAGACAATGGATTTATAGTTCATCGATTTGGGTCCATCGGAAGCGGGGTGTGACGGGTATCATACCGAGCGCACTAACTTCCCAAGAAATCGCAGCCAAGTGGTTTTAAGTGTCAGATTGCATGCGAAACTGTTCGCGCAGATGATGTCACGAGATATGGGGTTGCTGCGGTCGGTTATCGTCTCGAGAGGCTAGTTAGGAATGTAATTCTTTGTTACTGGTGTAACGTGGGTTTGTTTCAACAATTAAATATGTCTAGATTTGTATTGTATTAATAATAATAACCACCGGTAGCTGAGGCCCCGCCTCTTTTGTAATATTATTTTATATTTTAATTTTTATAGAAATATTATATTTACCCTATCCTTAAAATAAATATGAATGAAGTGAACAATAATAAATATTGTTCATTGTACCATATACAAAAAATATCACAAGATATTCCTTAAAAACTAGTAGGTAACAACAGGCGGTCTCATCACTATTAAAGCGATCTCTTCCAAACAACCTTTGGGCAGCAGAAGATAAAAAGAAAAAATAACAACTATAAGTAGCTATTATTAAAATTTATGTGCATTATTATTGTCAGGCGCAAACTGTTTTTGGAAGATTAAATTTTTATTGTATCGTTTTTTTATGTTTTATTTTATGGTTAAAGTGACGCATTTTGTTGGGTTAATATAATCAAAGCGTTAGTTTTATCAGAACAGATTTCATCGCTTAAAATTATATTTCAACAAGAGAGGGTAGTTTGAAAACCCTCAGCTAGAAAATTCTTGATAGTCTTTTCGCTCCGACTCTTTGCTCTGTTTCTTTTCGCGACCAAAGATGTTGCAACACGTCCGAAACGCCGATAAAGTATAATTATATGCGATTATGTACCATTTAATAAAATTCATATGTGGAAATCGTGCAACATTAAATAGGCAAGTTTTTTTATTTATAATGTAAACGATTCAGGTAATTAAAATTTATAAAAACCATTCCTAGTACGACGACAACATTAGTTTTGCGAAATCTTCACAAACTCCATCGACGTCCTCTCGGATTCAAATCAAGTTCAGAGAATTTTCGCATAAAACAATAAGATTGACGAATGATGAAGACGTTCGCCAAATCGACTAAGCTGAAAAACCGTTTACTGAAACGAGCCGTGCATTGCAAGAAAAGCAGGTAATATTATAAAAATTGAACGCAAAACTTCTTGGCAATCCGATTCTCGTTGAAAATGAAGCAAATAGAGTAAGACGGGCCCGTGACTGTGTCGGCCTAGCGTTCCACTACACATTTAAGAAGGAAAATGTTACAATTTTAAATTTTCTGTTGTATTATAGGAATATCATTATTTTTTTAGAAACAGGATTATTTTCAAATAGCTAATCGGAACATAATAAAAATAATGTGGTGGATACTTATTTTGCAACACTATCATTCAAAACGTAAATAAAAGAGCATAATATGATATGTATGTAATGATAGACGTTGAGTTGAACAAGAACATGCCTTGCCTATGACTCAGTTATTGTAGGAAAAGAGACTATTTGATGCATTTGAATGTAAAGAATTTATGAAATGATTTGATATTGATGAGATTTGAATAAACCCTTCATTGAAAACAAGTACTACTTAATATTGTACGACTTGCATTATATTATATTCCCCTCGCGGTGGTGGTGAGGGCAAAAACTGTGTTCGAAAACGATAAATTGTCGCTGGGCAGCAAAGTTGTTTTGCATCTCGTACTTTGAAAGCCTCGCTACGCTCTGGATTGTACTATTGACATATGAGCGAAGCGAGGGTTTTATTCTTACAGTCCTTCGCTAGCTCGACTCTCAATACAAGCACTCGCGCCATTCAAAAATTTTGCAGCCTTGCATAACAACAATTTTGCAGCCTTGCATAACAGCTATTGTTCGCTGTTGCCTTGATCTTCGGTGACATGCGGAGCACGTTAATTTGGGTTATTGGTCGGTACATGTACCGATACGTAAATACGGTACAACCGTAATGTGAGGCTGGCGGGATGAATTTTTCACATTATTGATGATATCACTACATTCATGCCAAACAACGTATTGGACACAATCGCGAATGGTTGATTCCAATCTATTCATTTAAATAATAAAATGTGAACATTTCATTGCGCAATTCAGTCAGCTTTATTGCTGCATAAATCAATAGTGTAGATGAATATTTAAGTGAATTAGTGTATTTTAATGTGAAACTCAGGGCACTCAGGACAATTACAGTCTCTTGAAAATTGATCATGCTGGTTTTCGTAAAAGTGTAGAAATATCGATCTGGCTAGTTTTAATATTTGGATACAAACAAAAGAAATGTATCTTTAAACGGTTCTACATCAAGAGGGGAACATATATTTTTCACCTATGCTTACTATTCAAACTGACAACGCATAATATACAAAACATTAATCTTCAATCCATTGTCCTCCAATATTAGGTAATGAGTAGTGTAAATAACAGAATCTTACTATTGTCTCAGAGTCAAGAGTCATCCCTCATTTAAATAAACAGAAAAAAAATCCTTAAACGAATTAATTAACGTGATATTTTCTTGAATTAAATTAAAATCAGCAGAGCTGCATTCGTGAGATACGCTCGGCTGGGCTCGTTTCCCTGTGTCACAAATTTTATCTCTACCTGTTTTAGTTATATTGCTCCTTCACGTCTCTTTCGCATTTTTCTTATTTCATAAGTACTTGAAATTACTTTTATTTAACTTATTGCGGTATTTTAGAGTAAATTTAAAACTCGTGCGATTTAAAACAAATAGCTTTGAAGCATTTTTAAATTCATTCACAAAATAAATAAATTCGTACACTTCAAATAAATTAAAAGGGGATGAAGTTGTGTGCGAATTAAAATACTTTGAAGATAATTACTTATATCAATTAACAAAGAGATTCTCGCAATTTATGATTTCTACATAAACAAGAACGCATTATCCAGTAGGTATATATACTGTATCGTCGCCGGGTGTTAGTCCGGACTGTCTCCCGGTGCGTCCGGCCCTGCCCGGATTGCCGGCGCCGGGCGCAGTGCCCGTCACTCCGGCACATTTAATATTTTAGCCATTCGCCTCACGCGCCGTCTTCAGCAGCCGTCCTGATTGCCGCTAAATTGAACTAAAAACTTCTTCAATGCCCCAAAATGTTTCAATTACATCCCAAACATTTCATCAAAATGCAATCAAATTTAAATACAATTGTCATTCTGTTTTATCATGTCGGTGACCAACAAAAATGTTAACAGTTGGCTGAAACAACTTTTGTCTCGTTCATAGAATCAAATCAATCGTGTTAATGAAAGAGGTGAATTTCGGCTTTAATTTAAACCGGGAAGTGATTTGAAAATGTTGTCTGCATTTGGAGATTAAATTTAAACTTTGCACAATTGTAAGTAGTTTCCTTTGTAACAATTTATAACCCCGGTGTAGAACTAAGTACGAATAGCGTAAGATGTTTTCAATAGAAGGTTAACAACTGGATGTAAAGTTTCGCAATAGTGCGCTGTCGGATCGTGCAATTATTGCCAACCCAATCCTAATTGAATTCTTAGGTTAAGTTTGCGTTTAAAGTTTGCATAAAAGACGCCTTGCAAATTAATAATTTCCTCGTAGAACGTTTCTATTCTGTTACATTTCCTAGAAGTTAGTTAAGTATAACATTAAAAGCACTTGGGTGGTATATGTTTCCCAATCAATCAGTTTTATTTTACTTTTGTGTACTCCGGATTGAAGTTTTGCTTACATTCAGTTAACACGATATTAAATTATAATCGCTATCAAAACTGTAAAATTTCCACGCGAAGTGTGAGCGTTTCGTTAACACGCACATCATGTCTGGAAGTTCTATCGATGTTGCGGGCGACTATTCGGAATTTAAAATGGATCCGTTTATGAAGGCATTTTCTAGGGCTCGCATATTCGATGAGGGAGCGGCATCGGCAAGGCAGGTGAGTGACTTGTTTGCCGGCGCAGCGCGAGCAAAACGCCGAGCAGTTTAGTCGACGCCCGCACTGCTCTCTATAAATCACCCTGCGATTGACGCCTTCCTACAGGGAGTGATCTATTCTGCCCGCCATGATACAGCTACACTTCCAAGGATTTTTCTATTCTCGAAGCTTCTACTAAGTTGAAACTGTTATGAACAGACGTAATTGGATCGGTAATCCACTCAAAGGTTTCGAGTGTACGAGATAAAATTGCCTTGAACATTTCTATCTAGTGAAGAAATTTAAAGAAGCCTGAGATTGACTTTGCACTTCAAGTATTTTGTAGTTCTGAATAAGTAAATTACTGTTATATTTCGCTAGAAAAGAAGTAGTTAATGAAATTGAATTTATTTAATCATTGCCCAACGATTTAGTAATCGTGCCTACTTTTCGTGTTGTTTGATTATTTAATGCAAGAAGATGATTGCATTTTTTAATTGTCTTACTGAATGCAAGTGGCGGGAGAGTTATAGAAAGCATAAAGGAGGCCTAGTTTAACAGTGGATGACGGATGCTGATATTGAAGAAAAAAAACTATACTTACAAGTATTTGTTCAGCTATCTGTTAACATAACATGACAAGTTAGTAACAAACAAAAAATCCAAATTAATATTATAAATGCGATATTTAGTATGCGGGACACCCATATATTCTAGTTAAATAATATAACGAATTGTAATTGCAGGATAACTGTATTTTTTAGAATTTATTATTTATTAAAATCGTGATTGTGAAAATAAGCGAAAAGAAATATCGTTACAAGGAAATAACGATTTTAGGAAAAATATCTAACAAGTTAGCTACTTATACATAGTTAGATGTGTAAGGATGTGTTTTCATACATTTGACACCGAGCTGTAAAGCTTACAAGGATTCTCGCACATTTTTGTTGGAAATTCGTCCTGAGCGCCTGCAAAAGTAAAGTGACCGGGGGTTCAACTAGAGATGGCCATTATTCGAATAATTTTTCATCCGAATAATTATTTGAATAAACAATAAATTAAGATTTTAGTAGTCGCGAATAATTTATCCGCGAATAAATCAATCACTTTTCCAAATGACGAAAGATCCATTTTCGTAAACAACTTTTGTATTTCCGAATTACTATCACTAATAGCTCATCAAACACAAATAAAAATAATTATTCGTGCCAATCCATTCCATGAATAAATTATTCGAGAATAAATGATTTCACGAATAAATTATTCGAATAAGAATAATCATTCGACAAATTTATTCGTCAATCGCGAATAATTTGGTTAGTCTTTTTCGTTATTCGTCATTCGAATGAATTTTGCCCATCTCTGTGTTGAACGGGCAACGGCAACGGCAGTACGTTTAATATTTTGGCAAGTCGTCTCACGCGCCATCTTCAACAGGCCCTGATTGCCGTCCGATCGAAATTATATTTCACTGCCACATTCAAAGCTCGCTGGACAAGATTGCCTTCTATAATATAGCTAATATAGAAGCTATTATGGATACCGTATAGAATTTGCACTTTTAGAGCGCAAGTGCCCACATTGTCACTTGGCAATTTATGAAGTAACCTTAACCAGTACAGTTGCATCCTGAAGGATGCCTGGGGTCCGCTACTTAATCCAAAGATTTGGCGTAGGCACTAGTTTTTACGGAAGCGATTGCCATCTCCCCTTCCAACCCGAGGGGAAACTAGAGTGGAAAACTTGACTGTTAGAAGCTCCCCAGCCGCCCAAAGGCCGTAACTTGGCTTACCGACTACTATCATAGCTATTTGGGATTAATTGGCCTCCAAATCAAAAAGTAACCTTATCGAAATTTTATTACATGTCCAGCTTCAAATATCATTAGATCAAATAGTATATTGCCATAAAATTAACACCAACACGGAAAAAGAAAATATTTCGAATTAATCACAAGGACGCGAAACGAGAAATATACTTTCCCCAATCTCTTTAATAAACACTACGAGAAAAAAGAGAATGAAATAGTAACATGACAACCGAGTTCAATAGGCGAGGGAAAGTCTATTATTGTAACGAAATCAGTGGTTGGGGACGGCACAGTATCTGACGGCGAAACCGACCGCAAACCTTTTTTGGTGCTTTTAGAATAGACGCCTGACCTGAATTTATCAAGTCCTGACAAGTTCTATTCATTTTAAGGACAGCCAGTGTATTTGTAACGGCACACATTGGCCTAATACTGTAATTGTCAATAGAACTGAATAGAAAAAAATACTGACTGATTAGGTCCTGGCTATTGGCGAAGCTCGTAGTAGAAGTCAAAAATAGATACAGGTAGGTATTAACAGTAATGGAAGAACCATAACTCAAGTGTTAATAAAGGACTTCCCGGTCGTTAAAATTAGAACAGATAAGCTTAGCAATAACAGCGCGCGTATACATACAGTCTTCTTTCATTTACCTATACAATATATCACTGCTTCTCTTTATTCTACGTATACTTTTATTGACTGATGATTTCTTGATCTCGTATTAAACTAAATTATCTAAATATAAAAGCAACCTTGATTTGTAATGTATAAAGTTTACTTTACAAATCAAAATTTTAAAAAGATACGAGGTTGAAGAAGTTATCAGTGGGTGTTATCAAGGTTTTTCTCATGGTACGAGTAGAAGCGGAGCGGTTAGATCGCGTGCCGACCGGCCATGCTTCAGCCCGACCAGAAAGAGTGGCCACGGTATTTGTCTTGCTTTCATTGTACAAAATATTTGAGTAAACCTGCTTACACCTAATCTTTGGTTGAACAATGCCGATTTATTCGCCAAATGCGTCGGAAAACTCTCGATATTTATTTTACCGTCTCCTTTAAGAGAAAAGATAAGATTCTATTGAAAGAAACAACCAATAGGCTCAAGGTTTTTCTAAGTAGGAGTTGACAGCTACGTGACTATTTAACTAATACATCTAGGAAATTGATTTTGAAACATATTTTTTCTATGTATTTAGAACTTCACACAAATATGTTTAAAATTACGTGTTAAGCACAAAGTACTCATTAATTCAAAGCCAATTTAATTCATACAAGGTTTCGATCTGAGACTAAAGCAACCTGCCAAAATTATTGAAGACATTAGCTGGAGCGTCCCTACAGAGCTGCAAGTCAGGAAATTCAACATGTGTGAACATCCTCGAACTGTACCGTGCAGTCTGTGCACAGACGTCACTTAATATTAATCTACCTGCATTCTGTCGAAGAGCATTATTGTAAAGAGCATTGTCTACTTAGCAGCAGTGCAGGTATCTCACGGGAAGTTACACAGGTCTTGAGAAAACACTAGATATTTACTGGATTTAAATAGTATCTTGAGAAATAGGATCAATAATAGAAATCCTTATTACTATTTATAATATTATACCAGAGAATCAATTTCGTACCGCCTGTGCTTGTCCATTTTTTTAAGTTTATTATTTATCCCGTTCGGCATTCGTCGGTCTAATTGTTTATTTTTGCTGTTTTTGTTTAGTTTCATTAGCATGTCACCCATATTTTTTGGGTGCATTTGCCATTTAACCCGTTTGGTGTTGGATATTTGCTCTTCTCTAATTAGACATAATCGCTACGTCAACATGTTAATTTGGATAGCATTCTAGTAGGTACTATCATAAATATCATTTCCATATCAGTTATTGGGTGCGTAAATTGTTATAATTAGGACTCCGCACAAATCTATATACAAACAATTTGTGTAGTCTGTAATTTCGCCTTCCCGTAGGCAGTGATTAAGTGGACGATTGTTGCGTCCTATGATTTATATAATCAGTTGGATAATATCGTGTAATCGCATATATCCAGTTTATCCGTCCCTGTCTTCGGCATGAGAAATGAGCTGGCAAGCTATATGTTGCTAATTCTGGGACGCATTTAGCGATCACCACTGTGAATGGGAACAGACAGTGATTGTAGGAAGCATAAGTAGAATGAACGGGTGCCATAAATTGTATAAATTACATTTCAAAATAGAATTAACCATTAAATACGGGACAATAAATAATAAAATGTGTATCATCTGCTACAATGCCGGTAAAAATTCAAGCGGAGAACAAGATTATTACCTAGGTATTGATTTAAGGATATATATGTCAATAACACGTCAAATAACAAACCGGCTAAGTGTGTGTCGGACTTCGCATAAATATTTAGGCTTTCGAACCAATCGCAAAATTAAGTTGATATTATTGGAAAAATAAGGGAAAATCAAATTAAAAATTCTGATTTTATATTAGCAATTGTTTATAAAATATACGTTATACTCAACCTTATTACCAAGTTTCAAATTCATAGGTCAATGGGAAGTTAAAAATTTCTTCGGAACAAAATTTTATGACAGACGACGGACGGACGGTCGGACGCGTGAGTGGTCAATAGGATTCCGTTTGGACCCTTCGGCTCTCATAGAGTTAATTTTTTTTACCTATTCCTTCGGTCGGGGTATCGTTGTTAACTGGAGTGGATAAATAATTACAGTACTTGTTGTTCTAAAAAATATTGTAAATCAAAGACCACCAAATTCATATTTCTTTACAAACTTTTTCTGAAGACTATTTTAACTTTCCATTAACCTATAAACTTGAAATTTGGTGATAATGTTTATTATAACGTACTTATTACGTATATTTTCCCAACAGATACAAATATATTGACACAGTATCATATTTTATCATTGATATTTCCTTATTTATCCTATTAAAATTAACTTCATTTTGCGGTTGATTTGGAACCCTAAATGTGCGGAGTCCGACACGCACTTGGCCAGTTTTTATTTGACACCTAAATTCATCTTCATGTTTGTTTTGACGAGTGAATTCAAATCATTATATTGCCATGGTTTATACGGTACAGTCAAGGGCATAAATATGTATACACTTTTGGACCTTATTTCAATGGAATAAGAAGAAAAAGTGTATACATATTGGTGCCCTTGACTGTACCACTCGATGACTCGATACAGTTTCATGTACTCGTCTTGTATCACGCGAGTAATGATGGCGTAATAATGTAGACTGGTGACATAAAATACACCGCAATACAGATTTTAAAAGATGTTTAAAGATTCATAAACATAAGCTTTCTACCTCAGTTCGAGTCGTAAAGTTGAGTGTAATGCGTCTGAATATCGTATTACGTATAAACGTATAATATGGCGGTAACTTGGGGCGTTAGGCCGTGTATCCACACCTGGTGACATGAATAAACTGTGTCACTGTGGTCTAATATTAAGTTTGCTTGTTTATAATGTTGCTCCCCGAAATGCCGTTGTTATGTTTAGGGTTGCTGGGACAAAAATGAGATAAGAAAAATTTGGCAAGTTTAATATAGGGAGTTTTTGCGGGCCCGGAACTTCGCATGAGTTTTTATGGTATGTTATGTACTAACTTGAACTGCTAAAAGAGAGCCCTTTTATTAAACTAATAAAATATCTCAAATTTCGCAAACAATCACTGTCAATTTTAGTTCCAAATTTCTTTATGTTCATATAATAAGTTACTTTGAGGAAACCAATATTTCCGTTTTGTTGAATCTTTTTAAATGTGTTGTCCCTAAAATTATTACCTATCACACTTTTCTCTAGGAATTCAATATTTTGTGAGCTTCTTTAAGTAAACAACAACATTTTAAGTGATGATTATAGTTATTACAACATTAATTCAAAGCATTGGTATTTATCTATGGGCCCTTGTTGCCTAAAATAAATGATTAAATAAATAAATTACATTAGTACACAAAAATTGTGTTTAAGTTTTCCGTAACAATGGAGGCGCGTTTATTAGAATAAGATTGGTTATACTGTACAATGCTAAATCTATTTATATTATTGCTGAGGGGTCATTACCTAACGATTTCTCGCGTTTGTAAAAAAATATAGATGTATTAACGGAAGTTTTCACGTTACGTATCTAATGAACTAGCTGAGCATCCATGACGTACAAAAACTTGAAACTTAAGTCCCCTAACCACCGCAGGCAACCCTACATTGTTTGTTTAGCCTAGGTATCTTGTATTTGTGCGTTGCGCCCACGCGGGCATAAGATACAGTTAGTTATTTTGACACCTACGGTTATTTCATAACAATAATTAACATTTTTCGCCTTGAAATTAAACTAAAGTGAGACATGTTATAACTTTATTTTACTAAACGGTTAAAACTCACGTATTAATTGACATCGAAAACAAAACATGAAACATGTCGAAGTGACAATTAATACGTGAGTTTTAACCGCTTAGTAAAATAATAGTAGATTGTTTGACAAGGGTCTAAAGGAAGCCATATTACCACGAGATGGTTATTTTCCCGAACGAAGTGAGGGAAAATTGTTCGAGTGGTAATATGGCTGTTAGGCCCGAGTTATACACTCTACTTTTCACTTCGATTGTGAGAAAACACAAACACAAATTATCCACCTTAAATGAATAATTTAACTCTTGGCGGGCGTATGTCTAATTTGACAGCTTGTTTTTTTTTCTAAGGCCAGCACCATGCCTCGCTATGCGTGTTCGCTTTGCGTATTCGCCTCCCTTTCTTTTGCTATATTAAAGAAAGAGAAGCAACATGCGCTTTTTTTTTCTTTTAAGAGGAGTAATTGCTTTGACCATAAACACCGCTTAATCTTTAGAGTTTTAGACAACTGAAAAACGTCTTTCCTGATTGGTCGATTTTAGTACAGCTGTGTTCAGGTTGGTTGATATTTTTACCAAATAATTTTTAATCTGTCAAATTACTGTCCTGTGATTGGTGGATTTAATAGGTGAAGTATTTTGATTGGTCAAATTAAAATGTTTTGTAAATAATAAATATGTATACATATTTTCCCTAGGGCTTAAATGTACTACTTTAGCCCCGCTTCACAAGTCTAATATGACACACTTTTCGAGCATGAGAAGTGAAAAGTTATTTTTCGCCTTGTCTTATAACAAGTTTCAGAAAAAAACTGAGACCGAATGAAAGCCGGAGGCAGGCGAAGTGATGGTTACATTGATGAAATGATGATAATATTTTTTTTAATAACTAAACGAAAATATGGATTAAATCAGAGACTATGGGTTATTATCAGTTAAAAACGGTCACCTACCCTTGGTTACTATCAGATAAAGGACTGTTGGATTTCAATGTTTTGTTTGAATTTTTATATGAGAAAAATCATTATTTTTTTATACTTATTGAAAATTCAACTAGAATCATTATTTGATTACTGCAAAATATTTTATCTACATTGACAAAAAAATAAAGTCAATTAATAATTAGGTAAAGCTAAATTTCAATTCTTAACACACTGAAAAATAAGAGAAAAAAATGCATCCAACGCGTATACATAGTTAAAAAAGTTGACGAGCTCCTCCGTTGTATTTATAATTGCATCACCTCGTATAATTAGCTCAACATGTCACTATTACTTAAATCTATAACAAAATCCTCTGTCTAAAACGGCAGTTTCAGGTTCCACTAAGTTCCTAGCTTTAGTCTAGGCTGAGCGACTTTAATTCATCGCCAGCAACGTCATCTGGGATCACTTGAAGCTGTCACGGAGGCACTACAGTCCGAAACATCTCGATTGGAAGTTCTGCCTGTAAATTGAATCAGGTTATTTATTGTTCATTTGTTATATTTTGTATCTTTGAAACTAATTAACTATACCTATTTAAAACAGATAATCCAGCTGTTATATACTTTATATCTGTGTAGAAAGTTTTCGGAACTCGGAACTCGGACTTTACAAAATAAAACGGCCTATTATTTGTGAATTGTAATTATAATATCGTGTACAAAGTGTAAATATAATGTAAATACAAAGGCTCGTCTCTCATTCTCGATATACTGGACATTTCCCACAAATACAATAATTTCTACATAAAGTCAAAATAATAATTTCATAATATTGCCTTAAAATGTATGTAACATTTTAATGGCTAAATCCATGCATTACAATTTTACAGTTTACGTTGCAGGATAAGTACCTACCAGAAACTAAGTCATATATCCAAAGTTATAACTAACGCAATGTGTCATATACAGATTATTCAGCAAATATTTTAGTTTGTGCAAGTGTATCTTACAGATTATAGACAATGCCACTAAGGACCAGAGTTTCTCAAACTTTAGGCAGGAGTTAGATAAGTTTCTGTTTCCACCAGGCCCTTAAATTGAAATGGGTACCAAAATATCTAGTTGCTTTGTTATTAACTGTTCAAAGCTATCGCGGCTATCTTTAAGCGTAGATCCTGGCTACAAATCAGAAATTAAGAAATAATGATTTGGTAGCCATGTAGCTTTGTTTAACATAATTAATTTATAAATAAAAACTTATAGAAGTCGTATATTATGTTATATAAGTTTACTGTTAGGTTAGGACGGTTACCGACGAATAAAACGTGCACACAGTTTGTATGGGGAAGGCCTTGCCCTACACTGCGCCTTAATTAAATTATACTTCATTGTCTTTATTATTATTCATAGCCTGGTACGAAATGTTATTTTAAACAAAAACAATAGGAAAATACAATAATAGACTCCCATAAAAAACTGCCAACAGCCAACTTTGAAAAGAATTGACACCTCCCATCATAAAATCGAGTCAGCGGTTTATTGACTCACTTACAGAACTTGCATAGGTATATATTAAACTTTTAATAAAATAGCTATATAAACAAACTAGCTATTATTGTTTGTTAGGTACGCCGGCGGTCGGAGATTACTTGACAATGTCATGAGTAACAAAGTTCGTCGGAGTTCTCTCACAGACAACTTCTGGCAGGGCCCTTAAATTGAAACTGAACAACATCTGCACTAGCTTGATAGTTATTACGAAAAATTACTTTATGCTGTAGTTGTTCAACCTCATTCCGGTGTTGTTGCTAGTGATTGCTAGATTGAGTTGTTTTTAGGAAAAACGGAAGGAATCTTTTGTCAGATATTAGTGAATTTGAGTACATTTCATAAAACCACCATTGTTTCATTAGTTCAACGTTATCCATCGATTTGTAACTACAAGTTAATGAAATAAGAATGTTTACAAATTTTTAAAATAAGAATGTTTACAAATTTTTAATACACATGCCTAAATGCACACGCAATTGTAATATACTTGATTTAACAATAAAACATTGGTAATATGAAAATTAACTGTAAATAAGTAATAATGGAAAATTTACATTGGGAAATCAAAACCTGTATTCTCTCATCAAAGATAACGTTAAAATACTAACCGCTTTAATTAATTTTAATTACACAATAGAGGAGTTATAAAATTAAAGTAAGCTTTCCCATATTCATTACGGGCAACAATAAGAGAAGATTATCGTAGTTTTACACTTTAAATAGTTTGTTTATTCGTGTTTATAAATATTATCACGTCAAACTATTGTTCAGGATCGTGGCTCTCTAAATGGGCAACAACAGGCAGAGTAAAACACAAATAACAATTTACATATAACGTGAACAGCCGCAGGAAATCGTAAAAGCAATATATAACGATCTTGTATATTATGGGCGAATCTGAATGTGTCAGTGCGTAATTTATCGCGGAACGTGTTTTTTGTGGAGGCCCTCTCTTGACCCCATAAAACACAGAGCCCGTTGCAGGGCCGCTGAAATCGGAGAGTACTCGAGCCGAGGCCGGCCCGCGGCGCTCATCGAAAGTGGGAAAAACAACCGATCGCCACTCGACTGAGACGAAGCAGATGACACTTCACACGTCGTCGTGATTTTTACAACATTCCCCTCGACTCTGTGGCGTTTTTCGTTCGCAATTACTTTGATGTAAGCAGGATTTTTTTCGCGCCGCCGCGTCTGTGTTTTGAGTGTAAGCCCGGGGTTGATAAGTCATGTTTTATCAATTTGAAGGCTCGTCGAGGGCTCGCCTGAAACCTTTGTTTATTTCGTGTAGGTACTGTTTCATTAATGCGTTTGAGTCACTCGGAAAGGAAAAAAGTCCAAAAAAAAAATTCCAGCTCCATTTAAGACCTAGCGATATTCGAATAAAATCATTTACAAGGTCATAAAGTAAATACATTTTTCGTCAGAAATGATATCATTAGGACGGACGACGTAAGTACAAAATATGCCTAAATATTTTTATAGGGCATAAAATTGTTACAGTATAAGTGCAAAAAGATGACATCAGATTGCGGCTTTTATGGGACATAATTATTTTGGACATTCCGTTTTACAATGAATGACACATTTTGAAAGTTTTAAGACTATATAGTGACACAACAACATATTGATTGAAGGATAATACAACACTTTACCATTTACTGGGGCAGATTGCTAGAACAAATGGTCGTAAATGTGGACACGCTGGACAAAAGCACCAAATTTTTACCAGGGTCTAGTTAGGTCCATAGCGTTATGTTTTTGACAGGAACCAGATCCTCCGTCGGCCATCTTTAATTTTATAGAGGTGGAAAGTGTGTATGGAGAAAAAAATATATTCTTAAGACAGAAACTTGGAAATTCGCTAATAGACTAAACATTTAAACTGTAAGAAATGTAATTTCAGCGTTTATCAAAATTTGCCCATTAAAGGGGTCAAAAAAGGGAAGAAAAAGTACAAGTAACATTTTTTTTCTGAGCTATCACGTGAAACTGCCTCATTATTTGTTGGAAGCTACTTATAAGATAATAATTGAAAAGGCGAACGTCATTTTCCACATTTTACTGAAATGTCCGGTTTTTTCAATTTTAACAGGAGATAATGGTAATAAACGGTCATACTTCCTTAAGACAAACTGTCACAGATTAATCATAATACTTGCATTAGGATTGACAATCATTACGAATTATTAACTTATTTCACATTTTCAGTTCATCAACTTCTAATAATATCTACCATGAGTTTAATAAGGTTCTTTCAATTACATGTTACGTAATTAACGTATAACTACGTTTTGCAGATATTATATAAAATATTGTTAATTAAGTAACTGACTAAACGTTTTAGAAGCCTCTATTTAGGTAAGTTAATTTGGTCAGTGTTTTTGTGGTGAAATATCGTGGACGGGTATCGGGCGAGTGAGAGCTTCACGGATCCAAACGTGTGTCGTACGTGGTTGGCTCTCTGCCAGCCGCAATACACTATCTTAAACGAAAAACGGTCTATATCTCTATGAAAATCACACTTTCTTGTGACCGTTTTCTAGTGATTTACAAAATACACATTTAACGTGCAGTTTTTATTCACAGGACACAATTTTAAAGTAGTCTATAAACGTTAAAAGTAATAGTAAGTAATGCACCGCTCGGTTGTTTTTATTTAGAGCAGATTTTACTTCCGAATCTCACTTCCGAATTTCAACTGATGATTGAATATGAATGAAACAAAAATTTTCACTTCCATGCGGTCATGAACCTATTAATAATGGTGTATTGTGTAAACCAACGAATGCCAATATCTATAAACAAAATATGACAAGAGTCGCATTGTCAACAGGGGCGCTGAAAAATGTTATAGTTTTTCGATTTAATGCATCCAGTCGAAAACTATGACTGCGGCACTCTTTATTTGCTGACACCAGTGAAAATTTGCGTCAGGCTAAGTGCCAAATTTATAACATTGGACTGTACTACGAAAGGTTTTTACGCTAATTGGTTCGGTTGGGCAAGGATTGTTAAAGATAAAATATGCGATGCGGATTGTTTTCGTTTACATTTTGATTGATTGCTTCATTACCACTGCGAATTCGGTGACAGATTGTTTTTGGTTAAACTATTAAAAACATCGCGAATTATTTTAAAGAAAATTGGAATGTTGGAAAAAAAGTTTGTTAAAATAAAAAAACCTAACGGTGAATATATTTTCTTCGGAAAAATTTAAGTACAATTACTAGGTTAAGTGTGAATATATGAAAGCGAAATTCTCTTTTTAACTTTACAGAAAAAAAAACGATTTATCAAATACTCAACATTCATTTTTTATGATTAACTAAAACCAAAAATAAGTCCTAAATCCCTTGGTCATAGTGTGCTTACCCAGAACCCTAGTCTGTCATATTTTCACATTAACAGAGTATGGGAGCCTCGTCTGCCGACAAACGGAACTGTATAGTTTGGCAGAAGTGTGTAATTTTTGTAAACATGGTGTATCACATCTTAGTGTGAATAAAAGATTATTATTACATTACATAATAATACGTCTAATGTCGCGCACATAAGAAAAAAATGCGCCGATAGATCGCGCTGTACCTACTCATGACGTTCAATCTACACCGCGCTGTTACACTTTTCTCCTAGAATTAATGGGCTCGGCTCAAAAATATAATTTTATCTCGCCAAACTGCAAGCAAGCAGCTGCTGAGTATGCTTCAATCTCTGGTCAAAAAGCTTATGTGGTCCCAATTATTTTGATGGTGTAGTTGGCCTTTACCTAATTAATATTCGTTCGTTGTTCAAAGTCCGATTCTGTTCAGTTGTGGGTAAAAAAAGGGAACAGGCGGAAAACTCTTCCAGTCTAACTGTCGTGGTATCAACCAAGTAAAAACATTATCTTTTTATTTTATTTTTTAATTCCAATTATTATTGGCCTTACTTACTTAGTACCTACCTAATTTCGCAAATGTTTCAATGTGATGGATGCGAGGGGTAATTTCGGCTGAATTCGTCGGGCTAGTTTCCAATTTTATGGTGGTTGGGCAAGTGGCATCGATATCGGGCTCTCGTACCAAAATGAGGGAAATTTTGACTCGCTCGCCGGTGGATTCGAACAAATTTAATTCGATAAATAAATAAACATCGGACTTATACAGTTCAAATTAGGAAATTATAAACTTTTTCCGAATTGCCACGCCGAACGATAAGGCACGCTACTTTCAATCGCAAAAGCACAATCATTTGAGAATTGTATTGCATTCCGCTGGGTTTTTTGGTGAAGGAAAACATCGTGAGGAAACCGGTTTAACCCCACAACAAGGGCTAGGTTTTGTATAAAATAAATATAAATAAAAAAATAATATTTGTGGACAATCTTATACAAATCAACCTAGTCCCAAACTAAGCAAAGCTTGTACTATGGGTACTAAGCGACGATATACATACTTATATAGATATAAATAGATACCTACTTAAATACATAGAAAACATCCAAGACCTAAGAACAAATATTTGTGCTCATCACACAAATAAATACCCTGGCCGGGATTCGAACCCGGGACCTCCAGTTTCGTAGGAAGGGTCACTACCAACTACCAACTAAGCTAAAGCCGTTGTCAGCGGTCGTATGTGCTGCTTTATTATGTGAGGAGTGAAATAAAAAGTATTTGTATTGTCTAATTTTGCTCCTGGGCTGGATGTTCAATGGCAATGGTTCAGGTTATTCGCTTTCATAAAACATGTTCTTATGCCAAATCTTGGGAACAGGGTGTCAAAGCGATGAAAGCTGACCCGAAAATAATAATGAAAATAAAAAGGTACTTACGTACTTAAATCAGTAAATCAACAGAAAAAGGCACCTTTAAAACAAAAGCATTTCTCCGCGATAAAGTTACTATGCACGCAAATATTTTATAAATATTTATTAATTTACAAACAATAAAAGCAATCCGGAGACTAGGTACAATTAAATAAAATAAATTTAAATTTTTCAATTAGAGACGCTTGGTTTCACCACCGACCACGGCAAGTTGTTGCCTGCTTCTGTCGAATTCCGCACAAAAGTTAGTACATTAAAACTGCCAATTAGGGGCATTTCAAGTCCAAGTTGTTTAAGAATTCCCGTAATTATTCTTGGATGACTTCCCGAGAACGGATACTTGACAATTCTATTGGCAAAGAACCCTTTCTCAAGGTAATTGTCCGGTCTCTCGCATCGGTGGTTACTTATCCTGAATAAAGGTCACTAAGTAAATATAAATATCTCAAAAAGAAAACCAAATCCCATGTCAACGTAGGTATATTAGTATTATAGTTGTGCCTGTTCGCAGCAGTAGAAATTATTTAAAAAACCGGCCAAGTGCGAGTCGGACTCGTGCACAAAGGGCTCCGTCCCATTATCTTTAAAAACTGCAAAAAAATCACGTTAGTTGTATGGGAGCCTCATTAAATATTTATTTTATTCTGTTTTTTAGTATTTGTTGTTACCTATAGCGGCAACAGAAATACGTCATCTGTGAAAATTTCAACTGTCTAACTATATACGGTTTTTGAGATACAGACTGGTGACAGACGGACAGCGGAGTCTTAGTAATAGGGTCCCGTTTTACCCTTTGGGTACGGAATCCTAAAAAGGAAAAAAATAAACTTATTTTATAAAATAATAGCAAGAGTTAACCTTCATTTATTTTGAAAGGCTTGCCAATTTAATCCCGTTATCATATTAGGCACTAGTTTTAACTGCTTTTCTGGGACCTCACTTTGTCAAGCGAGTGTGCCAGTTAGTTGTTCTTAAGAAGTTCTCAATACACTTGCGATTTTAACTCTAAGTTATTTTGCTCGAAAAAGATACATGAAGTACATTCGTATGCAATTATGCATGTATTATTTATTAATTATATTTTGGTTTCGTCGTAAGGCACAAATAAAGAATATAATACTGTTTGTCTATTGTTTTGCAGGTAGACAAACGATTGTCCAACCCAAACACAAATACAACTATTTATGGTACGAATTCCTCAGCCAGGCAATTGAAAACACTGGACCAACCCGCCGCAGAGTCGGGGTGAAACTCGAATTTGCACGTCAGTGGATACAAAAAGTCCTGGCTGTGGAACTGACATTGTATCTTGAACACAAAATACCAAAATATTCCTATTTTTTTCTGGACCTAACCCAGCCTTCAATACACAGACTTAACCAATAGATATTGCGTGAGCGTGTCCTGAATAAATATTTTTTGTAAACAATTTTAATGTTATCTATAGGTACTATCTTTACGTGTAGTGTAAGGGTTGAACGGATTCCAACCGAATTTCGATTTTATGGTCACTGAACAATCTTCAGTCATTGAACGTTTTCCTGACTAGAAAATACTTTCACTTTCAAGAGACTCCTAGCTCGCTGTTCGGTTGAGAAATCTTTGATAACCGTTAGATAATCCTTATATAAATTTATCATTACGTATCACTTGTATATTTTATAATATAAATAGATATATAATATAAATAGATACCAACATTTAATATATTTAAAAATACTGCCCACCTCATTGCATGTTTTTAGCTAAACGACACGATGATTTATTCGAGAAAAAAAAACAAAGAAAAAGTCAAAGTAATTATAATTATGTACCTACAACCTAAACAAAATAAATACCACACATACATGTAATATTCCAATAATATTATGAATAAATGAGAATGAGTATGATTAACGAGAATCATACCATATAGATAGGGATCTACTACAACTACTTAATTTAAAATTTACTTGTAAAATCTAACTACCTTCACTGTTAAACTAAGTTTAGAAATACTTGAGCCCGTAGGTAATAATTAAAGTGCCTCCGCGATATAGACGTATTCAGTGGCGCGCTAGTACCAGTAATAATATGGTGACTTCCAATTTAATGGTGGTTGAGCAACTGCTGCGTAGCGCACCGACAAAAGATATGAAATATTATAGCACGGCTTGTGCACTACGTCATTACCGATATGCGATACGGGCTTCCGTGCTCTGCAAAAGTAGCAATATAATGATGTTGCGGATTCATTACTGCGAGTAAGATTTTATTCAAATATATTTACACGAAAGCGCAGTTTTATTTTTGTGCTGGTGTTAGTGATATCCTATCTTTGTGAAGGCGGATACACGTCTGTTTTTATTTATTTATTAACTCATGAGAAATATACACTCACGAACAAAAGTAATATATATATCGCTCTTTAGCGATAAGACTGCCTGTTGTCTGCCTCTACTTATTGTGATTTTGTACTGTACTGTGTCCTTTAATTGAGGTGTGCAATAAAGAGTATTTGTATTGTATTGTATATCCGATATTTGTGTTACGAAAGCATTCTAGCTCAATTCTAAGCAATAAAGTGTTATACCAATCATTGTTATTTTACATATAAGTCATTACTCATTATTGTAGATAGGTACTTCATGTGTGGCTCTATATCCATTTAAGTTATATAACTAGTTTCTTACTGTATTATAAACTTTCGATAGGACTAATCCACAATTTAAAAACTTTTTTAATATGTATGTTTAGCTGCTTAAAAGTAAATCCTGCCCGCGAATGTTGTTTTAAGGGGCAAAGTTAAACGTAGTAAACTTAATAAATGGAACACTTGCTAGCCTAGACTTTCTAGGATAAATAACTTCTACCGTCATATTTTAGTGCACATATGTAAAAAAATGTTAAACACATTTCAGCGTTCACAAATTAGGGCACAAATATTAACTTTTGCTATTTGTGGTAATTTTTTTGATAGCAGATTTAGACCGGCTGTTGTTATATTGTAATACGACGTGCTTAATTTCAAAGAACTGCAATGTGTTCGGATTTTGTAATATATATTACTTAAATCTAAACTTCAATAACTTAAAATACATGTGCAAATGAGGTAGCTGTAGGTATTATCTACAGTATTCTCAACTTTAATAAAATAAGAAAAAAATGAAAGTCACAAACATACCATAACTGAAAACATTACACTCCTCTTTTTGGGCAATCGTGTAAAAGGGGACAATCACAAAAACCCCGCGATATCCCCCAGTCCGTGTAGTAGTTCTTAGACGTACAAAATCTCCAATCTCTCGAGAAGTGCGGTCGAATAATTCAGGTACCGCTACAACTTGTATTAGGACGGAAACGCTACTCGCCAGCCAAATGCTAATTTTATGGTGGTTGAGCAACTGTGCCGAATCTACCCCGCTGTCCTTCGCACTGGCTCCCCAGTATTGCCTGGTAGGCATCATCTAAATAAAATATACATCCACTTTGTAAGGCTGATTTGTATAGACGGGACGTGCACGATACGACACTCTGCTTGTTGTATTCTAAATGTTTTCGCATATCTATAGAGCGCAACATTCAGATTTACCGAGAACGTAATAAAAAGAACGTTGATTATGCTTCCGCTATGCAGTTCCAATTGTGAATACACAAAGTCGTTTCCGCGTCATGACCACTTTAAGCTGTCATAAAACTCGCTCAAGATGACAAGGAAAGGAAGGATTGAAACGTCTATTGCCGCGTAATTCCTGCACAATTCTATCGTTTGCAAAACAATCAATTTTTCCCTCAGTTATAGTCCAATGTTAGTGAATCTTTGTAAAAAATAATGAAGTTATTTTGTAACGATTCTGAGTGCACTAACAATTCTTATAATATTTACAAATTTCTGCAGCAATCCAATCCGTTCAGAATTTAAATGTAACTAAAAAAATTACGGATTTCATTGTTCCAATTTGCATTAATGCAATTATTGAATTAAACCAATGCATGTTCCATTACCCACGTTCACTTCGCGCAACAAAGAAGAATAAAAAGTGTAAAATGCGCCGTAGCAGTATGTCCTAGGTGATTAATGGTACAGTCAACATGCAATCGTTACTTTTCATTACTGTTCCGAAGTGCGGACCCTAAAGCCGCGGCCGCCTGGTCAGATTAGAAAAGTTTACTTCTAAACAAGTCGAAAATCGACTTTAAAAGCATGGACCAACATTTGGTTTTGCAAGCGCCTCGGAGCCGGATTGAAGGCAACTTTAAATTGGAATGTATCCCGCAATAAGCCTCTTGTGATTGGCCTGTTTGTACTTAATTACCTACTAGGTATTAATCGGGAAGTACTACAGGATGCAGCGGAAAAATAATGGATTTTGGATATACTCTAACATTCCATTATTGAACAAAACCAACAGCACAAATATTAAAACATACCTACCTACTGACTTAGTTTCACATGTTGCAAGTGATTGTGTGCATCTATGCCGAACAAATGCACTGCTCACAGTAATTTCGATGTTGAACAGAACTGAAGTAAATACGTACTACTAGGTACCTATAGATGTTTACTTTAGGAAGTGGTTAAAGTTATAGTTAACCACGCGATAAATTGCAACGCACTGTAAGCAGGGTTGTCACTGAGGATACTTTTAAAAATACAGAAATTAAAATTAAATACCTGTTAACTTAAACATACTTAATTCACAACTTCATCATTGTCAGATCGTTAAATACATTTTCATTGTAGACGTATAGTTAGGTCGTCGTAACAAAAGTCGTCCCTCCTGTGGTCAATAGTTAACGGCTTTTATCTACACACATATCATAAATCCTCTAAAATGCGTTCAGAAACCGTAGGCAATGACTAGCATTACAACGTTCAATGTATTTATAAAAAAAATCTCATCTGTGGTTGAAGTTTACAGCAGTAACATAATATTGTTATGATTTCCTATTTAATAACATAAAAATGTTCAAAGTTGGAACATCATACAAAACTAACAAAATTTAAATAGGCCCCTATTCTAGTATCACTGAAAATTCAAATTCAGTCGATACGAAACGTCAGCTCGGTATGTTTTTTTAGTATACATATATCGCACGATATTTGAGCTCGAAAGACATGAGAATAGGGACTATTAGTTGGTCTATCTATGCTTTTTTTTTAAAGTCTGTGTGTGTCTGTTCGGCTGCCATTTCTGATTTCGCCATTTCGGCCATTTTGGTTATTATGCAAAAAGCTTGTATCAATACGATTATTTTATTTATTTACAAACTATTATAATATATGAATTATATGTTATTATATGTCCTATCTTTGTTTTGACTCATTTCTTATTTCAATTTGTATATTAGACCTATAAATATGTTACCGGTAGTACTGGCAGCAAAGCAGGTCAATTGCCTTCGGCTTCTAAACCCATCTTACACTCTGGTCCACCATTCGGCGAAGTTGTTTGACAAGTCAAAACGCACAAATGTTGCCACAGTATGCCCAGTGCTGAACGTATCGATATTATTTAAGGCATCACTAGACTATCGGATACCCCTAGGTGCTTGCGGAGAACATTGAAAATCGAAATTAGTAGTGTTTCTCTCAATCTAATATGCTCTGAATTTGACAAATAAAAATCATTTTTATATTTTATGATTTACTCATATTGAAAGGACTAAACTTCATATTTAAATAATAATTTTGTCCCGCTGAGGCTTCAGTGGCCAGAAACATGAAAGCTCATAGATTACAACATTGGATTAAGTTTGGCAGTACCATGTTACACTTATCGATATGTTTTTATCGATATGTACCGTCACTATTTTTTTCTACTCCTGGCAACATCTTAACTGTCAGTTTACTTCGCCGAATTATGGAGTTTACCATAAAGTTTTTCTAATATTATGAGTGTAGATAAAGTAATGTATGCATTATGCAAGTGTACATAATTATTGTACCTTATTATGAAACTCGGCTTCGGCTCGCTATATAAAACACATTCGTGTTTTAATGCCTCTCATTAAGTTCCAGTTGTATAAACTACTACCTCTATTGTGCATGTAAGTTATATTTTTATGTCACACTTGGCCATTACTTGGCAATTACCACACGCTACGTGCGAGAAATATCGCACTTCCTGACATAAAATATTTACTCGGGTGGTAATAAAGAATACCTCAGATCGCATATTTGTCAAATACCTGTAATCTGAGACATTCTTTGTTTTACCGCCCTATGTACTATTCCACCATTATTTAAATTGAATAGGTTGTATCTACCTGCTTAATGAAAAAGGGAATTACTGTACGTTCTAACGCTCTTTTTACATAAATGAATATTTTTTGAACAACATAACGCGTTGGTCACTTCTCTGAAATGATGTAAAGCAGGTCTAAACCCGGACGTAGAAAATCAGAATATTCATTTTATAGGGAACCCTATCCATTAGTGAGACTTAGGGCGGCGCAGCCTCAAACAAATCTCGCGGATGCTCCTTGCATGTATTTAAGGCAGACATTCGAGACGTTTTAACAAGCCAACATAAATAGAGAAACTCGATACTAAATACTCGAGCTCCCTGTCGAAGCAAATCTCTCGTGACACGATAAACAACCGGAACGGTTCTGCGGAGCGTGCCTTCTCGAACATTCTGCCTGACGACTCCTTCAGTCATTTGAAGGGAACGGCTCTTATCGTCTTACTTTTATGGACTGCGAATCGAAAAGGCTTCGACGTTACAAAACGAGACCCTTCTATTGTGTGGAAGTGTTGAGTGAATGTACCATGAAAGTTCTTTGTCGCTATACCAATGCGTAACTTTTCGTATTTGGAAAATAACCATCTGATGATAAAAATCCACAAACATTCGCGTATGTTTATTTTTTCAAACTAGCTTTTCCCTCTTCCACGCATGCGGTATTTACATTTACCAGGATTAAAATCATATTCAATTTGGCTAAGTGATTTCTTTACGTGGATGCCAAGCTAATGCCATGCCAGCGGACTCGATGTCCATACACTGTGAGTTTAATATGTTCCGTCGTAAAGTACAGATATATTTCTCACGCCTACAACTTCACATCGTATTGTTATCGAACTTAATCCCATCGAGAGCCCATAAAATATAGTCAGCGTTTTCATTCTCATCTAACTATTGAACTTTTCGTTTCCTATTAAAAGTTTACTGAACATTGTTTAACCAATTTTTTTCTTTCCTTTTCAGAAAGCCTTCGAGATTACTTTAGCAAATTCGGCGAAATCACAGAAGTTATGGTTATGAAAGATCCAACAACGAGGCGGTCGAGGTACGTCTTTATACATTCAATTTGTAAGAATACTCAACTAGGATTTTGGTTTTTTACTGTAATCGCCGAGCAGATATTTTCATGAGAAACGGAAAATAAAGATTTAACTTGGGCACCGGCAGCGTAAAAAATAAGGATTACAAAAAGGAAAATGTTTGGGCTTACAAAGTCTAGCTTATAAAATATTTTGACACACTGGATACCTACTTAGATGTACTTGGTTATAGGTAGTTTCTTACTTCACAAGTATAACAATATTTGTGAGTTATATTATGCTGTAACTTCTTCCTATTACTACTGGCCACGAATAAAGTAAAGTAAAACGTACGTTAGAGAAAATTGCTATGCTGTCTATTGCTAAAAAACAACAGAGCAGTTCATTTCTATCACACCCAACTTTGGAATGGCGGCGGTCACTCAGCCAGCGCAGCGGGCTGAACTGGCCGACTCCCACCAAAAGTTATCGGTTTGCTAATAAGTTTCGTTCTATGTAGAGGCATACTCATTCCAAAATTTGCGGTTACCTTTGAATTGTAAGTAGTTAAATGTTAGACTTCAAATTTTGGAACTTAACAATAGAACTCGAATTATTTCAACTAAATTAAGCGTTTGGACGACTACAATGAGTGAGGATTTCGGTAACTATCCACTTTACAGTTGCTAAACTAAATTCGTACAAAAGGTGTATCGCTTTGGGCATACCTCAAATATTTTGGTGCCTATCTCATCGACCCTCGGCCGCGTTTATCTTTGGTAAGCCGTTCACAGTCACACAATTGTTCGCTTTTATTTATAAATTTTGAATATACTTAGGCAAATCGTAAACATTAAATACTATCGAGTAAATTTTGCATTTAATTATTAACATAAATACTTACTAGAGAATTTTAAAAAGTGGTCTAAGATGCATTATCCACATTGTCTATGTGTGCGTCAGCGTAAGAAGGTTCAGGTTGTCTATGTGTGTGTTCGTATGTTTCTAAACTCCAACTAGGTACGGCTAACCCGCTATTGTGAGACAAAAATACTGTTTATATTTTATATCTAATAATATTTAATATAAAACTAAATTTTGTGATGGGGTTGCTATTACAGTTCCGTTCCTCACCCGGAACTCAAACTATCTCCGGATATCAAATTTCATCTAAATCGGTCCAGCGGTAAGCGTGAAGAGGTAACCGACAGACAGATATACACTTTCACATGTAAAATATTTTCGACTTTTATGAAATGTCTCTTGAACTTTCTTACCTACACCGCAATAAGTATAAAATCACCGAAATCGCAATAAAACTGATCTCGTTCAGCTATTACAAACACTATCGCATCGCACAACAATCAAGCCACTGTATAAACAAACGAAGTGGCTTAGCAACTCTAGACAAGAAATAAGTTGTCAAAGTGTCGAGGTAAAGTTCGTCGGTAAACAGCGTCTCCTGTTAGGTAAATCGTCGGTTTCACAAACTCAATATTACCCCTCGCCCCTCCCTGAAATAATATCCAGAGAACCGATATTGAAGGCTCAGCTGAATCTGAATGCAGCCTGCTACTCGTAGCTATAACGGGGCTCTGCCTCTCAGCCAAATGTAACGTAAACGTCTTTTGTTTATGCTTATTGGTATATTGGATATAACCGTTTACTCACTGATAATTAAATGCTTTAGCTTGCATACAATCACCGGAACTGTCTTCTCTAAGATCTCACACACAAATAATCGCAGTTCGATAAATACGTAAATAACCGTAACCTATATTACTACTATTTGCATATTTATTGAATAGTAATATAATTTTTTGATCCTTATGATCAATTGCAGTTTCGTAGAATTACGAGATATAAGAATTTAATAATCCGTGATATTGGCGCTTACAATAGTGCCGAAATATCGGAAACTCACATATACAAATATACATGGTAAATATCCCGTTATTAATCGTAATTCTAATAGAATTACGAGGTTGCACGAGTCGAATAAATTGTGCCTTAAGTTTGTCATTGCAATAACTCAAAAATGGATTAATTTAGTTATGTTTTTTTTAATCAGCGCAAACACCATAGCGGTTATCATTTATAGACAAAATTTGTTTTGATGCCATTCGAACCAGTTTTCAGATAGCCTTAAAGGTTTGTTTGGGACCGACTACAATGAGAGCAACAAAAAGACGAAAATGAGAAGAAAAGTACAGGCTATCGAGCACTGAAAACGCTCCGTAATGATTGACAGGGAAATGTGACGTCACAGTTTTATAGCCCCGTTTGGAAAAACAAGTAATTTTCCGTTTTGATCGTGAAATATTGCGTTTATGGACATAGTTGCCATACATTTTTGTATCTTGTGAATTCTATTGGTAAATTTCCATTTACATGGACTACAACAAACCCAACCTTTTTATTTATCTTTGCAGTCACATACATTTTTATGATTTTATAATTTGTATTTTTTTTTTATAATTTGATGGTTTTATATCCAATATATCCCAACTATATTATAAATTTTAACATGTGTAAAAAATACCCGATTGTTATTGGCATTCTGGCATTAGTTTTACGAAATGACAATTTCAGCTTGAAAAATTCCTCGCGCCAAAACTCTAAGTTGCAACCAAATTAAACTTGCAACATTCTTTGGAATTCTTACACCTATCTTAAATCTTCAACTTAGATACCATAAAGTTGAATCATGAAAATGGGGAAAGAGGTAATATCTGAGGTGCTATTTTTTCGGTTTTAAATCTTTTGCGACAGTGTTCCGCGTCCAATGGAAGCACGGAAGTTTTCAGGTCGACACCTTATCGTTACCGTAAATCAAGTGGACATCGGAAAAGGCCGAGATGTACCGTCGCCCTGCGCCCCTAAGTGATAACAGTTTCAAACTTGCCGTCGTAAACAAAGATATTAATGGTGGTTGTGTATCTTGCAAATTATCATGGAATAATCGCTGGGAAAAAATGATAATGGCTGTACTTATGTTATTTAATAAACTTTAACGTGAAGTGTTATGAAAACGGTTATGAGATTGTCCGGCTCCGGTCACACCTCACAGATTTAGCAAGTCGGAAAAGGTCCGGCGGTGCTTCGTCTCATTGTGTTAGTCCGGCGGCACGCACGCGCGAGCCCGCCCTTAATTCTTCAGATCAAAGGCCTTTTAGTTTGCTCGCCACGGAGTTTCTCCAACTACAGTTTATGCAAGCAAAGTAAATCAATATCGAAAGTCAATGAATCAAGAGTAATATATTCGGGTACATAATAAATGTGCGCTACCTGAAGGCAATATCTGAAAAATTTGCCTGCTCGATATTGCTTACAAGGGAGTTTCCTTTCTCCCCAAAATTTAATGCGTCGTTCGCATTTTTATAAAAGAAGTAGGTGGATAAGTGAAATAATTTGCGGTTGGTGATTTATTTCCTTTTATTTTATTTTAATGGGAGGTCGGTTTCTTTGTTTTTTTTTTGTTTAGGTATAAGAGGGAATGGACGAGATCATTATCGGCAAAGGTTAGGTATTTTGTGCTACCTACATACCAGGTAATGTAGGTAGCATAAAATATGTCTAAATGAAAACACGGAAGGAAGGAAGGAATTTCAACTTCTAGGTGTTTTTAATTACCACTACTCTTCAAAATTCATCTGTGGCAAATATTAAAACGCTGAAACGTAACTTTTGGCAAATTATTGTAGTCGTAAAAACAAAATCCTTTATTATAATTTTATGGTCCAAGTTTGTGTAGTTAAGACGCCTATTTCCTGTTGGGGGCTGAACAGATGATTATGATTTAGCAATCGCAAAATTTTCCTAATTCATTCGGGGACTTGAAACTTCTGAATTAGTCGAGAATCGTAAATCGGCGAACTAGTTAGGCCCGTGCAAACATGCGGGCAACTTTACGGTTTTCTGATATACGCCCGACTGAATGGGAATTTATATCATAGCGCGGCTTACACCGGCTTTGAGTGGGCGCGTCTCCTTTCACGCCCGTTTCATTCGTTTCGGTTTCCACTAAAAATCTAAAATCAATAAAGGATCACAGCATAAATGCAAAGATTACTTCGTTCGCCGCATGAAAAATGTACGCCCCATTACAAGACCCGTCCGAAATAAAACCGCGAATCACTATGAGGCTGTAAGTAGCGCTATAAAAGAGAGATCCTTCGTGGAAATCGCTTGGGCAAATACCTACAGATGAATGGAGCGGTGTTTAAATGAGAGGGATTGGGAGTACCCCGTCGCCGGCAGCCCCGGCGCCCGCGCCGCCGCGCGCTCGTCATTTAAGTCGTGGTAATCTTGAGATGCGTCTTCACTCGGTTGACGAGCGCGGTCTTAAACGAATATTCATCAATCTTTATACTAACACTAAATATTTTGAAATTCTTTCTTCTGCTGGTGTCGGGCAAATATCTTAAATATGTTTGACCGTGAATGTCGGTCAAACATATTTAAGATATTTACGCTTTATTGATTTGCTTGAGAATATTTTTCATATAATTATTTAGTCACATACCTAAGTGTCATTATCATTGTGATTAAGTACTTTGCTCATGTAAAACTAAAAAAGAAATACAATCGTAAAAGTATAAAAAATTCAAAAGTTCGAAAAAAATATGCTTTACGAGCTTTACCCATTCTTTACGAATATGTGTACTTGATACACATATTACCGTACCGTGTTATACCTGGATGTTACTTTGCGTCAAGTTAAGTGCAAAACGCTTAGCTTCTATTTTCTTGGAAAGAAATCTCGCGATGTCGTGGAAAACTTTAAATTTTAAAACAAAAGCTTAGCGTAAATCTTTAGGTATAAATTGGTCGTACGTTATAAATATCGTAACTGTACTGTGTTGAGAGCGGGGGACTTAAATTTGTCCCTTTTGATGTCAACACAGTTAATCCTCAAATTTATAAAGGGTCTGCAACGCGCACGTGACTTGTTTGGAGTCGCGGGCGTCTATCAGCTGCGGTGTCCGCTTACCATTAGGTAGACCGTGCGCTTGCTTGACACCGTCGTTGTATAATATATATATTATTATATACGGGGTGTAACAATTAAAGAGGTCAGTATGGGAAAGTATGATACTATAAGACATACGAAGATCTGGTCTTAGGAACTATGCACACCATACCCGGTGTGAAGAGTTTACCAAAAAAAGTGCACCATTTTTTCCAAGTTCAAAATTGAACTATGTATTCTCCGGATAATCGTTAGTTTCTAAATTTATCCTGTACCGATTTTAAGTCTATGTTAGGCCTTGTGGTGGGCTGGCAGAGAATGCCATTTGGTATGAAATCCGCCAAAATTCAAACATTTATTCTGCAAGTAGGCCTCAAGGGCTCTTTTACATGTTTTTTGAGCAATAAAAGAATAAATAGCCTAGTCTGTACCGCAGCATTAGGCTGACTTCACCCATAAGGGTGACAATAATGTCACACTTGTAATGTGCGTGGTCTTATTTTCTGTTAGTATTTATGTGTAGTGTATCTAACTATACATTATGTTGTGTGACAGTAAACTTCTATTCTATTCTAAATAAATTATAATCCCGAATAATAAGCCATACTGTACGTGTACCGATGAAGCATTATTCTGACCGATCGCATATTGCCATGCTGATGGGGTGAAGCGGTACGGACTGCGCTACCTCACTAACGCGCCAAAACGTCGCAAACGTCCTCATAACACATCGATTATACAGCATTGTGGCAACAAGTTTGCGAAATAGTTTCGTCCAAAATTAATTTTGCTAATTGATAGAAGCCTTAATCTGTTTACGTACAATTAGATCAGTGAATATCCGCTGGTTAAAGATTTTGGTGATTTATTTTGCGGTATTAACGTCAGTTTAATTGCCTAAGAAGTTGATGTTTTAATTCGTGACCATAATATTTTAGATGTGAAATAAAAAATCGATGCCAGTATTCTATACGCAGTAGGTATGTGACAGAACGGGATAAGATTCTTGTTTTAATATTTGTCATCTTACATGGCATTGATACATATATGTAAGAAACTCGTATTAATGCCTACTAAATAATATGATTTACGTTTAGCAGAATATATGTAGGTTTAATGGATATTAAGGTTAAGATATCTTGACCTTAATATAATTATTTGTGGGTTGCGCGCGGGTTAAAAGTCTAAATCTAGATTTTTTCTTATTTTCTTGTAATCTACAGAATAAGCAGCAACTTTGTAGTTCTATTACATTGCGGTACTCCAAAATTAGTGAATATCGACCCACCCTAATATATATTGACTGCACCTGTGACTATGACTGTGCGTATTAAAAATAAAAACAACACAGTACAGGTAAATAGTACATGACCGTTATTTATTAGTATTAACTGGATCCAGTTATTAAACATTGAACTTTCTATGCGGTAACGTTCATTACTAGTTCGGTAATCGGTCGGAAGTAGCGCGATGCATAATCAAGTAGTCGAGTCTGCTGTGCAAAGGGGATGAAGTTAGCGGGACGAGAGGGAGGGGTGTTTGGCACAAGACACTACCGATAGACCGAGCGATTCATCAAATCTTTGTAACCAGAGGGATGTTTACGTAACGTTTTAAACTTAGGTACATCGGTAGTGACTTGTGTCTCAAACCCCTCCCTCCCTCCCAACTAACTTCGTGAAAAGATACAGACATACATAAAGGAACTTATGCATAGAATACAAGTATTGTCAAGTAGGTATATCTATCCTATTCTAAAGAAGCAAGCAGTCCGTTTAGCTAACTAATCTCAAGAATTTGCAAAGGCACAATTTATTGCGAAAGCGTCTACGAGTATATTGATCCTAATACATAACACAAAAAGATCGATATGTTTGATCGAAATATGATTCATGCTAAAAATGTCAGACTTATCTTAGGTAAGAGACCGCCTGTTGTTTGCTGTGTTTTTTGTATTGTACTGTGTCCTTTAATTGAGGTGTGCAATAATGAGTATTTGTATTGTATTATATTGTAAGTTCAGCTGTATGGTTTGGTACAAAATGGTAACATAGGTATCGCTGGCATGTATTATCTAAAATTGGCTTATAATATTTAACCATCCTAAATTCGGACTTGTGCCAACACAAATCAAAAATTAATATCGCTTACGCTTCCGCTATCGTCCATAACTTGAACGTCTCGTCGTAAAACCATTACAGGAACGTTGTGCTCCACACAGCAGTGGCTTCATTAATCGGCCATCGTAGGCTATCCACTATCGTTATGATATGACGGTAGGCCCGCACACCGGCCATATTTCGGTCTAAGCTCAGCATTCCGGGATTGAAATCGAGTTCGCTGCCATTCTAGTCTAAAGAGCGCATTTGTTTGATCGATGACAGTTCATCTGAAGACAATGAGGTTTTTGCTATGTTTCTAGATGTCGTTAAGTCGTAATATATCATTATTTTTCTTAGTATTGGTCGTATCATGTCTTAAGGACGCGGCGACTATGGGCGACTCTCTCGACTACTGCTCTCCAGGCCGTTTCTTGTGCCTTTTGTACAGTTGCCTGTAGTGTGGGTCCGGTTACTTATTGGATCACATTTGTCCATCTCCTGGGTGTACGTCGTCTGCACCTCTATCCATCGACACGCCCAGTAATTATGCGCCTTTCTAGGGTAACCGCGTCGCGCCTGCACATCCGGCTAGTATGAATATAGTGATTTTACATTTTTAACATAGTCAAGTTAAAAAAAAGTATGGTCTTTTATTTATTCGTATCTAGTAGAGCTATGATCGTTCCCATTTATAAAATGTTTGATGCCGGATTTACTTACACGGCAAAACATTACCAGTACCTAAATAAAAGTAAAGAAAGACTAGATAACAAAAAAATAATAATATTCAATCGATCTACGAGCTCAAAAATAAAACGGCTATTTTATTTTATAAAACCACTGTCGACGAATCTGGCAACGTAACAACACTCAATAGCAAAAATAATGGGTATACTTTCTATGGTCATTTTTTTGATTTTTTTATTTATTTCTTTAATCAAGGTTCACCAACAAATGTTTACACCAATGCTTAAGATAATTTGCATGCATACTTAATTCTACGAGTAGTGTAACATTTACTTAAAGGTAAACTCCACGTGCATAATTTGTGAAGATTAAACTTAAATTAATAATTAGTAGGCAAGTAACTAAAACGATCTAAAATGAATAATTAGAAGAACATCTTAAAGGTTGTGTTTTTTCATAGCTGAACGAAACTTGCTAGGTGGGTCGAAGTGGATATCAATGTCATCACTACAACTGTTGGCTAACTGACATAACCTGCTAACTGGAGAATTCCTACCCAACACTATTCACATCAACGACATCCAAAACAAAGTGTACCTATTATTTTTGCTTATTTAGTTACCTACGTCAAGAAATTGAACATTAAATATTTAAGTACTATAAATTCAAGTAACTGCCTATATTAAGAAATTACTACTGAATAAATAGCAATAATTACAAAAAATAAACCCAAATAACAAGAAGAGCAGCCCGGTCCCCATTGCACTGGTTACCTTACTGACCGTTTATCACACATTCAAAGTTATCATTATGGCGTAGAGTAAACATTTGTGGCTGACGCAGCCGCGTGCAACATGATGACGGACAAAGCGTAAGTTCGGATACATTCCGCCGATGGGAGAGCAATCTTCGTGAGTGGTAAGTAGTCGGAGTGATCGCAGCGGACTGTGCAGGCCGATAGAGCGTCGACACACAGAGGTAGCACTTAAGGCGCAGGGTAGGGCAAGGCCTTCTCCATACAAACTTTGGGCACGTTTTATTCGTTTATATTCGATATACGAAGAACTTCAAGAAAAAAAATCTAAAATTTCAAAAAAATTAAAATCAAATGAATACTAGGAATAAATATTTTTTTTTTTCTCCAGGTTCTGGCTAACAGAAAAATAAGCATCCTGACCAAAAATCATAAGTGTAATGCCAACACAAGCGAAGAAGAACTTGCCAAAAGCTTGTATGGAGAGAGCCCACCCTGCGCCTTAACACGCAACACAAAACGGTGGCAAACTAGCTTAAGATTTTCTGATGATAATCAGCCGATCTATTATTGATTTGAACGTTGTATCGCTCTTGCGACCTTCCTCACTACCAGGAATACAACACTAAGTACATTGGTACACTACATAGTAGCAAGAAATGGTATAATTATTGCCTAAGGTCTTTTGTAATGTGCATTTTACACAGATAAGAGAGAGGAAGAAGAGAGAGGAGAGAGAGGTATAAAGTATTTTAAAATTGAGGCTAAATTCAACTTACTTAAATGTTGCGAATGCTTGATACTCGTATGTTATTATAATTTTAAGCCTAATAATTAATAGATTCTTTACAAGGTTTTGAACTTTATTAGGATAGATATCTTCTTAAAAAAATATCAGACGCCTTCGCAATAAATATAAGTAGTGCCTTTCTATTTAATTAACACGTATTAGCTATGACTATTATCAATGTTACTATCTAGAACAGGACTATTGCGACCTAGTGACACACAATTTAAATGTATTTTTTGGGTTTTTCATTAAGATATTTTGTTTCAAACATCACTCCAAATAGACCATTTTCGAGCTAAAAACTGCTTTATCGCGCTTAAATCACAAAAGGACAATGTTACTATCTAAAACTTTAATAAAATTATCGTATCCTTTAATCACTTCATTTCTATTATCAATACTTTAGTCAAAATTCTTGATCAAAAATTTTTAAAACTTGAAAGGCCTCTTAAGTAAGGTTGCCAGAGCTCCCAAGGATGTTCTGTGTTGAGAGTGGCGGACCTGCATTTGTCTCTAAATGTCAGCAGCGAGTAAGTGATTAATTGCCGCTGTCGTATTATGTATAAAAAGTGAAATTCGTAACACTTGTGTTAAACTGACTTAGCTGCTAAAATGTAGTCTGTGGCGGCTAACAATTCCGTTCGTACCACGTCACCGCTCCCGATCGGATAAAGCCTCTGTGTGGACGGGCTCGATGCTTATACTAATATTGCAAAAAGATAACCCATTGCAAATGCAATAACTGAACTAACCTAGCAATTTGCTGTAGGATTTATTATCAACTGTGTATCATAATGAAAGAAGAGAAGAAAATGAAATATTTGCGTTCTTTTACATAATAAAGATTGTATAAATACCTATCGGTTAACCTGCTTACTATAGTATTATCGCCTAACTATAAACAAATCTTCGCGAATATTACTCATTTTGCATCTAAAGACGTGATCACTGACTATGGATAAACTCTAATGAAGGCAACTTAATTTATAATATAAAATAACACAGTGACATTAACATCAGATCTCTAGCGGTTTTCAGTTTGATTTTCACTGTGACAAGGTATGAAGTGGCCCAGAAATCAAATTGGTTGACTGTACCTTCATATGAAAACAACTATGATACAAAAGTAAACTCAGAGTTTACTTTCGAATCCTTTTTGATTATTTACTATACTTGGGAGATTTAGAGGTACGATACCTAAATGAATGAGCATAGATTAAAAACAATTATCAAACCACTATTGCGTTTATTTGATACTAATAATATCGTTATAGATTTGACATTTTGAAAGTTATGAATATAAGATCGATGTCATTTTATTCCTAACGATAATCCGAATAGAAGGATCCAGTCTTAAGACTTTCCAACTGTATATAATCCTGGGCATCACTAAAGGATTACGCCTCTAAATCTGACTTCAAAGCTGGTATAAACACGAGGACAGTTTTGTACAGTCGATAATATTTCATTTCATCTCATTCACACTGCGTCTAGACTTCCAATGGTGGGATTGCTTATACAGCTATAAATATTTCATGAGTTGGAAATATGAGTCCAAGCCTTCATTTTGCGCGAACCACTAGTGAAATTAACAAGTTGTTATTGGCATTCGTCCACGGACCCGTCGAAATAATGTGGAGATGGGGTTGGGCACTTAAATATGTACCTACATTAATAAATAAATATAAATCGATTAGCGATATATTTCATAGATCTAAACACTGTAATACATGGACAAATATCAAGACTCAGGCTCAAATATTTATGTCTACCACACAAAACAAATATTTGTACTAGCCCAGGCCGTTACAGAGAAGACGCTAAGACATGGATAATAAACTATTTTAGCATTTTAAAATATTCAAAATCGAACAATGCACTAAATTCACACATACACGAATATGGGTATTTTCACTTTAAAGTTAAAATACCCATATTCGTTTAAAGGGGGTACCCCTACCTTTTTTCTCGGATCTCGATGATTTTGGGTATTCTGACTCAGTCTAGAAATGTCCTTGATTTTCCATACAAATTTTCTGTGTCAGTTTTGTGACGACCAATATAAACTGTATGAAAAAAGCGTCACAAAACTGACTTTTTTTGGTGGGACACTTTTTTTCTTTGTGATTTTGAGCCAGAATACCCAAAATCATCGAGATCCGAGAAAAAAGGTAGGAAGTACACTTTAAAGTGAAAATGCCCATATATGATAATTCAACAAAAAATATATATAATTAATACTTTTTTATGAAAAGTTTACTGAAACGTTTGACCCTTTAATACCTAATACCTACGTCTACGATCAATACAGACTCATAGTGTTTTGTTACACAATACACAACAATCAAAACCTGAAGTCTAAATAAGGTGCAATTTCTTTACATGCACAATTTGAAATTGTGTTTCTTGATATCGATAAAGAACTTATTGCTTGAGAGATTCTGTTACCTAAGACCAAATTTGTTCAAACTAAAATAAGCTGAGAATGAAAATTATTCTAATTCATTCGGTCGCATCGATACAAAGGTATCTGATATCCTAAGTAAAGTCAGGCAATTGGCGTCGTTTTGACACGCGAATCAATCACGTGTAATGTGGTCTATTTGTTTACGTCAAGTATTGCATCGGTTAATCCGCCAGCCGCCGCGGAAGGCATGTACGCAGAAATGTAGGTATCTGCTGTACACTACGATTACTTGGAGTTTGACAATGACATAATGCTCCTCTTCCATTGGAAATTCGACTGTAAAACGAATGTAATAGAGTTTCTATTATAAACATACGACTATTAGACAGTGTGTACAGAAACTATATTACATTATTTTAAAATAGTAGTAGAATATCAAATGGAATAAGAACATTATATGTGTCAATGTCATAATTAAAGTAATTTACCAGGGTGCCTACCGGGAACCCAAAACCAAGTATCTCCCTCTCTGTTGCTCCAATATGCAAGTGCGACAGAGAGGCAGGTACTTCGTTTTCGGTTCCCGATAGGCCCGCAGTATTGCATTGCAAGATTTTTTTATACAACTCCACAGGCGTCACTTGCGCATTGCCGACTCTTTATAAAATTTGAGGATTCACTGATTCTGTTGTGTCTTTACTTATAGTTATTTTGAACTGACTTTAATAGGAAGAATTGAGAGCCTCCTCAGTTAGTATTGCTTTGAGAGCCAAATAAATTGATTCTAAGCATTCCATAGTGGGTGTCCATTTTAGCACATAATCTATTTCTGTATATGTTTGATTTGAAAGCCAAATAAAGTCGAAACATTCTGACCTAGCCCATCGAATGGAGTATCGTTGTTTAGAGCTTGTTGAATATTTTTTGTATTTAAAAATATTGGAAAACAATGGAATGAGAAGCCACCAAAGTCGGCTACTTTTCCAAAATTTTGTTTCGAAGGATTTTTTATCTTCACTATTGCCATTGACCAATAAATATGAGATTCTGTCAAAAAACTATGATGTTTTGACAGATGTCGAGTGAAAAGTCGAGCGTTCGACACTCAAATATCGGCCCTCTGGTACTGATTAACAAGTTATATGAAAATACTGCCATAATATAAAATAATTTACAATATTTCATTACTTTTAATTGTCAATTAACAACAAACCAAATGGGCAGAGTAATCCTTCAAATGGTTTTAAATGCTAATCCGCTTGGCTCGCACTGTATTTGGTTGAACACACACATTTATAAATCAGAGAGCAAACAAAGCCTCTGTAAATAGTTTCACGAAAGTTAAAATAAAAGGCACTCACGCTGCTAGGTTTGAATGGAATATAATATGATTACATGTCATAAGTTTTATGCCCCAAAAGTTAGGAACATTCATCGATAAATCTTTGCGACGCTTGGTACGATTTCATTTTCGAATTTCAGGAGCGATTGCCTCCACTGTTAAAGTTTGCCTGAAAATTTTTCGCAGACGATTGACTTGCTATAGACGGAAATAAAAAGTTTTGTGTTAGAGCAATAGCGTACACTGCGCATATAAATGAAAAGAGTGATATCCGATAAGGAATCTTGAGTCAATTTATTATGAACTACTTTTCGCATTGTAGTTGCAATATTCTATTGGCAGTCATAGTTGCATAAAAGTATTACTTAGACGTTATAAAAATATGCCCTAAGTATAATGCGATATATTTGACGAAAAACGAAATACCAAAACATTTCACGATTACTATAGTGACCCTGCGTATGAAGCTGTGGTGGTCCCTGGTTCGAATCCCGGTCAGGGAACTTTTTTGTCTGATGAGCACGAATAATTACTCCTGAGTCTTGGATGTTTTAAATACATATGTATTTAAGTATATATTTATCTATATAAATGTTTATATCTTCGCCAATTTTTTTTTGAGAACCCATTTTTTTGGAGTATAATAAACGAAATAATGGGCTATATAATACAATATGGGTGATGGATTTGACTAAATTTAATAATAGTAACATACAATGGTTCCGTAAAATTAAGTCATTTACCCGATAAATCTTATCTATGGAATAGAGACTATTCCCATATTGGAAACGATTTTAAGAAGTTTCGGATTTGTACGGACGTACAGAAGAAACTTAAAAGTATAAATCAAAGTGGCTTTGTTTATAACAAGAAAAAAATAGCCGCGAGGTCTTGTGGGTATCACAGACGAAATCGCATTGCGTTGCTGCTGTTTCACTGCAGCCAACGTGGAGCAATGTGTCTCATAGGGAAAATAAGATTAAACATAAAGTCTCCGTTCTACAAATGCAATGTGAGGATTATTGTGTAGATAAAATACGATGAAATAAGAACAGGATTTTATCCAAGATGTTTTAGGTTTAAAAGTCAGGTTTAAAGAGTTCTTTCGAAGGGGTGAAGTTATTGAAATTAACAGTAAAATTTTACTAACAATAAACTGGTATTAACAATTAAACTCTAAATTTCGAACAATTCCATCTAAGTATAGTTGAAACTAATTCACTTCGCTAATAAGAGTTCGTGAAATTCATAGCGCGCAAGTTTAATTCAGTTACGCCGCTGTAGCGCGGGTTATGCGACACATTATCATTATTAATCGCTTTTATTATTCCGCGATATTCGGGTACAGAGCTAGAAGGCCCACACACCCGCTAATGGAATAAAAAGTGAGGTCACAAAGTAAAAAGATACACAGCATCTCCCCCGGTACCTCTTCGTGCGAATTTCAACTGAAAATTTTATACGTTCAATCTATTTTGAGCGCCTTTATGTTGTGTCTCACGGTCTCGCCCCGCACAACAGTTTCGTTTTCAATTATTGCCCACTTGTGGAACGGGATTCAAAGAAGAATAAAAAAATCTAACAGCTAAAAATGATATTATAGACATGCCGCTTTATTCGATGTTTACTGCGCGTCGATTGTACTTGGACGAGATCTGTGATGTTCAAAGAAAATTATTGACGGAACGTGCCGGGATACGAAGGTTGCAGGAGAGCGGGATATCGCAAGTCCTTTGGAACCGCCTGTAACAATTCGATTGCTTTTAATGCCATCCGAATATTGCGTTCCAAATGCCCATTCTCCTTAAGCCCTGTCGGTAAAAATACTCGTATTTTAAAGGAGTAATTTTAAGGACTATAAAAATTATATTGTTCGCCGTAACTTTAATTCGGGCAAAGCGTTAAGAGAATTAAAATTCCAGCGAGGAAATGAGCTCCGACAGATAAACGTATTAGCTTTTATGTTCGTCAGAAAAATCCGTGACGGTGGGTATTTTCATCGGATTTCAGTTTAATTAACATCGCATTATAACATTTTATTTGAGTTAAACATTTTTGTTACACTCCCATAACTTATAGTAGCCACTATTTTTCAACATTTATGAAATAGAAAATTACAATGTTTTTGCTAAACTCTAATTTGATACAGAAAAATACTTCGATAAAACCCGACAATTTCAAGATTAGCCAGTAACTCGGAGGTAAATTATTTGAATTCGCTTATAACGTTAACTAGTTTTTTAATTATTTATTAAAGTATTTTAATTTTAATTCACACAAATAACATGCAGATTAATGTACCTAAGCTGGTGTTGGATCAAGTTTTAATTTAGTCACCGAATTCTCTCTCATCAACCAAGGGGTATCTCGTATAAACCTAGAATATCATACTCTTCTCCGTGCTTGCATTTTGTCCGACTAAATTGCTCTCATCGTTTGTTTGCAGGCAAAATTATAAGGGTGCTGGGCTTTCATTTGTAGAATGCACGCGTCGCTAGGTGCATTTTTGTGAGATTACAAATTTTGCGCTTGCAATGTGCAATCTTCAAGTAAATGCCTAGACAGTGAATTCACAGTGAGAGGAGTTACAGCATGGCAACCACGATGACCTTCAAGGCGTGCAATAATGTCTAACTTACCAAATTTTTGATAGACAATTTTTTATTAAGTTGATTAAAAATCTTAAAATTAAATGAAACAAAAGTAATACGAATTTGTATTATATATGATTTTAATAGTTCATTATTTTATAAAATAATTTATAATAGTTCATTTTTGCCGACCAATAGAAAGTAAGGTGTTTCCTGACGAGGTGGTTGGCGGGGCGAGATATCGCCGAGGTCCGCCAAGAGCCAAGTCAGGCAACCCCGGTTTCCGCCAAGGTGCTGCAATAGTGCTTTTCTCAGACAATGTGAGGAAATGAAAGATATTTCAAAAAACATTTTATGACGTATCTAATAAACCCGGTGATAATCATTCTTTGATTTAGCTGAAAGGACTATTTTGACGCCTTCGTTCAAAAGCGGAATGTTAATTTTCCTTATTCACATCGATTTAATTTGGAGCTGTAAGTATTTTTAAAAGTTTAACGCAGTGGAAAATAATGGGTTTTAGTAGGATTATTATAAGAGCTTCAACTTATATAGGTACTATGCGGGCGGATAAAAATTAGGCACTTTCCGTATTCGTTTTAAGGGTTCCGTAACCGAAGGATCCAAAGAAAACCCTATTGACCTACGAGTATGAACTTGAAATTTGGTGATCATGTTTAAAAATTATATAATATAAAAATACTGATATAATGATAAATCTGATTTTTTCTTTTAAGTTCCTTATTTTTTCCTATTAAAACCAACTTAATTTTACGGATGGTTCAAAACCCAAAATGTGCAAATTCCGACACGCACTTAGACGCTTTTTGAAACAAGTCGTATTTTGTTTCTTTCCGTGCAAATTTGAGAAAATGTATTTTTTTCAATTAAAGTGGAGTGTACAATCTGTTCCACATGGGGCGGCTGTCTTAATGCTTCGTTACGGCCTTTCTTCTTTAGACAGCCGTATAAGCTTAGTGTCGGGTGACACGTGGCCTTGGAATTTGTGAGATAGTTAGAGTTCCTACAAACATATTTTGCATACTGAAGTAACAGCTTGCTGAGGTAGCGCCCCGTAAATACTACCTGATTATGCCGTAGTTTTACGAACCGGTTATTGTTTTTGTTAAAACAACGATATGTTTTTACTTGAACCTTCAGACATGGCATACTTACCTATGGTGTATTGCTTTTAAAAATATATACATATATTTTGCGATAAATGAATGGAAAATGCTGCTAACTAGAGATGGATGAGTAACTAAATTACCTATGTTACTCATTGGTCTAAGCTATATTAGGTATTATTTATCATGCAGTATTAAAAACAAATTAACAATTGAGAATGTATATGTATATCGTAAAAAGTAATAAATTACCTAGGTTACTCATTGGTCTAAGCTATATTACGTATTATGTATCATGGAGTATTAAAAACAAATTAACAATTGAAAATGTATCGTAAAAAGTAACTGATTACAATGCAATCAAAAGAAGGTACGGCTCATAATTTCGAATTTTATTAACTTTGGCAATGAAGTTTGAGAGTTACACTTTTATTCATGACCTTCTTAATAAGACAGATAAAAACAAAGGTAAGCAAGAAAAAAATAGAAATATTATAAATGCGAAAGTTTAGATGTTTGTTACTCGATCACGCAAAAACGGTTGAACAGATTATGGTGAAACTTGGTATACATGTTTATAGCCTGGATTCGGCAATATATGAAATAAAGCTAGTCGGGTTAAAAGCTAGTCAGCTATAAAATTAGAATTTTACTATTTATAGTAGTTATCGCTTACACAATTTACAGTTTACACACTGATTTATTATATTACTGTGGTATGAATATGTGTGGCAGCTACCCGCGTAGTAGAATTCATTCCAATGCACATTTTCTTTTCACGTTTTAACTCTTCAGTTCTTTATACTTTGTAATGCTGATTACATTTCCATTGTCACTGAAAACTCGACCGTGCTGCGAGTATATGAAAGTAATAAATTTATTAACGCTAGTCTTACTCAATGAACCGTATTTAAAAAGAAGACACTATAATTAAACGTATTATAAAGTAAGAGCAATGGCAACCTTTTCCTTAGACAAGCTACTGAGTTTAGTATACAAGCCATGCTTTCTTTTGTTCTACAAGTAGACGCTGCTGGTTTTTTACACCTTGTGAGAGATGTGCTAAATAACAGAATTATTATTCAAGCGCGTCATAGTTTGCAAATAGAATAAGCATTTGTGCCGATATTTTGATTTACGCTTTACTTATACTATTCCGATCGGAACAGTGCAAGTAAAGCGTAAAAACCGGCCACAGCACAAAGCTTTGAGAGCAAGGAGAAGTGCGGGCGCAAGTGCTCGAAATTCCCGTACCCTGTAATTTGGAGTTGACATCGCTTACCGAACGCTGCATCAGGTCTTTTAGTCGCAAGACACAATCGTCGAACAGTAAGACAGTCGGCTTTTACGTGGAATGGGAACGTGTCAAATATGGAACGTGGGAATTGCGTTCCATGGTCAGTGATAATGGTAATATTGTGGGAGAAAAATCGGTCACAGTATACTTAAAAATATATGAACTGTCCGAGTTGTATCAAATTAGGCCGTTCAAAAAACGAATTTACTGTCCAAGCGTGAAGATTCAAAGTCCAATGACAAGTTTTATAAAATGTCGGACATTTAAAATAATTTCTATTATACAAAGCTTTGACTGCAAGGAAAAGTGTGGGAATAACTGCTTGTTTCCCTTGCCCTGTAATTTGGAGTTGACATCGCTCAACGATCGTTAAGTCAGGACTTTTAGTCATAAGGCACAGGTGGATATATAGTAGCATATTCTGCTAATACTTAAATGTATAAAATGGGAATATCGCTTATATTGGTAAGTCTCAGTGGCATGAAATATGTAGTCGGACGTTCTTCAAATAATGTGTACATGGCAAAATCAAGAATATTTTTTAATACATTCTTCTTGCTATTGGGAATTTGAGTTTTATGGTTTGATTGCATAAGTGTTGTGCATTCGAAGTATCTCTATAAAACATTTATATATTCTGATTTAATAACTGATCATAAAAGAAAAAATCGAAATGTATAAAATTCTATATGTCTTGCATCGACAAAATTAACTGAGCATTGCATACAGCGTTTTACTGGCGATTTATTCTTAAGGGTCCTTCTTATCAGATTTAAAAAAAATCTCAATAACTGTTAGTATCTAAAACAGGATTATTGCGATCTGACGTCATACATTTTTGGATTTTTCATTCAGTAATATCGTTTCAAACTTCACTCCAAATCGACCATTTTTAAGCTAAAAACTGTTTTTTTCCGCTTAAATTCTACTAGGCACCATAAAACCGTAAAAGGGCTATGGTACTATTTAAACTTTAATAAAATCATCGTATCCTTTCATTACTTTAATGGTTTCATCAATAATTTTGTCATAATTTGAAATCAAAGTATTATAAACTTGTAAGGCCTCTTATTATTGTATTACCTATTAATACTGTTATTACAATGTGTACTGTATTAATACTCTGTCGATGCAATGAAGTGGTTTCGAAAAAAGAGCATCTATTTTTTTCTGAGAAGTTGTGAAATAATTGAAATACGAGTATGTAATCATTAAAATAATTTTTATTTTAGTAATAAACTAGAATAAACTCATGTAATAGATTTTAAAACTATCTATTTCAAAATGAATGATGCCAATTGCATTAAGATCGGATAAATAAAAACCTTGCATATATATCATCGGTTCTATTACACGTTTTCTTCAATACTTACTTTTATAAAATTCCATAATTACATTACGTACTGAATACCTACTATTTATATTAGACATAGAAGTACTTGAAACTACATACATTTTCAAAAATACGATCACGGCAATATAGATTTTGTCACAAAAATGTCCCAAATACACCGTTGAACACTTAAGGCGCTACACTGAGAAATTTGGAGAATTTGAAACGCTTTCCTGCCCAGACTAGCAAACAGTAGGGGCTGATTTTCAGATATATGATTCTTGACTATATGATTGTGGTACTGACAATATCGAAACATGATTGCTTAAAATTTTCTCGATAGAAAATAAATCCAAAGTCGAGTCTATATTTTCCTTTTTACCTCAGCCTACTAAAACAACGCATTATTAAAAGACACGATTAAGTTAATATGATGGTATTTTACCTCATCTAGGAACTGACAAGAGGAAATTTAATAAACCTTCACACAGTCAGATATTTAACGAGATTTGTCTAAAAAGCCATTCTCGGAGAGGGTTGCATCCCGTTTTGTCGTGAGCGAAAAACAAAGGGTGTCTCTTTTAATCGATATATCGCCTACCACGGTATACGATTGACGAACATGATGAGTATCGATTGTGCGCGTCGCAGAGCACAGAACCCGCACCGCAGCGGCAGCGACGATCAATGCAATACATTTTGCATAATTGATGTCCCATTTACGTCTACAGAACACATATTCATATTCATGAATTTTACAAATTTTTCAATTTGAGCTGCCAGCAAGTGTATTTACCTCTCGTTTATTTGCACCAATACAATATCTGTAAAAGCAAGGTCTGCGCGCATCGCAGAAGTATAACGGTCGGTCTAATGTGATATTTGATGCTATAGCACCACTGGTTGCTTTTACTGCAATCGTAACGAATGACTAAGGCGACTTCCTGATTTGTCGGTGCGGAGGCAGTACGATATGAGAAAAGTGTCAAATGTCAGTGTCAGCTGTCAGTCGACGCGATACCGTTTTTTACTACGCCCCTACATTTAAATGAGTGCTTCCTGACTGGCGCGGGATGCGCGGTAGCGGGACGATGCGAAGGCGGTACTGCTCCGTTTCTGCGCATGATATTACTACTGCGCAAACGTAATACTGACAGTATCCTTAGGCGACTTTCTGACTTGGCGGGGCGGGATCGATACGTGACATTTTCTTCTTTGACGTAAACTTACTGACGTCGCAAAGATTCTCACTTGACATAATACTGTCAGTATTACGTTTGCGCAGTAGTAATATCAAGCGCAGAAGCGGAGCAGTACCGCCTTCGCATCGTCCCGCTACCGCGCATCCCGCGCCAGTTAGGAAGCACTCATTTAAATGTAGGGGCGCAGTAAAAAATAGTACCGCGTCGACTGACAGCTGACACTGACATTTGACACTTTTCTCATATCGTACTGCCTCCGCACCGACAAATCAGGAAGTCGCCTTAGATTTCTAGATTTCATAGCAAACAATTTTAGCGCACTCTCTTAGACGGTATTCTATTATGTATAGTTCAAGTGTGGGAATTAAATGTTTAGCAACTTTACTTCCACTCCAAATAATTCGTTTGGCTGGTGCTAACCATTTGCTATAGTAGGGGAGGCCACGATCGTTAATTATAATTTACTCGGGCGTTGTAGGCACCTATTGGGTTTTGAAGATTAGATGATCGGAAGAAAAAAGTAGTATGATGTGTATATCTCCGCCGGTGAGATGAGCGTCAACAAAAAAAGAACGTTTAAAAATGTGTTAGTTTGTCGGTTTGCACGCCAGGGGCGGCCGTACGAATCGGTAGAACATTGGAAAAAAAATAATATCGAGAGCTTCAGATTTTCAGAGAGGATATTAAGTAGACTGACGTAAAGCAAGCTTGTGGCGGCTTTTTATTAATGGTATAAAAATATAACATATATATAGGGCTTATAAATGGTGAGGTACTCAACAGAGTGCAAGGTATCCCCCATATCTTAATCTGTCGCGGTCGAGTAAATTCCGCAAATTCCCTCTTGGGCTCTCCTACCACTATTAACTGCAACGTTATGTTGAGAACAAAATACTTCCAGTAGTTATTAACTGGCAACTCAGCGGTTAGGCTAATAGACCTGTAAGGTTAACTTCTGCGCTGCATAAAATTAAAAGCGTTACAGAGATTTAAGTTAAAAGATCATGTCATGTAAGCCGACCGGTATTATTAAATTTATAAAAGTATTCGCGCCATTGACAATTGATGATATAAAAAAGTCTGCCCAAGCCATAGAACACCGTTCAAAGGGAACAATAAATAAAAAAAAACTGTAACAAAACTAATTCCCAGACGCAGCAGAGCCTTGGAGGTAATGGGAGATTGTAAAAGGAGGCAATAAAAGCGTAGTATTGTGTGAGAGTACCGCAGGGGAGTCCCTATATTGTGTTCGGGTCCGCGGAGGCTCCCAAGAATCGTCTGACCACGGACGCGGTCAAATTGTACAGAAATGAAATTATCAAGGTACGCTGCCGATTTTCCGAACCAATGAATCAAGATCCAATTCCCTTTTGTAATAGAACATCGTCGCGAAACGCGCCCATGGAGTTACACTACCCACTCAGTGGACGATTAGGCCGCGGCCACCCTGGAGCACCCTACATGAAGATATTTTTTTTATTCATTAATCGGGATCGTGTATTGTACCATAAGTTCAAGAATATTAATGTAACGGAAATATGTAGGCACGTATCGTATCAAATATAATTATATTAATATAAAATAAATATCACTTATATACACTTAAGTACATATTTCGCCAATACGGCCTGAAGATGAAGCTTTAGACCGGTCGCACATTGGATACATTTTCGTACGAAATTACTCGTCCGAACACGCACGAAGCCGCGCGAACGATCCCGACCTTGAAAGTACTACGGGAGCGCGCTCACAGGATGGGAATACGACCAATTCGTATCCAGTGAGCGCGCTCACGATCCCGTAGTACTTTCAAGGTCGGGATTGTTCGCGCGGCTTCGTGCGTGTTCGGACGAGTAATTTCGTACGAAAACGTATCCAATGTGCGACCGGCCTAAATATTTTTACCCAACTTTTTTATTTTTTTTGGTGCCTATATTTCGAGTATATTGTGTATTTTCTGTACGGACGTATATTTTAAGAGCAGAAAGTATGAACTGTTATGACCATAATTTGATACATTTACTAAGAGGAATCCAACATATTATAATTATATACAATATCAATGTAACGGCAATATATTAACAACTCATATTACTGGCATTTGATTGTCTCTAAGAAATCTAGGAAGTGCCAAATAAATGGTATATGTCTGTCTTGTATTACTTTGCTGCTTGATAGGAGAAGAAAGAAAAAAATAAGTACCTACTCCTAACTTGGTGAGCGGTGGTGAAGAACTCAAGTGGTCATGACCCCCAAACTTAATAAAAATAACTGAACGTCATGGGAACGCACCCTTAGTGCGTGTAGAAAATGAACCGCAGGCAAACTATTATCACGTTCTTACTCAATGTGGGTATCTAAGGGCCGACAAAATGCTTGATAACGAATACGCGTGTAATATTTCCTTGTAGACTACGGGCATGGGTTATTGATGATGTGTTTGCTATGTATTAAATTGCATATAGTGTGTACCGGTATTCGGGCTTCTTCGAAAACGGATAATAAGTACTAACATCAGTTTCATTAGCAACTATTTGCTTGTACAGCTAACCTATTTGATTTCTGGGCCACTTCGTACCTAGTCACAGTGAATATATATAAGAAACGCTTTAGAGATCTCATATTAATATCAACGTGGCAAGGTACGAAGTGGCCCAGAAATCAAATTGGTTGACTGTAATATAAAATCAAAATTAATTCTATTTTACTAATCCGCACCTCCAATCCAACGTAGAAAGTGCAATGCCTAAGATGACGTTGTAGTAGGTAACAAAAACATTATGGGCTTAATTTGCCCTCGCTTGTCTGTTTACTTTGGCTTTTCGCTTTATTCCTCAAAGGTTAGCTGGAAGAGATCCTTCATAGGGATAAATTCGTACTTTATCTTATGTGACATGTATATTGTTTTAACGTTTTGTGTACAATAAAGTGCTTACATACATACTTTGTTGTACATTGCTGGGAATACATTTTTTGTTACAACATGATTAAACTCAGATTATGAATTTTATTAAAAAATTAACTACCTTCGTTTCCATAACCTTAAAAGAAAAGCTCGGGCGTGATTAGTGAGAAGAAATAGTACACTATTCCCAAGGTACATAAGGAAACAATTGCAGGTAAAGTATTAATTTTAAACGGACAACCTTCGAAGTTCGTTTAATTAACACGAACATTGCCATTCCAGCCGAGGCTATAATTATACAAATATACATCTTAGTCTTTTTCTCAACAATTGAGAAAATAAGACGAAATTTGAAGTAGGGTCAAAGTCTAATGCTTTCCCGCCGTTTTTTATAAATAGATTTGCAAGTGTTTTTTCTACCGAAAAAGTTCTTTTCTCTTCCTTCTTTTAAAAATGGCTTTCCATCAAATTTATGATGATTTCGCCAATGAATACTTGTTCAGTGACGTTGTTCGGTAACGACGCCATGACAGTAGGCAACAAAGACAGTGTACGGTAGGGATTCTGCTCGTCGTCGCTCCGGCCCCGTGTGTTCACCAACGCGGCGACGAGCAAAATCACCGAAAAAGTTACTTCAGATGCTAACATAAACGTCGCGGTTCCAAAAAAAACCCTCTATTTTGACATTTGTACTAGATGAACCCTCTTTTTATAAGGCCGTTCTACCATTTTAAAATGTTTGGCACTCGACATTTAATGGATTTTATATGTAACATTTCAGGCACGTGGAGCGAGCCTGCAATGTTTTTTATTTTAAATTTTTTATCTGACTGACCCTCCACCATCCAATATATATAAATAAGTAAAGCGCGATTGACATATCTGTCTTCTTTCTGCACATCAAAGGTCTAAAATTCATATTCCGAAAAATGTATATGTATAAAACCCACTCGTAAATTATATTCAATAGGCGCGTCCTTTTATTCATATCGAATGAAATTTCTACAAACATTGGCGTTTTAGTAAGTTCTCCTCAGTCGTCCCGTAATCTGCGTCGAATTGACTTTTCCGCCGAGAGCTGACGAGTCTTCGTCTGTAATATCCCATAAACGACCCAAACGTATTGGACCCGATGCTTGGAGGTTGATAAAATTTCGTTGATATTTGAATGCGTTATATTCTCTTCGTTTTATGGCCGACCGTCCCTCCCATCACGCGCCGCTGTATCAGTATTCAGTATCATCACGCCAAAAATCTATACTAATCTTACCAAAATACTAATACTCTGTATTTCCGAGTTCATATAACCTGGACCTATATAAGGCAAGAGTGAAAAGGCATTTTCTGGGTGAGCTCGCTTCATCGTCGGCCTCATCTTTGCCCCCTGGCTAGATGCTGGCCAAGAGCAATCCCATTGTTAATAAAAAATAAAAAAAACTCACCACTTTACGCAGTCAAACAATTTGCTAACGAACAATAAAGAAACTTTCTAAATTAGCTACCAAAGTTAATAAAATAACAAATCGAAAAAATAAAACAATTTTCTAGAAAGTTATAAACCTGCACAGATTTCCATATCTGCGCAAAGTTGGCACAAAGTAATTCCTCTGGTTTGGAGATAAATTTTACGTCATTTCCTGTCGCCTGAAACTCGGCAAAAATTATCAGAAATCGGCCCTGGCTTCGGGACCATTTAAAATTAATGAATAATGTTATCTGATAATGATTCTGGAGCTTAATTAAAGTTTTCCTTTTTTGTCACTTTTCCTCACTTTATAATCATGAATATCTTAATTATTTCATCCTCGGATAAGACTTCTTAAACCGGGCTTCCTTAAATTTGCTCCTAAAACAATTTTCCTGATAAGCACTGTTAAGTTGAAATAATAGCTAAGGAAAACGTAATTGTATTTTATGCCACCGTAATGTCGTAATATACTCGTAGGTAAATCCCCGGTAAAAAAATTATATTGGTCCAACTTGTATTTATAGCATGTAGTAGAGTCCCTAACAAGTAGGTAAGTATGAGGTTAAGGCGCTACACTGAGAAATTTGGAGACATTGAAACGCTGTCCTGCCCAGACTAGCAAACAGTAGGGGCTGATTTTCAGATATATGATTCTTGACTATATTATTGTGGTACTGGCAATAGCGAAACATGATCGCTTAAAATTTTCTCGATAGAAAATAAATCCAAAGTCGAGTCTATATTTTCCTTTTTTTCCTCAGCCTACTAAAACAACGCATTATTAAAAGCCACGATTAAGTTAATATGATGGTATTTTACCTCATCTAGGTACTGACAAGAGGAAATTTAATAAACCTGCACACAGTCAGATATTTAACGAGATTTGTCTAAAAAGCCATTCTCGGAGAGGGTTGCATCCCGTTGTGTCGTGAGCGAAAAACAAAGGGTGTCTCTTTCAATCGATATATCGCCTTAACATAATTGTGTAACCGCTGGGTATTGATTGCTTGAAAGACAGTCTACTAACAACAAACTATGCTATTTTTAGTGCAGTACGCTACGAATAAGATTCGATTTTTATTAAGCCTTATCGTCCACAAAAGAATCGCTGTGTGTGTAGTAGGAAAAGGCAAAACGCGAAGCAAATATAAAGAATTTAGATCAAAAAGAGCGAAACATTTGGGAAATCGCGATAACATCATTCAAAGGATGAGGAATGAAGAGCTTTATACGCCTTTGAGTGAGTAAAAATGAATATTTACGGATCTACATACCGGAGCAGGGGAGATGTAAGCATAACTCCTTGAAGTTAGTGTAGTGTTGGATTTAGATATGAGGTCCAATCCACTTGTACATCGAAACATAATTTGATAACAAGTAGAATGCTATTTTTATATATTATTAGAGATTATTTCCTTTGTGGGAGTATAATGCGTTAAAATAAGGCACAAATAAGCCTCCTAGTATTGTATTTTTCTTAAAATACGTAATTAATGTTTTGTTGTTAATCTTGTTAGGCACTAATGCACTTTTTATTGGTGAGAGAAGAATTAAATTTTAATGCTTGCTTTAATATTTTAAATAGAGCAACCTTTCATTGTTATCACCCGATCAACCTAATTTATGTACCTACATTATAACACCACCATTATTGCACCGACAAGAGTGAAACTCTTAAATAATGATGATGATTATAATAATATACGATAGTCACACCTCATAATTTGTTAATCTTGCATGAACCGTTCCCTCGCCCGTCACATTAAGCCGTTCAAAAACAAACAAATATTCATTAACGACTACACGTGTACAGAGTGTAAACTATTATATGTTCCGTGCTGGCAAAAAATCCAGCCATGCATGCAAAAGGTGAGGGAGCAGGTAATTGCTGGCAATTTGTAATAGCTGTGTGATCGCGGGGCGGAATGCTAGCGCTAAACTCCACTATTAATTTCGTACATTTGATTAACGAAACTACTTGTTATGCTAATGAACGCTGCGAAAGAATGCACGCCAACGTGTTAACACGACGCCTTGTCGACACGTCGTCGTGCTTGCATATTTTCCATGTAATTGCTGCTATGAGCTAGCCATTTTAAAAATGAACTTTGCTTGTCAGGTGTAAAATAAATTTCAGTTTAATTACATTGAGTGTATTTTGTCATATTTTGAGCTCTTGAATTAATTTTGCTGACTTAAGTCTAGGGCCCTAAAACCTTTGACATTATCGAAGCGTTTTCAGTTAAAGGAATTTATGTAAAGTTATTTTCACCATCTTCCAGTTATACAATATTCTTTCAGTTATAAATATACAAAAGTGATGTAGACAAAAGTGACAATAGACAAAAGTGATGGTGTTTGAGAAATATGAATGTAGGACTTTTTGCAGTATTGTGATTGAGGATGAAAGAGTGGAGCAAGTGAATTAATTTGTGTACTTGGGTTCATTTCTTTATTTACAAATGATGGAAAGTGTGATGGGGATATAGAAAGAAGAGTGAAAGCGGGAAATCAGGGGAATGGAGCATTGCACGCGTTTGTGAGAAGTCAAAATATATCAAGAAAGGCTCGACACGCTGTTCTCAACAAGCTGGTTCCTACGCTGATGTACGGAAGGGAGACTTGTCTATGGCAGAAAAAGCACGAGAGTAGAGTAAATGCGGCAGAAATGAGAGCGTTAAGAAGTATGTGTGGAGTATTTCGTGTGATCGAATAAAAATAGTGTTATTAAAGAAAGATACGGAATAGAAGACGGTGGTGTGAGAATGTTGAGAGGACGTGTGAAAGCAGACCGACTAAGAAGATTTATGGCCAGGAGATAGAAGGAAGGGTCGGAAGGGGGCGACCAAGGCGAGGATATCTTAATCAAATTTCTGCGATACTGAAAAAGGCCAGGTGAGAAGTTCCCGCAACCGACGAGCATGTATGAGGAGATGTATGGATGTGGTTGAAGCAAAAGACGCATGTAAGGACCGTAGTAAAGTAAAGTTAAAGTAAAGTAATGTTCTTGGCTTTCTTTGGTCTCTGCCTACCCCAATGGGATACGGGCGTGAGTATATGGATGTATGTATATGTATGTCAGTTATAAGTGCATCTTAACTGAACTTGCAAGTTTTACGGTGTAAAGGTAGTAAAATATAGCGTCAAGTTAGGTGTACCTTTATGTCTAGTTTATTAGTAAAATCGTAAAAAAGTGCAACAAGTGCTCATAAATTCACTTCCACAGTGGTACCGTGTCTTCTACAGTGGAATTAAAGAGGTGTTGGAAATTAATGTCCTTGTATATTTCATTGAAGTAACGTTTTACCAAATTTCGAATTGATCGGACATAAGGAAGTTAGTCAGATGATCCCCTGATCAACTAGAAAAGAGCTGATGATCTTCAAACGGCTGAACAGATTTTCATGAAACATGGCTAAGAATACTCGGGATAAAATTATCTATGACACAAAAACAACTAAACGAAAATCGGTTCATCCGTTTGGGCGCTACGATACCACAAACAAATACACACAGATCTACACGTTAAGCTTATAAAACCCGTCTCTTTTTGCATGGGGGTTAAAAATAAAAGAAAGGAGAGGTTCATTGTTCCACTGTGATCAAATTCCAGTGTAAAATTGTAAACGAAGTATCGTTTTAAACTAAATCCAATTTGTTCCTCAATTACGCGAAGCGCCAATCCGCAGTGGCACGTATAGTGATGTCACGGCAGTGATAACATCGCAGCGAGGTGTTAATGGCTGATGGCTATCATAACACGATTTAGCGGCGATTGTTTACATTCGCCGCGACAGCGGGAGGGTTGAGCCGAGGCCGGTGCTTTGATAGTGCCGTGACGTGAGCTGTAAGCTATCTTTAGGTAAGCGATTTGCTCGCCTATGCCTCAAATCTACTCGTATAATGTGTGCTTTTGAGGTTTGTAGATGCGGTAAATGTATCGAACATTTAACTTACAGAATACTTTGCTGCCTGCGCGGCTCTGCGTGCGCTTTACAAAGATGCAAAAGTTTATTAAGAACGTCTACACTATATAATGGTGAATTTTGTAAAATCGGATGAGTAGTTCCTACAAAGTATAGATCCAATTGAATTCAGCATAAGCTTTTTGTTGAAAGACATTAAACTAGAGAAAAAAATCAAAGGTGTATGTGAAGGCCCAATACCTCACTGAACTATCGTGGGGACCATTACATACTATTCTACCCCATCTGTGCGGTGGTGATATTGTTGTTGTTGTTGTTGACGTCCTATGGCACCCCGGAGGTGCAGAGGGCCTCCGTCAGATTGCGCCACGCCTTCCTATCTTCAGCCACGCTTCTAGCTTCGCTAGGATGATAGTGATGGTCTAATATTTCAACGAATATCGCAAAAATATTGGCCATGAATATGAAAATGAGAAATAATTAAAACCAGTATGGACAGGAAGTTGAGATAGGTATTTGCAAAAATGGATCGAAATTCAACTTGTTCCAATCACGGCTTGTGACGCCGTAAATCATGTGATGTGGCAGCCTTAACACGATAATTGCGATATGTATACATACTGAATTTGATTTGCAATATGTGACAAAGTACTGGCGACATCGCTTATTTTCGCACAAGATCTGATTTATAATCTTTCTCCTATATAGGTTAGTTATATTATATGTCCCGCTACTTGGCACAGCTGTATGTATGGATGAGAGTGAAGATCGTACTTAAGAGAGAATCCAAAGATATTAAACCACAATAAAACGGATCTTAAAGTTGAAAATCACTTGACACATTTAGAACAGTATCAATAGATTTCCCAATTCAAAAATACTTCAGGCACATCGAGGCACTTACAGATTATATTCAAATTATAAATTAAAGTTTCAGTGTGATGTTATTAAAATACACCAAGCCAATTATAATGTAGCGAATAGAACGCGGTTAATTACAAAATTGTCCATAAAGTCACGGTAATGAGACAATAAACGTGATTAATAAGCGGTCAATCGCATCTCTTTAATTAGTGGACCACGTAATTTGCTAAAACCATGCACTAAACGCGTCAAACCAACTATTGACACGGTGGAACGCATAATTATCGCGCCACCGTACTGATATCATGTTTATCAAATTACAATCTTCGGTGTAATTTTTTTGACTACATTCAGTCAGTCTACAGTATAATCTATATTTTTTTCTTTTTTATACAACTACGGTGGCAATTAACAAGCAGACACCGTGGCCTAAGGATGTTCACGGCTAAATAAACATGACAAGCACGTTGCCGATCGTTTATTGACTTGATGATTCGTTGAGGATCCATATTTAGCACTCTAATTTGATATCAAGGTATTGCGCGCCCTCAAATAGAAATTGAAGGGCAGGCACGCGATTGACTGATATGATATGGAAACTGTCAAGTGTCATTTGTCACTTTTCGACAATTTCTATATAAAAACGGGTGAGGGGTGAGGTGAGAGGTGAGGACGAGTCGATTTGTGAATAACAGCCCTGGGTGAAACCTCAAGTCGTCGCCTTTAAATAGTCTTACTTTGGGCCAGTATTATGCATGAAGGCCACATGACGTCTGAAGTCGAGCGGGCAATCAGACTACATACATCAAAGTCAATGTCAAAAGACCTCAGATCAGAGCAAACTCTCAGTGTTTAAACTGCCCGCGTAGTCGTGTCGGAGGTTTCCCCTGGATTTTCCCCAGGCCACTCTCCAACCGCGCATTCCTATCGCTTTATTGGGCCCGATCTATCAAGCCTACAAGAAGGTTCAAAAAACATGTTGAGATCTATAATTTCAAAATATTTTACCGCTTGTAAATAAATAGTCAAGATAATTGTAGTCTTTTAGTCAACTTGTTAAAATAATTAGTCAGTAAGAATGTTGGAACGCCCTAACGGGGTATCATACTACCCACTACCCACTCACTTCAAATAATCTAAAGGCAAGGGATACACGTGGCGGATACCGCCTCCGAACGCACAACATGATACATGCGGAGACGGTCCCTGTCAGGTGCAAAGACTATTGGAATGCAGGAATACTAAGGTCATGGGGCTACTGAGTTGAAAGTTGCATGGACTGGATAATGGGTTATGGGAGGAGACTAGCGAACACCTGCCATGACAATTGAAAAAAGGCAGGCGGTGACTTGCCACTCACTAGGTGGGTCCCCTATTAAAAGCTACGAGCTGATGGCAGATGGCAGCGAGGTTAGCAACACTGGTGTGAGCAGCTCAGGGTGTAGAGAGGTGCGGCTCCAATTTCACCATAGCGGGGTTTACACCAGTGAGCGGGTTTCCTTGCTAACCATTACGCCATTACGTGAAATACACTTCCACCCTGCGAGCATATAGCTCTGGGACCCCACTCTGACCGGCCGGTCAACCGGGAAAACACAAGGAAGATGAGTTATATTATTTGCAACTGAGATAAAAATATATCTGTAACCAACACATGATGGCACGACGATCCAAAATGAACCTCCGACACAAGCGCACGACATCAGTACATACATTTACTAACTTTAAAAAAATTCTAATCGTTATGTGCGGGTCCACAACCAAAAACTTGCAGAGTTTCAAAATCACCCATTGAAGTTATTCATACCAACATTCGTGATTCGATATCGATTGGATCTCAGAACAGACAGTTCGGCTGAAAACTTTAGAACACGGAAGGGCGAACACGCAAGCCGTTATCAACATGGAAATCGGGCGTTTTATGTGTTATGACTCCAAATATCAGGCTCTATCGAAAGACGTATCAAGTCCCCTTGTATAACTAAGCCGCATAGCCATTTTACTTACGATCTAGTACACGGTAAATACTGAATGCGACCGTTACGAGGAAGTCCTTTGCCTCTGATATGCGAAACGTAATGGTCGAGGCATTTGTTGCGAACCAGTTTGCGCTATTCCTGCTTATAATATCATAAATTAATACAGTGAGTCGATGATAAAATATCGTTTAATTTAAAGGTACCTTCTGACTTTTATATAGTTCGTACAAAACTCTCTTATTATTTATTTCAGCTCAGGATGAATTTGTAATTATTCCTGTTTCGTTACTTTTTACTTAGGTAGTCTACTATAACACATTATTCAAATACAATTCGAAAATTGCCACATTATGGTCAAAATGATGGCCAATCGTACAGAACGTAGTTGGGCATTTTCACTTTAAAGTGCACCACCGACTTTTTTTTTCGGATCTCGGTGATTTTGGGTATTCTGACTCAGAATCACGAGTACTATTGATTCAGATGAAGAAAAAAAATGTCCTTGGTTTTTGAAAAAAAAAAGTAGGGGGTGCACTTTAAAGTGAAAATGCCCAGTTATGAGGTGGAATGAGATGAAAATATGTATTTCTTCCTTTAACACCGTCCTGTACGATGGGCCATCATGGCCCATTGTGTGGATCCAGCAATAGAAATATGAATAATTAGTTAGGATAGATATGGCAATATGTGTGAGGTGTATAGAAGAATAAATAGAACTGGAATTTCCCTGAAGGTTAAGAGGCTGACAAGACCTAATTTTGTTGAAATTGATGTTATTTAAGCAGTTTTTTTTAAGAAAAACTATGTGTTCTATTACATCAAAAAAAAAGTATGGTAATATTCATCATATTTCAAAGACTGTACGGACTCGATACATAATTGGATGAAATCGGCTTGATAGAAAATAATTGCAAAGATTGGTCTTAAAATCATCATTAAACGGTTCTATGTCTTTATTTTTATTACGTATGGGTCTGCAATTAAAAACATGAAGTCAACATATTCATACCTAAACCGCCAATGAGTCATATTTCACAAATAATCCATACATTTTTTTATTTCAATATTATTGTAGTGTTTATTTACTATTCTACGCGCAGAGCTTCCGTAAAGAGCGGGATGGTTAATTGGAAACTCACGCGTGTTAGAGCGGGACTTTTTCGAGTTGTTGTCAGCTCCTTAAATTACAATTGCGCTACTAACCACACGTATTTTTTCCCGTGCAGTGTTTAAATTTAAATAGGTAATTGATGTCCCACATCTTCAGTAGCGAAGGTACTTTCCGTGTAACTCGATAAAAGAAAAAAAAACATGAACAATAATAAAATAATTGGAAACTAAAATGAACGTTACGTTCATGCCATCCAGAATACAATTTACTTACACGTCTAAAGGTAAAATGTAAAATACCTACTTAAGCAGTAATATGGGCTCGTAAAATTAATTGGCAGAGAGGAACGTTCACCATTATTTATTCCGTTCAGTTTAAAACAGGCCTGTCTCATCAAAGGAGTGGGAAGTGATTTTATGCATTAATTAAGTTCACCGACCGAGATTTACAATTACACGAACTCTTATAAACAAACTTGATTGCTTTACAAAAACTCAAATAACTAAGGCAGTGTCTCAAGTAGAGGTTCATTTAAATATCAAAGACGAAATTCAAATTACGCCGTTTACAATAAAGGCTCAGTCGGTACGGGATTACGGGCTGATGTAAATTTCCGATACTCATTTTGAGGATAGGGTTCAAATGTAAGGCACGATCGTGAGGAGCTGGAGCGCCGTTGATCCCGGAAAAGGTCATAAAGTGTATTTGTTAGCGCTTCTTCGGATGCGCAACATTGCTTTATATAAGGCGACTTCCTGACTTGGCGGGGCGGGATCGATATGTGACATTTTCTTCTTTGACGTAAACTTACTGACGTCGCGAAGATTCCCACTTGACGGAATACTGTCAGTATTACATTTGCGCAGTAGTAATATTATAAGCAGAAGCTGACCAGTACTGTCTTAGCATCGTCCCGCCTCCGCGCATCCCGCGCCAGTCAGGAAGCACTCATTTAAATGTAGGGGCGCAGTAAAAAGTGGTACTGAGTTGACTGACAGTTGACACTGATATTTGACACTGACATTTGACACTTTTTTCATATCGTACTGTTTCCGCACCGACAAATCAGGAAGTCGCCTAACTTACCCTATCTTTGTATTTGGGATTGTTCAACACACTTATGTAAATTTCATATTTTATCAATAAAGGAATTCATACTCCTTGTTGTTGACATCCTATGGCACCCCGGAGGTGCAGAGGGCCTCCGTCAGATCGCGCCACGCCTTCCTATCTTCAGCCACGCTTCTAGCTTCGCTCCAGCTCAGTCCGACGGCTTGCAGCTCGCTCTCGACGGTCCGCCGCCACGTGTGCACCGGACGACCGCGGTTTCGCCTACCGCCCGGCGGCTGCCACTCGAAAGCAATGCTGGCGTTGTTAGCTCCCCCCCTCCGAATAGTGTGGCCAATCCATTTCCACTTGCGTGAAACCAAACCCAAACTCCTTAATGAAGTATTAAATAACAGTTAATGATAATTTTACTACAACGCGGAATTTTACGAATAATTGATAGAGCACATGCTCTATCAATTATTCGTAAAAACTACCGTACGACGTACGTACGTAAGATACTTATCCGAAGGAATTTATTAGACATTCGATTGGGATACTCTAACGACATTCTAACTACATCCTCGCGAACGCTATAATAGTAATCTGACCTGACCATATCGGGGCATGCATATTAGGGAGAATAATTTAAATTAACGATTTTAATTCATCAATGTCTGGGAGGGCCTAAACCCGCAATATTCCAATTCAATCTACATGCAGACAAGCTTTAAAAGTCAAGTCTGAACATGGACAACAAGCCCACGGAAGACGAAATAAAAATATGAAATACCATCAACAATCCAGTTGACAATTTGACACAGCAAAATCAAAGCTGCTACCGGCATGTTAAACGTCTGTAGAACATCCATTGGCGAACGATGACATAGTGACGTAACAAGAACGAAATTCGAGCAGTTGCGTCCACAGGATCCCTGATAGCGGGCGACGTTGACGTCGGTCGTCAGCGCCGCTTTGTCTTGTACACTGACGCTAGCAAACCGAACCACGGAGTTTGCATAACAATGCTCCGAATCTGATGCCTACCTACATACGAAGCATCGGCTATGCATAATCTGTCTGATAGGGATTTTTGGACGGCAAATTCTCTCTATTATCCAATTTTAATGGATCAGGTTGTTACCAGTAAAACTCAATTTGTTCGGGTAGTATTTACTTCATGCATGGGTCTTTAATTTCATTCAGTAATAAAATAAATTGATATTTATAATAATCTTTTAACTTCGCTTAAAGGATGATTCACGCTAGACCGTTCCGTGTCCGGGCCGGCCCGTTGTACAAGAAATCGACGTACGAGCGGCAGACGCGCGGCGGCTGTCGATTTCTTGTACTAGAAAACGGGCCGGCCCGGACACGGAACTGTCTAGCGTGAATCATCTTTTACTGGCTCAAACTATCAAATCTTAGTCATAATATTTTTATATTTCGTAGGGATAACCTGCACAAAATCAAATAACATGTGTTTGCACACGTAAATCGTCAGCAAACATCTTGGACAGATATCTATTACATCTTACATAGAAGTCGTTTTTCTATCTAACTGACAAAAATACTACTCCCGCAGAGAACAAGTTTGACCAAAAAAAACTGACGCGAAACTACTAATTCCTCGGAGCATTTTTCGGCGTAATTATTTTATACTATCTCGCGTAGCCATTTGAATAAAGGTAAAAAGGGTTTCTTTGTCTCACAGTAATTAGTCTTTTACATGTCAAGTCGCTGGTTATAAATCTAACTGAAACATCGTATTTAATCCGGACCGTGATAAATCTACATGTAGCCTCACTGTATTGTCCAAACTCGCAAACGTTAGCCCCAAAGCTAATCATCTTAAGGCCCTACTATAATAACATTGGCTATTGTCGATCAAAATACATCCTACACAAACAACAATAACATCTTATTGCAAGTTCGGCTGTCGCATTCATAGGTGGGTCGTGGTTCCCCTCATACCGAACAAGACGTCGCTAGTCACATAATAGTCCTATTGTCCGACATAGAAGATTGTTATCTTGGAATCATTTTCTATTGTTTTTTAACTGACTGTTGTTAACGTGAGATTAAAAATAATCTAAAAAGGGGAACTGTATTTGAAATATTCTAGTAACAAAAATATGTAAAAAGCACACCCCTGAATTTCCACCATGGGACGTTTAGGTGTTTCTAAAAACGCATAGAATTTCAAATAGGGATTTCATTTTTTCCTCCTGGGGCATCTTGGTATCAGTCAGATGCAAGCCTTGATATGCAAAGTGTGAGGCGAACGAGAGCTTTTTATATTTGCGGCTTCCACGCGGATTTGCATAATATTGCTTCCTTAACATTCCAACTGTGGTACTACGTAACATATTGTATACCTACCGTTCGGGACTACGATGCGTAATAATGAGAGCTCTATTCAATGAAGTAAACTTTCATATGCCCTTAATTAAATCTGTTATTGCGTTATTGGCGTTTTTATTAAAGCTGTTTCGTTTATAATAATGGAAATTGCTTCCATTACGGTTATTTCTGTAGTATTTTAATGTTTTGTAAAGCAATTTAAACTTCGTTGCTTGTTATCTTGTTTTAATGAAAAATGTTTTTAAAAATCTTTATCTTCGTATTGATTTCTACTCCAGTTAAAAAACACAATTTTAGTGAATCTTTAAATCGATGAATCGATTGGCAACGGGCATGTTCATCCTCTGGAGATGATTGCGTCCATAAGCTACGGAGATTATGAATTAACTAACACATTAACAAACAGAAACCAATAAAATTATCATATAATAAGATATCAACTAGAAGAAAGAGGCAACTAATTAGAGTCGATTGTAACAATAGTTGAAGTGCACTGTATTTACTAATAAAATGTTATCAACTAGAAGAAAAAGGCAACTAACTAGTAGGTTTTAATAATAGTTGTAGGTTCGGTTTAGTTAGCAGCAGGCTCACAAAATTATAGATTTTTTCCAGCAGCGTGTTCTTTAAACGCGACATACAAAATATGTACAGTCAACTAATTTATGGGCCACTTCGTACCTTATCACAGTAACATTAATATGAGATCTTTATCGGCTTTTATAAAGATTTTCACTATGACAATCTACAAAGTGGCTTAGAAATCAAATTGGTTGACCGTACGAGTACAATGGAAAACAGTATATTATATCTTATTTCCTACCAATCCTCATTATTGACCGTTAAGCAAACAGTTCTAAAATCAGCAAAATTGCTTTTTTCTCAAGTGTGAGAAGTCAATGTGAAGTCTGCAGTAGAAGATAGTGGGAGCTGGGCTGTGTCTGATATGTTTGGATAGTCAAATGCGATGGAAATGAGCCCGCAGCGTGCTCTGTTTTAGCACTTCTTTGAATTTGTTAAAACCTTTTCCTGGTTTTGAACAATGATAATGTTTTTAGGATTCCATACCTCAAACGGAAAAAACACGGAACCCTTATAGGATCACTCGTGTGTCTGTTTGTCCGTACGTCTGTCTGTCTGTCTGTCTGTCCCTTTCTCTCTCAACACAGCACGTCCTTGGAATTTCTGGCCACCTTACACACCACCAGCAACACAACACCGTGTTGCATAGGAATGTTCATTTATACAGGCGTGAGAAGTTTCCATACTCGTCTAATTACCTGCATTTTATTGGTTGTCTGTTGTCTATCGTTAAACACGAACCACGCTGAAAATGTCGCAGTATATTTATACAAAGCAATTTCAATTCAATTACACTGTGTTCTGTTTGTAGAACTGCGTAAAATAAATTAAAAGTAACTGAATAAATGCTCCAGATAACAATTCTGCATAAGGTTTTTAAACCAATTGTGGTGATACCTACTAATGCCTGCCTTTGCACATATTTCTGCGAAATACTATTGGGAAAACACTCAACCCCTAACTCCACTCGTCCCGGTTCTGAGCAGTTTTTACCCAGTTGTTGAAATAAGCGTCTGTTATTATGTTTACTATGTATATATTATTGAAAAAGTTAGGTGGAGATTTTCCCGGACATATAAAATAGCTTAGCATTTTCACGTGCATAAAGGAATTGCGCGGTCATCTGTTGGGCACAACCATTATCCTGCAGTTATGGCGCCAAAGCGGAACCACAAAAATCAAAACGGTCATAAATAACACGCCAGTCGTTACGTTAGCGCTGACATCCACTCTAAATAATACGATAATATGCATCAAAACACTTCTTTCTCAAAAAAGTAGCAACCTGGCTTCGAAATTGACAATAGCCGACTTCACTGTCACAAATGTGTCATATAAGAGCAGGTGCTCTTTTCCGTGACAGCGAATGGAGCACGTGAAGATGACGTCATTATTTGCCCCGAGTTTATTTATTCGAAACTTGTGCCCGCTTCGGACGACCACTGTCCACTCACAACCTGTCACTGTATTTTCCTGACCCTTTATTTTCACTTGACAAGAATATTCGAGGCCGCGTCCCCTCGATATTACATTCCGATTCGACTTTTTATTCGTGATACATTTTTCCAATTGTCTCCGTGGCGCGCCGCCGCATTGCGAACTAACGGAATAGAATTTTCAAACAGTTTTGATTGATAAAGGTAGATAGATTTTCGCTTTCTTTGTTTGCGAAATTAGATTCGGGAGGTAGCGTAAAACTTCAGTTCCACTTGATTAATGGTGATTCGAGGGGATCCAAGAAAAGGAACGATTTTATGTCGCCCGGCATTCAATAAAACACGAATTACCGAATCGATATCGGACAGTTTTTAAAATTTTGTCTAAAAAAAGCGTATTTAGATGGACGAACGCGATATTATCCCATTTACCGAAACAACGCTCGAGCTGAGTTAATATTTGATTTGTTCTCGACTTTTCTAGAATTTAACGCGCCGATTAAACAACGCTGGGCGAAGGATTTTATGTGAATATTTAAAATGCTATATTGGTTCTATTCCAGCAAAGTACAACTGCATTGCTCATATATAAGTCATAACATTTTTGTTACCTGGAGTGATAGAGCTAATAGTGAGCTGCTATGTATATATTTTAAATCTTCTTGCGTCGTTTCTAACAGAGAATATTTATGTTTATTTTTATAAAGCAGTCAAAATTCAATGAACATCATTTGTTATCTTTGAATGTAAAAAATAAATATTTTAAAAAATGAAAAAGAAAATATTTAGTGAGTAACAGGTTAACAACTCATATCACACTTTGTTTTTATGAAATTCGCGATATAAATTAAATTGACTAAAAATAGGCACTATCATGAAAATTTATTGTTGCCTATTTAACATTATAATAATCTATTTGAATCGATCATGGTCAATAACAATTTCATCTCACTTTGAAATGTAATTGAATCAATCATGATCAATAACAATGACAATTTACATAACCTTCTCAAATCAAATACTTAATTAAGTATTATAATTTAATTACCCTTTACCAAAGCGAATTATATGATTTCAATAAAACATGAAATACCTTATTTCAGCCAACATTAATAACTTCGCTTTGTTTTAGTACATAAGTAAGGGTACTTACACACGATATTCCGAAATGAATAACAACAGCCCCATATATAACTCGGGAGCTGTTAACGAACAACACTCTTAGTTTAATTTGAAGGTGATTTAATTTACGGAACTCGTAAAAGATTCTTCACACTAAGAATAAGAAGTTCCCAAAGTTTACATTCACACAATCAGAAAGTGGGTTAATGAGATTCCCTCAAGAAAAACATCTCCTTAAAGCATACATTATTCAAGCTTTCGGGAAGTTATTCCGCTTTCACGCGTTCATTAGGCACGAGAACAAACTTGCGAATCCCCTAAAACGCCTGACACACCTACTTATCACCGACGCGAACTATTCCCAAGTATTCGGCCTCGTCCCGGCTACGAACCATTATCTTGTTATTTAAATTTATCACTCAACTTTTATCCTCTAAATTCATTGTAACAGGTAATATTTCACAGGTTATTAATTACGTAGCGTCGGCATGCTCACGGTGTAACTCTTATTACATTATGTCAGTTTGCAAATTGAAAAATTCCCGGGGCGTGTGTCCCATCTCTCCGAAGTATTTTGGCAAAATTATTCTCATTCATTAAGTTGAGAAGTGGAGGGCGCGCTCGCGAGATTGTCGACGTACCATTCACTTGTGAGTAACGAGGTGACTTCCTGTTATTAGTTATGTCGGCAAATTGTTTTTCTTACGCTTTTGTGCTCCTCGCAGATAACAGGTTTCAATTATAGACGGGAATAAGACGAGCGAGCAGGCAAGTATTGGATTTACGAGGATAGTTATACATAGATTTATTTTATCCTACCTTCTTAATTGGTACGGCTTTTGTTTTTTTTCCCTGTCGATTAATGCTTGTTGCTTCCTACGGATTGTTAGAAAAAATAATTAAATTTGCGCTGAATTTTGCTGGAAATCCACCCGAAATGTTAATTAATTAAATAAATATAAAAGTAAATGTATCGTCTCGTGTAAGGTCCAACGAGCGAACACGCGTGTAATAGAAGCCAGCCGGGCCGCGCGTGTCTCTAAGTGCCACTCCATTAATTAAAACTTATTTGTGACGGTATCTAACATGCGCTACAAGGACCCTAATCCCGAACAACATCTGAAATCACCATAACGCGAACTCTGTGTAACTGACCTACTGGTACTGGCAAAATCCCTCGTTGAAAATTCGTTTAAACTCTCGTTACGGCTTACAAAGTATTATATTTAATTGATAATTTAAATATTATACGTTAAATTATTCATGGGTATATTATATTGAAATACCCATAATACCTAAGACAATTTAAAACTTTTCAATTTCAATAATTTATTCACTATAAGTACAAAATAAATAAATAAAACAATACAGAAAATACTGAGAAATCTGAGGACCTGCCGCGAACCGAAAATGAACGAAGCTCGTATATCTCTTCTTAACTTCGATCACATTGAGATCACATGAGTGTATGCCAAATAGCTCCACACAGTCATTTTCCGAACAAAGTCGTTTAGAAAATGCGCTGTAGCCTTCAATTTCGACATCCAATACAATCTTCGCTAGAGCTGCCGCAAAGATGGAAAATCTCTCAAAAGGATAGCGTTTAGTACGAGACAAAGACTGAGTTAGATCTTATCTGGGGAAGCCCTCTGCCGGACCACTATTTACTTTTCGCAAGGGACTGCCACTGCCACGACGGTCGACTGCGGAGCTGTTCAAAGCGGGATGCAAGCTGCGCTTTACGCCAGGGCTCCCGTACCTACGTTCATTTGGAATTGTATCGGAACGCGATCGGGAGGATGTGGAATATTCCAGGTGTTTAACTTCCGCGTAGAGAAATGTAAACTACTCGCGACAGCGAGGCGGGGGCGGCGTGTCCTGTAAGTGCCCTAGGTCATAATCGCAAAGTGTTCTGTTGAACGTGTGTTGTACGTGCCACCGCTGCCGTTGAACGAAAATTCCTTCATATAATTTCCCATTGCTTAACTCGGCGTAATGAAGTTTATTCGTCGCTACTTCATTGTAAGTCGTTCCCAGCAAAGGCGGCGAAGAATGTAATCAGTTGAGAACTAATATCGTGTCGTTTGCACTTTGCTAAGCCCCCCTCGCGTATGGAAATGCCTCGTTTGAACCGCCGTTAGTTCTTTTGATTGCTGCAGTGTCTTCTCCTTGTCAAATTAAAACGGAGGTTGCGCGTGGATAATTTTGGGAAAATTAAAAGACCGTTTCATTTTCGTCGATGGCCCCATCCAGTTAATATAAGTATAATTGTGGATACTCCACTGAGGAGCTGATCTTCTTTTCTGCTGATCTGAATTTGTGTAACTACAATCGACCTTATAAGGCAACGAAGTGATTTAATGACTGGAGAACAGCGAATGGTATTAAATGCTGAGAACAGAAATGAGGCAAGAAAATACATTATATAGGCTGTTAATCAATTGGTCACTGTGTACCATCCTAGCTAATAAATCATATACTTACAATTGTATGCAGTTTCCCAAATAATTCTGTTCAAAAATATATTATATTCTTGCGATTTTACCACAGACGTGCAAAACACGAACTACAATTATACAATATGTGAAGATAACCGTTCATTTATTACGTATAAATTCCGTGTTTGGCTCTGATCTAACAGAAAAGGAGCAAAAGGCAGTAGCAAATCGTTATTATTGTAATTCGTTGTACTCTTCAAGTTTTTAATAATTAATATGAGCGTAAATAATTGTAACTTTCTAATTTAAAACGTTTTTTTATCAATTAACCGGTTCTTAATGTTGAATTCTTTCCGGATTATTTGAACTAGATACCTTAGTTGGCGGTTATAAATGTATTCAAATCCATTATACTCACACATTTTTCATATCAAAAGGCTTAGCAGAGAGGTAAATAATACTTACTAAGTATGCCTTGAGTGACTTAAGCAACACCCTCAAAGAAAATGCAAAACATATCCGGTAGGAACGAAACCGAAGCATGATATAGCGTGCGGTACGTTCAAGTTCACGCAGAATATGAAATAGATATTTTAAACTTTAAAGAGTGCATGATAAGGTTGAAACTGACTTACAAGGCTGGCGTGGAATACTATGATTAATGCATTTTAAGGAACGTTTTAGTTGCAATAGAAGACTTTGACTTGCGGAGCGTGACTGCGCAGTGCGATGCTGCGAGGATTATGCCTTCTACTACGTCGAACGTAAAACAAACTTCGTTTTAAAGTTAAAATGATGAACGTATTCGTAATTCAGCAGATAGTAAGAGGTTTAGGAAGAAAATAAGTTCACATGTATAAGATTGAATTTCACATATATGTAATGGATTATTTTTTATTGATCGACGGAGTTACAGTTATGACCGTTTAGAAATAATCCTTTGTAATATAATAACTATAAATTGTTTTCGAAGTAGGTCAGGTTGCATACCCCGATATTGTGCACTAAAGTTTATTTCTACGTAAAATTTCAATAATCAATTGTACCTAATCCACTCGCAAACCACTTTGTTCCTCCATTTCTAACTCATTTGTAAATTTGAAAACACTTTATTTTCCACCAATTGATTAATTTTTGTTAAATTGTTTTTGATTCGTGTTAATTTAACGTGAAAGTTACCACGATCAAAATTTCAATTATTTGATAAACGAATACAAAGAAAGTAACCGGTGATTTCACACACAGCCTGAGACAGGAATCGAACCCGCGCCTCTGGTTTGCGTGCGAGATCATCACGGTTAATTTTTTTCTTTGTATTTGTTCATTGTATCAAATAATTTGAAAAGAATTCTTATATACAGTAGAATCTGGATACAGCGACCATCAAGGGACCGGCGATATTACGTCGCACTAACAGGACGTCGTACAAAACGGACTGATTTTCTTTGAAAATATTTGGTATGAATCGTAACGTCAGTGATTTAGCAGTCGTTAAAAGCGGTCAAATGTTATAAGCGGATTCTACTGTACAGTACATACATTCACATGCCTACCTACTGGACGTTAAACATAAAAGCATTCTATGAAAGAATCCTATTTGTTAATCTCGCTAAAGTTCAGAGCTTATCAGGTATAAGGTAAATTGCACAAACATTCCAACAAAAGATATCACAGGGTAGCACACAAAACACAACAATAAAGTTGGCCGGAACCGCTGAACATCGCAAAAAGCGCATCGTCCGCGGCGTCCTGAGCACAATACCAACTTAAATTGTTCGTGAAAGGGTTATGCACTCTACGGTTTCAATTTCCTCGCGAACTAGCCATTGCAGATGTTCGGACGACACTCGTAAATATGATTTGAAAATCGTTTTATGTATAAGTCATAAACTTTTATCTTCACCACGACAGTCCTCGTTCTAAACGGTCCCAGTTAGTTTCCTGCACAAAAGCCTGCAGACGTTTTAATATCTGACTGTCTGGCAAGTTAGACATCTGCTAGTGTAAATTTCGTCCAAGCATAACGGCCCTCAGGCACGCCATCTCTGCCGGTCAAATAATGCTGTCCTAATGGGTAAATATTGCCTAATGTATTTTGGACGTCGCAAGTTTCACGCTACCTTGCCTGAGGTTTTGGCCTGCCGAGAAACGGGTGGGTGCCACGAAGGTGTCTGGCTCGCTCACCTCTCCAGTTTATTAAAACGCGTTAATTTTGTGTTAGGAGTTTTACGTATACAGCATGCAACAGGCAAACAACGGTTGTAATGTGAGTTTTAACTGATTGTATACTTTAAGTTAAGGAATAAAGCAGTAGTTGAAATAATTACTTATGAAACATTAATTTTATCTATCCAAAATGTTACGATACACATCCAAAATGTGTATCGTAACCTATCATCATAGTTATAATCGTGAACTGATCATGTGTACCGGACAAGTGCGAGTCGGACTCGCGCACGAAGGGTTCCGTTCTCTCATCTCGTCACAAAAACTGTATTACGTACCAGCTTTAGCCTGCGACTTCGTTTTTTCATCCCCTGCATGCACGGAACGCCCCTCTCAAATTTAATATCTTTACGATATTTCACATCGCCTTTATAGCGGTTCATAGAATACACCTTCCTACCAAATTTCATAATTACCAAATTGTATTATAGTCTCTAAGTAAATCAGCTGCGACAGACGGATGCACGGACGGACAGACATGACGAAATTATCCGATCCGCTCCGCTCTGTTTTCCGATTGGTATATAATTCAGTAACTTTACACTTTAGAGCTTGCGTTAAATCCGGTAATTTTGATTTTTTTTCAGACTTATTTATGATGGTGGTCCAATGAATAATCCAAGTTTGTGACCTCGAGCGCCGAACGCAACTTTGTCAAAAATCGAAAAAAAAAAGATTATAACTCTAAAGAACTAAGTTGCTGTAGACAAGCAAATTTAGTCTACTTTAAAAACGTCAAGACGTTTTCAAAGTCTACAGCAACTTAGTTCTTTAGAGTTACAATCTTTTTTTTTTTCGATTTTTGACAAAGTTGCGGTTGGCGCTAGAGGTCACAAACTTGGATTATTAATTATGAACAAGTCTGCAAAAAATCAGAACTACCGGATTTGATGCACACTACCCCGTACTTTCGGGCGACAAGGTTACTGGATTAATAGTAGGTATATTATTAAGAAAAGACAACTTATATACATACAAGGGACAGAATTTACGTTCAAACGTAAAGAATAATGTTTTGTGTGTGCGCTTGTAATTCTCATCCATTAATCCAGGTTGGGAACCCTCCGGTACCCACCACGAATTAATTACACTGCCTACTGGATTTTGAGTGTCTGAAAACTAAACATTCGAAGCTTGAAGCTAGGGCTTTAGTGGAATTGTATTGCGATAAATACTATTTGATTAAAATATTCAAATTCCCATTTTATGGGCTGATCTAAAAATTTAAAGTTTAATTATAAAACCACAATGAGCTAATTTAAATTGTTGACAATCCCACAGCGATCTCGCCCGCACTCGGGAATCAAACACAATATTTTACTTCAATAGCAATATCATATTACCCAAAATGATTTGTCACCGAATGTACCTATTACGTCATAAAATAATTAAGTGATATAACATTAATATTTATTGAATCCACTGATGGTATTTCAATTAATTAAAATAAGCTGTTAATACAGACTATATTTATCATATGGTGCAGAATTAATAAAGATTCCAATGTCACAACAGTGTACAAAACCAGTTGCCTACTGTCATGGCGTCGTTACCGAACAACGTCACTGGACAAGTATTGATTGGCGAAATCATCATATTTGATGGAAAGCCATTTTTAGGGTTCCGTAGTAAACAAGGAACCCTTATAGTTTCGCCATGTCCGTCCGTCCGTCCGTCCGACCCCCGTTTTTCTCAGTAACCGTCAGTACTAGAAAGCTGTAATTTGGCATGAGTATACATATCAATGACGCCGACAAAACGGTAGAATAAAATCTTTAAAAAAATTTTTTTTCAGGGTACCTCCCCTACATGTAAAGTGGTGGTGCAATTTTTTTTCTTCCAAACCCCATCGTGTGGGGTATCGTTGGATAGATCTTTCAAAAATATTATAAGGTTTCTATAAGCATTTTTTGATTAAAGAATAGGTTGGCGTGATATTAAGCTTTGAAGTGATAATTTTTGTTATGTGGTATGGTATTAAGTGTCCCCCCCCCCTGCCAGGTAAACGGTGGCTACTAGGCATGTGAAAAAAATCATGGTAGTAGTATATACAATGAATTTAAAAGGAAAACTATCACAGCTAAGTAGACATTACTAGTTAACGAGTAATAGTCGAACTTCAGAAATGTACTTTGCAAAAGCAAACCTTCGTACAATTTCCATTGATACCTTAGATAATGTTGTTAATTCTGTCAAAAACATAGTAAATATAAGTTTGCGAACTTTTTAGTCCACATAATGTAACGGGTGGACGACTACGGAACCCTACCTTGAGCGTGGCCCGACACGCACTTGGCCGGTTTTTTAAAGAAGAAGAAGAATACACATTCAGTTTTTGTCTGATTGTTAGTTTGTTGAAGAAGAATACACATTCAGTTTTCTTCTTCGTTATAACGGTTTTGACAAAATGCGGTGTGTTTCGTGATATGGCGGGATAGAATCTGTAAGCGGAATTTTCTACTTTAACGAGATATTACACTGGGGTCGTCCACATTTCCTCATTTGTCAGTTATATTGTATAATATTGTTACTTGCGCAGCAGGTACTAATTGAGTGCGTTGGAGTGGGACGGTATGGCTTCAGCCTGCAGTCGTAACTTTCTGCTTCTGCGCATACCTACTTAACTGCTCCAATCGGTTTGGCGACATCCTTGGTGGGGCGGGATCGGTACGGGGTATTTAAAGTTCACTGATGTCGCACAAATTTCCTCACTTGATAATCTGTTAGTATTGTATTTGCTGACTAAGTCATCTGTGAAAACTTTGTCAAAAAATATGTCTACATATTTTTATTTCCTCACCATTTTGTTCCCATTATATAGCAATGAGATATCAATTTATGATTCAGTTTAATGTGATCGACAATACACCGCAATACTATAATCCCAAGAACAACTAATTGCCGTTGGGTGCGAATGTGTACTTAGATGAACTATTGCAACTACATGCCAATTATAATAGTTCCTGTCAGTCGTGACATATTACCGCGCTTCCAAGCTGTTAATCTATCAAGTGTCTTGATCTAACACTCAAACGCTACTCTTCAGTTACTGCCATAACCGATGGCTGAACGCGCAAATACTGTATACATAACCAATAAACTGGAATATGGACGGCCTAATGTAATTATTAACTAAGTATACACATGGCCTCTATCGCGGTATCCTTGTACACAATCGACAAACAATGCTCGATGCAGACTGCAAACAAATAAATATAGGGATGAATTATTTAACCTGTTACATCAACGACCATACTCGTATATGAGTCTGTCAAAGCTATGCTATATATGCGTTTTAAATGTATATCGATGGTAAGTATATTTCGTTAGATGAGACAAACTGACATTGAGGTAATAGTTTCTTTATTAAAATACTAGTAATAACAACGCACAACAAAACCGTATAGACTAAGCAAAGAAAATGGCAGAAAACTGTTTACAGCGTTTTTCTCTATTCTCCCTTTAAAGGGGTGAAACTGGGGTAGATATTTTGTGGGCCAGTCTCCTCCTATTGAAACCCCGCGTTCTATATAAAGGACCATAAATAGTCAATAAAAAAAATAAAAAAATAATAAAATTAGTAATAAATCAAATTGAATAGGTAGTGACAATTGCAATTGTTTAAATTTGTTTGATTTTAGAAAAAAATAAATTCATATTTAGTATCGGAATTGCTAGGTAAAAATCTCAGGAGGATAAAGTAGTATTTATTAACAACAAAACTTGAAAACAGCTTGCCTTCTGCAATTAGGAGTTTAGAATTATACGTAGTTCAAGTGCTTACCAACTTACCATGTATAAGTAGTTCTCAATCCTCGGCAACAACAACACAAGTTCGAGCTCATCACAATAACCCATACCAGACAAGTTACCCCACCGTTATATGACGTCACATTCACATAATATATCATCCGTCGTCTGCGATGACAAAGGTCGTAGTTTATCAGACACCAGCCCGCAGCACAATGCAATAGCTGCAAAGCCAAACTTGTAGTTAACACAAGCATAAGTCGCGAGGGTTCTGTGCTCGTACTCGTAATAGGCTAGTAGGTTGCTAATAAATATACAGCGCGTGTGTCGCACTAGATAAGCGCACTGTAGTCGTACCGACATGACGACAAGCTGCACTCCCCTTCCCATCTTGGCCAACGTAGATAGATAGCTGACGAGTTCATTACATAAAATTATACGAAAATGCAGTGGAACGGTGCAGCGCTGAGATTAGGCCGTCTAAATTCGAGCTTAAATTTTAATCGCCAGTTAAAGCTTACGTGAACGGAATTTGTGAAAAGCTCCACTTTATTGAACACTTTGGTGCTATACTTAAAATGTTTGCGAGTAGGTACGTGCCAGGTATACTTAGGTAGTGGGCGCGATAGGCAGATTTGGAGCGAGTTTGAAGGGCGAGAGTAATTGCTGTTGAGTAGAGGATAACGTTTATTCTTCCGTCAGTATTAAATGAACGAAGGTAGGTACGTTTTATAGTCGTAACTTGCTTTACAAAAACATACGATTTCACTTCACATCTAAAAATTTGCATATGTACTTTTTCATACATTCCAATTGTATATATATTTTTTGTGGACAATCTTACACAAATCAACCTAGTCCCAAACTTAGCAAAACTATACAATACTTATATATATAGATACTTATAAATACATACAAAACATCCAAGTCCCAAGAACAAATATTCGTGCCGATCACACGAATAAATGCCCCGGCCGGGATTCGAACCCGGGACCTCCAGCTTCGTAGGCAGGGTCACTACCAACTAAGCTAAAGCGGTCGTCAATAATAACGATAATTCCTGTAATTTCAACAACTAGTCATCATGATCTTGGTAATTTTGTTTTCTAATTTGGAAAATTCTAATGTGACACACAGAAGAACACGGCAGGTTATTATTTTGAAAGCTAATTCTTAAAAATATAAGCCTTAAAATAAAATACCTATCTCAAATTCTGAACATAATTGATGCAAAAGGACTGATCAAGAGTCACGGGCTATTTTTCACTGGGCCTTATTTTTACACAGCTACGCTACCGGCCGGCATCGAACGGATTCTAATCAATTTAATTTATCAGGGATCCCCGGAGGCGGCGATTCGCTTCATTTAATGCACGTATTTTGCGGCAGGGCTGATTGTTTTGAACCATTCGGCTGTACGGTCCATTTAGATTAATTATTGGATTACTTACTTAATTTCGGTCCGGATTATGTGGGTAATACTTGCACAGTACCGTCCACAATAGCGAATGCATTTGAAAACTGCTAGCATTCACGTCGCGCCGTCCGTTCGAAATGCAGCGGCTTTAAATCATATTCCGTTCAACTGCGTAATCCAATAGCGAGTTAATTACACTTAACTAATACAAATTGAAAAGGTAATCACGTCAACCCCAGAACTGTAGCGGGGGAGGTCGTAAGGAGTATTAATTATCGTCAAGATTAAATAAGAAAGGCGGCAATCGAAGACCGAAATAAGGGTGGAATTACGACAGCGGTGGCATTTGTCCCGGCAACTAATAAAGGAGACAATATTGCACTCGATACGTATAAATGTGCGAGCAACATTTGGGGCGTGATATTAATTCCGTCGGTAATTGCTATCGGCTCCCTCTGAGCTGCAGCCGTGAGCCATGAATACGGGAGTTACCGCTATTTGTTCCTGACGTTGCGGTTTGGGCTTTTGCCTCTACCCCGTCCTATATTTATTTTCTTGGAGTTTTGTCCAAACACAATAGCCGAGAGGATTATCGGACTCATTTCGATAGTTCAGTAATGCCGCAGAAAACAATGGGCTCATTTGAAATAATTCTACTACGGGTTGGGCATTGGGCATATTAATTAACCTTTATCCAATCTTCAACAATGCCAGGAAACGAATCAATGGATATCATCGTTTTGTGTATCGATACTGACTGGAAAACCAGCAGTAATGCTATAATTTCACATGACTTACTTCATTGAAGTTGGTAATGAATCATTATCATGAAGCAAAAATAAAATTACACCTAAAGAAATTGAAACATTAGATAATGAAAAAAAAATATTAACGAGCACGTGAGTCAACTGACTCGTGTAGTGGTTCAGCCGCAACCGGACTCGTTTAGTTATAACAGGATAACTAGTGGAGCTGCAGTATCAAAATCTCGCCATCCATAAATTAAGGGCGTGGTTACGCTTGCTACCGACTGAGCCGTTTAAGCTCCATTGTGCATAACCGAAGAGGGACGGGAAACCACAACACAGCTCCCGGTGAACTGACACTGGTGATTCACTTAATGGTAATGCTAATTTACAATGAAAATTCAATCAAGAAATGACTTCAAAACGCAAATTCGGCAACGGATTCGAGAAATCCTCACTCGATTTAATGATGGACTTAGTGAATTGAGTTCCTCTAGCAAGTGGATGAAAATAAGGCATCGTCTCCTTAAAGATAAGTAGGACGTAACTCTATTCGGTAAAGGGCCTCTCCACTCGTAGCTGCCGTAGTGCCACCAAGTATCCGAGAAACACGTCGCGTCTCGTATCGATGAGAAGATCAGACGAGATAGGGAAGATCGAAAGGCCGGCGAAGGGTCAATGGTAGGTGGTCGACTGGTCGCGCCGCATACATGCGGCTTGATGCGCGGTGCGAACGGGGGTTCTCGTTATTTTCAATTTCCCTACACGAGCGCCTTCTCTGCATGTTTTTGTATACGAATATGAGTACCGAGTGTATTAAGTCATGAATCTTATAAAGACTTGCCTGATTTAATACGGTTTCGAGGGTGTATACGACTGTGATGCGGGCGTTTTAGAAAAAATGGTCTTAATTCAATTTTAGGCATAAATTTTTTAGATTGCAAATTTATCTGCCTTAATAGAAAAAAAGGTAGTATTAGAAAATGAAATGAAAAGGCAGGGAAAAATTGAGACGTTATTTTTAAATAGGTACTTACTTATAATGAAATTACTGTGGAATCGGAACATACCTTCAGTCGTCTGCGATTAAGAGCGGAGGCGTTATTCAGGAAGCCGTTAATTTTAAAACCTCCTTCTAAATTTAGCCCCAAGAGCTTCCCGCGTCTAAATAAATAATATTTTCTTGATTCTTCACCACGTCACTAGATGTTTATTCTAAGTATAAACAACTGGATATTGTTAAAAATATGGCGTACACTTTTTCGGAAAATAAAAAAGGTTAGAAACAAAAGTTATAGTGTAAATTTTTCGAAAGATAATATCAAACGGACAATAGAGAAATAATTTATAATAATATATAAATTATAATAATTGTTCCTAGAGAGGATGGAAACTAAAATTGAGAACATTTTAAGGCTGTTATGTGAAACAAGGAAATATTTAATATGCTTTTATACAAAAGAAAGTAGAACACTTTTTATATAACTTCAAACCCTGGCTCATATCACTGGGATTAAAGAAAAAACTTAATGTCCGAAATATTAGTTCATATTTAACATAAGTCTTCCACAGTAAAGAAAAAATAACAAAGTTTTTTTTTGAACCTGACTGTGGCTTTATAGTCAGGGCCCAATTAAACGATAGGAGTGCGCAGTTTGAGAGTGGCCTGAGTAATATCCAGGGGAAACTTTCGACACGACCAAGCGAGTGGTTTAAACACTGGAATAACCCAACAAAGTCTATTTCTCCCTGTGGGATGAAGGACTGACCTTACTAAAATTACTGCCTCCGCCAAACTTTAGGATTAGGTGACTTCCTGATTTGTCGGTGTGGAGGCGGTACGATATGAGAAAACTGTCAAATGTCAGTGTCAGCTGTCAGTCAACTCAGTACTACTTTTTACTCCGCCCCTACACTTAAATGAGCGCTTCCTGACTGGCGCGGGATGTGCGGTAGCAGGACGATGCGAACGCAGCTGGTCCGCTTCTGCGCATAATATTACTACTGTGACAGTATTTGTCAGGCGACTTCCTGACTTGACGGGGCGGGATCGATATGTGACATTTTCTTCTTTGACGTAAACTTATTGACGTCGCAAAGATTTTCACTTGACATAATACTGTCAGTATTATGTTTGCGCAATAGTAATATCATGCGCAGAAGCGGAGCAGTGCCGCCTTCGCATCGTCTCGCTACCGCGCATCCCGCGCCAGTCAGGAAGCACTCATTTAAATGTAGGTACTGCCTCCGCACCGACAAATCAGGAAGTTGCCTCAGAGTGGGAATCTTTGAAAGAAGAAACATGTCGATCCCGCCCTGCCAAGTCAGGAAGTCGCCTTAGGTGCCAAAGCCGATCCAGGGGTCCTTTAAGAATACAACCTACACCTAATTCAGACGTATTGACTGTTGACTGTAATATTTTAAAGATACTTTTGGCTTCGCCTGGCATATAGATAGACTGGTAGGCAGTCAAATGGGCGGAATCCTATAGGGTTCCCTTGACAGCTTTTTTTTTCAATGATCTCAATCTCCTGTTATTTTTTTATAAAAGTAATAATTGAAACTTATACATGCGGTTCAGTTTACCTTACTTTTTGCTAAACCCCTAACTCAGCGAGCAGATAGCGTATATCTTCCGTATAATAAGCGGAACGTAAGCGAGGTCCAACAAGAAAATTGTATTTCCATTTTTACAATTTCAATTTAGTATTAATTCGAGTCTGGGCACGGTCGGGCGCCCCGCCACATGTAAAATATGGATCGGCTAAGTGAAATTAAAATGCTCTATAAATTGTGATTTTTGCGAGTCCTAAAGTGGAGAAGGCTTTTTATTATTTATCGCTTGCAATCCACTGGCCGTTTGGTCCAAAATACGTTGCGCTATTAACTTGTTAAATTTAATAATAGAATGCATGCGTGCCCGTTTTTTCGTTGCGTTTTAACGCGACTTACTTAACCTGTAGGTACTATAGCTACTATAGCAGCGAATGTTAGGTATAAAAGTAGTACTTGACGAGCCCAGGTTGGCTGTTGTTGTAGTTGTCACAAATACGAACACATAGACAACGTAAACTTATAGCTTATAGCTCCTGCGCCGACGCACCCATAGACAGTGTGCATGTATAGCTCAACACACAACCATGGCTCACCCGCGCTCCTGAGATAAAAGTACTCTATCAGGGCTATGTTATATACGTGACATGTAAAAGTGCTAGTAACTTATTTGCAAAATAAACGTTTGATTAATTTTGATTGATTTATTGTAGGTAAAATTACGGTAGGTACCTACCAATTTCGACGGCGTCAGTAAGGCGACATTTTCTTACTGTGAACAATTAGATATCGTCCTTTTTTAAGTTGATGAGAACCTTACTGACGCCTACTACGAGAGACCTTTTGCTTGAGAATCAATGTAAATAAAATATAGCCTCGTCAATTTATGCAGGACTCTGCCACTTTGACAGATTTGACAGTGATCTAACATTGACATGACGTCACTGTTAAATCGGGTGGATAACTGACTAGTCAGTTAATTTACAAATAAATCAGGTAATCCTTGATGCATATCTCCTAAGAGTCCAAGACCAAAACAAATCCAAAAAAATCAAAGTACCTATAGAGATGATAAACATCACAATAAACATGGACAACTATGGAGCATCGGGCATAGATCACTTTTAACTCTACACCATACTATTTTTAACCATCATTGAAAGAAAAACAACGAAATCAGATAATGGCGAAAACAGTTCAAAAACTGCTAATAGATAGTAAATAAATTACTATCGAAAATTAATTTACTAAATACAACCTTAGACGTAAAAGTTATCATTTTAATGTATTTCATTGCTTATTAAAGTTTACAAACTAACTTGAATGTTGGAGCAAAATAAATACAAATGTCGTTAGTGTCGTAGTTGACACAGTAAAGTAAGAAACCAGTACAGGTACTTGCTACTTCAAAATGACAGTAGAAATAGTAATACAGATGTTTTGAAGCCACAGTAATAAACGTTTTCGTAATTCGGTTTCGCGAGTCACGTTTGAGCCCTTGCGCGTAAAGTAACCGGGCCTTAGGCCTTAAATAAATTTTGCCAGGATGTCGACGTCGACGGACACGTCTGGGAGGACATCATCATCATCATCATCATCATCAATAAACGTTTTCACATAGCGTGTAGGGGTGAAACGATTGGCTGTTGTTCACTATTTTGTCTTCAGTTATGCTGTTTTTTACATTGCGACGGTGGCAAAGAAGCCTACGGCCTGCCTGATGTTAAGCATACTAAGCAGCATGTAAACTACAGAAGAATCACAAGCGCGTCGCCGACCCTATATATAACTCGAGGATCCGTTGTGTTGACAGCTGCACTTATACAGGTTCTCACTCTTAACACAGCGCAGCCTTGGGAACCAACAACACGTATAGTTCGTACAAGACTCTAAGGCCAAATTTTGTCAAACGAACGCAAGCAAAACTCGACTTAGAGTTCTAACTGTAAGGTAGATTTTTGCTTGTGTTAATTTGACAGCACTTGGCCTTACAGTTGTGTACGAACTATACCTTAAGAACAAGTAGTGGTATCATTATGGCTGCGGTTTTCTGTAAGGTGCAGGTTCCACAGGTTGGTATACAAATTACTATAGTAACTAACGAGAACAAAAACTGGTAAAATATATTACTGTGACGGCAGTCGGGCGGGGCGCAATCAGAGAGACACCTCCTATCGGTCCGTCTACTCTCCGCCGACAGTACACACTGAAGACATTTCTTATTTTGTACTACCTTTTACGTACTTTTACGTAAGTTTAAATTCCTGCCGAGATTTCGCTGAGCGAGTAAAATGAGACTAGCTGGAATAAACGCTTCATTGACTCCCATATATTTTTGTTTTATTTGAACTATTAAGTTTCAAGGAGGGATTTGAAACGATAAATTTCTCAAGACGGCGCAAAGATGGATTTCGTAATAAAGCTTGGTAGTTAGAAAAGACACCGCAAAGACACCCATGGTAAAGTAAAAAGCTCAATACGTTTTCTTGAAATAATCTTTTATACGAGGTGTGAATTATATTATTTCTATTGTTATGGGTTGTACGAAAACGGGGAGTGCTTATGTTACAAGTATGTATACTCGTATTAACCAGTGATCAAATAACGAATACAGATTTAAACTTGGCAAAATTTATTTACTAAGAAAAATAAATGCACTACAAAGTGCAGGAAGGATAATTATAATTCAAACCCAACTTCACATGGACAAAAAAAGAACGCAACAGCAGCTATTCTTCACTCATCATTATCCTCCTAGCTTAGTTCTGGTTGTGTCTTAGAGGAACCCGTGGTACACAGCTGTTCTTGCCTATTGTCGATAAAAGACCCTTGTTATTAATTAATCTCAAATAAAAAGAGTTAATAAAATTAAGTGCCTTTTATTTTTTTATTTTTTTTACGATTCCGTCCAAACGGAACCCTGTTGCTGTCACTCACGTGTCCGTCCGTCCGTCGTCTGTCACGCAGTTTTACAGCCAAACGATTGGATACAGTCTTCAAATTTTCACAGTATAAGCATATTGTTGGCCGAAAGCCATACTAATTTTCAAAATTTATTTTTAATTGTTTTTAATATTTTTTATTTATTTATCCCTTCAAATGGGGTATCGTTGTTTACAGGTCGTTGAGTAGATAAACAATGTCTTTAGAGTTTTAAAAAATAATGGAAAACAAAGGAATAAAAAGCCACTAAAGCCAGTTTTATAAACAAAATTTTGTTGCGAAGATTTTTTTTAACTTCCCATTGACCTATGAACTGAAAATTTAGTGATAATTTTTATTATAACGTGTATTTTACAGAAAATAATAATAACCTATTATTGTAAATAAGTTTTTTTCATTGAAATTACCGTATTTTTGTTATACTCGTAAAAACCAACTTATTTTTGGGGTTGGTGGCCATTTTTTTGTATGTGTAAACTAAACTGTATTTTTCTATTGTTGCAGGGGTTTTGGCTTTATCACATTCGGAGACCCTGGTAGCGTAGATAAAGTATTAGCGCAAGGGACACACGAATTAGACGGCAAAAAGGTAATGACTACTCTCTTTATTAGGTACATCCAATTCTAATTCTTTTCTAGTGTGAGTAAGAGTGAGATGAATCTGGTAATTTTTCTGTTTACGCATCAAACAATGTGTACATCATATTTAAGTATGCTGATACTAAGTATCTATAATTTACCAAGTATGTACCTACATAAGCATAAAATCGGATGAGTATCTAATTACTAAGCAAGCTACAATAAAACAGTCGAAAATCATAGAATATTGCTCCATTACCCAACCCTATTACATTATTCACATCGGCCTACCTTGATTTCTTGCGAGATTTTATTGACATACCCAAAGTGACATAAATTCGTTTTAGTCGTTTCTTCGGCGGAAAGCAATGACTGCTGATACAAATTGTTAGTGCTGAGAGAAAATGTCTGTTTATTGACTAGTTAGTTACCTAAACTGTAATGTATATTTTTATGTACACTGTTATATACAATTTATCTAGATAAGGTACTGTTAGTGCAAACCAGACAGTATACTTTTATTATTAAGCCGTGCGGTTTTTAAATTAAATATTCTAAAACCATAAGTGCGGTCGTTTATTACATACATTGGCCATTTATCACGCACTCACTCGCGTCCCTGAAATAGACGAATGGGTCAACTGTTGCGAATGCTTTATTATGGCAAACTATTTCGATAAAACCATATAGATGCGCCAAATCCCGTAGCAAAAATATAACAGACTGTTATTTATACATATAACGTCTAGCCTTTTATGTAGATAATAATCATCTTTGTATCTTGGGATTCGAGACACATTACGAGCTCCCATTGCGAGCGTTCTGTGTACGGATGGAGAAAAAAGTCGATTACTATCGCTCGCCACGAAATAATCTAGATAAATTACAGCGCCCGTCGTTGTTTACTTTGATTAAATTGTAGTCGACTGGTGGAAGATTAGCCGAAGCCTCGCAAATCGAGCGGGAAGAGAGAGCATTTTCTCAATTTACATAAAACGAACGCGGAAGACAGCAATAGTGGATTTCTAAGTAGATATTTGTCTATTTGTTTACAATGAATGTTTTCATATTCTTTATTATACTGTTGCTGTCTTTGACATCTATTGGAAGAACACGCGTATTGAATTTATTTTAAAATAAGGTTTTAACCGTTGCTGATATTTATGTTGGTACTTTGTTGCTTTCAATGTTATACCGATACACAAAATTGTTATTTATTTACATACAGATTGCAGGTAAGATTTAAACCGACAATTGCTAAAAATTACACTAAGAATGAAATCCGTGCCACCCTGTATAAAGGGTCGGCAACGCACACGTGACTTTTTTGGAGTCGCGAGCGTCTATAGGCTGCGGCATCCGTTTACCATCAGGTAGACCGTAAGCTTGTTTGCCACCGTCGTTTTATAGAAAAGAAGTGTTTTGCCTACCCCTCTTGGGTATACAGGCTTGAGCTTATGTTTGTAAGACAGACCCATATAGCTAGTAACGCTATCGCGTTAGTTGTAACAACAGTTCCTTTCAAGAAATACGATAGCTTCACTCAGAAAACTCCCGGAGAATCCAAGGGATTAGATTACAGCTCGAGATAGCGAGGTTTGACTAAAACCTTGTAGAAATAATATTTCGTCACCGTCTCTAAACCAGTATTTAATTAAATTATTCACGGCGTCGTACTCCATAATTTGTTTTAAAATATAATTTTGTTATAATTTCGTTGTTAAGTGTACCTCTTTATTATCGTTGTTAAAGTCCTCGTCCTCGTTATTCGTTAAGATCAAAACCAAGGTTAGGTCAAGTGATTTTATATATTTCTATTGACAATATATTAGGTACGTCAACTTTAATTCTAGTACACATTCTATACCAAATAAGTGGCAGAAAGGGCGCCGTTTTGAATATTCCATTTAAATCTACAGACTCAATTCAAAATAAATACTGGCCGTAAATAGTTACAGTCTGTTTTAGAGCTACGTGCCAAAAAGTAAAATAATAAAGCTTTATGGTAAGATTCTGTCCGTATATCACATCACATCGCAAAATACCCCAAAAACTAGGTACTTCCATTATCGATATCATGATCAAGTCAGTACATAACAGAAAATAAAACCGTAATTAGAGGGAGAATAAATACTTCATTAAATTATTATCCTTTAAAATTTATTCTTCTAGCAGGTAAGCTAGATAAAACTGTAATTATTTCATACGTGTACTACACAAATAATAGTCATGACCTCAAAATCCAAATAACCAAACTACAAACTTTGGTATTCAACAATATCACCTATCGATATAAAAACTGGTTTCAATGTCGACCAAACGCGGTTTCCTAGCGGAACACTTAATCGCATGTCTTAAGGTCGTAAATTGTCGGGCACTTTTTCGGGGAGTATGCCTGAACATTATTGCTTTCTGCGTCATCAATATTTATACAATATTTACGATTGAACAACGGGAGGCGTGCACATGTGCCGTTTACGTTTATACCACAAGATCAGAGGTTACGTCATTACTATAATAAAAAATGTTTAATAAGGACAATAAATTAGTCATAAAATGAATTAATAATTTAAATCGCGCGCTAGTTCTATACGTCACGTAATAATTGTATTTCTTAATGATTTGAATTCCATTTATACATAATATATTATAGAGAAAGTACGAACAGCAGCGGTTGAAACGGCGACAAGCTTTTCTTGAGAATGAGCAGCGAAGCGGTTATTTCTTAACACATTCAGCACCGAGGACAATATATCAGGTTCTCCGTTCGGAGACAGTTTTCGCCTCAAAGCAGAAAAAATGATGTTATCGGCTACGTGAATAGCGCGTAGTACTCGTAGGCATTGAATGTTAAAATTATTCTTGAATAATATTATTTCGACTATCATCTTTTTGATGGCTCGCTCTTCCATCTGACAGTATATTTGTCGTCAAAACGATGATTAACGAGGGTATTTTTTTTAAAGGACGACGGTGGCCTACAAGCGTACGGTCCACCTGATGGTAAGCGGACGCCGCAGCCTATAGACGCTCGCGACTCCAAAAAAGTCATGTGCGCGTTGCTGACCCTTTATAAAATTTGAATTAAAAAATAGAAGCGCTGTACATTCGTAGAAAGATTTAAAAAGGTGCAACAGCAGTGCACCTTACGAAATGTTACACTAAAACATTTTACTGAAACATTTTACTCATTGCATGTAATTCATTGCATGTCTTAGTTTGGTCACAAGTGAAACTCGAGTTCGTGTATGATAAAAATACCTGCGTCGTAGAATTAAAAATATACACCTGTAACTGTAGACTGCGAAATATACTGCAAAACATAATCCATTTCGAGTGTACATGTATTCCTACATATTCCTACCTCTATTAGTATAGGTACGTTTATTTTTTGGATATAAATGATCGTCAACTTTATTTTTGATCCGTTCTCTTTTTTTTGTAACACGAGGTACAACCTAAATTGTGAATTATGTCAGATAAAAAACGACGATCAAAGGATCATTGACGCAGGTTCCTTGTGTGACAAAATGTTTTACATATTGGCTAAATAGCGTTTGCAATTTCACATACCGCAAGATCAGATCTGCGCAAGGTGCAAGGAGACAAACCCCCTTTCCTTCCGACCCATCTCTCCAGGACGGGCCGTATCGCTCCGATGGTCCAGTGGCCGGCACTCGGCACCTCCAGCCTTTCCGTTCACTCCTGGACGAGTACACGGCGGGAGTCGAGCCTCCACTTCTTGATCTCCTCCAGAAGCGGTTGGACCCCCCTGGCCCGCGCCTCGGTGACACGCCAATATACATCGGCCAGAACCGAAGCGTCGGGGTACCAGGGCGGGTCCCCGCCAACACGCAGGCCGCCTCGTGGGAGGCGGTGCAGTATGCCCTCGCCATCCTGACAGCCATGACCCTCTGTGGCCTTCGGAGTTGGGCTTAGTTCTTGGAGTTCAGGGATCCGGCCCAAATCGGCGCCCCGTACAGACCCATCGACCGCACCACTCCTGCGTAGTGCGTACAGTTTGCGACAGCTGGCGTTAGGCCCGCATAATATATGCATAGGCTAGGAGCCGACTGTGTGCCGCGCTACACGTGACCCCTAGGTGGTGCTAAAAGTGCAACAAACTGGCATACGTACTGTCTTCTTGATGATCTCACGGTTAGAAACAATTGCCATACGATAAATAAATAAAAATATATATCTAGAAATGTCATTTTCCGTAATAAAAAATACATTAGATCTACCTAACGTAAGTTTGACACGTTACGCAATCAACTAGAAGATTTCGCTTGTGAGGGTGTATGAAATAAAAGCGTGTTAAAAATCCTTTTATTGTTTATCCTTTTAATGTCTACCTGTATGTAACATCATTCTTCCTTTCTTATCTTAGTTAAGTTTCATACAAAATATCAAAAACATAATAAATATAAATATTATATTGAAAATATTTCAAAAACGCTAGGCCCTGATGCGGCACAGCGTAAAGCTCTAAATCACGAGACGTTTAAATTACACCGACTGAAAATTTCGCGTAAAAATAAAATTTTCACTTACGCGGGAAATGTTCGATGTTTTATGCGGCTTCATAACCGCTGCTCGAAAATATGATGCACTTTGTTACTCGCACGACCGGCGCGTTAACGCAATGTGACGTTTTGCACCAATTTAACGCAGTTAAAATACTAAAAAGAGGCATACTATTAATTTCACACTAACGCAACAAATCCTCTAGTTTGAAACGGCACAGAACAAAACAAGTATAAACGGTAAAATTAGATGATTTTCTATACGCGATTTGTACAGTAATGTATGATGTACTAGAAACGTATATACTACTACTAGATACCTTTATTTTATACTTTAGTTTCTGAATATATGTACATAATAAAAAAGTTTTTATTCCTTTTATGTGAAACTGCAAGTGCAATTGACAGCGCTTGTAATTATTGACGATGTTGGGGAAATAATAAACACATATTCTTGATATTCACTTCACTTGTGAAGTTGAATAGAATATTGATGAGTTCTGTATTCAACATAATCCACAAAATGGTAATTAGAGATAAAAGACTCATTATTTTATATAATTAATATTTTTCTCATTGTTGTTTAATAGCATAGAAAAGAGAAACAAAGATTCGTTAGCCCTAAGTATATTTCATCTATACATATTATGAAGATTCATGATATTTCATTTTATGCAGTCAACGAAAGCGTTGGTGTATTAGACCCAACCACTTTGAAGCATACGATCAAGTGTAACCAGCATAAAAGATGACTATAGCCACAGTTAAATGTGTGTGATCAAATGTCGCCATCCCAAGATACTCCTGTGGAAGCAACAAGACGCCAAAACTGAAGCTACCTTTGGTACACTTCCGATTGCATTTGCTTCATATGACACAAACATCCACACGGCAATTGAACATTCCGTACAGTCAAGTAGTTTCTCGGCGTATGGCACCTAATTTTTAATGTTTGCTATCAAGGAGCAAAATTATATTGTAATGATAAATACAGTCAAAGGAGTCATTTTTAAGTATGATGGAAAATTCGTTCAATCGGCATCAACAATACAAATAAGTAACTTTTATTTTATTTATATTAAATACGTACTGAAATAAAAACGTAAACCTGTTATTAATTAACTAAACGAAACAGAAGTTACTGTAAAAGAACACTGAACGGTAAATGTTAAAAAATATTCGTACAAAAGTAACTTGCCTCTTAAATGATCTTGATTTTACAAAAGATTTTATTTTTTGTTTTTTATTATGAGTTTGTACCTACACAATATTTAAACCTAATTATTTTTTTCGCAAAAACATTAAGTAGGTAGTAACTTGTTAATAAACACACCGCTGTTAATATTTATGTTATTAAAAAAAGACTATCAAATTGCGTCATGAAAAGCGTTTCTGTAGTAGGTAAGTTAGGCTTTTTATTTCGAGGCCAATTAAAAATTCCTCTTTCCGCGGGTGGGTGGGTCCGGATGGGTTCCCTTTTGTCGCGGCCGGAACTGTGTGGGGCCCTAGTGAGCCTTTACGAGACTAAACTTAGCTACGCGTATTTATAGCTCGGATTATTATTATTGTGTCCTTCTGAAAAACATAAAGCATGAAAAGTGATACTTATTATTTTATCCTGAAGAGGAAATGTTGTAATTTTGGAATGTTACTTAATTATATCGTCTTTTTATTTAATGAGGTTAAAATTAATACTCACTAAGCGTCACTGTCTCGAGGCATCATCCGTTTAGTATTAGCGTGCGGTCTGTCAATATTTTTACCTGTATGGGGCGTCAAAGGAAGTAACACGGAGGGTGACTTGATTATGATAATATTTATTGTGATAATACATTATTATATTTGTTACTTTTTACTTGCAAATAGCGCTGTTTTGAATGAACAAATTAAAAACATCACGCATTTTTTTATCTTTTACTCGATCAAATTTATTGTGAAATTCGCTTGATTATGTCCGAATGACGGCGGCGTCGAATCACGTTCTACTTTAACGCATTTATATCGCCATGATCATAAATTCATATTGTCAACTAACACGTCCCACGCTCTCTGGTGGAATTCGAAAATACGACACTGGGCGGTTGTAGGGAATCGTCGTCGTTCATGAAAATACAATCTTTTCAAATGTAGCCCATTGAAGTATGTATTCGTGCAGCAGCATGTATTTTCCGTGGTACATAAACGATTTGATTTATTGCATAACTTGTAAACACATACAGTCTAAGCGCTCGGCACGCATGCTTCCTGTTTTCTTTCGACACCTGCAGAAATATGGAGTGCACTAGACATTGGTAACAGTTGAATTTTATTGTTGAAGAGCAATAATCTGCAAATTATGACCTATAAACTCTTACTCTGCAAAAATGATACCAAAGAACTTTTTTATAGTACCCAAACTGCTGATTTGAACGAGTGATGTTTAAACAATACCTATTGTTATGTTATTTTATAAACTATCGAACTTTACAATACACATTATATATATCTTTATGAAAACCTGTATTGAATTATCTTTAATTACAGCCTAAATTTTCTAAAAAAAGGAAATTATTATAGTTTCTCTTAAGTAGGTATGCTTTTTATGTAAGTAGCAGTTAGCACTAGAGTCGAGCGGTTATCCTGAGGCGCTAAGTGATTTTATCGTCGGCGATTACGTTCGGACAAAATTGCGAGCAGCATACATTTTGTGTGGCACCACAAGAACAGGCCGTACGTATAGCTCGGACTCCGCTTGTTTTTGCACTGGATTACCCGTTTAAACAAACCGAGCGGCCGGAACACCAAATAAAGGGAAACACTAACCGACGCTCGCGTTATTTTTCCAAAATTAACTCATAACGCCAAGAGCTCGTTGAGTTTTTTTTCGTCCGTAATCTGCCTTAATGGGCACTGGGCCAGTCGCGTTCGTAAATCGCCTACACGCGAGTACCGCGAAATGGGAATCTTTAAATAGTATACATACATTTTTAATGGCCCGCCACGGCGCGATTGTGGCAACAATTAACGTTATAACGAGTTCATTAATGATGGATGATTTAAAGGCAGTTTTAAAACGGGCAGCTTTTACAGAGCGCCAGGTAAAACAAAAAGCGACGTTATGTGGTCCGAACTGTTAAAAGTAAGCCGGCCAAGTGCGAGTCGGACTCGCGCACGAAAGGTTCCGTACCATTCTATAAAAACGGCAAAAAATCACGTCTGTTGTATGGGAGCCCCCTTAATATTTATTTTATTCTGTCTAACTATCACGATTCATGAGATACAGCCTGGTGACAGACGGACAGACGGACGGACAGCGGAGTAGGGTCCCGTTTTACCCTTTGGGTACGGAACCCTAATTACCGAACTCAATACATATTAAGCTCACGCAATGAGGTAAAAGTAAGTATGAAAGTGTAAACAGTTTGACATTTATTTAAACAAATACGCAAACTGAAATTTTATTACAAAATGTTTGTGGAATGTAATACGAGGATTAGACTATTGTAGATAAATACAATACAATACAAATACTCTTTATTGCATAACCTGGACATTTATTGCATAAATGCTAGGATTGTGGGAGAAAAACAAAAGAAGTTGCATACGGCACTGAAATAATAAGTTGAAGAGTTCATGTGCCGTGCGGCGCGCTCATCTGACGAGATCAGGGCTCTGGAATGCTTAATATAGAGTCCTTTACTTGCACCCGGTCCCCGAATAACATCCCCTACTACCTACGCGGCCGTACCTACGCTCACATCAACTCAAAGTAGGTACACGATATGGAAGTCAGAATATAGTTGAATAAGTTTTCCAAATATCAACGATTTATTTTGAAATGTTTCGTAAATTCATACCCACAAACATAACATTTGTGCATATAATTTATATCCAAATCCAACTGCAGCGCTATACACACCGGCTAAGCATCACAGTTCTGTTTACGTTTGGCTGACAGGCATTCATTCTATGCACGAAAAGTTTCTCGGAGTCGTGTCAGTTCGGAGCAAACTTCCCGAGCTCGGACATCAGGAACCGGCGTAGATACAGTTGCACAATAGAATAAAGTAACATCGGAAGCTCGTTGGAGTTACTAAATAATACAGAGGCGAAGTGACATGCGCAGAGTGGAGCCAGCGCCCTAAGTCTGTTTTGACTGCAAATATCTGCGCCGGATGTCTACCGGCCGGCCCGCACAGAACTACCTAGACCAATACCACCACGCAACTAGACGATGTTTTTTCATCGTCAGCTTGTAGTTTTCTTTAAGTCTCAGAGGACTAAGCTTCGTAAATGCTTTCGCAGAGGTTAAATTTCTTGCGACACTCTGATTTGTTGCCGAGGCTTGGAATAGTCTGCGTTGAATAAGACGAACATAAAATGATTAAGAGTATACATGAAATTGAACCGAAAACACACAACAATACCACTTGTTATTATTCGTGTTTTAAATTAAGCATTGAGTAAATTTCGATTGCGGTAACAATTAAATGTTGTGGTGACGTTCTCGTAACTCGGAGCGAACTGTGAGTGGTCTTAGCCCCAGGAGTCCTCAAGTCATATTGACTTAGCTAACGTCGTAGCACCGGCCTTTATGCAGCTGTTGATGACAATATTTGAGTATAAACTACATCTACAGCTGAATCTTGAAACAATTATCTTCCGAACCACAAAGAGATTGTTTTAATCTCCTCCAATGTCAGGCATGTGGGGCTTTGGGAATGTCTAGACGCGTTATTAATGAAGAAACTTACAACTGGTGAATAAATAGCAAGGAAGTTAGCAGGGGTATTACGAAAGAAGGGCGTCGTTAGAGCTCGGTCGCAATGCTTACAGTGGCCGACGTGAAACAAACAGTGAAGGAAAAGGGCGATGAATAAAATACACGTTAATAGGTGCGTCTAACTAGGTACGCGAAGCACCCACATTAGCGCCCGACGAATGAGCTTTCGACTGATGGATATAAGATTACGTGTCTTCCCATCTGCCGCTTACGTTTTCGACGTCAGTATTTAAGAGAAAGTAATATCTGACAAAATGGAGAGAATATATTTCGGTTGCACTTAGGTGTGAGAAGTAGGCTCGAGCCGGTGTCCCGGTTCCCACGCGGCCGCCTGTCTCGTGTTACACCGGGAAGAATTCCACTTTTTTCTTACAGAATTAAACGAGCGATAAAATTCTTGCGACGTCGCATGAAAATGTGCGTTACCCGCCTTGCATATTTATGCGTGCCCCAGTAATGACGTTTGTCGAGCCTCTTCCCTGGCAGTGTCATTACCTACGGCTTGGTTTCGTAGCGTTAAACCAGAGCCAGTTTCGCTAACGATCAGTGTCAAGTATTTTCCGATTATATCACTGCAAATCCAGAATGAATAAAATTATACGTAGGTATTTAAAAGTTGCGAAATTTACAACAATGGCATAGTTTAAAGCCGCCTCTTAACACAGCAATTTGACTACACGGTAAAGTCGCGGCTCGTTAAGTCGTGCCTGCGGAGGTGGTTCCCAGCCCCGTATTTCTCTTTCTGTTCAACAAGGCTCATATTAATTCGTCGCCGCGCTGCGGAGGCACTTCACTAGCTTATTCTAAGAATGTGGTACAATAAGTCGTCACTAAGTATAAACTCCGGCTAAACCGTGCAATATCATTTATCTCGGCTGTAGGGGTAAATATTGTTCTTAATTTAATTCAAGTTTGTGTAAGCGCACGTGGGCGATGGCGCGAGCGAAGCGGCGGCACTTCACGGGCCGCAACTCCGCAAGTCGCACATTGCACATCAAATATTTCAGAGGGAACGGTCCGGAGTATATTCGCAATAGCTCGCCCTAATCTTGAGCCAACTCGAGTGTTGCACCTAGAGCCAAATTCGTTCCAATTAGGCGGAGTTGGAGTGCGCGGTGCTGACTCAACACCGAATGATGCGGTCCCCACTTAATAGGTACCGCCCGGCGACATTTACGTGTCGTCTGCACGTATATTTTAGTTACAATTTTCACTCAGTATACCTGCGTCATTAAGCGCTACATGTGTAACTTAAAGTGCAATACAGCTGCTCCCTAATTTTGTCCGATGCGCTGGGTGCTTGTTAATTATTGTGAGTTTAATCAACACTCCTGATTCGCACTCACTGAAAGATAATTGAGCACTTGCAGTTTTTACTCCTGGATTTTTCGACAAATATTTCATTATCATAAGACTAAATAGTTAATTTATGTATTCAAAATATATTAAAAATCGATTTTTTGGTGATCGGAACTCTTTAATAGACATGAACTGGATTAGAATTTGTGTACAGCTGATGATGATGAGCTCTTGACCGATTTCGGCATCAGTGACTGTATTCTAGACTTTGGTTAGGTATTAGGAATTACTGGAGTGCTGTTGTTCCACTCTTTGGTGCGCTCTTAAATAGGTGACTTATGTACCCGATCTTTTTTATAAAGGTACGAGTGCACTTTGAGCAGGTTAACAGCTAGAGAGGTACCGAACTGATAGGTAATAACTTGTTAAAAAAATACTCACAAAAGTGGCTGAAAGTACAGCGGTAACTCGGGCTTGGTATTAACAGAAAGTGAACTGTGAGGCCACGAGATGCTGGCTCTAGTGAACCGAGATTACGAAGGTGAATTGGTGATTTTTAGCAAACAGATTGATTTCATATTTAAATTTACTGAAATATTTATTTATTTATTTTAGTTTATTTATTTGGAGAACCAACAGCTATGTCAATATATAAAATATGAGAGTAAAGCTCTCCATCGCTATCCAGCGTGGAAATGCTGCTAGCGTTATGGGTACTTTTGCACCGGAGACGATGAGGGGCGGGCATATAACTAGGTATGACTTAATTGTAATTATTTTTAATTTCAATTGTATTCTTTTGAAAGTAGAGTAAATGTCTTTCTAAACTTTAAGTCTGCAGCTAGCATTTTCTAAACTCAATTTAATGCAAAAACTTGACACAATAACGAATACTTAGTTGAACCTATGAGATTCATCTAAGTAGATTGCATTTTTTTTTTGTCTAAACATAGTAGGTTTACTTGTAGGTAGGTACTGCATACAAATAATATTTCTTATTTGTACTCTAATTCAAGGTAACTTAAATCCTGATGACAATCCTCCAAAATTGATATAACATAAATAATATCAGAGTAGCGTTTTCTATAACGATAAAACTGTAATCTTTGATCCCGTTTGAGGTACAATAGGATTATGTGTTTAGGGAATTCACACACATTATCTGTGAAAAAGTGAGCAAACGTTTTGTACATCCACTTTGCAGGCGTTCGTGTTCACCGCGTGAGACACCGATATTGTGTTTGCTTAATATAAAATTTAACATAATCGACTTTACGTCGATGTCATCGCTCTGAGTACATAAAGCTAACATGCTCTTTTCCAACCGTAGTGGTATCCTACTAATGTGCTTTCTCCTACAATCTTTTCTTACGATGACAAGCTAAAATTCGATACGGTGGTAAATGAATCTCGGTCTTAGCAGTGCAATTTTATGGTGTATTTTGGTTTGTTTTGAGAATTTGACATAGGATAAGTTAAAATTTAAAGGCGGCGATGTCAATCTTTATCGCAAAGGGAAGTTGTAGGAAGGGGGAGGTTGAAGGTGGCTAAGGAGGGTGCGCCACTGCGTCGATTGTAATCACGCAAATGGCTCCATATCAAAATGTCACATTCGTTTCGATGTTTCGTTGTCATTTTTGCGCAGGAGTAGTTTGAGAATCTTTATGTTTGTTTTAGAAACTTCCTTTAACCGTTTGCGAGATGATCGAGCTTGTTTGCTGTCAGATGAAGCAATTGACTCCTTTTATTTTAGCGACAGCGCTGTTTTTATATTTCATACTTAGTTGATCTAAAATATAAAAAGTTTGTGAGTTTTCGATTTAAACCAGAACTTATAGGTAACCCTACTATAACAATATTATAAATGTGACAATTTAGATGTTTGGACATTTAAATGTTTAGTATTTGGATATTTATATCTTTGGACGTTTCGATGTTTGGATGTTTGTTTCAAACAAGCTTGATGAAACTTGGTACATATTTATAGTCTGTAATAATTGTATAGTAGAGTAGAGAGTAGCATTTTGCGTGAACGAAGTCGCGGGCTAAATCTAGTCGAAAAAGTGTGACCAATCCACATTCAGTTTGCTGCTAACCCGACGCAGGCTTCTGTCATCTAGACGCTCTCTTTGTAGAAACTCACAATTGTACAACAGAAGCGATTATCTTCTGTCGTGTACGGTGCAATAACAGTGCCAGAAGTTGTTCTAATTAACAATACAATACAAATACTCTTTATCTACACACATATCATAAATCCTCTAATATGCGTTCGGAAATCGTAGAAAATGACTCTCATTTCAACATTCAATGAATTTATGGCAATTTTCTTATCTGTGGCTAAGGCTACAGCAGTAGTAAATTTTCATTTCAATCTCATATATGATGTTAAAATATTAAACGTCAAACAAAACTGTCAAAATTTAAATGTCAAAGTTGACATGTCCCTATTCTAGTATCACTGAAAATTCAAATTCAATCGATGCGAAATGTCAGCTCGATGTTTTTTTAGTATATATCGCACGAAATTTGAGCTAGAATGACATGATCACATCAGAATAGGGACTCTTTACTTTTTAAAATAACATTCAGGTATCGGTTGCCAGTTCTGATTTCGATATTTCCGCAACCGTGCAAAAAAGGTTGTATTAACACAATTATTGTATTTATTTACTACGGTTTCTGAACCCATCTTAGAGAAGTTATAATATGTGTGTAGATAAAGTAATGTATGCAACTGTATATAATTAGGCATTAAAACACTCGTGTGACCTTATTATGAAACTCGCCTTCGGCTCATTTCATAAAACACACTCGTGTTTTAATGCCCCTCATTATGTACCAGTTGCATAAACTACTATTATTGCACACCTCAATTAAACAAATTAAACATTATTATTAAACACAGCACAAAATTAATATTATTGTTAGGAAAAATCGGTACAAATGAAGTTACTTAGGAAGCTGGCGTTAAAAGGTCAATGCAAATCTTTTTCTCTTGTACATGTATGTACCAATGTATGGATTCTCAATTTTAGTGACTATTAAAATTATTAAGGAGTTATTATACTGTCTTGATTTTAGCGTCCATAGAGCAAAACACAACAATATATCAGAGACAAAATGAAACATCTCGCTATAACATATTTTTGTGTCTCTCCGACTTCCCATACTTAGTAAGGATAGTTTAAGATGCGCGAAAAAGGCGCTTTACAACGAGCATTAATTGCAGTCGCACTTTCACGTATTCACTTTTACATAAAAATTACCGTTAAAGTTCACCGATCAAATAATACTTTATTAAAAATTCATGCGCCCAAATAATCACAAAAAAAAAAAAATATTAAAAAGCGTTTTGGGATGTCACCTTTTATTTTTCTATCGACGCAGGCTGCCGGATAGCCACTGACTGCGATCGCTTCCATTAAAATAACTCGTTAAATTTATCATCGACCCGCTTAATCGCTTTAACGCCACCATCTGGGGTTTTATGATTTTTCTGCTTACTCTGTGTACTTTCGTGGTCATTTTACAACATTTACAAAATTGCTTGCGTGGGGTTAAAAGCTTTGCTACATTTTACAATTCCTTTTTTTGAATGTGTAGAGGGTTTCTTGTGGCCAAATATTAAGGGTTCATTATATTAAGATGCGACGATATTATTTATCACAGCATACAATTTTGCCCTGAGATGTTTTTATTATCTATATAAATCTTTATTGTGTTTGATACAACATTAAACACACAGTTAATATAAGTCATAAATACTTGCTATCTAACGTTGTAAACCATTCTAAAATATGCTTACTAAATACCCTGCATAAGTAAATTAACAGACAATTTTAATTCGTTCTCAAAATCCATTTTAATCAAATGAGGTAGATTTTCTGCAGTCGCGATATTCCGTGGCGCACTCAGAAGATAATTAAATAATTAAGAATGTATGAATGACGCTGTAAAGCCGTTTTCCCTGATATTGTAATAATGCAGTCCTCTTGGGCAAAATCTTTTAAATTATTCTCTTACGTTTGCTTCGTAATTATGCGGACGCGGTTGCCTACAGCCTGGGCATCTATTTTGTATAGCAGTTTGAAGATTTTCTGATTTTTTTAAACAACATCACTAAATATTCCACAAACTATGGTGACATAGGTATAGTGTATTAAAATTCTTCGCTTTGAGGAAATGGTTAAGTTACCATCTACATATGTATATTAGTACCTAAGAGTTTTTTCCGTGTTCCAATGCCTATTTGTATTTGTTAAATTACACTATTCGAAATGAAGCAATTTGCAAAAATAAATAATCATTTTCATTGCTTAATTATACAAAATATCCCATACAAAGTCATGATCAAAAACGCAAAGACTAATTTCAAAAATATAAAACGCTCAGCACTCCAAACTACCTAGAAGCAACAAAATGATCAACGCGAGTGGAAACGGAGCATTTTACCTCTAAAAATGTCAAAGGTAGCTTCTTTAGGTTTATATTTTGCGTTTATAACGGTCAGCGGCAACGCGGCACGAGTAAAAAGACCTGCGGCCGCGGCCGGAGAAAATCTGAGGGCTTAAACAGTGCTACGTATGAAATACTAGCACTCGGTTACATGAAAAAGACGAGGGGCGAAATCGAGTGACAGGACCGCGGCGCAGGATTTTCAGTTGGATGCTTTTTTGCTAGCTGGATTTCGGGCCTGGACGTTGCAGCCGCGCAAGCGATGCGAATTTATCGAACCCGCTCCGAGCCCGACGTGCGGTCTATGATTAGTTAGTTACCAACGGAAACTTCGCTTTTTTGCTTACATTCATTAATTAGAATAGTTAGTTACATACCACACATCCCCATTCAACACACTCACAATAGTGTTTAAATGTAAATCTCTAAACCATAAAACGTTATGATTCGCCGGAAAATTCGTTTCCACGTCCATTTTCAACTGAGCTTAATATTAAAACAAATTTACATAATAAAGACTATAATATTCATAAAATGTAATGTAATGGTGTAATTTCTTTCCAGATTGATCCTAAAGTGGCCTTTCCCAGAAGAGCACACCCAAAGGTAAGTGATTTGTAATATCATTGTGGTTTGCGATAAATTGAAAACAAACTTGGCATTAGAGTAAATAAACTCATTCCGACATTAAATCGCCGCAGAATGGCAACCCTGTACTGCAAAGTTACGACATATTATGAGGGTAAAGCATACCGCTTGAACGCCGCTTGTTTATTTTCAAACATTTACACAAAATATTATTTTAGGCTGGACATAACTCTCGCTCGCTATTAAGATGTTGGCTTAAGATGCATAAATAACTAAGGGCTAACAATTTAGTATGCGGGCTGTGATCTTGAGGCCATCCTTATCCTGGATGCGATTCAATCAGAGGCCGACCCCTGATTGAATCGTGTAATAAAACGTATAAACTCTATTTCCTACGATATCTGTGCTCACGGATACTTATTTGTTATTATTCAAATGTATTATAGTTGGTACAAATGATTCGCTAGATTGTCCTCTTACTCAGTATCAACCTTCTTCAGTGCGACAGTTTTTCTTGCAAAATATAACATTTACTCCTGAATTTCAATGTTAGCTTATTTATTAATAAATGCATGAAATTGAGTTTAATATCAAAGGCTCACGGCGTCTAGTATTATTCCGTTTTGTTCAACATAGTTGCAAATGGGGCTCCTCAAAGCGCCCACGTTAAAAACCGCATAAAATAGGTAATTTTGAATTCAGCTGCGGAATGTTTGAAGATTTATTCGTATGGAGGTTTTGACGGTTGGTCGGGTGGATCAGTCAGCGTTGTACATTCATTTTGTGGTCGTACGTAAGGATGTAAACTATATATTATTGAACGTAGATTAATTAATGACGAATCAATATACTTATTTTATAATGACATTGAGAACTATAATTGGAATTTTATATTTAATAATGATCTGGACATAAATAATAAATTTAGTAAATTAATGCGCATTTTGACATATTATATTGACATTCATTTCCCCATTAAAAAAATACATTTAAAAAAGAAACCGAATGTTCCATGGATGACTAATGAGATAGAAAGTTATGTACAAAAATTTAATGACCTTTCCCACTTTCGTCAGCAGTACCCTGACGAACATAGTATTTCACAATGTATTCGATATTATTCAGACTTAATCAAACGGAAAGTTATGGAAGCCAGGCAGAACTACACCGAGGTAAGATTGCGAGATAGTCGTAATCCCTCAAAAGAAATTTGGAAGGTTATAAAAGAAGAGGTAGCGACTTCACAGAGTAGGAAAGATATTACCCTAAACTGTAACTCAAAACCTGTCCCCAAAAAAGAGATACCCAACTACTTGAACTCGCATTTTTTGAGTGTTGCGTCAAAATTGAACATAGGGGTAGATGACCAATATGCGATGCGATGTCTATCTGACCACTTACAGTCCACCAACGTTCCTAAAGTCGAGTTACCCATTATCACGTGTACCGACCTTGATCGCATTCTTAAACGTATGATGAAATGCCGTAGTACCCTTGACATCTATGACATATCCGTAAATATATTAATTTCCATATGGCCAATACTTTCGGAGATGCTGGTTACTTTAATCAACGAGGTGTTCTCAACTGGTGTTTATCCCGACATACTCAAGTGTACAAGGGTGTGCCCGGTGTACAAGAGTAAAGGGGAAAAGACATCAGTTGATAACTATAGACCCATATCGATTGTACCCAGCATCTCCAAAATTATTGAGTCTATTTTATCACAGAACTTGACTCATCACCTTGAACACGATTTACTGACTGACAGACAATTTGCTTATCGCAAACACAAGTCCACCACAACAGCAGCTTTCACCATGATCGACAGCATTACAACAGGCCTTGACGATAAATATAAAATTGCTAGTATATTTTGTGATTTGTCGAAAGCTTTTGACGTCATTAGTCATGAGCTACTCATAAAAAAGCTGACGTGTTATGGGCTGCACGGAAGAAGTAGCGACTTACTAAAATCGTTTTTGGAAAACCGAACTCAAACGGTTGAAGTGACGGCAGGCGGTAAAAGAATGAGATCAGGGAGTGGCAGCGTGACGGTTGGGATTCCGCAAGGGTCGGCATTAGGTAATACCCTATTCCTTGCATATATAAACGACCTGCCATCAGCCATCACAGAAGGTCAGATCACCCTATTTGCCGATGATACGACAGTGGTAGTGAAAGCGCGTTCATATGACGAACTGAATGATAAAATCTCAACCGTATGTGAACAGCTAAAGAAATGGTTCTCGGCAAATGGGTTGATCTTAAATATCAACAAATCCAATGTTATGATTTTCGGTAGTAGGTGTGTCCCAAGCGTAAGTCTTGTGTGCCCAATCCCAATGAGCGATAAGTGTAAGTTTCTGGGCTTTACGTTGGACCCTACCTTAAATTGGAAAAATCATGTGGACTCGCTGTGTGATAGGCTGAGCGGCGCGGTGTTTGCACTGCGCAAACTAAAGCCATTGGTTTCTCGTGATGCGCTGAGGCAAACTTATTTCTCTCATTTCCACTCGCTGATGACTTACGGTGTAGTACTTTGGGGTAACTCGACTGATGCTGTGAGGGTGATGCGTATGCAGAAGCGAGCACTGCGGACCATGCTTGGCCTCAATCAGAGGCAGTCCTGCAAGACGTTGTTCGCTGAGCACCGGATCATGACGCACTACTCACAGTATCTTTTCGAGGTAATTATGTTTACTCGAGAACACCTGTCACAGTTTAAGCGAGTGGAAGTGATAGGTAAGTGCCTCCGCAGCACGGGAAAACTGCGGACAGTACCGCGTCGAACTGTACTACACGCCAAAAACGCGAGGGTAATAGGGCCGACCTACTACGAACACCTACCCGCTGACATAAAAAATGAACAAAGCGAGGAAACGTTTAGGCGCAAACTGAAGAACCTTCTATTGGATAAGTCATTTTACTCCGTAAATGAATATATTACAATCCTTAAATAGTTGACATTTTATTTTATCATAACTAAATTGTAATTATTACAATTCTTATTGTACTTGTTAGTTATAAGACACCGTTTATATAATTTTTCTTTCCTAGTTTTTAAGATATGACTTTAATTATTATGCTGACATTGTTTATATAATTGGAATTAATTTGTATTTAATTTACGATTTTTATTAATTTTTATTTTTATTTTTTTATTATTGTTACCTTATACATCCTGACGATCTTTTTGTGAATTCATGCTATTTAATTATATAAAATGACATGTAAATTTTCATTAAGTAATAAATAAACTAAACTAAACTAAACTATATTCTACATAATTAATATGAAAAGTGATAAATTATATTCAATATTTGCCGACTATTATATTTTTGAAATTGATGAATATTTTAACCGAAAGGCAAACATCATGAAAATCTTTCTTTACTTTATGTTTATTATTTCATGATTTTTTATATAACATCAAATAACATCCTGCATATGTGAAATATTTTCGAATTAAAGGATTATTCGATTGAGTCAAAAATCTGTACGAGCAATTTTTATCGCATTCGATATGAAGCGCATGATGAGCCAACTGAATTGCACGTAAGTTTGTTGTGCATGCAAGTGGTTAGGATGTAAAGTGAAGAACAAACATTTCAGTAGCTCAAGTGGTATAAAATATTGATGGGATTCAAGTCAAGTCACACCGTTTAAAATATAACACATACTTAGTTTAAAAAAAAATATTTTTAGTCTATTTATGGTCATAGGTTTACAATAATGTGCGTCATGTTTTGCCTTTCGGTGTACAAAATAATCTAAAATAATTAGGTGTATAAAATAATCTAAAATAATTAGGTGTATAAAATAATCTAGAATAATAATTGAATTGGATGGTTCTTGAGTTAATAAGTAAAATTCAAAAAATAAATAAATACATTGAAAACTCTTAAAAACCATTATTTAAAAGTATAATACTCGTTAATATTATCAAAAAAAAATCAACATTAATTACATCATCCTTTTCTTACAATGACAATAGTAAAATTCCTAATTTCTTATAAAAATAATAATAAAATGGTTTATTGTGCACTACAGGAAAATTATACAATAATACAATATGATCAGGACTTAAAGTAAGTAGGTACCTTATGGTATTTATTTAAGATTTTAGGTATAAGATCAAATAAACTTTTCTTTAGTATTGTTGATTAGATTTACACTGAGAATACGGCTTTATTGTGTATCGATTCCATTGAGTTAATTCTGCAGCGGGGCAAAGTTTGTTCTTTGTGACATAGAAAGGGATACACTATTTCTAAATTTTTGAAACAGGTATTACACACTATTCAATCCAAAGTAGCAATCGATAAAAAAAGTGAAAACCACGATTCATACAGCCGGCCAATATCGCACCATACAAAATTTTCAGTAATCAGTAATCAGTGTCTTTATTTTACAGCTGTATTTTTACCAGTACATTATTAAAACTCACATTGGTTTTGACCTGCCTGTTGATCTTTGTCTCCTTAATAAGTCCAAAACAGCCCAATGTAGACCTCAATTGGCAATAGCAAGGCAATTTGCAATGGAGCTGGTTGAACACTTGTTTTGTAGCTTCTGTAAGTAAGTGTGAGTTATCACTGGTCGAGGCTGGCCGCATTTAATGTAAATTGGCGACCGCCGACGCTGGCTCGGCCGCATCGCAACGTTTTTACATTCAAGTAGCTGAAACTTGAGGTTTTATTTGTCCCCACTACGGCTAGTTGGGCGGCCTTTCGCTTTTGTATTAATTTTTATGTATTTGAATTCATAATATTATATAATCTTACTTTATAATATTTATTAATATGTTTTACTAGCTTATCGGTAGTAAAACTACACTCACGAGCAAAAATAACAGGTACACTTTGTATTGAATTTCCATACGTACCCGTTATTTTTGCTCGTGAGTTGTAGTTTTATATGTAGACAATGAAAAAAAAAACTTTGAAGGTATTAAGAGCTTTAAGACATAAAAAAAATCAATTACAGCCCTAAACAAATAAAATGAAATTGTTACTGAGAAAACACAGTAGGTACAAGTTCCAGCAAAGAGCGACCGCAAATTATAAAAGTCCGCCGGCATGCTAGCTCCTTCTTTCATAATATAGACATTAAACGTGATGGATGGTTTTAAAACATCACGTTGTATTACTCTATCCTAGCCAGTGCGGTGTTGCGTGGCCGGTCAAAGGGGATGCCGGCTATGCGAATTACATGAATACATTAAGGGAGCACTGCCTCGTACATGTTACAGTGTAATGCTCACGAATAAATTTAGAGCATGTTCCTTCATCATAGCACTACCAAACGGCAACTATGTAGGTATGGAAATTCGACGGGGTGTATTGTTTAGATCGTCCGTGATAACGAGGGGTCTCGAAATGACGGTTAGAAGCTACGATAGCCAAAGTTTCCGTGCTGTGAACCCTCTGCTTTTTATAATCTATGGCCGTCGTAACATGCTGTGCAATAAACAGTACTAATCTTGAAGACGTTTAGGTACAGTTGCTAAGAGAGACCACGAAAATAACCGCATCTTATTGTTCATAATTTAGCAAGATATGATAGATACTTTAATCTTATGTTTCATGTATATTGTTTTAACCTATTTTTGTGTACAATAAAGTGCTTACATACATACAATGAAGCGTCATTGCCCTACTCAGAACAAATAGTACCTACCTTAAACATGTTTGTTGCAATAATACTTTAGACATGTTAATAATAGTGGCCGAGTAACTAAAATATGCAAAATTATATTAAAAATATAACATTGGTACAAAAATAATCATCTGTTTTAGCAGATTTAATATTGTTATTTACAATTCCGCCCCGTGTACGAATTGGGAGGTAAAAATGTAAATGATTATGTATTTTTGTACGTAATTAGGTAGTTAATACGCATATATCATAAATTGGATGACGTTGTCAGTAATTGAGGGGGGCTGAAAATTTAAAATTCTGATTATCGTCGGCGCTTCTGCTTTCCCTTCTAGCGCAAACAATGGAAAAAAGGGGACACCGCTCTCAAGCGGAAGCTGAGAACAAAACAAACGAATTTTTAATATCGTCTTTATCGATAATTGAGACTCTTGCGAAAATCTCTTATTTAAAAAACTTTTAGAGACTGAAAGAGGAATCGTGAAGGAAAATGGAATTGGAAGAAAAAACTTTTTTCATCTTCTTTGTTTGACATTGACAGTCACTAAACTTTGTATTTTCACAGTGGGTCTATTCAATTTAGATTTGATTCAGTGAAACTTAATTTGTCTAGCATCTGGCAGGTGGCTTGTATAATCACAAACTTTTTTGTCGAAATTGCGAGCTTGGCCTTAAGGGGAGGTGTGGGTCGAGGTGGTATATTACAGTGCAGGACCAAGATTTGTGATGCATCGCGGGTGTTGCATACTTGCGGGCGATATCTGTTGTATCTGGATTATACAGGGGATCCCGGAGAATGCGGAGAGGGAGCGGGAACAAAGGCTAATATGTCATCGCGGCCAAGTTAATTGACGCGGTTTCCGCACCGGCGCGGCGGAACGCAGACGTCAGCGTTTCCTTCGCTTACATATTTATACGACGCGCTGACTTGCGTTCCATGAAATAATATCAGCTCGTTTAAATTTTATGGACGCTGCGAATTCATAATTTGTTTTTTAATTAGGTTGGTGATAATACTCTGCGCCTTACCGAAAGGTACGATGACAATACTAAACTTGCAATATATAAACAGAACCATGTCCATAAAAAATAATGTTATAAAATGCGAAAGTATGAGTGCCTGTCCGTTACCTATTCACGAGTAAACCACTGGACCTGTTCCGAGACAGGACATATTATACTTTTTATATCAGAGATCATGCTCTTTTTAGTAACACTAAATAAAGAGAATAGAAATTATTTTGTTCTAATGCAAAGACTGATTCTACGCGGATAGAGTCCCAAATATCAATGCGGGCTAAGTGGCAAAAGTATGCGAACGTGATCTTAATGACAACAGAGTAAGAGCGTAATACATATATTTTTGTCACTTTGGTAATTTATATTTAGAAATATTTAATCAGGTAGTCGTTAATAAATTGAGTCTTACCTACTCCACGAAAATAAAGATACCAAAATGCGTAGAACAAATTATTTGATTACGCGGATTTTTATAATTTTTTTCTTATTTTCAAAAGAAAAAGTACCATTATCAAATAAAACCCTTTAAATAAGTCTACTTAACGCATCGCTTCGCGTGGCTACACCCACTTAACGCTTTTCTATTCAGGAATCAATGCTTACTCAAAGTTTATCCGGCGTCATTTCAATTAAAAAGCTTTAATCGAGCCCGAAACGGTCGCCAAAATCGGTGGCATTTGTAATCACCGTGGCGTGAGTTTATACTCTTTAATGGACTTTGCAGAAGTAGTTCCAACTCTCCTTACGGCTAAGATATTTGAGGAAAAACTACGCCACCTACCGCAGTAAGTGGCGAAGTTGGGGAAGTATGGCGAGTGAGGGCGCGAGACGTTGGCGCGGCCGGCGTTCAGCGCGGCACGGCGGTATGGCGCGGCGGCGGCGGCGGTGGCGCGCGGTGGGCGCGGCAGGCGGCGCGAGCGCGGTGTTGCGGGGCCCAGTTGGCGCGATTTAACGTGTTTCATTAAACGTTTTGTCGGTGTAATCGCAAGTAATTTAAGTGAAGAGAGCCGAGCTTCCGACTTTGTAAGCATTTTGTGTTTTCTTTTTTAACTACTTCGTTTTAACTTTGTTGTTGGGCTTTTAAAAGCTGACTGACAGCCAAATAACAAAGTTCTTTAGAACTATTTAGGGAGGATTTAATGAAATTGTAAGGTTTTATGCGATAGTGCTTCACGGAATCGGTAAATTGGGTGTGGTTGGGCGCATGCAAACGGTACTTTAGTTTCCATTCCTGATGAAAGAACTTACTTTTAGGAAAAAATAAATGTAAATAAATTCATTTTAATAAAATGTCGCAAAAGGCATAATTAAAGTTAAGCGAGGATAAGTTACGTGAAACAAAAAGTGGAAAAAAATAGAAGTCGTGTCATATAGGGAGGTCAAGGAGGCGGCTATAGATAGAGTGAGATGGAGAACGACACAACTCTTAAATTTGTGCTGATTATTATGTACCTAACTATATACATAAATAAATAATACGTATATATAAATAAAATCATCTTTCGTTTAATTACAAAAAGCTTACATAAGGCTAGGCAGTTTTCCTTCAGGGCCCATACACTGAGAAAAAATCACCACCAGGAATTAAAAAACCGTTTTGTGATTCGGGAAAAAATGAAGTTTTACTATTAATTACAGAAGTATTACGGTTTTTATAAAAGTTATCACGGTTTTAATAAAAGTTACCACGGTTTTAATAAAAGTTATCTATTTCTACAAACAGCCTAGTAATCCTAAATCTAATTTCAACAAATGGGCTTTAGTAAATGTAGCATAAAACAAAATTCATTACTTATTACAAATCACTGTAATTATTATTAAAGTTCCCTATATTTAACAAATTATATTGCCTATTTTAGAAAAGCCATTTGTGATTCCAAGTTATGATTTTAGGAACAGTCTGATTTTAGTAACATCAAGTAACAGAATTTACAAAAGTCAATTTGTTGCTATTATTAGAAGACATTTCTCGTCCTCGGATTAAGTTTTATTTTAGTAATAATTACTCTATTTTTGTTTTCTTTTCTCTCAGTGTATTTTTTTCCATCCAGTACCATCATCAGTCTATACGCCCCACATATACCTCCTCTCATACCTATATTATTTTATATGGGAAATTGTAAATAGCTCTTAGACTTATTTTTAAGCCTTACAAGCGTTAATTGGAGACACTAACTAAGACTGAACGTTATCTAAAACAGCAAATTAGTACTAAAATCTTGCAGTTAATAAAGGTAAGCTGCTGAATGGGACAGATGCGGCGAGTGACTTACGGGCTGGCCGGGACTCATAACTACTGGCTAGCGGGGCATAAGTCCCGCGACCGCAGAGTGAGCCTGCAACCAACGCTGCATATCATTTACCACTACAATACAAATTCAACACAAAACGAATAAGTAAACAGATACTTGATAATATGTTATAAAGCTTGACGGTTTCAAGTTTCGGAGCATTTTGATTCAAATATTTGTGACAAACAGAAGAGTAGTCTCTTTAATAATGAGGCCACCTGTTGTTTACGTCTACTTAAATTGATTATTTATTCTATACAAGAATTGGCAAATGAACTTACCATACCTTTCACTATGTTAGTACTTTATAGATAAAAAAGAGGCTATAGTTGTCTGGGCAACGAATGATTGTGAATGGAAATTGGCAGTACCGAAAACTCGCAGAAACTATTTTGCTTCCACTTTTATTATGATAACAGCCAAACTGTGGAACTCCTTGCCGGGATACTTGTTCCCCGTGAACTACAACCTTTTGGTCTTCAAGGCGAGAGTGAATCGGTTTTTACTAGGTAAGCGCGTTCCATCCAAAACCACAATATCGCTTACCATCAGGTGATGTCAAACGCAAACCTATCTAGAATTTAAAAAAATCTTTTGATTTCAAGCTGAAATTCAACGCTGGAACTTACAAAATTTTCCCAAGTGTTGTTGTTCAATACGAAATATTGTTAGTATCTGCTATTCTTGCATAACTGCACTTCATATTCTACATCGTAGTGCGAAGCATAATTATACTTCATATCTACTCGTAATGGAAAATATTTGGGATCTGTTCAAGAAATCTGTTCAAGTGCGCGCGCGTGATGACAAGCAGATATTGTAGCGTATGGATGTTTGCGGCTCCAGAAGAACAAAACAAACGTTGTCAACTCTTTTTAGGGATCCGTACCCGAAGGGTCAAAACGTAACCCTATTGGTGACGCCCAGACGTCCGTCCGTCCGTCCGTCGTCTGTCACACAGGTTTTACAGCCAAACGGTTGGAGCTACAGGCTTCAAATTTACACAGTATAAGCATCTTGTTGGCCCGAAGCCATACAAATAGTCAAAACATATTTTCAAATGTTTTTAAGGGGGGCTCCCAAAAATATTGGAAAACAAAGGAATAAGAAGCCACCAAAGTCAGCTTTTTTTACGAAAATTTGTGCCGAAGAATTTTTGAACTTCGCAAATTCCTATAAACTTAAAATTTGGTAATAATATTTGTTATTATGTATATTTTTACCAACAAATACTAATATTTTATTGATAAATTTGATTTTTTCTTTGAAATTTCCTTATTTTTCCTATAAAAACCAACTTAACTTTGCGGTCGGTTCGGAACCCTAAATGTGCGAAGTCCGACGCGCACTTGGCCGGTTTTTGTCTTTAGAATTCATTGCGTTGACATAGTGACCAATGCAGGTCATCTACTCAGAGCTTTTCGGGAGCTCTGGTGACCTTACTGAGCACGACAAATACCTACAAACAGATAATATGTAGTATAATTCAGTCATCATCCCCCTAGCGTTGTCCCAGTACAGTTGCATTCTGAAGGATGCCTAGGGGCTGCCTAATCCCAAGATTTAGCGTAGGCACTACTTTTAACGGAAGCGACTGCCATCTGACATATAATAATACAGGATGGATTTTCTTTGTGGGTCAGTGAGGGCTGCTACCAGATCCCGTGCTGCTACGCGAAAATGGTCTTCCATCCCATCCAAACATCCCTTGGTTTTGAATTAATGAAAATTGGCATTTACAGATTTTGGAATAAACATACAGGATGGGAGAAAATGGTCATTTTTGGCAAACCTTTTTTTTGATGCCACAATCGATCCCATTCCTATCCAGGATCAAAAGCTTACTGTATGGGACCAAATTTAATTTTTCACATGCAATTTTTTATGCTAATCGATTCCATTCCCATCCAGTGTCAAAAGTTTCCTAGGGGTCAACTTACGGTAATGTACTAAAAAGCCACAAATCGAGGTAAACTTTTCCCATTTTGGAGAAAAGTGAAATTTTATTCTCATTTTTTTATCTCGCCAATCAGTCCTGTTACGTTTATGGGTCATAATATTGTATGAAAATATTACAGTAAGTAAAGCATTCAAAATTTCAAAAACGGAGATTTCAGTGTGACTAAAATTTCACTTTTTCTCCATAGTATGAGAAAAGTATTCCTCCAAAATCTGTAAACGCCAATCTTCATTCATTTGAAATCGAGGGAAGGTTTTCAAAGACCATTTTCGCGTAGTAGCACGGGATTTGGTAGCTGCCTTCAATGCAATACAATACAAATATTCTTTATTGTTCACCAAATACCCAAAATACCCTTCACTGACCCAAAAAGAAAATACACCCTGTATAATTCAGTATAACAATATACCTAATACGTTGCATTCTTTAAAGTCAGGACAAAGTCAGTTTAAACCATTCTACATATGATTAAGCATGATTAAAAGGCTTTCGGTCTAATTCTTAAACAATCGCTTCGACGCTGTATGTCCGCTGAAAGCAAAAGTTTCAGCAGCACGCGGCAGGAAGGAGCATACTTTGTAAAGAAATTGCATTTAATCATGTTCAGACCTTCTCATAGCTTGGTTTTCTCTCGTATATTTTATGAATTCCTAACATACTTCTTGTCAACCTATTACTTTTATACTTTCAACGTCGCCGTCGTACAGGGTTTTTACTGGCACCCCGTTATGTTGGATATTGCAGTCATTTGTTGAAATTGAAACTAAAATTAAATTAACAAACTCACACGTAAAACTACTTAGTTAATTTCGTTAATTATAATATTTAACTAAATTTCTTATAACTTAATACTACCTATGTTGGATATTAATTTGTTTTCTGTTACGTCGACATTATCTAAATACGTATAAAATTATTGGCAAATACATTTATCTCAAATCTTATTGCTATGCATCGATTAAAATTCTGTGACTGCTAGTTGTCCGAATTGGATAATATTTTTTTGTTTGAAATCATGTATTCGCATGGAACACTCGTATTAAATTTGTATAATTTATAATTATGGGATCCAGCAGAAAATAAGGAAAATAATAAATCATGCATTTGCTCCCAGAAACCACTGGTAAAGTGGGACTAATCATTATATTTTACTCTATTGTGTGAATACCTAAATATTGATGAAATTACGTTGACGTAGCAACTAATCCCCGTAATTAAAAATACATTCCAGTCAAAAATAGAGTTCTATTTTCGTATATATATTGCGTCGTTTCTAATCCATCCCCTGTAGGTAGAACGAGTTCAGTACCGTGCGTGATATTTCAGCAACTTTTAATTAACGCGCATCTACTTAAACCAGGATTTCATTTCCACGGAGTTTTCTGTCGTCTGGGTCCTTTTAAGTAGAACTAGAGTTTATCTTCGAAATCTCTATTTTAGTTTGCGAGTTGGTGTTAACGATTAAATGAACTTACTTACATCTATATTTACTCAATACAATAATGTGATAAATTGAAGATATATATTCTGAGCACTAGATTATAAGCACTGGTTTGCGTAATTTACGATATCTATAGGCTGAAGTGACGGCTTACCATCAGGCGAGCCGTACGCTTGTTTGCCACGGACGTATAATAAAAAATATAAGGCCTTGTCCTCAGCAGTTCTTACAGAAAAAAATAGCTTAATTAGCTGACGTCACGCCTCTGTCAATGTTGTTCTACATTAGTCCAGTGAGCTGTGTCATTGACGTTCTAATTTTTAGGCCCGTCAACGGCATTCTGACGTGAATGTGTAAGTAATAATTTCTGTCTAAATAATAGCTGTATTAATTAATAACTTGAAAGTCAACACCCTTCGGCTTGTCATTAGTTTGAACAGAGACGTAAGAGTATATCAATCATTACTTACGTTATCGTGTTGGCACACGACGACGTGCCTCCGCCAACTTTGGGGCCTATGTTTGGGTTATTTGTGTTCCACATTCACCCAACTACTAAATTCGTTAACGCGCATAGAAAGCATTTCGTAATTCGAAATCCGGCTGGAGTTCTAGATTATGTTTAAAATTACATACATTTGTTTTTGGACCGGATGTAGCGATGGTAACTGGATTTTGAAACGAGCGGGGATCAGTGGGGTTTGCGCATGCTCAACACCGTTACTTTTCTACCCAAAATTCCTAACCGCGAATTTAATATTTAATCTCACCCTTGTCTAAAACATTTACCGCCGGGCTGTGCGTCCCGAAATACCTTTCCCTATCTGCCGCTAGGTACATCGGTTAGGTACAGTTTTTTAATCGCTCGACCGCCACTTGACGGGTAGCCCTGATGGATGGCGGCCGGTGCTCGGGTCACGTTTTGTCGTCTTATTAATACTTAAATTGGCCACCAGTGACGAGGACAAAATGTGAAAAGGACAAAGCCACTTAAACATTTTTATTCAACAAAATTATTTACGACGACATTATAACATTTTTTACCCATTAACCAATTTAATTGAACTAAAATTCTTTAACGTAACCTTTCCTTTCTCATGCTGATTCCCGCCTACATCCTCGACGATATTATAGATTCAGCTTAGTTAGAAGAGCCTATATAAATAATTTACTTAACGCGTAGGTACGCCTTTAACTGAAGGGACACGCGTCAGTGAATAAATAACTTTATAACGCAGCCTCTCAGTTTACAAGGCCCGGCGAGACATTATATGTCCGTTGCACATAAATCTACCGACTTGCTAAACATGCCTACAGCTAGATGGTAAACGAGGTGTACGTCTCAAAACATATTAGCAAAGTAAGTTAGCAAGCCCAGTCCGCTTGGGTTAATGGGGTGTCATCGCAGATGATGGGTAGCTTGCCCCTCAGTTACAGACTCATCAGGGCGCCGCTCACGACTACGTTCTTAAGTATTGACGTTCCTTTTACACCAAAATATAACCTTAAAAGCGAACGTTAAGATCACTATTGAGAGAATCATTTTTAAAATTACACCGTGTAGAAGATTTGATGTAAGTTATCTCATATATGTACGTTGTATTATTTTGACCAAGTCTGTAAAACCAAGTAACAGTCATTTAGTTGGGCATAAATGTCTATCTCTACGCACGCCAAGTTAAAAAAAAAGTATTGGCAAGGAATCGTGCTAATTATGAGATGAATTTATTCAAACATTTCTTAATTTAAAATTTCTATGTAATAAATATAATATGGTCGGAAAAAGTTATTCATTACTAAACTTAGTGTATTAACAAAATATATGTAGCAATTATTCGTGCCAATAAAAACGCAACATGTTGTACTTACAGATATCCGCAATTGGCATTTTGTATAATTGTCTCATGTTTTACGTGAATAACAACATTACGGTTACATAACATCAATGGAGTTAGTATCTATACAAAATTTAGAACTACAAGGAAATAAATACATACACAAAGTTACGAAGGCCCTGAATGAAAAAACATTAAAATATACTTATACTATTGTGAGGTTCAAATCATTTCCGTTTAATTTTTTGTAAGAGAAATGACGAATTTAATTTTGATTGATGCCTAGTACCTTAAGCTTTTATTGTGCGCCAGAAAATATTGCATTTAAGCAGAAAAATGCAAGCGGTGGGTATTCCACGAATCAATAAACGAATCGGTTATATAAAGGATACAGTATTCATTAAATTGAGCTCAGTATTGCGAGAAGTTTAGTTATATTTTTTTTCGTAATATGTACCTTAAACTATCATTAGTATAAACTAAATAAATTAGGTAGTTATAATACAATGAAGTTCCTTTTATCAGAACTAAAACTCCGTACTCATTGAAAAACATTTGAAATATTGGTTATTATGTATCTACAGTCACAACAGAAGGAACCGTGTAGAAGTTAATTCTGCGTTCAATAACCAGCCAGCCAGGTCATATGCTTCAAATCTTATTCCTCCACATTATTTGCCTAGTACGTCCCGGGCCAGAAGCTAAGCGGTACTAATGACGTGTCATCGTAAGAGCCCGCCCGTCCGCTCGAATGATCATTGAACACTCCACTGTAATAAGATAAGTTTATCGACCAGAGGTTTTACTGAGCTTCGTGTGACGGTTTCCAGAACATTTAAAATGTTTGGAGAAAATTGGAAAAAGTTTTGGTCCGTGATAGAAAATTCATGACGTTTAACGGTTTGAAAATGTGATAATGTAGTTTTAAAAGATGCGATTGTTCATGTGAAAACGTACTCCGAATACAAAATAATGTATAAAATATTGTAAGTATTTTATTTTTACTCGCCCATTTGTATTATCGAAACGTGAAATGGCATTGAAACGGTTGCCAAGAAGATAAGACAATCTCCATTCCCAATCCGCGGAGCATAAAACTCGAACCTGCAAAGTAAATTCACCTTTAAAAAGTTGCAATCTGGTGAGGAATAATTTTCCGTGCGATTGCGATGTGATGTTTTGGCGCATCGTTCGACAAATAGCCGGCGCAGTCCGCAGCGCACGGCAAGCGGCGGCGGAGGCGAGCAGGCACCGCTGACTCCACAATTTTCACCGCTCACCAACCCACTGGCAACAGCGAAAAAATGTCGAGATTGCCGAAGAGCCTTGGGGTGTCAGCCCGACCGCTACGTTGCAACACGGAGATTGTGCCGTCTGTTTTGTTTGCCTCTTACCGTCTTATTTCCGCGTAGCAAAATTGTATGAAGGCGCAGTGCGCTAATAAAATTTTTGCTCGAAACGCTCGCGAAATTGGCTCACGAAAACATACCTCCACAATGAGAAACTTAAACTTTTCCTTTTCAAAAAATATATTGTTATCATAATGACTTAATAAAAAAAGCGTGTTTGCATAATATCATCATTTTTAACTTCAAATTTTCTGCAGCTAGCCAGTTATCTCCCGGTTATTCCACAAAAAACAAAAATCCTCGAGCAGCACTAATACCGCAAAAGGTAGTTAACGCTATCTAGTTAGTAGTTAAATAGCTCATTCTCATTCTTGGAAACGTTCCTTAATGTAATAAACGACAAGAGTAGGAAGAGCCGCGTGAAAGTTGAGAGCGTATGCTATCTCATGCAAATTACGGCAGATTTATCATAAGACGTCTCCGTAATTACGACGTGAGGAGATATGGCGGGCGCGCTTGAACCGCCTCTCCAGAAAAAAGGCAATTAAAGGGATAAACTGGAGCAGTTAAGTCGAGCGTCACGCTCGCGATATCTCTGGAGAGCGAGCGGTGAGTCGGCGCGGGCCGTGCGTGCTCGCGCCTGCCGCCTTCAGACCCCTGCGAACATGTAAAGGGCGGAGAGCAATATCATAGACTACAGACTAGAGACGGGGGAACATCCGCCACTGACGCTATTGCACTTGAAGCTTTACAAAGCTAAAAGCAATACAGTTATTTGATTTAAACCGGGTGTGTACCACCGCCTTCCGCTGGATTGTGTTTGTTCTGGTTTGGCAGATGTCAAAGTTGTATGTTTTGAAACGGAGCCTCATTGTTGTTTGCGTTGTTTGTTTCGCAACGGAAGGTATTAGGTTCACTACATGTTTTAACGAAACGCACGCGATATTGATGATGACATTTCCTTAGAAAACAGCTTGGATTTCACCGTGGCGGTTCACATATTAAATCTGATATTTGTGACAAGTGACAATTATACACCAAAGTGAACAGGAAATGTTATTAAAATAATATCCATTCAAAATTTAAGCTTACATTTATAATGAAATGCGTAGTTCATCAAAACCATTTACCTATTGTATGAGCACATTGACGATATGTCACATTCGGTGTTCAGTAATTAATGCAAATCAATGACGGAACGTGCGATTGATTCTGGACCAGCGGAAAGCCGATCAATTACGTTAATGAGTACAGGATCCGTATCGCTGACGATTCGATATTATGCAGGAGCTTGCGTTTATTTACCGAGTAAAAGCCAATCGGCATCGGCATCAGCCTTCTAGTGGCCACTGATCTGTGTGCCCTATCTACATTAGCAGTCTGATAGGAAGTACCTATTATCATGATCCTCTTAACGTTATCCCAGTACAGTCTGATAGAAAATATATAGACAGATAATAACAATCAGTTTAATTGTTTTATATTTTTATTTTATTACAAAAGTAACACTTAACAGTTATCACACAATAGAGTTTGTTGTTTTTACACAAAATCAATAGCTTGAAGACCAGCATGATATACCAAGCAAGTGCACACAGCATGATCAATAAGTAAGCGCATGTACGAGTATGTACATGTATTGTCAAAGCGCACAATACAGCACCGGTATCAAGTTGACCAAAACGGAGTAGGGTTCATTACACGGTTAAATACTAGTTCGACATTCTATGATAACAGATTTACACTACTCTATTCAGGCCAAGTCGAACCAAAGATGTAACTATATGAACACTAGTAACTAGAGTTTAATTATAATGGTACTTCCACCAATTTACTTACCATCAGGTGGGCTGTCAGCTTGTTTGCCTCCGACGTAGTATAAAAAAAAAAAAAAAATGCGTCGAAGTAAAATAACATGTGCGTCGTTATAGTCGGATTAAGGAGTCGACTCGATTTTGACATTATCTATATGGGCCTTGTTTTATTCAACTTGACATTGGCAGAATCATCAAGACCTTATGGATCCATATAGCCCAATGATGGATTGATTGATTGATTTCATATGATACGGTATAATTTCTCTTTTTCCACTTGATCGACACTTTACAGAGAGTAAGTGCACGAAAAATGCATGAAAAATATCAAATTGATTACGTCACTGAAGATCATAAACTCTAAATGGTTGGTAATATTAAATCGATATCTACACTACACATGGTTGATATCGTAATCCGATCAATGAGGCTAATGAACCTTGAGCACCGTATTGGTAACGCTTCAACATTATGCAAATGCTATCGGTTGGTTGAATGATAGCCTTCTGTGGTCTTATCCAAGTTAAGCAACGATAGCGAAATCTTCGCATCGAACTTATTTTGATTCAAGAAGCAAATATCTTGGACTACTTACTACAATTTTTTATCAAGTATTAGTAGCAGTGGCGGCAAACTAAATTGTAATATTCAATCCACATTCAATTAAAGAGAAAAATAAAAAAAACATAATACCTGAGTTGGTTTAAAGCGATGACGGAATACTGAGGTCGTCGAGGTTAAAACCCCATTATAAGATAAAACATTTCAATTTGATTTCAATACCTATACTTATTCTTATAATAAATATTCAATATCATTTCAAGCACGATTTTGATTTCGTGTTGTGAAGAAAAAAAATTCAAAGGATGCACCTAACTAAAATCGTGAACAGCAAACAATTGGAATTTGTTTAATAAACATTTCTTGTAGCATATGTCCTGAACGTTTGAACTAATCAGCAAATACATTTCCTTTTAAGAGCAAACAACGAGCAAAACAACATCAGAACGGGGAGTGGACGCAGAATCACAAGTTGCTCACTTACTACATTCTACTAACGTTCAATAAACTGTATCAAACAAATAAAAGACTACCACAGGCACTCTAGCCGGACGTAATATTATGTTAGTAGTCATAAAACCTACGATGGAGTGTAAACATGGGAAGGGCTTGTGTTGTAAGAAGTAAGAACCGCAATGCACCAAAGTAGGTGACGCGGCTGGTTCTGGCGACACTGACTAGCTCGTTTATCAAAGTCAATATCGACTGTCGACGCTCAGGCACACACATTATAGCGAGCATCTATTACTTACTTGTACGCGTGAATTTCGTAAGCTGAAATTCATTGTGAGGGCCCGGTGTAGGTCACATTTGAAATTAGAAGAATTCCTTGTGAGATTTTCACAAATATTTATTTTTTTATATTGTCTTTAATACGAGTAGCATTTCCAAAAAGTAAATGTGATTTTTTAATACATTTTTATTGCATGCCGACATATTTTCGTTTAAGGTACTTAATCTATTTTGATGTCACACCTCAGTCAAACAGATTTCATCCCTTCGAGGGATAATTTAGGGATAAAAATATCCTATACCTATGTACCTCTATGTTAGTCTAGGCTATAAACTCATTATAAGTATATCCAGGTTATCGCCTTAAAAGCAGTAATTTAGGTTGTTGTATTAGGGTATTGAAAAGTATTTGTATTGTTTTTTGAATTTTTATTAGAACTTTCATAAAAAAAAATATCCTTGTTAAAATTGTAACTGTGTTTCGTGTACCATTTGTTTGACATTTTAGAGGCAAATAAAATACAGTGATATGATATGAGTTGGTACCATGTTCAAGTTACCGATACCGTTGCGTGCTGTAATACTTTTGCGAGGTTTTCAAAAAGTTTCTATTGATTCAAGAATCTGTTTGCCTGATACTTAAAGTTAAAATCACTTAAAAGCTTTAAGTATCAGACAAACGGATTTTAATAAAAGTGAAGTTTGCGAAATTTTATGTCGGAAATACGGAACTATCTATATACATTGCGTTTGGCCCGACACACACTTGGCCCGACACACACTTGGCCGGCCGGTTTTTTAATATTTAAATTGTAAACAATGCACTTATACTAAACAGTACACAGACGATGCAGTAGGACACCAACACAATCTTACAAAACTCAAAAATACAAACTATATGTTCTGAATGCGAGCGTTAATGTCATCCTCTTTTGTATGGCAAATGGTTTGGAAACCTCACAATTGAGTTATCCACCGATACCCCACATAATAGGGTTTAAAAATAAAAATGCAACTTCTTTGCAGACTTGTTTATGATATTCGTCCAATGAATCCAAGTTTGTGACCTCAAGCGCCGAAAAACATGCAAAAATCAGTACTACCGGAGTTGACGCAAAGTACTTTCAGGTGACATAAGGTTATTGGATTAAGGTACCAACCTAAAAAAACGTTAACAATATTATACTTCATATATTCTACCACTTTGTTGTCGTGACTCATATTGTTTACCCATGTCAAATTACAGTTTTCTTTACCAACCAACCGCCAACAAACTACCGACAGACCAACCAATCGCCCCACCAACAAACCAACCCACCAACCAACCACCCCACCAACCAACTACCCCAACCAACTCGTGTTTGGACGGACCCGCCAAAGCTATGAGAGTTACTCCTTGTTTACTTCGGAACCTTAAAAACGACCTATTACATAATGTACTATGTTATAGTTACACAAATTACAAATTACACCAATTTTGGTAGCTAATTTAATATTTATTAGGTAATCTTCTTTTTTCTTGAGAAATATAGTTACTATAACTCTCAAAATTATTATTTCAAAAGAGGAACGCCCCAGAAGATGTGATACTTTAAAGCGACCGTGCATAGCCGAATGGGGGCGTTTGACAGAACAAAATAACCTGTCCAGATACGATACAATACATGCTCAGCTGACACGAATCGAATTTTTCCACGTATACTTACAGGAACAGTTTGTATCGACACAGACGTGTACCTTGCGTATTAGATGTAAAAGATACCTGAAAATCTAAATAAGAAACCGGCCAAGTGCGTGTCGGGCCACGTGCAATGTTGGGTTCCGTAGTTGTCCACCCGTTACATTATGACGTGAACTAAACTCATGCCAAATTATAGCTTTCTACGACTAAAGTGGTTACTGGCTAAACCGACGGACAGACGGACATAGTGAAACTATAAGCGTTCCTTGTTTACTAAGGAGATTTTTAACGAATTATAAGTTTCTGACAAAAAATTCATTTATGGTACAAGCCTTAATAGCCTACTGTAATTGTTTGCACAGTCGACAATTACTCGTTGAGACGGTTCACTCGTTGAGACGGTTCCAATGAGCCCAAACACAATGGGTTTACCTCAAGTTTTTGGTGTTTAGGTACCATAACATTGCGTTGTCACAGAACTATTACTTATGTATGCCAAATTTCAGCTCAATCAAATACCGGCAAGTTGAATGAAAAATTGAGGCATTTTTTTCTAGTAACATAAAATTATACGTTATCGAATACGAGTATAGGATGATTCACGCTAGACCGGTGCAACCCGTGTCAAAACGTCGGAAAAGAAGTAACGAAACAATCGGAGAACGTGTTTATAATCTAGAGCGGGACGCAGTGTTCAATCAAAATCCTACTCAACTCTCATATTAGCGATGCAATAAATATATAAAAGTTAAGAATGCAATGCAAACGTATTTCAGTTGTCATAATTCACGGTTTGGCCGATGTATAAACACGTTCTCCGTTCAATCATCCAGCGTTAGGCGGCGCCGGGGCGAATAAATCAAGCCTCTCACTTTTTCACCTGCCACACACAAAGCTTTCGCACTGAAACTTGATTCGGGTTATTTCTGACGAAATATCAGCCTATTTGTTATACTATTGATACGAACGCACGTGCGCAGCGTAAGTTTGAACTTGATGTAGAGGGATTGAGTGAAAATTGCTTCCCTATTCCTGAAAATGTGCATAGAATTTGATGCTAACCGCCTGGTATTCTGCTCGCCGTGTATCGATTCCAAAACTGAAAATTGTTAACGTTTATAAAGGTTTACGTCGGTCGACCCAGGAATAACGTTCAAAGCGGCGTCGTCAGGAAATTTAATAAAACGCAAACGAAATATAACTATTCAACGCACGTATTTTAGATATATCGAAAGGCTGAAACAAACTGAAAACAATGATCACAAAGGTAATTTGAATATTCAACGCTTACAATAGCGATAGTCAATCTATACTCATTGCGTTCTCAAAAATCGTGTCATTATGTACTCATTAACTAACTATTTATGTACATACATATATTGACGTATAAGATTACGTATTCAACACATCGCGCTAATGATATGCAATTCACGCCTAACATTATCAGTTTACATATCCGTCTAAAGCAATATATTGATAGGTGAACGCGCTTAACGTAAGTAATATCTTATTCAATTATAGCGTAAAAGCGCGTCGCGTATCGGTGGTGATATCACAATCATGGGGCGCGATTTAGCTAAGGAAGCTGTGAGGTATCTCATTGTGGTGTCAGTAAGTGCCTATTTGAGGCTACGTAGCCACTTACGAGGCGGCCGATAGCGTAATCCGAATCGACGTGTACCTATTGTGCGTTGCAATACTGCCTACGGAATACGGAGTACAGCGCCGCAGAGCAGACTATTCCGTGAGGCCATAATCTTCGCTGTAAATGGATTTAATGCAAATTTTCTCCTGGGCCGTTTGAATAGGTGTTGTGATATAAACTCTTTACCCCTTTTGTGACGGCGAAATTGTTTTTAGAATGTTAATAAGAAGGATGGATTTAGTCAGAGCGAATTTTACCACAATGGAGCTTGAGAATTTATAAGGCTTTGACGTCAGGTAGTTACTTAACTTTTTAGGCGAACTCTACAGGCTAGTTACCATCACGATATATGGCTTATCTCAAAAGGTGATCACGGTGTTATCACAAATCAAATTTTGAACCTGAACATGACCTTGATATCTATTAATTTCTGGATTACCTACCCCATCACCCGATAAATACCTAATCAAAGTGTAACTGAAAGCTACGTTTAATATTACGTTAATCAGAATTAAATATTCAAATTATTGACAGCTAAATTTAAACTATGATTAAAACATCGCCACTCAGCTATACTACGAGGTAATCGAAACATTCAAGCGAGGGTCTAATAACCGAGTCAAATTTACATAAACACAACACTGTCTTGCGGCTGTTATGATTCAATTAAATAAGATTTTGCGATACCGAGACTTCGTTTATTTAAACCGAATTTCTAGTCGCTCGGTGACCGTAAACTCTATTCACGCTATTAAACTTTAAATGTATGCAATGACGTGGAAACAATGCCTTATTAAATGGATGAAGTGATGGCGTATTAAATCATAATTATGAGTCTTTCTCAGTCAAAAATGTTCATCTATTTAGGACATTTTCTGTTCGAATTGATACGTATCTTGACATTTTCTCAGCGCTACCATCTATAACAGGAGGAAAATGTCATAAATTTTAATGCAGATTTTAGATATTTCATTACAAAATATCGTTTCAAGCATCACTCCAAATCGACCATTTTTACTACACACAATAAAATCTCTACCGTCTAAACTATCAAAGAAAGTCTAATGAGAAAATATACAGGGTGACTTTTGGGTCGTGTTCAAAAATCAGGTAGATAATCAGGTCCATGAAACTGAAAAACTTTCCCCTAGGAATATAGGTCGAAATCTGAAAACATAAAAACCTACTTCACATAACCTAGTCAATTAGTCACGTGACCAGCCATGTATGAATGTTGATTTCTAATTTCATTATTTCGGCCCACGGTTTCTTGGGGAAAATTGTTCAGTTTCATGGGCCTGATTCCTGATACACGACCCAGAAGTCACCCTGTATAAGTAGCATCACAAACAACTTGAATAAGTCTCAAATGTTATTAATAGCCTTAAATAATTCATTAAACGACTTAGGAAGGCAATATTAACCAAGGAAGTCACCTTGAACGTAGCTAGTTCAAGGTGACTTCCTTGCTTTTCAATCAATTCATCATAGTCTGTCTTGCATCACTACTTACTTGTATTTATTAGCCGTATAAGTTGGAACTTGAAATGCGGCACGGCTCACGCCGCTTTGTCATCGCGTATTTTACTGGTAAGCTCTCCAAATACCTACTGCAATATTGTAGTTTGTCAACTCGTTGCTTTGTCTCTGTACGGGCAGACACAACTGCCAATAATGGAAGAAGGTTCACACTTCAGTGGTATAAGTGTTTGGGTCATAAAGGTTGGGGCTCCTATTAAGTACATATACATACACCTGTAAACTGTATAGACCTGCAATTGGAAATCCCGCTCTTCCATAAACTTAACAAATAGTTTTTAACTTCACAAAATATAGTGTTTTAAATCTCTTAAAGCTGTAGACTTGCAACACTTCGTTAGCTTTATTTAGAATTATTTGGATTTATCGTGATATGATACGGCACCACACCTTTTTTGTGAACATTTGGATGGAAAAATTGAAGGAAGAAGAGGTAGATCCAGATTGACGTACTTCAACCAAGTGAGGGAGAAAATTGGTGCCGTTTCGTATCAGGACGCTAAAAGACTGGCAGAGAACCGAGAAGACTGGCGATCTCTCCACTGACAAGAGCGTAGCTCTTTAGTTTGATGATGATGATAAATCCAAATACGATACGTATGATAATGTGTGTTATATTGAAATATTATAAACGGATCTTTCACGTCTTTAAGGTCGAATATAGCTCGACATGTTTCAGATCAATGCATGGCCCTTAATCATGAGAACCAGCTGCGACGGCCTCGCGTCTAGCACTGTGCGTGTACGCGCGGCCTGCTCGCCTGCTCCGTGTTGACGGTGGCGGTGGCGAGCGAGGCGAGAATCCATCCTCATTTTCGTCACTATTCTTCAATGTCGGGTTACACACAACATTCACAACATCACATGCTAAAGTCTCGTTTACACTTTCCGCAGACGTAGTGTTCAAAACATTTCGCCGGCTGGGCGGTACCTACTGACCATCCACAATACCGATTAAAATTCGGGTGACTACTACAATTTCGATGGCCTCCCGTACTTTACGCGGCACAAAAAACTTCTCCCTCGCTAGCACAATTACTTTGTCAAATCGAATATAGTGTGTTGAACCCGAATCCAGTGAATGTTCCGTAACTTCAGGACCTTGGTGAAAATTTTCCGGCCAGTTTGCCCTATATATTTCTTGTTACAGGAGCAGGGAATCATATAACCCCAATCCCAGGGTTACTCAATGGCTCCTTAATCTCCTTCGGTAAACGCATCAATTGCCGAAAAGAAGTGTGAGGCTGGAAAATCATCCTAATGCTAAATCTTCGGCGTAACAAGTGTCCGATTTTATCCATCACACCCTTCAGGTGGCTGGCTGGACACGCGAAGAACCGCTCGCAACCCAATCGTATTGTCTTCAGCTGTACCTATTGCTCTCCAACACTTGTTTCACGTGACTTAGTTTCAGATCTACGAACTGTGGGTCACACAAACTTAAGGCACCGCCACATCGCACTAGAATGTAGTAACATTAAATTAAATTAAATTAACGTTTATTTCAGGCTCATGGCCCATAAAAAGTTAGTTACAGTAAAACTTATAAACTATGTTAGTGACAATTTCAATTCCACGAAAAATACAAGTTATACATGTAGCGATTCACCGTTACTGGGCTTGTGAAGTCCACAACAGTGAATAATGTACGGACAGTCAATCCTGTCCGCAATCATAGTTAGGATGGTGTTGGGGCTGGCGCGCACGCGCCGCACCAGCGACGCGGCTCGCAGGCGCATTGTAGCTTTGAAACAGGATATGCGCGCCTCAGCGAACATCTGTGAAGCACTGCAATAACGCGGCAGCCCCATCAACGCCCGGAACGCATTGTTATATTGAACTTGTAGGGCCTTGTACGACTTATTAGTAAATTTGCTCCACAGGCTGCATGTGTAAAAATTTGTACAAAAAGCCCTGAATAGGGTTGCTTTACTTTCATATGAGCAGTGAGCAAACCTGCGGGCAATCATATTTGCTCTTATCGACAAGGCCCTACGTTCGCGTTCAATGTCAGCATTGTCCTTGAGGTCGGCAGTAAGTATATGACCTAGGTATTTATACTTGAACACTCTTTCGAGGTTTACCGAGTTCAAATAGATGGGTGGTACCTCGGATGGTAACGTAGCACCGTCCCCAAAAACCATATACTGGCTTTTGCTGACATTATATCTCAGCCCGTGAGCTTGCGCATAACTCTCACAAACCTGCAACAGTTTTCTTATACCGCAGACTGACGCGCTCAGCAGTACCATATCGTCGGCATAGCTCAGGTTGTTTACGTTAACGCCATCTACGTGACAGCCTATATGCATACTGCTGAGCGCGACAACCAGCTCATTTATGTAAAGGTTAAACAGCGCAGGCGAGCTCAATCCGCCCTGCCTCACACCGCATTTCATGCTGTATGCCTCAGATAACGTACCTGCCCATCGAACATAGTTGATCTGGTTTCCATACCAATATCTGAATAAAAATATGAGTTCCAGTTCTCACATTAATATAGGTAACTTACTTTACATGGCACTTGATATCAGAAGGATCACGACATACGGCGCTCGCTGTCCGTTGGTGGGTAACGTTTTACCGTTTTTCTTGGGTTCTGGAATAGTTAGTTATTCTCAATAACGATATGAAACAAAAATCTTGGAATAACCATATATGTGCGTCCAGTTGCACCACGTCCGTAGGGAGTACCCACCGCTACCCTACGCGTAACCTCGGGGTGGTGCTAAAACTGCAACAAAACTAGCAACCGTACTGTCTTCTCGGCGATTTCATGGTTCCAAATATTAGCCACAAGATAAATTTATATACCATATGTGCGTAATACTTGTGGAATGCATGATAACTTTCGAATTATTTTATTAGAAAAAACGCTGTAGGTACAAATTATACGTACTTACTCATCAGGACCAGAAGTCAGATCCGCGACTAGTGAGAGTTGATCTTCATCGATATAACTTCTTTCTCCCTTCTGGCTTAATATCTAAACCTTCTTGTTGTACTCAGTCAAAAGAAATAGATAGATATGAAAGAGAAATGGCAGCCTCATTTAAGGGCCTTTGCCAATGACACACGAAGGAATAAATTAGTTATTTAGTTAGATATTAAAGAAAAATGGCAGCCTCAAGGACTTTTGCCAATGACACACGAAGGGATAAATTAAGTAAAATTGAATAAAACCACTTATTAAAGAAGAAAAAGATGTGACTCTCGCCAAGATGGCGGCGAAAGTCCCCAGTCAAAAGAAGCAATGTGCGTTAATATTATTACAGTTCACAAATATATAATGTAAAATAGAAATCTGTTTTGACAGTTTTATGTGACAACGTTGTCACATTCAGTTACTTACGTAATCATAAACGAGATATGTTGACATTGCCATGTTTAAATAGACCAACTCGGTTTCTAAGATTCCAAGTCACAATCTCGACATATCAATAAAAAAATAAGGCTTTACAATGAGTGTATATACGACACACACTACATTTGGTACCAGGCTAAGCTCTGATTCAATATATTAATGTATGGTCTAAGTATCAATTACGAGTAGTATAGTGAAGCACACATTTACTGATACCCAAACTGATCACTCGTCTTTCCAATTGCCAAAAGTTCACCCCATAGAATATACAAGGGACCAGTACATACATTGTGGTACACCTACATACGCATTTACGTGTTTGCAATGCGTAAATATGCCGACTACGAATTACGATGTAGCCCACAGTGACATGTAACACAGCAACATGAAATGGTAAACTGCTGGTACGCAAGTTAGCCTGAGAAACATTTTCGGTAATGGGATTGCTAGTAAATTCTGATTGCAATAACTTTTTTCTGAGGTATTCAAGCAAATAAGACTATTAACTGCCAACTGGCGGAAATAACTCGTGTATAAACAAATTTTGGCATAGTTGTAGGTAAATATGTTCTTAACAACATACTAAAAGTCCTGGGGGATGGGGGTGGAGATAACGGGTAGAGGGGGTGTAAAGGTCGTTCTTGTTAAAGTTTTTCGTAAATAACTCTTAAATGGTGGCCCATATTAAAAAATGATCTGAGATATGATTAATCTACATAAAATTCTCTACAAGGAAGGTTCTACGCACTTTTTCGCTAGGATGAATATTTAATGATATTTTAAAGGGGGAAATATAATTATAAGTGTGGCCCTATGCCCCTATATGGGAGCCCCCTTAAAAACTAAGTTGATGTATTAAAATTTCCACAGTTTAAGCATCGTTTTGACCCACAACTACATACATCGTTAAAAAATATTTTTAAATAAACACTTAAAAAATTACCTTTACACCCCCCGCCCCCCCCCCCCCCCCCCCCCCTACCCGTTATCTCCGCCCCCATCCCCCAGGACCTTTAGTATGTTGTTAAGAACATGTTTACCTACAACTATGCCAAAATTTACTTATACACGAATTATTTCCGCCATGTTTTCCTTCATTACTTGAACTTTTAGTCGATTCCTCTCAATTGAAATAATAAAGAAGGCAGGAAGCCCCCTAGGAGTTCCCTGAAGAGGGAAAATCGGAGAATCTAGAAGCAAATGTAAGGATTTCTTTTAGGATTCATAGCATAAATATGAAATTATTACATTATTTTAGAATAACTCATTCTAATATCACATTTTACTGAAAACAACTTCCATTTTTTCTCAGGTAGGTAATGCATTACTAACCGCCGCTTTCTCGGTGTATCATTTTACATGCATGCATGATCATCGAAATTGCTCAAAGCACTCCTGAATAACGATGTATTGAATTGTAGGGAAAATCCGGGGCATAAAGACAGGTAGGGAAGTGAGGTACGGAGGACAAGCCAATCAATTCTATTTGCATTTCTGTAGTCGCCATTAGTGAATCTCCCGCCACGTCAAACGCTCACTGCCCAGCATCGAATTTGTAAATTAAATTCCGTCGAAATGTATTTAAAGCGTTTATTAAGTGGGCACCAAGATAGGGGCCCATCGGTCTGAATAATAAAGCTTTTGCTTCCTACTCTAAATTGTTATTAACTTACCGATTGCTAAGCTCGATGTGAATTAATTTTGCAGAGATCGTATCACAATTGAGTGCCTACTTGTGATTGATATTAATTGACACTGTACTTTGTTGAAATTTTGTTGAGCTTTTATTTTTTATTCTTCCAAGAGACGATTTTCGAATTGACGTGTATTGTTTTGTAATAAGCGTTTATTGACGTGTATAATCTACTTTCCCCACCTCCTGCTATACAATAAAAAAAAGGATCCAGTCAGTCAAAGCCATATCAATGTCATCACTGTGTTATCTTTTACTATCTTTTGTCTGCGACTTTGTCCACGTAGAAAGCGTTCATCGTAGTAGAATTTGAATGCTATTTTTTTTCAGGCGCCATATAAATTATGGTTCATCAAGCGTTATGTCACTCGTAGTTAAATTGCCCTCTCAATTCGTTTGTTCTTATCTGTCACCTTGACATTTACGTTTGCGAGAAAGAGACAACAAGTTAGTTTAGTATAGTTAGTTATCAATAAGGGGAAAAGAACATTGCTTAACGCTCGCAATAAATGGTCATTTATATTAAACTAGGTATTGCTCGCGACTTCGTCCGCGTGGAACTCGTTCATCGCGATAGAATTTAAGTAATTGATATTAACTTATATCAGGCGCTTCCGTAGTCATCGCTCTTTTATACAAACTCCCACCCCTTAAGAGATGATTTCCGGGATAAAAAGTATCCTATGTCCTACCCCGGGACTCAATCTATCTCCATACCAAATTTCATGTAAATCGGTTCAGCGGTTTAAGCGTAAAGAGGTAACAGACAGTCAGACACTCTTACGCATTTACATATAATATCATAATTCAAAAACCCAGAATAAAACACAAAAGTTTCTTATATAAATAAATCATGATAAGTTATGACTAGATATTTTTTATTAAATAAAACACATTATATATAAACAAAAAAACACAAAACACGAACACGATTTACTCATAAAATCCGCCCCTTTCCGTTCCCGTTAAAGTGCCCATATAACGCTAGCGGCATTTTTTTTGTATATAATATGATTGTGATAGCCTATAGAAGTTTATAAGAATTTATGTTCTGCCTAAAATAGGTTTATAAAAACTGCAGTAAAAAAAAACTGTAATAGCTATTTATACAAGTTGATACAAAAGTGCGGAAAGTGAGTGATTTTCGACGAGTGTCTTTCTTATACACGAGCGAGCGTAGCGAGCGAGTTTATAATTAGACACGAGTCGGTCTAGGTTGATGTCAACAAATATTTTTTTAATTTTTATTTTTACGTGAACCTATATATCTTAACTTGTTTTACCGAGATCTGCGGTAGGAAACAAATATCGTTATTTATATCCGCTGGGTGTTCGCCCGCTAATTGCGACGCGCTACGCGGTAATTTTCCACGATCACGCTTCTTATTGTTACAACTGCGATATTTAATGCCGTGAACTCATAAATAGGATGTGCCTTGAAATTTTACTATTGTGCATAAAGTTCTATTAGCACAACCAATCGTTTTAACATATTTTCTGGATAAGAAGGATGTATCTCATAGCTTCAATAATATTTACTAAGTATTTTATAGAGTATTCAAGAGCAAGTTTAGCTTAGCCAGCCATATCAGAGCTCACAATAATATTTCCTAGGCTTGAGATTCCTAATAATATTATAGGTAGGTTTTCTGTAGTGGATAAGTAGTGTTGTGTTCCTGGTGGAGTGTGAGCCGATCTCGCCAGAATTCCCAAGGTCACGCTTTGATTAATGAAGGACCTGCATTTGTGTATTTGTGTCGTTAGATGAAGGGCCCCCCGGCCCGGGCCCTGCCGGCATCTGTATTTCCGAGTTCTTATAACATGGACCTATTTAAGGCAAGAGTGAATAGGCATTTTCTGGATGTGCTCGCTCCACCGTCAGCCTCATCTCTGCCCCCTGGCTAGATGCTGCTGGATTATTAATAAAAAAAGGACCGCACTGAGCGAAAAAAATACTAATTATTAGTAAGTTTTAGTGAATCCCAAGACAAGGAGATTATATACTAACGGTTACAAAACAGTTTAGTAGTTACAAGGTCAAATTTTTTGGTATTAATAAATAACTACTATTATCAAAAACTGGTTTGTAACCGTCAGTATATAATCTCCTTGTCCTGGGATTCACCTAAACTTACTAATAATTAGTATTTTTTTTCGCTCAGTGCGGTAACAATGCCGGTAACGCACTTCTTGTGGAGGCTGGCCGCATGCTGGTTTGCCGGATCGTTTATAAAAATATGTGTATAACCTGTGATGCAATTTTGTTTTAATAAAACTATACGTTAGGGAAATGCGGAAATCAAACTTGCACTTATCAGAAGAGCAGGCAAATAACGCTCGGGACTTATCATGATTAGATCGGGGACTGCAATGTACGACTTAATAAAAACAAAGATATTGGTACCCAACTTTATTGTGCATGCTGTATTAAACCACGTGATCAAGCGTAGATTTTTGGAGAAAATGCACTGTTGTTTGAAACACCTTAACCTACAACCTAAGCCAAAATGAATGGGTCTCGTAGTATTGGAGTGTTCTCTTGAAATACGCTTGACAAGATACGTCCAGCGGCCTTCAACTGTGGTAGTTTGGTAAGGCAACTTCCTGATTTGTCGGTGCGGAGGCAGTACGATATGAGAAAAGTGTCAAATGACAGTGTCAGCTGTCAGTCGACTCGGTACCATTTTTTACTGCGAGGGAGGAAATTCCTCTTAAACCGTACCGTACGCGACCATTTAGGTTAGGGTGACCATTTAGGTTAAGGTGTGAGAATGAATGCCACCAATGCGAGCGTTGCGATGGTAGAAAGCGGCCGTGGGCATCATGTCGAACATTTCTTCAGAGCACAACCCATTATACAAGCGATAGAACACGCACAAGGAGCCAAGGAGGCGAAGTTTCTCCTAAACTTAACGGTTCAATATCGCTTGTGAGTTTGGGATCGTCTACAATCCGCACAGCACGTCTCTGAAGCGAGTCAAAAGGCGCAAGCTGGTATCCAGGTGCTCCCGCCCAGAGGTGACAGCAATACTCCATGTGGGGACGGACTTGTGACTTATATAATAGAAGTCTCTGTCCCGGGGTGAAGTACGGCTTCGCTCTATTGAGCACACCTAACTTCTTGGATGCCAACTTGGCTTTGCCTTCTAAATGGCTCCGAAATTGGACGTCGCTGGAGATCTCGACACCCAGGATCCCAATACTCTCGGAGATGGTTAGGGATGTATCTTGAAACCGTGACGCCACAGTGAATGGGTCTTTTTTAGCGGTGAACGCGCATACTTGTGTCTTAATGGGGTTGAACCGGACCAGATTATCCTGGCCCCACTCTGAGACTTTGGCTAGAATAGTCTCGATCTTGGACACAAGTTGTTCACGACTCTCAACCACAGAGGAACGAGGAATGTTGGCACGGCCCGTATAATAGGTATCCCCGGTGCTGTCATCAGCATAACAATGGAAAGTTTACGTCAAAGAAGAAAATCAGCGCCAAGTCAGGAAGTCGCCTAACCCGGGTTTTTGATACCGTCAAAGCATTTCGTTAACCGTTTGTTTTTATTTTTATTTATATTTTATGTTTATTTTGAAATTTTGTTTTGTATTTTTGGTAATGAATTTATTTAATTTTGTAGTAATTTGCTGAAAGCCTCATTATAAATGTTGCGATGCCCTTACAGGGCTCATGTTTGAGACCTAGTTAAGTATCTATTGTCATCTATGTATAACAACATGAAAGCAATAAAATACTTGAACATATAAAAATAAAATAATCGCAGTTTTAAGCTTTTCTGCATTTATTCTTGTGACAGAAAGTGATAGAGATCTCCAAAATAATAATCGTATAGGTACTTACATTACAAGTCGAGGTGTAATTGACAACATTTCATTTTTCTAACCCCTTAATTTTATTTATGTATTTAATATTCAAATAGTTAGGAGAAACGTATTTTTTCTTTTCAGTATATTTTATGAAATCCTCCTTATTTTAGTAATCTTGAATTATAAGTAAAAAGTATACTGTATCTGTGTCACATGCGACTGTGACAGTGAAAAATTTCAGGGGTCTATCCTGACCAACTGAAGATCGAAATTCGTATGTTTCTTTCTCTATCGCTCGAAGCAAATGAGATAGCGATGGATATATTATTCGAAAGATTTTAACCCAGTTACTTCACTTGACAAGATAGCCCCCACAACTGACAAGTGTCGAATGTGTCGGTGTCAAAATTGTCAATGTCGCATCCACAGACAGTTTTTATTGTTTTAATAGGATACATATGTCATGTCACGGAAGATTCTTATTCAGCCCAGTAATGGCTTCTTTAAGTACCTATTTTGCAGCTTTTTCGAGAACTATCGAATATAAAAATCCAATATTTTTTAAATATGCTCAGCAAGCTCATCAAAATGGAGCATCTCTCAATCTCAATCTCAATCAAGCATCTCTAAATGGATTTTTGCTTCAAGCCGCTAAGGTAAAATGAAATGTTGTCAGGGTGTAGAGGTGTCGCTATGACTCAGGCTGACTCAGGCGTGAAACTGATTTAGCCGGGGGGCAGTAGGCTCACGTCCAAGGCTGGATTGTTCAGAATATATAGTAAGGACCGATTGCAGATTCCAGACCCGTTTAGTACAAAACTTGTTAGCTCTAGTAGTGTAGTGTGGATAACCGGAATTAGAGAGAGTTAAGTGAGATTTAAGTTAATGTTTGTCACAACAGTACTGGTTTAATTTAACTAGTAAAAATTAAATTATTGCAATATGAGTAGTCATATTTAAATGTTAATTCGTATATAAACATGTATGGTTGTATGTATGTAAACACTTTATTGTACAATAACAGGTAAATAATAGTACATTACTTAACAAGGGCGGTAAAACAAAGAATGTCTCAGATCGCAGGTATTTGAGCCCGAGCCGAAGGCAAGGGCGATAAATATGCGATCTGAGGCTTTCTTTATTACCGCCGTGTCAAGTACAAAATTTTATGTCACCCCCTGGCCAGGAAGTGGGATTTCCCGCGCGCGGAGCGTGCGGTAATTGCCGCTTTATGGCCAGGTGTGACATACATATATTTTCAATTATAATTGCGCGGCCCCGGTCGATTTTTCTGTTAATTTTATATTGATTGGTATTATATTAAAGTGACGAAAATAAATAGGTAGACATTAACGTATATGAAGTATCTTATCTTATATATTTAAACGAGCAATTCTTGTATATATCTATCGGAAACGGCTATAACGATTTTGATAATATTTGGTATGTAGGGGTTTTCGGGGACGAGCAATCGATCTAGCTAGGTCTCATGCCCGGGAAAACGCCGAGCAAAGCTTGGCCGCCCAGATATTATTCACTTAATTCAACTTACGCTTGTGTCCCCGAGGTATAAACTTTCTACCGGGGATTCTACTTGTACAATAAAATTTATGTACATTTTTATTATGAGTATACAGGTTTTATTTATTCAAGTCACAATAAAAATAATTCAGAAATAAGACAAACTATTTAAATAATTCTAAAATATTTATTAGGAACTTTATTGAAATTCCATTTTGTAACATACATATAATGACTAAATTCGCTAAATTCGTAATAAGAACTTCATGGTAATATATAAACGATCACAAATGTGCATGTTACATCAACTTGTGACAATTGTGACGTAAGACCTCTAATGTTAAGTCAAATTCAACGTCAAGTCGTGATAAATAATCAGGTTTAAAACTTCGAGTAGTTTAAAATTTAATCTTGTTTTAAAAACGATAAGTTAACAACAATTTTCATCTTGCCAATTTGCAAAAAAGCAATCGAGAATGCAACGGTTAAAAAAATGATTCATACAAAACACCGAAACCAGCACTAATTACTTGCTCATTTCCGATGATTCGCCAGCATTGCGGCAAGCTTGGATGCCTCACTCATATTTCAGAAGGTAAGCATTATTACTGCACCGCTGGTACTTTCGTTTTATTCGCAAGCCCTGACGCTCCTCGCTAAAACCGATTCCTTGTTACTTGATTTCTGCATTTCGAAAAAGCGTAAATATTTTCCTCTTGGGTGCTTTTGCAGCGTCGCAGAATTCTATGGCCGTATCTCCATGAATACTTAATTATTTTTAGGTTTGATAAATTCTAGGCGAGGGTAACTATAGCCAACATAACCTACACGTTCAGTTTTAATATCCGTCCTTGACCGTCTATTGATATCTGGATCAAAACCCACAATATACATATTCCGACATTTTATAAAACGTGTAGCGGAAAATGAAAAACTCATTCATCTAATACAAAATAAAGGAATGGTTTGGGCCGCCCATCCAACTGTTTTTGTGTGTTTGATGAAAATTGAAACATATTTCGGTTTCTGGTAAAATCTAAGTACATTCGGGCATTTTCTGTGTTTTTTCTTTGGTAAGAGATTGCGCTAAGTGATCACATTTCGATATTAAACCATTTTCCGAAGGCCGGTGCCGACTACGTATTTCATTTTACTGAGTAGGTAGGTAGCGTGTAGTTTTGGAGACTGGGTTTTTGTTAGCGCTATATTCCAATATTTTCTAGTGTCAATTTTCTTGTCAAGTTTTTGTGCACTTTCGTTATAAAAGAAATTAATAGAATAAAGAAAAATAAACTTGAATTTTCTTTGTATCCACTGGTTATTTAAAAAGGTTCGGTTGCGAGTGTACGAGTGACCGTAACTATTGATTAATTATTATCACGGGATACACGCAGTATTTAATGAAAAATGATGATGATGATGATAGTTTTAACCGATTTCGGCCACAGCCACTGTTGGTTTGACATATTTAATTGATATTCATGGTGAGTGGTTTCGTAGAAAATTACGTGCCTTCAAATTCTCGATACGATTAAGACCGTAGGTACTTTTAAACCACTTGCTTTGCTCGTGGTTCAATCTTACGACCCTTTGCTAGCTCGGTTCTCAATCTTCGCTACCTCGCGTCAAACAACAACTTTGCAGCCTAGCATAAATAATATCTATTTATGTCACCAAATTCGCAAATCTAAAATTAATCTTGACTACCTAAAAATAGCTGTGGCAGATTCTTAATACAGTATAAGGAGGTGAATTAGCCGACTTTTCTGCTGAACCATCCCACCATTTAAGGATACTTCTATATCTGTCCGCGCCTGTCGATATATCTACGTCATATAACACCTCTTGCTTGCTTGTTATTGCTCTTACACTATTAAAGATTTTAATGTTAATCTTCTTATTAATTGCCATACTCATTTACGAACATTACGAAAAACACTACGAAACTTTTATTTAAAATAGTTGAGTAAAATATGAAACATAGGGTTGTATTTATTTTCTGATGCATTTAATTTTGCAGAACAAGTTAAACGAATACTCCAGCTTCTAGCACCAGCATTCATTGGAACTTGTGATATGCTTTCGTAAACTTGTCCGCGTTTTACAACTCAGTTTCTTTACTCATTAAGTTCATTAACGAGGTTCGACGTCAGTATTTTTGACGCTCGGCACTTGCTTTTGATATGTAGGTCTATTAGCATTATTCACTTTGTGCTCCACCCGACGCTAGCGTAAGCAGAAACATCTCAGAAATGCTTTGAATCTCGATGTTTTTTGTTTGAGGTAAATAATTTAAGCACTTGTGAAAACTTTGTACTTTTGAATCTTGATTAACGGGGCTCAATTAGGTGCTTTAAGTTAAACATCTCGAATAGCGCTTTGTGTAATTGTTGACGAATGTTTATCGGATACGTACTTCCCAGAAGTGTACATAAAATGGATAATTTGGAACTTTCGTAAAGTCTTAATACGGCTAAGATCCCTTTGAAAATTTGTCTTGTTTAACTGAATATATATTAACAACGAAGGATCCTGTTTTAATTTTGTGAAGTGCATTATAAAAAAGAGGCGCAGCAAGAATCTTAAAAGAACCTTCAGAATCTTAGACACGTAATACAATGCCTGGGTTTAGACTTAAATTCAAGATTTTAAATATTACAATGTACTTTGTCGAACTGCAGTGCGGGCTCTGTAAATTCCATTTAGCTAAATAGCTTTCGAGGGAGATAAGAATCTAGCCATACAATGCTCCTGCCGAGTGGCAAACTAAGAAAATTGAAAAGAGAGTCGCCAAGTAAAACTGCAACGTCGATAGTCCGATTTCAGGATACTCTGAGATTTCGAATTACTACTTAACGTCGTAAAATTTGAGAGGGCGGTAAACACTGAGTCTTTCGAAGATCGGACAAACTTTTTGTGAGACAATCCCCTCGGTCTCGCAATCTTGCTTTTAATAAGTATATAACGTTGCCGAGATGTACCTGTGAGAAGGGGATTTACATAATCATTACCATATCTGGCGCACTGGCACGCGTATTATGCCCGGGAGGTTAATAATGCTATTTTCTCGCCACGTTTTCACGTTGCTATTTCACGTTATCGACCCTCTTTATCTGCGTCGTCATTGTTACTAGCCACTCGCGGGCGAAGCCTGCTTGCCACTCCAATATTCCATAGCGGTTTCATAGCGATTTACTTAATCCACTTGAATCTAACGCCTTTGGTTCATACAACGGTACAAATATTTATTATTTAATATTGCGCTTAAGTGCTGAGGAGCGTCGAGTTGTTACAAAATGATTTAAATGCAACAGAACGATATTCACTTTAGAGAGGGGTGCGGAATCTGTTGAATAGAACGTAATGTAAGTGTTTACCGTGTTCGTAAGGCGCGACACGGACGTGTGAGGCGGTGCGTGCCTTTCGCATATGCGCGGAAGTCAGCTCCACTCGTTTCGACTCTCAAAAATAGATACCTACAAGTAAGTAACCGCTCATCCGGATCAGTACTTCAAATTACTTTTTGTACGCCGGAATGAATAGAGGAATTGAACCGATAAAATTGTTCCCATTGTCGGTAACGAGTATGTCACTTCCAGCCGAAATGTGAACCGGAATTTTAATGCGTAATGCGTTTATTTACAATGCCGCACAGAATAATCTTCGGCCACGTTTTTCGGTGCAACTTTTTTGTTGGCACACTGATCTTTAGTAGCTATAAGTTTGTTGGTAGAAGTAACAGTAGGTATTAATTTGTACTTATCTCGCGCCCTACCTTCCACTCACCTTGTTTTCATACGTCAGCAATCGTTAATCATATAAGTATGATTTAGTGCGTAGAAGTAAAACCTACAGAGTAAAGTCGCACAATAGCCGATAAATCTAAAGAGAGGAATTATTTCTGTTTCTATGTTTATGCGTTATCGCTGTCGCTCGAGATAGCTAGTTTACAAACTGCTGATTGTGCGTCGTGCGACGCGATATACTTAATAACAAAACTATTACAGAAACTTTATTGTATTTTGACATAGTAATAGGAAAATAATAAGGCTGTCGTGAAATCAGGCTTCTTTTTTGCTGCGAGGGCAAGATTGGTATCTCGTCGGATAAAAACAAAATCTCGTAGAATTTTCACTTGGGCGGTTAAAAGCGCACTTTGTCACAGAAATAGGGAGTTTTTCAGTAGCACAGTTACCTTTATAAGGATTTAACGTCGCAGGAAACGGCCGTCGGAGTATACGAGAGCAGGGGCGCCCTCTCTCGGCTGATAACAGAATTATCCGAATGACGCCATCTGTCTCTTAAATGTGCACCTTAGTTTTTGGCCGCTATGACAATGGGGCAACATTACGAAGGCAGGGTTTAACAAAAACAAATTTAATAATTTTGCCTGCTTTTGAAATAAATTAGATAAACGTGGAGATGGCAGAAGTGAAATTAGTTTGCGAGGTTTATAAATCAATGAACTTTGTTCTGTTGTCATAATAATTGTTTTTTGCATATTTTACATGAACCGGCTGTTTTATGTATAGTTATAACGGGTGTCTGGAATGCGTAATAATTACAATATTTTCAAAAATAGAACTTTGCATTGAGTGTGAGTATCTACTTGATGTTAAAAAGTTAGAGCAGTATATCGCGCAGAAGCGGGGTGGTACCGAAGCAAACATTTAAATGTTATTAGGCGCGCGGTAAGGAATTTGTAGCGACTAGGCTGACAGTGAAACAGACAGATTACTGTTATCGCACTGACCCCGCACGCCAAATGCCGAAGTAGCCACACGATAATGCAAGGGTTTGCTAGAAAATTTTTGTTATAATATTTTCTAGCAAAAGCATAAAATTTCATAATGATAGCAGAAAAAGCAAGGCATCGTGGTTATATTTGTGTAAACTCTCCGTGTTGCAGTTAAAACCGCATAATGCATTAACTGATTACTACAGCGATCCGTCTTAATGCGTCCGACAAGCTCCACCCATCGCCCAGCTCACAGTACACAGAATGCGCGTTTTACTGGCAAAATGTAGGTACCTTAGTTTACGGTCGTATGATTCGTTATCTTCAGTAGTACAAAATTTATACGTATAATCGCACAAATTTGTTTGGTATGAAATATGTACAGTTATTATGCCATTACATTTTACGCAAAGTAATTCGGACCAAACAGACCACGAAAACGTTATTGAATTGATTAAAGGTAAATTGTTACGAATACCTATTCACTAATAAAATTGTAGAGGTATATTGATTTTTATATTACTACGTGCTAGCATTAGTTCTCAAAACACAGGCACGCTATACAAACATTACTGTACACAATTTTGACAATATGCTTAGGTACTGTTCTAATAGTTTACCGTGATCTAGAGCTGCTGTTCGCTCGCTGTTGATACCTATGTCGATTGGTACACAAAGTGTTAACACTTGCCTTGATATTGGAAAAACGTTGGCACAGATGTATACAACGCGCGCTTGAGACGGGATATATTTGTGCTGAAAAATGTATATACTTAATAATAATAAATAACTATGACTTGACTACGACCGGCGTTTACCATATTGGTTGTTTTCATCTAGCCCTGGCCCATTTCGTTAAATATGGGTGTCAGAGAGATAGAAATTACTGGCGCAATCATCAAAATCATCAAATCGAAAATAATAATACTTATTTTGGTTCAAAAGCATAATTTTTTGATAACTGCGTATGGTGCTGATTGTGAAGATGAGTAAAGAACCATTGAATAAATGAACAATAGGCGAAACGAAATTCAATTTCAACAAATCTTACAAAATGGTTAACGATGAGACAGAACGATGACTGACAAAACTTAGAGATTGTGATAATAAGTAGTATTGACGTGATGACGTCACTGTAAACACTTTTGGTGATGGTACTATGCATAATCTGCAAGTAATAACCTGTTACCATCAACAACTACAGAAAACTATTAATTATTTTTATTTTATAGAATTCACTTGATTTTTTCCTCGCAAATGTGTTGAAAAAAGTCGTATAATACTCAATGAGGACTGATCATTAAGATCGCCTAGAGGCAAACGCGATAAGGTACCTCACTTGTATCATAATGTATTAAATCGGTATATTTATATGTCGTGAATATACGAGTACTATACTCACCGTCATGTACATAATTAGATCGTCAACACCAAACAAACATTAAATAACAATTACTTTTTTTTCTTAAAGTCAATCATTAAGATTCTACGAGTCTACTTCAGCATATATTTATGCGAATCTAGTTCCATATTGCCGTTTTAAATAAGGTTACTAGTTACTTGCTATAGTGCGCGCCATCCACGACAACGCGCCCCTCAACAGCGAATCTCATACTAATCTGTGCGCAGTTGTACGGCTTGGGGCTGTGGTGGAGCGCGCCTTCGTAGATGGCGCGCACCATACAAGGTTACCAATTAAAAAAGTAATTGCGTATCAAAAAATAGAGTAAACATTATTGGCTAAGTTGGCTCCATATATAAATAGAAAGAAAATCAATCACCTTTTCAAACACAAGGACAATGCTACTTTTTAAATTGGTTCTATTGTGCTGTCAAGTCGACTGGTTGCCAGAAGCAAGCACATATTTGCAGCTCCATTGTTTACCCCTTAAAGCGATATATGTGTAAGCCAGTAAATATCGTGTCCTGTTTAAAGAAAAATATGTAAAACACGTACCGAGGCGGTCTTTGTTGTTCGCAGACGTATTTGGGACGATGATTTCGTTTCGAGCCAATGAACACATTTTTCCGTTTTGGTGAAAAATCAAGAATGTAGGTAAGAGCATTAAAACCTTGCGCCTTTTTGTGTACCTTTATGGCGTGTGAAGAGGATATTTACGATAGAAATATTCGTTGATGTTTGCTGATAAAATGTTTTTCTCATCTTTTACTCTAATGAGAATAAGCAGAGGAGGCGATAAATTGAAATTTATTTTCTCCGCGGAACGCGTACACATACATAAATATTTATTACTTATTAAAGTCGGTAGCAATTCATTAAAGAGGTTTTACGAGTTATTCAAATGAGATTTATTATTCTGAAACGTACACCGTCTTATTATATCTACCCCACAAATTAATGTATGTTAATCGCGCTCAGGTAATTAGAGACTACTAATTCGATTGCAGATCGGTAGCTATCGGATCGGCCGGTGTCAATAAACAATCCCTGAGCGCACTACAGAAGTTAACGGGAAGTTTTCTTATACTTAATAAAATGTCTGGTGTTTGTCGAACTTTTCCAGCGCACAAATTATAAGTAGGGAACACAAATATTAGTTGACGCAGGGCCCGGGGCGCGAGGGCTCGCGAGGCGACGGCGGGGCGGGGGCGGTAATCAACCCGGACAGTAATTCGGGAGCCTTAAGGGTGTGATCGGTTGGCGCAGACAAGGGTACAACTAGCATCCTTGGAGAGAAGAAATACTTTAGTTCAACATTTCCGATGTGGTTTTGTTTTGTAGCTCTTCGAGATTAGGCAATTTCTCAATAAACATGCGACCGGTCCGGGCAGCTGCTATTGCTTAGTTTGCGAGACGTCTCCGGAGAAATTAATGTAATGTGGAATATAAGTTAGGCAATCGTAATAAGATTGAGTTCTATGTTTCTGTCTGTTTCATCCACTAGTTTATTTAGAAGCGCGATGTAACGCGGCGCGGGGATAGCTCTGGCTTTAACGACAGCGTCTCGTATTATAGACGCTCTAGGTTTTAAACTTTATCTGTCTTATACATAAAGTTGGCACTTAAGTTAACAAAGCGAAATAAACTTAGCAGCGTTACCTACTTTCAAGTGATTTCAGATTTACTTTACAATGCATTAAAAGAAATATCTACATGAAAATTAAAAAGAATCCTTCTATAACCAAATTAAGCTTGCTTTGAATCTTTTGAACGCACGAAATAAAGGAATAACGGCAGCCTACGCAACACTTGCAGATTCTGAGTACACAAGCAACCACTGGAGGGTCCTCGAGCCTCTCTAGCCGGCAGACTTCGGATATCCTTGCACCTTAATTACACCCGGCCTCAGCACAAGTACGACGCGTATAGTCAGCCAAAGATAGGGAAAAATCTGACGACGAAAATTATAAGCACCCTTTATATAGGCGACCCCGTTCATCCCATCACAATTTAGTTTTGAATTTCATGCTTTGACGGTTTTTGAAGAATTAAAATGTTACGTCACAAGTACACGTAGTTTGCCTACTTATATTTTATATTTTTAACGAGATTATTTTCGATACTATTATGTTAATTAATTTTTTGGAAGCGACGAAGTGTCTTATTAACCTCAAAAACGCCAGATTATATCTAGATTTTTTTTCCTAATCTGTAGTTCGCTTATTATACAAAGCATCAAAAGCAAGCTCAAGCTTCGCTGATGCATAGATTCAAATACGAATTTGTTTCTTAATTGTTGCACTTTACTAGTTGCATGTACCTATTAGTGTGTAGGCCATAAAGCACGTTGGGAATCCTTGAGCTTGGGAATATTCAACTGTGCCGAGTGCGCAAGGGTCTGTTATATCTCACAACTTTCACATTATCTGCCGAACTATTCCATAAATTTGAGCCCCCGATTCTCTTATCCAGTCAAACTACTAAGCACGTATTTATTTGTTTCTATTTTCCAGCTGATTGGATCTAGTCTCAGCCAACTGACGCGGCCTCAGCCTAATACCTTCCGAACTTGCTCACCCCTGATTCGGAATCAGTTAATGTAAAAGTTTATTTTTATAAGTAAGATTACACAGGAGTTTGGATAGAAGTTCCCCGAAGCAGTTTTCTTTCGAAATCTCGCAAAGTATGGAAGGAACCGTGCTCCAGACCGGGTTGTGGGATTAATACTGAATATAAAATAATTTTGGGATGAGTCTTTGTAGATAGAGTTGTCCGTAAATTGCGACTGTTGTTTCACCTTTAGTTTGTCGGAGAGTGCTGTATGTGAAAGTTGTTTGCTTGTGACTTGTAGATTGTTCTGCATTTAAAATAAAGTAAGGGGATTTACGGTTACTACGAGTTCAGAAAAATAGTATAATATCCTCGGGATGTTTTATGTTACTGAGCCATTTACAAAAACCACAGTGCAATTAATGATCTGGACTTGACTCTTTTCCAAAGCACTCGTTGCGTATAATATCCCAATTTTACCTGAATTTGTTTCTAAAACCTAGTTAGTCCACTTAATAATTGGTTAATTCATGTATTTTGGCTAAATATTAATGTCGATATGACTAGCTTGCCCTCACTTTTCAAACTACAAAGCAAAGCATTTTAGTGCATAGGCATTAAACCATAAATATTTCTTGTTATTATACCGTGCATGACAAACTTAAGTGTGCTGCAAGCGTGCGTTCCTATGGCGTGAGCAATAAAGTAAATGTCAAGTTTATGCTATGCCCAATGAATTCACGACACATTAAGCTTTGTTAAAGTATGAAACAAGAATAAGGAAATACTACCTCATATTTTTACGGCATATCGCCATTTAAAATATACCCGACCAAGCCAACTGACATCAAACTGAAAGTATGTACTCTTAATTGCAAAACAAACAGTCATTAATACATTAGGCTTACATAAACAATTACCCGGCTTAATACGGTTAAACCATTGTATCGCGTTATCGTTTGTACATGTCCAATAGTCGGAATTTATGTACGCTTCCCGATGGAGCTCATAAACATTGTAAAACTTCCGGCAGATGGCGGGCGAGCACCCGATTATGTTCTGCTGCGCCACAGGACCCTACAATATAACATGACCCTTGCTAAACACGACGCTGGAACCTCGCTGCCTACCTATCTGCGTCCGCAGACAAAAGCTCAACATTCGTTTGTTAAACCGCCGAGGCACGGGTACGGTGCAGATACATTAAAATTCATGGAGTATCATCGTCCGAACACACTTCCTGTGTTTTTTTTTCTATACGAAAATAATTTCGCAAACAAAATTTCAAACCAGAACGTAAGCGGTGAAAAATTAAATTTGTTGTCTTCCAATTTATCGCAAAAGGGGTGCAGATAAAGCGGTTTGTCTGTAACGATTCCCATCGAAAAACTGGAAAAGACTTAATTATTTTTACAAGCGGCAACCGCTTCGTCATAATATGCCATTAACGCTTGAGCGACACGGTCTCTAATTCACGTTTAAAAGCCTGCACTTGAGTCTAAGTCAGCAGTAATTTGGTCTTGGCTGGAAATATCCAGCAAAAATCTAATTTGTCAAAGAGTATATACGATGCGGCTACCGGAATCGTTGGTTGAAATGACATTTTGCTATGCACGGTAAAATACTTTTAGAGTACAGTTTAGACAAAAATCAAACCGTTCTGAAGACTTTTATACACAACAATAGCGACTCATGACGAAAATACTTCATAATTGCTGAAGAAAAATAAGGTAGCTAACCGAAACAATACTTTAATCGTTGCGGTGTTCCGGGGTGCAGGAATCTGTAAAATGATTCTCATGCGCCGCGTTACACATTTACTTTTATTCATACTTGGTAGCATTTTTAATAAATAGATATACGTTTAAGATAATAGATATAGATATTAGTACATTACTTACCAAGGGCGATAAAACAAAGAATGTCTCAGATCGCAGGTATTTTACGCCCGAGCCGAAGGCAAGGGCGATAAATATGCGATCTGAGGCTTTCTTTATTATCGCCCGTGGTAAGTACAAAATTTTATGTCACCCCCTGGCCAGAAAGTGGGTTTTTTCGCGCGCGGAGCGTGCGATAATGGCCACTTTATGGCCAGGTGTGACATAAATTATATTAAACTCAATAAAGCTTGTATTATGGGCACTAAATGACGAAATAATATAATAGTTATATATTTATACTTAGATTAGATTAGATTCATACACATATGCCCAGATCGGCATTGCAACCCTGGACCGTCAGCTTCATCGACAGTGTAAATTACCACCAGGTTAAACTAGTCGTTTTACTTATTAATATTATAACACTTTAAACTCTCGCGCTTTGTAAACATACTTAAAAGGTTAAAAAAGGTAAATACATAAATCATTTATCAATAAAATGTAATCGTACCTACTTGGCGTTATTTTATGTAGGTATTTATGTATGACCTTTGATGATTCGGTTGTACTTAATATCTCTGTTTCACCTACTCATGCAATTTTTTTCTGTTGTACCTCCACCACCCAAAGATTGTCTGGAAAAGATCGCTTTTAGCGATAAGACAGCCTATTGTCTACCATCAACATGTCTTATTTTAATCTTGTTTTCTATGTTTTTTTTTCGGTGAACAATAAAGTATGTTTGTAATATATTGTAATTCAAAAACAAGACTTATTTCTCAAGAAACTTGTTTTCATTCGTTGCGTTAGTTGCGTATCAGTGTGTTGCGTGCTTAGATAATGGGTTTTACAACAGCAGATTACAGATATGGGGTCTGGCTAATATATGTATTGTAGGCGATTTGTTTCTCGCTGTCAGAGGCACGCGGGCGCGGGCCGTCAAGGTTCCTCACGCACCGGTGCACCGGCCGATCCCTAATAAACCACTGATGGTAGAAGTGATAGGCGATTCATCATCAATATAATGATGCGCTAAAGTTTGGTAAAGGTTAAAGGTAGCTTTGATGAAAAAGAAAGAAAAAGAAAAGAAACATTTATTAGTGACAAACAAAACACTTACAAAACAGGACATTACAAACCGAATTTTGTCACGAAACGGTCACAACTCAGCGTTATGGATGAGGTGTGTACAGATGGCTGACTGAGTCCGATAGCATTGCCAGAAAAAGTGTTGAGTGACCTGCGTTCCCATCTTCAACAGTGAGCAGTATTTAAGTATTCTCCGCGATCGGTTGACTAACAGGTTCAACAAAGCAGTCCCCAACACAATTTGTACAGTCGAAAATTGAAATGCACGGTGATGCCTCGATTTTAGTATTAATCATTCAATATTTGATGTCTGCATATTAAAATTTCCAACATAATTATGCCTATCAAAGTTGTGTTTCCGTTCTACACTATATAAGAAAAAAATACTAATGGGATCTAGCAGAAAAATCTTGACAGCCTTATGCTTGGCTACCGTAGCTTAGAGCTGTAACTGCTATAACAACCAAGTTAAGGCGATATATCGATTGAAAGAGACACCCTTTGTTTTTCGCTCACGAAAAAACGGGATGCAATCCTCTCCGAGAATGGCTTTTTAGACAAATCTCGTTAAATATCTGACTGTGTGCAGGTTTATTAAATTTCCTCTTGTCAGTACCTAGATGAGGTAAAATACCATCATATTAACTTAATCGTGTCTTTTAATAATGCGTTGTTTTAGTAGGCTGAGAAAAAAAAGGAAAATATAGACTCTAATTTGGATTTATTTTCTATCGAGAAAATTTTAAGCAATCATGTTTCGCTATTGTCAGTACCACAATCATATAGTCAAGAATCATATATCTGAAACTCAGCCCCTACTGTTTGCTAGTCTGGGCAGGACAGCATTTCAAAGTCTCCAAATTTCTCAGTGTAGCGCCTTAAAGCATAACAACTCAAAACTTGTAACAAATATTTTCTTCCTATCCAATAATTGTTTCATATCGTGTCTCGTAGCGACATCTAGTGGGAGCCTCGAATATGTCTTCGCCATTGAAGTGGCAAATTAGCTTAATGCATCGATTAGGATCGCTCGGATTAGTTCCCGATTTCGCCACGCCTGATGGACAGACGGGTAGCGCTAGGTTGTCTTTCTGTCGGCGGCTCCGATAACGAGCGGACGCAACCAAAATTATTCAGATTTAGAAAAAGAAGCAGTGATTCCAACAATGGCGAAGCTCGCCACGTGGATTTGGTACTTTAAGTTGAGGCCATGAAGCCCGCCGTTTACCTTAATATATAAAAACGGCAGTGTAACAACATTAAGCAATGTTTAAATCCCAAATATGTAAGTACTTTACAAATACCTCTTCGTAGTCTAACCTTAGAATTCGTGGTCAGAACCGCTTTTAACCAAGTTCTACTTTTGTCTTAGGGGTCCGTAGTCCTTAGTCCTTAGTCTTCAGTCGAATTCTTTTCTACAAACCTTGCAAGAGCCGGTCTTCGGTGGAGTGATGGAAAGGATCACCTTTACGGACATGTGCCGCGTGTGCTAGGGGTGACTCACACTTGGATGGAGCGAATATGAACCTGCTTCCTTGCTGCACCGCTGAAGACTACCAGTGTTTGTGTTAAAAGTGTAAGAACTAGAAAACAGGTCAGTGTCACCGAACTTTATTATTTAATCCTCTCAAGTTTAAAAACATCCCTTAGTGTACTACTCTTTAAAGGACCTCCATATTGTGTTTTCTATTGTAATTATTAGAAATAAATAAGTTGCACTGTCACATACATATTTTTATTTGAAATAACTCCCCAGCAGTAAGGCGCCCTGAGGTTTATTATTTTTTAATCAATTAATAGTTTCATGCCAACCGAACTGGATAGTCGGTGAGTAATCTCTTTTAAGGGGTTACAAAGTGTCTCCCAACGTTTGGCCTCGATTGCTGCTGGCTTATTTCAAATGAAATTAATTTATCTTAACCATTAATGTTAAAACTCTTAGCTTAAACTTGATAATAGTGAACTTAACTGCTTGTGTAAAAAATAAAAGGGTAGATTTAAGTTAAACTCCGGACAAAGAACATTCCGGAACTCGTAACGGTACTTTGTTGAAAGCACGTGTTCTAATGTTCCCTTGAATAAATTTAAGGTTAACTTAATTTGATTTGTACTTAATTAAGCTTTATAAAGCGCCAGTGATTTTAAACTGCTTAAACTTAAAATATAGACTTTTAAAAATGTCGATCCAAAAATACTTGGACTCTTTACATAAAGATGAAATCATTTATGAACTCAATGTACTTGGTATCTCCACAGATGACAATGCCACTACGGATGCAGTAAGGAAGCAGATTCGTCAGGTTTTCAAACTGGTACGCCGGGGAAGCATCAAGTGTGAGCCACTCAAAGCGCCCGTGACCACGTCAGAGATAGACATTTGCACTCCGAAAATTGAACACCTGGAATCCCAGCTGCGTTCGGGTAACGTAGATGACCCTAATCTTGTTAAAAAAGTTACTCGTCGTGCTAACTATTTGATCGATAGGCTTGCTCGTATTTCTGAGACGAACGTACAGGTTTCAGACCTGCGTAGTCGGTTAATTAAGATTTTGAGTGAAATTGATAAGGGAGATAGTGACACAAGTAGTGAATACGAGGAGTCCCAGGCATCACGACATGTCGAAAAAGAAGAGAGTAAAGTGATGTACATCAAAGACAAACCAGTTAACTTAAACTCCTTGAATTTAAAATTTGATGGTACTACATGTGTTCGCGTTTTTATCGAACGACTTGAGGAGCTCAGGCAGGCGCGAAACATCTCGGAAGACCACATACTCTCAGCTTTTTCGGATTTACTTGAAAATTCTGCATTACATTGGTTTAGATCCAATAAGAATAGTATTTTTACCTACAAGCAGTTAATAAAAAACTTAAAAAATGATTTTGACATTCCGGACTTGGATTATAAACTTCTTGGCGAGATAAGACAACGGACCCAAGCTAAAAACGAAACCATTGTTGTATATTTATCAACCATGCAGGGAATGTTTTCTCGTCTCACCAATCCACTATCTGAAAAAGAACAATTAGAGATATTGATGCATAATATTCGCCCAGAGTACATGAAAGAATTAGCGCTCCATGATATACCAACAATAGACAAACTTAAGTTTTATTGTAAACAACTTGAACTTGCCCGATCTCGCTCCGATCAATTTAATGAACCTAACTTTAACAACTTTAAAATTACCTCTGACTTACATAGCAAGTCGCTTTCCAATTCCAAATCAGTAGGTAAACAAATTTCGGCACTAAACGAGCCTGGCTCTACGAGATGCGTGGATAGGAAATGCTTTAGGTGTAATAAAAACACTCATTTCACTAATCAATGCAAGTCGAGGGAACTAGTGTGTTTTAAATGTGGCAAGAAAGGTGTGAAACGATCGGAATGTGAGAACTGTCAAGTTCAATTAAACTAATTCGCACAGAATTATCCAAAACATCCCTTAGTAATAGGTCTCCTTCTACAAAATAAATAAAGGGATAGTTCTGCTTAAAAATAACAGAGCACATTGCAACACTTAATTCTGCCGTAAATGAGACTACGAAATTTAGCCCATATTTCCTTGTGCACGGCCGTGAATTCATAATAGACGGAATGTTACACAGCTTAGTCTCAGATCAGCCAGTTCAAAGATCCCAAGTTACAACTGGTGATCCACAGACATATAGTAACAAGATACTTGAACTTAATACAATATTTAAGAAAGTGCAGAAGCACATTAAAAGTGCTCACGATAGGAACGTGAAGTACTATAACTTGAGAAAAAGAAATATGGAACTTAAAGTAGGACAAATAGTTTATAAGCGCACGCATTACTTATCTAATGCTGCAAAGAAATTTACTTCAAAGTTAGCCCCAAAGTTTCAGAAATGTGTAATTACAGCAAAGTTATCACCCTTAGTATATACCTTAGCAAATATGGACGGGAAAATATTAGGTAACTTTCATATCAAAGATATTCTAAAACAGGATGATTAGTAGGTAATTATGAGTGTATGAGAAGTATGAAAGGAGTATGAATGCAGTTAGTAGTAATTATTTTTCAAAATTTTGTGCACAATTGATCTTTCTGTTACAAATAAGCTATGTATGAGAGCGAGGAATGCAAGGCATGTTTACCTATAAGTCCAGCCTATTGGAATATGCTCGCACATCTGGGCGCATTAGATAACAGACGTGTTTACTATTTTATACGGTACTGCTCATTAAGGAATAAACGACCTTATATTTATTAGAGTAAGAACCTACCTCACTTAACCAGCTTAATTGGTTCCAATGTTGTTTACTTAAAAGCCTTGACCTTGATGCAACCAAATAGAAATCTATTGTGGTTAATACTTAACTAACTTAACGACATGTTGTTTGATTCGCAAATCATAAAATAACAAATGGCCAATAGGTATTTGTTATCCAGGTTAATAACCTGACTTAACGTTTTAATTACGTAATGCCTCTTAGTGCAGGCTTAAAACGCACTTCATATTTAAATTTGTACCTCAAGTATGGTGTATAAATATTTTGTGGTTACTGTTATTGTTGTTATCGTAAATAATAGATAGCACCAGTTAATACTCACTGTTAGGTATAGTTATTTATGTTCCGTAAATAAACCCATATGTTTAGTTTAAATTATAGTTTTCAAGGTTAGTATTAAGTACTTACGGAGTATAGATAGATAAGCTGTTGTTTTTGTTAGAACCTTGTAGATATACAAAAATAAGTAGGTTAGGGAATGCGCATTTCACTAATTCCACGCATTCCACTTTCATGAATCCTAAGTTATTCATCACTTATTGTTAGGTATAATTTTGTGTACAAATAACTTATTATTTAGTAGTAGGCAAACATAGACATTAGGTATTTATGCATGATATCCTGATGCCTGAGATTACACGTAAACGCTATTATGTCGTGTGTCACTTCTATATTTTTAGGGTTTTATAGATGTATTTATAATCTTTAATTAAAATAACTTGGTAGTCTAAAGGTTTAAAAAAAAAGTATCTTCAGTATGAAGAACTTTTTAATCCAAGGAAGGGAAATGTGTAACAAATATTTTCTTCCTATCCAATAATTGTTTCATATCGTGTCTCGTAGCGACATCTAGTGGGAGCCTCGAATATGTCTTCGCCATTGAAGTGGCAAATTAGCTTAATGCATCGATTAGGATCGCTCGGATTAGTTCCCGATTTCGCCACGCCTGATGGACAGACGGGTAGCGCTAGGTTGTCTTTCTGTCGGCGGCTCCGATAACGAGCGGACGCAACCAAAATTATTCAGATTTAGAAAAAGAAGCAGTGATTCCAACAATGGCGAAGCTCGCCACGTGGATTTGGTACTTTAAGTTGAGGCCATGAAGCCCGCCGTTTACCTTAATATATAAAAACGGCAGTGTAACAACATTAAGCAATGTTTAAATCCCAAATATGTAAGTACTTTACAAATACCTCTTCGTAGTCTAACCTTAGAATTCGTGGTCAGAACCGCTTTTAACCAAGTTCTACTTTTGTCTTAGGGGTCCGTAGTCCTTAGTCCTTAGTCTTCAGTCGAATTCTTTTCTACAAACCTTGCAAGAGCCGGTCTTCGGTGGAGTGATGGAAAGGATCACCTTTACGGACATGTGCCGCGTGTGCTAGGGGTGACTCACACTTGGATGGAGCGAATATGAACCTGCTTCCTTGCTGCACCGCTGAAGACTACCAGTGTTTGTGTTAAAAGTGTAAGAACTAGAAAACAGGTCAGTGTCACCGAACTTTATTATTTAATCCTCTCAAGTTTAAAAACATCCCTTAGTGTACTACTCTTTAAAGGACCTCCATATTGTGTTTTCTATTGTAATTATTAGAAATAAATAAGTTGCACTGTCACATACATATTTTTATTTGAAATAACTCCCCAGCAGTAAGGCGCCCTGAGGTTTATTATTTTTTAATCAATTAATAGTTTCATGCCAACCGAACTGGATAGTCGGTGAGTAATCTCTTTTAAGGGGTTACAAACTTTATAATATCATATAACAACACTTGAAATTACCTACAATGAACATTAACAATAGAACTATACCTGTGAACATCACTTAAACCGCAGCTTAAACTAAACTTAATGGGTTAAGTAGGTGGAGAAAGTTGTAAGCACTTCTCCTTTGAAATATATTTTGGGGCTTCACTGAACCGATGTAAAGAACGATACGTGTCATGTAGGTATGTACATATAATATGACGTGTCATGAGCTATTGTAGCTACTTCGGCTTTAATACTTAACACGAACTTGATGAATAAGTTTTATTGGTTTTGAGATAATAAAATACTCTCATTTGAAATAATACTTTTTTTTAAAGTAGGATGAGGTTGCGTAGTATAACTAATTTAAGTTCAAAATTTAGGTTACATTTGTGACACTTTTAAAAACATTTGAGTTACCCAGATGAACTAAGCTTAGCTTGGCAAACTAAGTACCTACATAATTAGCACCAAATTTTGAGTACCTATGAAAATGGTTATCTAAGTATTTTTGACCTTAGCACAAAATGAATCGAATTATTATTCTCATTTTATGTACCGAAATCCTTATGCGCCGATGAAAGAGCATAGTTAGGGCATAGTTATTTTTTGAGGAGATACATTGTATGCACACATAATTTTGGAAATCAGCTTTGCGATAAAAGACGTTTTGAAGTATCAAAAACAAACATTATATGTCCATAAAACGTATGTCAAAAATCCGATGAGGTCATTTATGTGACTGCAGTAAAAATACCTACCCACTTCGGCGGCAGTTAAAACTGCTTCACATTTACGAAAGCCTTTAACGTCCGGAACTTAACGTGTTTATCATTTTCGACCCTTGAAGTAATGGCTGCCCGACATTACGTGCTATTACAGGTGTGAAGAGGAGTTAAATTGTAATAAAACTGTGACAGGGAATTATGTTCTCGTACGTAAGTGCGACTAAGTACATATCGCTGCGTCGTAAACTCGAATTATGCCTTTAATCACGCCCGGTTGGCGTTCGAGTTTGTAAGTCGTGAATACAAATATTACATAAGTGCAATTTATGACTTTATTGCGATTAAAATTTATTAACATCGAAATTTTGTTTCAGGTAAGTTAAGTTACAGATGCAAAGAAATGTTCGTGATGGTATGTATGATCTTTATCAAAATAATTGTTGATCAATCAACTTTTCCCTGTTTCTCGTTGCGGTAGTAACTAAACTATGATTTATTCACTGAGCAACATTTATATGGACACTGGAAAGTGCCTATATCTTTTTATAAAAGTTGGTAGTTACTTTTGCCGTCTGGACAGAATAACAAGAAAAAGTTAATGGACCCAATTATCTATAAGAAAAATAAGGAATTATAAGTCTACCTAGTTACAATCAAATAATCAATAATCAAATTCTAAAATATCTAGCAGGACTTATTTGAATTTGATTATTATTTTCATTTTGATTTTATTTGTAGACATAGACATTGTGTTATTCCTATTTTTGCTGGTTTGACGATCATGATAACCTATATTTTTTTTACATGTATGCAAATTTATAATATATATTTTTATCATGAATTAAATAATCTAATCTATTTAAACAAAACAGTGGCAGGCGAGCCATTTGAAGGCCCTATAAAACGGTTTCATTATAACAAATGCGTGCCCCGCTTGACAAAGTCTTTACTCGTAAGAATTATACCATTCATCCCTAAAATGGATTCCAAAGGAGGGAAGCAATTTCATTTGTGAAAACCTGCTCCTGCTTATAATCCGTCCGAGGTAATAACATTTCATATTCGTAATAGAATCACTCTGCGTCGCAAGGAAAGTTTATAGTCTCATTTTCATTGTGAGCGTTTAGTAGGAATAAACTTGTAGAATATTTGATGCACGGCATAGCGGGCAATCTCCGGCGCTTCTAAACTGACTAATCAACTCTTGAATGACAATTTTACCCCTCCGATCCCTCCATTATTTCATTTCGTGACTTTCGATATGAGGATGTTTTTTCTTTGTTGAATACGCGATTTCTACCGCAATGCTGCATTTCTCTTTTTGTAATTTATAAGGAAAACTAAGGTTATTTTCGGGTTTTACGAATATTTTGATTTGCATAATAATTTTCGTACGCTTTCCTTGTACAGTCGAGGAGACAGAATGTTTGTAACTTATAGACTCCATGTCCATAAAAATAGAGATCAAGAAGTGAGAAACATTCACTTTCGTCGACTATAGGTACTCATTGGTTTCACGTGGTTAGTATCGGTTATTTTTGACACATTAGTCGAATACTTTAATTTAAATTCTTTGGTTGCTTGAAAAGGGTTTTCACCTGTCACATGTTAAATGCAGTAACACAGCTCGCTTCATGCACCATACAGAATGATAGCAACATACCAATAATGGCAATATTGCATTAATGTAATATGTCATTTAGATTAAAACTAGTTTACTTTCTATGTCCATCATCCTCCTGACATTTTCCTAGCTATGTCCTATAGAGGCTGGGGCCCGTTTGATTATTAATCACAAGATTTGGCGTGAGAACTAGTTTTACGGAAGCGACTAAACCTAGAGAGTAAAATAGACCTTGTTGGAATAGATCTGAAAACTACACGATATTTTCTTTCAATGAAAAGCCACTGTTTATTTTCAAATTTTTTTTAAGTTCCGGAAAGACCCAGGTTCAATTTCAATATAATAAATATTTAAATGCGCAAAATCGCAAAATTATATCAAAATAGTGAGGTAAGCGAAGTGCTTTGGAATGAAAGTATAAAAGTTCGGTTGTCTATTTATTTATTTATTTATTCAAACTTTATTGCACAAAATAAAATACAGTGTACAATTGGCGGACTTAATGCCAAATGGCATTCTCTACCAGTCAACCACAAGGCCAAACAGAGACACTCAAAGCGGTCTATTGTTACTATATCATAGATTGGGACCCAGCCAAGTCAATAAAGGTATAATTTTCATAGAGTAATTCAAAAACTGCCTTCATATAAACTTTATACAGGGAATAACTAAACTAACCTTATAAGACAAGGGCATACATTACACTTACTCAATTTGCTTCTCCGAGCGAGTGCGTTCCGAGGAAATCGTTAATTAAAACTGGGGCAACACTCTAGTGAGGTTTGCTGTCATAAAAGTTCACAAGTAAGCGTACCTACGCATAAAATCAACCCAACTACGCGTTGTTGATTATACGTATTCTCGATCTTATTCGTTGCTTTATACGATACTTATGTACATTCATCCACAGTTATGAACTGTATAATTGTGAAAATACGTAGTCCTCTTAACTACAGCAACTTGGATTATTTAGTTGTCATGCTACTTTTTATACTGTGTGATGCGCACACTTCTGAGCTTTAGACAACCAATAAGAGATTTTAACAATGGAATAAGTATAAAATAAACAGTTTAATGATTATTAATTCCATTATTATTTCGATAAGCGTAAATTGAAATAACTCTGAGATAAAAGGCGCTCGAAATTGGTAGTTACGCAAATTTCCGTACGAGTTTTGCGAAGATTTTTCACTACACTTCTTTTTATGAAAAACGTGTCTTAAAAATAAGGGAGCCACTCACGTAAAACCCAATAAACTGTAGAGCTTTACGGAGGCAAATCCACATTTTTATCATTTTATATTCGCATGGGCGCGAAGTAACGTTCTAATTTGTCGTGTTATCGAATTCATATCGGCGAGGGGAGCTTGCGTACTGCGTACTGGCTGCGAGAGGTGAGTCGGCGCCGAGCGAGTTCTCGGCACGACAAGATTTATGTAAGGACTTTTGTGTTTGTAGTTAAGCAGGAGAGCGGCGGGACGCGGGGCAATGCTCATCTACATTCGCTTTTACTCGCGCCAGATATCTAACAAAGTATAGCTTCTTTTGTCTATCCTCTCGCATCCGGTACAGTTTTCTTCAACGAAAAGTAGGGAAAAAACGACTCGTTTGAAAATTCCACGCGTACGTAACGGCACGTGGAAGTTACTTTTTCTTTTTTTGCAATTTCTCGCCATAGACACATCATCTGGCGTGGATGAGTTTTTGTTGGTACGTAGGAAGTCCCTTTGTCTTCGGTATGAAAGTCGGAACTGCTGTAAGGAATATCCAGCGCTCGGCAGTGCCGTGTATATCTATTGTTTTGAGAAAAATCTAAACTTTTGTGCTCGTCTGCGTCTGCAAGAGCAACACGTGGCAACGGCGTTAAGTAATGAAAACTGCTTGACTAATTAAAAACTCGTTCCGACATAACCTCCACGCTCAACTAAAATAGCTTATCTTGTTACATATTTTAGTGCTGTAATTAACTTTTGTTATTTTATAGTAATCCCAGTTTGACGGAAGGTAGGGTCACACATAAATTGTTATGAATTACAGCGCTCGACAGCCGAATACACTCAAGAGCAAAAATAACAGGTACACTTTCTATGGAAGTTCAATACAAAGTGTATGCATTATTTTTGCTCGTGAGTGTATATTCGTTGGTGGAATGTAGATTACAACTATTTGGTTAACCCTCAGCGCAGAGTAACAATGCTTCAGAGTAATTTCAATACAGTCGTTAATTTAACTAGGTTGAGGAATGCTAACTTAGTATGGCTTAAATGTAATTTGAGTGTCTTTATACGAATGTAAATTTAAGTAGGTACTAGGTACCGACCTTATAGAAATTGTCTCCCGGCAGTTTCGGGGTCCAGGAGATATTCCTAACAACATACTCTAAAGCTGGCGCTGCTTTCCGAAAGTGAAGTATTTGTGCGACGGAAATCCGTAACAACACGCATTATTTAGTACGGAACCCTAAAAAGGAGCATGATAACTTATCCAAGTCAAGTTAAGGCTGGGTATTACCACTTTCGAGTTATTTAAAACCATCTGAGAAATAGAATATAGTATCTTAAATTCTAAAAAAATATATATGTATTACATAAGGATCTTGTCTAGTCAAAATCGCAGTCAGTTACATGACCTGATGAATTTCACTCGATAGAAAAAAATCGCTATTTTACCCCTTTTGGAATGTTTTTTTAAAATATTACAGCTATATTACTGATATTTTACATTTAATTTTTTTACTCAATTAAAGATCCTAAACAGTATAGAAGAAATCACAGGGTTTGCTTTGATAAAATGATTGGCTTAATGACTATAGCTAAATATTTACGAAAACTACACGCAGAGCTTCCGTTGAGAGCGGGATAGTTAATTGCAAACTCACCCATGTTAGAGCGGGACATTTGCATTGGGGATACCTCCCCTTAAGAAAGCTACGTATATTAACAATCACACAGTTCATGACTGTAGATGAATGTACATCTAACCTAAACGGACTCCACTATTGACCAAAGAGTAGGGGAAATCAGCCACTTTATCATGAAAAATCAAAAACGTATACAAAGTGTGTCACGATTTCCGATAAAACACACATTTTAAAGTAGCCAAGATAAGTTGAAACGTAATATTTTCCGAGTAAGATTTTAAACTCACATGGTCATTACATTAGAATTACGATTTATAACGGGATATTTACCATGTATAATTTTTGTATATATGTGAGTTTCCGATATTTCGGCACTGTTGCAAGCGCCATTATCACGGAGTAACTGACGTGCTGCGAGTTTTAGTTGTGGTCTACCCACACACCATAGCGATCTACCCTTTCTTGGTTCGCTTTTTCCCTACAGTGTCACCGTCACTACTAAATATTGTCCGCCATCTCACTTGAAACTCGAACACGATCACGACACACCACACTTACAGTATCAACACGCGAGTTCCTTCCTCTTTTTGATCCTGGCCTCCAGTGATCCGCAAGTTCGCGAATCAAAAAGAGACTGTGATGATGTTTCGTTGTGTCCTATCCAACTTTGATTCATTTTTATTGTTGTCAACATCTTAATTATGACCTAACCAATTTATCGTAATTACTAATTAGTAAAGTTATAAACGCTGAATGACCAAAGAAACGACTGTGGTAGATCAGATAAAAGACATTTAAATGGTACAAATTAACAAATACGCTAATAGAGAATAAAATATTTCACACGCTTATCATGATTGCTATTATAATTGTGTGTCAAGTTGAGATCGGTTGAAACATGGCTTAAACTGCCTTTCTACCAGAGCTATGCTTGCAGCTATGCTGCGAGGATGTGCTAGCTTTCAGTTTCCACTAGTGCTATGCTATGTGAACCAATGAATATGATTAGTGGAAATCAACGCATACATGGAGATGGAAAGGGAGGTTGAGATTCTCAAACTTAACCGTGTTTCAACTGATCTTCTTACACAACAGTAATGTGATGTAATCTAAAAATAAAAACATTATTTCATCGAAATTAAATAAAGAGTTCTGATACAGCAACAGTCAAGGAGCTTCTTACGTGATTATAGTAGCCCTCAAGGCTTCACGAACTTCATAAATCGGAACCACGGATTTTCACGAGAATCGGTTTTGAAATGCGACCTGTAGAGGAAAAAAATTCCAAACATACAAAATCATAAAAAATAATGTTTTTGGAAATTTTCAAAAAAATTCTGACTCGACTAAAAATTCGATATAAATACTGAACCTGATCACAGAATTTCAAGAGAATCGGTTGACGAGATGCGACATGTCGATGAGAACAAACCATTGGAATATTTTTTCTAAAAACTGACTCGAATATAAACTTCTACATAATTATCGAACCTGCTTAAAAATATCAAGAAAAACGGTTGAGAAATGCGACCTAGAGAGACGATGAAATGAAAATCCGGACATACGAAAGAATTTTTGTTCAACCTGAATAAGAGACCTTGTTTCGCTCGGTCAATTAAAACAAATGTAAATATTTTTATTATAACAAAGATAAGAGACAGCATGAAAACATAACGACCTGTTACGACTTCACCCCGCATTCCATATACATTTCGCGAGCGGGAATGATTTACTAATTAAACAACAGGTAAGTAAACGGACAGGTGAATATTGTCATGCGTTTCTTGCTATGCAAGATTTTTTAAGAATACATTAACACTAAAAAGGACGACATCTTACCAAAAAAAATTGTAATATAACGGACTGTTTTTGATGTATCACAAATAGTTGCCGATTTAATATCTGTCCATACTTACTTCTCTTCTTATTCTTTTAAAAATGGCTTTCCATCAAATTTATGATGATTTCGCCAATTAAGTATTAATTTAATTGTTTTTAGTGACGTTTTTCGGTAACGACGCCATGACAGTAGGCAGCAAAGACAGTGTACGGTAGTGGATTCTGCTCGTCGTCGCTCCGGACACGTGTTTTCACCAACGCAGCGACGAGCAAGATCCTCTTATTAAACAAAACTAATATTTTTTGTGCAAGCAATCTCCCCATGAAGCAAGCTCATAGCGTACAGGGAATAAATGCCGCTGCTGACTTCGCCTTAAGCTCTTTGTCTCTCGGATCTCAGGAAGGACAATGTAGCAGTCTTCATGTTATTGCCTCAATTAATCATAACTTTGTGTTAGTGAAATTTCTCTAGTGGGTAGACCATTGGTGCATGAGTTCAGGAAGGCATGAAATTGAATCGCGGAACCTTAGTTCGCCTTTCTTAGAACTGGGACAGTGCTGAATTTTCGAATATTTAAGAGCGGATTCGATTAAAAATTGTGTAATTGCGTGTGTGCGCAAGAAAATTGGCGTGGACTAGAAAAACTTAAACTGCTAAAATCGACAACATTTCAAGATTTATAATAATGCCTAAATCGAAAACCATTTTGGTAAATATGCTACCTGAACGTAATAAAACAGTTTTTAGATTTTTTCTTCGCTAGATTTGATGAAAATCGCCAAAATGTCAAATTTGTGATGATGTGTGTAAAAAAAACGGAAGTGCGACGTCATTCCTATCACTGTTAGGGATCAATGCTGTCAATCATAGGTAATTCATAAAAATGGCATCATTCACTTATGATTCGCTACTTTTAGATTAGATATGTTTGAATGACAATTAGGATTTCGGGAGAAATAAAAAACACGTGGACCATAAAATTTCATTTTCTATCGTTCTAGGACATAAAATAACCAACTTGAAAATTTGAAATTTTGTCAATTGTAGTTACATTTCAATGTTTGTTACTTAATCAAGCAATAAGCGCTGAGACATAGATGTACTATAAAAGAACTAGATACACAGTCAGGCGAAAAAAATGGCACCCTCAAATGTACCGCGTTGCGGTACTTTCGTGTTGACGGCAGACAGTGACAGTGACAAAGCGTGTATGCAACTGACAGTGTCAATCAGTGCCACATTTTCCGTCATTTTTGTTCGGCATTGTGTGTCTATTTCTATATTATAAGTCAATGCGCTGAGATGATTAAGATGAAATTAAGCATTAAGGGTAATTTGGAACTATACAGAACATTTTTTTTCGATAATCAAACTCTCGGCACCGGTAACGTACCTAGGGATAATTTACCCACTTGGGGGTAAACAGCAATTATTTGGGGGTAAAAGAGAGGAAGTGTTGAAAGTGTGTGAGTAGTGATTGCGTGTGACAGGGCTATTAGTGGTTATCTAAATGGAAGTTAAATCAGTTTCCCAGTATAACGATATTAAAAAGGTTAGAAACCCCTGGATGGAATTGGTGAATGCTAATCAATACGGGAGTATGCTGGAAGAGGTGGTTGGCAGGGCGAGGTTTGTTGTGAGCGAGGTGAAACTGGTCAGGTAATTTCTATCTTCAGATTTCTATCAGAAAACGATACAGTAATTGGAAAAAATATTTAGTGGCCTGCCTAAAAGCACGTTGATGATTTGTCTTTAAATTTTCTATGATGTCTTTCAAAGATTACTTTTATACTGCCTTGTGCTGTATTCAATAATTATTAAACATTTATTTAAGGCAATATATCGATTGAAAGAGACGCCCTTATGTTTTTCGCTCACGACAAAACGGGATACAACACTCTCCAAAAATGGCTTTTTTAGACAAATCTCGTTAAATATCTGAGTGTGTGCTGGTTTATTAAATTTCCTCTTGACAGTGTTTAGATGAGGTAAAATACCTCATATTAACTTAATCGTGTCTTTTAATAATGCGTCGTTTTAGTAGGCTGAGTAAAAAAAGGAAAATATAGACTCAACTTTGGTTTTTTTTTCTATCGAGAAAATTTTGAGCAATCATGTGTCGGCTATTGTCAGTACCACAATCAAATAGTCAAGAATCATATATCTGAAAATCAGCCCCTACTGTTTGCTAGTCTGGGCAGGACAGCGTTTTAAAGTTTCTAAATTTCACGTTGTAGCGCTTAATTTCACCATATCAGTCAGTGATGGTTCGTAAAAGAATTTACCTAATTTATTTTAATTTAATTATTTAATTTCATATTCTGTTACTGAAATAACACTTTTAAATTTTTTGAATGTTTCTTTATGATTATATATATGATTTCTTTAGTCCTGTCGATTTAGTATGGTGCTATCAGGATTTTAAAAGTTTGACCACTGCGGGAAACATTTGATTTTTGTAAAATTATTTTACACTTAGCTAGACAATGTTTTAACTTTTTAAATTAGTGCAGATGAAAACGAGGTATTTGCGTGCTTGTTTCTCAATCAAAATATATAAGTATACGAATACTTTGGAACAATCTTACACAAATCTACTTAATCCCAAACTGAACAGAGCTTATTATGTTGTCATTTTGATAAAAAAAGACGAATGGAGGTTCTGAACTTGAAGGAATCGAATAGATTTCAGCACGGGACGTGGTAATTTCTAAAACATGGTTGCGATAATTGTCATATGTCTACTTCAATTCGATCTATATTCACATCAAATTATACCAAATTATACTGTTGTAGAAACAAGATGTATATTTCTCTTATTATTGTAAATTTTAATTGCTTTTATTTCAATTCTTCATTGTTCTAAAGATTTCCACCACATTTTTGTATACTTAAGGCATATACATCACCTGAAACTGCTAGTGAAGAATACTGAAATAACTGCAATAGCAGCGAGGAGTCGCTAACGCCTGCTACTGACTTAATACGACTATAGAGTTATGATAATAGTTTTAAAAAGTTTAAGTGTACCAAATTTTCTGTACACCGTGTCCTAAATGGCGCTACGTGCGCTCGTAGACCGGTGCTACGCCGCTACGGTACTACGCCGTAGACGCTTCTTATTTATGCCTTGTAATAATTTAGCATAGTTTTTGTTAGCGTATTTATCACTTGTGAGTTAATTTATGGACAATTTCACAGTTGCGAAGCACCTTTAAACTTGTACGGTGAATTTAAAGCAGATGCATTTTACTGATTACGCGGAAAGTTCAGATTATAACTAGCGTAATTAATTAACCAAATACATAATCAAAATAGTATTGGAAATTAATTTAAGGGCAAGTAACTTTTCGCCGAAATTCAATTCGATTTAAAACTTAAGGTTGAAATATTAACTACACGCATGTGGTCGATAAATCGTACTATGCCTGGAAAAGGGTTAAAAACATTAAATTTAATGGCCATTAAACGTCACTGAAACGTGAAATTAAAGGTCACTGTCACAAATACGCACTGCGTAGTATGGCTGTGGCACACATATAGCACAGAATTCCATGTATAATTATTGTGACTAACATACACAACACTAGTTGTTATATAACAACAACGTTACAATAATTATACAGAAAAAACACGCAGTAAACTATTGCCCTAGTAAACACATTCACTGCACTAGTTAACACATTCACTGCCCTCGTTAATACATACACTGCCCTAATTAACACATTCACTCCCTAGGTAACATATTTACTGTCCTAGTTAACACATACACTGCCTTAGTTAACACATTCACTCCCTAGTTAGCACATTCACTCTCTAGTTAACACATTCACTGCCTTAGTTAGTAGATACATTCACTTCCTAGTTAACACATTCACTCCCTAGTTAACACATTCACTTCCTAGTTAACACATTCACTCCATAGTTAACACATTCACTGTCCTAGTTAAAACATTCACTACCAGGAACTCAGCTAGCGGTCTCTCTACTACAGATGTTCCCAACATTTTTTTCTTGTGGACCGTTTTCAAAATTTTGCTGTTTTTGGTGGGGGTCCACGGTTCTGCTACATTTCTACCACGTTCCATTTTTTCCTCACGCCAACGTGGACCCCCACAGAGTGTCTCATGGACCCCTGGGTGTCCACATGGACCACTTTGAAAATCACTGCTCTACTAGTATACTTATGCATTTCGCCGTATGTAGAGGAAATTACTTAGCGATACGAAAAACGTGGCAGCGAAAGTTTCAATCAGCGTTGTCAAGGTCAGATACTTATGGACTTTCAGAATTCAATATGAAGCACTGATTTGTAAGGTATTATATAATTTAGGTAAGGTGGGAGAAGACTATCACCGGGGCAAGGCTACCACTTTCCTATTAAGGGGATATATCGATTTAGTAAACCACGCTCCTCGTGAAAGAGACACGCGCACGGCAAAACGTGATAAAACACTGTTCGGGAATGGCTTTTTTAGACAAATCTCGATAAATATCTGATGTGTGCAGTTTTATGGAATTTCCTCTTGACAGAGTTTAGATGTGGTACAATGCCATCATTAACTTAATTGTGTCGTTTAATAATGCGTTGTTTTAGTAGGCTGAGTAAAAAAAAGGAAAATAAAGACTCAACATTGGTTTTTTTTCTATCGAGAAAATTTTAAGCAATCATTTTTCGGCTATTGTCAAAAACACAATCATATAGTCAAGAATCATATATTTGAAAATAAATCTCTAATGTTTCTTCGTCTGGGCAGAACAGCGTTTCAAAGAACACGATATTTCTCGTTGTAGCGCCTTAACTCTTCACGTCAATATTACCCCACTTAATGTGAATTATTTGGATTTGTTTTTTCTTACGTGAAGAGCAAGACGTACTTATATCTAACCCATTAGAGGCCAGGAAACAACGTTATGTGTGCTACGTCGTAGTGTGTAGGAAAATTTTCAGTATTGTCGTAAATCGTTTGTGAGGCATGACTCATATGTGGGTCGTGGACCTTGAATGGCTTAAATGGCACTGAAATAAAAGTATTATTCTGAAAACAGATGCATGCACAAAGCACCGAGATGAATTATGGCACCTGAGGGATCTATCCGAACGAGGTAATCCTATGATGTCACTACCCACAGAAGTCCAGACTAACCAGACTCGACACGCAACTTCATACAATGTCACTTCTGAACGAGATTGTCGTATAAAAATTATATAAGAGCGATAGAAAGAAATAGAGTAAGTTGCGATAAACTGGGCACTTCAAAAATATATTTATTTATTTTTTAAATTTTATTGGTATTTTCTACCAATTTTACCAACCAATTTACCAATTTTAGGTAAAAAAAAATTGTCTGAGGACGCCTATAGCAAAACACATGGAGACACTCTAGTAGTCAGTTCTGCATCTAGTTATGTTAATATAGTTTCAAAAAAGCAATAAATTCTCTGCTATGTTCTCTCTTTAGCTGCATTGTAGCTTTTCCGCCCCTGTCAAGCGCACGTGTATGGTCGAGTCTCACGCCTTACCACGAACCAGTAACGAAATTTCCTTGGCTTGAAGAGATTTGTCTTTATCACCGACCGAGCATATTTTCATGGTCGGATTAAAGGCACATGCACTCTTCCATAAGCAATACATTGGATATGCAAACCGGTCAAATTACGTAGTATATATTTTATATAAATATTCTTTCTCTTATCCCCGGTCGCTTGGTGGGCATTTATAACTACTTGTATATACTATTATGTATGGTAGTCTGCAGAAAGGATATCTGTTGATGGCCGTCGCCGGGTGATTGACGGACTAAAACAGACAGGTATGGAATAGACATTTTACTATCTGCATTGTGAGACAGTTATTGCGAATAGGATTTCACTTGATGCCGTTTTGACTAATCATTTTACTCCGGTTTTAAGGACCACGTATTGGTCCGAAACATGTCGAGCGATATTCGACGTTAAAGACGTGAATGACCCGTTTATTATACGTATTTCAATATGCGACGAGTGTGTTTGGCTCTCATCATGTTCCTGGAGTTTCCTGGTTGTACTCTAAGGAGCCCTAGGTCGAGGCTTTGATACCTAATCGCAAGATTTGGCATAGGAACTTGTTTTACGAAAGCGACTAGCTGCGAAATAAACTATTAGGACTGCTGTTTGACTTAGTCGATAGAGCGGCATGACAGCCATAGACATAATTAAATTTAAGAACTATAAAGCATAACTTTTGTTTGGACTCATTTTATGTATGAACGGTTTTTATAAATCGACGTAATTGTAAGTTAACGGCTTATGCAGTTATGAATGTACATTGTACAGCTGTTGACTAAAACCACAGGAGGTGACCTGCTCACGCAAAAAAAAACTATATTATACAGTTAACCTTTTACGTTTTTACCTTGTATTTCATTCAAAACAATAGATATCACGACCGTCTTATTGTCACAATGCCGTATTTGCTTGATCGCATTAACCTTAACACAAGCGACCTTGTTTGATAAAAGCACTTTCACGGTTGGCGGCGATGCACTCATATTTCCGGATTTCATTTCCCCACGCTCACTATATTACACACAGAAAATCCAAATGTCATCATAACGTAACCCTAGCGGTACTCCCCGTAGATTGTATTAAACAAAAGGGAATTAAATAGCAGACAGCGCGGTGTGCCGAGCCGCGACCAGCGGGCTATATGAACCACTTTATTTCACCTTCTATGCTCTATGCTGTCCTGGTACTTTATATGTGTCACACCGTGTTACTTTTCCACCATTCTTACTTCACCAGTTGCATTTTTTTGTATTGATTATAGTGAAAAAAGATTTATAAAGTTATTATAAAGTTTTTTCGTAGGGAAATATTTAGAGTAGGTACTAATGTCAGCCAGATAGGCATAGTCATTTTATATACAAATAATTGGAGGAGAGCAGAGATTTGGTTAGTCAATTTTCCTTATAAAACACTAAAGGGATTGAGAAGTAGGTAGTTTAACATATTACTATGAACAAAGATTAGTGTAGATCGGAAGATAAATTCCTTTCATGTTTTAAACATATGTATGTTATTACTGTGCTGTTTCGAATCAGATAATATATATATCTTTAAACAATGATATATTATGTGACTCAATAAAAATGATTTTTTTCCCCTTTTTATAGGCGTGTGATGTTGTGCTATTTTGTTTAGGTGTATGTACAGCAGGCGGTATATGGAGCTGAAATCTTCATAATGACCTTGTTGTAATCTAGTCACAATTTTGAGTGTTTTTTTTTAATTATTGATAGTAAAAAATGTAGGTACCACACAACAGAGAAGTGATAAGGTGGTCATGACTAATTTAAGTATTCGGTTATATTTAATTTAGAAAAAAATAGTACAAATACTTGCTTCATTCTAAGTAAAAACGAATGCATTTAGTCTCCGATTACAACCTTTAAGGCGCAGGGGTGGGCAAGGCATTTTCCATACAAACTCTGTGCACGTTTTATTCGTAGGTTTTGGCACTAACGAATGTAATATTTTTTTGGATGTAAATATGCGAAGAAAGTGATGTGGAAATTTTCAAATATTTCAAAAAAATGAAAAATGAAAAAAATAAAAAAAATATCAATGAAAATAAAATTACATCACGAAATAGCTAACAGAAAAATAAGCATACTGACCAAAAATCATAAGTTTAATGAAAACACAAACGAAGAAAATCCTGCCAAAGTATGTATGGAGAGAGCTTGCCCTACCACTCCTCTTAAGTACATATTAGAAAAAAAAAATTGTAAGAGACTCAAGATGATTTGATAATGAAACCGAAAGATGGGTAAAAAATATTAAATGGGTTATATTAAAATCTCGATTGAAATCTGTTTGGTTTTTATATTAAAAATGTTTTCATTTGTTCCTTTGCATTGGATATTTTCTATGTCTTTCAAACTCAAACTCAAAATATTCTTAATTCAAATAGGCCTAGCAACAAGCACTTTTAAATCGTCAGTTTTATATTACACTTACACTTACTTTGCTTTTCTATGCCGATTTGTGTAAGATTGTCCGCAAATATATCTATTAATTTCTCTTTCTTTTTATTCGTACAAAAACGTATTCACTTTAAAACCAGTTTAACTATTGAATTTACTTTTAGTTCGTGAGCACTGAGATTGATTAAATTAAAATCGCAATTGTCACTCTGACTTACAAAACAAACTGATTAGGTGAATCAACACTAGCAGGCGTTTTCGATTACGATCCACCCGTTAGAACAGCAGCTGATTAATTAACATAATCTGGCTTGAAAATAAACAAAGTTAATTTTGCATAAACATTTGCCATTTTAAATTCGAATTCGGTGGTGATTTTTAAAGGTGGAACCACGTACAATCATTTACACTTAATGATTGTTCGGGCGCGGTCGCTGCTCATTATCATTTGTAAATGAGAGAGAAAAAGCAACGGTCGGCCATTAATCAAGAGAATGGAGCAACAACACTGGCTAATACACTTATCAACTTTAATTCAATAATACGGTGGCGCCGGCGCTGCCCTCGCCACTGGACTTTTCGTAACGTGAAAAATAAGTGGGAAATGGAACGCACGACCTAACGGACTAATCCCAATTAATTGCGCACTGCCTAGCGCAGGAGAATTCAACGGCCATTTAATATGTATGTAAGTATATTATTGTAAGGGTCCAGTATTCAAGACCGAGTTTTTATTAGTCTTGTCTAGAGTTTTAAAGGCGCGTATTAGATACATATGATTAAGAGCCACTGTAAAGCTGAGTACACTGTAAGGCACACACTTACAATCTCAAGTAAAAAGTGTGCGAAACTTAATACGATATTAAAAGTTACTGTAGCTTTCCGTTAAAAATGTATTAATAGATATTTATGTATGGAATAGGGAGGTGTCAGGTTTGACTTCTTATCTGTCGGGGACTATAATAGGTTATCTATTTAGAGAAACCAAATTTTGATAGCTAGAAAAGATTCAATCATGCTAACGCGCTACTACTAACATAGCAAGTGCTCACTTGTCTAGTAAGGTTTGTGTCAACGCCGTCACCTAATACAGTGTTTACACAACCTAGTTAAACGACGCTGTCATTGCAGTTGCGTTCGAAAGCATAAAACACCGCGATGGTGTGTGAGAGCCGAGTTTAGCTAAAGTTGCAATAGGAACAGGCCTGGTACAATTATTTCCAACTCATACCGCTAAGTCAACTTTATTATTATGGAGACATTGAATAATCAGTTAGCCATGTTTACTAAAACGGCAGTTGTCAGGAGCGGCAGGAGCGCTCGTGGCCCAGCGGCGCTTGCGAACCGCTTGCGCTTGCTAAGGTTAAGCAACGTGGGCAGCCGTCAGGACTTGGATGGGTGACCGCTTTGAGTGGTTACTAACTGAGCGCTCCCGTGCTTTGGAAGGCACGTTAAGCCGTTGATCCCGGTTGCTGTCTATGGCAGCAGTCGTTAAGCCGAGTTGGAGGCCTTCGGGCGGTTTGAGAACTTCTAACAGTCAAGTTGCCCACTCACTTGACAAAGCCTAATCCCAATAAGGTCTAGTTTACCCTCGGGGTTGGAAGGTCAGATGGCAGTCGCTTTCGTAAAAACTAGTGCCTACGCCAAATCTTGGGATTAGGTAGCGGACCCCAGGCATCCTTCAGGATGCAACTGTACTGGGATAACGCTAGGAGGATGATGACTAAAACGGCAGTTGTCTGTTGAAATGTTAGGTGTAATGAAAATTTTCTAGCAAAGTCTCTTTAAAAAATTACTATCTATTTTTGTCTATCGTTTCCGATTTCATTCGCATTTTGGTCGTTGGACGAACGTGACACAACGAGCATGTGTTCTTTGTGCTTTCTTGTCGGGTTTTGAACGTGTATGATGAATGCTCCCGGGCAGTCTGCACCTCTAGAGCTGTATTTGTCTGTATGTGACAGATATTCACGCCTCTGATTGGCCGCAGGCATCACTGACAGTTTCAATGCATCGATAGATTTGCTCTTCAGATCAGCTAGCCGATTACATAACCTTTAAAAACAGTCTTTGGGGGATGCATAAGTCCATCAGTAACGATGCCCCTTCGGCTGATATGATGATGATGCTGATGACCCATAATTATTTGACAACCAACAAATATTTTAATCGACACCGGCATTATTAAAATTTTAATGTATATATATCCTAAATACGCGATAATCCGAATATTGTGAATATATGCTGTCGATTCCAAATCCTTATTTTAATATGATATTCAATTTGATGGGATCCAAGTCCGCACCGACGGAACGAACATTAAATCACAGTTATTAGGAAAATTAAATTAAATAAACTTACATGAATGAAACTGATGAATGATCTATAAAACAATGGATTTATTTATATTTTAAATTGCCATACCTTCACTCGTCCATAATAAATCAAATATTATCCATGCAATTTGTTCCGAGCGTTCCAAGTATGTCAACGAAGCAAGTGACTTGCGCAAGTTGCAACATTTCATCCAAATCGGTCCAGCGTTTAGGAGGAGATAGGTAACAAACACACGTACAGAAGAATTATATATTAAAACAAGATATTACTCGTTTGAACGGTTTTGCCATAAAACATTATATACTTATGTGTGATTTTATGATAATATTGACATATGAACGCGTCAATTGTATATGATATTTACTTCACATTTCAAATTGGACATACGTTTTAATATTCGAATAGACTCCTAACAACTCAAATAACACAGAATAAATCTCGGATCCGATCATTTAATTTTTATTGAATACCAAAGTTCGTCAAAGTAACAAAGCCACCGGTGCTCCCGAGACAAACTATGTAACTTTGAATTGCAAAAAATTCAGAAAAACGAAAGAAACATCCCCAAAAGTAGTTTCGGTACAATAGCAAACTTTATATGAACGTTCGGAAAACCGTTACAAAAAATATGACGTTTGAGAAATTACACGCATTCACAAATCATGCGGGCCCTCTTTTGTGAAAACTTCGGAAGCCTACGGAGGAGTTTAACTTGTTCTTGAGGCGTTAAATTTGTTCACTGCCCGTATAATTCCACTTGTTTGTTTTTTCTTTCTTTGTAAATTAATAAATCAACACGAAATCATAGTCAACAATATAGAACTTAATTAATCGCGACAACGTTGAACACGAAAACGAGTTATTAAACAAAAATAACAAATCCTGGTATGGTGGAAAGTAACCATAAATCACCAACTCCATGATACCTGAACGATTGTAGTACGTCCGATAAAAACGGCAAACGTTTTACGAATCGAAATACGAAATGCCATTTGGTGCCGTCGAGAGGAAATGAAGCAATTAATTCAGCAGATGGCGTCGCCGTACGAGCATTAATCATCGACTAATCGTAACTGCAGTCTTCGATTAAACCGCGCGGCTCGCGGCCGCTCACGCCGCCTGCGCGATTGGTGCCACGTGTCGCCCTTCCTATCATCTGCCGACACCTTAACGAACCAAGTACCAGAGGTAAATAACTTGCTCCTTCACCCTACTCTGTCATACGTAATAATTAGCAACCACGGAGCTGTTCCCAAGTTGCATTTATAACTATCTGATCAGATGTGCCATTTAAATTAAGTAGACGACGAGCAAACTTTGATGAAACACTGATTGGACTTCCCACTCTCCCACAATGCCGAAGCATTTTGCTTATCTGAAATCTTCATCCACGAATTACATCAATCAGAAACAAAAGTCTGCTGAACTCGGCTTTATTTAATAAATTAACACCGATACAATCTATTGTCACATCGACGGCCTTTGAAAGTTGTCTTTCCAATTAATTTCTCTTCGAAATTTTAATAATGGCCAAGTGAGGAGAGGAGACAATTAAAAATGGATTATACGTAAAAATTAAACAAGTGGATTGTTTTAGAGTTGGAATCGAAGTGAGAGCTGGTAGATTAAGGGGGTTGGCTAGCGGGATTACTGGACGAGCTAGTGGTAATGAAATTCTCGGAGGAAATGGCGGGGCAGGCCTAGTGCTGTAAGCCGTGTCCAGGCGCCGGCTGATTGTATTTGATGAGAGTTTTATCTGTTTTGCACTATCGAAGCCGCCGATCGTGGTAATCCCCGACGATTTAACTTTGTTTCCCAGTTAATTACAGGCTTTGCAAGTTATTGTTATTCTGTTGTTAGGATTAATTGAGGAAATTAGTAAATCAGATCCTTAATGTAATCGAAAATTACTAAAGCGAATTAACCCAAAGAAAAGGCATAAGACAAGTGGGACGCCCGAGGGACTCGGCCCTACGGAGCGTGTCTGACGTAACAGGTACCGATTGTGATCCAATTAGGGCTGGCTGTGCACCCGCTTACGTACTTAAGTGGACGGAACACTGGCCGTTTTGCGACGAGCACTGCGCCGTGGAGACAAACCCTCACAGGGCTGATAGCTTCAATGGCTATTTGGTTGAGTTACTGATACTGATGAAACTGATTGGCCAAGAGAAATGTTAGGTAGTATGGTTTGGTTATGGTTGGTTTGGTTTTTTAGTGATAATATATATTAGTCAGTACCAAGTTATATTTGTGACTGTTTAGCCAGAATCTATTTTGTATCATACTAGACAGGGAAGTTATACTTATTTACTTCAAGGTTCTCGAGTGGCGACCACGGACCGGAAGGCGCAGCGTGGGTAGACCCCCCACAAGGTGGACTGATGACCTGGTAAAGGTCACGGGAGTCGGCTGGATGCGGGTGGCGCAAGACCGGTCATTGTGGCACTCTTTGGGGGAGGCCTATGTCCAGCAGTGGACGTCTTTCGGCTGATATGATGATGATGATGATGATGATGATAAGATCATCAGTGGATTAGTGTGGTTAATTGATTCAGGCAAAGAAGACCATTAACTACCAATTGGCGGGAAATAATTCGTGTATAAGCGAGTTCTGGCATACTTGTAGATAAATATGTCCTTAACAAAATACTAAAAGTCCTGGGGGATGGGGGTTGAGTTAACGGGTAGAGGGGGGTGTAAAGGTCATTTAAGGTAATTTATTTTAGTTTTTCGTAGTTCATATTCTTAGACATGAGTAATCTACAAACAGTTCTCTATAAGAAAGGTTCTGCGCACTTTTTCATTTAATGAGATTTTAAAGGAGGAATGATAATACTCATGTTTGTTTCTCAATATTCTTAAAAACAAGAAATACAGTATTTATGCACTCAACGAGTTCTAAATAACGATACCCCACTCGATGGGGTACGTCAATTTTTTTTTCGCGCCCCCCTTTAGCGGTTTGTTTTTTTTTTATTTATGCATGGGAGCATGGGAGCCCCCCTCAAAAACTAAATGGATGGTTTCAAATTTTCATAGTTTGAGCATCGTGTTGACTCACATCTACACACATTGTCAAAAAATATTTTGAATTGCTTATAAGGGTGTAATTGCTTATGAGGCCACTTATAATTATCTTTCCCCCTATAAATTCTCATAAAAGGTGCGTGGAACCTTTCTTGTAGAGAATTGTATGTAGATTATTCTTGTCTAAGAATATTTTGTGCCATGGGCTACCGTTTAAGAATTTTATACGAAGAACTAAAAAAAAATACCTTAAATGACCTTGACACTGCCCTCTACCCATTATCTCCACCCCCATCCCCCAGGACTTCTAGTATGTTATTAAGGACATATTTAGCTACAAGTATGCCAAAATTTGCGTATACACGAATTATTTCCGCCAAGTTATCCTTCATTAACTGAACTAAATACTCAACTTATATAATTCATAATCCATGTGTGTAGTGAATGGTTTATTAAAGGTACTTTTTTTTTGTAAAGGTTGTCTGGTAGAGATCGCTCTTTACCGATAAGACCCTAATGTTCTGTACTATTTTCTTTTTGAGGTGTACAATAAAGAGTATTTGTATTGTATGGTATTGTATTTTCGAATAATGTTATTTAGATTTATTTCATATAATTTGACGTATTTTTTTTTATTATTATTATTTTTTTCTCAGAACACATACAGTCATATATAAAAACATAGATATTAATTTTAGTTTAATTTTCGTCGCAGTGCAGCCTAAGGCTGCGTTTCCACCAGAGATGTGCGAGGATGTGTTTTCATATATTTGACACCTCGCCCGGTGCGTTGCGATGTGTCAAATGTATGAAAACGCATCCTAGCACATCTCTGGTGGAAACGCAGCCTAAGAGGGGAAACTTAACGTAGTGGCAACCCTGAAGTTCCCCAGATTACAGTGTCTCTGCGTATCGTCTACGTAAAATAAATATATTGATACATATTTCCCCTTATTGCAATGGGATAAGGTCCATAATTGTAAACATACCGCGTCAATGGTACTTAATTGAAAAACAGTGCTACATGCATCGAAAATTGTTGTGATACATCCGACGTTTTGGCTTGCCCTAGAGATTCCTTGTCTAGCATTTATTAGTGCCTCTGAGACTTACGTTTACACTAAATTGATTTCGAGCTTGTTTAAAATGCTTCTAGTCGTTTGAAAAAGTTTGGTATGCAAAATGAAGGTTGTTAGTTAATTTAGCTGGTTCATATTTTCAGTTGTTTTATTTCAATACTTGAACAGTGTGTGTGTAATTAATTATTTACTATTTGAGAATTGTTTGTGTGTTAATTGAATTGGTTGTTTAATAGTTTTCAAACTATGTGTATTTAGGTCAGGGGAAAGTGGAAAAATATACGAGTATTCGAGAGAATTTACATAAAAACCATGAATGCTTTTTAGATAATATCGCTTAACCCATTCGATATCAAGTAATTGCTCGTAGAGGCATTAAACTTCGTTGAGTTATTTAACATTTTAAATTATTGTGAAAAGTCTCGGAGTAAGGAAGATACAAGATTTATTTGAATTTTGGTGACGGTTTATTAATTCCAAATTAGGTTCATTTTTTATTCGTCTTATAAGGACCACTATAAATCCATATTGCTATTAAATTTTATTAATTTGGTATATTTTATACTAATCACTTAGGTTGAACACCCACGTGTTATTGATAGGCAGATTAATAATTTCAGAGGATAAATTCTGCTTCACAGCGGTCTCCAAGACCCGAACCCCGTTATCGGCCACATCCCTTTGTACCCTTTCTTGCTTATTATTTTTCATTTCTCTACTCCCACCGTAACGGTTGTTACTTTTAATTCTTACCTCTTTTGCTAATGAAACCATGACACAAAACGGTTCTGTCCAACCAATAAATGTAACAACTGAAACAAAAGTACACACGCTGAAGTTGACTCCCTAGTTTTACTTCAAAAGCGAATATGTAAAAGATTTGTGGAACTACATAATTAGATCCGTCAACGTCACGCAAGTTTTATTGCAGCATATACGAAACCGCACAATCTCAGCGCAACATCGCCGCGGCTCTTTTCATATCAAAACTCATACCGGCTATTGTTTTACAAGCCCCATACCGGCTACCTAAACAATTTCTCAAAATGGAACAAGGGTGTCTCATACTTTGCATAAAAATGCCGAGACGTCAAGCGTTTACAAATAACGTCTGTGGTGGAGGTAATTTTTGTTTTCCCCTTTACCGAAAGTTATGACACAAATATGAAAACATTAAAATTGAATCGTGGCCAAATATGTTAAGTCGGTGAGGGGATGTGTAGGAACGGAGTGGTCGGCGAATACCAATCGGCTACGCTGGTCAAATAACTTGGGAGATGCGCTACGCCGTAGTCTGAAGAGCTACGAGCGTGGCATGTGCTACGCAGCCTTTAGCATGCTACGGATAAGCTATCGGCGCCCGCTTGGGCGGATAACCCTTGAAGGAAAAGTTTTATGAAAAAGGAAAAACTTCGTTGAGTTTCAGCAGTAATTACGACGTCATTATTAAAGCTCATTTTTAGTTCGGTTTTTATTTTCTGAATCTGTGCTTATATTTTTTAATGAACTCAAATAAATTTATTAACTTCGGTGGAAAAAAATAGTTTTACAATAACAATTTTTTCTGCGATCTACGACTGTTTTGATCAATTGATGCTAATTGGGAGGCTAGCGATCGACACCCAGTTTTATTTGTAAGAATATTTCAGACCTACTGCGGTGATAAATCAAACTCGAAACCGTAATGAAAGCGAACGGATCGCGTCGCGAAGTGGAGGGAGGAAAAAATATCACGGAAAAAATCAGGTGCGTCCCCCGCTCGGGTGCCGAGAGAAAAACAGTCGGTGGCGCGTAGGGTTATCGCCGCCGGCGTCTTGCACTTTGATGACACACTGACACTTGCATCAAACTTGTACAGCTGTTATGAGTTCGATTTGTACTTGTTGGGTACAAATTAAAACATATTTTCAATTTATTAAGAAAATAATATAGTCGATCATTTAATGGGGTTAGCAAATTTTAGCGGAGGCCGTAGGGTTTAGCCTTTTTTCGGTGGCAGCAAGGTTCGGAAGTTGAGCGTCGACCGTGAGCGGCTAGGTTGATCGGCAACCCTAGATCGGGTGGTGGTAGGCGGGCAGGGTGTCGGCGGTCGATGCGGGGTGGTGGGGGCGCGGGGCGTGCGCTGGGCGGCGACGCGTGCGCGCCGGCCCCGCGGCGGCGGCGGCGGCGGCGGCGGCGTCACACTACCCGCGGCCGCGTCGCTCGACACACGCCATCCGCGCCCGCGCCCGACCGCCGCTCCACTCGCGCCGCCGGCCCGCGCCGCGCAAACACGTGACCACCCCTACGACTTTACATGACCAAAGTGCTAAAGTCAGTGCTACCTATCGCTACTACAGTGCTACCCATCCACAAGAACCCGACCTGCGCGACGATCAGGGTTAGTATCATCATCATCACGCCACATTCACATCCCGGTGTTCGAGTGATCGATTGGTACCGTTTGAAAAAAGTTTATTTCGGGAGCGCGAAGTTTGGTAAAGTTGAAGTGCACGCCGCTGCACATTGCCTGCCGCAAGTGGTTCGTATCTGCTGGGCGGCGCCGCGGAGACGCTTCCCTCGATTAAAAACAACAAACAGATCAATCGACCTGTTACATTCACCAGAAACAAATCACATGAGCTATTTCACCCAACGGATTTCAATTGATGAACAAGCATTTTGTGTTATACCCGAATATAGCGATAAGGAAAGAATAACTACACTATTAGCTTGAAATAAAATTGTGCGATCGCATGCAATGGTGATATTAGCTGTTCAAGTTTACCTACTATTTTTTCGAATTACGTCGGTGGGCCATTTTATGGGAAACTTAATTCGAAGTCCGTTTTGATAATGTTTAATTTTTGACAAAAGTGTAACATTGTTTTCGAACAGAATAGCTTCACTTCCGGTCTTAGTAAGGAAATAATAACGTAATTCTACAAATTTTGAAATTATCTTCACCTATATTTCCAGTTTATTAGTTAATAATGACAACGTTCATTTATTATTGAACCAATACCTTGTTCAAACGTCATATAAATCATATACGTATACTATGTAGGAGATGTATTCTTGAATGGAGTCCACTGTAACCTAGATGAAAGTATGTGGCAGTAATGTATCGTTACAGATCATTAAATATATTCAATGAAATTTAATTATTTCGTAGTCATACTTTATCAACGTCATTCGAGAGATGTGCCGCATCTTGTACAAGTTTTATTAATGACATACTAAATCCAATCAACATTGTATTTTGTGTTACGTATATAGAGCGTTTGGATGTTAAATTCATCTATTTTAATTTGTGATTGATTATATCCATGCAAGTTTTAATATATGTTTCAAACAGTGATGGAGTATCGTAATAAAATAATACTATTACATCAAAACGATGTAAAAAACAAAAATTCAATAAGCTGTTGCATATTTGATTACTATGAAGAGGATCAATGCCATCAATTTCCAATTAATTCATTCAAATGTAAGAATCCATAGTAACAATAAATGCTAGTTATTTGATACTGTCGTTTTATCCATAATACTCCTATTGCGTGACCTCTCCCTAATAGGAGAACATAAAAATAATTGTTTAATACAGTGATGGGTAATGGTAGCAAGTGATTTGTGTAACAACGCCGTGTTATGGTCTTATTTAATGTTATGATCACAGAGATAGGTACCAACTAAATTAAGGTCAATGGAACAAAATTAAAGTAAAGTTATACACTGACGAGCAAAAATAACGGGTACACTTTGTATGGAAGCTCCATAAAAAGTGTACCCGTTATTTTTGCTCGTTAGTATATTTTTGCATAGGTAAGCAAACATACACGAGACATTTACAAAGATTGCTGGCAATGGCACAGATTAGGTAGGTAAATTTTTGATAGTGAACATAAATGACACCATATTGGTTTTGCTATAGCTATTCGCGTGAACGTTCCAAAAGCCACATAATATATACAATTAAGGGGCCTTATAAATGTTTATTATTATTTTTCACTTTTAAAACGACTACTTAGCTAAGGTTTTCAAGTGAGTAAATTGATCGAAATCGCTGATTAAGACCGCATTTTGTTGCTAAAGTTTTAACGTAAATCTTATATCTGTAATTACAAGTTCACTATAAAGAATATAGCCAGAGGTAGGAAACTAATGATAAACATAGGATTGATTGATATAGGAATTGCCAAGGAATTATAAGCGATAGGCGTTTTCACGACTCTAATCCACATACTCATGAATATAGTTACCTACTACAGTTAGTATATGCTTAAGTATAATCCTTTACTCACTAGATAGTAGATCGGATATATTCTGCGGACTAAACCTAAACAATAAAAAAAAAACAGTGTTTACCTGTTGCATATCCGAGGCCGCATAGGTAACTAAGGAGCTACTTAATATAATTTGTCATCATAAAAAACAAAATGCATTTGCTGTTTGTAATAAATTTTAACGACTTGAAACTTTTATTAGATAGGTACACTGCAATGTAAACATTAAACGAATCTTGAACCCTGTCTGGATAAATAGAGCTCTCAAGAGTAGTGTTAGTATTTTTTGTGATACATTTTTATTAGCAAAACTACAAAATAGCTATTTTTCTGAATGGCGAAGGGTTATTGTATTGCAAAAAAGCGTATAATTTTAACTGTCAAGTAAATTATTTGCTATTTTTTTTACTCCACCGACAAGAGCCAAGCTCTTAAATATTATGATGATGATGATGTTATTTATACATAGAACTGTATCAGAGATAGAGGTACTTTTATCTCAAGAGCTCGAGTTGGCCGTGGTTGTGGTTGTGACACATACGAACAAATAGACAACGTGAACTCTTACCTCCTACGCTGATGTACACATATACAATGTGCATGTATAGCGCAATACACAACCATGGCTGACCTGCCTACCTGAGAAAAAACTACTATAGCACTGTATCAGATCATTCTGGAATCCATATATGAACTGCGTGACGTGTGTCTATGATGGTCTCATTTATCGAACTTTCTGACAAGTGCGATGCGGATCTGTTATGGCTAAGTTACTTTCAGCAATTGGAATACCATAATAAGATTCTTGTTAATTTATAAAACATTTTGTTCTGTTCTGACTAGGTAGGTGAAATTAAATTCCTTAATATCATTTTTTTTCAATCGTTGTTTTTAATCAGTTTTTGTTAGGAACTCGGCTATACTAAATATATAACTTTAATACCAGGCAAAACAGAACGTTGATGTGTGTTTAGACAACATAGAAAAGTAAACTTTGACATAATCATTATCATACATTTTCTTGGAATATAAAAAATTAAACTATCACAAAACAAAGTAACATACCTATGTTAATTTTTTATTGTGATACCTAACTTAATTCTTAACGGTGCGTGTTACGTAGTTCAGTAAAGCTTAACAGCTATTTGGTGTTCTTGTCTTCAGTAATAAGTAAACAGTAATGATTGAAGAGCAGGGAATGATGATAGATGAAACTTAAATGTCTGACGCACGCCTAACTGAGTTGAGTGAGGGATGTGAGATATCATGTTATAGTGGTATTAATGTCACTATGAGTTACTTATAGTAGAAACAAGAAAACAAATAGAACTTATATAAATACCCTTGGTATCAGAAACAACTTGATCTTAAAGAAATTCATCGTTTCGCCATAAAATTATTGTTATTTTTTTATCTTTACGTTTTGTTCTGTGTAAAACATTAAAAGGAATAAAATAGTGTAGATCTATTTGTATTTTTTTTAATTCGATTCCTAAAACTATGTCACCAATAATAGATTGCACTTTGACATGGGTAACAAGATTTATTTAGTTACTGACGTTTAAAATTCCTTAAAAAGTGTAAAGAGCGAGTGGAACCGCGCATATATGTAGCTAGTTTAGAAATAGCAAAACAGGACAACGAAAAATGTTTTTTTGACACTTTTTCTTCCCTAGAACGAAAACAGTGTTAAAAAGTTATTAATTTAATCGAGTCACACAACCTAACGCTTAAGTCAACAACAAAACTATCAAGAAGCCGTTTTTAATTGACCGTTCCATGCAGATTAAACAAGAAACAAGCCACTTAACCTGTTGTTTTTAAGTTAATAACAGTTGTTCTTGTTATAACTACTTGTTCGTTCTTATTACTACAAGCCCACTGCTCCCGGCGGGCTAGAGTTGAGGTTATCATTATTAATTCACAACTTTTGGTATTTACACGGCTTAGACCTCGATATCTTCACATTTTCGCCTTCATGCGTGCGGATTGGGATTATTACAGCTACCTATAAATACTTTTAGTTATGCACAACCCTCGCTCGTAAGCTGATGTATATACGGGGTGCGGCCTAGTGGGTCCATCGCAAATGCGAATTCGGGATGGATTGAGTGACAGTTAGAAAAACCGGCCAAGCTCGTGTCGGATCACGCACAACGAAGGGTTCCATACCGACACCTAGCCGTTCACTTTTAAAAACACTATTTAATCCTTGATTCAAAAAAGGTCGTATCTTCTTAGGGAAGTCCCGTGACGTGAAGTGCCGTCACTTACGTCCTTTTGTTTGGGCAAGACAGTTTTTCAGTGAAAACTCAAAAACCCTTAATCCCATCTTGTTCAAACCAAAATTCGTTGAAAGCATTTATTATTGTACACCACTTCAATTTTTTTCGGAATTTTAATCCTAATAGTTTGGAAATAAGAGGGGCGGGGGGGACAGATTTTGTACAACTTTGGCAGATAATATTTCACCAACGATAGACTTAAATGGAAAATTTTCTTAGTAACTCCGATATTATTTTTTTAAAGGCCTATCAAAAAATACCTCCCTCACAACTACTTGCATTGGAAAAAATCCCCCCCCCCCCCCCCGCTTACATGTATGGGTGCCCCCTTACATTTTTTTTCCTATTTTCACATCACTTATGTAGACTTATGTAGCAAATTTCATAATTGTAGTACTTATAGTCTCCGAGTCAATCGGCTGTGACATACGGACAGACAGACAAACAGACAGACCGAAACTATAAGGGTTTCGTTTTAGCCATTCTGGCTGCGGAACCCTAAAAAGGGTTCGTATAGATTTGACAGGCTGTGATAAAACAGGTGGCATACTTATAAAAAGGTTGAAGGAAGAAAATCGTTTCTAACATTTGCATTAGTATCCCATTTGTAAAAAAAAGTAGGGGATTGCCAAACAGGAAACTAAGTAAGGTCCTAGTCCTCGATACTGACCATTGGGTCATGCCATGCCATGTATTGACATGACACTTTCAATCTTATGTCACCACGACAGAGATGATCAATAATAGGTGTCAACTTTATTGCTGGGTTTTTCATCATTCATCTTCTTCAGCCTGTAATCGTCCACTGCTGAGTATACTCTTCTCTTCTAGTACGCCACTTATCCCAGTCCCTGGCTAGTCTCATCCAGGAGTAACCATCTAGCCGGTGGTCAAGCGACGCTTCTTGTAAGTGGCCACCAGTCCGTTAGCATTCTTGGCGATCTGATATCAATCTAACTGGCAATATGTCTGCCCAACTCCATAAATTTGAGCTATGAAATTACTTCTCCGACGTCCCGCACTTTAGTGCGACGTTTGCTAGAAATATGATTATTGATTATATGATTGTGTTTCTGATAATAGCCGAAACATGATTGCTTAAAATTTTCGCGATAGAAAAAATATCCAAAGTTGAGTCTATATTTTCCTTTTTTTACTCAGCCTACTAATACAACGCGTTATTAAAAGACACGATTAAGTTAATATGATGGTATTTTACCTCATCTAAACTTTGTCAAGAGGAAATTCAATAAACCTGCACACATTCAGATATTTATCGAGATTTCTCTAAAAAAGCCATTCCCGAAGAATGTTGCATCCCGTTTTGACGTGAGCGAAAAATATAAGCGCGTCTCTTTCAATCCGATATATCCCCTTAAGTAACAAAAGAAGTTGAAAATAATAAATGTGTAATAAATTCAGTTGAAAACTGTATCTGTATGTGTATATATATATAATGAAAATATGGATTTGTAATATAAATAGTTTCCTTTTACCCTTACCTGGCTACCCTAAACCTTACCTACATCCTAAATATTTGTAAGTTTTCGTATTTATTCGTGAGTTTATATTTAAATTCTAACAATTATGTATAGTTAGTAGGTAATAAATAAAATTTAATTTATTTGTTTACCAAATAATCTGTAGAATTTGTCAGGCTGCAGGTTTTGTCAGGTGTACTTAGTTAAGAAGTATTTATTAAATCGGGATATATGTATTATAACTGGAAGTAAAATATTTTTAAAGGCGATATAATATTTGGAATTATTTGTTAGTGTAAAGCCTTTTAAAGTTTTGCCAGAAATACAAAAACATTTTGGTTTATAATACAATACAATACATTATTCTTTATTGTTCACAAAAAAAAAACATTGATCACAAGATTAAAATTAAATAAGTTGATGGAGTAGTAAAATGCATCTGAAATGAAACTGTCATCCGGAGGACATGATGTATTTTTTTAGCTATGAGCAAATTTTACGCCTAACACATATATTTTAACTATCATCCGCACTGTCGCTTACAGCCGAGACTTTTTAAACGGATCGTAAAATTTGACGGTGCTTCATAACGGCGCTTTCAATTTTCCAGAGGCAGATTTTATAAAAAATAAAGCTATTATGTCATTTTATTAGTTCAGCGCTGAAAGAAAATCCCTGTGTTACGGAGATGAAACTTTTTGTAATAACATTTAGTTTTATAAGAGAAGCATTAATATGTTACAGTGTGAGGGCTGAGAAACATGATCACTACTTATACTGTTTTTTTATCTAGGTTTAAAGTACTATCATATATACTAGTTCTATGCAAGAATTACTAAGAAACAAATGAATGCGCCATAAATTTTACTATGGCAGTACTTTATAGATCAAAAAACAGGCTATAAGATGTACAGTTCAGGATAGAATTTATTTCTGTTGCACTAAACAGATTCGGAATATCAAAACTTAATAATTTTACTACTATTAAATGTAGAGACTACCAATATATATATTTTTATGATATTTATAAAACAAACAAGTTTTTTTAAATAAACCGACAATATTCATACACAATATATTATGCGGTTGGAAACATTACAGACGTAGGTATACCTAACCTAAGATTATTGAAAGGGTTGTAATATGTCGAAAACATAGTTTCTCTATTAAAAAATGTTGTGCAAAAGATTACAAGCTCGTATTACATGCGCCGGGAATCCCTTACCCCTCTCTCCGCGCGGCTTCTCCGCGGGGCTTGAGGAGTAGTAGGTGTGTCGGATGCATGTAAGGTGGAGTTGAATAGAATTGTCAAATGACGTAAACAAACCAATTGACTTACATTACTTCGTAGTCACGCACTTTTAATAACGAACATCGTCTCAACAAACTATCTTTTAATTTTTCATGTCAATAAAAAGTAATTTCGGTTAACTATATATTTGGTTATGAGTGAAATGTTTGGTAAGATTTTTTTTACTCATCGAAATCTATATTGTCTCGTAAAACATTCCGAAATGAAGTTCAGTCCTTAAAACTGCGAGTTTGTAAATCTCATGAACTTTTCTCCCTTTCATTGATTGTAATTATCAGAAAAAATCATGAGATTTACAAACTCGAGATCTATGGATTGATCGATTAATATTTTTTTAGTACTACTGTCTTAATATGTTAGTTCTTTAACTGTCTTAGGCTGTCTCCATCGCTGCTCATTGGGCATACCTTGTTTGAGGAAGCTCGACAGGAAAGAAGAAGAAGTTACGTTATTTGTAATCTGTGTTCGGTCATAATGAAATAAAAACATGGCTGATTAATTAATTGATGTTAAGACTGTACGAACAAAAAGTTGGTATTTTAGAAAATATACGGTTTTTTCTAACGTCATATCTTTGTTCAAGTGACTACATTGTTAAAGTAAACTTCTGTTTTGTATAGATAAACTCTTATTCTAGACCATAGCGTTGCTAAACTTTTATTTCTATGTACGATTATTTAAAACAGTCAGGTTTTTTTCGGAGTGTTTTGCAAAAATACGCGTCAGAGCTATCTTTCAGGTACAATATTTCCATTTAAATTGTCAAAAACGATTGGATGTTTATCTTTTACAATAGGATGTATAGTCTTTTAGTACATAACGATCGCAGTAGTTCTGAAATATTGGTTTTTACTATCTAAAAAAAATACTACAAAATGTCTAAATCGGTTTGTTTAAACATTTTTTTCCTCACATGTTTTATAATATTTTGGAAAAAAAACTTATTACTATAAAACTACAGGTTTTGCTTGATATTTATTATTTTTTTTAACGCTTATGGATAACCCACTTAATTTAGACGATTTTTTAAAAACCACTATAATTCACAATATAACAGCGCGCGACAACGTTGTTCGATTCATTACGCGCCGGGCCTTCCCAAGGAACGCACGTGTCGCTCTCCTCGGTGCGTTAAGGTCGGTGACCAAGCTCACACGGACACTGCTATTCTGTAGATGTAGCGCGTCCGCTACAGATTAATAATTTGATACTTGGTAAGTAAGTTAACATGCTAAATTTATTTATTTTATTTCTTCTCAAAGCACTAAAGTGATATGATTTTTTACAGAAATGGGCAATAAACGTAAATTGTTTGGGACGAAAAAATCCAACACTACTACGGCCACACAAGTTAAAAGGTAAAGGTATGATTCCGCTTCCGACTGCATACAGCAACTGCACGTTCCGCCGCACTCCAAATTGAACCGTAATGGTATGCGTAAAAAGCTCAATTTGAAATGAGCGGAGAAGTGTCGGAACAGCACACGCCGCTCACTCTAAATTGGGACTTTTAGTCTTATGATTACAGTTCAATTTGGAGTGCGGCGGAAGGTGCAGTTGTTGTATGCAGTCGGCAGCGGAATCATACCATAAGGCACCATGTTACCTATTACCTATTGCTGCTAGTGATATGTCTGGATATGTGCTTCTATGTTCGTGACGTTCTGTGAACATTTCGTTCCTTTAATTCATTCATTCATTCTTTCCAACTCTAATATTTTTTTATTCTTAACGAGCGCCCGATAATTTATGATCGCGTTGTTTGAACTAGTTATCGAATTATATGTATGTGCAATTTCAGATTTTTAGGCCAAGTAGTTTCTGTGGAAAGTAATTTAAAGTAAAACTAGTCCCCCAAACACGTGGACTCCACGTAATTATCATTCTAAATTTGACTTTTTTCCTGACAAACTTATTCCAATTTTGTTGATTATTTCATGTTCATGCACCTCTAAAAATAGTTTGTATAGTCTCCCAACATATGTTTACTGGTTGTTATCTTTTGTGTAAATTTACTCTCATATTCATATTCATATGCATTTATATTTTTTTATTCTTAACGAGCGCCCGATCATTTATGACTGCGTTGTTTGGACTAGTTACCGAATTATATGTATGTGCAATTTCAGATTTTTAGGCCAAGTAGTTTCTGTGGAAAGTAATTTAAAGTAAAACTAGTACCCGAAACACGTGGACTCCCCGTAATTATTATTCCAAATTTGACTTTTTTCCTGACAAACTTATTCCAATTTTGTTGGTTATTTCGTGTTCATGCACCTCTAAAAATAGTTTGTATAGTCTCCCAACATATGTTTACTCTGTAATTCTCATTTTCTCCAACGAGTTCAACCTGGGTTCAGACTATATTGCAAGTGTTAAGTATACAGTATCTATCATTTCTCGTTCATTAAACATTACTCTATTGATTTGTATATATTAATTGTATTGATTAGGCTTAGAAATAGATAAAGGATTAAAAACGAACTGTGAATTTCAAATCTTAATAACTTTGATTTTAAGCCATCGCGCGTATTATACTCCGATTGCAATGTATAGACTAGTTATCAAAAAGCTAGTTACTACTGATACTAGCTTTTTGATAACTAACTAGTCTAAATAAATTCTAAATCTAGTGTAAATTGTGTAATGACCTTATAAGTTGATAGTTAAAGTTTTAAAGAAAAGTTTATTTCATTATTATAACGCATTTAAATACGCTAGTTTTAAAAAAGTTTTTACCTTTATTTAACCTATGGTTATGAAACTCAGTAATTATACTTTTCAAGGGAAATTCCTTTTCTGTTGTTAACTTTTGTGGTTAATATGAAATTTGTTTTCAGACAGAAGAAAACATGTATAATAACGTCGAATGTAATGGAGGAGGTCAGTGTATATATATTACATAATGTTTCAAATTACAAAAACCACTTCTACCAAAATTTCAGTCCTATAAATTATGTTTTTTTTTAGGATTCTATATGCGACAATAGAATAGAATAGAATAGAAATACTTTATTGTATAAAACTGTGTAGGTACATAGATGGTGCAAATATTACAGTGTTTCAACAGTTACCCTTCCGGGTATACAATGTACTCTTAAAATCTAATGCCTTATTCACTAACATAAAATTCTTTTAAATTATAGTAGGCCTTATCTATTAGCCATTTTTTAAGTGTTCGTTTAAAGGTACATAGATCTTGTATACTTTTTATATCAGTGGGAAGATTATTATACACACGAATAGCTGATATGAAAGCACTTTTTTTATACATAGAGTTTTTGACCTTTGGAAGTTTAAGATCAAATTTATATTGAGTTCGAACATTTAATTTACAGGTTCTCTTTGGAAAGTGTTCTGGCTGATTTCTAACAAAGAGACATAATTCTAGGATGTATATGCATGCCAGAGTTAGGAAGTGTTTTTCTCGAAAAACGTTTCGAAGAGACTCGTCTGTGCGCATGCGATATATAGTCCTTAGACATCTTTTTTGCAGTATAAATGTCTTCTGCACATCAACAGAGTTGCCCCAGTAGATGACGCCGTAGATTAGTAAAGGATAGATATTTCCGTAGTATGCATTTATAGTTATATCTCTGGAACATGATTGAGACAGAACTGATAGAGCGTAACATCTACTGGAAATCTTTTTATTTATTACTTCAATATGAGCCCTCCAATTAAGATGGGAGTCTATTGTGACTCCAAGGAAATTAGTGCTACTAACTTCATCCACAACAATTCCCGCGTCTGACACAATAAGAGGCATTTGAGCCGTTTTGTAGTTTCTAAATTGTATAATTTTAGTTTTATTTAAGTTAACTTGAAGATTTAGAGTACTAAGCCATTTTTTTATTTTTATAAGTGCACTAATTATATTTTGCTCTAAATTTACATTTGACCTGTCACTTGAAAAAAGCATAGTAACATCATCAGCAAATAATACACATGGTTCATTAACTATATTGGGAAGTTCGTTTAGGTAAATTAAGAACAAGAGCGGCCCAAGGATGCTTCCTTGTGGAACCCCTAATATAACGTTTGCGAAGCAAGATTTTATCTGTTCTACTGTTTTATTTTGAGTATTGTATCTCTCGATTTGTACAGCCTGTTTCCGGTTACATAAGTAACTGCGAAATAAATCAAGTGCAATTCCTCTAATCCCAATATTTTCAAGCTGCTTCAAAATAACGTCATGGCTCACACAGTCGAAAGCTCTGGACATATCAATTAAAAGACAAACACATGGTATTTTATTATTTAAATTGTCCCAAATTATATTTAACATGTTAAAGATGGCTATCGACGTAGATTTTCCCTTACGGAAGCCAAATTGAAAAGGGTTCAGAATATTATTCTTATTAAGGAACTGCGTAAGCCTGCTGTGGATAGCCTTCTCAAAGACTTTTGAGAAACTTGGTAATAAGGCAATCGGTCAAAAATTGCCCATGTCAGTTTTGCTTCCTTTCTTATGCAGTGGCTTTATTAAGGCCTTTTTTAATTGCTCAGGAAATATTCCATTTTCGAGAGTTAAGTTTATGACATACACAAGGGGTTCAGCAATAGTATCTATACATGATTTTATGACTTGTATCGGGATGCCATCATGTCCTGAGCACTTTTTGTTTTTTAAAGAAGTAACTATCTTTTTTACTTCATGAACATCGACCGGAGTCAGGAAAATACTATTACAAATAGCATTTGAGTTAGTTTTATATTCCTCCGGCTTAAATGTAGTGCTAGTGTTTTGATTAATGTAGTAATTATTGAACGCTTCAGCGATATCACGCGCATTCGTATAACTAGTTCCATTATCATCTACCTTGCAAATTGGATTTGGTATTGAATTTGTTAAACTTGTATTCATTTTTATTAAACCCCATGTAGCTTTCGATTTATTGGCACTATTTTTAATAAATCTATCATTTGATATTGTTTTTGATGATCTAATTACGCTTCTTAAGATTTTACAATATTTTTTGTATTGAACTAATTTATGTTTATTATTCTTTCTTTTTTGATTTAATATGTGCATTTCTCTTTTAACTTTACAAGACTTTAAGATTCCCTTTGATTTCCAGTTTGTTTTTCTAATATATGTAATTTTCACTTTCTCCAATGGTATACAAAGATTGAAAATCAACGAGAAAATATTTATAAATGCTTCATACGCTGCATTGGCATTTGATTCCTTAAACACGTCCTCAAAACTTATTTGAGCTATATACTTTTTGAAAATGTCGAGGTTACTATCAATTTTACGTTTCTCTACATACCAGTATTTTTCGTTATAACTAAGCGTGGTTGGAAGTTCAATAATTTGCCCCGTATGGTCCGATATTCCTAGATTCATTACCTTAGAAATATATTGCGAGGAGTTAGTTAGTATATTGTCTATACATGTTTGTGAAGTTGCGGTTATTCTAGTGGGCTCCTTGATAGTGCAGGTAAGATTAAACTTTGCTAGAGTTGATAAGAAATTATTTGTTGTCTTATCTTTATTTAGAATATTTATATTGAAATCTCCAGCTATGACTATTTTACGCTTTAAGTTTCGCGAGCGCATCATTAGTTTGTCTAGGAGAATTTCAAATTTGTTTAAAAAAACATCGCAATCGCTGTCAGGCGTTCTATATACACATAAAACTACCAGGTTTATTTCGGGGATTAGTATGCCGCAAGTTTCGAAATATAGTTCTACTGACATATCTGAAATCCATTTTATGTTTCGGCAATTTAAGTTCTTTTTTATGTATATGCAGACACCGCCACGAGACTTACGGGATCTACAGAAGTAAGAAGCAATTTTAAAATTTTCAAATTGTAGGATAGATGTTTCATCATTTTTTAGAAACGTTTCTGTAAAACATAGTATATCAATGTTGGTATTTATATGAGATGTCAAAATTTCAATTTGACTCATTTTTGATTTCAAACCCTGAACATTTTGATGAAAAATGCTTAGGTTACTTACATTATTAACCACAGTGTCTGACACGCATTTGTTCTGGCATGAAACTACAGACTTTTTATTCTCTTTTGCGAAAAAAATAGTAGGGAATGGTGCCTTTGAGCGGCACAGATTTCTGTGAACTTGATGTTTTACAGTTAGGGTTGAACACTTGTATATTAATTTCTTCTGAGTTGGATTTTTGATGCAGAGGAGCAATAGCATCTTCATTTTTAAAATTGTAGTATGTTTCTTTATAATCCAATTGATCAATGACAGAGTTTAATTTCTTGCAAATACGCTTTAGATACATGAATTTGTTGTTATGTCTTTTCCTGATTTTCATATCCTCTACAAATCTAACGTTGTCAATGTTCACACAACTTTGACAAAGCATATAGTTTAATATATTTACATCGATGTCTCTAGCTTCTCTAATAGCTACAATGAGAATATTACATTTTTCTACACAATTTAAGACATTGTTTAAACCGGTGAGGATCTCCATTGGGTTTGAGTCATGTTCACCAAGTGACAATATAATTTTATCACCTTCCGAAAATTCATGGGTTCTCATGGAATCCAATATAGTTTCTGTGTTAGCACCTGGCTTTATGAATGATCTGACATCGTATTTCATAAAGTCGTTTCCATGCCGCAAGCGAAGAAGCATTGAGGCAATTCCAGTGCATTGCTCACCACCAAACACGAATATTTTTCTACATTGTTTTTGGGGGGGAATCTCCTTCGTTAAATATGATCCTGGGGTAGATTTATGCTTAATATAAGTAGGAACGGGGGTTTTCAACTCGGCTGGTTCTCGTGGATTTTTTGTATTTGTTGTCGATAGAGAGCCTCCGTCCGATAGGCAGTCTCCACTGCCGGCCACAACATCTGGATCTGAAGGTGCCTCATAGTTGTGTGAGACTGTCGTGCCGGGGGTGCCGAATGAGTTTTTCTTGGTTTTCTTCTTTTTTCCAGTTTTAGGTGTAACACGTCCCGGCGAACCAGAGAAGCCATCATCAAAGAGTTTCTTAAGAATTAAGATTTGCCGCTCCAAATCCGCGTGACCCTTAGTTAGTCTTGTTATTTCAGTGTTTAGGACGTCTATTTCCTCGTGGGCACTATTTAACTGAACGGTAAGTAATGCAACTTCATCCCTCAGTTCAAGGATTTGTGAACTCTCTGTAAAGTTAGGCAGGCTGTGAACACTGGTGTCTTCATCGGCAAGCGTTTCCTGTTCTGGTGAACTACAGAAAGGCTGGTCATCTGTGCTGACTGCGGTGCTTACAGGTGATAAACTAGTCCCTTTTTTTAGTGCGGGTTTATGTTTCCTTCTTGTTACATAGTCTATAATAGGACTGCGAGATGTACTCGGTTTGTTAGACTCAGCAGGGTGCTGCAGATTTTTGTTGGCTGGGCAGGCGCAAGTATAACACTTCCAGTCCGCTCTATTTTCATAGGTCATTAGAAAAAATCTGTCTAGAGTTACATTTGCGGTACACTTCACATCATAGTGTTTAGCACAAAGCGAACACTTTAAAAATTGTCTGGATTTAATTTCCTTTGTGCATTTCGCGCATTGAAGTTTAGTTGAGGTGGGTGTCATATTTGTAAATGTTTGGAAAAATAAAATAAAATGAAAACACTATTCCAAGTCCTCACAGAGGAAACGTAACCTCTTTGCAATCGCTAAGTCGCCTCTGCGTTGCTTAATCTTTGTGGTTTGACGTAGCGCCTCCTTTGAAACGCACTGTGACGAAGTGATGTCTCTGCTCACGCGATAGTAGTACTTACGCCTCGCGCAAAGCCGTGGCAATCGCTTGCGCTGTTCAACGGCGGTTAGATAGCCGTGCCGGCGGGTATGCGAACAATCACCGTTTAAAACACAATTAATTCTTGAATTGTGATTATTAGACACTTGTTTTAGCACAGTCATATATTTATTTATTTTGCTAGTTTCTTGTTTCACTGGTTTTTAGTATACTGGTATAATATATTTACGATTTACTATTTATTAACTACATTTTAACACAGAGGTGACATAACTTAATGTTCACCGTATCATTGCCAAAGACTAAGTGTCAATGTTGTACAAGACAATCAAGAAACTCCAAAAAGTCCTCTTTTGGAAAATTTCGTGCCAAATGTAATGCCACTTCTAAGTGAAATTTTTATTTTATTGGTATTTAATGAAATCACAATCTTATTTATTGACGATATTGTTGATTGACAGGATATTTACTCATCATTAATGGGCGATCTCCAAACTCTTACAAAGAATACAATTTCTGATATGGAAGATTTGGACACTGTAAGTTAAAATTCTAGTGAGTGACGTGCTGCGAGTTTTAGTTATCTACCCACTTATTGGTTCGCTTTTTCCGTATAGTGTCACTGTCACTACTGCCCTCCTTCTCACTTGAAACTCGATCACGATATACCACATTTACAGTATCTTGCGAGTTTTTTTTCCAGAAACAGTCTCTTTTTTATGATTTATGAATTTTCTCTGCGAACTCGCACTACTCGCAGCATCTCCGTTATCCTTGATAATGGCGCTTGCAATAGTGCTAAGTACCTTTCAGTCAGTTTATTGGGAATAATGAATACTTTTGTCATAATTAAGTTCAAAAAATCGTATTAGTAATTTAAAATAATAATTAATAGTAAGGCGAGTTGGTTAACAAAAAAAAATCTATTCTAAAAGTCGTTACCTTTTGGTTTTTATTTCATTTTAGGATGCTAAATATGATACTGATAAAACAGAAACAATGGCACAAGACAGTCAACAAACACCTAGTGAAAATTTTAATTTCGTAAGTTTAATTAGTTACTTTTATTTTACTTTCTAAACGTAACTTCAACGGTGAGAGTGAACCTAGTATTTTAACCATTATTGTTTATAACCGTTTTCCTTTCAGATCGTAGAACCTGACACGTTGACCTGCCCACCAGTTTTAATTGAAGGTCGAAGGATTATCGATATCAATTATTTTTTGCAGCAAATAAAGATCATGTCGAATCACAATCCAGGTTTGGGCTGCACAATGAGTAACATGGAAATAACGAAAGAAAAAATAATTGGATTAGAATCGGTGACTTACTTCAAATGTAATATGTGCAGTAAAAATTTTGAGATAAATTCATGCGATAATCTTGAGGCCATGACTGTAAGTCATGCTGCTGTGACTGGATCAATGCTTACTGGCTGTGGACGAACAAATTTAAACGAACTATTGACATCAATGGACTTACCAACTTTAAACGGAAGAGTCTACAATAAGTGTCACAGTGATGTTTCTGATTGGTGGGCACTTGCTGCAGAAAAAAGCATGAAAGAAGCTGCCAAGGAAGAAGCCAAACTAGCGGTTGAGAGTGGAGACATAATAGACGGAATTCCTGCGATTACAGTTGTGGCTGATGCGTGTTGGTCCAAAAGGTCTTACAGAAGTAACTATTCTGCATCGTCAGGCGCAGCTGCGATTATAGGTTTTAAGACTGGGAAAGTGCTCCACATGGGCGTAAAAAATAAATATTGCACAATATGCGCTAGAGCGGTAGCCAAAAATCAATTGCCTCCCACCCACCAATGCAATAGAAATCATAGTGGGTCTTCCACTAGCATGGAACAGGTTAGCATAGTCGAGGGTTTTAAAACTTCAGTGGCCACCCATAACCTAATTTATGCAACCTTGATTGCAGATGGTGACGCTAGCACGTATAAAAAAATTTTAGAAAGTCGGCCTTACTCCAACGTGCAAGTACAAAAAATAGAATGTTCGAACCATCTGCTGCGAAATTATTGCAGTAAACTCATGCAACTACAAAAAGACACGTCCATTCCACTTTCTGAAAGAAAATTACTTTCGATGGAAAAAATAACTCGACTGCGTACAGCCATTAGAGCTGCAGCTCGGTTTCGCAAGGCTCAGCACACAAGTGAATCTGAAAAAATAATTCATCTCAAAAACGACATCATGAACAGCCCAAAACACGTTTTGGGTGACCACAGCGCTTGTGAAAACTATTACTGCACAGAGGAAAGGAAAAGTGAAGAAAACTTGTTACCGTTGGCTAAGACTATATTTAGAAAGCTAACGGCCCTAGCAACCCAGATGGCACTTAATTCGAAAAGCTTGCTATGTGACGTTAACAATAATCGTGCCGAACAGTTTAATAGCATAGTAGCAAAACATGTAGGTGGCAAACGTATAAATTTTTCTTTGAAGAAGTCTTATACAGCTCGTTGTCACGCTGCTGTTGTAGCATTTAACACCGGCAAGCCTCAAACCAACTTGTACAAGACCAACTTTGACAAAAGTCCCAAAAAGTCCATCAAAGTTTTGGAACACAAACGATGTGAGCATAACCGTAGACGTAATCGTAAGTCGGGCTTAAAGAAAAAAATCGTGTTCCGAAATGATAAAAACGACTACGGTGAAAGTTGCCAAAAACCTGATTACACGCCAGAGCAATACGAGGCTGCTAAAGATTTGTTTTTGCAAAACTTGAAGGACCTAACTGAAAAACGACATGAAGTCGAACGCGATACCGTACTGCAAGCTGAAAGTACATTGTGGCTTGAGCTACGAAGAAGCCTGTTAACAGCCTCAGCTTTTAGCAAGGTAAATTTTATAACGATGTGATCCATTAAACTTTCGACCAAAGTAAAACTTATACGATACAACAAATAACTTGAATACGATACAATTTTTACATTAAAAAATGTTTTGAAATCGTTGACATGTCCGTTAATACTGACAGTTCATAGTGCGTTGGATGACATATGCACATTATTATTGCCATATGTAAGCTGTTTGTAGCGACACTAATTCAGGGCCAAATAGAAACATGTCTTTCTAGGTTATTACAAACGAAATATAAAATTTTCTTTCAGGTATGCAAAAGGAGACCTAACACCAACTCTGCGCCACTCGTTAAAACTCTCGTCTACTCGTATTCATTAAGCAAAGTCGCAGCTATCAATTATGGTAAGACGAACGAGACAACAGCCATCAAGCAGCTGCAAGAGCAAGAAGGTGTCAATGTGCAGAAATGTGGGCTCTTTATTGACGAAGAGCATTTTTTTTTGGGAGCATCTCCAGATGGAATGTATGACGAAGGAATCGTGGAGATTAAATGCCCTTATTCGGCGCGAAACATAGACCCCGAACAGGCCATTAAGGAAAAAAAAATAAAATTTTGGAAAATTGATGGTACAGTCAATACCAAGCATGACTGGTACTATCAAATCCAAGGTCAGCTTCATATCAGGTAATTGAAAGCTTGCAAATCGTCTTTTATGTAAAAAAAACCAGTTATATTGTTAAATACTGGGAAATAAACGAATCACTCGCGTAAAAAACGAATATAGAAGTAAGAATCGAATATAGCTCGACTTGTATTGGCAATCGAACACTTGGACATTTCGTGCTCGAGCTATAGCTAGTTCTATTCGACGTCTTTACATGAGTGATCGGTTATTTTACTTTAGAATAGTGATGTTAAGAAAAGATGTGAATAAGATTAAAATATTTAAAAAAACTTTATTTTGTTTTCAGCCAAAAAAACGTATGTTTATTTGCGGTGTGGACAGGTGCAGACTTCCAGCTCAAGACCACAAAAATTTATAAAGATGACCGGTTTTGGAAGGAGAAAATGGAGCCGAAATTAATATATTTCTATCAAAAATGTCTTTTGCCAGAAATGGTTGACGGAAGAAGAAGTAGATCAATGCCTATTAGGGACATACGTACATTAGATAATTAAGAGGCTGTCAAGACCTAATTTTGTTGAAATTGATGTTATTTAAGCAGTTTTTTAAGAAAAACTATTTGTTCTAGCACATAAAAAAAATATATCTTATACGTAGGACGTTATTTGAAGATCCCTATGACACTGACAGTGACATACCGTATAGTGATGTGCATGTGTCGATACTTCAATTGTTTTTTTATCTGTGGCGGTTCTTATCAGCGTCCTCTCACGTACATTAATTTAAACCTGAAATGCGGTTATCGTGTAAAAGACTTTTCTGGCTACTAAACCGCCATTTTTAGGGTTCCGTTTCAGAATGGTCCAAACGGAACCCTATTGTTGTCACTCATGCAATATAAGACACGTTTTATTATTATCACTTCAATTATCGACATCTGTTATCGACGGCACCGCTTCCTTAGTCGATACAGACCAACGATATAACTTTTGCAGTACATCACCGTGTATATTCCGTTAAGCATATTTCTGGGAAATAAGGGACAATTCAAGTTTCTTTCATATTGTTATTATGTAAATGTTACAATCCTACATAAATTAATTAGCTACATTCCCAAAAGATGCTTGTTAACATTTCGATGTGACATCGACGCTGTTCCAAGGTTATGTAAATGAACTGTCACTGCAAGTGTCATAGGGATCTTCGAATAACGTCCTACGTATAATATTCATCATATTTCAAATACCGTGTACGGACTCGATATATAATTGGACGAAATCGGCTCGATAGAAAATAATTGCAAAGATTGGTCTTAAATTCATCATTAAACGGTTCTATGTCTTTATTTTTATTACGTATGGGTCTGCAATTAAAAACAAAAAGTCAACATATTCATACCTAAACCGCTAACGAGCCATATTTCACAAATAATCCACACTTTTCTTATTTCGGGTTTAAGAATGTTTATTTCTCAAAAGAAGATATTTACAACTTCACTTAGATGAGAAATTATTTTTACAAATGCATGCATTTATATGCTAATTTACAAAATACAGTGTATAAATATAAATTAAGTAAGGGATAAAGGTAAGTACATGTTTTTACATCGCTTAGAGTGCTGATAGCTGATAAGACTAAGTTATGATTTCTAAAGTGGGTATATTCCGTTTTGCTCGTATCGTTGCTACGCGCTTCAACCGACCGTCGGCGGCCGGCCTAGTGCGCTTTGTTTACATGTTGACATTTACAATTTATATTTGCTCAATTTAACTTAAAATACTACCTAAAGGCATAATACATATTATTATGATACTTTAGCTGCTTACTAATGTAACAGTTTTCATATTAAGTGTCTAATTATAACAATAAGCATCGATAAATAAGGTATTCAGATCATTCGTTTACTTAAATTTAAACCTTGTTTAAGTTATGTTAAAGTCCATCGATACTGTCTCTTAACTTAAGTGTGTTTATATACTATTCTACGCGCAGAGCTTCCGTAAAGAGCGGGATGGTTAATTGGAAACTCACGCGTGTTTTAGCGGGACTTCTTCTAGGCGTTGTCAGCCCCTTAAGGTGGTTCGCTTAGGTTTCCCAAAGCTTAAATGGCACTAGATGGCACTCAAAAACGTGCCAAACTGCAAAGTCGCGCCGATATGGCCGGCCGAACGTCACAACACAATGTACATGACAGTTATCACGCTCCCAAACGTAAAATTTATAAAAAATTAACGTTGTTTTATGCGTAATTTCTGTATGAAACACAGGTTTTTTATTAATTTCGCGAAAATGAATAGTCAGAAGTAAATAGACTAACACATATTTAAGTATTAATAATGTGTAATGAGATAATAAATGTCGATCGTTTTTTGTATGAAAATCGAACCACCTTAATAAGTGCGTAGGTACGTAATGTTAATAAAATAAAAACATTTAAAACTCACCACATTTTTTTCCTACCTCACTCTAACTCTATAACAATGATCAAGACATGTCAGTTCAACCGGCAGCACTCGAACCGCACGCACACAGTAATCGTTTTAGTGTGTAGCTAAACATGGCCGCTCGCAGGGAGATCGCGGCTAGGATGAGTTGGAGCGAAATGTTCGTACCCTCTTAATACTATTCCCAATTTCACAATTTCACTATTATTTCATACACTCAAATGCAACTGACACTTCAATTCAATTCTTTAAAAAATGGCTTCCATCGAATTTATGATGATTTCGCCAATGTCACGTGTTCAATGACGTTGTTCGGTAACGACGCCATGACAGTAGATAAGGTTTTGTACGGTAAATGGATTCTGCCCGTCGTCGCCCCGCGCACGTGTGCTCACCAACGCGGCGACGATCAAAATCCCACTATTATTTCATAGACTCAAATGCAACTGACACTGACACTTATCAGTACATATTTGTTTGTCATCATTTGACAACTCTATTAAACTCTTGCATTGTCTAAGCCTTAAACGACGAAGATCGTTTTGCATAACTTTTTACTCATTATATAAATCGCTTGGATACAAGATATTTCGAATATATTTTGTGAAGGTAATATCTCATCATTGGGATGTTCACAACACCTTATTTTTAGCCTTAAGTAATGAATGTACTCTTACTGATTGCAAAACCCTCACATTTGGAAGTTTTTGTAATTTGCAAGCGAGTTTTCTTTCGTATATTTACTGGGCTATTGGCCAAAATGCCAAATCCTGAGAAATTGGGAATTCCATCATTATCATAATTTGCCTATGATTTAACTCTGTTGTGCAAAATCCCTTGTCGAACAGATTTCTGGTTTAAAAACTTGCGTGAAAATTGTGCTGTGCCATGATTTGAACATTCAGGGTTATAGTGGAAAAATAGAAACAAAATTATGATATAACTTTTTCATGAGGTAATCCAAGGCAAAAAATTAAACTTTGATGAGAAATGGAAACTTTGTACTAATTTAATCATTGCATTGCTTAATATTTAATTAACTTAGAAGAATTTACAATAAAATTTTGCTATTGAAAATAACTATTGTAAATTACCTCTTTAGTTAGAAGTAATTATAAGGCTTACTCTATGACGGCACTACATTAATTACTAACCGTTGCCGGAGCAAAACCCAATAGGACAGTCTATTAAGTATAGCCATGTAGATTTACGATCAAACCCTTTCATTAAACTGGCATCAAGGAGACAGATAAGCCTGAACATTACGCACTCGCCCCCTAAGTGTGGTCTTTGCCTGAAACGGTGTGGCGACGAATGAAACTACCCGAACCTCTGCCACCAATACCGATATACCCCTGATATGGGTGAAAGTTTAGGTTTAACTAGTATTAAACCAACATCAGTCGAGTTTAACTAGTATTAAACCAACATCAGTCGAGTATTTATCAACAAGATGAGACACTTTACTTTCTCAAAACTTACAAATACCTGTATGTAAACGCATGGTTCGATACGTGAACAGCTTTCTGCTGGGAGCTGTTCATATATTCATTGGGTACAAACTGAAGGCGAAATATTTGCATTTTACGTCAAAATAAGCAGATTAAAGTGTTAATTTAGCGACGTGCGGTTATCTCTTTTGTTTTATTTTGCACGTACAAAGAGCAATCGATTTTAAAGCTCGCTGGATTGAAAATTATATGAGGAGCCTTAGAAAGCGGGTAGTGCGGGCGCGGTGCTCGTGAGCCGCCAATGCGCTTGTCTTTCGGTTCAATGGGCTTTCTTTAAATTGGCGACGGCTCCGCCGCTGGCCGCTCCGCTTATTGCATCCCCCGCCCACACCGTCGCGACGTCCACGATATTGCCTCCATTCGACCTTTAGGCAAATACAATTTGCTAGTCTGTAAATAGGATAGCGTTATAGGAACGTAAATCTTCAGCATTTCGCACCGTTTACCGGTAAAAGGTTGAAATTCGATTTTAGCCGTCAGTGTAAGGTACTCGACGTCACCGCTTACGATCGCCGCGGGCTCATTCGTTCTCGCTGATACCCGAAGTGCTTTTTGCCGAAATTTGTGCGTGATGAAGGTATATTCCTCATAGCTTGTCAAGAAATTGTCTCGTTCGGCGAGTTTTTAGCCTTCTTTATTCGTATTCATAGCTCAAGCTCGACTAGGTCGCTCGATTACAGAATGCCATACATTGTTGTTTTTATTCTGACGAGTGAACGCCGGGGAAGTTGCGTGCCGCGTGGATTTTCATCATGAGGTCTATCAAATAATAACGAGGTCGTCCTTTTCAGCGGTTCTTTTGGTATCGCTCGATCTATTCCGTAACAATCGTGGCGGATCTTTTGTATGTAATAATAGTTTATTTCATTGTCATTTCGATTCTTTTTGTGAATGTTAAAATATCGGTTGTGATGTTACAAAATATTAGAAATTACGTTTGACTACCTTTTAAAAACTTCGAGTTATAAAGAAGCGGGTTGACAATAATGGTCGCTCATGTGTGCAAATATAAATTGTCTCTCAGTTTGTACCGGCACAAAGTCGAACGCATATGTCGTTAGACCACTGGACCGCTTAGCAAGAACAGCAAATTTCTCATGTGCTTTAGCGATGTCTGTTATTTAGAATGGTTTTTTTCTTTGTAGTGCTCCACAATGAGAATATACAGCACCAGAAGTGTCCATCGAACCAGTGTGAACATAGCAATATAGACAGGAATCAAAATTCTGTTATGCTTGTTTTATGGCGAGACGGTGCTGAAACCAGCATCTCTTTCTTACAGGTTCATCTTACTTTGAATGTCTTAGCCACTTATCAACTATTATGCTTTCCTCGGTCTCATGGTTATACGTCATGGATAGGACATTACAATTGAGAAACAGTTTCTAACAAAATGTAATAAATTTTCAAATAAAAGATAATATGTGATAAATTGGGGCCCGGATAGTTACAAAACGGGATAAGTTAATGGACGCCGAGAGCACATCCGCACTAGATATCGGGCTGCCCAACCGAATCTAAGCCTATTGTCGCCGCGCCGCCATCACGAATTCTGCCCACGATCTCTCCTCGGTTTATAGTAATTTACAAAACTGAAGGTGGTTTTGCTGCTATTATTTCGTTGCCCGTTTAGTTTCCTGAATCGAGTGCGTTTCTCAAGGGTTAGGTTTAGCGTTAATATAATTATTTAGTCACATGTTATATTAAGGTTTGCTTAGCTAATAAACTAAGTGAACGAACGAAACGAAATATAAGCAGAGGTAGACAACAGGCGGCCTTATCGCTAAAGAGCGATCTCTTCCAGACAATATTTGGGTAGCGGAGAGAGCGAAACAAATATAACCAGAGGGTGACGCAAAAATACAAACTAGTTACTCTTTTAAAAATAATACCCAGTTTAATAGGTTACTGCTTAAACTTGAGATATTTTTAGGGCTTGTTAGGAAAATTAAGTCTTCAAGCATGTACTGTTTAAAATTGACACAAAACAGATATTTTTACTAACGCAACATGTTAAAAAAGATAATTTCACCTTGTAAATTTCAGCAACCAATTTGCCGTTGATTACAGTGAATTTGTACGATAAAATCCCCCGCCTCCCTAACTCTGACCATTTTTTGGCCGGCGGTGGACTGCGCCGGTAAGCGTACATTTTGCGGAAAGCGGAAGGCAACTAATGGCAGAAATTGAAGAGCGCGCTGGAGCAACCGCAGGTTTTGCGTAGCTATTTGAAATTCAGTTTCTAGCAGCGTGGCGGTACGAGGAGCGATCGCCTGTGGAGCCCGTACGAGTAATATAAATTTTGTATAGAACGAAATGGAGATGGATCGCTTTTAAACGCGCTGTGGAAATCAGAATTTTATATTTGAATACCGACGCATCGAAAGTTGGTAACAGATAATCTAAATACAGATTTTTCGAACACATTATTAGTTCAAATATAGTATAGTTTATAACCGTCAAAATTTCATAATGTAGAAACACATGTAAAAAAATCCGAATTAAAAGCCTAATTAGCTTAAGTAAAATCCGTATTAAAAGTCTAATTAGCTTAAGTAAAAGCCGAATTTGAAATCCACCAAAAAATACTAGGTCACTTCATATAAATGTAATACCTACTTATATATGTAGATAGATAGTGTTATTAGATGCTGGTAAGCTTATTATAAATGCAACGCGCTGTCTGAGACTGACAGGTCCGCGGCCCGAGACCGGGCAAGGCGTTGCTCACTACAGCGTCATATCAATCACCATTGCCGCCAAGCCGCCCGATCCCTTGGCACTTGGCCTGGATTCCAAATTACACAAATTTACGTAGAGGGCCTAACCGCTGCCGTTAGCCGAGCACAGGGATTAGGCGATCGCGCGCAGCTTACATCGGATACTCCAGCCCCCAATACCACGCTCAATCGATGTCCGATCTTTGCCTTATTCTGTTTTCATTCCTTTATTTGCCGGTCTTTTATCCCCGTTTTCATTCCACCGACATGACCACAGATAATTAAATCGACAACGTAACGATGTCATCAATAAGCCCCTAATAGGCAAGTTGATAAATACCGAAGTTGCAAAACTTGTCGATTCCCCAAAAGCCATCAAAGTGAGCGACCTACTTTAACAGAAGTGACAGCAAAGTAGGATTTGTGTTTGACTTTTACGCTTCTTGAGAAGGATTATGGGGGAATATCATATTGACAATAAACTTATTTAAAAGAAAAATATAAAAGTTTGTAACAACCATTAAAACACGGCATCGTAAATATTCAGAAATAATTTAACGGTCATGTTGCCGTCTAAAAATAAAACCACACACCTTACTACTGAATCTCATCTAAAGTTACAATAGAGTTCTAATAATCATAATCTATGTGAAATATACCTATTCACATATTTTCATATCTTATTTCCAATAAAAAAAGATAGAGACATTTAAGTGGTGCACATGTCCCTCCGTGTCAAATATCGCAGATAGAATACCAGTACATATACCTCTACATACAAAGCGATAACAAAGTTGTGCGACTTGTGCGTTCCATCAGTTTCCTATGAGTACGGTGTAATAAGTAAACACGCGTAATACCCTTTCATTTATAACTCGCGCCGTGGCTCCTGATACAGCCCCGGCCTTAATTCCAACTTAATTAGTGTCACGCAAGTTCCGTAATCCTAGGCTCGAGGATCGCACGACCGTTCTTAAAATGGAGATTAGTGTGGCAAATATCTCGAACTACGCTATTCACTCGTTCGTTAAGCCACTCCCACAGTAAGTGGGTAAAAACAATAAATGTATAGTGACAGTGGCGGTGATTTTACTAACGATTTCTACATAACTACTTATAGGGGCGTCTTTATTCGATCGTGCAAAGTGTCCCATTGACATGTCTTTATTGTTTATTTCTTTAAAAAAATCAATAATTTTTAATAATAACCTCGAATGCTCTTATTATATTGTACGTAATTATCAAACCTCATATCCAATCCGACTGGAAAAATATAGTGAATGCAGTAAAGTAGTGAATACAAATTTTAAAGGATGGAGGGTGCAGGCTGGAGTATTTATTTATCGTAGGTATGGCAATTATTTCGAACCGTGAGATCTTCGACGAGACAGTACGATTGCCAGTTTGCTGGCTGGCGTTGCAAGCGTCTATAAGGTGATCGCTTAGCGACAGGCGGGCCATACGCTTATTTGCCACCGACTAAGCCTACAATAGGCATTCTAGCCGAGGCTAATATAGAGTTTTTTTTTTCAAAAATAAGGGGAAATAAGACAAAATTGGAATTAAGTTTGCCATAAAACGTGTTTCCCGTAGTTTCCCTTAATACAAAATCGCAAGTATATTCTGCCGATTTTGACAATTGAATTGGCTGTATACACCTTGTGCCCTCTTTTTGTATGCCCGTGTTACTTTTTTAAAGTTTGGGACTCGCCATTTAATGGAATTTATATGTAAATAACATTTCAGGCGCGTGGAGAGGCAGCTATGTTTTTTTTAATTTTTTTTTATCTGATCTTAAACTATACACTTTACCTATTTTCCAATATGTAGCTAGTAACATTCGCTTTGCGTAGCTAGTAACAAACTATTTAATAGCGACAGTGGCGGTGTTTTGCTGGGAATATAAAATATTTATAGAAATTATGGGAAACGCGCTAATTTTGTAAAAATGATATCAAGGAAATTATTTATTTTAGGGAAGTAGATGTGTATACAGCTATTTGTGATTAAAATTCACGCTGAATAATAGCTAAACAAGGAGCTACAGACAATAAAAATGGTCGTTCAGAATGAGAAGGCTTGAATACGGATTTATTTACGTATTAAAAGAGCCAGAAACACGATAATTTCGTGAGGCTCATGGAGGCAAGTTACGAATAATTTAGAAAGATTAAGTATAATTTTAATGATAAAGGATGGTCGTTGTGCATTTGATACAATTCGATTTGTAAAATTTGATATCGCCGCTGACATCACTATTATACATTTCACAAAATCGTCGGTGTCATGCCGATACCGTCGTGATGCGTCCCCTAAATAGTTTACTTCTGCGTATCACCTCTTAGTTAGTAATTACGAATAATAAGTGTATTTCCATATTAATCCTACGTCATATTTAATTATGCAGTACAATACAATACAAATACTCTTTATTGCATACCTCAAAAAGAACACAGTACAGAACATGAGGCTGAAGGCATTAGGCATTATGATGAATTTATTAATGCAATTCTATTACCAAAATTATTAATGATAAGCCCATGATTTCTTCAGCTTTTATAAAGCATCGGTACATAAAATCGAATCTATAATTAAATCTCTTTAACATTATGTTTTACTACACGGTTAAGGCTCACTCATTCTGATAAAGAACTCCCCAAGCATTCGAAACATGTCGCCCAAGGTGCAAATTAATACGTGAGTGTTAACCGTTTAGTAAAATATAGTTTTAACATGACTCGCGAAAGTTTAAATTCTCTTAATATGTTTAATGCTTATGACTCATTGTTTTTGTTTGTTTATTTTTAAGCGGCTATGTTTTTAAAAGCTAAGAGCTATGCAACATTGTCTGGCTGCTATGAAATACTACTGTACAAACTTGACTTGACATTGTATCACTCTTAAGTAGGTATTGTATAAATTACTATAAGAAAATACGAGAACCAGACTATTTCAGCTAAACTAACGACATTATAACTTAACGTAGACGTATAAACGCAAATGTGTAGCGATAGCAAGTCACAATGTAGCAATATTGTGGCAAAATAGATTTGCGCTTAGGAAATTCTAGGCTTAGCATGCGATGAACTCGGCGCCTGATTTCTAGTGCACATATCTTTCAGGTTATTAAGCGACTCTAACCTATAAATTATAACGAGGGACTACATTTTTAAAGTTTCAGAAAATAAACCTGTAGATTTATACCTGATACAATATAGACAAGTATCTTATATTACGGCACTTAGGTACTTAAGAATCTTACACAAAAAACAAAATAACATGAGCTAAATACAATATGCGGAATTTGATAATCTCGGCGAAAAGTTAAAAGTATGTGTATTTCCGGTTCGCTGTCGGCACGAAGAGTCAACTGCGACAAGGAATTCTAAAAGAACTCGACATAAACATAGTATTTTGTGTACGGAAGTCCTGCCGCGGTCGCGTACAACGGATGTGCAGGAAAACGCTTGCATACAGAGTAGGCGTGCCTAAAAGACACTGCGGACTTTAGTTCACCTACAACGGATTACACGAAACTTTACATGCCACATGACTGCGATGCTATCCAAAACCCGCGGCGAACGTTCACGCCGATTGACGTACGGATTTCGTCCAACCACTCACTTCAAATGGGTTCTGGTAACGGGGAACGCTAACTAATCCTTAGTCATTTTTTATTCCAAGGAGTGATCAACTTTGTTAAACCCACTTGTTGAGCGTTTATTAATACCATCTCATGTCGAAACCAGCTTAAAATTATTTCCATCACGTCCATCGACTTGTCAGTTGACAAATTAGCTACGGATTTATTCGCGTCAATTGACGGCCGTCTATATTTTTAACGAGACATCATCGGCGGCTCGCGAGAAGTTACCCAAGCCCTGTTTACAAATAAGAAAACGCCGGAGAGACGAGTGCGTAATAAATTTTATAACATGCCATCGATTCGGATTCGAGCGTAATAATAATATATCGGCTGGAAATATCGGAATGTTGCGGGGCGCTCGGCCCGCATCTGAAAATAGACCCTCATCAAAGGCAAGCAGGTTTGCAGCTGTAAATCCATTTCAGTGTGGCTTGTCCGCATTATAAATTGGAGCGTAGATACATAGCTAGGTGCGCCTGTACAAGCACAGGCGACGCGTCCTGTGACCCCGTGCTTCCATCTCATGTCGCACCGCATTCGTTTGCGTTTTCTATTAACGTGTCCGGGACACTATTAGGCCAGCGAGATGGATGTTGTAATTTGATTTCGTGTATACGCCAAATAAACAACATACGTATATAATTAATGTACAAAGGAACCGGTGATATCATATTCAGATTAGGTACCGTTGCGTTCTTTTAAGACTGAATTTGGTTGTTATTGACATATGAGTTAATTATACATATATAATTTGTTATGTAAATTTGGACAACAATAATTTGTACTTTTTTTCGAGTTATATTTAAAGTGGTAACATTTTTGAGATCGTAAAAAATAGTTCATAAATATACCAAAATTGTATTCGCATAATCCGTAGTAGATGTATTTGATGAATCGCGCCCGCGAGCGGCGAGCACTCTAGACAACCGCACTGCATAGATTTGCATTTTACGGTTTTGATACGTGAGCGAATATTCAGTGCGGTGTCGGCGTAGGTATCTTTTCAATTCGACGCGGCGAGCGCCGAGTGCCGGCTCGAGGGCGCTCGAGTGTCGACGCGTGCTCGAGTACCCGCTGCCATGCGCTTGCGCAATACTCCCTCCTCCCAGCCTCGCCTCACCCCCGCCCTTACCAACGACCCCAGTCTAGCTCGATGCTTTATCACAATTAACTGCTACACCGCTTGAGCCTCAATTTGGCAGCTGGTAAATGCCGATTTTTCTTTACTATACTTAAATGCTTTTCCTGACGCCTTACATATTTTTGTTGTGACCTTAAATGTGTACGTAATAGTGTGTTTTTTCTGCAGAACAATTAGCCCATAATAAATGTGTAAGACATTGCTAAATAATGCCAAGGCTTTACCTGCGTGACGTGCGTTTCGTCTAAATCCAAATGTAGCCACGATCTTAGCGCATTAATCGTAAGCCACCGCGCGGCGTTACCCAGCGCGATATATTATGTGGTGATCTTTTCGGTATTACGTTAAGTGACGTATAACTGGATAGAAAGTGAATCTGAATTAGGGCATCAACGTACTAACGGAGCTATTTTTCGCACATGCTTATTTTGCGATGACTATTTTCCATAAGTTCCAGAGTTTAAATGAATTCCTACAACGTTTTTTTTTTAATTTCAAAGAGAAAACTGAGGTTCTATTCTTCACGTTTTTAAAGCACTTGAGACAGATTAGATTCTAATTCAATTATTTTTGTGAAATATTACCCCACTAGAAATGAGAGTAATATAAACCATATCATAATATCACCCATACCAAAATTGGTCCCACAGATCATTTTCAGTATGTCCGTTCTGCAAGAAAAAGGCGATATAAATGTAACATGTACGTATACATATTTTTATATGATATAAATAGTGTATACAATATCTGTAATTGAAGCTGAATGAACGAGAAAGCTTTTTGTAGACACAATGAATGACGCTCTTGTCATTGATGCACCATAAATTGTCCTAGACTATACTTTTCAGCATACTTAAATTCTTACAAAGGGAAAAAATATTCAAAATCCCAAACATGAAGTCGTGTACGTGACGTTATTCGCGGTCGCGGAAGTCCGCCATATTGCCCCATGTCAGCTGGTCGGAAACGTCGTCAGCGCGGCGAGTACAGAGGACTACTTTTATGTTCGTAGTGATGGTACTCCTCATCAAACTTGGCGTTTTTCCTTAGGAATACGGATTCAATGAAACCTGTGCAGCAGTAGTTATTATCAAAACACGCACTTGGGTTACTTGGTCTACTTTGGAATATAGGAGTTTATTATTAGGGACCTATGTAGATGGCAATGACATCAAATATAATGAAGACAATCTTTTAACTAATAGTAACGAATTAGAATCACAAATAAATATTATTAATGAATAGGGTAAATCATGAAAATGTATTGTACATAGAATATAAAAATTAAATATAACAAGACAATTTATCGTTCTCTTCAATCGTCTTTCTCTGTTAAACAAACGTTATTAAACAAAATAAAATAACCTCTTTATTCACATTGGAATAAATAAATACAGTCGATAGTTTTAGTCGATAAGCGTTATTGCGGATCGAGGGTATGTTATATTGTATTTGCCAAGATTACTCTCAATACCTATTCCTTCTTTATCGAGAAACTATGTGTCCATTTTGTTCGGCTCCCCAGATGAATCACACCAGTAGCCTGATATGGACAATTAGTACTATTGGTTCATTTTCCCAATTCGATTTGGCTGTTTCTTTTAACGCTATATACTATTTAGGGTGGTTTTATTTAATCCTTTACGTTGTTTTTTTCTGTAACATAGGTGATACCTAGTAGTTATTTATCGTATGGCAAATATTATGATATTCAGGACTCAACACGGTGAAAAATATAAATTTAAAAACTTGATTTCCATCGAAAGAAAATAATATCCATCCTAGTGACACAGTAAAAGTGAACAACTATCAAATAAAAACTGTAGGTATAATGGAATCATTTGCAACGTATTAGTTCATATCGTGAATTTTCTCCTAAGACACATTATTAAGTTTCAATGGGGATTATGATATGATACCGTAATGTTAAAATACAGGATCTTATTCTACCAAGTTTGCTTTGAGAGGAGCGCTCAGAATTTATTGACCTGCACTTGCCATGCCATAAAATTGTAAAAGTTTTCCGTGCCACGCACAATTTAGTACAATTGTCGATTGTGTGCGTCCTTCACTGTGCCACGCACACAAACAACAAGCCAGTATCTTTCAAATAATGTGTACAAATTACTGTTGTTTAATTAAACTAATTCCTTATTTCTAATAATAGCCTTAATAATGATTCATATTTTCTATCCCTCTGGTTTTTAAAGGACGTTGAACATTTTCACTTGTTAGATTGTGAATTAAAAATGAATTTGTAATTCAATCATTTAATTTTAAACATTTTGCCCCTGACTAGAATAATGAAAACAGCCGTGCATGACGTTATAATTAACTAATGTCTATCTTAGTGTCAGGGAACAGCACATTCGCGCAAGTGGCACGTGAATAAATACCTTTTGTGTAATTATACTTCGGGCAAACCCAGTTTAAGTTTAATCCTATAGCCTCTTGACACCGCTCCCACCCGAGGGGAGCTTATTTTGTTCGTCAACACTATCGACCGATGTGGAGACGAAAACGCTCAACCCAACGCCTCGTGTCTCATACAGAACAGTACTCTTACACCAACATAACACGAATCAGTTTCCACAGTCGTTTTGTCGCGAACGTCGTTTTCTTTTAGTAGGGATTCGGAAAAAATACGGTTACAAGGCACATAGAGTTCAGTCAGACGGCAATCATTCATACGGATTGCATGTTTTGTAGCCAGCCTCCGTCATACATGACACTTGTTTCTGTAGTTTGTATTTATTTACTCTTACGAATGGCGTGCCATACATTTCCCAGCACGTTTTGTGTGGCGCAGCGAAAACGTCAGAAAGTTGTTTAGTGACGCCATTACTTCTAGTAAGGTAAAGGAGAAAATGGTATCTACACTTTACAAATTTCTCGAAAATTTAATAGCGCTATAAAGTTGGGCGAGTAAACAGTAATATTGCCACTGTTTGAATTTAATGTTGAAACCTCAACTTGGCTAAAAATTTTACACCTATTTCGCAGCCAGTATTATTATCGCTTTGTGCAATATAATATGGTTCAGTAGTTCACAAACACACTTACGCGCGATCAAACATTAACAAATTTGCAGATTTGTTTATTGAACTGAAACTATGGTGTACAAAAAGAATATACGGAAATGAAGAAAGGAAAGAGCAGAATGAAATCTGGCCTACTCGTGCGTTAATACCTGGCCGCATTAGCTTACTACATTTAGGCCCTTATTCCCAAATTCTTGACATTTACATAATGTATGAAAAACAAAAAAAAAGTATCGTGTTGATGGCACTCGAAACAAAATAATTGCTCCGGTCGCGCGGTCCCGGTTTCGGCCTCCGCATTCATTATTCACTTTTTTATTTCATCTCCCCTCCGCTTATAATTTGACTCGAAAGTCTCGAAACATAAAATCAAGTTTTATTTGATTATGCGTCGCAAAAAGCAACAAAACTCGAAACACCTTGCATCCTTTATTTTTAATAGGGCCTGATTTTTTACATTATAATTTACCTACAATAGTTTTCTTTTAATGAAACATGAGTAATTATACCAACCTATGTGCATGTATTTTTATAAAATTGAAAATTCGAACCTCTATGTTTATTCAAACGTTACTTCAAATATAGAACAAAGAAATCAGTAGAGGGATCTCGTGTTCCTATTTGCAAATGTTTATTTTCATTTCCCTTCTAGGAATTAGAAATTCAATCGGACATAATTTAGTCTTCGTAATACTGCGTCAAATTGCAGGAATCTAGCGCTGTTATGTCGGTCTTTGATTCCCGTGTCGATATTATATTCAGCGTTCCTGTCTGCATATTCGAGATAAAACATTCTCAGCGAGTCTTAACAATGGGTTAGGGTTAGTATGAGCGTAGGTTTTTGCATTTAGCAAAGATGGGGGAGTAAGCGGCAAGGCGACTCGACGTCTCGCTTTCATCCACTTATTGGGCGAGAGAGCAAAAAGGAAAGTAAGTACGCGTACACCTACTGCGATATAAACGCCAAACATTCGCGGAAATGGAGTCATTCCGATGTGTTTCAATGGGTTTCGATGACGGGTGCATGGAGCTCTTTCGCGTTTTAGACGGCTAAAATGCCCCTATTGTTTTGTAGCCCTCGTAAAGGGATTTTGGAGCGTACATTTTTCAAAAGACGCTTACTATGAGTGTAACTGTATATATGCATAACGTTATCATTGACTTTGTAGTAGGCATTAGCTGCTGCTATTAGGGCGAGTTTGATAAATATAGTCAATCACACACGAGAAAAGAATAATCTACTCGAGCGTGCCTACAATAATTATATGTACGTAATCCATATAAAATTGAAAGAAGTGGTCCTTTGTTCGCTGGTGTGGAGAATTTGTGTACTAGTGAAAGGACGCATAAACTAAGAGGAGCAATATTTAAGCTTTGTAATGGACCCCCACTTCATCCGTTTCTACCATTGTATGGATCCTTTTCCTTTAAAAATTTCATGGGCTTATCAACGCATCGATCAGTCGTTATTTATTCAGCTCACGACGTAATTCTAAGAAGTTTGCTCATTTACATGCATTCGCTTTTTCTTTCGTATTTGGTTGTTTGTACTTGCTTTATCGGATATCGAAAGAAAACATAACCTCAGAGTATATCTGATTCACATTAGCTATGTGTTTATAACTCAACGTGTTATATAAACATTTACGTATTTCTTGTGTCCACATAGTTTTTCCGTCTCGCAAAGCCATTAAGGATATTTTACAGACAAACGCTTGCATTAATATCACATCACAGTCACGATTATCTACAATAAATCGTTTCACCTTCGAACAACAATACATGCCGGAGCCAAGTCTAGCTATTCTAGGAATTAACTAGTCTACAAAGCTTCAGATAGTGAGCATCAGAACGAGATAGAGATTAATACTGTGCAAGTGCTGGTGAAGCCGAGAAGCAATAACGTTTTGTTAATGTCTGCCATTTAGAACGTACGCGGTTAGTGTCTTGCGTCGGTTGATGTCGCACGCCTTAGCCGAGTAGTTATTTCACGTCGCGTGGAGGGAGACTGCTACTGAAGTAACGAGACTGGCACGGTAAGCCCTGAGAATCACCATTTGCCATCCGTGTGGTCCCTGTATTGTTACAAATGGCACAGGTCTGCTCGCAGCCGCTCCGTGCGGACCTAATGAGCTGTGAACCAGATAAGGTGTGCGACACGACGAGACGGGATCATCTGCTATCTATGTGGAATGCTCACTGCGCTCAAGGCAAATGTATTCCTCTAACTTACGTAATGTTGCGAACATATTGATTTAAAAATATGTTCGCAATATCGTCGATATTACGTTAGTTTCGATAGCTTTGAATTCAATTCATGCTTAACTAGGGATTGAAAGTAATTTAATTTTATTCCATTTAGTAAACTTTATTATTTGAACTATATTACACTAAACGGTTAAACTCACGTGTTAATTGTCACTCCGGGCGACATTTGTAACATAATTTTAGTTTAGATATGCAGTTTAAATGATATTTTTTGTCAAGTTTTTAGAGCTCAAATTCTTTTGGTCACAAGTCTAATGATGAAAAACATACAGCTCAAAGCACGCATTTATTCAGGAAGACAAAGAATGGATAGGCAGGCCAAAGGCCGGGAGCAAACAAAAAAACGTAACGTAACGTCAGCGTTGTAGCGACCTTTGTGTGGCGACGGACGATCGCAAAATTGTCTCTGAGTACAAATTGATTAATGCCGTCCTAACCGGAGCTCGGTAGGTACGAGTATATCATAAAATTGCATGACCACACTCGTTTCTAAAAAATAAATATTGGTAAAGTAATATCAGCACACATGAAACAATTTCAACGCACATCTAATCAAAATGTAAGGTACAAAGACTAGCATAATAAAAAGAGATTAATCAAATAACCCCTCACAGTTTAAAATGGTTTTCCATTCAAAGTAATAGCGTGAGTGCTGACGTTGGGTGCATACCTTTAGATGCAGAGGACTGGGGGATACAGGTGGAAACATAAAAATTTCACCGACGCAGCGTGCATGGCACATTATGAATTGAGTTAGAGTCTTTGCGCGTTTCCAGGAGATCACTATACGAAATCACTGTACTCGTAATGATAAAATTTCCTTAAATTTTAATGATTTCGTTGTCTAGATTAAGTAATACAGAGTTGTCAAAATTGCCACAAATTACAAAAAAACCATTGTAACATTTACATCGCTTTATTTATTTTGAATATCACATCGATCTCATAGTTGGCTTCATCATGAGTATCATGGCTGATATATATTGACACTCTTCCTGCTTCTTCCTAGTTCAACCAATGATATGGGGCAAATAATCAGGGCAATCACTTTTACTTCAGACAGTGAGAGAGCTCCATTGAGTAGGATAACAATAGTCATTCATTGCAGTCATAAGTTATGCCCAGTACTAGTAGTAATGTAAATGTTAGATTTAATGTATGTATTGGTATGTATATGACAACTATAAATTCAGAATACACTTGTAACATTGTCAATTACATCGATTAGCGAAAGATAGGTCTAATATTATTAATTAATGAATTCATAGCAAACGTTGAGTAGCATAAGTGCGAATATTATGTAAGACAATGCGTCATGTTGAGCTAACTTTAGGACGTCAAGTTATTGATATGATATTTATTAGTAAAATAACATAATTATGTTAAGCACCGGTTCTGACATGTTAAGCTTAGCGCGAGTTTTACCGACCTCAAAACGTTGAGTCAGACTTCTGAAACAACTTCACGTACAGTCGTTCTACAATATGGGTACTTATCAGAGGGGTAATTGGGTAACTTTTCGGACGAGCGTTAGATAAAACAAGTTATTTTCCCTAACAAAAAAAAACATTAATCTACCTAACGTTAGGCCATCGATTTGCAGGTTTGTGCACGTGAAAGCGGGTGCACGCGCGTAAGTATAGTACAAGTAAATTTCTAGTCTAATCTAGAATAAATGTCCGAATCGCAAACGGATGTCGTGCGACATTGGACACGTAACCGCGCTTGCGAGCCCGCGGTCGCGAGGGACGCTCGTGGCGCGGCTCGGGTGGTCGTGTTGTAATTGATGTGTGTATGTTTTTGTCGTGCTACGACCGTTCGGTGTTTGCCGCCGCCTCTGGTCAAGTTAGACTAAATTAAATTGTTGTATTTTTCACAACGAAACGGCTGTGGTGACCGACTCCCTGTTAACGAGGGGGCGGATAATGTCGTTTGGCCAAGCGACGCTCTTGTACATGTGCCGTAAACACGTTAGAAAATTTTGAATTATGACTTTTGAGTATTGTCTAATTTCAGTAACCGTTTTAAACCGCTACTGCCACTTACATTTAAAACAGATCAAACTAATACAACGTCAAATCAACGAAGGTAATCGTTAAGTTTGACGTTACATAGTGAGTAATGGAAGTCACTATAATTGGAACAACAACTTGAGTTAACAATATCGAGTTAGAGGCGATTAAGTCAGGCAATCACAGGTAGCGTCCCAATTTAGAGTCAGCCAAAAATTGGATATGCGGTGAATAATAATTTTCCCAGTGGAGTGAACTGCGTTGTCCACATTTAAGGTAATTGCCAACAGTTTCAGCTGACGGCCGCCGGTAAACCTGACACTCGCTCCCGCGGGACCGCCCTTTACAATCACACTAATAAATGCCGCTTTATCAAATTTTTATTTATTGTTTTATAAATATTTTAACCAATTTTCAGTGCTACTGAAAAATAAGGCAACATTAATTCTGGTGTTTACTCCTAAGGGGTGACTAGGTAACGTATTCGAGCGTTCGTAAGGTAAATTCAGGTAAATCTAATAAAGCACTTTCCAAAATAGTAGTGACAGATTTACCTAGCGTAAGTTTTATACATATATTACATAGCATCAACTAGCAGTTAGATTCAAAATTTTAGAGCGAGTTAGTTAGAAGAGCACTTAATTCAATGTTTATTATAATAGGTAACCCTTAATATCACATCTGCAGATATCAATAATAGCAATTGCAGACATCGATTGAACGAATGAATGAAACGTGATCCATTCAAAATCGGAGCGGTTATCGATGCGGGACAAATCGGTCCCGTGCGCGATATTACCGCCCATCGCTTTATTTATTTTGAATATCACATCGATCTCATCCGAGAGATTACGGTAGAGATTTCGACTTCCGTGATTATTTTTCACTAAAATGGAATTCAAAATAATTCAGCTCGTGCTGAACATCATTATATAACTGTGTTAGACGGTTATACGGTCAAGAGCAACAAAAATGGATACACACACATGTATCAAATTTCCGTACGAACCGGCACATTTTTATTGCTTTTTAATGTAACTAGGTATACCTATATCAATTGAACAAAAGTTTAGTTTGTGAAAAAACAACTCGCATACTTTAGGGTAATATACGTTACAACACCAGACCTCTCAGAAATCAGTGCAAACGGCGTTTTACGTTCTATATTGCCAGACAAAGCCAGTAGGATACCTAAAGTGTGGCAAGAAGGCTTAACCAGCTTAAAACGAACGTGCATTCCGCGACAAAAAACGCCCAATTAGACATAAAAGGAGTGTATTATACAGCACTGAAATGTAATTGATTTTACGTTCGTCGCGCGCACTATTGTTACTTAAATGTATATTAGTAGATACCGTTAAATATGTTGTTGAGTAAACCCTTACTTTATGCCGCAACTACTTACACCGTCGCTTCTACTTGTCAAGTGAAAATTCAGCTCAACAAGGTCTCTCATCTTATCACAAAAAATTAAAATCAATGGCTTAGACAGAAACTGTTACGATGAAGCAGATATGTTGTCACACTTGAGATTTACGGGATCCAGGGAGGGACGTTACTTGGACACGTAGCGGACCGGCTGGGGGCTCTTTCTCGTCATTTATATTTGAGTGTGATTTCGTTTGGGATCGTCACAGAACTCCGAAGCGCCTTACGTGAGTACACTTATATTAGCTACATTACGTTAGCGAATCTCGTTTTATTGAATTTCCACTTATTTTATTTTGTCACTAGCCTAAATAGCACCGTCTCAAATACTATTCAGTGAAAAACAGTAATAAGTTTATATTTTATTGTTAAGGTTACATTGAAAAACATTAAATCTCCTCAATTTTCTTTGATTGCAAGAAGTAAATTCAAGAAAATTTGCTACATGCATAAAATGTCAAAATAAAAGTATTATTACGCAACGTTATGCAGAATAAAATAACATAGTTGACACTTGAAAACGGCACAAAGTAAACTTATAATGCATATAGGAATTGAGTTTGCAAGCGGCGGTCGAGTTTGAAAAACAGCGAGTTGACAGCTCGCCAGGGGTTAATTGTTTGACTTTAGTAACTGCCGGTGAGGTGATGCGTTAAAGTTTCGCCCTGGAAGTTAAAGCCAGGCGCGAGCGAACTATATAGGTACCATTGTTTTTTTGTTTCATACCTTATATCTCGATGAAGACTTAAAGTACATTGCATATCTTTACGTACGTACGTAATTTACTAAAATTGATTGCAACTATTTTAATAAAACTCCGTTTCGTTATAACAATCTATAAAATTGCGTACAAATAAATATCTTAATGTGGACTTTCTATTGGAGTCAATTCTTTTCATTTTAGTTCATTTTATCTTACACCAATAATGTTTCCATTTTGTTTGTTTTGTTATTGTGTTTTACGCTCGTGTTCCTTTTTCAAGACTATAAGTTAAAACGTTATGTAAAATAAGGATGTTATTCCGATTAATTCCGTTAGTAGATAAAATCTTGTTATAAAACAATATTAATATTTCGCATAACGATACAGTAATCACGTTATAATATTATCGTTTTGATAATATTCCGGTTAAGAAAATGACATTTGGCTTGGTTGGTCACGCCATATGCGTGTAGGTGAAAGTATTCAGATGATATGTGTTTCGCTGTATTTTAAACAACTTTTGCGAGCAACTAATTGAGTTTCGGTATTTCAATAACTAAAATATACGCTATGGGTGCGGAATTTCAATATGTCAATAAATACCAAAATATTAGTAGAGCCTACAATACATACATAAACAAGTTCCAATGTGCATTACTGAATGTTTTCTTTCCCAAAGTTTTTCCCGAGCGGAATTTAAGCCACATCAGTGGTAAGTAAGTTTTTTTTTCCACCGTATGGCACAGCCCTCTGTCATTCAGTTAACAACAGTTCCAGTTACCTGTTAATTAAGACTAGTTTTCTAAACATTCGTACAGTGCGAATTCGTTACACAGTATATGCTGATTGCTTGTCGTTTTAACAGGTATTTCTTGACTTATACTATACTGTAATGGCTGGAGAGGTATAAATATTTTATATTTATATTCAAGTGAGACAATACAAGTTTACATAAAGATACCAAAATCATAAAAGGAACTTATTAATATATACAAAAACAGACAAAACATAGAGCACTCTTCAATTTAGATACCAATAAGCACTTCAGGGTATTTCACATCTAAAACGGTATCTGTCATTCTCCTCATGAAATATGGATAAGGGATAACCACCTATTGAATATATTTTAATTAGGCTGCTAGAAATAATGTTTCTCGTTAAATATTTAAAGTAATAAAATATTTAAATGGATATTCTAAAAGTTTCATTGGCTTCTGAGTAGGTTTGCTTTTAGAATTACGATTAATAACGGGATTATTAATCGGGATTTTTACGGGGGGTCATTAATCGTAATTCTAATGTAAATGACCATGTGAGCTTAAAATCTTAGGTTTGCTTTTATTCTGCCGTCGGCTCACCGGCGCCGAATACCTAATATTCCCATTGTTAGCTAGTCGCATGCTTTTTTACTCGTTATTACTGGCATAAATTTTCAAGAAAAAACAGGCGCGTCCTTTGACAGCGACCCCGCTATATTGATAATGAAATCCCCTGTAAACGTCCATGCTGTTGTTATTGTAATACTATATTATTACATTAGTGTCTTTTATGCATTTATATATTATATTTTTCTATACATATATGTATATCGTCGTCTAGTACCCATAGTAGCTTTGCTTTGTTCGAGTCTCGATCGATTTGTGTAAGACTGTCCCCAAATATTTATATTATTATTGTTGAAAGTATCCTTTGCTTATCAAAACCTTCGATATTTTTAACATATCAGCGTTGCTATTACACATACCTAACCTAATTTTAAAGTCTTGTTCTACTTATATATTAAATAGTTATATCAAACTAATCTGAGCACCTATTATATCCGGTGGCTGGAGAGCTGACACACAAGTTTCACCTCGACGTCGTTTTGGTCTACCGATACTTCAGTGTCTGTTTTAGGCCACGAGTCTTCTGGTAGTCTTAAGAAATCTGGTCCGTTCAACCATCTCGCGCGGTTGACAACGTCTGTGTCTCGTGTCGCGTCGTCGGCTGGATTGAGGTTCGTCGGCACCCACCTCCAGTCACGAACGTCGGTCAGTTCCGTTAGCTCGGCGACACGGTGCGCGACAAAGAGCTGAAAGATTTTAAACATTTAAGGCGCTACAACGAGATATATCGCGTTCTATGAAACGCTGTTCTGCGCAGACGAGGAAACAATAGGGATTGATGTTTTGACTATATGATTGTGTTTTTGACAATAACCGAAGCATTTCTCGATAGAAAAAAATCCAAAGTTGAGTCTTTATTTTCCTTTTTTTACTCAGCCTACTAAAACAACGCATTATTAAACGACACAAATAAGTCAATATGATGGCATTTTACCACATCTAAACTCTGTCAAGAGGAAATTTCATAAAAGTACACCCAGTCAGATAGATTTGTTTGAAAAGTCGTTCCCAAAGAGTAAGTATTTTATCCCGTTCTGCCGTGCGCAAAAGACATAAACGTGTCTCTTTCACGGGGGGCGTGGTTTACCGAATCGATATATCCCATTAATACTAAGGCTTGCATTGAAAAACATTCATAGACAATTTGAAGGGCAGCAAATATGCTATTTACAGTGCGTCTTTGTCCATTTCCGATAAATTGATGGCATTTTTGGGTCAAATTAAGTTAATTTTACACACACTGTTATTCTTTTTTTTAAATTAATAATGGGATTGCTCTTGGCCAGCATCTAAATACTAAGATTTAATCTCTAAATGAGACTACGGAGTGTAAAACTGCTGTAGTTACCTTACATAAAGATTTGAGAGCAAGTTGTACTAATACATTTTAACCTTATAGGTAAATATCGAATGGAATTTACAACATTAATTTTCTTGTACATACTTAGGCGACTTCCTGACTTGGCGGGGCGGGATCGATATGTGACATTTTCTTCTTTGACGTAAACTTACTGACGTCGCAAAGATTCCCACTTGATATAATACTGTCAGTATTACATTTGCGCAGTAGTAATATTATGCGCAGAAGCGGACCAGTACTGCCTTCGCATCGTCCCGCTTCCGCGCATCCCGCGCCAGTCATCAGGAAGCACTCATTTAAATGTAGGGGCGCAGTAAAAAGTAGTACTGAGTTGACTGACAGTTGACACTGACATTTGACAGTTTTCTCATATCGTACCGCCTCCGCACCGACAAATCAGGAAGTCGCCTTAGAAGTGTACCTTAGTGTGTTTAACTGTTCTGCGCAACTTTTCCTTGACACTTTATATTTAGTCTAGTAACTATTGATAATTATTTAGGATGAGTTAATTATAAAAGCCCCTTTATTATTTATTTATTATTGTTATTAATCCTACTACTTAATTATTAACATACAAAAGCCCTGCAAAACCGTTTGAGACAGTTTGTCTACAGGAAGACTTTTAATAACATACATTGATGTAATAATAATTAATTGTTTGGTATGAATATCTTTATATTTCATTCTGCCAAAGGTACGATCAATATTCCCAAATTACGAGAAATGGATAAATAAAGCCTGTTTATTTAATGAAAATATCTATCTTTAAGTAACAGTTATATCTTTGTTACTATTTCGCGCGACGTAGATAATGACAAAAATCTCTAGTAACAGTTATATCTTTGTTACTATTTCGCACGACGTTGATGACAAAAGTAATGAGAACAATCAAGCAAAAGCATGTTTTCCTTTGTCCAGGGGACGCTTGTTGACTTTGATTTAAACATCAGAATGTTTCTTTCTTTATCTAGTTTTATTGCATACTGCATTCCACAAGAAACCCTAAGAGAATAAAGAGTAAAAATATAGTGCAATTTTATAAAGTATAAGGTCAAGATTCAAGTCCGCGCGCTTGTTACGGCGCACAGTCTTGAAACTTTACAATCCTCAAATATACCGGGCTTTAATAAAGATTGCGACCAGTCGAGACCCGCCTGTGAACTCGTCGTTATTTTTCTTTCATTCTAGTGCATACATTAATTACTACCGTTACCTAGTGGCAAAGGTGACATTCAATTTGGCCTGCCGTGTTGTGACAATACACTGTCTCTTAAAAACAGCTAATTTACAGAAATCGCAAAAAGCATTTACTGTGGTTATTTGGCGACAAAATCGTGACGTCGACGACACAATCACACTTCGTCCACATACCATCGCTAGGCTGATGCAGTAGCTTGTTTCACCCACACTACTAATCGATATCATGATAACTGACAGTATCCCGTGAAAAGAGGAAATCTGTGCGAAATCAGTTAACTCACGTCTTCACGTCGTCAGTTAACAAAATACTTCAGCATACCTGCTGATCCCGCCCTGCCAACAGGTTAGATCCTTAAAATATTTTAATGGCTGCTAATTGTTTTGTTTCAGATGGTGACCAGGACAAAGAAAATCTTCGTAGGAGGGTTATCAGCACCCACAACGCTGGAAGACGTAAAGAATTACTTCGAACAGTTTGGCCCGGTAAGTCTAATTATTCTATTGTTCTGTGAATTTTGAATCGCGATAATATCAAACTATAAGCAAACAAAATATTGTGTATTTCATTGGCGTAATATTGCTTCTGTTATTAGTCTGAATGTTTTACCATGTCGCTGAGCACCCTTAGTAAAGGCTTTGCTTAGTTCGAGACTAGGTCGATTTGTGTAAGTTTGTCTACAAATGTTTATACTTATTTATTTTAATCAGATGATATTTTCAACACTACAGTACAATAGAGTTATTAACAATATTATAAAAACAATTGTTATGCACAATTGTTAAAGCCTGTTAAAGTACAAAGTTAGGCACAGTAGACGCGGGCGCAAGTGGGTATCTGCGAATGTTCGGTTGTGTACCGTACCGCTAGACTTTGAATCTACATAGGTATTAAATTGTTTCATTAATATAACTAAACAAAAACAATTTAGTCGCTATATTATGGTGTATGCAGTCCGTGAAGATGTAATACCTATATACTCACCGGCAGAATTGTTTTCCCAAATTAGAAAAATGCATTTTTATATATTAAACATTATTTAATTTATTCAAACATTGTTTGAAATCACGAAAAGTTTTTGGGCCAAACTTTATATATCTGTTTTGTAGTAAATCTAAGCCGGTGAATGCGATAAAGGCATACATGTACTTATAGATAAGTGTTTTATGTTTTAAATTAGGTTGTTATTCAGCTTAACCGTACTTCAGCAACAGAAATAGCAGAGGACGAAGTCTAAAATCTAGCCTGAGTATGCATTCTAACTTAGTCTATTTATGTTTCTGGTGTAGGTACCCTATTTCCGTAACTCATATTATTCTGTTCGTAAGACGCAGAAACGCTGACATGTTGCGTGGAGCGTGTCAGCGTGAAGAGCGCGAACTTATGCCAACTTCACTCGCAAAATTTAATTTACATCGAACTTTTTGGAAAAGTGTACTGAATTTGCGCTGTCATGTCTCAGTTGTTATTACGCAACCCTAATTCTGCCCACAGCTAAATTATTTCGTGCACATAATATTAAACACGTTACCCTCGAATTAGGCGTGTCTGTCAAACTCGCAAACTGTGTTATGACTATTTCATGCTCACTTGCTTCGCTTCCGATGATAAACAAATCAGATTAAAATCATCCACGTGTTGTTGTTTAGTTTTTTCTACAGTCAAAGTAAAAATATTACTGAAACAAACTTTGCCACTTACATAATAATTAATCACTCGGCCACACTGGTAATTTCAGTTGATAAGAATCAAAATATTATAAACTACATTCAGTTCTTTTAATCGAAAGCAATGCAAACATTTTCACAAAGGAACAATTTTATTTGCTTTGTCTTATTATTATTATATTAAATCGGCATTGAATGAGGGTCCGTCTTAACGCAGGTCGGGAGCAAAGTGGCAATGGGCAAAATCGAGCCTTGATATTTGACATTTTGAAGTAAATATTCCATTAACGCGATGCCCGTGCCTGGAAGTCTGCGATAAGTTGGGCTTTGTCTGGCGGCCGAGTAGCGCAGGTGTCTATCTTCAAAAGTTTCTTCGTAATTAGCCCCGCATCCAGCGTGGATGCGGACTAAGGAACTTTTCAGAATTCAACATTGGTTACAGCCGGGGAGTCATTGTGTCGGCTCTCAAAGTAATCGGTGCCTGCCAGCCGCCCGAACCGGCCGATCAAGACCTTCATTACCTATTATGAGAGTTTAGAATAACGAGCCAACGAGTTTTTCGCAGTGAATGTGATTGATGCCGAGCGAAGGAAATATCCTGAGAGAGATAAAAGGAATTTAATGAAGACTTTTAAGAATAATGATTAAGGGAATGGTTATTCCTTTTCGTTGGAAGCCTAATGATGGGGTCTTTTGAATTACTTTCTGCGTCTACGAAATATTGTGTAACCTCAATTAATCTAATTAAACAGGAGAAAGGAAAACCGGCCCATGTGTACTCTAACAGGATGGTGTACCTACACAGGTAGCTCTTTGATGAAACTGCCTTTCAAAATTGTTTTTGCAAAATAGTAAGGAAAATACGTATATATTTTGATGTTACTGGAGTATTCACGGCAGTACTTTGCTAATTTATGGTTAAGCGAAAATTTCTTCGAATCGTAAAGTTAGACTTGACTAGTCGTATTTAGTATTTACTATCAAAACTTACGCCGGTACTTCCAACACGGCTAAATAAATTAATACCATTATTACATCCAAGAACGCACACGTAGAATTCTGATTACAAATTAATTCAATAACATTCAAGCCGTACACGGTGCTCCCGACTCAGCATCATTTCGTAAGGGTGTCACATTTTGAGCAAGTTTAATTAACAATTCAGTCGCTTTTGTAGGTGCCTTCATTAGTGTATTTGTGGATAAACATTGCGCAATGAGCTCAGTAACTCGGCGCAATCTAGGTGCGTGCGTGTGCGTGGGACTTGTTGTACAACTCGAGGCGAGGTGGCGTGGCGTCGACGGCGCGGCATGTGCGGACCCAGAGCCGGAGCGGCCAGTTCCCGGCACTACTGGATATGTGTGCGTGCTCCGTGGCTCCGATGTCTCGATACGGCCCCGGCCCACCCCACGTGCGAGCTTTCCGAATGCAAACTGTCTCGGAATATCAAATGAGCCCCTTAAATACCGAACACAATGACTACGCCCACCTGAAGCAAAGGCCGCGGGCACGCGTGCACGCAACGCCGCCGTAAATGAAAGGAGCACGTTGGGTCGGGACCGAAGGGTGGGCGAGGCTGAACCCCGGTAACGATTTCCTCCAGATAATGGAGAATTTTCTGATGAAAGCTGCTCGGCAGTGCCCTTTCAAGTATTAGTAGTATTTATGGCCCGATCGGTCGGTGCAAAATTCCGTTCCCTTCGATAGTGTGCGCTATCGCACGCTTAATGCCGGTCGCTTCAAGAGAGTATTCCCTTGACATCATCCTTCTATAAAATGCCCTCCATTTGGAACTTTTAAGTGGGACTGAGGAGTAAAGCTAAATAGTTATGGAGATAACGTGCTTGGTTTAATCGGCATAGCTGAAGTAGATTTCAGCTGGATTTTTTGACAAAAATTAGTTAAATATAACGTACAATAATAACACGATTTAGTCATAGGTACTTATGTGCTGACCATAAGTTATCTCATAACGATTTCTACTTTACTCGTTCAAGGCACATATGCGTCATGCATCTACGTGCCATTCCCACTAGAGGTGCGTAGCACATGTATCACTATTAGTACAGATACAGGCACCAGAAAATAACATTTAGAGAACATGTCCCTCGCTCCTTTGTAGATATATGTCGGTTTTTAGCTATAACAAGTTTGGGTTACAGAAAAGAAGAAAATGTATGAAAGACGGTGGGGAAATTAAAATTTACGTAATTTAATAACGTACGCTCACCCTCAACCCAGCTCATAAATTAATTTCTGGTAAATTGTTACACTTATGGCAAGGATCGTCTTAATTATAGTTTACTTTAAGTTGCTTTTACTAACAAAATTAAATAGTTGTAACATCCTTTACATTGTATCTCATTATTTCGAGTTAAATAAATAACTTCCTACAACAACTTTTCGGTAAGGGAGTTTATAGACATTTTTAACGGATTACAATATTTAACAAGACTGTAAAATAAATAGATACTTAGCATTCTAATTCATTTGAAAGTGGAATGCCGGTTACCGGCACCGACATGCTTAAAAATTAATTAGCCGAACGACCGGTGTAATCTCTGCAGACTGCGACGATAAGTGTTATCTTGCCGAGTTTGTTGTTCGTAATGTTTACCCCAGGGGCTGGAGCGTAGGTGTCATCTTGAACTGTACCCCATGTCGCTTACGATCTTCTTCCCCACCCGCTGAGAGTTCTCGCCTCCGCCAATCTCGAAAGACTCTTAGCCCTCACAAGTTTGCCGCAGATTCCTTACATTTTATTTTTTGCGTTCTCATGAAAATGTACGCCGTCTTTATCTGTCTATCTGCTTTGCCAAAACGATCTTATTTAATGTTCAGCGGACAACTTTACTCTCAACAATTTCGGGTACGATGCATAAAACTACCTTTTATTTGAAGTGAAAACTTCTTTAGTGGCGCTGAGCACTTTTTGTGATAGGGGAAAATTGTTAAATTCGTGACGATGCGTAAGACCAGCTAGTTGAACCCTCCCAGTATCGTGATTGCGATGTTAGGAGGGGTCAACTCAGCTGGTCACCTGTCCGACGATACGACAACTGCACTCCAAATTGAACCGTAATCATAAGACTAAAAGTCCCAATTTAGAGTGAGCGGCATGTGTCGTTGCGACACCTGTCCGCTTATTTCAAATTGAGCCTTTAACGCATACATTTACGATTCAACTAAGTCCAATATCGGATAGACACACTGACCGATTTCCATAAAGATCACATTTCAAATAAATTCTCATGGAAAGTAGTTCTTATTGTCCCTAAATACGGTGACAGTTCACGTCAAAATATTGGCCAAGCGTGATGGACAAAGTACGAACAATTTTGAATCGACTTTGTAATCGATGCTTGGTTCCAGATTTCATTTAAAACTTTAACTGATTCTGAGACTTAAGTATAATCGATTAATGAAGTAGTTTTTAATAACGTGGCACTCGTGGCAGATATATCAATGACGGCTCCCGCCTTAAATGCTCCAAGGTATATGTAGATGGATTATTCGAATATGAATATGAATATCTTTGTTATTTACTTTCTTTATCATGTCATTGAATTTTCACTTATGGGAGTGGGACTCCCGGAGTGCAACCCGTTGGTTTTTTAGTAAATGTGTTTCTAAGTAGGTATACGTCTGTATTATGAGTGTTTGGAAGGGCAAGGAAAAGTGAGTTAATTTTTCATTAACATGAAGCCGTCGTCTTCTGTGGTTATTTCTTATGAATAGATATGTCGTTTGAAATCTCCGGGCTCAGAAGATGAGAGGGCCATCTTTGCCTTTAAAAAGTGCATTAGTCTCGCTGGAAAGCAAAGTTATGTCTCCTTACTCATGACTTTGCCACTGATAATTAACAAAATGTGTTTTCTGGCGAATCTGGCGCCTTGTGTTACTGGTTCTAAGCTCGGCTAAGGATGAAGTTTCCTAACCAATATAAAGTTAGCGACCGAGCGTTCGCTAAGCGTCGCACGCACAAGAGGGTGTATTTGAGAAAGTTCCGTTGCATGCTTGATTCGCCATTGTTTTAGCCGTCGAGCGAGTCCAAACTCTGACCGGCTCGCTCCTAGCTCGTACGCAAGCAAGTGTGTTGTCTAGCATCCCAACTTGCACGATTACTTGTTATTATCTTAACTTATGCTCCTTAACTTTGTATGGGCTATCGACATGTTCTCGTGACTGCAACGCGCACCGGAATTCCGTACACAGTTGCAAATGGCGTACCGGGTGTTTGTGCGAGTTGCTTTGTGCTTTTCAGTTTGGTGAACAAACTTGAAACGTTTCTGGTGAGAAAATACAATATCTGAGATCCAACATTCGATGAAGTTGGAATTTAACTACCTATTAGTTTATATTTGCGTATTTATCAATTTCACTAAATGTTGGCTCAATTTCAATTTTATTATGGTCGCGTATTTTACGCTTGTCTACTCCAGTATACGTACGTCTATATTTTATGAAGGCCTTCGCTTTTATGTAAGCTTTATTAGTTAATCATAATAAAATAACCTATTAACTGCTATTTTTTTGTTAAAGTTACTTCTCTAGAATACACAGAAAGGAATTTAAAGTCAGTTCATTATTTACGCCTTAATTATAGAGACTTATAAAAAACGTTCAACAAAATACGTGAATACATTAATAATATCCGTTTACTTTATTATACACGGCATAGTTAGGGCTGTATTACGACCACGCAATGCCCTGCCCAGAATCGAACTGTTCCGGTCCGCTTACGGAATTTTCCGCATCAAACAGATTATTATCAGCTCGATAGCCATATTCATGACGTAACAAACTTAAATGCCGCGAAAATTTCGGTCAATCTTATCAAAAATATTAATGAATATTTATAACAACGTCGACCTGGCTTGTTAAATATATAATCGGCCACAATATTTGTCATATAACGCTTTGTAATATTTTACCTTGTAATATTAAACTATCCTAACCTATGGCGCCCAAACTTGGTCACTAACCGAAGCCCAAAAGTCTCGACTCAAGGTCTGCCAGCGAGCAATGGAACGCAGCATACTTGGAGTCCGTAGAATTGACAGGATCAGGAACACGGAGCTGCGTTCCAGAACTGGCATTGTAGATGTGGGTGTTAAGGCCGCAAAGCTAAAGTGGGACTGGGCTGGGCATGTCTGCCGAATGCACCCGGAGCGATGGGCCAAATTAGCTACCGAATGGGTCCCACAGAATGGCTACCGAGGCAGCGGTAGACCGAAAAGGAGATGGCGGGACGACCGTGTCACATATTGTACTGAGTGGGAGGTGCTGGCACACGAACGAGAGGAGTCGCGAAAAAGAGGGGAGGCCTTTGCCCAGCAGTGGGACACTAAATAGGCTATTGAAAAAAAACAAACAATCTATACTAATAAATGCGAAAGTAACTCTTACTGTCTGTTACCTCTTCAAGCTTAAACCGCTGAGCCGACTGAGATGAAATTTAGCATGAAGATACGCCGGTAAATTTAAAAGTGTCGTTTAATTTCTAGTTAATTTGCATAGTTCAAATGCAATTAGAAAGCCATACATTTCAAAAGCAAATTCAATCCAATACCCAGTTTTATTTACCGACTAGCAGGTTTGAAAATTCTGGTACCGGGAAAAGTGTAAAAGGATTTCTGCAGATAGGTTTATCAAAACAAACATGTGTAACTGGATCCCTATTCGACTCTTATCGCTCGAAACACTGACTAAACATCGGTTACTGTCAACAGCACTCAAACTGTAACTGTAGCAGGCCCGGAATTCGGCTTAGCTGTATCCTACTTGTATAACTATCTACGATATCATCACAGACCGTATATCAATCAGTTGTTACATCGCGCCACGGTTGTCGTTTATCTTCGGGCCCGTTCGGATCTGTCTATCCAGATTCGTGCATTGTTCAGACATTAGCCACGGCTGCTGAAACGGTGGATGTCTGAAATGCCAGTGGCGGTAGAGGCGCACCCCGTTGCAACGGCGCATCGAACGGACGATAGCGCTTCCAATTTCCTGACTTAAATTGCTCTAATTTGGTTATGCGCTGACGGGTGATCGAAGGCTGGCAAAGCTCTGGCCACCAGCGACACTCGAGTTGTGGCGTATAATTTGTATTGGCTTTTGCATAACTCTTTAAGCTCGAGTTTCGCGGTTAGTAACCTAGAATTATCATGTTTTTTTAAATAGTTATGCTTGGTTTCTTTTATAATATTGAATTAACACATAACAACTTGTATTAAAAAAAATACTGTAAGTCTTACAAAATACCGCCTTTTATACTAAATATAAAAAAATTAACTGGATGATTCCTTCAGGATGCAACTGTGCTGGAATAACGCTAGGAGGATGAAGATTATGATGATAAAAACATGAAACTGGTACCCACTGCACAAAAGAATTTTTTTTTTCTTTTGTGCCATAACCAGTTTCAAGAAATAAATAAAAAACACCGAACATGAACCGGTACACGTGTAATTACCTAAAGTGTCCTAAAACTTCAACTACCAACGTTTTGGTAAGAATTGAACTAAGTAATACCTACTTAGTTTTATCGCGTTGCTCGAAAGTTACTTACGTTAAGAAGGAAACTTGTAATTTTTCGATGGCATTATATTAGCTTAATGGCCACCTAATTGCAGGTTTTTATGACTTTTGCAATCCAAAAAGTAGAAATGAAGTGTTAGTACATTACCAACCTATTCCGCGTTATTACCGGAGTTTAGATTTCACAAAGCGGATAAAATAGAAATCTTTTGAACTGTTAGTGCGCTGCTTTCTGTATAATTATAGTGAAGTACCTAAAATATTAAAGAGAGCAGTGTGGTTCAAAAACGCTAGGAGATTTTGACTGGTACCATTGCGGGTTACTTGCAGATAAGGGTTCATTTATTATAAGCTAAATATAATTAGAAATTATAAGCTAAAACAAAACTAAACATAATTCCGATAAAAACATACACAAATACAACTAATAAACAAAACTAATAATTAAGACTCTCCCCGCATCGTACCTGGCTCAAACCATGATGCCGGCAGCATTACCCCGCTGAACGGCGATGGAGACCTGTTGAACCAAGTACGACCCGGAGCGAGGAACGCAGCCCCTTCCTCGTAGGCGTCGACCTAGCTCTTTGAAGAGCTGGCAAGCTTCCGAACCCCAGGGTCCCGCGGTTTCTATGGCCACAGGTACGAAATCGTACGCCGGTTCCGGGGCGGAGTACTTAGCGTGCTTCAGCTTGGCAGCAGATTCTGCAGCCGAACCTGCACATCGTGGGCTCTGCCTCAAATGGGAAACGGCAAAAATGCTTACGCATCTAGCGTCCCATAAGACTAAGTAGTAGTAAGATAAGACTAAGTAATTCATCCCACTGTCTTTGAATACGAGGATTTTCAGGCTGCTTATCGTCAGGAATGGTCGCCATTTTGTTAGCGCTTCTGAGAGAAACAGAACCGAAGAATTATATGATAGCATTGTCTGAAAGAATGCTAGTAACAAGGTCTGCCATGAGTAGAAGCCAAAAAGGCAATAAGACCAACGTCTTCAACGCGACGTATCCCCAGGATGCCATAGCGAATGGGGAGAGAGCTGCCTGAATCCACTGAGTCTTAGGAACTGCTCAGCCGTCAATTTCTTAAAATAAAGATAATAACTATATTTCCTAAGGTTAAATTCATTAAGTTTAGATCTTAATACTTTTCAATCTTAATACAACAAATATTTTAATTACGATTCTAAGTTAAAATTCAGAAATAACATGCAATCGCGAAAAATCCCAAACAACTCCCGCTCTAATGATTACGAGCAAATTTTTTCTAAAAAGACTTTACTTTTTTACTTTTTTTCGTTTGCATTGGCATTGAAGCGAGCCGGTAGCAGGAGTGCCAATATATTAAGCAAATGGTGAACTAATTGCGCTCCGAACGATTTTACAGGACCACGTAATGACCCCTTAAGGAACTTCTCTTTTAAAATATGGTCCACCGGGGTGTAATTTAATATTTCCATGTTCTTGTTTGAAATACGCTTTTAATTCTTTCACGTGACTACCTAGTGCTATTAGCGTAATATGTTAAAAGAGTAATTGGATTTAAAGAATGAATTTTGCTCTAGTTTCATATGACTTTAAGCTAGCATCAGTATGTTATTACGTTACTGAATGCTGACTTTATATTTTCAAATGGGGATGAAACAAAATGTATAGATTTCCGTTCGTCAATAGTTAGCCACTTTAGTGCATGTAAGTTATGGTTTCATCATATCGTCGCCCCCATGCTAAACTAACATAAGTGCATTTTTGTCAAAATTGAGTTATTGATGTAATTATGTACCAAATATGGTAATCCACAATGTCACAAATTTCTAGACTTCTATCTTTTAAGATTTCAAAGTTACGGTTGTGCTAATCTGACATTTTATCTGTTTTATCCCATGGTAGACTCGCGAAGTGTAGATAAGGCATTTTTCCTTGGCCGATAAAGTTAGGACGCCTGTGAATAATTAACGAATCTGCCATTTTCGTTAACCTTCTATGGTGGAAATTATTAATGACCGGTACGATTAGCCTATAGCAAATTTGCGAATCTGGCAGATACGATAGTTTACCATGGTGGCATTTATTCCTCATCCATATTATGAACTATAGCATATTTGCGAATCTGCAGATTGGTTAATTTAATATAGTGGCAACTATAACTCAACCACATAAGTAGACTACAGCAAATTGGCGAATCGGGCACATACGTCAGTTTATTATGGTGGGATTTAATTCTTATACATTCATAACCTTTAGCAAATTTGCGAATCTGGCATATTAGTTATTTTGCATGGTTGCTATTATTACCACATAAATTCGTATTTAAGAAAAACTTAAAATAATGCATGTTTGTTAATGGCAGTTTTTGTTATCGTTGATAATCATTAAATTAAATGGTGCGAGTTGTAATTTTTTATACATAAACTAATTATTTAAATGTACATACTTTTTAAAAGAGTATTTTTTGTCTGACATGTTAAATGCCTTTGCCTACTATGTTTTATAAACTTTCATCCTGACAGTACATGCAAATTAGTAATAGTACCATTGTAATATTACTTATATGTATTTAGACCCCACGGTAACAGACGAGTCCTATGACACTGGCAGTGACAATTAATTTATATAACCTTGGGACAGCGTCGCTGTCACATCGAAATCTTAATAAGCATCTTTTAGGAATGTAGAAGCTAATTATATTTATGTAGAAATGTAACATTTGACATAATAATAATATTATAGAAACTTGTATTGCCTACATGGTGACGTACTGCAAAAGTTGGTCTGTATCGACTAACGAAGCGATGTGGTCGATAAACAGATATCGATAATTGAAATAAAAGTTATAAAACGTGTCTTATATTCCAATTATATTGTAATGGGAAATCGGGACTGCATATAAATAAAACAGCGTTGTATTATAATTGAATGCGCTTAAAAATATGTAAGACATTGTTAGAAGTGTGTATACTAAAATTAATAAGCATGTCGACCAACATGTGGCTGCATAAAAAAAAATAGAAGCATGTTCATAACTATCAGGTATCTCACTGTCAGTGTCATAGGACTCATCTGTGCCCGTGGCTTCTATAAAACATTGAAGACTGGAGACACCATTAATATATTCGAACTTAACCCTCTGCCCAAGGTACAGGAGGAAAATCTGCCACGTTAATAAAAACTACTTATTTAATCAATTAAATATGTCAGTCTCAAGATCGTTTCCGGCGTCAGAAGAGCTTCGTCAAAATACCTTTATTTGCTGTTTTTGGGTGAAAAAACCTTTTAGTTTATCAAATCTACAAAAATATTATAATTATCGCCACGTGCACATTTATTTTTGCTTCAATTAAATTTTTCTGCAACATTAATTATTTAATTCAAATCATATATCGAGCATCAATACCCAAATCGATTAAAAAATATTCGTACTTGGCCGCTATTTTGACGTCTCACGTCACCGTATTTTAGGACCGTAAGGACTACTAGCTATGAGAATTTCTTAGAAATGTGATCCTTAGTCGGATTGGTAAATTTGGCTATTCGATAGTGGACGTAGAATTCCGAGAAACTTTATTAAATCGGGGGAAATAATTTGTGTATATTTGAAAATTGGTACAGTTATCTTTTATAGCATGTTCATCTGGATACCGCAATGTAAAACTATACCATTTTAAAATCTACACAAATTATATCCCCTTATTAATTTAGTATTTGGCGTAATTCAGCATTTTGGTTCGTCTATATTTTAATCACTTCCGTTGGGTTTTATTTTATTTTATTAAACATAGGATTGCTCTTGTGAAGCAAGCTCACCCAGAAGATGCCTATTTACTCATGAAAAGAGCTTGGTTCGAGCAAGAGCAATTTCAACCAGATAAGGATGGTACCTAACCAGTTGTTCGTCTGGACGTCCGATGGAAGAAGGGGGAAGGCGGTATGAGTACAATTTGTAGAAGGCACCGACACGCTACTTTGCGTCTATGTGCTAGGCTCTGCAGCTTAGTTGCTACTACCGTACTGTCGCTAATGAGGCCCTGCTCTGCGATCCACCGAGTCGATTGCGGCAAGTTGGTACTTAGCCAAACAATCCCAAAGGACTACAATATTCCATGCTGGATAGAACTTGGCCTGATTACGAATATTAGTAATCCATTTATATATCTTATAGGCGGAAGGATTGGAAGTGATTAAAATGTGGACGATTTAAACTGGGTCGATTAAATCGATTTCCATCGATTTCGATCGATTTAATCGATTTAAACTGGAATCTGGAACAAGAAATGACGGCTTCACCCTTATTTATAAATTCCTGTAACGGTTTTAAGTATTTTGAAATGAATTGAAATGATATTATACCATATATTTCTGTTGGAATTACAAATAAATACAGATTCGCAACTCGATGTCTCAATACAAATGCATAGGAAGGCATTCAAATACACCATAGTTAACACACGAAACTGTCATTTTCGTAACTTTACCTGGGTTCAAATATATTAAAAAGAGTTTTAATTCGCGAAAGTGGTACTTTCGTGAGTTTATTATGGTGAAAAACCTTACCTTTATTGCACTTTCTATGGAGATGCAAAATTGCGAATGTGCTGTAATTTCTAAATCAAATAAAATAATGCGTATCTGAGAAATTGATCATGTAATACATCCATTTTGAAGACACTACATGCATACTATATCAATACAACTTTAACGAATACTTTAAAAAAAACACTATACAATTTTTAGCACCTTTAAATAGCTCTCCTCAAAATTTTGTTTTTTGCAGTTATGTTAGTTTAGCATGGGGGCGACGATATATATAAACGGTTATTATGTGGATTGTGAGCCCAGACCAAAATTACGCTTTAGAGGTTTTATAAAATAAAATAAATAAATAAATATTTGTGGACAATCTTACACAAATCAACCTAGTCCCAAACTAAGCAAAGCTTGTACTATGGGTACTAAGCGACGATATACATACTTATATAGATAAATAAATACTTAAATACATAGAAAACATCCAAGACCCAAGAACAAATATTCGTGCTCAACACACAAATAAATGCCCCGGCCGGGATTCGAACCCGGGACCTCCAGCTTCGTAGGCAGGGTCACTACCAACTAAGCTAAAGCGGTCGTCGTTTTGACCTTAATCATAAAACTTAAAACGCATCTGTTAACTAAAATTAAGTTTTTTCTCTTAACCCGTCGTCTACCAGTCCCTGGGATCCCAGGGCAGATAACAAATTAAGAATGGCATTGTATAATTTTTTCGCCGGGAGAGGACGGCTTAAACAATATATGCGAGTGATAAAAAAGGATAAATGAATTTTAATGGCCTTTCAACAAAATAGGTCTGATAAATGTTTATAAATGCGTGATCTTAAATCTCTGTATGACCCAAATGCACTTTAGGGGTGTAGTGTACATAGAATAGCTAACTATTTTGATAAAACAAGTCGCTAAAAGTGCTTTTATTACATTCAAATCCGTCTTGTTCCTCTATTTACCTAAAAACAAAGAGTTTCGGAAAGTCGCAGCGAAACATTTACATTGCCGTATATTTTGTTGATACAAGAGCTCTCGCCGAGAGAAATAAAATCGGAATGTGGTGGGACAATGATGTAATAGTTTTCTCGGGATTGGGGTGTGGCGGAACTAGAGGAGGTTAACCTGGAGAATTATGCAATACATGTGGGATGTGATTCTCAGAGTGAAAACACCGTATTAAAATAATATAAATGTATTCAGCTTATTTTCTTAATGCGTCTTAACTCGTTCACACCGTGTTTCATACTAAGTCATACGTCAACTCATTCGCCATTCCAAAACTATTCAAACTCGATTTCAACGTTCCTTATTCATCATCAAGCAGCCAGCACCTTACACAGCCATCAAAAGGTACCAATCCCACATACATGTATCATATAAGAGTATAATTACTTTGCGACGTCTGAGAATGTAATGAAGCTAAAAAAAGTATTCCTTTTTGCTTTTTATAACTTTCGATTTGATACTTTTTATACAAAGTAATATAATAAAAGTTTTTAGTTTTAAATAGTTGTCAAACAATTATAATGCAAGTGCCTGTTATTAGAAAAAAATAGTTCAATCATAGCTGCTTAAAGTAGTTCTTAAATGTTTCTGCGTTTAAAAACGTGCCTTTAAATTTAGTGAACAAGACCGCTGAAGCCTTACATTTTCTTGATGCGCCGTAAGTGCGTCCGCGCCCGAAGGGGTCGGGTGGGGAGGTACGGATAAACGAACCCTGGGGCGAGCGATTTGTATTAGAAGTCTAGTACTCGTCCTGTTCGTAATTGTCGACGCCCCGGGCTACGCCGCGATACGTCTGCCACTCGAGGACGTGACGAGGACAGGTCACGGTAACTAAAACTTTTATTGAGGTTTTCGATTACATATTAACATGTGATGTGATTTTATTGCAGAATAAATTGTACATATATTTTTATTTACTATGTTGATCTAACGATGATGACGGGTTTACTTCCAGTGATGGAAGGCAGAAATCACATTATTTTGTGAACTTTCAAGTCAATGTACAGGCAAAACTATGACTGTTCTCTAATTTTGCTGGAAACACAGTGCAAAAATCTGACCTAGGATATAAGACGGCAACAACAGATAGGTGTATATATTACAGTAGTAAAAATGTTTTTTTTATTAGGTTCAGTCAGCAACTATAGGGACAAATTATCATAACACAAGAAAAATCGTATATAAGTAGCAAATACGAGTGTCAGGATAGGAGGTTAGGGTTTAATATATAAATTTATAATTAAATGATCGTTTAAATATACAAATTAACAATATATATGAATCATCATAAAAAGCACTGTAATTTCACTTTGAGCTTGCAAGTACATAAAATGACATCTCAAATATTTACAGATACTGTTTGCGAAGAACAGGTCCAACCCAAATATCCACCTGGTTAAAAATCCTTTTAAACGTTTCCACAATGAAAAAAAAACCTTGAGTAAAATTTAATAAATACGGTTCACGCATCGACTAGTTCATCCTGTTACAATACTCGAACCGATGGGGCATTATAAGCGGATCATTTGCAAAATAACAAAATACATTAAAGCGTGAAAAGACTCATGGAATTTACTCCCGCCAAAAGCTACTGTGATATTTCTCGATTACCTTTAGTTGGTAAAGTTTTGAGGTATTCGATTATTTGTATATTATTGCGTGGTTGGAATTAATTATATCATTGAAAGTTAATCGCTTAAAGCTTTACATATATCATCATAATCAGCCGAACGACGTCCACTGCTGGACATAGGCCTCCCCCAGAGAGCGCCACAAAGACCGGTCACGGGCCGCCCGCATCCAGCGGATCCCCGCGACCTTAACCAGATCATCAGCCCACCTCGTGGGGGGCCTTCCAACACTGCGTTTACATATATAATAGGTATATAATGCCACGTACGATAAAAAAGACAGTAATCCCAAAACATCCAACATATTTAATTCATTTAATTTAGCATCAATCCGCACATCTTTAAGAAAGGAACGCCTATAAAATGAATAAATCAACGTAGGCATTTGAATCAGCTCACAACAGAGCGCCCGAGACGTCTTATTCAAAGCTTCTTCAGAATCGAAAGAGGTTCATTTCACGCGTGTGTGAGGAGATACTCCAAGTCAACTTTGCGGACTCGACTTTATAAGCTCGCAAAGCTGATTCGCGGCCGGGTCAATTATTTCCTTTATTTCATTCTATCTGACGTTAATAAAAGTGTTCAAATTTCGGGAAACCCTCATCTTGACGGTCTATATCGTTTCTTTGTTCTCGCATTAACTTTCCCTCTTAAAAAATACAGGATTTTCATGTGGATAAAACTGTTAAATAATTCCTAAATTTTGATTGCCTCGTAGAAATCCGCCCGGATTCTACAGAGGGGCTCTTCATTTATTGTTCCCATTTCAAGGGACAATTAGGTATGCTAATTCATTCATTTTATGACGGCTTTGTGAAAAAAAATTCTTTGAGAAAAGATCAGTGTTGGGATTTAGATGGGAGGTTTGGTTTAAGCGGTCGGAGGAGGGGTGGGAGAGGCGCTCCATGGCGAAGGTTGACATCTCACGCGGCGGGCTGCCTGGTAATTAATGGATCCTGCGTGGCTCTCTGAGGATCGTACTGCTACTGCACACAGATTATATGTAGGTACTTAGGAAACTTGTCTCTACCGAGCTAATGCTATATATACACCTTCGTACATGGTATCAGCATCTAGAATCGGCTTCCGCGTACCTTAAGTGAATTAGAAGGAACCAATTCGCGTGGAACATGGGACACGGTAAACATAATTAGGCGTTAGTGCGAACGGCCGCCGTGATTGGAGAAGACGGGCTGACACTTTCCGGAAGAAATTGAACATGAAAGGTAATATTTCACTCGAACTAAATTTCTTGCTTTCAAGCTCACAAACATGTTTCTATATCCATACTAATACCTATTATAAATGCGGAAGTGTGTCTGTCTGTCTGTCTGTTACCTCTTCACGCTTAAACCGCTGAACCGATTTACATGAAATTTGGTATGGATATAGATTAAGTCCCGGGGAAAGACATAGGATACTTTTAATCTCGGAAATCATCCCTTAAGGGGGTGAACGTATGTATAAAAGAGCGAGTAAACGCCTGATATAAGTAAATAGCAATTACTTAAATTCTATCGCGATGAAACTCGTTCAGAGTTCCATGCGAAGTTGCGGGCAATATCTAGTTTAAATATAAGTACATTTATAATAGTTAATAGTTTTTTTTCTATGTTATATTACGATATTTTAGACGGAAAACTCAAATTCCGACTAAGTACACCAAGAAAACGACACCGCAACCATTTTTGCACCGCGCGTCTACGGGGAATATATTATTCTGTTAATATCCGAAGTGGTAATACAAACCGAAGTGACGGGTGTATTGTAACAAGTTTCCTTGTGTTTTATAACTTACGCATTATCTTTTCGGCGTGTGAGGCAGGAAAGTGCGAAAAATAACAGAATGGGCGAGCGGTGACAATTCAAACTGTCAAATAATTCAAGGTGCGGCACGGTGTTTCTCACAATCAGCTAGATCTACGGCCGTTGCGAGCAAAACTCAGTTCGTTCCTTTTTTCCATCATTCGGTTTCTTTATTTCTCGTTTCGCTGTATAAGAGTTCGGCATCTCTGCACGAATTCCCTAGATGAAAAGGTATTTTTCACGCGCGGTGTAGCTGCGCTTCGCGTCGTGGACTACCGCTCGCTATCAAATAAATGCATTGAGCTATCAGAAAATCATATTCATATTTGGCATGTTTGACAACCGTTTTAGCTTAGTTGGTATTGACCCTGCCTACGAAGCTGGAGGTCCCGGATTCGAATCCCGGCCGGGGCATTTATTTGTGTGATGAGCACGAATATTTGTTCTTGGGTCTTGGATGTTTTCTATGTATTTAAGTATCTATTTATCTATATAAGTGTGTATGTATATCGTCACTTAGTACCCATAGTACTAAGCTTTGCTTAGTTTGGGACTAGGTTGATTTGTGTAAGATTGTCCACAAATATATATTTATTATATACACGATGCTTTATACATACCTAGTATTGCTATTTGAAAAATGTGCACTATAACTAAGACGTCGGCTGTTGGCTACTAATCGAGTCATAAACAAGTTTTTATTAGTACTATTACACTAATGGATAATTATGTACGTTTCAAATTATGTTAAATAAATTACAAGAAAATACAAACAGGTCGTTAGTAGTTGCAACCCAGAATGCAAGACATTCATTATGATGACGTAGTGGTTCGGGTAGCCTAGAAGTAAGGGCGCTGGTCCGGCAAACCAGAGGCGCGGGTTCGATTCCCATAGGCTGCGTGCGAGATCACGGTTCATGTTTTCTTTATATAACTTCTCTGTATGAAATAATTAAATTTTGTACGTGCTATAAAATAACGAAAAAAAATATATTCGTTATTCTTCATCTTAAATAAAAGATTGCCTACTACGATATTTATGACGAACAACTTTATTATCAGTATTAGTAACAGCAGTGCTGCGACTTACATTTTTTATAAAAAAATCTCGTCACAGCGTGGCGTGGAACGCTACAACCCTCACTTACGGCACAATGTTGTAACGTCGTGTTTTATCGTAAAAGAAAACAAAAGCAAGCGTACCCAAAGTAATAAAGCTGCTCGATTTCCCCTATTTAGGACTGGCGAAGAGAATTAAAGTTCTTTTTAAGGAAAAGTATACACAAAATGTATCCAGCGCGCGTAATAAGAATTCTCTAGTATCACCGCGAGGAGGGGCGGGTACTTTGACGAAAAAACGATGATGAAGCACGATCATGCCGCTGAGATCCCCGCCTAGCTGACTGACAAATTGTCGAACATTTTTTCGCTAAAATTCCTTTCCTTCGAATCCAATTATTGAGCCTTACCGATAGAACGCTTCGCCGTCTTTGTTGCTAATATACAATTGATTATGATCGGCTGAACAACGCAAGGGAATCGAATTGAGTTCCTTGAAAATCTACACGTTTGCTTTGGCTTTATTGTCAGACTCGATTTATCTATGTATTATTTGAAATGTCAAATGCACAATTTACGGAATATTATTAGTAGAACAACATGTTCAATAAAGAGACACATTTTGTAACTTATTTCCGTCCCATTTCCTAGTTTCCCTAACAAAGACGGATACTAATTAGTTACTATGTTACTACTAAATTCCTCCCTACCTTTACAATTTGTAAAACTTGTCACGTAAAATGAAGAAACAAAAATCCCGTGCAACTATAATGAATGACTATAAATGCTAAGTAGCATTTTTTTACCATGAATGCTACACGATGCAACATATTACGTTCAGCGCATAAATATTTTATTCTATAATTTTATTTCTCTGAACGTTTCATACATTGGATGTGCAATTTCGCTCAGCTGAGACTGTCTAAATTGGGCTGTTGTGCAAGCACTAAAGCAAAGCGATCGTAAGGGCTGTGTAATATCGTATGCGCGGTACGGTAATTTTAGTCCAGCTTATTGGCTTATGTTGTTACTTAACTACCTTTTATCTTATTGATAATTTTTCTACCGTCCCCAAGCAAACAATACATGTTTATTCTGGTTTCATACGTCAATCGCGGAGTTTACAGAAAATATATCAAAGTAAAACAGAATAGAACATGAAATACATGAAAGAAAATTATTCGTAACAGATGCACCACTTTCTTGCCTACATATAGAGTGCTCCGAAAAAAAAATCATTTATTTCAAAGGTCCTCATTACCCGGTCGGAATATCTGTGCGACTCCTCGGAATGCGACTCCCATAAATACCGTACCTTGTGCCTATATGACGTCACTCAGCGACGTGTACAAATATTGTGACCGCGTAGTACGTCGTATTACAAAACACTGTAAAGCGATACATTCTGTGATAAAGGTTCGATTGTATGCAGTAAATAAAATACTGCCCATATTTCCACATTCGTTTCTTTTCGTCTTTTCGTTTTATGCCCCTTTTTTGGCTTCCCTTAGAAAGCGTTCTTATAAAACACCTTTTCGATATTGCCCAACTTTATTAGCATTGGGCACGTGTTTTTATATCTGGAATATCTTTCACTTCTGCAGCCCGCGAGAAATGCGAATTCCACATGTGCTCCAATGTTACATTATCATGATATATAAGGAAAGTTATACCCTTCTATTTTTGTAATTTATTGGAAGAGCAATCTGCGTTGAAACCGGGATATGCCTATAATCCAGTTATTTTAGGGGTTCAACCTCGGAATGAGAGATAATCACCTGGAAATTGGAAACGACAAATTTCAAGTTAACAACTGTTTTTAAGGCGACTTCCTGATTTGTCCGAACGGAGGCAGTACGATATGCGAAAAGTGTCAAATGTCAGTGTCAGATGTCAGTCGACTCGGTACCATTTTTTACCGCGCCCCTACATTTAAATGAGCGCTTCCTGACTGGTGCGGGATGTGCGGTAGCGGAACGATGCGAAGGCGGTACTGCTCCGCTTCTGCGCATGATATTTACTACTGCGCAAAAGTGATACTGACAGTGTTCCGTCAAGTGAGAATCTTTGCGACGTCAGTAAATTTACGGCAAAGAAGAAAATGTCACATATCGATCCCACCCCGCCAAGGCAGGAAATCGCCTAACGCTTTAATTTTAATACAATCTACATTTAAAATGTTCTGAATGAAATTTTATTCACAAATAGGCTAATGATAAATGATATTCCAATGATTTATTCACCGAGATTCACAGTTGATCTTGCCTAACAATATGGCCGAGTGCTGCCAAAGTCTTGCGCGCTCTCTGCAGTCGAGCTCAAAAACAATTGAGCGCATGAAAACATGTTCTATACCAAATCAGCTGTAAATTTTGTGCTGCGGTGATTTTTGAGGCAGCTTATAGAACGCCAAAATGAATGCTTATACAAGTTTCCAGCTGGTTATCTCTCATTCCGAGGTTAACCCCTCTTATCTGCTTAATTAACTGTATTACTATGATTTTACTGTTCCCAAGTTTATTTATTTGTTTGTACGCTATATTAATAGGTACCTACCTACCCCTTTTATTTCGAATAATCAATATAACTTTTTGTAATTATATTATTTGCAAAAAAAAATCATTGCTGAGATTTATTTAAACACGTGAATATAATTCAAGACATTATTAATGTTTTAAGCAGACTTGCTTCAATTCTGAAGGGGCAGATTGAGCATCCGGCGCAAATAAATAGCTTCTTCCAAAGCTAACGGGAAAGAGAATTAGAATAATGCGGCACGATTTGGCGTTTCAACAAACGAGGACGTGGAATGGCCCTCTATGGGATATTCCAGTGTTTGGGTACGACTAAATTCATGTATAAATGACGGTGTAGTGATTTGCGCTCAGCCTTGGTCCATGATTCCTTGTAAAGGCACTGCAGTAGCCTCGTAACATTTAGTGACTTCCTGGTTCCAAAGGTCTAAACCATTTAAGTTTGTACTGTTCTAGATTTGCGTACATTATTAAAATTTACAATCAAATCAACTGAATATAATGTTGTCTGTTTGATTTGCATTTCAACTAATCCTATATTGATATTATAAATGCGAAAGTATACCTGTCTGTTACTTCTTTACGCTTAAACCACTGAACCGATTTAGATGAAATTTGGCATGGAGATATGTTGATTCCCAGGGAAGGACATCTTATACTTTTCATCCCGGAAACCAACCTTTATGGGGGTGAAAATGAGTACAGAAAACCGATAACTAGGTAAGCGCCTGAAAAAAGAGTAGCAATTAATGTTAACGCGATGAACGGGTTCTATGCGGACGAAGTCGCTATGGTTAGTTCTGTAGAGTAATTTTATCTGACGAGCGCGGGTGAGCCTTGGTTGTGTGTTGAGCTAAACATGCACATTGTCTATGTGGGTGTCAGCGTAGAAGTTATGAGTTCACGTTATCTATGTGTTCGTATGTGTCACCACTACAATAATGGTATTATATCACATAAACATCCCGAAAAAGGACGTTCACCGTTAATTAATTATGAAAGTTAATATGTAGTATTAAGAGTAAGCCACGGAGATCGCAGATCAAAAGGCGCCGACCTGTCCCCTCCATGCTAATGTGTAAGATTAATGGAATTACCGCCGGCTCGCGACACTAGACCCGCAAAACTCTCCTTGTTCATTCATTTACTTTCATACCGTGTGTAAGTACTATACCTAATGAGGAATGTGAATAGGTGCGCATAATCACTTGAAAGTTTGTTACGGTAAAGCTTTGATATATACCAATACATTAGTTTTTGTTTCTTTCAAAAATACCAAGTAGTTATGATTTTACAGGCATTCAAAGTGAGTCCCGCTAACAGTCACGTGACCGCGTGTGACGTCATTTTCCAACGCTCCTCTAGTAGTATGGAACCGCGCGAACGGAGTGACGTCAAGCAGGCCAGTCGTCAAGCGCTCACTTTAAAATTCCATATCTTGGGAACTGATTGATGTATCCAAATAATTGTTTCTTATATATTTTTTATTTTCAACAGAAGAACGTTCACTAATTTTGAATTTTAACTGAAAGTTAAAATTCAAATTTAGTGAACATTCTTCATTTTGGAGTTTTAGCTTAACAATTGGCTTTTCTAGTATGATAATAGGTATTTAGCGCTATATATGATTATGTATCTCCATACATGTCTAGACGTGTGGTTGTCGAGTTTTCACACAAACATACATCCTTGCCAGAATGTGATCAGTATGTATATTATCCTCAATGATTTTGATTTTCCTTTAACCTATTAAATGGGAACTCTTTCTTATTTGATAAAAGTACAAAGTAATTTTTTGTAAGTACCGAATTATGTACATGCTGTCTTGATCTAGCCACTATCTAGCCAAGTAGCTAATGTGTTAAAACAAAAGCTAGGAACAGATGCGAAAACGAAGAAACTAATAAGTAGTAATATTAAAAAAATAACAATGATATGGCGAGATTGACTGTAATGAACGAACGAAAGGAAGTTCAAGTAATATTTTGATATTCGTATTCACACTGGCAGTTTGTTATACCTCTATTATTATGATTTAACACGTGTACCCTCTACTGCGTTCCTAGATCTCGTTGCACTCAGATGCATATTTCATAATATTAAGCCATATATATCTGTGTCATATTGAAAACGTAGACAGAAAGATTCAATATAAAAGCAAGGAATAGAAAACTTGAGTTGCATGTTGGAAAGTCATAATGTGATTTCAAATTGAATGCGTCACAAGTCATATATGTAGGTAACTATATCTCCAGGGGGAATAGGGTGCCGTTGGAATACAGAAGACATATTAAATTCGAATTGAAATGTCAGATTTTGAACATTAGGAAATTTCCGGCAACAGGCCAGGCCGGCAAGACTGTCCGGAATATTGCCTATGTTACCAGCAACTATACTATAAATCTGACAGAAAGCCTATGATTTTTATCGCCGCCGCATATCTTTTTCGGTCATAAACGTTAATTTTTTCGTCACCGAGTCTAACAAAAAGTTCACATTACCTGTACGCCAATGCACAAAAGTTTTTTAAACAGTATTTTACGATGATAATGGAGTAAATGTTATATAACTTTTAATCCCTCTTGTACATACTGTCAACATTTTCGGCAACTCGGGCAATATTTCCAGCAAGATAGCCAGTAGCATTATACTGTTGTATAACGATACATCAGTAGCTGCTCCGCTAAATTAAATAAAAACATATGGGGGACAATTCCCCGAACCTAACCCCACAGTAAGCTCAATAAGACTTGTGATATGGGCACTAGACGACGATGTATAAAAAAATACTTAAACACAATAGAAAACATCCAAAACTCAGAAATAAATATCCATATCACAATAATATTTGTCCTGAACGTGATTCGAACCCAGGGTGACTAACCACTAAACGAAACTGGTCCGTTAGGCGGTTCCTACCACCTATAAATATGACTATATTCGCATTTGTTTCATTTTACATTCACTATAAAGACATAAAGGTCGTATCGGACTTAAATAGACCTAATTTCCTCCCTATAAAAATATTTCAATTAACTTCCAGACCCTCGGTTTTTTATGTGGAAATTGAAACTTTAAATACTTTCTAATGCCGTCTTTAAACTCAATAAAGGGCCTACGTTCATCAACGTCGGAGTAATAAAACTTGTTTTACTGTTATCCTCGGCAATGGAATTAGATAATGTATCTTGGAGAAGTTTTTTTCTGTAGGTTTAAAGCAGTAAAAATCTAATTGGTGAAGGCGATAAATATATTTGGCAGGAGGTCGGGCGAGGCCTGAATGTCGATAGGGCGAGGGTACTGTAATGCATGCCAATAACACCATTACAATTTCCTAGGGCTTCAGGCCCGAATCTTTAACATCATATATTTCAGGGATTTGATTAATCATAATCATTTTCTGTACACGTTTCTATTCGTAAATACAGCCTTGTGATAATTTGAGTTTTTAATAGATGTGTTAATAATATTAGTTGTTAAACGAGGTTTTTTTTATTTGACAACTAAATAAAATTATACTGTATGAGAAAAAACTCAGAAATGTAACATTACGTTTCCTTTCGCAATTCGATTATAAAATTTAACCTACACGTGAGACCTCACAGATGATTCCCGAATAGTTTATTTCACAGTCCGTTATGTTAATTGTTACATACTGAAAAAGCCCCGAAGCTGATCTCTTAGTATGAAACACAATAGTGACACAATTAAACTTGAATGACGACCGCTTTAGCTTAGTTGGTAGTGACCCTGCCTACGAAGCTGGAGGTCCCGGGTTCGAATCCCGGCCGGGGCATTTATTTGTGTGACGAGCACGAATATTTGTTCTTGGGTCTTGGATGTTTTCTATGTATTTAAGTATCTATTTATCTATATAAGTATGTATATCGTCGCTTAGTACCCATAGTACAAGCTTTGCTTAGTTTGGGACTAGGTTGATTTGTGTAAGATTGTCCACAAATATTTAAAAAAAAAAAAAACAAAAAAGAAATCTCCCTTAAATAACAAAAGACTCCAGTTTGTGACTAAAAATTTAATTCTAATCCAAACAATTTTTCAACACACTGCGCTCTCAGAGGTATTATGGCTACGCATGAGACCAAGCGGGCGTGAATGCACCAATACGATTTTAAAATAATTCTAAGAAGTTGATTTCATGTTCCGAATGAGATCCCTATAGCCTTCAAGAGAGAGAAATGCCAGAGCGAAATATGGGCATATACTACCACCATTTAACACATTTTGCTGGAATATTTGGTTCAACGTTATCTAGTAATAAACAATAGATAGATAAAAATATAAAATAAATAAACAGATAAAATTTCATTAAATATTTATGTCATGAGCTAAAATAAAAACACTAAATGTTTTATCTTCGTAAAATCATCGATTCGCCTCTATAAGGTGCGAGCGTGCACCTACCCTCTTTACAGACTCTGTCATCCGTAATTAGTTTTTCCTCCAAAGTAATCGTTGTCGGTACGAACATGCAACGTTGTAGTCCCTTAATGAAAATACTCTTAAGTGCTTGTGTTTAATGTTTATTTATTTCCACTTTGTTTTTAACTTTCTCGCTGGTCTTTATGGACCGCAGCTGAAAGTAACGTCCCAAGTTCTTTTCACAACGTGGGCGTTTGTCATGTAAAAATGCTGCAAAAAAATTGCTCCGACTATTACACAAGGTCTATACAACATTAACAATGTGAACAAAAATTGTAAGGATTAAAATTTTGGACACTATCGTTTCAAAAAATCATTTCTCAGAGTACACCGTAGAGTCTTAAAATTTTATGGTTTTATGATACAATGTTAGCTCTGAAATCTAATGAGCTAGCTGTGACTAAAGATTATTTTTGTTTAAACCTATTTTTCTTCTATTTAAAAAATGAGAAAGCAAATTCCTTCAACCACAATCAACAACTTATCTTAGGGATCGTCCTAATTGGCGCGCGAGTACGCGATGATCGCGCGATCGCGCGACTTTAACTTAAAATATTTACTAGTAAAAGTCGCGAATTCGCGCGACAATGGCGTAGTCGCGTTTGTTTTAGGACGATCCCTTTAGTTTAGGACACCTATTCGAGTTAAATATATTCGCGAATTTCACTTGCGCGATCGTGCGATCACCGCGTTGTATTAGATAGATAGATAGATAGATAGAAACATTTATTCAGTACCACAGAAGACACACAATATTACAAGAAAACAAAAGAAGAAAAACATACACAAAAGCACACGTGTGTCCCCGTGGCAGTGAAATGGACACTGGCTCAGCATTATGCTGAGGTGTTAAACACCTACAGCGCTGATTTTCAGCCAGTACCGTCGGTGACGGTACTGGCTGAAAATCAACGCTGGATTAGGACGATCTCTTACTATTAATCTTTGATAGTACGAGAAATACAGGTAAAGCGTAGAACACAATGGCACAAGACTTTCTGATAAAGCCCTGCAGTCCAAACGTCGACGGCAGCTGCGATTTATTGGACGTTTTTATTGTTCACCAAGTACGCTCCTTGTTTTAATTTCGCTCAAGGATCAGCGCTTTCCGTTCGCTGCGTCGCCGCCGCCGTGCGGTGTGTCCCATCCCTAGCTCGCCGTGAGCCTAATGTCGCGAGGCGACAAAATTTATCGCGTCGCTTGTAATTCCGCCCCGCCGCCGCCCCCTCTATGTCACCCGCGTCACCCGCGTCACCCCGTCACCCGGCGACACACTTATAACGTTTTCTAATGAAATTGTCCACAAACTCCCGCTCGCCGCAACCCCCGGCCCGTCGACGCCGCCGGATGAACCGAAAAAAGTACAGCTCGCGTTACTAATGGCTTCATTTATCACAGTCACTTACAGTGATACACCGCAACGACGTTTTATATTTAATTTGGCTCTCTGCGGAATAAATTACAGCCATATCGAGACTAGAGCGATAAAGGACAAGCGGCGAGAAGATATCGGAACATGACCGTACTCTTTAACCTCCTTGGATTAATTTGTTTGCGACTAAGTGATAAGTTAGCCGCCGCCGATTCTGAGCTTGGCCGGGTCGAAACTTATGACATCGCCGGACGGATTACAAGGGATGTCAAAGAAAGTGTTTTCATTATAATACGTCAAACGGAAGACCGGTAATGTTGAAAGTTTTAATTGCTTCGAAGAAGTTCGCTTCAACCCTAGATAGACTTGTAAGTAAATAATAAAGATAACATCATTGTAGACGTCACAGTCAGTTTTGAAATTTATAACGATAAGCCGTAAGTTGAGAATAGCGAATTTATTACGAAACCCAGTCACATATCAACACGACTAACACATCTAACAGTCATTTTTAGTTTTGAAAATTACACTGAGATGAATCTTATGTCGCATTCCTAGCTACAGCTACTACATAATATCAGTTGTATAGTACGTCCGGTAATCTAAGAAAAAACAGCTATAAAACTTGAAATAAAATGAATAGTACAATAATTATTATTTTTGAAGACGATATTTTTATTTTTTTAACAATCATCAAATGCTAGAGTGGTTATTGACCGATCGTCATGGAATGGTGTTAAAATATTCGGAAGCAGACGAAAAGTGCATTTGAGTAGGAATTTTGAAAATCCTATTCTTTATTATTCAGCTTGTAAAGTGTTATTCAAGATAAAAAAGTATTTTCGTAAATTTTTGTAGGTATTCATTTTCAATACCCCGATTCTTGCGGGACTGCGAAATCTGTGATCTGTGATGATTTTTTATTACCTATTAATTCTACGATTTAAATAATATTAATCCAACGAAATAATTACATTCCGTAGCTGAAAAGCATGACTGAGATATGTGCTACTTAAGTGCTTATGTGCAGTCAGGGAATTTGAATATTTGTCACTTTTGGACTCTATTTCTATTTTAATACAGTCCAAGCATGTCAAACATTCAAATATCTCGACCGTACCTCTCAGGCACTGTAAGGCGACTTCCTGATTTGTCGGTGCGGAAGCGGTACGATATGAGAAAACTGCCAAATGTCAGTGTGAACTGTCAGTCAACTCGGTACCGCTTTATACTACGCCCCTACATTTAAATGGTGCTTTCTGACTGGCGCGGGATGCGCGGTAGCGGGACGATACGAAGGCAGTACTGGTCCACTTCTGCGCATGATATTACTACTGCGCAAATGTAATACTGACAGTATTCTGTCAAGTTGAAATCTTTGCGACGTCAGTAAGTTTACGTCAAAGAAAAAAATATCACATATCGATCCCGCCCCGCCAAGTCAGTCGCCTAAGTCTAAGTAAAATAGGAAAAATCTGTTGAAAAACATATATGCATACGACGTTCAAAGCAGCTTCTTAATGCACTCGGGAGTGTGGCTTAGACAAGCCGCAGCTTCTGCGTATTAGTACAGCACATCGCGAGATTACAGTAAGCCCACATTTATACCAGCCGCGTAATTTGGCAACTGTACCCTGATTAGATAGTGCTCTGAGCTCGTTAACGCAAACTAATATTGCACTGTTAACCTTTATTCCCACCGTAATATGATCCTCGTTTTTTTATTTGTTTCAAATAGGTACTCTGTTTTGTTAACATTCATTCCATCACTGCCTAACTAAATGTGTTTAATTAATTGCTGTAACCGCGTTTATATTGTAGCACATATTGGAATACGTACAAATGGCGTTTGTTTTGTTAGATTTTCATTAGTGCCGTAATTTGTTAATGTTTTGTTAATTGACCTTTTAACCCTATTTTATAGAAGTTAGGTTATTACTTATCATTCTTACTTAAGTAACAATGCAAGCAAGGAAATGTTTCTCAAAGAGTTTCGATGTCAAAGTTTATGGCGCCTAAAATTGATGTTCAGACATCCGCACATCATTTACCCCGGCTTCGAATTCATATTCAACAGGCAGTCTGGTCTTGACCGATTCTTGAATCGGTTTAAAATTTGGAACAAAATTATGGAAGAAAATCTGCAACAGGACTCGAGAAACGTTTATACAAATGTATTGTACTTAACAATGATATTTTAAACACGTGGAAATATATTAAAATCATTTTAACACCGGTATTACGCTTTTAGAAAAAGGTTTATAGGTATAGCACTCTTGAGATCCATACACATATATTATTCAAGTAGATAAAAGTAGGTATATTTATTTGTTGAGTTTAACCTCTTACAAACGTTTTACAATAAATTCGTAGTTTCTTACCCGGACACAACAGCCATCTCTCGGCGTTGGGCGTACACAGAACTTCACTAGCCGTTTTCCGCATTCTTTTGGCGACGTAAAATAGTTCCCGTGAACATTTGCGGCCCGCTTCGTATGTGCCGCGGTATTGGGGTTGTTTAGCGGTGCTTTCCGACTTAATCTATCATATACTTTTTTTAAACGAATTCAAACATTTTCTTTGGATTTTAGTAATGATACTTTTATCTAATATTAATGAAATTACCTACGCGTGAATGCGATTACGTCTACAATACCAACAAATATACCTTATTGTTCACCAAAATGAAACAAAACACTAACACATGCAACGTAAGCTAATGAGCGGACTTCCAGACAACCTTTTCGAGAGTAAATGATGCAAAAAAAACCACAACTATTTAGGAAAGAGAAACCTAACCTAGAAAATATAATTTTGGGTTAAAAAAAACGTTTTTTTTTTTTTCATGCCACATTTAAAAATAAGTTTTGACTATATTTGCATGGCTTTGGGCTGACAAGATACACTATGAAAATTTGAAGACTGATGTAGCTCCAATCGTTTGACTGTAAATCTGTGTGACAGACGACGGACGGACGCGTTTTGACCCTTCAGATATGGAATTCTAAAAATGAGGGTAGTTTGATCTGTCATTGAATCAGTCACGTTGCTATTCAATTGTAACAGTTACTGTTTTGGTGTTACGGAAGCAACCCAAGCGCTATAAGTTCGAGTTTGTTCCCCGGCTTGGCGAGCCCGCCTTACTATTTCGGAAGTAATGTAAATCGTCGCGGTCTACGGCAAACTTCCAGAGATATCTCGCCAAAGGACAAGACGCTAATATATGCGCAATCGTGCAACCCACGTATTGTGGCCTAATGCAGCGAAGTTTCGTCGACTGTTTCTATTTACGCTCACCAACTTGCAGATTTGTGAATCCGGTTGTTATTAGTGAAATTCTGCGCCGAGGTATGTTAACGCGTTAGTGTTGTGAAGCCATTACATGTAGCTTAGTGAATGCTTGAACAGTCAGTTTGGAACTTTTCGACTGTCAGTACCGTTACCATGAGTTTGCAATATGTGGTCCTTAATCATGAGTGGTCACGGCCTCGCATCTAACACTGCGCGCGAAAAAAGAATGCGTTTAAAATATAGTAGTTTTATCTCACAAGCGCGGGTGAGCCACGCTTGTGGGTTGAGTCATACATGCATATTGTCTGTGTGTTTGTATGTGTCACAACTACAACCAATACCAACCCGAGCTCCTGAGATAAAAGTACATACGTTTAAAATTTTACTATAATACGTCCTATAGTTTGAGAGTAAAATGCATTTAACATATGGATAGACAGACAGACGTGATGAAACTATACGGGTTCCGTTTTTGCCATTTTGGCGACGGAACCATAATAAGAGAAAATTCTGTCTGTCTGGCGACATGAGGAGAGACACACAAACATTATGCTTTATCAGGTTATCGCGTGAGCAATTTATTTGTATTACATTAACAACAATGGTCCTTTTAAAAAGATGAGCAACAGCGTGTATTCGAGGTGTACCGTATTAAGAGACGAGATATTCGATTTCATAATTTAGTAAAGAACACCAAGAAAAAACCTTTCCTTTTTATTTCCAGTGAACTAATTTTCTTTAAAGAATTGAAACGTAAATTGAGCACTTACGCTGTTAACACGTAGACTGCCAACGATTTTGTAGCGTTACATCTAGCCAATAACATGCCAAAAATCGTATATGTAGAAAAACGCCTAAATACAAGATAAAAGCCCATCTTGCGGGATCCTGGCACTGAAAGCGTTAAGGCGCTACAGCGAGAAATTTAGAAACTTTGAAATGCTGTCCTGCCCGGACCAGCAAAGGGGCTGCTTTTCAGATATATGATTCTTGCCTAATATGATTGTGGTACTGACAATAGCCGAAACATGTTTTAAATTTTGTCGATAGAAAAAAAATCCAAAGTTGAGCCTATATTTTCCTTTTTTTACTCAGCGTACTAAAACAACTCATTATTAAAAGACACGATTAAGTTAATATGATGGTATCTCATCTAAAAGCTGTCAAGAGGAAATTTAATAAACCTGCACACAGTCAGATAATTAACGAGATTTGTCTAAAAAAGCCATTCTCGGAGAGTGTTGCATCCCGTTTTGTTGTGAGCGAAAAACATAAGGGCGTCTCTTTCAATCGATATATCGCCTTATGGCTGAGAGCCCGTTAGTTGTATTTTCTGTTTGTAGCCAATCCTTGCTACGTGGTATCGACTACGCGGAAAGCGCTACGAATGTAGTGATACCATAATAATTCACAATCGTACTAATTACGGGGAAACATTCAGTTTGATTTAGTGTAATTTAGATTTGTGCACTAACGTACTAATTACAACAACATTTTCCCCGTAATTAGGTACGATTGTGAACTATGGTATCGAGTATACTTTAAATATTAAAAGGCTACGCTGCTTGTGCTACGTCGTAGCTCGTAGCATCTTTCTTTCATGACCTAAGTAAGTAGAAGTAAAACGTAAAATAAAGATAGGTTCACACTCTTATTTAATAAAGACAACGCGTTTAGTCTGTTTTTAACTTGTTATCGCTTTAGATAAATAATTGGTATTAAATTATTTTAGTTTATTGAGGGGTTATTTAGTTTTGTGTAAAATTGTGTCCCTAATGTTATATTTTATTATTTATTGTCGCCTCATACATATTTCTACCCTGAAAAGGTTTTCACTTCGTTAAAAATGATTTTCAGGATAAAAATAATTTGGGCCTATTCAGGACAATCAAACTAGTTCCGTTCAGCGGTTTAAGCGTGAAGAGGTAACAAACAGACATAGACGCTCACATATGTATACGAGTATAGTACCTATTATACGAGTATTTATAGTTTTCATAGACAGGTAAATGTAATTTTTCTCTGACAAATACAAAATGATGAAGTAATCTTGCGAGTACAGCACATCATCACACCTAGTTTTGGCATAGTTATGTAGGAACACATTACGCTAAAATAAAGCACATAAACAAGCGAACTGTATCTCAATAATCGTTAAAATAAAACTTTGTAGATATATTTTATAACGCATCCGCTCAGAGCTTGTGCCAAGACATGCTCAGGCGGGTCCCGAGCAAAGATATTTCGCAGGCGTATTTACTCAGCCGTGCCTAAATTGTTTGCTTACATGTTTGACGCTCGCGGATCCTCACGCAACGCTCATTACGCTCAGCCTTTTGTTCAGACTTAAACATATTGTTAAGCCCGATGGATCCATATAATATGTTTATTTTTATTATTTCAGGTAAGTTGGAGCTCCAGTTTAATAGCTACGCTTGGGTGAGATTTTTCGTTTGAATTATTGGGAAAGTTTTTTAAAAATGTTTCGTCGATAATTGAACGGGAATTAAAATGAGATATGAGTTCGAGTACTTGGAGAAAAGTAGAAAATATTGATTTTAGTATACTCTCAGATCCTCTGAATAAGTTCTATGTGGAGTTTTGCTAATCCTATTAAGAAACGGAATATCGCTTATCAAAAAATACTGACTGCGCATCAAAAACATATTGATTTCCACAGCTAAAATACAAATTGCACTTTAAAACTAAATTTTCATGTGAAATTAGTAACTTAAACTGTGCAAACCAGCAGTTTTAGGTTAATAGATTATATTTGACGTACTTTTAAATACTTAGGCTGGGTTGCACCAAACCGTCTGTAATCGTAAGCGGTGTTCGTCAAATCTGATTGTATGGAAAGTTTGACAAGTTTCTATGGGAACTAGCTGCCGGCGCTATATTTGACGATGACCGGCCTGTGTTCGTATGTTGATGCAACTGATCCTTAGCCTTAGAAAACTAGAGCCTCTATTGCGACTCGGTCATTCTGTATTCACTAAGTATGACATGAAATTATTTTATTTGAAAGGTGAGGATTTACTTGGAAGATGAGATACAAAGGTTAGCTGGAAGAAATCCCTTATAGGGATAAGCTCGCCTTTGTACATGCATGTCAACTGTTCTTGTATTTTTTATGCTATGTTTACTCATGTACAATAAAGAATTATACATACATACATACATACAAATTAGAATACATCCAATTTTTGAATTATTAAATGTGGTAGTGGCTAAGTGACCCCGATAATTCAATCATCGCCTAGTAGCATAGAGTATATATATTTCTACCTAGTACCCATAGTACAAGCTTTGCTTAGTTTAGATACTAGGCGATGGCCAAAAATATTAAATTAAATATTTGACTATAAGTACAGCGCCAAAAAAGGTTTATTCGATGATGTAACCCTCATAATATAACTATTTAGATATACCCATGTTTAGCTAAACAACCCGGTTATTATGCTTAACGCAACAGTTAGCGTCTATTATACTTTAACTACTCTTAAAACCTCTATGTAGCCAGTTTACCAACCGCAAACGGAGTGTCATGTGGCTGTGGCTCAGACAGGACAGTTCACTACAGTTTAACGGTACAAGCATTAGACATACCACTTAGAAGCAGTAAACATTCATTACGTTTCTTACCGCGCGGGAGCAGGTTGGCACACTTAATTGTTCATACAACAAGCCAGCCGGGAATTGGCTCTAAATGTTCCGCTGTCCGGAACGTAGCTCCACCGCAAACGCGCCGCGCGAATTCGCTCTCAGGCATTCCACCCTGACTGTGCCAAAACAGACTACATTTCTCTGTTGTTTAGTTTGATTTTTGTGTGATCTCACATAGGCTCGGGCGGCCCGCAAAGCCTGTGATGGAAAGCGCAGTAGACGGCCATTTACACCTGCGATTCTTCTTCATCTTGCCCTAAACAGGCGCCCCTTTCGCCTAAAGTAATTATGCCACACAACGTATTAGCCTTTTGGGAGAAAACGCGTGTTGGAAACGCTTTATCATTTGTTCAACATTTGCGTACGCAAATAATCCGCTAATTTAATTTCCGCATGGTATTTATGTCGTTTATTTATTATGATATCAAAGCGAGGGCTTTATTTGGTTTACAAAATGTATCATGATAGCAGGGCGCCTATAGTAAAACCGTATTATTAAAGTCAGAAATCGATTATTTCGGTTGTAATACTACCTAAGTCAGTAGCGATAAAACAACACTACTACCTTAAGTAATTGTCAGTAAATTCTCCTAAACACTGAAAACAAGTTTTCTGCATAGGTACGCAATCGGGTAGATGACTCATGTTACAATTTATAACTTAGTGTGGTTATATGAATAAAAGACCGACCAGTCATCACAATAATTAGTAAATTAGACATATAATAATCAAAAACATTAAAAGTAATAGGACTATAAAGATTCACAAAAATGTTGTTTTCTTCTTTATAGCCCAAATGTAAATTGAAAGTTACGAATAGAATTCTCATATTTCAATAAATAATAAATTATATAGCAACCATGTACATAAACGCAATATTTCGCGATCATAACGGCAAAACCCTTATTTCCATGCAACAGTAGTACGTGGAAGCAGATGTGACGTCACGTCTGTCTGTCAATCAGTATGGAGCGTTTTCAGTCTTTGACCTCTCATTTTCGTCTTTTCTATTGCTCTAATTGTGGGTGGTTTAATCGTCTTTAATCGTCTCTAAAACTGGTTCGAATGGAATAAAAAAAAAGTCATCATGTCTATTAAGCATGTCTCTAGCTGTCAACACAATGCATCCTCAAGTCAGTAAGGAGCCGACAACGCACAGCCGTAAGATTGTTTGCCACCGTCGTTACATAAAAAATGGAAGGTGCAAGTTGTCAACATGACTATTCATCACAACCCTCTCCTGTGGCAATTACGGAACCCTGGGAATATACGAGCGGAGTGCCGCTCCACTGATTTTTCTCCATAAGGCCGCTTCCTGATGAAGGACAAAAGTTTTCATTGCGCCGAGAAGTCATATTACATATTGATTATTTCGTGATTCTCATATATCACTAGGGCGTGTTTGTTCCCCTCGTACACCAGTCAATCCCAATAAGGCATCTCTCTCTGTCCCACCGACTTACTTAAGGCTTAAATCGCTTTTGAGCCCTCCTCACCATTGATATTTATGCTTTTTTCGGGACTTTCGGAGGGTAAGTTGTTTTGAAACTTTTCTTTTTGGGAAAAATGGCCGGGTTCACTGGATTAATGTAAGTAGAGTGTTGTAATTGGTTGAAAAGTTATTACTTTTCTGTTTCTTTTCGGGAAAAATATAAAGCAATTTTACAACTTCCTTGAGAGTTATTTATTTCTATTCGAAGAAAAGTCTTTTCTGAACTCAGAAAACAACATTGAGGCGAATTTAAATTACAACTCCTGATTATTAAGGTAAAGATACGAATTCAAATTAAAATAATAACAAATTCTAAATCACTATTTGGATATAAATAAATTGAGTTACAAATATTTCGTATGTGAATTTAATCCTCATTCATTTATGATGGTTTTAATATTAGGTACAATTAGTATTGAATATCTAGACATCCGGATTCAGAACGCCCTAAGACGCTCGGCGGCTCTCCACAGAATACTAGTGTCCAAACGTATCAGCAGAAGAACCAAGATCAGAGTCTACTAGAATGTGATAAGACTGAGTTAGATATATGGATGCGAAGCTTAAACACTAAGGCCGGAGTCGGAGAGAGCAAATCTGCTCGGCCTTGAGAGGATGGGAGAGGATCGTGCTGCCAAAAGAGCCTGAGAGTGTACCTGGGCCGTCCAATCGGTCGACGGCCGATCGGCCGACCAAGGTATCTGCTGGATCGACGAAGTCCAAAAAGACCTGTGCTAGCATTAAACGGCCGACTTTGATTGGCGACAAGCTGGGGTGTTATGGGTATAACAGAGGACAGAGGTGTGTTAGTTTCGGAGGCCAAGATCCACTTCGGGTCGCTGAACCAGCGTAATAAGTGCTAGGCATGATACTGCTGGGGCGTACCATGTATTATTTTAAGTTTTTTTTAACGGTATGCTGGTGATAAATCAAGTGCTTACGTGACTATGTTGATGAACTCCTCGCTTGTTTCTAAACGTGACTTTATAGCTATACGTAGCAGCTTCGTATGCGTATTCCTAATACAAACAACAAAACAATAAAATTCCCATATGAATCATTTCGATATATTTATTTTATTAAGGTAAATATTTTGATTTTTACTTTTTGTTTTATACGAATTGGTAATGAATAGGTAAATATGGCTAAAAAATTTCATTTTTCCTTTTCCCGTTCGATAACTTAAGGCAAAAAATACAGGAGTTCCTCCATTTTGATGTCATGCTCACTTAGTTCGAAATGATTTGTGGCATTAGGTTTGTTTTGCCTTTTAGGCGTAATATGTTTTCACATGTTGCTTTATTTCGCTTTTCTGACTTAACGCTCTGTGACCGGGATTTTCTTAAATTAGTAATACATTACTAGGCTTAAATGGGACTGGGCGGGTCACGTCTGTCGCATACCGTATGCATCCGGACAGGTACAGGTGGGCTAATATAGCTACCAAGTGGATGCCACAAGGGCGACGCAGACGGTGCCGGCCTAAACGGAGATGGCGGGACGACTTGGACGGCTTCCTCATCAACTGGCAGGAGGAGGCACTGATGCGGGAGTCATGACATTCATGGGGATAGGCCTTTGCCCAGCAGTGGGACACCCAAATAGGCTAAGGAAAAAAGTAATACATTTGTACTGTGCTCTCTCTTCCCCGCACATCGAGCCTAACGTGACAGAACGAGTACTAACATCACATGTCTTATTAATATGATATAATATTTTATCGCAAATTATTATTCTTATCTCATGTAACACACTGTCATTAAAATAATCCATGTAGAGCATTTGATATTCATACGTAATACCTAACTTGTGTAACCTACATACGCAAACAAAACCCTGAATTCAAGCCGTCTTGTACCCGCAACAGGCATTTGTTTCAGTTTGCGTGTAAGGGTCTTAAAATATCGGGCTCAGAAAATAAAACACAAAAGCTATTTTCTCTGACAGGACTTTGTTTGAAATCATAACAAATAGCCTTTTAGGAAACCGCATCCCGGCCCGAACTGTCCTACAAAAAGGGGTTCGTAAACACATTACAAATCTTTGCCACGCAACGGGCAGTTAAGAGGGCTGTCGATGGCCCTCCCCCCTCCTACTATTCGTCATGTGTCTTAATGGATTACATGGAATAAAGTAGGCATCGACGAAACAAAGGCCGGGCTCCCCCGAAAATCTCTGACCACATAGTTTGCTGGCTAAAACTAAATTTATTACGTTTGACCTTAGTAATTCTTGCCGGAGGTTTTCTAACCTAAATGTGTAGGCAGTTACGGCTTTGAAAGTTATGCCGCGTTCGTCCGTTGTGGTTTTATACGGAACTAAATATTTTATGAGTTACAAAATAGTTTGTGCACAAACTTTAGAGCGGGCAGCGTGGTTTGATTGGATTGGGCACATTGGGATTTGAGAACACTTGAAATGGAATACGTAATTTCAATTATTAAAAAGAACAACAAACGGTTTTATAGCTCCAAAATTATCTACATTGTATTTGTTATCAAAATGAGTATAAAACGTGAGCATTTGAGCATACGCTATAGCAAAGCAGTTTCCTTATCTCTAATGTATCGTATCATACTGTGCAACAACATTTCAGTTTCCATTCAGCTAATTTCAATTGAATACAGAAGCTATTTGTATGAAATGGATTCTGAGCGGTGTTATCGGTACGTGGTATCCCGCAGTTCGATGCTCATCACATTAAAACTTATTTCTGCACCGGTCGCTGCGATTACCTGCTCACGGCCCGCCCGTTTGCTACTTATTCGAATTCGTTCCACTGTGAACATGCTCATTTCGCGCCCTTTGAAGCTGGCGCGTTCAAAACGTTTGATTCCAACAACTCTTTGCCGTGATTAACGTTTAGAATGATCGCGCTTGCACCCCTACAGCCCTGTAAGTACTAAAAACTTTTTAATTCACCTAATGCATGGTACGACATCCCTTGTCTTTCATTCTTGCTTGCCCTTTCTTAACTGCAATGTAAGTTTGTAAGGCTTCGCGTTAACGCGCTTGACACTCAACGGGTCTTGCATTTCAGCTGCTTGTTTTATTGTCAGAGTTCCCTTCAGTTGTTATGTTATGTGTTATGTGTCACAAAACAACGTGGTAATAAAACTGTAATAAAGTAAAAAGATAATATTAATAAAGAAATCTTGTGCTTATTTTAGGCGTACAAAATAAGTATGGGTTTTATTATCTTTAGAATTGATGCCGGGTAAAAGTTTGCGAAGACGCCCGGTGAAGTATTATGATTAATAACTTCGTAAAATGAAATGTTACCTGAAATAAATATCAATTTATCTTAATGGGAAATTATATTTTAAATGGAGCATTTCCTTTTAATTCAATAAAACAAAGCCAAATGGCCACTAATTAATATTAACAAAGAAAACATCACAACAGCGATTTGCAAGACGCTTATTCAGACTTAATGATTATTTTGATTTTCATCTCTCGCCCGCGAGAAACGGGAAAATTAATGAAAAGTCAAGCAAACTCAGTCGAATACAAATTTTAGCATTAGTATGCACGAGTAAAGTTTTTATTCAATATAACTTGCACTGTTTTATCTTCCGTTTCTCTTATTCGCATCAGCAATGCACAAGTTATTGTAACTTTCTATCGCGCTGAATAAAGCCATTGAAAGCCACGCTTTGTTTTGTTTGCCTTTTAATTTAATATTTCAACGTTTAATTAAGTCAGACAATGATGAATGATGGATGTAATAAGAGGTTTGCTTTCACACGGATGAAAGTAATATTAGGCGCGTAAATTGGCTCAACTTCGTAGGTATTTATATTTTGTGGATAAGATGTTACCTAATATGATTATCACAGTACCTAGATGGTTGGACAAATAAAGTATTGGATCCAAGCCTTATTCTTATTGACATAGTACATTTCTTAGCGTTAGTATATTTCAAGTATATAATATTCGTTTTGTATTATTGTTATTTTGCAACGCAGGTTAATTTAGTTACTTAAGGTATAAGTAATACGTTTTTGTGTGAATGTCTCAAAATGTCTTTAACCCAGCAAAGTTAATATTTGAATTAAAAAAAAACAATGATATATTTATTTTGAACTATATGAATTTTCTTATTAATAAAATAATTTCTAGAGAACTATCAAATAACGATTAATTTTAAAAGCACCTTGTGAAATTATAAGTACGTAATTGTTTATCAAAATAATAAAACAACGCAGTATAACCATTTGATAGTTGTTAGTTAAAAGTGACGAGGGTGTGGGCCAGTTTCACAGTTCGTCTCCACAGCATATCGAGTGCGGCACAGACACGCAACCTAATTCTGATATGAATATGAAATTGTATGTAAATATCGGCCAAATGTTGCCGCGCAACTTGACAACTCGACAGTACCGTAAATATACGGGCGCCATTGCGCTGACTGTACCAAAACATGCGAGTTTGTAGTTTACGACAGTAAATTGTTTAGATTGTGCCCTACGTACCTACTTAACTGTACGTATCTATGCAAAACAGTCGACTGCCGTACGGCTGTACCGTATAATCCACGTAAGGAGACTGGAATTCGCATAAGAGCCGTCGAGTGTCCTTGCCTCGGATTGTAACGAAAGCAACCTAACCTAACCTAACTGCGTCGAGAATCCTCCTTGTTTTAAACTACGGAGAAGCCATTACAGTCCTACAACGCCGCAAATGTGCATTTCTCGAGCGAAGTACTCCGCTACAAAGTTAAGTTTCGCCACTTGCCATAATTACCAATAAAACGTGTTCCTGCCGTCGGCACGTCAACGAGAGTCGCATCAGAATTATGAAGTTGGCGTTTGCCTTCGTGACACCGAGTTATTGCTGACATTTCAGCCTGATTATCTTTAATTAAAAAGTTGTTTTAGACGCCCTCAAAATTTTAACTTATTAAAAGAAATTGCCAAGGCCCTGTGAAGTGGTAACTCAGTGAATTGTCATAATTAGATTAAGAGGACCTCGGGAGTCAGCTAGGATTTAGACGGAGATTGGGGGCAATCTGTCGTTGTTTTTTTTTATATTTATATTACATTAAAAACTCACCTGACTTTATCAAATTTCAACAACAAACATATTTTTTAATTTATGATTTATCTAATATTCACGCATTCCGTTCGTATTTCCCTTCGCTTTGTTCCAATTTCGGTAGTAGTCGGTCTAAACGGATCTTAAGCTCAAAGAATATTGACAGATATGATCACTTCTCGATTGGAGCATGGCCAACATCTAGATTTTCTGTACGATTTGTAACTCGATACTTCGCTAGCTTCCGTTTAGAATAGATATGCCGTTTTAGAGTGTTGCGTCTTACTTGTATTCGACGTGCGTTCGAGATATTTATGACGGTTTGCACTTCACGTATTTGCATGATACAATTTTGATTTGTTACATCGCGTACATGCATTTTAATTTATTGCTGGGTTGTTTTGAAATAGGAGATGAGAATTGTTGAAATGTTTTTTTGTCATAAATAATATGCAGCGGCAAAATGTAGTTTAAAATGTTATCTTGATGTGTGTGGTGATGTATGTGCATTCATGGAGCGAATGCCGGTGTGTGCACGGCACGACTGGCGTGGAAGGACACGCCGCTCGTGCTATATGATTCCCTTTTATTTATTTTAATCAAATGTGACGGTTGTTGTTTGATGCAGTGAGGTTTGCTGTCGCGGCAGTTTTGTGTGCTCTAGGTATATTCTCTCATGAATTCCGGTATGCGGATCGCGCATAGATGAATGCTTTAACATTTTACATATCCGGCGAATGAATTCGTTTTCGCAAGTGACGAATTTTTGTTTTCTGTTGTTATTGGATACGTTTTTGCTAAAAAAAATACGCAGCGTTTACTGCGCGCATCCTGTTTTTGTTGATTGTAATGTATGGGCTCACATAGCGAAGTATAATAAATTGAAAAGCGTTAGATATTGGATTGGGTGTCAGTATTTTAGCAATTATTTGATTACCTGTTCGGGTGAAAAAGTATTTCACTTTAACACCTGCACACAAAGATCTTTTTATCTGTCCAGAACCAATGCCATTGCTTTATGAAGCACATAGCAAAAAGAGAATGGCGTTCCGGCGGCATAATGAAAATCTTCGAAGTCTTGTTTCCTTTTTTGTAATTGGTTCACGGTTCTTTGTAGCAAAGTAGTGCGTGCGCGCTACGGTCCAATTGTGCAGAGCAATCAATGGTTATGAGTCGAGAGGTATTAGCTGGGCAACCGGCTAGGCACTTTTAGTAATAGGAAACAAAAGAATATTTTATTTATGAATTCTTTCATTAAAAAATTTCATCACTAATGTACTTATCAAACTGGAACGTAAAACTTGTATTGGTTTTGAATTAAGAATAAAAATGCATTCAATATTATTTTTCAAGTTTATGAATCGCCGATCAAAGACCCGTTGAATTTACACCTTCGAATAAATTCAATGATTATAATTTTTCAAACTTATCCACTAAAATTATGAGGCGTAAGCATAAAGCAGACTTTGCCTCTTGCCGCTTTGTCTTAAAAACTGGGTTTTCAAAAACATATCAGCCCTGAGGTAGACGAAAGAGCGCGTGCTATACGATAGAACGGGATGCCATAGGTAGTTTGAGTTTTTTTCTGTCAAACATATAATTTTGTTAGGCAGAAAACCTTCTGTTAATACTATTATTTATTATTTGGTGTTAGTAAATAAGTAAATATATATTTAACATCGACGCATTACTATTTTTTAATTATGATTAAGATAAATAATACTCATTCAAGTACTTCAATATGTACATCAATGCAGTATAACATCGCCTCCTACAGATACTTATAGAACTACATCCCCCTAGGATAGTGAAGAGTCAGTAATCATTTAAAAATGGTGCGCGCTGACTGTGAAATGCATCTCGACGATTGCACCTTACGTCCACAATCAGATAGCACGGCCTCCCTCTCATATCGACTTTTTCCACATCGCTTGTTGCGTGCACACTGTTCGGGAATAGTTTTTGTTACCGAACTAATCAACGACGGAATAGAATGGGTATTCGTATTTTATTTTTTTCAATAATGCTTGCCCACGTTTATTTGACAGTTTCCTAAAAATGTTGATTGTCTTATGATTTCATAACTGATGATTTAAATGGAAACATATGGTTAGTAAATTTAGTATATTTTGCAATCAATAATTTATAGGGATTATTGTTCTGTTGAAGTTGTTCGCCTTGAACCATTAACTAGCGGATGTTCTTGTAGCTGCGTTCAACGCCATCTAGTGGTGTTTAGAGAAACCATGTTTTTAACATATTACTCCCACTCATATATCGAAACCGACATGACCAATGTAGCTTTTGTTCGAATAAAAAAAAATTTTTTATTGTTTTTAGTCGGCTACTAAATTTAATGATATTGCGATCAATGATACTCGAGTTACCGTCGCACAAACATATCTAAATACATATATGCAGGTATACCAACGCTGGATTGTTTCAATTCAGTAGACTCTGAGAAATTCGTTTACTTTGCTTGCTTGCACGATTATTAATGTGAGCGAAATATAACAATTAAGTAATTAATTTAACTAAGCACCAGCTGTTAAACAGATCCGATACAGACGTTTACAATAACTGTGAGAGCACTTTTCAATTATATCGGCATTCATTTAGGTACCAAATCATTCAGCAGCTAATTGCGGTTATGCGGTGCAAATATCGATTTACATGCCACTGTATAATTCAAAGGTTGAATAATGTATTGCCTTTCATTAGCACATTGGGCTATGCCGAGATGTATTTGCACGTGAATTCACCTAACCGCACCCCGAAGGAGCCAGCCGCCCGCCGATCCAATGTGGATTATTGCATCTATGTACCAGCGAATTTCACCAAAAAAGTTATCGGGCCACGCTCAATGGCAGAGAAAATTATAGCCTTTTGTGATGGATATTATTTATTTTTTTGCAACTTGCTTCATGGTATTTATAACCACCAACTCGTACAGGTCACTATTTAATGTCAAGAGCAGAAGCGACGGCGTGAAACTAATTTAATATTCGAATTGCACGAAAACTGGGACGTAACTTAGTTGTCTCACATTCGACGCATATAAACGTTACGCAAATAGCCTTAGTAAAGTTAAACAACAAAACTTCATTACAAACTCGTGCACAACACATAGCGCGATATTATCGGATTAAAATGTCTCACCGTGGACCCCTGAAAATAGTTTAGCCACGCACAGAAACTTTAACAAGGGAAAAATACACAGCCCCTACTAATGAACTCCGATAATTGCGAGCTTACCGCGGCACGCGTTCTATTACCTACCGGGAAATGGTTCACCTCAATCATTTTAATACCTGCTCAATTATTATACATCGTGAGGCCACGCGGTCTCTGTGTGCTTCTACCCCATCTCGGTCGTAAGATCATTACATACACCAGAGCAGTCGGTCGGGTTGGTTAAAGCGGATGAAGGGGCAGATCAATGTATTTACTGTGTCGTTTTAGTTTTAATTAAGCTAGGTCTGCCGTTAAGCCGCACCGCGCAGTAAAATCGACTACGCAACGCGTGCGGCGCGTTAATAAGCCCGCGCGAATTTAACTCCGAGCGTGGACCGTAAATGAGAATCGCCAATAAATCGGGCATTATAATAAACATTAACGTTATTGTTTCCCGTTAAACGCCCCGCCACCCCTCCCTCAGGTGGCGCCGCAACAATCCGCTCGGAATTTCAACGACTTCAATTATTGAGTGCCTACGAAAACCGAACCCTTTGGGCTTCTCAAGGGGCCGGACTGTCCATTTCACCCGACGATAATGCGGCGTGGCACGCGGAAAGGATATAGGTACCTACATTAAATAAGCCATTATATATCCGCTTCCCTTTTGTGTTTTTTCCACCGAGACTGTGGACGGAATTTAATTTTAAACTTGGAATAAATACTCACGGGTAATTACTTCGATTGTATTGAGAGTTTGCAGTGCGACCGTAAATTTGATAGGTACATAAACAGGGTGAATGTACCTAGTCCAGGTTTTGTTTCTTTGTTTAATGTAATGTTGTACTTCAAACTAATTGTTACGGGAAGGATTATATATATATAAATATCTAGTAAAAAGTGAGCACGGATCGAAAGATATCACAAAACAAACGAAACTCAATCTTAAATAACATCAGCATCACAAGTCAGTAAATAAAACATTTATAGTTTAAGTTGCTGGATTTTATACATCGAAGTTTCTCTGGTATCTGGCAATTTTAGTTCCTAACTACTGTCTTAAGACTTTGATTTACGTAAGTATCTTGTATTACAAATTGAAAATAGAAACATCATTTTGTAGTTGAGAACTTGGGGATTTATTACGATGGATTGAAGTATAAGGTAATGAATCATGGAATAGTGAATTTTGGATCATTGTATATTTTCCACACTATTTTATTGATATAATAACACATGCTTATCTATATATCCTGTTGCAGTCTTTACAATAATTGTTACAGCATAATCAAATAAATAAGTACGTATTACGTAATGTTTGTCTACTTATTTAGCAGATCAGGATCTTTGGCGGTCACGTTTATCGCATTATAGACGACAGGATAAAGCATCTGTTACTTTCTGATACCACTCGACAGAAAGTGACAGATGCTCTGTCGTTTATAATTCGATAACTGCGACCATAATACGGGGCCAGGTTTGACGGTCTTCTGGAGCTAACAGATTTGTTGACAAAAGTTGAGCAATTTTTTAATTTATTTAGCCGAAAGACGTCCACTGCTGGACATAGACCTAACCTAGAGAGTGCCATAATGACTGGTCCTGCGCCACCCGCATCCAGCGGACTCCCCCGACCTTTACCAGCTCATCAATCCTTGTGAGTCTACCCACGCTGAGCCTTCCAGTCCGTGGTCGCTACTCGAGAACCTTTCGGCCCCAACGGCCGAGCCGGTGTACTAAAACCCCCTAACCTAATGGCAATATACACCTAAACGACTACTAAAGCCTAGACTTAAGCTTAAATTTTCCCTACCTGAAGGGTGAAAGCTAAAGGAAAAAGGAAATTAAACAAGCAGTGAGAGTTTAAAAGGAAAATATTATTTATTGTTTGGTTTTGTTTTTATTTGAAAGCTAGAGAAACTTTGATTATTTACCCTAATGAATTCAAGACTAGAATTCATTAGGTATCCGCCTTGTCTCCTAAGACTGCTAACCCAAAAGCAAGGCGAATGGAACGAAAAAGGTTAGCTCTGAACCTACTTGTTACAAAATAATACTTAAAAATGCCGTATATAAATACAAATGAAACGTAGCTTGCTCCGTTGTAAGATTTGGCCAAAATTGATCGTGAACGTCTAGTGGTGACCCCGCGTTGTGAGATGTAGTCCCAGAAATCCTTTCAAAAGGTGAGCGTTTGACGAACTAAAACAGAAAAGTACACATAAGAGTAATTAGAATTAAATTAAATTGAACGTTTTTGCAGTCCCAATAGTAACCTTACTACTCCGCCCAGAGATGATATAATTAATTATATAATTCAATAATAGGATATTTTATATATCAAATTAGGTTGCCTTCGTAAGTATCCGGATATCTGCTAAAAACAAACAATTACAAACAGTTATTAGTGAGGGAGTTAGTTGTGTGAGAGTTATTTATTATTATTATTAATCAATTACTAAAACTTTAAAGAAGTATTATTTACAAATGAATACGACCCATCGTCTTCAATTTAGAATAAGTAATCTTCAATTTGGAATTACCAGAGCCGCAATGCAGTAAGTTTAGTGGATAATCCCTTCCGACAGAACTCCTTGCGTCTATTAGTCGGTTACACATTCATAATATTCGACAATGCATCCGAAGTCTGACCACCGGAAATCATACACCACGCCTCTGCTTCACATTTACTGGAATTCCTTATTGATATATCCTTACATTAAACAAGCTTATGTATTGGAGACTGTTGAACAACCAAGCTGCTGGGCTTGTTAAAGTCATTGCCTGTCCCCAATACTTAACCAAGAGCTCATATATTGAAGACTGTTGAACAACCAAGCCGCATGGCTTGTTAAAGTCATTGCCTGTATTCAATACGACTATTGACCGCTGTTGAACTTCGGCAAGCCCTCAATAGCAACACTCTGGTTAACTCGAACATGAAATTGTCATTGATGTGATCTAATAGTATATCCAGTATGGGCGTACATAGAAACAAATCTATATTATAATCAATAATGAATGAAACAGTTCTCTATTGGATTATGAAATGACATATCTTTATATTAAACATAAGCTTATGTATTAGAGACTGTTGAACAACCAGGCCACAAGAGCTTAGTCATTGCCTGTCCCTAATACTTAACCAAGAGCTCATATATTGAAGTCTGTTGAACAACCAAGCCACTGGCTTGTTAAAGTCATTGCCTGTCTTCAATACGACTATTGACCGCAGTTGAACTTCGGCAAGCCACAAGAGCGAGCCTACCATTGCCTGCTCTCAATAGCAACACTCTGGTTAACACGTAACATGAAATTGGCACTGATGTGTCCTCCACTATTCCAGCAGGGTACCTCTTAGCGAGCGAAACCCTATTTGCTGGCGTCAACCGCAGAGTACATTGAAGAAACTAAGTCTCACCAGCCCAAGATCACCAGTGGTAATTAACACTAAATTTCCAAGGAGAATCTCCCATTCATTATATAAGACTTAACTTTTAATTGGTTAACAAGCGTTTAGAAATCTTTAAATACTGTATGCATAAATACTCTAAGCACTCGCTATCAATACGCGAACATTTCATGAATAAAATAGCACTAGAAGTAAGGAGTAACAACTCACCCATAAAATATTAACCTGTGGGACAAAATATGATTAGACACCCTAATCTAAAATATATAAAGGTCTATCACATATTTAGACTAAATGATTTACTATCTTACCAAACCCCCCTAGGTATATCTTGCCTAGTTGAGCTGCCACGTGCTGGTAATGGACAACGTTGCCCGTAGAATGTCTTCTTGGTGTTTCCTCGCCGACTGTCGTATGCCCAAAGAGCGCTGTTACCACGTGCTGGTATTATGTACTGGAAACCGTTGATCGTAGAATGTCTTCTTGGTGTTACCTCGCCGGCTGTCGTATGATGATCAAAGAGCGCCCTGCTACCACGTGCTGGACATCGTTGCTCGTAGAACGTCTTCTTAGTGTTTCCTCGGCGGCTGTCGTACGATGAAAAGAGCCTGTTACCACGTACTGGTATATACTGGACGGTGCAGCACGTAGGTGACCTTCTTGGTGTTTCCTCGGTGACTGTCGTACGATGAAAGAGGCCGAACTGAGGTGAACATTGCCTTATATAGGCTCAAATCGCCCAGTATCATACGATTTCTTATTTCATTCGACTTTAAATACGATGACAGTTGTAATAAGATTTAATTTTGCTTGTAGCTTAATTACCCCCAACTCTAATCTGTTACAATCCTTTGTCTAGATCCTACAAAATGCTAAGAAATTAGCGGGTAAATTGGTCAGCTCTGCTCAGCTCAGTAGATGTAACTACCTCCAAAATCACGAATTTATGACGAACTATGCACTTTTATAGAAAATTAACCTAAAATTATTATCATAATTAAAGTACAAATTCCCAAATTGAATGCAATGACCATGTCCGACACGTAGCAAATGCATCATTGATCCCTACACGAATGACCTGACCTAGCATTGCAAGCCTAATATATGTAATATTAACCATATGGTATTATACTGAAACATGGTTAATTAATGACCAATTAATCAATCTGCAGTTGAATTAGAATACATCTCTCATCCCCTTATCTAAACAAAGTAGCTGATTTGGCCCACAAACTAAATTGATTGATAAAAATACAATATATCTCCCTTGAATCCAGTCTTACAACAATGTATATATTTTGCTATTTAACGGATGTTTCAATGATAACTAATATATTATAGTATACTACATTACTCCATTATTCATGTCAATTAGAAAGAAATATCATAACTCTAAGATAAATCACATTTAAGTAACATTTATTGATTTATAGGTTATGCTCTTCAAGTTTGTTCTTTATAAGATAATTTCAACTATATAGCTAAAACTTTAACCCTTGTATTACAAATAACGATTAAGACTTAATATGTGCTCATATTATACTAATATTCACCAGTTCTTTGATAGAAGGCTAACCCATATTCAGAACAATAAAATCAAGAAAATCATAAGTTACTCACTAACTAAACCTGTAATATATGACTTTAAATGTTATTTGTAGTCGGAAAAGCTTAAAAACATATATAATTTATTTCAAAGCCCCAAATATTGACGCCTTCTAATTTTAATTAGCAACGTTAGCTTAAATCGAGTAAGCTTTCTTTTAGGTAGGCAATGAAATGGACAAGGCAGGTGCCTTGTTCCAGTACACCGGGTCGGGGTTCTACGGTTGTTTTTTTCTTAGATGTGTAGGTATTTCAAGGCGCTAGCTTTGGATTATACCTATAGCGGACGATAACGCGAGCATGATGATGGTAATAAAGTACTACATCAAATATTATTCACTTCCGTACATTGTTAAGTTACCACTACTCGGTCAAATATAATAGTCACTCGTAACTGCAGTCATGATCGCCTTAGTAATCGTAACAGCCTTAGTCTAGTCACACACTGTCAGACATAGGTAGGAAACTGGGAGCCTAATCCAATTGAAGGTTTGCATAATTCTCGCACTACGCACCTAGGAGCACAATGTAATTGTAGTGCATTGAACTAATAGTGGGGATTATTATGTTTGAGGAAATGCATTTGTCGACGAGGGAGTAGGGATCATTTAGACGGTATGTTTGTGGGAATAAAAAGTTAGGGAGAAGATTGGTGGAATATAATTTTGTTAGTTATAAATAGCCTTAGGTGTTAAAGCGGACTCCAGGCTTCCTAGGAGGCACCTAGGAAAAATTCTAGGAATGGATGATTATGATAAAATGACGTTAGAATTATGTTTGGAAAACAAGGGATCGGTGTTTCGCAGTTACCAAAGTAGTCCTAACTAACAAATACATACCGCTTCATTAGCCTAGATAGGTGCATGTATCTTTATGAAATTATAAAATATCGAGTTTTTTTATTAAATTAATATTGTGAGCATTTTGAGACGCGTTTGGAAAAAAACGGTTGCAATTTTAATGTTAAACTCTTTTTACAATAGGTCAACTGGCGTAATTTAATGCATTAATTAGTATTTATAACATGTAATAAAGGGATAAAATGCCGTTCGTTTTCACATGACATTGACAGCATTTCTACTTTATTACCTTAAAATAAAACGTTTCCCACGTTCCTTCTGCATTATCGAAACTAAATTAAGGTACTTACAAACACACATCACGTTGTCGCTAATCTCGACTCTTAGCGCAATCTGGAGCCATTCCGGTGGGTAAACAATACCGCCACCTTTCACGGAACAAAGAGGAAATAACAAAAGAATGGACCGACCGGACGAATCGGTGCACGGTGCATTATCGGCCAGTACACACGTGCCTCAACTCCACCCACGGGGTAATCACGTAACTTTTTGAAACGTACGGTACGATTGATCTAAATGTCAAATCCCATACTAATAAAAATGACATTAAAATATGCCTACCGTACGTTCGTAAAATTACATGATTACCCCGCTGGTCTTGTTCTAGATTACAAAGAAAAGTCGTTTACGCAGCTACCTATTTGTTTTAATGCAGAAGTAAGATGAAAAATATAGAGGTAATCGACTGATTAATATATTTTCTAATACAATATACTTAATTAAAATTAATTCTCATTTTAACAAAAGGAAGGTTTTTTGAGGACGAAAAGGCGATCCCCGATGTTAACTATTCAGTAGATAAGATAATCAAGAGACTAAAGCTTGTCCAGGTAGTTTTGTCTTGTGGGTACAGAAGATCTATACAGATATTAAAATAAAAAGTAACTGATAAACTTGAAATAAAAAACTTAATGTCTTTATAGTAACTATACAAGGTGTATTATATACTTATTAATGCAGCGATAAAAAAAATGCGTCACTTTCTACACAGTAAAAAATGAAGACCGTTCGGTGGATTTAATCAAATGTCATTAAATCCACCGAACGGCCTCCATTTTTAGTGGCTTTATGCAACTAGGGTTGCGGCCGCGTTAAAAGCCAGTACGGTCGCACGTCTATACTAAAAAGAGAGTTAGCAACTGAAATTTCACCCGTTTTTTTTGTTTTATGATTGACAGCACACGGGCCGTGCTCGGTCGCGCGTTCAGCCCAGCCGCCCGTGATCCGCTGTTAAGAGACCTATCTGCTGGGCGGTTTGTGCACATTGTCACGTGTTGCATAATACAGACCACTGTGAGCTCTGAATTCGTAATATTGCAGCCGTATCGAAACAGCAATGGATAGTTTGACGCATGTGTTTGTACATTGAAGTTTTTTTCGTTCTTGTTTTATAATAAAATAATATTTATTATAAATGTTTTCATAATGGAACTTTATAAAACTCAAATAGACTTAGTACATTATGAAAATACTTTAAAACATAAGGAAATAACTAGGCACTCTAAGTCTATATCTAATTAAGAAATACACGGTTTTATTTTGCGTCAAAACGCAGAATTAATGTTCATCTCGTTAAAACTTTCGTCTACAAATATAAAATTCAATTTCTGAATGAGTGCAAAAAAAGAATCCCCAACCATGTTTTTCGCGTTCATTTTGCATCAACCGACGTAGAATCCTAATTATCTTTCCCAGTTAAGCTTAAGTGAATTATTCCAGCCGCCCACTGCGGCGCACAAACAAAACGGCACGGAGTTCGCAACCTCAGTCGAAAATACTAAAACATTAAAGAGCATTCCCGGCGTGTGTATAATATCCGCTAAGTAGTATACGTAGCGCATAAGCCCGCTATCTTGGTAGAGGTAACAGAGCCGCGCTTTAGTCGGCTCAACTTTTAATAACGCCCGCAAAATCATCTAATTAATCTGATTACGGGCGTTCCCGCAACACTCTGTACTAATACTAATGCCTATTGCGCATTATACGGGCCTCTGGCCAGTCTAGTAGTAGTGCCCGGATTAGACGGCCCACTCGCCTCGAAGATTAGCACTCAGGAGCCCACCCAAGATCCACTAAAGTCACACAAGACATCAGACTTTTTGATCACGCTTTTCCCTAAGAGCTTGAAAACCCACTCCTCATTGAGTCAGACTCCACTTTATGCAATCATACTAGAAAATGTTCCCAATCACTAACTAGCATAATGGTATATTGAAGCACGCATATTAATTCCTTACAGTATTACTTAATCTAAAGAGAAAATAATTATTGGGCTGCACGATCGAAGAATTAATGGCTTAAGAAATAAAGCCGCATATCGCATTTCGGTGGTTGGGCCCGGCTCGGCTGTTGTTTGCGCGCGCCCCTATAAGTGTAATTACGGGTCGAGGCTCCTTCAGCTGGCTCCACGCACACGATGAATGAGATCTGCGACTAATGGAGATCTTATCTTAACCCCGAGATGGAGTAAGGTAGCCTTCCTTAACAGTATAAACTTTATTATAATATAATATACGGACTTATCTCGCCCATGTAGGACAGTCGAGTCCAGGTCATAAATAAGGTTCCGGCTTTGATTTCTGAAGATGACCCTTTCTTTATACGTTTCTTGGGACGGATGTCGGAAGGTCCCTTTTAATAGTTTCTAAGGAAATTTTGCTTAATTGGCATAATGGATCACGTGAATCGTGGGTAGGCACGTTTGATAATTGGGACCGTAATACATTACTTACTTAACCTTAACTACTTACTAAAGCTTGCTTGATAGCTAATGCTGTCTATAAAATTCCTTTTACTTTATACCCTGTATGTATTAATTATTCTACAATTACTCGCTAATCCGTTTTCTACACAAATTAAATATTTAAGACGCCGATTTGTGGTGCTTCCGTTTCACTCAGTGCGGCATAAAGAAGAGAGGGCTATTTGAGAAAAGTAATTTACACAATTATGCTGTTATTTCGCCTTTGGATCTTATGATAATTATTTTTGGTTTGCTTTAACAACCTAAATAGAAGTAGAAAATTAAGCGCCTGCTTTGTGTTAAACTGTTGGCGCGTCGATTTAATTTTAACATAATTATCAGAACATGATATGCAAGATCATTCACGGTTGCGAGATTAATATCGCACAGCCCGGAGGCTTTATAGGGAATGATTAGAAGTTCTCCAACTGAGTCCTAAAACAATTGAAAAAGAAAAATCGGGATTTCGATAAAAGGTAAAGCCTATTGGCAAAACGATCGAGAGGGGCAGAATACAGAAAGAGGTTGGCGGCGGCCGGGAGCCGAGAGCAGATAGGCAGCTCGAGCGACGCGAATGCGACATTTCAATTTGAGTATATATTATTCATGGTAATGCGTTAAAAGCGCCGGCATACAACTTGCTCAGTTCGAGCGGGAACCGAGTAATCGCCGCGCACGTGCGAACACCAGATATATTCAATGTTGTGCTTTAAAATTGTCGTTTCGCGCCATTTGCACTTGCCGCGCCTGGCCCGATGTGCCTCGCTTATTAAGTAACTCAGCCAATGTGGGACAGGTTTTTTTTTATATTTATTGCAGTCTGCAAAAAATATATCCTTCACTATATTACAATTACTCGCACGGTTTCCTATGGAAATAAATAACGTATCAGTGCTTGCATGTGCTTTTAAAACTTCTTAATACGATTTCGTGTCCAGATTAATATACATAGCTGCAAGATTTACGCCAAATGCGTACATTCTATTTAAACAAGATGTATTGAATACCGCACATAAATCTCTTCCGCCACTAGAAACAGACTGTAGCCGATGGCACCGCAATGCTACCGGCGCAAATGTTCAAATAATTCCTATGCACGCATTCCGCGCTACAATCCGAATAGAAATCTGCATAATACTCGTACATACAAGTTGATCAGTTTAGTCATGACTACATTCATATTATGAATAGTATTAATAGTGAAAACAAATTCACAATTACACAAAACAGGTCCGTAATTACACTCGAACCCAAAAATTTGAGGTCACCCTAGATTAAATAGCGTCAATAGCTTTTTAGGGTTCCGTAGTAAACAAGGAACCCTTATAGTTTCGCCATGTCCGTCCGTCCGTCCGTCTGTCCCCCGTTTATCTCAGTAACCGTTAGTACTAAGAAAACTGTAATTTGGCATGAGTATAGATATGGATGACGCCGACAAATCGGTCGAATAAAATCTTGAAAAAAAAAAGTTTTTAGTGTACTTCCCCTACATGTGAAGTGGTGGTGCATTTTTTTCTTTTAAACTCCATCGTGTGGGGTATCGTTGGATAGCTCTTTTAAAAATATTATAAGCTTACTCAGAACATTTTTTGATTAAAGAATCGGTTGGCGTGATATTAAGCTTTGAAGTGATATTTTTGCTATGGTCAAGTGTCCCCTCCCCCTGCCAGCTAAACGGTGGCTACTAGGCATGTGAAAAAAATCATGATTAGTAGTATATACAATTAATTTAAAAGGAAAACTATCACAGCTAAGTAGACATGACTAGTTAACGAGTAATAGTCGAGCTTAAGAAATGTACTTTGCAAAAGCAAACTTTCGTACAATTTGTATTGATACCTTAGATAATGTTATTAATTCGGTCAAAAACATAGTAAATATAAGTTCGAAAACTTTTTATTCCACATAATGTAACGGGTGGACAACTACGGAACCCTACATTGTGCGTGGCCCGACGCGCACTTGGTCGGTTTTTTTTTAAATAATATATTACACTAGTTTTATTTACATGATATACTATTCTTCGTATTGCCCAACTTTTTTTATTTTATTTTTATTTATTTGCTTTATTAGACAGAATACAAATCTTACTCTATATACATTTTCCTGCAAAACTGTATTGACAGTTTGCCTGCAGGTACGAGTCTCTATAAATATCTATAAAACTTAATAGCTATTACAATAATGAAGTATGTGCAGAAGTCATGGGAATGTACTCAACACTTAAGTGAATTTTGCATATATGCAATTTTCACTTAAGTATCTGTAGTAAATATTTTTTCAGGGCTCTCTTGAATTTAGCCTTATTTGGCTCGTGTCCAATGTCTTCGGGGAGGGTATTTAGAAAGTACGGAAGACGTTTCGCTAATGTTCTGTCACCAAAGTAATTATTGACACGATGTACTTCAAACCTTCCCGAGGACACTGTATTAGCAATTTCTGGGATCCTAACACAAAAATATCAATATCCAAAAATGTCGATTTTTGCAATATCCCAGTCCGTTAAGGTTGTTTTTTTTCATGGGTTCTTACGAGTCCGATTTAAACCGGGAAAAGTTACCTTTTAACTGTTTTATGTAAATTTTAATAAAGATCCTGACACCATTAAAACAACTGTACAGCCTTACAGTATTTTAGGAAATATGACGGTATTTTACCGTGTCCGCGAGTGTATAACATTAAAATATAATAAAACGGTTCACTCATGTCGTTGTGGTAGAATAAGTATTGTTCGGAAAGTTTTGAATCGATTCCCGGTTCTCAATCGCAACTCTGTGCGAAACATGTCGAGCGATATTGGAATTTAAAAACGTAGTGTCGGGTTTAATTTTGTTATGCCTGAGTTTTATGCATTAAAATAAAATTAATAATGTGAACTCCTAAACTCATCATAATCTTCTTAAGGCTGCATCTGAATTTTCTACATTACTGCGATATTTATGATTTCTGATGTCATCCAAATTTCCTTACTTATCAGGTTAAGGACAGCATTACAATAGGCTATTAAACAAAGGTAAAAATTAATTATTTTTTTCGTTATCACTTTGTAAACTCTGACGAACATGCTCGGAAAACATCAATCTTTACTAAATTTTTGCTATTTTAAAGATTTTTATACGCATAAAGATTTTAAAAAGGACACTGTATGATTATAGTAGTTCATGACGTCGCTAAAAAGTTATTTATTTCCCTACAAACTTCATAGGTACTAAAACTTTCATGTTTAATAAAAAGTTGCAGATTTGTCAATCAGTAAAATGTCGTATTGCGCATTAGTAATGTAGATAGCTACATCCCGCGTCACCTCCACACAATAGATGGATTCAGTAAGTACTGCATTTCACTCCAATCAGGGCGTCTAGGACCGCTGACAGCACCCTACATAATACCGGAGTGGACTAACTCAAGATATTTACATCGGTACCTATCCCGTCATTTTATCGATAAAAATCACAATATTATAATCTCGTATCGCAATATTCTATTATCTCTAATGTTTCTGTATTTCATAGAAACTAGGTCCACCAAAAAAAGCAGATAAGTTATTTTAGAACTATGTGAAAAAAAAATGTTTTCTATGAAATTAAAAAAATGTAATTAAAGTCCTGCGAAATATAAATTCGATGAAACGCTTGTTTTCAAAACAATAGTAATCTATTTACTGTAATGCACGTATTGCTATCAGAATTATTTTAGAAAATGCGGTATTTACCGGCCTCGTACCGCACCAATACCTATCAGTTGTGTACGCATCGGAGGCCGAAAGGCGCTGCGGCCTACATCTATTATTCATCGTCGAAGACACGGGAACAAAATTTGTGTAAGTGTGTTGTGATCCAGCCAATCTCGCCATCTTTATTTCATTCGCAATAAATGGATTAGGTACGGTGTTTCTTGTGTACGTTACAGTTTTTTTTTTACATAAACCGATGTTTTTACCGGTGTTTGTTTGATTAGTATAATATTTATTAGACGACTTGGACGATCATTTATTTTTCTTTAATATGTACATTGTACATCTATTTTTACACACAAAAGTTGTCATGCCGCTGAAACTACTTACCAGTGTAGGAAACTACCGAATCATTTTATTTCCTTCCAATATCCCTACAAGTTTTTGCTCCGATAGCAGATTTCAATATTCCTTGTCGTAAATCAACCTTCTGCCAACAAATATAAATCGGAAACGTCAGCACCAAACAGTTTTAGGGAAAAGAAGAAAAATAAAATGCCAATCAAAATTACACATGACTTCCCAAGCAAATACAAAGGTAGCTAGCATACGTCTTCCGACATGAATTGGTTTGAAGGATTTATGGGAAATCGGTTGAATATTTTAAATATGCGTTCACTTCTCATCCCAAGTAGGAGATTTGGTACTTCCTCGATGCATCACTGTGAGTTATCTGGGCCCACGATAAAATCAATCCGAAGGGACAAACAGGAATAAAACATTCAGGCACCACGTACGAAAAGGGCTGCAGTTATAGTTATAGTTTTCCTGATGAGGTAAATTGGTTCACTTTTATGGCATTATAATATATTAACGAGTTATTTTGATGTACGCCTTAGGATCAAGAAACAACGACGTCATTAGTATTAAGCCAGATTTTTTTTTAATTTATTTGTGTATACAATTATTTCATGGACCAGCTGATTGATATCTAAGGTATCAAGTGAGTCTTATTAATTTTTCACAAATATTTATAGCCTTTAGAAAGCAAAGACGTTCGATTTTAAATGGGGTCCTTCACGCCAGCTCACGTCCCGACGGATCCTGCCATGCCGTTGCGTGTGATAAATGTGCGCCAATCTATCAGCCTCACGTAAGGATCTTATTTGGTATTTCACTCTTACGACCACCAATTCACCTGCGAGTACGAAACAGGTGCAACAAAAATAATTACTCGTAATTATGTACTTATGAAGTTGAAAATATTTAAAACTTCCTGCGACTCTCATCGCTACTTTTTTAATTAAAATGGGGAATTCAGACGGTGTCTCACCTGTGCTCAGCTCCCGTGCCACCGTTTTATCGGTACCCAGGGACATAAATTAGAAGTAAAAGTAATCGTTGAAAGTTTCCCAAGGCAGGCTGGAGGGCTAGGGACAGAAATTTGTGCAGAATTACCTGCCACTGGTTTTAAGACTTGCAATTTATCAACGAGGGATCCCACGGCTCGATAGACCGTCGGACCGATGGCCAGTCGCATGGAAAAAGGCTGGTCTTTTTTCAAGGCTTACCAGGATGCATTAACGCGGGAAGCGTTTAATAAATCTACCTAAGCGCAGTTTTAATACTAAATTAAGTTCTAAAGCTCAACATTAAACTTTGGTTGCTCCACGTTTAAGCCACGTATTTATTTTCAAGTTTCATTTGTGTTCAAGTGCAGTGACTGCTCTGACCATGATAATTGCCTAAAGAAATATGTTTAATAAAATAGCTCGTACTTGGCGTAATAAATGCAATTTTTAGGTACTTTACGGAAATTATTCGATAGAGCAGGCCGACAAAAAATACGCACGTATCCAGTATAACGGGATTGTCATACACATATATTTTGGTATCTCAGAAAAAGACGGGTTTTGATTGACGCTGGCAATCCGCTTAATGTGACCTCGAGGCAAGTTTTGCGCGGCACACAAACGACTGGTTAAATTCAGAGGTCGACGCAAAGCGACGCAATCTCTCACACGTCACACCGAAGGAGCTTGCCATATAATTCATTTCCCTATTCATATTTGTCTTAGTGGTTGATTCCTGGGTGCGAGCTTCAAAGGCAAAAAATCTAAAAAGGCTAAGGAGGCTATGCAAAATGACATGATATTTTACGACGGGAGTGTTATTGAAAAAGTTTCAGGGAAATATATTTCCCTCTCACTTCGCCGTTCATATGAATTGAATCGGGTTCCTATTCTAAGCGTATAGAAGTGTGCCAGCCGTATGGTATATATTCGTCGTACAAGATTACGTGACTGGAAATAGTAAAATCGGATGATGATGTTGATAATGTAGGTCGTAATAGGCCATTGCCAATAAAAAGTTATAGGTAAGAGATGGATTAAAAAGAACTGGGTCAGGGCAAGGCTGCCTTATGAAAATAACGCATTTTGGTGGCTGCTCCAAAACCAAGCCATATTAGTAGCGTTATCTATAAATCCGATGATACCTACTCCCTGCACATATATGAACTATCTTCGATTCTTCATCAACAACAAAAAAAAACGAAAGTGGGAATAACGGAGACATCTGGACAACATACTTACATTAATTTCCATTTGTAAAAAGGTCTAACTTCGGAATACTGTTTATAAAATTCTTTTTTAACAAAACAAGAGCCGCCGAAAGGAGCGGCCAATCACACTAACTTTGCATTACTTTTAGCTAGTGCTTGGGTTCTAAGAGCAAAGTTACATGCACTCAATAGAAGGCCGCTTAAATAACTTTTCCGGAATACGCCACTGGGAAAGGCAGCCCGTAACTTGGCAATATCGCCCATTTGTCCCGGGCAAATGAATAATTATTGAAATTGTAATTTTAAAGTACGTATTGAGTTCAAAAATGGTATTTATTATTAAGAACTTATTTTTGGAAATTAAGGCATTTTTCCTAATCGAAATGGGTACCTATATCATAATTATAATCGACTTATTACACAAGCTTTACGTTGTTACGTACTTCTTAAAATATTTATTAGGAGCTTTATCAAATCCAACACGCAAGATACCACCGCTTTATTACTTATTTATATTATAAAATAAAACCGAAATGGATAGCACGCCCGAGTAATAATTAAAGCAGTGTCATACGTTGTCCGTAATTGGCAAGAGTTTGCATTGGCCGGGGCGCGGGTGCGGCCGGCCATGCTATTCACAACCTGTCTCGTCTCAACTCACCTGACTAGAGGTGACCCAGAGATTCATATAAACACTGCGTAAACGCAGGTCAGGCTTACACTGGTTTTCCTTAGCCGAGTTATGTGTTGGCGCTGTGAACGCTACCTACCCAGTGCTGTTCGGCGGTCGTGTTTCTATGCGAGTCGTTTGCACCCATCGTTCCCACCAGCTGCTGTCCCCACAGACACAACGACCTCTTCTTTTCACAGGAAATTTTACTATTACACTGAATTAGCATCGCTTGCGTAATTTTGCATGACCTATATCAGTAATTTGAACAATAATATAAGGTAAGGGAAACAATTTTCTGGACACCTTAGTGCCCAATACTTAAATGACACCTATTAATCACCCCTGTCATAATGACCTAAGATTAAAAGTGCCATGATTCAATAACACCCCCACCCCTCCTCTCTAATATAATTTTTTTATGCTTCATATAAAGACCTTTTCGGGCCAAATAATATACCTACAAGAATATGAATAGTAGATTGTGTCACAAGGGAGCAAAATGACATATTTACGGCGTGGGCGTAACTTGAATCCTGAACGAAGAGAAGGATTATATAATAGAATCCTGAGCGTAGCGAGGGATTCTAAAATAGAATCCTGAGCGTAGTGAGGGATTGAAGAATTAACGCCCAAGGTGGAAATAATTTTGCTTCCATGTGACACATACTGCTTTTCACATCACCTATTGAGGATAATGAAAGATCTGAAATAACAATGGTTGTGCATTTATTTTATCATAATCGATACTAATAACTTATTACTCGTTACAGAAAAGTGCCACTTTGATCCCTCCTAGCAGGGAAGAAAAGTGCCATGCCGATAGGTGATGTGAAAATATACTTTTCGATATTGAAATAATGTACTATCCCCGTTGAGAGATGGCACTTTTTTATAAATTTCCCTGTTAATCTTAATCTTCGTTATGTGAATCAATTTTATAGTAATTATGTATATTGTATAACGGACCTTGGACCTATCAAAAGATAAGAAGTTGTTAGTCAATAATATAACTTTTACCCGACATAGACCCCTGGCTAGTTGAAAGTTTCATGTGACTGATAATTTACATAATAGAAGACGGTAGGTCTATCCCCTATCGGGGTCATCCAAACTTCTCTGGATTAGGGCTTCCACCGTCGAGGCTTATCGGATTCTAAACGAATTTCGGGATTCATGCGATAGTGACGTCATTATCGATATTCGATTTATATGCAGATTGGAAGTAAAGGAGCGTGGGCACGGCCGAGGCAACGTGACGTCACGCCTGGCGACGTCCTCACGATGCCGCCCTGTCTGACAGCTATCGTACCTACAATACTACTCACCGTACTTTGTTACACGTAAATATTTGAAAACACAGATAATATATATACAATAGCTGGTATACGTACGTCCTGTATTCTCGACAGAACGGTAATCCTTGTTAAGGCGATATATCGATTGAAAGAGACACCCTTATGTTTTCGCTCACGACAAAACGGGATGCAACACTCTCCGAGAGTGGCTTTTTTAGACAAATCTCTGTGTGCAGGTTTATTAAATTTCCTCTTGAAAGAGTTTAGATGAGGTAAGATACCATCATATTGTACCTTTTAATAATGCGTTGTTTTAGAATGCTGAGTAAAGAAAGGAAAATATAGACTAAACTTTAGATTTTTTTTCTATCGAGAAAATTGTAAGCCATCATTTTACCACAATAATATAAGTCAAGAATCATATATCTGAAAATCAGCCTCTACTGTTTGCTAGTCTGGGCAGGACAGCGTTTAAAAGTTTCTAAATTTCTCGTTGTAGCCCCTTAAAGTTTTGTGCACCGGACCTTAAGACGACAGAAACTCTATTGTAAGGATTTAACAATATCTCTCGCTTTACTGCTTTTTGCCCAGCGATGATAAAATATCACAATGGTAGTCAATTCTATTCATGACAAGTGTGCAAGATAGAGTGTCAGTGGCATAATCCAAGAATTCAAATGACAAGAAAATTATTAAGTTAAGTATTGTTTTGAGTTTGAAACTAGAAGTTTACAAGTCCTTAATGTCTGCGTTGGCGTCTTTTGTGTATTTGTTTAACTTACTCTTCCAGTTTCCAATTATATTATGACACAAGTGCGTATTCATTTCCATTGTTTCCATACAGGCTGAAGGAGGAGGAAGGGTTTTCCACAAATGAGTGTTAAATTAGCTTCAGAATCATATTTTCCCAAGAAAATGTTACTATTTTCAGTTTTCTAGAAACGTTGGCCTAAAAAAGACAACCAGTTGCTTGTCACCTCGCATGTTTTGAAAAAAATTATAACCTGAGTTATAGGTATTTATAATATAATGGTGCATATCAGCGTTAGTTATGTATGTATGTATGTAAATACTTTATTGTTACACAAGACAAAAAGGGAAAAACAGACAAAACAGATTGTACAATATGTACAAAGGCGAACTTATCCCTGTAAGGGATCTCTTCCAGTTAACCTTTGAATTGAGTGGAGAATAGGAACCAAACGATAGAAAAACCAACACGTGTACAAATACTTATTTATCATAAATATTCTCAATATATTGAACTACAAATGAATAAACACGTATAATATAGCAATAATATACAGACGAGCAAAAATAACGGGTACGCTTTGTATGGAAGTTCCATAGAAAGTGTAGGTAGATACATATAGGTACCTACCCATAAATATAATAAATATACCTATAAATATTGTATCCATACTAATCACAAGTCATTGGATAGCCAAAATTCATTCAACTTACTTTTGAGCGATGCTACAGACTGGGACAGTCTTAAGGACAACGGTAACTTGTTGCAACGTCTGATTGCAACTTCATGTATTTCGTTTGTTTATTTATGTATTAATTGTATTCCACCAGTTATGCTTATGTGTATCATAGTTATTGTAATAAATAAAAGGTAGAATCTGAAAACCTCGCAAACAGTAACAGATTCCGTTCATTCATGCTCAGACGAGGCCTACTTCGTAAACAATAAGTAATTTGGAAAATGGATGCGAACGTATGAAAGTGTGGCTTTTCCCATAGGTAAGTAGGAAATGACTGGCAGCGATCTACATCAGACTAACGAGTGAAACTTCTGCAGCGTCATTATGCTGCCAGCGATCGTATTATGCCGTCGAATGCTCCGTCAGTTACTCAGACTTCTTTTACACAGACAACCCATTTTAAGTGCTTATGATTAGATACAGGCCAATATACTAAAACAACTTAACGAGCTGGCACAAGTTTTGGCCGGTTGAGACCGGAGTTCATCCTCTAGATTTTAACCATGCCTTGTCTTAAGTATGGTTAAAATTAGGTAATTAATTTCCGTAGCCAGTAATCCGCATTGCCACAATTCGGAGCGTACCAGGATCGCTGTCAAATCCACGTCTTTTTATTTTTTCCTGATTATTCATTAGCTTTTGGGGAAAAAGAAAGCCAGCAAAAAGCCAACACATCATTCATCTTTTACCCGGCCTGTCCATTATGAGTTGCAGTTTTTAAAAAGTTGGTAATTAACATCGGGCGAGAGTCGCAAACCACGTCCTAACTTTTGAAGTGTTCATAAAGTTTGGGGAATGCCCTAATCATTAACAGTGAGCCGCTTGCTCAAAACGATGGCTTTTTAGGGTTCCGTACCCCTAGGGTCCAAACGGAACCCCTATTGCTGTCACTCACGCGTCCGTCCGTCCGTCCGTTTGTCGTCTGTCATACAGTTTTTACGGCCAAACGATTGGAGATACAGCCTTGAAATTTTCGCAGTATAAGCACCAAGCCATACAAATATTTTTATATACCATACAGCTAAAGGGGGGCACGTAAATTCTTTTTGACCTGCCTCATCGAGTGGGATATGGTTATTTAGAGCTCATTAATTAGATAATTGTTGTATTTTTTGTTTCATAAAATATTGGAAAACAAAGGTAGAGAAGCCAACAAAGTCAGCTTTTTTAAATAAAATTTGTTCCGAGGGATTTCCTGCTCTATGAACTTGAAATTTGGCGAAAATGTTTATTGTCACAAAAAATGTGGCGACAATATTTATTGTAAAATATATTTACCGACAAATACAAAAATATTGAGAAATCTTTTTTTTTTCTTTGAAATTTCATTTTTTATTGTTGGGGTGTGTTCGAAACCCTAAATGTGCGAAGTCCGACACGCACTTGGCCGGTTTTTTATTCAGCTCACATGATAGCTGAAGTTTTATAATTAAAAAGGTACAAAAATCTTGAAGGTACTTGCAACGGACGGTATAAAGTCAATAGCTTGTTTTACAAATTTAAATGAATTGCGGCAAATCACAAGAATTAAGGATTCCTGTAAATTGATTGCGAGGAATTTACTTAATTCCTGTAAATTATGGAAATACATTTATAAATATTGATTTAAGTTTATTGTTTGCAATTAGCAATTAGCATCAAGCAGTTATTGAATACATAAATTAATGCACAACTATTTGGAAATACCTGAACATTATAATACATTCTATCATCTAAACGTATTTGTAAATTTAATTTATGTCACACCTGGCCATAAAGTGGCCATTATCGCACGCTCCGCGCGCGAAAAAACCCACTTCCTGGCCAGGGGGTAACATAAAATTTTGTACTTACCACGGGCGATAATAAAGAAAGCCTCAGATCGCATATTTATCGCCCTTGCCTTCGGCTCGGGCGTAAAATACCTGTGATCTGAGACATTCTTTGTTTTATCGCCCTTGGTAAGTAATGTACTATTGTAAGCAGATCAATTTAGCTGTTGGTTCATTTTGTTCAATGCGGAATTAAAATGCAGTTACCTATATCAATGATTAAGGACCGATTACAATATAATACAATACAAATACTCTTTATGTCACACCTGGCCATAAAGCGGCAATTACCGCACGCTCCGCGCGCGGTAAATCCCACTTCCTGGCCAGGGGGTGACATAAAATTTTGAACTTAACACGGGCGGTAATAAAGAAAGCCTCAGATCGCATATTTATGGCCCTTGTCTTCGGCTCGGGCGTCAAATACCTGCGATCTGAGACATTCTTTGTTTTACCGCCCTTGTTAAGTAATGTCAGATAAATGTTAGCCTTGTCTTTTTCTTTAATTTGACTGTACAAAAGGAGAGTCATAATTTTAACCGATGGATATTTTTATCTAGGGATTGAAAAATCAGCCCTAAAACGCAATAAAACTTCCAGTAGGTATGGCTCATTTTTATCAAACTATAAAAATACGAAAATGGTAATGGTTTAAAGTGTGAAGATTGAAGAACAGATACCTACCTCCAAAAAGGGTAATATTTAATGGGCAAAAAGGCCTCAAATTTAATAAGATATGGCGTTCGCTTTTAAACGGATGAAAAATTTCAGCGGCATTATTTTTAAGCTCCAGTGGTTAGAATAGAATAGGCGAAAACCGAAGGGTTCATCTTTAGGTTCGATCGGCTCCCTGGGGGTGTCGTGCCGTTCTCTCCCGCTTGTCTCGGTACTCAAGCGCAGGTTAATAAGTAATGAAGCGGATTCGGCCGAGTTTTGTTTGTTAAAGTGATTATTCAAATACGAAAAACGTTTTCGGTTTTCCCTAAACTTCTCTCATATTTTATTCACTGATTTCTTCACGGTTTGAGGAATTCGTAATTGTTGTTAGAATTTTCGCAGCTATTTGCTCTCTGTGAAAACGGTTGATTTCTATTGACCCTATGCACATTCAATGGGACATCTTATATCTTTAAACGAGCAATTCTTGTATATTTATTTATTTCGGGGATCTCGGAAACGGCTCTAACGATTTCGATAAAATTTGGTATGTGGGGGTTTTCGGGGACGAGGAATCGATCTAGCTGGGTCTCATGCCCGGGAAAACGCCGAGCAAAGCTCGGCCGCCCAGATATTGTATTCGTAAGTGTGTAAAGGCATACACACCTCGGCACGGTGTGGGGTGTGGGTGTATTTATTTAAATTTTGATAAAATTGTTCTTGGCTCACTAGAGAGGACACCCAGGATCGTGCAAAGTGGAAGTGAGCCGGAAAGCCGACCCTGGCAAGAGCCGGGATAACGCTAAGTAGAAGAAGAAGAAGAAGAAGAAGAAAATTGTTCTTATATAACAATATTTACTCCTGTTGACGAGTCTAGGCTGTAGATTTAGATGTTTGAGGATTCTCAGTTTGTAAGTGTGCGCTCAGTCATTCATACTACTGAACGACTAAGCGAACGGTACCCAATACTATACTATAATATTATTATAAAAATACTATTACTATTTTAAAAATACGGTTGAACCTGTTAATGGTTGGTTCTTAGTACAATAACATCGTCTATCATTCCTAACTAACAAGTTTACGTTTGCCCACATTTATTCAATGAACACTTGAACAGTACGTTTCCACAATTCAATTTAATTGAATAGAAATTATCACTGGACTTACGAGAAAATGAAGCAGTAATTTTCTGTTAAGATTTAAATTTTTCACTTCAAACTTGCCTCTTACACGACTTGGTAAGTTATTTTGAATGGAATACTAAGGTAGCCAGGGAGTCTTTATACAAAGTGGCCGCCCAGTAGTGTTAAATAAGAAAACGAGCGGTCCCTAAACTTTCCTAAGAAAACTAATCCCACCCGAGATTATTTCGTGAGGCTCCCAATCAATTCGCCTATAAAAACACGGGATAAAACGTCGCAATCCTTCCGAGAGTTGTCTCCTTGGAGAATCATTACGAAAATACGACAAAATCCAGCGTCTGTCCTCAGGAAAGGGTGTTATTTATGGAGGGCAGGGGCCGGAGTGTATCTGAGTGGCTCTATTAGCTCAACTAATATTTTCTTCTTCAAGTTAATTGTTATGTCGCCTTTAAGACCAGGTGGCTTGTCCCATTAGGTCGCCGCGGGCTCTGTAATGCCGAAGCGCGAAACTTGAGAGCCACCCAGGAGCCGAGCGAGGCCCCGCGGAAATATTTAAGCAAATTAAAACTTTTCTTGACAATATTCAACATTAAGCGTTTAGCTGTAGAAATATCCTACGATAATACTGATTTCTTAAAAATTTGATGTAAAATTAAATACACTTAAAAATTTCAATCGTAAAGGTACACTCAGGGACTTTAATTGTTGAAACATTTGGAGCTCAGTTAATACTAGACCTTCATAGTTGCTATGAAGTGTCTAGTATAAAGTGAGCTCTAAATGGCTCAATTTTGTATGTTATGTTTACTCATTCTTGTACAATAAAGAATTTTCCATACATATGTACATAAATAATTATCTTCTTCCATATAACATCCACGGAAACTTAAACGCAAAAAAGCGGCGCTCCTTAAAATCCAGCTTTAATAAATGTGAAGGATCCACGTCCAGTGTAAACCAAGATAACAGACAAGCAGCATTGTTAGCCCAACATTGTTGGTATTTTGATGGACGCGAGCCTGGCCATTACGACTAGACCATTGTTGCCCAAACTGCTAAAGTAACCACTGGCCGTCATGAGAAAACGGTTGCATAGTTTGAAAGTTCCTTTCGACAAACGGTACTAATTTGAAACATTCGTGCCGAGTGATTGATTCTGTGAGTGTTTTAGCGAAATTGACGTGGTAATGCAAAATTGGTTTTAACATACTTAACACTAAACAGTTGAAATATATTCATAGGTATATGGATTGGACGTAAATTCGTTATGCCTGGATAGCAGAAACTCATACCGATATAAATATGTCAAGATATTAGGAAATTAATATGTAAAAGCTGATTTATGAACCATAAATCTATGAGTTGACATTGGGATTCCGAATTTAAATTGTAGGTATGAATCATGAAATAATATATTATTTTAAAACCGTGTTAAATCGAATAGTGTGATATTTACCTATTACGCTCGTTAAAATTTGCAGAAGAGTGTTTCCACAGCCACTCTCACTGTTGAACGTGCAGATCTTATGTGCAGAACGTGCAGATCGGCGCAGACTATATTAGTTACCTGGAGATCATTCTCACTCGATATATTGAAAACGTCTTTGATATCGACACTCTTCCTGAAATGTGTGCACGGCGCGGTTACACAAATATTGAAACATCACGTTTCTGATGCGCTATTATTATACATTCAACCGTAAATGTAAAACGTAACTGTGTTATTATATCAATTAATTCAAGTCCTAGAGCATTAATAATATAGTTTTAAGAATGACGTAGTCTACTGGTTAAAGTATACAGTTATACACTTTATTTTAATAACATTAATGTTTTCTTTGAACTCTAATACGTTTATAAAATCGCCTTTATTCGAGATTCTTTTATCAATGCATTAATGAAAATTAATCATCACTTTAGCAGACTAGTTTTAATACGCTTTCATTTTAATATACCACGATTGAAAAACATAAATTTATGTTTAAGAAAATATCTTTAAATATTTTTTTTTATTTACCTTCACGCACGACGTGGGTATTTCTCGCAGATGAAAATACTTGTTAGTACGTCTGTGAACTTTTTTTATTTGAAATTTAAATAAAAAAAATAATATCGAGCTTGTAACATTGATATTCATCTATATAACTATATTTTAATATTTCATCGCGTCTTTTTATATGTATATTCAGCACTCTTTAAATAAATAAAAGAGATTTCCTAATAAAAGAGAGTTCTTCTTCTGCAATTCATACTATACTCACGAGCAAAAATAATGCATATATTTTGTATTGAACTTTCATAGAAAGTGTAGGTAAGGTACCCATTCGTTTTGATCTTTGGTGCATAATGTCTTTAAATATGTTTAACACGCAAACATTTAAAACAACATAAAACACGCTGCGAGAGGCTGATCGATAAAAAATTGCCTCAATGTATATAGGTAGGTACATTAGTTATATATGTGTTATGTAGTTTCAATATAGCCCTCATCATCGCATCGTTTGAAAAGCGATCTTATTTACGACTTGGCACTCCGTCCGACGATTGGATGTTTTCCGACGTGAAATCAGTTTTTTGATAAGACTAAATTGTATTTCATAAACATTACTCGTAGTTTTTGTATTTTTTGTACAGTTTTTATACTTACATAGATTACATTTATCTGATTTATTTCTGATTGAAAATTTACATGTCATTTTATAAAATTAAAATTGCATGGATTCACAAAAATATCGTTAAGGTATGCGATTTTGTAAACCTAATTTTGTTGATCAAACTTAAACAACCAACTAACTTAAAAAGTAGGCAAATTAATTGCAGGAGGGCCTCAATTTTTCATAGTAAATTGATTTCGACATAGTTATAATACATATGCAAACAAAACAGCCACATGGCTGTTCGTATATTATTAGTTATTACCAGACATCGGAATTCTCGTAGCATTTTTGAGCTATATATCTTCTTTGATATGTTGTGTTGTGCTCTATAATGTATCGACAAAATTTGTATATCGGAAGTCGATAAACGAGAAGTCCCTATGACAGCTCAAAAATGCTACGAGAATTCCGATGTCTGGTTATTACTATGTTTCTAGGTATATCAAATACTAAATATCTGGGCAACCGAGCTTTGCTCGGCGTTTTCCCGTGCATGAGACCTAGCTAGATCGATTGCTCGTCCCCGAAAACCCCCACATACCAAATTTCATCAAAATCGTTAGAGCCGTTTCCGAGATCGCCGAAATAAATATATATATAGTAAATAAATATTAAAATATATAAGAATTGCTCGTTTAAAGATATAAGATATAAATATGAGATGTATTCTATAAACCGCTACATAAAAGTAATGTGAAAATAGGAAAATAAAAATTAAGGGGGGCACCCCATACATGTAACCGGGAGATGATTTTTTTTAATGCAAGTAGTTGTGAGGGGTATTTTTGGATAGGCATTTAAAAATAATATCGAGGTTACTAAGAAAGTTTTCCATTTAAGTCAATCGTTGGTGAGATATTAGCTTCCAAAGTTGTACAATGTGTCCCCCCCCCCTCTAATTTCCAAACTATGAAGATAAAATTCTGAAAAAATTTGAGGCGGTGTATAATAAAAAATACTTTCAAAGAATTTTGGTTTAAACAAGATGGGATTAAGGGTTTTTAAGTTTTCACTGAAAAACTGTCTTGCCCAGACAAAAGAACGTAAGCGCCGTGGCTTCCCTATGAAGATACGACCATTTTTGATTCAAGATTAAATAGTGTTTTTGAAAGTGGACTGCTAGGTGTCGGTACGGAACCCTTCGTTGTGCGTGATCCGACACGCACTTGGCCGGTTTTTTTCATAGATAATGGTACGGAACCCTTCGTGCGCGAGTCCGACTCGCACTTGGCCGGTATTTTTTAAATATTTTATTCAACCTTTTTGTCGACGTGATCAATATGTATACTCATGCCAAATTACAGCTTTCTAGTAGGTATTAACGGTTAAGTAGGTACTGAGCTAAGCCGTGGACGGACGGCCGGATGGACATGGCGAAACTATAGGGGTCCCTTTTGTTTACTACGGAACCCTAAAAACAGAGAAAAACAAATCTTAAAATGAACGCAGAACGCCGAATAAATTTTTTAATATTTAATATATCCTATGGTTATGTAATTCAACGTCAGATTGATCCCGTAATAAAGTACATTATGGCGATTAAACAAACCAATTAAATTTAACATAACTAACTCTGTTTAAAATAGGTGCAGCGGCTCGTGTAATCTCACATTTCAATTTTGCGTCAATTCAAATTACGAACTTTATTTTATATAGGGTAAGGTTGGCTTTACAATGGTTTTCATCGATCGAGACACGAGTTTGCGGAAGTAGTGGTCGATATTATTCGCATGCATGTGCGCGGTCTAACCAGTGCCGATACAAACGCGTGCAAACATACCCGTGATTGATTTGATATTAGTTCAACTGACAAAAGGTTGGTGCTATCGCATGCTGGCTTTAATGGAGTTCGGCACAAAACACGCGTTCACTACGCTTCATCTATCGCATTTTAAACGGCAATGTATTAAGTTGAACCCAACTAAAACTCTTGTAAAGTTCAAATTTATTTTAGTGTTATGCTAGCTAGCTAGTTCTGTATTTCGCTAGTAGGGTTTGACTTGTAAAAGTGCCATTGCGGCCTACTTACAGAATAAAGTTCATTTATTTCATTTATTTTATTTCATTTCTAAAATTACGATGATTAACGGGATATTTACCATGTACATGGTGGAGCCTCGCCATGGAGCGCTCGTGGCCCAGCGGCGCCTGCGTACCGCAAGCGGTATGCAAGATTAAGCAATGTTGGGCGGAGTCAGTCCATGGACGGGTGACCGCTTTGAGTGGACTAACTGAGCGCTCCCGTGCTTTGGAACGCACGTTAAGCCGTTGATCCCGGCTGCTGTCTATGGCAGCCAAGTTGGAGGCCTTCGGGCGGCTTGAGAACGTAACAGTTGCTTCGACAAGTTGCCCACTCACTTGACAAAGGGGGGTCGAAGTTGCACCACGTCCGTAGGGAAAATACCCACCGCTACACGTGACACCTTAAAGTGCAACAAAAACTGGCAACCGTACCGTATGCCATACGATGAATAAATAAAATACCATGTACCTATATTTGTGTTTGAGAGTTCCCGATATTTCGCGTTAACTGACGTGCTGCGAGTTTTAGCATGGTCTAAGAAAACACGGTCTGCCCATCAGAATTGTGTCCCAAGAGACGTCACTGTCGAGTTGCCACTTTATAGTAACAAAACAAATAATGATGGGAAGATTTTCTGCCGTTATCATGCAAAATAAAATATTTACGCATTATAATTGTTATTTACTGGTTTAATTTTTATTCTATTTGCCTGAAACACAGGCATGTGATATATATGTTCTCTATCGATAAGTTGCATACTATAAGAACATAATTTTAAAATGAATATTTAATAAATTATTCTTAATTTAGCGAACAAAATAGATCCAGTTAAACAATTATGAACGTAATATTTTTTTTAAATACTCACAGGATACATGAGAGTCGGGGAGTATCGTAATACACCACTGGCAACACAGAAACAGACTGTCGCTCACACATCCGAACGAACGAACCATCGATAGCAGTGATGACGTCATGATACGTCTCTTGGGACACGCACACTAATAAGATGGCCATACCTGCCGCATTATATTATTGTATCATGAGTTTCAGTCGTGTAATCGTAATATTTTATGTATATATATCGTTTTTTTTAACTTTCTTTAAGATAACATAAGATAAACATACATACACAACAACAACACACAACGTATTTACATTATATACTTACACAAGTTCTGTGTCTTCGTTTTAAATTTTGAAGAAACTGACAGTTATGATGTCATAACTTAATGGTAAATCGCATAGCTTTTGTTGAGTTTGGTGATTTCGTTAGCTCAGGTATATCTCACCAACGATTAATGGAAAAGCTATTTTAAAAACCACTAAGTATATCATTTTTAAAGGGCAATCCAAACTACGTATGTGTATTGGTTTTTTGCAGTTTCCAGTTACATGTGTGGATTGCAATAATGTAATATTGCTTTTTTAATGTAGTCTCTTTTATGTAGTTGTTCATAGAGTACACTTTCCTACTAAATTTCATAATTGTAGTGGATATAGTCTCGCCTAAAAAGCTAGTAAATCGGCTGTGACATACGGACGGATAGAGAAGACGAAACTATATACTATAAAAATACTATTCGTAATAGTAATGTAAATAACACTACTTATACTAACTTATAATGTAATGGGTTCTCGCTGGTGGTAACCCTAGTGCTAAGGCCCCGCCCCCGAAAGAGCGCGTTGCGTGCGATAGAAAGGGATGGCCACATTTAGGTACGTTTGGCATACCTAAACGGGGGATTTGATAACGGTGGGACTTGCTGTGCGTAGTACTATTACTTATTCTGTGCCGTCACTACTACCGTCCGCCTTCGCACTTGAAACTCTACCACGAGCACCAATCCTCCGATGAAACATGATTCTAATGTAAATAACCATATATGTTAGCTTGAAATCTTATATTATTCAGTGTTTCTAAAGGTATAAATTGATTAAAATATTTGTTGTAAATAAATATTGTATTTTCGCATAAACAGATAGGCAGTGCTTTTAACAGACTACATATTAGCCTTTATGCTAAACAGTACCCACGTTTTAACCGACTTCATAAAAAGGAGGAGGTTCTCAATTCGATTGTATGTTCTCTTTTTATTTTATTTTTTAATGTTTGTTACCTCAGAATTCCGTCTGTTATCATCTTCATAAATCTTATTTCATATGTTTAAACATGAAGCCAAACACTGAAAGGGCGAAAATCGACTTGCATGATTGTATTAATAATTTGTTAGTTAATTATAAATTAATATAAAACTTATTAAATACCTTTTAAGTAAATTAAAGGTATCAAAAGCCTACATCGCAAACTCAACAATAACAGAGATAAATCGTCTTAAATTCGCTATATTACATTAAATCACGGCACCACAAGGAAATGAGAAGAATTAAAGCGAGTATTCTTAAAACAAGTACCTACACGTAGTAAATTACAGCGACAGGTATCTCAAGGGACGGCGGGGCCTACCCCCTAAGTAAAATAATAATAGGGCCGGCAGCTTTGTAGGAAAACGGCGACATTTAGCAAAATTGCGCCCTTTATTACGAACAGCTACATGTTTATTGATATCTGAAGTTTTCACTTAGTGAAAGGTTTACTTGACATTGACGGTCGTTTAATAAAATCGCTGTTTGTTTCGCTTGACGTTTAATAATTTGAACGATTAAAAATAGATGAGATATACCTCTAATTAAGCCGTCTGAAGGGCAGGATAAACTATTTTTACTCACGTCAATAAATATACATGTAGATGGTCAATACACACATGGTGGTACATTATTTGGTGAACAATAAAGAATATTTGTTGTTGTTGTTGTTGTCAATCTTTTAACATTTACTAAAGTGTTTCAATCCATTTAGATAGTATAGTCAGCTCGGTGGTCTAAGAGTTAATAAAACTTTAAGCAGTAAAATTAATAGTGCAACAATAGCACTTTTTATTTCGATTGGTTACAAGTCGTAACACGAACTTTGGGATTGCAACCTACGCCTTATCTTAAATAAATAAAAATAATTGCGGATGCACTTCGACCCAGTGGGATATTTTGTGCAATTGTCCCCTCCTTTATACCTACTCCAAGCTGCTCTCCAACATTTCCACGAAACGCAACCTAAGACTAGACAGAGATTATCTCAAAAACTACCTCAAAATTATATTTTTTTACATTACAATTTTCATTGGTGTCATTCGACATTAAACTTTAGTACAAACTATTACGTTAGATTTTGCTATGTGTAAGACATCACTTAGGTACGATCTTTTACTGAGTAGATCTTTGATGGGCTATATCAAAGTGTTACGGACTTATCACTTTTATTATTTTACCTCAAGTACCGTGCCCCTGCTCGTCTGCTCCCTGCGAAAATTGAAAACAAAACAGAGCTGCTACCGCGAACCACAAACGAAGTTTTCCGTCCCTGTCGTACTTACGTTCAGACTTGCAAGTGCGACAGAGAGAAAAAAATTCGTTTGTGGTTCGCGGTAGCACCCCAGGGATCCCCGTCACCGGTTGATTGTTTGACACTTGTCATCACCGGTTTCCAAACTTGTTATATATACTTATCATATTTGTATTTTAAGGCACCCTAGGCCACTTCATGAATCGATGAAAATATTGAAATTTAAGCTTCCAATGTGAAGAAACAATGTAGAATTACATCAATAACCGAACAAAATATTGAAAAATGTGTTGATAACTCAGTCAAAGAATGCTAAATATCATCGTTTAAATAAACTTTTATGCTGATTATTTCGTAAATTTGTCAATAGTTATATGTTTTCTTTTACAAAAAGGATAGCTTTCTTATTGTTCTAACACAATAACTGGATAGAATTTTGATAAGTGATGTAGTGTTCCAAAAATCAATCAATATTTACTAAATATTTACGAAAATTACACGCAGAGTTCTGTAGAAAACGCGTCGCGGGGTTAGGTTAAGAAACTACGTTTAAATACCCAACTTAAATAAAAGCCCACTTGCCGGTAACACACTGTATATAATATGGTTATGGACTCCTTTTTCCGCACTTAGTCCGTGTATGTCGGACCATTGTGCGTGGTTTGTTCGCTATCTAGGTTGTATATATATATTAACTGAAATAATTTGCAATGACACAGAATTGCCATTCTTACTACATGTACCTACTTTGCAAATATTGTCGAACTTTGAGTGCTGTAAAATATTGAAGTAACGACTGTTGACATTGAGTGCAAAGAATATAAATTACTGTCATAAAAATGTATTCAGATAACATAACAAAACGAAGTGGTAAATTTACTGATTTTTTTTACTAGCTTCTTATATAACAATTTAAGTTGAACAATTTAAAACGATTTAGCATATCGTGTATATATCGTGTGTGTACATGATTAAGATAGATCATGATATTATTATTCAATATGGCGGTGAGTTATCAAGGTTTGTACTATCATCCACACTTCAACTTAAGTGTAGATGATAGGTACCTATGATGTTACATCGATATCTGAACAAATTCGTAAGTGAACCTTTCTTATATGGCCCTAGGAAATGATTACCCGAAACCTTAATGTTAGGTTTTGTTAAAAAGGTAAATTACTAATATCTACCATGCCAGGTGGCGAAGTTATAAAACGTTTCACTTTAGTAACAAGACTTGTGTGTATATTATATATAATAGAACAAATTTACATATCCAAATCAAATTCATCAATAAGGTTAGATAACACGAGATCATTAACGCGAAAGACACTGCAGAGGCCGCGTCGATCAAGCCAAGTTCGATTTCTCTAACGTCACCCAAGGGAGCGGCCGCAGCCGTGCCAGTCACCTGTCCTTGTCGCACCCCAGTTACACCAGCGTGCTAGAGTGCGACAACAGCATAGACCTTACAAATTGCCCGTTACGATACCGCATTAGATCACAATCTTCTACGTACAGTTAACGACGCGGTATAAATACGCTGAGTTAGTACCGAAGTAAAGTGGTGAATTGAAATTTACCAAGGTAATGGTTCTTAGGTAATCTGTCAAATGTAAATAATTGACTAAACTGAAACTTTAGTTACTTCTCCGTTCGATATAGGGTAGCAAATGACATACTTCCTTTGATGTGTTCACAGTAAATTTCGTATTGTATATTAAAGTAATTATATTATATTATAATGTCAACTGACTACAAGTAAAATATACCTGAATATTTCTGATTCAACTGTTTTAACTTTGTATAAGTTTATTGTGTCGCCCCCAAACTAAGTCGTATAGGCGTGTCGGATAGGCCTTATTTATAATGTCGCCCAAGGGACTGGATGTCGAATCGCTGGCGGAAGCCTGACGATACAATTTCTCTCATTTTCCTTACAAGATTGCTTTAAGCTAAACTTCACTCATAATATATAATACGATCTTAATACGTTTCAATAGCCACAAATTTACTTTTAATAGACAAATAATTAGAACTGCGTTCCGTTTTGTAGCTTTGTTAAATTATTAACCAATCAAGCTTTTGTTTAAAAAGTGTTTTTTTTTTCACTTGTGGAATCTTAGTAACATTTTTGTGCATTTATTTATATTACATGAGTAACATTAGTGGTTTGAATTAACTACAAAGTCCCTCACAAAGAATCGTAGGTAATAACTCATTAGCTAAAAACTACCACAAAACTCGAAATAAAGTCGACTCAACCCGGCGAGATTTAATACAACTCTTTCACTGCAAAAAAGGGTTGTCCACTTCACGTGTGAAACAAAAAAGCGTCGCAATTCCCACTCAAACAAATCACCGCTAAACAAACGTTTCTACAGGTAGGAATAATTCAGCGAAAGGTCACCTGTTACGGGTATTCGGCATCGATCATCGGGAGTGCGTAGCGTCGACCTTCCAGTACCTAATGTGGCCCGAGGGAGCACCGACGCCGGCGAGACATGGCCCCAGCACCCGCTTGTCAAACTCAACTTATCCAATCCTGTTTAACAAGAGCACATTTATTTTTTTAAATCAGTAATTTACGCAGCCATTTTGCAACTAACAATTTCAGATGTATTTTATTTTAGATTTGATTATTCAGTACATACTGACACACCTTTTACCATGGGATAGCATGAAAGGGAGCGTTGGATCTAAGATAATTCACACACATATGGCGAGTGTCAGAATTGACTTTTTTATTATAAAAATCATTATACCAGTTAACTACGTTTTTTTAACATCGTTGAAATTTCGCTATATATCGCATTTGTTGCTGCAATGCCAGTAGGAATGTAGTTAACAAACCATCCCCGATTTCAGTCAATTTTTGTATTGTAATAGATTAGGAGTTTGTCAAGATTTGCCTAAACAAAAGCTAATCGAGTTCAGTTCTCACTTGGACTCAAATAGTATAGGAATTGTAATTTTGCTACCAGGGAATCTTTTCTTGCAAGCACTTAATGTTCATGTTATTTTCTATGAACATTTTCACCAAACGATATAACTACGTGTTGTTTCGTATAAATTTTGATAACAATGTTGATAAAATTATGACAACAGCTTATATCGACTAAGTTACGTACTCGAAAATGTTCAAAAGCAGGCAATTTACAACGGCCAGCATGAATTTAGAATGCGTACGCTTCAACGTGAATATTGACGACGCTATTTCGTTACCTAACATTAGTTATTTATCGCTGTTTTGTAGGTAACCAGATGGGGAATTTAAAAATGCTCCTTCGTGGCCAAGTTTGGTGTGCGCAGACAATCCGCGCGGCGCGCGCGCCGCTGACAGCATATCTCCTCGCGTGTATTGTTCGTGTCCTAACCGCCGACTTTCCATTTATTTCTCTATGAATACGTTATTACCTGCTCGCCCCCGCTTATCAAAGTTTATTTGCAGCGTGTGGTTTACTCTGTACCGGTGCTTATTCGTTATTACAGCGCCGGAGTGTTTTATTGCCGGGGCGGGGCTCAAATCGCGTACGACGCCCTTGTTTTTCGCTATATTCCCCCGATCTTTTCAGGATTTTAACTTTATTTTTATGTAATTTTTTCTTGTTACAGATCGAGGACGCCATGTTAATGTTCGACAAACAAACCAATAGGCACAGAGGTGAGTAACGATACATATTTTCATAAAAGCATTCGTTAAACAATAAACCTTTATTGAGCCGGCTGTAATTTCAATGGCTCGCGGTCAAAAACTGTATGTTTGCGTGTTGTAACGTCTTATACTCCGTTTACAAATAATTAATTGACCATTAGAATCACGCAACCGAATTTCATTTAAACTCTGCCTATAAGTGGACTGCGTCTGCAATAAAACAAATAATTCAAAAAACCATACGTTATAAGCGAGTATAACAGTAACAGGCAGTTGTTGTCAAGTTTATATTATTTATACTAAAGGAGAATTTAAAGTACCTACCTAGTCACATACAGCGTATCGGGAAAACGTGAAATAAATTCTAAAGGTTGTACCATATATTTTTAGTTAAACGCCCGTAACTTAGAAGATAGCCAAAGGTACGCACGAGCGCTCAGCTGTTGTGTCACCTTCTTATCCCTTACAAAAACAGTGAAATTCCAAAGGCTTGCATGTCACACAAGGAAACATATCATTTTTGTGCTCGTCTCGCCTCGTTTCACTGGCCGTCTTCGCCACAAAGTCGTCGTTCGTAGCCCAGCTACGGATAAATACAGATGCCAACGCTCGATGAAACACGGCCAGCGGAGTAAGACATGTCACAGTGTAAAGATAACCTCTCCTCACCTCCCGCTACAAAGAGGGCCAGAGAGGCAAGGTAGGTCAAGGATCGCTGGCTGTAACCGCCGCTCAGGCGAAGCGAAACGAAGGTTCGAGGTGGTATCGATACTAAATAGGCTCACCGATTTCGGTATTGTGTTCCCTCCCTCGTATTGCAACTATTCCCGGCTAATAAATAACAAATCGACGCCCGAATAAAATGTATGGCTTCCTTATGTAGATTTCTTTGTAGGTATCTCGTGCGGGTGAAAGGGAAAAATTGGTTGAAAACCGTGCTAGTATTGTTGAAACATTTATCTTAGCGAACATTCGTGTTTATTTATCTTTTTGTTTATCATAAAATTAACCAGGTTAACCATTGCTACGTCAAATTTGATGAATGTATTTCTAAGAACAAGTTCATAAAACGTGACCAAAACAGGTAATCATTTTTTAACACAGTTAAATGGTGTATTTTTTTAATACCCACCGGGGCTAATTCTATTTTGTCCCAAAACACTACTCGTTGGGACGTATATTGAGTCAGTTTCATTATCCCCACAACGCGTAATATTTTAATTAAAATCCACGAAAATGTATCAAGGCCATCTTTTGTTGCCTGCAAAGGTTCCTTTGCAGCAGTTACAACAAACACAATGTTAAATTTGCTTTTGTAATCCCTATTAAGCAAAAACAGGTTGACCCAAATATTCAGCCTGGGTAAAATATCGTTGCGCCGTCATTTGTGCAAGTTCGCAAAAACCAATCCCGTTTCATTCCCAGCTCAGGAAAAACGAGCCTTTTTCTTGTCGCCCTAAGACATAAAATTATATACGCATTTCTATCTACGTCCAAAAGCGGACTGATGAAATTTGTAACCTCACTCGGTAATTAGTAAAAAAGCTTACGCGTATACTTCTGCAAACCGAGAGGTTTTGCAATTTATGGCGACTCTACTTACCAATCATGAAAATATATTTTTTTTGTCGTACAATTTAATTTGCTGTTCGATGAAATTGCTTCTTACGATCACGCTAGGTCGTAAGGTCTTAAAACATCGTTAAGTAAAGAGGCTTTTGAAATACATATATATTATGCAGGGAGAGGGTGTAATTTTTTATTGTAAATATTCCTAATATAGGCTCATATACAGGCTGGGTTATTATCCCCAAAACGTAATCAGTTGGGTCGGGTTATACTAGCAGAAATGTAAAAATATCCCTGTTTATTTGTATCAAACTCGGGCCAGAGGCAGCCCAAACGCGTATTCAAACTGAATATGAATGCAAACTGCCCCGACGAACGGGCGGAATGGCGAAAATCAAATTAGGTATATCGTGAATACTTCACGGCGACGCTGGGAAAAAAATTGAAATCAAATATTCATTGACTTTCAACCGGATAAGCCGGCCCGCAGCCATTTCAATACATTTTATTATCTATTTTTTCGTTGCGGAGGCCCGGCCCACGGCGAAGGCACCGCAAGACGACAAAATATCCCGCTGCTGCCTGAATTATAAATCACAACAAAAGCTTTATGCTTACTGAGCGATTTGAGGCGAGTTGAATGACCTGTAGCGATTGTGACGAAGCGTGTAAAGGTGAGTCACATGTTCCCTGTTAATTCCCCCGTTTCAGTTTTGATGTAGCCACAGTTTATTGTCTAGCAATAAAAACATTGACTATTTCGTTAATATTCATATGTAGCTTTACTTATTACAAACCTGTCCGTTTGAAGAAGAGGAAGAAGAAAAATATTTATTTAGTGTTAAATCATTTTACAATTTAACTAAATTAAACATAGAAATTTTAACAATAAATAAGGATACCATTCAGCATATGCCAATAGTAATGCTAAGGCGCTGATTTTCACGGTACCCAAAGAGAGATACAAATATAATCTTAACTATTACTTAATAGTTCATCATAACTAGATTAGCCAGCTTAGCTTAATGATGGAGAATGAGAGGTCGCTGGTCAATAAATTCAATTTTAAATGTTCTGAAAATTTATTACAATTTGTTTAAAGTTAAATACTATATGTAGGTGACACGACATGATCATACGGTACTTATTTGTGTGTATCTACTCACAGTTATACGTTTATAAGATAGGTTTTAATATTGATCTTAAATGATGCTACGGATTACTTTGCACTGAAACTCGGAGTTTCTAGTTCTTTTGTTTTGTTTTTCGATTGTTATCCGAATTTTTTGTCGGTGTCCATTATTTTTGTCTGTACATCACATGTTGAATGGGGACTTAATACGTAGGGTGGTTTTTATGTAAAGCTGTTGAAAATGTGAGAAATAAAAACCTTTTAGCCTTTACAGTACATTAAATATGCGCGAATAATGCGTTTAATAGCACCCTTTACTTTTATTTACGACCATCGTTGGAAAAAAAACGGCATCCCTTCGCGAAAATATTCCATTGTCTTTTATTAATAATTTAATTGATAAAATGCTGTAACGATGGCGTAGGTTTTAATTTATTTTGACTGTTTAAATTTCTTAAAACACAAAACCAACTCAGTGGATACCTATGTTATAGAAACATAAGTACTTACATAGGCATGAAAAAATTACATAAGTGACAAAAAATTCCGCGTGCTCGTTGGGTATTCAAAGTGGCAGCGAAGCCTGAATAAAATGTCATTATAAAAGGTGAACGCGATGTGTGAGACACCAAGTTGTTAAAATATTAAACGAAATAAAACTAGCGGAACCAATCTCAGTGGGGCGGATTCCATTCCGTCTCTGGTACGGAACACACGCCTATGGGACACATTTCATCGAGTGTGTGCCCTACTACCGTGAAAATTTCACCTTTCACTTTGCATAAGAGTAGTGTTATCTATATTTCATTCGACTCTGTTTGCGATGTGTAAAGAAGCCTATCGCGTGAATCATAAATGACGATCGTTTCCGACGAGAGTCGTACAGTTTCTTTCACTCAAAAAAGAGGGATGTCAATGTTCTTCATCCCATTTTCAGCTCACGTGTTTGCAGGATATTTCTTTTTGGACTCTTTTGATGCAGTGTTAGTTTTAACTGGTATTTATTTTAGCAACTAACTTGAACGTGTCAGTATTTTTATGTATTTGTCGCAGCGAATAATTCATAAATTGCATTCGTATCAAACACAACACACATAAATGTTATATTTGTTTTGTATTGGATTCAATTGACTGAACACTTTCGCTATTTTTGTACACGTCGAGGCAATTCCAACACGAGTAAGCTTCTGGAGTAGAGCTCTCAGACTCTGTAAAGTTTGCTATCTTAGGCGGTGAGTCGTGCCAGACTATTTTGGTCTTTATGTGTGAACAATAAGAGTTATTCTGGTGGTTTTATAAGTTCGTAAGCGTGTATTCGCCGAGTGCTAAGTGGCGGCACGTGGGAGTGTCCCCGGGGAACGAGCACATCGAGCTTAGATGCATCTTGTGGGAAACCAAAGCGCCCTGTTAATATTACGTGTATTACAATTAATTCATTTTACAACATCGTTACACCGGGGTAAAGTACGGTTTATACCGAGGTTTTGGTGTAAAATATATTTTATGGTCTTGGTTTTTACTCTCCAAATGAACTTCATAAGCTGTTCTAATTATTTTATTACTTTGCTCTTTTATATATCGTATTGAATTATTTTCAGGCCAATGCCTACTTAGTAATTACCTATGCTAATATATAAAGTTAACTAAAATGCAGTTGTTTCAAACTAATCCCCGTGTAAAGATATATTGTACGTAATTAATCCTTTATTAACTTGACAATAACCTCATCTATTCGGCCGTTTGCAACAACAATACTAGGACTTGTTAGTTCATATCCTATTGAATATTAGCTTGTTGCCGTAATGTTATAATTCTTAAAATTAATATTGCCCATTGTACCTCATGCACAACAATGCAGAAACGATTATTTGGTGGTTTAAATTAACATCATAAATTAGTTCTAGATTTATTTTGTGACTGTTTATATAACTGATTGCTGTCAATGTACTAAATACTGGTAATAATTTCTACTAAAGTTGCACTTTAGTAGAAATTAATACCAGCAAAATCATTATAAATTTGTAACTAACCAAAACATAACGATTTGTATGTAGTTCAAAGGCCAACTGAGGGTTTTCAGTAGCATTTTGTTGATATTGTTAGTTTGAATAGCGTATTAATAAAGTCCAAGACGCTAATTCTAAAGTTGGTTCGCGGACGTGTGCAGTCTTTTGCGTTAACGCTTTACTTATCACGCGTGAGCGTGATGCACTGACACTCAGATCAAATTTGAATCAAATGTTAAATGCTACGTGATTAACCTACAAATTATTAAATTTTTGAACACATGGTAAAATAGTTCGTTATCTTAAGCCATCAGTAACTCGTTTTTCATACCTATAACCGGCCTATACCAACCCAAACCGTTTCGAATCCTTGAAACAAATCAGCGCAGCGTTACATTTTCGTACCATTTTTGTTTGTGCATTTTCCTAAATAGAATGTTGATATATTGATACGGTATCGTCTCTGGCTCCCGAGAGACAGCGCGGTTGAGTGAGAATGCATCCCGTTGCATTGCATATGAGAGAATGTGGCCTGCGCGCTCTGGGACCGCTCGGTAATCACCTGCTGCGCGCCTCTTTGTACATTTTCAAGACTGAGTGGGAAATATTTAAGTTCTCATCGGGTTTTTGTTCTTGTGAAATTGTTTCCAATATGGTGATGATTTTGAATAAGCGTAACGTAAATCTTGGTATTAGGTACTTTTAACTGGTTCTATGATATAATGTTGGATAACAAATACTTTGTGTTATTAGACTTGGTTACCCAACTGCTTAATCATCAAAATAATCAACACGTTTTAAAAAAAAACATACATTTACTACACGGATGGCCTGAGGCCTAAATAAATAACACTCACTGTTGTGTTGTTTGGTAACATTAAAAAGTAATGCATAATATTGAACCTTTTTCTCGCATATAATACCAATACTGATAGTTTTTTATAATTGGTACATTTCATATAGTTAGTTTGAAAAACCTCGAAGATAGTTGTAGCCTGCGGCAACCGTACAGTTGTAAATTTAAATTTAATCGTCGACCGCACACTTTAACAAGAATCAAATTTAGCCTGAAACCACTTCCAACCCACCTCAAAATACACAACAGCACACTTAAACTATTATATACATTTCGACGATGGGTAACCATATCTCCCTGTTGCAACAAGTAACAAGTTCATTTACACGTTAGTGGCGGATAGAGATCCCAGCGGGGGTGAAGTACTATGGAAAATACTGCGGAATTTAGTTGGTCTGTTTTTCATTGGTCGGTAGGTATACATAAGCAGTTTGTGCAACTACGTAGTTGGTGCTTTGCATATTTTACGCGGAGATGCAAAAAGTTTGCTATTGATTTTACGGTGCAATACCGAACGATCAATACAAAAACACACAGAGAAACTAGTGAGATTAGAAAGTTAAAAAAAAACCGGCCAAGTGCGTGTCGGGCCACGCGCAAGGTAGGGTTCCGTAGTCGTCTACCCTTTACATTATGTGGACTAAAAAGTTCGAAAACTTATATTTACTATGTTTATGAAAGAATTAACAACATTATCTAAGGTATCAATGGAAATTGTACGAACGTTTGCTTTTGCAAAGTACATTTCTGAAGTTCGACTATTACTCCTTAACTAGTAATGTCTACTTAGCTGTGATAGTTTTCCTTTTAAATTCATCGTATATACTACTACCATGATTTTTTTCACATGCCTAGTAGCCACCGTTTAGCTGGCAGGGGGGGGGGGGGACACTTGACCATAGCAAAAATTATCACTTCAAAGCTTAATATCACGCTAACCAATTCTTTAATCAAAAAATGCTTCTAGAAACCTTATAATATTTTTAAAAGAGCTATCCAACGATAACCCACACGATGGGGTTTGGCAGAAAAAAAATTTGCAGCACCACTTTACATGTAGGGGAGGTACCCTAAAAAAAATTTTTTTTTAAGATTTTATTCTACCGTTTTGTCGGCGTCATTGATATGTATACTCATGCCAAATTACAGCTTTCTAGCACTAACGGTTACTGAGAAAAACGGGGGTCGGACGGACGGACGGACGGACATGGCGAAACTATAAGGGTTCCTTGTTTACTACGGAACCCTAAAAACGTACGGTTGTTATAGATTAATCTTCTTTAATCCTTAGTAGCTAACATATCCTGCCATTATATTTGTGTAATCCGGCCAAAGAAATCCCGTACGAGTTCAGGCTCTATCGTCCAATAATTCCTTTGGCTTTAACAACAATACCTCCTTAAGAAAGGATAGCAATAAATCGAAACCTTGAATTGTTCGTCAATGGAGCATTAAGGGCCCGACGCTTCGACAATGTACATTAGAGTATGTTTTAGCAAATCACTTCCTACCGAAAAGGGATGGATAAAAAAATAGTGAGTGCGGGAAATGACACAGTAGAAAGGCTATTGTAGACATCCTTACCGAGTCAAGGTAAATAAAGTGGTAGCAATTGAAAAGTCATCCATTCCGGGGCCGAGGAAAATTGACTACGGCCTTCATAGTGTCAGGCGGAAGTATAATGGGGGAACACTCGTTAAACAACTAATAAATATGATTCTTAGGTTTTTGTAGGTATCTTTGGTATCAGTGTTTTCAACAATGGAAAAAATGCGTATCATTAAGCTTAGTTACATACTTAATCCAACATGACTTTTTTAGAAGTACCTAAACTTTAATGTAAAATTTACACCTAAATTCCGTGTAACAAAGGGTAGAGACGTGAGTCTCTGTCGACCTTTCAGAACATCGATCGTCGTTTCCATTTGTCTCGACAACTACAACCTAAATACTATTTATGGCTGTTAGTATTTGGGTGCTGCAGAGTTAGGAAAGACCCATTATCTTATAAATAATTACTTCTAACGATTTAACTTGGGTCAAATGTAACAAATTTATTTGCACTTATTTTGCGAAATAGGTACTTGAACACGTCTTTGAATTTCGTTCAGAATTACTATTGATTTGACGATAGACTATTATAAAGCGGTTTTTACACGAATATAACATAATATATAGTGATTGCTTACTAGATGCGTATTTTTTTAAATTACGCTAATTTAAGACTGTTTCTTGGATTCTTATTAATTTTCGGTCACTAGCCGTTCTACAAATGAATTATATGTTTCGATTAGAACTTTCTTCAATATGAATTCATGTGAAAAAGCGTCATTAGAAAACTGATTAGCTCCACTTCAAAAGACCGAAAGCGATTAAATAGGTAAACTTTGCTGTCATCACGGGCCTTCAATAAAACTGTTCTCAAACTAAGGTGTTGACGATATTCGCGAGTCGCGTAATTATGCGACCTCCGCGACAACTTAGCCACTAAAGCATTACCCCAAGTCCTTCTGTCACATTAACACGAACACTTTAGCGCGAGTTACTCGCGCTTGTTTTGGCTATATTAAAGGATTCCAGGCATATCTCAAAGCGACTTACTACGCAGCCATTTATTAACCATCTTAATTACTAAGGCCAAGTTAATTATACCGGGTAAAACTTAACGCCTAAAGAGCGTTATCCCGTTAATTTAGTAGCAAGTCGCGTTCGCAAAATCTCTTTATGTCATACCCTTACTGTGGGATATCGCCGAAGTGGCTTCACGATTTCAAATTGCACCTTAAAATAATGACTTGGCCTCAACTTTTTTCATAATAAAATTATGGTAAAATCTTTTGAATACTTGGAATGATTTAAGGCTCCTCTTTATTTATGGCCTCTAATATAATTTTTATTTCTCGCTGAGTAAAAAGTCAGTTAAAATTTTGGTTCCTATACTTACTTAAGCATCATAATTAAATCATAGACCAATTCAGTAACAACATCATTACTGCAAATGTTTTCCATGCTTCTGCATGCTTGTACTTTGCCTAGTCCTAAAGTGGGTAAATTTACTAACTTACCTACATTAAAGCACATCCATTTTCACGCACTAAAGAAACATTCCAAAACAGTACGCAACTCACTACTGTTCCTGCCCAATGAAAATCTATTCCAATAAGCAAGAACGCTGGGTGCGGTCGGTTTACGTACGGCATGCACAATTGCAATCAGCCTAATATGTTGAACAGTAGGTTCATCTCATTATCACGAGCGACCACAGGTGAATGATGACGCGGCGCCGGCGCCGCCGTTTTGTTTGCGGTCGATTTAACGCCGAGGACAAATTGCATGTTTGCTGCCGCAGCCGGGAGATCATTCCAGAACAGAGAATAAATCGACTGATTACTTTTACACAATTTGGAATATAACATGAATTGTTTTGCTCGCACTACTGCTCTTTCGTCTGTTTTGTAGTAATTATAGAAATTATATGATACAGAGAACAAATACAAAGGAAAAATAGCCGTGATCACGCACGCAGCCTCAGACGGGAATCGAACCCGTGCTTCTGGATCGTGGTAAAAATTAACACGAATCAAATCAATTTAACAAAATAATTTGATTCGTAACAAGAGTAGGTAATTATAGAAACTTAGGCTACATCTGAAACTAAAGATCAGGTATGAATCACACACAGCGGTGTCCCAGATACAGTTATAGGGATGAATAGAGGTGGGTGGGGGTTCGGCCCAGATAGAGTCTAAATTTGCTTACAATTGAAGGTCGATTTTACCTTGGCAAATATAATATATCACAATTAAAAGGCGACACAAAACGGATTGCAAGGAATTAAATAATAACGGTAAAATATATCCGTTACTGAAACAGCCCCTTAGCTACACTTAACAGATTTGCTGAAAAGGATCTTTTAAAAGAAAGAACCTTTCTTATTTATTTCCTTGTCGAAAGTGAACTAACTCTTGTTTTCATCCTCTTAACAAGTAAGTAATCTGTCGACCTCCGTAGCGGTAACGGGATTTTTATGTAACAAACTCGAGTCGCGCCTACCCTTACCTAGCCCCGGGGTCTCTCAAGAAATCCCCGCATTATACTCGCCTGCCAGATTCTACTAAGGATTCGGCGTAATATACATTTTCCCGTGTCGGAATTACAGCTGTATTTTGCTCATGCAACATAAAATCGGCATAAAGGCGACGCCCATGAAAAGGCTCCAGCTAGAACCTACTCTCAGCCTTTATTTAGTTGGCTTCAATGTAACAATCCACTGAAAGTTTTACTGTCGACTGTTCTAGCCTCGCCATTCCATAAGCGGGCACCGTAAACGGGGTATAACGCAATGCACCGCGCGTATTTAAGACAAATTCGACGGACATGCGATACACGGAACAAGGTTCTAAATCAACACACTAAGCTTCACTTGACTTTGAAGTGAGCAAACATTTTATTTTATGTCAGAACTCACAAGTACCAAGTTTCTCGCACCCTCTATTTTATACGTTGAATAATAAACCGATCAAAACTTATCCAAATAAGGTAGACCCGTTTAAATCATATGAAACCCCTTAAACAATGGATAAGTTTTGATCGGTTTATTATTCAACGTATAAAATAGAGGGTGCGAGAAACTTGGTACTTGTGAGTTCTGACATAAAATAAAATGTTTGCTCACTTCAAAGTCAAGTGAAGCTTAGTGTGTTGATTTAGAACCTTGTTCCGTGTATCGCATGGGTCTACCTTATTTCCTATAAAATCAATAGTTATAAAATCATGATCTATAACTACGAATTCTATAAAATCATTTAGTATAATGATTCATTTACTATAAATGTCATTTTATATAACATTCAAATGGTATAATTCCAAAATCTTTAAAACCCATTAAATATAATATTCAAAATCTAGAAATACTGTTGATATATTATTCATTGCCTATAATCATCATTGTGTAGAACATTCAAAATCTAGAAAATCGGTTGATATATTATTTATTGTCTATAATCATCATTGTATATAACATTCAAAATCTAGAAACTCAGTTGATATATCATTCATTGTCTATAATCATCATTGTATATAACATTCAGAATCTAGAAGGTCAGTTGATATATTGTTTATTGTCTATAATTGATATTTGTTCGACGTCAATATAATATAGGTAGAACAGTTACAAGTTATAATGATTATTAGTCCTATTTAACAGACGTGTCAAATTTTAAAGTCTGATGACGCGCCAGCCCGTCGACGGCACCCCGCGTGAGCTGTTCCGCTCTGAGGGATGCAAGTGAACCCTAACCTAACCGAACCGTAACAGTACCTATTTAACAGATGTGTACAAATTTGAAATCAGATGACGCGCCAGCGTGTCGACGGCACCCCGCTTTTCCGCTCTGAGGGATGCAAGTGAACCCTAACCTAACCGAACTTTAACAGTACCTATTAAACAGATGTGTACACATTTGAAAGTCAGATGACGCGCCAGCGTGTCGACGGCACCCCGCTAACGCGGGGTGCCTATTCCGCTCTGAGGGATGCAAGTGAACCCTAACCTAACCGAACCGTAACAGTACCTATTTAACAGATGTGTACACATTTGAAATACGGTGACGCGCCAGCGTGTCGACGGCACCCCGCTCACGCGGGGTGCCTATTCCGCTCTGAGGGATGCAAGTGAACCCTAACCTAACCGAACTTTAACAGTACCTATTAAACAGATGTGTACACATTTGAAAGTCAGATGACGCGCCAGCGTGTCGACGGCACCCCGCTCACGCGGGGTGCCTATTCCGCTCTGAGGGATGCAAGTGAACCCTAACCTAACCAAACTTTAACAGCGCCTATTTAACAGACGTGTACACATTTGACAGTCTGATGACGCGCCAGCGTGTCGACGGTACCCCCCGTGAAGTTTAGACTATCTAACATTTATAACAAATTAACATTATAGCAAGCAATTATTATAGAATTTGAATTTATAACAGGTGAATATTAGAGTAAAAGATAATTATAGAATATGAAATTTATATATAATGAGTTTAGACTATTTAACATTTACAACAAATTAGCATTATAGCAAGCAACTATTATAGAATTTGAATTTATAACAGGTGAATATTAGAGTAAAAGATAATTATAGAATATGAAATTTATATATAATGAGTTTAGACTATTTAACATTTATAGTAAATGAACATTATAACAAGCAACTAATATAGAATTTGAATTTATAGCTGGTGAATGAATATAGCAAATGAATTTAGAGTATGTGTAGTTATAGCCATTAATTTTATAGGAAATGAGGGGATACCGATTTAAACACATCAACTCGCTTGGATTAATAGGTCAACCATTGCTTGAACTTTTAATGGATTTCCAAAACTTAAGTGAGTACTTATTGATATACAATTATACAAGTCACATATTCTCTTGTGCTATAATCATTGCATTCAACGACATCATGATACTTTCGACGTCACGAGTATTTACAACACTATGCGTAGATATAAGTTCTTGGATTGATATGCTTACCTACCTTCATAGGTATTTATATGAAGTCTACGAGGCGGACTTTCAACACGTATGCTTAGTCGGGCAACAGGTGCGAGGGACGACCCGCGCCTCACTGCAAACTCATAATTATAATCACTCTAGCTATCCCATTCTCCACCGCCTAGAGCACAGCTGAAAGAAAAACAACCTTTGCGTACAAGCGCACCCCACTTATTCTGCCAATCCAAGTTAATTAAAACATTAATTCAAAAACCGCAGAATATTAATGTCCCGTTTTAAATGACGCAGTGATTTACTGAATAAAACCGATTTAATTGGCTACGTCGCTCGATACAACCACGAACGCAGGTCCCTTTAGGTGATCAATTTAATACATTTCAAGTTGTCATTGGCGGGTGCAACACTGCGACTGAAACTTTCTGGCGGCGACAACATCACTACATTTACACATTTTGTTCGCTTGTCAATTAAATGTCACACGTGATTCGTTGCGAATTTACTCACTCGCTCGCGCATATCAACCGGCCAAATGGAAATTTGCATTAAAACACATTCTCATCGCACAACGGCGCGCATCGCGCCATGTCCACCATTGTGATTGAGTCAATTTAACTGAAACTTATTTTAGTAATTTCTTTTCATTGGTGAGATCAAATGAACCTTCGGGGAATTTATTTAATTGACCATCGCACGACGTCAGAAGAATGTCTGTCTTGACCTTTATGGTCATTGTCATGTAACTTTCAAGTGACCTATTCCACCTATTATAGTGCGTGTCATGAACAATTGTACGGATTGGGCTGTGGAGGGGCGCGCCTTCGTGGATGACACGCACTATACATATTATATACATACTCGTAAGAAGACTGCCTTGGCAAAATACATACAGCTAATTCACAATAACAGTACAAACGTAAATTTCGCTCGCAATTTTCTGACAACGAAATTGGAAAACAACAACGCCAATGGCCAACTATTTGTGTGGAATATTAACTTTCGTATTAGCGACGAGTACGAAACTGCTTGATATTTTATGAACCCTGTCTGCCGTTCGCTATTTCAGTTAGGGATGGTATAGTCAGGTAAATATTTTGCAAGCTTTGATGGAGCTGTAAGAGGTTTGGCCCATAAATCCGAGACAGACTGGAGCACGCAACGAATGTGTGCGACCAGCAGATTTATTCGTGTGTCTTCTATGCCGGTGCACGCTCACCGCCGGAAAATATTAGCTACCTACGTGGATACAGTATAATAATTTACCATTTACGCACTACATTTTAGGGTGGTTCTATAAAATTCACCAGACTTTTTTTGGAAAGTGTTGTTTAAAATTAAACTGACCTAATACCCGTTGTATTTGAAAGTTGATGGATAATTTAATACATATTTTCTCTTTATGTAATATATAAATAATAACGTACGTGTTAAAAAACTATTTGTGCCTTTTAAAAAATCAATGTGAACATTTATCGACATAAATTAAAGTATTTATCAACATATTAAAAATATAAATAAATAAATAATAAAGTAGTCTTGATTGGAATTATAACAATTATTTGATTTGTATTCTCTTAATAGATTCTAGGTCGTGGGTTATAGTATTGAACAGGTTGAATCTAAGAACAAACTTCATAAATCAAATCAGATATTGAGGCAAATAATGAGGCAAAAAAAGATCCCAGTTCCCAACAAATAAAAAGGTGGAAGTTATAAACTATTAAAGTATTAAAAATCAGAGCATCAACGAGGTGCAATGTGTCAATCTTGAATTAATTTAAACTTTGCTGGTCAAAGCGAACGCTGTATAGCCCAAGGGACCGAACGGGCATCAAATCGAATAGAAGGTTATAATTGACTGCTACCGAGCTAACAACAACCAAAACACCGTAACGAATTCAATCAATTTTGAACCGTACGATCTGCATCGAAAGCTCAAATTATTGTGTACTTTTGAATTCACCATGGAGGTGCTAGGTATCGTGTCGTGTATATTCTGCAGAATAACTAGTAAGTTATTTCAAAAGCTCGTTGTCGAAAATGTAATATCATTTACATACCTATATAATTAACATTAACTGCCATCCTTTAACAAGGAGCGTATGGCTTGACTGAGTGATAAGTAGGTTTTATTTGCTTGAAAATACGAGATTACGTGTATACTTTACGATAATCAGCACCGTTATTATCACTTGCTTAACGAATCATAATTGTTCCTTTTGTTTTGTGTTTCGTATTCTATTGTATTTAGATATAATTTTAGCCATTTCTAAACAAATCGTACATCAAGAGCTATATACTTAACAGTAATACAAATCTGCAGATGCAATGGAGTTGAACGTCGGCAAACTTTATTTGATATTCAATTCTCTAATCGCTAGCAACAAATTTGCAACTTGTCTAGTAAACCACGGAACTATCAGGGGTTTCGTGTAGCGAGCCCCGAGGAGCGGCCAGCTGTCTCGCTCCGACAGCTCAGCCACCTCCGAGACTTCAATTCACACTCGTGATGCCCTCAGGACAATAATAAGCTTGTTTAATGCGAATCCGTAATTTAACCACAAGCGCTACTAACTAAATTAGGTATTATGTTTACACGAGGACTTACGAATTCATTAAATTAATTCCCATTACGCTTTTTTTTCTAATAACGTGTACCTACATTAATGAAACCTTTAAAATATGAAGGAGTATTGTCAAAAGCGAATCAACAAAGAAAAGTCCTTGCAACAAATTCTACAAAGCTTCTTTTCATAACACCTCAATAAGCGTAAGCGTGCATCTGAATAATCAAAACCACATTCGTTATATAAATGTCTGTAATCCTTGTCCTTTGACAATGTACATTATTGTTGTTTGATGTCGACAGGTCGTTGATTAATGTCACCAAAATAACAGAGAGAGGTGGTCCATATAAGAACAAGGAATTGCCCTTACAATTGGGAATTCATTTGAGTCACGTCAAACAAAGTCAAAGACGCTAAAAAGTACGGAGGGAAACACCCGGTTCAGTTGATTTATTTTGTTCGTTACGAATTTATTAGACATATACAAATACCGGCAATTAAAGTGTGGCTCTTGAGCGCTTTTGTAATTTACCGGTACCTGTCTGAATGACTTGACTTGATAGTGTTTCTTTTAAGTGCTCAGAAGTTCACGACCTTAAGTAGCTATTTCCGTACCAGCTCCTAAAAGTCATCAGTTTAAAATCGGATCGCAAGCTGCGCACGAACGCCCGAGTGGCTCGTGCCATTAAACATTTACGCGTTCGAGATAACGCCTGCTTTTTGTGTTGGACTACACGTATTTTATGGGTCTTTTATTATTCCTTGATCCGATCGACGGCTTTCAAAGTTCTTACTCAGTTCTTGCACATAGAAAGATATGGGTTAATTGATGCAGGGCGTGCCGATGTTGAGCAATGCTTGTTTGGGAATTGAGTTTGTTGCGCGATTATTCTTTATTAAGTTCTAGCTAATTTCAGATTTAGTCCTTTTTCATGCTCGGTTGAATCTGATCTTAATCGTAATGGTGTCATTTTTATCAGAATATTTCTTCACTTGGTAGAAAAAGATTTAATTACCCTTGTCAGAGAGTTTCATACAATTTTTATTCTTTTTAACCGCCTCGTTCGATATGGAGTCACATTTCAATCAATGTTTTGTCACCACGGTAGCAGCACATAATTTTTATTTCGCACAACCTTTTCCGAAAGCAATTTCGTTCAAAAATAGAGGTTCGTTTTTATCTAAACGCTAGCGACAAAAGCTATCACAGTCCGCTTTAACTTGTTGGAGCGCAACAAAAAGCAAATGTTTATTTTACCTGACTGAATTCCAGATTAAAAGCCCTTTCAACTTCATGTTACAAAAATGCGGTTACTTGTGTCAATAGGGAGCAAATCCGACATATGTTACGCGTGTCTATGTCGCCCGAGTAAGGGCAAGACTAGTCGGGATGACAAATAACACAAAAGAAATAATGAATGGTCCAGAAAAACGGTGCGGCTCTCGTTACGAGCTACATGCATAAATGATACGGCGAATATGACAAATGGCACGGCAGAGTATAACAAAGCTTGTAGCTCCAAGTGGCCGTTCAATTATGCAAATATGCGCTGCGATGTTCGTCCGGCAATAATAAAACTGTTTAACAGCTGTCAAACGCGCCGTCCCGTGGAACATTTTTGTATTCCGGATGCCTTCTAAGCTATAAAATGAAAGCAGGTACATCAGCCGCATGACGGAACATGCAACGCTTATATTAAATTAGACCGCCCGGCCCGTGGTCATCCACTTTATTTTTATTTGAATCCCATGAAAATATGGAACGTGTTGGCTCGCTAACGTTTCAGAGTACACTCACAACCGTTTTATTTGCGAGTCGATGTTTATGAATTTGCCAATAAACGCCCGAATGAAAGCTGTTACCTTTGGAATTAACCCTACACAATATTGGTGACAAAGTTTACATTGCGGAGTATAAAACGCTAAAGCTAATTATCTGAAATGGCTATTTGGCTGAAATAAAAGTAATCCGTAAGTAATTTTGATAAAATAGTCTGTTTTACGAGGTCTGGGGTCTTGATTGGTGTAAGTATCGCGGTCTTAAAGAGGGGTTATCATGCAATGAGCACATAAACGCTATCGCGGCGTGTGTCGCGCGTGGAAATGTTATCGGATCATTGCTTAGGGACAAAGTACTTACCATGAGTAGAGACAATTTTGTTTTCTTGAAAGCTGTTAGTTAGAAAGTTCATTATGTTGTAGATAGTTTTATTCATTATTTAAAGATGAGATGTGTTAATTGATATAACGTTTGAAATCAATTATTCACTAGAAATAGCATTGTTAACGGCATCAAAATTACTCTCACGCCTTAGAAATTGATTAGATACAGTGAAGTCGGGATGATGAATTTATTAATCAGGAGTAATTTTTCGCCAGTAACTCATTAAACTGATCCAGCACTGTAGGTGCTTCATCACTCAGTCAAATTGCGTTTTGCTTAATTTTCTTTCCCGGCAGGTGTGTTCGACAGAGCAATTATTTACACCGTCAGGGCCGACGGCACCCCCTCTTCTACCCTTACCCTTGCTACCAGTGCCTCACATCTGTGGGCACTTCCTCTTAGAACCGAACTCCGTTGCTGTAGTCTAGATAGTTTGAAACTATAAATTATTCCCGTTAACTTATTCTATTTTGCAAGACCCCGAATAAAGTTCTTGTATCATAGAAATCTTATAACAAAACCATAAAACTCCGTTAAATTTCACGCAATTTTTATTCCGAAAACCGTATGTAATAGTTTTTTCGCAACTTTTGGCCTACTAAATATTTTTCTTTGATACATTTTTTATTCAGTTAACTATCCCCAAAGAATTCAATAATGCGTTTCCCATGTAAAATTCTCAGTTCGAATAACTGCTAAAATCTGTTTTATCCTAATTTCCATTAATATATATTTTGCGCAATGTTTGATTGCCCTAAAATGAGGTATATTGTCACTTTAAGTAACACAGGGATTCCTAGCTCAGGACCCAAAAACCTGTATCCTGTGTATCATGTTTTTTGGTGCAATAAATATTTCTTAATATTTCTAATTAAATGATGCTTTGCGCCTGAGTCAGCAACACAATCCAAAGTCATAAATAATTGGAGATAACCCTTCTGCTTTCTACATTACAGTTAAGGTTGCATACGTACTACGTAGGCGCCTATTTACTGAATGTCAGATCATAATTATGTTCCCCTCATGTTTAGAAATGTCACTGCGGCTGATATGCGTATGGTTTATTGTCTACAATATAAGAGTGACAACCGGATTCAAATAGGGCATGCCGACGTCAGAATATGAGTTTGCACTTCTCACTGATTGAGAATATAATTTGGAAAACCGGGTCTTCGTTTTGTTTAGTTTTTTGGGTAACATTTTGCTTATTATTAATGGCCGAAATTAAAAATAATTTTAGAACATACTTACCTACAAGGGATTCAAATTTCATTCATCAAAACAAAGTCACCTTGATCGCCAATGTCTCTATGCAAATGTCAGTCATCAATTCATGAGTGACATTTGCACAGGTGACGTGAATGACATTTAGGTTGGACTACGTTTTGTGGAGCATGAAGATATTGATTAGTTCTATATTAACCTTTTACGCAGGCACTTGCCTAAAACGGTTCGTTTGAAACACGCGATACCTGTTAAGTGAGTTTGCAGCAAGTTATAAACAAACGTCGCACTCCAGCGGACATTTTGCGGGCACGTCATTTGGTAAGGTTTACAAAAAACATCTTAATTTATTATTATACGTACTTATAGTCCCCGCAAGATAAGAAGTAAGAAGTACATGTGACTTTTAGGTTATAAAATGTATGGATTGATAGGTGTCAAGATTTACTTCCTCTTCTTCTTCATATATTAGACATAAAAGAAGACCTTTCCTATGACACAGCAGTTCTTTTTTTGCCCGTACATGGTAGGTCCCTTAAGTAAAAGTGGTTCGGAATCATGGATATAATAATATTTTTCTATTTTGTATCACGACTTAAGTGTCACCCTTTATATAATGTGTAAAGACTCTTTGAAGCGATGAGTTTCAGTAAGATTCACAAATATGTAAATCAATTAATTTTCGTGTTGTCAGAATAAGGTATATTACACTAAACGGTTAAACTTACGTATCAATTGTCACTTCGGGCGACATGTTTCGAACTCTTCGGGAGTCCTTCCTCAGGTTGAGCGCGTTCGCGATAGATCACCAACGCTGACTGGCGATCTCCCCGCCGCCCGCCACAAGGCTCGTGACGCGCGCGCCGACAGGGCGGGGGCGCGGGGGCAGGGGGGCAGTTTTGCGTTGAAGGTGTTGTGTGAGGTCGTGGTACGAGATCTTCTCCCCCGATCAGTGCACTCACTGTGTTCACGCGATTGTCATCACACACTGTCCGCTCTATACTTTGGAATAATAGGTTTCCACTCTGGCGGTAACATCCATCCACCGTCACGATTAACAGTAGGGCGGCGCCCAATTTCAATCGCCTCTCGAATCATGCGTGGTACGTAACATTTTTCTAATAGCAAAATCCTCGCCTTGTCGAATCGAATGAAATGGGACGCGCCTGTATCGCAGGCATCGCAGCCGTCCTCTGCTACCGCGGATTTCCGCGGTTTCTCCTATGTATGCTTTGCCGCAATCACAGGGTATCTCATATACTCCCGGGTTTCCGAGCGGTTCCTGGTCCTTAGGAGAGCGTAGCACCTGCCTGATCTTGGTATAGTTCGGACACAACTCTAAGGCTAAATTCTGTCAAACGAACTCAAGCAAAACTAGACTTAGAGCTCTGACTGTAAGGTAGATTTTTGCTTGCGTTAATTTGACAGCACTTGGCCTTACAGTTTTGTACCAACTATAAGGGGTCGGGGATTGTCCTAATGCTTAATCTCCGGCGTAAAAGGTGTCCAATTTTGTCCATCACCCCCTTGATATATGGCAAGTCAACCTGAGGAAGGACTCCCGAAGAGTTTGAAACATGTCGCCCGGAATGACAATTAATACGTGTTAGTTTAAACCGTTTAGTGTAATATACTTTTAACGTGACTCACGAAAGTTTAAATTGAATAAGAGGTATTTATTACATTTGTAATATGCAATTCCAAATGCCTTAGTAACTAATACTGTACGTACGTTAGGTACGCAACATCTATTATAGTGATAGCCGAACTAGCAGAGTATACTAACGCCATTCAATTTTAAATAAAATAACTAGTTGAGAGTATTTAAACATTAATGGAGACAATTAAAGATACATGATAACGGGTACATTACATATACTAAGTACGTATACTTAGTAAATTAAGATATTTTTTTGTAAACCTTACCAAAAATGACGTGCCCAAATATGCCCGCTGAATTGTGACGTTTGGTTATAAAAGCACAGAATTATGAGTATACTATAAGTAATACTTATTTCGATTACTTAAAGCTTTAATTAATTTTCGTCCTAAAAACATATTCTATCCCCATATGGTACACGGTTATGCCATAAATATTTTTATTTATTTCCTGCACGATTTTTTGAATAAATATTTTTTTATGAAAACATATAAACATGCATCCTATCGGCCAAAAATCTTTACAAAAAAATTTGGAATCCGATAAAATGCATCGATCGACCTTTTAGAATTCCCCTTAAAAAGGCTATCAAATGCTCCAATATCGTAAATACGTTTTTAAGCCAAAATGTTATAAAAACACGAACGCATGTTCCCAACCAAATAAACGAAGACTAAACATAAACATTTCATGCAGCCACATCGATAAACGGCCACCAACCACCACCGGCCACCGGCTAAAGCCTCCAACGAAACCGTTTTATAATAAATTCCACCGCGTCTACCCTGTGGGATTAATCTTCCTACTTTCTTCTCTCTGCCATAATCCTCACAGGGAATTGTGTGGGCAGGATCTACTGAAACCACTACTACTAGTAGGAACAGGCAGTTACGTTTTAGTTTCGATGCGATTTAAGAGTGATAAATATTTAGGTAGTAGTTTGATCTATGTAACGTAACATGTAACATGATTACGAAATTACGAAAATAATGTACGAATTTTTATTCTGGGTCAAAAATGTTTTTAGTACGAGTCAGTATTTCCTGTAGGCACATCCAAAGTTTTAAGATCTTAATACCTGTATATGTTTAACACGCCTTTGTGGCTTTAATATCTTTTCTGTATGATCGGTACTCAGTTTATATGTACCTATTGTACGTGTAAAGATACCCAAAATAGTTGTAGTTTCCTAATTCTGATCTTTCTAAATAATTCTTTTTAAATAGGGCGAAAGTAACTAAAATATTAAAGTGGTTATCGGATAGTAGGGGCTTAGGTTTCAGATTCGAACAAGAGATAGTTGCAAAGTGTACGTTCAGGATTTACTGCATCACTAGTTGCGCTCAAAATCTCAGAGAAGTATCGTCAGCGACGCTTTAACTTATGAAATGGTCTTTGTGCTCTCTGCTATATCTTTGTTGAATGAATGCGAATAATTGCTTTCGTTCTTTCGGGATATGGATCGTGTAGTTTAATGGATAGCACACTTTGTTTTCTTAGTTAATGACTTCGCAAAATGAGTGTACGTACGTAATGATAAAAATAAATGACATTTTCTAAACATAAATCCTCCAACCTGACTATGTGTAATTCTAGTTTCTCTAGTTACTTAATATGTGTAATTAATGTTTCTAATATTTAATGAATATTTTCTCACATATTCTCTGCTTAAACTAAATGACAGGATTTCGGCAAATACTCGTATATAAATAATTACTAATTTTTTATCAAAAGAAGCAATCTTGTTCTTGATAAATAAACAAATAAGAGATAGTAAGCAATAGTATTTTCCGTTTCGTTTCTTTAAATTTAAGGTTATAATGAGTCATACGATGTATATTTAAGAAAATATCATTGAGCCGTTTCCTGTGAGGAAGAGTCCAAAATTGGTATGTATTTCAAAGGCTAAAAAGTCCTGGTAGGTAGTATATTTTTGTAATCAACTCATGGAGCCTTTTGATTTTAAACCTCACTCGGAAGGTTTTATTGAAAATTTCTATTTTTATCATACAAAAAATTGACGTCATAACATAGAGCAGGACCACAAAACTAGTTGACAACATTTGTTGATTGGATGTCTGGGATTTATATAATATATATCAGAAGTCTGAATGCGGTCCGCAATTTATGCAAACGAACATCCCCTTGGAGCATGCTCTAGTGAGACTCTAATAGAGTAAAATTAATTCTAACTCATGTGATATCTGAAGTGAAGTAAGCATATACCAAATTTTCTGAGTGTATATATAGGTAAAATAAACCATAATTCACACATTGAAATAATGCCTGCCTACTGGGAAACGGGCATTCATTTAGAAATTGTTTTTACTTTAACTTTTTGAATCTCAGTTAAATGAGTGCATTCGCAAACGAAGTGTGAGGTCGAGGGCTCGCAACGAACACCTGATTGGCTTACCGTTGGCAACAGGGTTTAGCGCGTGTCACAATCGGCCGCTGCTGCAGAATTAACCGCTCGGCCCGCTCCAAATGTCATTCTTATTATCATCTGACACTTTAGGATTACTCTGGATAAATTGTTTTAGCGTTTGGAAGCGGCCTTTTTACCGGCCGTCATCTGTAATCTTTGCAAAACGAAACTCTATTGCCCCATTTAACCGGCTCTGGGGAAATATTTTTCAAAAACTGTCAGTTTAATTCGGGGCCGTAGGGCAGCCCGGAATCAGATAAGCTCGCGTTTGATTGGTTGCAACAATCATTTACGTGCGGCTGTGTCAACTCTGAAATAAGAATGAAGTTTCACGGCAAACTGGGCGGCTGTACGTCTGCTAATGCCATTTTCCGTTTGGCTAATAAGTTTAGCATGCGCTATTACCAATCTGCCTGCGAGCTCGGAGCTTGTCGAGCGCCTCCACATGGCAATCAATTTGTTTCATGTTCGGACGTTTTGATTCTCTGATTTTCACGGGAACACGAGACTGACTGGATGCTCGTTGCGGTGTGTCTTCATTTGCAAGTTTATGTTGCTTCGCTGTCTTATTTACCTACACGACCACAGTTGCATCAAACACAAATTGTAAATGTAAACCTACTTAGAACTAAATGTTCTGATCGTGAACTGGCTCACCTACGGGAAGGTTTTCCATTTCGTAATCATTATCGATACAAAATCGCAATATGTAAATGGTAGGCCGGGTCGGCATGCCCCGAGTTCATTTGACATTCGGCTCACGGGTTCCTGGAACGATGTCCCATCTCAGCTCTCTCGCACCGATTACATTAATTTAACCTATCATTTTATAAGCGATTTAATAGACAATTTCCATATTTGGCTATTTATTATAAGATGGTAATATATTTTATGTCACACCTGGCCATAAAGCGGCAATTACCGCACGCTCCGCGCGCGGGAAATCCCACTTCCTGGCCAGGGGGTTACATAAAATTTTGTACTTAACACGGGCGGTAATAAAGAAAGCCTCAGATCGTATATTTATCGCCCTTGCCTTCGGCTCGGGCGTCAAATACATGCGATCTGAGACATTCTTTATTTTACCGCCCTTGTTAAGTAATGTACTATAACGCAACGGTATTTACATAGTGTTATTTAAGTATTCAAAGCAACGACACTAATAAATTGAATATTGTGGCACCCTTGATATTCAAAGAACACAATTAAACTTCCACTTATATTTGAGGGTGAGGCGTTTAATTTATTCATTGGTGCCGCAATTTTCCAGATAAGTCTCGAAGAAATGTGATAAGAGTGCGGTGGTCATTTCGCGGCGTCCGCCGTCGATATATCCTCGAGAGTATTCAAATCAATCTCGGAACATTTTCAATTTATTTCAGTGTCCTTATCGTAGCGGCGTTGGCGCGGAATTAATCTGAGAGACCCGTCCTCCTCACCCCCGTCCGCTTATCACCCCCGCCCCTCCATCTCACCGGAAATTAAACGAATTAACGCCATCCGAATGTACATTTTTCACTTTGGGACTCGCGCATCCTATCGATGGATCTCCAGTCTTTTTCATCGGAAAGCGATCACCAGATCTGTGCGTTTATCTGCCTTTACTTAGATTGAACAATTGATCCGTCAGTGATGTACGGAGAATTGAAAATTGAATTCGTTGTATTTATTCGTCTACAATCCATTTATTTCGGAGCTATTTATATATTATTTAGTTAAACTGTATCTATTTATATCTATATAAGTATACATACGTATAAGTATGTATATATCGTCGCTTAGGACCCATAGTACAAGCTTTGCTTAGTTTGGGACTAGGTCGATTTGTGTAAGATTGTCCACAAATATTTCTTTATATATTTCAATCGAATGTGAGTTAAATAAAGCGCGTTTTTTGGTTTTCGACGACTAAGTATGTCGTTGAAGCAGAATCTTATTCTTTTTGCACTAATGCTTTCTAATAAAGTTATTCGACTAGGTAAATTCATCACTGCTATTGTATTATTAGATGGAATACTTAACATGGAATTGGTATTGTTTTTTGGCTGTGGCATTTGCGTTTGAATAGGCCTGGGCGGGGGCGCATCAATCGGGCGGGCGCACGTAACGACGCCGTAAAGCCGTGCACACACCTGCCTCGCCCGATAATGAATTAACTAGCCACCATTACTACGAATACGATACTGCGATTATCGCGTAACCTAAACTGCAGGTTTAATTCAACTATTATTTCTCTTTCGGGTTATATTCCTAAACAGAATCATTAAACGATAATGCTGCGATTTTCGGACAGAGCCGTTTCACTAATTAACGGCATTCATAGTCCAAAATGACGCTGTGAAATCTGACAATTATTGATATATATTCAATGTTTAAGCGCTAGAATGTTTTTTTTTTTACGGAATATACGGAATGTGTAGGATTGCGTGAACAGCAGTCGGTACGCAAACCACGCAAATTTAGATAGTTGTTTACACTCAGTGAAACACATCAAATGAAACGCATAATTTAAGCGGAGAGCTTTAGCGCTCATCCTCTTAACGAGTTCAGACTGCCCAATAAATTGCTGCGAACTATGCACATTTTGATTAATAAACTGATTATGTTAACGGCACTGCGTAAATTTTAATTTTACTTGTTTATTACGTGATTATAAATGTCATTTGTCAGCGTGTTAACGCTGGAATTTGTAACGAAACATCAAGTGAAAATTTGCTATACGCTCGTTAATGGGCATACTTTAAACAGTTTAAACATGTTCGAATTAACAAGAAAATCGTGAATGGATAAAGCCTTACGCTGATTAAATATACCGAACAGTTACCTACTATAGGTAGGTACCTATAGTTTTTCAAAACGGTCAAGCAGTTAACGGTTAAACGAGCTATATCTCAGTGGGATGCGGGCAGAACTTGTGTTCAAGCCCGGAGCTGGCTGTCGAGGCGTCCCGTAAACCACCTTAAGTGTTATCGCGCCCGGGAGCAGCTGCCCCGCTAACTAACCGTGATTGCCCCTTCCCCTTCACCCCACGTGTATCATTTTTTCAACCCTCTCCCGCGGACCGGCTCACCGTCGTCTTGAAATTGCGATACTTAGCATTAAATTGTGAGGCTCTTAAAGGGCATTTCACCAGGATTACTTGGGCGCGGCATTTTGCGCGCTCGTCTAGATTGCGTCCGCTACCGTTCTGTAAATACCTTAAATGTATCGGCGGTATAAAGTTGCCCAGCATCGCGTTGATGGTAATGAGCGGCCCTTTACGCCGCTTTCGGAACGCATGCTACTTAAGGTGGCTATAATCGTTCATCCTCTTTTAAACGTTTTCTTCTTGAATTTTTTTCACACAGATTAAGTAGATTCAGTTTCGTATTTGACAACATAATGCCTTCTAATCAAGGAAAGTATGACTTTATCTCATAAAAAGTTCAACGGAGAGTTTTTCCGACTTTACTTTTTAAAGTTGTCCCTCTCGCATTCAGCGCGCTGTGATTTATGAATAGTAGAAAATTCTGAAGAATAAAGCATTTTTCATTTGGTTTCCTAACTTTGTTGTCGTGTCTAAATGCACTTCGATTCATAGGTAATCTTTGTGTATGACATATGCAGTGCAATTCGCGTGCATTTGTTTGGATGTTTTGCTTGTGAAAATGTTTGTATTTTGTGAATTCATTCGTTTCATAACCATGCTATTTTTGCATTAATCGCAGAGCGAGCTTTGTTTTCAAATCACACAGAAAAGTCATTCTGTAGTAATTTCCTGTTGTGCAATTTAAATGGGCTAATTTTCATTAATGATTTGCTATTAATTTATTCACTGAATGCACAGACATTTTGTATGCACACTATAGGTATTGATTTACTTTATTTTTTTACACATAAATATTAAAATATTATTAATATACGTGTTAATATTTATAGCAGAACATGGATAATGAAACACATAGGCAGTAAAAATAAAATAATATCGGAATAAATAATAACCAAGAGTATGTATATCTAATAATAATACTATAAACCCCCAATTATGAAAAGACAACGCCATCTAGGAGGGCTGCCGGTGGCATGCTGCCCAATACGCTGGCTACGTTACCGTCATTTACTGTAGTCTTAGTTACGGTGTTTAAGTCCCCAAATACGAGTAACATAACAGAACTAACAGTAACGTATCATTCAAGTTACCTAGTAGTAAAGAAAGCTAAATATATACAATGCTTAACACGTTGAGTGCGAAACCAGCTCAATTTGACGGGTACGCGACTTTGCAGCGGACAAGTTATCGCAAAATTTCCCCTGGTGCGGGGGGGGATTTCTATATGAAATCTTAGGCGTACAAAAGGGATAAGTATAGATTTGGAATTCTTACTTTAAAATCTAGTAAATAAAGAGGATAAATTCGCACCAGTCAAAATAGACTGGTGCGCACCAGAAGATTTTTTTTTGCTTCAGCGCTATGCCAGTCAAATTTGACTCGTATGAAATTGTCTGGTATAGCACCACAGGTGTAGGCATCATTACTTTCGCCTGCATCAGGATCATGAAATATATTGAAAAGTAAGAAAATTTTAAGTTATTTTGAGACATTTCAGTGTTGAAAAATATATCGATACCAGTAGTTTCCTTACCTACCTGTGCCAGTCTCTCTCAACTGGTGTAGTGGCAGTATTAAGCTAGGTACCAGTCAATTCTGTCTCGTGTCGTGCCAACCGCAAGAAGGCCTCGCACTTAACGTGTTAATAATGAATAATAGTAAAAGTAAAATAGACGCGAGTTCAGCCGTGTCGTAGTAAACACACATGCTTATCTATTCACCCTGCTGTTCTAATGGCGATCGCGCATTAATATCGGCCTATACATTTCCTAAGGAGCACTTTAGACTTATTTACTCTCCCTAATGCTGTCTATTTGGGAAGATAAAAGAAGTTAATTTTATAAATGGGCCATTCCCGTATACGTCGGTAATCTTGCGTCGGCGGCGTTATCTGGGTCCAATCGGCCAAAGACAGATAGCGCGGTCGACACGCGAGCGTCGATTGATTAGCCGGGCCCGCAGTGCCCTGACGGGTTAATAAAGCCTCCTGCTGCCCGCTGATTGCCTAGTAAGCTACCCATTCTGCCATTCACCCGAATTCTGCCAATTACTTTGCGAATCATATCACCGCTATTAGTGCCGATACAAATCGAAGTAAGGCTTTGAGTGCAAGTTCGGTATACAACCGATGGTAGACGGCGACCTAGTTAAAGGGAGCATGATTAATTATTTGGGATTTCTGCATGTTTTGTTTGTTTGTCGCAAATTAACGCCATCCATTAACTGTTTGATTTATTTTACATTCTTAAATACCTATAGATGGTGGTTTTTCTTTTTGGGTCGGTCAGGGCATTTCTAGCCGGTTTTTTTTGGTTCCATACACGCTTTTGACTTTGGATAGGAATAGGATCTAAAAAAAAGTTTGTCAAAAATGACTGTGTTTGACTTTTATAGGTATGTTTTTTTCAAAATCTGTAAACGCCAATCTTCATTAATTTTTAATCGAGGGAAGGGCTTCTAAGACCGTTTTCGCGTAGGAGCAACGGATCTGGTAGCTGCCCTCACTGACCTACAAAAGAAAATCCATAGAGGACCTCGCGGCATCCTTCATGATGCAATTGTACTTATGATTTTATACATTCTAATTAATACCCGTGCCTTTTCTGAAATTGTTCTAAATGCGACGGGTTTTCTCGATATACGCCCACATGTTATTATGATACGTGTACATTAAGCCACATTGTTTATGCTAAAATATTATATTTATGTACTCTTTGACAATAACGAACCCGCAGAAACAGGTACCTATCGTTTTCAGATTAACCATCAACTTTTACGCCGGTCGCATTTATAAGGATTAGCGGGAAAACAACGGTTCTGTTTTAGTATACAAAACTTTATGCCGGCTGCGGTATAAATTAATCAGAGAGTTTTGTATAGTGTGTAGCGATTATAAAGCAGTGACAAGGCGGGCGCTGCGAGAGGCGAGCCGGCAGAAGTTTCGGCGGATCGGATTAGAGGCCACCCGCGGTCACTCGCAGGTCTCGTGTACACGGTATACGTTTCAGAAACTTCTCCCCCGACGCCGGAATTAGAAAGTCACCCGCCAAAAACAAATCTGGATTTACTTGCCCTGCAAATGACATTTTTAAACTCGCGCCTCGCCTGAAACACTCGCATTATCCGAAGGCACAATGGACCGCGTGGCCTGGGATTATGTAACAAAAAAGTGCTTTTAAAATAACCCTTTTTCCGAGAGTCGATGTGACGTGAAGTTTCTTCCGCCGAGCCGCGGCATTTAGAGCGTTCGCAGCCTAATTGTTTGACGAAAATAAATGATTCCAAAAATAAAAATAAATGGGAGTTTTGCGTTTCGGTATAATTTTTGGCATTACTATGCTACTTACTCGAAGCTTTTATAGCAGCACGCACGGAATTTAATTTTGATTGTTTCTTATGAAAGTCAAGAAACGCTACTTTATCGTAGATCACTATAAAATTGAATAATAAATGCATCAATTTAAACGCCTTATAAACCATATTATAAAACAGTCATTAAAAAGTAGTTAAATCAAACAATAGTAGTTCTGAAAAACCATATAAGTATTCAAAACATTTGCTTAAACACACAAAATAACGATGTTCCATTAATGATATAGGTAAATAAAAATGTTAAACAGCGGCTAATAGAGCGATAAGTTAGCGGTAGATAGGGGACGACAAATTATAATTATCATGTTTATGTGTAAACATTCAGGCTGTTTTAAACGTGATTGTTGGCACGCACGGAACCGCACGCACGACGTATGTCACAGTGACTCGACGACTAAAAGGCTATTTCATTAATCAGGTTCTGGTTTGTAGGCTAACTAATTTGCAGACAGCGTTTTAAGACACTATTGATACACATTTTACGGTTTTTAATTGCGTCGTTACGGCAACCTACCTACTTTATTGACACTAAAATACCTACTTTATTGACACTAAAAACCTCGATTAGGAATCTTTTACCCTGGAATGAAACATTGGCACAAGTTTTATTGATAAATTTTATAGCAAGTCTGATAATTTGCTCATATCATTACATTTTAATTACTTTTTGTTTAATTATATATAGTGCGCGCCATCCACGACGACGCGCCCCTCCACCGCCCATTCCGTACAATTGCGCATAGATTAGTATTATGCGCTGTGAAGGGGCGCGTAGTCGTGGATGGCGCGCACTATACTAGCTTTTGCCCGCGACTTTCGCCGCATAAACTCCACTCTCTATTTCATTCGCACGAGGGATGATTATCGGATTCGGGAAAGTATTCTTTATATTAATCCAGTCTATACTTACCTCTTTGTATACCAAGTTTCATCATAATCTGACTAGATGCTGGCCAAGAGCAATCCCATTATTAATTTAAAAAAAAACAATCCTTTCAGACGTTTTTTGCTGAGTAACAAACGTCAAAATATCTAAACATCCAAACATTAAAATTTTCGCATATATAAGATGAGTAGGATTGCTCATCGCTTCAAGTATCAATCACATTTCAGTTTGGTTTGCTCGTTTCGGACATATCTAACTAACTAACACAGAAACGAGCGCGCAAAACATACATAAATCTGATTGGGTTGTTAAAGGCATAGACGATTGCAACCCCACATCGTATGCTTACTGGTCTCCTTAACAATTGATACATTTTAGTCATAAGTACTTACCATTAACGAAATCATTTTTTTACAAGAAAATATATACAAGAATACAACAATAACTTAGATAAAATTAAAGCTAACTGAAATCTAAAACGGGCCCTTGAGGCATTATACCGAGGATGCTGGCGGCATTTCCTCGCTGTATCGCAATGCTGATACGCTGTGCGAGGAAGTCACCAGCTCTTCGGTCACCAGTTGTGTCAACCAGACGCTTCACGATTTAAGTATTTTCGCGTGCACTTACGTGTACAACGTTAAAATTATGAAATGTAAAGTCATGCAGTTTATTACAACGCTCTCGCAAGTACTTCAGTTAGTTAAAAGTACAGGAGCTTTGTGGAAAAAGCTACAATATGTGAGCTTTATTTTTTTTAAGCTCGTATGACGTAAATTTTCTACTTTAATTAACTCGCATACAAAGAGTACAAATTGTTGTCGTAAATTGTGTAAAACTGTACCATCTTACATCTCGAGCATTAAATTAATTGTAATATTCGTGTCGTTTTTAATAAATACAGGATTACAGGATGACTTCAAAATCTTGATACAAAATCGGATTCTAAGCATGATTCTGAATCACTTTTATTTTTGAACCAACTTCGCCCGTGCTAATAAAAAAACAACTTCTTCATACATTTTACATCCTGAATGATGCCTGGAGTCCGCTAGCCCAAGATTTGGCGTACTCGCTAGTTTTTACGGAAGCGGCAGGTGCTTCCGTAAAAACTCAGTCAGACTTTCTAACCCGAGGGGGAATAAGAACTTATTGGGATTAGGCTTGTCAAGTGAGCGGGCAGCATGACTGTTAGAAGTTCTCAAGCCGCCCGAAGGCCTCTGACTTGTCTTAACGACTACTATAATAGACAGCTTAGCGTGCCTTCCAAAGCACGGGAGCGCTCAGCTAACCACTCAAAGCGGTCACCCATCCAAGAACTGATCTGAGCTGTAATTGCTTAATCTCGCATACCGCATGCGGTACGCTGTCGCCGCTGGACCACGACCGATATTGCAAGTAAAAAATAAAATTATTGCACACTCATAATCTATGCACTTACACAAGCGAGCGCATGAACCTTGTTGAATCATAATATGTAATTTGAATACGGCAATAACGCTTTTCAGAATTAGGCCCTAGGGAAATAAATAACAACAATGGATTAACGAGCGCACGCACTTTATGTAATTCAAACATCAAATTTTAACCAAAATAGTAGTGTATGCTTAATTTATTCAAACCCTTATGCCTTAATACGACACAGATTTTGAGTTTTTTCAAAAACAAACTTTTTGTTATGTCTATGACAGACATCGATATACGTAGGCCACACTGAAAGTTTTTAGAAATGGTTACTTAGAAACCATACATTATAAAACTAAAAATGCCGTTTTGAAGTGGAACTCTTTGGCAACATTATAGAGTATATTTCATTCGTCTGTCGTTTGTTTTTGTTATTTAGCGTCGAATTGAATTTTTTTTGTTTCACGTTAAGATGAATTTAAAGTAAGAATGGGTCGATATTTTTTATGACTTTCTATTGTATTGAAATCAACAATATAGTTATGAAAGACTTTTCGATTGACCTTTGATGATGAAGCTATATATCGAACTAAAAGCAACCGTATCAACTCTGCAGAGTCAATTGAGCAATCAAGCGCAATCACTTCTAAGAAACGAGGTGGAAATCGTTGGGCTGGAGGAGATTTCAAATGAGAACCCCTGCCATTTGGCACTGACAACGGCGGCAAAACTCGGTCTAACCTTACATGATACGGACCTGGTGTATGCCTCCCGAGCTGGCCCTAGACGCAAGGACGTTAATGACAGCGCGGAAAACAACAAGCAGCTGCAGCGCCCTCTAGTGGTGGCTTTCATACGCCGTGGCACTCGAGATGAATTTTTAAAACAGGCTAAGGCACGTCGAAATCTTTGTAGTAAGGACATAGTGGGCCAAGGCCCTGACAGACAGGTGTACATAAATGAGCGTCTTACTGGTGAAAACCGACGTTTATTTCGTAGCACCAAAGCATTCGCTCACTCGCACAAATATAAACACTGCTGGACCCGCAACGGGGCTATCTTTCTCAGAAAGCGAGATGCATCACAGGGGAGCCCCGCAATACGTATATGGAGAGAAGAAGACCTCTCCAAGCTATCCCAAAATGCATCGACGACCCGTAACATCACCGACCATTTGGATGCCACTCAACCTCCAACCCAGGACCTTTATGCTTAGTTTTTACGAGTACTTTGTAGTCTTCCTTTGTGTAAATTTCTTTCATTGCATATATTGTAATAACCCTTCATTGTATTTCAATCTGCCGAAATGGGTTTTATATATCACTATTGCTCACACTCACAACTTCACATCAACACTTTTCAAACATAAACACAATTGTCGTGCAGCGCTACGTATGAAAGGTAAGAAAACTTTAATAATCACTCTAGTATTTCGTGTACTTTTATTTGAAGTGGCCGTCTCAAGCGTATACTGCAACTCTTCGTACTTGCCAACGATGTATCCATGGCTACCCTAAATCTATTGCAGGACGTTGATAATTCGTATAAGATCAAATGCCACACTGTTCCGTACCCCGAGGGATGTTCGGAGATAATATCCAATTACGCTTTAAAAATAATTAATCTTAACATAAGAAGTATTCAGAAAAATTTCGACGGTTTTCTGGTTGTTTTGAAACGAATAGGTATACAGTTCGATGTCATTGTACTTACTGAGTGCTGGATTAATGAAACCTCCACTATTTACCAAATTCAAGGCTATACCTCATTCAACTCCAATAAATATATAAACAAGTCTGGTGGGGTGATTATATATGTTAACAATAAATGGTGTCCAGTTTTCTCTGAATTAGACATCAGTGAAGCCAATTGTGTACTCGCTGAGGTTCCAAACACCTTTAGGGTTGTGGGGGTATACAGGTCTCCAAGTTTTCACAATACTGAAGTCTTTACTGCGTCTCTCGATTGTGCTCTTAAATCTATCTCGCCTTGTCCATGCCTTGTACTAACTGGTGACTTAAACATTGATATCTTGGATACGATAGAAACCAATAGTCAGTCGTCCGAGTACTTGTGTGTACTTGCGGAACATGGTCTTGTTTCCTGCATTGATACGGTCACACATCATAAAACGTGCCTCGATCATATTTTCGTATCAAGACACTGTGGGGCGGAATCGATCGTATGTTCTACTGATTTGACAGACCATGATGTTACAATTGCTGGAATTTCTCTTAGTACAATGCAAAAGAAACACAATGCTCTGAGTCGTTATAAAACCACTGTAGATTACGTTTCGTTGAAAAGAGAATTAGAAGCTGTAGATTGGACACCAGTCTTAAATAGTTGTGACCTTGACGACTCTGTGAATATTTTTACAACGAAAATCGCAACTGCGGTAGCTAACAATACCACAAATGTTAAGTTAAGCCGGTCCAAACACGTTCTTCAGCCCTGGATGACTCCCGGGTTACTTAGATGTGCGAAGCATAGAGATAAACTGCATATTGAACACCGAAAAGACCCTTCAAATGAAACCAAAAAGATTATTTACACTCGTTATAGGAACTTCTACATAACCGTCCTCAGGAATCTTAAGACCGATCATGACCGCAAAGAACTGGCACAAAATATGAGCGCTCCTAAAAAGCTCTGGAGTTCAATTAAAAGTATAACACATAGAAATCCTCCTGTCAAATCATCAGATGATCTATTAAACATTAGATCTAATCCTCTAGATTCCCTTAATGAGTGCAACACGTATTTTTCAACAGTTGGCTCTAAGCTTGCAGAATCAATAATGTCAAGGCTAAATTATAGCCAAGAAGCTCTGGCCAGGAATGTTACCACAGCAAAAAATAACATATTCTCAGGCTCTTTCTATCTTGAGCCCACGGACCGCCATGAAGTCCTAAGTCTTATAAATACACTAGACTTAAACAGTGCACCTGGCCATGATGGCGTGAATAACAGACTCTTGAGGGCTATCGGCGATCTCATTTCAGAACCACTTGCAGCTATATTTAATCTCAGCTTCGCATCAGGATCCTTTCCGAAGGAGTGGACATCCGCTATGATAGTTCCAATACATAAAGGAGGACCTACAGACGAACCATGTAATTATCGGCCCATCTCACTTTTAGTAGCTTACTCCAAATTGCTTGAGCGTATAGTTAATAAGAGGCTCGTTCAGTTCTTGGAAAAAAACCGACTCCTGTCTGATCGCCAATTTGGCTTCCGGCAAGGCAGGTCCACGGAGGAGGCCGTAAAACTTTTAACTGACATCGTCGTATCTCATCTTGACGAAGGTAAAGGTTGTATTGGTGTCTTCCTGGACTTGGCCAAAGCCTTTGACACGGTCTCGGTTCCCATATTGCTAAAGAAGCTGGAAGCGTTCGGAATTCGGGGAACAGCGCTGGACTGGTTTTCTAGCTATCTGACTGGCAGAAGGCAGCGAACAAGAATTCGTAATTTGACCAGTGTGGCGAAGCCTGTGTCATTTGGCGTACCACAGGGAAGTGTTCTGGGCCCCACACTGTTCATTGCATACATAAACGATATTATGTCTTTGGAACTGAGGAATTGTGATGTATTGTGCTACGCCGATGACACAGCCTTGGTCTTTTATGGAGACTCTTGGCAGCAAGTGTTCGACGCGTCGGTTTCAGGGCTACAACTCGTGTCCAAGTGGTTAAACCTAAACCTTTTAACACTTAATGGAGATAAATCTAAATTTATAGGCTTTCACAAAACAGCGGCGTCTCGTCCCCCCACCCCCCTGGCATTCTTAAAAGTGCATGACGACACATGTTTGGTTCCCCCGAACTCCCAAGCATTAGCATGCTCCTGTACCACAATAAAAAGGACTAGCTCCCTAAGATACCTTGGCGTAATAATAGATGAGAATCTTAGCTTTAAGGGTCATATAGCAACCACTGCTGGCAGGGTTCGCAAACTTATTTATACAATGAAATTGTTACGTGAACCTGCCGGAGGTAAACTGCTTAAAGTTGTGTATCTGGCTCTATGTCAGTCGATTTTATCCTACTGCATACTCGCCTGGGGCGGGACTGCTAAGTCTAATTTGAAAATACTAGAGAGAGCCCAAAGAGCGGTTCTGAAAGTCTGCCTGAGAAGACCTCGGCGGTATCCGACTTCAGACCTGTTCAAAGAAGCTGCAGTTCTAAGTGTTCGTAGATTATTCCTGATGCGCGTAACTGTGAATGTACACATCAAAACTTTGAAATCGCTCGAATACCAAAACATCATACATAAAAGAGTCTTCAAAATATCCAAACCACATGTCAACACGGTTTTTGCAAAGAGGTTCTCAAAGTATCTTTTCCCTCATGTATACAATAAAATAGTAAAAATATGCGACATAAGGCACAGCAGTGCTACTGAGGCCCGAAGCCTCCTCCGTAAACTCCTCCTAACATGGAACTACGATATGTCAGAGGAAATTGTGAGAGTGCAACAACTGTAATCGGTACTAAAGTCGAATATCTTCTGAACTCCAAAAGGATATATATATATTTTTCCTGAGTTACCTCTCATACTATGCTCGCGCACGCATGATTATAGCCACGATTGGATTTAAAGCACGCACACTCAGACATGATCACACACTCACACACACACACACACTCACACACTCACACACACACGCACACGCATAACTACATATATATATATATATATAAAAACTAATTAGTTGTTAATACAAACTCATTACCTTGTTTTACCTAAGTTTTTGAAGCTGTAAGATAATTTATAATTTTAAGCCGCATCATACTGAAATTTATTATCATTGAGCCTGAAACCCACGACACAGGCTTGCCTAGTGTGGGTATCATTGTATCTACTTGTATGGTTTTTGCTATTTTCGGTAAATAAATAATTTAATTTTTTGAATTTTTTAATATCCCCCAAGACTATTTACAACTAGTTAAACGGGTTCAAATGTCATCGCATCAATGACACTGATGATCTTCGTGAGGGACGTCATTTTATGGTGATTACTGAAGAAAACATCAGTGCTGGGCGGCTCATGATAGAGACTGATAAGAGAGTGACCTATCAGCAGATGCAGGCAACCTTAGGCATCAGTATGAGTCAGGTGCAGAAAATCGTTCATGAGTATTTAGCTGTTAGGATACTCTGAACTCGTTGGGCACCTCATAATTTGGCCGAAGCTCAAAAACGCCGTAGAACCGAGCCATAAGAAAGAATGAGCAAAGCGTTTTTCTCAGAGGTTCCATCGAAATCAGCGATATATTGTTGTAATCGTAAAATAGTCCATGAAACAAAATTACAATAAATACCTTGCTAGTTAGTTTTGTTTTTCTAAAAACTTTCAGTGTGGCCTACGTATCACATAAGTGTTCTGTTCTGTTTATGCGAAACAATAAAAAGCTTTTAAGCTCAAGCTTCACAATCATTTACAGAATTCTGATTCTACCATTAGATCAATTTGACGATACCAATTAAAGTTGTCTTACACATTAAAGCAAACTTTCAAATCGATATAGCTCATTTTCCTGATTGAAAATTGAATCATAAGATTTGATTCCATTGTTATCATACTTAAAAGGTTTGTTGTAACGGGTCTAACGCGATATTTATGTGTTTACCTTTTTTCCGACGTTTAAACATTAACACAATTAGAAACATACTGGACGGGTAGTGAACTTTTTTCGAGTCTACCCTTCACATTTTTATCAACTTTTGTGGGGTAGTCAAATGTTGTGTAATATCTCCGTTGACAACTTGCTGAGACGACAGGGATTCCGAGACCATGACCGGTGTAACCCAAAGCAAATACATAAATATCGTGTTAGACCCGTAAAAACAAACCTTTTAAGTATGTTTCCAAAGCACGAGAGCTTAAAGTGATTATATTGATTACATTGTTGCCTATAAGTAACAAACCTTGTAAAAACAATCACAGTCATACCATTGCATCATTTTTATAGAACTTAAATCTACTTTGTCCCAAGTTTGTGTACCTATCCGTCGTCACAGGCGCGCAGTCACGCGATAATCTGTCTTCATTTCCTATCTATCGGAGTGGTCGAGCCCGCGGCAAAGCATTAGCCGCTATCAAGCGATTCTTGCGTGAAAAATGATTTCCACCACACCTTAAAATGTGTAAACTAGGTTGCGGAGGATTCACCGTGAGCGTTTTTAGCGAATAAACGTTAATCGCTTTTATTTCATTTTGTTATAAAAGCGTTAAAATTGATTACAAGAAAACTGATTCACTATTCTGATATATTTTTTAGGTATCGTTTTTAGTAAATTCGTCAGGTCCTCACTGCAACATTTGTTTCTTTATAAACTGTGGCCGACGTAATGAAATAATTTTAAATCTCAGAGAAACCTAAGCATTTATGTTGCACCTACCTTAATACGTGTTATTTTTGTTCCTGTTGTTTGTTACTTTTTTTTGTAATAATAAACAATATTTTATTAGTTAATTTCGTGAATCATCACTCATATTCTTTCTTTCAAAATGAGACCTCTGTTTTATACGCTGCGTGGTAGTATTTTCTGTTTGCCTTGTGTTTTTGGACGCTATCTATTGTTTCATTAAATGCCTCGCGTGCCCACGTTACGTTCTATTCATGAACTTTTGATTTCAGGAACGTATCTTTAGATAACGCCCCGTACAATGGAATGATGTTCTGACGGTTTCATTGTTCGCTTGAAGGCTTAAATGCATAATGTATGGTAAGCGAAACTAAGCAAAATGAATGCTTTTACGCACTGGTAATTAGGGCGTTGGTTTACCTATTGTTGATTTTACACGATAGAAAACTTAACCTTTCTACATCAGTATTATTTTCAATCTCAATATGGTTTAATTGGGAAATTTTGACATCCGCAAACGGAAGTTTAACGTAGATACAAGTATATTGTATGTATACAATTTATACACCGTATCTATGTATGTATACATTTTTTACACCGTTGGTATTCACTATCCGGTTACTTTAAGTAGGTGACACATCAGATAAAGTAAAATTGGATTGGAAATTTTATTTTCCAGAGACATCATTTATTATCACAGGTAATTTAGTGAATTGAAATGCGAAGTGTGGATATTCTAGATGACGATAATACCGAAATTTCGTCGACTAATATTAAATGTAAGTTTTTCAGTCCCTGCCCGCGGCAGTTCGGTCAATACGTGGAAATATAACGGGAGAAATGTCTCACTTTAAACTCATGCTCGCACGCTATGTAGATAAGGTGGATTCGCTTTATGTTGCCATGTTTTTTTTTATGAAATAAATAGTAATATATGAGTTCGTTATATTTTTGTCTAGTTTAGGTTCCTTAAGTTTCTCTAGAAATTGAGTTTGGTTTCTTGCTGTTTTTATTTTATTTCGTGTTTGGGAAAAACGCTATACTACCTCGACGTGAAAAGGGATTGCCAACCTCATTAACTATCCGTGTATATGTACTCGGCCGGAAACCCCTTACTGTACTCGGCCGGCAACCTCCTACTTTCCGGCCTCTGTAGTAATGTACTATTGTGTAATGCATGCATTATGACACACACAGAATAGTTATCATCCCTGGCTAAACAGCATTTGGATGTGATTTTAATTACAATTTTTATGATAGCAAAGCGAGCGCGCTCAAGTATGTATGAAGGGCAGGGGCCCGCCATTTGAACTTATGCTTCCGGCGCGCGCATTCACAACGAGCCCTTTTCATTGCCGCTGAGGCTTCGTGTATGCATATTACTTTTTATTACACATTTATGGTTATATGTTCAACTGAATATATCTAAAACAAGTAGACGACTAGTGCTACTCCATTCGCCTTATTCACGTAGTTAGCTTCCATGATTTCTCATACATGTCAAGGTACTACCTATGATAGCTTACAATATTACGTACTTTCCAAAATTTTAAAAAATATGTAGAAAGTATGATCTTATTATGTCATATGAACGTGGAATGTAAATGGGCATTTTAACTTTTGTCGATGATTTTAGGTATTTTTCCGCGAAGAAAAAAAAGTGTCCCACCAAAAAAGTCAGTTTTAGGATGCTTTTTTCATACAGTTTATATGTCTAGTCACAAAACTGACACCGAAAATGTGTATGGAAAATCAAGGACATTTTTTTCTTAATCTGAATGAATAGTACTCGTGATTCTGAGTCAGGATACCCAAAATCACCGAAATCCGAAAAAAAGAAGGGACTTTAAAGTGAAAATGCCCAAATACTTGATTTAAATTTTTACACTCTTAACAAAACTACTATTTTTATAACTAACTCTTTGACTGGTTACTTAGTCAAATCTCTTATAGTATTTTCATTTGAATACTCATCCTCTAAATCGAAACACAAACAATGCTAAAAGCAGTTCGTTTAAGAGCGCTATTCAGTCGTCGCGTTGTTTGTCCATCACGATTGTGTCTACATTATCTTGTTTGCACAGATTTCGACAATCCTGTTTTCCCCAAGAGATCGCATTATCTATTCCTAAGGTTTTGATTTAATTTATGGTTCGCATGTATGAATTATTAAATTTTTCAACGTAATGTTCTCAAAGAAAATTTCTCAGAATGAAATATTTATGAAAGGTAATCATCCGCAGATATAACTTTGAAAGCTACTAATGAGGCAAATAAAAGGAGGCATTTTCAATGTAAGCAAGTATAAATCGCGATGAAATTATATTTCAGAGATATGAAGTCAAAACACATGAGGTACATCTCGTAAATATTTGAGGCCATCGATTTCGGGCGATTGGCTAAAATGACATCGTCCCATATTTCACTTTAAGATATATAAGAAGGCTGTAAACTCCGAGATTCCATGTGCAAGCGGCCGTTTATATCTTATTTCGCTCATCCGGTTTTACGTTCAGATGTTTTATGCCCACGGAAAGATGTATTGGCAATGCAAATAAGCGGTATTTCCCACTAAATCACCACGTTTTATGTTGAGGGTGACGGCACATGGACATTATTTTCGCATTCATAAAACAAAACATGAGATGGGCATTAATAAATCCAGATGTGGGCTTTAATCTAGCTAAACTAAGCAATCCCTGATTTTTAATGGAATATAAAAACAGAATTAGCATCAAAATAAAATTTTGTTTGCTAAACCGACAAAAGGCTTAAAACCCACATCGACAATGAAACGTGGCTTTCCATTAATAATCTAAGCAGGCTTTCGTTACATTACTGATGTCAGTGGAATTTATTCAACCGCTTATTTGGAACATGGTTAGAAGATGCGGTGGATAAAAAACTTGAATACAAAGTCATTGCGGATTTGGACAACGTAAATTATTGATAAACAGAAATTTCTTTCATCTGTTTTGTTTCGAATAGATTTCCACAATGAGAGGGCAAAATAATTACAGAAGGCTCGAGGCGCACCGATATCAATATATTGACCGAGAAAAATTAGTATTCAAGCGGTGCGCCTGTTTTTGCTCCGTAAATTTTTCCAAAAAGGGAAATAATGATATCATAAGTCAGCGAGGGAGATAAGCCTAAGCTGGTGCCGTATTGTTTATCACGTTTCCATTGAGATTTTTTGTTTTCAATAGGCTCTTGAGGGCTTCATTATATTTGCGCCATTAGCTTTTACCATTATTATGTTACAATTGATAACTTTATCTTCAAAACGTCTAATCTAATATATAAGAGTTATAAAATGATTTGGAAGAAATTATCGTACTCTAAAATTTATACATACATAATATTTGCCCGACGTTTCGAATTATGTATTACAACATTCGTGGTCGCGAGCTGACTCACATGAGCATTAATCAACATCTAGCCGTACGGGTTTTCCGAACTAGCCGCACTTGGTCTTTAATAATCAATTTTCATCACTAATGTCGTGATACATCCGCAACAATATATTGATTTAAACTTACACGATTTTCACACATTATTATTGGGGAACGGGACTTAATCGCGTACAATTATAACTAATTTACCTTTTTTAAGAATTTGCCCGACGTTTCGTTTCCGTTATAATTGTACGCGATTATGTCCCGTTCCCCAATAATAATGTAATCCGAAACGTCGGACAAAACCTTAAGAAAGGTAAATTAGTTATAATTGTACGCGATTAAGTCCCGTTTCCCAATAATTACTTATTTCATTTTCTCCATCCTTATAAGTTGGACTGTTGTCTGACTTATATTTTATACTATAGATTTATTAAAAATCGAAATTTACAATTGACCTAGTTATAAGTTATAAGCGAATGAAATAAAATTTGGCGCTTCACTGTTTTTAGGGTTCCGTACCCAAAGAGTAAAACGGGACTAAGACTATTATTAAGACTTGGCTGTCCGTCCGTCTATCACCAGGCTGTAACTCATGAACCGTAATAGTTAGACAGCTGAAATTTTCACAGATGATGTATTTCGGTTGCCGCTATAACTACAAATACTAAAAATCGGGATACAGTAAATATTTAAGGGGGCTCCCATACAACAAACGTGATTTTTTTGCCGTTTTTATAGATAATGGTACGATCGGCCGGTTTTTTATTGTTATAATTTATACTTTACCACCGAATTTCTATAATTCATTTTACATAAAAAACAAAATACAAACTCTACGACTCCGACTTATTAGTACCGCTGTTAAAATTAATACGATCATAGTATGTGCAATGATATTATCTATTTATAAGTAGACAGAAAAGTTAGTACCTTTACAACGTAAGCTGCCAAACACGCGGCATTTTTATCAGCGTAAAAATTGTTTTCTGTCATTTACATAAACGCAAATACTCGCATTATAGCCAAGCACACTTACTAAACATTAGGTGCTCAACATGAAGATAACATTGGCGTTATGAATTTTTACCACGTAATCGGTTTACCTTGAGTCTCGCCAGCGGAGCGGGAAAGATCGCGGAGAAGTCAAAAGGCATAGAAGCAGTGATCATACTTTATTTCAGTATCTGGGGACAGTACTGAAATATTCGTTTCGTAGCTAATCAAAGTGAATTCGCGCTCGTTCTTACATTTTAGATCGGCGCGGGAAAGCTAGTTAGCAAAACAAGCAGTGCACAATTCCACACGTGCCGTGAGGCACTAAATAACATAAAGTTTTTTTTTTTTTTTGACGGCTTGTTTGTCAAGCGTACGGTCCAACTGATGGTAAGCGGACACCGCAGCCTATAGACGAGTCACATGAATACTCTTTTATTAAGAGGGTGTATTTCCATTGCAAATGTCCCGCTGCAACACGCGTTAGTTTGCAATTAACTATCCCAATTACTACGGAAGCTCAGCGCGTAGTTTTCGTAAATATTGATGTTTATTATAAACATGAACATTTATAAGAATAATCTTTTTTCTTAGGTTTGAGAACTTATCATTGTACAACTATTAAAACAAAAATCCATTGTTAAAGATGGAAGGGTTTTAAAGATCCAACCTAAAACATCGAAAAGAAGGGTATGTTTAAAAAATAAAAGTATCGGGAAAATTTTAGCATGTCGTGTTTTCACTTCTTGCAGACTGGAGGAAAATAGTTTAAGATTAATATACTGAAAGGACAGATATTTAATCACTATAGATGTTGAGATTTATGTCGATAAACATTGGCTTTGCATATTTGGGCTCTTATCATCCTCCTAGCGTTATCCCAGTACAGTTGCATCCTGAAGGATGCCTGGGGTCCGCTACCTAATCCCAAGATTTGGCGGAGGCACTAGTTTTTACGGAAGTGACTGCCATCTGACCTTCCAACCGAATTCGAGGGGAAACTAGACCTTATTGGGATTAGGCTTTGTCAAGTGAGTGGGCAACTTGACTGTTAGAGGTTCTCAAACCGCCCGAAGGCCTCCAACTTGGCTTAACGACTGCTGCCATAGACAGCAATCGGGATCAACGGCTTAACGTGCCTTCATAAGCACGGGAGCGCTCAGTTAGTAATCACTCAAAGCGGTCACCCATCCAAGTCCTGACCGCTGCCCACGTTGGACCTGGAACCTTAGATACCGCAAGCGGTACCCGGCGCCGCTGGGCCACGAGCGCTCCATATTTGGGCTCTTATATTAATTCAAAAAGAAAACTGTATAGATCGAGGCCACTCCGCTCTTCAATTCACCCTGCCCAGGACAATGAGGTTACATAGTATGCGTACGACGACCGAATACTGTGAGGATAGGACCTCTTCATACATAGTTGAGTGGGACGCCCTCGCAAATTTAAAATTCACCCCCTAATGAGAACCGCTGTTTGGTCGCAATTACTGTGATAATACGAAAAAGCCAGGAAAATTGCAACTCAGGTTTTTGCCGACAGAATATTGTCAGTTTTGTAAAATGTTACGTACATTCGAAACAATTATTATATAAGGTGTATCTAATATTGCTGCACGTAACTATTCAATATTGTATTCGCGCCAAGCTTGAAGTGTTTTATTTTGGAACGTAATTTTTCATTTTCAAAAGAATATTTCGAATTAATTACTTATTTATCTTTTTGTTTACCATAAACGCAAAGGACTAATTTTGTTTTTTTACCCAAAGGACTAATTTAAAAAAAATGGCAGCCTTATAAAAAGACGGAAGCTTATTATAATAGCTATAAAATTATCCGTCACTGTTGCAATCATCAAATTTAAAGTGACAGGCAATATTTCCAATTTCTAAATGTGCAATATATTTCAATGAGTAGAAACGATCCGTGCGCCGTAGTTTCATTTCAAATTTATTCTTGCAAAGTTATTTTTAGTTTTGAAAGTATTTGCTTTTCATAATATATCTTTATCGTATTTAGTAACCATCCTCCATAGCGTAGTAATAATCTGCGTAACAGCGCTCCCGTTTATTTGAATGATATTCGTTGTTACAAAAACAATGGCACGAATGCGCCGCCGGCGCTTATGTTTGATACAACGTGATATTACACATATTTTTTTGTAACACGCGAAGCATTTAGGGAATTGTTGCAACGTTTTGCGATATTGTTATTTTGTCTTATCTCTATTTTATCCATTTTTATACCGTTTATGGTAACGTTTTTTAAACGTGTCATTCCGACAGTTTGTTTAGTATTTTTATTTTTATAAAATCAACACTTTTTTTTATGTATGCATCGAAACAAATATACATATAATTTTCTAAGTGTTCCCACCATGAGCTATCGATTCAGCTGATAAAGCAGTTTATTATCTCAATTTGTTCTATCTGAAGGATAATAAGGACTAAGAAAGTGATTGTATGTGCCGATTAAAGCTATTGGTCAGCGCCCGATACCCAAGTCTTGATATTACAGCCCGTACTACGAGTATACGGGTACCTTATCTTTTGCTTGGCGAACGCTGCATTTGATCCAATTTGCCAATACAATCGGATCTGGAGTATTGCAATGGCATTATCATCGGCGAGGGCCGCGCCGTCTCTAAGGCGATTGTAGCGAAGAACTTTCAGTGGTATCTCAATCAATTTTAGTTATTTCTTTTCGGTGTCGGTTTCGGTGTGTCAGTTTTTTATACCTACAAATTATGGGCATTAATGGTTGTTATTAATTCTTTGTACTATAATGTACTTAAATACTTTGTACTTTGTAATTACTATAGGCATAGGTTTACTGCACTGAAACACGAGCAAAAAAATATTGCTGAAATAAATTATGTTTCCCTATTTTGCTGAACGTCAAAAACGGATAAACCTGAAATCTTACTAGTAAAGCCACGCATATTTCCAATAAAGCGAAACAAAACAGCGTTACGAATAGTAAAGCCCTCAAAGGCAAACTACACGCATAATTTGAAATAGTATAGGTGCCCTTCTACGGCGTCGAGGGAAATCCTTCAAGGTGAGAGGGCGCCGGACACTGGAAAATCTTACCTCCCTCCCTCCCTGATAAGATTGTCGAGTGCAACTCCCAAAACGCAGAGGGATTGAAAACTTCCACCGAAACGAAACCGAACACACCATCCTAAGGGATCAATACATTGTGAAATACAATATCTGGACAGTTCCTGCTTATATTATATTTTGACTTTTCGAAAGATTTTTTTCCTCCGTTAAGAGTTTTGTGAACAATAATTGGAATTTACTTCGTTTAAGCATTGATCTTACAATAATGAAAACCGGCCAAGTGCGTGTCGGGACACGCGCAAGGTAGGGTTCCGTAGGTCTACCCGTTACATTATGTGGACTAAAAAGTTCGCAAACTTATATGTACTATGTTTTTGACAGAATTAACAACATTATCTATGGTATCAACGGAAATAGTACGAAATTTTGCTTTCGCAAAGTACATTTCTGAAGTTAGACTATTACTCGTTAACTAATAATGTCTACTTAGCTGTGATAGTTTTCCTTTTAAATTCATCGTATATACTATTACCATGATTTTTTTCACATGCCTAGTAGCCACCGTTTAGCTGGCAGGGGGCGGGTGGACACTTGACCATAACAAAAAATTTCACTTCAAAGCTTCACGCCAACCAATTCTTTAATCAAAAAATGCTTAAAGAAAAATTATAATTTTGTTGAAAGAGCTATCCAACGATACCCCACACGATGGGGTTTGGAAGAAAAAAAATTGCACCACAACTTTACATGTAGGGGAGGTACTCTTAATTTTTTTTTTTTATATTTATTCTACCGTTTTGTCGGCGTCATCGATATGTATACTCATGCCAAATTACAGCTTTCTACTCGTAGTACTAACGGTTACTGAGAAAAACGGGGGACAGACGGACGGACGGACGGACATGGCGAAACGATAAGGGTTCCTTGTTTACTACGAAACCCTAAAAACCGGCCAAGTGCGAGTCAGACTTCGCAACTTCGCATATTTATGGTTTTAAAGCAACCCTCAAAATTAAGTTTGTTTGTTTTCGTACCTCATTTAGTTGTATGGGAGCTCCCCTTGAAACATTTAAAAATAGGTTTAGACTATTAGAAGGGCTTATGCTTTGACAATTTTAAGACTTGTAGCTCCAACCGACGAACGGATGGACGAGACAGCAATAGGGTTCCGTTTTGACCCTTCGGGTACGGATCCCTAAAAACGATATAGAATCCACTATTTAAGTCGCTACAACGAGAAATTTGAAAACTTTGAAACGCTGTTCTACCCAGACGAGGAAACAATAGGGACTGATTTTCAGATATATGATTCTTGACTGACATATGATTGTGGTACTGACAATAGCCGAAACATGATTGCTTAAAATTTTCTCGATGAAAAAGAAATCTAAAGTGGAGTCTATATTTTCCTTTTTTTACTCAGCCTACTAAAACAACGCATTATTAAAAGACACGATTAAGTTGATATGATGGTATTTTACCTCATCTATACTCTGACAAAAGGAAATTTAATAAACCTGCACACAGACAGATGTTTATCAAGATTTGTCTAAAAAGCCATTCCCTATGTCCTGGACCGCAATATTGCTTACTATTAGGTGATTTGTGGTTAAGCGCAAACCTATTTTGAATAAAAAAAAAGTGTTGCATCCCGTTTTGCCGTGAACGAAAAACATACGCGCGTCTCTTTCAAACAATACAGTTTAAATGTTTCGATCAAACTGTATTAGTTACATTCCGGTAAATCACAAAATACGAAGAAGGTAAGACAAAATAGTTTGTAGCTTCTTATGAAACAAAATATATAAAATTTATCTCATCACATCAAAGAACTCTGAAACGTATACGTTTTGTCGTTGTATACCTTGGAGACGTGAATAAGTGGGTTTGCGAATTTTTCTTGGTAAAGTTGAGTGGTTGTTTACACTGAAAGCGGAGTCGTTTACTTTGGGGGTGGGTGGGGATCACTAACGTAATTAGCGCAGTCGGTCGGTGGCGACCGTAGCGGAGTCACGTCGGTCTAACGAACACAATGTATTTCAAGAATTAGCACGACGCCATCCTTTTTTTTTCTTCTAATCAAAACTGAAGTCTGTTTTAACTGATGCACCGCAATCTATTTCCATTTATATGTTTTTAAATTTGTTCTTTTTAATATTGTACAATTAACTTCTAACAAAAAAAAGTGAAGACATTAATTTTGAAATAAAGGCAGCTGTGCTATTTTCTATTGAATGTTGATGAGTAAATCTACGGATCGCTTCAAAAAGACCAAATTTTCGTTTGATATATTCAGCGTTTTTGAATGTGAAATATTCGTTTACCGATTAGCTTTTAGTGTGAACAGAATGATAGAGGTAACAAAAGGTATTCCTATGCTAGAGAAGGCCATTCGATTACATCGTTCAACGTTTCTAATTTCCTGGTCCTCGAATGTGGCTAACACAATTTCCGAGGCTGGATGTAGGAGGTACCTGGGGACGGCCGAGGCCCGCTCCTGGGGCCATTATCGTAAAATCAAATAAGAGTCTTTTGAGATTACGTGATTGAGACGATTCCTCGATAAAAATGTTACATTGTTGAATTATGTTAAAATGTTTACTTTGTTTGCAATTTACAACATCGCCTGTGCTTTTAACATTTATTAACAGAAACGTTCGCAACGCAAAACGTCACCTTCTTATTGGCTGTAAAATCGTCGGCAATAATGTCGCTTCTTTAAGGAATAAATGGATTCCATTAGCCCACGAGCTAAATTGGCCGAGGCACATTTGACGGTTAACGCAAAATGTTTGTGATAATATCCGCCCAGATTATTTTTCGGTTCATCGCTCACCCTTAATTTTGTCCTGACGTCAGAGACTATCCATGACCAATATTGTTTTTGAGCTTCTTCGAAAGTTTTAATTTTCAAATTGACTATTGCGGCACTCATGAATTCTTCGTCATTTATCATTGGCTTCATTTATTTTTGCGCCTCGATGAGATATGATTTATCACACCAAGGCCAAGAGTAGGTTTGTTTTTGCTGCGCCCGCAAAGATATTAATCGTTATCGTGCGCGTGCCGCCAGTCGTTTGTTTTCGTTACAGTGGCATCGCCCATTAATTATCAATGAACGTCCGGCCGCGCCGTATGATGAAGGTAGCGGTATGTCCCAGTGTTGCCAGGTGACAAGGCTACTCGCTGTCAACCCTTTTTAAGCCTCCGCATTTAACGCGAAGTGCCTGACATCATAAAAGCGTCTGATTTGGGCACGTCCCGTACAAATTACCGCGCGTGATTAAATTTTTTCGAACGTTTTATTTTATCCATATAGGCTTTACGGGTCACATTTATGATGCCAGAATGCACGTTGCGCCGAAACACTTAGTGTACGGCGAACATTGCCAATTTTTGTTAAGAAGAAGAAGACCTAAAGTTTCGAATCTCCGAAATTGTAATAGCTGCAGGGCACAAATATTACAATTTCAAAGACTCGAAACTTTAGGTAGGTATCTTACGAATACATCTATTATCATGTATTACTCAAACTATCGTCAATATAAATTACAGATCTAATTTAATTTTCTTTCAGACTAGGTCAATGTGTATAAAAGTGTCTTTCTGACTCTTTGTACTAAATAAACAAGGCGAGAAAACTTAATTTTATTCTGATATTCAAGTTCCTTTTAAATTGCAACACGAAGAGAGTTGCTGGAATTAACAAATGACTTTTAGTGTTTTTGCTATCCGACAATGTTATTGTTCCAAAGGACAATGTATTATATTGCTTACGTGACACGCCATTGCTGTAACAAATGTGTTTTGCCGCAGAATCGATTCTATGCTTTAGTTTTTCTGAAATTGCCAACTGTGTGTCACTTTGCCATTTTCCTTCGAAACAATGTTTGCTAGCTGAACTCAATTAAAATCGGTTCGGAATCCAATACACAAGTCATGTGTTTTGTGATTTTTATAACCAAAAGAGTGAAAAGCTGCGAGTAATTACTGCGAGATGCTTCTAAGTATTGAGTATATTATCGATACCTAATATAATATATTACGCCATATGATCCCCGGTATTATTTGACGTCTACAACTCGATTTTCCTTAATATTTACATCCAATACGTTATTTATAGGGTTTCTTATTCAATATATTAAGTCAACGTGTAATCTGCCTTAATAATGTGTGTTAAGATTAACTTTCGTCTAGAGCCTCGTGGATTACGAAGGTCATCATTTATTATTACATAGTCATTTTTAGGGTTCCGTACCCAAAGGGTAAAACGGAAGTCTATTTCTAACACTCCGCTGTCCGTCTGTCTGTCTGTCTGTCTGTCCCTCTGTCACCAGGCTGTATCTCATGAATTGTGATAGTAAGACAGTTGAAATTTTCACAGATGATGTATTTCTGTTGCCGCTATAACAACAAATACTAAAAAACTTATACATTCAATCTTTAAGAAATTTTCGACATCTAATCTGAAACGAAGTCATACAACCGAGAAAACGCCAGGTTGATGATGAAAGTAGGTAAAATTGTTTTCTAATTTATCGTCAGTTAGCCGCCATTTGGTGCGAAGCCCGTGGCGTGATAGATGAGCCAGCCAATCGGTTGATTGATCGCTGACGTCTGCACCATGCCGCCATCATGCACTGTGTGAGATACTTTGATAATTTAACTACCTTAAAATCATGTAATATGTCAGTGTATTTGCGATAAAGTTTAGATAATAGAAAAAACGTTTATCTACCTCTATCTCTTAATTAATTGCTCACATTGTCTTTTGCTATTCTAGAAGTATGAGTCACTTCTAAGTACCTTCAAAAAACTTTTGGCTCCGAGCAGTATTTGAACCTGGCATACTTGGCTAATCGCTCTAGCCAACTGAGCTACCGGAGCAAGTATGCTCGGCCTCCAAATTCGTCAACGACATCTACCTAGAATACTCAGGCTTCCTTAACTTTCAAATCGTGTAACGTAATAATTCTCGAACAAATTACAACAATAGAAACAACATTTATCTGTTTTCTTTTTTTACCGGGAATTGCTTGTCTTTGCAAATTTAAAAGTATCTTAGTTCTTAACCCACAGGGCGTTGACGACGTGTGCTACCAAGCTCTCATATATTCTTGTTTCAATTAAATTATAAAATTACGAAACAAACAGTATAGGATAAATTCGTACTTACGTAAATAGTTTAAATAGTTCAGTCAAGGAGACATACCTCAGTCCTAATAAACACAAACTAATTTACCATTCAATTCTTGAAGGCGTAATCCTAAAAATCACTATCCAATAGAAACTTCTATCTCCCATTTCGTTCATCATATCATTTTGGGGATTAATTTCCGGGAACAAAAAGTCTAAAAATCACTATCCAATAGAAACTCTATCTCCCATTTCATTCATCATATCATTTTGGGGATTAATTTCCGGGAACAAAAAGTCTAAAAATCACTATCCAATAGAAACTTCTATCTCCCATTTCATTCATCATATCATTTTATTATTATTTATTTATTCAGAAAACCAACAGCGATACAAATGTATAACTTATTACTATATAACACAGTAGTACGGCCAATTACAGGTTCCCTTAAATTATCTGTATTGCACAATGGACAATCGAACGGACTACAATATTGAATGATTTAAAAAGGTGTTTGCAATTACTTAACAAATGTTCAACAGTTTTTAGAATACACGTTAGTTATAAATATTTTGGGGATTAATTTCCGGGAACAAAAAGTCTAAAAATCACTATCCAATAGAAACTTCTATCTCCCATTTCATTCATCATATCATTTTGGGGATTAATTTCCGGGAACAAAAAGTCTAAAAATCACTATCCAATAGAAACTTCTATCTCCCATTTCATTCATCATATCATTTTGGGGATTAATTTCCGGGAACAAAAAGTATCCTATGTCCTTTTCCGGCAGCCTATCTACCAAATTTCATCTAAATCGGTTCAGTGGTTTGAGCGTTAAAAAGTGGCACACACTTTCGTGTTTGAAATACATACCTATTAAAATGATGGATAAGATAGCAATTAGTCTGTAATTATATACTTCTAAATAAAAGTATTGTAACGTGAATATATTATAATTATTATAAAGTAAGTAATATATTACAAGTACCCGCAATTAATAAGCGCCGTTATGATCAAAGTTCAGGCTAATTTCAAAGAAGATTAATTACCACGTATCGATTAAACACATAACACTCGAGCGAAGCTTCTGCTTGGCTAACCATCGTATGATGGTTAGCGGTAGACAAAATATATAAGGGGATCTTCATTTGAATAGATAAATATTAAGGGTCCGGAAGGCGCAGCGTGGGTAGACCCCCAGAAGGTGGACTGATGACCTGGTAAAGGTCGCGGGAGTCCGCTGAATGCGGGTGGCGCAGGACCGGTTATTGTGGCACTCTTTGGGGGATGATGATTAATATTAAGGGAGAATATTACATAAATTGAATTAGCTCACAGCCTAGATAGCATTAACGCGTTTATGCCGGACGTATAACATTAGTCCCTTACTATTCAATGTAAGTGCGAGAGGGTCGAATGCTATATGTCCGACGATAAACGCGATTATGTTAGCAAGGATGTAAGCTCTATAAGGCTAGTGTTGTTGGTACAGTATTTCTATCTCACGTATGCGGCATTGTAGTAGTTGTGACACATACGAACTCATAGATAACATCAACTCATAGCTCCTTCGCTGACGCTCATATACATGAGATAATGTGCATGTATAGCTCAACACACAACCATGGCTCACCCGCAATCGTGAGATAAAAGTACTCTACGGCTGGAACCAGTGCTCGACCGACGGTCAGCGCCTATGGTCGGTCGGGCGTAGCTATAGACGTATGAAAGCATACGGCCGTTCAGACCGATGCTCACCGTCAGCGCGTATGCGGCCATACAAAACACGCCTGACCGACCATACGCGCTGACCGTCGGTCGAACACTGTATCCAGCCTACTAGATGACCATATATTTAACCGTAGCGCGTAGCAGCGTTTTCCCGTCTTGTAGCGGAAATCGCACGTAGAGGCATGACGCATATGTGTTGTGATTGGCAGTGAATGGGTTAACAGATATGTAAATACGCAATACACAAGCAAATTTTCATGCTTAGCCCACAAATATTTGTTCTTTAGAGTTTGATTTGAACCCATGACCATCAGCGTCGTAGGCTGATTCAGGTACTAGGCTAAATCGGCCCTCTACCTGCGTTACCACGGGTTTAACGTAAGCGCATTCGGGTTTGAGTGAGAGAAATTTGACTTATTAGCTGTAATAAAGGTCACTATTGCGAAATGTGTTCCAAAACTATGTGCTACAAGGTTTTTTGTCCGTTAATCGTAATACGAGCATGGTATATTAAGAATCCTGAAAAAAAAATGCTTTTAAACTAATTACTGATAAACTAATTTGTAAAACGTTTTAAGAGTTGCTAAAGCAATGTATTCATTGAGAAAAAAATATTATATTAGTTTCAAAACATGTGTCCTACTAACTAACCGTATAGTTTTCAAACAGATCGGCACACGAAGTCCTCGCATAGTTGAACCCTCACAGTGTCGAATAAATCACCTCAAATTTAACTCTTCATTCGAATTAAGTTAATATCAAAAGTTCGAGCATTGAGGAGATAGACGTGTGAGGATGGTTCCCGTGGTACTCATCGGCCACAGAGTATGTGAGCCTTACAGTATGATTTTTTTTTAGGTTTAAGACATTTATTTCTCAAACAGAATATGACAATTCACTTAGATGAGAAATACAAATTACATTTATTTATTTATTTAACAATATTTACATTAGCATGCAGTGGAAACTTTCATTCAAGCAATTTTAATAACATTCTATTGTGGAAAGTAAAAAAAATATCTCTGGAAAAACTGATAATCATACGTATTAACCGCGTTGATGTCCCAGAATTTGATTTAATTATTATGAGCAGACACGAATGAGTAATCAATGATTACTAATTATTTATGTTTTAATTAATTAAAGCTCAATTTTGATGATGTATAAATCGGGCGACAAGCATAATGAGAAACGCGTAATTAGGGAAGTACAAACTGTGCTGTGAAACTCGACTTTGGATTTATTTTCTATCTAGAAAATATTAAGTCTATATTTTCCTTTTTTTACTCAGCCTACTAAAACAACGCATTATTAAAAGACACGATTAAGTTGATGATGATGATGAAGTTAATATGATGGTATTTTACCTCATCTAGGTACTGACAAGAGGAAATTTAATAAATCAGCACACAGTCAGATATTTATCGAGATTTGTCTAAAAAAGCCATTCCCGGAGAGTGTTGCATCCAAAAACATACGCGCGTCTCTTTCAATCAATATATCGCCTTAACTGCAGTTGTTTCAAAAATACGTTTGTACATATACTGCAAACTATCTTAAAGTTCTTACTGTTGTAGTAATCAGGGCCCTGTGAGCCTGCTTAGTTGGATTAGGCTCGCACCATTAATCGCAGAAATTGCGTTCACGTGGCGGCCCTCCACCGTCGCGACCCTATCCGGGAATCTTTAATTAGAGCCAACTTTCCAATTTCAATTCCAATAGGTCGGCAGTTTGCGTACTGGCGGAACTTACTAAATTGCTGTTTCAGCATATTGATTTACCTCCTTTGGCTTAAGTTTAAGGTCTTGCGTTCGCGCCGGTGACCAAGGCCTCTATTATGAAACCATTAAATGTTATTTATATTTAATACCAACATAACAATGTGATTTGATAGAACGTTGCTGTTTCACATGCTATGCTATGTGTCAACGAACGAGAAAACGCACGATTAAGAAAGTGCGTGTACATAATTTGGGTGTATATATTTTACAAAAGAACGCTTCTGAAGGCCTCCACTATAATTGGCTTTCAAAGCGAGACCGCACTACAAATACAATTTCGTTCTACATTGTATAGGTACGCACTTTGATAAAACTTCATAGAATAGATAATGATACGGCAAAGCTTAATTTAGTAAAATAAAATATTTGCTAAAAAAATCGACTTCGAGAATGTAACTTAAAATATCATTGCATAAGTTTAAAGCCGTTGCCACTTTAGCTCTCAATAATGTAATGCAATGATTAACAAGAATTTATTTGTGGTCAGATTATGTTGTACATATTATGAGTACTTAGGACTGGTCACGACTGGTGTATCCAATCCTCTGTGCTCAACACCATCGTAAAAGTCTAATCCATAATAACTCCATTATTACCTCTTGGTAATACATAATGGAATTATTCATGTTGCTATCAATGTTCATTTCCTTGATCTGGTTAAACATAACCTATTTTAATATATTTAGGTATGCTCTAGTCCTCTTACGGATCCATGTTCCTCTATGTATTGCTATTTCCGTTTAGTTCTACGATTTTGTTCACATTCACGTCATAGAACAAAACGAATTTTCATGCCCGGTTTGTTCTACACGTAGAACAAAACGGATTTTTTTGTCCGGTTTGTCCTACGATGTGAACAAAATCGTAGAACAAAACGGACTACTTCATAAATAAATGTTAATACCTGAGTGATGTGTACGTACAGTTGTCCTTAAGAGCCCACATATGCACTTTTGCCAATGTTTATCGACCTAGATCTCAACATCTATAGTGATTAAATATCTGTCCTTTCAGTATATTAATCTTGAACTATTTTCCTCCATGTTAAAAGTGAAAACACGATTTACAAAAAAAATCTCGATACTTTTAAAACGTAACCTTTTTTTCGATGTTTTTGGTTGGATCTTTAAAAAACCCTCCCATCTTTAAGAGGGCGTAGGTGGCATTGCAAAAGTCCCGCTCTAACACGCGTGAATTTTTAATTAACCATCCCGCTCGCTACGGAAGCTCAGTGCGTGTTTTTCGTAAATATTGATGTTTATTCTAAACGTGTACATTAATAAGGATAATATTTTTTATCAGGTTTGAAAACTTATCATTTTACAACTATTAAACCAAAATCATTGTTAACTTACAAATATGGATTATTATAAATAAATGATCCACGTCCATTCCATTAAAAGAATAAGATAGAGTCGGACTAATAAAAGCTGAGACTAGGAATAGCGGTAAATATAAAAACATCCACGTGGTGCATCACTAAGACGTATTAATGTGACAATACTGACAATATAATAATAATACTTGGGCAACAAAATAAAATATTCGCGCTACATAGTTCTCTACATGTTATGCGATCACATTATCAAAAACAAGATTTATAGTATTTAAATATTCCCAGTCAGCAATGGAAGTAGCAATTCAAGCGGAAATATGAACTATGACATACTATTTGCTGTATCCTGTTTCTGACCCGTAAAGGATCAAGCAATGTTTGCCTCCATTGACAAAGCAATTAAGTAAGGTTTGACACATTTGTCGTATATATTATAGTTGCTTAATATTTTAAAAGTTTCAAATAAATCTCAGTGTCATCTTAGCTTTCATTAGCCAGACTCTAGCTAATGTAACTTATCAAGAACATGTTAATTTTTCTGCCTCAATTTTCTCTCCATTTTCATGATACTTACTAAAAATATCCAGGTATTTACAGTACTATATAAACATTCATTAGAACATTAAGATAACTATTATCTAGCATATTGACACTTGTAGTAAAGTTTTAAACAATGTATCCATCTATAGTCCATTTAGTTTTCATTTAGCGCTATTAATAGTCTGCCTTCTTCATAATGCCATATCATTAGTGGTACCACTCAAGTGTACGGTTGGTTGCAAATTATAGCCTCTGCGATATTCAGCCGTTCGTGTCGAATCACTGTCAATAGTGTTTTGCATATTGAGTAGATATCTATTATGTATTTACTGTAATATTGAATATGTGTTACCATTATTGATGTTTTTCTTAATATATTGCCTTATATTAAATTATTTACACAATATTTTTAAAATAAATATTGGCTTTTTTTAATAGTAGCTTGGTTGGCAATAATAATAACTTTTTCATAAAATATCAGTAACAATTATATAAAAAGGATGATGCCTGTCAAAATACGGTTGAATTGTTTCTAAATTCTAGAATTTTTATCGTTGCAACCTCAATTCACATCACTTTAGTTTAGTGTTTATGAATTATGAATAGAATTCTTGTTCAAGTCACAATTTCAGACGCACAAGTTTATTTAATTGTGAAAACATCAACGTTATACAAACGCAATTTTCCCCATCCGTTTACCGTAACGCGTAACCGAGCGTAGGTGTCGACTAGAGCACCTTCTGAGTACGTAAAGACATTTTGTACCTGAGAAGAAATGGTAGATTGTGTCTCAAGGGAGCATAATGATATGTTTACGACGTGGGTGGTATATTGGATCTTGAGTGAAGCGAAAGGTTTTAAAGTAGAATCGTGAGCGAAGCGTGAGATTCAAACAAGTGTTTGCCCGAGACAGAAATAATTTTGCTACCGTGTGCCACATACTGTAAACATAGTCTGTGAGGCCGGCTGCTAACAACATGAAATGTCTTACAAATATTTTGCTACCGAGTGGAATATACTGCTTTTCACACCTTCTATGGGGAAAAAAGTAATTGTTGCCCTGAAATGATCCGATTTTGATCCCTCATTCGAGGGCAACAATGTCCCTTTTCTGAATAGGAGACGTGAAAATTATAATTGCGTAGAAACATAAATTGTTTCGTACACACACAGATAAGTCCGGTTTTGGAAAACAGTTATTAGAAAATAATCACAACTGTAATCATTATTTCAACACCTTGCATGATTGCGAAATATGATATAATTAAAGAGTTCTGGAAAAATAAGGTGAGTGCAGTAATATGAATTTAATTATTAAAGTTACACATTGCTCTGTCGCGTATCCCTTTCACGCATGCAGTTCAGAATACAAATATGGCCGCCGGTTCTGCACGGCCCATTAGGGACAAAAAGAAGTAGCTCAATTCCAATTTTACTGGAGCGCAGCTCTTACAGTTTTCCAGCGTTAAAACTACCGCGTGCCGGTTTCCTCTGTATTTTTCCCAGGTCCTCCCATCACGCATTCATCTTTACCGAGCTCGGCCAAAAAAACCGCAGTCGAGTCGAAGAAACAATTGACAGCCTATTTGCTCAGTGGACGTGGCGCAACATCTTCTACCAGCAACTCCCGATGATACGATGTAGAGAGGCGAACAAAGTGTCGAGTTTTTTCATTATTGATTGTGGTTAATAATATTATTTGCGTATTTACGCGTGCAAAGGGAGGGTGGGATTATATTCCAGACCACCAAACTATGGTTTAAATTAACTGAAATAATTATTACTCGTTAATAGTATTACAATGATTACGGATATACTCGTAAGATGGGAAATTTAATTAAACAAAAATAAATAAAAAATACGCAAGTACACTAAGAGACCTGCAAGTTATTATCATTCCCGCCGGCGGGAACGTGCACCGCGCGATCGCGACAACACAGACACATATAGTCCCATCCGTCCGTCCGTCTCGATACCGCCGTGTACCGGGTAGAGTCAGTCCGACCCAAGTCGGGCCTAGCTTAGTTTCTTGCTGGACTCTTGCTAGGTTTAGTGAACCAGTGACAAAACTCCCAGTAGCTCGATTCCACAGACACCTCAGATTCGGTTGATGCCGTTCAACTAATAATAGTGTTTAAACCGCCCGCGTGGTCGTGTCGGAGGTTTCCCCTGGATTTTCCCCAGGTCACTCTCCAATCCCGCACTCCTATCGCTTTATTAGGCTTAATTTAAGAGGGCGTAGATGGCATTGCAAAAGTCCCGCTCTAACACGCGTGAGTTTTCAATTAACCATCCCGCTCTCTACGGAAGCTCAGCGCGTGTTTTTCGTAAATATTGATGTTTATTCTAAACGTGTATATTTATGAGGATTTTTTTATTCGGTTTCCGAACTTATCATTTTGCAACTATTAAACCAAAAATCATTGTTAGTGATGGAAGGATTTTAAAGATCCAACCAGAAACATCGAAAAAAAGGGTTATGTTTGAAAAATAAAAGTATCGAGAAAATTTTAGCAAATCGTGATTTCACTTTTAACAGACTGGAGGGAAATATTTCAAGGTTAACATACTGAAAGGATAGATATTTAATCACTATAGATGTAAAGATCTAGGTCGATAGACATTGGCAAAAGTGCATATGTGGGCTCTTAAGTAAAATGGTGATCGTAAAAACCAAATTAGCATCACCGTTAAGGCCTCGTGGGAGAGTTCAGGTGGCGTTACTTTATTCTCTGTCTCAGATACTGTAATCTTCATACAAGCTTGCTGTGAGGCGCAAATAAGCCTGTATTTCATAACTTCCTCGGGTAATCCTTCTGTCGTGTGTACGAATGTGCCGTGTTAATGTATTTGTTAATAACATTGAGTATTTTATTTTGAGGATTTTGTTATTTTATGAAATAAAAATAAGCGTCCATGTTTCTGGTTACTGTAGTATAAAATATAAAATTCTTTATTACTCACCAAAAAGAAAACAAGATTAAAATTAAACATACAATCCAGTCATTTTAGGGGTGCAACCTTGGAATGAGAGATAATAAACTGGAAACTTGTATACACCTTCATTTTGGCGTTCAATAACTTTATATTTGTTAATATCTCAGTTTGATTTTTGAGGCAGCTTATAGAACGCAAAAATAAAGGTGTAAACAAGTTTCCAGCTTACGATTGTCTCGCATTCCCAGGTTGAAATGCTTTATTTGCTGATTTGACTGAAATTGAAGTGATTTATTTTGCAATCTCGCTGACATGTAATCTTAACACCCGTATATGTTGGGTGTTAAGATTACATGTCAGCGAGATATAATATTTGTCATGTATGTATGATCCGCCACAATATGGCATGCAAAAAATTATAATAATAAGCTAGTTTAAAATGTCAAATTATCAAAATATGTATTCATTAAAATTATAAAATGGCCTAGTAAGTAAAAATGATAAAGTTTTTACAAAATTCATTCATATTATTAGATTGAACATGTACATTACATGGTAAAAAATAGGTGGTCTTATCGCTAAAAAGCGATATTTTCCAGACAACCTTTGGATGGTGGAGACACAACTGAATAATTTGACATGAGTAGGTGAAACAGAAAAAATTAAGTATAAACAGCTGAAACATAACAAAGATCATCCAGTTACGAAAAAAAGCTAGGGAGAACAAAGAAACAATAACATCAGTAAGCGTAACAGACTTCAAAACGATACTTTATATTTACGAACATTTACAGAACAGATAAATAGTAAAAAACCATTAATCTACTTTTCATGAGAAGAGTTTTTGCACGTCTTATTTCAACAGTACGAGTACCTATACACATTTCAAGCTTTACCCACAGGGTGAATACCTTGGTGATATTATTCATAATTGCCCCTTAAACTGTTTACCGCCATTAATTAAGACTTAGAAAAATCCCGTAGCATAAAAGTAGCTGTTAGGTTTTTGAAGTGAAAACTTCTTTAGCGGCGCTGAGCACTTTTGTACTGGGGAAAAATGTATAAACTCGCGATAAATTCCAAGACCAGGTTAGTTGACCCCTCCTAGTATCGTGATTGCTATGTTACGAGGGGTCCCCAGCTGGTCTTCTTAGAAAGCCAAGGTTCTAACTGTTTTAAGACAATCCTAAGATTTTCCATAAAGATCATATTTCAAATAAATTCTCATGGAAAGTAGCTCTTATTGTCCCTAAAAAAGCGTTTCCAAAGTCCAATATCGGATAGCCAGACTGACCGATTTCCGTAAAGATCATATTTCAAATAAATTCTCATGGAAAGTAGTTCTTATTGTCCCTAAATACGGTGACAGTTCCCTTCAAAATACCTAATGGCCAAGAGTGATGGATAAAATACCAAGGGCCTGACACGCTTTGTAAGAGAAAGATAGCCTTATTGCGATTCCTATGAGAGGAAGTAGAAAATAGTGCGATGTTTTGTCCTTATCACCGATCGAAAAAATTTGTATTTGTGTCAAAGTTTTGTGTCAAGAAGATTGCAAAACAAATTGGCAATATTTGGTAGTGCATTTTATAAATGGAGAATTAATGATAAGTTTGGTTTAAATGAATAATAATTTACCAATTATCAGATCCGTAGTGTTTGGGTGTTCAGTGCAAACATGGTGGGATGTTCAGTGTTGGGCTGTAAAAGCAAACTCGACCGAAAAAAGGCGGATGTTACATTCCATGCGTAATTTGCGTAAGTACATTTTCTTTGCATTTTGGACCCGTGTTTATTTCTAAAATCTCACCGGTACCAAGTTACTGAGCTAAATCATAAGTTATATCATGAGACACTTGATGAAATAGGAAAAATATGTAAATTAATTCAAAAATAACCTCCAAACATTTCACATATAAACCGATCAAATCGCGTAGTATAAATCTACCATAGAAGCCAGCTTAGAATTGATGTCCCATCATTCAGTCGGTTTATAATTCGATTTCGGGATACCAACAAATAATAAAAAAATCCCCTGGGGTACCACGTTTCGGGAAATTCAAGTAATTTGATTTTTTCAGTTTTTAGGGTTCCGTAGTAAACAAGGAACCCTTATAGTTTTGCCATGTCCGTCCGTCCGTCCGTCCGACCCCCGTTTTTCTCAGTAACCGTTAGTACTAGAAAGCTGTAATTTGGCATGAGTATACATATCGATGACGCGGAGAAAACGGTAGAATAAAATCTTAAAAAAAAATTTTTTTTAGGGTACCTCCCCGGGTGATAGTAACGGAAACGCACAGGGCCGGGCCGTCTTTAACCAATTTGAGGCCCTGGGCACATTAGGGTAATGGGGCCCCTATGACCTTGATAGAGCACGATTCTGTTAGAATAGACAAAGAAAGTAAACGAGTCACATTAAATGAATAGATATTAATAATATAATATTTCCTAAAAAATAAAATTAATTTTCAAAATGCACCAAATTTGGGTTCTTCCTTAGAGCAAACAGCTAAATAAAATTTTCTTAAGACTGCACCGAGCAAATTTCTGAATAATTGCGATGGTTGGATCACTTGCTGTATTATTATTACTAAAGCTTGAATTCTGTAATTCCTATATATGATATTTAAGGATCTACACGTCATGTGTTTCAGAAACACAATTACTTATAGTTTTCTTCATAAAAAATCAATTCAAAGTTAGCTCTACTAAAGGAAATAAACGCAAACTACAACGTTAATACTTTATGAAAGGTCTTCAATTTTTGAATAGTAACAAAACTACATGTTATCTAGGTCGTATGTGTTTAACATTTGCAAAATGTGGAGATTTTTAACAATGCAAAGGAAATTCCGAAAATTTGACCGGCCGCCGTAGTTTTCTTGCCGGCAGATGGGCTCCGGCCCTCAATGGGAGCAGACGTATGCTGCTTTTCTCAGTTTGACATCTCATAAAAACACGCTTTTTGACAGCTTGCTCGTATACAAATACAAAATGTATACCACACACAAAGATTGCATTAATTGAAGTAGGGTAAATAAATGTTGACGTGTGGCTATTGAAGATTCTTTTAACATGGAATTTTTAGTATTAGCCTTTCGTTATAACATAAAAATGCAATCTTTGGTCCCCAATGTATACTAATGCAACTAAATTATAATGATTTCCTTTACGAAAAGGCATTTTAAACGTAAAAAGGTTACTGATGTATTTCAGTTCAAAGTAATTTACTTTTTATAAATTGGCCACCCAGAACGGAACGTTATGACATTTATGTCACTCATCATATTTCAAATTAAAATTTGTAAACAAATTGTATTTTTATATTTCAATAATTTAACGAATCTAATGTTATATTTTATGTGTATATGTACGGCGCTTTCACGTCAAACAATGATTATCTAAATATATCGCAGAATCTGCATAAACAAAACATATCCCAGAATCTGTACAAACAGGCACAATTATTATGGTGCTTTGAACAGAAGTTTATAAAATATCAGCGTTATACCAAGAAACAGATCTAGAGTGCTCTCTTGCAGCGGGAGCAGAAGAAAGAATATCGGAGTTTCTTCGCCAGTTTGAGTGATGTGGATTTAAATTGTGTATTGTCTAAGCCGCCTGGTCATAATATAATTATACCTAGAATGAAAATAATAAACCTATGTTTCATTTATAAATAATAAACCAAGTAGTTGTTGGGGATGTGGTGACAATGACGATGTCTAACAAACAAATATGCAGTAATTACTTATAATATTAAACTGCGCTAGGTTCTATCTAAAGCTTTCATGCGTTGGAAATCCCGTTGCTTTGATTTTGTACAAGTAAGTACTTATATCGCATCGCAATAATTGTCTCGACGTTATATTAAACGAATAGGAAATAATAATAATTGCTATTTATTATTGATGAAAATAGACGCAATGTTAACCATTATTGAACCTTATCTCGTTGCAATAAGGTTCACGGATGTTCAGTTAAGTGTCATCGACGGCACGACTGTATAAAAGTTAATTTGTCAGAGGTGATACAGTAGTGTGGTCCGGCCAAGTTCCACAATTGCAGAATGTTACAATGACTTTCTTGATGATATTTGTTATATCATTAGGTTTTATAGTGCTTGTCATTCACGATAACGACGATGCGCAGGGAATGTCATACTATTGTATGCGCAATTCTGCGGATTGGGTTATGACGGGAGGTCGTGAATAACAAGAACTACCTATAAGGTTAGGTACTGGTTCCTCAAATACAAAGTTGATTCACAATATTGCTGCAGTTATCCCGTGCCGTATAAATAGTTTCAGTAGTTATTATATATATTGTAATAAAACTACCGCTTCTTCTCTTAAAACTTGCATTAAATCAGTGTCCATTTTAGAGTTAACCAACTGATAAACAGAAAATAATCAATTTATGAAAAGTTTTGCTTAAAATAACCTATTTAAGCAACATATACTCGTATCATGAAAATCACCAAGTAAACTCTCAAAATAAGTACCTAAGTCATAAACATAAAACAGTCATAACATGCACGAGCCGATTAGGAAAAGTCTTTCTCTGTTTTAAGTTGTATAAAAATGAGTCTGTGAGGAAAGGGCAAAACAAAATACATTTTACAAAACAGGGGTTCAAAGTTTTATTTTATAAACAAGGAACTGAGTATTTTACTACCACAAATTCCAAATTCAAGACATTTTCAGATACAACTAATACTTGAGTTTTGGTTACAGATCAGAACTTGACGATTTTTGTTACACTTCTCTTATGCACCAAGAAACCTTTAAATACAAAATCTATATTGTCATAAGTTGGCACAAACATGGGTCAATGACCCGACCCAGCAAAATGAGGTAGTGTGCGTGAATAATGCATGTGTGGGTTAATTGGGTAAATTATTTAAAAAATTGAAATTTGACAGGCGCTGAGAATTTACCCCGCACGATAGGCCCTTAAATAAACGCCTAATTCTAACCAGTCATATATATTTTTTTAAATTGAAAATGAGGCCGACGCTTATGCGAGCTCACCCAGAAGATTCAATCGTACCTTAAAAAGGTCCAGGTTATTTGAACTCGGAAGTACCTACATACGCCATTCGAATACCAAACCAGTAAACATTATAAAAAAAAAATGATTATGACCAGGTAATGAAAGTAGCCAGTCGTACGTCGTCTGGATATCTGATGGAAGAAGGGGGAAGGCGGTATGAGCTCATGGAGTTCCTGAGCACACTCAACGAATCTAAAGAAATAAAAATGGGAAATAGGTAGTATTGCTTACAATTTTTGAAGTGAAAACTTCTTTAGCGGCTCTGAGCACTTTTGTACTGGGGAAAATTTGTTGAACTCGCGACAGATTCTAAGATTCTAAGACCAGTTGACCGCTCCTAGTAATCGTGATTGCGATGTTAGGAGGTGTCAACTCAGCTAAACTCAGCTGGCCCCTATACCACAAAACTTTACAAGTCTACAATTTGACAAAATTGCACAATTTTCCATAGAAAAAGTTCACAAATTTGCCGAATTGTACGCTTGTAAAGTATTGTGGTACAGGTTCCTGGTCTTAGATGCGTAAGACACAATGATACTCGGGACATATTATGTAAATGGATTATGCGAATATGAACATGAGTATGAGTACAGTACAGATACGGATACCGATACGGATACCGATACCGATATGAATATCTTTGTTATTTGGGTCATTGTCAGTCGGAAAAACAAAAGTTGTCCATTCGGTGGACAATAGTTAACGGCTTGTGTGCATGTAATTTACGTTTTTATTATATGGATTTATAGACACGGAATTACAGATTATGCGGGTTATCAGATCAATCGAAAATTAAGCTTTGTAGCCCTTAACTTTTGGCATGTCCTGTCCACCGAAAAAACGCGCACCTAAATCTGACAATGACCCATTTACTATCTTTATTGAGTTTTCACTTCTGCCGGCACTCCCGGAGTGCAACCCGTTGTTTTTTATACAGCGACGGAGGCAAACAAGCGTACGGTCCACGATACGGTTGTTATAAAAATATTGAAATTTATAAACGTTTAACGAAAAAGAGCGCAATATTTATAAAACAAGTGCTACGCTTGAGCGCTACGTAGCGTAGCTTGTAGACGCTCTACGTGCTACAAACCGTAGAGATTTCACGACGCGTACGCATGGAACGTAAATCATAAACCTAAAATGCATTAACACATTCGACGAGTGCTACGCGCTACGCTCGTAGCCGATAACATGGTTTTTTCCGCTTTGTAGCGAAAACTGTCAACGAACGGAGATCCTCGGGGCTGAATTTGTTAAGTTTACAACATATACATTTTATTTAAATCTCTCTATTTGCATTTACTTTCAAAACACATTTTCATTTAAATTTAAGAGCTAAAGAAAACGAGTTTTACAAGATCACTTTCTAGGCAAATAAAAAGTTTTAACTTTAAGTATCTTGAAATAAAGTGGCTCCATAGAAGTTAAATGAAAATGTAAAGAAATAATGTTTATGCACGAACAATGATCTCATAGTTGTCAATGCAATTTCAATGTGAAAAGGGTTCCAATGCGTTAAACTCCGCTTGTCAAAATCATTTTTTATAGTGAACAGCAGAAATAAGCTACCAGATTTTCACCTGATCACAATAGAAGAAGGTGCAAAACTTTTAACTTGCATTTGACACTGAGTCCACCATATTTTGTAACTGTAAATAAAACAAAAACGATACTGAGTACTCGTAAACAGAACATTGAAAAATGTGTGCTAAAAGTACGGAAAAATATTTTTCTACATAAATGTTTGCCTTTAAGCTCTCGTTTCCTAGAATAGCGGTGCCGCCATATTAATAGCGGCCGTATTATTGCGGACGCAAAAAGACGGCCGTCTTTACGGTAACGACATGTGGAAAGTTCCACCGCCGAAGTACGCCGTCAGCCACCAACGTCAACGTCATGCAGGAGAGAAAATGGACGACCTTGATTTAGCTTTAATAATTTACTTGGAGGATGAACTATCAGACGAGGAAAATAATCGTAGGGTGGAAGATCATTTATTCAAATCTCGTTCTACCGAAGGTGCATTTGAGACGAAACCTATTAAAATTTCGTCAGTCTCGCTGCTCCAGTTGGAGTTGGAACTCATTTTATACGTAGTGCGTACTTCGGTCCGGTCAAAAAACTCATAATATAATTCGAAATGGCTTCAACGCTATCAATTTTGTTCGATTTTCGTTCACGAACTATCCGACACCGTCAAGACGGCCGTCATTCGAATGGCGGCACCGCTTTTTGACGTTACGGTGTGAATCACCACTCTCTAGGAAACCGCGCCAATTTGTTTACATAGACATCGCTCTATAGTGACGTCATTCACCGCTTTGTTACGGCCGCTATATGACGGCACCGCTATCCTAGGAAACCAGAGCTTTACCGTGTCTTGAATAACTGAAGTAAGGTAGGTATCCGCGCCCGTATAGTCGAGGAATAAAAAGGTCGGTCAATTTTCGACCTAATCTCATTAAAGTCCTAAAGGATGAGGGAGCGCTCGTGTGCAGCAGCGCCCGCGTGCCGATTGCGGTAAGCGATGTTAAGCAGCGTCGGCCGGGGTCAGTTCCTACATGGGTGACCGTTTTGAAAGGTTACTAACTGAGCGCTCCCGGCTAAACCGTTGATCCCGGCTGCTGCCTTCGGGTGGCATGAGAACTTCTAACAGTCAAGTTGCGCTCACTTGACAAGCCTAATCCCAATAAGGTCTAGTTTCCCCTCGGGTTGGAAGATCAGATGGCAGTCGCTTCCATAAAAACTAGTGCCTACGCCAAATCTTGGGATTAGGTAGCAAACCGCGGGCATCTTACAGGATGCAACTGTATTGGGATTTTGGGATAACACTAGGAGGATGATCAGGGTCCAAAAAGTGACAAACATTTAATTCCGCGACCGTACCAATACAATATACCTTTCTCCAAAATCTACACAACTTTTTAGTTTGTTGTTTTTTTAGTTGAATGTTTGAATAAGCTTCAAACACTCCTACAGCTGACTATACAAACTGTAATCTTAATATTTGAGTGATCCTTAATCCGCTCGTTTATTATTTGGAGTCGTCTGCGCCGGGACTTATTTCAACTTTTATAGACACTAACTTACTAGCGGAGAATATTTTCTAACTAGTTGGGGCAACTTACTTAATTTTACTGCAGAGATAAGGCACAACTTGACACAAGTAAATTTCGACTAAAATTTGAATAGTAGACAAATGGTTATATTTAAAGATTTTTAGAATCAAATTGTTACTTTGTTTAGAGTACTTTTATCTCACGAGTGCGAGTGAGCCATGGTTGTGCGTTGAACTATACATAGTTACATGCATATTATACATTGTAAATATCACGTACTGATCCCGCCCCGCCACAGGAATTCCCCTTACCGACATAAGGCGTAACGGATCTATAGTTTTAAAACCAAGCCTTAGCATATAAATTGTAAATTCTTCTTCTTCTTTCGTGTCGAGGTTCCTCAAACAAGGTATGCCCAATGAGCAGCGATGGAGACAGCCTTGACCGTCGCGTCCCTCAGGTTCTGAGCAGCGGATTGGGCATGCGGGGCATAAATTGTATCAAAAAGTAATGTTATAACATGCCTCACAAGAGTCTATTCACAAATGCACCTTGTAAAGCAAACCGCACAGCTTATTACGTTACATTGCTTGTTTTGCCAGAAGAATATCCGATTAAACTGATTCCAAGTAAACCCGGATTTATCCCGTTAATTAAAGCGATTATTGACTCAAAATACAATTTGCGATGCTGCACAATGCTGCACAATGCATAATGCTGCCAGTGCTCGGCCACCAATGAGAGGGTCAGAAGAACAAGGGCCCATTTTCCCATCAAAATAGGTCAAATAGGGTCTTTCTGGTCCCTTCATTTGTTTCCGATGTAGGTAGCCACTGTTTTGCTTAATCGTTTCATTTTTGTCGTTGTAGTTATGTAAGAAGAAACAACTTTTCGCCAATCCGATTGGACAAAACATTAAAAATTCTAATTCAAGTCAAAATTGTACTCATTCATGAAGTTGAAATTGTATATTTTAGTGCATTGGTAAGTACTGACTTACCTACAATAGTGATTATGTGTCATTGTGTGACATTTTAACATTATTTTATTTTTTATTATTGACAGCCCTGATAACAATTCTTACAATTTTGACTTAATTTATGTTATAATTTTATAGTGCAAAGAAAATTCTCTAAAATCTAAATTCACCTAAAGCTCCGCTAGTAGGTAGTTCTGTAGTCCATAATATAAGATACGTAACTGTTACCCATCTCGGCACTACGCAAGGATGGCCGTACGGGTGTGCGGTTTGCTTTATGGTAAATAAGTGCGACCGAACTAACGTGCACTCAAAAATGATTTGCATATAAACAACGTGTGACACCGCGGCCACTAATTCCGTCTTGTTTTGATTACAAAACTAGTTTTACTTACATGTTATTAGCGTAATCGGAATAGAATCAAAACATTAACACACAAACAACACATACATTTTAAGTCAATTAATTTTTATGTGTATCTATCCACAGATACTTCATACACTGTTACAAAACATACCTTATCATTTCTGCACCACCAACTGCATCATTTATTTTCTTTATCTAGTCTGCCCAAAGCTATTCTAGAAGAGATCGTTCTCTAGCGATAAGATCGCCTCTTGTTTGCCTCTACCTACATATCGCTGTTTTGATTATGTGTGTAACTGATTCATTTATGTAAGATGTGCAATAAAGAGTATTTGTATTGTATTGTATTGTTTCTTCATTTTCACACTACGCCAAAGAAATTACCATTCTCACGATCTTTATGGAAGTCAATAAAAAGGATTTCTACTTGCGGCAGTAAAAAAAGTCGCCTGACGCCACGAAATGTGCCCTTTTATTTGAGAAATATAAATAAAGTAATTAAAATATTGGTGCAATTTCTTATTTAGTTAAATAAGCGATTGCACCAATGGCGTAAGCTTCAATATTTTTATTGAAGCTTACGCACATTAAGGTCGAATACTGATAGTCATGTTTTGGGCCAGTACTGCAGTACGCGGTCCTAAGTAAGTAAAATATGTCAAAATTTAAAATTCGCCGAAACCCTGATATTTTAGTGTCTACAATATTCACTAAACCATGACGGTTTCCATAAATAAACACAGCTTGGCGTTGTTAAAAATCTCTAAATATTTAGACAATAATTAAGATGTACAAAATGTAACTGGTAGCAATCAGCGGCGAGGCGTGTTTCTTATTAATAACTCGAGCAAAGAGTTAACGGCGTTCCGACACGATTGTTACTAAGCCGGCGGAATTTTAATTCGTCTCGGAGTTTATTAAGTGCGTAAAGTTTTAGCGGAAGGGGTAAAAACGCGAGAGGTAAATTAAGTGAATTTTCTCGCAAGCTTCTTGCAATCTGATCACCAGCGTATTAATTTCTTTAATATTAACTTTATAAATGTCACTGTACCTATATCTAATTGAATCCTTCTTTTGTTTCAGGTAAGCGAACCCTACGCGACATAAACCCTCATATAGCTTTAAGCTGTTTTGTATTCCTACATAATATAGAGGTCCTGCATAAAAAGGTAGTAAAATAGAGTGAAATGAGTGAGACCCGTAAAACTCTTTCCATACAATATTCAATAGAAAATATTTTATTATACAGAGATTTGCACAATTTTTCGATAAATTCCCTCTATATCTCTAGTTTTATATCCTTCTGTAGGGCAAATTTGTTTCTTTTTACACGTGATTCAGTTATAAATCTATCTGTATGCGTGCGCTTCTCTGGTTACGAATCTATTTTATGACCACACACGCCGAAGGTTAACCAATAAAACCTTTTAACAGCCGTAACTATTTCGTTATAAGTTCTGAGTACGCAATAAAAACAGCGAAATAGAAATAAATCTAGGGGTACAATGGGGGCCGAGGCGCGCGCGCGGGTACGTCGGCGCGGGCGCGGCCTGGAGGAATCAATCACGAGCCGCGAGCGATTTAATCGCTTCAATTTAAGTTTTTCCTTTCTTGGTTGAACAAATTGATGGAAATAGTTGAACGTTAGATATTGCGATTCGTCGAGCGCGAGTAAACAAACTTCCTCTTACGTGCGTTTACGGCAGACCAATAAATCTCGGCCGCTTTGTACTCGCGTCTCCCTCAACGTTTCGAGCCATAAACGGCACGTGCGCTGTTATCTGTATTTTTGTAACGACCCACAAGTGAAAAAATGTTGTTAACGTCGTACTCTTCCTGTTTAACTGTTGCGTTACATTCGCAGGTATTGTTTACTGGATAATTATGCTGATTGAGTATATCAATCTGGATCGGAACTTTAGAGTCACTTTATAACATCATAGTTATTTTTTTCTAAAAACGCATCTCCTGAATAAGAAATGAGCTATCGAACCTTTGTCAGACTCAACGGACTTATGAGCGTCCTTGCTGGTAGAGAATTTATTAAATTAATCTCGTTATGTTAATATTTGCCACTAACGTACATTATAAGTTTCCACTGTTACTAACAATCTATGGATCGTCTAGGTCTGAAATAAATATATATTTTATTTTTTTATTTTTTAGAGACTTAGATAGTCACGGAATGGGTACTAAGTAACAGCGCGCGCGGTTGCTGTACGGTAAGACGTGGTCTTGGTCTAGAATACTTATGTCGCCTTTATTGTCTGTGAGGGCTACATACAGTCGTCAGTGGCGCTGTACGGTTGTGAATCAGCGCTGATAAGCTTTACACAGATTTGCTGGATTGCGCCTCCACACGTTCGCTGCCAAGTTTCTTGAGTCCGCCTATACGATTTGCATCTTATGGACTTGCCTCCATCTCATTGTTATGTTAAATACGTATGTAATCACATTCTCTAGTAACCACACATCATTTGGCTGTAACTAACTAGAATTATAACATGCACACTCTTTATCCGAGGGGTTAATTCCTAATTATGTATATCGCCAGTCACAATATATTGATTGACTAACGAACGAGAAATTTATAAACTGGTAATAAATGGGGTGACCCATTTACTTGGCGATTTGTTTATCCGTCTACACAGCGGAGCGTCACGAGTTTTCCAGGATAAATATTTGTGTACGCAGAAGGAAATTTGTCTGGAGGCTTCTTGTTTTCGGTTGTCGCAGTTTAAGCGCGCGTCATTGTGAATGAATGCATTATATGCAAGTTTTTTAAGCGTTTGTAAAGTATAAACAATTTAGTAACAAATGCTTAAGAAACGAATAGTGAAACATCGCAACCCATATGATACTAACATTATAAAAGCGAAAGTGTATGTGTCTCTCTGTTACCATGATAAATAAAAGAATAGCAATTAAATTCTAACATGATAAACGAGTTCTACGTGGACACAGTCGTGGGCAAAAGCTAGTTGTTTATAAAAGGGATATTACTGTATGTAATGATGGTGTCATGTGCCTAAATGGTCTGCTAGAGCAATAAATCAGCGTTTGTTGCGAGCGTAAACAACCACAGCTCTCAGCGTCCAATCATTACTCAAAGCATCCGAGTGCAGCAAAAAGCGGACTAATTGCGCTCTTGAAGGACAAGGGGCAGTACCGCTCTGTCGTAGACGTACTTAGTCACGTTTAACATTTCCACCGACTGGAGGGCTTATTCCTACCCCGATAATCAGAACGGGATTGAGTAGGTAAAACAGTCTCTGTTAACATGTTTATAAGCACGCTTTTATAGCTTTTTTTATACAATGACGGTGGCAAACAAACGTACGGTCCACCTGATGGTATGCGGACCAATTCCGAAGGAGACACGTGCGCGGTGCCGACCTTTTATAAAATTTGAGGATTCACTGTGTTGACAGTAGAAGGGACAAATTTAGGTCCCTCGCTCGCAACACAGTGAGTGCATCCTCGGGAGCTCTGACAACCTTGCTCGCCTCCAGGAATACAACACTACATACCTGTATAGTAAATAATATTATTATGGCTGTGGTCTTCTGCAAAGCGGAGGTACTTCCCCAGTTGGGCTGCTCCAAATTCGAGAAAGATGACATTTTGCTATGTCCTACCTCTCTAAGCTTGCATTGATTCAGAAGCCACGTTTAACGTTTTTATTGCCTTTCCTGGTACGGATTATTATAAGGAAACCGCGACTTGTTTATAAAGATAACAAGGGATAACGCGATATAAAAGAAAAATAACGTTAAATGAAATTCCATATTAAATTATTCCTTAATCATTTACTTTTCATGGTGACTGACTCATTTTAACTAGTGGCTAAAAAGCCAAGGAAACTAGTTTGCAAATATTTTCTTAAAGTTGGTTAATTTAGGAAAGAAAATTCCGTTGTGTAGACTAAGTTAAAGTTTTGGTTCACACAGCAGTGTCGCGGGCCGGAGTAAACACCTCACAACTTGCCCTTTCTTTAACTTTCTAGAAATTGATTTTTAAGCTGTGAACAAGTTAGTATGAAAAAAGCTGCAAAACATGAAAAAACTATTCTAACACAAAGTTGGGAATGAAATTAGTTTCAAGCGACAAGTTCATTTCAGTTTTTTACCGGCAACTTGGTTCTGCAATTGCTGGGAGATTCCCGCTCAAACTTTCCCAGTGCAGATTTTGATTACACACGCTCCTTCAAGAAACTTCCTGTCGGATAGGAATATTAAATCTTATTTAAGTTAGACATCCACAGCGTTTCGCGTTGTTATTTCGAATAAGGTGCTTTATAAACTCCGAGTGTACTGCCGACGAACTTACCGCCGAGAACATTTTAACCTTTTCTGTTGAATTTGTCACTCCTCAGTATGCTGCTTTTTCATGTTCCACTACTTTGACAATAATTCAGTTGCTTTGCTGCTGCGCATTAAGTTTCATCTGCTAATGCCATGATACTCCTAGGTTTACGATTTTTTTGAACCGTTCTTAACGGAGTTCCTACCGAATCCCTTAATACACATCCAGGTTTAACATTAAAGTCCGATTTCGGGTACTTGCGGGTTCTACCACGGTTGGTTAAGATGAAATAGAGTAGGCAGGCACTGTACAATCTTCCGTACAATTTTAGGAACGCTTAAATTTTAATTGCGTAGTAAAAGTACGGTTATATAATCATTACAGGAACAATACGGCTGTGGAGCAAGCGAGCTGCGACGGGCGCGGGCCGCGCCGCCCCGTACACTTCACGTTACATGGTGCATTTGGCTAATTACAGCTCAGTTCACTGGTGTGACAATTCGTGATTACCGAAACGGTTATTTCGGGAGACGTCTACTTTGCCCGATTATGTTCTACAAATTTGAGTTCAGTTCAAATGCGCTGTTCGCGTCTCGACGGAGTATCTTATATTACTCATAATTAAAATGCTGATCTTTTCGCGTCTTCGTTAATACGATACAAACTGAGAGTCGGACATAACACCCGAAGTGACTGTAAAGTAATGTCGTTGTTGCTTTGACATCTCTCCAACAAGAAATAATAATATATATTTATTAAAAAAGTAATGTTTTAACAGTTATGAAGTTATTATAAGTCGGTCGTAGGTAGTGCTCGCTAAGGAGAGGAAGTGGATAAATAGAGTTACTGCGGAGGGGTGTAGGAATCGATGAATGGCGCCGTAGTGGCGGAGCAACTGAAGCCTGTCATAGGGCTCCTGCGCGTATATTTTGGAAACATCATCAGAAAGATTTGATAATATATATATTACGATGCGAAATACGTACCGCATAAGACCCGAAGCCTACCGCTAACCTCACCTTACTAATTTGTAACTGCATGCTATCTTATCACCGAATAATATTTTGAAACCTTTCCAACTCAGATAAGTAAAGCAAACCATGCAAGTCTTTAACTTTTGTTTCACACAAGCCAGATGTACCTACATGTTTTACCCACTGATTTGAAATGAAGGCGCGTTGGAACTTCTTAAACTGTTCTCGAACTTTTAAAGTCCCTTTACAACGTACGATGGCTGTATCTAACGAAAACACCCAAGTTTCTCGCTCATCCAAATTGAAGTGACTGTATGTTGCAGAAGATAAAACGCGTTTTTCGCGAGAGATGAGAGAAAATTAGAATCGGAATACTGTTACAGAGTCCTATTCCGACGTTTTAATTTTATTAAACATCTCCCGGTACCGAGATAAAGTTGATTTCTTTCGCTGCCAAGTAAGAATTTCGACTCGTATAATAATTTAGATTACGTAGCGAGCTGTGAGCGTTCATTATCGTTCTTTTGTAGGTACCTGATTTCGTAGAGATCTCATTCGGATAGAGCAGCGGTCCGCGGCGCCGGCGCTCTCGAAATGGAAAGTGCGAAAATGAAATTATAAAGCCTCGCGATAAAAATAAATTAAATCGGATTTCGCATTTCGCAGTAGCCAGGGATGAGGAGCATTTTGTAGTCTGCGAATTTCTTTCTCTTTTTAAATATTTGTTTTCACAGTTGATTTGTGGTGTAATGAGAAAATTCTCACTTCGAATTTTTGTCATTTCTCTTTTGTATTTTTTACGTGTCTTATTTTCCTGTTGTTGCTGAATTCGGAGTTATGGGGGTCCTATTACTGACATATAAATAAGGCATTTATGTTTTGGAGCCTGATGAAAAACAGGCTCTAATCTGGAAGACATATTGCTAGCAGGTTGTTAGGAGGGCCCGTACAGTGGGCCAATTCACTCGGTATTCTCACCTTAGTCGTCGACGATTATTCAAATTAGGTAACGGTACGACAAAGACGAATGGCGCTAATATCGCGCAAGATCGCCGCGCGATAGTGCGCTACGTGCGCTACACACGCGCTGAGATCCCCCCGATAACCGCCGATTGATCCCTACGATACGGTTTTTGCGTAAAATACTATGCTACTTTTAACGCAGCCCTATTAACACAGAAACTTTGTATTTACTGGGTCATTCGTTATCTGCACTATCTAAATGGAAGGCACTCTAAGACATATTGCCTTATTTTTTATAAACACCGTAAGCCCATGATACGGCAGTGACTATCATGTTCATTCTACGTGTTCTGTAGTCATTAATTATGTAAAGGTGTATAAAAGTAATCGCTCAACAATTATTGAACCAAAGAAGTTTACTCATTTGTGCTTGTGAATACGTGATTAATTACTTCTAAGTATACAAAAGCGACATTCAGTCCGGTTCAGGAAATGTACCTTTGTTCCCTTGTGTTAGCGTTACCTCGTGTTTTATTTTGAACGTAATTTTTCAATAATTTAAATCAAACGCCATTTGAACTTGATGCCCCATTTTATACGTTAGACACGATATAAATCAGATGTACCTTAGATTCGTAATGGAAGCACCGTTTAAAGGTATTTTGGGTTCCAAACCGCCTTCACATAGGTGTTCACAGCCGGGATAAAAGTGCATTACCAAATTGCTTCACACGCCGCTTTAGCGAGTAATTTCACTGAAGTGACGGCTCGCTCAGTAATTTTAGCGGGACTAGCGCGGTAATGTCGGTTCCCACTTCATATAGTTTCCTGTAAGACACATTTTTCAGTAAGTATTTTTAGACTTTTTTCAAAATCGAATGTCTATTATTAAATAAAGCATCAATAGGAAGCAATATTTTACATGACTATAGTTTAGAACTCGTTTGTATATTTACTAAGACTTAAAAGAAATCTACACCAAAATTTAGTAACTGATACCACAGACCGTACGTTCCAATTTTTGCGAGCTGAAATGTAAACCGACTTACTAATTTGATATTTTTAAAGAAACAAAACTATTGAATTAAGACGTCTCTAAAACAAGTAAGAAAGTCGAGCGCGTCTCGCAACTATGACACCGGAGATGTACGACGCAAGTTATCAACTTCCCAACTACACTAACAACGAAGCAACCTTAATTCCAAATATAGCCTCGAGAACACGGTTGTGCCACTAAGAAAATGTGTTCTCTTTAATCTCGTCACAAAAGCCTTACCTGATTCAGCGAGGCCACGAGGCACTCTTGTGAGACACAAACGTGGAGGAATGAAGCGGAAGAGTGCCCACTCTGAATTAGTTCCTAATGAAAAGAGCCGAGGAGTGGGACAGAGTGGGCCAGAGTAGGACAGCAGTTCGTCACGCTGCCGCTAACGAACGCAGTAGGCCTCTCAACGGAGTCGAGTGTTCGCTAGACGGATGCCGGCGCGGCGCCTCTTCGGATCTCGCTCGGCTTATTAGAGAATACATTGTTAGCAATGGACCGTCGCTCACACCAACATAATTATGATCAGAAACATAATTGTTCGCAAATCTCTAAGGATTCAGTTTAATAAAAACTGGTAAGACAGGGAGAGATTTTTAATTCAAAATGCACGGAGCTTTCGCGATTTAAGTGGATAATTTCCACTAGAAATTTGTTCACTAGCCATTAAATTGCGCATAATCTCTCAGACGCCTTTAGCCTTTTTAGTGGTAATTAAAACAAACACCGCTTAACGTTTTAACCCCATTGTCTACCGTTTCACAATTAAATTTACCCTTTATAAAAGTTGAAAATTCACACGCATTTTTAAAAGCCGTCAAATATACCGCTTAGCCGAAATCGAGGAAACCGTTTTACATATCACGAAAATACCTAAATACATTTGCCCGTTTTTGCGAAGGCCAGCTTTTGTAGTCGGTCAAAAGCTTTAATAGGTGTTTGTATAAAAACAATAACAGTGGCATACTCGTAAAATCGAACACGGATAGAACGTACGGGGTAGAACTGCCCATTTACTGGCGAGCGATCTCGATAAACGTGCTGGATGAATATTGGTCAGTGAATGTTTTGTTTGGAGCATTAAAGGTAATTACTTACCTACTTATTTTTTCCTCTGCCTTGACTTTTCATAGGCTTATTATTGGTATTATATGTTTTTTCCTGTCCTATTATATGACGATTAGTTCAGAATCTGTAATTAAGTGAGTCTCATTATCTGGAATTAAAAAAAAATTGAGAGTATATATTAATGAACAAACTGGAATCATCATCATCCTCCTAGCGTTATCCCAGTACAGTTGCATCCTGAAGGATGCCTGGGGTCCGCTACCTAATCCCAAGATTTGGCGTAGGCACTAGTTTGATGATGAACAAACTGGAATAACCAAAAAAATTTGCTTACGGAAACATGGCAATCCTAACTTATTATAAAATGCTAACGTTCATCACTTCACTAATAATACCTATTTTTAGTCTAAGCTTATACAGTCATTGTAACTCTTGCTCGTGCACTATGTAATATATATATATATATATATATATTTAAAGTAATGATAACATCATTTATTTTACTGAAGATAGGTTTTTTGTAGTTAAAATTCACACCGTGCGGTCGCAATTTAAGTTATTTGTTATTTGGTGGCTACTTTGGATATGATTTTCAGAGCAAGTTTTTAAGTGAGCTTTTGGGTTTTATTACTGATGGTATCAGGCGTTACCGTGCGGAATTCCATGATCAGCCACTAGAACCAAATTCCTTTGCTGTTCCGCTAACGAACGGTACATTTGAGGTTTTATTACTTGTGACCAGCAAATGACACGGGAAAAGTTAGATGAATATGAAAACAGCGGTTGGTTGCAGCTCCCCGCCGCAAAACCATAACCATCGGAGCGCTCGCTCGGCCGTTTGTTACGATTGGAATATCGTTCCAATTGCATAACTGGTGAGATCAAACATTTTTATTTGTTTGCCCACTCAACTGCACGAGTGAAACTAATGAAGAGGAGTTTCAATTAAATTAATACCGGTTTTATTTCTGTTCTGCTTTTGCCTCTCGACGTGAGAGGTTTTTTCACGGCCTGTTCTATACTCTCAATCGTTAATTGATAAAATTATGCTTCATAAGTTCGAATCCATTACTGTTTCTGTTCACGGTCTGCTAGTTTCAATGGGCCTTTGTTTTTACTAAAAAAGACATCGTTTCGTTTTTTATTATTCCTTCTCTTTGAATATTGGCCTCGAATTTTTGATTAAAGCCTTAAGTTCTCATCTGCAATTTCAATCTCGGATGCGAGATTTTCGATATTCTTCGGTCTGCATGATTTGTATACTGAACTTGTAAAGTCAAAAGTCAGTGTGTCTCCGAGAATATTGTATGTAAAAGTAGTTGTCTTAGTTAAAGTTTGCTTCACTTTGTTTCTGCAGTAGTGCTCTAAGTTATAGTAGTCTAGACAGGAGCTAGAGCTGACTTGCTTGTGGAATTTGTTTAACTTCTAGAACCCTCTATTTAACTGCTTTAATGAACATTTGTAAGGGAACTATTTACGTTCACTGTCACCCAACGTGATATACTGATTAGGTAAAGAAGTTTTGTCTTATTTAAAACTACAACAGCCAGCTCACAATCCTTTTTAAGAAATCAGATTGAATTATCCGGGGCTATAAAGGAATAACTGATAACTTCATAAGTAAAGATGATATTTTGTATTATATAATTGATGAGGATTTTTTGTGTAGCCTAGTTTTCCCTCCTTAAGGGTAAAACCCAAAATTATAGTGCGTCCGTGAATCAAATTTCCCAGGCAATTTAATTAATTGTTTAATAGTATCGGAGCGCGTAGAATAAACGCACGTAGATTAATACTAGTATAAGGTGGAGCGAAGTTTAATAAGCAACAACCGCACCGGTGTTGCTATCCGTGTTAGTTTCAGACTTACGTGAACGAGGCGAAATGTTGCCAGCGTGTTTTAAACTGATATTAACATGATAGTGCTCTGATCCCCGGGCGCCAGTATGAAGTGATTTAATTGCTTCAGTTGGAGAATATTAAATACACTTTGTACTAGCAAGTACCTACACTACACTTAACAAAATATGATATTGATGAAATAAGAAACAGACGAGTGATTCCAATATAGCCCATACTTATTTCACACATTCTTCAGTTTTATTTAATCAAACTTAGAAATATTTCGATAGCTTCGAAATACAACGTAACATTGAAAATGTGTAAAGGGAAGCTCTATCTATTATGTTTCATGACATCACACAGTGGACATTAGTTGCCGGTTTTAACGATTACTAATTAATCTAATTATGTTAATTATGTTTTTTAAATTGGTTTAATGAATAATAAAAAGACATTCTCGGTTGAGAGTCTTATGTTTATTTCTTAATCGAATGTTCGGGTTCGAATCCCGGCCGGGGCATTTATTTGTATGATGAGGATGAGCACGAATATTGGTCCTTCGGTCTTGGATGTCTTCTATGTATTTAAATATTTATTTATCTATATAAGTATGTATATCGTCGCTTAGTACTACATAGTACAAGCTTTGCTTAGTTTGGGACTAGGTTGATTTGTGTAAAATTGTCCACAAATATTTATTTATTTATATTTAACTAAGCAGATAAGATATGATTGGTAAGATATCGATTGAGACTCATAAAAAAGGATTATTGTAGGATTCGTAAAGTAACAAAATTGCAAACTTTCAAGGATCCAGAACATCGTGTGCCAATTAAAACGGGCAATCGTCTGCCAAATCTACCGCGTTGATAAATCTCATTAACGCAAGTACCATTTCATCCACTCGCTGGGCTTTCTCATTTTCGGTTCCACATTTCCCAAATGATTCAATCGCAAACGTGACATAGAATTAAAATGGAAAACGGATCTTTTGTTGGGCTTAGGTGAATCGCGCGAATGAAATTGTCGGATTCGGGTTGGTCGGTTTTGGAATCATTTTTTCATTGTTTTAATTAAAAGAGGGCGAGAGATGATATGTATTTCATCCGGTTTGGTGCAGATAAATTCGAATATTGCTTGTTTCGTAATAATTGAAAAACTTTTTTTTTGTTGGCAACTAGTACTATAGATTGCGTAATCTTATATCTAGGGTTTTAATATTAAACTGTACTTTTTTAGAATAATTCAGCAACTGCGATAATAATATCATAATCATATCGCACAAACCAAAAATATGGTTATGTTTGTCTAATTATTTTATACACAAGTAAGGTACTCAGGTACTTACGGAAAATAAGGATGTGAATTTAGTTCCACGGTTCCGAGCAGTCTATGTGATAAAAAATAGCCATTTATATAAATAATAAATACTAACAAACAGTTAAGTGTAACGAAGTGTCTGTTACACCACATACCACAACCGGGTTCAAAAAAATATAAGCAACGTTTAAAAATATTGGCTAAACCGATTTTGATGCGGTTATCAGAAAAATATTATTTACATTGTTGAGAAGGTTTTAGTAAACAACATATTATAGAGGCAATTCCCTTTTTTAAAAATAAATTAATTTGAATTCAATTTTTCATTTCTAAAGCAGGCTACTCACACACCTGCTGCAGGGGCAATTTTCACATATATTTCGAGTTGGCCCAATTTAGAAATATATGAAAACCGCGCCAAAACAAAAGCGCGCGAGAAATACCACACCGATTCAAATATAATACGTTCCGTTCAATAGAGCCCCTGATACTCGCCAAATGTCAACTTGGCTTGTCAGAATCGAGCGTATCGCAATCGCGCCGGAATCGAACGGTCGTTAACCGAACTTCTCGCGCGCAATTAGCTAACCGTCTTGGTTTTATTAAATTTAATCAAGAACTTGTGTAATATTACACAAATTGGACCAATCGAGCCGTGTACAAGTTTCGATAACACTGTAGTTGGGAACTAATTTCGGAAATAAGCGGGTATTCCCGGTTTGTGGCATATAAAAAGGGGATCAGTTCGTAATAAGATGAGACGATAAGCTATGGCGAATGTAGGGGTTCATGCTGAGTGGTCTTATAAGGGATGTTATTACGGAGATAACAATGCACGTACGAGTATTAGGTACGGTTAACGATGCTACTCAAGTCGCTTGTCGATACATCCAGGCTTTGTTTTAATTTGTTAAACGTTAGTTTTCATAGGCCATAAAACAAAGTATCAGTACTCACATTCTGTGTTTACATCTACAGAGTATAATATTTATTCAATATGTACAACGTCTTATAAATAGATAAACAAACAATCAAATAAAAACTTAAACTAGGGGTATATAATAAAAATTAAAGATAAAATTTTTGACCCAAGTCGCCGTCAGCGGGTAGGGTGCCCAGAAGGCTGGCCGCATTACCACGCTGAATGGTAATACTTATTCTTTGCGCGAAATATTGGCCAGCCTTCTGGTCACCAGTGGTTTCTATTAGGCGCGCCGACAGATCTTTATAGAGTCGGCGCGCACTTGGTCCCCATGGTCCCAGTTTACATCTTGACCATTTACCTACATATTCTTTATTAATGCGCACCACTAAGGTTTGAAATTCCCTGCAGGCGTCTGTATTTCCGAGTTCATAAAACCTGGACCTTTTTAAGGCTCGAATGAATAGGCATTTCCTGGGTGAGCTCGCTTCACTGTCGGCCTCATCTTTGCCCCCTGGATAGGAAACATGTGATATTGCAGTGACAGGTATCTATCCCATAGGAAACAAAGCACTCCCGTCTACCTACCAAAAAACGAACAATACATAACCATAAAATTTAGACGGTAAAAACCGGTATCGGTATGTGACGTTAATATTCTCGTAAACAATAGGTTATACTATTGCAAACCTTACAAAGAATGAGTTAAGTGAAGGTAAAATATGATGTACGAACGACTTTTCACATACTTACTCCATATAGGTTATAATCATATTTGTGTTACAAAATCCGCAAGATAAATAAACGTGCAAGTATAGGTAGAAAGTTAGGTATGCCGCCGGTTATCAGCGGTGATAAGCCGCGCGGGGCCGGAACCCGACGTCGTCCGCCCAACGTTCCCGCAGGCTATATCTGTATTACATTATTGTAACAGCTTGCTCACTTGTACAACATCATTCCGGCTTCCACCTCCCGCGTTGAACACGTTCGACGTACCGCAAAACTTATGTAAAACCAAATACACTACCATACCATAAAAGTAAAAAATACACGAGTGAAAATCGGTGCTTTTAAAATATAGCAGCCACTATTTCAAGCTGTATCCGTTAGCCAAACAAAGATCCTGGAAACTAACTTCTAACCATTGTGTAAGGCACCTGAAAACCGCGGGCGCAGTTTCCAAACAAATATTGCACAATTTTAAACAAAGCTATAGACGGGACACAACGGCATTAACATAAACCTTGGACCGGCAAGCACGAAATTGCTTTTTTGAACTCCGACAATGTTACAACCATTAGGAGTTCAAAAGTTGTGTAAAGGTGGCGCGGGTGTGACAGCTCAGATCCCATTGCGTCGTTGAGTTAAGGAAACGATCTTCCGAAAGATTCGAGCCACGTTGCATTTATGGCCATTATTGATTTAAATTTTGGTGTCAACGGATAAAAACCATCTGGAATCTTTACAATACTCTCTTCATCTTGGTTCCTAATATCATAACAGTTTTTGTGTCAAGTTTTTACTTTACAAAGTTTAAGTTATGTTTAGGTACTTTCAAAGTGTAATCTCTATAAGTCCCTATACACAAATTTAGGCTCTCATTTTTCCTGTGGATATAGCCAAAGTTAAGCGCTATAAAGCCTAATTTTTTAGTGAACCGTAAATCATAATCCGCATAAATGGCATCTCCGTTTATAATTAACCTATGTAATAAAATCATAATTACACGGTCTGTAGTTACCACAATAGAGAATACTTTTTTCCAACAGTGTATGATTATATTTAATTTGCACTATTTAAAGTGTGGTAGGTAGGATATTCTTAAGAACAGAGACGCGACGCAATATTACAATAGAACTATTATTTACCAGACTCGCCGCACCGTGAGCTTTTTAAAAATTCTACGACTCACACTTTAGAATAATCAGGATCTTGTGCGCGACTGCCAGTTCCTTAATCGCTTTCAAGTCTTAGAAAAGTTTTAAAGGCTGAATAAATTCAAAGATAAAAGGACTTAGCCTTAGCATTTACAAAGTTTAACTAGGAAGTGCAGCTGTTTTGAACGCACGTTTGATAAAAATAAGCCGAGAGTTAACGCGGACCACGTTTGATTATAACTGGGCCAGGCCAGATTTTACATATTATTTAATGAAACTAGAGCGTAGTCCATATTTAGTTTTTAAAGCGAATGGGGAGTGACGATATAATTGCCTATTTTAATTGACCGAGTGAAACGAAGGTCTCTGTTTTAGCTTCGACAAAAATGCTTTCGTATGTTCGGATTTCCGGGTGTCCTCCTCTAAGGGTCGCATTTCACAACCGGTTCTCGTGAAGTATTGTCAGCAGGTTGTTTGTTTAAATAGAATATTTATGTCGAATAATTAAAAAAAAAATCAATGGTTTGTCCTTCTTTACAGCGTTTCTCAACCGATTCTCGTGAAATTTTGTAAGCAGGTTCGGTAGGTATCAATATAGTTTTTGGAAATTAAAAAGAACACTCACGAGGTCTACAGCTCACAGAGCCACTAGTTTAGAGCACTGTTGACCGGGTAAAGAAACTTGTCATCTTCCTTTAGACCTATCTTTCACCGGTAAAGATGTCAATCTTGCAGTTTCTTTATATACCACGATGATTATAAACAAGCATAGGTACTGCCTAATCGTAGGCTATTGTGACGACTCCAGACCATCGTCAATACCTATTGGTATGAGGTTTACTGTTTCGACAGGTAGATATAATGAAGGTCCCTCTTTCATGACAGCAGATCATCGGAACCATTAGTTTTAAAAAAAACTTATGGGCTCAATTTTTTTTATACAACGGCGGTGGCAATCAAGCCCACGGTCCACCTAATGGTAAGCGGATACCGCAGATTATAGACACTTGCAACTCCAGATGAGTCACGTGCGCGTTGCCGACCCTTTATAAAATTTGAGGATTCACTGTGTTGACAGCAGAAGGGAGATATTTAGGTACCTATTTCATGTTTTTGGTGGTCACGCCGCTATCCACAGGATCCAACAAGGTGTAAACCACCTACGCGGGTACGCAATGGCATCTGCTTGCCACTGTCGTTAAAAAAAACAACGGGTTGCACTCCGGGAGTGCCGGCAGAAGTGAAAGCCAAACATTCGCGCACATTCGCGCAACCGCCCTGCGCCGCCTAAACGAAACAGCAGGCACAGGCATACAATTTCGCGGCGCGGTAGAAAGAGAGGAGGACAAAATCATTTGTTAATAGTACGTATTTGTATTAAAACAGATCACGTGTCCGTCTTACGCTTACGATATTAGGAGGGGTCAACATAGCTGGTCGTAGAGCGTCCTAGGCGTACTTCCGTCTACTATATTGAGACCTCCATACCCTTACGTGTCCGTCTTACTCTTACGATATTAGGAGGTGTCAACTTAGCTGGTCGTAGAGCGTCCTAGGCGTACTACCGTCCGCTATGTTGAGGAGATTTATCCTTATGAATCTGTCGCGAGTTTAAACATTTTTCCCTATCCCAAAAAGTGCTCAGCGCCGCTAAAGAAGTTTTCACTTCAAAAATTGATTCTCACAGTATCCTCTATGGTTCTAGTAGGAAGGATTGAGGCGTGCGTGAACATATTTTATCTGCTTCCGCGACTCGACTGGCGGTAATTATCTACAGCGTGCTACACAGTCATAACGCGGACCCTCGCACTCCGTATAAGGGTACGTTTTAAATTAAGCGAAACAATTATTAACCCCTGTAATATTAACCTCATTTACAAAACACTATTTGATTTCAGGTAATGGATTTAATATTTGTGGGTATTATTAAAGAGCTATTAACCCATTCACTGCCAATCACAACACATATGCGTCATGCCTCTACATGCGATTTCCGCTACAAGGCGGGAAAACGCTGCTACGCGCTACGGCATAGCACACGTAACGATCGTTGGCCGCGAATGGCTTAAAAACCATTTCAAAACGTTTTGTCATTCCCATTCCCATTCGCGGCCAACGATCGCTACGTGTGCTACGCCGTAGCGCGTAGCAGCGTTTTCCCGCCTTCTAGCGCAAATCGCACGTAGAGTCATGACGCAAATGTGTTGTAATTGGCAGTGAATGGGTTAAAACGTTGTAGCGTAGTGCAATAGATAGATTAGTCTTTTTTATGGTTTAGCCAGAACGGCTAAAACGGAACCCTTATAGATTCGTCATGTCCGTCCGTCCGTATGTCACAGCTGATTTACTCGGAGACTATAACTACTACAATTATGAAATTTGGTAGAAACATGTATTCTATAAACCGCTACATAAAATAGTGTGGACTAGTAGGTGCCGGTACGGATCCCTTCGTTGTGCGTGATCCGACACGCACTTGTCCGTTTTTTTAATTAAAAAATAGTCTATGGCTATTGAAGCTGACCGTACGCATTGTGGAATGTGATTAGCAATCCGTAAGACACTTGGCTCCGGCGGCGACGGGACCGCGTTACGCACCGCTGGCCCAAGACGCGACTTCTCCAGGTCAACGATAAACCCCCGGCCCCATTAATTATTTACCTACTTACAACTGCTGTAATTAAAGTTTCAACAAATCACTGACGCCGACGTATCAGGTATCACCATTTCAACCTACAATTATAGGCCTTCTTCAGACTACCATAAACTTAAAGTGTTTTTCTGTAGTTTATTAGCTGATAACGCCGCGATTCATAATTGGATAACAACCCTGTAGAAGGCATGACTTCAGCTACCATGTTTTCAAATGAACAATCATTACTTACTACCAACTATTAAAAGTATTAAATAAGTAGGTGCACGTTTGGTGCGGACATAGCCTACAAGGAATTTCAGCCAGTTGGATCGCTTGGATCGCTGAAATAATTGCCATAATTATAAAGCACGCATAAATGGACATTTATCTTTACGTTTTTGTTCGTTACAGCAATTACGAGTAATTATTCAACTTTTCTGTTCTTCCGTTAAATGAAAACTAAGCCTACGATTTCGCCTCGAGTCCTTAATAGATCAAAATTGCCTTCGTTTGGTCGGACACAACATCTTTTCTCCACTATGGTACCTTGTGGAAATATCCATTACATTTGTGTTCATTAGTGGTGAAATCTGAGCCGCTATCTCGACTAAGCAATTAAGGAGAAAATAATTATTTACATAAATACAAGGACTCGCCAATAACTGTTTATAATATTTACTGAAGACGGCGTTTGTATTATACGGACTATTACAGTAAACGCTTTACGGTGGATGGCCTTAATTGAGTCGTCATTACAGCTCCTCGGGGGGCGATTAAAATAGACGTATGCGTGTACGACGTTCCGCTTTATTTGTAAAAAGCTATTACAATACAATAAAGATAAATAATAACCGTGCTGGGACCGCGGATGTATAAATTTTCCACATTATCTAGCTTTGCGTGTTGTTGAAAATGGTACTACGAATTTAGTGATTTTGATATAGCTGCTATGCAAAATATTCGTGATGGTAATTTGGTAATGTTAGGCACCCTTACGTTAATAATATTTAATGGACCGGGTAGTATTTTGCTCCCATTTTAACAGTCATATTTAAATGTATGAACAGTAGGTACACTCTAGCGTGATGCGACAAAAATACATTATTCAGTCGTTTAGGTGGAAGTCTTGTTTATCACTAAATTGTCTATCCTTCACATTAGCGGTACCGGCATTGCCATCGGCGGAAAACTTTGCGCCACGGTAAACACGTAAGCAAGTATATTTATTCAGAGTGTAAGCGCCAAACAAATTGTTTGCCGGAGCTCTCTTTACCTGTGGCAAGTTTTCATAACCCAGCGTAGCCGCGGGTGCGACAATTTGTTGGATCCTACGTAACGGCGGATTTGCTGACGAGGTACCCGCTTGTAAACATATTTCTCCTTTATGGCACCGGTGACGCCGGCGACATCTCTGGAAATTCTTTTGGAAACTCGAGATGTAAGTAGGGCGCTCCATTCTACTATAGTATTTCCTAGTGAGTCACAGTTCAGCGGTGTAATTGCCTAACTCTTTGAACGAGTGATAATGATTATGATATATCCACTTTGTTATTTTTTCATTCAAAAGAATGCTGCCAATTTTATCATCATTCAGGTAAAATCATGACAATCGCGTAAGAAAAGTCTTATAGTTGTGCTGAGTTGGTTACGTTTAAGGACAGTTGTTTACTTTTAAACATACTAGGTATAACATGAGCATGAAATATTACCAGCGATGGGGACTTGGGGGCATTTACTTTTTATAGGTTTAGCTAGTTTTATAATAGTTTAGTTGTATTTAAATAGCTTTACGTTTTTGTTTTTTCTTCTTTGTTATTGAATTGAATAAAGTGATTATCTAATATTAGTTCAAGCCTTGATTTTTGCTTTGTTATTAAAATAAAGTACTGTCTCAATTATTATTTATATGCTTGCAATTCTTGCATGCCAAGGTTATTTATTATAGGTAGGTAATATACATATTATATGGCATGATACCTAATTTATCATACGCCATGGTTTGTAACTTTAACTTGTAGCTTTATCATCATTCATCACCCATTAATTGAAAATCATTTTAGTTGGTAGTAGGTACCCCTGCCAGCGAAGTAAAATTGTGTGATGAGAAAAAGTATGTGTTCCTGACTGTTTTGACTGTAGGTACATTTATATCGTTGTATACCTATTACCTACCCATAGCACAAGCACATAATAGTATAAAAGCTCGTTAGCTCGATAAAATACTCAGTCGATTATTGGGAGATTTTCCTAAATATTTATTTATTTGCTATATGTATGTGGAGGATAGTAATTGACAACATTTCATATTTTTAACTACTTTATTTTATGAACTAGTTAGAAAATAGGTAAAAATTTAAGCCACCCATATTTTTTCTTTTTCAATTTAACTCATTATTTCATACAAAAAAAAACACGTTGAAAAGTAGGTCATTCCAAAAGGGCGTAAGTAAAATATGACGTCATCTTCCCAACAAGAATCCAGAGCCACTCCAGAGCAGCGATTGTCTGTACTCTGTACTAAGGTCTCCCTGAATACAGCGAGGAAGATGACGTCAACTTTCGGTTTACAGTAATTTGCGATTTTTTCCAAGATTCACGGAGATAAAAATCTAAAACAATGTTTTTTGTGTACTTCACACGTTTTTACCGAAATGGTTTTCGAATTAAGACTTTTGGAAATTATGAAATATTGTCAATTAGTCCATAAATGACGCATCAGTAATTTGCAATGCCTAGCATGTTTTGGCAAATTTCATCTGAATCTCGGACGTGAAACTTTAGACGTAAACATGGTTTCAATGTTGTTATGTGCCTTTTAATATTTAACAACATGAGAAAATACTGCCAAAATGAGAGAAACTGAGTTTTATAAACAATTTATTTTCAAACTTTTCACTGTCAGAATGACTTACGTAGCCTAAAATAAACTGATAGCGCGGATGAGCCATGGTTGTGTGTTGAGCTATACATGCACATTGTCTATGTGTGCGTCAGCATAGCAGCTATGAGTTCACGTTGTCTACGTGTTCGTATGTGTCACAACTACAACAATGGCCAACACGCGCTCGTGAGATAAAAGTAGGTACTACAATAATTACCACGTTTCATAAAAAAAAATCTATATTTTGTTTGAAATCGACGACCAAAACGTGAAAGAAACGTATAAAATACTCAAACATCTTTATTTGGAGCTATTGAGAGACGCCCTCTTTCAAGTGGAGAGGCTTGGAGAGCTTCATTTTTCCTTCGTTAGTGCATCACGCTCTCAAGCATGCCCTTATCTCGCATTTAGATACAAAATGTAGCCCCAAAACTCCAGCACGCGAATACTTGAAAGAGAAAAATGTTGAGGTACTTACAACTTCACGAATTGTTTGCAACATTCACGAGTTTTTACGATATTTCTTTCTGACTCCCCCGGGTGAGGGGATCAGTTGGATTCAACGCACCTGTATACCCTTTGAACATTTATATTTATCGCCTTAAATATATTTATGGAAATAACGTAATAGAATTTATTTAGACCCAATTACAAGAAACTCGAGTTTGGATGTTTTTGTTGTCAACGAACAATAATTACCTACACGAGTATAAAAAGGTAGGTAAATTTCCACAAATCCAAATTATTTAAATTTAAACTAAATTCCTGTCATCGTCTCCAAAAGTAAAATTAAGACTCTAATAAAAATTATAATGATAAGTTTGTAATAGTATTTATATAATATACACATACATCAATGTTCCGCGACATACAAGAATTCAGGTGGCTAACTGACTGTGCACACATTCACAATGATATTTCTTCGAATAGAACTCTTCTTATACTCGAGAAAATCAAATAAAATGTGGATGAGGAAAACCAACATCTTTGAGCCAGTGACCATATGATACGATTTGGCTCACAATTTTTATGATTATAATGATAGGGTGTCGTAAATACGGTTCCTGAAATTATGAAGTTGGGATCTTTAGATAAATCGCGCACATAACTATTGTATCGCGTTACTTATTAGGCGCTGGCACACGACCGAGACGAGTGGCGAAAAAGAGGCGAGGCCTTTGCCCAGCAGTAGGACACTAAATAGGCTATTGAAAAAAAAATATAAAGCCATTTGTACCTATGAGTAAAATTGGGTGTACAGACGTAATTACTGTGCCTGAACGAATACGACGTAGAATAAGTAGTTGGCGAACTAATAATAGGTTGTATTGATTTACTATTCCGTCAAACTGGCCATGTCTCTCTGGCTAAATATGTATCATTTAGTAGGTAAAGTTAAGTTCGAGGTTTGAAATTAGTGACATCGTCCAAGTGTGAAAGCGTTGTTATTTTATATCTACGTAGGAAAGTGATGATATACCTGTTCCCTTAAATTCAGGTGCAGTCTCGCAAACTACTATGACTATCATAAATTGAAATTATGCGAAACTAAACATAAATAAGGTACTTTGTAAGCCGTGGAAAGTTATGCAATAAATGAATTTTTATGTATAAATTTTCAGGCAACACATTAACAATTTATGCCTCTAACAATAAACATATCACTCGTTGATTTTTCATATTATGAACGAAAAAGTGCATATTTTTAATATGCGGCGCATTTTATTATTCCAAGAAACGAAAAACAATACGATACAAATATAATTATTATGCTTTATTGCACACTTCAATAAATAAATGTACAGAGAGAATACAAAATTTTTAAACTAGACGCTACTTAAACTTTAAATTTATTTGAAATATATGTGACTTTAGGAATAAATTCGCCTTTTTCTATATTTACTACATCATGCTATATTTACTACTACTCGTATCTGCTTCGAACACTATTTATTTAGAATAACGTATTTATTTGCGTTGAAATGAGATAATAAATACTAGCTGTCTTTTTGTCTGCGACTTCGTCCACGTAACCATCAAGTATAAATGGTATAGGGATGTCGACTCAAAAATTTTTATTACTTCAATAGTAAAAAGACATAAAACTATGCCAAATAGTGAAAATCCTATTCAAATATCTCAAAAAAAAAAACAACGGGTTGCACTCCGGGAGTGCCGACAGAAGCGAAAACTCAATAAAGATAGTAAATGGGTCATTGTCAGATTTAGGTGCGCGTCTTTTCGGTGGACAGGACATGCCAAAATTAAGGGCTACAAAGCTTAATTTTCGATTGATCCGATAACCCGCATAATCTGTAATTCCGTGTCTATAAATCCATGTAATAAAAACGTAAATGACATGCACACAAGCCGTTAACTATTGTCCACCGAATAATGCACAACTTTTGTTTTTCCGACTGACAATGACCCAATTTTGTCAAATTGTAGACTTGTAAAGTTTTGTGGTATAGGGGCCAGCTGAGTTTAGCTGAGTTGACACCTCCTAACATCGCAATCACGATTACTAGGAGTGGTCAACTAGCTGGTCTTAGAATCTGTCGCGAGTTCAACAAATTTTCCCTAGTACAAAAGTGCTCAGCGCCGCTAAAGAAGTTTTCACTACAAAAATTGTAAGCAATACTACCTATTTCCCATTTTTATTTCTTTAGATTCGTCGAGTGTGCTCAGGAACTCCATGAGCTCATACCGCCTTCCCCCTTCTTCCATCAGATATCCAGACGACGTACGACTGGCTACTTTCATTACCTGGTCAAAATCATCTTTTTTTTATAATGTTTACTGGTTTGGTATTCGAATGGCGTATGTAGGTACTTCCGAGTTCAAATAACCTGGACCTTTTTAAGGTACGAGTGAATCTTCTGGGTGAGCTCGCATAACCGTCGGCCTCATTTTCAATTTAAAAAAATATATATGACTGGTTAGAATTAGGCGTTTATTTAAGAAAATTTAATTTAGCTGTTTGCTCTAAGGAAGAACCCAAATTTGGTGTATTTTGAAAATTACTTTTATTTTTTAGGAAATATTATATTATTAATATCTATTCATTTAATGTGACTCGTTTACTTTCTTGTCTATTCTAACAGAATCGTGCTCTATCAAGGTCATAGGGGCCCCATTACCCTAATGTGCCCAGGGCCTCAAATTGGTTAAAGACGGCCCTGTGCGTTTCCGTTGCTTTCTAGAAACCTTATAATATTTTTAAAAGAGCTATCCAACGATATCCCACACGATGGGGTTTGGCACAAAAAAAATGCACCACCACTTTACATGTATGGGGAGGTACCCTAAAAAAATTTTTTTTTAAAGATTTTATTCTACCGTTTTCTCCGCGTCATCGATATGTATACTCATGCCAAATTACAGCTTTCTAGTACTAACGGTTACTGAAAAACGGGGGTCGGACGGACGGACATGGCGAAACTATAAGGGTTCCTTGTTTACTACGGAACCCTAAAAACTGAAAAAATCAAATTACTTGAATTTCCCGAAACGTGGGGTGGGGGCTTCAGGGGATTTTTTTATTATTTGTTGGTATCCCGAAATCGAATTATAAACCGACTGAATGATGGGACATCAATTCTAAGCTGGCTTCTATGGTAGATTTATACTACGCGATTTGACCGGTTTATATGTGAAATGTTTGGAGGTTATTTTTGAATTAATTTACATATTTTTCCTATTTAATCAAGTGTCTCATGATATAACTAATGATTTAGCTCAGTAACTTGGTTCCAGTGAGATTTTAGAAATAAACACGGGTCCAAAATGCAAAGAAAATGTACTTACGCAAATTACGCATGGAATGTAACATCCGTCTTTTTTCGGTCGAGTTTGCTTTTACAGCCCAACACTGAACACCCCACCATGTTTGCACTGAACACCCAAACACTAGAGATCTGATAATTGGTAAATTATTATTCATTTAAACCAAACTTATCATTAATTCTCCATTTATAAAATGCACTACCAAATATTGCCAATTTGTTTTGCAATCTTCTTGACACTTCATGAAAGATTTCCTTTACCCGACCGTGAAATTTTTTTCGGTCGGTGATAAGGACAAAACATCGCACTATTTTCTACTTCCTCTCATAGGAATCGCAATAAGGCTATCTTTCTCTTACAAAGCGTGTCAGGCCCTTGGTATTTTATCCATCACTCTTGGCCACTAGGTATTTTGAAGGGAACTGTCACCGTATTTAGGGACAATAAGAACTACTTTCCATGAGAATTTATTTGAAATATGATCTTTACGGAAATCGGTCAGTCTGGCTATCCGATATTGGACTTTGGAAACGCTTTTTTAGGGATAATAAGAGCTACTTTCCATGAGAATTTAGTTGAAATATGATCTTTATGGAAAATCTTAGGATTGTCTTAAAACAGTTAGAACCTTGGCTTTCTAAGAAGACCAGCTGGGGACCCCTCGTTACATAGCAATCACGATACTAGGAGGGGTCAACTAACCTGGTCTTGGAATTTATCGCGAGTTTATACATTTTTCCCCAGTACAAAAGTGCTCAGCGCCGCTAAAGAAGTTTTTACTTCAAAAACGAAGCTACAACGGTTAGAATGTTCGTAGTTAGAGAGAGAAAGTGCTACCTGACGTTGACGTCACTGTTAAGTAGCGCCATAGTAAATGACGATCATTCAATACAAAAGTGCGTTTTGCGGAAAAGGGACAGAACTTACCCAGTCTTAAAACTTTGAAGACTTATAAATTACGTAATTATTTATTTTTTGGAATTACTTTTTTCGCCATGTGATTGAGAATTTGAGCCTTTATGTAGAAAATTTGGATTTATTGATTTTCTTTTATAGTGTCGTCATCCCTATTCTATATGTTAATCGATTTTAACGACCGCTTGAGCTTAGTTGGTAGTGACCCTGCCTACGAAGCTGGAGGTAAAAAAAGGACACGCTTTGCTTGGTTTAGGACTAAGTTTATTTGTGTAAGATTGTCCAAAAATATTTATTTATTTATCTAGGCCATAAATTCCTTATATACCTGATTTCATAATAATCCGTTCAGCCGTTTGCATGATTGACTAAAAACATCTTAACATCCAAAGTATAAAGTATCACATTGCTCTTCGGGGATAGCTGGATACAATATAAGTTATAATTTGCTGGAGTCGCAAATGAGCGTTTTCCTTTAAAAAAAAAACAAACAAGAAAATAATAATAATCTTTTACCAATAACGCTGAAATGATTAATAATTGTGTAACAATTCTCTGGTGTTTCCCCGCTCGGCTTCACGATGTCATATAAAGCCTGTATATAAAGAAGAATAAAGCACAGTTCACAAATGCGTGCGTGACGTAATTAAAATTCGCGAGGCTGCCTCGAGTTGCATCTCTCGAGACGTATCATTACGGGGTGATGTGGCGCCGAGGGCGAGCGGACTGAGGGCTTAGTGCAAACGGGAGCGGTAAGCGTAGCGATACTAATTATGACTGTATTCAAAATTCAAAACATTTATCCTGCAAATAGGCCACAAGGGCACTTTACAAGTCACAATTTGACTCTATGAATGGAAAGAATACAATGAAAATAAATTAAAATGTCAGAAAAATATTATAAACTAAATTAAATGTATAATAATAATAATAAAGATTTGTTCGAGATGTATAAGTTCTCTAAGCATCAAATAAAATATAACCTATGAGAAATTATATCCTATGAGATGTATAGTAGTAGTTTATTTTCTATATGACATCACGTATAAAAATACAACGATAGAGCACAATACTGAAGCATGAACCTACGTATAAACAGACCATGTCAACTATGACAATTTACTTACGGCAATTGCAACTTCACCAGTTTATTCAATACGAAATTTCCATAAAGGGTAAAGTTAGCGGACTTTTTATAATAAATTTAAATAATAAAGTGTAACACGACGTAATATTCACAGTAAGGCGACTTCCTGATTTGTCGGTGCGGAGGCAGTACGATATGAGAAAAATGTCAAATGTCAGTGTCAGCTGTCAGTCGACTCGGTACCATTTTTTACTGCGCCCTCTACATTTAAATGAGTGCTTCCTGACTGGTGCGGGATGCGCGGTAGCGGGACGATGCGAAGGCTTCTGCGCATGTTATTACCTACTACTGCGCAAACATAATTACTGACAGTATTCTTTCAAGTGAGAATCTATGCGACGTCAGTAAGTTTACGTCAAAGAAGAAAATGTCACATATCGCTCCCGTCCCGCCAAGTCAGGAAGTCGCCTTAGACTAACTAATAATATAGATAGACCGTTACATCACGTCCCAATTCGATTTTCAAAACATGACACGTCTCCAACAATCGGTAGCCTAGAGAGGTCCTCTTGTATCAAATAAGCCTCGCATTGTGCGTTATGTGCGAGCATGGTTTGCAGCATTCACAGTTAAGCGAGCCAAGAGACATGCGACACGGCAGAGACGGCGTGACATCTGTTCACCAAGGGCAAACTTCACTTGCTAGGCTTGCGGTCGTGTATGCCACTCCCGCCTTGGCTTACACAGCCACGAAAGACGCTGCCTCCCTGATTTACACTGCTTGCATAATCTGTAATAGACTCTAAGGCCATTGATGATGATGTGCGTCTGAACTCAGATGAGTGATTACATAACGCTTCAAGAGAGCAGAGGAGATACAACAGATTGCGACCCAGAGTCTGGAAATTCCTGGAAGCAACGGGTAAAAGGAAAGAACTTTGATAGCCGCCACAATAGATCAATGGCTGGTCGAGGCGCCATAGAAGGCCCACGACAAACCAATAATAAAGTAGTTATGTGCGTAAAGCAAATCAGACTGTCATCTTATATCTTTAAACGAGCAATTCTTGTATATATCTATCTAGGATCTCGGAAACGGCTCTAACGATTTTGATGAAATTTGGTATGTGGGGGTTTTCGGGGACGAGCAATCGATCTCGCTAGGTCTCATTCCCGGAAAAACGCCGAGCAAAGCTCGGCCGCCCAGATATTTTATTGTATCTAGGGAATTAAAGTTAGATCTAACATAAAATTGAAACGTTACGTAAAAGACTAGTTGGTAGCAAATATGGATCAGGGATCGGAACCGGTATTAAAAAGACCCCCGAAATAGCTCAATATTTTAAATTATGTATTATTTTATGCTCTTTACGTAGGACTGAATCATGTATTGAGGTACCTAACAACTTCGTATTATTATATGGTTTCATTAACAATTAAATAATAAACCAAATAACGAAAAAGAACGTAATAATTCCGGTATTTTTGTATGGATAAAATACCGGTATCCGACTCCTGACCCTTATTTCGTACGCTTTACCGCTCGCTTGCCCAACCAGTGCTCACCCGAAAGCCTCATTTGAGGGTGCCGTGTTTACATGGTGTACTCGACAGGGGTCCGCATCTTTGACGCTCAAACAGAAAACCGTCTTGCTATCAAGTTTTTTAGAAAGTTTTTTAAGACTAAGATTACTCCTCTTTCTTTAGGAGGCTCTTGTGGTTGATTAGATGCTTTTGTATTTGCGGAGACGTTTTTGTGTAAAATTATTTTTGTCTAAAATAATCGTATACTTTGAAATAAATAAAGACAATATTTACTTTTAATCATGATAACATAACGTACAATTTTACGTAGCTTCCAACGACAGCACTCTTTGTCGTCACCATATACCTATAGGGATACGTTCGCCTTTGTATTTTTAGATTTCGTTTTTTTTTTTATAAACTATTTTATATATGCGGATTAAAATACTATAGGTACCAGTGGCGGAGCGTCCATACAACTCGATTCCCACAGGCTTGTCTAATTTTCAGCCAGTCCAGATCTTTTACTACGGCTCATGAACAATAAGAAAGGCAAATTATTACCGACTTCCCTAAGAATATTTTTGACGCACCGCCACTAATAGGTACCTACATACATATCTGACAATTTGATTCAACTCAATTTACACGTGCAGATGAAGCAAATTATGGATAAAATTATGAGTAAATTAGTAATTTACATTGAGTTTTTCAAGCGATCCTTATAAAAAGTTCGATATAATTAGTGTTGAATATTATATCTCTATATGCATGCACAGTTCATTACTACGCCAGCCTTATGCAACGAGCATCGATGCCGTAAGCCGCAGATATTAATATGCGCGAATCATGCATATGCAGGCCTCGGCAGATGTCTCCGCCTTAATGACTTGCTGGTGCTCGTATGACTAGCGTGTAATGAGGTAAAACTACTGACGAGGAGTTCCTAAAGTTGCAAGATACCCTTTTATAAAGCTTCAAATAAACTAAAAACTATCTTATACTGACATTATGACAAATTGGATAAATTTTAATTTCGTTTTTCTTTTGAGTTTCTCCATTTTACTTTACTTTGTCTAGTTACACATATGTACATATATTATAGAGACTACTAACAAAGTTGATCTGATGATGATGAGTGATCTGAATTAAACGTCATTCATTTATTCATTGGTAATGACGATTTTTATTTATGTTGGGAGATACAATACGATATTATTTGTTTAAATGTTCTATTGTATTATATTCCATACTTTGAGGATAAAACCCTAACATCAGTAAATTTATATTGCATAAATGAAACAATTCTGAATCAGACAATAATTCCAAGTTTTTTGAATAATTCTGTTGTAAAATTGAATGATTGACTAATTTTGTGCACACATACATAATAAAATATCGTAAGACTAAATTAAAACGAACTGTTAATTCTTGAGCGTTCTAATAAAAATATAGACTATTCAAATTTATCAGCGGTATTTTAGCAGTACAAGTTAGTTCTAAGCTAAGTTAAACATTATCAATAGACTTACTTTGGATATTGTTAGTAAGTAATAATGAACAGAAAATTACAAAGCATTTTTAACGGCTAGTCCATTTATTGCTAAAATAAGATTCCAGTAAAGCTGCTGATTTAACAAGAGATAAACATTTCCTAAAAGAGTCCACCAGCCTTCTGATAAATTGTTATTCGAAGAAATTTTGTTTTTGAATAATGGATAAGAAATTTAGTTTGAAGCAACTAATTACTTACTTTCTTTAGTTTATCAATGACGATGTTTACCTAGAAGTTTTGAATTTAGTTCGCAGGGACAAAAAAATTCGTCTTAGACTAAAACCTATTTTTTTATAATTGACGTTTTCAATATTTACATATTTCTAAACAAAAAATTTTTATAATGAATCTGCAGTAATCACTTGCTGTAATCTTTCATTTATCTTTCAAATCATCACATAAATTAAAAAAAAATGGTTTTACTCTAGCAACCAATTAAGGTTGGTCACAAATGGCGGCGTCGGTGTTGTCAATTATATGACATGTCAATCCGACGCGGTCGTTTGCTCACTAGGATAGGCGATATCTCCGGCGCACGATATTGGCGATAGCGACGTCAATCCTAGCCGAGTCATTATCGTAAATGTTAATGACTACGACAATTACTGCCACCAAGCTTCATCGAGAGCCCCCCAAATTGAACATTCCCAATCTATCGGCTCCCGCTCGATTCTGTCCCTCTATAAACTCCTTCCAACCGAACGGATTTAATTAAAATAGTTTCCATGGGAAAAATAGTATATTTCACGCCATAGCCATTCCATACGATATGAAAAAAGCTTTCTATTTCCAACATTTCTCGCATTTCGCGTGCGCCATAGTAACTAAAAGTTCATAAAAATTGAGTAAATATTTTTTTTTTCTATTGTTCTGTTTCCATTCACTTCAGTTTTTAAACAAAACTCCACGTTTATTTGTTATTCAACGTAATGTGAGCAACGTTGAATTAAGACTGAAAAACAAATGACAGAATGCAACCTAGTACTCAGCAAAGAACAGAAATGTTCGTTATATGATATTGTACCAAAAAAAAACTAAAAAGAAGACCCAGTGAAAGAAAATCCGATTGTAATTTTTGAGAGACGAGCACTTTGCAAACGAAATGAGTAGTTTCATTTGGGCAAGGAAGTTGATGTATAGTTAGTTATACAAAGAGGAACACTCGAGAGACAATGGACGGGAAAGCAAGTTTCAATATTAATGATGCGCCGAGAATGCACACAGAGAGGCCGGCGAGTTTCAAAAGCCTGCTATTGATACTCATTAAGTATTGATTCATAAGTAATACCCTTTTACCGTTGCCGGACCGAACGGCCCGGACAACTTTTCAAATTTAAATGCGAGAGTTTGCAATTTTTAAAAACGTATTTTAAATTTCACCCTACCCAAACTTCTTTCGGCGTTTGAGGTAAATGATGGAGTGTGAAGGAATATATAAAAAAGTACTTAAACTCCATTCAATAACATTAAATTGCAGACAATGTTCATCGCAGTATTACTAACGAGCGCTCGCTTGTTACAAAGAAGGTTGGCAAACAGGAACATCGTTATTGTTTACGATCGCTATAAAATTACGTATATAAATTACGTATATCGACATTGTTAAGCGTTTGGACTACTTCATACGATTAAGGAATAATTAATGTTATCATGTCGAACCTCCTGGCTACACTATATTGCGTTTCATAATTACTGCTAAGTTCACCTAATTATCGATGTCCGTCGCTTGTGTATGTTTTTAATTAATTTAAATCACCTCGCGGTCATAATAATATCAAATCCTAAGGTCACAGAGACAGGGGTCTAAAGATAATTCTATAGTAAATATTTTATAAATCGCTTTTCTGTAGACAGTTTTCGCTACAATCAGAAAAGCCATGTTATCGGCAACGAGGAAACACTCGGCCATGAATGTGTAATAAAGTAAAATGTTATTAATATTTGCGTTATATAGGACTAGTCAATAATGCTGACATAATTTCGGTCGTAATCGATGTGTACATCAACCGCATTTTATAAAACCGGTCGTTGGGCACGTTCCTAAGCCTTTAAAGGATAGATTTGTACGGAATAACAAGTAACAACTCCGCACAACACCCCGGCGTCTCTTTTGGGTTTATTGTTCTAACAGATGGTGGGATATGCAAAATCGGACCATAAAACAACGGTCGGCCGCGATTACTTTGCGCACTTAACTCTCTCTTATGTGCGTCTTTATTGCGACCTACCTGTAAATTTGCGATCAGATTTTGTCATTACAAGTCTGATTACGCAAATTGTATTGTTTTATTATAGAAATGGATTTAAATGGTGAAGAGATTTCCTAAGAAGAGATTAATTATTTTATGAATCAAGATGCATGTATTATATATATAATTTTGTTTCAACGTAAATAATTTAGTATCACTATAAACTTTGACTGTCGGCGTTAATTCATCATAATTAAATAATTATTTAATCAGTTTATTTTGGGTTATTTGTAATTTATCCAGATTCGTTTTCGCTGTGGTTTAACCAATGTATTATACACTAGAAGACGACTGATCGCGGGACACAGCCAGCAATTCTCCGCAGGGCTCCAGTGAGGGAAGACTTTTTGGATATGGGCTTGCCATGTTAAACCGCTGTCAAGTACCAGACCCAATTGTCCGTTAACAGTTAAAGTTGACGGACAAGTGATTGACCGAATCGAAGAATCCCCTTAAGGTATCAAGCATTCCGATGTTAACCTTACAGAATAAATATTCATGTTCGAGTTTCATAGGAACGATCTTCTAACCTAAACCGCTTAGTGATTAAAATGCGAGAAACATAAAACCGTATTCATTAACGTCCGTTTAATATTCCACGGTAAACACTGCTGCACCGCCGCCGTAATCGCTCCGCGCAAATACGCTCTGCACTTATGGCTCGGTGTGTGCAGGCCCTTAGCGGAACAAAGCGCGGATCAAAGCGTTCGATGTATCGACTTTTAAGTATAAGGGTGGGTTCACTAGTGGCTCGCGAAAGTTAGGCTGATAAGAGGAACACAGAAAACTAGAGATTTTTGCATCGCTTACCAGCTCAACTTTGTATATTTAAAAATATCATTTGATATTTATCAATTGAAAAACACTATGAAACATTACTTAGGTATCAAAGATATATAATAACAACAGCAATAGAACGAATAAATATTTTCAAAGCTTGCACACACAGCGGTTCACTGTTTTAAATAAATAACACACACAAATTGAGCCCCTAATTAATTAAACGCACCGACTTTTGTAAAGTATTTTAGCACAAATTACATTGCATAGGTACCTATTGCATTCATTAATCGTAAATCGTCCAATGTAAATATGGGTGTGTGTACTTTGTAACTTTGAAACTATGAAATATCATCATGTTTCGTGATATTGTTAATAAGTATCTATTTATACCATCTATCCAAATCATCTTAATTTGTGATGCATTTGAAATATTCATCCTGCTAATATTATAAATGCGCAACTTTAGATGTGTGTTACTCAATCATGGAAAAACAGCTGAACGGATTATGGAAACTTGGAATACAACGAGTTCATAGCCTGGATTAAATATAGGATTCTTTTTATCCCGAATTATCCCTCCAAGGGATGCAATAGGGAGTGGAAGTTTTCGCGGACTAGTATTTTCCGAACTGTAGCTATCCATGTAAGCCATCAATGGCTTTAGCAGTTAAGAAATTCCAAACTCTGCGATAACTTATTTGAAACTTTAATAGGTAATAAAAAAAAATGTTCATTATTTCTTGTATTTTTCCATGAAATCTGTAAATATTTTACGTATGAAACTAATAGATTTTCGTGTATCTTCTTATTAATGTCAATTGTTTTTTTTTTGCTTATATAAGATAATTAAATCACTTGCATTTTTATATGGAATTAATAATACAGTTCCGAAACTTTGATTGTTTTACATTATATCAGTCATCATCATATTTACTTTATAGCTATTTAGCTATGTAGTTTAGAAAAACCTGAGTGCTCATCACGGCTACGTAAACATTAAACAACTCATCACATACAGTGGGTATTTTGTAAACCGTTCGAAACACAATCCGAGAAAAGTTTCCTCACCGCAGACTAGCCACTACCGTTACTCGTATATTACCAAAATCAGCACGAAAACTGTTCTCTAGTGTTGAGCAAATAAGCGTTCTCGCAATAACGGCTGACCCGCGCCGGTCACTCGAGAACTCGACCGAGGACAACTCGAAATACGACCCACCCTACAACTTCGACGACTCTTTTTCGAGTGCTAAGTTTTTGGAGATCGGTTTGAGAATAGAATCGGTCAAACTATCTGAATTCAGTTTTCAAGTTGGTATCATTCTTTTTTATTTTCCTTCTAAACATTCTCATATCTAATCAAAATTGAAGGGGCTAAGATTTTGTTGCGGGATAACGCAATCCTCTCCTTCTCTACAAGTATTTTAAAGAAACATAAAAATAGTACGTTTTAAATTAAAGCACATCTATTTAAAGAACATTTTCTTAACTTTCCAATACGAACGTTGTACTGATCCTTTCTAAATCTTGCTCGTACTGTATTTCCTCAATTGTTAATATTTGGTTTTCTCGCTGCCGCCTCACTAACAAGTGAGCGTCTCCTCTCCCGGAGCGCACGCTGCTAGCATCATAATGCTCTCTCGCCGTTTACACAATTAAAAGTATATTATCAGAATCATGCACTTCTCTTCCGTAGCAGAAGTATAAATGAGCGATCGTACGTATTTGCCTCACATGAATTCCATAGTGTGAGGCGTCATTAAAATAGAATGAATACTTATGCAAGTCTCTATAAAAGACTACTTGACACTTCTTAACTTCTCGTATGCTTTGACACGAATCTATGCGTGGGAGTTTAAATCTATTGTTAAAAGTCAAATTTGACAATCGGCCAGGGGCTAACCTACCGAGGTAGTCAAACAGAATAAAATATATATGATTGATTCACTACCTTTTTTACTAAGTACGTTGTTTGTATTAAATTTTGAGCATGTTGAAACGATACTACAAAAATAATTATCATTTTTACAAGAACATCTCGTTTTCTAATACACTAGGAATCACATGTCTTTTGTAGGTTGTAAACGATGGATTTATAACTAAAATATCAATGTAGGTAGCTCCTAATTATATGTGCGATAACTACGTACCTTGTTAAGGTACGTAGTTATCGCACATATAATTGTGCATGTAGGTAGTACATACATATTTAGATAAACGTTGCTTTGTATGCTATACTATAAGAAATAAAATAGCACGACATATATAAAGGCATGCAACATGAAAAGGCTAACTTCGTGCACACATCGATATTCTTCATATACTGCATATGACAGGAGCAAACAGGATAATAGTTTGAAGTAAGGATTACACTATCGAGTTTATCTTGCAACTGAACACGCTGATCAGACTTGGAGCAACGTCAAGACCGACAAGGGAATTCCCGTCTTGCCTGATGATCCCGCAAATCCCATCCCTTGAGTTGCAGGCACGTATTCTCCGCGGGATTACGCGCTTTGCGCGATCTAGACGCGATCCCCGGTGACCACAACAATCATACTCGACTATCTGGGCGGTCATGTGCTCCTGGTAATTCTGGCGTCTTAGCGGTTGGGACATCGCATTAATTACGTCATTTTGGCAGTTACGATGTGGTAGGTCAGTAAAATCATTTCAATATGGATGTCCAATGTTTCGATACCAATTTAGATACTTCAAGGATTTGATACGAACAGTTTGCATTGGCAAGTCGAAAACGTAGGGCAAAGTGTGCCGTAAAACAACAGTGTCGCGAAAGAAGGGACGGAATCTTATTAAAGTAAATATTTATGGCATTGCCATCAACTGATTGGACGAGGGTTCCGTCGCCTTTGATAAATTGTCCTGCTAGCTGCGGCCTAACGGCCACTCTCGATGTACCATACCAAATATTTCTCGTGAGGTACCCCGAGTAACATATCGCTCTAAAGAATTTTCTGTGTACTTTATTTATAACATAATTTCCTTTCACGCCTCTTGATAAGTTCCCTTCGCATTTCTTGTTACACACTACGTCTGCACAACTTGCAGCCGAGATTTTCCGTAAAAGATACGGAATGCTGAAACAAACAAAATACATAAAACTAAAAAAAAATTACTTAGTTTGGGAATTTAAAAGTTGAGCATGTCGACGCACCAAGTACCGGGCCAATTGTGTTTCTATTTTATTTACCTGAAGGTAGACAATAAGGGTGTCTCCACACAATCAGCTAGACGAGAAAGTTGATTGTTCGTGTTCCATTCAACTTCACAATAGAGAAAATGAAGAGGAGCCAATTCTTTTTACAACAGCTTTTATCTGCTGTTCTCTTCGCTCAGCCGAAAGTTTGCGCACAGTTTTCACCTCGCCGAGAATGCATTAGAATCTCGGCACATATTTGTCTTGGAATCAGCCACTACCTTAAAAGTTCAAATTTTGATAAACTGTTTGTTTCCTTAGCAATACCATTGTCTATTTTCTGCCGGGTTTGTTGACATTGGAACTCAGTCAAGTGGCATTCAAATATTAGGTATATTGCTTAAAGTTATACCAATTCCGTCGTTCGTTACTTTTAGCTTTTTATTGTAGTTTACTTTTTAGGGTTCCGTACCCAAAGGGTAAAACGGGACCCTATTAATAATGCTCCGCTGTCCGTCTGTCTGTCTGTCCGTCTGTCACCAGGCTATATCTCGAGAACCGTGATAGTTAGACAGTTGAAATTTTCACAAATGATGTACGTATTTCTGTTGCCGCAACATATACTAAAAAACAGAATAGAATAAATATTTAAGGGGGCTCCCTTACAACAACATGATTTTTTTGCCGTTTTTATAAATAATGGTACGGAACCCTTCGTGTGCGAGTCCAATTCGCACTTGGCCGGTTTTCCGCGTTATTCCTTATTCCAATACAATACAACCATTCTTTATTGTTAACCAAAAAGAAATAAAACTATTTAGAATCTTAAGCTCTAAAACGGTACACAATTGGCGGTCTTATCGCTAATGAGCGATCTCTTCCAGACAACCTTAATAATATTTTAGCATGTAATAATGACCAAGCGACAAACATTTGACGCCCCCGCAGCTATGCGCAAGCAATTAATTAATCAACCGCTAACAATCAGCCGATATCTAATAATAAGGCCCGATTTCGGCGCGACGTTTAGACATGACATGGCGCGGCCAATGTTCTCCGAACGGTCTCTCATTCCTAATAACTATTACGATTAACTTGTTATTATTAGCTGGACGCAAAAGAAAAATGGCAATTATTTACGCAGCAAACATTCTGTCACGATGAGAGCTCGTAGATAAAAGTTTTCGCCAACTATTACGACGACGAGGACAATTCTAGGGCATCTCTTAATTATACTGCTGCGTATTTCGTATTACAATAATGAAGCGAAACAATAACAAAAGTTTGGACGTCGGAGCGCGGCCGAGCAAGTTTGCTGCTCATTTGAGTGCTGTTCTGTGCGCTCCTAATGAAAACTTGTTAGTTACCGCGAACATAGAAGGCCACTTTTATTTTTTATTTTGTCGTCGATGAGTTTCAATAATTTACTTCGATCAAATCGAAGTTCAAAACATTTTACGTCTATCTCTTGAATGCAGAGCACTTTGTAGCTAACCTTAACACATTCGGCGCCGGCAAGGCAAATGACCACACAAAAACCGGCCAAGTGCGAGTCGGACTCGCGCGCGAAGGGTTCCGTACCATTATCTACAAAAACGGCGAAAGAATCATGTCTGTTGAATGGGAGCCTCCTTAAATATTTATTTTTTACGAAAATTTCAACTGTCTAACTATCACGTGAGATACAGCCTGGTGACAGACGGACAGAAGGACAGACCGACAGACGGACAGACTTACAGACGGACAGCGGAGTCTTAGTAATAGGGTCCCGTTTTACCCTTTGGGTACGGAACCCTAAAAATGACACGAATTCGTCTCACCGGCATTGAATGTGTTAAGGGATAATAATATATGCCAACTCAGATCTTGTCTACAAGTGCTCAGTCGGCGCTTTCACTGCTATTTGAAATGAAATGCCTAGCATAACTTTAGGAATGTCTGCGTTTGAAGAAAAATCATAACTTGCAAAAGTATAGAAAGGAAAGGTACCATAAAAAGTGGCAAGGTTTCGGCGACACTCGCGTCAGCGCAGAGGGCACGAACTGGAGGCCTAAGGTTGTATATAACGTCCGTTATCGACGCCTACAATAAGTCGCGCTTTATACGGTTATTATAGCGCCATAAACGCCACCGGCCGGTGTTTCATACAGTGCCGGGCAGATTATACTGCCTGTGGCCCCGATAGGGGGCCGGGGCGCGGAGCGGGGCGGGCGGCCCGCCCACTGTCAGCACCACGTGCCGCCCGACAGATGTGTCGAGATATCCGATATCGGAAGACACTTTCATAATCTTCGCCTTACAACCTCCCACTTCTTACATATTAAAATCCACCCGCACAGGTGCGAGCCCGCGATTAATACGAGACAATCTCGAACCGTGATGCAAACTCAATTTATTTATCCAAACATCCAAAGCACTGCTAGCAAATCACCTGTAAGCTTCAGGATTTAATTAAAGTATTCCTCCTAAAAAATAAAGGCAGTCTAATTGAACCAGGAAAAAATAAAGTTAATTCCTCGAGCGACGGTGCTCGAGAACTTTCATTAGCGTTTCACGGCTACAATTACAAGTTCAAATAATTATGTTTACAGAATCCTTTTCTGACGCAGCGATATTTATCTTCTCCATTGTTACCAGAAGTGACGCGAACGAATTACGTGAAAACGGCTCATTTATCTAGAGCAGCCACACAAAAGCAAAACGAACCCCAAAACTTTTTATGCGGTCAGTGACATTGACGAATTTAACTCTCGTACTCAGAGGAACTTCATTTAGTTTGATCCGTAGATCCTATTTCATATTTGCTTAGCCATCGGCCCGCAGATAAGTTCAGTCGGACCGTTGTTGCCTACTTTATTTGGTTTGCGGACCCGCATAAATAAAGGGAGAGCATCGGCGCCCCCCGCAGCCGTCACGCTTATCAGATCGCGATCTACAAAATCTTATCACAATGAAATTTCTAGTAGAACATTCAAGTCATAGGTAATAGGTAAGGTATGTCGTTTGTGAATCAAAAAATCTATTTTAGTTAGGTATTGAAATCTATCTGAACCCAATAACCTGCCAAACTATATTCACTGGGGAAAACCGTGGTATCAGCTTTTTCCAAAGCAAATTTATATGCCAATTCATTAATAAAACACCATCATCTAGGAACTTATCGAAACCTATATTTGCCTTTCCGGGTGTTATCATCTTTGCCTCAATTCTAACGTAAAGCCACCCGTTCGCGCGCAAAATACCAAATGCGCCCTAATGCCCGATGCCAAGTTCTCGCTGTTTGTTTAGGGTAGTACAGTCGTGAAAGGTGATAGACTATACTAATATTACCAACTCCAAACTATTGACTGTCAGATTATTAAACATAGGCCGCAACTTGAAAGATAGTTTGCATGAGTATTGATTTGTGATAGACGATAAATTACGGTTTATGAACGCTTTGTAGAGTGTGAATCCGCTTCAAAATCCCCCTCCTGAAGCGGCGAGACGCTGATCCCATATCATGTGTAGTGCGGCGACTTATTCACACGTGCCCATATCAACATGTGGACATGGGACGAACAAGTAGAAAGTTTTCGCGTGAGACGGGAAGTCGCGCCCTCGGCCTCGGTACCTACGTGTCAGCATAATCGCGGCGCCACCTCCTGTTTGCCGAGCGGCTCGCTAATGCTATTTGTCGTAGTGGACGCGTCACGTCTGCGTGTGTGTGTCTTCATCGTTAACAGACCGAAACACGCCAGTTCATCATCGTGTTTCGTTTGCCACTTTAAGCGGAAACATGCCTGTGTCAGGGGATTTCATGATTAAGGCATTCCGTGTCGACTGAGCGATCGCCGTGACATATTTCAATCTGAGCTCTGAGGAGTAAATTTCTTAAAGTATAGAGGATCGGAAAGCAATTCGGATGTCGAGTGCGAAACTCGAAATCGCAATTTGTAATTCATGAATCCCATAAGGGGGCAAACTTGAGCGATCTTATGCGTCGAATGCGGAACGTATCGCCGAAGTCGTTCGGCGTTGCGGCCCAGCGGATATCTGGGAACGTTTAAAAGAAGGAATAATGTCGGGTTTGTCGTCAGAGGTGAAGTTGTAAGTTTAATTAAATCTCAGATACAAACACGGCCGGGCCTTTCCGTGCCACGCGCCGTGCGATACCACCCAATAGCTGTTGTCGAAAACTGACTGACGTGCCTCTTTGAAACTGGCCCCACGCAAATTGCCTTTAATTAAAACGATACCAAAGATTAGACTACTCGATTGTAACTTAAATTAATGTCAGTGCTCGTAGACAACTTAAAGTTTAAAGTCTTATTTTCCGGGACATTAGCCGATATTAGCAGAACCCATCTAAATGCGAAATGTTTGAAGTGAGAACTTAGTTTTACCAAACTTAGAACGAGTTTATATTCTACTACTTCTGTGTGACTAAATGCTGTGTAAGTTTATATAATAGTTCTAATAATTTATTGTTTTGTTTCAGGTTTCGGTTTCGTCACGTTTCAAAGTGAAGACATAGTAGATAAAGTGTGCGAAATACATTTTCACGAAATCAACAACAAAATGGTGAGTATTATATTTATTAAGTTCCTACCATCCGAACTGGTAATATATTAAGGACAGGCACCATTTCTCCGACGCATAGAGCAGTATAGGTAAAATAACTGCCCTGTAAACGGCGAGTTTAGTGTTACCAGTAAAGTAACCGGGCCTTGGCCTTGAATAAATTTTGCCAGGATGTCGCCGTAGACGGACACGTCTGGGAGGACATCATCATATTAAGGACAAGTATAAATACACAAATACACGATATTGAGAGGAATAAAATCGTTTGAGCAAAATAAAAGCTAAATATTGTGTAAAATTAGTCAGAGTCATATTATACATATAGCCACAGTCTCGTCGAGATCGTATGCACAGCTCAAGTTAATGCGAATGTTAACATTTTCGGTCAGATATCAATTAGAAGCGAAGAAGTGCGCTGGCGCGGGTCCAAGCGGAGCTAAGCTAATAAAACACCACTAAACTCAGCCTTTACTGTGTTTAGATTTTTCCCGAAGGGGGGCGAGATGTGTGTATTCGAGATGTCACCACAATAAAACATCCTCTTAGATTAGCGTTTGTTACTTCAAAAGTAATGCAGGATGTGTTAAATGCTTTGTTTAATGGAAACGACTGAATATCGGTTCCTTCTTGTCATATTTAAGGCGCTACACTGAGAAATTTGGAGACTTTGAAACGCTGTCCTGCCCAGACTAGCAAACAGTAGGGGCTGATTTTCAGATATATGATTCTTGACTATATGATTGTGGTATTGACAATAGCGAAACATGATTGCTTAAAATTTTCTCGATAGAAAATAAATCCAAAGTTGAGTCTATATTTTCCTTTTTTTCCTCAGCCTACTAAAACAACGCATTATTAAAAGACACGATTAAGTTAATATGATGGTATTTTACCTCATCTAGGTACTGACAAGAGGAAATTTAATAAACCTGCACACAGTCAGATATTTAACCAGATTTGTCTAAAAAGCCATTCTCGGAGAGGGTTGCAGCCCGTTTTGTCGTGAGCGAAAAACAAAGGGTGTCTCTTTCAATCGATATATCGCCTTAAGGTAATAGAGCCTAGTTCATTCTTATTATCCATCGTTATTATCATAATAACTAATTGCAGTATTTATTGTTTTTAAATTTCGATGTGTATGTACATTTACTGGTTTGTTGCGTGAGACTTAATACCACTAATACCCAAGCCAGGCACTGTTCCCAAATCTTTTTTCCTAATGTTTACTTGCACTCCGCTGTCGACCACCGTCCGCAATACGTTACATTCACCCTTTACAAGACCATTACAATCATGTGACGCAGTAAACCTCGCCCTCGATTAACTTGTAACAACACGCAACCGTTGTCCAGCCGTATTATGGTGAATTTTCTTCATTTACTTTACCAAGCCAAAGACTAGATACTATTAAATCTTTATAGACATTCCGTTTAAGTTTCAGAACCACCTATCTCCAGTCTCAATTATTTTGTTCAACTAATGGTTCACTGGTTGTAACTTAAATTATTAGGACATCGTAACTTATATAGGCACCTGTAACTCCCAGAAGAGTCACATATGCCATACTGTCCTCCTTAGTACCTATACCTTATTTTTTTGATTATACAATACAATACATATACACTTTTTTGCACACCTCAATAAAAATACTAAACAGTTCAGAACACAACATAGCAAGCTATACGCAGAGGTATACAACAGTCGATCTTAGTTAAAAACTTATTACGATGATGTTAACAACTTAAATATTTATTACACTGCTTTAATAACTTACCTAACTCAATATCCGAGCTTTTCATTAAGATTTTTTTCCATCTAACAAGCTCCGTCATAGGCACTCATAAAAAAGAGAGTGTAAAGCATTAGCCGTTAACAATACAACACGTTTTCTCTCCTCAGATGGAAAATCTGCGAACAATCATTAAAACGCACCCACAATTCAGACCCCCACCTTCATTGTCACTAAAAGTTTTCACCAGGATCATCTTTCAATGTCGTTGTAAAGACTCGGCACCCGCCCCCAGCCGATGCATATTCCTGATTATTAATGCTTGTTTTTTGTGTCACCCATTGTCTGCACCGTAATGGGTGTGGAAACTTGCGGGTCTGAATTCGCAAGAGTACAGTCCTGATGTACCCATAGAGGTGCAAACAAGGAACAAAGACATCAAACAAATGGGCGACGTTTTAGAGCAATTACGGTTCGCTTCCCGCGAAACGTGAGGTGTGCATAAATTGGGCTCTCCTCACGGCGCGTAATGTACGCACGACGCTACGAAAAATTAATCGTCTCATGTTTCACACAAAGTTCGGAAACAAGGAAATTCTTGTGTCAAATTATCAAACTTGTCTTAATCCACGGAAAATGATAATGTAATGGAGTACTCGTTAATTAAATTAGAAGAACTTAAATAATTTACCTACGTCAAAACATTTTGTTTCTAAATACTTATGGCTGATAAATCGCTAAGTTCTGCTTCTGCTTTTTAATAACTGCGTAGGTTTGAGTATATTACATACTACATGAGCAGTGTCAAGTAGGTCTACTTACCTACGTTTATATTAAACCGAATGTAACACATTTATAGTAGATTGACGGTAAAAAATACATATTATTAAGCAGAGTTGTAAAAACCCAAAATTTTAAAGCACAACGCTATTTTTTAACCGATTCGTGTTTCAATAAAATGTACAAAGTTGCACAGAAACAAAGTGGTAAGTTAAGTTCACAATGTTTGCTAAGATATCAGCAGCATTTGTGTCCTTTTTGTACACCGAAATACTACCTAAAGTATGTTCAATATATTTTATATGTACATTTGTATATAGACTGTTCTCCGCTTTCCAAACTAAATATAAAACAACCCCTAATAAATTTCTCCCTAAATGATAAAATAAAACACCTAATTTTATCCCGAAATAAATTGGTCTCATAGAAATGCTCAACTCATATATGTCTAATGTTTGAAATCTAAAATATGACTTAGATCCTAAATATTTCCTTAAAATACTAGTACTCTGTTAAAATTACACCAGCGAAATCTAAATTGTCAAAGAAGTAGATCATCTAAACAAAATATTTTAAAAATACAATGAAAACTTGAAGACACACGGAACTGTTTTTCCTTATAATATTGTAGCTTCTCTCTCATGCCTAGACCTTATTCCTTGATAATTATACTACTGCTATGAAAGCAAACAATCACTTTTGCGTATCGTAAACACATCCAATAGTTATATTTCCAGCAATAAAGAAGACAGAGGGTCACGGCACGTCAGCGCGACGTTTGCGTTACGGGTAGCTGCCCTCGTAAATTTAATATGTCATCTCTTATATTAAAATGGTCGTTAAGCTAATAGCGGCACCGCCTCCTCGCACGAGAGTGATAGGGTGATACTGTGCCTTTCTTGCGGTAGTAAAAAAGCATGTTTTATGAAAATATTTGATGACATTGATTTAAATCCTAGTAAATAGGTTGAAATTGCTTGTAACAAATTGAACTCGTTTCGTTTCTGTTCCCGTATTGCGCGTGTAATCGACAAGCAATCAATGCAGCAACGGCAAGCATTGTCGTCGCGCCTTATGCATATGTAGGTAGGTGCTCGCCTCATGAAGTCGCACCTGCGCTGAACAAATGAGAACACGCCAACTCCACCTCTGCGCGAATACTATCGCATCAACTTTGTAAACATTCGGCGCCAAACATAAATACTAGGGAAAAGGCTCGTTTGTTCCTGACGACACTTTCAAAGCCAGACAGATCTGTGTTTCTCTTCGGGAGTTCATGAATTTGTTTCTGAGAATTTAAAGCTAAATTGATTATATTTCACCTTAGTAGCTGCATAAGTTCAACGAGATTGTAAAACTTTCAACTTGCGTAAGAAACTTTTATGGCGCTGCCGACGTGAATTCCCTCGATTTTATTTTTCGTTCGTTATATACCTACTCGTACCTAGGCGTTGCGTTTTATTGGACGTTTAACTAATGGTTTCCCAAAACAACGTGACAGGACTCGATGATTCATATGCAACTTTTTTTAGGCCGATACGCCTCACACGATTCATATAAATCTACTGTTTTAATATTTTTTCGAGCTTTATATTCATTCACACTTTCGTAACGAAGTGCAGCGTGGTGCGGCGGTGATATAAAAATGCACTTTCCAAGCTATCCTCGCATGAACACTTCAGAGCAGGATCTTGGGTATTGCGTATATTTATCTCCTGGATGGTGCATGAGGGCAAACAAATGGTTTCCGTTTAGGAAATAACACTAAAAGTAGGCACATTTGAAACTGCCACTTAAATCTTGGGATCCTCGATCGCCATTTCTCTTAGTGTCTTAACTGGTGCGGGGCCGGGCGTACCCTTGTCGTTACTGCGCATTAAAGAATGTCCTACATACCTACGCGGCGCTGATAGCCCTCGGTAAGGATTACGCCTCGCGACCTTTAACCCTTTAAATTAAGATAGAGATAAGGCCGTTGTCACAAGCCTATCCAGCTTAACTTTTGATTAAAAGACTCGCTTAAATGAAGCTTAACTTGTTGTAAGTGCTCCATTGTTAGGCCGGCCGCTGGATACGAGTATTGAAGAGACACGTCTATCCCGACTCAGCAGTCCCTTCGCTATTGTGGGCCGCGTCGAACAATCAATCACGGGTTCCTCTGCTCCGCGATTACCATAAACTTTCCGTTTTAGCACGACCCGGTTCGCTTCTTCTAAGCTTTATTGATTCGCCCATTTTTACGCTTTCTATATATCAAGAGTTTCTGTGACAGTCCCTTTTCTTTGAAACTCCCAATTGGCCGGTTGCGGGTGCTTAGACTGTTTGATACTTTTTTTCTTTTATACAACTGATTTAAAGTTTGATTCTTCATAAGACTTAAATAATAATAATAATGATATGATTATAATGTAATTGTGATCTCACTATAATACTTATAGTCATAGTTATGTACTCCCTAATTGTCGCATTTATCAGATATATTACTATTATCATAGTTATAGTAAGTGTTGTAATATATGTGATGTGGATGTACTTTAATTAATAAAATAAAAGACTTAACTCTTAATGGCCAGTATAAATCACTGAAAACAAAAAGAAAATTATAAAGGTGGTTAAAGGTTCATATTCGTGTAATCATTATTTTAGCGATCACTGATATCATTTTATAGGTACAAAATATTTATAACGGTTATTTATGAAATCTGTTCAAATATATACCTGTAAAAGTTAGTTTATTGCGCATAAATTGATCCCAAATACTACGAAATATATGAATGTTCGTATCTTTACCAAAGTTGGGTTTGGGAATTGTCCCGGAGCATATCTGTATCATTAATAATAGAGGCGTTATGTTACCATGAATCCCCTGTCGGATTAGCAGTGTGCAATACCTTCCCGCTAATGAGATCTGAGAATCGCTTTATCCTGCACAATAAAATTATGAAACAAATTAATCCAAAAATATACCAAATTATGTACATTGTTGATTGAAACGAGCAATAATATTGAACTGTTTAAATTCGAACCTTCTTAACGAATATTTACAAATTCGATTCTAATCTCACGGCAGTCACTATTGGAACAACTACCTAATTTCCTATGTACCTACAATATAAATTTAATGGTTATACGGCAACCGGCACGCAATTTCCAAATGACGCGACCAACTCCAGTCGAACGCGAAGACGTAAATTATGGCTCAACAGGCCTTTCCTGCCGTTAACGATTGCGACTTAAATTCGAAGCGTGAAAGAAAATTAATTAATCACAGGTGGTGCACGGCATCGCACACACGAACCTGCCGTGCCTATCCTATACGCCATACGCCTACGCTTGCATACGGGGTGTGAACGACGCCTGACACGGCCGAAACTTTAACAATCGCGCACCACCTAAACGACCCTGTATTATGGTAACTGAATCGTTTGAACGGAAGCGCACGACAAATTATTCAATCACCATAAAGTATTGTAAGAAGCCGCGCGTAATTGAAACGGTGTCGCTGCGTAGCGAGACAATAAAGTAGCGAGAGTGTTGAGGGCGCGGGCGTCATCAATAAAGGCCATACGTTAGGGCAGGCCGGTTCATTACTGCGCTCCGCGTCTCCACATTCCCATTACGTGGGAGTTAGGAGACGCGAGCGGCGATAAATAGCGGCCAAGAAGCCCTGCTTTGTTTCTTGGTTCTTGCGCACAATTTCATTTACATTAGAGGTGCTGAGCTGAGACTCCTAGGGGAGTCATATGAAAGTCGCGTACAGATTCATGCAAAACAAGTTACGAGCGGTGAGACCACGTGCCGCAGACCTTAATCTAGTCGGCACCGGCTGACAAGCCATGCCGGCGGCGCCTGCTCTAACCTACTTAATTACTGCCAACTAATTGCTGCAGCTGATACGTATGTAGGTAGGTACCTATGGTATAAACTTCACCTTGCTGCCGGCTCCTAGAATATCACCTTCATTAAAATCTCACGTCATCTGCATATTACTTCAAGTGAACATGAAAGGAAAACAAATAATTTGAATCCAATCAGCACTTATACCAATAGTTTTATTGGCTAATGCAGGCATTCGGATACGGTACAATTTCATTCGAATTTCATTGAGGAGTTCATTCCCGGAGCATTTCATTCGAAATACTTTATACATTTTGTTCCACATTCGCTTGTACACAAATTTGTTTACATATACCTGTACGAGTTAAACGAAAAATGTCGCGTCAGTATCCGATGGACATTCGCCAACCTTTTACCTTTTTCTCTTTCATTCAACTACCCTCTTAAGCGTGATAAGAATTAGTTAAGCAGCGAGTCTGCGGTAATCATGTTCACTTACAATTGCAAACGGCTAATACTGTTGAGTGGATGCCAATTAAGTTTTTGCTTGTTATGCTTTCGTTTTAATTGGTTTTTCAATGGACTTTGGAAGTTTGCCTGAATATTGAATCAGATTTTTCTTGTTTGGAATAAGCATTGCTTGATCGTTGCATTAAAGCTGAATTCGGTCGACGTTTTACATTGCTGACTTTTGTAAGATAAATAAAAAAACTTAATGGAGGCTAAACCTCATTATAAAGAACCGTGCAACCATAAACTTTAACAACACAAATTCATAATATAGGTATCTACACTCAAGGCAGTCAAAATTAGTATTACCGTGCAACCATAAACTTTAACAACACAAATTCATAATATAGGTATCTACACTCAAGGCAGTCAAAATTAGTATTTTTCTATTAGTTCATAGGTAAATAATTCAAACATTTTGTACTTCATAGTTCCAAATGGTGCGAGTAATATAAAAATAAATAAATCAGTGTAAGCCGGTACACTAGGCCGCTGGCTCCTCGCGATTGCTATCGATTTGGATCGATGCTTCAGAAATAGCCGCGGGTGCCTACACCCGCTCAGAATGTTGCAAGCCCCGAGCCGCACCCTCCATATTTAATGCCTAACTAACATTGCTATGACGGCGAATCGCAAGGCAAGTATGCCACTGTAATTTGAAATTCAACATTAATGTGACACGAGTTAAATTTGTAACGTTGAATACGTAACTGATTGCTGACTATTTGTTGCATATATATGAAATAATTATTTTTATTCTAATATTGTCTTTGGTTTTCACGATTACTACTCAGTGCAATTGCATTATTTACCAATTTATTGTGTTTATTATGTATTATATACATCCCGGCGTTTAGGTACGTCCTATACAGGGCTCGTGGTCAAACGTGGCGTTTAAATATTTTCATTAAATATTGAGTATATTTGAATCCTTATATCAGTATTTATCAAATATGTATTACAATAAAATAAACCATACTAGGTTCTATCATTAAAGTTAATCATATTTATCTTATTTTACAAATCAAGTACTTACTAGTTATGAAAAATATATCTCTCAAATACAATCTTTAAAATACAAACAAATCACATAAGACAATATTCAGTTATATATGTATTTTTCTTAGAAAATATTGTTTATTTCAATAACTGCAATCGTTGAATGAGTTGGATATAATCGAAGCTCGGACACTATTAGTTCCAAACAGGAAACTGCACACGCTTTGCGCCATACAAAGCCTACTTTCTCGTTATTTTATAGTACTTATCTATAATGCGTAGTCTATATTTACCTATACTCTTGTCATGGAGGTACAATATAAACTCTTTTGATTTTGCAGTGCGCAACATGCATTCGGTAATTGTTACTTTCCCGGCAGCATCTTCAACGTCACAATCTGCGCGACATTTGCGCAATAATAGCTGATCCAAGTGAAAAGAAGGTCCCCATACCAGCTTTGACAAAAATGATTTCGTAGTTATGTCCGGCGGGCGCATTTCCTGTTATCCACCCGGTTGTTCTCGTCTACAGGACGCATTTCTCAACTGATTCTCTTGTTTTATGAACAGATTCGATAATATGGAGTTTTTTATTCAAACCAGTTTTGGATATTATTCAAAACGACGAAGCGAGTTAGGGTTAAAAACGTAAAAAAACGCTCACTAGGTCTACAGCTACTCACAGAGCAGAGCTACTCACGGAGTATTATATTATACCGATGCAGTACTGCTTCTACATCATCCCGCGCGAATCAGGAAACACTCCTTTAAATGTAGGCGCGCAGTAAATAATCTACACCGACAGTTGACTGACACTGACGGCTGAAAACTTACTGATACCGCAACGATCCCGCGTAAACTTACACAAAACATTAAATATTATATGATTGAGAAGTAACTTAGTTTAGTTATTATGTCATGAGACATGAACCGAACGAGCCTGGAGGATAAGATGCTGCTTCAGAATTTGTTTTAGAATGACACAGACTCGTGACAACTAATCTCTTTGAAATAGCATCAACGGTCATGCAGCAGGCTCCACGATATTCAATGCCCAAGTGAGTCCAATCCGGACCGCGGCTATATATGTCTAATTCTTTGACGACCGCTTTAGCTTAGTTGGTAGTGACCCTGCCTACGAAGCTGGAGGTCCCGGGTTCGAATCCCGGCCGAGGCATTTATTTGTGTGATGAGCACGAATATTTGTTCTTGGGTCTTGGATGTTTTCTATGTATTTAAGTATTTATTTATCTATATAAGTATTTATATCGTCGCTTAGTACCCATAGTACAAGCTTTGCTTAGTTTGGGACTAGGTTGATTTGTGTAAGATTGTCCACAAATATTTATTTATTTATTTATTTATAATACGGTCAGTCTATTGGGCACATTGCCCATTGGAAGAGATTTGGAACGATTTTTTAATTATAAACCCAATTTAATAAGTAACGGGTAATAAGTCCCGGGTATTGTATCGTGTTCTAATTTCTAATGATAGCTTAACATATATTTTGTAAATGGGAGCCACGTCCGCCAACAAACCATATTCTGGTTTGGCAGGAGGAAATATGAATGTAAATTGTAAGCAGTTTCTTGAATAAACTTTTTTTTTATTAATAATAATTTAGTTTCATGTTATATGTTCACTGCTAACGCAAATTGTTAGTACCAACAATAAGAGTAATCGTATTTACATGCTACTCGTGAATTGATCAACATAGAAAAACGCCCAAGCAAATAAAAGTAACCACCACTTAAACTATTTGCTTGCTGGATAGTTTAATAGTTAATGTAAGTGTTAATAATTAACACAAAGGAAGTAAACTATCGAGTAGAATATCTCATTAGAGACTTTCAATAACCTGGAATAAAATATCTTACCTAAATTAAATATATACCACGTCAAAGGTTACTTAAGTGCGTAAAATCTGCTTATCGTATTTTAAATTTATTTTTAAACGTTTCTGTATAAAACGTCTTCAATATAAGACTGGCTGGAGGGCTATCAGCGGGGCATTGCAGGTAACGTTACCGCTTATCTGCGTCGAGCGTCGATCGCTTATATCTGATTTGAATTTCGCATTACAGCCCATCGGGCCCCCGTCCCCACTCCGTAAACACCGAGTTCAGAGCTAAAATTCACGACTCGCGCTTGTCTTATTTTATCCGACAACGGTTAGGTAAATATGGAAAGAACTCCTGGGGTGTGGCGGGACTATTTCATTATCTGTGCTGTGACCTGTTGAGCGCGTGATTTGTGAGTCATCTCTTTTCCGTAATGTGTCGCGAATTTAAGTACCTATATGTCAAGTGTATAAGTATATGTCATCATATTTTTCTCATTAGGTATACTTACAGCTTCTGCAATGTTAATAGTTAACTTATGTTAAATAAGTGCACGTAATTAACAGGGCAAGTAAGAGACTACATGGTGAGAATTACAAACATTTTACTTGTTTTCACGAAAACTATTATTTTTGCCGACTATTGTGTGAGAGTTTCAAGCCAAAGTATCCACCTAAAAAAAGGTTTATCCCCGTAAATATAAAAATAACTAGGTATAAACTCGTGTTTCTCCGGATTATTTGCGCGTTTAAGTTTTTTTTATCGAGTATTTGGAAAAACTTGGCTGCCCCCGGTTCTTACGTTCCGGCTTCCGTTTAGCGGCAATCAGGGCCGCCTGCGACGCGCTGTGTCAATACGAAGGCGAGAGGTTTCCTTGATAAACTTATCTAGCTCCCCTCTTCCCCCGGCGCCTCTCGACCCCGCACCTGCCCCCGTCGCCTGCGTTTATCTCACGTATGCTCCGTACGCTACGCCCGCACCACATTACTCTCCGGAATGTGACGCTGGCTCGTTGACTTTTTATCAGTGCGTCGAGTCAACTCGGAAACTCTTTTGAACAGTAAGATTACAAACAATGCGGAATCCCGGAAAATCCCTATAAATTGTACTTCCGACGATAACTTCAAGTATTCACTAAAAATATAGTCAAAAGTTATCAAATGTCACTTCAACGTGTACCAATTCATATTCGTTTAAAAATGGCCACAATATTTTATCCTTTTATAAAAGTTGTCTATTTGGCTTGCTGCCCGAGGACCGCCGCAAGAATTTCAAAGGAAACAGAAATTTTAGTACAAGAAAACAAACGCAAAATCTTATAAAATGTAGTTAACGTCAACACACATGCCGACTGGTTCGGTGAGCTTGTACTCGAGTCGGTGAAGTTGCTTTATTCTGTAAGTTCTTAGTCCGCGCTACGCTACGCTTGGTAGGAATCTGGAATAATGTCCAGTCACCGGATTTTGTTTCATAAGTGGACAGTAGTAAGTACGCGGCATACCGTGACTGTACCTAGTCACTGCAGAGAGTAGTGCGCGCTGTAGCATGACGGAACGGACCTAACTAGCTGTAGTACTCTCCACTGTGGCCCCTATACCCATTGTAGCATTTTACGATATCTCCTTCGATCACTTAATCTCAGTGTCTTTTGTTTCAAAGGTCCCCGTTAAGCGCAGGGTCGGCAATAACTCATCGGCCCCCGCAATATACAGCCAATACGCGAATTAATAAAATTCGACTCCGTCCTGGATCTACTTAAACGCACCCCAGGGCTTTTTATTCGCAAAACTCCTGAGTATTTTTATTTCAGCGTTTTTATTTCGACGCTTTTTTATGTTCGATGGCAGGTCCATAAAGGTGAATGAAAAATACATCAACGGGAGCCCGATTGCTTCCGCAAGCTCTCCCATAATGCTAACGAAACAAGTCGAAAAACGCTGCATTCATATGTACTGTTATTCACTCAAATTCACTTGTGTATATAATGTCATTCACAAAAAGGTAGGCTGAATCTTTCGCAACCGACGTTATTGACATCAGTGTTTTACCTTAAAAGCCTTTCAACCAGAAACCAATCGAGCGAAAATTTAATGACTGCTTTCAGATTCGTATTAATTCACCTTCATACGCAAATGTTCAGTGAGTGTTTTCGAGCATAAAGCGCGGCGTTTTCCTGCGAAACAATTAAATTTCTCATACGTCGTTGGGATTAGGAGCGCGGAGTTTCTGGGCGAGAGGCCCTGGTTGGGCGCATTAAGCTAGGGCGCGTCGGAGCGGATCTTAAGTCCGCTCGGTTAAACCGACATCTTCGCGTCGGTATCAGCAGCGTCGAAGACTACTCGATCCGTGTCGGATCGATACGCCGGCTACCTAGCGGGGGCTAAATACAATTTACCTTTGTTATTTTTCGTGTCATTTAACTGCGTCGCGATCTGGGAACGCTTGATCGGGATTGCGAACTCCGATGCGAATTGTTTGTGAGCTTTTGTTTCTCGCTTACCCGCCAGCGACGCGACATCAATTAACGTCGGATCCCCGGTAGAATTTTCTTCGTGGCTGTACTGGCGTATTTTAGGTAGATTTAAAATGGAATCATTTTCCGCTGAATAATGCTGCATACCTGCGGGAGTTCTGTTGTGTCACTGGGCTCAAATTTTCCGGACCTAATTTCATTCCGAGGTTACGAAACAAAGTAACATCGTTAAATTTTAACAAATCTCAAAAGTCATGTTGTCTTAGTTTTAAAGTGGAGTGGCATTTATCTGGCATGTCCCCTAGGTTGCGTGTTGGAGAACAAATGGAGGGTGGGCCCGGCGCTGGCGGCCGCCACTGGCGTAGGCGCCGGTTCATTTGTAAAGCTTTATCGGACCTGACAAATGGCGACACTTACTATTTTTATGTCGCGGACGATCGAAGAATACTGTTCATGTTACGGAACGATTTAGCTCTGTTTCGTATTGTTCAACTTTCGTACATTGCAACTTTGGTACTGGCTGTACTAACTTACGTATAATATAAACAGCCCGAAAAACTTTCATGCTCATAATAGTACGTATACGCGTTTTATTACTTAAAGCCGAGGTTGTTGCAAACTTTAATTTTACGTGTTGATTATTCAGCTTTATCTAGGCATAAAACTTGGTAGAAAGACACTCATCGCGGCGGCGGCGCACTCACTTCCCCGCGTTAATGCAAGAGCACGTAGTTACATGTCGGCGCAGAAAGTTGTGCAAAGTGCACAAAGTGTGCGAACGCCGTGGCAAAGCCTTCATTTGTCGGCTCGTGACGGCCGCGTGACAAATGTGGACGCGACTTACCTACACGCTCGCCCCAGCTACTACACAACCATACTCGACCGCGATTATGCACTGCTATGAAAAATGTTACTGAAAACTTTGTACTTATCTGTCAAGCGACGTACGATAACTATGCATCAAGTAAGAAACTCGCGTTTGAATGGTACATAACTTTATAACGGGGACGGGGGAGTAAAGTAAGTGATTTATCCAGCTGGCTTTAACATAATTTAAGCCTATGTACTTTTCTGTAACGATGCTACTTGGTAGCGAAAATTCTATTGCCAAAGGTTTGGGTTAGCGTAGATTGGGTAATTTATACTTGCCTCCTGCCCTCCGCCTCGGGAGGGAGAGATACAAGCACTGCAGAGAGCTATCTTGTTCGTTAAAATTATTTAATGGATCGATTAAGGGTTGGCTTTAATTATTTTGTGGATATTAAAAAGTAATTTACGATAAAGTAAATTACTTTTTATAGTAAATATACACATACAATAATTATCCTGTTCAGCAATTCGTGCATATTATTGAAAAAATTCATCTCAAATATCATGTAATATCTTCGTCAGATTGTTTGCGTAGACTAATTGTGCCTTTATGAGATTCAAAAACATAAAGCCCTCATAATCGTCTTAACATAACTTACAAAATTTGAAATATCAATTAGGTATCAAAACATTTGTCCAATCCTAACAAGACGACATAAATTCTACACAATTGCTTCAGATTTCGTAAAATTTGTTGCAGTGTATAATAAGCACTTAATGATAAGCTCCTTGACTTGATAAAGCAAATTAAAATTCAATTTGTGATTCGAACCGTGAAGCATAACGGATTGTCGACCGGCTTCGTCGCCCCTTTTCTTCCATAATTCTGCAAGCCCCCGCTCCGCGAAAGCATTTTCGCTATTCTACGAAGTCAATTGTTAAGCAGCCTAACCTCCATTGAAAATCAATTGGGGATTCTGATATTAATGTTAAAATTGATGTGCTTGTTTTAGGTGGAATGCAAGAAAGCACAACCTAAAGAAGTCATGCTACCAGCGAATCTGGCGAAGACGAGAGCCGCCGGTCGCGGCGCGTACGGTGAGTTGCTAGGCAGCGCGGCAGTGGTTGGCGCCAGCGGAATCCGGTACGCTCCTTACCCCCTCCCATCGCCCGCCCAGCTGCTGGTGGCGGGCGCCGGCGCGGGGGGCGGAGGCTCGGCGCACGCGGCTGCCTATCGCCGCGCGCTTGCCGCCCTCCGGCCCGCGCCGCGGCCCCCGCGCCCTACGCTCGCGCCGCTCACTATACCTCCCTTGACGTACTCCGTCTCTGAGCTGCTGGGTGCCCATGCTCTGGATATCCCGGCGCTGTATTCCCCCCTGACCCACGCCACCTTACCCGCCGCTTTGCCCCTCTGATCCGCGATCCTCTTTCAGCAGCATCCGCACCATCCATTCTGAAAATCCTGGTAAAAGGTCTTTGCATCGATAAATCCACTCCGCTTGCCTTCTTCTTTGCGGCGAACTTCCTATATATTCCTAGTATCTCTTACATTCCTACGACTTTCTCTCCAACCGAAGTGTCAATGTTTATACTTTAAGGAAACTGATAATATCTAAAGTGTCTTATTTTAGTAAATGCCATTAGTAAATCAGTTAGTTAGCAGATTTTCGAATTGTGTACTAACCAGAACTTAGAAGTCATAGAAAAGAGTTCAGATTTTAAATTGTACAAATATCATCTTGCTAAAAATAAAGTAGAAAGATCTGGATCAATTTTAAATTTAGGGAAATAGAGAGCAATATTTTTTCTACCAGGTAGTAGGCGCTTACTTCGAATGGTTTACAAATAGATTTTATAAATACTGAGCCTGGTATATTAAATTTTTATGTAGCTTTTAATATAATATATTTTGGAGAGAATCTTTTGGTTCGGCCAGCTTGCCATTGCCACATGTCCATCCATATTAACTTACCTTCTAGCCACAGAATCTAGTCGCGCCAGTAATTACGGATACTTGGTGAAGTCATTTTCAAACTATATTTTCCTAACTGATATTCTTATTATTTAGCTTTTTACTATGAATAGCTTTACAGTTTGATGTCGGCTTTTGAAAAATATGTATGAGTGGAAAACAAGAGGTATTATCTATCAGTGAATGTTATGCATTTTGTGAAATCATTTAGATGAATAGGAGTATATGTTCTATTTACTAACTTATGACAAAACAATATATTCAAACTTAGTATACGTATACTTAAAAGCATCTCTGTGTGTATTTATAGTCATTTAATTTTAGATAAATAATGATTATCTTAGATATTCACTATTTATTACTATTTATTTTGTGCTTTATACCAAATTAAGACTAAACAGATGTTCACCATTTGTTTTATTTAGTTGTGTAGATTTTTTCAACATTTCTGTTTCTAAAACAGCAAAGTTCTAATGATACACTGAAATTTGTAATTTAATCGTAGCTCTCGTAAACTAATAGAATTAATTGTATTAACGTTTTAAGTAGGTATTCAGTAGTCTAGTTTAATAAATATCATTTCCAAAATATTTGAAAACGTCTGTTTGTTTAACATGTTTAGCTTTAGACTAACAATGTGTAGAATAGATTAACATGTTAAATAGGTAAGCTACTATTATCATCATTGATGACATAACTAACATATCCCCCTTTGAGCTCCGAACACACAGTCGGTAGCGGAACACTTAAAATATTCTCAGAAAATTCACTAAACACTTAATATTGGGTACTCAGTATTGCTATAGTATAATGTATCCTTAGCAAAGTTTTCGCCAAGCAAAATAGTGTCTCCCGGCACATTTATGTCAAATAACTCTTATTACCTACATCAATTTGACACATTTATAAGTGTAAGAATCGATCGATTTATGTAAATGTTTTTACATTTCTAGATTTCATGTGGTCATTGGGTGCTCTTCCTGACGGTAAGTTTACTGCACATTTTTTTACCAAAGTCACTTCATTCTGCTATCCTGCATCTCAAATCATTTCTCATTGGAATGATAGCGTCCTTTATGGCTCTCGTGAAACTTTTCGACGTAATTATGAAACTTGTCCTAATTGGGGTTATGGAAATGGATTATGGCAGTAATAATTAACTCGGCAAGTCAGTTTAAGTGTTAGTAGGCGGTGGTACATTTAATTAATGAATTATCGAACATCAGCCTGTCGCGCTGTTCGTCCGTCTACGGCGTGATGGATCGCGAAGCCTGACAGATACACTATTTTGATTGGCAATAATATGATAAACGATCCGGTGTAGTAATCATATCAGCCGCTGTGGACGGGTCCGGCCATCATTCATTTTACATTTAATATTTACCGGACTTTGTTGATATCGGAAATGTGATGAACCAGTAGATTTTTAGTACCTACATGTTAATGAAACCATTGTCATAGTTGTTTTAGTATTAATGTCATGTTTTGAAATAGTGTAATTATCATTTGTTTGGTAAATCGATACGCATAGATAGTGTTGTTAATGACATGCAGTAGGCGTCGCTGTAGCTGTTTAATAAAGCCGTCGTTACTCTGCTTACAGTACGCAACATGAAACGATGTTTACAAAATATATTTCGCTGGACATTGTCCAAAACTATGTCGTACGATGAAGTATGTACGATACACTTACCTATGTTTTCAGTGAGACGGCTCTATTTTAGAATTGGGCCACCAGGACAAGTTTTAGGAATATACAACAAGTTTAAATAGAACGGTCAAGGAAACGTTCGTCCACGCATGTACCTACAATCGATTCAGAAATTGAAAAGAAAGCATGCAACCTGATAATTAACCTTTGCTTGTCACAGCGGAGCGATACCAAACGGTTACTTAATATGTTTTTGTTTGTTGGGCAGGTTTTCCCGCAGCATACGCCGCCTACGCGGCAGGACGGAGCTATTCGGGCTATCCTAGCTTCGGGCTGCCATACCCTGCAGGTAATCCCTTGACGAGCTTGCACCACCAACTGTCCGGCAATCACTACCACCACTTGGCGACACTCTTGCCTTACCACCCGCTCGAGCTGAGCGGCGTCTACAATGTACACGCCATGCATCTGTGAACTCGCGCCTGCGACAATGCATTCCACTAACCTACTAACTTCCGACGGCAACGATTCGCTTCCACTTACTGCTCGCTCGGTCCCGTTTCATTTGATATCTCGACCGTTTTGTAACTCGATTGGCGAGAAGTGCGTCTGATATCGGATATAACGGACCAGTTGTCAAATGGTATAAGAAGCGTTTATACATATTTTTTGAATCGTTGCCGTAGATTTAATTTCATTTCTTCTATCCCGTCATTGACTAGGCACCCATAATAAACCTTTAAAAAACGCATCCGAGCACTAATTCTTGTAATCAAATGTGGTGACCACTTCCTAACTTTTGATTTCAACTAACTTGTTCTTAGGCAGAAGTTCGTGTGAACTTTAACTAACAACTTCACTAACAATTTAACACCTCTAACAATGACTGAGCTATCTAGATAAATCTGCCAAGCTGTCAATTACAAAACGTCCATGTTTTGAGAAATGCTATTTTATTGTTTATCTTCAGAATTTTGTCTAGAAAATCCGGCCAATCGTGAGCGCCTCGCTCGATGTTTACCGACGAGTCGCCCTAACGATTCTCAAATGCTACGCGTCGTGCAAACACTCTAGCGCAAATACCGTGTTTGCCTTCGCTCCACACGCCCCCGCCCGCGGCCCGCCCCGCCGCGCGCGCCGTTATAGTATAGCACCATCGCCAGGCCCTCATTAACAGCAAAAGCTTTTAAAAGAGATTTAAACAGATTCAAACAAAAGTCCTGAAAAAGTGACGTCCTTTTTGCGGTGACTTCTATGTAAATCTTATAACAGACAAAAAATAATTTCCACTAATTAAATGTAGTCCTTCAGAGGTCGATAGTCGAGCCCCTCGCATGAGACCAGAATGTTAATTTCTGCGTAATTTCAAATACTTTTGAGGTCAGTGAGTTGCATCGAAGGACGGTTCGATATAGAACGCGGGTGGGGTTCCCTAATAAGTGTCGCGGCAGAGCACAGCTGCACAAATACTCTCCTCGTTATTTGTCCACACTCCGTGCTTGAGCCGCCTTCGCTCCACCATAATTGCGCCACTAAGCTTTGACTTTACACTTTTTTCTCTCCGAACGCCGCCCAGCATACGGAATCTGAAAACGCTGAGGCAATTGAGAATTCTAACTGGGGGGAATTGCGCGTAAGCCGTGGTTCAGTTTGTTTTGGATTGCGGTCTGTTTGGAGGACTTGACCGGTGATCGATGTTATCGCAGCAGAGTCGGTGACCGCGCTTAGGGTAGTTTTTCTTTCGTATTAGTCGTACAAATCGTTCCGCGTTAATTACTTTCGAGTGAGCGTTTTACAGCACGCGAGACAGACGTTTCTACCAGCTGGCTCACAAAATGACACTGATTGTAGGCGTTCGTTCAATTGTAAATATAATTGAACAAAAGGCTTTCAATATTTACCATACCGCCTACACGAACCTTTTTTTAATGGGCTTATCGAAAGCAATTCAGCCGATCAAATTGCTGGGATAACGGAGAGTATTCATTTTAAAAATATAGTACCTACTTATATCATTTTTTACGCAATCTACATTTTCCAAGTAGATTTTCATAAAATCTGTCAGTTTATGAGAACATGAGGCTAACATTTGAGAACACGATTTTTTGAATCTAAATATTCGATAGGATTTACTATATTTTTGTCAAAACATGTTTGTCTCCAGATAATTTTAAAATCAATCATAATTATACGGTAGGTATATATGTTTATTATCAAATAGAAATGATATGGGTTTAAAGTTATTAAATATTAAAGTACTGTGTTTCATTAACATTACACCATTACCTTCATTGCATATGAATAATTTGTTTTATTGTATATAAAAGCATTAAAATGACAATAAGAAAATAGCTTTATGATAGAACTACCTATGTTTCTATAGACTGATGTTTTTGTGAAAATCAAGCTTGTCAAATTTAAAAAATTACAAAACTTTTACTTCTTCATAAACCGTCTTATTCTCGGCGACGTTACATCAAACCATCCGTTTCGGCAAGAGGCAACCTTTCTTCCTGCTCGACTGGCAACCAGTGAGCAACCGGTGACCGGTGGGTACCGGCAACCGGTTACCGGCGGCGGGCTCGTGACCGCAACGTGCGTACGCCGTGCGACCACCCGCGATTAATGTGCGTCCATTACAGCCATTAGCATGCCTCCGCCGACGCGCCGGCTTATTGGGAACGTCATGTACAGCAATATTTAAGTACATAATAAATTAATTACCAAGCCGCTGAGATCGATAGCTTACGATTCCGCTAGTCACTGTCAGTGTTAGAGCGAATAATTTTGAATTTATCACAGTATTCATGCTTAAAAACATTGTAATGGCGCTTCCATAAGCTACGGTATCAAATTCCCATCAGGCAGGTCGTATGCTTGTCTGCATTCGTCACAATATATAAAAAAACTAAACAATTTGTAAAATAAGAAGAATTCTCGCTTCTTTTATATTTTAATACACAGTATGAGTTGCCAGAAAAGATGCGAGTCGCGAGGGCATAGTTTACACATAGTTCGCACCACGATGGCAAATAACTCGGTGAAATTATAGTGTGCTACTACGATCGCCTACCACTATCGAGTAGTGAGAAAAATATGAGTTTGAGAAAATTTAAATAGCATCAAAACTAGGATGTCAAACATTTTTCTCGAAGAAGTAGGTAGATATAACGGCGGATATTATACTGTTTCAATTGATAAAATGTCTCTTGGTCTTATGAACGTGATTCAATATGATGTGATATCATATCAATATACCAATTACACAAAAATAAGTAAAAGCCTCAAACAACGCAATAACTATTGCGTCAAGAACATTAAACATAGGCAGATTTTCAGATATTTCTTGATGTGTACTTAATACACGTAGATATACCATTAAGCTTAAATTATACTGACGAGCAAAAATGACGGGTACACTTTCTATGGAACTTCCATACAAAGTGTACCCGTTATTCTTGCTCGTCAGTATAGTATGAACTCATTTCTATAATATAATAGTAATTATAATAACTAGAGGCAATAGGCACTTATTAGCATTTTTCTTAGTCAGTATATTCTATTCAAAATAATCTTCAATGTAGCCGCGTAGATGATAGTTTCGAATTCAATAGGAATTAGGCACCTACGACTGATGATAATACTGATATTTTGAAACATTAGCACGAAACCCGACCCTCTGGTCGATATGGATGTACGAGTCGGTCGTATCCCTGCATCCGTACTACCCCGCTTCGGCGCATCCAAGAAGCACTTATTTAAATGTAGGTACGCAGTAAAGAATCTAGAGTTCTATGATGGTTCATTTATCGTGCGATGAACGACAAGAAAAAAACCATCTATTCCTTTCTGTCACGACTTGATAGAAAGTGACGGATGCCAGTCGTTTATTACGAGATGAATACGAGAATAATGCGTAGCCTGACAGCTTTCTAATATCACACCGACAAATGCCTATAACCAAAGGCAAGGAAGTAGCGATGCGGTACAGAGTCTTTACTGAGCACATACACTTTTAATTCATTTAAATAAGTACTTCCCGATTGGTGTGGGATTCGCAGATGTGGGGATAATTATGGAAATCTACGAGCACATCAGTACGAGTGTGCTGTCGGGAATGTAGACAATTCCGCATTAACACTCCTCCCAACTAAGTCAAAAGTCTGAAAGTAGCCTTAGTTTCCGACTATATTCGAGTGCCTGATAGTATCGTGGTAGGGGCACCACGTCCCAGTGCATGCATACCGAATGACGGCCATACGCCCGCGACGTACTTTCCTACAATAAAATGAATAAAAGTCATTTGTCATTGTCCACGTTGTTTCATATATTATCCAACTATGTTACAAGACGCGTTCAGTACCGAATGAAAATTACATACGTTATGAAGTTTATATGGAAATGTATTTTTAAGTAGGCAGTGAGTTTACATGGAATTTGCAGTATTATCACCAGTAAATATTTAGATTTTTTCTTAAACTAAGACATTAAAATTAGATATATATAATATTTTATCTCCTAGTTAGATAAGAAATAGTAGAAAGACTAGCCGTTAATTTCAGATTACTAAGTTTAGAGGATGAGTATACTAACCAATATATACTTACATAAAATTAGCATTTTTTGTTTTTAGCTTCTCGTAGCTTAGCCTAGTTTAGCTCGTCTCTCATTTCATTACAAATCTTATATAAATAAACACATTATCGAGCTTGATAATATAATTTATCATTAAATTTTTACCCAGTATTCACTATAATAAATTAATAAGTATTATGTATTTTTTCATTTAAAAAATTAGTTCTCTATTATAATTATATTTACACGGCTTTATAAATACTAAAGTAATTAATAATGATATTTATTGTTATTGTTGTATGATATTTTTGAATGCTACTATTTTATGCTCTTCTTCGTGTTATTGTTGTTACGGAGTGGTTCATACATAATATTCATGTAACGGTGCAACGAATTTCGAGGGCGGTAAGTACCGCTCTCTATCGATCTATGGAATTGTCAGTTTTTGTGGCAAGTCAGTCGCTTTAATGGCCATCGCTTACCATACCTCGCAATTAAGTTTTGTCAAAATTTAAAGTGTGATATCAAAATTATTACATAACTATAAGTTAAAATTCGATCATTAAATCGCTACCAAAGTGTGCGACCGTCCTTATCGCCATCCTCTAAACTAGTCATAAATAAGTATAAGATTACGTAATAAGATATAATATTTTATTGACAAGCATCACTTTGTGCTGGCACGTTATGCTTGGAAGTTATCAGTTAGGTATCATTGGAGCACTAACCATAGTTATGTAAAGATTGTATACCGGGATGCCGATCCTTTTTATTTCTACTCAGTTTTCATTTCCCACTGCGTGTTTAGATGTACTAACGCCAAATGAAATATTAGTAAATAACAGTATGTTTGTGATAGTTTGATTGAATCAATAATTGTAACACGAAATCTCCCCTCCTTGCATCGTTGCAGTGCGTGATGCAGATAGTTTGTATTACGAGTACAAAAACCCAATAAAGCCAACTCTATCGTTCCGTATCTGTGCGTGCAAACAATTTTAAATACCCCGAAAACAGTAAACAGGAAACTATCAATTCCAAGTTTCCCCATAAAGATTCGATGAGTGGAGCCTCGCGCGATATTCACCGTTTTTATACTGTTTCTAGTCGTAATGATATATTTTGGCAACTTTTTGTTTTTTTTTTCTTCCATGTTCATTTTGGAGTAGATAACCGCAGAAGTTCAACATATTTAGTTTTTGACAATCAGTGTTGATTTATTTGCGCACATGCGAGTTACTTGGGTCGGTGGCTGCGTGGCCGACTTTGTAGCTTTTTTGTTTTGTTGCCGCAGGTGTAGTAGGCGTTATCCCGGCGGAAAGTCGGCTCTTGGTCGGGGCCGAGTACGTTAGCCAGCCGGTGCTCGGGCAGAGCTCGTAGCGCCTGGACGGCCGTTCTCCCAGGGACCTCCACGCCGCTTTACCGCTTTATTTCCACCACCACTCGTTAACGGCTCCCGGATACATCTTAAAACAACTTAAATAAATCTTTTCCCGAACGAATAGCTCTTTGGTATTACGCCCACCACCACCCCGATCGCGGCCCAGGAATGCAATGTCGCAAAAACTAAACGTTTATAAAAAATAATAGGTCGCCCGAATTCGCAGATGCGTGCCGATGATCGCCCGACTAGGTTCGCCCATATAGCCCGTTGCAAGTTATTTAAACAAGTTCAGTTCGAATTTGATTAAATTCGGAAAGGAAATTGCGGTCTCCCTCAGGAAGTCATACCATTTTAAATATAAACTATTTAGGTAATTAATTAATCGCGTCGTCAACGATGCTTTACTTTTAGCATTGTAATGTAAACACTTATGTCAAATTCATAATACTTAAGTCTACTTTATAATAATAAGTCAATAGAAATGTTCTTATCGCTGTTCTAACATATCGTCTTATATGTATATCATTAATCGTAAGTTTGTCATATTGTGAAGTCGCTATATTTTAAAATAAAGGAAATTGCCGTTGTATAAGCAAAACGTTTTATCGCTTATTTTCCAATTGATCGTTTTGTAATCGAGGCTAATCGCGGCCTCACTTATTTACCATTCGTTCGCATATCGATTGCGACCAAAATAACTGGAAGAGATAGTGTGTTAGCGTGGAGTTGGCTAGCGTGTGGCGAAGTTAGGTCGTTCCTTACACGAGCACACGGGGAGTGCGCGCCGCAGTTGTTCCGATTTGTTCTTAACGGTGGCTTTCGTTTTCTGACTCATCCAATGCGGCACTTGCAGCGTGGTGCGGGCGGCGCGCCACTGCACAGCCGGCTGGTAAGCAGTGCAGGTTACAATCTGAGTGCATGCACTAGTGACGTCACCGCCGGAAACGGCCGGCGACCGCCGCCGCCGCCTCGCACGTGTAACCCGCATTCCTCGCATTCTACACGCTCACCCCCAGAATGCACTACCTATATATACCCAATACGCCTACACTAATTCAGCCACTTTAATGCTTCAAAGAATCTCTGAATTATTCATTTCACTTCGTCTTCCCGATAAAATACAACCCGAATTATACAAAGACAACGGATTAAATTCTCGATTCGCAAAAAAAAGGTATGAAGTCAATGCCTAAGCGAAATTAGCGCCTTGAAACAAAATCCCTTAAAGGGTCACACAGCCGTCGAGTTGAATCCAAATAATTAGCTGGCGAGGCGGCGGGTGGCCGCGTGTCGTGAACTGTGCCAACTTCATTTGTAATTTAAGATATTTGACCGTTAATTGTGTTAGTAACTGTTACGTTTAGTGCTTGTTGCTTGGTCGGAGCGAGTGTGAGCGCGGCTCGTGACGCCGGCTCTTCTCGACCAGTCTTAGTCCATCATGTATATAGACATAGCTAACAATCATAGCGAGCGGTGGCCATCCATCGCTGTCTTAGATCACGAGTGCTGTTTGGATGGGTCAGAATTTATTTATGTATTTATTTTGTTGTTTTAGATTACTATTTTATTTTATGGATGTCTATAGATTTTGACTATAAATCCGCTAGTCTAGCGAGCTCCATTGCCTATAAATTTATAAAGTAGTGTTTCACCGAATGGAAGTACCTATTTCCATGGAACCATAATGGTGACTATTAGCATACTAATCTCTTCTAGTTAGTGTTCAGTTGAATGCGCCAATGCAGCGCAAAAATCCGGGATGTTTGCGTAGTAAATCCTTTCTCCCCTGCATGGTCGGTTCGGTAGCGCTGTTATGCGCATTAGCCACTCGTCTCCTCTACGGCAGGCTGCTGGTAACTCTTCCTCAGCCACGACCCTTTAGTGCTGTGTCGTACTCGTCGATGTACCTGTCCCGATACTCCACAATGCTGCTGCCTCATAAAATGAGCATTACTTTCCATGTCCCTGCAAGGGATAGGGGATTTACGTACTCTATAGAATATATAGTCTCGTACACGAGTGAGCATAAACAAAAAAGTTAGTGACGAGAAAAACAAGAGTAACAGCAGTTTGGTGAATGGAGTGTGACGGCGACGACAATAGGGCGAGTAATTTTCTATTTGAACATTATCGAGTTTGATCAGTAAGGTATTATACCATTTTGAAGATATAGAATAGTTTGGTTATTTCGTTGAACATTGTTGTTAAAGTTTCATAGGTTAAAATCAAAGTGTGGTAGATCTTCTATAGATAACATTTTGATGCTGAATTAGTAATTAGTAAATACTAATAGAAACTAGAATAGATTAAGAAATAGAAAATGTTAAGCGTGTCAAAGTAATAGGAAGTCAGTAGAACTCTTATCGTTATTTACAAAATGTAAATTAGATGACTTCACAATAGCCTAGATTGTTAAAATAATGGTGGACTATTTGATTTAATGTAATTTAGCGAAGCTTCAAAACTAGTCGCGGCATAAAAGCCCCTCAGTATATCTTGTGCTCACAGGATGGCAAATTTTGCTTTTATCAGTAACATACAGTTGGTAGCTGTTTTCTGTAAATGGCTAGATAGAAAAATATTCTACATAATTTGTGATTGGTGGTGCAAACTCTTTATAGCGTGTTGGATATTATTGTTTAATTTTAAGATAAATAGACTTAGACTACTGTATTTTGAATAATGTTGTGCCTTAGGTGAACTGTATTAAAATGTTAAAATTAATTTACAAATTGCAACTAGAATAGTCAGATTATTTTCATCTCAAATACTAGCTTAGAATAAATTCTGCGTTATTTTACTATAGTAGTTTACAATGTATGTAGTGGTAAATCAAAATTAATTACAGTAACATTATGATTTTAAAATAAAGTAGAAATATTGGACAAAAATACAGTATTAAGTAGCATATTTTGAGTATTTGAAGCGTGTGTTAAAAGGTTTTGATCTATAAATGTTTGTCTGTTTCATTTAGCTTTTTTAATGTCGCTTTATTTGTCAATTAACATTCGTGTCCATGACTGAACCAGAGACGAAGGTGGCATGATAGCGCCAAAGTAAACAGCTTATCGAAGCGGTAGCGGTGAGTCGCACTAAAATATAGTCCGGGGAGAGGTTTAAAGAAAGGACGCATGCTTCTTTGAATTACAAATCCGGGCGTTGGCGCGTGCGCGCTGGCTACTCCTCGACTAGCCAGCATATAAATTCGATTAATTTGCAATTGAGATAAGTCCCAACGGCTAAACCATCGAAAACCCGTAAAGCGTATCATTTCGGGGAGTTATTGATGGCGCCTATTAAATATTCGTTTACGGCAAGACGTGTGCGGACGAGTGCCTCCAGAAAACATTTCAATCCGTCTATTGCGAGTGTCGGTAGATGCGCATACGTTATCGACGAATAATGCCCTCTGCGATTACGAGCTACACTGTAGAAGCGTTAACTTACGCTGCTTTGCTTTGTTGCAACTCCATTGTTGTTTTAGAGACTTTTGTTTTATTAACGCTCCTTTGAAATGAGGAATGCAGTCATATTATACATTGTGGTACAATATATTTAACGTACAAAGTTGTGTAACGTACATATTTGAAACGCTTTCACTCCTTTGAAAGTATAAAAATCCGCCGTAATAATAATTTGTAAGTATAACTCAAAGAAAAACTTTCCCACACACCATTTAAGTCAAAAACTCCCTAACACACCATCCAAATATTTTCATGTAAAACTTTTTATATTGCGTGAAAGATATAAAAAGCTGGCCCTTGTAAGTAATATAGTAGCTTCAAGGGCGGGTGTTACGCGAGTACGCCCTGTGAATATTCCCGTTCGACCGTCATCCCACTTCTGAAGAAGAATTATTAAGTTTCCCCCGAACTTCGCAATTATGAAAGTTCGAATAGCTCTCGCAGGACGGCTCCTGAATTTATAGATGTATGCCCACCTGCAAGGTGGAACATACTTGGAGAATATTAGCACATCACTCATGTTGTTAACGCGCTGACCCAAGTGCGCGGAGTTGAGACAGGAAACATGTTCATTAACGGCCGTTAGACAGATTGTGAGATTCTTGATACCCTAAATTAATATCTTACAGATAACCTTATTATACGTGTTAAGACGCTACACTGAGAAATTTGGAAACTTTGGAGATTGTGGTACTGACAATAGCGAAACATGATTGCTTAAAATTTTCTCGATAGAAAATAAATCCAAAGTCGAGTCTATATTTTCCTTTTTTTCGTCAGCCTACTAAAACAACGCATTATTAAAAGACACGATTAAGTTAATATGATGGTATTTTACCTCATCTAGGTACTGACAAGAGGAAATTTAATAAACCTGCACACAGTCAGATATTTAACGAGATTTAGGCTGAGTAAAAAAAGGAAAATATAGACCCAAATTTGGATTTTTTTCTCTCGAGAAAATTCTAAGCAATCATGTTTCAGCTATTGTCAGTACCACAATTATATAGTCACAAGAATCATATATCTGAAAATTAGCCCCTACTGTTTGCTAGTCTGGGCAGGACAGCGTTTCAAAGTTTCTAAATTTCTCGTTGTAGCCCCTTAATTATTTATACCGAGAAGAGTGCTAACGTATACGAGCACTGTCTTCCTGATAAGCGTTTAGGTACATAAAGTTTGAAACTTACGTTAGGTTACTATCATTGTTAAAGTTACAGTTAGATCTACCTTGTGTAGATATTGGAGCCGTAATTAGCATTGAGCGGGTTAAGATCTACTATGTGAAGTAGAAGAACTCCTAGATTCGACTGCTTAGTCTCGATACGCAGCAATTGTTGTTCATAGCGGCAAACTCCAAATTCAAGACTAATCGCAATTTTCTCGTAATTCCCACATAAGTTTCCAGTTAGAAGTTAACGTCGGGCACAGATTTGACTGGCGTTAGAACTAACAACAGAGTTGCTTCTCCGTGCTTGTAAGCTGAATGTGGCTGAATCGTAAATTATTTGAGGTCGGCGGACTCGGATCTGCCGCTGACTTTGATCGCCGCCGACCCGTGGCTATGATCGAGATGGATAAATAACGGTTTATGACACTTGAATGCCATTTTTGCGACCGGGACATTCAGACCGGATGTTTATATAGCTATAAAATGTAACCAGTGTCCGGATTGGGGGCCGAAATATAAAATCCTTAAGAATTGAATTATCATGCAATATAGTTATGGTTCATGTTTCAAATGACTGTGAAAAACAGTACGTCAGTAGCGGCTTTCGTAGCAGAATTATTTTAATATTTCACCCGTTCAATTCATCGCTTTCAACACGATAAAGAAAAAATATTTCCGCTAAAATATTGGCATTATAAATAGTGCTACTTAAATAGAAAGCCTATTTCCCATAGTAATGGGAAAAGAATGAACTTTGACGGATCGACACGCTAACGATCGAAAGACGTGTCTGAACTAACACTCCACTTCATATTTGGTACACGGCAACCCTAAAATAAATAGCCTCTCGCAACGCAAAGTAATGTTATTAAAACGTGTCAGCATTTTAGTCCGGGCGAGGGCTCGCCGAGCGGGCGCGAGCGAGATCGGAAGCGGGCGCAGCCGCGGGATCGAACGGGACGCACGCCGGCCGCCCGGCTCGCGACGCCATCTATCATTCATCCTCCATTACTTATATTGTACTTTTTTCGCAAAGTCACTCGCAGGCCGGTAATCACCTGGTGCGACCGCGGACCTCCATTTTTCACACCAAATGATAACTCGCGCATCTGACAAAAATTAAATTTGTCGTACAAGCCGATAGGGCTAATGGTAGCTCTATGAGCAAGCAAAAAGGGATACGCGAATATTAATCGGGTGTTTGATGGGTAAGATTTTCTGTCAAAATGAAACATTAAAAATCGCAGCCGCACTTCATTTGACTAAATACGGCATGTACAATATATCATATCTACATTTCCTACAAAAACGGTGGTTATTTGCCTAATTTAGTAAGCGGAATAACAAGTTAGTGTCAGACGGAGGGTAAATCACGCGTACGTGGACATATTGCGTCCGCAGCCCGCCGGCGTAGCGTCGCGCAATCGTTATGCACCCGCCGCCGTAGTCCGGCGAACTGTATCAAAGTTACCCTCGCGGAATGCGTAAGACGCGCGGGCCCGGCGTCAAGACGCTGCGACGTGCCCCGTATGCTAATGCCTTCCCTATTCAATAAGCACACCGCCGCGTGCCAGCGAGAACTCACGTCGGATAATTTACTGGATAGTTTGTAAAAGTTTTTTCACCCTCTGTGATTTATACCCGCGAAACTCGGAGTACTCTTTTTCATTTGAATGCACGTGACATACGTGATATTTTTTTGTTCCGACATAATCTGAGCCCGGGGAGTCTTCCTTGTCCTCATTCGTCAGCTCGGCATCTGTCTCCAAAGGCTAAATTATTCATGCATTTACGCGCTCCAACTTTATCCGCGCTGGAGAACTTTAATATTGAGTTGGGATTACATCGATAGTCACTTTACCGTTCAATATGCTAAATTCAGAAAAGATGAGGTGTTGCAAGCGAGGTGGCGAGTTTTTGAAATTCAAAAATGGGATGGTTCAGTCATGGATGTGTGTGTCACTAACGAGAGTGCGCGTCACTCGAACGTGGAGCGAATGCGAACCGTGTGTATGTTTGCAGTTGACCTGACCAACGGCCAACTGACACCGAACAACAACACACCGCTGCTCGCGCAGGCGCTCTCAGGTGAGCACCCGCTCCCTTCCCACTCCTACGCATGATTTCTAACCTAACTCATACGTAACACAAACTACGCTGGCTTCTTCATACAGCGTCTAAACTTTATCGTGTTCTTTGCTATTAGCTAACACAACGCATTGTCGCAGCATACAAAGCGCTCTCACAAAAGGCCAGTCTTGACGCTTCAAACAGTAACACATTTTCCACCAACGGGCGTAATTTTAAACAACATTCCACAAAAACTCATCACAAATAGGTATTTTTTGTCGCAAGCTGAGTGTTACATTATTTGTGCCTTTTATAATGTTGTGTTGGTCTTTGTCAATTGCAATTCTATTTTCTCCCTGGCATTAAACGTTCTTTACGTACTAGTTACCTACTTACGTCGAACTTTATTTGGTCCAACAATTAACAACAGAAGAACGGAAACATTGCAACGACTACACGACTACGACTACTTGTCTTACTTTGTCTTATTGTTTTATGTAATCGTTTTCTGTCTGTGACTGTCATTATTGTATTTAATAATATCAAATATTATATAACACCGATTTTTACACGATGCATTCCATTCCAAAAATATTTATGATGATTTTGATGAGCCATACGATAATTATGGGAGATACTGCCTATATCCTTATTATAATGGGTTAGTATCATTTCGTCTAAAACGCAACTGGTAGAAATAGCAACTCGTCTAAAACGCAACTGGTCACTGCATCAAAACGCAGCTAAATACAAGTCACCTGAAAAACAAATGGTCTAAAATACATTTATTTTAGACCTACATGTATTTTAGACGTTTTGATGCAGTGACCAGTTGCGTTTTAGATGAGCTGATACTAACCCGTTATAATTAACTAAACTAAAATTAAATGGATCGATTACCTACATTATATTTTTATTTGACTTTTTCTCATAGTCGAAGTCGAGTCAGTTTTATAATTACTTTTATTGAGCCCCTAAATAAACAAATTCACCTTCTCATTCTAAACCCACACATGACATGACACGACATGACATGTGAGTAAAACCAATCTTTAAATGAACGCCCATCTCCTAGCAGGCATTTTGTCAATGTGTGAGTTTCTGTGTAATGATCCTACACCTGTGCTACCAGATGTGAGGGGATATACACAGGAGTGGCGTTTAGTTTAAGACTATTTTGCTCTCTAACTTACACTCACACTTAGGCCGCGATCCACCAGAGCTGTGCGAGGATGTGTTTTCATACATTTGACACTTCGCTCTGGTGGATACGCAGCCTTAAAACTAGACATGGCTAACTCAAAAAGCAGTGATTATTTAAAATGCCAATTCACTGTTCCTCATTAGACTGGTGACGTCTCGCTACATACTAAGCTTAATGGTGGTTAGTGCAATTGCCTGTCCCAATAAGTATTCATCAGAACTCGAAATATTTTCGCCATTAGGCATAGTTGCCTCACTATTCAGATTATTGTTATTAATACCTAAATATTATTTAGTGTTAATACTCTCATATTCAATAGTAATATTACTCTTTTATTTATGTTTATTTGATTGCGTTGTGTGGTGGCAACAAGTTAATGATAGCTGAATGTACTTAGATAGCTGATTATTTTTGTACATATGTATTATTGTTGCCACAATTTAAAGAATTTAAAGATATGCATCAAATGCAGTGAACCGACATAATGGCAATCAAGTGTTACATCTCTTAATTATAATTGGCAATCAAACGCCAATCGATGTGGTTTAGTATTAAATGAGGATTTAGTTAACCTAATACAGAGGTATTGCGGAGCTTAAATTTAATTATGATTGATGAATTGATACATTTAAACCTAATTTCAATAGTATATTTAAATGTAAACCTATGAAGCTGACGGCTCCGGGTTCGAATCCCGATAAGAACAAATATTCGTGGCATGAGCATGAATATTTGTTTCAGAGTCTTGGATGTTTTCTATGTATTTGTATCTATTAAATATATCGTCGTCTAACGTACCCATAATGCAAGCCTTATTGAGTGCTGCTCTAAGCTAATATAGGGCTAGTTGGATTTTTGTAAGATGGCCCCCAATATTTATTTATTTAATTAACCTAGTTGCACTCGTAAACTGTTGAATAAATGCAGTGACGATAGGTACGTGAAGCAAAAAAAAACTCATTTACTTGACCAACCTTCAAAATAATCTTTTACCGATTGACAACTATTTTATTTATTTGGAGATTTTTCAATTTCTTCCGAAGCATCAAATTTCACAATTTTTGAGAGTTTTGACGTCTTACAGCGGAGTAGTCGGAATCGAGACATAGTCGAAAAATTTAACGACATGTGCCTCTGAGCTGCAGCCCAGCTGGCGTGATAGGTTATACCGTTGTGTTTTATGTGACGTTTTATTATATTTTGGCATTTAAACGTGACAATATAACCTATCGTAGCCGATGGGTAGCACAATGTCTTGTACTGGATCAGGTGATTTGACATTATTAAGCGTTGATTACTTTCATAAACAGTGCTAAGCCGAATTTATACTCGTATAGTCAGCATGGAAAATAGCTTGGCATATGAAAGAGGTCAAAAGTTCAGATTCCCTTGTAATTCACTTTTGATGTTTTCATGTGCCATGCTGCTTTTGATGCTGACTGTACCAGAGTTGTTGATTTGATCTGAGTCATACTTTGATACAGTTTAGGCCCGCGTGTCAGACTGCACCAGATGTATGACACCGATGTCTTCCTGTCGAAAATACCTATGAAACCGGCTTTACGTATGCCCCCGAGCCATGCCAAAAAACTTGATTCAGTACCTGACTTGTTCTTTGAGGCTTAAATACTTATACGATGGTGATATACTCATGTCTTATACAGAATTTCAAATTATATCGCAGACATTTATTAGTCCTTAAGATTAAATCGAAGCATGCCTTTATTGTCACATTCTGCGTCCTCAGTGATGAACAACTACCAAGCAGCAGCCGCCGGCTTCGGGCCGCCAGCGTCCCCGCACGCCGCGAGCGGCCGCGCTGGATTCCCCGCCGCCAGCTCGCCCGGTCCAGCGCTGGATGTGTACGGCTCGGCCGCGGATAGCGTCGGCTACGTGCAGGCCGCCAGCCCCCAGCCTTCCGGATTCCCCGCGATCGCAGTCAGCCGCGCCCCCCTCAATTATACCCCGGTAAGGACCTGGTGTGTTCAGTATAAGTTTTTTCGAAACAAAACACAACTGGGTCATAAACAGATTCAGGTTCGCGTCTTTCCTGTGGATATATCAAAAGTTAAGGGCTACAAAGCTTAATTTTGGATTGGTCTAGTAACCCGCATAAAAAGCGTCTCCGGTTCTATAAATCCGTGTAATAAAAGCATAACTGATGCTCATAAGCCGTTAACTATTGGCCACAGAAGAGACAACTTTTGTTTTTGCAAGTGTTTATGACCCAACTAACACGTATGCGTTTAGTCTTAATTTATATGGGAAGAAATAGTTACCACCAAAGGCCACCAGGGGCGCTGCTCTCGTTGCCAAACAAAATTGAAACTAAACGAAAACGCGTTCGTTTGTCTTTTGTGTAGAAAAAACTTATACTTGAGATACTTGTGTGTTCAGCTGCTTGATACGTATTGCACATTCATTGGACTATTTGGGGCAAAAATAGTAATCCACTACGTATGTGTTTAGCATTTGACATAGTGTGTGTTGTGAGTACTATTGCTCGACATTGAACAATGGTGTATAGAGCAAAGGTAAAATTTCGCCTCCACCGCTATGTCGCCTCCTTGTATTTCTGTAAGAAGTAAAGAAACAAGCAACAAGCATTCGACCATCTCGTAGTCACATAGGTACTAGTTAATGGCAAATGCTTTACGACCAATTAAACGTGATCATACTGGCAAGGCGGCTACAAATTATAATTTTACAATAAAAATCTTAAACATTACACCAACCCATTAATGTTCATTCACTCTATGGTCATGGTTGATTCCTTGATGGCTTCCATTCAATAATTTACATTGTTACATATTAAGTATGAGTTGGTATGAATAAGTAGTAGTTTTGGTATATCTTCAAAAGTGTAGTGAAATTCAAGTTAAAATAAATTTACTTCACAAAATGTATGTAGTTCGGGACCGGTGAACGCTGAACTGTGAACAGCTGATAAACAAGAAAAATAACTAACTCAAAATTTAATAGATAAGCGTCTATTTTAAATTTGTAGTTTTACATTATATTATTAATTATTAATAATGGCACGCAATAATGCTATTCATTAACTATTAACTACAAAATTCAGTTAGTGTATAAATGGCAAAACTTAATAACTAATCTGACAAATGACAAAACATGCTAACTCAGTTATTAACTTTTTTAATTTATTACGTCAAGTTCAAAAATGCCTATCCCAGTACGACTGAAGCGACGGCCATTCCTAAAATTGTCCTCGATCGAGAAGTTTTTAACTGTCACGGAATTCAAATTAATGTTTGTTCTGTTTTGTTTTTCTTTGGGGCTTTTGATTCGCGCTTTGAGATGTTGAAATCATTTAGCATCATTTTGGCATTATGTTCATAACCGCATTGATTTGCATACCCCGAGAACGCCGGGCATGCTTTGAATTTGGAGGTGTAGTGGAGAGAATAAAAACTTCGTTAGCAGTTAGTTGACGGGTGTGTCGATGAGCGGGCACGCGCGGCGCGAGTCTGCTCGCAGAGCACCGCAGACGCAATTAGCAGCCGACGGCACTCTAAAATTTTAGCGAGACGGTCCAATCTCATTATGGAACCGATCTTCCTTGTCGCTCTTAAAGCATAATCACCATAAGTTAGCGAGCGAGTGAAGCGTGAGAGATGCGATTATAAAGTGTTCCGAAATATGAGCGGGACGAGCGGGCGGGGCGGCAATCTACGCGGTGCAGTGCCGCGGGTAATGGCTTTTTAAAACTGCGACCACGCTCCATAACTGCTTCTCTGAGACGCCATCAGTCTTCATTGCTTGTCGGCGCCCGCCAGCGCGGCCGCCGGCGAGATCTTAACTCCTCACGTCGTATCTCGAACACATTTTTCAAAAACGGAAGCCCCTTTTATTTGTTGGGTACGTAAAGGCGAAAACGGCCTCGTGCTAATGATCGACAGCTACTCGCAGTGACTTACGAGGCAATGTTTTTCGGCGCTTAACTCGGAGCTAGCTACCCTTCCGCTGCAGGCGCGTCATATATCAAATGGGATATTAACTCAATCGTCCGTAATCGCCGGGGCAAAACAAATATGTCGCTAATGAGAGAATGAACGGTCCAGGCGTCGGGCGGGCCGCGGCGCATGTGGTTCCCGGGTGTAAAACGGTCTTATTAGGTAACGGGAGTGCCCCCGGGCAATAACAGTAAATCAAGGAGAACAAGCGGTGTAATTACCGTTGGCGAGCGGTCGTGCGCAGCTCTAACTCATCCGTTCACTGTTTTTATTTTGTTGGCCACCAAGCCGCTACCGCTCTATCGACTGCGAACGCCAAACTTACTACCTTTAAATCTGTCCCCGGAGAGGATAATGTTCGACTGAACGCTTTATACTTCCATTCAATTATGGTCTGCAGTTCGGCTTCATTTTAAAACTGAACCGTAATGGCCAGGGAATTAAGTGCAATTCAATACTTCTTATAGGATTATTTCAAACTGGAATAAATCAAAGTACTAATGATTCTTTCTCCTCATTTCAGGGACCCCTGATTCCTGCGGCTTTTACCAACGGATATCATTGAAAGTGTCGTAGCACTAATATTTTACGTGAGTATATAAATTACTTTATAAGGTTTAATTTAAGTACCCATATCTCTCCCTCTCTCTATTTTACCTTTCCACATTTTCTTATAAACTCTCTTCTGACTTTCATATAAACTGCATTTCTTATAAATACATTTCGTGTAATAACACATTCAGCGCCGAGGAGAGAGGACACGATATCGTGCTCTCCGTTCGTAGAGAGTTTCGCGACAAACCAGAAAAAACATGTTATCGGCTACGAGCGTAGTGCGTAGCACTCGTCGGCAATGAATATGTTATTAAATAGCTCCTTCCTATGTTATAATTTTTTGATGAGTAATCCACTGTCCAGTTATATGTACCAAAGTAGTATGTGTAGGTAGATATACTTGATATCATTTAAAATGTCCGACATTTTATTTAAACTGTCATTTGATTTTGAATCTTCTAGGTTGGACAATAAAGTCGCTCTTTGAACGAACAAATTAGATGCAACCCGGCCAGTTTAAATGATTTTAAGCATAAAAGTACGCTGTAGTAGTAATATGGGCCCCCATGCAATCATTGGTCTCTTGAATGCTGTATTTTTTCAAGTGTTCTACTTGTCAAATATGAAAACTAACTACTACATTTTAGAGTGTAGCAAACAAAGAAAAATATGAAACTTATTTTCTACCTTGTATTGTAAGATTGCGGTTAATACGTACGCCAGTGATTAGGGAGGGCCAACATTACTACAGCTTACCCTGTATGTTGTATGTCAGGTGGCGAGCGGTGTGGCGTCGCGTAACGTCCCTCGGCAACCGCCGCACGACACGTCTCCTCCGGCCCCCGCCGCCCCGCACACCCCGCGCCATGCGCCGCCCCGCGCGCCGGCGACGGTCGTCACATCCGTCCGACCACCGCGCGGACCGATCCCTCGACGGCAACCATCAATCCCACCCCCCCACTCCTTCCCCCATCCTGAGAACCCCGAGGAGACCCTGTCTATTGTAAATAATAATAATCTACTTTTTATCGTGTGAACGAGAGATAGTCTATTACTTAAACAGGTATTTTTTCAAACTTTTCTCGCTTTCAACTGTACCGTAGATGTGTTGTCAGAATAATAAAGGATTAAACTACAAAAAAATACATTTCATAATTATATAAACATGCATCTAGACAGTTAAATCGCAGGGAGATATATCTTCACTATTTTATTGTTCATAGTTAAATTACAGTTTTAAGGATGTAACTTTAATGTCCCTCCACGCGCGCGGGACCTAAGTTTCTAGATACAGTTACTTGGCATGTACTAAACGCCCACCGAGCGCGTTTCACGGGTCACAATGTTTTTAGGAACAAGCTTTTGTAATGTGTAGGAGTTTGAAAATGTATCGAGGTACGATCGTGTCGCGAGTCGCCGTGGCGTGCGTCGACGCAGCAGGCCCGGCCGGTAGGTGGACGATAAGTCAGCCGCGCCGGCCGTCAGGCGGACAATAAGTCAGCCGCGCCGACCAGTAGGCGGACAATAAGCGAGCCTCGCCGGACGACGGACGGACAATAAGCGAGGTGCGCCGGCGCGACGCACGCGCGTACGCCTCTAGCTCGTCCACCAACACATATTTTATTCTATTTTTAATATTAATGTCAAATATTAACATAATTATTATACTACTATATATAACGCATATTTTACTTATGAATGTAATTATTTTTCGCCTAATTCGAATTGTATAAAATCACTTCTTTAAGCCGCTGTTCCGTTTCAGTAGTGAACAACAGTTTCTCGATTACTTCTGTATAAGACTATGTTAGTTACGATAAAGTACTACGTATACATACTTTCTAATATTTATGTATTATGATATAAAATTTTATCCTAAGGATAATAATGATCATAGACGGTTCATAAGGACGGTCGGGAAGCTAAGTCGGAACGTTTCACAATATCTCTCATCGCGTTAAGATAATAATTCGTTTCTATCTTGTACCTTTAAAGTAGGTATTGTAATTATAATAAATGACAATTTTGTGCATTACGTAATAAATATTTCATTGTTTCTTACGATTGTATTTACCGTAATGTAAGACCACTGTTAATGAATAACGAGGCGCCGCAAGTGTGGCGTCACACCGTACTTAGTTGTATTTAAAATTTTAATCAAATTATTAATAAACAATAAGTTTTCGTACAGATAATAAAGTCACACGACACAAGCATTTCAATAAAATAAAGACAGGGATATCACCAAAAGTAACTCAGCCAAAGGCGCAGGTTTGAGGTAATAGATTAAATATAAAGTCAATTCATTAATCATATTCGTTAGGTACTGGAGACATTTTTATCGGCCACGTTTATAAAATCTAGTTTGCTGCACAGCGCGGGGCGTAGCCGCCTACGCCGTAGCGCGCTACGCGCCGCTACGCGACCGCGCCGCGCCCGCGCAGCTGCCTGCTCGCTACACACGTGCACTCGGTTGCATTCATTCGTTCGTTATTTACTATTAATTACTATTATTACACATTATCTACATCAATTAAACATTAATATTATAAATCTAGGTATTAAATTTTAGGTATTAATAATAAACAATCTTTTAAATGCTATTATTATATAAATACGTTATAAATATAAATGTTTCCTGTTACAAAAAAAAAATATTGAAAATCATACGAAATAAATCAATATTCTTTTTAAAGGTGATTTATTACTTATGAGTATGTAGTTAATTGAATAATGGAGTGTTAGACGGAGCGCGCTCGTCGCCGGGTGGCGCGCTCGCTTTGCGTACTTTCATTCGCGCCGAGAGTCGGTCCGCCGAGGCGCCGCGGTGGCGCGCGCGCTGCCGAGCGGCGCCGAGCGCGCCCGAGCACGCCCGAGCGACGCCGAGTGCGCCCGATCGCGCCCGAGCGACGCCGAGCGCGCCCGAACCGCGCACACCGCACCGCAGGAGACGCGACCGCGATTATGTTGTTAAACGTTAGCTAGGAAATTGATAATGAAATCGAAAGGTGTGAGTCTGTAGGACGGTCGGAAAATCGATATCATACCTAACAAATTAACGTAATTATTTGTTTTATATTTACGGTGTTATAGGTAATTAAGACATTTTTTCTTAGGATATTTAATTATTACGATGAGATGTTATACTTGTTAGGCCTGGCCGGCGGCGGCGAGGCGCACTCCCCTCCGCCGTCGGCCGTCTCATTCTCACTGTCACATCGTCACTCTAATTATATTTTCTTACCGACCTTTTTAATGTAGGAGAAGCGCACACGGCCGCTTGTCCCCGTGCGAGTACAAACAATTTAGTGAGAAACGTTCGTTTCGCCGCGTTCGTGAGAAGCCATCGGTTCGCCGCGATGCATCGAGACGATGTTACTATTGTACATACATAGTTAGCCGCATGTGTAAAAAGACGTTAGCCGATACCATCTGATCGAAATTAGACTCATCCGAGCTGCAATCAGGACTAGCTTGAAGATGGATTAGTTTCATTGTTGTTGAAATGGTTTGTTGATACGGTTTGTGAGGTTGTTTCTTTAGTGTCACCCTAGTTGCCGCGGCGAGGCGCGGGAGATGCCTGCGAATGCAAACAGTCGCATTTTCGGCATCGAACTTTCCAACTACCTATTAGATAAACATGTCTCAGTTCTACAGCTCGGCGCCGTGAACAGACGACTCTGTGTGTTCCAAAGCTCTGCCGCTGCCACGCCGCTCTCTCGCTTTTTCTATATGCGTTAGTTGATTTAATTCAGTCATCATGTTTAGAAAGGTGATTTATATCACGATAAAGACTACGTAATAATAAGCGAGATCTCAAATTTATTTTAAAAAATTCGTTGTGATCCTAATATTGCGACTTATCTTATATATAAAATTGAAAAGATAATTTATTATATTTTGTATAATAACATTCTACATTATTTTACACTCGACCTACTTTATATTGTTATTAAAGATAATAATTAATTTTAATCTAATAACGTGACAGACTGGTAAAGTTCGTAGAGTCGCCGTGGCGGCCTTAGATCAAGTAGCTTTGCATATTCGGCGATGGCCAACTTAATGTTTCAAGGACCAAAGGTATACTTATTCGCGTAGAACCGGACGCGCATTGGCTCCGCACGAACCGACCCCAGCCGATCGGTTGTTTCATTGCACCATCAGAGCGTGTCTATGGGTAGAATAATTTTGAGAAGTCGCTTTGACAGCGGGCAGTGGCGGCCGCGGCGGCCCCGCCTGCCCGGCCCGCGCTGCGCACGCGACGGCACGACAGCACGGGCGGCGACCGCGCGGTGACGGTCGCCGCCGCCACCGCCGGCGCTCGCGCCTCTCCCCCCACCCCACCCGCCGCACCCCCCCTCTTCACCCGGCACCCCCGCCCCCGCGCAACGCCGCCCGCTTGGTTTCGTTCTCGCGGTTACTTCTCGATTGCGTGCTTCGCGTGCTGACTGATTTTCTATAGCAATAAAAATCAATTACCTAAGATTTTACATTAAAATAAATTTGGATTTATATACGTTCGAATTTGGTGTCATGTACATTTAAAATATTAGAGAAAGAAGGATAACGATAGGCGAACGGGTCGCGACTGTCCGTCGCGATTTCGACGCAATATTTTCGTCATTTCTTCGTGTATTATATGTTACATGAATCTGTATACAATATGGATATAAATCATAATGATGAATAAATAAAATTAGTTTTTACGTCATCTCTTTACTAAAATAATGATATCAAACATTTTGTAAAAAGCGGTGGTATGTCCGCCGCCCCGATTCCGTGCACCAGTGCACTTTAACTTATGGGAATATTACATTATATAACGTACATAATACTATGAGATATATAATCATACAGCCTCTCGGGGCGCGCGTGTATGGCGATGTATGTATACACATTGTGCAATGTACATATACCTATTATGATACAATGATTTAAGACAAGGTTCACATCGTGCCGTGTGTATGTGGTAATAAATATAATATGGACATTGTTCAAACAATAACCAGTTGTTTCATTCCTTGTTTCTCCTCAACATTTACGGATAATTTTCATTTCAATACACAAACATCAACTTAACCTATTCACAGCCACAGTAAATTCTGTAAGTTGTGCCTCACACGACAAAGTCTTCGTAGCAAAAGACTGAAAATGAACCTTAATTGCTAGCACGTAGCTTGCCTTTACATCGACTTGATCGGCTCGATATAAAGTCATTGGCGTGTGGGGTACCTAATGTCCTGACTTTATATCAAGTCAATCGCGGCGAAAAGGTTAAGTATAAGAATATATACAGGTACATACTTATAGTGAAAAAATAGCCAAAAAAAAAATGCGTTAACCCTTTGACCGCCAAGAGCCTATAAAGTGGTTGTGTGTCGTGCCCGCCACGCCAACAACCACATAAAAGGTGAAGGTGTACTTTGATCACGAATAAAATCATTTATGAACTGTTTTAATTAGTTTTTATTGGTTTAGACATTACACCAAAAAAACAGTGCTTGGCGTACTGGGCACGACGACACACTATCGCTTTGGCGGTCAAAGGGTTAAAAACAAAGCTTTTTCTCCCGTCATCTGTACATCATTGTGTGGCTCAAACTAACCATACTCGACGTAAAATAAAAATATCACCACCGAACGAGATAATCCATACATTTTTGAGTAGGTAAAAGAGAGAAGTATATTTATTTTTTTGGTCTGCCTCAATCGTTTGATACAAGGTTGCAAACAAATTATTACCCGCCTAAGTTAAGTAGATCGCTGGTATCGTCAGTCATTTTAAACAAGTTTTCAGTTTAGCTAACATAGGAAAATATTTGTTCCCTCTTGGCCGCACACATATGTCGAATGGTTGTGGTGGTTAGTTTGAGTGATAAGTTTGTATAGATTGTGCCAAAAATGAAAACGATTTTGTACTGTATGACATATTACACGCATGTTATAAAAATAACATAAAGTCATAAATTGAATGAAAGATGATTGATTGAAGTTAAGTTATATAAAATGTGTTATTTTTAAACAAAAAGGGTCGTTTTGGTGGTGTCAATGAGGCACTTTTTTCCGTAATGACGCAATAGGAATGTTAACACCAAACAAAACATCTAGGTATATATTTTTTTTCGACAAAAGCATTCAATTATAATCAAATGAAAAAGAATATGATAATCACATATTTATGAGTGTTGAAACTGTTACCAAAAAGAAAAAAAATTGGCACATTTTATTCACCACAGTGCTCCTGAAAAAATTAAGGATCAAGGCTAGTCGCGTTTTATCGTATATCGCTTGATAAATCATCGTTCCACTAATTAGAACGTAACGAATAATTTATCAACAATGATGTTTGTCATCATGACTATCATACCTACTACAGTACCTATACACTACTTAATTATACGGCGACAATACTATACGGCGAGTCGCCCACAGCTGCGGTGTCAAGGAACTACAGTAACTATGAGAATAAGGTAAAGTAAACAAAGGTAAGGATATAAGATCTGTGCCACAATATGTGAAAGGTACACGTAAATAAAAGTGTCCAGTCCCTTTGATATGATATGATATAATGACGTAAGGTTCAAACCGGCTTTGAAATTTGAAGGACTACTTGTCCTTTTCGAGTACCTACCATACATATTAAGAAGAGGTAATGCGCAATATGTAACGCATATAATTTGGAAGCATATTCTTGCAACAAATGAGATGCCACCACTAGCAAGGCTTATAGGTACGATGAGAATCGAGTAAGATCAAACTTTATAGGATAATACCCAGAGGCTTTAGTTGCGCGAAAGTAGTACATACTGGGCAATAATATATCACCTTTTATGCATAGCCTCCGACGCCTCGACGAAACGAACGAATAATCTGTCAAATAGTTTTTGATTAGTCTACACCCATTATTACATACACGACATGTATGCATGAGATGGCTGTTAGTATGTTGCTAAACACGAGTGGTTCAAGAGCCCCTATAGCAAACTGTATATACGCGGTACATACTTGTAAACCGGAGTGACATCGTTACTCAATTAAACAGGATATCCTATCGAGAACTACAATGGGATAGCACAACGCGCTGCTGCTTCGGGGCCAAGGTATGTAAAAGAAAAAAAAAACAAATGAAACGCGCTGCAAAGTCGCGTCGCGCTCGAGTCAGTGTCTACTGTCTCACTCCATTATACCTATCAATTAGAAAGAGAAAGGTTGATTTTCACGTGGCGTCGTCATCTGCCATGCTAGTCCCGCTGGTAAGTTTATCTTTGGATTAAAAAAAAGAAGTGTGCTTAGATCAGACTTTTTTTTATAGAGCTTATTAACATTCTCACGGATATTTAAAACCGAGCCCCCGTAACTTAATTATGAAGCAAGTATGAACAAGCCACTCTTTTCTTGTTTCATAATCTTTGAATTGGATGCACACACGTAGGGTCGTAGGTATGCGTTTTTTTTTTCACCAAGAAATAACAACATTTCGCTCATTTTTGGGGTTCCGTACCCACAGGGCCCTATTACTAAGGCTCCGCTGTCCGTCTGTCCGTCTGTCCGTCTGTCACCAGGCTGTTTCTCAAAAACCGTGATAGTTAGACAGTTAAAAATTTCACAGATGATCTATTTTCTGTTGAGGCTATAACAACATAAAGTAAAAAACAGAATAAAATAAATAAAATAAATTTGCCATTTTTATAGATAATGGTACGCAACCCTTCGCGCGCAAGTCTAACTCGCACTTGGCCGGTTTTACTAAATGTTTTACTGTCAACTCAGAAGTCATTTTAAACACGAACTCAATGTACGTGTAGAAAACTAAATTTCAAAGTCAAGTCAATCCAAAGACGTGAAAATCGACGTGAAAGCGTACCAAGTATACTAAACTAACATGCAAGTGAAGTTCAATAAAAGCTTGTAAAAAAGTTCCTTGACAGTTTTAACGACTGAACTTGTCACTGGCAACGTACAACGGCTGGACATAATATGCTTAATTTATAATTTAGAAAAATATTGTACATTGTACTGTCAAGGGCACCAATATGTATACATTTTTTCACCTTACTCCATTGAGATAAGGTGAAAAAATGTCCTTGACTGTACCGTGCTCTAAAAAGCACTAAGTAAAAAGGTTTTTCTGGACGTCACGTACAGTCAGCGTCATATAGTATGTAGCAGTCAAAGTGGCCAAATAGTTCGGTACAGCATATATTTTGTATGGTAATAACTAGTAATCCCAAGTGAGTACATTTGTGTAAGCAAAAATGAATATCCATATTGTCCAATTCGAGTAACTAACTTTATGTCACACCTGGCCATAAAGCGGCAATTATCGCAAGCTCCGCGCGCGGGAAATCCCACTTCCTGGCCAGGGGGTGACATAAAATTTTGTACTTTACACGGGCGGTAATAAAGAAAGCCTCAGATCGCATATTTATCGCCCTTGCCTTCGGCTCGGGCGTCAAATACCTACGACCTGCTGCGAATAAATGCTAAATGCTATTATTTACCGTAAGTAAGTACATATTTAGCCGACCCAAAATTACGCAAGACAATGTCGACCTTACGTAACAGAATAGGTACAATCAACTAGGAATTAACCGGCCAGATAACATAATCTCCCATTCACAGTAGGTCAAAGTACTTATGGTGAAGTTATAAAGTCAGCTATCAGGGGACAAATGAACTGAACTGACACATTAATACAGCAGGGATCAAATTACAACCCTTACTGAAATGGATAGCCTCATTTGCTTGCCGGTTCTACTGGTTTCGTAACATTTGCCTAAACTACTCACTGCTTCGTGGCTTCTATGAGTAATGGACAAAAATAACATTACCGTGGCATAAAACACAATCATCAAAAAGTGACTTACAATCCTCGACGCCATTCGGCTCAAAATCGAATGAATCCCATTGACACCGCAGACGATTTTATCAATTTCATTCGTAATATGTTCGGTTGGAATTGAGCGAAGTAGCTAATCTGATTTTGGAAATCATTGTCAGCCAGCGGGAACCAGCGAAAGCATAAATTGTGATAAAAATATGCAGATATGCTTTTGCATAATTTATACTATGTAGGTAGTCAATCAAAATGGACACGGGTTGTGTTGGATTTTATTCAATTAAGTACGAGTACATATTTGACAGCGGTATACCTACTTACGGTATACCTAAGTGTTATCAGATTAGGTTGAAGGCACTCAACCAATCTCACTGGAGCGCAAGCTCTAAGAGTATTCCAATGTTTAAACCGCCCGCGTGGTCGTGTCGGAGGGTTCCTCTGGATTTCTCAGGGCACTCTCTAACCGCGCACTCATATCACTTCATTGGGCCTGACCTATAAAATCACAGTGAGGTTTAAAAAAAAGATCCTAAGTGTTAAAATTTTCGTCTCAAAATTGACCAGAAAAGTGAGCTTTACTACTGGAGAAGTGTATCTATAGTGAAGGTCAGATGAAAATAAAAAAAACATTGTAGGCTCGCTTCACGCGCGGAAATGTTACATATTATAAATTCCATTAGATATTGAGTCACAAACTTTTTAAAAAGGTAAAACGACCGTTTAAAAATGGTACAAATTATACAACCAACTCAAATACAAAACAGTGATTTTTATCTGTTTGAACCGCTTTTTTTGGTGGCGTGGTGACGACCACTTTAGCCTAGTTGTAAGTGGCCCTGTCTACGAAGCTGGAGGTCCCGGGTTCGAATCTTGGTCAGGGCATTTATTTATGTGATGAGGACGAATTTATTCCTGAGTCTGACATAATTTCTATGTATTTAAGTATCTATTTATCTATAGCTTTGCTTAGTTTGGGACTAGGTCGATTTGTGTAGTAAGATTGTCCAAAAATATTAATTTTTATTTAGTATTTTTTGTTAGTGTTTGTAATAAATTGTGGTTTTTGGAAGAAAAATACACTAGCGAATCTGTTAAAAATATAATCGATGGGAATACATTTTAGATAAAAATTGTAATTACAATTCAATCTTTTCCTCCATTTTTAAGAAAAAAGCTTTATTGACCTCGGCTGGAATGGCAATTGCAGGTTTCGTATAAATGAAGCGGACGACCTTACTATAAGCGAAGCCTCCGCCCATTGCCAACCAGACTAATTTGAACAACACATCTAGGATTTATATTATAGACTTACGCTTACGGCACTAGGTGTGAGACAAGGGTATTTTTTTATATTAAAAATGGGTATTTCTCTTTGCCAGTATCGAGCCAGGGGGCAAAGATGAGGCCGACGATGAAGCGAGCTCACCCAGAAGATGCCTATTCACTCGCCGGCAGACAATTCCAAACCTTCACCGTATTCCGCAATCATTATAATATGTATAAAGAAATATTGTGACTAAGAATCAGAGACATATTTTAATGTTTATTTGGATTTTAATGTTTATTTAATCAACGCTAGAATTATTATTATTCCTATGCCATGACTTTCATGATGGTGGCAAACGAGGAACAATTAAAGGATGATTCAAACTAGACCGTTCTCTCGACTAGACTCGTCTAGACGCACGCGCGACGGGCGCCTATTTTCTTGTACTAGAAAACGGGCCGACCCGGACACGGAACGGTATAGCGTGAATCATCCTTTAATTGCGCCGTCTTGGTCGTAAAGTGAAAAATGACAAGAGCGATGTTATCTTTTTATCAGACAATTTAGCACATTTGCGGCATCCCATCTAAGGCAAACAACAAAGGCAGCAGGTTCGGCGGCAGAAAATGCCGCCAAATTGAAACACGCCAAATACTCTGCCTTGGAAGTTGCATACGACTTCGTCCCGGTCGCAGTCGAAACGGCAGGACCCTGGGGCAGCGAGGCTCTCGAGCTTTTTAGAACCCTCGGGAAAAGGCTGAGGGAGAGGGGTAACGACCCCCGCTCTGGGTCATGGCTGGTCCAACAGGTCGCCATTGCTGTACAGCGAGGAAATGCCGCGAGCATTCTGGGGACCTTTGGACCGGGTAGGACACAGGGCGGGGAATAGGTATTTCATTTAATTTAAATTTTCTGTGTATTATTTTATATCGGTCTTACATTTTATTCTTAATATTAAGTCCTTGTTATATTTTATCTATTACTTTATTTCTTAATAAATAAACTATTTATTTATACCGACATTGCAACAAGATCAAGAAGATATTGGGCTGGTATCTTACGTTCCTCTACTAAACAATTGGTCAAGTGTCAGCGGAAGTAAGAGCGTTGTCAGCATTACGATTCAGCATTACCATTTTTAATTTTAAATAGAAATCTCCCGTGAGTCTTTGAAGCATTCGACCTTAAAGACGTGAATGACCCGTTCATTATGATTCAATACGATTCATATTCGATTCAGTGGTATAGAATAGAAGCACAGTAAATATGATAATGTTTACACTTGAATCCAGTCGCAAAGTGCACGAAATTTCCCAGAGCTCACTGAAATTATACTAACGATCTTCGCCGTTATGAAATCAGGTTGTTTGTGTGGCCATGGATACTTACTGATGCGAAACCAAGAGTTAGCTCCAATGTTTAGTAACAGTGCTCAAAGTGTAGTTAACGTACATATTCCTATTGCGGATTATATCTATGAAAATCTTAATGTGTTGATTGAGACCATTATTTTTATTTATGCGTTAAATTGGATATGTTTTTGCTACAAAACACAACTTAGTTTGATGCTCGTTAAATTCGCACGGTTACCTGGTACTCACACAAACATAGACGTAGTAAAACCAATCTTGAAACAAACGCTCCTCTCTTTGTAATATGTACAATATTAAACAATATGTTTAATATAGGCTTAAAACTAACATTGGGTTTACCCAACCAGTAATTTTAGTTCCAATTGCCAGTCTAAGTCTAGCTAGCTCTATGGCCGACCTCTGTGTTTGGCAGTCGAAATAATCTTCACACCCCACTGGGTGAGGATAATTAACGTGATCACATCAACTACATAAGTTGGCAATTACACTACAATATACGCGTGTGTAGTCGGCTTAAGGCATATTGATCTAACTACGCCTTTGCTTTAAGCCATTTCGCCAATTTGAACTCTGTTTCCATGCAGCTAAGTCGAAAATCATAGGCTTCTATCTTTGATTCTTATTTTATGCTATCACTTACTGGTGATTATAGTTGGGTTTCGTTAATGCTTCATCATTTGTTTGTCGTTTTGTTTTATGGATTAGCACGAACCCAATAACACTTACTGCTACTCTAAGTTTAATATTGCTTAATAATGTATAATTGTTGTATTTTTTTTGTAAATGTGTTTTTTTTTGTTTGGAGGCCCATAGCAAAAACTGTTATACGCACTTCTACGCACTTTTTCGCTAAGATGAATATTTAATGAGATTTAGTTTTAGGTTTATAGAAGCCGGTGTCGACGAAAATTGTGAAGGAGGCGAAATTATGTAAATTTGCCTTCATAGTATAACTTGGATCGGCTGAATCTCCGTTAATAGTAGGCTTGAAATATGGTTCAGCAACGGACTTTTAGGGAATTTAACGCTCTTTAACTTTGTCATACTAAAGTAAAACAAAAATATCCGTCGTTTAAGAGATATAAGATCTACGCGTTCCCAATATAAACGGTCTTTATTTTTAATAAAATAAATAAATAAAAAAAGACAGTAAGACCACAGTCTTACTACATACAGTCTGCCAGCTCGGGTCTTTTTGGGCCAACGGTGGGGGTACGCGGGTGAGCGGGCGGCGTGGAAAAAAAGCACAAGCTCATTGAGTTAGCTTTTTATATTTTTAAGGGCTGTCAAGTTTGTTCGATATTTTGATAATAAACGGAGCTCGAGAAAGGTTACATAGGTTAAAAATAATTATATTTTTATAAATATAATTACTCGGACCACCAGGTATCTATTGATATTTAATTAAATCGTATCATAAACAAAAAAAGTTCCATTTGTGTGTGTCTAAATGTACTCCTATTTTTTTTGATGATTCTATAAGGGTCCCGTTTTTTCCTTGTGAGCTACGGAACCCTAAAAACGTGCATAATAATTTTTCCAGTAGCCCATGACAACATACTATTGGCAATGGGATTATTTAAACCATAATGAGAGACATAAACTGACCTAAATAATAATAACGCATTAGACTTAATCCAGACAACCCGATTAGGATATATATACAAACAAAAGTTTGAAAAGTAGGGTTGCGGCTTCGCAGCTTGAGGTGAATGTAGCCGTCTACGTTTTGTCTGTCTCACTAATGTTATCTCGATATCTCTAAACTTAGCGAAATAACTTTTTAGTCAAATTGAATAATTATTTCAGAACAGTAATAATTGTTTTTAGTAATAAATGCTATAAGACATACTTAAAAGGTTTATTTTAACGGGTCTAACGCGATATTTATGCATTTACCTTTTTTTACCGACGTTTCGACACGTAAAAATATGCATTAGTAACCTCATTATATCCTCCTCAATTCTGATTTAATTTGGTAACTCTCGCTTGCTTGGTTTAGCTATAATTACAGTTTAAAAATTACCTTGATTTTTTAACATTTTCGTGAATAACTCGAAAACAAAAACAACATCTAGGACTGATATTAAGCAAAGAGTTGTCTTAGGGCCTGCCAGTACACCCCCTGGAATAATGACCAAATCCGTCGTGGGGACCACTCTTGTTAGCTTATCCTGCTAGACCCTTTGATAGAAAGCCATTTTTAAACAAAAAAAAATTAATGTTATCTATGTGACACTTTAAATAAAAACTTAAATAAGAATAACAACTATTTAATTTTCTAGTTTATCAAGTAATGAAAACACACCAAACGATGTGATGTCCAATCTTATCACACGCGTTTAAACCTGATGTTTTCAGATTGCCCAATTCGATTGCATCCACACGGTCCAACCCTGCAAAAACACAGCTACGAAACAATGTAGCCCAGTATTTAATGGATTGCGCTTTTATGTATTGGACTGGCGGAATTGTATTGCTAAATCCAAGATAATCTCCTTTCTGCCGTGTATCGCTCGCTCGCTATTATCCGGTTCAAATAAAACGATACTATAATAACTGAACTTGCATTGGTATACCTGCTCACTTAATTCAATGCGGTAAGATTATCCTCTGAATTTCTTTATGACATATAAAAAAACTTTTCGTCAGTTCTATCAATCCTAGGGGATCAGATATTTGTATGGGGCCATGTAATACCACTTATAAGAGGAAACGAAAAATAAACTTACGCAATTTTATTCCGTACCAAAGCGGTACCTTTAGGGGAGTCCTGCGGTACAGACCGAATCAGAAATCGTACTTATTAACATTGACAAAAAAGGAACAAGTAAGTAAAGTGATTCAAATGTTCTACTAAACCGCAAAACAGGTCCGGTGTCAAAAAAGTTTGAAATCCACTCATTTGTAGATAGGTATATTACCCAATATTTTTAAATGCCAATTTGCAGATGTATAGGTAACTAAGACTATCGCATTAGGCTGTAAGGGGTCGGTACGATATCAGTAAGCCGAAGCTGTCAGTGACAACTGTCAGCCGAGTCAGTAAATCTTTACTGCGCGCCCATATTTAAATAAGTTACTTCCTAATTGCCTTGGAATGCGCAGATGCGGGGCGGTACCGTACTGCATAAAATACAACTGCGCAAAAATGTAATACTGATAATATACCGATAACTTAAGAAATCTAGGCGACGTCAGTATGCTGTCGGTAAATTAGAAAATATCGCATAAAGTTTGTGCCCTCCCAAATCAGTAAAACATGCCTTTAACTCTGGTCAAATACTTTTTATCATATTAATTGTAATCAAGAGTTAAATATTATATTCTCTTTATAATACAACTTCTGGAATAAATTGCGTTCTATTTAACGCTTGGTTTTGCATGGAAATATCATAATTTACATCAAGGACTGAAATGAACTCGCTGTTGTATACAGATACAGATAAATTACAAGTGCTTATTAGATTTTAGGTACGTATATACTTACATATCTACATGTTATGCATAATTTCATGCCTGTATTTCGAAAACAGGTAGGCAGAGAAGAGAGAGTCAATTTCAGTGTCACTTTTAGCACTTTTGCAGGTTTAAAGATGAGGAAATGGGCTATTGCATGATAGGTTGCTAGCCCATCGCCCACAATCAACCCGGTTCGCCTAGTCGTCCTTTACTACACCCACTGGTAGAAAAGGGATGGTGCTATTCTATTCTGAGCGGGCATCACACGGGCGACCTGGCACCGCACGGGTTCGAGGGCGGGCTCGTTATTTCCTCTCCTTCTTCACGTTTCATGTAAATCTCGAAGGTTGGCGACCATTTAAATATTAGTGGACAAATAAATAAATATCTGTGGACAATCTGTAACAGCTTTTGCTCCGGGCATGAGACTAAGGGCGTGGGATGAGGGGTACCCGTGGCCAGGCCTGGATCATATGTGGAACAAAAGGGGTAGAGAAAATGTTGGGCGCCTTGAAATTTTTATTAAACTTATGACACAGGCCCCGCACAAACGATGCCCTAGTGGTGTATGGAGTCCACAAAAACAAACCAGTTTGAATGTTTATTTATACATTTATTTGAAAGGATTTTACACCCAGGCGTCCCCAGGTTACAAGTATCAAAACCAAATAGCGCTAATGCTTATCTAAATATATATCTAATTTGCCAATGTCGCAATTTATACTAAAATGTTAAAGAAAACAACTATAAAACGATATTTATGGAGGACGGAATTCAACTAAAACCTACGGGTGTGTGTGTGTGCCTCTAAATGTCTTTGAAGCTGGCTAAAACAGTATGGAACGGACTCACATTTGCAATGCCTGCCTAACCGCTTGCTCTAAAAAGGAACCGTCGTCTTTCCCGGGGAAAATCCAAAGAAACTCGCAGGAAACCGCACTCCATTCGGGACTGGTTCCTGAACTTAGGCACTGTGCCCGTGCCTAGGAGCCCTGGAAACCAAACAGGATTATCATTAATACACTACCACATGCTACACCTAGCCGCACTTTGTATGGAGACAGAACGGTCAAATATTACTGCCTATAGAGTAATTCCGCATACCGAACTTACCATTAAGGGCTTGAGATCAAGCGAGTAGTCGCTTTATACTCGGGCATGACTAGCGGAGTTGATGGCATCGCCGAATGACGACCGGAAAGGTGGCCGATGCCTAGAATTTCATAAATCTGCAACAAAGACGATAGATTCAATGCTCACGCCGAGCTTCATGGTTTGCGTCGAAACAACCAAAAGCTGATGGTATTCAATGAGAAACAACTTACATGAGAGGGCGTCCGAAATCTCCGAGTTAGCCGCCAACATTCTGGGGCGCGATTATACACGAAATTGCTACTTCGCGTGCCGGCGGGGCGAACAAATCTTTCCACAAAACGATGACAATCAGGCTTACTGGCCCATATCTCTTACACTTTCACCGAGCCTCATGGAGAAGAATAACCTCTTCTCTCGCCGTGATCGAAAACGAAAAAAAAAATGCTTCCTCATCCAGTTGACAGCTCAGATTAAAAAAGGGAAAAAACTGTCTATGGTAATTTCGACTTGTAGACCTGAAAATTCTGATCTCGAAGTAAATACTGAATTGTAGACTAAAAAGAAATAAAAATTAATCTGAACGAGAAAAACTATGCCTGACATCAAAACAAAATAATGATTTCCAAATTTAGAAAACCGATGATTAATTTCATGTAACAAAACGTAGTCTAAACTTGCTATAACGGAACGCAAACCGGTGAGTGTTGCTACATCAAAAAGAACAACTATGAGACAAATGTTGCTAGTATAGAAACCAAGCTGTTTAGGGTAAAGGTAAAAAATCCGGCGTTACAGTACCCATCTAGTTGTCGTAACAATTTTTTATTTCAGAATTCTTCAATTCTGAAATAAAAAATTGTTCGTTTCTATTTGATATCGAGGCTACCCTTAATAAATGAACTGGATAACTATGACTATAACTTTAGGAGAGCCTGAAACTTACTGAGTTTAGACTACAAAAGGAACCAACAAAATATCTCTGAAAAGAAAAAAAAACAATGAAACCGAGCCCTAACGAAGATGGAAAGGTTCGATGATAAACACAATAACCCCCTTTTCCATCCATAAGTGTGTAGTCTTTTTATCACAACATGTGCTGCAGACATATGTTGGTACAAAAACCCTACAATTCCCGTCCGCGGAGGGGAATTAATTAAATTCTTAAACTAACAATCCCGCGTGCGACCAGCTTGACTTGAAGCCGCACGCATGAGAGACTCATACTGAGAACATTTTCACTAAGAAAAACGACTCACTATTTGAGACTAACGCTCACTCAAGACATACGAAGAGGAGGGCGCGACACGCAGCCAAGAACTCCAAATTACAAGATTGCACTCACTTAGGGAGCAACTTACTAAACGTAAAATTAACTCAAGAGATACATAGAGGAGGGCGTGACACACTGCCTATACTCCTATTATAAGTTTAAAACACGGAGGGCGCGACACGCAGCCAAGAGCTCCAAAATACAAGATTGCGCTCACATAGGGAGCGACTTACCACACGTAATAAAACGGTGCTTCACTCTGCAGAGCAGAGTGGCCCTATCATTATATAATAAGCAAGCATTTTAATTTAAGATAAAAACTCTGAACTGTTTTCATCGCATGCCGGTTACACACTCAATGTAAGCGACCGAGACTTACGAATTACCATGCCTTACGTTATCCTAAATCTAGCCATAATGTAAGACAACACAATTTTTATCTAAGTGAGAGTCTAATTATAACGAATATCATATGATAAATTTATGCTATTACTAATCCCGGGAACTAATTACTACGCGTAAACAACCTATTCCCTCTACTTGCAAACCGATACCAATAAAAACCGAAATCAGGACATAACTTCTTCCTACGATGAATTCCTACAGGTCGGGATATAGATAGTGCGTACTCACCAAGCTTAAACAAACAAACCTTTTATTAAGCCAACAGTCGGGACAGATATTCTACAATCATTTGCACACCTGCAGTCCAGACGAACCTTAAACAGTCTACCTTACGCTAAAACTTAACCATTCTAAGTGCAACACTTCCCTTGTGGAAGGCCGACTTTATGATGCCCTAGAAGAGAGACATAACAAACCGTTGGTGCGCAACAGGTAGCCACCATGACGAAGAACTACTGCCATAAAAAAAAAATTGCTCGAGCCTATGTTATCTCTCCCCCTAGACTCGCCATGGTGACGCCAGCGCACGTGATATATATATAAAGAAAAACTCCAAGCCAACTAAACTTACAACTTACTTATTACGGACATGTACACCTAATATTATATAAGTTGTCAACGCAAGAAGTTGAAACAACTATTAATGCTACCAGCAGCAACACAGAAAACAAAAAAAACAAACTCGAGTAACAGAGTATATAAATAGTTCAGTGACGATAACCCAGCCAAGAACTACTGAGACAACAATTAGTGACAATGGGAACAGGCGTCCGTGAGATACTCAACTAGACGAACAAAAAGGATTACGGCAGTGCAGTAGGCGGGCACCGCTAGCGTAATCAAAAGTGTACATGTTCAGTACACACTTACGAGAAACAAGGCGTGACACACGTATCCCCTCTAAATTTTAAGTTCAGACTGGCCAAATTATATTTTGGTTCCGAGCGACAAACCACCGGAACCTCCCTGTTAGTCGGGGACCTAAAAACCTCCTCCTCCGACTCGGACGCATTAGTGTTAGGATCCAGGACAGATAGACTCCCCACCACTGCACCACGTAGCCTCTGGACGTCCTGGTCGCGGCTCGTGATATGTGACAGTCTCCCTAACAAGTAGTGGGCACGCGCTACCAAACGAACTCGCTGTGCATGGGTGAGGCCCCCTCCGTCGGATGTCGCTGCGCACAGCTCGGTTACCTTCGGCTCACAAATCGCCAGCTCCGCCGCGGCGTCCCTCGCTGCAGCTCCCCGACCAGGCTTAAGACTGCCACGACGGACCAGAGAACGGGTCTGTCGCAATAGCTTCCTAAGAGTGTCAACAGTGTCATTCGGGTCGAATGGAATGTGTAGTGTAGTGAGTTCATGCTGAATTTCGTCCTTTAACAGGTATTCAACTTTAACCGTAGAGTCCATGTTTTATATTTAGTTTTCCAAGAAATCGCTATATCAAATACAAAATCTGCTAAGCCACCAATAAGGATAAACGCAATTCAGTGGGCAGACCGTGTATAGCTAGATATAAAGCGGAATACACAAGCCAATTGGCCATACACATTCACTTAAGAACTATAAGTGCAGTGGCACAAAGGAAATTCATACGCTTAAAAAAATATAAGCCAGTCCGGCTATTCACATACAATTATATCAGTAAGTCCGGGCACAGAGCATGAGAGAAATAATTAACCGAGGAGAGAGAAGATAATTTTAAAAGTTAACAACTTGGTCACCACACACACCGTTTCATCCGAAATCCTCCGAAGGACTAATACACCACCAAAAGCATCTCAGGCCCCACGTTGGCCGCCAATGTAACAGCTTTTGCTCCGGGCATGAGACTAAGGGCGTGGGATGAGGGGTACCCGTGGCCAGGCCTGGATCATATGTGGAACAAAAGGGGTAGAGAAAATGTTGGGCGCCTTGAAATTTTTATTAAACTTATGACACAGGCCCCGCACAAACGATGCCCTAGTGGTGTATGGAGTCCACAAAAACAAACCAGTTTGAATGTTTATTTATACATTTATTTGAAAGGATTTTACACCCAGGCGTCCCCAGGTTACAAGTATCAAAACCAAATAGCGCTAATGCTTATCTAAATATATATCTAATTTGCCAATGTCGCAATTTATACTAAAATGTTAAAGAAAACAACTATAAAACGATATTTATGGAGGACGGAATTCAACTAAAACCTACGGGTGTGTGTGTGTGCCTCTAAATGTCTTTGAAGCTGGCTAAAACAGTATGGAACGGACTCACATTTGCAATGCCTGCCTAACCGCTTGCTCTAAAAAGGAACCGTCGTCTTTCCCGGGGAAAATCCAAAGAAACTCGCAGGAAACCGCACTCCATTCGGGACTGGTTCCTGAACTTAGGCACTGTGCCCGTGCCTAGGAGCCCTGGAAACCAAACAGGATTATCATTAATACACTACCACATGCTACACCTAACCGCATTTTGTATGGAGACAGAACGGTCAAATATTACTGCCTATAGAGTAATTCCGCATACCGAACTTACCATTAAGGGCTTGAGATCAAGCGAGTAGTCGCTTTATACTCGGGCATGACTAGCGGAGTTGATGGCATCGCCGAATGACGACCGGAAAGGTGGCCGATGCCTAGAATTTCATAAATCTGCAACAAAGACGATAGATTCAATGCTCACGCCGAGCTTCATGGTTTGCGTCGAAACAACCAAAAGCTGATGGTATTCAATGAGAAACAACTTACATGAGAGGGCGTCCGAAATCTCCGAGTTAGCCGCCAACATTCTGGGGCGCGATTATACACGAAATTGCTACTTCGCGTGCCGGCGGGGCGAACAAATCTTTCCACAAAACGATGACAATCAGGCTTACTGGCCCATATCTCTTACACTTTCACCGAGCCTCATGGAGAAGAATAACCTCTTCTCTCGCCGTGATTGAAAACGAAAAAAAAAATGCTTCCTCATCCAGTTGACAGCTCAGATTAAAAAGGGAAAAAACTGTCTATGGTAATTTCGACTTGTAGACCTGAAAATTCTGATCTCGAAGTAAATACTGAATTGTAGACTAAAAAGAAATAAAAATTAATCTGAACGAGAAAAACTATGCCTGACATCAAAACAAAATAATGATTTCCAAATTTAGAAAACCGATGATTAATTTCATGTAACAAAACGTAGTCTAAACTTGCTATAACGGAACGCAAACCGGTGAGTGTTGCTACATCAAAAAGAACAACTATAAGACAAATGTTGCTAGTATAGAAACCAAGCTGTTTAGGGTAAAGGTAAAAAATCCGGCGTTACAAATCTTACACAAATCGCCCTAGTCCCAAACTAAGCAAAGCTTGTACAGTCAAGTGCAAAAATATGTATCGTATGCATCCGCTCATAAATATGTATCGAAACCTTAATTCACCGACATAAGACCTAATAGATGGGACATACTTTTGAACAAGTTGTATGCACCCATATTTTTGCACTTGCCTGTACTATGGGTGCTAGACGACGATATAAATACTTAATATAGATAAATAGATACTAAAATAAATAGAAAACATCCAAGACACAGAAACGAATGTTCGTGTTCATCACACAAATAAATGCCCTGACCGGGATTCTAACCCGGCACCTCCAGCTTCGTAGGCAGGGTCACTACCAACTAGGCTAAAGCGGTCGTCATTTGCATATATATATCGACCTATGAGTTTGACAAACGGGTAACCTAGTGGTCATTTACCCTGCCTACGAAGCGGACGGTCCTGGCAGGTCCTGGGTTCGAATCCCGGTCAATGTAAATATTTGTGTGATCATAATATTTGTTTCTTGGTCTTGGCTACTTTTTACCTCTATCGTCCTCTAGTACCCTTAAAACCAACCTTATGCGGCTTATTTAAGGGACTAGTTCGATTTTGTGTAAGGGTTTCCCATTAATAGCCAGTCTCTTACGTTCCTCGTCCAAAATGTTCTTCTTCTACCATGTCCTCTTTTTTTCTATGTTGTCTTTAAATATTACTCTCAATAGCTATTGTTACTTATTAAAGGGGCGATATAATGAGACCTTTATGGTTTTGACGTCGTCAGTTCTAGTATTAGAATTTATTAAATGAACATGTGGGCACAATGTAATACATGTGTTCTAGTTTTGAATTAAGCAAGGCTACTAGACAACGAAAAAAATACAGAACTAAGGAACATATCCATGTAAATACATCGATATACGGGTCATAAACACTTGCAAAAACAAAAGTCGTCTCTCCTGTGGTAAATAGTTAACGGCTTATGAGCATGTGAGTTATGATTTTATTACATGGATTTATAGAACCGGAGACGCCGTTTATGCGGGTTACTAGACCAATCCAAAATTAAGCTTTGTAGCCTTTAACAAGTCCACAGGAAAGACGCGAACCTAAATCTGTTTATGACCCAAACACTTATCGGGAGCCCACACCATATAGGCATGATCACTACCAACTACGCTACGTATTTCGAAATTCGAACTGCAATCTAAGAATAGATAGAGAATTTCCCTCATATAGAAGTCCAGCGCTGCGCAAGCACCGAGCCGGATTAACGAACTTCCTACAATCTTTCCGTGAGGCGAACTTAAAATGCTAACATCAGTTTCGGGAATTAAAGGATTTCCTTCATAAATTCATAAAGCCCGCTTACTTCAACTTAATCTTGTTTGCTTATTCGTAGCTCTATTAGCGGATAAATCGAATAAGTTATTCCCTTTAGCGAGCCAGGTTGATTAGGGAGGGATTATGAGGCGCCAGTATGATTTGAACATTTTCTATTGTGGAACAAAGTAGTGGGTTACGGGATTGAGTTCACTTGTTTAAGGATAAACGTTCTGTATTTTTTATGAAAATGTTTTTTCCATGAAGATTAAAACTGTCATACTTACATAAAACGAATAACGCGAAACTACAATACATATTTATAAAAAAAAATTAGACGGGCAATTATTTGTTTTAATTATATGTAAATGTTTCGTAACTAAGAAAGAAAATATGAAAAAGATTTGTTTAAGCGTATTCAATAAATACTTTGTGGGACAATTTTACTTACTAAGTCCTTAATATGACATTACAAAAGTTGTTGCTGTAAACACCAAGTATTTTAATGGATCTTTTAAAAACCGAAGTTTGATAATGAAAGTCAACCACTAACAAGGAAGTTTTTTCTTCACATTTTACTCAGGAATAACTTATATTTTCTTCTTATTAACTTTTTTACACCCTGAGCTGTAATTATTTTACCCTTGCATTGTCTAAGCGACTTTGTGGCATTCTTTGGACCACAAATATTAACATTGAATCAGCTTCGTAACGTAAAAGGGGAGTTTGATTTAAATTGGCAGGTTAATTTTAACTGACGTGATGTTTAAGTCACGTTTAACCAGTCTCATTTTGTTTCGAAACATAATAATGAAAATTGAATATATTATGCGTTTGACATTAACGTTCAGTTTTTAACCATCCATACGTAGCCATTCTTTACAGTGACATATTTAAAAGATAATTAGGTACCCAAAAGAGTGATCCCTAAGTAAAAGAAATCGAGTTGTGAAATAAGTTTTGTTTTTTTTTTTAGTGTAGCTTAGCCCTTTTTGGTCTCACTGAAGATTTTTATCTAGGTACTTGAACTGTATCTGTATCTTATATCTTATTCTGTATATTAAGTCCGGTTGTGTGTGCTTTACTTCTTCTTCTTTTTCTTAATAGTACCTGGGAGACCGAGCCTTGCTCGGTGTTTTCCCGTAAACCAGGCAGACTATAGCTCTACAAAGATCTAAATAAAGATATTAAGTAGATAAACAGACCTATATAAAGCTGCAACCCGGCACATTTCTATTGACATAATTGGGTCATAAACAGATTTAGGTTCGCGTCTTTCCTGTGGACATATCAAAAGTTAGCTTTGTAGCCCAGCTTAATTTTGGATTGGTCTAGTAACCCGCATAAACGGCGACTTCCGGTTCTATAAATCCATGTAATAAAATCATAACTCACATGCTCATATGCCGTTAACTATTGACCACAGGTAAGACGACTTTTGTTTTTTGCAAGTGTTTATGACCCAATTGTTCTCCTAGTGAGGTCCCTCAGGTCTAATACGATGTCTGGGAAAAGTGTAGGGGGTGGCTCCGTGACTACCAGAGAAATACCTCTGAAAACCTCTGAATATCTCTTTTATATCTTCTAATGTACACCACCATGTCGAAGGAGGTAAACAAAAGAATAGCCAGCGGATGGAAAAAATACTGGACACTCAAAGAAATTATGAAAAGCAAAGAACTTAGCATCAACATCAAAAGGAAAACATTCAACAGCTGTATTTTACCCTGCCTAACATATGGTTGCGAAACCTGGTCCCTCACTGAAAACCATAGAGAGAAACTTCAAAGGTGTCAACGAGCAATGGAACGCAGTATGTTAGGAGTCAAACTCATGGATAAGATCAGGAAAGAGGAAATAAGAAAGAAAACTAAAGTCACCGACATATTCACTCGCATTGATCATCTGAAATGGGGATGGACTGGACATATGCTACGTTGCACAGAAAATAAATGGAGTAAACAGGTTACTCTGTGGTACCCTAGAGATGGCACCAGAAGGCAGGGACGTCCATTAAAGAGATGGGAAGACGATATCAGGCTAACCTTGGGACCACGTTGGACAAGAGTTGCATGGGACAGAACCCAGTGGAGACAATTGGAGGAGGCCTATGCCTTACGGCACACTGAATTGCGTGACATTTTGTGAAACAAAGAAAAGAAGAAAAAACAATACCATTCAACTCAAACACCACCAATTCAGATCTAAAGGCTAATATTAATGTACACCATGTTTTAATGTAAAATAAATAATTGATTGATTGATTGAAAACCAAAAAGTTGGCCAACCGCCTGGCTAAAAGGTAGGTGGGGGATGCTCGACCAAATGTCATAGAGAACTGCAAGCCATTTGGTGAGGTGACTTTTTTTGGCGATTATTTTTTGGCAAAAATTTCAAAATGGTCCTAGCGCGTTGAGATTTCGCATGCGGGGACTCAGGGGGCAAAACAACTTTTGAGTAATTTTTGCGAGCCCGAAGGGCGAGCTTCAGGCCGCCAGGCTGCAGGCATTCAAGTGGTCAGGTGCGCGCCCCGCCCCCCCCCCCCCCCCCCCTCAAATGTTTGGCCAGGCCGAAGGCCGAGCCGCGGGAGTACCAAACCACCGAAAATCCTATATAAATACAAGGTTTCGCGAGCCCGAAGGGCGAGCTTCAGGCTGCGAGGTCGCAGGCCGAGCTCGGTCGAGAGCCAAAGTCCCGGAACCCCACCCCGAGTGCCCAAGCGTCCCCCGCCCCCAAGTAATTTTTGCGAGATCAATACGGGAGGAAAGGGTTGCCTAACTATTCATATGACCCATGTATCTTACAAGCGAACCTGAGGGCCGAAGGCCTGAAGGTGAAAGGCAAGGCTTCGCGAGGCCCAAGGCCGAGTGTCCCATCAGAGCGCGCTCTCCATGCGAGCCCGAGAGCCGCTTGCGGCCCGAAGGGCGAGCCCACGCAAACACTCACTATTCCTATCATTGTTACAATCGAACCTGAGCCAGGCCGCAGGCGTTCAAGTGGTCAGGTGCGTCGCCCCCCTCCTCTCAAATGTTTGGCGAGGCCGAAGGCCGAGCTGCGGGAGTACCAAACAACCGAAAATCCTATATAAATATACAAGGTTCCGCGAGCCCGAAGGGCGAGACTCAGGATGCGAGGCCGCAGGCCAAGCTCGGCGGAGGGCCGAAGGCCCGGAGCCCCATCCCGAGTGCCCAAGCATCCCCTCCCCCCAGTATTTTTTGCTAGACCGATACGGGAGGAAAGGGTTGCCCAACTATTCATGTGCCCCATGTATGCCTCGCAGGCCCGAAGGCCCGAAGCGTCCCTTAGAGCGCGCTCTCCACGCGAGCCGTAGAGCCGCTTGCGGCCAGAAGTGCGTGGGCTCGCACGCAGATACTCACTATTACTATCATTGTTACAATCGAATCTGAGGGCCGAAGGCCCGAAAGTGAGCGGTAAGGTTTAGCGAGGTCGAAAGCCGGGCTCACGCGGACACTCGAACCTGAGAGCTGAAGGCCCGAAGGTGAGCGGTAAAGCTAAGCGAGGCCTGAAGGCCAAGCTCACGCGTACACTCGCATACACGCGGAACCTGAGGGCCGAAGGACCAAAGGTGAGCGATAAGGCCGACCTCACGCTAGGCATTTCAAAGTCCTCACGACACTTGCATATAGGTACACATTTTAAATAAACATTATTATTGAATTCCTGGCTACTCGACTAATTCCTTCTCCGATCTGTTTTAATAACGCATTAAGTAAATAAATGTCAGTGTGAAATAAAATGATAACAATTTCTTCATCGAGATTCAAAATACATTTTTTTTAAACCGCGATCAAAATAAACTAAAAAAATCAAAATAAACATAAATAAACGTGAAACCCGACCACATAATGGGCTATGATGGTGCGAGAAAAGGACGCAGCTATGCGGTGGAACGAGACAAAATTGTAAGCATATAAGAACGATTTTAATACTCATTGCATGAAGCTTAGGGTTGCGTGCCGAACATTCGTTTGAAGCCAGAAAATATGGCTTTGAGTGACGTCACGTTATATTGCATCTCTTTCATTCTAATATAAGATGGATCTAATAAAAGAGATCAAATATAACAGTGACGTCATTCAAAGTCATATTTTCTGGCTTCAAACGAATGTTCGGCACGCAATCTCCAGGATGTAGGTATCTAAACTTTTTGATTCATTGAGATTATTTGACCCCGCAGAACGTGCCCATAGAATATATAATATATACTCTGTAATTATAGATGCGCCAACGAGCGACCGGGGCTATTTCTTTCTCATACTTTTGGTCATATTCATATAAAATTTGTACTACGCAATTAGTCCGGTTTGCATGTCCAATGTATTGCTAATGGAAATTTGCATTTGCCTGTAACCCGACCATGAAAAAACGTCCGGTCGGTGATAGGGACAAAACATCTCCCCTCTCTCTCTCTTAGCCTCTTTTCTATTTCCTCTTATAGGAATCGCAATAAGACTATCTTTCTCTAGCAAAGCGTGTCAGCCCCTTGAACGTGCCTGATAAAAAACCTCGTAAGTCGTTGTCATGTGTCATTCTTTATAAATGCTACAAATAACAAAATATAAACTCGCCTCACCATACGTCCTTATATATCTTGACCCTGAGATTCGTGACAACTATGTGCATATTCGTAGGTCAGGCTTATACTGGTTCTTTTGAAACTAATTTTCCGTACGTCAGCAGCCATTGTAAATATCAATCACGAACAAATTTAAAAACATGAAAACTCGAAAACACGCATTTTCTCAAATATAAAACTGAGCTAGATCGATTGCTCGTCCCCGAAAACCCCCACATACCAAATTTCATCAAAATCGTTAGAGCCGTTTCCGAGATCCCCGAAATAAATATACATATATATATATATATATAAATAAATAAATATACAAGAATTGCTCGTTTAAAGATATAAGATATAAATAAATAAATATACAAGAATTGCTCGTTTAAAGATATAAGATAAGTATTGGTGTAAGTAGTAGTAGTATGTGGGGTACATTTCCCCATAAAGATACTTACTATAGTAGGTATGTATTTATTTATTTAGACTTTATTGCACAAAAACACTGAATTGTATATTGTACGTATGGTAATACTTCATTTAATAATAGTACCTTTATCTCATGAGCGCGGGTTGGCCATTCTTGTAGTTGTGACACATATACGAACACATAGACAACGTGAACTCATAGCTCCTACGCTGATGAACACAGAGACAATGTGCATGTCCATGTATGTATAGCTCAACACACAGCCATGGCACATCCGCGCTCCTGAGATACAAGTACTCTACTATTAGCCACTATTGTACTATTAATAGAAAACCACTAACGTCATTTGTTTCTCGTGAATAATTAAATAAGTCAATCTAAATTTAATTAGTTTAATATTAATTTGGCCTGAGAATTTTTAAATAGGTACTTTAATTAATACAGTATGAATCATGGATGTTTTATTTTATGTATTTTGTCAATTTTGTTGTAATTTGGCGATGAAACAAAACAAAGATTGGTTGCAGTTCCATAATCTTTTATTTAAAAAATCCTTTAATTGATCTAAAATAAGTATTTAATAACTATAGTTCTAAATTAATCAAATTAAGTTATCATCGCATATCATATCTTAAAAACCGAACAAACAAAATGCATGTAGTTATAACGCGTGCCGCTACAAAGCATCACCTTATAATAAATTTTAACCCATGTTTGTACTATAAAATATGTGAACAGGTACTTTATCAAATAGCAAAGCCGTGTGTCAAGGCGGTATGATGTACCGGGACTTGCCCGGCTTACGGTACGACCACGTTTACAGGGATCATGCCAAAATTAGTGGTTGCCGTAATAGATTCCCCTAAATGCGTCTTGCTGTTTTCTGCAGGTTTTGTTATAGTACTTTTGATGCAGTTTTAAAATATTTTGTTGTGTTGTGAATTGGAGGTATGTGGTATTGTTCCTGATGGTGAGTAAGGTCGAAAGAGATTTTTTAATTACAAAAAACCGGCCAAGTCTGAGTCGGACTCCGCACATTTAGGGTTCCGAACCAACCGCAAAATTAAGTTGGTTTTAATACGGAAAATACGGAAATTTCAATGAAAAAAATCTGATTTGTCAAAATTATAGTATTTTTTGGTAAAATATACGTAATAATAAACATTGCCACCGAATTTCAAGTTTATGGGTCAATGGGAAGTAAAAAAAATCTTCGGAAAAATTTTTTGTAACATAAGCTGACTTTGGTGGTTTTTCATTCTTTTGTTTTACAATATTTTTAAAAACAAAAAATATATAGTATTTATTTACTCAATAAGCTCTACACAACGATACCGCACTCGATGGGGTAGGTCAAAACATTTTTTCGCACCCGCTTTAGCTGTATGAGAAACAAATAAAAACCGGCCAAGTGCGTGTCGGGCCACGCGCAAGGTAGGGTTCCGTAGTCATTTATCCGTTACATTATGTGGACTAAAAAGTTCGCAAACTTATATTTACTATGTTTTTGACAGAATCAAAAACATTATCTATGGTATCAATGGAAATTGTACGAAAGTACATTTCTGAAGTTCGACTATTACTCGTTAACTAGTAATGTCGACTTAGCTGTGATAGTTTTTCTTTTAAATTCATCGTATATCACATGCTTAGTAGCCACCGTTTAGCTGGCAGGGGGGGGGGGGGGACACTTGACCATAACAAAAATTATCACTTCAAAGCTTAATATCACGCCAACCAATTCTTTAATCAAAAATGCTTATAATATTTTCGAAAGAGCTATCCAACGACACCCCACACGATGGGGTTTAGAGAAAAAAAAATTGCACCACCACTTTACATGTAGTCCCCTACATGTAAAGTGGTGGTGCAATTTTTTTTTTACCCTTAAAAAAAAAATAAGATTTTATTCTACCGTTTTGTCGGCGTCATCGATATGTATACTCATGCCAAATTACAGCTTTCTAGTACTAACGGTTACTGAGAAAAACGGGGGACATACGGGCGGACGGACGGACGGACATGGTGAAAAACTATTAGGGTTCCTTGTTTACTACGGAACCCTAAAAATAAACTTTTGACTATTTTTATAGCTTTGGGTCAACAAGATGCTTAATATACTGTGAAAATTTGAAGACTGTAGCTCCAACCGTTTGGCTATATATAAAACCTGTGTGACAGACTCGGGACGGACGGACGGACGCCTGAGCTTCTTTTACGGGTACGGAACCCTAAAACTAGAGGGAACTACATACATATGTCTCTAGCTGTCAACAAAACGAATCCTCAAGTCAATTAGATCAAAAAGGGTCGGCAACGCCTTTGAAATTCTTCTCTATCAACTAGTTTGCCACCGTCGTTCAATAAAAAGAAAAAAGTAACATTTTAATGCAATGAGATATCCAACGAGTATTTACGCATATGGGAATTTTCAAAAAATATGCTGCACAAAAATGTTTAAAGTAAAGGCCCGTCCAAATATATCAGTACCAGTAATAAAATAACTGCGTAATAAACAGACTTAAGCGAAGGGTATTAATAGATCCACATTTAAACTACAAAACACTAATAACATATTATGAAAATAACACGCATATATAATTATAAACAGCAACGTGTGACATTTTGCAAACGCCTCCTATTATTTGTACGTATATGTATAATTGTCACTCCATTGTACGTATAACGTATAATTATATAACTGTCATTCCCTTTATAGTCAGCGTGTCGAAGAAAATGAATAGGTACAATAATTACAACGTTCATTTACAACCATCCAATCAATCAATCAATCAATTATTTATTTAGGAATACGGTATATTTAAATGTGTTAGTTCAGCATATTTTGCCAACATCGGCGTAGACATATTTTGGTGAAATTTAGTTTGTAATTAGTGACATCAATTAACATTATTGTAATTAGTACATAATTAGTATTATTAAATTATCAAATAAATAATATAAACATTCTCATTTAAATGACAATTAATAAACAAAATACATAGGAAGAAAAGAATCATTAATATTAACAACTTCGCAGTAATATTATTAAATTTCGAAATAAATATTATTACAAACTTTTACTTGTAAAAGTGCCATTGCGGCCTACTTACAGAATAAAGTTCATTTTATTCATTTTTATTCATTTTATTTTGCCATGGTATGCAAAACGTCTAAGTGTGTAAAACACAAAGACCTTTTGCTAACATAGTCCTTATCCCATACAATTGGATCGTTCTACCTGCTTGTACAGTCAGCGTCATATAGTGTGTAGCAGCCAAAGTGACCAAACAGTTCGGAACACCATACAAAATATATGGTGTACCGAACTATTTGGCTACTTTGGCTGCTACATACTATATGACGCTGACTGTACATTTCAAGACCTAGGCGTTTTGCTAAGTAACCCTTTTCAAAGCTAAGGCTCTTTTCTAATCATGGCAATATACAAAAAAGTCATTTCGCATCCCCGCGGGGTAATCATGTAACGTTTAAACTTACCGTCGGTACGATTTAAATGTCATTTTTAGTATGGGATTTGACATTTAAATCGTACGTACTACCGTTCGAAACAGTTACGTGATTACCCCGTCAATATACCTCCTGAACCGAACCCAAATGATACTAGTATTGTCTTTACACACTAGACGCCATTTTGTAATAAAATCGCTTGTAAGCGTCCACACATTGGTAAAGTGTTATTAAAGCGCATTCGTCTACATCATCTTGTCGAACGTCCGCAAGGACAAATACACCCCGATGCTCACAAATCACCCTTTCACATGCTCGGGGAAAGTGCTATGGCAATGCGTTTTGAATGTGTGGAGTGGACGAGCTGTTGGTAAAAGCATCTGCGCAAATGATACATGCAGCATGTACCGTGTGGTGAGAAAATGTATATAGTGGTAGATAGATGTATTGTATTTTCGTGTACAAGAGCCACGTAAACGAGTTAGGACTAGAAAGAGAGAGAGTATGCAATTGGTGGGGCGATAAGGGCCCTCCTCCTCCTCCTCCTCAATCGGTCCCTCATGGCTGAGGATCGTGACTCTGCCGACGTAGCATGGCCAGTATTCTTCTCTAGGAGTTTCGGTCGGCTGCCTGATGGAGCGCTGCATTCACCGGCACATTGAGATACTCCGACACCTGGTTTAGCCAACGTTTGGGGCTCCGGCCTCTTGGTCTCTTGCCTTCCACTGTACCTGTGACCATCAGTTTCTCTAAATTTCCAGAATTCTTGCGCGCTATGTGGCCAAAATACTGGAGGATACGGTGAAGGCAGACAGACGACAGGCGTTGTTTTTTGTCTAGGCCGAGCTCTTTAAGGAGAGATGCGTTCGTGCGAAACGCAGTCCATGGTATTTTAAGCATTCGTCGCCAGCACCACATCTCAAACGCAGCGATAAGGGTAACGACTGCACATAGGATGAATTTACATGGCGACCAAAATTCAGTCAACATCTGTCTCTAGTACGGTGCGGACGCTTTATGCTATATTAAATTGGCGAATTTCAACGATTACCTGTAATTCCTGCATATTTTATGACAAAGCCCTACAATGAGAAATATTGCGTTCTTTGAAACGCTGTTTCGCCCAGACGAGGACACAATAGGGATTTATTTTCAGATATATAATTCTTGACTTTATAATTGTGTGTCTGACAAAAGCCAAAACATGATTGCTTAAAATTTTCGCGAAAGAAAAAAAAACAAAGTTGAGTCTTTATTTTCTTAGCCTACTAAAACAACGCATTATTAAAAGACATGATTAAGTTAATATGATGGTATTTCCATTCCCGAAGAGTGTTGCATCCCGTTTTGTCGTGAGCGAAAAACATAAGCGTGTCTCTTTCACGGGGGGTGTGGTTGCGAGAATTGAAGAATCCCCTTAATTATTTCCTACTTAATCTATAATGTAATTTATATTATGAAATAAATAAAATCTAAATCTAAATCTTACTCTGCGACTCGGCTTGTGAACCCTGTAACGTAAACCAAATATGAAAATTCCGTATGGTATGTAAGCCTGCCCTGCCATTCTGGTGCAATTGTGTACGCCCATTGACATTCTTTTGTCCCTTTCATTTGCATACAAAAGTGCAATAGAGAGAACTCTATACTATCTCGTTTCCGTGGTTAGAGTGTAGTGTTTGACGCATCCGCTCCACAAGCGCTCCGCTGATTGTGTCGCTTGTATAAACATATAATCAGAGAAATTGGTTTATATTATTAGTGTTACAAATGGCAATTATCTACAGGAAGTGCCCCGTAGATAGGGCATGCTGGCACGGGACAGGAGCGAAGGACACACGATTACAGCTGACAGGGCAATTAATAAGGGCAGATGGCGATTGAGCACGCGTCAACCGCTCGACCGGTATTAATCATAGGTGCCGGGGCCTATTGCGTGTCGATATTGCTATCCACTAGTTTGGCATAGTAGGTAGAAGTAGCTCCACTAGTAGTTGTAAGTCTCGGTAGATACAATACAATACAAATACTCTTTATTGCACACCTCAATAAAAATACAAACAGATATATTTAAGCAGAGCAGGTAGGCTGTGTAGGGTAGTTATTCGATTTACAACAAAATATGATTTTAGATAAACTTTACGGTGCTGTACGTTGGACAAGTACTTGACTCTTTCAATTTAATTTTATCGCAATTGAAGTCAACAATTTAGTTCTTAAGTTCAATTTTGTGTAACAAAAATCTGTAAAGTATTTACTACGTGTTCTGTTTCTGCAAAAAATATCATTTACGAGTATATTAAAAGGTTTTAGTGTAAACTTAAGTACCGGATGGATTCGCATAAATTGAAAAAGCATTGCTACTTAGTTTACTCATTGGCAAGGTAATCCATTGGGGAAATGCGGTAAGCGTTCTGGGGACTAGAGCTCCAGGCAGTGGGAACTAGATATGTATGTAGCTTGTTTTAAAATAGCGGGTCCGTAATGCATCGTATTCATGGATTCCCTGAATAAGTTTTATTTTTCAAAAAGCGGTAGCCAGACAGTACACATGAAATAGTCACAATTCTAGCCTAGTCGATAGTGAATCTGCCTATGAAGTTGGTGCTCCCGGGTTGTAATCCTGGTCAGGGCATTTATTTGTGTGAATGTGATGAACACTAATTGGCTCTTGGAAAAAGTTTCTGTGAAACGAAAATTCTGCGAAACAATTCATTCTACGAAACATTTTTCTGTAAAAGAAGGGGACACCCTATATGAATAATATAAGTATGTATGATTTACTGTGTAAGGAATATACAATAAAAATAATCAACTAAAACTAGACCTAAAAACACTATATATAATATAATAATAAATAATAAATAAACCATAGTACTAATAGTACCATTGGAATATCGTCACACCAGTGCCGACAGTACAAGCGTTGCTTAGTTTGGTTGGTAGTACTAGGTCGATTTGTGTGTGATTGTCAAAAAAAAGTTATACTTAAGCCTCAATTTACGAAGCTTTAATTAATAATCCTAACCTCAATTTCATACAGTCCCGTTTTGTCAGAAATTTCCAATAATTGGATAAGTAGGTACATGAGTGTAAAAATAATCTCGGCCATAGAGTGAGATTTTGTAATTAGGCCCCAAGTTAGTATATATTAGTCTTCATCATTATTACGTAACATCCCGTCGTCAACTTACCTTTACTTAAGAGAGGCTATTTTATGGGATTATTGTAATAAATCAGACTTCATTTAACGAGCACTGTTAACTATTAATAATACTTTTTTTTAAGTTTCTTAGTAAGACTAAGGTGGGATAACTTGAAAAGACCATAAATATCAGATTTTAATTGATTAGATGATTTTTGCTATTTTCAGTGACAGGCAGAATATTTATATTAATAGTCTTATATTCTAACGCATTTATAAAGAATCAAGTAATTGCGTCGTTTAACTTAATCTTACGATAGTAAACTGCAGTCTACACACCCGAATACAGAGAATGTTGACACTCAGTGAAAATTAAGTTAGCAGACACCCAGTCGGAGTTCAGTGTCCATTTGATCTTCCAATGGCGCTTAAACTTTGTAATTGAACCGTAAGTGAAATGGAATAGAAAATAGACAACAATGTCGCTCTTTAACGTTAATAAGAGAAATGAAGCTGCTGAAACCGCTGTAGCTAAGCGGCTCGAACACCGGTTTTAGTTCCCAAAGGCCTATTGTCACTTACAAACAATAAACATACGCACACCGATCTAAAATTGGATTTATTTAAATTTACATACAGAATTCAAACCAAATAACTATAGACAGTTATTAATTAGTCCACACCTGTCTTTAAAGAAAGGAACCATATTCCATGAATAAAAATATCGAATACACTGTACCTACACAAATACTATGCAACGTGCACCAAGACGGTAATTCCATCAACCGAGTGGCAGTGATCTCGGCGCTTATCGGGCACCTGTGGACTTGAATAAAGCCGTCCATTTTGAGAAATGGACCACTCTGTGTCTGTGTCTGTGTCAAACATTTGCAGATTGTAACTAGATTGCTTCCGTATTGTACCCTAGATTGTTTTTGTTTGTTATAAGTATGTAAATAAGGAGACACTTATATTAGGTTTACATTGGATTGGTTGTATAAACTTTTACCAAATCAACTAAAATAACTCACTAAAAATAATTTTTGGTTCGCTATATAATGTGTATGTTTAAAATTTATATTACTATATAATTAAGAAGAAAAAAAAATCCCATGTAAGAAAACTAATTATAATAATCTCATTTGTTGATATTCTTGAAAAAATGTGAATGCCTACAAAATGAACCACGCAACTAACATTTATACTACGTTTTTTGTGGCAAGTATACAATGATGCACCTCTAAATAGGAATAGCGGAATCTTGCAAATTAAATTGCCATGCACATTAGCCGGCAAAAGCGTTATTTTAGAAATTTAATCAAACGTGTGCTCCAAAATTCCTCTAACCATTTATTCCTAAATAGCCGCTCGTATGTTACTGCTAAAATATACAATTTCGTGAACAAAGACTAGGCTACCAGCGACATACAGGTGTTACCAACTGCGTCTCAATTCCGAGCTTTACAAGACCGCAAAATCTGTCCCCGTCGGGCACCGCTGGGCAGCTGCACTTCAAACTAATAGACGGCTCTGCTAGCCTGGTTTTAATTTCGGTGCGTTTTGATTTATGGTGTCCATATGAAAGTGCGAACTGTGCGTACATCTTCTAAAATTTGACCTACGGAGTAGCGAGCACTCGCCCCTTTCAGATACGTTCTGAGACACAGGCCGGGCGGCAGGGTAACTCAACCTGTGGTAGTGCTATAACTACGCCGCCTTTTCAGGTCCATAACGTAGAATTAGTTCAGCTATTCATTACACGACGGCACGCGGTGCGATGTTGATTGCTTATTGAACTTGATAGTTGACGGGAATTGCTTTGAAGGCGGAAATCGCAAAACGAAGTCAATTTAGAATTCATAGAATGCAGCGGTTTTGTTCTAGGCTGCTATTTGAATGCTTCCGTAAATTCCAATGTAATATTTATTTGTTACGGAATAACTACTTTTGAGTATTTGAATAGTTTCATTAAATAAAGAACGCCTTATCTCCGTTTCAGTCACGCAGGCTTTTCGAAAGTTATGTTATCGCGGAGAGTACAAATGTTCCGTTTGGAAATGGCATTCTGCTTATCTTATTGTTCTAGATTTATTTGAACTGCTTAGGAACGATTTGATAACACTTGAATATTTTCAAATCACGAAGAAATTATACAGTTATAAGAATTCGTTGCGTCTACATTTTTACAATTTCAAACGTCCTTCGCCAAACCGAGGAAGACAATATTATCAAAGAACATGGTAGAAGAACATTAAATGGTATAGCTGCATTTGCCTGTAGCTAACTAAAATAACAAAGATAGAAACAAGTTTCAAATTAAAGAACTTAGGGAATCTATTCTGTTGACAGTCGGAGGGCCTAATATATTTTTGGTATTGTATGTCCCCCGTCTGCAAACAAAATAGATTTCCTAAGTTCTATAATTTGAAACTTGTTTTATATTCTTTTGTTTACTTTCATCCATTGCAGGCGTGTTTTGACATTGGAAATGTCTTTTCGTTAGTTCCAGTATTATATGTAAATTAGGCTCCGATTTCACGAAAAAGTGGGATCCCTTATATCTTGGAGAGTTGTGAAGATATGATATTCAAAAAAGGCTCAAATGGCGCGTATTTAGGATAGCTGCAAATGCTATAAGAATTATTCGAGGAAGTCAAAAACGAAAAAGTTACGGCTGAAATAGTGATAAAAAATATCTTTAATTTAAACTTTCGTGAGACATGTTATAACTTTATTTTACTAAACGGTTAAAACTCACGTATTAATAACACATCACGTATTAACATGTCGCCCGAAGTGACAATTAATACCTGAGTTTTAAACGTTTAGTAAAATAAAAATTTCTTTTCCGATTTTTTGATTTTGGCGCTCGATATTTTTTAAACGAAGAATGATATCAAAATTTTGAGAAAAGTCATTCTGGACAGTTTAGTCAGCTACATTTTGAGCCTAAAACAAAGACGATCGGGTTAAAGGTTTGCCCTGTAGCCTAACCTTTTTGCAAAAAGTCAAAAAGTCAGAACGACATTTTTCACATGTCATTTAGAAGAATAAGAAGAAAAATATTTATTTAGTGTTATATCATTGTACAATATTTTGAGTACACAGAGATACATGAAATTAACAAAGTAACTAAACTAAAAGCGTGAAATGTTAATGCTTAGTTGCATAAAATAATTGTTCCAGCAGAAACATTCAACTGCATAATAAAGGATGCAGGTTGAAACAAGAATAGAACCTGGCACGGCGGTTACAACGTCAGCATATTTCGGTATTGGCTTGCCAAGTTTAACCTAACATCTTATTCTGGTTCACAAACTTACCAACATGTACAATAATATTGTAGATTGAAGTGTATTTCTTGCTGTTTTAATAAAAAAGTCCTACGGTTGCCTTTTGCCAACTTTTTTTCCATTGAATTTCTTCGGATAGATAACTAAGAATGTCGGTCGAACGTCGGGTAGGTAATTACAGCGAGCAATTTTACTTATAAACAACAAAAAAATGACTGTAATAGAAAATATATTAAAAATACTGCCCAAAAGAAATATAAGGTATACTGTTTGAAAGAAATTAGTATTTTTTGTAATCCTTCGACATAACGGATATAGCCGAATACAAGGTGTACAGTCAAGGGCACCAATATGTATACACTTTTTCACCTTATTCCATTGAAATAAGGTCCAAAAATGTATACATATTTATGCCCTCGACCCTATAGGTGAGGGAGGACTAATGTGCTTACATATTCTGTCAAAGCCCACGAATTAACATTCGTTCTCTCATAAACTTTTATGACAGAATGAGACGATGGATATTTAAACCATGGAATTAATCTACATATCTCTCTGCACAAGCAATGTAATGTATGTGTAAGTCGGCAATGTGTATTTACTAGTCAGTTTTTTTTGGTGAAACAGAAACAATAGTTTTTACACTTATGCTTAAAAGATCAGCTTAAACGGGCCTAACTTCATGTTTATATTGTTTATGTTTTTACCTTTGTTCCCGACGTTTCGACACGGGCTGCACCGGTCATGTTCGCGGCAGAAGTGTTGTCTCAGCAAGTTGTCAACAGAGATGTTGTAAAGTGCTGTCAAATTAACGCAAGCAAAAATCTACCTTACAGTCAGATCTCTAAGTCGAGTTTTGCTTGCGTTCGTTTGACAGAATTTGGCCTTAGACTTGTGTACGAACTATACACAACATTTGAATGCCCCAGAAAGTTGATAAAATTATGAAGGGTAGACGCGAAAAAGTTTCTACCAGTCCACTAATTTGTAATAGTCGGTAACAAAGGTAAATAGGTACTTACATAAATATCGCATTAGAATCGTTTAAGGGGAGGTATCCCCAACGCAAATGTCCCGCTCTAACACGCGTGAGTTTACAATTAACCATCCCGCTCTCTACGCAAGCTCTGCGCGCAGTTTTGTAAATATTTAGCTATAGTGATTAAGCCAATCATTTTATCAAAGCAAACCCTGCGAATTTGTCTATAACTATTTACGATCTTTAATTGAGTACAAAAATTAAATGTTAAATATCAGTAATGTAGCCGTAGTATTGAAAATACATTCCAAAAAGAGGTAACTTCGCGATTTTTTTCTATCGAGTGAAATTCATCAGGTCATGTAACTGACTGCGATTTTGACTAGACAAGATCCTTTTGTAACACATATATCTTTTTTAGATTTTAAGACACTATATTCTATGTCTCAGATGGTTTTTAAAAACTCAAAAGTGGTAATACACGGCCTTAACACATTCATTGACGCTCGTAGCCGATGCCATGGTTTTTCTGCTTTGTAGCGAAAACTGTCTACGAACGGAGAACCTGATATCGTATTGTAACCGCAATGGTTACAGTACTTGATTATTGTCTGATATAGTTATTTATATTATTTAATACACATGCCTAAAAAATGTTCCCACGACAAGCTTTCTTTAAAATATAATTAACAAAAATACTGTGGCAATAAATTTCATAGTTTATGTTTGGACTGAAGTGGTTAGGCTGAAGGACTTGATATACGTTTCTCACATTGCTAAGCTCGGCGTGCCCACTTGACAAAAATAGGGCTTTAAACACAAAAAGAGCCTATGTTAACCGTTGATAATATAACACTTACGCTAATTAGTTAAAATTATTAATAATTTGGAAGCCAGAATGACGTATCTTAATATGAAATATAAGGTAATTACTACATTTGAATATGCATGTAAATTCATGTTAGAAATTGTTTTAAAAATTCATGGAGTCGAGTTACGGGAGGCCTAGCGACAGGTCGAAAATCAGTCCGATAGAATCTCCTTTAAGATTAATTAAATAATTGATATTTATTTAAAATTATGTGTGCGCGTTCGCGGTTTTAATTATAAATTAGTGGTCCATTAATTCAGTTTTTATGTGTTATTTATACAAAGACATTCTGACTTTTGTAGTGAACAATTAAGTAGTTTTATTGTAGGGAAATACGTAGTTATAGTGAAAATTGACAATGAACGATATGTGTAATGACTCTAAGTGTTTAATTATTATTATTTTTAATTTATTAAGTGTAAATTATAATTGTTAATAGAGTCAGTGTAACAGGTAGTACAATAAAATTATTATGTATTACAAATGATAGGTATTAAGGTTGTTCCTTCATATTTTTAGGTCATCTCGACGGGCATTTCACTGATCTAGAGTTCTGCAAGCAGTTTAAAAAAATCGTTGTTGTATTTCATGGCATCATACATTATTGGCTATGTTAGATCGTTTCTGCATATCAATTGAGCTGATGGAGCGTTCCAGAGAAGATTTATTAGGGACCACTAGGGTCAACATTAAATTCTTTATACACATTATATCTTTATTACGTCATGGAATGAAAGTGCATTTAAAATAGTAGTTTTATTTTCATGAACATTATTTTTAAATTAAACTTGCATGAATGAAGTGTTGACATTGCAAAGTACTTGATTTTCAGGAGAGAGTTATTAACACACACATCTAATATTTTTATTAACTCTTTTCAACATTTTGAGGGCGTTGCAGTGTCAAACATTTGATTGCTTTTGATCCTATTATTTGTGACAAGATAGTGAACTTACAACAAAAAACTATTACACACAACCATTGTATTCCATGGCATAGCCTGGTATAATGAGCACACTCTCTCGTACACACCACACACACACTAACACACACTAGCTGACACACCACATGATTAGTCAATTTGCATACACACATTTAGGTACACTCGGCAGAAGGTATCTTGGCTGACAATAGGTCCTGGGATTACTGGAGCTGAATCAGGCTCTTACCTAAAGAATCTGACGGGTCAGTTCTTTAGAAGTTAGGAGCCGTTACACTACACGTTAGGTACTCAAGCAAGGCCTGAGTCGTTCATATGTCTGTAACATAATCTCTGCATTCTCTGGGGCGTAATCTCTCGACATAAGCTAACCCCTGACGTCTGATGTCGTGTGTGAAGGCAGAGAGCTCTGCGTCGCATTTTAAGGAGTTTGCAGTACAGAGTGTGTTATAGCATATAAATGATATTCAGATTACCTTGTACATAATCGACAACAATCACTAACTTTGTCACAAATACCGCGGCTGCATGACGGATTAGGGAAGCGTAAATTCAGCAGCGCGTAAAGCTTAGCGTAACTTTAAATAAAATAAATAAAACTAGTTATTTGGCATTCTGCGTAAAGTACTTTCTATTAAAAAAATAGTACGAGAGATTGATGAGGAATGAATAAATAGGAGGGATGGTTTGAACTGTGTAGTTAAGGGATAGATAGGTTGTTCATGACGGATTTGCTGGATGGTAGGGGGTGTAGGGTGTAGGGAGCCCCCTCAATGTCAAAGATATAACATAGGATTAGGTCCCCTTTTAAGACCTAACGGTCTGAATTCCTAAGGTCCCCTTGTAGTCTGGTTTTTACAGGTCGTCGTTGTTATGCATCGTGTTGGAGCATATATTATCATAGTATAATTTTAGTTAGTTTTAAATGAAACATGTTTGTATTTTTTTTATTTATTAATAATAATTCACATATTGTAATTAATTAATTGAATCAATTATCTTTGTTCGAGCTGTTGCTGAATCGGGTGAGTCGCATGTTCACTTATGTAGTTAGATTATTATTGTTTTGACGAATGCAGATTATTCTGATTTAATTCTTCATTATTGTTTTATTGCGGATTGAATTAATCATTGCGGATTACTATAATTTTTATCACTTGATAAAAATTGCGGGCGATAAAACTTATCTTCGGTCATTATTTTGAAATATTGATTTTAAGTATTGACATTTATTTCAGACTTGTTTTATTAACGGCTTTTTATTAATTGCGTTAATTGTGTTTTTATTATAACACAATTTAAGAGTTATTATTTTAACGGTTTATTTTCATTATGATTTTAACACAACCTAAAGGGTCCTATTCGTATTGTTTGAACTAGACGATCACAAAATTTATTGATGGCCAATGAGTTCGATAACGTATAAAATTATATTTAATTTAGGTAGGGTCAGTTGAATCTTTCTACAGTGGTGCCGTGGACCAGGATTCAAGTCATTAAAAATTAAATCAATTTTATTGACTTAATTACTTGATTACGAATTTGAGTTACCGTATACTTCATATGTTTTCATACTGGAGTTTGATATGAAAAATTTTATGAATGAGATTAGTAGTCTTTCTAAGATTAACAACAACTATTAATATAAATTAGGATTATGTTTTCGTTTTGAGTAAAATGATAAATAAATCGCATCATTGCGTAGTATAATATCGATGCGAGGGCGTAACTTCAGTCACTTCATATTTCATTGCTTAACGGGAAAATCAAGATTAATAATGAAATTTATCAATGTTATTATCAGTCTTAGAAAAGTGAGGGCGCAGGTAATTGCTTAGTGCATATACTAACAGAAATTTAGTTGATTCTTCTATTGAGATAGCCTCACAATTTTAGAATCGAAGATTATAAAATTGTATCGTCTATCTGAGGGCGCTCTGTAACCGCAATGGTTACAGTACTTGATTATTGTCTGATATAGTTATTTATATTATTTAATACACATGCCTAAAAAATGTTCCCACGACAAGCTTTCTTTAAAATATAATCAACAAAAATACTGTGGCAATAAATTTCATAGTTTATGTTTGGACTGAAGTGGTTAGGCTGAAGGACTTGATATACGTTTCTCACATTGCTAAGCTCGGCGTGCCCACTTGACAAAAATAGGGCTTTAAACACAAAAAGAGCCTATGTTAACCGTTGATAATATAACACTTACGCTCATTAGTTAAAATTATTAATAATTTGGAAGCCAGAATGACGTATCTTAATATGAAATATAAGGTAATTACTACATTTGAATATGCATGTAAATTCATGTTAGAAATTGTTTTAAAAATTCATGGAGTCGAGTTACGGGAGGCCTAGCGACAGGTCGAAAATCAGTCCGATAGAATCTCCTTTAAGATTAATTAAATAATTGATATTTATTTAAAATTATGTGTGCGCGTTCGCGGTTTTAATTATAAATTAGTGGTCCATTAATTCAGTTTTTATGTGTTATTTATACAAAGACATTCTGACTTTTGTAGTGAACAATTAAGTAGTTTTATTGTAGGGAAATACGTAGTTATAGTGAAAATTGACAATGAACGATATGTGTAATGACTCTAAGTGTTTAATTATTATTATTTTTAATTTATTAAGTGTAAATTATAATTGTTAATAGAGTCAGTGTAACAGGTAGTACAATAAAATTATTATGTATTACAAATGATAGGTATTAAGGTTGTTCCTTCATATTTTTAGGTCATCTCGACGGGCATTTCACTGATCTAGAGTTCTGCAAGCAGTTTAAAAAAATCGTTGTTGTATTTCATGGCATCATACATTATTGGCTATGTTAGATCGTTTCTGCATATCAATTGAGCTGATGGAGCGTTCCAGAGAAGATTTATTAGGGACCACTAGGGTCAACATTAAATTCTTTATACACATTATATCTTTATTACGTCATGGAATGAAAGTGCATTTAAAATAGTAGTTTTATTTTCATGAACATTATTTTTAAATTAAACTTGCATGAATTAAGTGTTGACATTGCAAAGTACTTGATTTTCAGGAGAGAGTTATTAACACACACATCTAATATTTTTATTAACTCTTTTCAACATTTTGAGGGCGTTGCAGTGTCAAACATTTGATTGCTTTTGATCCTATTATTTGTGACAAGATAGTGAACTTACAACAAAAAACTATTACACACAACCATTGTATTCCATGGCATAGCCTGGTATAATGAGCACACTCTCTCGTACACACCACACACACACTAACACACACTAGCTGACACACCACATGATTAGTCAATTTGCATACACACATTTAGGTACACTCGGCAGAAGGTATCTTGGCTGACAATAGGTCCTGGGATTACTGGAGCTGAATCAGGCTCTTACCTAAAGAATCTGACGGGTCAGTTCTTTAGAAGTTAGGAGCCGTTACACTACACGTTAGGTACTCAAGCAAGGCCTGAGTCGTTCATATGTCTGTAACATAATCTCTGCATTCTCTGGGGCGTAATCTCTCGACATAAGCTAACCCCTGACGTCTGATGTCGTGTGTGAAGGCAGAGAGCTCTGCGTCGCATTTTAAGGAGTTTGCAGTACAGAGTGTGTTATAGCATATAAATGATATTCAGATTACCTTGTACATAATCGACAACAATCACTAACTTTGTCACAAATACCGCGGCTGCATGACGGATTAGGGAAGCGTAAATTCAGCAGCGCGTAAAGCTTAGCGTAACTTTAAATAAAATAAATAAAACTAGTTATTTGGCATTCTGCGTAAAGTACTTTCTATTAAAAAAATAGTACGAGAGATTGATGAGGAATGAATAAATAGGAGGGATGGTTTGAACTGTGTAGTTAAGGGATAGATAGGTTGTTCATGACGGATTTGCTGGATGGTAGGGGGTGTAGGGTGTAGGGAGCCCCCTCAATGTCAAAGATATAACATAGGATTAGGTCCCCTTTTAAGACCTAACGGTCTGAATTCCTAAGGTCCCCTTGTAGTCTGGTTTTTACAGGTCGTCGTTGTTATGCATCGTGTTGGAGCATATATTATCATAGTATAATTTTAGTTAGTTTTAAATGAAACATGTTTGTATTTTTTTTATTTATTAATAATAATTCACATATTGTAATTAATTAATTGAATCAATTATCTTTGTTCGAGCTGTTGCTGAATCGGGTGAGTCGCATGTTCACTTATGTAGTTAGATTATTATTGTTTTGACGAATGCAGATTATTCTGATTTAATTCTTCATTATTGTTTTATTGCGGATTGAATTAATCATTGCGGATTACTATAATTTTTATCACTTGATAAAAATTGCGGGCGATAAAACTTATCTTCGGTCATTATTTTGAAATATTGATTTTAAGTATTGACATTTATTTCAGACTTGTTTTATTAACGGCTTTTTATTAATTGCGTTAATTGTGTTTTTATTATAACACAATTTAAGAGTTATTATTTTAACGGTTTATTTTCATTATGATTTTAACACAACGTAAAGGGTCCTATTCGTATTGTTTGAACTAGACGATCACAAAATTTATTGATGGCCAATGAGTTCGATAACGTATTAAATTATATTTAATTTAGGTAGGGTCAGTTGAATCTTTCTACAGTATCCTCGCCGCTAAATGTGTTAAGAAAGTCTTTTTAATAGAAACAGAAGTACCAATATTAGATTCCCAAAATAGGTATTGGATTTCATGCTTCTTTACAAGGTGGAGCTCAAAATATTTCGAATAAGGATTGCCACAACCCAGCAGCACACATCTAAATCTCAACTCAGTGATTTGAAGCGGAGGATTCAGCCAGCAGGTGTTACTGTATTTTGTGTAAAATATTAAAATGAACGCTCCGAGGTCGTATAAATCTTATGCTAAATTTTATGTCCTCATACCTCAATTTGTGATTGGTGTTGTATGAGCTTAAAGTTTAATGCAGAAAGGTTCAGGGATGATGGGGTAAAGTTAATACGAATTAGAGAAAATGTCTGCTTAAATTATCTATGTTATTACAGCCCGAGTGCAGCTTTGTTTTTACCAGAGTAGTTTGTAAACAACTTAAGGCGAGGCCAGTTCATGAATCGATGAAAATAATGTAGAATTCCACTACAGAAAAATTATTGTAGATTGAAAAAGAAAGAAAGTAACAAAATAACCGAACACAATATTGAAAAATGCTTTACTGGGTAACTCTGTGAAAAAATCCTAAATGATTTCATTCATCAATCGGCGCGGGTCGCAGACGCACTCATCCTGCGGAAGAACTCCCGAAGAGTTCGAAACATGTCGCCCGAAGTGACAATTAATAAGTGAGTTTTAACCGTTTAGTAAAATAAAGATTTCATTCATTCTTAAAACACGAGTGTTTTATGTCCTAATTGTGTATACAATACATGCGCTACTTTATTTACATGCATATCCATAAATCTTTTATCATGTGTTCAGGAGGTAAATTAAAAGGCGTAAATATCTACAAAGTAATAAAGCATTTGATGATATTTATGCAATTAAATAAAATTAAATGTATAGGTAATGTTTAATATGTCGCCTTCGTGCGTTACATTTATTTTCTCATTTTCTCGAAGGTTAGCTGGAAGAGATCGCTTACAGTGATAAGTTCGCCTTTGTATTTTATATTTTGTAATTTTGTTTCATATAAATGTTCCATTTATGTGCAATAAAGTGTAAAATATACATAACTAGTGGCGGAACTGTTTATTATAACGTCTTCAAGTATCTATTTAATGAAACCAAAATTGGTGAGTATGAACTTTATTGTGCAGCCAATCATTGGCGGTGTATCCTATAGAGATATAATTTCGGCGGGAATACGCGACTCGAATTTAAAGGGACACTAGCTTGTGAAGTCTGTTTAATGTATTTTCTACTTGATTTTAATATAGCCAGCACATTTGTCCTAAGAATAGTGACATGGTCAACCTTTTTCCACAGAAACTTACTAGACAGCCGAAAGACGTCCACTGCTGGACATTGGAGAGAAATTATCCACGATCAATTTGCGCCATAGCTCAAGGCTCGTTTTGACTAATGTCTGAACAGCACAATCAACAGATGACAACCAATTAATCGAATTAATTACCCAGTCGGCTGGGCCCGACGCAAATGACCCAACCCTCCAGTGAATCCTTATCACATCCCAATCTCTAGTGCATTCCACAAGATGACGTTTTATTACATTATACCAGTGGTGACGGGAACAGAGAGATACCTACAGGCACAACCAAAAATCCAACGTATCATTTATGAGGGTTACAATATAAATACTCTTTATTGCACATCTCACATAAATGAATCAATTACCTCGTACATAATCAAAACGGTAACAGTTTATTTTGTTTATAAACGATATTTTTATTTCCGAAATCATATAGCCAAAACTTATAACATTATTTGCAATTCAACCACGTTATATGTATACTTGAATAAAAAGGTTGCCCCTTTTATCTACACCCATATAGTAAATCCTCTTTTCTCAAAAATGACCCGCAAACTGGACGTTAGTCGCTACATATTGGAAGGTAAAGTGTAGTATTAGTTTAAGGTCAGATCAAAATTAAAAAGTAAAAAGCATTGCAGGCCGCCTGCAACGTCACATATAAATTCCTTTATTTGACGAGTTCCAAACTTTTTAAAAAGTAGAAACAGTCATATAGAAGGAGGCACAGCTCGTATTTTTCTGTTGGAAACGCGACGTTTTTTTATGTGTCTCGAATAATTTGCGTTTTTAGGTGGAAGAATACACCTGCGATTCTGTTAAAAAAACCATGATGTTTTGACGTTTTAAGGTTATGTTTGATACACATAACCTTAAAATCTTAATTAAAATTTGTCCTTATTTCCCCCATTTTTGAGAAAAGCACTATATTAGCCTCGGCCGGAATGGCAATTGCAGGCTTCGTATTATAATTAAACGGACTCGCAAGCTCGTCCGTTTAAAGAAATACTCAGCCTGCAATTGCATCCTTCCCGGCCACGGCAATAATGTACTATTAATAAGTTCAATAACCGTAGATAAGACCCCGCTTTATAATATACTGTGCAGGAAGCTTCTCGCGGTTGCGCGCGACCCCTATAAGAACACCAAATATAATACTCTTACGAGATCACGTACAACCTTAACGACACAGCTGCGGGCTGGCGGCGGCGCGTGGGCCGGCCTGTCGAGGCAAACATGGTGCACGCCGGCGTGACGTGCCCACACGAAACACATGAAAGAGGATTTAATATATGGATGTAGATAAAGTAGTGTATGCAACTGTACATAATTAGGCATTATGTACCAGTTGCATAAACTACTACTTATTTCGACTTTATTTTAATGACATTTCTTACCTATTATTACTTATTGTACGAGTAGGTACTTGTTTTAATTGGTATTAACAGTGAATACGTAACTACGTACTAAATACAGTTTAGCAATTAAAACTGTTAAAAATAATTCTAAAGTCTTTTTTAGGGTTCCGTACCCAAAGGGTAAAACGGGACCCTATAACTAAGACTCCGCTGGCCGTCTGTCCGTCTGTCACCAGGCTGTCTCATAAACCGTGATAGCTAGACAGTTGAAATTTTCCCAGATGATGTATTTCTGTTGCCGCTATAACAACAAATACTAAAAACAAAATAAAATAAATATTTGAGGAGGGCTCCTATACAAAAAGACTTTCAAAAAACTTTGCTCGTTGCCTTCATCAGGCGCTTGGTTACAAAATGTATGGGAAGACTAAAATCCGACTCGCACTTGACCAAAATTCTACTTGATAGTATTTAACGTTATTATTTATAAATGGCACGGAACCCTTCGTGCGCGAGTCCGACTCGCACTTGGCCGGTTTTTTAACACTTGTAAGCTAAGCAGAATTTTAATAAGTGACATCCCTAGTCTCTGCGCACAAAGTTAATCTTTCATGTATGCGTTGTATTTCTTGTATAACAATACATACTTACTCGTATTTGCATGAGGAAAATGAACATAATTTTCGTCATCATTCTTCATACAGTTTATTTTGGTACTACGTTAATGAATATGTGTAAAGTGCAGTCCCGTTACATAATTTTCAGCTCTATTGCGATGCGAGTGGTTTTAGATTATTTTACAACGGTACGGTACGTAGGTACCGTAATGTAGTACGGTTTTGAGACCGTCACCGTCATAGTCCACAGAGAAAGGCTGTGGGCTCACAACTCAGTGGCCTCTTCTACTCTGCTCCGCGAGATGTAAGCTGATTATTCGCAGCACGACCGACTTCGCAAGGGATAAAGACTCGTGTATGTAAACCCAAGTCTTATTCAAGTGTCTTCGTGTGACTAAACGTCTCATCTACGATAGATCCAGATAAAGCAAACAACTACTCCAACGACAGTAAGTTTCAACTGAGGCGTGGGACAAAGCAAGTTTATAATACACCTACAATCTGCGATTCAAATCAACTTTATCATCCGCGAAGGCAACAAAGCGTGTGTACGGGGAGTTCAAGTTTTCAGGCCCCAGTCACACCTGCGACTTTCCCACAAATTGTAACCGGTTCCAACTCGCAAGTCGGCCGTCGCCAACTTGCCCTTCCCCACTTCATAATTAATTCTTTATTCGGAACTCAGACTTGGACAGAAGCGGGTCGCGTAAGCACTTAAATAGTCCAAATTGTGTCGAAGAAGCGCCCGTTTTTAATGACGATGCTCATTTTTAATTAGTTCAGAAGAGCTCTTTAATTGTTAATGGCCGCATTTTGAAGTTTGATTAGTTGTTCAAGTAAGCGAGGCACATTTTGTTGCAAGTAAAACATGTCGGAAGTTAACCTACTCTGTAAATCTGTAGGTTAAATTGAAGACGAACATTATTTCTAATTTCAAAAAGATTATAAATGTACTAAAAGCCTTATGTCATCATCATCATCATCATCAGCCTATATACGTCCCACTGCTGGGCACAGGCCTCCTCTCATAGATGAGAGGGATTGGAAAGCCTTATGTAATAGAATATTATTAGTAAATAAAGGTCTCTCAGAAATACCGGATTAACAAAGAATATAATTCATAATTGTTTCTACGAATGCTATTTATTTTAGGAATAAAAAGGTACTTGCTGATTGGCTGTTCGGGGGAAAAGAGTCAGGAATGCGGCAAGGTCGAAAAGTCAATAACCAAGAGAATGTTATAAATTGTAACATGAGTCATCTACCCAATTCTGAATACATTATAAAGCCCTGAATCCGCCCTTGAACTTTTCTTACTTTACTAAAATTGTCGACACCTGAGAAACACCTGACGGTCGTATTTATACGCAGCGCACCACATACATAACAAATACTTTGGTCGTAATAACTTTTAACGCACGGCGTTAAAGTTGAAAATGGTTTGGGTGTACCGTTCACCGGTGTCTAATAGAGGTGATGTGTATAATGTTCACCGCTTAGTGTAACTCTGTCAGTGTCAGCCCTAATTAGAGCCATTGAAATAGGCTGATTAATATGCGCAATGCCGTGGTCTATGCCGATGCTCTATTATTGTGGATGCTGTGAATTATGTATATGAGGTGATTATGTGTCATATCTCAACGCACTGGCTGTTGATTCGCCGATAAGGGAAAGAAATTATGTGCTGAAGCTATAATTTAGCTGATTTAATGGTAAGTAGGGTAATTAAGTTGAACTATGTGATAATTGAACAAATTGATTCAATATATCAATGTCTCCTAAGGCATAGTCGCTGTAAATTATACTATTTCATCTCAGTAACGTTACAGTGAAAGTAAGCAAAGTCAGCATCATTAAACATGTAGTATGTCGTTTTTCTGCTGACTTCTTCAAACTTAAACGAATAACTTCTTTCGTCATGTGGCAAAGGGTAAACTTACATCTATGCGGCGGCAAGCGGCGGTGCGATTTAACATACACACATTTAAAGGTAATCCATACAAACCGTAACCCAATTTTATAATAATTTACATTTCAATGTCTCTGTATGTAGGTTAGTGGTTCTGTATTAAACGCTCGCTTTAATTCAATTTAGTGTCAACAATGGTTTTATACGTCTGTCGCAAGCAGCGACGGATTGATTTAGAAATCCATTGTGTGTTTGCTTTGTGATTGATACATAATCTGTCGAAATAATGCATGTTTATGACGCGTATTCACGGCAAATCAGTATTCAAATTATTTTAGAGTCTAGTGAGTCATGCTAGGCAATCTAGGCATACCTACTTGTAGTTACTTCGATAATTATTGCTTTTAAGGCGCTACACTGAGAAATTTGGAGACTTTGAAACGCTGTCCTGCCCAGACTAGCAAACAGTAGGGGCTGATTTTCAGATATATGATTCTTGACTATATGATGGTGGTACCGACAATAGCGAAACATGATTGCTTACAATTTTCTTGATAGAAAATAAATCCAAAGTCGAGTCTATATTTTCCTTTTTTTTCCTCAGCCTACTAAAACAACACATTATTAAAAGACACGATTAAGTTAATATGACAAGAGGAAATTTAATAAACCTGCACACAGTCCGATATTTAACGAGATTTGTCTAAAAAGCCATTCTCGGAGAGGCTTGCATCCCGTTTTGTCGTGAGCGAAAAACAAAGGGTATCTCTTTCAATCGATATATCGCCTTAACAATGTAACATATAATATATATTACCTGTTACAAGTCCGGAGATTAAATTATTATCAACTGTCATCAGAAATGCCTATCAGAATAAGCCCCAAGGATGATCTGAAGTGCATGACACATATATCAGATCTGCGCGAGTGGCCTAGGGAAAATCCGGGGGAAACCTGTGACACCAGCACGCGGGCGTTTTAAACACTGGAAATATTGGAATACTCTACGAGTTGGCGCTCCATTGGGATTGGTTGAGCGTCTGAGGTGTATCGACTAGCGAGGAGTCACATAAGTAGCTTGCACTAACATTGAATGACAATAATTCACACCTTTGTTCTTGTGCGTGAGAGTAAGTACCTAGTAAGTATTAATTTATTTATTAAAACTTTTAAGCACAAACCACAGAATTGTACAAATGGTGGCCTTAAATGCCAAATGACATTCTCTACCAGCCAACCATTGAGATTGAGATTGAGAAAGAAAGAAAGTAACACAATAACCGAACAAAATATTGAAAAATGCTTTGGCAACTCTGTACAAAAATTCTAAATATCATCGTAAAAATAAACTTACATGTTGATTATTTCGTAATTGTCATCGGCAGTGATACGTTTTTCTTTACAAAAAGGGTAGCTTTTTATTGTTCTAACACAATAACCGGATACATTTTTGATAAATGATCCAGTATTTCAAAAATCAATCAAAATGTACTAAATATTCACGAAAATTGCGCGCAGATTTCCGTAGAGAGCGGGATGGTTAATTGTAAACTCATTCGTGTTAGAGAGGGACGTCTACAGTGGGACTGCCTTGCCTTAACTTGCATTCGCATTCTTAGCAAGTTTTTTGTTTTTATACCTACCCATATTGTTACATCTTAGAGTAGTTATAATATGTGTGTAGATAAAGTAATGTATGCAACTGTACATAATTAGGCATTAAAACACTCGTGTGACCTTATTATGAAACTCGCCTTCGGCTCGTTTCATAAAATACACTCGTGTTTTAATGTCCCTCATTATGTACCAGTTGCATAAACTACTATTATGAACAAAACACGACCACGAACATAAAAACACAGCTTTCAAGCTATTCGGTTAGGCTGCGTTTCCACCAGAGATGCGTGTCAAATGTATGAAAGCACATCCTCGCACATCTCTGGTGGAAGCGCAGCCTTAGGCGGGACGGCTAAAACGCATATTCACTTGTATACAGCACCGGTGAAGCTCCTTTCAATGATTAAACGAGAAAAAGTACCTAAATATATTATATTCCTAACAAAAAATTAACCTCTGTAAAAATCAAATTCAGGTCACATTTTTCTATACTATTTAAAATAGGTACATGCTATGGGGTTATGATTATAGAAGGTATATTTTTTTCTATGAACGGTATTTATTGATAAAATGATGTATAAAGTACAATAATACTACAATAACAATAAATTAACTTAAGCTTAGCCTAGTCGAAAACTCCCCCTCGAGTTGACCCTGGTGCTAAGGTGCCCACACTGGCCGCGTTGCCACGTTGAGTGGCGATCGACAACCTTTGCACCAGGTACGAACCCGCGATATTTAAAACCCACGTTTTATATTAAATATCCAACTAGATAGTCAATAGTAATAAACAGTGTGTACAGAGGACAAAGCGAGCGGGACAATGCCGTGAAAACAATGAATGCGGCTGCAACACGCAAACACTGTTCCCGCCCGCTCTGCTCTGTCACTGTCAGACCTAATTAGACCCGCCATTGAGATTGTCTGATTAATATGCGCATTGTTTCCTTCCATGTCGCACTCTACGGACCTAAATTATTGACTCTGCGATATTTATGGGTTCTTGAAGTAAATTGCTACGCCAATCCGAACTTATTCTGTATTCGTTCTACATTTTGCGAAATATTTACTTAAGTCTAACGCTGGTACTTGGCCGTATTTGTGCAAATATTATTCAATTCAATTCAATACATTTATTTCAGGCATTGCCCATAAAGTGTTAGTGGATACAAATTACAAAATCTTACAACTACTGTTATTGTTTCATCCCTTTCTTTAATATCTCAAAAGATAGGGAGGTGAATACGCAACGCTAACACGCAAAGCCAAGTGAAGTGAAAGTATTGAAATATACCTAATAAACGGAGACGTCATTAAGGTAGAATATCGTTCATGATGTTTCGGACCAATACGTGTTCCTTAGTCATGAGAACCAAACGCGACGACCGCACTTCTAGCACTACGCGCTCGCGTCCTGCGCGGTGCGCGCTCGGCTACTCGATGTTGGCGCTGTCAGTACCGCCCACATGGCTACCGGAGCAGGGGCAGACCAAAAAGACATGGCGTGACGACTTGGACGCATTTTGCTTACTTTGGCGGAATAACTATTATTAGGGCCGACAGGAGGAAATTAAGGGAGGCCTTTACCCAGTAGTGGGTCACTCAAATAGGCTATTAAAAAGATGTTACAACCGAATTGAGAACCTCCTCCTTTTTTGTAGTCGGTAAAAAATATAGATAGGTACCGTTGGGAATCTCCTGGCTCGAGTGGTAACAGGTTTGACGATATTTCTCTTCGTTGATACATGTCATTGCTGCAACATATTTTGTATAAGCCGTTATAAACAATGATGACTGGCTACGAGTAGGTACAATGTTCCTGCTATGTTCTGTCACTGTCACACCTAATCAGAGACCCCATCGAGATTATCCAATTACTACTTATATACGCCTGCCTGCATTCGGCGACAGCCAAATTAATTCAAATTTAATCTGATCATGAGTACGCCGCAGTTTCACATATTTTGCTAAGTCGTAACGATCGCAAACAATTAATTTTCCAGTCGATTACATTACCTCCTGAAAGAACTTGAGATCAAGTCTTTAGAGGTTTTCAAAGACTTAAACCTTAAACTCAAGTGTGAGTAAATTATAATCTGAACACTTTTTGTGACAAACCATGGCGAACATAGGGGAAGGCTATCATTGGACCGGCGCTTTGATTGGACCACCTAAATATTTTAAAATCTGCGCATGCTAGACAGAGACAACCAAGGTATAAAGTGTCCTTGGGATACCCGGCCGGCCCCACGAAAACCTCAGTCGCGCCGCGCTTCTCGGCGACGAGTGACGTGAGCAAGTGTGTTTCGAGCGCCGGCGATCTAAAAATTACGCTAAGGAAAACTCGTATAAAGAATGCAAATATATAGTAGGTATGAATCCTTAAGTGGGAGTTACAAGTCATGATAAAGTTTGGCCTCACGATGGAAACTGTTCCTTAGGCTACTTGTAACTTATACTGAGCGAGGCCAAACTATCCACGAAAAAAATTCAAAATGGCGGCTATTTTAGTTTCCAAATTTTTTTATTTTTTTTAGAACTCAAAAATGCTTCGTGCTACACAAAAACTTTGTATGAGAATTATGTGTTGCATTAATTTATCTATAGCTTTGGTTATTATCATTTTCTCGATATATCTAATAGTTCTTGAGAAAAATGGTGTTCAATATTGCGTTTCTTGTTAAAACACTGTTAGTCAAAAGGCTTAGCAAAATCAAACTGCATCGTATGCAGAAATCAATCCATTTTCTCCAGTGATACTAGGAACCAATATAAAGGATTTCATCCAGCAAAATGAAAATTTCATCGACGGGAATTCAAAATGGCGGTCATTTACCAAAGGGGGAGCCGCATTTTTTAAAAAGTGTATAATTTCAAAACGGCCTCTGCTATTTAAGTAATATGGGTATCAATCGATTGGTATTGACACCATTAATTAAAATAAGAAAAATACCATGTAAAAAATTAAAGATGGCGGCCACCTATAACAAAATTGTAAAATTTTCATTCTTCTTTTTTTCGTTATATTAAAAATAACAACTAAATGTCCAATGATATAGTCAATTTATAGATTTACATAAATTCTCATAGTATTATCTACGCGACAAAACAAAAATTATGACAATCCGTCGATTAGTTTTTGAAGTATAAGAATTACAAACGAGCCTCGGCGACTGTGTCATAGTAGTTATAGAAACAAACTGCACTTTTGTAATGAAAGCAAGTCGCTTTTGCACAATGGAATTAGTGAAGAGACCAAACTTGATTATTTTTTCGATAATATCTAATTTTCACCCGTCAGTAACCGAGACTACGCCACTTCGAAATTATAAGTCTAAAACGTTCTACTGTTAAAAGGTGGCCAGATTTGGATAATAAATGTGGCAATCGATAGAGAAAAATGTTGTTCAACTTAAAAAAAAAATACGCTTTGTGTTCAGCAATAAACTTTTTTTTTTTTTTTTATATGTATACTCAGTAAAATCCTACACTTTGTTTTTTCTGCGTTTAAGAACATTTTAATCTATAGTACATTGTGCATTTAGGGAGGTAAGGAGGTTATTACTAACTTGAGTTGTAATAACCCTTACTATACATACATACTTACACACATCATATACTAACGACCGTGTCCCATTGGGGTAGGCAGAGACCAAAGAACGCCAAGTACCGGTCCTTACATACATCTCTTGCTGCAGTCACATCCATACATCTCCTCATACAATCTCGTCGGTTGCGGGAACCCTTACCACCCGTGATACAAATATATTATATTACTCACACTTTATCATGGCTTATAATTCTCATACCTAGTTGTTTTTTTTATATTGGGGAAACTTTCTGTAGTGTGATTGTTTTTGAACAAAAAAAATCTTTTAAGGTTCAAAAAATATATAAGTTATGAATATAAGTACTTATAGGGTTTGAATATCAAAAGTTTATTGCAAAAAAAAAGGTTTTTTTTTCTTAAGTTATGTTAAATAAAATCACAGCGTTATTTTTTATGTTGAACAACATTTTCCTGTATCGATTGCCACATTTATTGTCCAAATCTGGCCACCTTTTAACTTGTAGAACGTTTTAGACTTATAATTTCGAAGTGGCGTAGTCTCGGTTACTGACGGGTGAAAATTAGATATTATCGAAAAAATAATCAAGTTTGGTCTCTTCACTAATACCATAGTGCAAAAGCGACTTGCTTTCATTAGAAAAGTGCAGTTTGTTTCCATAACTACTATGACACACTCGCCGAGGCTCGTTTGTAATTCGTATAGTTCAAAAACTAATCGACGGATTGTCATAATTTTTGTTTTGTAGCGTAGATAATACTATGAGAATTTATGTAAATATATAAATTGACTATATCATTGGACATTTAGTTGTTATTTTTAATATAACTAAAAAAGAAGAATGAAAATTTTACAATTTTGTTATAGGTGGCCGCCATCTTTAATTTTTTACATGGTATTTTTCTTATTTTAATTAATGGTGTCAATACCAATCGATTGATACCCATATTACTTAAATAGCAGATGCCGTTTTGAAATTATACACTTTTTAAAAAATGCGGCTCCCCCTTTGGTAAATGACCGCCATTTTGAATTCCCGTCGATGAAATTTTCATTTCGCCGGATGAAATCCTTTATATTGGTTCCTAGTATCACTAGAGAAAATGGATTGATTTCTGCATACGATGCAGTTTGATTTTGCTAAGCCTTTTGACTAACAGTGTTTTAACAAGAAACGCAATATTGAACACCATTTTTCTCATGAACTATTAGATATATCGAGAAAATGATAATAACCAAAGTTATAGATAAATTTATGCAAAACATAATTTTCATATAAAGTTTTTGTATAGCACGAAGCATTTTTGAGTTCTAAAAAAAAATAAAAAAATTTGGAAACTAAAATAGCCGCCATTTTGAATTTTTTTCGTGGATAGTTTGGCCTCGCTCATTATAAGTTACAAGTAGCCTAAGGAACAGTTTCCATCGTGAGGCCAAACTTTATCATGACTTGTAACTCCCAATGTCCATTTATATGGGGATTCACACCTACTAATAATGGCATTTGTTTAAGTGTACTGCCGTGTAATGGTTAGAAATGTATTAATGATCATATTTATAACAACAGTTACTGGCCACTTATTTTCTTTATTTTTTTGTGATTTGATACCTAGTTGCCATCAATGGACCACATGTTGGTGCTATCATTGGACCGGTCCAATCATGACAACTTTTTTTTCGATTTTAAATACTTTACCCATACGCAAATATAGATATTAAATATACAGGATACGCATTTTAAAATGTTGATTTCTGTTATTTAAAAAAAAAAAACAAAAATTATTAAATTATTTAAAAATATATATTAAAATGTGGATTTTCATTAGTCTCTTGATTGGACCATCAGTATAAATTTCCTAAGTCCATTGATGGCGACTCAGTGGTTCAATCAAGGTGACCATGGTCCAAAGAAGGCAACAGTCTGAGAAACCATTTTCACGTTTTTTCTCCAAGATTATTATACCTTATTGTGTTGTGTTTAAGGTAATGAATAAATATATTTCAAAAGTTAAAAATTATCAAAGTTGTTTTTGTTTCTTACATAAATTTTGTACATTATAAGGCAGCGAAGTTAAGTGGTCCAATGATAGCAACCTTCCCCTATACCATATACAGCTGTGTTGTTGAGAGGGTATATTAATTATTAATTATGAACCTGCTAGGGTATAGCAAAATTACTTGTGAATAGGCACTTAATATATTTCTAACAGTAGTCTGTCAATTTAAGTTATTTTGGCTTTTATGGAAGGGGAGCCTCTCTAAGGGAGGGGAGAGGGGATTTTAGGTTTTTTGCCTTGCACTCTGTTGAGTAGGTACCTCCACCATTTATACATAATAATTCAACTTTTTTACATTTAAAAAAAGCCGCCACAAGCTTGAGTCACGTCCAAATCGGCAGATTAGTATAAGGCAGCTTTTTTATTACTTAACATCCTCACGTTTTTTTCTACTATGTTCTACTCTTTGGTACCGCCACCTCTGGCTTGCAAACCGGCATATTAACATATTTCCGTTATCAGAGATCCTTGAACTACGTTTGTGTAACCCTTTTTTTAACTTAGGTTTTTTTTGTAGACGCTCATCCCACTAGCGGAGGGGTACACATCGTGTAACTTATTTTTCTTCCTATCGTCCAATGTTCAAAATCCAATGTCTCATCGACGCTCGAGTATATCCACATTTAGCAATTAGACCAAATGTCAGATCAAATTTTGGTAACTCAATTCTGTTTTGACATAACTTACCAACACCAGCAGCAACATAAGATCTGACTGATCTTTATAAAACCGAACCTAAGTATATTTGTCATTTTAGACATTTAGTTACTTATTGGACTATAACCAAGACAACACCATCTCACATATACCTACAGAGACTCGTGCCGCCCTATACTTAAATGACATCTAACAGACACAGAAACTTGCACGTTCGAGCGTTAATTATGTATAAAATACGAGGAAACGCAATGAACAACTGTCATGACTGAAAGTTTACATCACGATAATATCCCCCATTATGGAACTGCCGGCCAAACAACTTAACATTAGGTTTGTCGTAAAAGTTATAAAGCAAGTCGAGTGCGGTAGTCGTAACTGGCAGGGCGAGAAATGTGTTCGACAAAATTACCACTTTTTGTTGATAAATGTTCTTCCGTCCCCTACAGGCTGCTGTTTATGTGCCATTAAGTTGATATACCTATTTGTTAATGAGTAATCTGTAATTGTGTGTTAGTTGCGAAATGTTCAAGTGATTCAAGTCGTTAAGACCACTCAGTAAAACACACGCACGTTATAACCAACTACACAAGTCTCTAGCTGAGCTGAGATACAGATGTCAAGTGACTGACCGGCTCATATTATCACATTTAATAATACATGAAAATAGTCACTCCGGACAATGTTTTTTTTTCAGTCTTTTTAGTAGCATTATGTCACACTAACCTTTGTAAGCTGTTTCATATTAGGAGTATTTATAATAGATACGATTGAAGAAGGATGGTATTTGTCAGTTGGTACTTACACCACCCACATAAGGTTAATATTTATTCAAATACTTTATATACAGACGAATGGAAAAAATTCAATTATTATCTTTCTTCTTCAATATCGAATCACATGTGATCAAGCTGAGTACCCACAGATATTGTCGCTTCTTGAAGTAATAATTCTTTGATGCATGTAAGCCCAGCTGTTATTAACGTAGGTACTAATAATGTTGTAAACTTTGATAGCAATATCTTATAAGATGACACACAGTGTATCTGCTTATACCGCACTTTAACTGCTTATATCGCACTTTAACTAAAGTTGTTTATTATGGAAACAGCTGTAGAGTAATGCCAAGTCAATCTGTTTCATCGAAACGATTATAAAACTATCAAATGTCTCATTGTTACGTGCAAAGTAAGAAAGTAAGAAAAATTACACATTATTTTATGTTTACTGTATCACATAAGGTGTCTCCGCGTATTTCCTAAAGTCGGCATCGGCAATTTCGTTTAAGTCAACGTGATTTTTTAATCTATAAAATTGAATGTTTTTTGTTTGGTAGAAATTTAGTTACTTTACGAATTTTCAGATAGGTATTCGGAATTAGCCGAACCTTATTTAGTAGCCCAGAAAACATAATCGTGTTTTTAATACTTGAATAACAGTAATCGTTTCATTTATTTAAATGGCACGATACCTTGTTACGCTTTCTATCGACAAACTCGTGGAAATACGGTATTTTTAGGAATGGCAGTGGAACTCTAGAGAGTCCAACCTGTACTCTGTCATTTGTTATCCCGTATGCAGTGAAGGTATCTAGTTATCAAAACGGAACCACAGAGTCCACCTAACGAGTGTCTGCTTCTTTGAATTTGTCGATGACCAATTTCAAACGCGAATACAAGCATGTCGTGGCATTTACAGAGATTCAAACAATAGGGGTAAGTGAGATAAACAAGAATCATGCGGTAATCGCGTCATATTTCAAATTGTGTGCTTGTTCAAAAATTATACGCTGCACGGACAAGATTCAGCTTGTAATGCTATCAAAATTCTGTTAAGGTTGCCATTTCATTTCATGATTTCTTTTTACGCCTATGCATTTCGAATGTAGGCAGTTTGCCATTTTGCTTTGTAAGGCCTATGCGTTGCTTGATTAGTCGGCCTACGTCGAAATGTGTTTGAACATCCAATCCGAAGTATTATACCTAAGTGCTTCATTGCGGCTCTATTACAGTTGCAAAAATGTACAATTACGCCGATTACGCCCTATATTTGTAAGTCACGGAGTGGATTTTAGTATGTATTTTCATACACGTCCATAATTTTCCGATTCAATAATTGATCGTCATTTTAATGCAATGTTTGTAACACATTACACTCTTATCTAGGGTTTGTAATATTATTATTATTATTTATTTATTAATTAAAAACAATTGACAAAAACTTATGTCTAAGTACATCGTCCCGCAAAACTGTTTGCACAGTTTGACTGTGGGATCCATGAGTCTATTCTATTACAATATAACTTAATGTTAGGAACTATGCGGAGGTAGGTACTTAAAGTGCTAAAAGATATAAATAAACAGTACTTAAATAATGGCGATGTCATTCAAATTGATATTCAAACTGACAGTAGCTACGATTCCTGAAACTTTGACAGTGTCAATGTCAAATTTTCAGTTCAAAATTTTTAACGTTGTGTGGAATAGGGTGAATATGTGAAAAAATATTTTGCATAACGGAAACAAAAAATTAAGACACTGTGCCCTATAATATTTCATATTCTTTGAAATACTTTCACATCGAACAATTTACAAAGACGCGTATTAATATTTATTGTGACGTCATAAATTTCGTTCCAAATAATATTTAATGTAATTAATGTTGAAGGTACACCGATACAATATCACCCTAATATTAATGAATATTGCTCGAGCAACGAAGCATTGTCGCCAAATACCATAGAGTAATTATTATAAATAAATGTGCAAACTTGGACCATTTGTTACGAGTCAATACGCGAGAAACGCTTCAAATAATATTCTAGGAATGTTAATGCGATTTACAGTATAATAAAATAACGTAGTATTTTTAATTGGAGTTTTTAAAAGTGCTGATGTTGTCTCATTTCGAGATGGACCTAGCCTTGCTTGACATTGAAAAAACGGAGAAAGCGAATTTTCACGCTAATAAGTTTCATTATTCGTGTCCTGAGTAAGTATTAAGTTGTTTATTTGCAGAAAATAGTGTGGGTACAATAGTGTGGTGGATCGAAATTACTTCGATACAACTCTTTACAACTAGAGCCGTTCTCTAGAAACCAAAACAGTATATACTTACTTAACTTTTACACGTTATGTTGATCATTTAATAGTAACTAAAAGATGAATTTTAACGGTATATAATGAAATTAACATGTAAATTCTAGTTCATTAATTGGTGATTCATTTAAAAAATGAATAATTGTTACTACTGGACCAGCGAAGTGATTGCGTAACGTTTTGGAACGTAGGAGTACTAAAATGACAGATCTGCCCAACATACGTTTGCACCTTACAGGTACGTATATTCAGGATTCAGTTTTCGTTACCTACAAATTAGCAGTATTCAGTAATCGTGGTGTCAAAATCAGCTTGCACACAACCAAAATTAATACATATCAAGAGGTATTTTACAAATTGCCAGTCTCCTTAAAATCCTTATCTTACCCAGAATTTAAAACTAAATTATATAATTTATTGTGTGAACACAGTTTTTATAGTGTCAAAGACGTTTTTGAACATAAATTCTAATGGACATACTTTAATTTCTATTTGTCACATATTGATATATTTTTATTTCAATTGACATATGTTCTGATTGTACAAATAATTGACTATGAGTGACTATGATGTCTTAATGTGTTTATTTTATTTTTAATTTTTAATCGCAATGTCTTTACCTAATTTATGCTAATTCTCTATGATTTATTTTGTTTATCTTTTCTGTACTATGACTTCTCAAAAACTATAATGTATGATGATTTTGACATAATCATTTTCACATGCCTGTTTTGGCAAAACATATTTTGGGACACAACATTGACTGTAACACCTGTATATGTACCATATGTTTTTGGTGAATAAACTTCTTCATTCATTAAGGCGACATTATTCCTCCTAGGAATCTACTCTAATCAACATGCAGCAATTAAGTAGACTAGACCAACATGTCGGATCTAAGTCTGTCACGTATGACGTTTACCGTTTCATTTATATTACTCAAAGGACATATAAGAGCAATTATTACAAAATGACACACGGACTTTTAGTCATATAAGGTGCTTATGACTCTCCCAAGTTTGCAACTCGACCAATCTCGTTGATAGCAGTTGATTCTCCGGAGACGGTGTTCTTCATCTACGTAGTGCCAATGCGCGTTATTGTTGAATAAAAATAATGTTGTCGCTAGTTATATGATGAGCGAGATTTTGTTTTACACGTGTGGTTACTAGCAGACACTTAATACTACATATTACACTCTTCACTATAGGTACATATAGTAGTAGGTAAGTAATTGTTTTTCTTTATTTTATTAACTTGATGTTGGGGACAACAAATCACATTTGAGTACTAAGGAATTTAAAGGGTAGGGTACTTGTGCGATTTTTGTTTAGATGAATTGTACTGGTGTTCAGAGTATGGTTCAGAGAGTGTTCAGAGTAGTGTACAGAGTATAGCTACCTCTACTCTTTAAAGTTTTACTAGTTTATTCTAAATTAGTAAAGTAGTAGTAGTAAGTACATTTGGGGATAGGAAGAGTTGGCCTATGATTTAAACACTTCTGAAATACGAATCTTTGAACTACTTAAAATCATTGTAACTAACGCGAAAAGGCATATATTTTTTCCTTCATTCTATTTATTATCACAAAATGTTGCTTTAAATGAATGAGCTTTTAAAAGTAAACTAAGATAAACTTTAACATTCAACTTTCACAGGAAAATATTGTTAGCTTAAGGTGTTACAGCATACCCAAACACTTTTACAAAAGCCGTTGTAAATCAATCGGCTCACTACACGGTAGTTCTTAACTCGGTCGTAAGTTCAGTGCAATCGATATCGGGGCACGAGAATAGCAAAGTTGCTAGAGTTCCAGGAGATACCTAAGTCGCAATCACTGTTACGACAGTTGCCGGCTCGTTACGCGCTATGTAATAGCGGTGTAATGCCACGTTAAAATGGAAATTATTTAAATGAAAATGCTTATTTAGATGCTTCGCATTTCTGAGAGGATGGTTCGCAACTCACACTCACTTTTTATACAAATTCATAAACTTGCAAGAAAGAAATCTATACATTAATGTTGTCGTCTGTGTGTCTGTTACCTTGTCACGCTTAGACGACTGAATCAATTAAGATGACATTTGGCATGGAGACAATTTGTATCCCGAGGGACGACATAATCACTTTGTCCCAGATATCATGAGTTTTTATCCCAGATATATCATGCTCTAATGGGGTTAACCTGGGGATGAAACTTGGTGTGGTGGTACAGTAAGCAAAGAAAGTGCTCTACCACTTTTGGACTTTAAAGAACGCATAATAGAGTCGAAAACTGGTAGATCACTTTTTTGGTCGACTGCACATGGAGGTGGACAAAAGCTAACCAGGTATTTAATTATATTAGTCGACGGAATATAAATAAATTTACGTATTTTTAAAGTGGTCAGTAGGATCGATATTGTTATGCGTTACTTGTAAATTTTACTAAATTGTAACACTAGTGAAGTATGCACTCTCTTAAGAAAATATTGGTGGTGGTGGACCTTTCGATTCTTCCGAGTTCCCTTCGAATTCAATGGCAGCTTAACATTTTCAGATCGTTACAAATACAGCAGTCCAGAGTCATGATTAACATGAATATTGCAAATTGAAACGAAAAATCAACTGCCACAGTCATTTATTAAAATATATAAACAATGTAATGTTACATTTAAAATCTTGTACACCGCGCATTATTGAGCAATAAATATCTAAACATCTAAACATCCAATAAACTTTCGCATTTAGATATTGAGGTGGATAATTCAGATAATCCAGATGATACCCTGAAAAGTCAAAAAACTGAAGTCATTAACGCTACTCCTTACTTACTACTTCTTCTTTTCCATCTTTATGCTAGTATTTTCTGATTTCTGAACAGACTCGTTTATAAATAATCCAATTCCTTCCTCTCATACATAAAGCAGCGCCATCTGTCGTTTATCTAATCTCTAAAACTTGCACAATTTACGAGTATTTGGGATGGGTCGTGGGTTTGGAACAATTTCTAATATTGAACAATGATATAACCTTGTTATAACGGGGCTGTAAATCTAGTAGGAGTAATAATAGTTTCCAACTTTACAACTTTAGTGAAAAATTGTAATTTCGTTAGCGGACGGAAATTTAATTTGAGTAATAATAGCAGTAAAACTCTGTTGTGTACAAAATATACGTAGGTACTTATTATATAAATTTAGGTGACTTCCAAATTTGACGGAGCGGACTGGATATAGTGTTGTTCTTTGACATAAGCTTACTGATATCGCAAAAATGTATATCTTGCGCAGAAGCGGAACAGAACCGCCTTCGTATCGCCCCGCTTCCGCGCATCCCGCGTCAGTCAAGATGCATCTGTTTAAGGCGACTGTCTAATTTCAGTGTCATCTGTCAGTCAACTCAGTACTAGGTACATTTTACTGTGCCCTTACATTTAAATGAGTGCTTCCTGACTGGCGCGGGATGCGCGGAAGCAGGACGATGCGAAGGCAGTACTGGTCCGCTTCTGCGCATAATATAACTACTGCGCAAATGTAATACTGATAGTATTCCGTCAAGTGGGAATCTTTGCGACGTCAGTAAGTTTACGTCAATGAAGAAAATGTCACATATCGATCCCGCCCCGCCAAGTCAGGAAGTCGCCTTAATTGACATACGACACTGACAGCTAAGGCGACTTCCTGACTTGGCGGGGCGGGATCGATATGTGACATTTTCTTCTTTGACGTAAACTTACTGACGTCGCAAAGATTCCCACTTGACGGAATACTGTCAGTATTACGTTTGCGCAGTAGTAATATCATGCGCAGAAGCGGAGCAGTACCGCCTTCGCATCGTCCCGCTACCGCGCATCCCGCGCCAGTCAAGAAGCACTCATTTAAATGTAGGGGCTCAGTAAAAAGTAGTACTGAGTTGACTGACAGTTGATACTGACATTTGACACTTTTCTCATTATCGTACTGCCTCCGCACCGACAAATCAGGAAGTCGCCTAAGAGTTTTCTTATATCGTACCGCCTCCGCACCTACAAATCAAGGAAAGAAATAAAATAGATGGTCACCTTAGGGATCGTTCTAATACAACAACGCAACTACGCGATTACCGCGCGAACTCGCGAATTTTCCTAGTAAATATTTTAAGTAAAAGTCGCGCGATCATCGCGTAGTCGCGTTTTTATTAGCACGATCCCTTAGTTATACAGCAAACATTCACTTAGTTTATTTAAGTGTTCATTAACCAGTCAATGTGCCACGGCAGCCACGCCACGGTTATATAACTGTTAAAAATCACTCGTCATCCCAGTAATGACCCATCTTATATATATAGTCCTCCTTATCGATTTAGATGACGGCAACTCAGACATCTATGTATTGGCCCTATTGTGAGTTCTGATATGGCTGGTTAGGCCAAACTTGCTCTTGAATACTCTATTGCAGGCGTGACAGTAGAGTTGGCCGACCCATAGTTTAATATCATTTCATTATATAATATAGAGTTGGCCAGACTGATCATACAAAGATGTGCAAACATTAAAATAGTATAACCGACGAAACTCGATGCGTCTGTAGTATGTCAAGAACGATTACGTGGCAATGTAGCGTGTTCGCAGGCTTCTTCATTTACATGTTAATAGCTAGTTTAAGATTGGCTGACGCGGGCTCCAGATATAGCCGTCTTGCGGCCGCGGCTCTGAAACTAGGGAACGTTGGAACAATAGTGCTAGTTGGATCTTTTCAGGGTTTACAAGTGTCAGAATATTGTAATTCATTAAAACTTTGCGTCGTAACAAAAGAAACTTATAAACGATTCCTCTAATTTATCCTCAGATATGTGGTTGTGATTCTTTTGAAGTCGTAAGCGTCCATAGGCTAAGCTTACTTGCCAGGCAAGCTGTATGGTTGTTTGCCATCGGCGTAGTATAAAATTATAAACTAAATCATAAATATCAATCAAATATCCAATTGTTTATCCATTAATATTTGGCATGCAGAAAGTTAAAGTCTTACGAGTATGTATAACCATAGGCAAGGTACCTATTTTTTTTTGAAGTACGCCACCCAGGTGATATACAATTGTCACAAACTGAATCCCACGTGAGTAGAACCGACGGCATAACTAGAATTTCATGAAAAAAAATTAAAAATAAAATGTAGGTATATCTCAAGTTCAATATACACTAAAATACACTTTTTATATAAGAATTAGGTTATATAAAAGGTATTAACAATACTCTTAGAAAATTATCTTACCACACCAATAAATAACCCCAAAAACCCTTATTGGGTCATAAACACTTGAAAAAACAAAAGTCTTAAAAAGCTTATGAGCATGCAAGTTATGTTTTTATCATATGGATTTATAGACCAATCCAAATTTAAGCTTTGCAGCCCTTAACTTTGATATGTCCGCAGGAAAGACGCGAACCTAAATCCGTTTATGACACAACTACGGGTTGTCCTCCATTCACTTTAATTAAGGATTGCACTTGAGGTCCTGAAACTATTGCATGATTAAAACAGGTGATCCCCCAGCCAAAATTCACGTCGACATTTGAAAAGAAAGGTAATATTTGCACCGCAAAAAATAAGAATGCGCTTATGTTTTGCGGAAATAATTCACTTTTATTGTATCCTACACGCTCTTTGCTATATTTATTGCTCACCTTGCGTTGCTACTATATTCGTACTTATAATAAAATATGATGTTACAGGGAGCAATACCTTATACTAGCATATATTCTATAGAATAAAACAAAAGGGAATTTGAATCCGTTAAACCGGTTCAAGTATGGATGAGTAATAGAATGATACAATAGGTAGTATAATACAACATTTATTGCTAATATATTCCATGCACTAACCATCAATAATAATATTGTCAGCACTCATTTAATCCAAAAAAACATAATGCAACACATTACACATTAACGAGTAATTTGTAGGAAGGCACCGAAAATTAAGTTTCATGTGCTCTGCCTATTTAGGAAAGCAGGCATCACTTTATAAGTGAATGTATTATGGGCAATTGGATATTAACGAATTAAAATATTTGCCTTCCGTTGTATTACATACTATGTACGTACAGCACATTTGTTTACATGTTAATATATGACATTCCATTTCCTAAGATGATGATGGGTTGTAATCAGCGATTGTTGATATTGTTGATTGACGTCATATTGGTGTATATCAATTTCCGCTTTCGCATGGTGTTAGAGGGATTAATTAGTATTAAGTACACTTACCGGTGAGGGTCTGACCATGTTACATCTCATTCTTGGTTATATTACTGCCAAACATAATCCCACTCCACATTAGGCTTATTAGGCCTTTGTACGCTAAAACGTGACAAATGAAGAAAAATAATAAATAAAACTTGAAGTCGGTGAATCTCTTCTCAGTATTACTTTTAAGTCAATTTTTCGGCGCACTAACAGTACCGATCACGACAGCTGGCACAAAGATAATTAGCTAGTTCTTCTTATGTCTTGGTGATAAAAGATTAGTTTGATTGATCTATGGTTGATGTTGAGTTGGCGTAGTTTCGACGATCGCTCGGAAGGAACAAGTGCGTTTGACAGTAGGTCGATTAACGTGCCAGGACACGGGTCCAAGATCATGCGACAACTAGTGACAGGTACTGCTCGATATTGACTGGACACGATGCTATTTATAATCACGGTAGAGGATTTACCTCTATCGGGGACTTTGAAAGGCAGTGAAGGGTTCACTAAATTCACTCACACACATGCATAGTCATATGGGATATGGGACACTATCAATTAGTTACACATCCATGCAATAATATTAGAAAGTTTACCGACTAGATAATACGAAATTTAAAGGATATAATATCGATTTACTGCAAAATTGTAATTAATCTATGTCCTAATGACATTTGGCGCTTGGTTACAAAAGTTTTACAATATATTTTTACTATTTGTCTGTAATTTCACAGTTCCGTATTCTTAACGAGGACTTTATTCTGCTTACCACAATCCATCAAAATCAATTTTATATTTCTCGTGCCCACTCGCTCGTACGCTCGCCGAAACCAAGGTGTAGAATGAGCACGCGTGTCAAATGCCACAGCGATTCCAATTCTACAGGTAAATGCGAATAGTTCCAAGAACAAGGAGCGTAATTAAAAGCAGTGTCGGGTAACAGCGACTCTTCAATTCCCTTACATTGTGAGCTAAGTGGTCCAAAGTTACGGCTATCTTGAGGTTGGTATTAAGGTGAAATTGTGGGCTATTAATGTTGAATTTGTACGAAGAATTGTTAAAAGCACATGAGAAATAGGTATGTAACTGGCATTTTGTGGTAAGTACCTCACTAATAAAAATAATAAACCGCCTAGCGTGTGATACGTTAATCAAATTTCCTTTTTAATTTAACCTAGTAATAAATTAATAAGGTACGGCCGCAGATGATCCTATATTCACATATTTTCTTAAGAATAAGAATACTATAAAAAAATATTACATAATGGCAATTCAGTAGGTATGCTATTTATTTCATTATTAAAGCCGGGTACAGCCAATAATCTGTTCTCTCGTATAACCCTCCAAGTTTTTAGTTATAATATTAAACTAAATAACTGCTTTGATTAACAATAAAATTCTATACTTTGTTAGTAACATATTCAACATTATTTAACTGAATTATTGCTAGTACTGGCATCTATTGTAATGCAACCTGCCTGGCGCTCAATTCAAAAAAAAAGCTTAGTTCGAGCATGATTTAGGTCGCAGTCGAATTGAATATCAGAAACCATTATAATATAATCGAGTGTTATTGGTATTCGTGTAATATATAGGCAATATTGCGTGGTCGTTTGTCAAACAGCACTCTCGTAAACTTGCAGTAATGAACGTCCCATGCTGTTGAGCAATTAAATGAACATAAACCAGTAACAAGGTGGACATTCTACATTGTATTTAAGTACCATGTCTCTGTTAACACAAAATCAATTAGCGAATGCACCCATACATTTTAACATGTTGCGAGATTAACTGTTAGTAGGTACCAGCCGAGCGGAAAGTAATATGATAAACTGAACCTAAACTGTTGCCATGCAACATGCAACCAACAAAGTGCAACATCCAAGCAAAATTGCCGAACAAACTTTTCATGTAATTTCAATAATGGCATTATTTTCCTGATGGCAAGAACAAAGTAGACCGTTTTGTGGTATGCTAAGCACTTTATGACTGTTTTATCACTTTATCAATAGAACTTCGCACTAATTTACTAAAGACCTGTCTACATTGTCGTGAATTGAGCGCATTAGGCTACTGGCCCCGTCACACATACGCTGCACGGTACATTTAACCACGGCTATACGAGCGCTGTAAATGTTACTTCATATTTTGAACTTTAAGAGTGAGTACTGGGGTCGAAATTAGACTGTGTTTATGGTGGTGTTAGAAGCTTTTTAGCCTACTAAGTCAGTGAGTATTTGTAGCAAGAGATAACAGCACATGAGCCGGCAGCGGACCTGTTGATGATAAGCCGTCGTCGATAAGGACTCCAGCTGATGGACTGGACGAGACAGAATTTCGGCGAATGCATATTGCATGAGTTGATTAAATAGTTTACGTTTTGGACTCGACCGCGCATGTGTACGCTAAGTGGGAATACCACAGAATTTGTGGCGGAATTTCACGAATGTTTTATGTTTGGATTGTTTCTGGTGTAGGTATACAGATAATGACTGACTAGAGCTCTGCTCGATTAATCAGTGTTTTAGAGCCTCTGGTAATATGACGCAAAGATTGCTCATCACAGACTTATGTACTATAAACGTATCATAATTTAAGTGCCAAAAAGCCAAAATTTTGGTTGAACTCTTAATTATCGTCAACGGCGTCTCCGTTTCTATAAAACGATGTATCTAATAAAAAATAATATATTGATATGAGACACGATTTTTTTTTTATGTGTATCTCTCTCCTCTGTTTTCAATTAGGTTAGGTTAGGTACCTATATGTATACAATTTTATTCGTATTTATTAAATAAAAAACTGGAAACTACTGTAGTTCTGGTCGTCTTGAAAACTGGAGTTTCATTAGTAGCTAATTAAATATATTTTCATTTGTAGGTGTTTATGTATGAGTAAGCTCGATTACAAAATGTTTACACAAACATAAAAGTACCAAGCAGCTATTATGTTTAATTTACTATGTACCCAGGTAGCTGTGAGTAGTAAAAAGCGTTCAACCGGCGCTATAGAATACGGCTCTGTTTTTACAATCCTTAAAGTAAAGTAGTTCGTAAAGTAACTTCAAGTTTAACATAAATCCTTTTCCTTGCTTAAACGTTCGTATAAAGTTAACTTTATATGGAGTGTTCCTAAAAAACTATGTTGCCGCCAAACCGTGTGATTGCTGCGGCATTAGCCGCAGTACTATGGGTTTGCTTTGAATGAATTAACTTGCCAAATTATAAGTGCTTGCTTTGTTTTATTGATTACTTGACTTGATGACTTTTTGTAAAATTACTCGGTAATCCATAATACTCAATATTAGGCGACTTCCTGACTTGGCGGGGCGGGATCGATATGTGACATTTTCTTCTTTGACGTAAACTTACTGACGTCGCAAAGATTCTCACTTGACGGAATACTGTCAGTATTACGTTTGCGCAGTAGTAATATCATTGCGCAGAAGCGGAGCAGATGCGAAGGCGGTAGCCTTCGCATCGTTCCCGTCCCGCGCCAGTCAGAAAGCACTCATTTAAATGTAGGGGGTCAGTAAAAAATGGTACCGAGTAGACTGACAGCTGACACTGACATTTGACACCTTTCTCATATCGTACTGCCTCCGCACCGACAAATCAGGAAGTAGCCTTTCATTGCATTCTTTAACACTTCTTCTTCTACAGGTGTAAGACTTACAAATTATAAATACATTCTGTAGACACAGCGCACTTTATATTTGAACTTATTTTTGATTTTCATATGTACATACCTGCAACTGAGCTCAGCCGGACAGGCGTGTGGAACTTAGGTACGTATCAAAATAAGCGTGCAAAACAAATTGACATCAAACACAACATCAAATGGAAATGCAAGTATAGGTCTCAGGTTGTCTCTCTAGCCGTCTGTATTCGTAAGCTTAATGCGTTAAAATCTGATTGAATGGTAAATTTGACTAGTTTCTATGTGATTACAACTGCCGGCACCGTATTTAACTTTGGTAGAACTGTAATCGTAAATTGGTGGCGTAAGTGCAGCAGGACAGATGAAAAGATTCAGATTCAATATGGACATTTATCTAGAGGTCGTGTGTTCATCCAAAGTTGAAAATCACAAAATTCCTCCATCGGCAGATATTCTTATAATCGAGAAAGTTCTTGGGGTCTCCCAAACTTACTCATATAACTCATCGATAATAGTGATTTTAATTTAATATAGCTGGGTCATACGCAAAAACGAGTTCAGTTAGTGTTGCTTTTGCTGTAATCGTAATAATATATTATTTAATTTTTTTTCGTAATTCGGATTCTATTTTATAATAATTAGTTCAACTAGATTACATGCAACCCAAATGGTGGACTGTTCAGTTTCGTAGTTGACATGTTCAAAAATTCATATTTGGGCCATTTTACGGAAAGTTGTATACTCGACTTTTTTTTTTAATTTGGATAAAATTGGGTTTTTTCTACTCAGAATCGAAAGCACTTTCGAATGACATAGGGGAAAAAAGTGTCCCAAATTTTTTTTATTCCTTTCCGTTACCGTTTTCATACTAAGTTTGTAATCTTGTATGGTGGTAACGGAATGGAAAAACTGAAAATTGTATGAAAGATTTGGGACACTTTTTTTCTCCTATTAGGTTCGAAAGTGCTTTCGATTCTGAGAAGAAAAAACCCGATTTTATCCAAATTTAAAAAAAAAGTCGAGTGTACAACTTTCCGTGAAATGGCCCATTTCTTCAAATGTTTGATGATTATTTTAATGATTCATTGGAAACGGTCATATTTGCCTTCTCGTATTTTTTTAAGGCTAAGTAGTAGGTAAAACGTTAACGGTCTTCGAGATAAATATCATAAACATACGGTTATACGGCGGGCCGTCTCTTCTGTGGTCACAAAAAACCGGTACAAATCTTCAACTAATGTTTGGAATCGATTGTAAATATTTTGCACTAGCAACACTACGCAGTAGCTGTCAATCAACGCTGTGAATCCATGGAAACGCACGCGCCAAAGAAACAAGTATTGCGGTTTAATCGTTTTTTTAAAGATTTTGGCCAAGATCAGTGCTTCTTTTCTGTTCTTCGCGTTAGAAGGTAAGCGAAAATTATATTAACCTATGAAGTTTCAGCTGCAATGGCTTTGGGGGAGTATATTACATAACCGCTGGGCAAGCCCCCCTAACCTCAAAGTGTGTGCACTCTGAAGCCATTTTCTGATAGAAAGACCATTCTGTGGACGTATTTCATGTGGACTTGTGTGTCCACAAAATGGACGATATTAATTTAAAACAGTGATGGTGTGTCCGCTTTTTGTTTTTCTTCTCGTGTGTCCGGTCAAAAACCATTAATTTGTTAATTGTGTGCCTTTACAACGGATATTAAAACTGAATTTTGTTTAAAAATGTCATGAGAGAGGATAATTAAGAAATTGATATCCACAGAAAGGTTTCAATGTCCACAGAAAAAAATATGTTGATTGTTGCATTTTAATATGTTTTCGTTTTGTCGATTTGCGTTTTCTTATTATATTATTTTATATCTATTTTAACTAGTGCAAACATATCTGGCACTTTTGCTTAGCTTAAACCTATCATGGATCTGTAAATACTAATTAATGTCCACAGAAAAGATGACCTTGATTCTGGCTTTTAAAGGAATGTTTCTTTTGTCAACTTTAGTCGTCTTATAACTACAATATGGTGTCTTTATATTTATTTAACTGGCGCAAACATTTTTAGCACTGAAACATGACTTAAACTTATCACTGATAGTTTAAAATATGCTTGGCATGGTGTGGGAATATTTTAGATGAAACTTTTCTTTCCAGAACATCTACTTTCTACAAATGGAGGATGACAGTGATGAAAATATCTTTTGATGGACATTTCTATACTTAAATAAAAAAAAATGAATCTGTTTTGTGAGTCGATTATGAATTATGTTAAGCTTAACTATAAATGTTATCTTCTGTGGAAAACACAATATACATTCTGTGGACACATTTGTTTTTTTATTGTTGATTGTTTTGTTAGTGGTTTGATTTACTAAATATGTGACTTAGTGTCTACTGAAACAATCTAGTTTCAGTAAATATTGAATAATTTTTTAGAGCTTGAGCGCCAGAATTATTGCGAATTTTGCTCTTTTCTGTTGAAAAATCTGTCACTCCTGTGGTCAGAAGAAAAACAAAAATTGCTGTAATTTTCCAAATATTGCGAAACGATCTAGTTCATTATTTTTGCAGAGATGTCATAAACTACCTTCATATAAAACTTAAACATTTTGTTCAAATATATCACATTGTCATTTCTTGAAATCCAAACCCGTTTTTGCGTATGACCCAGCTTGGGTACGATGATACCCCAGTACAATATATTAAAAACTTAAAATTTCATAGTATGTGAAGATGTATGGATGTGATTGAGGCGAAGGAGGTATGTAAGGGTCGTAGTATTTGACGTTCTTTGGTCTCTGCCTACCCCAGTGCGCTAAGGGCATAAGTATATGTATGTATGTAAAACGTCAAACATGATATAGGTAAATTGTACTGTTTTGACAGTTTTCACCGTGCCGTATGTTAAAAGCTCCAAAGAAAAATTTTTAACGGAGCGTTAAGAAAAACCTAGTGAAGCCGATTATTAAAACCATGCCCAATAATAAGTTAGCATACGCTCACGCATGCATATACTCGTACAAAACCGAACCATGCACGCTACTTGAAACATGCGACTATTGCAATATGTACAGTCAGAACCAAAGAAAAGGGGACACCCCTGAGCGCCTCGTCTGAGCTGAGTTTCTAAAGAGTTTTCTTCAAAGTTTAGTTTGTATATCTGTGCGCTTGTCCTCAGTCATTGGGCATGTTATAAAACTGACTTCATGCTTCGTATCTTTTTTCTTGGTCTATTGTTCATTGGTTTCTAGAACAAATAGTTGCGTACCAGTTGCCCGCGTGTGCAGTAGCAGCGTGAGTTAGCGGCTGGCCGCGCTCGCGATAAAAAATGAAATATACCCCGCGATGGACACCACTTTTATTTTCACGCCACACTCCAAATTGTGAGCGTTTTCCTACACTAGCTTTATTAGAGGCGAGTTAATACCTTTCCGCGCATTTGGTGTTTGCTGGTCATAAATTTTAACACTCTTTTAATAAACACGAGAGCAATAGGTACAGACATTGTGAAAAACAACTTTTCCACGGGTTAAGCGGAAGTTAATCTTATATCTATGTTAGATATAAGAATCTTATGAAGAGTTTAATTATTTATTGAATCATTATTGCACAAAAGAAATCTTATCGTACAAAAGGCGGTCATGAGGCAAGGCATAAGTTTGATAGGGAAATACTTTTTTCAGGGAAATACTATGTACGTGTCGTTCGTGTTAACAATAGATCCAACGCTTTATTTATGCTCATAACAATGCAGACTGAAATACAAATTAATCAAATTATGTCCTACCTCTTCCATAAAGTTAAAACTCTGTTGACAAAATTATTATATTCGTGGTTACAGCAATTCTGATGTTATTTTGACAGCAGGATTTAGAAACAGTTTTAAAAAATAGAGACAAAATTAATAAACATAAACAATTATAACGTTACTTATTTAATATCTATAAAAATCAAAGTAAACATTAATAATGTCTATAAAAGTAAAAGTGAAAATAATGTGTTCAAAATTATAAAGCGCTGTTCGTATTAATATGACACGTCATATTAGTACAAACCGCGCTACGGTCACGACGAACATTTTACTTTACCTAAATCCATATTATTTTTACAACCCCATGCACTCGAGAACAAAGCGTGCAGTTTTGTGGATTTTTTATAAGTGAACCCTTTAGGAAACTATTGTATTTAAAACCTCGAAACTAAACTCACTAATCTAAGTTAACCAACTAAATACGCTGTTTCAATCAACTACTCGGCAGCATTTGATGCAGTCCACTTTTAGCTGATAGGATTATAACAAACGGTGCAATATCGCTAATGGGTCGATTGGCTTCCGAACTGATACACCAAGAGCTAATGTCACGGCACACGCGAACAAAGTTTCTGAGAAAATATTATGTGGGTTTAACATTAGATATAGAAAAGGTCAGTTGAACTAGCACACTCGCAAGCACTTTAATATGTACACGTACAGTACATTTCCAGGCTACAGGATGTCGCCGTTGACGGATACGTCTAGGAGGACATCATACACACTTCATACAATTATTATTTATACTTCGTTTTCCCTTCTTTTTTCCTTTATCACACGTTAAGTTTTGAATTATTATAGCCTTTTGCAGATTGCCTACTGTAAATTCCCCGAGTAGTAAGTATCCATCAATGGATACATATAGGATATAAGCATTTTTTGTAGAAAAAAAAACGCATTATCTTAAAAAAATATGAGAATTTCTTGATATAAGCGATATATTGCACATTTTTCTAACGAGTTTAAAAGTAATTCTTTGCTCCTGGACTATTTGTACCGCTGCCGCTCAACAGTGAGTGAACCTTCGTATTATGTGCTTTAACGTGCTTTGACTGGGTTCTACACATTGTGGATCACGCAATTACTGTTATTATAATGAAAGTACTACTATTAATTAACGGGGAAGTTAAGTTAGATGCTAATTGGAATTCGATTTTAAGTTAAAAGAATGCATATTATTTTTACGCAAACGAAAAATATGCTAATATACATAGTCTGTGTTGTTCCATGCCAATATTGCCAATGCTTGATAACTAACAATTTCAATAGTTATTCAAAATATGTATCTTTATTTGGAGAACCAACAAACCGACAGATAGAACAACGATACATTTGTTTTATTTATACATATACAGGATACCGCTAGAATTATAGTAAGTGTATATTGCATATCAAAACTATGCTTAACTAGTGGATAAATACTAATACATGTATGTGTGCACATATAAGTATTTATTAGTCTAGTATTATATTACCTAAATACATAATATAATTGTGGCCATTTCATTTTTAATTAATGACTACGAGTTGTGATAATTTTTGAAAACGTTGTAGTTATATATCAGGTCGTCATCAACCGATGTCTACGCCGTATTCTCGGTGTTTACTGGCCCGAGAAAATCTCCAAGTGCAAACTGTGGGAACGCTGCCATGAGACTCCGATCGAACAGTAGATAAAACGCCGCAAGTGGAACTGGATCGGTGACACGCTCCGAAGGGATCCCGACCACATTCCGAGGCAAGCCCTAGACTGGAATCCCCAAGGAAAGCGTAAGCGTGGCCGCCCTAAGCAAACCTGGCGGCGGACGATCATCGCAGAGGCGAAGACAATAGGGAAGACGTGGAGCGAATTGAAGCGCGAAGCTCAAGACAGAACGGGATGGCGGCGCACTGTGGAAGCCCTCTGCCTCATCTAGGGGACATAGGAACATAAGTCAAGTCAATTAAGTCAAGCTGTAGTTATACTGAGTCAATCCATACTGCTGAGTATCAGGAATTATTATGATGAGCATAATCCTACTTTAAAATTGGGTCATAAGCATAAGTTCAACCAGAAACATTTCCGCATATAGCTAGTTGCCTATCGATGAACGAAGCGTAATCTGTATTCATGCGAGTTTAAATTGGGGGAAAAAAGATTTTTCCACCATTTTCTGAAGTTGTTATAATCGTTTATTTTTGCCTAATGACCCGCCGGGCGGCGAGGCTTCCTGGAGATACCCTCGGGGGCAAAATGTTACCATTTTTGACCGCCTAATGCCAGCAGTTAAAAAGTTGCGAAATAAAATGCTAGTACTTTAATGTACGACTGATATGCTAATTTACAATGTTCATTACATATATTATTCCCTAATTAAATAGTAAAACGAAACTTAAACTGAACTCCCGTCTTGTGTGTTTCCACTCATCTCGCATTCAATCCAATCAATTTCTACTAGGGTATTGGCGTTGATGTTATGGTTTTTTTCTTCTATACTCAATAACAGTTTTAACATCGAAGCCAAATAGTTTCTTTAAACGTTATTTAATATTGTCATTGTTCATATGTTTTTAATAAACCTCTCATTTCTAGAAAGTTTAAAAGTGCACAATAAACGCTCGTTTACTCGTAATTATCTTATTCCAATTATTTGCGCGGCGTTTCCCAACAACATTCACATTCACAATAAAGAATTGCCGGTACAAAAGACGTCGTAAGTTTAGCTTATCGCCTCGGCCGTTACCCGAACAATTGATTCTTGCCACTCCCAGCAGATTTCCTTAGATAAACCCCCACTTTTGAATATTATCGTATTTTACTGTGTCAATTGCAAGTACTATTAACCTGCGCTTATAGTGAATTTCTCTTTTCATTCCGCATTAGGGGGTAAATACAAAGAATCGTTATGCGATTATGGCTTTTGTACTAAGTTGACCGAGCAGCTCTCGAATTTAAATGGAAGAATGAAGCTAGCGAAAAAAGAACTGCAATGTGCGGTGGACAAGAAACTGAGAATTGACAAATGCATCAATGATCAATGCGATAGTGTGTGAAGAGTACCAGGGCCTACCCTAGTATGTACATTCAATATTTCGTCGGGTGACAAACAAAACTCACTAAGTATCAAATCTGTCGCTACTCTTAGAAACTTCGTATTTCGCACTGGAATGGCGCTGAAATAATATTTTTTTCAATACGTACCTACTTATTTGTTACTTTGTTTATAAACCGACGATTTATATAAATCTATAATGTAATTAAACTTCTCTCAAACAGTTATACGATTGGACATAGTACATAAAAAAGATGATTTACGAATAAATAGAAAACATTTTCATAAAGTTTAAGGCATCCACTCGCTTGGCTGACGGGTTTCCCGACGCGTAGGGGAAGGTTGCTATCATTGGACCGGCGCTTTGATTAGACCACCTAAATATTTATATTATAAGGCAGCGAAGTTAAGTGATCCAATGATAGCAACCTTCCCCTAATTGATGTTCCGTTTTCGTGATATCTGGGTAGCTAAGCGCTTCATCATTCTATTCTATCATTCTATATTGGAAGGAATGTAGATGAAACAATAACAAAATGTATTATGTGTGGAAAAACGAGAAATAAAAAGCAAACTTTATGAACCAGAAAAAGAATAATAAACATTAAACCCGTTTCCTGAAAATCTGCATGATAATAACTTTTTTGCGACGCTGTGCTGTGTGTGTACGTTTAATTTATTTTGGCGTGTCAATTGCAAGAAGGTATCTACCATTAAGCTCCATCGTATTCATGTTGCACAAAGGCTTTCTGGATTAAAATGTGTTGATATTTGCCATGCGATTGCTTTTTAACGTTCTGCTAACATAAAAATAATATACGAGAATGAATGCGGGAGTAATCTGGATTTGTACTTGCGATTAAAATGTTGAATGTTTTAAATTAGTTGTTTGGACAAAAAATCCACGTTTAAACTTACTGTAGGGTAACGTACGATCTGGGTACTATCAATTTATTATAGCGAGTTGAGTGAAGGGCTCCACACGCTTTGATAGAGAAAGATAGCCTCGTTTCGATCCTATAAGAGGGAATAGAAAGGAGCGCCATGTTTTGTCTCTATCACTGATCGAGCATTATTTCATGTTCTTGGTAGACACGGGCACACATCCATAAACAAGACATTGGGCATGCAAACCGGTCACATTGTGTAGTACAAAATTTATATGTATATTCTTTCTCATGTCCGGGTCACTCGAAAAATCATGTTAAACTGGTCTGCGACAAGCTCTACAGATTTGTTTACGCATTAAAACAGCTTAGGATTGTTGCAGGAGAGATGACAGCAATACTGGCTTATCATGGTTATGTATCATCTGCCTTAAAGTATGGAATATCATTATGGGGTAATTGTACAGAAAAATAATGTGTAAGGGCGGTTTGTGGTAATGGACCAAGGGGGCGATCTTTTCACTCGACATCTTTCTGTCAAAACATCACAGTTTTTTGACAGATCTCGAGTGAAAAGTCGAGCGTTCGACATTCAAAAATCGGCCCCCAAGAGATTCTTGTCGGCCATTGTTTCAAAAACTTGAACTTCTCACTTTGGCATGTTACGGTATTAAAATTTAATTCTATGATAATTATTCTTTTTGACTTTTATTTATTGTTGACATGAACGTTACAATTTGGCATGAATTTTATTTTATTAAGATATAGTAACTAAAATATTTGTACGACAACCGATATAACATAGTGGTTCCATAATATTTAATTTATAAGATCTTATGTAAACAAATATACGAATCACTCAATCAATCAGTTTGGTTGGTATGTATATATTAGATTTGGCATGTCTACAGTTCGAACTTTTTCTCATTACTTTATGACACCCCACAAGATAGGTACTTACTTTAAGGTGCCCCACAAGATAGCACTAAATTAAGAGCAAGCAACAAGTAAAGACTACTGATGCCGCCATGTAGAACCGCATTATTTAAGAAAAAAAAATACATTATGAGTATTCAAGTATATAATAAGATACCAGACGAAATAAGATTGTTACCTGACAAACATTTTGCAACACAGAAAAAAAAATAGTTATAAGACAAATGTTTTTATACTCTGAATTTTTAAATAATTAAGAAATTGTTCCTCGATTTTTTTGACATTTCATAATCAACAGTACTTTTTGACATTTCATATATGTAAGACGACTTCCTGATTTATCCGTGCGGAGGCGGTACGATATGAGAAAACTGTCAAATGTCAGTGTCAACTGTCAGTCAAATCAGTACTACTTTTTACTGCGCCCCTACATTTAAATGAGTGCTTCCTGACTGGCGCGGGATGCGCGGAAGCGGGACGATGCGAAGGCAGTACTGGTCCGCTTCTGCGCATAATATTACTACTGCGCAAATGTAATACTGACAGTATTCTGTCAAGAGGGAATCTTTGCGACGTCAGTAAGTTTACTTCAAAGAAGAAAACGACACATCGATCCCGCCCCGCCAAGTCAGTAAGTCACCTTAATGTAACATTAATTTTTGCATGCCGTATTGGTTAAACATGTGATACTTAATAAATAAAATATGACTACACCAACTGTAATAACACTAATAACCATGTTTATGCAAATAAATATATTTCATTTAGATCAACCCCTGTGTTACAAAATGACTGAAATAGATCTACCTAAGTGTTAATTTGACACGTTTCGTGATCAACCAGCTGTTTCAAAATAACTTTTTGATTGCTAGCGATGAATGTGGACTGGTATGAGGGTGTGCAAATAATGGAAACCCGTGATGAAAACCATTATTTTATTAAAATAAATACTAGATGACGAAACTCAATGCCAACGTGACAACTGCACTTAACAGTTAAGTATAGAAAATAAACTACTTATTCTTATAGGTACCTAAGACATTATACTTAAAAAGATCGTAACACAGCCCCTCGCCAACACTTGTTATTATTTTTTACACTTGATAAAACTATACATTTACAATAATAATGGCAATCAACGAATATTCGTATCCATTAACACGCCATTCTATAAAAAGAAGGCTCCAAAGCAATTACGCGACCCACAATACATAAATGCTCCACAAATCCCAGCGTTTACAATTATAAAACTATAATACGACCTCGCAAGCACTTGACATTCGCAAGTTTTAATTGCCACACTCCGCGACACTTCTGCGGTACAAGAGGCCACGACCCGTCATGCCTGTGACAACTTCTCGCAAAAACTACCACGCGGCGGTTTGTGGTAGTTTTCATCCCGTTACTTGATAGTTTTCACGTAGAATGCATAAGCAGGCTGTGTTATGGGGTTCATTGTTGTAATTTCTGGGTACGTAATGGTCTGGGGTGTTAATTGGTACGATAATTCAAATACGGTTTTTGTCATATTTAGACTGAATTCGAATTAACAAGAATAAATTCCAATATCATACAATGTCAACGTTAAACCTCATATAGTCCAAATTGATTGATTGATTGATTGATTGAAGGTTGTCTGGAAGAGATCGCTCTTTAGCGATAAGACCGCCTGTTGTTTACCTCTATTTTAAGCCTAATGTTCTGTACTGTGTTCTTTTTGAGGTGTGCAATAAAGAGTATAGGGTCAAAGAGGATTTTAAAGCACTACCTAAACAAATTGTAATTAACTTTATTTTATATCCATATGAAATTATAAATGCGAAAGTAACTCACTCTCTCTATCTGTCTGTTACTTTTGCGTAGATAGGTACTAATATCTTTGGATGGAGACAGTTTACGAGACAATACTTAGAATTTTTACCTGGTTTACCCCGGAAATCGTTCCCTGAAGGGGTTAAAGGGGGTACATAATTTTTATGGTAGTATGTACCTACTGCGATATGAACGAGTTCCACGCAGTCAAAGTCGCGGGCAAAAGCTATTAGATTAGATTAGATTAGATTATTTATTTGATGATATTACTTGTATATAACGCTTAAACTAATGTAACTTTGCAAAATGTTCAAACGTATCCTACCTGAACTAACTTAATCGCTGCAATTATTTGCCTCACATGTTACATGATGCTGCCAAAATTAATTTAATGTTGGTTAAACTGGTACCATGGCAGATCGCTTGTTCTAATCTGTTTACGATTAACATTTACGGCAGATAATGTATAGTTTATGCATAGAATAATATAATACGTATATTCGAAACATGATATCCGCTCATGTTTGCGCGTTAGCTGAACTTATTCCCAAATAAGTTTTGTACATATCTACCTATCTATTAGCAAAAAGTAAGCGTATTTTCACACTTTTGTTATTTTTGTAGATTCAATCACTTTCGTCTCGTTTCCGATTCAAAATATTCCTATTCTTACACATATATCATGTTTCAAATTTTGTTTCAAACTGGAAAAGAGACGCGTTACGACTAAAAACGTTTCAATGCGAACTCTATAGCATGTGCGCCATTCGATATATCACTCGCAGCGTGGGAAACAAAAGAATCCTGGCACACCTACGGAAGAAATAAAAGTTGAACACTTCAAAGAGTCGATATAGCATGTAACTGCGAGGTCCGAAGCACGCATTTTAAAAAATGGCCGGGCTTATGTTCACGAGCGAAAGAACGGATGGGGGAAGGAGGTGCAAAGAGGAACACATCGGGGGAACGGTGGGTTTGGGAGGGGCCCGTAGTTTATGGAGCGAACTGATACCGGGGACCCAGGAAAGTGCCCCAAGCTTACGCTCAGGATTTGTGTGTGAGGTATTTACATGGATAAGTACGAATAGGGAATAAAGTTGAATTTCTAAATTACTAACTTTAAGGCAAAACTAAGAATTCAAATTTTATATAACTACCAATTTATATTGGAAAACAAATACAATGAAATAGTAATAAAGCCAGACTAATGAAATGAGTTGGTATTTAACGTGAAAAGCGCCTTTATATAACAGCTTAGGTAAACAAGTTGGCAATCAGGCCACGTAATAATTTCGCCTCAAATCAACAAGTAAATTCTAACAACAAATTAATCAACTAAGCACTAACGTAACCAATAGGTTTCGGTCAAAACTTGAAACTTGTTTCATCCGATCAGTCGGGCTATTTGTCCGTTAAATTGTCTGTAGGCCATACTTAGCGAGCGATAATGTTCCCCGGGCGTCGCAGGGGCGGGGGCAGCACGGCGCGGGGGGCAGGGGTCGGGTCCTGCGGCAGACATGACTTATTACAACCACCGGGATACAACCCTATTCGGGCCCTAATGACAACGCTCGTAGGAACCTTAATTTCGACGACCCACGATTTTTATTTACGCCTCGAAGTGGCCCGCAATTTGGGACGTCTCCACTTTATTGTCAGTCTGTATCGCTCGCGATTAATTTGCAGTTTTTGTTCGCGCTGGTTGCTGATTGATGACTTTATTTCCTTATTTTGCTGTTACAACGGAAGAGCGAAAATATGACGGTTCATTTTAAAACTGGCTGACGGAAATGTTTTGCAGTAATATTTAACAGCAGTTTACATTAAAATTTGCATCGATATTAACCACAAAGAGGAATTTTTCGTTTATTAAACACTAGCTTTTGCCCGCGATTGCGCCCGCGTAGAACTCGTTCATCGCGTTAGAATTTAATCGCTATTCTTTTATTTCAGGCGCTTAACAAGTTATCGCGATTCAATATAAACTTCCACCCCCTTAGATTCGCTTCCTCAGTACTTAAACTATCTACAATCTACATACCAAATTTCATCTAAACCAGTTCAGCGGTATAAGTCTGAAGAGGTAACAGACTGACAGACACACTTTCGCATTTATTAAAGTATGGATATTGATATAACGGTATTAAATGCATAATATATCAATGATCATCCCATCCGCCCCCAGTGAACTTAGCTTGATCCCTAAAAAAACCTTGTTGAAAAATAAATTATGTCTCTAGCTACACAACCTCTACATAGCAAATCATTACACAACTAAACGACCTGCCTTTTAACAAGTTATTCGATGCCATATATTACAAGCTCCGTCATAAAAGTCCCATCATAATCCCTAACCAATTCAATTTTTCTCCTGACCCAAATTTAAAGGTCACAGAAATGTTATACGAATGGGCATTTTCGGTGTATTCCTTTGTACACTCAGGCCCTTAAAGGGCAGACAATGAGGGAGGCATACTGCCATTCTTCGTAATTTGAGCTCCATAACCGACTCAGTTTATGATTCGCCACGTGAAAGGTTAAATCGAAGCGGACTGCAGTTAAATCGGCAACGGCCCCGGTAAAACTCTCTAATAGAATGTTTTACGCCATTAAGGACCTGCGAGAGCAGATAAAACTGAGTAGTGAGGGTCCATAAGAATATTGTTAACGTTGAGTTTGTTTTATTTAACGGTGTAGGTGAATACTTCGCCCACTTTCATCCTTAGTCATAAACTTGAAATATAAGACGCTGTTTCATAGTTCGAGGTCACAAAAGACATCGTGTCACCGGTTTTTCTTTTGAACATCATACTTATTTTAATGTACATTGACGAGTTTCTATGAGTAGTAAAAGTAATTTTACGTCGTAACTATCTCAAAATGTGAATTTTTGCTCACGTTCTTGAACATTAGCAACAGGTAAAATTTGTTTGGAATTTTGACCATTGCATGTCTTAATTACACATATAACATTCAAAAGTCACATACTATATTCCAGAGTGTTACCAATAAAGCTTTTACTATAGCAAGCGGTCAGTAGCACATGATATATGGTGCTCCATTTGCACTAACCGACGGCATTTTTCCTCTATAAATGAGGCCTTACGTATTATACAGGTGGGTATTATATTTCTGTCAGTAATGCCTATAACATACGATGGTATTATACAGCTCTTATAATTAGGGAGAATATCGAACTTGGAAAAAAGGGTCTAATTTCTCGGGCTGATTTGGAGGAATATGTGAAAACTTAGGCTAAATAGGTAGTCAAAAGCATTTTGGGGCATAAAAGCAATAGTCGACTACTAACCGAGTGCGATGTATCGATATGTGAAACATAAGCACTGTAGAGGGCTTCAATTAAGGCTCATTTACACGGTGCAAGAACTTGCATGCGATTTTCATTACATCGCGGGGTTTGATCGTCCTTTTCTTAAGGCGATTTCCTGACTTGGCGGGGTGGGTTCGATATGTGACATTTTCTTCTTTGACGTAAATTTACTTACGGCACAAAGATTCTCATTTGACGGAACACTGTCAGTATTACTTGTGCGCAGTAGTAATATAAAGCGCAGTACCGCCTTCGCATGATTCGCATCGTCCCGTTGCCGCGCATCCCGCGCCAGTCAGGAAGCACTCATTTAAATATAGGGCCGCAGTAAAAAATAGTACCGAGTCGACTGACAGCTGACACTGACATTTGACACTTTTCTCATATCGTACTGCCTCGGTTGCAGGTGACTTCCTGACTTGGCGGGGCGGGATCGATTATGTGACATTTTCTTCTTTGACGTAAACTTACTGACGTCGCAAAAAATCCCGTTTGACGGAATGCCAGTATTACATTAGCGCAGTAGTAATATCATGCGCAGAAGCGGAGCAGTACCGCCTTCGCATCGTCGCAATTCCGCGCATCCCGCGCCAGTCAGGAAGCATTCTAGGGGCGCAGTAAAAAATGGTACTGAGTCGACAATCAGCTGACACTGACATTTGACAGTTTTCTCATATCGTACTGCCTCCGCACCGACAAAACAGGAAGTCGCCTAACTCGATAGCCCGCAGCCCGCAATGTAATCAAAATTGCATGCAAGTTCTGTAAATGCCGACCACTTATCCCTGCCATACTCTATTAGCCAAGTGTATGAGCGACATACACTAATTTTGCAATTAGAAAAAAGTTTTTAGCTGAAAATTAAGTACTTAACAGATGTCAAATTTCAAATATCTATCAAGTTTTATAATTACGGACTTGATTCTAATTCATCAAAAAGCTGTAGGTACAAGGTACGTGGAATAATATTTTCCTGTACAACAAGTATAATTATATTTACCCATCCCGGTCCACGTTATATGGACTCTGGCATCCCAGATAAGCCGATTTTAATGATGCGTACATACACAAACGTTGTGGAGTTCCTAAAGAATGTTTGTTTGTTGGGAACTATCCACCCAAAATTAGGATTCCTTATTCTAGACTTAGAGGAACCGTTTTTGGTACATTTAACCCGGCAAAAAAATCGTCAAAACTCTCAACTCAAATTAGTAGCCTGTCATTAGTCATATTTTTTTTCCTAAGCGCAAGGTGTATGAGAGCGAAGCTCCACTGCTAAATAAAAGACGCGTGCGACGCGAGAAGAATCGCGATGATGATCGCGTTTGATCCATCTCACGCGCACACTTGTGCTATCCGTGTTATTTGACGTACCTAAGGCACATAATAAGGTAGAATTTTAAGACTCGCCAAAATTTTGTCCCGCTCACTCGCTAGCGCTAGCTCGATATTTTTTACGATACTGTACGAACGATAATGCTTTTATCAAATTCAGGAGTTAAAGTTCAAAACTTCAACAACAACTTAACTTTTAAACCAAAGATCAAAAAGTCATATTCAACTATACACGTAATACAGACCAATTATTCTAGATTGCGCGTAGATTGCTTCCCACGGAACCCAGGCAATAGCAGGGTTTCGTATGTTGCAAGTGGATTATTTCTCTGCATTTTGAGGCAAACGAATGTGTGTAAAGCAAATGAATGCAATCTCTCTCTAGATTTGCCCTGCGTTTTGTAAACATTGTTTTAACAAAGCATTAAACTGTACTTGATTAATTCATTATGTTCAGCTTTGGTTTGTAATTCAAATGAACAATCAAGTTCAATTTTTCATAATACATACATTACCAGCTACCAAATATTATATTTTATGTCACACCTGGCCATAAAGTGGCCATTATCGCACGCTCCGCGCGCGAAAAAACCCACTTCCTGGCCAGGGGGTGACATAAAATTTTGTACTTACCACGGGCGATAATAAAGAAAGACTCAGATCGCATATTTATCGCCCTTGCCTTCGGCTCGGGCGTAAAATACCTGCGATCTGAGACATTCTTTGTTTTATCGCCCTTGGTAAGTAATGTACTATATTACAACGCACTGGCTCTGTCAACAAAGGCCATTTCACGCCCACGCGTAACGCGGCGTGGCGCGATTTTTTCAGAATGTATGGAAAGTCACTTCGGGAACGTATCTACGACTCTGAGTCATTGGCAATCAATCATGTTGGCCATGGGTACCAATCGTGGGGAGCTGGTTTTCAGGCTGGACCGTTTTTGTTTAGTCTCCAGTTGTAACAAATTCATGGCCGAGGACACGATATCGAGTACTCCGTTCATAGACATAGCTACAAAGCAGAAAAAACCGGCAAAGTTCGAGTCGGACTCGCGCACGAAGGGTTCCGTCCCATTATCTTTAAAACCGGCAAAAAAATCACGTTTGTTGTATGGGAGCCCCCTTAAATATTTATTTTATTCTGTTTTTTTAGTATTTGTTATTATAGCAGCAACAGAAATACATTATCTGTGAAATTTCAACTGTCTATCACGGTTTTTCAGATGGTGACAGACGGACAGACGGACAGCGGGTCTTAGTAATAGGGTCCCGTTTTACCCTTTGGGTACGGAACCCTAAAAACATGTTGTTGGCTACGAGCGTAGCGCGTAGCACTCGTCGGCAATGAATGTGATAAACCTTTGTAGGCACTGTTACTTTCGCGCTGTGCTGTGGTTGAAAAAAAGGTAAACAAAAGCAGAAAGCGATAGAGAAAGTGCTATGGGGATTAGCTACTTACCACGACTTCAAGAACACCGCATTAACTAGCTAAGCAAATTGTCTAATATTATGAATTTCAAGTATTTAGTACGTAACAAATTGACTGAAATCTGAATATGCCTATAATGCGCCGTTACAGATGCAAATATATTCCGCGCCGGATTAGTGGTTCATCATTGACGCACTTGTGCTAATTGTCGTGCGGATATCCTGACATGTGCAGTGTGCTGTCAATGCATTAATGCCTGATTTTTTTAATAAGGTTGAAACTCATGTCCAAAAATACCCACAATAACAAATTACCTGGCCTCTTTAAACACTTGAACCTGATAAGGTTCATATGATAATATATAAACATGTTACGAAACAGTACCACGTTTAATACCAGCTGAGGCCTGCAGGTACCAACTGCCAGCTGCTCTGTAGCATTAAGAACTTCAAAACTAGACCAAAAGATATTGTGACGAAACGTTGAGTGACATCAAACAGGTAAATAGATTTAATTATTATCTTATATCTTTAAACGAGCGATTTTTGTATATTTATCTTATAATAACTTTAAACGAGCAATTCTTGTATATATGAATATTTCTATATATATTTATTTCGGGGATCTCGGAAACGGCTCTTAACGATTTTGATGAAATTTGCTGTGGGGGTTTTCGGAGGCGAGCAATCGATCTAGATAGGTCTCATGCCCGGGAAAACGCCGAGCAAAGCTCGATTGCCCAGATATTAATAATAATGTAAAATATCTCATGATTGTTAATCATAGATGTTCAGTTGTTCAAAGCTATATGATACGGAGAGTGAGACCCGCTAAATACTTATGCCAGACTGTGTCGTATGATATAGGGTAGTTAACAATGCGAGCACGAGGTGCTTTTGCAAACAATGTGTCAGAGGTCCACTTCCAGATAACATTTTTGGTACAAAAAAATTCGTCTACACGTCGTCGCGTCGTCATTATTTGACTTGATGTTCATTACGCTTTAGCAAAGTGTGTAGGTATTAGCCCGAGGTACCTACTGATAATGAAGTATATGGACTGTAATAAAATAGTAACATTTTTAGGGTTAGGTTTTAATACGGTAAAAAAACGTTCCACATTTGGATGTCCATGCAAATTTTGATAACAATTTTTAGTTTTTGACCGTAATGACACCGAACATGTGCAGATTAAGTTAACGCCTAATTTAAATTGAAATAGTGCGGCCAAAGATAGTGAAGGAGAGGCGAGATCTTTTTTTGCACACCGTATGAAGGAGAGGCGAGATCTGTTTTGCGTATCTACCGTATGAAGGAGAGGCGAGATCTGTTTTGCGTACCGTAATCAAAGTTAACCGTGAGTCTATACGTTGCTAATCCTCGTTTAATTTCCCTATGCACCGGCATCCATTGAAACTTTTCAGTTTCAAGTAGGTTTGCTACAAACTACCAAATTCTAGTTACGGGCACTGAAGTGAACTTCGCAAATTGTAAGCTAGCGAGAACCGAGTATTACTAAGTTTCCTGATTTTCCCGTTGTTAAATTATACCTAGAGGGTTTCCCGATTCAGAAATAAAATTCCCAGTGGAAATGTACTTATAACGTTAGTGTGATTTATCGTAGATTCGCAGTTGAAGATATTTTGGAAAGGTTTATACGAACATTCCTAAATCGAGAATATATTTCGTATAGTATAATAAGTATTATCTTGTAGAATTTTCCAAGATAAAGGAAACTCATTGTAGTGGGAAGGAAAAGGAGCTACCTCTTCATCCAAATTATAAATGTGTTGAGAGCTACTTCGGGCCGGCATCGATGGGGAAGGTGACTATGGTCTAGATGAAAAATAGACGGTGAGTTGCCGGACTAGAGAGAGTGAAAGACGAGTCGTCTGGGATAATATTTAAAATAACGAAATGTAAGGATTCTCCATAAGGCTGGTTTTCCACTAGAGCTATGCTATCTTACGTTGCTATGGATGCGTTTGAAATTCACCAATCACATTCCTTCATTCACATAGCATAGCTCTGGTGGAAAAGTATTCAGCTAAGCTATGTTTTTTATATGGAAAGATGCGAGCTGCGGATGCGTGCTATGGATGCGTGCTGTGGATGCGTGCTACGGATGCGCGCTACGGATGCGTGAGCGCTTCTCCCCTCACCGCGCTGCCGCTCCCCGCGCCCGCTGTCGATACATCGCAGAGCTCGAGCTGCGCATCTTCCTCGCACAGCTACATAGCGTAGCTTTAGTGAAAACGGTCGCATAGCTCGTAGCGCATCCTCTCAGTATAGCTGCGTAGCATAGCTCTAGTGGAATACCAGCCTAAACATACAGTATACACCACATTTTAAAAAGTATTAATGGACAATACAATAGTTGAGAAATAAGTCGCGCGGGAGGTATTAACTATAACTGAAACCGGCTCAGTGCCGCAGCAAGTGCGGATTAAAGTCAGAAAGCCGTAATTGATCTGAAAAAGCTGAAATAACCGGCCAAACGGGCGGAAAGTTCAGCATTTAATACTTGCCGTAAAATTATTACCTGTTTATATATTTAACACATCTATAGAAGTCGAAGAAAGTAGGTATCTACCTAACTCGTAGCTAAACATTCAATGTGTATATTGTACTTACTTTTTAACAATATGACGAATGAGTTTTAGGCCTATGACGACACCTATAATGGCCGATTTACATGAAAGATAAAGATAAAGATATTTTTATTGCAAGAACAGTGTACAATAGGTACGGAGCAAGAACAAGCATGCAATTATACATTGCGGGCCGCGGGCTACCGGTTTAACTCTAGAACGATCTAAACCCGCGATGTAGGTATTTAATAAAAATCGCAGTCATGACTCCGATTTTAGCTAAACGGCGGCTCTATCAGATATAAAGCGGATAGGTCGTCAGTCAAACAACGCTTCGTAATCGGCGTAAATATTCCATACCGTAGAGCGCGCCAGCATTTTACCGCCACATTAAAAACCTACGTTAGCAGATAAAGACAACTCGTATTAAATTAGTCAATCCTTGTACACAGTCATCAATGTCATCATCCTTCTAGCGTGTTCCCGGTTGTGGTTAAGGTTATTCCATTGTACACAAAATGTTGGACCAGTTGTAAGTGAGTCTATTTGGTCCTGGTTTTCTAGTTTAACTAGGTCCTAGGTTAACTAGTAGAGAAGTCCATTTTGCATTAAGTCTGGAATTTGTTATGAGCAATAAATAAAATCTTAACTATCTAACAAAACAAACGCACACAGCACACCCAAATAAAATGAATTTATTTAAAGCTATATTGGAATGCACATGTAAGTAATTAGCATCGACCCCATGCAATATTATCATTAAATCTTTGGTACAGTCGCGGAATAAAAAACTTAACCACCTTAAGATCTGTTTTTGACTTAAGTTATCTGAAGTTATCCAAAGTTATTGGTATCTGCTTTATCGACAGAGTATAACAACATCACATAATATAATGGCATAATGAAAGTCAAGAAATATTCATACTCATACTCGTTTATGATGTAATAGCAATGATGACAATAATGACATGAACTGTTATTCATGTCGAATTTTAATCATTATAAGCGAAGAGGACACAGCATAAGGTTTATCAAACTTGACAGAACGTAGATCGCAACGCAGATCATAATATTGGTCTTAGTAAATTTGGACTTTGTAGTCAAACAGTGTAACATAATTTTCAGTACAGCAGTCTTGTCTGTTACACAGTCTAAAAAGGTGACATGAGCTTGCAAGTGGCTTGTAACGCGTAAATGATTGTACCTCTATTTGAAAAGGTCAACCTTTTCATTCCGCGACGTACTATTGCTCGTTTTTCTGATAAAATCCATCTTGTACAAGGCATCGCGAACTCCAATCCACGCAGAACAGGCAACCACAAATCTCCATTAAGGGAGGCGTAAAGAAACGCGTGAGTCGCGTAGCAATGCTTTAATTGCTAGTGCTTATCGCCGCCATTACTCTCGCCGGGGGGCTATCCTGACACCTGGAAAAAAATTAAGAGAAAACTTACTCCTTCAATTCAATTCTTAAAAAAATGGCTTTCCATCAAATTTATGATGATTTCGCCAATGTCACGTGTTCAGTGACGTTGTTCCGTAACGACGCCATGACAGTAGGCAAGGTTTTGTACGGTAAATGGATTCTGCTCGTCGTCGCCCCGGGCACGTGTGCTCACCAACGCGGCAACGACCAAAATCCAACTTACTCCTTTATTCATATAATTCGTTTGTCCTTATCTGTCATTTTTCACACATGTGCTTGGAAAACAGTCACAAAATACATAGTTAGCAGAGATTTGTTAAGTTTTATAAATAAGGGTGTTAACCTTTAAAGCTACGCGCACGATCACGCTTCGGTGCAAAATGTATATTTGTTTATACTATCATCATCATTTTCAGCCTGTAATCGCCCACTGCTGAGCATAGGCCTCTCTTACTATACAGACGGTAAAACGCGCCAAGTTGTAAAAAGACTATTTGCTAAATGTACAAAACGTATATTTTAACGCACGCGTAATGTACAAAAATAGTCGTAGATGCAAACAATGGTTGACTAAATAGCTACATTGTAGATTCTACGTATACATACGAAATATAATGGATACGTAGAACATACTGTACATCATTAATTTAATTCAGCAAATAAAATGTAGGTACGCGATGGCGCGTTTGACGTGTAGTGTAGGTACATTATTTATAATCTGCATCTTTTTATATGTACAACGGTGGTGGCAACCAAGTTGACACCGAAGCCTATGGGCGCCGATATAAGGATTTCTGATTACGTTCAGTAATTGGCGCGGGATGCGCGGCGGTTAACCGCCGAAAGCAGTGCTGCATTCATACCGCGCAAATAATGAAACTGATTCAGAAAGCACTCCAATGTAGACGCGCAGTAAAGAATCTGAGGGCCTGCCGCGAACCGAAAAGGAAATATCTGCCTCTTTGTTGCACCTACATATACGAACGACAGAGAGGGATATACTTAACTTTCGGTTCAATACTTTGAATCTCCGTGCTCACTTGAGTGACAGTTAACGCTGATCGCTTACAGTTTATTGATACCGCACTGACAAATGTGGCAGTAGCCTAATTACATTAAAGTTTTTTTTAAATAAGTATATTCTCGAACGATTTGTAAATAGGGACGCCTGGCTTAAATAGCGAGCATACGTCACTGCTAGCACGTAGATAATTATTTACCGCGTTATACAGAGGTACGTAGAGGGTGTATGTTCAAACCACTCGAAAAACGCTAAGCGCCAAACGACCCGCTCCATTTTGGTAACGGTTTAATTTGTCTATCACATTCCTTTTGTTTTCGGTGCACTTAATACAACAGCAATTAGTTGTCTTAAGCTGCAATTAGGGTTCCCAGCAATGTTTATTTCCAACAATTTAAAAAGAAAAATACACTCACTTTTATGGCTTTTTTTTTTTTTTTTTTATGTTATAGGGGGCAAACGAGCAAACGGATCGCCTGATCACCGTCGCCCATAGACACCTGCAACACCAGAGGTGCCACAAGTGCGTTGCCGGCCTTTAAGAAAGGAGTACGCTCTCTTCTTGAAGGTTTGAAGGTCGCATCGGTCCGGAAATACCGCAGGCGACAGTTCATTCCATAGTTTGGTTGTGCGGGGCAGGAAATTTCTTGAGAAACGCACAGTCGTGGACTGCCAACCATCTAAGTGGTGAGGATGGAAATTCTGACGCGTAGGACGATGGCGAAAAGATGCGGAAGGGATGAGTCCGAACAATTCCTCCGAGCACTCCCCGTGATACAAGCGATAGAAAATGCAGAGCGAGGCTACATCTCTACGCAAGGCCAGGGAGTCAAGCCGATCTGAGATACGCTGGCAATCGACGATTCGAGTCGCTCTCCGTTGAATGCGATCCAGAGGGAGAAGCTGGTACTGGGGTGCCCCTGCCCACAGATGAGAGCAGTATTCCATATGTGGGCGAACCTGCGCCTTGAACAGTTGTAGGCGGTGGGCCGGAGTGAAATACTGCTTCGATCTGTTGAGCACGCCGAGCTTCTTCGAGGCCAATTTAGCCTTACCCTCTAAATGGCCACGGAACTGGACTTCACTTGATATGTCGACACCAAGTATTCCGATACTGGCTGTGGCAGTAAGGGGAGTGCTCTCAAAACGAGGTGATTTAATAGGTAAGGATTCCAAATATGCCATTTTATTATTAAATTCTCTCGTTACTATACATATAAATCTGACTCACTTAGGTAGATACTTACATTATAAATGAATACATCCTAATTGATTGGAACTGTGCACAGCAGTAGTACAAAATATCGTCTCAGGGGGCCGATTTTTGAGAGACGAACGCTCGATTTTTCACTCGAGATCTGTCAAAAAAGTATGATGTTTTGACAGATGTCGAGTGAAAATTCGAGCGCTCGACACTCAAAAATCGGCGCCCATTACTCGAATGCGATAAAGCATTGATACCGCGAGACCATAAATCTGCAATTGATTCCAAATCAGAAACGCTGAATATATATGACGCTTTACCGTGTATTTTTGTGTGTAAGCTCAAACAATCGAAATCTAAATAATAAAGATCGCGCGCGGCCCCTCCGCCCTGTAGGCTTAGTCGTACAAAATTGGAGTAATAAAAGAGGAATGCTTGCCGAAAGTTTCGCAATAAAGCCAGCGAGTATCGACTGTGAAGCTCAAGAAATAAAGAGTTCTTACCGTATACCTATAGTTAGTCGTACTTGATGTTGGTTTCTGATCTGATGGCTATTTTAAAAACAAACGTATTGAGCTGCTCCCGGAGATTAAATTGAGAGCTTACACAGATCACGTAGACGGATTGTTGGTTTATTTTTATTGAGATGGGCCTATGTTATTGCTATGCTGTTATAACTTATAATATTAAACTGACTCAACCATTAACACAATTTTTTAATACTAACCAAAGTTAAATCGGGATTTTGGGTCAAGATTCCGTATGAGTATCAGGGAAAAGTACATCTTTGACGGGGATTTTAACTGAATATAGAAATAAATTTTATATAAATGCTTATTTTGCGTCAGGAATGACTCGGAGTGGGTTGTTAGATTAGAATAGGTAAGTTTTGTTTTTATTTATGTAGGAATGGAACGTAAGGGAAAGGAGTGAAACGGAACGTAAGTGTGTGAGAAGGATGACGCGATGTGTGAAAGAGAGGGGAGAACCATTTGAACGGTGAACGGAAGCGTGCGTGACAAAAGTGTAAAAATATTATAAAAAAGGTGTTAAAACGGGAAATAAAACTAAATATTGATTATTTCGGTATTTTAATTACGAGGCTTTCCAAAACCTAACATAATTTTGGTGTCGAAGTGGGAAAGGCTGGAAAATATCGAATTTATTTGCTGATTTAATATTGGGTATTTTATAGAATAAATAATCAGAGTATTGACGACCGCTTTAGCTTAGTTGGTAGTGACCCTGCCTACGAAGCTGGAGGTCCCGGGTTCGAATCCCGGCCGGGGCATTTATTTGTGTGAATAGCACGAATATTTGTTCTTGGGTCTTGGATGTTTTCTATGTATTTAAGTATCTATTTATCTATATAAGTATGTATAGCGTCGCTTAGTACCCATAGTACAAGCTTTGCTTAGTTTGGGACTAGGTTGATTTGTGTAAGATTGTCCACAAATATTTATTTTTAATTTTTATTTTATTTTTATTTATCGCACAAAAATCCTGTGAATATTACGTTTTACAATAATAAACAAAAAATAATGCAGATTTTGTTTTTTTTCAATAACCCAGTTCATTTGACACTCTATCAACCAGCAATAGGTAGTCCCTGTACACCCTGGCGGATGCTCTTATATTAGAACTAGCTTGTGCCCGCGGCTTCGCCCGCGTACTAAACGTTCGCGTTCCTAAGAAAAGTTCGGAGCTAAACCGAAATAAACCGGTTGTTACCGGTAGGTATATTAAAAACCAGTCCGAGCCTTGGCTGTCTGTCAGTCCGTCTGTTACAACCGATTTGGTCCGAAACTACTGGACCGACTGAATTGCAATTTGGCACACATACTTTCTAAAACTTTCATGTCCACAATATTAAATGTAAAAATCGATGTCACTGTTTTCCCCCTTTTAGGGGTCGAATTCTCAAAAACCTGAAACACGTGTTTACTCTTTTATCGTTAGGAGTACTCCTGTGAAGTCACGAATAAAATAGTCGAACTAATCTTGTTTCCCTATACAAATTGACACCGAGTACTCCTGTGAAGTCTCGAATAAAATAGTCTAACTAATCTTGTTTCCCTATACAAATTTTGGACCCCCATTTCACCCCCTTAGGGGATGAATTTTGAAAAATCCTTTCTTAGTGCACCCGTAGCCCTTATAAGGAACCAGTAAGGAACCTACGTGCCAAATTTGGAATCGCTAGAACCAGCGGTTGGGCTGTGAGTTGATATATCAGTCAGTCAATCAGTCAGTCAGTTTCTTCTTTTATATATTTAGCATTTCCACAATATTAAATCTTAAAATCAATGCTGTTTTCGTAATTGACGTCCAAAAAAACATAAAAACGACACCCATAATGATATTAAGTTATTTCAATTTCAACCCCATTTCACCCCGACAGGGGAGATGGTATTTCATGTCCGCCACGTTGGTTTTTAAATCATTGTAGTTTTAGTAATCAGCAACCCGATAAACAACAGAAACAATACCCATTGTCGATTTTCACACTTTGTCACCCCATTTCCTTCTTTTAGGGGTTGAATTTTCAAAAAACCTGAAACACGTGTTCACTTATTTATTGTTAGGTGAACTACTGTGAAGTTTAAAATAAAATAATCTAACTAATCTTGTTTCCTCATACAAACTTTGGACCCCCATTTCACCCCCTTAGGCGATGAATGTTGAAAAATCCTTCCTTAGTGCACCCCTAGACCTTATAAGGAACCTACGTGCCAAATTTGGGCTGTGCGTTGATATGTCAGTCAGTCAATCAGTCAGTCAGTTTCCTCTTTTATATATTTAGATAAAGACCGAACTACTTGCAAGCCAGCGTTCACAAAATCATCATAATACCATTTAACAATAGAAAGCCATTCCGTCTAAGTAGCTATTTCTTAAAACTATGATTCTACTCTAAACCAATCCTCTCAATTGTATTCACTGCTACACGACAATGCACGCTAGTATTGTACCTATTCACACCTAGGTACGTGTACATTTCTGTGGCTCTAGTGAAAAGGGATACAAATCCTATACAATCGTACGGCACTTGTAGCCTTGTTCAGTTTTCCCAGAATTGTACATAAGCAAATTTGGGAAAGGTTAATTTTAAATCAACCAATACAGGATTACTCGTAGAACATTTCGAATGAGCGCTAACCGTACGAGTAGCAATTAGTGAAACAGTGGATAATTTTTCACTGAGTTTTGCAACGTTTATACAGTTTTACAATTATTGTACTATTCCTTTTTGAAAAAAAAGGTTTTTAGTTCAAATTTAAAGGAAACGAAACGAAATAATTTTATTTCGTGTTACTTTTTGCGCAAAAATTATTATGTAAGTAACGATGGAATCAGACTCTTATTTATCTGACGTAAAATAGGCAATAAACAGGTAGGTCCTGTTTTTTTCTTATCGAGAATTGTATGTAATCATGTTTCGGCTATGGCTATAATCTGAGAAACAGTCATATGTACATCTGAAAATCAGTAGATACTGTTTTCTTACCAGCCCCTAGCACAACATGCATTCCGTATCTACTCGCGCGCGAGATAAGCTACCTGTCACTTTTTGACAGCATTAATCAGACAGTGACAGGTAGCCTATCTCGCGCGCGAGTAGAGACGAGATGCATGTTATGCTAGCCCCACTGGACAGTCAAATAATGCGTGGTCGTTTCAAATAACGCGTAATTCCGCAAAGAAGTAATTTTAGAACCTTTAAAAATTTCCCTTCCTGACTCTGAAGACAAAGGTTCAGGTTTAAATATAGAATATCATAATTCGATTCTCATTTCAGATTGGTAAATCTGATCCTAACAAGCCAAATAAATTATAGTATTCCTCACGTAAAGTACATGTATTGTAAGCGAGTTTTAAAACGTTACACGATAAACTGACTACTCAAAAACAAAAATCCCTTTCATTTCGACCATTCTAAAAACCACTGGTGTAGCAACGGATACCATTTTAGAGAAAAGGACACGGTTACCGCAGCAGGGTGAAAATTGCAACCGGGCAGACACCGAACGGAGCATATTAGATTAAGGATATCGGTCCGCACGAACTATTTAGCTACCTGAATCTGTCGTAATGTCTCCTGCTGGGGTATATGGAGATGGCTTTTAGGATTGGATTTATAAGTAATTTTCCTGGATACCTACATTTACCGCAAATAATTACAACGGTAGGTATTATCACGCTGTTTCCTAACTTTCTGGGGCGGAATTTATGTGTGTGTGTGTCTACTTTACTTAAAATCTAACTAATTTAGTCCAATAGTCTCCCCTGGTTACTGTCAGTTTAGTGTATATTACTGTCGTGACTGTCTATACTGACATGACTGACTATCGACTGAACCAGCGACAAAACTCCCAGTAGCTCGATTCCACTCACACCTCAGATTCGGTTGAAGCAGCTCAACCAATCGCACTGGAGCGTAGACTCTTAGAGTAGGTATTCGAATGTTTAATCGGCCACGTGGTCGTGTCGGAGGTTTCCCCTGGATTTCCCCAGGGGATTCTCCATCCGCACACTCCTATCGCTTTATTGGGCCCGGCCTATAAAGCCACAGTCAAGTAAAAAAGGCTGTTGCTACTGACATCTGACTTACTGATATCGCACCGTCAAATACAGAGGTGGCTTTAGAGCGACACAATATGGTCAATATTTTCGTATTTACAATGGCTGATATGATGATTATGACCGATGAGGTCCCGAGGGATTCGCGGTATTAAAAGCGAAGGCATTTGTAGCTGACACAATAATCATCAAATTAATATCGAGTACACAGCGAGCTTGTAACAACCCCTGAAGTCACAAGCGTCTCTACAAACGCCTATGCTACAGTGTTTGCGTACCATCAGGCCCACCATGCGCTTGTTTGCCACTAGTATTGTATTAAAAAAATATGTTTGAAAAAGGTTGCCCTGATTTTGAGTTAGAAAACCCAAAATTACCTAGATCCGAACAGGTAGAGTACGTAAGTACACCTACAAATCTACCCTACACCTACAAAAATAAAACAAACATAAAACATACCTACTGGTCAGTTTAAAAGGAACGATCATTTGACTCACGCCAAAATATGCGTAGTTTCGCTATGCATGTACAATATTTGTCCGAGCTCTATCCACACAGTGCCCAGGCAGGTATGTGACATTCCCTTCATCGGCAACGGCGAGACATTGACATGGGTTGTGAAATCACCCAACGCCTTGATTATGATAAACGACTTATGAAATTAAAACGGCCGTACAACAAGTTGCCATTCAAATTGGGACCCTTTTGTTGAAATCCATTCCCTTGACAAATCGCTGCTGTACTGTTTACTGGTCGGCTATAGAAATCATTTCTTGGAAGGCTATTTCAAAGACAAAATGATGACACGTCAATCGCTCGCGTGCGGCATTCAATTCTAATCTGGACTGAATCCACAATGCCTATCGATTTTTCATGCATAGTTTCCCGGAATAAAGCCTTACTTATGCATGTTTCGTGTTTAAATATAGTAAATACTGACCTAACTTTAATAGTACTCAAAATACCACATAGCGACTCCAATTATAATTATAATAACTAATGCTGTTTGTCATTCGTTAGCCTATTCTAATCATTGCCAGAAGAAGGCAGGATTTTTGTACAATGTACAGACTACAGAACTCCGATCAAAATTGACTAGTAGTTACAAGGTATGACCTGACCTTGTTTTTTCCTCAGAACTTTGTAAAAGCACAATTTCCCGCATGTGCGATCGCCATTATTCAATTTCGCGCAAACTGCTCGATCGTAAACGTCGCAAAATAATTTTACGACAAAGCTCCAAGTACAACATAACGTACATAGTTTATTAAATGCAGCTTACCTAGGAACTCGCCAATTTATTGGCAACGAGAATATGTCTAAAAGCGTCGAAAGATTGCAATAACGTCGTAAAAGTCGATAGATATCCGTTGCGAGCGATCGCTGACATCGTTTCGATAACTTTGACATTCGCTATCTCTCCCGCTGCTGCTCCCGCGCCCGCTGCCGCCCCCGCCTCCGCCCGCCTCGACAAATTTTCGACCGAGGCGGACTGTAGTTTGTTTTCTTTGTGTCATTTCCTTATCGCTCTTCCAAAATACGTTTCATGACTGTTACGTCAGCCGTAACATACTTCAGGTGAAAAATGTGCTTGGAAGACGCAGTTTTGATAGTTTGTTATTATTCTTTTATATGTTTGAACAATAGGTAAATATAGAGGGTTAATGCACTTCTTGTTATTAGAGTTTCAAAATAGAAAGATGAAAGGCAAATTGCGCGTTATTATTTAAAACTGAGAAAAGTGATTTAGCGCTTGAAATTGCATGTTTCACGCTTCATTGTTCTGGTAGATTATTTGCGGACTGTACAAAAATTACATTGTTTACGAATCTCTCTCTCTCTTCCTAGCTATTAATCCCACATGGTGGTGGGGTCAGCTTTCCGCACTAATCCTCGCCCTTCGCTCTATCCTCGACATCGCCTTCGGATGCCTGACACGCTTTCATGTCTTTTAGCACTACATCTTTCCACCTTGTTTTATTGGGTGTGCCCCTGGATCTTCGACCGGGGATTTCCATCTAGCTGTAGTGCTAAATTTCCAACGTAGTCGGGTGGTCTTCTTTTTATGTGGCCATACCAATGTCGCGCACCCCCAGGCTTCCTCGCACGTACTCGTTGCGTATTTTGTCGAGCGGGGTAACGCCGCACATCCACCGTAGCATCTTCATTTCGGCGACTTGATTATTATGCACATGCTTTTGGGTTACAGCCCATGTGTGTGTAACGAATACGCATTTTATTCAGTAACAGTTTCTTTAGACCCAGCAATGGCTACGAAACAAATCCCATTATCATTTATAACAGTCTCTTCAAAAATACCTGCTACAATTGCTTGTCGCCTGCGACCGCAATATTACCAGAAACATTTTATGTCGCTATAGGCCCATTGCTCGCGTACATTCCGTAAAAATTTAAACAGCTTAATACGATTTTAAAACATGTTTCTGACCTAAATTAAATATATTTCAAAATATTTTAATTGTAGCGCTTATTTCAAATGTTACCTCAGAAATGCGGTACAACGTTGCCACTGAACCAATTTACAATTTACACCTCCACAAAACATTGGTTTGCACCGTTGTATTTCGCTCGAAAAATGTAACGTTCGCTGATTTTGCATATTTTGTTGAAAAATCCGAAACGATAGAATAAAATTATGAACTGTATCGGTTGCATTTTAATATTTATGCCACGGATAGTTGGACAAAACGCTTCGTCATCGGCCTCTCATTTGCGATGCAGACTTGGTAAATGAATCATGTTATTAATAGGATATCGAATAAAAAAATCCGAAATAATTTGCTTTGATTTCGTTTATTACGGTCTCTGTAAAGTACAGCTTACTTTACACAATTGCCAGTTCTAAAATATTTTAATTGCAATATTATACAGGCATAAGGAATCATTCCATATTGGAATCCCCTGCAACATGCCTACTGAAAGGTGCACTTTTATGTTGAAAATGAAAATGAAAATTTTATTCGTAACAATTGTTACATGTCATTGTTGTATACAAATTTGTCCTAATTTACCGTAGGTAAATAGGTATTCATCGATCAATATAATTGTCATTATTATTATACATTATTTCATATTATTCATAATTATAATATCACACACGCACATTATTCATTATACTATACATTACATTCATCATTAATTATTATATTGTTAATTGTAAATTGAAAAATTCGGTATATTCGTAAAACATATTTTTTAAAAGCCATTGTTGTTTTAAGTAGTTATGTCATTTTATAAAAAAATGTATACTATAAAACTAATAATATACTTATAGAACCTTCAAAAATAACCGCGAAAATACTATTAGGTATCAAATAAATTAACCGCACCGAGGACAGGATATCGGGTTCTCCGTTCGTAGACAATTTTCGCTACATCGCAGAAAAACCATGCTATCAGCTACGACCGTAGCGCGTAGTACTCGTCGGTAAATAATAGATTTAATAGACATGTATGAAGCAGGGCAGTTAGGAAGTCGCCTTAATGTTAAATTAAGTTATCTTGACTCGCAAAATACCTTGTCCGTGAACATAATCTTCACCGCAGTATATAAGCGCAAGTGTCAAGACGTGGAGACCACTTGTCGGCACGTGCATACGAGGACTGCAGTGAAACAACATCTATTTGATTGCTATCTCTCCCCCCCTCTTTCTCCACGTCTAAATATACGCAGATAACGACCGTGTTCGGGAAAGAAAAACTGCCTTTTCGAGACAAATTCGTTGAGCTATAGTTTGTAGGTCAGAGATTTTTTTAGAACAGATGCAATTATATCGCCACTATGATTATTGATTACTCTGTATGTATGGTTACTGGTGGTGAATAAGATCGCCAGAGCTGTTATTTTAGGGTTTCGTACCCAAAGGGTAAAACGGGACCCTATTACTAAGACTCCGCTGTCCGTCTGTCCGATTGTCCGTCTGTCCGTCTGTCACCAGGCTGTATCTCAAAAACCGCGATAGTTAGACAGTTAAAATTTTCACAGATGATGTATTTCTGTTGCCGCTATAACAACAAATACTAAAAAACAGAATAAAATAAATATTTAAAGGGGCTCACATACAACAAACGTGTTTTTTTTTTTCGTTTTTATAGATAATGGTACGGAACCCTTCGTGCGCGAGTCCGACTCGCACTTGGCCGGTTTTATTTTTCGGCATAAACGTCTTTTTTTACAGCTTCAAGGGACTGTAGGCAGTGTAGACCTGAGTATAAAGAGTTAATGTCAACTCGATACCTCCACGTGTTCCCAAGATAAAGGGTCTTGACTGACAGACGGACAACAAAGGGATCCTATAAGGGTTCCCTTTTTGAGGTACGGAACCTTAAAAAGACTCGGCAGCGCACTTTGATGTACTTAAAATTATTTGAACTGTCCGAGTTGTATCAAATTAGGCCGATCAAAAAGCGACTTCACTGTCCAAGCGTAAAGATTCAAAGTCCAATGACAAGTTTTATAAAATGTCGGACATTTTAAATAATTTCTACTATACCATCAGGCAGCATGCTTGTACAGTCAGCATCAAAAGTAACTATGCATATAATAAATATTGGTGGACAATCTTACACAAATCAACCTAGTCCCCAAACTAAGCAAAGCTTGTACTATGGGTACTAGGCGACGATATACATAAATAGACATGATATAGGTAAATAGACACTAAAATATATAGAAAACATCCAAGACCCAGGAACAAATATTCGTGCTCATCACACAAATAAATGCCCTGACCGGGACTCGAACCCGGGACCTCCAGCTTCGTAGGCAGGGTCACTATCAACTAAGCTAAAGCTGTCGTCATAATGAAAAGTCCAAAAGTCTTAAAAGCTTTTAACCTGTTCATTTACTTGGTTATATTTGATACTGACTGTATGTCACAGTCGTTGTATAAAAAATACATACTTAGGCGACTTCCTGATTTGTCGGTGCGGAGGCAGTATGATATGAGAAAAGTGTCAAATGTCAATGTCAGCTGTCAGTCGACTCGGTACCATTTTTTACTGCGCCCTTACATTTAAATGAGTGCTTCCTGACCCGCGCGGGACGCGCGGTAGCGTGACGATGCGAAGGCAGTACTACTCCGCTTCTGCGCAAACGTAATACTGACGGTATTATGTCAAGTGAGAATCTCTACGACATCAGTAAGTTTACGTCAAAGAAAAAAATTTCACATATCGAACCCGCCCCGCCAAGTCAGGAAGTCGCCTAACGCTTAAACTACATAAGCTTTGTATTTTTTTTTAACTCAGTGTTTGTTAAAATATTGTCTTTATGCGAGTTAGTTTCAATGCTTCTACTTTATTTTAACGTTTAAACAAACGTGTCCAGCACTAAAGCGTACCTATGCAAATGATTCCAAAATACGTTTAATCCTCTTTCCGAAAAGAAACAAAATGCATCGCCATTTGAGGTCGGACGTCGGATGCAGCGCAGGTACATCGCTCGCACCCACATTATTTCCCGGGCAAGAAATAAAGGAACTCGGACAAAAGGACACGCCTTTAAAAGTTCTCTATTTAACTGAAGGGATTGTAGCAGTAAAGTGCGGTTTAATTGCACGGTAGAACTTTCAGAATTCCTTTTATTTGTATTCGATGAATTTAGATCCTCCTTTATTGCGAGAAATATAGAAATCGATGCAATCCAGTACACTTTTACAATTTAAAAGTGCACTTAATTCGAAGTTGCCCGTGTTTTCCTTCGAATAATGAATTCAATTCAGTTGTTGGGTAGATCGGGATTGTTTCTTAGATCCCTAGTGTAGATTAAGTTGGGGCACACTGAGATCCTCCTGCGAATTGAAAACAAAGTATTTGCTTCTCTATCACTCAGGGTAAGTGCGATAAAGACAGTAGATACTCGGTTTTCGGTACGCGGTAGGCCCTCGGCTCCGTATTGAGATGACGCACATCGACTCGTTTGAATTTGTTCAACTTTGCACGAGTCGAGTAAAACAAGTTTCTTATAAATGGCATTCGTATGAAGTTTCTTGTAGCTGTTACTTCAATTTGGCTTATAGCTACTTGGTATAATATTTATTTTATACTAGGTGATACGAGTAAACTATACGGGAGGAGTTTAGTAGACTAAATGTAGTAAACTTTGTACATACACTGTATAAGACATCAAAAATATAGTTCATGGTTTTTTAATAGTTTTTCTGTGATAAAAATGACGCCGATAAACAAATTTCCACGAAATCCACTTCTCCCTTTAGTATATAGTTATATGTTTTGGCTAGTAAATAAATAAATAAAAAGCCCATTTATTCCATAACCAAAAATATACGTCATTTATTATGTATAACTCATTTACGCTAGTAAGTAACTGAAAATACAGTTATTTCGCCCAACCACGCATTTGGATATAAATACCTAAATCAAACAGCAAAATACTCAATTCATCAAAATGAGCAAGCCAGTCAAAGACCACAATTAGGTATACATGAAGCCAGTCACACAAGTAAGGTATCACGCAAAAATGTCACGTTAGTAAAAATTAAACAACTTCCCGTCCTGCGAAGTTGCTGGACGGCGCGTCAACTCGCTTCCGCTTCCCGCTCCGCTAGCAGTGGCGCTCACGCCGCTCGGACTGATCCACTTAGGACCAGTCACTGCTCAATGTGTGGTTCTCTCAAGCTTTTCTCTATTATTTATACGTCACACCAACAAGGGGCTTGCAGTGGGAGGCGCGCGTCGCTTTAAATGCCTACCGCTCGCTCGGCCCGGGGCCGGCCGTCAGTCGAGGGCCGCCCGCCGCCGCGCAAACGCGTCTATATGCACGTTACCGCTGCCGCCGCAGACTAGAACGCGACGAGCGACGAGTCGATAGCCCTAGCGCTACACGTGCCGCGTGTGAATGAATACAAGTTATACGATAGCAGAGATGCACAGAGTAGGCATGTTTTTTATGCCTAAACGCCGTCTTTGTTAGAAAGTGAAGCTTCTGTACTTGTACTATTGCTTATTCTGTGGTCACACATTGACGTGACATGATCCACGACACGCGCTCGCTTCGCAGAACGAGTTTGCTACGACAGTCGCTACATTATACAAAGATTAAGCTGCTACGAGCTACGTAAAGCTACGAGCGTAGCTTACTTGTGAATGACTTATCATTGACTGAAAAGATGCTCTATATATACGAGTATAGAATTTTTCAATATGTCTGGGGAGTTTTTTAAGAATAACTTTTTTCACAAACATGTCGAGGGTTCGAAACATTTCGAGCGATATTCGACGTTAAAGACGTGAGTGGCCCATTTATTATATTTCAATATGTCTGAGACTCACGGGAGTTATCTATTTAAAAAAAAATTACACACATGAAATAAGGTAATCGTGACCAATACATAGTTGAAACCTATTGTTCCCCTCTATTATTAAGACTTAATATTGAAAGTGCCAAATATTGAGTCAATGTCGAACACTAGGGCCTATCTTATAGGTTCAGTAATCAAACTCGCATTTTGCGCCTACAAATTTTTATTTATTTTTACCTGACTGGTTCTACTTTAGTACATTACTTACCAAGGGCGCTAAAACAAAGAATGTCTCAGATCGCAGGTATTTTACGCCCGAGCCGAAGGCAAGGCTTTCTTTATTATCGCCCGTGGTAAGTACAAAATTTTATGTCACCCCCTGGCCAGGAAGTGGGTTTTTTCGCGCGCGGAGCGTGCGATAATGGCCACTTTATGGCCAGGTGTGACATAAAACTTTTTATATACTGAAAACGATAGTGTAAACCACAACGATTTAAAATAAAATGTTGATTTAAAGATTTTAATCGATGTAAAATTTTATAAAGTGCGGGCCGGGCCCAGGAGGAATGGAGCTCCCTCGAGACAATACCGAGCCAATAAAACTTTTATTGTGGGCTATGATTTTGGAAACATTTTGCGAGATGACTTCTATAAAATTCACAATTTATTCAAGCCAGTTTGAATCCACGTAAACCCCGCAGTTTTTATCCTGATTGGTACAGATTAAGCTGTTTACATGTTTGAAATCAGTTTTTAAATGTAAAAGTAGTCAGTTTTGATCAGGACATCCCTTTCTATTTTATCGAATTCAATTGAAAAAGTCTTTATTTCAGATGAAATCTTTATAAGCCGTCCTCTCCCGGTGAAAAAAATATACAATGCCATTCTTTTGTTATCTGCCCTGGGATCCCAGGGACTGGTAGACGACGGGTTTGCAAAAGTCTTTTGACTTCTTACACAGTGGTTTCAGCGTCAAAAGGTAACAAAGGGTGAAAAGGGAGATGGAAGTTTGTACGGGAGAGCAATAATTAACCCTGCCCCTAATATAATTTAATAGCAATCAAATCTCTAAGCTGAAAACGAGTTTTACGTGGTCGAAGTCACGAACGAAGCCAGTTTCTCATAAATCATTTAGGCATTGTTATTTTAGGCGTTTTCATTAGTCATACATACACAGTAGTGTCAAACGGAAGACTAGGGAAACTTTTCCGGAAGGTCTCCTTGTCAGCTGCGTAATAACAAGTCCACAATTATAATAAGTCTAATTTGTTAGTGAGCGGGCGAGACAGCTTCCTCGCCATTGTTAGATTGCGCTGCTCACAAAACGGTATAACTGCCGTAGTTTTACTTATAACGTACAACGTTTTGAGTGCAATTTATGCTATTCACTAATTTCAGCTCACCTCATCGCTCACGGGTATATATCCTGTATAAATTGACCTAGAGATTCTTAATAGCAACACGTAATCGGAGGCCTAACCGACATTGGTTTGGCTGTAGGTGAGTTAAACCTTTGTGCACAGCTCACAATGTAACAATGCCGAGTGCTCACAGTTCCGGCGTTTAGTGTGACTTTCTACTCACGCATATTTGCTTCCGTCGTTAGTCTGAAGTTTGTATAGTATATACATTTATTTTAATTATTTCATTTCATATTTTAAAATAGTGTTTTTGCTGAAGGAAAACGTAGCAAAACGTTACCAAGCGTGGAACCGGTCTAATTCCAAAAAGGTGTAATTTTGTATTAACGGCAGTTGCTTTCGTTACTACTAAGTAAGTACCTATCGTAGGGATGATCACTGGACATTGCCCGCTAAGCAAACATTTATATGTTCTAGGTACGACCGATAGCCCCCTATGCAGGGGATGCCTGTCGGCCGATGAAACAGCCCCCCACGTCATCCTGGAATGCGCAGGTGTAGCTGCACAACGGACTCAAATCCTCGACGCACCGAGGTCACTCCGAAGCCTGTGGTGACACCAGGAGGATCCTGCACTTCTGGTCGGAGTTAGGCTGGCTAAACCCCTAGCTAGCAAACCACGCACAATGGTCCGACATACACGGACTGAGCGCGGAAAAAGGAGTCCATAACCATAACCATAAGTAAGTACTTATTCTTAGTAGTTTTGACTTTTGACTAGTAGCTACGCCAAATCTTGTAAAATATCTATATCATTGCAAAGTAGACCCGTTTTAAATGACCCGAGCTTGAATGTATTTCGAATAAGCTTGTTACTTGCTACCACCTGAAAATCATTCTGTTTTGTAAGTACAGTCGGCCAAGTAAGTGATATACCACTTTTCAAACTCTATTATCTAAGTTGATGTACATAGTTATGATAAGAATAGTAGGAATAAGCGAAATAACAATATATATAATTTATACCTATAGTTATAAATTTAGCACATCGCCTCTCCAAAATGTAAGTACCGATCGGTTCCGGCTAATACAATATTCATAGCCGTTCTCCCACGATTAGTCTTTGATCAGTGCGTAATACCGGGCTATTATATCGAGAATACTCACGAGGGCCTAAAAACGTGCTATGACAAAGAGTGTCGGGGCCTCGTCTCTGAGGGCCTCGGTCGGCCTCGCCCCGCCTCGCCCCGCCAAGAGCCCTCGCTTTTGTTCGAGTTGCAACAATGCCTCTTCAAGGGCCCTTGAGCGCACTTCAATCCGATGTGATATTCGCTGCTGGATTAGGGTTTCCGAGTAATTGTATGTTAAAAAGTGCCTTTGTCTGTGTGTAAATTATTTCTTTCGTAGCGTTTCTTGAAATAGAGCTGAGTGGTTGTTAATGTATTCTTGGAAGGCGATACGGCTGCAACTAAAGGAGTCTCATCTTGGACTAAATTTCAGAGAATAGGCACTCGCTCTTGTTTCAATAACATTTAAAATATTTATAATAATAACGTGCAAGATGCAGACTTACGCCATAAAACAGTGGTTGAACAGGTTGTGGGCGATGCGCATTATGCGAGTAAAATACCTTACATTTTTTTGCATATTTCCATTCAACTACTATAAAAATAATTAAATGTTAATATTTAATTAGATATACGTAGATTTCTTTAGTCTCTCTGCCTACCCTACCCTAATGGGATACGGGCGTGAGTATATGTATGTATACGTAGTTCAGCAACCCCCTTTTTAAACAACTTAAACATGGGCAAATGTTTATCCATTATCGTCCCTATAACCATCTGTCTTGTTAACTCATCGTAATTTTTTTGAAGTTTCACGTTCCCGTTCCCTACAAAACTACAGAGCTCTCGACACGGCCCGTAAAATCTTAACAAACAGCTCAAAGTCACACGCTGAAATTTTCTACGAGTTCGCAGCTAAAAATGTCAGCGCCATTTCTATCCAACTGTTTCTTCAGAATATTTGTGTTAGTCGAAAGTGCCAAAAAGTTAAACTGGAATGCCAGGTAAGTTTGTGAGGTATAAGAGGCTGTAGTGTGCTAGCTACGTCTTTGTTTGTCCACATGTTTATCCACTGACGTGTGACAATTCCACGGAATGCACACATTATTTAGGGTAACTTTGGTGCGAGGTGCTTCTGACATATTTGAGGAAGGTAGCTTCTGAGATGGTAAATAATAGTTGAAATAAATACGGATTGAGATAAATCTGATACATGAGAAGCATGTCACCCACACACAGCTCTACGTTTTGTTATTGTACTATTTAGGTTTCATTTCATCGTATGGAACACACCTATATTTCGGGTGATTTCCAAAGTACCTACTACAAGAACTCAATACCTATATTGAAGGTTTTGTTTCAATCAAAAAAAAACAATAAGGATTTAGTTTAAAAGCCATAATTAGGTATATGGGTTAGTCTTGGATGAAACTTAATACTATTAAATTCTGTTTTATTATAGATACGTTTTTTTTCATAAGTCACACTTTTTAGTACCAATAACAACATAATATGAGTCGCATTCATACACATGGACTAGATGGTCTCAAAGTTTTAAACATTGAAACCCGATATAGTCAAAGGTTTAATTTACTCAAATATCAAGAAACCCACTAAGGGTCTGAACAAAGAATCTTAATTACTTCAAGCTGAGCAAGCTCGCGTTATTTGGCCCAGCACTTAGACTGTCTCCGTAATGGTTATTTTATTCTATTATCACTTAGGGCCTAGAAAGAATTACGTTAATTTCAATATGACTATCGAAAGGTAAAACTAAAAGAAGGCATTTAAAATGTAAAACATTCAGAAAGTTGATTAATCAAAGAATTTTCTTGTTTTCCTGTGTAAGTACCTAAATGACTTTGAAATGTACGTTTTCGTCATTTACTTACTACGCTGGCAAGACGACCCAAAGAGGATCTTGGCCTCTGACACAAGAGAACGCCACTCTTCCCTGTTGTGCGTATACCGATTTCATCGTTTAGGTCAATAAAATATCTGGGCGGCCGAGCTTTGCTCGGCGTTTTCCCGGGCATGACACCTAGCTAGATCGATTGCTCGTCTCCGAAAACCCTCACATACCAAATTTCATCAAAATTGTTAGAGCCGTTTCCGAGATCCCCGATATAAATATATATAGATATATACAAGAATTGCTCGTTTAAAGATATAAGAATATCTGGGCGGCCGAGCTTTGCTCGGTGTTTTCCCGGGCATGAGACCTAGCTAGATCGATTGCTCGTCCCCGAAAACCCCCACATACCAAATTTCATCAAAATCGTTAGAGCCGTTTCCGAGATCCCCGAAATAAATATACATATAAATAAATAAATAAATATACAAGAATTGCTCGTTTAAAGATATAAGATTAAAGACCGTATTATTTTCTACACGAATGCCCAAAATGGATTCACTAGCAACTCTCTGAACTTACTTAAGAAATAACGCCATTAGTTAGAAATAATACATTAGTTAGTAAATACAAAGAACCCACCGCTCCCATTTGCAAATGTTATTGTTGCGCGTAAATATCATAAAGTCGAGAATTTGCAACATTGACTATTACAGTCATAATTATATGTACTACGTACAAATAAACTTCTTAGGCGTATAGGTTCCAATTTGCCTTTATATTCATATAGATCCATCAAGCATACTTTACTTAAAGCTTTCAAGTAGTACGGTTACTGAGAAAAACGGGCGACAGACGGACGGACGGACGGACGGACATGGCGAAACTATACCTACCTTGTTACCGGAACCCTAAAAAAGGTGTTATCTACGGGCACTAAGGTGTCGAGCACTAGAACGTTTAGCTTAAAATTAGTTTTTTGACTTCTCCTGTTACATTCATATTTATGTTTGTTAGAAGGAAATGAAACACATTGTAATATTTTAATAGAGGTTCGATAAATTTTAGTGCATAATGGGGATGAAATAAGACATAATACCGATGGATTGAGCATATCCTTTTGCAGTGCTCAACACACCTTAGCTTTCACGCTTACCTGCCCCGGGCAAGCGAATAGCATCCATCATGGTTAAACTCGATCATATCACTACAGGGATTGGCATTCACAAAGCTTACAGACAACTCGCCTCGCAAGCCAGTATAAATGTGAGCTGTTATTACTTTAATCTAGCTATACTAGAGAGGAGTGAGTTATACTAGGAAAGGCGTTTTGAATAGCAGTCTTTGTTGACTGTTTGTCGCTTTCGCGTGCGACGTCACGCGCGTTTATGCATAGGTACCTATGCGTTAACGAGGCTTTGACTTGGCACGCGTGAACGCTCCGATTATTTATTTATTTAAACCTTACTGGAAAACCTTATACCAGTCAACCAAAGCACCGAACATAAACAAAGATGGACGAAGATTGGCCGTTTTGCTACTCGTTCGGTCAAGCTAGTCCGCTAGTACAGTTAGCATCAAAAGTATCTAGGTATGTCAAGGTATAATATTCTATAGCGCAGTTTACAGGTAACTATTAACAAAAAGGAAATATTTACATTTTAAAATCAACTTATCTATGTATAAAATACCCCACCCAGTTCACCCGCTTGAGGCATGGTGCCGAGAACGCTGGCGGCATTGCCCCTTTGCACCGCCAGACTTAGCCGCTGGGCAAAGAAGGAGCCAGCCCTGTGGTCGCCTGAGACGCCTATTAGTCGTGTCGACACCTCTTTCACGAACTTTTTGGTGTCGGACGACCAAGGACCCAAAGTCTCTACCGCAAGTGCGACGAATTCATAATCATTCGTGAGGAATGCGTACTTGCGGCGTTTGGACATTTGGGCTTGGTCTGCGGCTGTCCCAGGCTTCCGAGCCGACCCTTCAATGTGGGATGGAGCTAGCGTGTCGACGCAGGTTGCGTCCCACGCTAAAGGGCGACCTAGGCACCAGGGCACGAGAGTGCAGCCGTCGGGTGCTTGACAATCTTGATATATGAAAAAGTCAAAAGTCTTTATTACAAGGAACTTTTGAGATCTTCATAGCGCCCGTTTTGAAGATCAAAATAGTAATATTGGTATGTATGTTTTCAAGGCAAACATTTCCCGCGCAATACCTAAGTATATTCATTAGAACTAAATGACTATAAATCTGAATGAACAGTCATAGCATGGTATAAATAAACATAAAACTTCGCAGAATAAATCAACACAGATAAAGTGTCAACAATATCTGACCGAGCCTTGCTTGGCGTTTTCACGTGCATGAGACCTAGCTAGATCGATTCCTCGTCCCCGAAAACCACCACATACCAAATTTCATCCAAATCGTGAGAGCCGTTTCCGAGATCCCCGATATAAATATATATACATCATCATCATCATCAGCCTATGTACGTCCCACTGCTGGGCACAGGCCTCCTCTCAGGGATTGGGCAGTAGTCCCCACGCTGGCCCAGAGCGGGTTGGGGACTTCACATACCTACAACTTTGAATTTCTTCGCGGATGTATGCAGCATTCTTGTATATGCATATATACAAGAATTGCTCGTTTAAAGATAATAAGATAAGATTTAACCGAAATTCCCAAAAAACTCAGCAAGGTCGCCCTTTCGTCACCAAGTAATTATTTAAGCAACAATAAACGACTCTCAACTTTCTACATATATGTATATAGGAAAAAGTCGGGAATAGGTGAAGGTATCAAAATTATTATATATCGCGTTAGTAAACAAATCTTTTAAACTAAGTACAATAATATAATCGGATGAAACCGACGCTAAATAAAATATAGGAAGATATCAATTTTGCTAGAAGCTGTAGCGACTTGTGGAACTTACTAACCCAGTTTGTTCCTGTACAACTCGATTCAACGTTATTGCACAATAACCAAAGAAGAAGGAAACTATTGTTTCTGGATTTCATGCGAGTATTATCTTAAATGGTATTATTATAAGTTAGTTTGTATTGGTAGGTATGCTTTAACTATTTATACGGCTTTATCCCGTTTGTTTTAAGAGTTGTTCTTGTGTTAGGTACTGTGTTTGGGGGCCGGCCACAGGCACAATTTGTTTTAAGTTAATATGTGTAAATGGTGTAGGTACAACAATATGTACGAGTATATTTTAAAATAATAAACAAAATCACTGATCGCATATTTATCGCTCTCGCCTTCGCCTCGGGTAAGTAATGTACTACAGATACTCACTTGACGAATTTTGTCATTATGAGTTATCGTTTTATTTATCTTAATTGTTACATGTTTTGTGGTCATATTGAATAGAATAGAATAGAATAGAATATATATATTAGAGGTTGCATCTAACTATGTTCTAAATGACAATAATATTTTTACACAAATGTTTAAGAAAAACTGATTTGTTATCTTTGTAGGGTAAGTATATAATTGGCCTAGTGAAAGGAAGGTCTCCGCTTCAGCTTCGAAAAATGCTTTGGCATGTTCGGCCGGCGGATTTCCGATTGTTCTCATCCGATTTTCGTGAAATTTTGTAAGCAGGTTCGATAATTATATAGAACTAGTTTTGCCCGCGACTTCGTCTGCGTAGACCTCATTCATTGCGATAGAATTTCATTGCTACTTTTTTATTTATCAGGCGCTTCCCTTGTCATCGCTCTTCCATACAAAATTCCACTCCCTTGAGGGATGAGTTCCGGGACAAGAAGTATCCGATGTCCTTACTCGGAACTCAAACCGAAGGAGATATCCATGCCAAATTTCATCTAAATCGGTTCAGCGGCTTAAGGCGTGAAGAACGCTTAACAGACAAACAGACAGACACACTTTCGCATTTATAATATTAGTATGGATTAGGATTAGGAAGGATTAGGATTATTAATTATTAAATTCTTATTATGAGATATAATTTTTTGTCGTGCCGGATTTTGGAAATAAAAGAAACGAGACCTACAGAGCACAGAATCACTAGTGATACATACATATAAATTCGGTAGGAACATAAGAAATACATATACCTATAGCATAGTGATAAATCATTGCATATAAGGCGGCTTCCTGACTTGGCGGGGCGGGATCGATATGTGACATTTTCTTCTTTGACGTAAACTTACTGACGTCGCAAATATTCTCACTTGACATAATACTGTCAGTATTACGTTTGCGCAGTAGTAATATCATGCGCAGAAGTGTAGCAGTACCGCCTTCACATCGTCCCGCTACCGCGCATCCCGCGCCAGTCAGGAAGCACTCATTTAAATGTAGGGGCGTAGTAAAAAATGGTATCGCGTCGACTGACAGCTGACACTGACATTTGACACTTTTCTCATATCGTACTGCCTCCGCACCGACAAATCAGGAAGGCGCCTAAGACTCATAAGTAGTACATACGATTTAGCTTTAGAAAAACTAGATTATGATTTTTTTTTTTGAACTATATGTGAAAAACGAAATCATTGTTTTGCGATTTACATGAAAAATCAATTTCAAACCATTTATGTTTCAAATTTCAAAGGCATCGCCCCCGGGTTATGTTAGTAACCTATTGGTATGAGACATATGAACACCGAACCAATCTGTGTGCGTGAAAAACTTTACTAAACCCACCCCGGGCTTTACAAATCAGATACATGGCTACAAATTGAACCAGTTAGACTGGTACTATAACTAAGGAACAAAATCGCAAAACTCGCTCAAGTGAAAATCTAAAAACCAAACATGTCGAACGAGCGCAACTAAAGGATGTTTTGCAAAAGTTTCCCGACATTTATTGCAGTTACTCGGGAGGCATACCCGGGAAAGTAACGTACATATCCCTCCCGGCCAACTCAGCTGAATAAGATATTTTATTCTATATACTTTTTATACTTCTTTGTAAAATATCAAGTTACACTTACCACGTTAAAGTAGAAGCTGTAGCCGACCGGTATAGCTTGTAATCCGGAGGTCGTAGGTTCGATCAGGGCGCTTTCACTCCGTCAGTTCGCCGCGCCGCTGCAAGTACATTCAGTGGCGAATCGCGTCGTCTCGTCATTCGCTTGGTGTGGTTAATATTTTTTATTTACCTAGTATAATTTGGGTTTGTAAGTTGGCGATTTGTTAAGGCGATATATCGATTGAAAGAGACACCCTTTGTTTTTCGCTCACGACAAAACGGGATGCAACCCTCTCCGAGAATGGCTTTTTAGACAAATCTCGTTAAATATCTGACTGTGTGCAGGTTTATTAAATTTCCTCTTGTCTGTACCTAGATGAGGTAAAATACCATCAGATTAACTTAATCGTGTCTTTTAATAATGCGTTGTTTTAGTAGGCTGAGGAAAAAAAGGAAAATATAGACTCGACTTTGTATTTATTTTCTATCGAGAAAATTTTAAGCAATCAAGTTTCGCTATTGTCAGTACCACAGTCATATAGTCAAGAATCATATATCTGAAAATCAGCCCCTACTGTTTGCTAGTCTGGGCAAGACAGCGTTTCAAAGTCTCCAAATATCTCAGTGTAGCGCCTTAACAGTTCTGTACGTAGTACTATTACTTATTCTGTGGTTCGATCCCCGGTATAAACGACCCGGACCATATGCGATAGCTCGAGTCGATTTATATTGTAAGGAGCACCTTCACTAACTTTTCCACTCAAATCTAATTCGCGTTAGATCTAAGTAGAGAAAGTATTATTCTTCAATAGCGGACTGTAGAAACTATTATTATTATTGTTTATAGACGGTCACTGACTCTACTTTACTATCAGCGAATTGCTGGTGACTAACTTTGAAACGAAAACAGCTGTTAGGATGGGTTAGGTTAGGTTATGTCTAACTTTCGGTTTACGGATGAAATTACAAGTCGATTATTTTCACACACTATTTATTTATGTTTGTTTTTCAATATAAAAGTAATGTTTGTTTTTTACACGGTTTATTTTGTATACACGATTAATTGATTATAAATATCCGATCCCTTAGTCTAATTTTAATGCTCAAAAGAAACAGTTTTATACGATTTTACTTAAACTTTTAACGATTCTAACTGAAACTATGACTACAATGTCTAGTCTTCCTAAACTTCTTCGGTGAGCGGAGTTCCTGGTTGTTGCTGAAGAGATGATCTGACTGGATAGCACTGTACTGAACTTACATATTCCAGGAATAAAGCTCTTTTATTAACTAGCTTACGGGTCGACCTAACATAGAGACTCGACCGACATACGTTTCGACCAAAGTGGAACTCCTCCCCTTTTGGCTTATGGAACTGATGGTTCCAGGCTTCCCCTGTCGTCACGGGAGGCCGTCATGAGCTCATCTTTGGACAGATGAATCGCTCATTCGAGGCGTCTGCATGAGACTTACTACGGGGGCGCTAATCCACCGTGTTCGGGCTTGAGAGTCTGTGACGTGCGAATATATTCAACTTTACGGGAAAATTCCGCGCTCGGGAATTTCTACTGATCAGAGTTTACCCGACACAGACTAGATGCTGTGTGGTACAGGTGCGCCTTAACGGCTTCTTCATTACTGAATTTAATATATGGATTCGAGTCACAGACTTTCGAGCTGTGTCACCATTTGTGACTTTGAGATAGCCAAAATGTCTATATTTTTGGGCTATCTCGAACTATTGCGCAATACTGGATGGGATTTTCCATCGATGTGTGACGCACATAAAAATGCTACTGCGTAGCCGATACTATCTAACTGCGCAATAGTTTTTGGACTTTTCCTTTGTGTCCAGGGAGGTAGTAAATAAGTATACGGACGATACCTAGGTACTTATACCGTTCACCTAGCGTGAACGGAATGCTAACTAGTTGGGTAAATAACATGGTTTCTTAAGTATTTGAGCTTACGAAACAGGATTACTCTTAAATTTACCTAACTGTTTTCTTATCTTTATTGACGGCTATACAGGTCTTATTGACTGTAAAAATAGGCTCATTTTTGCCGGTTTTGGGCCCGTCCGCCACATTCTCCCCGCCGTCTGAACACTCAGACACTGTGGCAAGGGTAGCTATTGGTCTTCTTCTGGATCGGGACTCGGCGCAGGCTGGATGCCCGACGCAGGCTCGTAGCTCGAAGCAGGCTCGGTGCTCGGCGCAGGCTCGGCGCTCGAAGCAGGCTCGGTGCTCGGAGACTCGATGCTCGCCGCAGGCTCGGTGCTCGGAGACTCGTTGCTCGGTACAAGCACGGCCAGGCGTGAGGTTGCCCGGCGTAGCACGCCGTACGTTGTGCGGACGTCCACATTCCGCACTTTTCCGTCGGGCCTTGGATTGGTGGCCACGACTAGCCCTCGCGGCTAGACATTGCGAGGGCTTGCGGGGTCGGCAACTTTGGGTGTCGTTGCCGACGTGGATCTGCTGGGCTTGCCCGCCGGAGTGTTGGCGGGGGCCAGCAGTGGGTAGTACTTGCGTACCCATCGTCGCTAGAAGTGGTCTGCCAAGCGCTTGTGCTTGGTGCCATCTTCCTTTGCCGTCTTCCACGCTGGGACCGACGACAGGATGCTGGTTCGTCATCCTCTCCCGGCTGCCGCCTCGTAAAGGCGCAGCCGGGGTGACGAAGCGCCTGTTCGGGCGCTGTGGCTCTTCGTTTCTTCGGAGAGCCGGCGGCCGCTCTTCATGTGCGGCCGCGCGGGGCGACGCCTTCTTGTCGCGCCGCCTGCTGGACGCGGCCCTCATCGGGCCGAGGCGGCCCTGCGCCATGCGCGCAGGGCAGCGCTGGTGGGCCTCCGGCCGGGAGGCCGGGAGGTCGTCCAGGGGCCGCGCGCGCACGTGCGCGCGGCGCGGTTGGCACGGCTCGCTCGCCAGTGCCTTGGCCGGGATGTTGTCCCGGGACTGCGCGCGCGGGTTCGCGCAGCGCAGTTGGCGGAGCGCGCACGCCTGTGTTCCGGCGCGCGCGCTGGGCTGCTGTTGCAGCGTCCGCGGGTTCAGTCTGAAATCATCTACTGTATGATTATTAACAAATTCGTCATTAAAGCTGTCATTTGCGCGTGCGCCCCTACGACGGGCGCGTTTAAACGGCAGTTTGGTGTAAATCTCCTTCCTATGTGCGGCCTGCTCGTCCGCCGACCGCACGTAGTCTGTGGTGACGCGGCGCGGAACCGCGTCGTGCGGCTCACGATCGCGCGTCGTGTGGTACACCGCATGTTCGTCCGCTCTGGGACGTGGTACTCCCCCGAAGATAGCCCACCCCAGTGCGCTTTTTACGGCAACTGGGGCGTTCCCTGGTCCTGTCCTCACTACCTCGGGTATTAATAGGTGCCAGTGGTCGGCACCTAAGAGCAGCTGCGGCACGCCGTAGCTGCTGACTGCTCCGCGGGCTTCGCGCAAGTGCTCGTATCGAGCCAGCAGTTCTTCGCCTACGGCCTGTCCTCTTAGGCCGAGGCTGCTCACCGTCCTTACGTTGACTGGGTGAGCTACGCCTCCGCTTCTGGGGCGTACGTGTGCGGACACTCGCTGGGAGTGCCCGCTGTGCGCGATCCCTCCTACGCCGCGCACAGTCAGCTGTTCCCGTGGTCCAGTGGCGCCCACGTGGTCAGCGACCGTCTGCTCCAAGAGAGAGACCGTTGATCCCTCGTCGAGCAGGCAGTAGATATGGGCCTCGCCCTTGGGGCCCGATATCGTGATGGGGAGGACCTTCAACAATACCTCGGTATTCTCCTCCGCGTTGCTCGCGTAGCTACTCTGTTCTTCGTGCGGTCCCGCCTGCGCCGTGCCTCCTGCGCACGGCAGCGGCGGCACTGTCGCCGCCGCTGGCAGCGACTGTGGTCCGTGTGTCGCAGTTTGCGCCGTGCCTCCTGCGCACGGGCGTGGCGGCTCTACTGCTGCCTCTGGCAGTGACTGCGACCACTCGCTATGGAGCAGCCTGTGGTGGGGACGTGGGCAGCCAGGCACACTGCAGCCTTTCGCCTTACAGTGCTGGCGGTGGTGCCTGGCATCCAAACACTTGAAGCAGATTCGGTTCTGCTTTACCCAGTCCCATCTCGCCGGTAATTGCAGGGCCTGCACCTTCCGGCACTCGAACGTCCTGTGATTCGCGCTACAGTACAGACATACCTGGATCCGTGATGCCTGTACTTCCTGTGTTGCGCACACCACCTTGCTGGGCAACGGCTGCCGCGGCTCTCCGTACTCGTTCGGAGGAGGCGCCGGCGGGCGGTTGCTGTTCCACCTCTGGAACCTTGGTGGGTACGTCTGCGGCTGTGCTCCCCGCGGTGCGAGTTTCGCGGCGGGTGCGCTGGCATGCGTGAACTCCAGTTGCAGATCACTTTCTTCCAGTAGAAAGTCTGCCATCACCTGGATTTCTGCCTTGCCGCTGTTCCTATGCTCTCGTGCATAGTCGCAGTAGCGCGATCGGAGGTGAGGACTCAATCTATCCGTCACCTCGCGCACTAGCAGCGGATTGTTTACATAGTGCGCATCGTCCAGATCCATGAGCGTACTTACTATGTTCATGATCCGGATGGCGAAGTTGTTGAGCTCGTTTGCGCTCGACCCGATGTGCGGCAGCTTCTTGAGGTCTTCTAGCGCCTTGTCCACTAGGAAGTCCTTACGGCCGTACTGCTTATTCAGTATTCTAATTACCAGGTCTGGTGTCGTCGCCGTCGACAGGATGTGCTGCACGCACGCTTTGGCTTCGCCCCTAATGGCGTTTCTCAGCCGCGCAACGTTCTCGTATCCGCTAAACTTATAGCGTTTGTTGCTCTCATTATATGTGTTAATGAAGCAACGCCACTCGCTTACGTCCCCGCTGAAGTGCGGCAGCTCGTACACTTCTTTGGTTGCTGGACGTGCGGCGGTCTGCATGCGCTCAAACAACTCTACCATACCTTCGGGAGTCGTCGTTGCGGTGAACCGCGATCGAGGCGTCCTGGGCTCGTTCTGCCGTGCCTCTGGTTCACGTTCATGCTCGCTCTCGTACTCCAGTCCCTGTATAGGAGAAAGGGGGCGCCGGCTATACCTTGGAGCCGGACGCACCAACTTCTCAGGCTCCTTGTGAACCTGCGCGATCGTACGCTTCGGCGTCTCCTCGATGCGCGCCTGGACTGGCCAACTCTCGTGCGAGGCGATTGACTCGACGTCCCGTACCCGTTGTACTCGCTGGTCTTCCACGTCGCGTCGATCTTCCACATTTAGACGATCTTCCACGTTGCGTCGATCTTCCACGTTTAGACGATCTTCAACGCTGCGGCGTGCCTCCGCGTCGCGTCGCTTCTCGTAGCGACGCTCCACGGACTCGTCCACCCATTTCGAGACACGGTCCTTCGTACGGGAACTCTCCGAATGTATTTGATCAATCCTTGCCTTTAACCGCTTGTGTACCAAGTCGGTCTGGATTGCGAGCTCTTGGCGGCGTAGTTCCGCCAGCTCTTCAGCTGCGTCGGCCTCTGCTTGTAGTCGCTGCCCTTGCGCGCGACTGCTCCGACGCGACACCGTGTTCTCCGGTCTGTGAGTTCTATAGGGGGTAGATTGGACGAGGTCCGCGAAGGCAACCCTGTGTGCTGCATCGCCACTCGCCTCTCTTCGGTCGAGGTCCACGAGGGCAGCACTCCCGTGCGCTGCTCCGTCACTCGCCGCTCTGGACTGGCCGAGGTCCACGAGGTCGGCCCTTGTTGCCGTTGCCTCGCCACTCGCCGATGGATGCTGACGGCTGCGTTCCGGAGGGATCACATGTTCTAGCATGTCGTCCTCCAGCCGTTGCTCCGATGTCCGTGGACGGCCGCTATGCTCGCGTAGCCGTCTCCCCTGGTCATGGATACTCGGTGACCGTGGTGACTGGTCTAACAAGGCTGCGAGCGCAGCCTTGGCGTCACTCCGGTGTTTGCTCACTTTTGTTGGCTTCTTGGGTCTCTTCTCCTTGGACCCCCGCTCCGCCGACTGTTTCCGACGCGCATCCCGCGTCGGAAGTGAAGACGAAGGGAACCTTGAGATGTCTGGGAAGTCCCTGAGAGCATCCTGGTTGATGACGTAGCCAACGGTGTTGCTAGCGATGCCAGCGGCGCCGATGGCGCCAGCGGCAGCGCTAGTGTTCTTCAGTGTTCTCCTGAAGTCCAATGGCCCTTGCTCTGCCGATCGCTCCTGGCGGGCGTAAGGCGCCAGGAGTGCAGATGGAAGAAACCTGGACTGTTCGGAGACGGCCTCTCTGGCCGTAGGCACGTTGCCGATGTTGGCGCCGGCGGCGCCAGCGGCTCCAGCCGCGGTGCCAGCCGGGTCGACAGCTGATCGCCCATTGTCGCCAACAACAGCAAACGCGCCACATCCAGCAGCGCCTGTGGGAGCGCCAACGGCCTCCTGCCGTAGCGCGGCTTCCGCACCCTTCATGAGAAAGGCCAGGCGCTTCTCCTCGTTATCAAGGTCCGACGTTTGGGACCTTGTCAGACGCATAGCGCGCGTCGGAGGAGGAGATCGAGATCGAATTCTCTTAACAGCGGGCGTCTTCATTCGCCCTACTCCGCTCACAACCTAGCTCGACCTTTCCGGCGTTAGGTCTACGCACGTGTGATTATAAATCGCGTTAAGGTGCGATCAGCTGACACGTTCAGCTGATAACGTAACTCGCTCGTGAGTTTCCCGCACAACGTTCCACAAAAATTGAGCACACGACTCAATATACACGATTTATATTTACAAAGTACAATAATCACACGTAATCCTAACTAACCTACAAGTCCTAAGTTAAACTTTTAATGGATCGGATACAAAAAACAAACAAAAAAGGTGGTGTTCCGACCGCGCGGTCGAAATGCACCCCAACGAAAATAATAAGCCGCTCGCGAAACTGAGTCGATACGTGCTGTTCCGGATCGAATACCAGCTACGTAGACGAAAATATCGATTTTATAAGATTTTTCCGAAAATTAAAAAAAAGTTAAATAGACTCGAATTTAACACTGTATACAAAACCAAGTCGATACGTGCTGTTCCGGTTCGGATGCCAGCTACGTAGACGAAGATATCGATTTTACAAAATTTTACCAAAAATTAAAAAAAAGTTAAATAGGCTCGAATCTAATACTGTTCATGAAATCAAGTCGATACGTGCTGTTCCGGTTCGGATGCCAGCTACGTAGACGAAGAAAATGAATTTAAACGTTTTTCTGGATTTTTAAGTTCGGCTCAAATTTATCACAGTTCGCGAGACGGGAACTACACGCGTTAGCCCGGCTCGGTTGCTAAGCGCACAGTCACAAAAATAAAGGTAAATCGCTACTGAATTTACACTACTACGCAATAAATCCCGTTCACTTTTATTACGCAGTTAAAACAAACAAATCGTCACTGTTCGCGGATGCGCACTGAGTCCCGTTCACAATCAGTGTCGCATATCCCGAATTAAAACGTAAACCGAAAATTGTCACGTAGGGGTGCGCGCGCGCGGCGCTATCTGCGCACTCCGCGTACGTTCGGCACTGAATTTAACTAACAGCTGTTGCAACAGCAACCCGCTAAATCAGGATCGCTAAGGACCAAAAATATAAACGACCCGGACCATATGCGATAGCTCGAGTCGATTTATATTGTAAGGAGCACCTTCACTAACTTTTCCACTCAAATCTAATTCGCGTTAGATCTAAGTAGAGAAAGTATTATTCTTCAATAGCGGACTGTAGAAACTATTATTATTATTGTTTATAGACGGTCACTGACTCTACTTTACTATCAGCGAATTGCTGGTGACTAACTTTGAAACGAAAACAGCTGTTAGGATGGGTTAGGTTAGGTTATGTCTAACTTTCGGTTTACGGATGAAATTACAAGTCGATTATTTTCACACACTATTTATTTATGTTTGTTTTTCAATATAAAAGTAATGTTTGTTTTTTACACGGTTTATTTTGTATACACGATTAATTGATTATAAATATCCGATCCCTTAGTCTAATTTTAATGCTCAAAAGAAACAGTTTTATACGATTTTACTTAAACTTTTAACGATTCTAACTGAAACTATGACTACAATGTCTAGTCTTCCTAAACTTCTTCGGTGAGCGGAGTTCCTGGTTGTTGCTGAAGAGATGATCTGACTGGATAGCACTGTACTGAACTTACATATTCCAGGAATAAAGCTCTTTTATTAACTAGCTTACGGGTCGACCTAACATAGAGACTCGACCGACATACGTTTCGACCAAAGTGGAACTCCTCCCCTTTTGGCTTATGGAACTGATGGTTCCAGGCTTCCCCTGTCGTCACGGGAGGCCGTCATGAGCTCATCTTTGGACAGATGAATCGCTCATTCGAGGCGTCTGCATGAGACTTACTACGGGGGCGCTAATCCACCGTGTTCGGGCTTGAGAGTCTGTGACGTGCGAATATATTCAACTTTACGGGAAAATTCCGCGCTCGGGAATTTCTACTGATCAGAGTTTACCCGACACAGACTAGATGCTGTGTGGTACAGGTGCGCCTTAACGGCTTCTTCATTACTGAATTTAATATATGGATTCGAGTCACAGACTTTCGAGCTGTGTCACCATTTGTGACTTTGAGATAGCCAAAATGTCTATATTTTTGGGCTATCTCGAACTATTGCGCAATACTGGATGGGATTTTCCATCGATGTGTGACGCACATAAAAATGCTACTGCGTAGCCGATACTATCTAACTGCGCAATAGTTTTTGGACTTTTCCTTTGTGTCCAGGGAGGTAGTAAATAAGTATACGGACGATACCTAGGTACTTATACCGTTCACCTAGCGTGAACGGAATGCTAACTAGTTGGGTAAATAACATGGTTTCTTAAGTATTTGAGCTTACGAAACAGGATTACTCTTAAATTTACCTAACTGTTTTCTTATCTTTATTGACGGCTATACAGGTCTTATTGACTGTAAAAATAGGCTCATTTTTGCCGGTTTTGGGCCCGTCCGCCACACCCGGCGTAGTACATCATGTACTGAAATATCGTTTGGTGAGCTAAGTTAGAGGCCTTCGGGCGGCTTGAGAACTTCTAACAGTCAAGTTGCCCACTCGCTTGACAAGCCTAGCAGCCCGGCCCCGAATTCGAGCGGGAGCGGCAGTGGCAGCGGTTTTCCTAATTCATTGCGTGTGATCCTAACTAACCGCAGTGCGTCACACGTCTCGACCGTGCAATGAACCGATAAAACGCTTGCCGCGCCGCATTCGCACAAAGTCGTGGTCGGACCGTCATACATAATTTTACTACTCATCATTCTATGCTACCCTGGTAATCTCACAGATTGTAAAACAAATCTTAACAATGCGCGTCAACGCCGTCACCCATTACGTGTTTAGACAACTAAGTTGAACGATGCTGTCACTGTCCATGCGGTGTGTGAGAGCCGAGTTTAGCCGAAGTAGCAAGAGGGATAGGCCTGGCATAAGTCAAGACGATTCAAGTAATAATTCAATAGGTTAAAACGGGTTCCGGATCAGTACCCTTACCATGAGTTTACAATGTTTGCATTACCGTACTCGCTAGCGACTGCAAAAACGGTACATCACAAACATTACAAACTCATGGTAAGTGTACATGGTACGGCTTCTGTGTCTGCATGCCCTAACGGCTGGGAGTGGCTGCCGTCTATAACTTGCCAGTTAATTATAATTAAGATGATATGCAATTTGACCGACCGGCAGACTAATGTCTCGTTAGTACACGATACCGCGCCATAACTATTGAGAGCCATCAAGTTATGCCTCTCAAATCGGTTACTGCAGCTATTGGTGCGTTTAGATTTAAGTGGTTAAGTGTCTCCTGTAGAGATTATATTAGGTCTACCGCCGGACTGTAGCTCATATACTGTTAAAAATAAATGTATTCAAAATATAATTTAAATTATAAGTTTAAAAAACACGCGTTAATAGCAATCGTACTAAAAAGTAGAAAATAATTTTGAAGTATAGGAGAGTTTGCATACTGCAATAGAAAATCCAACAATATTTTTTCAACAATTTAATTTAGAATAAAATCAATATAAAAAAATTAACATTATCAAAAAATTTAAATATAGTAAAAAAGCGTGGGGTGCACGTAACTATATTTTCATAATAGTTATAACAATTTTGGCAGTGGGCGCGAGAAGCAGTGTCTAGTTGCATGCCTACCCATGCATCAGTGCATACCGGCACCTTCCTCGAAGCTAATACTCTGCGGGTGGCAACCTGCCTGCAACTTGGAGTCCGGTTTTGTGCTCCACACAGGTGCTCCTGCGGCAACGAGGTTGACACCCTGGGACATCAAGGAATTTCTTGCACAAAGAGCGCAGGCCGCTACTCTAGACACGCCGCACTCAACGACATTCTTCGCCGTTCTCTTGCCACCGTCAACGTGCCGGCACTACTAGAGCCTCCCGGCATTCTTAGAGACGATGGCAAGAGACCGGATGGAATGTCTTTAAGTCCGTGTATAAGATGGGATGGGTACTAGTGTGGGACGCCATGTGCGTGGACACTTTGGCCCCTTCGCATCTCCACGGAACTTCGGTCAGAGTGGGCAGCTGAGGAGCGCTGCAGAGGCGGCCGAAAAGGCAAAGTCGAACAAATATAGGGGTCTTTCTAAGAATAGGTAAATTATAAACAAACTTAACTGCTTCAAGTTACTTAAATTAAAATCCAAGATCATCTCTGCAGCAATCTTCGCAACAATCTTAAGCACGGCCTAAAATTTCAACAATTCAACTTTCATTACGGACGTCGGCGTAACTCAGCAATACCTAGATCAAACTTAATTAAACAGATAACAAAACACCGCAAAATGATAATAAACCGGGATCGCCAACTCTATTCAATGATAAAAGTTCTCACCATATAGCCCGACTGAAATTTCGAACTACGTTGAGGGAAATTTTGAAAAATATGATATTTAACGGAGCGAGAGGGTGGGTCGGCAACAACTTTGAAGAGGAATCGTCCTCGGGGGACACGTGATGAATCTTTCACACGCTTTATCGCCTAGCATCGGGAGTCGAACCTAGCACAGCGGTGGTTGGACGCCTCGTGTCAGTGAGCCACTTTTTAAACCTGTCTCAATAGTGCATTTTTCTATATATTCTTGTTATTTTTGAAGTGAAATCTTCTTTAGCGGCGCTGAGCACTTTTTTAACCGAAATTACTAAACCGTATAATGTGAATTTTAACGCAACGGTCTTGTAAATTGTAATAAAATATGCTCATAGATAACTGTTACGTGCTACGAAAGAACAATACAATACAAATGCTCTTTATTGCACACCTCAATTAAAGGACACAGTACGAGTACTTACAATACAAAATCACAATAAGTAGAGGAAAACAACAATCCTTCTTCCCTTTACGGTTCCTTCTTTTTAGGGTACCCAAAGGGTAAAACGGGACCCTATTACTAAGACTCCGCTGTCCGTCCATCTGTCCGTCTGTCACCAGGCTGTATCTCATGAACCATCATAGTTAGACAGTTGAAATTTTCACAAATGATGTATTTATGTTGCCGCTATAACAACAAATACTAAAAAACAGACATGACTTTTTAGCGTTTTTATAGATAATGGTACGGAACCTTTCGTGCGCGAGTCCTACTCGCATTTGGCCGGTTTTTTTTAATATCAGCGTAATATCAGCGATCAAACTCTCTGCTCCTCTTTTATACCCCACCGCTTTCATGTCAGCGAATGAAGGTTTTGGACACATTTACTCGTATTTATGGGAGTTCTAATTCTATATTTATATTTTTGTACTTCAGTGTCCAGTCAGCTGCAAAGAAACCCTCCCCCTGCATACAAATTCCTATGCAGCGGAGGTCACGTTTCCCTGCAGCTAACTGTACATCACGACGTCAGCAAACATTTTATCATAAGAACGACGATTGCGATTCTTAGCATCGATAAATAAAATATCTGTGTTGGAATTTATTGCGAAGTAATTTACAGTAAAATAATCAACCCTTTGACCGTCGAGCTTTGTCTAGCCAAACTTTCCACTGACGCCGCAAGCGTTTTATTAACGTCCAAACTTTCAGTTTTAATCATCAAATTTATTAGGAAGCTATCATTCATTTCAATGTGTATTTTGAAAAGTCTAAATTGTACTACGAGTTCTGATTCTGACTTGCTTTATAAGTTACCAGCGATTGTTTTGATAAATTCTCCAGCCCCCATTTGAAGGGTACACGGAATGAACATGTCTCCTTTAATATTATAAAGTCAGTTAGCACCTTATGGCATTACAAGTTAGGTTGCTTTTTCTTTTGAAGTGTAAATGGACTAGACATGTTCCTGTCCTGTACCCTTCATTACAGAATATTGATTCTGAAATAAATTTGATTTGAATTGAATTGAATTAACTGCACCGTGAATTTTATAAAGGGTCGGCAATGCGCACGTGACTCTTTTGGAGCTGCGAGCGTCTATAGGCTGCGGTGTCCGCTTACCATCAGGCCGTACCACCGTCATCGTAGTATAAAATTTTGAACAAACACATTTCACAACTTTATGGTGGCAATTCATTATAGTTCTGTGCGTGACAGGCTGCCACTGTCAAGAATTCATTAGATGTAATAGAACTCGAAACCAAGCCCTAACTCCTTGAACTAACCAACCGAACCTCCGTACCCCAGATTCGTACAACAAATAAGCAATTATCCAAATGCGATGTAATTCAGTTCATTAAGTCAGGTAACAAGGCTAGTTGGAAACTGTGCAGTTGGCGGCGAGCCGGTGGCTGCACAACCTGTACAAACTGGCCTCAAGTCAGAACTTTAGGTACTCTACATTATCACTCACGTTTGAATTGCTGAACGGAATGTTTGTGCGGAACCTTGGTAGTTAATAAATAAATAAAATAATCATAAATAAATATTTGTGGACAATCTTACAGAAATCAACCTACTTAGTCCCAAACTAAGCAAAGTTTTCATACTATTCTATAGGAAATTTCCGTCATCTAATCTGGAACGAAGTATACCTACCAGCTTGTACTATGGGTACTAAGCGACGATATACATATACTTATATTATTTGAGTATATATATATATATATATATATATATATATATATATATATAGATACTCAAATACATGAAAAACATCCAAGACCCAAGAACAAATATTCGTGCTCATCGCACAAATAAATGCCCTGACCGGGATTCGAACCCGGGACCTCCATATTCGTAGGCAGGGTCACTACCAACCAACTGAGCTAAAGCGGTTTTCACGGTTTTTACCCCTACGGCTCGGCGGATTGTCAACTCGCTCACATTTGGAGCAGTCCAATATGGGAAATATCTCCCGCCGAGAAGGAAAATCTTTAATCAGAAAAAACAATAAGAAATGGAAGAAAAAATAATTACCTAAAACTAAATATAACTAAAAAAAACTATGAAAAATAATATTAAAAAACCCCGTGCTTGCTCTCTCGGTACAAATACGTAGCTCTTGGTCGGTAATGCTTTCTTATGGTGAGTTTACTTTTTTCGTTAAATATCCCAAAGTGAAATATTTAAAACACATGACAACCATGCAGAATATTTCAAAACAACCCGCTGAAATTGAATACAGTCCAAAATGATTTAGGGCCATGCACGGGTCCAGGATTTGGTTCAAGGAGGGCTCTTAATAAGCGAGGGGGGCCGCCCTAATAATGGGGGGGGTTGGGGTTTCCCTTTTTATAAGAAGGCCTGTTTCACAAAAACAACAACAGTGGCATTTACGGCTGATTAGGGCTAAATATGATGTAAACAAGAATATATACAACATTATTATAACCAAATCTGATATATGTACCGATGTATTCATAAACATTCATGACACCTATTTTACTTAACTTTACTTACCTATTTTACCTATTTTACTATTTTAATTTTATTTAACTAAAGGAGCTTCAAACTAACAAACCACTTTTGACGTTTCATAAAAAGTATATAGTTGATCTGATGTTGATTTGACTATCAGTACTACTCGCCATGCGCAACCGTTTGCCACAAGTCGCGGTCACCGCGCACCACACGAATGAACAAAGCATCCTCATCACAGAACGGAATGCATGCTCCAAGTCTTGATGCCAGTTTAATTGCACCAGTCTGCTCTAATGCCCATTTGTTTGCAAATCTCTCGCACTATCAAGTTACTTGATAACAATGTTGTGTGAAGTTCGTCCGCAGCCACAACTTCGGCTCGGCATTAAAACAAGGGTAAGTAATTCTTTAAGCTTCTGATATGGTTAATACGGCTTAGATTCGAATTCAGTGGAATTCAAACGTTATAGCTCAAGTAACAAATTAAAACATTATCTATTCAGAGATTGAAGTACCTAGTACGGTTTCAACTTTTTCACCTTTTCGGCTTGGGTTTCTTAAGTTTATACCCTAGGTGGTTAGCAGTTTATGAGAAATTATTTAATATTTATTATATAGGTGCTGTATATAAGTGTTTCTTGATTAGGTAGCGGGCCCCAGGATGCAACTGTACTGAGATAACGCTTTGAAGATTATGAGGTGTGTAATGAATTAAAATATACTTTAGTATAAGTATTTAACAGTTTATTAGAAAGAAAAGAAAGTCTCAATATCTTGGCAACAATTTGTATAAAACTCCAAATGTTGTTGTCAATAAAATAAATCTTAGGAAATTCTATATATCAGATGAAATAAATGTCTTCATTCGTTATAACATTAGGTAGGTACAAGTCAAGGGCACCAATATGTATACACTTTTTCACCTTATTCCATTGAAATAATAACATGTTTATGCCCTCAAGGGATGTACCATCAAACTGATGTTGTACTTGAGGTACATAGGTATGTTACTTAGTTAACTCGCAGTGATGCGTACATATAGTTACCCGTATCTAAACATATTTTTCACACCACCTGCTCGACAATGCCTAATTATAAGGTATCGTGCAAACCTTCCACCTGAATTTGTACACAAATAGCTGTGCACAAAAAAAAATTAAACAATCTCAATCAAGGAGAGATCTAAAAATTACTATGATCTTTGCTTTTATTAGAATTAAGATTAATTACGAAATATTTACCATGTATATGTTATTGAGTTTCCGAAATTTGGGCACATACCTACATGGTAAATATCCCGATACCAATGGTTTAATTAACGAATTGGTTCCAATCGAAACACGCAATGCCGACGCTTATCAACGCCGCGAGGAACAATGAATTGCAACCAAGTTAATCATCACAAAGTGCAGTGCATCTGCACCCGGTAATGCAGTAATGCAGGAAAGCTGACGTAAACCCGCAAACACGTGGGCCGCGGCAGTAAATACCGCTAATCAAATCAGTTTGATTTATTAGTTTAAGCCTGGTATGCTTATTAAAGGGGCTCGAAGTCTGATTGCGTCGCTGTCTAATCAGAATAGTTGCATTGTGAGGTTCCTGTGGAAATCTATGTGACTCCGATCTCTGTATGCATCTGTATTTCCGAGTTCATATAACCTGGATTGCACGTAGAACCGATGGCCGTTGGGGCCGAAAGGTTCTCGAGTGGCGACCACGGACCGCAAGGCGCAGCGTGGGTAGACCCCCCACAAGGTGGACTGATGACCTGGTAAAGGTCGCGGGAGTCCGCTGGATGCGGGTGGCGCAAGACCGGTCATTGTGGCACTCTTTGGGGGAGGCCTATGTCCAGCAGTGGACGTCTTTCGGCTGATATGATGATGATGATGATAACCTGGCCCTCTTTAAGGCACGAGTGAATAGGCATTTTCTGGGTGAGCTCGCTTTATCGTCGGCCTCATTTTTGCCCCCTGGCTAGATGCTGGCCAAGAGCATTAAAAAAAAAAATCTGTTTGGACTGTAGCGTGCTCTATAGAACTAGCTGTAGAACAAAGAGAATATTTGATATGTATTGTAATGTTGTGGTCGCTCAGCTGCGGACAGCTGTCATTCTTGTCAAGCTGTCAAGCTGTTTGAGCCAGATATTTTAACGCAACCGTGTGATGTCTTTATAATGGTTGTAATTTTACATATATACATTATTATTTAATGTTATTGATTAAAATAAACTTCTTCGTGTTTCTTAAAATAGAAACAATTTTATTGCATTTGGAAAGATCCGTGCCGAAAATGTTGTCTATGGTCGTATTTCGAGTGTGCTCGGGACATTTGAAAAAACAAAAAGAGGGAAGTGACTCTCTGGCTGATCCACGCCATTTTGACAGATAGAACTGTCGACATCGCAAGCGGGCGTGGTTTTCTCCTGGAATTTTGGTTGTTGGTTGTGGCGGCGCTGTGGACGACCCCGGCTCAAGGGTGCGCTGCATGCAGTGCTGAGGCTCCAACGATAGCCTCTTGACGCCTCTCCGGGGATTGTCAGCTTGGCAACGAAGCGGCCATTTAGTGTGCCCTGCATTCTCTCCGGGAGGCGTCTTACCCGGGGCCATCGTCGGGTGTCATGTCCGGCTGCTGCAGATGGGAAATGTCGGTGACAGTGTTCCGGTGTTAGCGGACGGTTCCTGCGGCGTCGGTGGACAGTGACGCGAAACAGTGTTCTCCGGCTACGCAGGCCGGCTGTTAGGATTGGGCACAGGTTTGCTGTGCTGAAGGTACAAATTGCATTTTCTTTATGAGGGGTGTCGCGAGCATGCTTGTGCGGAAGCTTGTGGCCCGGGCTGGCTTAGGCGCGAAACTGAGCTAGTCGGGGAGACAGGCCCACGTCTCAGGCTGCGTACTTTAGTATAACTAGGACCAATTGCACATACCAAACCCAATAAGTTAAGTAAATAGTGTAATTCATGTAAGGAGAGAGGCCGGAGGATATCTATGAGATAAGGTGTGGACCTAAACTGGGAATAGAATAAACGTGTGTCCTAGCATCCTGGCCTTTTATTTAATCGTAAAAATAAACCTTATTACATGGCGCCCGGATAGTTTGGCATGGTGTGTGCAAGGTGGTTTCTTTGAAAATTGTCTGCGGCTAATTTTCAAATTGGTTCCTGGTTATACTGAACTTGCAACCAAGTGTAGTACTGAAGTGCAGTGTGTTTAAAGACTATATTTCGTGCGTGGACAATTATAATCACTGCAATTTGATGAACAATATTTTAGTGGGAGTAATGATAACTTGTAGGTATGAACTTTGTTATATTGAAACATATGATGTGTTATGCTTGTATAGAGTGCACTCTTCAACAGAATATAATGGGAATGATGAATTCATTCTGTGATGATGTCTAATGTAATTATACTGTATGTACCTACAGTGATTGAAATGGCACAGTTGTTGTGAGTGAGGTAAGGTTGAACATGTGTTTCTGATTGTACTTGTTGGTTCTTTGTGTTCAACTTTTACCAAAAGTGACAATTATACATTGTTTTTTTTTGAGATAAATAGTCTTACTTTTGAACACATTTGCGCATTTAGTTAAAATAAATAAAAATAATACTAAGTACATTACTGTGAGTGTGTGCACTTGGTCATAATGAAATCTGATCCATCATCTGGTCCGGCAGTGTTACAAACACAAGAAATAAGTTTGTATTGTTCAAGAGATAAGGGTGTACACACACTTAATGTCAAGTTTAATGGTAGATCATGTGTGGTAGCCTTCATACAGCGTTTGGAGGAGCTGTGTCTAAGTAGGCAGATTTCAGATGAGGAACTATTTGCTTCAGCAGTCGAGCTCTTTGTAGATAATGCCTTATTCTGGTACCGTAGTGTGTGTGCGGAGGTGGATAGTTGGAGCGTGTTGAAACAATTATTGCTGGATGAATATTTGCCGTATGACTTTGATTTTAGGCTAATGCAAGAGATCCACTCTCGGACCCAGGGTCCCGAAGAGAGTATTGTTACTTATCTGAGTATTATGAAGAATTATTTCAACAGACTTAGGAAACCTATTGCCGAGGAAGAACAACTTAACATTGTGAAGTATGGTATTAGGCCTTTTTATTCGGCTCAGTTAGCTTTGGTAACTATTACATCATGGGCAGAACTAAAAAGCAAGTGCAGATTATTGGAGCAGGCAAACTTACGTGCGATGTCGTTTAAGGAACCGCCACCATTTTCCAATAGTTTGTTATGTCCGGACCTAGCATACAGGCCAATCCGTCCAAAGATTAACATAAGTAGTACTCCAGCCGAGGACATTGCGGATTCGGATAACAACAATAAAGGTTTATTTTGTGTTCAGTGTCGGTTAGGAGGTCATGTCATGAAGGATTGTGAGGCTCCGAGGGCATTGGTTTGCTATCGCTGTGGATACAAGGGAGTCACTATGCGCAACTGCCCGCAGTGTGTACGTGGCCAATCACATGCCTTGAGGAAACAGTTGGTTAATGTAATAAGTGGAAAGGATTGTCGACCATTTATGCCAGTACAGATTTATAATTCTGTGTACAGCGGTTTACTAGATTCCGGCTCGGAAGTCTCAATAATAAATAACACAATCTTAAATACACTACCTGGCAAAGTTGCTGTGCATAGATCATATGACTTGGATAGAATACAGGCGGCAAACGGGTCATCGTCTACCGTCAGCGGGTACGTGTTACTACCGGTGACGGCGGGCGCTAAGACTGTAGACGTCAAATTTTATGTCATTCCGGGCGTGACCACGCCGTTGTTGTTAGGACTTGATTTTTGGAGGGCCATTGGTCTCGCACCGGAAATTATTTCTTTGTGTCAGGGAACGAGTGAAAATACTAACATGTGTGATGTGTCTGCGATACCAGTAAATAATCTTGACTGCTCGTCGCGGCATCAGGAAATGGGGATTGAGGTGACGTGTATGAGTGAGGGACTAAGGGATCATGAGATTGATGTGTTACGTAATAGGACAAATTCCATAACACAAGCCTGTAACACTAGGGGTGCCATTCCGATTAAAAATCGACATTACAGAATGTCAACACAACATTTAAGAGAACTTGATCGTCAGTTGGACGAAATGGTACGTAACAGTACAGTTAAATCTCGTACAGGTAGGGGGCGTGGTCCCGTCATCTTAGACACAGAGGCTGACGGTTCTACTCCGCCTAACACTTACACCACAAATATTAATACAGTTTCAGCACCGACCGGCTCCTCACTGCTGCGAAGTATGGCCGCGAAACACCGAAGTGAGACGGATACTGTTGTCTCTGACACACTCACTAAGGTAGTGCCAGAGTCTACGATTAAACCGGCCACCTCGGATCAGTGGTACAACGATATGTATAAACGTTGCAGTGAGAAACCTAGTAGTTGTCTTAACTATCAAATATTAAATTATAAATTATATAGGAATACAAAATGCTTTGGATCAAAATTAAGTTGTAAGGAGGTGATTCCCCATGACTCAAGGAGGGCGATTATAGATGCGAGTCATTCAGATTCTCATTTGGGAGTAAGAAAAAACTTCCAAAAGTTAAAATTAAATTATTATTGGCCTGAAATGTATCTGGATACTGCGAAATTTATCTCAAACTGTACTTTGTGTAAAAATAAGATTTCGAATGGCATGCCAACGTGTGTTAGCAGCATAGGTTTAGTGTAAGATATATACAGAACTCGACAGAAATCGGAAGAAAACACGTTTTTATTATGTATATACCTTTTACAACCACCTAAGTATTAGTATTTACAACTTTTACAAACTTATTTTAAAGTTGTTACATTTGTGTTTTAAGGGATCGGTGGACGCCGGACGCGCGGACCGTGTTGACCGCTCGCACTCTCCGTGCCGCCGACGTCAACCACCCTCGTAGTTTTGTGGTAGGATTGAGCAATGCCTTGCCTATGGTTGTCATTGCCACAATATAGTATTGTGACTATTTATATGTATAGTTGTGTAGTATGGGGAAGACATTGGAAGTCAGGTGCCGCGAGGGTCGTACACTCGCCACACCACCGTTATTTTACCCGGTTTAGTGGAGATTATTGTAGTATGCTGATCATCTGTCCTGGGGGTTGGATTTCGTAATGAGTTGTTATAGTTAAATAATGATAGCTAGTTAAAGATTTACTGTTTGGGTTGCCGGAATGCTATAGTTTTAGTACTGATGTTATTGTCTGGATGTTATAGGTTCATAAAAAAAATATGATTTATTTTTTCGACTGATGGATGTGGATACATCTCATTGCCCTTCCTCCATCGTGGGGTTCTCATGTTTTTTTTCCCTTTTAGCACCGTTTTATTTTTTTCCTTTTAGCGTTGTCTAGTGTCGTTACGGTTATGGGTTTGTGATGTCATAGGTAAATAGGTATATGTTGTAATATTTTTGCTACGACATACATTTTGATTCAGTTGTTTCAGGAGTGTCTTTACAGCTGGGGGCCAGCTGGAATTTCCCGCTTTCCCGGGAAATTCATCTGGTTAGGGGGGTGTAATGTTGTGGTCGCTCAGCTGCGGACAGCTGTCATTCTTGTCAAGCTGTCAAGCTGTTTGAGCCAGATATTTTAACGCAACCGTGTGATGTCTTTATAATGGTTGTAATTTTACATATATACATTATTATTTAATGTTATTGATTAAAATAAACTTCTTCGTGTTTCTTAAAATAGAAACAATTTTATTGCATTTGGAAAGATCCGTGCCGTAAATGTTGTCTATGGTCGTATTTCGAGTGTGCTCGGGACATTTGAAAAAACAAAAAGAGGGAAGTGACTCTCTGGCTGATCCACGCCATTTTGACAGATAGAACTGTCGACATCGCAAGCGGGCGTGGTTTTCTCCTGGAATTTTGGTTGTTGGTTGTGGCGGCGCTGTGGACGACCCCGGCTCAAGGGTGCGCTGCATGCAGTGCTGAGGCTCCAACGATAGCCTCTTGACGCCTCTCCGGGGATTGTCAGCTTGGCAACGAAGCGGCCATTTAGTGTGCCCTGCATTCTCTCCGGGAGGCGTCTTACCCGGGGCCATCGTCGGGTGTCATGTCCGGCTGCTGCAGATGGGAAATGTCGGTGACAGTGTTCCGGTGTTAGCGGACGGTTCCTGCGGCGTCGGTGGACAGTGACGCGAAACAGTGTTCTCCGGCTACGCAGGCCGGCTGTTAGGATTGGGCACAGGTTTGCTGTGCTGAAGGTACAAATTGCATTTTCTTTATGAGGGGTGTCGCGAGCATGCTTGTGCGGAAGCTTGTGGCCCGGGCTGGCTTAGGCGCGAAACTGAGCTAGTCGGGGAGACAGGCCCACGTCTCAGGCTGCGTACTTTAGTATAACTAGGACCAATTGCACATACCAAACCCAATAAGTTAAGTAAATAGTGTAATTCATGTAAGGAGAGAGGCCGGAGGATATCTATGAGATAAGGTGTGGACCTAAACTGGGAATAGAATAAACGTGTGTCCTAGCATCCTGGCCTTTTATTTAATCGTAAAAATAAACCTTATTACAGTATACTTAGCTTAAAAATGTCTCAAAATAAACCGTTTTTTATTAGGTACGTTAATGCATTGGAGGCAACCGTTTCTCATGTTCCTTAGTCGTTCCATGCGAGCGAGTGCTGATTAAGCTGTATTTATTTTTTATTCAAAATGGGATTGCTGTTGGCCAGCATCTAGCCAGGTAATGTATGTGAAACGCCGTTCTTTTAATTACCCCAGGTTTTAGCAAGATTTATACGGCAGATTCTTTTTTTAAATGAGGCTCTTATAAGTTATAAGTTTTGCTTAGTTTTGCATAGTACAAGCTTTGCTTAGTTTGGGACTAGGTTGATTTGTGTAAGATTGGCCACAAATATTTATTTATTTATTTATTTAAGTTATAACTTATAGACCGGCATTTCGTACCTACCTAAAATTTCAGTATGTCAGTCAGTAATGTCCATACCATATTAACGTCCCAGTGCTTGACACCTTAGTGCGCAGTAGATGACACATATTAATCACCTCTGCAGTCATCATGACATAAGATTGAAAGTGCCAAGTATTGGATCAGCGTCGAGCACAGGGACGTTTACCATAAGATTAACAGGGACGTTTACCATAAGATTAACTAAATGTTATTTGAAGAACAGGCAAGCTAAAATAACCATGCATACGCCACATTGTTTCCACCGCTGACGAATGGCATTTCTAACATATTTAATGGTATTAAATTGTGTACCTACTAAACTAAATAAACTAAAAATACGATGTCTACTAAATAGTCTAATACTCGTACTATACTGCCATAAGCTGTATTATTCCCAGCTAAAAACTTTCCACGTAATTCAAAGTATGTAAACCTACTACCTACTTTATCAATGTTTTAGACCAGAGGTTCTCAAACTTTTTTTTCTGGTGGACCCTTTTCAAAAAAATTCTGGTTTCGGTGGACCCCCTTCTGTTACATTTCTACCACGTTCCATTTTTTCCTCACGCCAACGTGGACCCCCACGGAGTCTCTCATGGACCCCTGGGGGTCCACATGGACCACTTTGAAAATCACTGTTTTAGACCAATGTCACCAATTGTAAAATGAAACGCCTTACCGGTATTATGATTTAACATAAACTGTGACAATTTATTTTCATGTCTGCGAAATAAAATATTACTACCAGAATAAATTCTTGATTTGCCGATAGGTAATAATTCCGATCGTATTTTCACCGAACAAGTCAAGTGAACAGATAAAACAGCAAACCAAACTGTCATTTTGCGTACAATAAACGTAACCGATGAAATGAACTGAAAGTTTGTAGCATAGGGCGGCGGTGACAGGAAGCGGGGTGCAGCCGAGCGCGGCGAGCGACGCTGACTCAGGATCGCTGCGGCGGTACTGGTGGAGCGAGCGAGTGTGAGGTGAGTTACACGTGACTATACTACGGTGGAAGTTTGTGGCATATGGCAAAGGTGACAGGAAGCGGGGTGCCGCCATTCGCCAAGTGGGGCGAGCGATGCCACAGAATAAGTAATGCTGACTCAGGATCGCTGCACGCACACACACACACACACACACACACACACACGCACCATACAAACACGCTCATACGATAACTACTGAGTGAAAAAGCACTAGATAAATTTAGGTTAAGCTAGGATTAATATACTTCATATTCATTCAGCTTGTATTTCTAAAAAGTGTTTTTATTTACATGTGATTTGGAAGAGCGAGACCTCCCAACACAGGTATAATATTCCTACTGGAAAGCCTAAACCTTGTGTTATTTTGTTTCTATCCACCGTTTTATACGAAATAAATTATTATTATTCTTATGTATCACGACACGATCGAGGAACCCATGGTAGCCCGTCAGAGCCGCGAGTAAGCGATTTGGCACATTGCGCCACGAGCGGGCGACCCACGGTATAATTACGTACGAAATGTGAGCTGTCGTTTAAATCTTGCACTGCTTAAATTTGAGCGAACTCCACCCGGACTGTATTAATTTAATTTTAATCGCTAATGAATTTTATTATACGGTAACTTTTTGTTATAAAATAATTATGCAGCACTTAGATAGCGCGGCGCATACGAGCCGGCATGGCAAGTTGCAAAGCGCAGGTGAAACGAAAGTTCAACAAATTAATTTACGTAAATAAATCCGTAGTTCGCCGTAGCTAGGTTGACGTTCATTATAAATTCTGCTCATACGTAGTATACGTGAGCACGTATGCCAGGGCCATGAGGCTCTCCATCCGCCCTCGAACGCATTAGACTACCAAAGCTGAACAATTTAATGACGATTGACTATTCATACCACATTGGAGAGGTTGACCGCTTTACTACTCCTGATTTAAAGTCTAATTATTCTGCGATCTCAGCCGTGGCCGACGGATGCGGGGTACGTAATGAGCGCTCGCCGGCAGGGGGATGCAAAATGTTGCAATTGCATTTCCCCGTCAGAAAAACAGCTTACACTGGCAAAAATAATTAAGAGTATTAGAGGAGTCGCCGGGCGCAGTGTCGCGCAGTAAATAGTCTGCTAAATACCCCTACATTATTGCCACCGAAGACCGTAGTAGAGGAAACAATTTTGCCATTTAAAATCGTGTAGGACGCTTTGTTTGCAAATGGCCCTGCAGAGGTTAAAGTTGTTTCAAACGGACACTCAATAATATGTACCTAGTGCACACAGAATTGCAATATCCTGAACTTTCCTTGGATGTGTTCGCAAGGTCGACCATCGACGCCTTCTCGGGCGATTGCCAAAAAACGGTCAGTGCTATCTCACATTCTTAATTTTCTTTGTAAGTTTATTACCTACAGTTTGGCAGTTTGAGTGCTAGGGGAAAATACTTTTGGATAATTTTATTCGCTGTGACATCTCGCCGTGCGATGGTTTATTGCTATTCGGATTATGCTCGTAAGTTTTCATTAACGTTCAATGACAACTAGGTAAATGCGAAAATACATAGTATTTAGTTCTAGTTAGCACAGATCTGATATCAGTTGCAGTGGTAGTTAAGTACTTTACCGTAACAATCTGCTCGCAGACAGTTTTCGCTACAAAGCGGAAAAAACATGTTATCCTACGAGCGTAATGCGTAGCGCTCGTTGGCAATGAATGTTTACTACATAGTAAGTAGAAGTAGTATTTTATAAATTCGCTTTCTTTTGGAGGTAAAGCATGAAGATTGAATGGGTTTTGTTTTTTATTCAAATGTTACGATATAGTTGTATTTCTAGTATTTGGACAATCTGATACAGACTATAAAAGTAACTCCCGGTGCTTATAGATACCTACTTCTATATTAACTAACTCTAACTGACAGGAGGTAGGTACATAAGTACATGAAGATTGAACCCCGAATGAAAAGGACGAGTGTTATATTATAATTAGAGTGAGTTCCGATTACAGTGCGTTTTTTTAAAAATCTAAAGTCTTTTTTGTGAACGTAGTTCTTACCCTGTATTTGTTTCCCGGAGTTTTTTATTTTGTACATCTTCTTAAGCTTTCTTTGAACCAAAATTTTAATGATAAAATTAATAAGAATATCATTATTTGAAGACCTATGTAATCTGATTGATCAATTCAACGAGCATTGACTCAAGGGTTGGTACTACCGCCAGTATAAAATTGGTATTGTTCTTAGGGTGTCACGAACAATAGCAATTGGATACTTCAAAAAACAATGGCAAGCATTGAATAGCGACTCGGAATTATTAGGGTGAGCGCTTCAAACCCACGTTTCCTTTAAGTGCTTAAAATCCTTACAAAGCAACTTCAATAAGATTTTGATCGCTTGCGTCTCAAAGGAGCACAAGTCAAAGACACGAAGGACACGACCTTTCGCCGCTGGCCACCACCAATCACTCAAGCCCTCCGACAAGTCAATAGGACCCCAGGTTCGCTACGGAACCCTTTAGTTAGCAATGCCCGATGCATCATTTATTGTCTGTCACACACTTGACGACGGTTCTGCACAAGCCGAGCGTAAAAAAAGATAATCGACCAATTAAATCGAAGCACTGTCCGTGAAATTGTTTACCGTTTGAGGTAAGTCTTTTCGGTATTCCCCTGGAGTACACGAAGCGCCTAATTTGCGGATTAGAGGAAAGTTATATTGGTGAAATCCCAATGGTCGTTGCGAGAAAGAATTTTGGGAATCCAACAGCTGTTCACCCCGATATTATGATTAAATTTACGCCTTTGTGACCTACTGAATAAAGGTTTATTTATGAGGGGAAGTTATGTTCAAATGAACAGTTTAAGATAGATGGTGTTATAAATTGTAATAGCTAGAGGTATTAGTAGAAGAATTCAATCTAATCTTCTGACGTAAAATGTTAATAAATGAGGGTCGAATTGTATATTCTCGGAGGCTAAATTCCAAACAGATAGCTTAACCAATAATTTAGGTTCGGGGGTTAGGTACATTCTTTAACACGTTGAACGCCATATGATTAAAGCAAAAATATGGCCAAAATTACGTGGCAACATACCCGGAAAAGTGCGAAATAGGACCTTTGACCGTCTATTTAAACCATTAAAAAGTTATATGTATATTTTCAATCAAACCCTGCTTTATTTTAATACTAACATTCGTACTTTTGTATGAGATTATATTTGAAAAATATGTAGTACGATTTTTTTATAATACAGTACATCGGTCGTTTAATGGTAATTTTTTATTTATTACAAAATTTGGGATATTTTTAATATTGATTATATTAAAAAAGAAATGAATACTAGTGATGATTTCTATTATATTAACATTCGTCTTTATTTTACAAAAATAAACGGGCTAAATACTAGTAATATTATATATTTAAATAATTATCAAATATTTCCCTACCTTCAAATTTTTGGCACCTGGTAGAGGGCTAAAAGTAGTACATATTTTTAAATTTGATATTATCACCATAATCTACATATTAAACTGCAACTTTTTATTCCTATTACGCTTCGAATTTGGAACTTTTATTTTTTTCCATACAACAACGGCCCACCCTAACTTACAATCGTCAACTTTTTTTCAAAAGGTTATGCACTTTACATGAGAACATAGAGATTACGAAAGCAATGTCCACCATAACACACCAAGAAGTACTTTGCGCTTGTGTGCTAGGTACCTACGAAGGACATGGATAGTATCTGTCTAATACGTCTATGCATACATACATATCTAGCCTCATTAGTTTAAAATTCAGTTGCAATTATACCGGCATCGAAAGAACATGTGTTTTTCTGCACCCTCGCTCCTGCACACAAAACTGAGCTTTAATCGAAGGAACATATGGTCCTAAATCGAACCGGACTAATTACGGGAGCGATGCGGACGGCAGCCGGCGAATACAATAGGGAGCGCATTCCTAGGCTGATAAGCGGACTTGTTTACGTCGTTTAGTGCAAGTTTTAAGCTACGTTAAGTAATTATGAGTTTATAACGAAGATTGAAGTGCGAAGTTAAGCTGTTTTAACACAACAGTAACTGTATATGCCGTGACTATTGACTTTTATATGTAGTGATAATCAGTGTGTTGACTTTAAAGTGAATAAATTACTGTGAAATATTACAACAATGCCGCCACCAACTCCCGAACAAACTCAATTGATTACTAAGTTAGAAGATGTGGCCGGCATGATACAAAAGGCGCAAACAAACATAAAAAAGTGTCCAAAGCAAAGGCTTACACAAGGTTATGTTACACAACGGATAAAAATGCTTGAAGATTATTGGATTATGTTTAAACAAGCACACAATAACCTTTTAACTTGTACGCCGCGCGAACAACGGGGAGAAATGCAGTATTTTCTAAACGAAGATTACTACTCCGTCGAAGACCTTTATTTATGTTTACAAGCCGACTTAACAGATTTATTGAGCAAATGGGAGTCTGAAAAAAGGTCAGTGGAATTATCGAATATGTCGACTTCGTCAAGCGATGGGCAGTCTGTGTTTGTAAATCTTCCAAAAATACAATTGCCTACGTTTTCAGGCAGATACGAAGATTGGACAACCTATCAAGATTTGTTCACGGCCCTCGTTCACAACACAAGATTAACAAATGTGCAAAAATTACACTATTTAAAAACAAGTGTCTCTGGTGAAGCCGAGACATTATTGCGGCATATACAAATAACTGAGGATAACTATACACAGGCGTGGGAGTTACTTAAAAACCGCTTCGGCAATAAGAAGATGATTGTTCACTCTGTCTTAAAGAAATTATTTGGACAAAAGAAGATTTATACTCAGTCTGCAAACCACATTAAGAATTTGCTCGATACTACTATGGAATGTATCAACAGTTTAAATAATTTAAACATAAATACGGACTCTTGGGACCCTGTTATTATATTTCTGGTGGGACAGAAATTGGACACAGAGTCAATCAAAGACTGGGAGCAATCTACACACAAAGACAGCTGTGAAGACATGCCTAAGTGGGTTGATTTACAGAAGTTTCTCGTTGCTAAGTTTCGTACTTTGGAGTTGGCTTCGGCAGTTGCTGCGGCGCCTACACGAGAAAAGTCACAAATTCACAAAACATTCCACGTCACTGAAAAAGAAGAACAAGAAGAAGGTAGCTCACTTCAATCTGCACACGCAAGCGTAGCCGCGTCACCACCTACTTGTACCTATTGTCAAGGTGACCACTACATATTTAACTGCAAAGAATTCACAAAACAACCGGTGGAAGATAGACAGGATTTCGTGAGAAAAAACAGATTGTGTTACAACTGTCTTGTTCCATATCACAATGTTCTACGATGTAAACAAAAAACGTCTTGCCGCGTCTGTAGAAAAAGACATCATTCTCTTCTACACTATGTTAAAGAAACAAATCAAGAGGAAGCTACACAACCAGAACCTGAAACAAAGCTGACAACCGCGCACCTTTCTAAGCAACAACCTGGTCGAGAAGTGTTACTAGCCACAGCACAAGTAGAGGTCAAGTCAAGTGATGGTGAAACACACATACTTCGTGCTCTAATCGATCAGGGTTCAGAGGCTTCATTTATATCTGAGAGAGTCGTACAACTACTAGGTTTGCCGAGAACCAGTATCAACGGTGTAGTCTCTGGAGTAGGAGAAAGTGCTCAAATAAATATAAAACACTTTGTTGACCTCACAATCGCATCGAGATTTGAAAACAAGAAGAAAATTCGACTAACGGCTTATGTTTTAAAGAGTATATCCACACGTTTGCCCTCGAAACACATCTCGATCGATTCACAAGATACCCAATCATTACAATTGGCTGATCCTACCTACTACACACCCGGCAAGGTAGATATCTTGCTTGGCGCCGATGTCTTCTGTCAAATCATTGAAGAAGGCTTGGTGAAAATGGATGACGGGGTAGTTGCTCAGAAAACATGTTTGGGATGGATACTATCAGGTCAGAAACAAACAGAAAAACAGAGTGACCAACACAATGTAATCACACTGCACATAACAAGGATGGTTGCTGAAGACAATGATTTACTACGACGGTTCTGGGAGATAGACACAAATTTGTACACAAAGAAGAGGTTACTGACAAAAGAAGAAGAACAATGTGAAGATATATACAAACAAACAACTAAACGAGAAGAAAGCGGCAGATACATAGTACACCTGCCGTTAAAGCAAAGCATTGAAAAAACTGTAGATCTATGTGGAGATACAAAACAACAAGCTATTAATCGATTCAAGAGTCTCGAAAGGAAATTTGGAAAAAACGACGAGTTGAAAACGGAGTACACAAAAGTCATCAATGAATACAAGGATATGGGTCATTTAAGAAAGTCAGAAGAAAAAGACAACGACAAATCAGTGTATCTACCTCATTTGGCTGTAGTTCGACAAGACAAAGAAACTAGCAGAGTGCGCGTGGTCTATGATGCGTCGGCGAAAGGCTCACACGGTCACTCTCTTAATGACACCATGATGATAGGACCTGTTTTACAACCCGATCTTCGGAGTCTGATTATAGCTTGGAGGAGACATAAGATCTGTGTTGTAGGAGACATCGTAAAAATGTATAGGATGATTAACATGACAGAAGAACACAAAAGTCTCCAACGCATCGTTTGGCGAGATACACCTGAGGATGAATTCGAGAGCTACGATTTGACAACTGTAACATTTGGTACCGCTGCAGCATCATTCCTAGCAGTGCGTACATTAAATCAATTGGCCGACGATGAAACACACGATTTTCCAAAAACTGCACCTGAAATCAAAAAATCGTTTTACATGGATGACTTAATGATAGGAAATGAAAACATTGATGAGACAAAGAAAATGTGTCAAGACATAAAAGAAATATTAAGAAGAGGAGGGTTTCAAATGCAAAAATGGTCCAGTAACTCAGATGGAGTTTTAGATTACCTGAAAGAAAAAAACAATACAAGAGATACTTTAGAAATAAAACTAGACAAAATTATTAAGATTCTGGGTTTGACATGGAATAGACAAGATGATATATTTGAAATCACAGTTAACTTACCTGAGATGAGGAATCCTATAACGAAGAGATCCATTCTTTCTGATGTTGCCCGCCTATTCGACCCCTTTGGCTGGCTAGCGCCTGTAATAATAATGGCTAAAGTATTAATACAAAGATTGTGGCTAAGTAATTTGGGATGGGACGATGAATTACCGTCAGACCTAACGGACGAATGGATAAGCTACCGAGAAGAATTGATACATTTGCAAAACATTAAGGTACCACGATGGTTGAACATGACAATGAATGATGAAGACGTACAATTACACGGATATGCAGATGCATCAACTCAAGCTTACGCTGGAGTGGCATACCTGAGGGTTGTAAGAAATGGCGTTGCGTACGTTTCAATTATCGCATCCCGCTCTAAAGTTGCACCTTTGAAGCAGCTTTCAGTTCCAAAGTTAGAACTCTGCGCTGCGGCATTATTAGCAGAACTGATCCATGATGTCGCAGAGCTCTTGAGTATTCCTAAAAACAGAATATTTGCATGGACCGACTCTATGGTCGTACTGTCATGGCTACAGTCCCAACCTAGCCGATGGAAAACTTTTGTCGCAAATCGGACTGCAGAGATTACACGTTTGATAGATAATGATCGATGGAGACATGTACAATCTGCTGAAAATCCTGCTGACCTAGCAACGAGAGGAGTCAAAGCACAAGATTTAGCAACACAAAGTATTTGGTGGAGTGGTCCGGAGTGGCTTAAAGATGATAGGCTGGAATTCGACAAAACAGAAATTGTACAAACTGAATTAGAATCCAAAAGTATACATCACGCGGTTCTAGAAGAAAGGCCAGTATGGGAGAGATTTTCAACTATGTCCAGAATGAAGAGAGTGCTAGCTTATTGTAGAAGAATGTTACCTGTGGAAAAAAGAGAAGTAACAGATAAAAAACATATAACGCCTCAAGAAATGAATAAAATAGAAGAGGAATGTATAAAATTCTATCAGAAGTTAATATATGAAAAAGAAATAGGAGATTTGAAAAAGGATGGAAGAGTTAAGAAAAGGAGTTCCCTAATCACACTTGCACCATTCTTAGATGAGAAAGGATTGTTAAGAGTGGGAGGACGACTTCAAAATGCATCTATATCTGAAGGGGCAAAGCATCCCATTATCATTCCATCCAACCAACACCTAACTAAATTAATCATTAATGAAGCTCACATTAGAACACTCCATGGTTGGAATCAGTTAATGATGACTTATGTGAAAACCAAATATTGGGTTATCGGCTTAAAGTCATCGATTCGAAAATGCATTCACGATTGCAAGATTTGTGTCATAGACAAAGCAAAAGTCAAGCACCAGTTTATGGGCCAGCTGCCGACAATGAGAGTAAATCAGAATCGTCCATTTGTGAACAGTGGCGTTGACTTCGCTGGACCCGTTTTAATAAGGACATCCAAGGGCCGTGGACACCATGCAACGAAAGGATATATTTGTTTGTTCGTATGCATGGCCACTAAAGCTATCCATCTTGAAGCTGTCTCAGACCTGACTTCGCAAGCATTCATTGCTGCTTTCAGAAGGTTCGTCGCACGCAGAGGCCACTGCAAAGATATATGGAGCGACAATGGGACCAATTTTATTGGTTCTGCCAAAGAGCTAAAATCCATGTTTGAACCTGGCAAAAACAACGTGGCAGCTGATGTGGCAGAATTGCTGGCTACTGAGGGAACCACATGGCACTTTATACCTCCAAGAATGCCGTCATACGGAGGTCTGTGGGAAGCTGGAATTCAATCCGCAAAACGGCACTTAGCCAGAGTAAATAAAGACACCAAACTCACCTATGAAGAACTGGCAACTTTACTGGCACAGGTGGAGGCATGTCTCAATTCTCGACCTCTTTGTGAAATTGACAAGACGTCAGGAGTTCCTCTGACAGCAGGCCATTTTTTAGTGGGAGAACCGCTGGTCAGTGCTCCGGATCAAAATTATGAGCACAAAAATATCAATATACTAACCAGGTGGCAGTTAGTTCAAAGGATGACGCAAAATTTTTGGCGTCAATGGCAGACAGAATATCTTAACACACTGCAACAAAGATACAAATGGCAAGTCACGGTACCCGCACCTAGCATCGGAGATCTGGTGATAATAAAAGATGAGATTACGCCCCCCACTAAATGGTTACTTGGGAGAGTAAAATATCTTCATCCTGGCTCAGACAAATTAGTGAGAGTTGTAACAGTGCAGTGCAAGGGAGACCATGAACTCAAAAGACCTTTATCTAAATTGATACCCCTTCCTAAAAATTCTGATAATTGACTTTATGAACACTTATACAATACAGTGAACAGTGAACTGACTATGAACGATTGTGCATGTGAAGTGATCAATTTAGCTGAAATACATAAAAATTAAGGGATTTTGTACACGTTATTGTAAACGGAAATGCATGCTCTGTTTGTACTTAAAGTTATTGAAAACTGTTAGTTTTGGCGGCCGGTATGTCTAATACGTCTATGCATACATACATATCTAGCCTCATTAGTTTAAAATTCAGTTGCAATTATACCGGCATCGAAAGAACATGTGTTTTTCTGCACCCTCGCTCCTGCACACAAAACTGAGCTTTAATCGAAGGAACAGTATCTATACGCTGTTAGTGACAAAATTATGCGAACAGGAATTTAATGGTTTGACCTGGCTTTAATGGGTGGGTTTAAATGAGCATTCTACATTTTTGTCATTTTGGGAACGTTCCACCTTCTTTCATAGAAATCTGTATTCTGTAGGTAGGTATTGTATAGTATATACCCAGTATATCTACACCATACCAAACGTGTACCTAACTATACGTTTTTAGTTCGATGTACAAAAATTTTAAACAAAGAAGCTACACGTAGTCGCGCAATCGTAACATAGACATTTATCAAGAATTTTCGCAAACAATTTACAACTACGGTAAAAATAGATGCCGAACCATTAATCAAAGACAAATCGTAAAAAGGATTTTACCTGAAAGTTTAAACTGTTGTCAAGTAACATCCGCTATTAATCAAGAATGAGAAGCGTGCCGGAGGTCCGGACGCCGCGGTCGCGTCAGCAGCTTCCAGCTCTGGAAACAGTCCAAATCAGGACTTGTACAATAGACCTCAAAAATATGGTTACAATTTTAAACCTTATTCCATTGTATTAAGGCGAGGCATACATCTCTTCGACGTCGATCTGGCAAAACAGTAATGGGTTTAAAATTATATTTAACCCTTATTCTTAGTGCGGGTTACACCAAGTCTTCTAATCGCAATCTGTATTCGGCAATAGTAAGTACATTACTTACCAAGGGCGATAAAACAAAGAATGTCTTAGATCGCAGGTATTTTACACCCGAGCCGAAGGCAAGGGCGATAAATATGCGATCTGAGGCTTTCTTTATTATCGCCCGTGGTAAGTACAAAATTTTATGTCACCCCCTGGCCAGGAAGCGGGTTTTTTCGCGCGCGGAGCGTGCAGTAATGGCCACTTTATGGCTAGATGTGACATAAAATTCTTTTTTTTTCTTTTTATATTTGTGACTTTGTGTGGCTAGTTTGATCAGTTTCTATCCGTATCCGTAGCCGTCAGTCATCTCATCTGATTGTATTGTATATAATGGCAAATTTAACCCTTAACTTTGCAAATGAAAAAAAACGTGTGTTCAAGCCTCATTGGAGGCTTGTAGAGCAATAAAAATGCTAAACTGCTCTCAGATTTATTTCTTGTAGGTATAGGTACTTCGAAGAATTTCTTTCTCGGCTTCACTTATTAAAATTGTGTTAATGACGAACACCGGTCGACTATTTCTACAAAACATACTATGGACATTTTTTATATTTTAATTCTAGTACCTACGGGTTATGGAGCGCAGCATTTTAGGTGTTAAGAGGATGGGTCGCAAACACCACGTTGCGCTCCAAACCACGCATAGCTGATGTAGGCGTAAAAACTGCTAGGCTCAAATGGGCCTGGGCGGATCACGTCTGTCGCTTGCATCCGGACAGGTGGACTATTATAGCTATCAAATGGATGCCACAAGGGCGACGCAGACCCTATGTCCTACTTACCTACTGGTGAAAGAGCTGGATCGGCATGTAGTCACTGTAGTGGGATAGAGGCTCTCTGCCCTACCTAAGGGACATAAGATCTTACATCAAGTAAGTCACTGGCGAAATAATTCATCAAATTGGATGAAACGTGCCTGAGATTACACATTACATACGAATACACATTTCACAAACGACCTGTTTATAATTAGTTTAGCAACTTACCACCAAAAGGAGACTCGAACAATTACATTAGCAAGAAACCTGCGTAGCTTACAGTAAATCTCGATACAAGAAATTAGTAAGAAACCTGCGTTGATTGCAACTCATTAAAACACAATCGAACTTGCACCTGCAGATTTTTCGCCCGAAGCAAACTCACAGTTTACAACCTAATTTTATTTTTAATTTAGATTAGATATATAGGCAACCACCAATACAAAATTCAAGCAATTAGCAAGAAACCTGCGTTGATTATGTCTTCTTTACGACATTACGCACATCGAACGTGCAGATTTTACGTCTAAAACAAACTCACATTTTAGTATCATTATTTTTAATTTAGATTAGACATAGGCAACCATCAAAACAAGACTCAAGCAATTAGCAAGAAACCTGCGTTGATTACATTCTACATAATTAAAACACATAGGACGTGCAGATTTTACTTCCAAATAACTCACAGTTTAGAAACAATCTTTATTTTAAATTTAGATTAAGTAGACTTAGGCGACCACCAAAACAAGACAAGCAATTAGCAAGAAACCTGCGTTGATTACATCTCATTAAAACACATCGGACGTGCAGATTTGGAGTCCAAATCCATTCACATTAACGAGAGCGACTTGGCATCGGGGCTCTCTCTGGCTACCGCCCAACCCCCGACACAAAGTGGTCACAGCGTTTACCGCCTTCATTTGGCAATCTTTCACTGCATAGTAATATGCATTCAATTCATGTTACACTATTATTCCTTTTGAATAATTTAAGGATGGTTAAGTCGGTTTACGGTGAGTTGGCTTTGCACACGATGCGTTTTAAAATCGGCAGCGAGCGGATCTTTTAACAATAATAATAGGTGGTTACTGAAAGTACTGAATAATACGTACGATGTAGGTAGGTAGCTAAGTAGGAAATTGTGTTTTCACACCTGCTATTTAGAAAAGAGTTGCCATTCGGTGGCAAAATTATTTTTAAAACATTTGATGATTTGTGTAGGCTCATCCGCCTCATTTAGAGCGCTGGGCTGATAGGCGGCACGGAACTTTGACGTTCCACATGGTGCAGATGCTTACTATCCATGGATGTTTTGGTAAGTATCTGCATCGTATAGGGCGGGAATCCTCCCCTTGCTGTCATGAGTGTGATGCGCCCGTGGATACGGCGCGTCACAATCTAGAAGAGTGTACTGCTTTCGGACCTCAGCGGGCTGCCTTACAAGCAGTAATAGGACCCGACCTCTCGTTGTCAAGTGTTGTTGGTGCCATGCTTGACAGCAAGGAGGCATGGAAGGCGATGGCCTCCTTTTGTCAACACGCTATGTCTTAGAAGGAGGCCGCGGAGCGGGAACGCGAGAATAATCCTCTCGCGGATCCGCTACGCCGGCGACGGGCTGGAGGCAGAGCCAGGCGCTATGCGCATTTACTGCCTCCACCGTAGTGGGATCGTGCGGGGGTCAGGGGATACCCTGCAAAGAAGATCCCACAGAATTCAATGCGCCCGTTCCACTGGCGCGTAAAGGTTTGCGGCCCATTACCCTGGGCTGCCCGCCGGGACGCACGCGGTCGAATGCCAATAGTGATCCTGCGGCGTCCCACTTATCTAGGCGTAGCCGGCATTCGTTGGGGTTTTAGACGGTAGTCCAAGGTGTATGCCGCGGTTAGTCCGTCATACCCGCCCTGGTCCCCCAACCAGGCGGGATGCGTAAATGCATTTCCCCAACGTTAAAAAAAAAAAAAAAAAAAAGGCTCATCCGCTCAAGATTATATTTTAGAATCCCTCGCTACGCTCAGCATTCTATTGTAGAATCATTTGCTTCACTCAGGATTCAATATACCGCCCTCGCCGTAAATATATCATTTTGCTCCCTTGAGACACAAATGACACAATCCACTATTTCACACCTGCTCGTCAATGCCAAATTATATATATCATATATAATCTTACCGAAAGCACATCGTTATAGCCCTTAGCTATGCTGTGCTGAATTTCATTATAACTCGCTGCTTAATAATGTGATTCACATCTCGTAGTTCTTATTGTTATGTTCTTAAAGTCTAATTTATGGTCCTGCGCCACCCGCATCCAGCGGACTCTAGCGACCTGTACCAGGTCATCAGACCACCTTGCGGGTATCTACCCACGCTGCGGTCTTCCGGTCCTTAAATCATCTTTTATAAATGTCACAGGCCAATGATGATGAACGGTTACTTTGGTTCTGCTACGGATCGCCCCATTTCTGATGCGATCACGCAGAGAGTCTCCCAGCATAGCCCTCTGCATTGCCTTTGGAGTGACTTCGAGCCTTCTTATGAGGCCCACGGTGAGCGACCGCGTTTCAGTACCATATGCCATCACTGACAACATACACTGGCCAAAATCTGTCGTCTTGAGATATCGGACACGGATTATTGATAGGTATTGTATTTTTAAGAAACCAACAAAAATACATGTCTGATCTGTATGATAACATTGTATTGCTATGTGGCCAGAGATCTCTGTGATCGGTAAATGACGCCTAAAAAGAGGAGTGCCTCTGCCAACTTGTCAATGAAACATATATATCTCCCTCAAGATGTATTTTATTTCAAATCAATAAATAGGCACGTAACTATATTACACTAACATTCGGCTATTATATAGAATATTAAATAAGTTAAACAAGTGGAATGTATCCAACTATAAAAAATATAATACTATTAACATTATAGTAACGAGGACAACACGGAAATTACCTAACCCTACTATGATATGTGCTGATTAATTTATTGCTTTAAATTAAACTCAGATTATTTATCAGACCACAAACCATGAAATTATAAATATGCCTCTAAAATTATACATAGGTAATAAAATAAACGTGAAATTAAGTATAACCGTCACATGGCACCCATCCAGACTAAATTGCTTATAATATATTGCTTATAAAGTTAGACATTTGTGAAGTGAATTCCATAATAATGTTTCCAAGTAGACTACTTACTACTTGTATAAAAGTAAAATAAAGGCTGAAGACAATTTACAACGCATGCTGCTCAAGGTTCTCGCTAGATATTAACCAATACCCTTACCTAATTATGTGTCTATTTAGTATGTGTCCAGACGCATCGACTAAGTTTACTAAAGCCTGTGCCAGACGGTCGAAAACAAGCCCCTCAACCGGGCAACCTTGGTCCGCAAGGACCGTGTAGACAGATGTTTCCAGCAAAAATACCTTAAAAACCCGGTCCGTTCGGACCAAGGTCGCCCCGTCGTAGGGACTTGTCGGCGACCGCCTGGTACAGGCTTCAGCGGCGCCAGCCACCACAACATCCTCCCAAATATCTTCCTCTCTCTCTGTCGCTCGAGCAGTATAGAGACAGAGATATCCGAATGTCGATTTAGTGGCTATAGCTGAGACATTTTATGCGACGGGCGAACGAAACCTGCGAAATTTGCGCGTCTGGCTGTGAACTGTTTAGACCCAAGATAATTTGTTATAAAACCCTTAGTGTCAAACATTAGGTCAGTAAGCCATAAACTGTGTTAATATTATCCCCCACGGACTCATCAAGGGGTAATACTTTTACAACACAATTGCGGTTAGGTACGGTCAACAAATTTGAATCTGAGCCACTTCGTATCTTGTCACAGTGAAATTCTATGTAAAGGCCGATAGAGATCTCATATTAATCGCACTGTGCATGACAAGGTACGAAATGGCCCAGAAATCAAACGGTTGAATGATTATAATTAAAAAAAATATTTCTGATTTAATTTCTGTCCATGTAATAAGAATCATAGCGCCAATATGTTCACAATTAAATGTTTGCTTAATATAATTCGGTTACCTCGACTTATAGTACATAGGCCATTATTTATTTTCTTTTCGACAAAATAATTATAAATCCTAATGACAATTTCGATTACATATAATTTACGGAGCAATCTCAATATTTTACAATAATGTAAACGTTACAACAATAGTAAAAAGCTTTTGTACAAGTGTTCAGGTAGTATGTAAAATTTTCTAATTTATCACATTAATCTTTAATTAAATATGAATTAATACTTTAAACACGTGCAGTGTACTTTTTAAGTTAAATAGGTATATATTTCCGTACAAAGGTACTAGTCTATACACATAGGATGGAATTATTTGAATAATTTTACATATAGTTGAATTTATTTTATAAAAAGTCGGCCCTTGGGATATCCATTAAAGTCCTTCACGGCACATTTACAATTTGAACGCAATTCATCGCCCACAAAAATAAGAGCGAATATGAACCTTTCTTGAAATCATGAAGGTTACTTTGACAATGTACGCCACAATACCTATTCGCCCCGCGGCCTTACATGGATGTATCTAAACTTCTTGCCTTACATTAACCCTAAAACAACAAGTTTCGATGCTTCTATTTTTTGTATGCAGCCATGTCGGTCAACATGTTTATGTGCACATGTTTACTATACGCATTTCTAAGAATGCTCTATTTTTTGCACATCCAAATATAGTACAACGTTACAATAAAATTTTAATATGAAACACGTTTTACTTATTACTTTCACTTCAATTATCGACAACACCACTTGGTTAGTCGATACAGACCAACGATATAACTATTGCAGTACGTCACCGTGTATATTCAGTTAAGCATATTTCTGGAAATAAGAGGCAATACAAGTTTCTTTTATATTATTATTGTGTAAATGTTACATTTTTACATAACTTAATTAGCTATATTTCCAAAAGATGCTTGTTAACATTTCAATGTGACAACGACGCTGTTCCTATAGGTTACATAAATTAACTGTCAATGCCAGTCTCATAGGGTTCATGTACGGTCGCGGGGCGTATCCGTATAGTCGATATTGGCGACGTAACCTCAACAGGCGACCAAAGGGTTAACATCTCTAAAGTGGTAATGATACTAATGGTATTTCTCCCATGGACTCTGGAGATGTGTGATACAGCATACATAACGCTTAGCAATTAACGCTTTATTGTTCCTAGAGTGCACGTCCTAAGTAGCCAAGTGCACAAAATATAATTCCTAATCACCTTGAATATTGGGGCAAATAATACCGCCGATTTCTGTTACAACATATCAATTCCAATTAAAACTTGGCACACGGCATTTTGAACAGATCAGACCAACTGGTCCCTTCACTTTAAATGTAACTTTTAATAATATAATCTGTATATCAACATTTCTTACTCGCAGGCACTCTCGGCGAATTACTATACAGTTTCTTGAATAATTCTGGGAATTCGTTGTCTGGAAACAGGTTCGTCAACATAGCTGTAACAATTAGAGATATACTTAGTGCCAGGTGCACCAACGTACGAACACAGACCGGTCATCGTCAAATATGGCGTCGGCAGCTGTCACCCCATAGAAACTAAGCCTAAGGCTGGGTTGCACCAAACCGTCTGTAATCGTAAGCGGTGTTCGTCAAATCTGATTGTATGGAAAGTTTGACAAGTTTCTATGGGAAGCTGCCGGCGCCATATTTGGCGATGACCGGTCTGTGTTCGTACGTTGGTGCAACTGGCACTTAAAATAGAGTAGGTAATGAACCATACAGTATTGCATCATGATGAAATAGGGGAATATTAATAACAGTTAACAACCGTCTTGTGGTTGTTATGTCACACCTGGCCGTAAAGTGGCAATTACTGCACGCAACGCTCGCGAAAACTCCTACTTCCTAGCCAGGGGAGACATAAAATTTTGTACTTACCACGGGCGGTAATAAACATAACCTTAAAACGTCAAAAACTGCCCCCGTTTTTTTTTTCAGCATCACAAGTGTATTTTTCCACCGAAACACCGTAATTGATCAGAGACCCATACAAAAACGTCGAGTTTCCAACAGAAAAATACGAGTTGAATTAGCTGAATACGATCTGTGCCATCTTTTATATGCCTGTTTCCAGTTTTTAAATAGTTTGTAACTCTACTAATAAAGGAATTTATATGTAACATTCCAGGTGGCCTGCAATATTTTTATTTTTCTATTTTGATCCAACCTTAAACTATAATATACTTATCCTTCCAATATGTAGCGAGTTAAAGCTATGTTCAAAAAGTACATTAAAAATATAGGTAATTACCTTCCAGCAGTACGAAGATAAGTCTCTTATTGATCTCTTCGTTCTGGAAGAGATCGAAAACTGTGAGCAGACCGCGCCTGGCTGCGTCCGAGCCTACTATGTGTTTCAGCTCATCTGTCAAACAATCAATTACTTTTATTTAGGTATATTATACTTGAAATTATTTAAAAATACCGATATTTTCTAAAATTGACATTATAATTTGAATATTCTTGCTTGGACAATAGAGTCGCTTCTTGAACTGACTAATTAGATACATCTCTGCCAGTGCAAATTATTTTAAGTATACAATGCAATAGATTTTTTATTGTTCCGTACCCACAGGGTAAAACGGGACCCTATTACTAAGGCTCCGCTATACGTCTGTCCGTCCGTCCGTCTGTCCATCTGTCACCAGGCTGTATCTCAAAAACCGTGATAGTTAAGACAGTTGAAATTTTCACAGATGATGTATTTATGTTTCCGCTATAACGACAAATACTAAAAAACAGAATAAAATAAATATTTAAGGGGGCTCCTATACAACAAACATGATTTTTTTGCTATTTTTATCGCAAAAAAATCATGTTTGTTGCGCGGTTTTGAATTATGGTCGTTGTGTAGATACGCACTATTTACCAGTGCTAGTTACGCGGTATTGAATTATGGTCGTTGTGTAGATACGCACTATTTACCAGTGCTAGTTACGCGGTATTGAATTATGGTCGTTGTGTAGATACGCACTATTTACCAGTGCTAGTTACGCGGTATTGAATTATGGTCGTTGTGTAGATACGCACTATTCACCAGTGCTAGTTACGCGGTTTTGAATTATGGTCGTTGTGTAGATACGCACTATTTACAGGGCTAGTTACGCGGTATTGAATTATGGTCGTTGTGTTGATACGCACTATTCACCAGTGCTAGTTACGCGGTTTTGAATTATGGTCGTTGTGTAGATACGCACTATTTACAGGGCTAGTTACGCGGTTTTGAATTATGGTCGTTGTGTAGATACGCACTATTTACCAGTGCTAGTTACGCGGTATTGAATTATGGTCGTTGTGTTGATACGCACTATTCACCAGTGCTAGTTACGCGGTTTTGAATTATGGTCGTTGTGTAGATACGCACTATTTACAGGGCTAGTTACGCGGTTTTGAATTATGGTCGTTGTGTAGATACGCACTATTTACCAGTGCTAGTTACGCGGTATTGAATTATGGTCGTTGTGTAGATACGCACTATTTACCAGTGCTAGTTACGCGGTTTTGAATTATGGTCGTTGTGTAGATACGCACTATTTACCAGTGCTAGTTACGCGGTTTTGAATTATGGTCGTTGTGTAGATACGCACTATTTACAGGGCTAGTTACGCGGTATTGAATTATGGTCGTTGTGTTGATACGCACTATTCACCAGTGCTAGTTACGCGGTTTTGAATTATGGTCGTTGTGTAGATACGCACTATTTACAGGGCTAGTTACGCGGTTTTGAATTATGGTCGTTGTGTAGATACGCACTATTTACCAGTGCTAGTTACGCGGTATTGAATTATGGTCGTTGTGTTGATACGCACTATTCACCAGTGCTAGTTACGCGGTTTTGAATTATGGTCGTTGTGTAGATACGCACTATTTACAGGGCTAGTTACGCGGTTTTGAATTATGGTCGTTGTGTAGATACGCACTATTTACCAGTGCTAGTTACGCGGTTTTGAATTATGGTCGTTGTGTAGATACGCACTATTTACCAGTGCTAGTTACGCGGTTTTGAATTATGGTCGTTGTGTAGATACGCACTATTTACCAGTGCTAGTTACGCGGTTTTGAATTATGGTCGTTGTGTAGATACGCACTATTTACCAGTGCTAGTTACGCGGCATTGCACTATCCCCGACGATATAGTACTTTTATCTCACGAGCGTGGGCTGGGCATTGTTGTAGTTGTGACACATACGAACACATGGACAACGTGAACTCATAGCTCCTACGCTGACGCACACATAGACATTGTGCATGTATAGCTCAACACACAACCATGCCTCACCCGCGCTCATGAGATAAAAGTACTATATCATCGAGGATAGTGTAATACCGCGTAACTAGCACTGGTAAATACTGCGTATCTACACAACGGCCATAATTCAAAACCGCGTAACTAGCACTGGTAAATACTGCGTATCTACACAACGACCATAATTCAAAACCGCGTAACTAGCACTGGTAAATAGTGCGTATCTACACAACGACTATAATTCAAAACCGCGTAACTAGCACTGGTAAATAGTGCGTATCTACACAACGACCATAATTCAAAACCGCGTAACTAGCACTGGTAAATACTGCGTATCTACAAAACACCCAACTTTACAGGAGAAGCATAAACGCGGAGATCGCCGCTTGAGAGTATATGAGCCGCGGCATTTTATTAAGCAATAACTAGCTCGCTATTGGTTAAATGCAACGGGTGGTTTAACTGGTATATTCTAATCAGGATTTTACGTTCGTTGGTGGAAAGATCTTAATTTGGCTCCATTTGTTAGATACGCGGTATTAACCAATGCCAGTTACGCGGATTTGTTTTATGGGTGGTGTGCAGATACGCAGTATTTACCAGTGCTAGTTACGCGGTATTGCACTATCCCTGACGATAGGTATATGTGAACGCAATATGACTAACCTGCCGAAGCAGCTAGAAGGGCGACTTTGGCAGCGACCCTCGTCCTTGCCTTAGTGGCCGCGTCACGATTACCAGCAAGCGAACTGTTGCGGCTCGTGAGCCATTGCCTGAAACACAAACAAATATAAACTGTAGACCTCACGAGCATTTTTTATGTTTCCATACCCCCGGATGAGGGACGGGTGGCTACACCATTTAAAAAAAACTGACTCGACAAAAAAGAACCTTAGAGATATCGACCCGCTTATAAAATTTCACAAGAATCGGTTGAGAAATAAGACCTGTAGAGGAGAAAAGCCGGATCGAATACAGAAATCCACCTAACATACGAAAGCATTTTTTCCCAAGATGTAACGAAGAACATCGCTTCACTCCGTCAATATGACCCAAGTGATACAAACAATTACAGACCTATCACTCTAATTCCCATTATTAGTAAAATTTTTGAAAAGCTTATGTATGGTAGAATAGATGGTTTTCTCAGCAAAAACAATATTTTAAGACCGGAACAATACGGTTTCCGGAAAAAAAGTTCTACATCCTTAGCTTGTTATCAGCTAGTTAAATATGTAACGGATTGTATTGACAAAAAAATTCCTACTGCAACTCTATTTCTTGACATGTCAAAGGCATTTGACCTAGTTAATCACAGGATATTACTTAATAAATTAGAGAAATATGGTATTAGGGGTAAGACTCGTGACTGGTTGGAAAGTTATCTTAACAATAAAAGGCAATGTGTGCAAATTTCGAACATAGATAACTGTCAAAAATATCCAGTACTAAAGACCTATACATCGACCTTTAGACATAATATGAACGGTGTACCACAGGGAAGCATCCTTGGTCCGCTTCTCTTTCTATTATACATTAATGACCTCCCTAGTATCTCAACCGATAAATACATTTTGTTTGCCGACGATACGACTGTAATAATCAAGGCAGACCAAGGAGACGACTCTCTCGAGGAGAAAATAAACTCCACGCTGACGAAACTGCATGGATGGATGTCTAGAAATAATTTAAAGATCAACGCATCCAAGACAAAATTGATCCAATTTAAAACATGTAAGGCAAATCCGGTCCCTCTCATTATAGATTTCATGAATGAGAAGATTGAAGACACTCATTTAACTACATTTTTAGGTATAAGGCTAGACCATCTATTAAATTGGAAATCGCATGTAAAATTTGTATGTGATAAGTTACATAGATTTGTGTTTGCATTAAAACGTTTAAGACAAACTGTTTCACTAGAGACAGCCATGACCGCATACTATGGATACGTGTACTCAAGTCTTACCTATGGACTAATAATCTGGGGTAACTCAACCGACATATTAGACGCATTTAAAGCACAAAAGAAGTGCATTCGAGCCATATGTGGCGCTGGGCGCAGAGAGAGTTGCAGACCGCTTTTTAAATTGCTGCGGATACTGCCCCTTGCATGCCTTTACATCAGGGAGATTTGTGTATTTGTCAAACAAAATCACCAATACTTTAGATTACAGTCACAAGTCTCAAGGCGACCACAAAGGCATATACATAAGCTTGCTATTCAACCATATCGCTTGCAATGCTCCAAAAAAAATGTACATTCCATGAGTATACGGATATATAACCAGCTGCCAACTGAGTTAAAGGAATTGCCCACTACTATTTTTATTTTAAAAACCATGTCACAAAGTGGCTATTACAAAATTGTTTTTATAATATTAATGAATATTTTAATTATAAGGTTGACTTGTATTGATCACCATACCACCTATGTTTAATTATTGTTAATTCTATTTTTATTTTTATTTTGACCCTGTTGACATTCTCATTAATTTAATTATTTATCAATGTATTCAATTTTGACGACATGTAATTTCAAAATGTAAATTCTTGCATGCTTAGTAAAGCAGAATGTATTGGACTTTTAGTACCTATCAACACCTTGTTCTGTAAACTACATTCTTGCAAAGAAATAAATGATTATTGATTATTGATTATTGATTATTGAATAAACTTTTGTATGTTTAATTAACCCTCCAGACGCCATTATTTAATTGAACTGTACAAACTATTTTTCCAAAAGAATATGTATATGAAAGAGAGTGGTGCCTACGTCACGTTTTTGAGCGTGCGCAATGTAGATCCACCTCTTGATGACATATGTGTCATCTAACTTCAGCACTATCAGTGACATCATAACATACGAAATGTCACAAACAATTTATATCAGTTACAAACCGTCAGTTTCATACGATTTTTAACGACAGCGTATTGTTAGTAGCAGGTTTTGACTATATTTGATTAAAACGAAACTTACTTAAAAGTTTTCAGATACTGAACTACATTCCGAGGTGATGTCAGGGACGAAACCAGATCCAGCACCTTCCTGTAAAAATGGAACAAGCTTAGTTTATAAAACCCGAAATTTCTAGAATCTACTTGATTTTTGCGGAGTGATAACTATTTATTATCGTTCTCAGATAAGTGTATCGTACTTTTACAGACCCTCAGATTTACTTCTATGACCTTAATTTTATAAGGAGTGGGCTGTTACGGGCTGAAAATTATGATGATGATGATGAAATGTCATCGTTTGACACCGACAAAAATATAACCCTCAGGACCGTACATAGTGGACGAGGGAAAGGGTTACAGTAGGTAGGTAGATCGTAGGGTGTGGTGTGGTCGTTTAAATAGGCCTGCAAACTGAAATTCAACGAATGTGTTGCGTGTAAGCTATAAGGGTCATAGAGCGAAGCTGCTCCGACTGCACCGAATACATTTCTGACTTACAAAACTCTAAGGCCAAATTCTTTCAAACGAACGCAAGCAAAACTCCACTTTGAGCTCTGACTGTTATGTAGATTTTTGTTTGCGTTAATTTGACAGCACTTGGCCTTACTAAACTACAAAATTAACTGACCATGCATGAACCTTATTGCCACCACATAAGGTATGTTTGTACATACTTGTTGACCCGGTCCGCGATGAGCGTACGCAGCGGCGCGAGCAATTTCCTCCGAAGCCACAGCCCCCGCACTCCAAGCACCTCCTCTAGTAGACGCAGCGCTGCACTCTCGTCGCCTTCCTGCAATACAACTAATGCTTCAAACAAACTTTTTCATATTCATAATACATGCGAAAAAAACAATACAGGGTTTCTAGTTTCTAGAATTGTAGAACACTCACATCTTGACTATCCGAAGAATTTCCGTATCTTAGGTCATCGCAACTGTCGCTTCCTTTGCCTTGGAACACTTTTGAAATACCTGTAAGACAGTCTTACTTAAAGAAACATTCATACAAAAATAAAGAGTGCTAAATATGTTGTTCTATTTAAGATCAAATTATTTCTAAATACGAATAAATGTATAGTTTCTTACCATCCATAACACCATCAACTGTGTTGGCAAATTGGTCGGGCATATTTTTCAAAGTCCTGACGCCAGCACGTATTGAATTAACAAAGAGCGCGTCAAACTGTGGGAAAAGGAAAGACAATTAATACTGGAATTACCATGTGGGAATAACTGAACTCTAAGCGGGCAGAAATTCCTGCTTCTTAGCCAGTTGGAGACATACAATTGGCCGTTTATAAAGAAAGCCTCATCACATATTTATCGCCCTTGCCTTCGGCTCGGTCGTCAAATACCTGCAATCTAGGATATTCTTTGTTTTTCCGCACTTGGTATGTAATGTACTATTATTATATGCTTCTGCGCGGGTTGGAGGTCCAACGTTACAAGCCATAACATACCGTATTGCTCTGGTTCCCCATCTGTCTTTCAACCAGGACATGACACTGTCATTATGACAGACATTGGCCAGGTTCACTAGGAGTTTCTTGCTGGACTCTTCTCAGTTAGGCTATGTTAACTCCCATGTAGCTAGATTCCACTCACACCCGAGATTCGGATGAAACCGCTCAACTAATCTCCCTTGAGCGCAAACTCTTACAATATTCCAGTGTTTAAAGCGCCCGCGTGATCGTGTCGGAGGGATTTTCCCCAAGCTACTCTCCAACCACGCACTTCCATTGGTTTTGTTGGGCATAGCCTGACATAAGCTGTAACTCACCGAATTACTCTGCTTTCCCGTCTGTATCTCAGGGCTCAGAAAGCCGCCCAGATAATCCTGTGACCAGAGAGCCATGTACCGCGCCTCTCGCGCGAGGTTAGCCAGATTCATAAGATAGTTGTTCAACATTCGTTTCCTAGTTTCCAGGACGCTTCGGGATGTGTTCTGGAACGTCTTTTTCGCCGGGAATGGGAGGTGGCCTAGCTCCGGCCACTGAAAGAGAAAATAAATCATATACTCATACGCATATTCATTCTGTATTCAAACCGTGTTTCGCATACCCAGGCCAGCTCATGCTACGAGTAGGCATGCTAGTAATACCATTTTTGTTGTTAAAATAAAAAAAGCTATCGACCAGTGAAAATGAGCCCTAAATACAAACCAGTGAATTAATTGTACCTTGTCTTTAATTGATGAATGCAAATCGTAAAAGTCGCTGTATCTTCTGTAAATATGCCATTTTTCGTTGTCCGAAAATCTCGTTACAGCGATAGCGTAGATACCGACCGCCTTTCCTTTGTCTTGCATCAGAGCTGCAAAGTTAAGTTCAAGTTCAAGTTATTTATTGCATCATGTTGTTTACAAGGTCTTAGTTTCTAATACAAAGTTGCATTAAAAGTTTCAAACATGAACCCTGCTAGGGTGTTGCATCTATACAATTTAATAGCAAGCAAAATAATGCGTTGTTCAATGACACTTTTTCACACACAAGAGAGAATTCTTCATGAATTAATCTTGTATATAAAGCCATTTGATATCACGATTTTATATCAATTAAAATATAGTTAATAATTTTATTTTTAACAGACTTCAAAAAAGGAAGTTCTCGGTTTGACCCGTATGTTTGCATGTATGTATGTTTGTCCGCGATTATCTCGTGCGGTTTCAGAAAAGCATTTGTTACATTCTGGAGAATGTTTTGGTATAACAATTTGAAGGCAGTTCCGTTTATAAAATAAAATGTTGTTTAAATAAATTATAAATGTCAATATGTTTATGATTAATCTAATTACCTGTTTCAATGATCGACGCCTGTAAAGGAGAGATGAGATTCTTCGCATTTTGACTAATATTTGAATGTGACAGTGACTTGTTGTTCGTATTTGGTGACATTAAATTTGATGGTCCTGAAAAAAGTACAAGTTACTTATTCATTGATGACTGATGGTGATGGATGACCTTTACAGTTTTGAACGAAAATATGAAGTAACATCATAACCAGAGACTGGTAAATTACAAGGCTGCGAATGTCTATATACATTGTGGTGTACGGGTAATCGGGGCTACTGTCAAAGTAAGGAACGACTTTAAAAATCCAGCTTTTATGCCGTGTTTTAGTTTTTATTTGGTTAAGCTGGGGCCGATTTCGTAAATTTTACTAAACTGAGTCAAAGTAGACATAGTTCGTTTTGATTCTCTAAATTTATCAAAGTAGCCCCATTTTCTCCTAAAGTAACGATTTACGGTACAGGTATCTTGAAAACAATAAGCCTGCTGTAGCTAGTTTCACTTTGGTTATGTCCCTGTTCAATTAAATTTGTCCACTTAGACCTCTGTTTAATACCTCCATATATGAACATTGCAAAAATGCTCCCAGTAGATGGCGTCAATGTTAGTTGGAGGTCTGATTAAAAGAAAGAAAGAAAGAAAGAAAATGAATGGCACAGATATATTTCTCTATAGCAGCAGGCTATAACCACACCTGTGACACACAGGAACGTAAGCGCTGTGGGTAAGTATGTGTGCGTGCGCTGTCGGTACACGCGTCAATTGTTTGCGCGGGTGCGTAGCGCGGACGAATCGCGAGGCACGACGGCACCCGATCGGCACCAGGCGGGTCTCTCAGGGACGAGGTAACTGATCTCGGTGCGGGGGGCTCGTGTCCATTCTGTATGTAATACCATTAGGTATACTATTCTGTACTATAACTATCACTCTGATATAACTAACCTGCACTTTCGCTGATCATCTTCTGAGCCAAATTCCCCACGATATCAGATCGGGAACGATTATGCCTCGCACCTGGCACAGGGAGTGAATCCATTCCTATAAAAAAATAATGTAAACTTAACTTTTTTTTAAATATAACTAAGATAATGGCAATTAAGAAGTTAAGAAGTATTCAACAAGAGCATGTGCTTAGTTCACTCTTGTGCTGTATCACACTTAAAATAGATAGGTATGTACTGCGTAATTCCTAAAAAAATAAGATTTATAGGGATAAGGCTATTTGGAAAAGAACTGCTAGCGATCGGGTTAACCTAAATATTGACAGTGTAATAAAATAATTACGTAGGTTACATTTATAAGATCTAGCCAATTAATTCTAAGAGTCACTAAAAAAATATTTACCCAAAACAATTTTTAAGTATTATTTTATTCACAAAACTAACCAATTCACTAACATCCAAACTAATGCTACTCAAAATACTATTTCAGATCTAAATATCAGCAGAGAGTAAAAAGATAAAAATAGAGTGCTGAAGTCAAAGAAAAAAATAGGTTTCTCCAGATTTGGTACTCATGTAAGATGAGCTGGAACTATCCATGCGTCTAATTGTCTGTATCGATAGTATACGAATACGGGCGCCAATTGTAGCATTAAGCGTTATAGTTCCTACAAAAAACTCTAAGGCCAAATCCTGTCAAACCAACGCAAGCAAAACTCGACTTAGAGCTCTGACTGTTAGGTAGACTTTACGCCTTTAACATCTATCAAATCTATTAAATTGCGGCACTTGCGTACGAGGCTTGTGAGTTCAATACTAGAGCGACATTTAGACTTTAACTGACAGACATTTAGATGAATGTTGGACAAAGTAACAAAATTATACGATTGTAACGAAATTAAAGACACTGAATCAGGATTTGATTTGCTAATACAAATTCAGTGAAAGCTTTTTCCTTTCCTCTTTGACTCTGGCTCTTTGACTCGACTGCTGAAGAAACAATTGAAAAATACCAAATTTGCATTTAGGCAGTGTATGGCTCCTGTCGCACGGGGCCTTCCGCGCCACATCACGAGGAAAAGTGGAGGCTTTGTCCCTCCACTGAGGTTTGCTCGCCTTGTGGAACAATCTGGGCAACGTGTTGAGGCACGATCTCATTAGCTTCTTGCATTTGCCTGTACGCGCTTGATAAGTTTAACCTCCTGGGGTTCAAAGTGATAATACTAGGACATTCACTTGAATGGAATTTGTATCCTTCGAACTTGGAACAGAGTTACATTTGTTTTGTTTCATTCAATTCCAAAACAAACTCCACTCTGTTTCCAGTCAATTAGATTAAAATCTCATTGCCAATCGGTGGGCGGCTAGGGGTTATACAAACTAGTAATTTTGCGTGAAACACGCAATTGATCAGGATTGTAAGTAATAAAAAAATATATTCAAGATTTTTAAGGGTAGGCACAATCGACCAAACAGGTAACTGACCTGAATCTTATTTCGTTACAATATAATGCACAAATAGTAATCGTGAATGTAGTGTGTTGTTGTTTGCAAGTAGGTATAATCTTCATATCTAACGCGGGTTCAACTAATGAACATGTAATAGTGTCCGACCGAAACACGACTTTCAACCGAAACCGAATTTCGATGTCTGCTTCAGTTTTGGCTGTCACCGAAAAACACATTTTAGTTAGCCGAAACGGAAACTGAATTTGGCCTATTACGTCAGTTTCGGCCGAAACTGAAACCATATATTTTAGCCGAAACTAACCGAAACAGAAACTTCCATCGGAGACTAATAAATATATAAGTAAATATGAAGTAATTCTCGTGTAATTTTGCCTATTTTACCGGATTTGTACGTTGTTTCGCAGACAGAAGTTTCATAGATTTATTGTTTCGCAGAATTTTCATTTCATAGAAAACATTTTTTTACAAAAGGGTCGCAGTTTTAACCTAACCCACTTTTCTGGTAGATCTAATTGGGCTCTACACAATGGCATTTAAGTTGTACCTAAAAAGTTAACGGTTTCTGAAAAAAAAAACTTTCTATGAAACGAAAATTCTGTGAAACAATTCATTCTATGAAACATTTTTCTGCAAAAGAAGGGGACACCCAGCTTTACTCTTCAATAAAAGTCATATCTCACCCCCATACTTCTTGGTATCTTTGTCTTCTTTCTTCGTTTCACTGAAAACAAAATAGTTTAATAAATATTTAGCACAGTTAATTGTATTATTCAGATCAGGAGAAATGCCGAGATCGAAGAATTGGTGGCCGAACCGAATATCATCGGCGAAACAAAGGCACACAGACTTCGCTGGTTCGGCCACCTACTGAGATTGGGAGAGGATCGAGCCGTCAAGAAAGCATACTTGGGGCGACTGAGTGGGCGCCGCCCGGTTGGCCGGCCCAGGTATCGCTGGGGAGACAGTGTGGAGGCGGATCTGCGGCAGCTTCAGGTGGAAGACTGGCAGGAGGCTGCGCAGGATCGGGAAAGGTGGCGTGCTCTCGTTTCGGAGGCCAAGATCCTCTTTGGGTCGCTGCGCCGTTAAAGTAGTAGTATTGTATTATTCATAACTATTCAATATGTGTACCTGCTGGTAGCTGCCTCCTGTTCCGCATCCATCATCAATGCAGACTGCCATGAGGGATCGTCCTGAAGTAATCACGTAAACGAGTTCATATTATAAAAATAACTAAACAAAAATCAAGCATCTGGCGATAGAAGAGATCTTTATTTCCACTTTGTTACCACGAACTGTCTTTTGAAGTTGACAGTCGACAAGAAATGAATCGAATTACAACTTTTTTATCGTTTGAGCCGCACCAAAACTTACCAGTAGGCCTAGCACATGATGGCCACCAGAGTATGTCGGCTCGAGATAGACTACGCGTCTTTTTTTTATTGTGACTGCTAGAAAGTGACGGATAGTATATCTGGAGCCGACATACTCTCGCGGCCATCATGTGCAAGGCCTACAGGAGTTTACAATCATCATCCTCCTAGCGCTATCCCATTACTGTGAAGGATGCCGTTGCTCCGCTACCTAATCCCAAGATTTGGCGTAGGCGCTAGTTTTTACGGAAGCGACTGCCACCTGACCTTCCAGCCCAAGGGAAACTAGACCTTTGCCCGTGATAAGTTCTCAAGCCGCCCGAATGCCCCTAAATTGGCTTAACGACTGCTATCATAGGCAGCAGCCGGGATCAACGGCTTAACGAGCCTTCCATAGCACGGGAATACTCAGTTAATAACCACTCAATATGGTCACCCATCCAGCACAGAATAAGTAATAGTACTACGTACAGAAGTCCCACTGTTAACAAGTCCCCAATTTACAATTCCAAATTATAATAGGTAAATACCAAACTTTGAACACACCAAGCGAATGAAGAGACAACGCGACCGTCCGGCAGCAATGCGCGGCAGCCACTGAATGACCTACGGATGTACGTATGCAGCGGCGTTGCGAACTGCCGGAGTGAGACCCCCCCTGATCCAAGTTACAATGTTTATACATAATAAGAACAAATCAAACTCACGTCAAGAGCGTCGTAAACGCACTTCATCACCTCATCGAAGCATATTACTGGATTGTTCGAGAACTCCTCCCCTTCAGTATTAATCTTTCTGACCAAATCTGCGTGACAGTTCTCTGGTACACCCAGCACAAGTACGCGATTGGGTGTCAGGTACGTGTCGCACAATTCCAATGCTGATGACCGAAGGTTGTCGATCACTACTTTTGATGTGTGTACTGAGTCTGTAAATTAAACGGACCAAAGGTTTGTTAGTTGAGTTGGGGACTTGGAATTTAAGCCTTATTTGAATGTATTTAGGTTGTATTTTTATCTAAGCGCTATATTGAGCGATACTAATTTGCGTGTATTCAATGCCTAGATCAACATATGAAAGAATAAAACTATTATATATATGAACATTATGTTTATTATTAGTAGGGGGAAGTCCCGTTAAGGCAGACGGCATCTATCGCCGGACACTTGTATTATTTCAATAAATTGTAATGGGTCCTATCTAATATTTGATAAAATGGGTGCAGGGGAGTCCGTCGCATTTTTTTCATCCATTTTTGATTAGTCATTATTAAGAATAACCGAGATATTACGAGTCCGGCTTTACGGGACTTTCCCCTAACTTATAATTTTTATCTAATAAGCCATACTACTTTTAATTATAAAAACTAGATGCACTACAGTCTAGGCCAGGCTAAAGTCTAATGCCTATTTTAGGCCTACCTCTGTTTGATAATGATGACATCCTCCGAAATATAGTCACTTTAAAATATAAAACAAGTATTAAACATCGAATACACAACAACCTACTACAAATATTATAAAGAAACTGCTAATATTTTGCTTTACATAATTTATGTCACACCTGGCCATAAAGCGGATTGCCGCTTTATGGCTGGCTCCTAGCCAGGAAGTGGGATTTCCCGCGCGCGGAGCGTGCGGTAATTGTACCGCACGCTCCGCGCCCGGGAAATCCCACTTCCTGGCTAGGGGGTGACATAAAATTTTGTACTTAACACGGGCGGTAATAAAGAAAGCCTCAGATCGCATTTTGTAACCTTCCAACTTGGAACACTTGGAAGGTTACAAAGGGCATTTCCAACCAGCTTCAGGTCTTCGTTAACCGATGTCTTCGTCGAATTCTCGGTATTTACTGGCCCGAGACCATCTCGAATGAGAACCTCCGAGAACGTTGCCACGAAATCCCGATCGACCAGCAGATCAAGCGCCGTAAGTGGAACTGGATTGGACACACACTCCGGAGGGGGCCCGACCATATACCTAAACAGGCCTTAGACTGGAACCCCCTAGGAAAGAGAAAGCGTGGCCGTCCCAAACAAACCTGGCGGCGTACGGTGCTGGACGAGGCGAAGAAGATCGGGAAGTCTTGGAGCGAAATGAAGCGAGAAGCTCAAGATCGATCTACATGGAGAGTCACTGTGGATGCCCTCTGCCCCATCTTGGGGACATAGGATCTTAAGTCAAGTAAGTCAGATCGCATATTTATGGCCCTTGCCTTCGGTTCGGGCGTCAAATACCTGCGATCTGAGACATTCTTTGTTTTACCGCCCTTGTTAAATAATGTACTATAATCATATTATAATTAAATACATTAAACAACATGACATTACAAAAATAGTAATAGTTATAATAACCAGTAGAATAACACTCCCTTTTTATGTGTTATTTGGAGTCATATCATTAAACTAATTATCAGACGAATATAACAGATTTCTAACAATTATTATATTGAACTTCTGTGTTGTTTAAAAATTTCTCTACATAATCCATACCTCATTATGAAACCATTAGTCAACCCATTCAAGGCCCATGACCCATGATGAAATATCAGTCATGTCTCTACGAGCTATTTCCGCTACAAGGCAGAAAAATGATACTACACTATACTGCGTGGCAACTTGTGTTACTTTACTCAAATCTTTTTGTTTCATTTTCAATTTGAAAGTTGTAATATGAGTCAGAAGTTTTGTATATTTAGTAGGGAACGTACCTGCGTCGTTAAGTTCTATGTCTAGTAAGTACTGCGCGTTGGACCTCCAGGCCGCTGTGGCTCGCAGAAACTTCAAGGATCTGGTCACCTCTTCAGAAACTTTCTCCTCTGAAGTGCTGTTTCCTAAAATATTTGGTATTTTGTAGTAGGTCTTCTTTTCAGCTTGGGAAAAATGGTGGGTTTCGTATTGGTATGTCAGGTGGATCTCTCTGGGTGTGGTATCAAATGAAAGGGCTCCATAAGCTGATTCCAAAAGTATATTCATATTCATATTCATATTCATTTATTCATAATTTAAAAATTACATGTCAACATATATGGGTATATAAAATTAATTCTCTCATAATAATTACATTTTACAGGTTAAAAATTCGTCATAACTGTAGAATGTGTGCTCGAGGAGCCAGTTTTTTAGCTTTCGTTTAAAGCATTGTAAGGAAGGGGCCGACTTGACTGTTTCCGGCAACTTATTATAGATGGCTGGTCCCATCACATGAGTCATTTTTCCAGATCGTGCTAGTCGCCGCTTCACATATACCACACCATTAGCCAGTGAAAACACACCAAGTCTGGTCTATTCCTGCCCGACAACGCTCGGTTTCCCAGGTGGAATAGCACAACTTGTTGCAAATGTCTTTGCGCGCAACTTGGCGATTCCTCTTACGCTGCAACTGTGCGAATTAGAAAGAGGAGGGTAGATTTTTCTCTACTCGCGTCGCGTCGCAGTGGCAGTTGTGCTAGCCCCGCAGGTACTAATTAAAATAACCTTACCTTGGGGACCTAAGGTAGCTCTCCTGGCTTGTATGATTCTTGTCAGGTATTGTAATGACGACAGTTTCTGCCGATCTTGTAGTTCCCACTCTCCAGCGCTGTCCCTTGAATGCTAGAATAAAATTAAATTTACTATAAAGATTGACGTTATATCAAACTATGTTGCATAGATATGATATGGAATACTATGATAGTAAATCAATAAAATAATAACATCGTGCTTGTAATTCGTCTGCGCTCGCAATCGTCAATAGACTACGGTGGCTGCTTACCATTTTGCAGGCCGTTGGCTTGTTTGCCACCGTCGTTGTATAAAAAACTTGCCAAGTACGAGTCAGACTTCGCACATTTAGGGTTCCGAACCGACCGCAAAATTCAGCTGGTTTATTTTCGCGCCCCCTTCAGCTGTATGGGAGCCCCCCTTAAAACATTTAAAAATAAGTTTTGACTATTTGTATGGCTTTGGGCCACCAAGATGCTTAATACTGTGAAAATTTTAATACTGTAGCTCAAACCGGACGGACGCGTGAGTGACAGCAATAGGGTTCCGTGTTGAACCTTCTGGTACGGAGCCATAAAAAATTATTACCTTACTGCCCTTTACGTCAAAATAATGGTAACATTAGTAACGATTGTAGATACGATTGTATCCTTACAAGTTTCTGTATGTCTTTCTGCACCATTTCCAACGTAGCGTCCAACTCTTCGGCATCACCGCAGCACCGTATCACCATCAGAAACTGTTCCGACGGCAAGTAGGAGTCCCGACAACACTGAAAGAAACATATTGAAATAGCAGGAGTGGTAAATTCTAGTCAATCGATCAAAATTTTGCGACTGGTTTGATGCCATAGCAACACAATGGGTCATGATGGCTCAAGCTCAACTCACAGTTATTTGTTAAAGGGAGAGACATGTTTTCATATTATTCCGCCGCATAACTGCGACCTGTACGTTGGGCCATCATAGCCCATTGTGTCGTTCCAGCGAAAACAAAAAATTGCAACTCAACGGCCTTTTTAACTATATATAAACTCTGCAGTCATGATGGGCCGCAAATCCACCGTGGACAAGGTTTACCATCGCTTCTGACATCTGCCACTTCAAAAATCAACATTTCACACTCACTGTTCTAATAATAGCCCTGTTAATATTGTCCGGATCACTCAGCAAATCCACAATAGGTCGTAGAACTACTGAAGACAGCAGGTCAACGAGCAGTAGTTTCAAAGCGTGACATTTCCACACCTCTTCAGGTGCCACCAGGTATATCACAGCCTCTGACACTTCGCATAACAACGCTGAAAAACAAATGACAATCAGGCCCTTCGTTAGGGAGGTAGTGGCACAAACTGAGCTAGACACACAATTTTACCTATTTTATTTATTACCTACAAATTTTAACTGTACTTTACTAACAAATATATACTGTGTACCTACTAACAAAATTATGGATTTTATAATCTGAAATAAATGTGATTAATTAATTCATTCATACAATACAAATGAACACGTATAACTACCTAATGTAAAACGCAATAACTTTATTCGAAACATATTTTAAATGAGACAGAATATGCCATATGATTTTATCCTTTTGTGTGTAATTACAGTGCCTGTCAGACAGCACTGGTTGAAACACATTAGTAACTTGGGCGTTGTCAGTAGAATTAAGTTAGTCACAATTGTATATTTAGGCGTATAATTATATAGAAATTCTTCGTACCATACTCCTTATCAGGATCAGTGCAAAACATGTCGCGGCAAACCTGCTTGTTCTCTATCGAATTTTCCAAATCAAAGAAAAGATCTGTCAATGATTTTCCGCTAATATCTTCGGAACTATCGTAAAACTTGGATTTCCCAAATGTTTGAGTATCTGAAAAAAAACTGGTTGCTTGGTATTCATAAATTGATCAAGGTTTGTTTTAATTATATTGTATGTTAGTTTAGTCCAGGTATGTAATAAACGATGAGGCTAATTTGCGCTTTCATGCACGCGTTACACACCGCGTAACAGTCTGGCTGCGACTTTGAGCGGTGGCGACAGCGGCAGCAGTTTGCCTAATACACTGCGTGTGATCCAAACTAAAGTCACTGCGTTGCGCGTCTCGACCGCGCAATGAATATATAAAACGCTTGCCGCGCCGCAATTCGCGAATTATGCGGTTCGGATATTTTGAGATAATTAAAATCACTTAGTTCTTGTATATGTATATATTTCTTCATAAAACGTTCACACAACAAAGTTCACTGTCAATTTTTCACAAAGCTTTCAAAGCTAAACTTCACGGCCGATTTAAAAAGTTCTTAACAAAGTTCACAGTCAATTCTTATAAAGCTCAAGGATAAACTTCGCGGCCAATTTAATAAAGTTCTTAATAAAGTTCTTGGTCAATTTTTATAAAGCTTTCAAGGTTAAGCTTCACGGCCAAAAGTTCCTAGTAGAATAAAGTTTAACCGTAATTTAAATACAATATTTGTTATGTGTCCGAACCGACTTAGTGAGTATTAGTAACTGAATAAAACTTAGGTCTAGGAATTGTACAGTGGGGCCTTCGCCGGGCGAGTTATCAAAAGGAATTCGCAACGTAGCGTCTGGGCAGCCGCCGGCTCGACGCCAGTGCACAAAGATAGATGCCTTATACTTAAGTACAAAATAAAATTGTGGGTTATGTGTTCTAACATATATAACACCTCCCCTATCAAACAGAGGTCTTTTCTTCAGTTTTCAACTGCAGAAAGACCGAACACGTTCCTCGTTTGTCTGATGCTGTTCCGCCATTTCTGTGGATCGTAGCCTTCGTGCCTTAATTTTGATGAATGCCATGTATGTTGCAGTAATGATTAAAATGACGGAAAGTGGTGTGGTCCAATAAATATGTTGTTGACGCTCGAAGTTCATTAGTTGTACTGGTTGTACGTGCTGTTGCTCCTTCTGTATATATCCAATTGTCTCGTATAAGCGGATCATAGAGATCTTGGCAATTTGTAGCGGTTCTATAGGATTCTTAACGTGGATGTCTTCAGAGAGTACAGTTTTATGGGAGTTCCTCTGTAAATACTTTTCTCATTTGTAAATGAAGTGGTATCAGTACATGCGCTGCAGTTTTCTGGTAATTTTAGAAGGTAGGAGCCGTTGATAGTAGTATATTCTTCATTCTTGCGGCGAATGTGAAATTTGGTAGGTTTCACACAGAAAAGTAAGTAGTAATAGTCGTTAATTTTCAAAGATCTCTTCCATGATTTTAACATTGTGGAAGCTGCAGGACGTTGATACGATTTGTGATTTTATCAATTTATATAGGAAATCATCATGTTCCTTTGCACTGTAGAGTCTCATTTGCTTCTGGCATATTTCCGTAAATTGAGCACTCTTCTTCCAGATACTGGTACGCATTTTCGTTGGCAACCAGATAAGGTTTAGGAGGCACGAGGATATTAGAGTTTTGGGTAGGTATTGGGAACAAGTGGTAGTATTCGTAAACGGGCTTATACTGTATTGGTACCTACATTAATAACAAACACTAACCTATTAATACTAAAATATGACGCTAATTCTAAGAAGTTATAAAATATACGAGACTCTTTGACATCGGAGGTTATCAGTTGTGAGGGATCATAATGTGTGCTTAGAAATTGAATGAAATACTGTAGATTTCCGAATGTGACTATATTATGATCCGCTATGCCTTTAACAGAGAATGAAAGAGCTGTTTCTATATTATCAAGGGGTTCATGAATGATTTGCAAATTAATTTCCACTAGTGTGAAAGAAGTTGTCTAGTGTGACTAATTGTAAATAACTGAACAGTTCTTGCCTAGTAACATTAATTTCTCGGAGCATCTCTGTTATTTTATAAGAGATTTGGTTTTGGTTTTTGGACAATTTTGATATAGTTTTGTTATAATTATCAAGAAAGTAATGATTCAGTGTAATGTCCCTGTTGAAGTGATTGGCTAGCTCAACTTGGTTAGTTTTCAGAATAGATATTGCCTCATCATATATTTTTCATCCGTTTGATCAAGGTTACCGTTAATGCTTCGAATTATAGATCCCAAACCGTCTATAAGAGCTCGTTTATATCTATATCTATTTTTCGCCAATGAGTTATATTTCTCTATAGCTTGGCTCAACTTATTACTAATGTGCTTAACTAAAAGATTAACTTAAACTTGAATGCCCTATTGATACTATGGCAGAACGCTTGCAATGATTGAATTTGGTCATTTATTGTACGAATTTGTTGTCTAATTTCGTTTAAGTCGATGTAATGTAGAAATGTGTAATCCGATTGGCAGTTTTTACACGGGTTCTGCTTGAATGGCACTATGCTGGAATTTTTATTCAAAGGCGACAGTGTCGCTTCTTCGGTTTGTACCGGCCTGCACGTAGTAGCGAGGTTTTTGTTTATGCTGAGTGGCAGCGGGTCTTTTAATGATTCATTTCGCTTTTTGTATTTATTTATCCTTTCTACCGGTATGTTATAAGGCTCACTGTTGTCTGGATGCCCATTGATGACTTCTACAGGTTTTTCTGCAATCGGGGTTTTAAGAATAGGATCCTCATAATTTGTGTGTACAATTTCGGCTTGATTTTGTTCGTTGAGATTGTCTACTTGAGGAAATTCTGGAGCTTTCACAATTATGGATACATTGTCATCGCTAAATGTCAATTCGTTTCTTGGTTCTTCAGTTCCTGCCGTGTCGTTGACGTTAATTTGCATTCTAGATAAACCATCAGTGTTGGTGTTAGCTTTTCCTTGTTTGTAGCAAATGGTGTACTCGAATTCTTCCAGTTTGAGTATCCACCTAGTCAGACGTGAATTTAGTTCTTCCAGAGACATCAGCCCCTGCAGCGGCTTGTGATCCGTGATTATGTTGAATTTACGGCCGTAAAGATATGGGCGGAAATACTTTGTGGCCCAAGTGATAGCAAGGAGCTCTTTTTCGATGACACTGTAATTTATCTCGCTGTCGTTCAAAGTTCGAGAAGCAAATGCCACGGGTTTGTCTGATCCAATTGGACCTTGTGAAAGAACTGCACCGATCGCAAAATTAGAAGCATTAGTAGTAAGGTTAAATTCTTTATCAAAATCAGGTTGCTGAAGTATGGGGTCATTCAAGAGGATTTCCTGACACGTTCTGAATGCATTTATGAATTTTGAGTTATTTGTGTTGATTTCTGCGCCTTTTTTCAAACAAGATGTTAAGGGCTTTGTTAGTTTGGAAAAGTTCGGTATAAATTTCCTGTAATATCCTACAAGTCCTAGGAAGGATTGAATTTGTTTCGGGGTCGTGGGTATTGGAAACTTTTTTATAGCCATGATTTGATCCGGATTTGGTTTGACGCCATCAGGGGTTACAATATGACCTAGATAGGCGGTTTCGTGTTTTAAAAACTCAGACTTGTCTAGTTGGACTTTAAAGTTTGCCTCTCTAAGGCGTTGAAAAACGGCTTGAACATTCTGAATGTGTTCCTGTAATGAGGTTGAAAATATGATGATATCATCCATATAGGCGACACAGATTGTATTGATAAGGCCTCTTAGGACATTCTCTATCTGGTGAAATCCGCTTGCGAGGTATAAAGTGGTGAAGTATTGGCAGCGACCCAGCTTATCTAGGATGTCATTAATATTGGGAACTGGGTAATTGTCACCAATGGTCTTTTCATTTAACTTGCGGTAGTCCACAACTAATCGCCAGTTTTGTTTTTCGTGTATGTCGTTTTTCTTTGGCACTAACCATATAGGAGAGGACCATGGCGATTCCGAGGGCTGGATTATTTTTTGTTGGAGCATCTTCTTTATTTGAGATTGAACTTCAGTTTTGTGTTTGTATGGGTATTTATAAGATTTTGTGTAAACCGGTACTTCATTGGCAGTCCGAATTCGATGTTTGATTTCGTTTGTAAAGGTGAGAGGTTGTCCTTCGCGATAAAATATGTCACTGTATTTATTGCATAACTGCAAAATGTTTTGTTTTTCCTCAGCGTTCATGTGGTCTGTTCTTATAAGGTCGTCAATGTCATCAGCTTTTGATAAAGGTGTTTCAAAATTGTAACAATGAAAGTTACCCTTTACACGTGCACAAGGTATTGGGGCTGTGAGACTAATGATAATATCATTGCATGTTGGGTTATTTATTTCAACGAAAGCATAGCCTTGATTTGCCATTGTAACCACCGGAGATAAGACACACTGGTTAATTTTCTTCTCAGGAATAAAGATTTCCCCGTTTTTTATACCTACGGGCACTTTCAAAACATTTGAACTGTTGGCTTTTACAAGTGTTTCAAGCAGATTATGAATTCCCGACGTTAGCATTTGAATTTGGTTTGACGCTTTTTGAGTAATAAGTTGTCTTTTAGACAGGTCCACAGCTGCACCAAGTTTTTGTAGAAGGTCCAATCCGATTAATCCATCAAACGCGTTGTGGAATTTGTAAATGTAAAACTTATACCAGCCGTCTTGTTTGAATTCGTCAAACAACGGTACGTGGATTGCATATTTATGGTGAGTAGTACAATGAACGTTAGTTACAGAAAATGGTTCGTAACTGACTTGAAGGTTTCTATAAAACCGCTTGATAATTTCAGGAGACAAAAAGGACTGATTAGAGCCTGTATCAATCAACAGTTTCATTGGTGGATTGTTTATTTGGATAAACGGAAGCTGTCGTTTGAGATGAGCGTTAATTTGTATTACGTTTCGCTGTCGAAGTCCTGGACTAACTGAAAATTTGTATTCTCACTTTCAACCGACGTTTCTTGTTTTGAGTTGTCTTCATCATCGAAATAACAAGGTACGTTATTATCGTACTGTTCGGGTTCGTTCATCATTTCATGTTGGTTCAGTTCTTCGAAGTGATATTCAGGATAGTATCCAATATTTTGGAAAGCATTAGGCTTATTTGTATTAGGCTGTCGCTGCTCGTTATTTTGAAAAGGAACGAATCTTGGTTGAGTATTAGGAATATTATTATTTGTTGGACGAGGGAAGTTATTTGTTGCACCGCCATGAGATATGCCACTCATGGGTGATGGCCTAGGAACTCTATGAGTTCGTGGATCTTGGTAAAAAGCATTTTGTCTGTTTTGGGTGGCATTGCCACGATTTTGGTTAATTTGTGGTTGATTTTGGTTGAGAATTGGGTTATTGAACTGTAGTCTAGAACGATTCCAATCGGAAACAGGAAGTCTGTATACATTTGCGACCGCGTTTTGATTTTGGCGTTGTCCGAATTTGTTTTGACCAAAGGAAGAAGACTGACCTTGGTTCCTTTTTTGTAAGTATACAATATTACTCTCTTCTTTTATAAATTGGAGCGCTTCTGGTAAAGTACTAGGGCGCATGGCTCGAATAGTTGGGCCTAAAGGTTCCTTTAGTCCAGCTAAAAATGTTTTCAAGGTCTGCGTTGTAAAAAAATCTCTTTTACAATCTCTGACATTTTGGTCGTTGTTGTGAATATTCACATAGTTAATTAAAGTATTAAGCAAATGTATGCAGCGATCGTAGAATTGTTGAGGTGTTTCATTACCCTGAGTTAAATTGATTAAATCACGGTTCAAAGAGTTTTCATCTCTCTGATCGGCAAAGTTTTCAATCAAAGCTGTCTTTATTTCACTCCAATTTCTAGCAGCATTTATATCAATCACTTCAGATGCTTTACCTTCTAACTTACTAATTATACCATTCGTTACGATAACATTTTGGAAATTATCTGGATTAGCTACATCATAATATTGTCCCACTATAGAGTCTATAGCTGAGATAAATCTATACAAAGAATTAACTTTACCGTCGTAAGTCGGTACAACTTTAAGAGCAATCTCAAATAATTGCAACTGATTCATTTTTCTTTTATTTTATAATACCTATTTAATCTAACAATTTAATTTAGCTTTCCACACTAAATCACTCCAAACAACTTATATGTAACACTTTTACAATATTCGAGGAATTTAGGAAGTTTATCTGGTTGCAAACTATAAATTTCCAAACGTACTCACAGTATCGCGATGATCACAGGAGTTATCATTTTCTTAAATTTTCTTAACTGGTCCCGTCGAAAGAGATGTAGTCTTCCAGGGCGTCGCAGCTTCCTTAGGTATGAACAATTCACCACCGGGAGTTCGTAAGAGCACTAATTAACCGTTAAAACGGAGACCGGATACCGATTTTGTGAGTCCGGTTTAGTACGACTACTCGACTGCGCCAATTATGCGGTTCGGATATTTTGAGATAATTAAAATCACTTAGTTCTTGTATATGTATATATTTCTTCATAAAACGTTCACACAACAAAGTTCACTGTCAATTTTTCACAAAGCTTTCAAAGCTAAACTTCACGGCCGATTTAAAAAGTTCTTAACAAAGTTCACAGTCAATTCTTATAAAGCTCAAGGATAAACTTCGCGGCCAATTTAATAAAGTTCTTAATAAAGTTCTTGGTCAATTTTTATAAAGCTTTCAAGGTTAAGCTTCACGGCCAAAAGTTCCTAGTAGAATAAAGTTTAACCGTAATTTAAATACAATATTTGTTATGTGTCCGAACCGACTTAGTGAGTATTAGTAACTGAATAAAACTTAGGTCTAGGAATTGTACAGCGGGGCCTTCGCCGGGCGAGTTATCAAAAGGAATTCGCAACGTAGCGTCTGGGCAGCCGCCGGCTCGACGCCAGTGCACAAAGATAGATGCCTTATACTTAAGTACAAAATAAAATTGTGGGTTATGTGTTCTAACATATATAACACGCGCAAAGTCGTGGCCGGGGCGTAAAGCGTTGCTGTAGGCATCAACCGTCCACAAACCAGGCCTTACGGCGTGTGAGAAATAAAAGGGCACAGCTTCCTTAATTAGGCACGGACAAGAGAGACAGCAATATGTTTAAGGCTTGGTCACACAGCGTGCGCGAGGCGTTGAATGCGTGGCCGCTGCGCATCGGAACTTGCGGCAGTAAGTTAGTAACGCCACACAGGCTGCGCGACGCAAGCGGCACGTTATCATACATACATTTCGGCGTAACGGTTGCGTTGCGTGGCGTCCGCGATCCGCTTGCGTCGCGCACGCGGTGTGACAAATATGGATTCGCCGCTAGAGGCGCTAGTGTGGCGTCAGTCCTCCGAAATGTCAAATTTCATACTTTGAGGGTGGGTTACGCGGGTTTATTACTAATTAGATTAATATAATGACTATTTTGCAATATCTGAGATTTATAATGGCGAATATGAGTTACGGGTCAACGAATTTCAGTGCTTTGCGACAATTTTATCGTCAGTAAACTTATGTCATACTTTGTTCCGTACAAAACGCCCGTGCGCTACAATACGGAATGTTCGATAAAAATATTTACAGTGCGGTTTTATTGTATAAAATACGATTTCAACGAGAATTTAGTTTTTACGCCCATAATAACCAATAACAAACTTTGACAGCTGGACTGACAGAACGGTGGCGCCAACTGGTGACCACAAAAATGGTAGCCCTCATTAAGCGTATGTTTCGCTTTACTATTATATAATAAAGATGTAAAGAACTCATTAATGCTTATGTGGCTAGATGCTGGCCAAGAGCAATCCCATTTCTAATAAGAAAAAGTACCTGGCAACCAAGACAAGTCTGTATCACTCTTGTTCCTTCTATGAGTTTTCTTTTCCTCCTTCTTTGGACTGGGTTTGCCATTGCCATTGACCTCTTTAGCGGTCACTAGATCTATATGCTTCAACCTCACTCTGGACTGTTTGAATAACTTCAAGTGCACAGTCAGTTCCTCTGGAAACTTAGTTGAGAGGAGGTGAATCCAGTCTACACTTTTTACTCTGGAAAAAATAATAATAGTGTTCATAAATTTAAACTAACGTGAGACATAGTTACGCTTAATGTACACTCTCCACTTTCGCGCGAGAGCACTCGCGCTCGCCTGCCTCGCTGTGTTCAGTATGGGACTTGTCGGCGAGCCCCCCCTGTACACTCTCGCGCTCGGCCTGTCTCGCTGTGTCTCGGCGAGAGTGTACAGGCGCTATAAGAAAATAACGGTTGACACTCACTTGGAAAAGTCACTATTTGCGACATGTTTCGGACTGTAATTGGAGTCCTTCATCAGGTTGTGTGGTGTGTTCTTTTCCAAGTGAGTTTCAACCGTTATTGTCATATTAATAGTGTTCATGACAACATTGTCGTTAAGTTTCATCATCATCATCATCATCAGCCTATATACGTCCCACTGCTGGGCACAGGCCTCCTCTCATAGATGAGAGGGATTGGGCAGTAGTCCCCACGCTGGCTGGCCCAGAGCGGGTTGGGGACTTCACATACAACTTTGAATTTCTTCTGTTAAGTTTAACATTTTCAATTCTATTGGGGTTTAGGACGTTGATAAATTTTAACTTGAAATATCCACAGAAACATACTTGAGAAAAGAAGTTAAGTAAGAATTACATTTTCTAAAATATTCCATGACAGTTATTGAGAGAGTTGAAAGTATTAGGCTGCCTTTCCACCAGAGCTATGCATCTTTTTTTGCTATAGCTTTCCTTTTCCACCGGTGCTATGCTATGTGAAGTAATGAATATATTTGGTGGATATCAACACATCTATAGCAACATAGTATAGCACAGCTCTGATGATAATGCACCCTATCATTATATACATTATTATACTCTGAGTTCATTTGATAAGGATTAATGATCTTTCTCAGGCCCAGTGTACATTAACCTTACTTTGTGTTATCATCAAGTAATATACAACTTGATAACTTAAACAATTAATAAACAATAGACCAACACATTATTTTTATCTATCACATGTGAACAATTTCATCTGTATTCATTATTAATATTCATCTGCCAGGGACTGTGTTCGAACTTGTATGAACATTATAATTTTTATTCATTATGGTTAAATGTTACTCCCAGTTACTACAGTATCCGCAAACCAAATAAATAAATATCTTTAACACTTGAATGATAGTCTGTATGTATCACCCATTTTTTGGCGCCAGTCATTAGCTTGGTTTGTGGATACTTTAGGAATATTACAGCACACATTATCCAGCCTAAATATACACTTACCTATTTGCAACATTGGCACTGGTAGAAATTACCAATTTTTTAACAGAATGACTTGTGAACTCCTCATCATCTGTCAATATGCCATACCAGGTGGTCACATAGTCATTAATGATGATTGTTATGATCTCATTAAGGAAAGAGTCCACTGTATCACTGCCGGTGATGCGCTGATCAAACTTCGGTAGAGGTTTGTCTGTTTTAAATAGTTCTAAGATCTGAAAAGATAATTCGTTTATGATATCTTCTTCCGAACTTGTTTTGAATTGTTTTTTTTATGTAATCTCGGAGCACATAAAAAAAAACAATGTTACTGTTTGTTTTTTTCGTCAGGAAGCAGTAAATGAATTATTTATTGATAACATGTTCCTATATTTTTTGTTTATGCTTCATTGCTAAAGTATCATTCCATAAAGATCTTATCAATAAACATCACAACTCTGAGGAGAATCAGAAAATGTTACAAAAATCATTTAAATTATGCTATAAATTTAAATAATAAATAATAAAAAATAATTTTTAAATAATAATTTAAGTATTTAATTGTCTTGTGTGTCGTTATTTTGTAATGTATTCGTGTTGGTCTAAGTTTCATGTAACTATTTTATGTATGTAACATGTGAGCGTCTTGGTTATTAATACTGTAAGCTTATATGTATCAATAAATAAATAAATCTAAATCTAATCTAATCTAATAAAATGCATGGTTATGGATCAAATTTTAGCAACGACATGCACTTTCGTGCTGCGGAATATTCAGATCATTTCCAGTTTACTTATAATTCAACAACATCTAGTCATTGGACCTTGAAGATAAAGAGAAAATAAGACATAAAGTAATGCTATTTTCCTTACCTTTGGGGACTGAATAGAATAATTCGTTTGCTGCAGTGGATCGTCCAGGCAATTTATGTCTACATTGAAGATTTTCTTGTCATCGTAATTAAAGTAAAGGATGGTTAATATCCTGTAAAGCCAAAACTATTATGAATACTTTGTCAATGTAGAATGAGTCGCGTCGACTCGTGTATTTAAATTCGGGTATGTTAACGACAATTTAAATTACTCACCCTGCTAGAAAAGCCACTAAAAACGAAAGAATTGTTAAATACCATCCGAATCCAAACAAGCCAATCACTATTACAGAAATTAAGCCAAACCAGCCGGCAATTCTTAATTCCATTGTATCTTCGAATTATTACAGTTACAGGGCCTTAATTTAGTTACATCTGAACTAAGAAAAATATAAATAATTGTAAAATTCAGTGAAATCAACTTAACATTACATCCCTATACACTACAATTTCTAAATGTCAATCGAAATGGATCGTTTCTTTGATTAAATAAGTCCGAATGACGGCAAACTATTTTCAACCTTATCGTATCTATTTAGAGACAAATTTTGATTCAGGGATTTGTAGCTATTGGTTAAACTGAGGCGGTATTTTCATCAATGAAAGTTATTCAAAACAAAAGCTTCGATTGGCAGATGTCAACGCAGGCAAAGGTTAATTGCGTTTACGAAGGCTCTTATATTCTCGCGTAAAATAAGGTAATAGGGTTTGTAATTTGTACTATTATTAAACATTCGCAGTTTAATAATTATATACTACGTAAATTATTATTAGCACAGAAAAGAAATAATGTAAACTACTTTTTTAGAATTACTGTGACATATTTTCCTGCGTTACTACTGTTGAAAGCCTTCTCACACTACCCTATCGGTAGGGCCCTAACTCAGGGAGGGGAGTTAAACTATCTCGCTCTAATGAGTGAGATGCTTTAACTCCCCTCCACCAGTTAGGGCCCTACCGATAGGGTAGTGTGATAAGCCTTTAAGTACTACTCTACTACTATAGGGATAGGGATGCTATACATCCCGGAACGCCGGGACATGTCCCGGTTTGAAGCGTGGTATGGTGGTATACCATTGTCCAGGCCGCCAAGCATATTGTCCCGGATAGAAAAACCCCTTTTCTCACCTGCTATTCAGAAGAATTATTGTTGCCCAGTTGCGCTGGAATGAGGGACCAAAGTAGTACTTTTCTTCACTCATTTGTGTTTTTGTTTTGAGTGCAACATGTGCCACTCGGTAGCAAACTTATTTATAAGACATTTCATGTTTTTTAGCATCGGGCCTCATAGGCGGTGGCGGTGTGAAAAGCAGTGTGTCACAGGGTAGCAAAAATATTTCCGCCTTGGGCGTAAATACCTGAACTCGCTACGGTCAAGATTCTACGTACTTTAGAATCCCACGCTACGCTCAGGATTCTATTGTAGAATCTTTCGCTTCACTCAGGATTCAGTATATCGCCCTCGTGTAAATATATCATTTTGCTCCCTTGACACAATCTACTATTTAAAAAAAACCTTCATTTTGAATCTTTTGCACTTTTGTCTAAGGCGATAGAGTTGACATTGACAATAGTACCATGAACAATAATCGAAATCCCATATCTCTTAATAATTATGGTTGGCAAACCACTTCGAATGAATAAGCTCTTTAAAAATAAATAACTATATGATATGGCCAAAACTTGAGTTCTAACACCTTAGAACACAGAAATAAAACAACATATGCGTAACAGCATTTTGGTTTACTGAAATACAACACAATCACAAGAACCGTTTATTATATATTACAGTTTTAAATAGTCCGAGACTACCTAATAATACTAGTACAATCATTTTATTGTCAAACATGTCAAAAAAAATACACAGGTGGTATAGTTCGTACAAAACTGTTAGGCTGTACTGCTGTCAAATTAACGCAAGCAAAACTACCTTACAGTCAGAGCTCTCAGTCTAGTTTTGCTTGCGTTAGTTTGACAGAATTTAGCCTTAGAGTTGTGTCCGAACTATACTAGATGCTGGTCTTCAAAAAGGAACCGTTAATTAAATGCAGTTTTTTGATACATGCGCTATATATGGGCATCAACCAAACTTGGAGACCTCTATTATTCAATTCAGTTGACAAAATAAAAGTACCGCCAAATAGGGTACAGTCAGCATCAAAAGTAGCGACACATATGAAGGCGTCAAGTCTTTATTACAAAGGAATAAGAACTTTTGACATCTTCTGTTCTGACTGTACATGGGACGTGCATGGCTTACTTGTGAGACCTGTACCCTTACCATGAGTTTGCTATGTTTTCTTTACCGTACTCGCTAGTAGTAGCTAGCGACTGCGTATACGATTTAGTATGGCGATTCTTAGTTCTATTGCGTAACCGCCAGAGGCGCTGTACTTTTGTCCATACTAAACCGTTTACGCAGTCGCTAGCAAGTACGGTATTGCAAACTCATGGTAAGGGTTACTGAGGGCCTACCGCGAACCGAAAACGAATCGTTTCGATCGAATTAGCAAGTGCGACAGAGAGGGAGATATTGGAACTTCGATCGTTTTCGGTTCGCGGTAAGCCCTTTGTTTTCACCAGGAGCTAGTATGTATTTTTAGGAATAATACCTCAAACTGCTCTAACCCACGTGTGTTCCATGTTAGCCTATTTGATCGTATAGGTTTATTATGTTATTATTGCATAAGACACGTATTTTTATAATTGAAAATAAATAGTAGAGTTACGACTCTGGGTACCGTTTGTACTGTTTAAAATAAATACAATAATACATTTTTATTCTAGTTATTACAAGGATTAAATAAAGTAGGTACCTACGTGTACTTTATAGTTACAATAGAAAGTGCGTTAACAATAATAACTATCATTTATCGTGCATAAAAATACAATTTTAAAGATTATTCGCCAATTCCGTTGTTTGATTAATTATCACAATATTTTTTACACCAAAATTTGATTTTGAAATAAATAAAACGCAAATAGTACATTTTACTCTATTTAGAATAAAATAAGACATTTTCTTAAATATAATGACTGATGTAACGGTAGCATGTTTTTTTAAACCTGCTGTTATTATTTATTAACAATGCATTCGCGTACAGATCGAACCATTCGATATGGTCTTAGAAAGCGTCAGCGTGATTGGCATAAAAGGGCAATAGGGATGTTGACACCAAATAAGAAAATCAATGAATCCGAATTTTCTCGAAAAAGGATCAGATTCTCAATCAAATAGTGAAAAAAATAATCCAAAAGAATAAATAATTACATAATTATAAGCCTTCAAAGTTTTAGGAGGGGGCATTTTTTGTCCCTTTTCCGCAAAATGCCCCGTTGTATTGAACGATCGTCATTTACTATGGCGCTCTAGGTCAGTGACGTCACTGACCTGTAGCGTTTTCTCTCTCTAACTAAAAACATTCTAACGGTTGTAGTTTCGTTATTTTTTGAGATATTTGAATAGGATTTTCACTTTTTGGCATAGTTTTATGTATTCTTTCGTATGGAGTAATAATAAATTTTGAGTCAACATCCCTATTATGTAATTTTGGTTAAGTCACAATGATCTTGATGATATAAATAGGTATACTGATCTTTTATCGTCAAAGTGTAGCGTGAATAGATGTCGACGGCACCAAAAGGCTAATTGAAAAACTAAGGCTTCTGGGTAAAAATACCATTTTTGTATCTAAACTGGCAACACTGGATAAACGGCCACTCGACATTGACTACAGTTCCTCGTAGTTGCCAGTTTAGGCTTGTACACTTGTAACATATTCTATTCTATTTTTAAAAATGACTTTTCATCAAATTAATGATGATTTCGTTTCGCCAATCAATGCAAGAGACGTTGTTCGGTATCGACGCCATGATGTCGTCAATTTTGTAATATATTATAACTTTATAAATTAGGCCCAGGTCACACCTGTGACACGCGAAGGAACGTAAGCGCTGTGGGTAAGTATGTGTGCGTGCGCTGTGGGTACACGCGTCAATAGGGATGATGACACTATAAAAGAAAATCAATAAATCCAAATTTTCTACATAATGACTCAAATTCTCAATCAAATGGCAAAAAAAGTAATTCAAAAAAATAAATAATTACGTAATTATAAGTCTTCAAAGTTTTAAAAGTGGGTATTTTCTGTCGCTTTTCCGCAAAACGCACCTTTGTATTGAACGATTGTCATTTACTATGGCGCTACTCAAAGGTGACGTCACGGTCGAGTAGCACTTTCTCTCTCTAACTACGAACATTCTAACCGTTGTTGCTTCGTTATTTTTTGAGATATTTGAATAGGATTTTCACTATTTGGCATAGTTTTATGTCTTCTTTCTATTGAAGTAATAATTTTTTTTGAGTCATCATGCCTATTGTTTGCGCGGGTGCGAAGCGCGTGGCGCGGTCGAATCGCGAGGCGCGCCGGCACCCGATCGGCACCAGGCGGGTCTCTCAGGGACGAGGTAACTGACCTCATTGTACCTGTTTTACTGTCATTTCATACAATAGAATAGGATTGGTAGCGAAATTATTAGGTACTGACAGTGTCTGTCGGGCTTAAGAATGTGTCATAAACTGATAATGAATGGGTATTGAATAATAAATGTGCTCTGACATTTTAACAGACGTTAAAATTTAATGGACATTTCCTAAAAGGTATTCGCATTTCATACATTTATGTATAGCCATATTTATATAATTGCACAATTTTGGACAATGACAAAGGCAATCCTAGTCTAAAGCTGCTTCCATCAGAGATAAGCTATGTTTTCATACAAATTGCTCAAACCCAGCGACGGATGACAGGCAGATATCGCTTTATAGCGATTTGACCGCCTATCATTGCCTAGTATCAATATCATACGGGAACATAGCTTTGCTTTAGTGGAAAAGGAGCCTTAAGGTATGGTACTAAGGGTACTTATCGAAGGGCAGTATATGTTCATAAAAATAACAGTTGTCACGTGGAGTAAAAGTAATGTACATATTAATATTCCTATAAACTTAAGCTACATAATGCATACAAGAACATACAGTTTCGCGTCTAAATTGACTAAATCATTAGAAGCGTTATTGCTTCACGTTACATTACTAACGAACAACCTTTCATTTCGTTCAGATCTATCCGAATACAATCTTCCAAAATAATTATAGTGACTAAATTTTGTAATTTTCATAGCAATTGAGAAAATACTAAGCATTTTTACAGGGATACAGACAAAAGCAATAATGGGACAATCCACGAGATAGAAATGGGAACAACTATAAAGTACCTACTGGATTTCGGAATTTTTAATTTGTACATATTAGATTACATACATACATATACTCACGCCCGTATCCCATTGGGGTAGCAGAGACCAAAGAACGCCAAGTACTACGGTCCTTACATACACCTCTTGCTTCAATCACATCCATTCAACTTAAATTATTGTACATTTTTGATGAAAATAAATAGTTTTTCGTTTAATTTTAAGTATTATTATTTACCCAATCAAATCTCATTCGTTCAGTCAGTCGTATACATACTAGCGAAGACCCAAAAGATTACGTTGATTGGCTCAATAACCGAATCACTTGGTTCACCCAAAATACTAGAAAAAACGAAAACGTCTTTCATGTGTGTACTGCAAACTTCACTTGCACAATCCCAATCGAAATTCACATCATGCTCTTCGTAGAAACGAAATGACCAACAATATCTAGACCTTATATCATTTAACAACACGGTTTAAAATGGCTGTCATTGGCATGCCAAATCACTTAATATCTGGTATTAAAGAAACCTGATATGGATTTGGCAATTTAGATTAGTTTTATAATAAATATAGTCTTGATCGTGTAACAAATTAATCCTTAGCACCGAAGCAGTCTGGCGAATAACAAACAGTTTTCATATTGAAGTCTTGTTAAGTGAAAGCACACTGCCAACTTCTATTTTTAGCTAGGTTTTTAAATCTAGATTTTCAGAAAAGTGAAATTGCAGGTCAATTAATAGGACAGTTGGATTAATTGCAACCGTTCATACAAAATTAGCTTGCAAAGTGTTATAGTGTAACATACATTATGTGTTCAACATTCATGTCAAAAATATCTGTCAAGTTGCATCTCTATACATTTGTGAATTAAATATCTAATTATAAATCGGCAGCGGTATCCCTGTGCAATATTGCTTCTAAGTGACTAAAGCTGAATCCACATTAACATAACCAATACTCAAGTGGAATGATTTCATAATTTTATAACATAGAGAGGTAGGGCACAGCAAAATGTCATCTTGCTCGAATTTGGAGCAGCCCAACTGGGGAAGTACCTCCGCCTTGCAGAAGACCACAGCCATAATAACATTATATACTCAGGTATGTAGTGTTGTGTTCCTGGAGGTGAGCAAGGTTGCCAGAGCTCCCGAGGTTGCACTGTGTTGAGAGTGAGGGAGCTAAATTGGTCCCTTCTGCTGTCGACACAGTGCATCCTCAAATTTTATAAAGGGTCGGCAACGCGCACGTGACTCCTTTGGAATTGCGAGCGTCTATAGGCTGCGGTGTCCGCTTACCATCAGGTGGATCGTATGCTTGTTTGCCACCGTCGTAGTATTTATAAAAAAAACATGGAATTGTATGAAAACCATTGGAATTGGACAGTGATAAGTAAGTGTGGAAACAGCTTTATAGTGCCGTAATATTAATTTCAACACAGCTACCGTTCTTTATCCTGCTAATTTTGAGTATTCACTAGAGTATGCTAAGCTTTGTTTTCAATCAAGTGACACCACTTAACTGAGACCCCCTACTACTCCGGAAACTTTCCAAAATTGAGAATTTTTCCTCATGGGTAAGTTTCTGAAATTTCTCACATTTTTGTATGGGCTTTGAAACTTTCCGAAATGTAAAATGGAAATTTCTTATATTTCTATGAAATTCTCAAGAAATTTCCGAGAACTTTTCCAAGTTTTTGAAAACTTTCCGCAACTTGCACATCTGTACCCCCTACCCTTTGACGTCCCCCTTGTTACCCCCCCTCCTGTCTCAGTCAAAAGGTACACCTATATCTATAGTTGTCAAGCATGCGAAGTGTCAAAATTAACACAGCTTAGGATTACCCTGGTGGAAACTCACCGTGCGCAAACCTCCCTTAACTACACTTAAATAAATTAATATTAGTTATTACGCATATACATTATGTTACAACATATTTAACAATATCAACAATGGACTCCTTAACTATTAAATAAATACACATACATACAATATAGTTAACCATACGTACATTATTGAGAATCACGTAACAGTGGGGTGGGAAAGAAATCAGTTGAACACCATGGACGCAGATCGGGAACCCACCGTGAAGTCTTTGTACTGCGAGAACACGCACAGCTGAAATCAAATACAATAATGTTACAAACTTGTTTGACGGAGATCTCCGGGGTCGGCAGATGACGACATAAATCAGTTCATTCCTACACGGTATCATTGACGAAAGACAATCTAAGCCTAATTATGTTAAACGGTTATAATTTACATTCGAAAGTAAATTTACATTTTAGATTAAACCCTCACAAATGTTCGTAAGAAGCGGTACCTATTAGACAGTGTATATGTCGCAGCCGGATTGTATAAACCGCCGTTTTACAAAACAGAGCCGTTTTGTAATACGGCGGGTTAACGATTAGCCGGATCGTCATTGCAAAACGTTCTACAATATGGCGGCTCACGTTTAGCCGGATTGCATAGTACCCCGTTTTACAAAATGGCCGGATTGTCATTGCTAAACAGCGCTGCGAGTGTTAAATAAAAATGGGAACTAAAAGCTGTCAAAGAGGTGACAGCTAAAACGACGCTATTTTATGATATGGCTAGCCGTAATGTTTTACGGCGGATTATACAATCTGACGGAACCGCTTTTTTACATTACGACTAGGCGAATTGAAGAATGCAAAGCGCCGAACACATTTCGGCGGATTTTCAATCAGCCATATTCAATCCGCCTACTCGTTGACCCGCCGTAATACAAAACAGCTCAGTTTTGTAAAACGCCTAGCCATAATGTAATACGGCGGATTATACGATTTGCCTGCGACATATACACTACGTCCGAAACTGTAAGGACAAATTCTGTCAAATGAACGCAAGCAAAAATCTACTTATAGTCAGAGGCTCTTAGCCGTTTTTTGCTTGACACCTACAAATCCTACAAATTGAAAGTCTGGATCTGTACAATAAATTGCCGTGAGTAACTTGTCCGAAGCAAACCGGACTGTCCTCTCAAAGATCTCACGGCTCGAAATAATTACCATACGAAAAATAAATAAATACCGGACGTAAGACAAATTAATATAATCTATGGATTATTGTCTATGATTATGTCGGAAGCGGCCGTCAGACCGGCCACACGGCTATTCTTTCACGGCGTTGATAACTTCAATTGGTCGAATGCTTGCATAGTATTGCACAGACATTAAAACTCGCTATTGATAAAATCGATACCGATATACCCAATCACGCGAATTAAAAAAGAAAACATCGATTATTCGATTATTATCGTTTATTATTTATTATTTATTATTTATTTATTCAGAAAACCAACAGCGATGCAAATGTATAACTTATTACTATATAACACAGTAGTACGGCCAATTACAGGTTTCCCTTAAATTATCTGTATTGCACAATGGACAATCGAACGGACTACAATATTGAGTGATTTGAAAAGATGTTTGCAATTACTTAACAAATGTTCAACAGTTTTCAGAATACACGTTAGTTATAAATATTATATAGGTATCTATTAATTAAGAGGAGCGATGCTGCTTATTTCTAATAGTTTTCATAATTCTGAGTTTATAATGTTATCAAGCCATGTGCTAAGTCACGTCATGATAAAAAATTACCATCGTCGGCCAACACAAGCTTGTTGTAAACTTAACCTTGTCAGGATTGAAATAGAGTTCAAGTTTCAGATTAAAGCAAAGTATAGATACGAGTTTGGAAAATTATGCAGTCGATACTATATTTATCTAATAAGTATCTAATTACATTAGGAGGCGAATCGTGTAGGTATTATCTACCCAATCAGTAACAATATCCCGTGTCTATTTTTGTTTTTGTTAGTCACTACACACATTGAAGATCGTAAATGTACGCTAAACATGCATCAATCCAAATATGAAATAAAATAATTTTATGTCACACCTGGCCATAAAGTGGCCATTATGGCACGCTCCGCGCGCGAAAAAACCCACTTCCTGGCCAGGGGGTGACATAAAATTTTGTACTTACCACGGGCGATAATAAAGAAAGCCTCAGATCGCATATTTATCGCCCTTGCCTTCGGCTCGGGCGTAAAATACCTGCGATCTGAGACATTCTTTGTTTTATCGCCCTTGGTAAGTAATGTACTATTATGTCGCGCCTGGCCATAAAGTGGCAATTAAGGCACGATTCGCGCGCAGAAAATCCCACTCCCTAGCCAAGGGGTGACATAAAAATTTGTACTTACCACGGGCGGTAATAAAGAAAGGCTCAGATCGCAAATTTGTCAAATACCTGCGATCTGAGACATTCTTTGTTATACCGCCCTTGGTAAGTAATGTATCAATATTGTAAGTGCTTGGTAGGGTTACTGATAACGTCACAATTTAGGTTTTGAACGGCACAATAATACAAAACATCACAAATCTATTAACAATGTTAGTTTATATTTAATCACATCACAGAATTCACAACAGTTACATAAGAAACAAAATGTATAGAATACCTAAAATGTCCAAAGTACAAAAAAACAGTGCCTAACACTAACGTGCCCTAACCTAAAATTTATGGATGACCCCTAACAAGTTTTATGTCTATTGTAGGTATGTCCTGATTTATATCAGCATTTACATCATAACTTGACCCCAACAGTCATTACAACTATGCGTAATCGGAGGTAAAAATCATACTAGTTACCCTAATACTTGTAAGCATGGAGGTAAATAAACATGCATGTGTGTGCGACTAGCAGAAAAAGACGTGACACACATAAACTATAAGTACCATTCCTCACACATGTGCCAGACATACAACGTAAAAAGTGAGAGCGAGAGGTCCCTCAAGATTAATGATTTGCTATAGTACATGTCATTCAAGACGACAGACGGCTCATCAGTACACTATTTGACAAAAAAAAAATATGGTGCCATACGAACCAGTTTTGATAGACCATCAAATTTCTATATGGGACAAACTACAATTAGACCACAATAAAGGGCAAAAAATAGAGATGCACCTAGCTCGCCGCTAGCGGCCGCCCAAACGGCTCCTACAAATTGGCACGGGCACACGACGTCACCCGCCTGGTATCGAACCAACCTGTTGTATGAGCTGTTTTGGTCGTAAAATAATGCGTTTAGGTACATAGTTGCCGTACATTTTTTTATTTATTTTTACTTAAGTATTCTATTGATACCTTTTGTTTGACTTTTGGATGACAAAAAAAAACATTATTTTCCGAATTTTCGATGTTATAGTACATTACTTACCAAGGGCGATAAAACAAAGAATGTCTCAGATCGCAGGTATTTTACGCCCGAGCCGAAGGCAAGGGCGATAAATATGCGATCTGAGGCTTTCTTTATTATCGCCCGTGGTAAGTACAAAATTTTATGTCACCCCCTGGCCAGGAAGTGGGTTTTTTCGCCCGCGGAGCGTGCGATAATGGCCACTTTATGGCTAGGTGTGACATAAAATATATTTATGTCACACCTGGCCATAAAGCGGCAATTACCGCACGCTCCGCGGGCGGGAAATCCCACTTCCTGGCCAGGGGGTGACATAAAATTTTGTACTTAACACGGGCGGTAATAAAGAAAGCCTCAGATCGCATATTTATCGCCCTTGCCTTCGGCTCGGGCGTCAAATACCTGCGATATGAGACATTCTTTGTTTTACCGCCCTTGTTAAGTAATGTACTATTTTTCTATTTTGGTAAAAGTTTATAATTTTCAATTCAATGTGATATTTTGATGGTTTACTATCCATAAAGTGACACCATGTTACAAATTTTAAGATGTGTCAAATAGTCTATTGTACGGAATGGGCTGTGGAGGGGCGCGCCTTCGTGGATGACACGCACAGTAGGCATCTACTGCTTGTCACGCTATTATTATTATTATTATCGTACGGCCTAGAAAACTATTTCACACATCTTCATAATCAGCACGTCGCTGAGCCACGGCACAGCGCGGTCGACGTCCAATACACGCGCCATAAATAATGGATGTTTTCTATGTCATCATCCTCCTAACGTTATCCCAGTACAGTTGCATCCTGAAACATGCCCGGGGTCCGCTACCTAATCCCAAGATTTGGCGTAAGCACTAGTTTTTCCGAAAGCGACTGCCATCTGACCTTCCAACCCGAGGGGAAACTATACCTTATTGGGATTAGGCTTTATCAAGTGAGTGGGCAACTTGACTGTTAGAAGTTCTCAAGCCACCCGAAGGCCTCCAACTTGGCTTAACGACTGCTGCCATAGACAACAACCGGGATCAACGGCTTAACGTGCCTTCCAAAGCACGGGAGCGCTCAGTTAGTAACCACTCAAACCGGTCACCCATCCAAGTCCTGACCGCTGCCCACGTTGCTTAACCTTAGATACCGCAAGCGGTACGCAGGCGCCGCTGGGCCACGAGCGCTCCTGATGGAGGATGTTTTCTATGTATTTAATTTAAGTATATATTTATCTATATAAGTATGTATATCGTCACTTAGTACCCATAGTACCAGCTTTGCTTTGTTTGGGACTAGGTTGATTTGTGTAAGATTGTCCAAAAAATATTTTTTGTTTAGATTTATAAAGTGCGAGCGAAATAGCGAGTGAGAGTGAGATACCTGAGTGCGAGCGGCAGCCAGCGAGTGCAAAAGAGAGCTAATGAGAACAAGAACATACACCATACAGTCTAAGCGAGTGAGAGACAACGAGAGCAATAGGAATGATTTTCTAGGCACCTACTATTTGTTACGCTATAGCGGGCGACGTAGGCCACCGCCCACTACCTCGCGGTCCGAGGGGCCTTACGCCTCATTATTAAATGTTTTTTTTTTAAGTTACAATGCCTCTTGCGCTATCAGAAGGCGGCGCTAAATGCACCTTGCCCACATCAAATTTTGGTCTTGGCCCGTTACTGTCGCGCTTCTAATAGTCGAGTACGATTGATATGACTAGTCATCATAGTCCTGCTCCGAGATGACCGTCCCCAGACCGGTTCCGTCACAAGCCCAACCAGTCGAGCCGCTCCTCACCTTGTCCTTGAGCTGCTGACACATGTGCAGCGCCGCCGTCAGCATGAACAGCACGTCACTGAGCCACGGCACCGCGCAGTCGGCCTGGCAGGAATCTATGCGCATGCTGCCGTGAACAGAGCTCAGTTGGTACGCGACGAATATTAGCTTGTGGGATTGGATGTAGAACGATATTGCGAGGTCTTCGGGCAGGTTCGGCGAGAGGGCTTTCTGGAAAGACAGACGTTTAATTTGAACGTTATAGCAAGCCTGTTCTTTTTGCCGCTTCGGCTAAACTCAGACACCGCCGTAGTCCAGATACGAGTATTATCGCGCTAGGAACGAAAGAGCGCGTTCGAACTGGATACCATGATCAGCTGTCAAACATCGGTTTTGTTACAATTCTTTGAGTTTGCAGGATTTGACCGAGAATTGTAGTATGTGGCGATCACATTAGATCAAAGATGGTCGCATTGATACGAGGGTTAAGCAGCCCGGCAATAGCCACAACTCCCAAATAAATATAAAAATAAAAAGGCAGAAAGCCTTCCGTATTCAAGCACTATTATTTGTTCTGTGGCTATGGTAGAGGTAGAGGATAAATCAATTCAAAGTTTTATTCTTCAATTAAGGCATAGTACTAACCTAACCTATTATGCACTTTAACCAGTTCGGAAAATAAACTTCTGCCACGAGAAGAACAGGCATAAAGGCACGAGGAAAACCAGTCGAGGTATCATTTTTTCAAAACGATTTAAAATTACACACTGTAATCAATAATTTACACGTCTCATCTAACCTAGACAGCGCTCTTGAATGTTCAAGAGATAATATACATTCATGTCAATGTCATTGTTGTCCCATAGAAGGCCGAGCACGGCTTTCAGGTAGCAAACTTGGGACTATCGACCCTAACGTCTAACTCATAAGGCACAATGTCAAAATTCCAACCTCAACTCATTTTCTGAGACAATAACCGAGTCATACAAGGTAATTTTTCTACGCGCACGCAAAACACAATCCTTCTACATTTGGCGCGGCTGCCGTGGTAATGGAAACACTAGACTTTATATTATTGGCTCCAAAGAAGACTAGTGAATATACCTTTAATATCTCAGCAGCCGGAATTTGTATCCAAAAAGTGATAAGGCTCACATAATAAATAATAAGTAAACAAATTCAGATAACAGACATTATGTAGGTACTATCACTCACTTTTTTTTTGTTTAGATGCCGCTTTTGATAAGAAATCGTATTAACCAGATTGGAAAGAAATTATGTCATTATTATTACGTTTGATATAACTATTACCCGCTTAATTTAATACGACTAAGTGTGCATACTTAAAAGATTTATTTTTACGACACGGGACGGGTTACACCGGCCATGGTCTCGGCAACAGCCGTGTGTTGTGTCATCATCATCATAATCAGCCGAACGACGTCCACTGCTGGACATAGGCCTCCCCCAGAGAGCGCCACAAAGACCGGTCACGGGCCGCCCGCATCCAGCGGATCCCCGCGACCTTAACCAGATCATCAGCCCACCTCGTGGGGGGCCTTCCAACACTGCGTCGTCCGGTACGTGGTCGCCACTCGAGAACTCGCTGGCCCCACCGGCCATCGGTCCTCCGGGCAATGTGGCCCGGGTGTGTGTTAAAACAAATCTTTTAAGTATGTTTACAAAGCGCGAGAGTTTAAAGTGTTATATGACTACTAAGTGTACGTTTAATTTAAATACGACATCGAAATTACACACAGTTTTCTAAGATTTACTTAAACTCAGCTTGGTCCCTTTAAGCTGCAAACGCACTCACAGCGTTGGCGGCGCGGTGCGGAGGCGGTACCGGTTGTAATATTCGAACTAATATGAAAGGGTCCGCACAGAACACTTTTTTCCCGGCCGGTTTTCTGTGCGGGCCCTTTCATATTAGTTCGAATATTATAACCGGTACCGCCTCCGCACCGCGACGCCCCGCCCCGCAACCGCTGTCAGTGCGTTTCGAGCTTTAGAATTGTACAACCGACGTCTAAGGGTCAGTTGCACCAACATACGAACACAGGCCGGTCATCGTCAAATATGGCGCCGGCAGCTGTCAATCTAATCAAGGTATTTGTCACTTTGGACACTGTCTCAATCGAAATAAAGTCCTAAATTGACAAGCATTCAGATTCCTGAAATGTACATCTACTTACCATATTCCTACTTTTCATAAGCTCGTCGATTGCTTTCTTTTTAGGCAGGACTAGTGCTGTGCGGGCTCTTTGAAGAGAACCAATTAGGCATTGTATTATATGTAGTACTTCATCAGATGACCTGCAAACAAAGATAACTTATTTATAATTTATAACACACCAATTAAAGTGTAAGCATACTCAATATACACAATTCTATAGTATACCCATGACAGCCTTTATTATTAAGACTTGAATATTTGACATTGTATCCCACAACAGTTGAAGCAACTGCCTTCTTACTGAAGCATATTGTTGCGTCTCCTAAACCATAAATAAACCAGCAAGAAGACAGTAGCACGGGGGTGACACGCGAAGGAAAGTAAGCGCTGTGGGTAAGTAAGTGTGCGTGCGCTGTCGGTACACGCGTCAATTGCTTGCGCGAGTGCGCAGCGCGTGGCGTGGGCGAATCGCGAGACGCGACGGTACCCGATCGTAACCCGGCCTGTCAGCCTGGGCCTGTCCGGGACGAGGTTACTGACCTCGGTGCGGGGAGTTCGTGTCCGTTCTGTATGTAATACTATTATACTATTCTGTGACAGTAGTGTGACAAACCATAAAACTTCTTTTGGAAATAAAGTCTTCTAAATTTTCATGCCGCCCTTTTATCAAGTTCGATGCTCAGATTGTCCAGTATATGTATTCTTCATAATTATACTTTACCATTGAATATAAATCCTTTAATACCAATCAAATCAATTGTTCAATTAATCTCTTATTAATTGAGTGATAACAGGAAACCACTCATATGCAAGTCATGCAACAAATAACACCAGCAAGCATATTCATTTAACATTTAAGCTACATTAAGCTTATCTACATTTAGGTAATTTCGTAGGCAATATATCTACTTAATATTATCTAATAGGTTGCAATATGTGTTGATTTATATACTAACATAAATTTAATTCATAATGGGTATTCAGTGAAGGCCTAAAATATGAGTTATGTAAATTGGTGATGTATTTGCAGTCATGACTTCCTTACATTTATATTAGGTGTCAGAGAAAAAAGATCCAGGCCAAGCAAACTGAAGTCTTATCTTAGTAAATGTCACAGAGACTTTGATATGTCATAGCTGTTCTCAAGGTCATTTTATTTCCAGAATACCTGGCCGTGTGGCCCAAGTTATAAGGCTATTACTACATTACTTTTAGTACTCATGACTTTACCACATATAAACTATTTATTTAGATCAATTTTTCAGACAGGTTGCCGCATCCTTGACCACAAGAAGACTCAAATAACGATATAAGATGTTACTAACTTGAATATGTAATTTTGAGGAATCCAGTCTTAAGGCTTGGTCACACCGCTTTCGCGACGCAAGCGGGACGCTGCGCTGCGCGTCTATATGTATGAAACCGTCCCGCTCGCGTCGCGCAACCTGTATGACGTCGCTAACCTGTTCTCATACGTTCCGGCGCGCAGCGGTGGCGTCGCGCGGACGTCGCGCAACGCGAAACGCAGTGTGACCAAGCCTTTATCCCCTTTTTTGAACCTGACTGTGGCTTTATAGGCCAGGCCAATTAAAACGATAAGGCTAAGTTCAGAAGAACGCGCGGCTCGGCGCGGTTGGCTCGGCGCGCGGTTTAAAATTGTAACAAATCAATGTTGTCGTGAACATGAGCGCGCGTTACCGCGCGTGACCGCGCGCACCGCACCGCGCGCACCGCACCGCGCGCAAGATCTTCAATCCTGTATCGACCTGTTCAGTTGACCCGCGCGGTCTGAGGCGGAGGGACGCATGGAGCTACGAAAATGGAGGACGAGATATCTATTGGTGATACAATACAATACAAATATTCTCGCTCATTGTTCACCAAATAATGATATGCAATATCTTACAGCACCATCTGTAGGTTGCAAATCCTTTTCAACGCAATCATACAGAAAGTCAAAGGAATGCAATCGACATCCTAAAATGGTTGAAAAATCGATCTTTGTGTAGGCTTAGTGTGGGATATAAAGTCACAAAGGCTTAAAGAAAGTCTTTGACTTAAAATAGGGTGCACCCCGTATCGACTTTGCTTTCGACAACGACGTCTCAGTTCGCGGTATAAAACCCACAAGCAAATTGCCTCCTCCACGTCCATTCTCACTGAATGTTTACGCTATATTGCCGCGTGCAAGCCGCCGTCATCTGACAGCTGCATCGCGCGGCAGCGCACGTCGCGCGCGTGTCTCATCCCAACAAGTTGTTTTCCCTCAGGGTAGAAGGTCAGATATTAGTCACTTTCTTAAAATTTGTGCCTAGTGCCTATGCCAAATTGTGAGATTAAATAGGTGCTAAAGCAGGCCCCAAGCCTTAGGATCACCTTAGGATACAACCAGGAAATGCTACCCCCCTATTCATAAAACGTAACAAACCATAACTAATGATTCTGACCTGCAATCGACAGCCCACCGGTTTCCGGCCGGGCATCCCTACACCACTTCTACAACCTGTTAAGCCATCCACTACCGGTGACTGGGATCCCGGCTGGCTTACAAAAGATTGTTTTGTTGTTTTTGCTGGGAGATGAGTGGTTAACTAAAATGTCTTTTGTCCCTTTTTCACAACATGTCAGGATTTTGGTAGTGGCCGCGTTGGTGAACACACGTGCTCGGCGCGACGACGAGCAGAATCCACTACCGAACAAAACCAGTTGCCTACGGTCATGGCGTCGTTACCGCACAACGTCTTTGAACACGTGGTTGGCGAAATCATCATAAATTTGATGGAAAGTCATTTTTAAACAACAAAAAAAAAACTAAAATAGGTTTGATGGTCATTTATGAATAAGGGGGTCAGCGTTTTCCGTTTGTAATAAGGGGATTAGCGTTAATAAGGGGGTAAGAATACTAACCTGAATATATAATGTTTGTCCACATTATCTATGTAACCGATTGCTTGCTGCAGGTGGTTGGCTGCATCCTGTATCTGCTGCAGCTTCCACGGCCCGTCCTGGTTGATAGACGTACGGCATATTGTGTGCATTTGCCGTAGCACTTTGAAACTTATGTCCTGGTGGGAAAAACATGACTGTTTATCAAATAAGAATATGATAAACAGTTTCAAAAATAAATTATTTGGTCAAGTGTCTATTAATGCTTAGGAATATTTATTGGATTATACTTTGTTAATGTTTATTTCATATTGTTTAGTACAACATATAAGTGAAATAAATTAATTATTGTTAAATAGCTAACATTTCTAAAACCGGGCCAATACTGTTATCATCACTGGCCTTTGCATCTTTATCAGATGATTTATGCAGCAACCTGCGAACACTTTCTGGTGTGGCTATGTAAGCCTATACGGGAACGGTATTGTCTCCCGCAGAGGTGGCAGCAGAACTGGGGATCAGTGGCTGTTATATATATATTGGTTTATGTGATGGTTATTCACAACTTTATGTAATCAACAGTGGCGGAGCGTCCATACATGCTCATGAAGAATTCAAAAGGCAAATTATTTCCGGCTTCCCTAAGAATATTTTTGACGCACTGCCACTGGTAATCCTCATAATTGTATTGGCCAAGTCCGAAACGATGATAAATATTATGAATTAAATATTATTTATACAAGCTATTACCACATTATTAAGCTATTATTAGTAAAGTTTAGTCATAGTTCTCTAAATGAGTTCACTAAAGTTACTTTGTATGTGTTATGTTATTGTACCTAAGTCTTAATTCATAATTCATTTATTCATTGCGATCATGTTCATTACATTGGATGTTATTTTAGTGGTTAGTAGGTACATGATACCCCGTCAGGGCATTGCAACATTCTTACTGACTAATTATATAATGTTATAAAGGTTATGTTATGAAATCGATCTACAAATCTACATGCAATAGTCGTAAGGTATATAAATGGAATCGATGTACAATTGTGATTTATATAATGTCGAGAATTTTATATACGTAATTACGTACATGTCAAGGCGTTAAGAGTTAGTTAGAATTGAATAATTTAATGTACATGTTAACTTATCAAATACAATGTCGGAAAATTAAAACATAAAATATAAAAAAAAAAAGAAAAAAAAATGTCGAGCTCAAAATTATACAAACAGTGATTGTAATAAAAGGAGAATTGAATATTGAGTGAATTATAAAACCTAAGTCTTGAAATTGTGTAATAAGCTATGTATACTTGTTTTTGCTGCACTATCACATTGGGAAACTGTAAGGATAGATGTATTGTTATTATAAAATAAAAATATTTGCGACCAAATGTTAATGATAGTGAATCATAGTTTCTTACATTATCACAACAACCAGTTCCATAATAGACACAACACCAATATAATTATACAAACATTCCGTTAACACTGGCCAACCACAAATATCTGTTAATACGATTCCGACCGTGTAAGGCCACGCATTTGTATTCAATGGATGCATATAAATAAATCACATAATACTCACTGCATGAGTTATGCTGTCGCCAGTTAGTGTCACAATGCATTTCAGCTGCTCTGGCTGCGAAGTCAATATAAATTTGTCCTGTTTCTGGCCCTCATTCCCGTACAGAGGCACGGGAAACCTGTGAGCGCAACCCTGAAAACAATTCCATTTAAAAACCGAGCCGAATTACATTACACTAAAACACTCATTCTGAAAACACTTACGACTAAAACCGAATGGAGTTGATGCAAGATCGAGTGAACTTCCTCTCGAAGAACCCATTCGAATTCTTCTTTCTAAAAAACAGAAAAACCCAAATATTACACTTATAGATCGCACTCAAGAATGCCATTAACACTTCATATTATAACGATTACTCGTTTATTCTTTACCAAATTGGCAGCTTCTTCCTTTTCGTTATCACTCATTGTAATATAATTTTGATGAACCTAATTAATCGGTGCTCGTAAATTTTTAATAATTTCCTGTGCCAATGGTTGAAAATGTTGAAATGGTTCACGTGAAAGTGAAACAATTTCGCCAATCGCCAATTGACGTGACAGATGTCAAATAGTCAATTGACAGTAGAGCATCACTGGGTTCGGAGGAAAGGCTGCGTTCAAAGACTACAATTATGCTGCGTTCATATTATTGTATGTATGGGAATGTTACTGACGGATAAAGCGGGTATTACACTGTCCTGAATTCAGGACACTAAGGGTCGGTTGCACCAACATACGAACACAGGCCGGTCATCGTCAAATATGGCGCCGGCAGCTGTCATCCCATAGAAACTTGTCAAACTTTCCATACAATCAGATTTGACGAACACCGCTTACGATTACAGACGGTTTGGTGCAACCCAGCCTTAGAAGGGTTCCGACCTATACGTTAAAGCGAGATACTTCAACTCCCCTCCACTAGTTAGGACGCCTGATTCAGGACAGTGTAATACCCGCTGTATGTGAACTCTAAAGCGGGTATTACACTGTCCTGAATCAGGCGTCCTAACTATCTTAGTGGAAGGGAGTTGAAGCATCTCGCTCTAACGTATAGGTCCGAACCCTTCTAAACGCCCTGAATTCAGGACAGTGTAACACCCGCTTAAGGCTATGTACGCACGAGGCAATTTTGTCTCCGCAATTGTATGTCTGTCTCTGTAGCACATATCGTAAATGCGAGCGTAGAGTGAGATAGTTTAACTCCCCTCCCCGAGTTAGGGCCCTACCCACGCCCTACCGATAGGGTAGTGTGATAAGGCTTTTAGCCAAACTAGCGAAAGTTCATTTGCAACCTTTTTAACCTTTTTTATATACTTAGTGAAATAGCTGGTTAACAGTATATATAATACTATTTGCTGAATACAATAAAAAAATACATATATTCCATAGTTAAAATATATATATATATTCCGTAATTTATCAACAGTCAATTCAAAGTCAATTGATGGACCTCGAATAAAACATTCATTATAAATAAATTTGCTTGAAATTCTGCGTCATTTCGTAGTGTCCTCTATACAAGCTTCAAGATGGTTTCACCCGGTGCCATGCAAGTATTTTATACCGTAATCGAGAAATCTCTCCGTGAAATGGGGATCATTGCCGGGTAACTATGACAAATATTATTCTGGAATTTAACACGTTGGCTGCCATGAGTATCACTGGTGGGATCACATAATCTTCTTTCTGTGACCATGAGTATCACCGGTGGGATCAAAAGGTCGAAGCAATGTGTATGGGGCGTGGGAGAAACCCTTTAAGTGGCCAGCCAACGACGTGTTAAAATTAAAACAATTTTACTTTAGCTAAGAGTCTATAGATAATCTAAGATAGTCTATAGATAGGTTGATTTGTGTAAGTTTGTCCATAAATATTTATTATATTGACGGACAATGTGTTGAGCCCAGCATCCATAGGTGGGCATTAACTCGTTAATCCGTTAATCGTTAATTAACTAAGTTAACAAAATGCTTAACGGATTAACTTTTAAGTTAACTCCGAAAATTGTTAACGGACTCGTTAACTTCCGTTCTCTAAACTAAACTCTTCATAAGTCCGTTAATCGTTAATGATCCACCTCTGCCAGCATCATAGGTAATAACAATATTGTCATGTTTTACGGCTACGGCTAAATCGCCTTAAACTTCTCATAAAACATGAGTATATAAACAAAGCATAGGTATAATTTTATTACCTATCATGCTAGCTGGGCAAGAGATTCATTTCCAATCTGTTGCCATTGCCAACCACTACTCTGGAAGTCTGTTAGTACAAAAAGTTAAATCACGCATGTTCTTATTTTCAATTAGTACCGAATATATAGATCAGCAGATTGGTTAAAACAAATTTACACCTAGTTAGAAAAGCTCTTCCTACTCTTTCCTCTTAATCAGTAGTATGTTATATTACTCAAGCTAAGTAATACTTTTCAGAAAATCCGGACGGCACATGAAATTTCCCTACACTCTATCGGCGAAAATAGCTCAATTTCCAATATTTCATTATCTGAAATATAATAGTATTTGGATGTATTATCCCCTCGGCTGGCTTGGAGGATTCTATGTTTTTGCCCAGATTCACGCAGTGGTCAATTCGGATGCAAGTGTAAAAAGCTGGGCGGAATCTCAAAGAAAAATTGCTGAAAAAGAGGCACATCATTAAGAAAATAATATCGTGATTTATTGTTTTTACCATTAAATATTTCAATTACTAAATAATGCGTATTTCATTAACCCTTTGACCGCCAAGAACCTATAAAGTGGTTGTGTGTCGTCGTGCCCACCACGCCAACAACCACTTAAAGGGTCAACACGCTGCTTAAACTGTGAAAATTTGGACTGTCATACGTAATTTCGAAATTCAAAATTGCGAATCACTATCACTACTCGTAAAGTACTGAAATGCGACGTCCGCGAGCCATTCTTTCTAGATTTTCGACATATGAAAAATGAAAAACCTATTATTCGTGTAAGTTGTATAAAATATAACAATTTGAGTAACAAGATATGAAACTTCGAAGCTACATTCGCTCGGTCAATAATATAAGGGGTGCTACCGCGAGCCACAAACAAAATTTTCTCTCTGTGTCGCACTTGCACGTCTGTACGTAAGTGCGACAGAGACGGAAAACTTCGTTTGTGGTTCGCGGTAGCAGCCCAGTTTCGGAATTGCCGATAAGTTCGGCAAATTTTTGACTGAAACCGAATCTTCGGCCGAAACCATTGACTTATAATGGTCGAAACAATGATTTTAATGCCGAAACCGAAACTTCGGTCGGACGTCGGCACGACGTCGGTCATTAGTTATTTCCCCTAAGGCGGGGCGCAGACGGACGATTTCCTAATTCGCATTCCTGATCTTTCATTGAAGAGCACGCCTTTTCATAGAAAATTTTCAACAAAGCGCATACGCCCGGAAATTTTCACAACGCTAAAAACTAGGGCTCGCGGTCGTGTCCGGGTTTCGTGTACACGTGTTCGGTATCCGTTTCCGTACTACACGTACACGGGTTTCTGACCCGTTCTACACGTGTAGTCGTGTACACGTGTAATTAAGATCCGGGTATCCGTGTACCCGTGTACCCGTGTACCCGTGTACCCGTGTACACGGCGGAACGGACCTTAAATACACGCGCGCCTAACCCGTCCTTCAACTACAATTACAGCGACAAAAACCGGCCAAGTGTGAGTCAGATTTCGCACATTTAGGGTTCCGTACCAACTGCATAATTAAATTGGTTTTGTTTTCGCGCCCCACTAGTACCATATGGGATCTCCTCTTATGACATTTAGCAATAAGTCTTGACTATTTGTATAGCTTTTGGCCACCAAGATGCTTCATCATCATCATCAAATTGGAAGACTGTAGCTCCAACGATTTAGCTGTAAAACCACTGTGACAGACTACGGACTAACGGACGGGCGGACGCGTGAGTGACAGCAATAGGGTTCCGTTGGGTGTCAAGAGTGGTATTAATTCAGTTAAATTAGTTAACAGACGCACAATTCACATTTTCTGAATTTATCGTTTCTTTATACGCGACCTCGAAATTGGATTAATTTTACTTATTCAATATAACACTTTAAGATAACGCCGCCGCATCTAGTATAGTCAACGTGGACCCAGTGGTAAATAATAACAAAAGGCAGAATAATAAACAATCGGCAGCATAAAGTCAACTGCGAGATGCAGGTGTTCGAATCTTTATTGCCCTTAGTGACCTACTGCCTAGCATGCATGGTGTTTATTATAGAATTGTTTGCATTACTGTTGGTCGATTCTTTTCGATAGTGAGCTCCATTGTTCTCATTAGGTGCAAGTAGGTAATAAAAGTAAATCGAAATAAAAATAAAGTACAGTAGAATCCGCTTATAACGACTCCGCATATAACATTTGACCGCTTTTAACGACTGCTAAATCACCTGATGTTAGGAATCATACCATACATTTTCAAAGAAAATCAGTCCGTTTAGTGCTACGTTCTGTTAGTGCCAGTGTTGGGCACTCAAGAATAAAATCATTATTTGAATAAGAATTCGTAAGAATTAAATCAGATTGATTTTATTCCCGACAAAATTATTCAAATAATTTTGACGGGAATAATTCTTACGTGAGAGAACGTGGGGTTAACTTATTCTTAGTCAAATAAATTTAATCATGATTTTTTTATTTTAAATAATATTCTACGAATGCAGTCTAGGTACCCGGGGCAAATATGACTTATTAGGTAGGTATAGGGTAGTAGGTACTAACTGCTTTACATTATACTTGACGTACATCTCATTAAATCTTACAAGACCACTATGAACTATGACATAATTTTGGTAATCGAATTATTTTTAATTTGATAGTGAACAAATACAAAATAATAATTTGGTACAATTGAGCTGACCTCATCTGATGATGGACCCAGATGGTGGATTGCGGAACTCTTGAATGGCTACTTGTATTGTATACCCCTCGCGTTTGGGCACAGCACATTGCTTTGTTTTGATAAGATAAGTTCATCACCAACCTCCCTAAAGCTCGAAACGCACTGACAGCGGTAGCGGAGCGGGGCGTCGCGGTGCGGAGGCGATACCGGTTGTAATATTCGAACTAATATGAAAGGGTCCACACAGAAAACCGGCCGGGAAAACAGCGTAGCGGTGGCGGTGAACCACCTGCACAGACAGGCGAAAGCGTGGCGGTGGCGAGGCGGGGCGGTAAAGCGGTGTGACGTTGTATTACACAGCTGTCAGTGTACCGGCGCGCATCGGTGGTGGCGGCGCGGCGCGGTGCGGAGGCGTGCTCAGAGCGGTGACAGGAGTTGTATTTTTTTACAACTTTTTTTTACGTTTTATTCGTTTCTGCAATGCGTAGCAATGAAAAATAAACTTGTTAAACCGGACCCGGGCCTTAATAATACGCAGGAAAAAGATTACTGTAATGCAATAAAAAAGGAGTTATTAAGTGAGAAAATGGGCAATATAACGCCGCCTCTGCGCCGCAATCCCGCGCGGATACCGGGCGGTTCTTTGGTGCGGCGTCCTCCGGGCCGCTTTCGCTTTACCGCAGTACTGCCTCCGCCCCGGACCGCGCCTCGCCGCGCTCTGTGCGTTTCGGAGCTTAAAGCACTGACAGCGGTAGCGGAGCGGGGCGTCGCGGAGGCGGTACCGCTTGTAATATTCGTACTAATATGAAAGGGTCCGCACAGAATACCGGCCGAGAAAAAAGCGTGGCGGTGACGGCGCGGTACCGGTACCGGCTTGGAGGCGGCGAACCGCCTGCACAGACAGGCGAGCGCGTCGTGGTGGTGGGCGGGGCGGTGCAGGCGGTTCCCCGCCTCCGCTCCGGTACTGGTACCGCGCCGCCACCGCCACGCTTTTTTCCCGGCCGGTATTCTGTGCGGACCCTTTTATATTAGTTCGAATATTACAACCGCTACCGCCTTCGCACCGCAACGCCTCGCTCCGCTACCGCTGTCAGTGCGTTTTGAGCTTTAGTCTTTAGTATTTAGCATACTATCTTTTTTACACCTATGAAAAGCTAAATAGGGCAAAAGAGATAGCAAATAATGGCAGGCAAAAAAATCCCATGGCTTGCCTACGCTTATCGCTAGATTCTTAGTAAGTCTCAGCAATTCAGCATGAATAGTATTTATTGTCCGGCGTGTTTGCCGCGTTTGAGACCGCCATTCATTAGCAATAAGTGCAATAACATTAACAATAGGATTAAGTCGTGGCGGTTCATTTCTTTGTAAACACCTGAAGCAGGCGGTGCATTAAACAATCTAGAATACGTAATACGTATCCTATCCTATGTTATCGTCTCGTCTAAAAAGTTATCGAAAATACCATGTTCTAACTATGTAATAAATGTTGGGACTGTTGGGAGCGACTCGCCGAGTCGCCGGACAGTGAAAGCACCAAATTCGGAAACAAAAGAAAGAATTGGTTATCAATATCATTACCTAAAAAAATATACAGTATTCGGTATCTGTATCTAACTTTAGTCAGTAGCCAATGAAGAGTTCCACTATTCACTCCTGACTACATCATCAGACCATCGTCAGAAAGTGTAATGTAGGTAGGTGCTTATGGGATTCGTCGAAAACAACCAACATACGTTAATACGCAAAAAATATGTAGGAAGCTATACGAAGTACAGTAGTAGGAAGAAATGTACTTACTCAGGAATCGTCATGGTGGGTGATTTTTGATGTATGGATAACAAATGTCTTCCTATGGCTCCTGTTGACCAACCATGGCAAGAAAACTCATTATTTGCCCGGTCATTGCACAAAGAGCAAAAGCCTTTTTCACCAACTCGTGGCAAACTTCCAAACTCATTTTCATTTTTTAATAATAAAGTTTATAAAAATAAATTAACAGCAAACAACAAACGAACGAAAACAACACAACAAAAACTATAAATAAAACAAAACGGTACGATTAACGTAGAGAGACTTTAGTATCCAACTGACCAAGTGGCGAACTGTAGTCTAACTAAAGTTCTATGAGATACTTTATACATTTTAGGCTTAGATATCGTTTATCGTCAAAATACTTTATAATGCCGCGCGGCAACAAAACAATGGGATAATCCTACCTGCAAGATTGTTTGTTGTATTTTTGCCGATGTATTGTGCTAATTACAAAGAGATAAGGCCAAAACCACCAATGCATGTTGTAAAAATAACACGCTCTATTGAATGAAACACCTGCACTTTGTTTATTAACGTCATGTCCTAATTGTCAGGTTTTTATTTGGTTTTTATTTTGGATAAGTATAAATTATTGTAAATTTTCTTTACGCTGTTCAATATTTCAATAAAACACAGTTTATTTATCAGCGCTATAGTCAATACATCGGAGCGGTAGCGAATTGATCTATCAAGCTACCCGATGTTAGAGGGTTTTCGGATTACTCATAGATGCTTCAGGTCTCGATATTATACTGGTTTGTTCAACCAACAAAGTTGCCCACCTTCGCGTTCCAAAGGAAAATATGACATACCTAGCCGTTTGTGGTAATTTAACTAAGCATTAGTATCTAAAAACTACATCAATGATAAACTTAAAATTATTTAAACTGTCCGAGTTGTACCAAATTAGTCCATTCAAAAAGCGACTTTACTGTAAAAGCAAGAAGGTTCAACAGCGCCGCAAATCAGCGCGCGGGAATCTAATGGCAGTTTTATAAAAAAAAGTCGGACATCTTAAATAATTTCATCTTATACCTATCAGTGAAGTCAACGGTTACTAAGATATTTTTCGTGTTAAATTTAATCTCAAAATATATAAATTTATTGAAACAAAAGTGTGTTACTTACCTATTATTAACATTACCAATCAATAAAAATCAAAATAATCGTATATTCCTAATCTATCACATATTCAATAATTTCTCCGCATAGCACGAATCTTCGCTACACGTGAACGAAGGGTCGAACCGGCGTGTAAATAAGATCCGTGATTTCGTGTATTCGTGTACCCGTGTACACGGGTACCCGTGTACCCGTGTACACGTGTACCCGTGTACACGTTTCACGGATCCCGGCGGGTTCGTGTAGTTCGGGTTCTTAGCACCGCCGGGCTTAAGAACACGGATACCCGTGTCAACGTGTACACGTGTATTGGGAGCTCTACTAAAAACCGAAACCGAATGTATGCGCATGGGTCACGGTATTCGGAATCTGAATTCCTGATCAGGAAACCGTGCGTCTGTGCCCAGCCTAATACTATACAATTGTAAACACAAAATACATAATCTGTGCAAACTGTGAAACGTCAATTTGCGTCAACTATATACTATAGGACACAGACAGAGACGTAGTGTTGCCAGAACGTGCTTTTTAGCACGGTTTTACGTGCTTTTTTGGATACGAACGTGCTTTTTACGTGCGCTCCCCAAAAACGTGCTAAAACCCTGCTTTTTAAGTGCTATGGTGCTTTATGATATTACTACTAAAAATGGGGAGGTAATGATGGTTTGGTACTCTCTAAAACTGTAATTTTTTTTCTAACAATCGTTGTGTTAAGCAATCCTTGTCTCCTACCCTACGCTTTGATATCCTAAAGTTAAAAGTTATGTTTTACCTGTGGTTGCAGGAAAGAACTTGTCCTGCAACTGCAAGCTCTATCGTTCGTGTTGTGCAATGTGTACACGATGTAGTAAAGGCTCAATACTCTGTATGTGACGAAAACCGGCCAAGTGCGTATCGGACTTCGCACATTTAGGTTTCCCAAACAACCGCAAAAGTATGTTGGTTTTAAGGAAATTTCCAATCAAAAAAACCTGTTCTATCAAAATATAAGCATTTTTGGTAAAATACCCGTAATAATGAACAGTATCACCAAATTTCAAGTTTATGGGTCAATGGGAAGAAAAAATAATCTTATGAACAAAATTTTGTGACAGACGACTGACAGACGGACGCGTGAGTGACAGCAATAGGAGTCATTTTCGACCCTTTGGGTACGGAACCCTAACCCTAACGTGCCTTTTTTGGACACCCGACCGTGCTTTTTGACGGAAGTGCTCTGGCAACACTAGAGACGTCAAGCAAAAGCAAAGCAAGTCAATTTCTTCTGTCAAGTTGTGAAGTTGCCGTTGTTTTGTATAATATCTGTAATTTCGTCAACAGAACATTTAATCGTTTTAAAATGCTAATACTTTTTGATGATCGGTGAAGATTCATTATCAAGGTTATATTTAAAGTGTTATAATGTGGGTAAAGCCGCAGGAAGTTTTTATAAAAACTGCGTTGTGGTAATGTATATTTCGAGCAGTTGCTTATCTATTTTGTACATGTACATACGCTAACGTAAACCACCTCAGAAAGTGTTAAGTGATGGTAATTTTTAATGATGTATTATTTTACAGGGATAGTGATGAAACAACGCTATATTTCGTGCTTCAAAGAAGAAAAGGGCATGGCAAATCGGCTGGACTATCTTCGTTGCTCGTTAGTACGTTCGACAGTGTTCGGGACACGAAACCAGCTCCGTTCAGGATACTCCACCAAACACCCAACTCTGAAATATATTATGGTGAGATTTTTATGGCAAAACATCTTATTGTAGAGTTTCTTTTGTAAGTAATACACCTTTATGATTAAGTTGGTCATTATTTGTCTGTAACAAACATATAGTTATGAATGTTGCAGTTTGTTTTTTGTTTGACAATCACTTCAGCCTAGTTGGTTTGGTAGGTACCTATGCACCTGCTTGTGAAGTGAAGCTAGTGGACCTGGTTGAATTCCGGCAAGGGCAAATATTTGTGTACGTGTATTAGTTTGTGACTCTTCTGTGTATTAACTAGAGATGCAACGGATACTGGATTGGCCAAATACCGAATACCCGGTGGTGCTATGCCCGGCGGTGGTCTCCCGTGTATCCAGGAGTTCGGTCAAATCTTTTGCCTAAATTAAGGAAATTCACTGTGCACATGTTCGACTGTCTGTGCAGGTGGCCGGATATCTGTTGCAGCTCTAGTATTAACCTCTATGCTTGCTATATATTCCTCCAAATGAGTACATAACTACATACATACTCTCGTACCCTTAACATAAGGCTTAACACATTCACTGACAGTACTGTTAATAGGGATGTCGAATCAAAAAAAATTATTACTTCAATAGAAAGAAGACATAAAACTATGCCAAATAGTGAAAATCCTACTCGAATATCTCAAAAAATAACGAAGCTACAACGGTTAGAATGTTCGTAGTTAGAGAGAGAAAGTGCTACCTAACCCTGACGTCACTGTTAAGTAGCACCATAGTAAATGACGACCGTTCAATACAAAGGTGCGTTTTGCGGAAAAGGGACAGAACATACCCACTCTTAAAACTTAGAAGACTTATTATTACGTAATTATTTATTTTTTTGAATCATTTTTTCGCCATTTGATTGACAATTTGAGCCTTTATGTAGAAAATTTGGATTTATTGATTTTCTTTTATAGTGTCGTCATCCCTATTAAGTGTTGTTAAATGTTAAGCCTACATATGGCCCGCCTGTTGACGAACTGTCAGCGAACGAGTTAATGAGCTTACAGCTGTACTTGATCGATTCATGTAAGATTATTCCTTCTTAATTTATTGATTATTTGCAGTGATATCATCAGCCCTTACAGAGCAAGACATCCGTCAAGACTGGCAGTGGCTGTTAGAAAATGTGTGCCCAACACTGCACTCCTTTGACACTGAAGAAGAGGTCACAGAGTTTGTGTGTTGCAAAATCAACTCAATCATTGCTACGGAGCAAGAGAACTTCACAGAAGGTATGGTTCTTTTTGCAGAAAGTTATAAGTTAGTTGTGTTTGTTTACTTAAAGTGCAACAAACTGGCTACCATACTGTCTTCCTAACAGTTCAAAATAATTGCCATATGATTAAACAAAAATATACTGATAGGTTTATAAAAATATGAAGCCGTCCTCTCCTGGCGAAAAAAATAGACAATGCCATTCTTTTGTTATCTGCCCTGGGATCCCAGGGACTGGTAGACGACGGGTTAAGATCTTTGTTTTAATCAATTTTAGTCGACTTCTTTGGACACTGTAAATAAATGTTTTAAGACTTTGTGTAAGTAGATACTGATAAAATCTGAAATAGTAACATTTAATGGTGTTGATAAACATGGGCATGATAATGCTGCATTTTTAATGATGTTTACATTTTTTGTTACAAACTTGTATTCTTTACATAATATTTCTTCTCAGATGAGGACACAATCACATACAAAAACTTTGAATATGAGTTCCACCAAAGGTTTGGGATGCCAAAAGACGAAAAGTTGGTGTGTTACTACTCCTGTAGGTGAGTCACTTTCTTTGTTCATGCGAGACTTGCATGTGAATCATCAGTAACCTAAAATCTGATTTGATTAATTGAAGTGCTCAGTCGAAAAGGGGCCTATCTGCACATCAGAAAGTACTTATATTGAGCTCTTATTCTTTTGAATGAAAAGTAATAATCACAAACTTTGCTGTAGGTATGCACAGAGTTTCAATTAACAGAGGTAATTCAATTTTATGTAATTAGTTAATTTTCAATTTAACAAGTTTTGTCTGTTGTTTTAGTCGTCACTTATTCTCAGGATCCATGAATTTTCAAGGTCTATGCTCTTTGTGAAATTTCGAAGTGATGTATGTTAATTGTGTTGAAAAGTTACATTTATAATTATAGTCTTTTGTTCTTTCATATTTATTATATTACTGAGTTAGCAAATTGTTGTGTTATCATTGAAATACCAAAATACCTTCTTGGAGTATAAAGCTTATGTTGATGTCTATGGTAGCTTAGTTAAAAAGCAATAAAACAAATTCAGTCAATATCTTGTCATGCAACTCGTTGTTTCATTGAATATAATATAAAAGGTTATGGAGCCCTACCGTTCCATTTAATAGTTAGTTGCTAGATAAATGCAGTTTATTATCGTAGCAGTGTAGCAGAAAACGATAATGGCATCGAACTATTTAGTTAACGTGCCCAAGCTAAAGGGGCGAGAAAATTACAGCGAGTGGACTTTTGCTGCGGAAAATTTCCTTGTGTTGGAGGGGATGCTGCATTGCGTTCAACCAGATCCCAACAAGAAAGTAGAAACCGCTGATGATGCAAAGACCAAGGCCAAATTGATTATGACAATCGACTCGACATTATATGTTCATATAAAAAATGTGAAAACGTCACAAGAACTTTGGGACAAGCTGAAGGCTTTATTTGATGATGCAGGATTTACGAGAAGAATTAGTCTCCTACGCAATTTAATATCAATACGCCTAGAAAACAGCAATTCCATGACTTCATACGTAACTCAATTGGTAGAGATGGGACAGAAATTGAGTGGGACTGGATTCAGTATCAGTGATGAATGGATCGCATGCTTATTGTTAGCAGGATTAACAGAAAAATACTCTCCGATGATAATGGCTATTGAGCATTCCGGCATACCTATAACGACAGACTCCATTAAATCAAAATTATTAGACATGGAAACGGAAGTCAGTGACAATCGTGAAGTTTCGGGCGCATTCGCTAGTGCGCAGAAATGGCAACATAAAAACAAAACACAGTCTATGGCCAGCGGCAGCGGCGCGGTAAAAAAAGATGGCGGCACGAAGTCTCATGTCAAGTGTTACAAATGCAAGCAGACCGGTCATTATAAAAATCAATGCACTTTTAGTGAAAATAATGCTAAAAATACGCGAAAACAAACACATGCGTTTAGTGCTGTTTTCCTTAGTGGAAATTTTAACAGAAATGACTTTTATATCGATAGTGGGTCGTCTGTTCACCTTATTTGTAATGAAAAATGGATTGAAAACCCGGTATATGATTCGGAAAAGGAGATTATTGTTGCAAACAATCATAAACTGAAAGTTGTGTGTTCTGGCGATTGCAATATCATTACGAAAACTGCCGTGTCAGAGTTTGAAGTGAAGATCAAAAACGTTTGTTGTGTTCCCGAGTTAACCACGAATTTGTTGTCAGTCAGCGAACTTATAAAAAACGGCAACAAGGTTATGTTTACATCGAGTGGATGTAATATCGTCAACAAAAGCGACGAGATTGTGGCAGAGGCTACGTTGTATAACGGTGTTTACAAGTTGAAAACTACAGAAATGCCAGAAAGCGTGTTGGCAGCTGCAGTAACGGTGTCCAAGGACATTTGGCATCGCAGGCTAGGACACTTGAACAGCAATTATCTTAACAAAATGCCTAGTGCAGTTGAAGGATTGCAACTTGATGAGAAAGCAGATATAAAGAAAGCTTCATGTACAGTTTGTTGTGAAGGCAAGCAGAGCAGGCTACCCTTCAGTCATACAAGTACAAGATGTGAAGAAGTCTTGCAATTAGTACACATGGATATTTGTGGGCCTCAGGAAACCCTGTCCATTGGAGGTTCCCGCTATTTTCTACTGTTCATAGATGATTGTAGTAAGATGTCATTCATTTATTTTCTCAAGCGCAAGAGTGAGGCATTGGATAAGTTCAAGGAATTCAAAGCTATGGCCGAGAACCAAACAAATAAGAAGATCAAGTGTATTCGGAGTGATCAAGGCAAGGAATTTTGTAATAGAGAATTTGACTCTTATTTGAAGAATAATGGTATCCTTCGTCAAACAACAAATGCATATTCTCCTGAACAGAATGGATTTTGTGAGAGAAGAAATCGTTCAATTGTAGAGAAGGCAAGATGCATGCTGTTTGAGGCTAAACTTGGAAAAGAGTTCTGGGCAGAGAGTTCCCACACAGCTGTTTACCTACAGAATCGTACTGTCGCGGCTGGACTGAACAACAAGACACCCTATGAAATGTGGACTGGGGTCAAGCCGGACGTGAGCCACATAAGGATATTTGGCAGTACTGTAATGGTACATATAGCTAAGGAAAAGCGTCTTAAGTGGGACAGAAAAGCTGTGAAACACATTCTTATTGGTTATCCAGATGGAATTAAAGGATATCGTGTTTACAACCCTGAAACTAAGTCTGTTACTACCAGTCGGGATGTAATTGTAATGGAAGATGTGAAGACAGAAGTTGTAATGCCGATAAGTGAAAAGCCTAGAGAGCCAGCAGAACCTGAAGAGACAAGTGAAGATATCTCAGAAGAAGAAAGCTCAGGTTCAGTGGGGGAATCTTCAGATGGAAATGACACATTGACAGAAGGGAATATGTCAGATAAGACAGAGACTGATCAATCTTACATTCCCAGTAGTAGTGAATATGAGGATGCAGATGATACCACTAAACCTGAACACCCAAAAAGATCTACCCGGTTAAGGAAAGCTCCAGATTGGTATATTGCTAATCAGTGCCAGGAAGTGGAGATACAAGATGATGCCAGCGGCTTGACACTGAAGGAGGCATTAAGCGGACCCGAGAAGGATCAGTGGCTTAAGGCAATGAATGAAGAATTCCAGTGTTTTGAGCAAAATAGTGCATGGGAGCTAGTGGACATTCCAAAAAGTGGGACAATTGTGCGGTGTAAGTGGGTTCTAAAGAAGAAATATGACAGTGACAATAATGTTCGGTTTCGTGCAAGGTTGGTAGCCAAGGGCTGTATGCAGAAACAAGGTATGGACTATTCTGATACATTTTCGCCTGTAGTTAGACATACAACATTGAGGATGTTGTTTGCATTGTCAGTTCAACTCAGCTTAGATATAACCCATCTAGATGTAATAACAGCTTTCTTAAATGGGGATCTTGAGGAGACGCTTTACATGCAGATACCAGAAGGTTATCCTAATGTTGACAGTGATAAAGTGTTGAGATTAAAGCGAGCCATTTATGGACTAAAGCAATCCTCGAGAGCTTGGTATAAGAAGGTTGATGATTGTCTTATTGGCATGGGTTACAAGCGGTCGAAATTGGAACCTTGTCTTTATACCAGAAATAAGAATGATTTGAAAACAATTATTGCACTATATGTCGATGATTTCTTTATATTTTCAAATGACAGCAATGAAACTGCGAATTTGAAAAGTGTGTTAGCTTCACAGTTTAAGATTAAAGACTTAGGTGAAATTAAGCAATGTTTAGGCATGACTGTAAATGTAGATAAAGCTAAGGGCGTCATTACATTGAGCCAGGAAAGCTATATTAATCAGTTGCTAGATAGGTTTGATATGGTTGATTGTAAAACAGCTGATACACCTTTAGAGGCTAAGTTAAACATTAGTACTGCTGAAAATAACTGTACTAAACAATTTCCATATCAACAGCTGGTTGGTAGCTTAATGTATTTGGCTGTGCTGACTCGACCTGACATAGCTTTTGCAGTTGGATACTTAAGTCAGTTTAATAACTGCTTCACTCATGAGACATGGATGTATGCTAAGAGGGTACTTAGATACTTAAAGAAAACAAAAGATATTGGTCTCAAGTTTACTAAAGCGGGTAATTCCCAGCTAGTGGGGTTTGTTGATGCTGATTGGGGTAACAATGCTATAGACAGGCGATCTTACACCGGTTTGTGTTTTGTAATGTCCGGAGGTGCTGTTTCTTGGGAAACCAAAAAGCAGAGGACAGTCGCCTTAAGCTCCACTGAAGCGGAACTGATGGGAATAACTGAGGCATGTAGAGAGGCTATATATTTAAGAAATTTGTTAAATGAAATTATAAACAAAACTTATACTGTTAATGTATTTAATGACAACCAGGGAGCAATTAAGTTGTTGTTAAATAATGTTTTCAGCAAACGCACCAAACACATTGATATGCGATATTTTTTTTGTCGTGATTGTATAAATGATAAGACATTAGAACTTAAATATTTAGAGACTGCTGAAATGCCTGCTGATATTTTAACCAAAAGTTTAAATACTAGCAAGCATTATTACTTAATGAAGAAGTTGGGTATTTTTTGTGTAAAATGATTATACATTAATTTGAAATGTATTTTGATATTTAGTGGGGGTGTTGTGTTATCATTGAAATACCAAAATACCTTCTTGGAGTATAAAGCTTATGTTGATGTCTATGGTAGCTTAGTTAAAAAGCAATAAAACAAATTCAGTCAATATCTTGTCATGCAACTCGTTGTTTCATTGAATATAATATAAAACAAATGTATAGTGGTAGGTTGGTAACAAGGACATGTAAGGTGGTAGGATACTACTAAGAGAGCTAGCTTCTTGCTAGGAGGCAGCTTTTGTTAGTATAGATAGTTTATGGATGCAATAAATGATATGACTATGACTATACTTAACTATAATATGTATGTATATCAGAATACTTTATTATCAATGACACTTTTCAAACCTTCTTCTTCTTTAAAAACGGCGTCTCATTAAATTTATGATGATTTCGCCAATCAATACTTGTTCAAAGACGTTGTTCGGTAACAACACCTTGACAGTAGGCAACTGGTTTTGTTCGGTAGTGGATTCAGCTCGTCGTCCCTTTTCAAACCTACTGATATACATTTCCATTTTGACAGTTACTGGAAAAGCAAAATGCCCAGACAGGGTTGGATGTACCTGTCTGTCCACTACATGTGTTTCTATTCCAACATATTCGGACACAAAACCACAATCAAAATCCGATGGGCTGATGTGACTGAACTAGCCAAGACGAACAGTCTTTTGTTCCCGGACTCCATCAAAATAGTCACCAGAGATGCAGAGCACTATTTTACATTGTTCTTGAAGAAAAATGAGACGTATGCACTTATGCAGCAGCTGGCGAATATTGCTATGAAACAGTGAGTATGTCTTGATATTTTCACCTAAAGATGTTAAAGAATTGTGATCAGAACTGCTAGCAGTAGCCCTTCAACTGGGTATTAGTTCCTGACTTGACCTGGTTCTATTATAACTTTCTTGCTTGGTGAAACTATCAGCAATATGATAAAATATAGAATGTTTCTTGGGTAGTAACTTAGATAGTGACTATTGTTATAAATATGTTTGAGGAAAACTACTTTTAGCATATTATAATTGCTTAAGAGCGTATTCGCTGGAAACGCCGTGTTTCCGCGTTTTACCACGTATTCATTACAGAAAATCTCAAAAACGGTATAGTTTTTTGGAACACTGTTTACAGACCCGTGAAGAACAACTTATCGACTACGGGAGCTACAGTCAAAACATTTTTTACAAACATTTATTAAAGAAACTCGAGCACTTTTCTCACACTCGATTTCGAAATATTCGAAACCATGTCGTCATTCAAACCTGTTTATTCTGTAACCAATTGAAACTAAAATATGTAATACATACAGTTAGATGCACCGAAAGACGGTCTCTTTCGCCTACTGTCTGAAAATACACAATTTAAAATTTGGTTTAACTAAAAGAGCCACGGAAAACTCCATATTTTTGGCAAACTTCGCTGCATCATATTGTCACTTTAAAGCTAATAAAAAGGTTTTTAACTATGCTATTAGGGTAAAATGACTTCTATTCTACGATATTAAATAATAAAAAGTAACAAATAGGATATAAAAATATTAATTTATAATCGATTTAAAACAGACCTTTTTCTCATAGACTCGCTTGCTGTGACTCAGTACCGGCCCAGCGGCCATCGGAGGAGGACGTATATATCGTTTTTTTGTGGCTCTTCACAAAGCTACCGTAATTACTCTCAGGAAACCAATAAAACATGTGACCTCCGATTAGGCGTATTTATTAAGAACGACACAGCCAGATTATACTGGGGACTAATCGTGATCTAAATTGAGACAAGTTATGAATGGTACGCAACCGTCAATTGATTGTCGACTAACAACTTTGATACTTGGTTGATTTCATATATTTATTATTGTATTTGGACTAGAGTTTTTTGAACTATAATGCTTTATTTTGATAAGCAATTATGTATGAATATAGCCAGCTACCAGAACTAGTGGTACAACCTGGAAAGTAGCAATAGCAACTAGAAGTTAATAAAAGTATAATAACTATAATATGTAGTGACTCATGGTAAATACAAATACAAAGTACAAATACAAATGCGTTTAATTTTCATACATATGAAACAATGTTTTTATAAACATGGTATATTATTGTGTATAATATCCCTTTTAGTACATGGTATTAATAGCAAATCTGGCGCAAATGAACAATGCTAGCTTGAAATTGAAATATGTGCTTGGAAATTCTTTTTAACCTGGCTGTGCCCATTAAAGCGATAGGAGTGCGCTGTTTGAGGGTGTCCTGGGGAAAGAGCAGAGGAAATCTCCGATACTACCACGCGGGCGGCTTAAACATAGAAATACTCTGAGAGTTTGCGCTCCAGTTAGCTTGGTTGAGCGGTTTCAACCGAATCTGAAGTGTGGCTTGGAGAAACATAGTGTAGACCGGGAATGAGTTACCATTACAAATACAGATAGTTAAAGAACCGGCCAAGTCATTGTCGAAATACGCACATTTAGGACCACGCAATCACGAATTAGAAAATTCAGATAAAATATGTCGACGAGTATCCGTACTTGGGCCAATAAGCTTCTTTCAGCCAAAGACAGGACAAGGAAGTTGAAAGACGGATCCAAAATGCTTGGAAGAGCTTTTGGGCTTTGAAAGATTTACTGAAGGGAGGCCTTCCGGTAGCTCTGAAGCGGAGGCTCGTCGACATGTGCATTCTGCCTGTTCTAACCTACGGTGCACAAACATGGTCACTCACCGATACCAAATTGAAGGTTTACCAACGGGCAATAGAGTGCAGCATGCTGGGAGTCAAACTGATCGACCGTGTTCGGAACTCTGTGCTGCGCTTCAAAACTGGTATTGCAGATGTTAGAGCTGGAGGATGTTGGAGCAAGACTGCCAGGCTGCAATGGAACTGGGCCGGCCACGTCTGCCGTATGCATCCACGGAGGTGGGCAAAATTAGCAACAGAGTGGGTTTCGCAATATGCTCGGAGACGACGTGGCAAGCCGAGGCAGAGGTGGCGGGATAACCTAGACACATTTCTAAACGACTGGCCCGAAACAGCTCAAAGCCGGAACGAGTGGAAGTCGAGGGGAGAGGCCTTTGCCCAATAGTGGGACACCTTTATAGGCGTAGGAAAAAAAAGTAAACATTTCATCGCCAAATTTCAGGTTCATATGTGATTTATGTCCACAAAAATCACCTTTTTCCTTTGATGCAATTTTTAACTTCCTATTCTTCATATACTTCTTTTATTTTAATATACGATGTTTATCTACACAATAACGGTAGTTTTATCCTTTACCGTGGACTTTCACGGCACTTAAGTCGAGGGTCTTATGTTTAGATTAAAGTTTCTCCGAATTGAAATCATCATCATCATCAGCCTATCTACGTCCCACAGCTCTGGGCACTGGCCACCTTTCATAGATGAGAGGGATTGGGCAGTAGTCCCCACGCTGGCCCAGAGCGGGTTGGGGACTTCAAATACAACTTTGAATTTCTTCGCGGATGTATGCAGGTTTCCTCACGATGTTTTCCTTCACCGAAAAGCTAACGGTAAATATCAAATGATATTCCGTGCTCAAATTCCGTAAAAATCTCATTGGTACGAGCTGGGATTCGAACCCACGACCGCCGCTTGACAGCCGCATGCTTGAACCACTGGGCTACCGTAACTTGAACTAATAAATTGCTTGAAATTATAAAGCCGAATTGAAATACACACACAAGGGGCTCCTGCGGATGCTCTAAGGAAGCGTCCTTTTATATATTTGCTCCTGTTACTGGCTACACCTTGAATATCATTTCCGATTGCAGTTCTCTTGCTAACGGCAAGCATGCACTCGCGTAGGCATAACTTGGTAGCCAGGGTTACACACCTACCACTACTGACAGATCGATCAAAACGCTCGACGACATCATTATCCCCAATGGCGAGAACCTTGTAAAGGGCCGAGAAGGACATAGTTAGCAAGACTAAGATAGCCTTTCCACCAGAGCTATGCTATGCAGCTATGCTGCGAGGATGTTATAGTTTTCCGTTTAAACCAATGCTATGTTATGTGAACATATGATTGGTGAATATCAACGCATTCATAGCAATGACACAACTTTGATGGAAAGGCACCCTAAAACTTGAAAGCCGCCGCCATGTTCTTCACGTTGTCTCTTGAAAAGATTCGATCAAGACGCCTCAAGACACTCTCGTTAGATAGCTGGTCAAATACGAAGTATTGATGAATCATAGGTATAAGTAGGTAGGTACGAGAATATACTTATTTCATTGACTTGTATTTTCCTTCAATATTACAAAACGCATGTGGATGATTTTCCCACTAATTTATCTTCAACTGATTATATTTTCACATTCAATAGTAAGTCTGATACAAAACAGATAATAATATGAATGTAGTTGTATATCCCTAAACACAACATTTTCGCTGCAAAAGTATCAAGGCTCATACACACACTATACGGCAACTTGTTACAGCATACGAAGATACATGACAGATATCATTGTATACCTTATTGCACTATATAAGGGTTTAAATTTAAATGAAAAGTTATGTGCGATAGTGTTGTTACGAACACATTGGAACGCACCGTGTACAGTGCTCGTTTGTGTGCAGCGAAAAACGTCAAAAAATACCTAGATTTGACTTGTGCCCGGCAACGAAAGCACTCTTAAATTATTACTACTGTACAACTTTCATAATTAATCAAAGAATTGGGAGAAATGTGTTCTCAGAGTGCAGTTTTGAAGGTTTCACTTTTTGAAAGTTTAGTTTGACTATAACTTAATGAGTAGATGATGTACAGTGCAAGGAAAATATGCCAGAAAAGTATATATTATAATTATTCAAATGTGGATAATTAACAGTGCCGCCTCGGTTTGGCGTGTTTGACAGAGCTTTATCAATAGTTAGCATAGCATATCAAGTTACTGATAAAGTGTGGTTTATTGAATTTAATTATTATTTGTTCTATGAACGTGGACGCCTTATTTGACAATTATGCATATCAGCGGTCGGCAACAGGCGGCCCGTGAATCACTAACTTGCGGCCCGCAAGCTTAGAGCATTTAAGACGGGAGCCGCCATTGATATACTTACCCCTCTGCCAAAAGAATAGGAGAAAAATCTGCCACGTTATTAAAAACTACTTCATTAATCGATTATACTTCAGTCTCAGAATCGTTCCCGGCGTGTGAAGAGCTCCATCAAAATGACTTGATATGCTGTTTTTGGGTACATAAAACGTTATAATTTATCAAATTAGCACAAAGATGAATTATCATTTCACATATATTTTTGATTTAATTATAATTTTCTGCACAGTTAAAGTTTTAATTGAAATCGGAAACCAAGCATCGATTACAAAGTCGATTCAAAATTATTCGTATTTTGACCATCACGCTTGGCCACTATTTTGACGTGAACCACCATATTTAGGGACCATAACAACTACTTTCCATGAGAATTTATTTGAAATATGATCTTTACGGAAATCGGTCAGTCTGGCTATCCGATATTGGACCTAGTGGAAACGCCACAGTAAGTGGAATCTTCATTCCTCAAGTTTGGTGTTTTAAGTGTGCGTGCCTGATTGTTTTAGTGTAGGTGCGTAGTGATGGGGGAATGTTTTGCCAGTGTGCATAGTTTCTTTATAGTTTATATGTTACCTCGCCTCCCCCAAAATTTGGCTAAAAATTTTGTTAGGAAAGATGCACTGAAGGCGTCTCCTGTGTTTAATGCTCTAAGCCCGCAAGCCTCCTTATTGACAACTTACTACTACTAATTCCGACACGTCCAGCCCGCGACAATTTTAATAACTATGTGGCTATTCGCTGCTAAAAGGGTGCCGACCCCTGATGTACCTTAACTTTTAAATCGGATTGGATATTTAGCGCCCAAAATCGTTCAAAATATAATGTTAAGATAAACTTTCGTAACAATTTTTTTCGTTCAAATATCGACCTTACCTACTAGTGGCACAAGAGAGGGGTAATACGACATCTGTATATGTAGCAGTTGTACATTTACGTGACCAAGTAAAACTACTTAAAACACACCCATACAAGTATATTAAGTAATATTTGCCAAATCAGGTTATGTTAATGCGACTGACAACGCTATCTTTATGTAACACAATAGCATAATATTTGACTTAGTCCGCTCCATTCAATGAGCAATGTTATTAACCTCATCTTTTTAATTTCAAGGTTGATCGACGACAAGTCGGGCAGTTTCAATATAGATAAAGAATTGCTAACAAAACTGAGCAAAAATGTACCAAAGAAACCTTCCTTCTTAAAACGCGACCTGGATGCGAGAAAGCAATCTAATCTCTACACGTTAAGGTTCAGATTGCCGCAGACTGAAAAACTGGACGGATCTGAAGAATGTTCCCTATGGACCCCTTATAATAAGAGGCATAATTGGGGCCGGTTGTACTTATCGCAGAATTTCATTTGTTTCGATAGTCGGGTAAGTCAATGATTTGTGTCCTTCCTTAGAAATATGAGCTTTTGAGCGTCTTTCTGTTGCTGGCACGTCGCAAGGTGGTGACATGTCAATTTGCGTAAAATGTTGATACGTGATGAATTTGAATATCCGATCTTTTCCGACATTGCTTTATTTGTATTAATCATACATTGTCAGGTGCGAAAATAAACCTTATCACAAGTACGCGCTAAGGTGAATTTTCTCAGAGAATGACACATGTGCAACATAGTTATTAAGATTATATGATAACTTTTTGAGTGGTTGTATTAGTGGGCGTGCTCTTATTTCCACTAGTACGTTGTTAGATGCGATAGAGGGAGAGTGCATCATTAGGCGTGCATTAAAACTACGAGTATGTGTATGTGATACATTTTTTATGTAAAAATTATACTTTGCCACTTATTATTACTCAAGTCCCTCATGGCCAATGGCTAGCACTATGCTGATTTGGGGCCATTTCGTGGCTATGTTCTGTATTGTGGTGATATGTTTATATTTGTACTGTTTTTTTGTGCCACGAATAAATGTTTTTCTTCTTCTTCTTCTTCTTCTTCTTCATACTCTTGGGCTAGTCATGTTAAATCCATACTAATATTAAAAAAGCGAAAGTGTGTCCGTCTGTCTGTCTATTGCCGCTAAATCTATTTAGATGAAATTTAGTATAGAGAAATCATCCCTAAAGGGGGTGGGATTTTGTATGAACAGGCGATAATTAGGTAAGCGTCTGAAATAAAATAATAGCAATAAAATTCTAACACGATCAACGAGATGAACGCGAAGATAAAGTCGCGGGCAAAACCTAGTACTTTACGAGTATATAAACTTGATACTAATTCGTGCTAAACCAATTTTTCACACAACTATTTATTTACATTTTTACATAGTTCCCCAGAGTCAACAGACCGTTACACAAATTATGACACTGTTATGTGTTATCATAGTAAGACATGCTAATGTTGACATAGTGACTTGTTTACTGAATAGGTTATCGCGCCCTAGCACGCGACTTAAGTACATAATTATGGCAGTAAAACAGCGAGAGTTTTCCTTCTTAACGCGCTTTGAAAGGACCTATGAGAAAATACGCTTAGATTTTGTAATTAGATCATTATTTTCAGGCTTAAACTCCTATGAAAAACTTCCTAGTATTTGGGATGAATTCTAAAAATTTCGACCAATTTTGTTGTTTAGGTTGGTAGGTATAGACCAGTCAAATTAGCTTAACCTGGACATAATTCATAAACTCGTTATTTTTGTTATGTAATCGTTTATTGATATTGAGTATCAAATATTAATTCGATATATTAATAAAAAAATCCGGGGTCTTACCCGTATTTGATAAAAATCTTGAGATATTGTACACTACCTAACTTTTTGCTACAACCAAAAACGATAACTAAATACCATGTTAGTATAATTTTGAGGTGCATTCCAATGCGATCTCTTAATAACAAACTTAAACGGAAACCAAATTTGCATGTACGTTTTTTTTCACAGTTTTTATCTGATCTCAATATCTAGACAAGCCAAAATGGTAACTATGATGTGTTTATCTGTTTAAGCTATATTGTGTCTTCTTAGACACTTAGGACCAAACTTAATCATTAATTGTTAACGTTTTAATAATAATCTATTTCTCATTCATTAAAAACCATAACTGTGATTTTATTGTTTAAGGATAGCTTTTTTCTTTGCTATAATCATGTTTTTATCAAAATTAAACAAGTAAATGTCACGCTTAAAAAATTGAAAATCCAATTCAAAATACGTGCGAAGCGTGATGTGTGCGGTGGGGTGCGGGGTGGAGAGAGCGGGGCGTCAGTGGCGAGCAAGCGGCGAGAGGCGCGGTGGACCTGTCCTAACGAGTTTATTACTATGCACATGGTTTTACCGTCGCGCGTGCAAATTATGCGGATATCAATATTATCAATATGGAATTTCCTAATTGTATGATATGTATGTGTGCAATGAACTTTGATGTGGTGTCTGTAGGTCGAAAAGGACAGAATACTTTAATTGCAGCAAGTAAAAGGCGAGATGATAAAAAGTTTGTGACAATTTCAAAGGAAAATATGAGACCGTCCATAACAAAAGGGCCCTTATGGCACTTTCTAGTTTCGTAGATATCAGCGTTTTAGTAAAATACGGTAAAAAAACATATTTTTTGTTTTTTGCATATTGATAAAGTATAAGACTAGATGTGTATTTCTAGCTTGGGTTCACACGTATAAGTTAAGTATTACAATTAGTTGTAAAGTTTAGCAAAAAAGGGCCCTTATGGCAGAGCGCAGATAATAATGATATAAAATAGGTTAATAACTTATTCTAATTACTTCTAACCATTTTCTGTACCTATTATTTATTTGCCTTTTCTGTTTACTGGATTAGGTGGTACACGTTACAAATACCTATTTCTAGTCTCAAGTCAACGAAGTCCTAGTCGTGCATGACCGTTGCAAAAATTTTTGTTTCTTATTACATTTCCTATTGAATTGTATTTTTAGAGTTCCGTAGCCAAAATGGTGAAAACGGAACCCTTATAGTTTCATCATGTCTGCCCGTCCGTCCGTCCGTACGTCCGTCCGTCCGTCCGTGTGTCAGTCCGCCCGTCCGTCCGTGCGTCAGTCCGTCCGTGCGTCCGTCCGTCCGTCCGTCCGTGCTTCCGTCCGTCCGTATGTCACAACATATAGTAGGAAAGTAGTATTCTATGAATTGCTACACAATATAATAGTAACGTAAACTTAAAAATATATAGGTAGTGCCCCCCTTCCACCCTCTAATTTCCATATGTATGAAATTTCTGAAAAATAAATGAGGTGGTGTACAGTCACCAGCATTAATATCTGCCAAAACAATGGTGGCATTTAAATATCCGACACAGCTCCATTTGTAGGGCCGTAAGGACGGGTCAGATATTTATGCCGCCTTTGTTATAGCAGATATTGATGCTGGTCACTGTACATTAATAAATACTTACGAGGATTTTTGGTTTGATAAAAATACGGCTACTGGTTTTTGAGTAATTGCTGAAAAACTGTTTTGCCCAAACAAAAGGGCGTAAGTGCAGTGAGTTTACTATGAAGATACGACCTTTTTGGATTCGACGTATCAGATAGTGGGTTTAAATATGGACTAGTAGGTGTCGGTACTGTACGGAACTCTTTATTGTGCGTGGTCCGACACGTACTTGGTCGGTTTTTTTGTTAATAGAGTTAAAAAATAATTATTACTATGCGGAATTGCTTTTTCGTATAATTTAAAAACTACGCAAAATTCAAAAAACTTTTAATGAAAAGATTTATTCAGAATTACGTTCTAATACAAAATTGCTACTTAGATGATGTAAATATTGTTATTTACTTACATTTTTGGTTACATTCGTCCATAAGGGCCCTTTTCTCAAATGTATGGAAGTAAACCTTGATTTTCATATAACTTTAATCGGTCATAAAACTGAAACTAATTGACATAAAAAAAAGTATTTACATATATCAATATACTCGTAGTCCGTTTTCTAATGAGTATGAGTATGACATTTTGGGGTACAGTAATGAAATTTGGCAGGGATGTTATATACGTCTACCTAAGCCCAAAACACCCGGTAGCCAGACTGAACTCCGCGACAGGTGGGGGGGGCGGGGGGTTCAAAGTTCAGATTGAAAAATAAACAAAATAAAAATAAAAGCCTGCCAAGTGCGTGTCGGATCACGTACAACGAAGGGTTCCGTACCGACAACTAGCTTTCCGCATTTTAAAACATTATTTAATAATACCTTGAATCGAAAAAAGTCGTATCCTCATATGTGGTCACGTCACGAATTTTAATTTTAATAGTTTAGAAATTAGAGGGGGGGGGGGGACACATTTTGTACGACTTTGGCCGCTAATATATCACAAACGATTGACTTAAATGGAAAACTCTCGACTACTTTCTTTGAAAAAAATTTTTCATGCCCCGGTTACATGTATGGGGTAATTTTTCCTGATTTCATATCACATTTATGTAGCGGTTTATAGAATACATCTTCCTACCAAATTTCATAATTGTAGTACTTATAGTCTCCGAGTAAATCGGCTGTGACATACGGACAGACAGACAGACAGACATGACGAATCTATAAGGGTTCCGTTTTTTTTTTTTTTATTTGGCCTGTAAAAAGGTATTCGAAAATTCGATGTGACCCCGTGGTAAAGTATACTGCCTTTAAGGGTAACCGTCAGTGTACGATTTTCATATCAATTTTCGGTCGACTATTCGTAATATTAATAATATTCGTAGTGCGGGAGAAGAGGGTCGTATATTTTCTAAATATCACAATTTTTAATGAAAATACTTGATTAGTTGATGAAAATACTATAATCACTATGTGTGTGGCTTTCACATTTGAGGAGTTCTCTCGATGGGTGGATCCCGTCATCAGAACTTGAGCATGACAAAAATTTCTCGTGAAAAATAGAACTTGCTTAACAAACAAAGCTAGGAGGGCAAATCGCTAAACGTGAACTTTTCGTCGTTGAAGAGTTCTGTTCTGATCATCATCAGCAGTTCCACTTCTTCATCAAATGTCACATTTTTATATGAAAATGCTTAATTAATTGATGATAAAACTAAAATCACTATATGTGACCGTCCATCACACAGAGGCCCTTATGGTCGGTATTGATTGAGTTACGCACGGATCTATAATCTACAATACATAAGCTACCAAAAACAATAAAAACCATGACCCTAGGTGTACTTTTTTTTTTTAAATCATCAAAGTTACGCAACCCAAAAATGCACTTTAGAGAAATAACTAAGAGAAGTTTAAAACTCATTTAAAGTATGTTCCCGTGGGAAGTTACATAGATGATGGTAGATTCTGAATCCTGAGGTTCTCTTCTGTAGGAAACAATCAAAGATTTTTCAATTCCACTACCTCGTTGAGAAAAAATGGCCTTTGATCAGTGCAAGGCGCCGATCGTAAAAAAATAAGGAAATTTGTAATATGTGAATTATTATTTCGTATTTTGTGATCTTTGTCATAGTGTATGCTAGAAAATAGTTTTCTTTACACCTCGACTGGAAAATAAAAACGAAAAACTAACGTGATATATATTTTTTAATAAATATAGAAAATTATATTTTTTCTATCTCGTCACGAATAAATTTAACAATTTCCGTGTAGTACACCATACTTACCTGTAATAAGTCTAGACAAGCATTACACAGGTTTTAATTTTTTTTATGTCAATTAGTTTCAGTTTTATGACCGATTAAAGTTACATGAAAATCAAGGTTTACTTCCATACATTTGAGAAAAGGACCTTTATGGACGAATGTAACCAAAAATGTAAGTAAATAATAATATTTACATTATCTAAGTAGCAATCTTGTATTCGAACGTAATTCTGAATAAATCTTTTCATTACAAGTTTTTTGAATTTTGCGTAATTTTTAAATTATACGAAAAAGCAATTTCGCATAGTAACAATTATTTTTTAACTCTATTAACAAAAAAACCGACCAAGTACGTGTCGGACCACGCACAATAAAGAGTTCCGTACAGTACCGACACCTACTAGTCCATATTTAAACCCACTATCTGATACGTCGAATCCAAAAAGGTCGTATCTTCATAGTAAACTCACTGCACTTACGCCCTTTTGTTTGGGCAAAACAGTTTTTCAGCAATTACTCAAAAACCAGTAGCCGTATTTTTATCAAACCAAAAATCGTCGTAAGTATTTATTAATGTACAGTGACCAGCATCAATATCTGCTATAACAAAGGCGGCATAAATATCTGACCCGTCCTTACGGCCCTACAAATGGAGCTGTGTCGGATATTTAAATGCCACCATTGTTTTGGCAGATATTAATGCTGGTGACTGTACACCACCTCATTTATTTTTCAGAATTTTCATACATATGGAAATTAGAGGGTGGGAGGGGGGGGCACTACCTTTTATTTTAAGTTAACGTTACTATTATATTATGTAGCAATTCATAGAATAATACTTTCCTACCATATGTTGTGACATACGGACGGACGGACGGACGGACGCACGGACGGACTGACGCACGGACGGACGGGCGGACTGACGCACGGACGGACGGACGTACGGACGGACGGACGCACGGACGGACGGACGGGCAGACATGATGAAACTATGAGGGTTCCGTTTTCACCATTTTGGTTACGGAACTCTAAAAATACAATTCAATAGGAAATGTAATAAAAAACAATTTTTTTTGCAACGGTCATGCACGGCACGACTAGAGCTTCCTTGACTTGAGACTAGAAATAGGTATTTGTAACGTGTACCACCTAATCCAGTAAACAGAAAAGGCACATAAATAATACAGAAAATGGTTAGAAGTAATTAGAATAAGTTATTAACCTATTTTATATCATTATTATCTGCGCTCTGCCATAAGGGTCCTTTTTTACTAAACTTTACAACTAATTTTAAGGTAGAAATACTTAACTTATACGTGTGAAACCAAGCTAGAAATACACATCTAGTCTTATACTTTATCAATATGCAAAAAACAAAAAATATGTGATTTTACCGTATTTTACTAAAACGCTGATATCTACGAAACTAGAAAGTGCCATAAGGGCCCTTTTGTTATGGACGGTCTCATATGTTTGCCTATAAGATTTGAGGAGTTCCCTCGATTCCTCATGGATGGCATCATCAGAACAGCGCTTTGACAAAAACGGGACCAAATTGGTCATATATACTTCCAATCTAAAAAAAAATTCAAAATCGGATTAGAAATGACGGAGTTATGGAGTAACAAACATTAAAAAAAAAAGAACACAACCGAATTGAGAACCTCCTCTTTTGAAATCTTCAAGTCGGTTAATAATTTTTAGGAAAAAAACCGACTTCAGTGTTGGAGGCCGGTGAAAGAATATTATACTTAGTCTTAGATTCCATACAATCAAATAAAAATGGCTAAGAGTATGTTTATAATGGTGAAAGAGTAATTACCTTCAATTCCTCATGGAATCCACCATCAGAACTCAAGCTTTACAAAAATATCCCTTGAAAACCTAATTTGCTTGACAAACATAACGAAGAGAACAAATCGGCAAACATGTACTATGCGTCGTTGAAGAGTTCCGTTCTGATCATCATCAGCAGTTCCACTTCATCAAATGTCACTCTTTTAATGAAAATGCTTGATTAGTTGATGAAAATACTAAAATCACTATTTGTGTGCCTTTCACATTTGAGGAGTTCCCTCGATTCCTCATGGATGCCATCATCAGAACTGGGCTTTGACAACAACGGGACCAACTTGGATATATATACTTACAATCTAAAAAAAATATTACAAAATCGGTTCAGAAATGTCGGAGTTAGTTATGGAGTAACAAACATTAAAAAAAATAAAAAAAACACAACCGAATTGAGAACCTCCTCTTTTGAAATCTTGAAGTCGGTTAAAAAGTCAGCCGACGGCGCCGGCGGCCCTTTGAGCAGCGCTACTCGCGACAGCATGGCCGGGAGTTGAGGCACAAAGAAAAGACTGCCTTATATGGCAAGAAATAACGTTCATATTAAAACGCAAGTAATATTAAACATCAAATAATTTATAAGCGTGCATATTTTGTGATTAATTTGTTACTTATAGTCATAACAATACGACGACGGCATAAATTAACCACTTTTGAAGTAGTTCTGTATTTTGGGTATCCCAAAATTACCAATATTTGTGACTTTAGAAATCCTCAAAGAGTATCTGTTTAAGTTTAGATAATTTATCAACACACCTAATATACTATTCATTATAAATTGTCAAATTTCAGTTATCTATAATATCAGGTAAGATAAGCCAGAATATGTGTAACTTACCGAACTTTCTTTATTAATGATAGTCCCGATTGATTTATTCGTGTAATTTTGATTTCTTTAACTGGAGTGCAAGCGTCCTATCATAAAATAGGTACTTTAACAAAGTTATTTATTATGTTGTACTTATGAAATCAAAATGTGCTTAAAATTCTGTTTTTTGGTTTTTTTATACTGACGCGGGGTCTTAAAATGTTTAATTCTTTTTATTTTAACTATAACTAACAATAGTTTCTATCATACAAAAAGAAAATCACAGTTATCGGATTATTTCAAGTTTAAGCTAATTTTACTGGTCTAGTAAGGTAGCGGATAGTAGTGTAGCTAAAGCGGGTATTACACTGTCCTGAATTCAGGACATTTAGAAGGGTTCCGACCTATATGTTAGAGCGAGATGCTTCAACTCCCCTCCACTAGTTAGGACGCCTGATTCAGGACAGTGTAATACCCGCTTTAGATCGGTCGGTATCGGATATAGGAGGTAGACATCGGATAGACATGATATACCTATGAATAACTAGAACTCATGACCATGGTATAAGTATGCGTCTCCAGTTGCCACATTTTTTTGCCAAATCTTATTTCCCTGGTGTCCGAAACCTGGTCCGTCTAATGATCCCACTTCCCGTGATATTTGATAAGAATACTTAGAACTCATGACCACGGTATAACTATGAGTTTTCAATTGCCACATTTTTCGCCAAATCTCATTTCCGTGGCGTCCCGGTCTGAAACCTGGTCAGTGTAATGATCCCGCTCCCCATGATATTTGATAATAATACCTAGAACTCATGACCACGCTATGACTATCGAGTTTCCAATTGCCACATTTTTTGCTAAATCTCATTTCCATGGCGTCCAGGTCCGAAACCTGGTCCGTCTAACGATCCCGCTCCGCACCGTGCACCAAGTAGAGCGCGCGGATTCCGGCGGCACGGGCAGCTCAGATTCTGGCAGTATCCTCATCACGACCGCTCATCACACCAGCTTTCTGTTCGGGAATATATCGGACCGGGAGTTTCTGGTGCACAAGATCTCGGAGTTGCTGGCTAAGCTACCCAAGTGAGTAAGGTTTTGTTTAGTATATTGTTGAGACGGGGGCTTCAGTTTCGTTGTCATAGAGATGGCACGTCGCAAGGTGGAGACATGTCAATTTGCGTAAAATGTTGATAACGTAAACGTGATGAATTTGAATATCCGATCTTTTCCGACATTGCTTTATTTGTATTAATCATACATTGTCAATAACATTATTTGCTTAAAATCATTACAATATGAAACACACGTACACGATACACGTACGTACCGTCTGTAAGATTCTATGACTGATGTCTCATTTATTTATTCCTTCTGATGCTCGGAGACATCTATGTCTACTTGGATAAAATGATTCTACATTTTCTATTAAAAATCCCTTCTAAATTCTCTTGCTTTTGTGTCAGTTTGTCTTTGTGTTCTATCATCTAATGTTTCAGTTTCATTTCAGCCATTAACACGAATGCAGCCGGGGCCCTATGATACGTATGGGGATTTTAAAGTAAAAGATGCATTTCAAATCTGCCTGAGCAGTGTTTTCCTTCCGTTTGAAAGAGTTTCCTCATTGTTAAGCATAAAGTTAGGTTTTATGCTACGCAATACAAACATAACAAGTGAAACAGATTGAAATATATCTTTTATCTGCCATATATATTGCGTTTCATATCACCTGCTTCAGTTTAGAGTGATAATTTAACTTCTAAATTTTCAAAAACACTACGAGCAAGGTCTACTAACAAAGGGGTGCCCACACGTTGTCGAATCAATTCTCAATCTGTTGAATATGCAGCGATATGTACAGGGAGAAGCCACGTGCGAAACCGACGGAGGAGCCAGCGTGGACGCCGCAGCCGCCGCTGATGTCCCTGTTCCTGACGCAGCAAACCTCGCCCATCAAACAGATACAGCAGAAGAAGGTAACGAACTATTGATGGGTATTGTGTATAGGGTCTTGTGATAAACCGGCGGATGAGCAGCCGCTGATGTCCCTGTTCCTGACGCAGGAAACCTCGCCCATCAAACAGATACAGCAGAAGAAGGTAACCAACTACTCTGTTGATGGGTATTGTGTATAGGGTCTTGTGATAAACCGGCGGATGAGCAGCCGCTGATGTCCCTGTTCCTGACGCAACAGACCTCGCTCATCAAGCAGATATAGCCGAAGAAGATAACGCCCCCAATCTGATGACGCAGCGAAGTGTACCGAAGCGACGTAGTAAACTGGCAGCGGGGCCGGCGTCACGCCGTTCCTAAAATACCTCGTTTATTAAGCAGATACAGCGAAAAAGGTCAGTAAAGCTTGAAGAACAGGCGATGAGCGTTTGCAAGCTTTGAGTATGGATTATGGATGATTCTGAAATATCTTATTTTATCTCATCCAGGTGACTATAATGATCTTTTTTTGTGTTGCTGGTTACCACCTTAGCAATAACGCAATTACAGCATAAACCATTACGAGCTTTAACTGTTCCAGGAGAAGCAATGGGAAGACCATATGACAGACGTCGGACGTGGAATCAGCATGTACCAAACCACCGCTGGCAGTGAACTTGTCATCAATGGCATACCGGAATCCCTACGAGGGGAGTTATGGAGTGTGTTCTCCGGTTCTATACTTCAAAAGACACAGAACAAGGGACTATATGAACGGCTGGTGAATGAAGCGTTGTCTTCGAAGAACCAGGCGAATGATGAGATTGAAAGGGACCTGCATCGGTCGTTGCCGGAGCATCCCGCTTTTCAAAATAATGTTGGTGAGTTTGATTTGGTTTTCAGTTTTCTGTGTGGGAGAAATTCCAATGAATTCCTGCCAATGCAGTATGAGTAATATTTTGATGTGTCTCAATTCACTTTACCTTGAGACACATCAAAATATTACTCGTTCTCGTTTATATATATATTAAATTCTTACTTTTCGAAAATAGTGCTTTCGCCATCAAATACTGTTAGAAAATTGGTATTCCAATCCTCTTTGTACTTAGGTTTTTATTTTCCTTCCAATGTCAATGCGTGCGGAATTTCGGTATCGAGAAATCATTTTGATGGTTACTTAAATTTCGAAATATATTTCCAGGCATTTCCGCACTTCGTCGAGTGCTATGCGCATACGCACTGAAGAACCCAACCATCGGCTACTGCCAGGCGATGAATATTGTGGCGTCAGTACTGCTCATATACTGCCCCGAGGAGCAGGCTTTCTGGCTCCTTGCGACTATCTGCGAGACGCTTCTGCCAGATTATTATAATACGAGAGTTGTCGGGGCTTTGGTGAGTAACAACATCCTAACTTCAGTCAATTGACTAATTATGTATCATGTTATTTGCTTATTTGTCGTTATGATCAATTGATGGGGATGGATGGGGAGGCTTTTTGGCTTCTGGCGAGAGTTGTCGCCTCTTTAATGGGCAATACAACTCAAGAGTCTGCTACTGACGATGAATACTGTGACTCAGAGCTTAGATAAATTTGTTATTAGAAAGATTGAAGTAGTCCTGAAGGACACTGTATTGTCTCAGCCGACATTCCATAAATAAACTACTCTTAGAGTGAGTATCCACCTCTACCAGACATTTGCAAAGCTGTTATATTTAATACAGTTGCCGGCAAACATCTTGAACCTGATTCACTTGCGCAGAAGCGTGATTTGTACGTAAATCGGCTACTGCGCACACAAGGTTAGGTTCAAGATGTTTGCCGGCATCTATACCTCGCAAGCTTGACAGTTATCTAGGAGTCAAATATATGAACGCACTGGATCGCATCTCGGGTGGATAATTACCCTTACTCATATATAGCTTTCCTGACCCATGGACCCTTGAACTCACTTGTCCGTTTATTGCTTACTTGTTAGCCTCTATAAATGTTCAGTCATACCGGGTGCAGTAACTGGCTCATGTATAAGATAGATGGCGCTTATGGTCCAGGTATGCGAGCTCATCAGATAAAGTTCTAAGGGTCGCGGTCACAAGGGACACTGAGGACTATAACCTCTATATCATTGTAAAATGTTTTCTTTTGTATTTTTTACAGGTGGACCAAGGAGTCTTAGAAGAGCTGACCGAAGCCCACTTACCCGAGCTCCACGCGAAGCTAGACGAGCTCGGCATGATGAACATGATATCGCTGTCCTGGTTCCTCACGCTGTTCATCAGCGTCATGCCTTACGAGTGCGCCGTCAACGTCATGGACTGCTTCTTTTATGACGGTGCCAAGGTCATCTTTCAGGTTTGTAGAATTCTTAATATTTCTCTGTTGATCTTAGTTTTAGACCAAAAATTTGATTTTAGAGGATGGACAAGGTCATTTTTATAGGAAATGCCCTAAAAATAGAAAATCATGGATACTAACTGGAGAACTAGAAGAGTGAGAAAAATGCTCAAGATAGCCATCTCCTGTAAAATCTTGGAGAGGCTGAGAGAGTATATCTAAATTTTCGATAAGGCTTCCACCCCATTGTAATGACTGGTGATTCTATCATACCGTACATAAGTTACGGACAATGTTTTAAAGAGTTGATTTGTCTTGTTCATTGTCTTTGTCTCCATTCCAAAACCAACATTAATTAGCCTGGTTAACTTTTTTCCAGGTGACACTCAAAATCCTTGATATAAACCGGGACAAGCTACTCAAATGCAGTGAAGACGGGCAGGCCATGCAAGTGCTGAACGACTATCTGAAGGGGATCTACAATGATGAGGCTATGGCGCTGTCCACAGAACCTAGGACTGCTGAGAAGGTAAAGATACGAGTGTACTGTATATTGGGTCGGAAAATAATGAACGACAATGGCAAGCTGCCCAAGTCAAGTATATTATGATTATAATTTTGATCCTGTAATCGTTTCTTGCAAAGGCATTTGCAAGAATCTCTTGGCGGAACCTACTCACGTATTCTTACTAAGAAATAACACTTCCCAAAAGATTCTTCACACAAAAGATTCCATTGGAATCATTGGATCGAAGACCATCCGTAAGGGCCCTTATGTTATGAGAATTTTCTTTATGTAATGTTAAGGATCTCATGTTATTAGGACCTATTATTGTGCGGAGAGATCATCTTGTTTTTCATCAGTATCTTTTGCCTATGAACCATATATTACAAGTTTACTGAGACGTCAATATTTTTCAGAGCGTCAAAATCCAAGAGATCATCTACCAATCTTACCGTTCTTACGGCCAGAGCGTCACACCGGAATGTATAGAGCACCTCCGTCTGAAGCACCGGCTTCGAGTGGTGCGACAGCTGGAGGACAGCTTAGAGAGGAACACGCTGCGCGCGCTACAGCTGGACCGACTGCTGGAGCCACAGGAGTTGCAGGTGTAGTGTGATGTGTAGCCAACTAGTCACCAGTACAGTACCATAGATACCTTCAACTCCGGTGTATAGAGCAAATTTTTTGCCCCTTTTTGTTTTATGAAGGAGTAATATTCAAATTCATTCATTTATTCACATAATTTCTTCATCTTACAGGAACTATTGAGCATAATCCGCGAAGAGCTCCTATGGGCGAAACGCGTGCCGTGCGAGAGATTAGAAGCCCCCTACGAAGCGTACAGACTAGACTACATGCAGTTTAAGAACCTGTTCATGGCTCTCTCGCCGTGGGGGAAAGGGGAGTGTGCCGAGGCCATCACTGCTAGGATGTTTAAGGTGAGACGATCCTAGCTGTCTATCAACTGATTGAATATATATTCGTAGTTAACGCTGATCGCCTGCTAAATGTAGAAATCCATTAATCATATAAACCATCTAGAATATCGAATTTTCTCGAAAAGCTTTAGGCATATTCTGTGCCGCTTTTCCGCAAAACGCATCTTCATTTGGAACGATCGTCGTCTACTTCATGACGTCACTTCGATGTTCTCTCTGTAACTACTTAACTAGCAACATTAAATCGGCTGGAGTTACGTAATTTTGCAGATATTTGAATAGAATTTTCATCGTTCGGCATATTGTTGGAGTAATTATAAAATTGGAGTCGACTACCCAGTTTTTTTACGTTGTTAAACACTAGTAACAATATAGAACAGGGAAAATGAATAGACATTTGATACGGCACGACAACTTGTTCAAAACCATTTTGGAAGGAAAGAAGGAAGGAAGGGGGAAGGCCATCTTTCTTTCCTTCCAGAAGGCCAGGGGGCAATTGCACATAAGATCTCATTGGGTCGAAGTGCATCCGCAAGGGCCCTCATCAAGATAAGATAAGGGGGAAGGCCAAGGCGCATTTACATAGACCAAATAAAATAAACAGTTGGCGTCGTGTCGTATCAAGAAGTCAAAGGGCTGGCGTACGAGAGAGAAAAATGGAAAATATTCCACCGACAAGAGGATAACTTGATGAATGGCCCAATTTCTAGCTAATGGACAACGACAACGACGGGTTCGTGTCGGCGCGCGGGCTCTCCCTGGCACTGGGCGTGAGCGCGCGCGCGGACGCGGCGCGGCGCCTGCGCGTGCTGTTCTGCGCGCACGCGCCGCCGCTGCTGTCCCGCGCCGACCTGAGAGATGCGCGCGCCGCGCGCGCCGGCGCCGAGCTCGCCACCGACGCCATCTCCTTCTTCGACAGGTGACATTACTGTGGGATTGGTACTACTGATGTTTGTGTTAGGTGCTGGCAGCTATATGATTTTTTTCGTTTCGTTAGCGTTTCGTACTTTCGTATGATGAATGTATGGATCAGTATAACAGACGACCTGAAAAAAGTAAGGCGTTATTTTTTGTAAATAAATAAAGAAGACGTTCTTGTATAAAAAGCAGTTTAACGCTGCTAGCGCAAACTACAAATTTAGAAATAAAGGAAAATTTAAACATTTTAGGCACCGAGCAGGATTCTCTGCAGGAAGAGGCATTTGTACCTAGACCCGGTCCAAGGTCTACTTTAGCACCAGGCATATTAACGCGAAAGTATGTTGAATAGCTCAATGTCTCTCGTACTTGCCTTTTTCGAGTGATGGCAATATATGTACAATCAGGCCCCGCGCGCGGAACTGAGGTATGCCTGAGCGGTACGAACCTTCGCTCAATAATATTCAGGGTGTAGCTGAATGGCTGCCTATCTAGACCAGTTTGATAGGACAAAATTTCGCTGAGGCAGGCTTGACAACATCAAACTATTGTAAGGACAATAGTTAGACTGGTTTTGCATGCTATCATTACTAAAACGGAATACTTTGTTACAGTGTCGAGAACCCCTCCGGGTCAGAGCCGATACCTGCGGAACTGCAGCGATCCATCAGTGACGCGGGCGATGGCAGCTACATGGACAAGTCCACGGATAGCAGCAGCCAGTCAGGTGAAACACATAACGAATGAATGAAAAGAAGCTCAAATTCAATGTGCCCAATGGGCAATGATTACAGAAACAAGCGCCTTAGAGTGCCTCTCTTAGCCAGAGCCGGATCTAGGGGGGGGTCCATGCTCCGGGCGGCAAGTTTAGGGGGCGGCAAATTCAGGGGCGGCAGGGGGGCGGCAATTCGAACTTCTTGATAGGCCAAAATACATTTTGACAGGACAAAAAATTTCGCTGCGCTCGCGTTTTTTTATGACTTGATGCGTATGAAGTATTTTCCGCATTTGCATCATACTTAATGTTTGAAAATTTTCGCTCTATACGTAGATGTGTTATGACTTAATGACCCGTTCCCCCTTAGAGTAGATTAACTAGTAGCTACTTTTACTGTCCTGAAATGGTAGAGGTAACAATTTGTAAGACAATATATGCAGACGAGGGCGGCATTTTGTAGTTTTTGCCCCCCCTCGAAAAATTTCTAGATCCGGCGCTGCTCTTAGCAACCGCGGCCTCGCGCACGAACCTGTACCGACACTCGCCCATTCCTCGCGCCACTGCTCTCCTCAACTCTGTACTCGCAGCATCACCGCAGTGCGATGTGTTTGTGACAGGGATAGCGCGACGGATGACTGAATGTAAGAGAGTGTTAGAAACGTATAGATGTTAGTTAAGTTTTTAGTTTAGAATAAGTGTGAATCCCTGTAATGTTCTGGTTATAATTGTCATGTTACACAACTTTATGAAGTGCTTGTTCGTATGTCCGGCGGATTTCCGGTTGTTCTCCTGTACAGGTCGCATTTCTCAACCAATTCCCGTGAAATTTTGTGAGCAGATTCTATGATTACATAGATTTTTTTGTCGAGTAATTTTTTTGGAACTATTTCCAAAAAAAGTTCATTTGCATCAGTTTGTTCTCATCTACAGGTCGCATTTCTCAACCGATTCTCGTGAAATTTGTTATAATATAGTTTTTTGAAAATTAAAAAAAAAACACCAGACTGACAGAGCCACTAGTTTATTTATTAATCAAGAACCAACAGCTAATATAAAATTACACTAGTACAATGTTCATATTTTTTTATATTTGTTTGGGAGTCGTTTTTGGGTCTTCCAGCTTGTCTTTGAACTTTTTTAAATTACTAAATGGGAGATATATATTCGATTTCATATTTGAAGCCTGAAGACCACTGACAAAAAAAAATCGTTAGATCTGTATTATTGGAACACGATTATTTTTTGTGTTCCAGCATCAAGCATTGATCCTATGGCGGAGGCGATCCGCGCATGCGCGTGGTCCGGGCTGGGGTCGGGCGCGTCGACGCCGGGCTCGGTGCCGGCGCACGCGCCGCCGCTGCCGCGCGCGCACTTCATGCAGCTGCTCACCGCCATACACTCGCTCACGCTGTGCCGCGACCGGCTGTACGAGGCCGCGGCGCATGCGGGTATGTAACAATCGAGAAGAATCAAGAATCAATTACTTATTCGTGACAATACACAACACACACAGCAAAAAGAAAGAAAAACAAATAAAAACAGTAAAACATGGTATTGCACGAAATGGTAAGCTACATGTGTTCAAGGCTATGTTCCGAATCACGCTCGCGGTGATCAAAGCGTGCTCACAATCGAACCGATGCGCATGCGGGTGTTCCGGCATCGAGAGTAGATCCCAATCACGGAGTCGATCCGCGCTTCGCTTGGTCCGGGCTCGGTCGGCTCGCTGTTTTCTCTGGTTTTTTCGAAATAAAACACAAACGTAAAAAATAGTTACCATCTAAGGCCACCAGAGGCGCTGCTCGCGTTGCCTTACAAAATGAGACTAAACGCAATTCGCGCAAAATCGTAGCCGGGCTGATAGGCTGTTCCAGCATCGAGCGTGGATTCTATCGCGAAATCATTCAGTACTTGCGCAAGGTCCGAACTGAGTCAAAGTTCAGGCGTGTCCCAAGTAACATCTTATCTTAATAACATTTGAGTAATGGCTATTGAAATAGCCAAATTCTGAATAACGTTCTCTTTCGGCTTTTATACCTCGTTAAGCTTAGTAAAAGTTGTATAAAAGTTCAGTATTATGCTAATCTATTACTCAGACTTTACTCCGCTGTTATACAGACTAAAGCATCTAAAAATGTGCCCAAAATACGTTTACTCAAACTTTATTCAACATACGATTGTGTTACTTGGGGTCCACGCCGGGGCCGGGCTCAGTTCGGTATGTAATACACACCTGTTCTGTTACACACTCGCCGAGTGGCATGGGAAGTTGCTAGAAAAGGAAGCAGAGGCGTAGTGTGGCTACATAACTTGTCATGTTCCTCGTCATGTATAGTTGAAATTATTTAAAATGTCCGACTTTTTATAATCCTGTCATTAGATTTTGAATCGTCTTGCTAAGACTGTAAAGTCACTTTTTGAATTGACTGTAGCACTTAACTTCCGGTCAGCTGATTGTAGCGTTCGGAGAACAAAGGAAACACTCCAATTAATTTTACAGTTTACTTTTAACAATCACAATATTCACGATACACATTTATACAGTCATTCACGGAAGACACAACTATTACAAGTAGAAACGAGCAAGGAAAATAGAAAAGATAAACAGTAGGCGAAAGCAATAACTATACACCGTGTGATATATGGGAGCATTGGGAGCAAAGCGAGCGTGCGTCTAGCGTCAGGGCATAGCGGACAATGGCGAGCAGCGGTCGCGGCCGAAGGTAACCGAAGTAACCGAAAGCGCCCGAATATAGCCGACGGGTGACGGAGACTGCGTTGCTAAGCGTTCGATTAATGCAGGTGCAATCCTTGGGTAGCTCAAATAGTGTGCGTCGTTTGTCGCCACATAGGTCCCCCGCTGAGACCGTTACTACGGTCGATAGTAGTCAGGAAAATGTACCCTTCTTCCGCTCTTGGTGCGTCTTTCCATGACCTCAGGTGGAGATGGAGACATAGGTTGGGTTTCTGAAGTAGGAGGTGTTCCCGGCGCGTCGTTGACCATGAAGGCAGGTTTCAACCGGTCAATGGAAACGTTCGTTGTTGCATCTCGTATTAAGACCTTGAAATATTTCTCGCCCCGCTTCATCACCTTATAAGGTCCCGCATACGGTGGTTCTAGAGGTTTTCGGACTCTATCTAAGCGCAGGAACACGTGAGAGCAGTCTGTCAAATGTTTTGGTATGTAGAAGGTAGTATTACTATCATGCCACTTAGCTGGTCTTGGTGTAAGTTTTGCCATATATGTCCGTAGTCGCGAGGCGAAGCAGGTAAGGTCCTCAACCTTGAAGTTCTCTGAGGGCGACAGGAATTGGCCCGGCAGACGCAGTGGTTCGCCATATACTAATTCTGCTGAGGACGATTGAATATCCTCTTTCCAGCAGCTCCGAATACCCAATAAGACCAGTGGCAGGGCTTCAGTCCACTGTGAATTATTGTGGCACATGATGGCGCTTTTTAGTTGTCTGTGAAGTCGTTCAACCATACCATTCGCAGCAGGATGATAGGCGGTGGTGCGAAAGTGATGTGCTCCGACCGTGCTGGTTAGGGCTCGAAACAGGTGAGACTCGAATTGGCCACCACGGTCCGTCGTGATCTGCTCCGGACAGCCGAATCGTGATATCCATCCGGACACGAGGGCGGCTGCACATGTCTCAGCCGACATATCCTTCAGTGGTACAGCCTCAGGCCACCGAGTAAAACGGTCGATGACGGTAAGACAATATCTGTAATCACAAGACAGAGTTAACGGGCCCACGAGGTCCAGATGGATGTGGCTGAACCTCGTGGTGGTGAGAGGAAAGGAGGAAAGGGGAGCCGTCGTGTGACGGGTAATCTTACAACGCTGGCAGTTTTGGCACAGCCTAGCCCATTCTCTACAGTCCTTACGAATCCCTGGCCAAACAAATCTTTGCGTTACCAGTCGCACTGTAGCTGAGTTTCCGGGGTGACTTAAGTTATGAAGCATATCGAAGACTTGTTTTCTGAAACTCGCAGTAACGAATGGTCGTGGAGGTTGCATGGACACGTCGCAATAGATCTTGTGATCAGAGCCAGGTATTGAAATTTTTTGTAAGTTAAGTGAACATCCGGTGCGGAGTAGACTTTGCAGCTCAGGGTCAGTCTCCTGAGAGCGTGCAAGTGCCGTGTAATCCACTGTCGAAGTGACTTCCTCAACCCGTGACAGCGCATCCGCTACCACATTTTCTGGTCCAGGTACATATCGAACATCGGTTGTAAACTGTGAAATATAGTCGAAGTATCTGTACTGTCGTGGTGAAGTGGTGTGTTCTCTAGGAGATACAAAAGCGTACGTAAGTGGACGATGATCGGTGAACACTGCAAAGTTTCTTGCTTCTAGCATATGCCGAAAATACCTGATTGCTTCGTATATTGCTAATAGTTCCCGATCATAGGGACTATATTTCTTTTGTGACGGCTTTAACTTTTTGGAAAAGAATCCGAGAGGCTCCCATGTAGATCCATTCCGTTGTTGAAGCGCTGCGCCAATAGATACGTCCGATGCGTCGGTAACAATCGATAACTCGGCTTTAGGATTAGGGTGCACGAGGAGAGTTGCTTCTGCTAGCGTTTTTTTACATTGGTCAAAGGCACTTAGCTGCTCAGGTGTAAAATTCACCGGATGTGCTCCTTTGACTTTCGGGCCTTCTAGCAAATTGTTTAGCGGAGCCTGTGTTCTCGCCGCCTGTGGTATAAATCGCCTATAAAAGTTTATCATACCAAGAAATCTTCTTAATTCCTTTACCGTTCTTGGTATAGGAAAGTCTTTTATTGCCTGTACTTTGGCATCAAACGGTTTTACTCCCGCCGCGGATACGTTATAGCCGAGGAAAGATACTTCCGATTGACCCCACGCGCACTTGGCGGAGTTAATCAGAACGCCGTACTCCCTAAGTCGCTCGAATAGTTGGCGCAAGTGTTCTTTGTGCTGGTTTACAGATGGAGAAAATACCAATATATCATCCAGATATCCAAAACAGAAGTTATCAAGGCCAGTGAGTACTTCATCAATGAATCTTTGAAATGTTTGCGCCGCGTTTCTAAGGCCAAACGTCATGAATGGGAATTCATATAGCCCAAATGGCGTGGTTATTGCGCTTTTAGGTATATCAGCGGGATTTATGGGTATCTGATTATAAGCTTTCACGAGATCAATCTTTGAAAATACAGAGCAGCCTGAGAGTTGTTGTGAGAAATCTTGTATGTGTCGTATAGGGTATCGGTCAGGAATAGTGCGGGCATTAAGTGCCCGATAATCCCCACAAGGTCTCCATCCGTCGTCTTTTTTCTTGACCAAGTGAAGGGCAGAAGACCAAGGACTTTCTGAACGTCTAGCGGTACCATTTTGCATCATATCGTCAAACTCTTTCTTGGCAGCCTTTAAGCGATCAACATCTAAACGCCGCGGCCGGCTACAGACAGGAGGGCCTGGGGTAGTTCTGATAAAATGCTGTGTATTATGTTTAGGCTTTGCTACAGTACCTGCAGGGCGTGTTATGTCCGGAAATTGGCGCAACAGGTCGTGAAACTCGCTTTCTCCGGAAATCGTCTTAATTGATGCGATGCTTTCTAGCACCTTTCGGCGCGGTGCTGACACAGAGAGTGATGTTGTCCCATCGATGAGGTGTTGGTGTCTGCAATCCACAAGCAGGTTATAATAACTTAGAAAGTCTACGCCTATAATCGGTTTAGATATGTCTGCTATGGTAAACTTCCATGGAAAAGTACGCCTGAGGCCAAGGTTCAAGTACAGTTGTATTGGACCATAGGTTTTGATGACTGTCCCATTCGCAGCTACGAGGTCGTACTTCGTAGGTGTGCAAGGTACTTTAACGGCAGACCGCGGAAAAACACACAAATCGGATCCTGTGTCTATTAAAAACAGCATTTTTGTGGTTTGGTCGGTGATAAATAAGCGGCCTGTTTGAACTGAGCAGTCGTTGGCCGCTACTTCCGGCTGCTCTTGGTGTTTTCCGACTCCCAGCTGCAAGGTGACTGACACCTGTTTGCTCGAGCTCCAAATGTGTAATGGTACCAGCAGTGAGGGTGATCCGCTGGAGGCTGTGGAGTTCTGGACCTCGACTGACTACGGCCGGGTCTGCCTCTCGAACGGGAGCGTGACCGTGGGTAATATTGTGCCTGGGCCGATGAACCGCGTCTGCACGTAAGCTTTGCTACCTGCATCGTAAGTTCGCTTATTTGCTGTGCCATCTGATCAAATTGCGCACTAGTTACGTAAGTAGATGATCCCGGTGCGGCCGTACTGGCAACTTGCGGTGGGCCCATTGGAGCGATTTCATACACCTTGTCAGCAATATCCGCTAGACTTTCTAATTTGACTTCCGACTGCGAAGCTACGATGGTCTGAATGTTGGCGGGCAAACGGCTCGACCAAATGGTTTTGAGAAAATCATCAGTTACATCCTTCCCACCTAGATCTCTGAGGTGTCTAAGAAACTGCGATGGTTTTCTTTCGCCCATTTCTTCGTTCCTCAACAATTGATTCAGCCTCAGCTGCTGTGATGCTGAGAGGCGTTTTATAAGCTCGTTTTTTAAAGTCTCGTATTTATTTGCAGCCGGCGGCGATATAATAATGTCTTTTACCTCTTTTGCATATCGGTGGTCAAGTTGGGCTACTACGTGGTAAAATTTAGTAGCATCAGCCGTTATGTTCGATAAAATAAACTGGCCCTCCATTTGCGCGAACCATACCGCGGGCTCCTCTGGCCAAAATGGAGGTGGACGGACACCCACTCTGCATGTTTCCGTAGCCTCATCTCTTGTAATTTGCTCTTCGGGCGGTGCCATCTTCCAACAAAAACCTCACTGTCACACACAACACGAAAGTACTGTTCGTTCAATGTCGAAGGTCACCAATGTAGCACTTAACTTCCGGTCAGCTGATTGTAGCGTTCGGAGAACAAAGGAAACACTCCAATTAATTTTACAGTTTACTTTTAACAATCACAATATTCACGATACACATTTATACAGTCATTCACGGAAGACACAACTATTACAAGTAGAAACGAGCAAGGAAAATAGAAAAGATAAACAGTAGGCGAAAGCAATAACTATACACCGTGTGATATATGGGAGCATTGGGAGCAAAGCGAGCGTGCGTCTAGCGTCAGGGCATAGCGGACAATGGCGAGCAGCGGTCGCGGCCGAAGGTAACCGAAGTAACCGAAAGCGCCCGAATATAGCCGACGGGTGACGGAGACTGCGTTGCTAAGCGTTCGATTAATGCAGGTGCAATCCTTGGGTAGCTCAAATAGTGTGCGTCGTTTGTCGCCACATGACTACTTTGGTACAACTCGGCCAGTTGAAATAATTTTAAGTATACATCGCTCTCTTTTTAACCGGTTTTTTTGGGTGCGAGTCAAAGAAACTAGTAGAACGAAAGAGCACGTGGCTTGCGGTGACGCGAGCGAGTGGAATGCCATTCCTAGCTGTCAATCATCCATTTTGTTAGACAGAAAACTTTCTGTACGTAAATACTATTAATTATTGTGTGCTAATGACGCCCTTTATTTCCAGGCACTCTACTGATGAAGATGGGCGAGTGGAACCACCGGCGGCCGAGCCTCGACCGAGAGACGTCACAGGACAGCCTCTACTTGCCGCCGGCAGAAAGGCAGCCTGCAATGGCCTTGGTAACACCACTTGTTTATGTCACTAACATAAAATAACTACCTAGCGCTGTGTTAAGAATGAGGAGCCCGCTTTTCAACGCTCTGTCAGGTACAAAAGCTGTCACCTGTCACTCACACACCATGACATTAGAGGTAAGACGTATTGGCATGGACGCGTAAGTACGCGATCCCGCCCGCGCGTGTTTTAGCGTATCGAGTACTAGGCATACGACGACTGAAGACTCCAAACGTCTAAGGGTCTTTAATGTTCCGCTCTATTGGTATTCGTCTGCGCGTTCGGGTTCATTCGGGGCACCTCGGGTCGGGGTCGGATTAGCGCGTCTTTGGACCTAGTCTTTGGATCTAGTATTTTTGTGGACGCGTACTCGCAAGACTCAGTACGCGTTTTGCCTAGTACGTCTCACCTCTACATGACATATGGCAGTGTCAAACGCGAAATTGAACCTTATGCGTATAGGTTGATATCGCACTGCACGCCGTGTCGAAGAAGCCCCCTTGTGTACCGAAAAAACAAAACGGACAATATTTACGTAACATTAACATGTGTACGGTAATTACCAGTCGCGTTCAGTGACGGATTAACTCTTAACTGCCGACACAACGGATCCTCAACTCGCTGAATGGTCGGCAACGCAAGCGTCCATAGACGGCACCATATCAAAACAACTCATCATATTTATACCTGTAGTACTTTTATCTCACGAGCGCCAGTAAGCCATTGATGTAGTTGTTACACATACAAACACAAATAGACAACGTGAACTCATAGCGTCTACGCTAACGCGCACATAGACAATGTGCATGGTATAGCTCAACACACAACCATGGCTCACCCGCGTTCGTGAGATAACAGTACTGTACTATGATGCTAACCGTCGTGGTAATGAAAAAAAATCGAGTAGTTATTTTTCATTCTGGTTCCGCTCCGATATGAAAGTTTTTAACTGTTATAGTTCGGAGATAACTCTAAGGCTAAATTCTGTCAAACGAACGCAAGCAAAACTAGACTTAGAGCTCTGACTGTAAGGTAGATTTTTGCTGGCGTTAATTTGACAGCACTTGGCCTTAGTTTTGTACGAACTATACAATTACAATATATTACATTATTTGTAAAGCGTGTGTGCTCGGTGTCAGGAATTTAATGCACATTCTATATCAGGTTGATCCCAACGGCAACACAACATCAGACCAAGAAACGGAGCCATCCCCGTCAAAGGAAACTGAACCCTCGGCGGACGACGAATGGTCCATTTCGCTAGAGCAGTTCCTCGCCACGATGCTTTCCCAAGAACCTCTAGAAGCGTTCTTTAACGAGAAAGTGTCCATACTACCAGAACTAGAAGCACTACGGCAAAGGGACAGATTGCAATCGATGTCGTGAAGGTATTCTTAAAATAATTGCATTTTTCTGAATATGAAAGATTTAATGAGGCCTTTTGCGCAATATTTGCATTGTAAAATTGCTGAGCAATTTAGGGAGATTGTTGGGTTTTGTGAGGTGGGAGTTTTTGAACAGCGTTTTTATTTTCAAGAAGTTTCAGGCAGAATTTAGAGGCATGTTCCGAATCACGCTCGCAGCGCGCTTACGATCGGACCGATTCACGCTCATTCATAGCGCCTACATGAGATGTCGTGACGTCACTGATGATGTCATGGACGGCGCTCACGGTGCTCACACTCCCAAGTTGACGTTTGATATATGAACATGACAGTAAACACGGGCTATGAGCGTGAATCGGTCCGATCGTGAGCGCGCTCAAGCGAACACCGGTCCGAAACAAAACACTACTCACGCGGCCTTGAGCGCGCTATTTGATTTGGACCGGCCGTCAGCACTGTAAGCGCTGCGAGCATTTTTAGCGTGATTCGGAGCACTGCTTAGAGAAACGAGCTGTTTATTTGTCTCTGAACCTAACCGGCCCTCGAATCATTCGCATTTACGTCCGACGTAAAACAACTAACCCACTCGCACTCACATACTCGCCAGTGAAGGACGGATGCCTTGCGACAGACATAAATGCGAGCTCACGCATGTGTGATGCATTACTACAGGTGTAGTGAATAATGTTTTTCCATTGGGCAAACTTGAAATACGATTAGACACGACGTGTCAATTAATTACCGTATTAAATAAATCTTATATCTTTAAACGAGCAATTCTTGTATATATATTTATTTATTTCGGGGATCTCAGAAACGGCTCTAACAATTTTGATGAAATTTGGTACGTGAGGGTATTCGGGGACGAGCAATCAATCTAGCTAGGTCTCATACCCGGGAAAACGCCGAGCAAAGCTCGGTCGCCCAGATATTCTTATATCTTTAAACAAGCTATTCTTATTTATATCTATAATATCTGGGCGGCCGAGCTTCGCTCGGCGTTTTTCCGGGCATGATACCTAGCTAGATCGATTGCTCGTCCCGGAAAACCGCCACATACCAAATTTCATCAAAATCGTTAGAGCCGTTTCCGAGATCCCCGAAATAAATAAATAAATATACAAGAATTGCTCGTTTAAAGATATAAGATATATTTCTATATATCTATATTTCCGGGATCTCGGAAACGGCTCTAACGATTTTGATGAAATTTGCTATGTAGGGGTTTTCGGGGACGAGCAATCGCTCTAGTTAGGTCTCATGCCCGGGAAAAGTCTTGACAAGTATAAGTCCATTTATATGAAACCTTTAGTCAATGTCAAATGTCAGTATGAAAACTGGTCTCACTCATACCAAGAAGTTTAGATACATCCTGGAGGTTGCGTGCCGAACATTCGTTTGAAGCTAGAAAATATGACCTTGAATGACGTCACTGTTGTATTTATTGCATCTCTTTCATTCTAATATAAAAGATGGATCTAATGAAAGAGATGCAGTACAACAGTGACGTCATTCAAGGCCTTATTTTCTAGCTTCAAACGAATTTTCGGCACGCAACATCCAGGCCCCTATACCACAAAACTTTACAAGCGTACAATTCGACAAAATGGTACGATTTTCCATAGAAAAAGTTGACAAATTTGTCGAATTGTACGCTTGTAAAGTTTTGTGGTACAGGCCCCTGGATGTATCTAAACTTCTTGCTCAATACAATCACATACAATACAATACATGATTGACATTTCGGGTATACTTCGTACTCCTAGTTTTCCTAATGGACAAACTTTATTCAATACATCTGTAATTGACAGCTGTTCCCATAAAATGCTGTCTGCAAGTTGTTTGTAATAAAGGTGCGACAGCGAATTACACGCACCTGAGGGTTTTAGAGTCTAGCAATGTATTTTGCAATATATTCCCTTACGCGGTTTAAACTGGGAAGAACTTGGCTGGCATTTTCAGTGAGTTTTCATTACATTGCTGGGTTTGGACGTATTCATCTTAGCTCGGTACCCCGCAGCCCAGCAATGTAAAGAAACTTGCTAGCAAGTTCATGCGAATGTAAATTGGCCTTTAGGTGGGCGTTATTTTTTTAAATGGAATTATGTGTAGAAAGATCTCTGTGTTGAAGAATAAGTGTTTGCATCATGAACTCCCTATATGTATTGATCTGTTTATTAATAATGTTAATATACGTAAACATTTTTTACAAAGCTTTTATGACTCTTCTGCGGTTTCTTAATAACTAAAAAACTAAATTGTTTATTAGTTTCTTGGATATTATCGTTTTTGTTTTTATGCGATCAGATCATTAATGTATGAAGTATGTGAAATGAACGTTAAGTACCGAACTAGCTTTGCATTATTTCTACCACGGAAAAGTTAATGGCATTCCAAATTCTTCGGTCAACATTGTTTCATAAAATGGAATCTATTGCACACTTGTTAAATGGTTTAAGCCATTAAGGTTTTGAATAATTTTCGGTTTTTATTTCTTTTGAAACATTCACATATCGGTATGAGCTATTAAAATAAATACTTATAGCTATATCTATTAAAAAACATTCCAAATTTTATATATTTTCTTATCTATCTTTGACGATTATTTATGCCATCAGTTATACGGTTTCTTATGTTTATCTTCTATATTTAAAAGGATTATTTTCAAAGTATTTGTTCGATTTTAGTTTTATTCATTAAGGAAGACTGGATTGAGCACCCTTAATCCATTAAACTTTACAAACCTCTGATAACTAAAATGTGTTTTGTTCCTTTCTCACAAACATAAATGTCGAAGTGATAGATAAGGACAAAAGAATTTTAGCGGCAAATTTAAAATAAGTTTGATAAACGATTATGAATAAGGGGGTCGGCACGTTCTATTTAAATGTTGAGTGGGACTTTCCGTTATCTGCTACAAATAAAGAATCATATCATACCATACACATGAACTCATAGCTCCTACGCTGACGCACACATGGACAATGTGCAATTGTGCATGTATATTGTATAGCTTATTAACACACAACCATGGCTCACCCGCGCTCGTGTGTTAAAAGTACTCAATCAACATTTGATTTGACATTTGGTCTAACGGATCCTTATAAAAATCCAGATTAAGGCTGGGTTGCACCAAACCGTCTGTAATCGTAAGCGGTGTTCGTCAAATCTGATTGCATGGAAAGTTTGACAAGTTTCTATGGGATGACAGCTGCCGGCGCCATATTTGACGATGACCGGCCTGTGTTCGTATGTTGGTGCAACCGACCCTAAAACTTCTCGCGTTTCATAAACAACGCAACGAAATATTGTTTATATATGCAGACGATGTGACGAGTCCAAATAATCGCATTCTACATGAATTTATAAAGTAGCCATATTAGGTATAGTTTATTAAAATTATTAATCAAGCCTTTATTTTTTAAGTGAAATATTTTTTTAGGCTAGTACCGAAAGATAGCATAAATCAAAGCTTTAGCATAATTCAAATGCTGTATGTATATGTAAAATAAGGGTGCTTCGCTATAATATATAGTTTTTGAAATGTAGTGCAATAATTATTGATTGGGCATTGTGTTTTTCTATGTGAAAATCTTTCGGTCAGAGTTACTAGAAATTTAAAGAATATGTACCTATATAAGGTAATTTCAAATATTCTAACATAAATAATAATGAAATCTAAAGAAAAGCGGAGGGTAGATGGATCAAGAAAGTATATTTTTCAATACTAAGGGTGACGCATCAAAAAAAAAAATACTGGTATAGACTTAACCAATCAATTAAGTTTTCATATATTTTGTTGTGTATGCTAAGTTCTTTTTTTAAATATAAATTTGTATATGTAGTACGTGAGGCAATAACCGTAAAACTGCGTATTTTAAACACCCCGACAACGGTTTTCAAATTATTTACGTATGGAACTTTGAAATCTAATCTGCTAGGAAATAAAATATAGTAGGATTCAATATTGTAAGATAAAATTGTATATTAGCGATATTGACAGGCTGTAGATATAATTTGCGTTTGTATTTTAACATCTTAAGTTCCAATTATGGGAGAGAGGGACTAGAGGAATATACAGGAATTCAAATGTGTAATTTTCAATCGAATGAGGTAATACTACCATAATCTGACTCTACACAACTTTCACAACTTCTAACTAGCGCGCCTTATTAACACCGCAAAAAAAAGATACCAAGGTATAGTGCTTGTCATTCACGAAGGTGCGCCCCTCCACAGCCTAATCTGTACAAATGCGCATACATAGTATGAGATTTGCTGTGGAGGAGCGCATCGTGGTGGATGACGCACTATACCTTGGTATTTTTTTTGCGGTGTTAATAAGGCGCTAATTCCGTAACGATGCAATTAGAAATAGTTCTTATTGTCTTCGATAAAGAGGTTCCTTTCGCTTAACAATTACACAAATAGGTAAATTTGGAACTATAAGGGCCTCCATACACGGACCGCTTCAAGCAGTCAGTGCCAACGGCTTCAAGCGGTCGCTGTTGGAGGATCTGGCTCCTATTTCACCAACTCTACAATTGTCACCTGACAATGACAAGTCCAAGTACACTTCTGAGTCGTCACGTAAAGATGGTCGTTCGATAGCATCGATTACTAGAGCTGAGCGTTTTTTTCAATAAGCGTTTCGTAAAACGCTTTCGCTTACAGTAACGGAATAACAGTTTCTTATGAGAACAAAAAACAGTTTTTTATAAAAACGACCACCAAAGCTGCAATGCAACGCAACAATGAAACTACACTAGGTACATGAAAATAGAAACGAAATTCATAACTGACATAACTCAAAGTATAACCTATAACTTTCATTGATGTAGCGATCGAAACGACGAAACGAAACAAAACTTAGCTTTGTTCGGGTGGGCGCGCTTTGTGCCAAAAAAGTTTTGTATTGATGATTGACAAAAATGCGCTCTATTCGCAAGATACTAAGGCTTAATTTTGAAAATTCATTCATAAATATTTCTTTCGTTCGTTTCGTTTTGTCGGGCGCCGCAGTGAAAAAAACTAGTTACTTTTGAAACTGTTTCCAGATAATGAAAAGCTGTTACGTTTCGTTACACTTAAAAGTCGCAAAGACCCAGCTCTAATCGATACTTACCGGGCCGGCAATGTAAACCGAATTGTCATTGTAAGGTGACAATTGTCAAGTTGGTGAAATAGGGGCCTGCAGTTTCAATACAAAATTGACATTCTCGATACACGGACCGCTCGTTTGCAGTCGCAGCTAAAATGCAGTTGCGTACGGTCGAGTTGGGGAAGGACTGCTTGAAGTATTCGGAATTAAGTCGACTCCAACCGCAACACAACTGTTCTCGTGCCGTTCGTCTCGACTGCTCTAAAGCACGGGCTAGACTGTTTAAAACCACTGTTCCTGCCAAGGTGACCTTGGTAGACAACGAGGGTTGCACTGCTGGCTACACTGTTTGAAAAAAAAATGAAAAAAGTTTATTGTTCTAAGTTACTTGTACATTAACATTACGGCTCTGTGTCCTGAGCTAGGGAGCCCTGTGTTACAGGACCCAGTTACGTATCCATTATTGTTGCACTTAATTATACCAGTTATACAGAGAAGTAGGTGTCCTAAATCACACATTTACAAGTTATACAGAACAACAAGTTATAGGTACAGTTTAACTTTAAAACTTCAGTATGCCTGCCAGTGGTTTACCAGGCACGCCTTTCTACCAAGGACAATCTCTATTGCCCTCTGGCATAGCAAATTTGGTTGGAAACCACTGGCTACACTGTTTTAAACCACCATTTTCTATCAAGGTCACCTTGGTAGGTGTAGTGGTTTTAAACAGTCTAGCCCGTGCTTGGCAGTCCGTCTATGGAGGCCCTTATTGTTTTGATTGAAATGACCTGTCGTCACCATTATTCAGTATGCCATACTAGATGTTTTATTCCTGAAATGCCGCGTTTCCTTATTGCGTTTTTTTTAATTTAGAGCTATATAAACAAAATATTATATTTTTATATGTCTGTATGTTAAACAGTAGATAGTCATACTAGAAGCCACTACCAACATTTGGGTACAACTTGATACCAGACAATATTGTAATTAATGCTTCATGTATTGTCATTTTATGTATAAAAAAATAATTATGAAATTGTTTAGCCCTGTAGAGTCTAGTTTTGTATGATAACCAATTTCATGTAATTGTTAAATCCTACCGTTAACCGTATGTAAACTACCTATTCAAGAAATTAGGGAGAAACAAAGAAATTCAGAAACAAAGAAAGTTGCATTTTTCACGCACTATGGCAAAATAGTGCGATCAGATATTACTGCAGGCAGTGTTTCTGTCACAATAACATTTAACTTATTTTCTATTAGTTGAAGAGACCACTGAGTGGCGAATTTTCTGGGCATTTATCCATGGGAATGTCGCTTACGTGACGCTTTTCTTTTAAGGCTTCCAATAATGTTAGGAGTTAGGAATCGGCCGATATTTGATCAGCTATTATTGCATAACTTAGCGCATAAATTTAAATGTACAGTGTATTCTCGAGCTTCGTGCATTTTATTAAAGTAAACCGATATTCTCATGGTATGCCCCTTTTTAGGGTTCCGTAGCCAGAATAGCTAAAACGGAACCCTTATAGTTTTTAGTGTCAAGTTCTTCGTATTTGTAAATCACTTTGTCCGGGATTACATTCTTGAATTCCCTAATGTTATCTACAAAACTTCAAAATGTTTACCCTTTGACCGCCAACAACCTATACAGTGGTTTTTGTCGTCGTGCCCACGACGCCAACAACCACTTAAAAGGTCGGAGTGAAGGTGTACTTTGATCATGAAAAAAATCATCTATGAACTGTTCTAATTTGTTTTTATTGGTTTAGACATTACACCAAAAAATAGTGCTTGGCGTACTGGGCACGACGACACACTATCGCTTTGGCGGTCAAAGGGTTAACAATCTTCATTTAGGTAGCATTCGTTCCTTTTGTACGCCTTGCACAATTCGGAGTCATCTAAGCATGTATTCTAACCGTTTACCTGATTATGTTATACTAAAGATTGTATACCTGAATACACTTGTTTGACGTTACCTTGCTTTACTTATTTTTCCCTACCAATGAGAATTTGAATAGCTAAAGTAAAGATGCTAAACACGAATCATTTCGTACACTGACACGCCATTTCCCATATATATCATACGCGCTTATATTGCTTTCCATCGCGCAGTGGCATTGACTGAATTTAGGGCCTACCGCGAACCGAAAACGAACGAAGCTCGAATATCTCTCTCTATCGCACTTGCTTATTCGAGCGACAAAGAGGGAGATTTTCGAACTTCAAACAGCAGTACGTATTTGTATACACAAATGGGCGTCTAATGCGTATACCACGATGAAACTGATTTGGACTATTTGGACTAGAGGTTAACGTATTATATAAGATGTAAAGAAACATAAATGCAATGTAAATTATTTTATTTCGTTACGAATTTTAACACCGACGCATGTTGAGACTTGACTACAGCTTTATCCAACAACACTATCACTGATAGTCCCTCGGTTATCTTCCACTGAAAATAAAACTTGTAAAAAAACAGTCATATCTACCAACAAAGTGTAACCTAAAGGACTATAGTAATATAGCAGTAGGTAGTAGGTAGGTATAACTAGGTTTTCATTTTATAAAGTTAAGAAAAGAGCTCGAAGAACCAAAGCTTACTTACCCCGATTTTAATATCCGGGTTACCCAGCAACTGAATCTTATATTTCCCACTATGTAATGTCGGAGTGACATCCTTAAGCGCCAACATACCATCTCCCGGCCATTTCAGAACTATCGCATAGATTGCTGTCAAAGTATCAGACATTAAAGGCCTCGCTGTAGGGTACATAGCATTGTACCATGCCCTGTGACAAGTGTACCAGACGTCGCCATTGTTGGAGTCGTTCTGGTGAAGCCAGGGCGAGGACTCGTAGATGGCTTCTCCGTTGATGTCGAGCCATGCGCCTAGAGACAGGAGTCTCTCTTGGAAAATTGGGGCTATCGTGCCTTCCTTGGTTGGGCCGACGTTGATAAGTACATTGCCTGAAATATTTTCAAGGAGTGTAAGGTCAACCGGAGCCAGGCGTCAGGGAGAATGAGTATTTTAAAGCTAAGACACCTAACCCCACTTTTAGTCCTCTATTTTAAAATAGTATTTTTATTTTATACAGTCGTTACACAATGACATCTATTGAAGTCGAGTAACGCGGTTAATTAAGTTACGAGATTTCAATGAGTCCACGAAAATAACACAATGTTGACGCTGAAACAACCTCATTGGTATTGTGATTGTGACCTAAGTATAATAATACAGCTGTAGATTTCAATAGTCAACTACCTATGTAGGAAACTATTGTAACTAAGTATACAATACTTTTTCTATAAACAGTCCACGAAAATAACATAATATTGACGCTGAAATCTTCTCATTGGTGTAACCTACACCTGGTTACACGGGTCATCATCATCATATCAGCCGAAAGACGTCCACTGCTGGACATAGGCCTCCCCCAAAGAATGCCACAATGACCGGTCCTGCGCCACCCGCGCATCCAGCGGACTCCCGCGACCTTTACCAGGTAATCAGTCCACCATGTGGGGGGTCTACCCACGCTGCGCCCTCCGGTCCGTGGTCGCCACTCGAGAACCTTTCGGCCCCAACGGCCAGGGTTACACGGGTGATTACTTAATATAATATCACGTGACAGGTACACTTTTAACAATTTGTAGTTTGTTCTGGCGAAGTAGCTGGCTGGGTTTCTGTTCGCCGAGCTCAACTTGCGACAGCAGTTTTCGCCTTGGCCGTGCTGGATTCCTTGTGCAGTGAGATGAGCCTTTATCGCCTGGTAGTACGAGTAGTTCTCCTCTGACGGCGATCAAATGAGGTCGCGCGATGTTTTGGATGTCTTGGTTCTCCAGCTTGGGTAGAGGTTTCTTGCTGGGAGAGTAGGCTGGAGACTTCTTTCTTCTTAAATTAAAACTCAAAGTTTATCTAGTAAGTAGTTAGTAAGTTAAGCTTACCTCCACAACTGACAGTAGACACGACTTGATACAACAAGTCGTCTATGCTCAGCATTTCACTGAGGCGCCAATTACTTCTATATCCCCAGGACTTAGAATCCACTGTGAATGCGTTCTCCCATTTGTGTGCCAAAAGTTTGCCTATAAAAGTCAAACAGAATAAGTAGGGTAAGGTACAGTACAGGTCATGTCATGTGTCTTTCAAAAGAACGCTGGCGGCAAGCTGCGCATTAGGTGATTTATCGGTCTATTTGGTGGTATAAGGGCTAGTAGTTTCATACCCGACCTACACCAATGCGCAAACACACCCCCTTCACTTTCTTCCAGCGTTCTTTTTACATGACGCGACCTGTAGCCGACAAGACAATGATCCAACCTACACATAGAACCAACGCTTTTATTCGAAATGCTATTTGATTTGATATGACACAGAAGTGAGTCGATTACGTAATCCCGGTTTTGTATGGGGTATTCCCGGTAATAGGTACAAATGTGTAGGTACTACTGCCAATTTTCTCGTAAATATTGGAGGCCTGTGGCAGTTGGAAGTTGAGCCATTTAGAGCTCAGTTTATACTGGACACTTCATAGGTATAGGTTAATAAATATCCCAAAAACTTTTTAGAGAAATTCGGACGGCCTATGACGTCTCCCCTCTTCCGCCGCGCCCAATTTAAATCCATTTTATTATTGAATTAAATGTATACATACCTGGATTATATCTATCAGCATGATTATAAAAATCTCCATGTTTTCCATTGCATCCGATTCCCCATCGATCGTTAGTGACAATCTCACCCGCAACTGGGCTGTATAAGTACAGCCAAGTCAGAAACTTCTGCGAGTGCCAGTAAGTGTCATACGCCTCCCAATCGCCATCGACCCACAACACTGATGGCTTGTAATCATTGATCAACTGCTTTAAATCTGGCCATAGTTTGATAGTTACGTAGGTATCTGTTGCGAATTTTTCCGCCTTGTCTTCTAGATATATAGGGTTGTACCACTCGTAGAGGGAGTGGTAGACTCCGAACTTGAGTCCGGCGTCTCGCACGCCCTTCGCCAGGTCGCCGACGAGGTCCCGATGGGGGCCGACGTCTACAGAGTTCCAGCTGAACGACTGCTTCGACGGGAAGAGGGTGAAGCCTTCATGATGCTTGCTTGTGAGAACTACGTACCTGTTTACAGCCATTTGTGGTGTATGAATATATACGTAGAAACGCACACACCTCAATGTAACCTATTTTGAGATATTATATAGGCAATTAAATATCATATTTTTATAGCCCATTAAATATCTAATTACAATAGGCAATAAGACTTGATATTACAGTAGTAAAAGATTAACGTATTTATTAACTATCAATGAAATTCAATCTAACCATTAAGGCGCCTGTATACGCAAGGCCTTCTCCATACAAACTCTGTGCAAGTTTTATTCGTCAGTTTTGGCACCCCCGCACTATTTTTTTTTTGCTTGTTAATATTAGATATACGAATGTCAAGCATAAAAAATAAAAAAAAATCATAAAAAATAAAAATCAAAAAATTTAAAAAAAAACAAAAAAACGTTTTTTTTTCTTGGGGTTCCACCTAACTAAAAAATAAGCGTACTTACTGACCAAAAATCATAAGTGTAATGCAAACACAAGCGAAGAAAAACTTGCACAAAGTTTGTATGGGGAGCGCTTGCGTAAGTAATAATAGTAGTAATTAGGGGGGTACGTAAAGAGATGAAATCTCGTGATATAAAATTTGTACGCCGTTTAATCGGCAAAAAGTGGAGATCTTTAAATTGTGACATAACACCTGTTGTATAACATTACCTGCTTTTTGGACAAATAAACAGTGCCGGATTAAGACTACTTGATGCCCTAGGCAGTGCCGGATTAAGACTACTTGATGCCCTAGGCAATCCACGCCTGTGGGCCCCCCATCCGAGAAAACTCCAGCATAGTGAGCGCAAATTTTTTCAAATATTATGATGCAGGTGCAGAAAATACTTCATACGCATCAAGTCATAACATATCTAGACGAAAACGCGAGCGTAGCGAGCGCGAAATTGTTCCAACATTATGATGCAGGTGCGGAAATACTTCATACGCAATACGCATCAAGTCATAACATATGTAGACGAAAACGCGAGCGCAGCGAGCGCGAAATTTTTCGAACTTTATGATGCAGGTGCGGAAAATACTTCATACGCATCAAGTCATGGATGTCACGAAATTTTTGCGCCTGCATCATTTTGTTCGAAAAATTTCGCGCATAAAAAACCATACATAATTAATGTAAAAATAGCAGCTGTTGGTTCTCCGAATAAATAAATAACCAGTAGAAATCGACACTAAAAAAATATAACTACGCAAACCACGATGTTAATCTAGGTACTTATTTTTAGGGTTTCGTTCATACCCGAAGGGTCCAATTGGAGTTCTTTCACGTGTACGTCTGTCACCTGTCACAGGTTTTCAAGCCAAACGGCTGGAAATTCCGTTTTCAAATTTTCATGGTTTAAAGTACTTTAAAGCATGCGGTTTACCCAAAGCCATACAAATTATCGAAACATATTTTAAGGGCGTGAAAAAAAAAATGATTTGACCGGTCGTTGTTTAGAGCTCGTTGAATAGATACATATTGTATTTTTACCTCCCTACCTACCTACCCCCCTGGTTGCTCCTGAGAGGTATGTGATTTTCTGAGAGATATGAGGGATTTAGAGAGATATACCGTTTTGTATCGCTCTAAATGAGAAGAGCAGCTGCATAAACCTCGTATTTATTCCAATAAATGTTCATAAATATTCACCAGTCTTGGTGGCATCAATTCATATGCTGACGCCGCACACTACACTTTTTTTTTATACAACGACGGTGGCAACAACCTTACGGTCCACCTGATAGTAAGCAGACATCGCAGCCTATAGACGCTTGCAGCTCCAAGAAAGTCACGTGCGCATTGTCAACCCTTTATAAACTTAGAGGATTCACTGTGTTGACAGAAGGGACAAATTTAGGTCCCTCGCTCTCAACGCAGTACATATTCGGTTGCTCTGGCAACCTTGCTCACCTCCAGGAACACAACACTGTCAACACTACGTAGGTTGTATAGGTACCTAGTAAATAATGTTATTATGGCTGTCTGCAAGGCGTATAGTACAATTTCCAAATATTAATATGAGTCTGATTCTGCTTGATACATAAATATTGTAATAGATTATAATACAATTTCAGGTTCCATGAAAATTAGGGTTTATATATAGAATATGTTTGTTCAGTGGCGTAGCTAGATGACTAAGGGCCCTGGGGCAAAAAAAAAACTCGGCCCCCTAAACTGTTTAGGTTTTATCAATATATATACTTATTTCTCGCTAGTTCAAGAGGTTTGCTAATCAGGTTTTGGGGCCCCGGGGCACTGCCCCGCCTAGCCCTTCGGTAGCTACGCCACTGTGTTTGTTTGATAGTATTTTAGGTCCTTACTTTGCTCCAGCTTTGACAAACAGGTTGGCCCATGCCTTAGGATCAAAGAATTCAGCGGTGAACATTGGTGCAAATTGTCGGTAAGTGAAGCCGGGTGGGTAATTTTTCTCCATGAAGTTTGTGTGGTTATTGTATTTATCTATAGGGAAACATGGCATTCTGAAAATTACACCCTACTTATGCAGGAGTCTTTAGAACACAATTTGCAAGTAGCCAATCCATGGTAGCTTCAATTCACTTCCAATGGCTGACAACTGATTTGTCTAGTAGGTAGGTGCTAATGCTAACATTAAACGAAAATCCTAAATCAAAATCATTAACTACTTATCTTGAATTTATAGGCAATAAAATAAAATTTATAGATTGGTACACTATTTAACTTAATTAACTAGTTCTAAATAAATATAGGTAGGTACTACCTATACCTGTCTACTCAATTTTCATCTCATGCGTACACATTAAATTGAACATAAATAATAAAGTTTGGTAACTTACTGTGCCTGCAATAATACCAAAACCATTCGGAATGGGAACCGTTATCGGAATAGGAGCCAAAACTTGGGACAGAAAACACACCCCAATGCAGGAAAATACCTATTTTAGCTTTATCGTACCACTGCGGCAGTGGCCTGGTATCCAAATCACCCCAGGACATATAACGTAATATCGACACATCTAAATTATAAATAAATAAACAAATCACAAAGACAAATATTTTTAAAGGGGGTAGAAAAAATCGCAGACGAAATTTCATGAATAGATTTGTTTTTTATATATTAAATACTTGAGCTATAAAACAATTCACAACGACCGGCGCAGCAGATTTCAATCAAAGATAATACAACCCAATACAACCACTACGTTTTAAATTTCAATCAAATTCGACCTCGCTGTCGCTGTCAAAATTGTCAATCAAAATATAAACGTTTTACAGTGCTTTGCTTTTACATAACAATAATGTTTAGTTTATGCTACTGCTACATAATGAGAGGCATTAAAACACGAGTGTGGTTTTATGAAACGAGCCGGAGGCGAGTTAATAAGATCACACGAGTGTTTTAAGGTCTAATTATGTACAGTTGCATACACTACTTTATCTACCTCCATATATTAAATCCTCTTTCATGTGGGTGCGTTGAGCCGGTTCTAATTTTCATGAGATCAATAGACAATTCAATTAGAATTTTTGACAGATTATTTAGTTATTTAGGCCAGGCACAAACCACGATTTTTAGTCGCGCGATAATTGTGTCGCAGGGGTTTATGAAAATCGTGGTGCGGGCCAGTATACATTTAATTTTCTCTATGGTGCGCGCACTCTCATATAAACCCATACGACATGACGACCGCTTTAGCTTAGTTGGTAGTGACCCTGCCTACAAAGCTGGAGGTCCCGGGTTCGAATCCCGGCCGGGGCATTTATTTGTGTGATGAGCACGAATGTTTGTTCTTGGGTCTTGGATGTTTTCTATGTATTTAAGTATCTATTTATCTATATAAGTATGTATATCGTCGCTTAGTACCCATAGTACAAGCTTTGCTTAGTTTGGGACTAGGTTGATTTGTGTAAGATTGTCCACAAATATTTATTATATTTTATTTATTATTATATACGTTGCATTTCTGCGACAACATTATCGCGTGACTAAAAATCGTCTCGGACTACATCTGAGACAGAATCTATCAAAGAACATCATAGCTCGGTACCTACTGTTTCTTTCTTATCCTTGTGTCATTCTTCCTTCTCTGTCCCATAACGTTGAATATTTTTATACGCTCATACCTATATACCACCGTTACCATACAAGTAGTACCGTTACCACCATAGAGTGACTTATCGTACAATCGTTTTTGTTTTATCCCTTTATCGTAAATTTAATTCAAATTGTTAGTAATTTTCGAGAACTCAACTACAAATATATACAATTAGCCCAAATAGGTATAAAAATACATGTAAGGATCTTTGCCTATGCGAGATTGAAACTAATCTAACACTTCTAACAGTAGGTACCTAGTACTTATCAGCTGACAATGAGGTTAAGTTAAAGAGCCATCAGTCAACTATCGGCGACGGTACTTAGACAGATAATTGTGTACACAAATGGGCGTCTACCGCTTAATACCGCGACGAAACCTACTTGGACGAGAAGTATACATTATATAGGTTGTAAAAAAAACCAGAGTTGTAATATACACATTTTATTTCGTTACGAATTTTAACACCCACGCATGTTGAGACATGACTACAGCTTTATCCGGCAACGCGATCACTGATAGTCCCTCGGTTATCTTCCACTGAAAATGAAACAATGTAAGAAATTGTACACAGTCATACCAACAAAGTAGTCTAAAATCTAAATGTATTTAATATCTACTATTGGGTTTGGATAGTCAGGAAATAGCAATAATATAGCAGTAGGAAGAACTAAGTACCTATAGGTTTTCATTTTATAAACTTAGAAAAGAGCTCGAAGTTACGAACTTACGAAAGAGATAAGTATTAGCTATATATCAACCAATGTTCACTTACCCCGATTTTAATATCCGTGTTACCCAGCAACTGAATCTTATAGTTCCCACTATGTAATATCGGAGTGACATCCTTAAGCGCCAACATACTATCTTCCGGCCATTTCAGAACTATCGCATAGATTGCTGTCAAAGTATCAGACATTAACGGCCTCGCTGTAGGGTGCGTAGCGTTGTACTCTGTCCTGTGACAAGTGTACCAGACGTCGCCATTGTTGGAGTCGTTCTGGTGAAGCCAGGGCGAGGACTCGTAGATGGCTTCTCCGTTGATGTCGAGCCATGCGCCTAGAGACAGGAGTCTCTCTTGGAAAATTGGAGCTATCGTGCCTTCCTTGGTTGGGCCGACGTTGATTAGGGCATTGCCTGAAATAGTTTCAAGGAGTTTTAGGTCAACCGCGGCCAGGCGTCAATGGGAGAAATGCGGCTTTTACACATTTAACATAATCAATTTACTCCTCTATTAATTTTAACCCTTATTTCGAAAAGGTGAAAAAAATCGTAATTTAGTTGAAATAATCATATCCCATATATCTATCAATTTTAGTTTTTATTTTTAGCGTCATACTTTCTTTTTCTTGTGTTTTAAAATATCACAATCTTACTTAATAAGAGGGGTCCGAGAAATCTTATGTGCGCTTACATACCTAGGCCTGGCATAGGGGGTAGTGGGGTCAAAAATTGCCAAAATCGTCCTTATTTAATTAATGAATGACGCCTAAGGTCATTTTCTATATTAGCTGGAGTACATTAGAAGCTTACCTCCGCAACTGACGGAAGACACGACTTGAAACAACAAGTCACCGAAGCTTATCACCTCACTCAGGTGCACATTCCTTCTATATCCCCATGACTTAGAATCCACTGTGAATGCGTTCTCCCATTTGTGTGCCAACAGTTTACCTATTAAAGTCAAACAGAATATGTACCGTACATTTGATAAAGTTGTTTACGGAATCCTGATTTTGTATGGGGCATTCCGGGTAATTTTGTATGGGGCATTCCCGGTACTTAATACAAATGTGCAGGTACTATGTTATTTCTATAGGTACTATTTTCTCATTTATTCAGGAGGTCTGTGCCCAGCAGTCGGAAGTTTGTACTGTTTGTACACGCTGATAATTATGATGATGAATGATGAAATAGGTGATGAATGAGATGAAATGGTTAATTGGTTAGTGGGGCGTTCTAACGGCTTGAAAATGATATACTTATAAGATAAGTAGCTTTTTTTTCAGTCAGAGGTAACAGGGGAAAAATCCTGTGTACGCTACGGTACTCTGTTGCTTTCACCCGTTGGAAATTTAGTAGACAGTTTAAATATGACGTTAAAGCGGCAGGGTAAAAGCTAAAGTGTTAAGGCCTTTGTGAACCGACCGTAGCCGAATTTTGCAATGAACACGCATTGGAAGAACCCCGTCAGATTTAGGTTTCAAATAAAAAATCTTTATAATGTGGTAGAGTGTAGACAGGAGAATGGGGTTATACTCGTATCATTATCTCATATTGACTCATATTTCCCATAAGTGATACCTGATAACTGTTCTGCCGTTACGAAATGGTATTAAGCGTACCTAAAGTGGATATTGTAACAGGCAATTGTGAAAAACAGATAAAAGCAAAGTATTAGTAGACGTAGACAAGACAAATAATAATTTGAAAAGAATCGAACTTTTGTCATAATCAAGTAGGCACAGGCGCACACTTTAATTTTATTGTTGAGCCATTTACTTAGAGCTCAGTTTATAAGTACTTCATACACGGATACTTCATAGGTCATAGGTTAATAGCAACAGGATTCAATATCGGTCGGTTCACAAAAAAATAAGCATTTAACGAATGACAAACAGCAAGTAAATATACGGATACTTTAGACAATAATTATTAATACCTACACCCCCACGATAAGCATTAGGAAATGCAGAACATTAAATATAAATAAGTACCTACATAATAATAGCTATGTTATTTTATCCTGTTAATGGCTTTAAAATATGCTAGTCATTCCAGTACGTACCTAAACCTAAACTGATAACTATGTGTAGATAGGTATGACGGATGAAAGTAAACCAGATCGCAACATACTGCTGGTAATGGGTTATGACATAGTAAATGTATATACCTATTCAAGTAGGTAGGCGTAACGATAGAGACAATTATGATGATGATGATGAGGTAGGCGATAAGGCGTAAGAGGAGACCCGTCAAAGGGCGAACGGCTTTTTCCTTTAAAATCTCCTCTCTTACGCCGCGCCCAAGTTAAAGGGTAGGTCTGTACTGGGATAACGCTATAGGAGGAGAGAGAGAGTTGAATTAAATGAATACATACCTGGATTATACCTATCTTCATAATTATAAAAATCTCCATGTTTTCCGTAGCATCCGATTCCCCATCGATCGTTAGTGACAATCTCATCCGCAACTGGGCTGTAGCTGTACAGCCAAGCCAGAAACTTCTGCGAGTGCCAGTAAGTGTCATACGCCTCCCAATCGCCATCGACCCACAACACTGATGGCTTGTAATCATTGATCAACTGCTGTAAATCTGGCCATAGTTTGTTAGTTACGTAGGTATTTGTTGTGAAGTTTGTCGCCTTGTCTTCTAGATATATAGGGTTGTACCACTCGTAGAGGGAGTGGTAGACTCCGAACTTGAGTCCGGCGTCTCGCACGCCCTTGGCCAGGTCGCCGACGAGGTCCCGATGGGGGCCGACGTCTACAGAGTTCCAACTGAACGACCGCTTCGACGGGAAGAGCGTGAAGCCTTCATGATGCTTGCTTGTGAGAACCACGTACCTGTTCAAGGCCATTCTCAATTAGTATATGCTTGCGGTCATCCTAAACTCCGTCAACTTTTACGAAGGATTCCATAGTTTGACGGAGTTTAGACGCAGACATAAACCGTTTTAAAGTTGTACAGTGAGCCGAAAAAGTGGTGTATAAATTTTGAACCTTAACTAAAAATAGAAAAAGTGGTAGAGCAATTTGTTAGCTTACTGTACAAGACCTTGAATAAGATTAAGATATTGTAAAGTAGTTACATAAAATCACGTTAAAATATCATTGGGAAGTTAAGAAGGATTGCGGATTAGAGAAATAAATAAGTACTTAGGTAATACTTAAAAATATAGTTTTGTTTAGGGTATACAATGTTTTTAATGTTTAAGTGGATGACGTAGGTAATTGATGTACCTAGTAGTAGAGTCTTACTAAAGCAGACATCATCATTTTGACAAGAGCTTCTAAATATACAGTATATTAAAGATAAAGAAAAAAAAAGTATGGCCTAAATTCCCGGGACAGGCTCTTCATTAGTCAAGGATGGATTACAGTTTTGATTTTGAAATGATTCAACATTTGTATTGGTTACTTATTATGTCAATAGCATGCCAATATTTATTCTAGTTAAAGATTGTCCTTGAAAACAAATCGGTACCACTGAATAACTAATTTTGCAAGTCAATGGTACCGTAGAGCAAAGAGCAAAAAGTAAGTTATAGTTAGTTGAAAAACTTAAGTAAAGCTTGCCATGTAATTGTAGACTGCAAAGAGAATATAATCACAACCGTTTTAGTGGACCGTTTTGTGTTTATACTTTATAACCCATAAAACTATAGGAGTGCCCAGTTTGAGAGTGGCCTGGGGAAAATCCAGGGGAACCTCGAACACAACCATGAGGAAAGAGGGGCCTTAATAAAGTTTCCATCACACAACAACAACGAGACGCTTTTCCAACATATTCCATTGTGATAACATGAAAAACTATTAACTTACTTTTGCTCTTGACTGTACAAAGGCCAGATCAGGCCCCTAATTCACCAACTCGACAATTGTCGCCTGACAATGACAATTCGACGTACATTTCTGGGTTGCCTAATAAAGACTGCACTGGCGGGCTTGCCTTCTATATATGACCCATCAATGTAAATCGAATTGTCATTGTCAGGCGACAATTGTCGAGTTGGTGAAATCCCCAGAGTGTAATTCACAAATAATATTTCAATGACTTTTAAGACCTTAAATATTTTTTTAAGTTTAATGGAGAAAAATATATTATATTTTATGAAATATCTTATCTTAGAATAATTATAGACTCTGTAGTAAAAATACTAGTATAAGAAGTATACAAATTCAGGTTCCATGAAAATGAGAGTTTACATTAAGAATTAAGGAACAGGATATGTTTGGAAGTATTTTAGAAATAATTCATATACTGTAAGACGATCCTTACTTTGCCCCAGCTTTAGCAAACAGGGTGCCCCATTCGCCAGGATCAAAAAATTCTGTGGTGAACATCGGTGCAAATTGTTGGTAAGTGAAGCCTGGGGGGTAGTTTTTCTCCATAAACTTTGTGTGGTTGCTATTTTTATCTAGAGAAAAACATGGCATTAGAGGCTTAAATTGTAAACGAAAATTACATCTTACTTAGGGAGAGGAGACTTTATTATACAATATGCCAACAGCCAATGTATGATAGGTATAAATTCTCTTGCAATGGCTGATGAACTACTTACCCAGTATGTTAACATTAAACAAAAATTGTATGGCAATTATTTTAGAACCGTGAGATCTTCAAGAAGACAGTACGGTTGCCAGTGACGGTATGGTTCTATGAATATATAAATCTAGACCTAGGTTATTACTTTTCTAGTAAAATAAATTAATGTTCTAACTTTAATATCTTAGTCAGATATTGATAATGGATTTAAATCCATTATTGAATTTATAGGAATCAGAATCAAATTGATTGATTGATGATAACACTAATAGTAACTCAACTAAACTAGTTCCAGGGCCCGGATATAAAATAAAAATAAACACAACTTTCAACTCATACGCATAAAAATTAACATGAAAGAGTAACAAGTAAAATAAAGTTTGGTAACTTACTGTTCCAATTACTCCAAAACCATTCGGAGCCAAAACTCGGGACAGAAAACACACCCCAATGCAGGAAAATACCTATTTTTGCTTGATCATACCACTGCGGCAGGGGCCGAGTATCCAAATCATCCCAGTTCGGTTTGTAACGTCTCGACACATCGAAATCCTTTACGACGTTGAGGTATTTCTCATTTCGAATTCTTGCACTAATCAATGGGAGTGTTATAAAAAGGAGTAGAAAAATTAGCATCTGAAATTTCATATTAAATCCTTGAGCTAAACACTGTACACACTTAAAAAATTCAAAACAATTCACAACACCGACCGGCGCGGCCGATTTCAATCATCTCAATGTAAATGTATTGTCAAGTTGTCAACTGTCAAGATTGTCAAGTCAAACGTGAGTCAAACTAAACAAAAACAAACTTGCTGTCAATGAACGTCAATATTATGGTATGAGAGCTCAAGAGAGGATTTTGGGATTTACACGAGCGCGTCAGTAGCCGGCATCTAGAAATCTAGAATACCAGCGACGGATTTCTCCGGGCACATAACAAAAGAATGCTATAGGTAGTTTTTTTTTCGCCGGGAGAGGGAGGTACACACAACAAAACAGATGGGGGATATTCTCTTTGGATGTTCAGTAGCTATATACACAATTTAGATGCCCTCTTTATATATTCAATGATTTTGCATTTTCATCGAAGCCACAAGCTTGCGTAACTACCTTCTTCTTAATTAGGTGCCATATCCTCTACTTGCATCTACGGATGTCGGCTACCACTGTCCGGAACTCTTCTCTATTATTCGCAGTTTTTCTGCCCAGCGAGGCAGCGTCAATTCTCGTCCAACTCTTGCGGTTATCCATCCATGTTATTCTCTTCCTTCCCCTGCCCTTTTTATGTATATTATAATAAAATGTAATATTGTGTTATTATGAATTTTACAATCATCATTATTATATATTTAAGAGTTTCTTGTCGGTACAGTTCTCTCCAGTCCGTTCTACTTAACGCCAGTTCTTTGATTCTGACTATACGACACGATGTCTATCTTTTTCTTTATTTTTTGGATTTTACAATACTATATTTTAATTTTATATTTGTTCTAAATACATCTCAATTTAGTCATGTTACTATAACAAGAAAGGTATCGTATTTCGGCGGTTTCGCGGTCAGTTATTCGCTTTGGTTATTCGACACCAAGAGTCCAGAGCAAGCGCCTCTAGTCGTCGCCCCAACGTGAAATTATTTAATTTTAAGAAATAAAATGGTATGCCCACAGATACCTTAAATAAATGATTAAATAAAATAAATAAGACGGACTTATTAAATAAATAAGTCCGTCCCTTTTGGTTTAAACGCTAATTTAATTAATACATTCTACGATTTCTACGTCAAAATCCATTCCACGTTTAGCATCGTGAACTCCCGTACTATTGTATAGAGTTGCCAGACTAAGACTGTGTAGCAGCTCTAGTCTGGCAAGTCTATATAATAACCTTTGTTTAAATATATCTTAAATACTGTAGAAAAATAGGATACCTTGTTTTTAGGGTTCCGTACCAAAAAGGTAAAAAAGGAACCCTATTGGTTTCACTTTGTCTGTCTGTCGGTCTGTCTGTCTGTCACATCGCTAAATATCTCAGGAACTACTTATCCTATCGATTTGAAATTTGGAATAGTTATAAACAAGGGTAACCCAGATACATAGAAGATGGTTTTTTAAATTATTTTATTTTATTTTCTGTGAATAATGACAGATAAAAGGGGGTTCAAAATTTTTAAGTCTGGCAACTATGTCAAGTGGTGTATCATATGAAAGGGCTTGACTTGTACATTCTGAAACAATTTTTAGTTTTTTTTTTCGTTGGGGAAATTTCGATTTACGAGGGAAAATGTAAAAAAAATACCATTCCCCCCCCCCTTATCTCCGAAGTTTACGAAGAAAAAAATTTGAAATTATTACACAACATTAATTAGCATGTATATTTTACAGGAAAATTATAGCCATAGCCCTATCTAGTTTTTCTTTTTTTTAATAATCAAAAAACTCTTCTATACTAAGTTTGTAATTTAATCACCTTTGTATATAGTTTTGTTTTATATTTAAACTTACAAAATTACGTTGAAAATACCTTCTTTCAAATAAAAAAACAATAATTGAAATCGGTTGATGTGATAAAGAATTATCCTTGAAAAACCAACATACGTACTAAGTTATTCAGTCGCGCAAATTAGTAACACAATGCGCCGATAGATGGTGCTGTCATGTTTTTTTTTAAGATTGTTCCTGAATTAATGGGGTCGGGACGGGTACACAACTACATATACAAGAACTGTGTACGGAACCCTCGGTGCGCGAGTCGGACTCGCACTTGACCGGTTTTTTTTAAGAATAGAAATTAGGTAAGCTAAGTCACACAAATTGAAATAACCTTATTATTTGCATGACAGTGGACCACAGATATCAGAACTGTGGACAGATCAGAATAAGTGACAGTTAAGCTGCCTACACAAAGCCCTGCCTGCAGGGCCCTGCTTGCAGTGCCACTGCCAAATCGTATTGTGTGTAGGCATGCAGGGCCGATTTAACAGATTAAAAAATCGGTCCTGCATGCCTACACACAATACGATTTGGCAGTGGCACTGCAAGCAGGGCCCTGCAGGCAGGGCTTTGTGTAGGCAGCTTTATGGTCGAATAGTAGTTTATCTACACCCATATAGTAAATCCTCTTTTATCTACACCCATATAGTAAATCCTCTTTTATAAGTTTAAATACCGTAGATAAGACCCCGCTTTATGATATACTGTGCGGCTGTTGCGTGCGTCCCCTATTTGATCACGAAATATAACACTTAAATGAGATCACGTACAAAATTAAGACACAGCTGCGGGCTGGCGGCGGAGGCGCGGGCCGGTCTGTCGACGCAAACATGGCGCACGCCGGCGAGAAGTGCCCACACGAAACACATAAAAGAGGATTTAATATATGGATGTAGATAAACTAGTGTATGCAACTGTACATAATTAGGCATTAAAACACTCGTGTGACCTTATTATGAAACTCGCCTTCGGCTCGTTTCATAAAACACACTCGTGTTTTAATGCCCCTCATTATGTACCAGTTGCATAAACTACTATTATAAGTTCAAATACCGTAGATAAGACCCCGCTTTATAATATACTGTGCGGCTGTTGCGTGCGTCCCCTATTATGCAACTACTATTATGCAACTGGTACATAATGAGGGGCATTAAAATACGAGTGTGTTTTATGAAACGAGCCGAAGGCGAGTTTCATAATAAGGTCACACGAGTGTTTTAATGCCTAATTATGTACAGTTGCATACACTACTTTATCTACATCCATATATTAAATCCTCTTTCATGTGTTTCGTGTGGGCATTTCTCGCCGGCGTGCGCCATGTTTGCGTCGACAGGCCGGCCCGCGCCTCCGCCGCCAGCCCGCAGCTGTGTCTTAATTTTGTACGTGATCTCGTTAAAGTGTTATATTTCGTGATCTAATAGGGGACGCACGCAACAGCCGCACAGTATATTATAAAGCGGGGTCTTATCTACGGTATTTGAACTTATAAAAGAGGATTTACTATATGGGTGTAGATAAATTATTTTTGTTGAACGTATTTCTAATAAAATGTTATTGGATTTTAATCCTTATTGTTTGAACGGTAAAGTAGCTTTTTAAACGAATTTCTTTTAATCATTTCGTTCAACTGAAATCATTTTAAGTATACTATGTATACTATGAGAAATTCATTTAATAAAAATCTACATAAGTAAATTTATATTAAGTCTTAAATTTTATTATTTCTAAATGAAAATATATAATGCAGGCAGTCAACAGTTGAAAGAAAAGAAAAATGGAAAAAGCATGAAGGATCTTAAGAATAATAGAAATACATTATGTATTAAGTATATTTGTAATGCATTGTCATGTATTGTACAGAAAATGACTAGATACATTATTTGAACTGGCATGGATAGTAAATTAACTTGTGTTATCACAAGTATGTACACATAGTAAAGAAAATAATTTTTACACCATTTTACACTAAAAGTAGTCCAATCACATCCACATCACACAAAGGCGCTCTCTGATAATCATAGCCGGTTGGCTCGCGGGTGAGCCATGATTGTGTTGAGCTATACATGCACATTATCTATGTGTGCAGGCAACGTATACTCCGTTTTTTTTTTTCAGATGAGAAAAATCGTGCGTTTGTCGTCCTGCGATTTCAATGTTGAAATTGGAAAATATGTGGCGTGCTATCTTTGAAACGTGATAAGCTACTGACATAAATGAAATTAGTACAATATTATCCTCTGATGTCTCAGAGAAACGAAGACTTGTAGGCGAAAATTACCGTTAAAATTCTAATCTCATAAAAAATAGGGATAGGTGCTATGAGTTCACATTGTCTATATGTTTGTATGTGTCACAACACAACTACAACCATGGCTCACCCGCGCTCGTGAGATACAAGTACACAGTACGTACACGGTACGTGTACGTGAGGTACAGTACGTAGTTGCCGGCAAACATCTTGAACCTCTAGTGCGCAGTAGCCGATTTACGTACAATTCACGCTACTGCGCACTCAAGGTTAGGTTCAAGAAGTTTGCCGGCAACTGTACTAGCAAGCATGGTTCATAATCTTAATTTGGAATGTCTCAAAGATATTATTTATTTACTAAATCCTTAGTCATTAAAAACAGCATTGTCCATGGCATTTGCTTGTACTTAGGTCACAGATTGATAATAATGCTAATGCAGAGGAACTAAAGTTAGCTTTTGTCAAGTATACCTACTTGAGATAGGCATAAAACTTTAGCACAAAACTAAGTAACTAATGAATTAAATTGTTGTTATTCTAATGAATTATTTGACGACCGCTTTAGCTTAGTTGGTAGTGACCCTGCCTACGAAGCTGGAGGTCCCGGGTTCGAATCCCGGCCGGGGCATTTATTTGTGTGATGAGCACGAATATTTGTTCTTGGGTCCTGGATGTTTTCTAGGTCCCGGGTTCGAATCCCGGCTGGGGCATTTATTTGTGTGATGAGCACGAATATTTGTTCTTGGGTCTTGGATGTTTTCTATGTATTTAAGTATCTATTTATCTATATAAGTTTGTATATCGTCGCTTAGTACCCATAGTACAAGCTTTGCTTAGTTTGGGACTAGGTTGATTTGTGTAAGATTGTCCACAAATATTCATTTACAGTAGAATCCGGATACAGCGACCATCAAGGGACCGGCAATATTACGTCGCACTAACAGAACGTCGTACAAAACGGACTGTTTTTCTTTGAAAATGTATGGGATGATTCCTAACGTCAGGTGATTAAGCAGTCGTTAAAAGCGGTCAAATGTTGTATCCGGAGTCGTTATAAGCGGATTCTACTGTATATATTATTTATTCACAATAAGAGATCAGTCTCTACATTGTACCATAATAAATCTAATATAATGGCAGCATAGCATAGCATCCTTATGAAATATTGTTCCTAATAGTATAAGCCTCATTTTTATCCACTTCCCCGTTAGGAAGTGGATGACATTGCTATTGGCTGTCCACCTTAAAGTTGGAATAATGGCAAGCACCGTTGATGATTATCTCACTGATTGCAGAAGTAGGTGTTTGAGACGTCAGTGGGTCTATGTGAGCAGCCGTAGTCATCACCGGGGTTGTATACAGCTTACTGTGGATTGGTGCTGGGTTTTGTGGTTGAGTCGAGTGTACGTACACTGTGCATGGACTCTCTTCAGTCTTTGGTTCATTGATCATTCCCATTTTAACTTCAAATATAGCGTCCTGAATCTTCTTCTTTAACACTAGAAGGTTCTTTTCACCTTTCAAAGACCTGAGCTCATTTGCGATGTATTCACCGAAGACGGAGAACTCATCCCTTGAAATTTGAGGTGACGAGTAGACGAGCTCAGGTTTCACGAGGTGCAAGTTGTCTGTTCGGGGCACTTTGTGAGGTGGGGAATGATTTGCTAGTTTGTTGTGGAGTGAGTCAACAAAACTGTCAGTGTTTGATGGAATACTGTTGTTGACTTCGGGATGCTCTTCCTGAAATTGAATTTATCATTCTTAGTTCATTATATGGAAGGAGGAAGGTATCTGTTGAAGCTGGGTAAGAGCAATCTGAGATTGTTAACCGGACTCATCACCGGTCACAATATTCTTACTTAGGCACTTAACAGTAAGAGATGATGCCTCCTGCCTGCCCACACTGTGGGGAGGACGAAACTAGTAAACATTTATTAGCAGAATGTAGTATGTATGCAGCAATGCATTATAATATATTCAGTAGAGATGTGTTGGAGGAGGGAGAACTGAGGGATGGCGACCTTAAAGATGTCCTACTGTTCTGCAGGAAAACAGGAAGACTGGAAGGAGCAAATGTGGGAGCGCCGCCGGGACAATAACCTCGAGCTCAAACTCTGGGTAAATGGGCTGAAAGATCCTGAACAAAGATCGACAGCCCACCTGTTTCTGGCCAGGCATCCCTACACTACATCTATATCAACTAGTTCATTATATTATTGTTTATTGATATTATTTACATTTAACAGAGGAGCAGTTAACAATTTTTTTTTTTATTTATTATGGAATTGCTCTTGGTCTTGGCCAGCATCTAGCCAGGCGGCAAAGATGAGACTGATGGTGAAGCGAGCTCCCCCAGAAGATTCCTATTCACTTGTGACTAAGTTACTAATTTAATAAACAAAAAATACTTTACCTAAGTATTCTTTAGTAACATTATTATTTTAACAAATATTGAAAATTACTCACCAATTGCAAAACCCTATAAGGTTTACTTGAGTCCTTCATGAAGTGCAGGTATTCGAACGCGTACCAGTTACTCAAATACCGATCTTGAGGGTCCTCGGCGTTGGCCCTAGCCTCTCTAGTGGATTCTCTATTATACTGTGTACGCAAATGCTGAATTTTCTTCGTAGTATCCGATACAGATATACCGAGTATATCTGAAATTCCACGCAATTCTTCCTTTCTTTTCTGCTTATCTCTTCGTGTATCGCACAACGATGGATTCCAAAGACTAGCGTTAATTTGTAACAACTCTATTAACTTTAAAGTCTTCTCTTTCGACCACTCCATCGCCTCACAAGTCGGCACAGCAAAACATAAACATTGGACTTCCTCAGAAAATAATTTGAAGACAGATCGTCGGATTATTTGCTAGATTTCATAGATTGTCACTCGATATTGCCGCTGCAGCAGAAGCAAGCTGTCAAACGCCGTTGCGCCGATCGATAAATTTGTTGTGAGACCGATCCGACAGTGTTGTCATATTGTCCCTCTATCCGATCCGATATCGGTGTAGGATCCTATATTACTTGCTGTTCACACTGTCCGATAATATCGAACCGTTATCGCCATTTTGTTGTTAGTTTCGGGAGTAGTTCTCTATGTTTCGGTCACAATGCCAGCGCATAACAGAAAACGTTATCATTATATTTATCATATATAAGATGAAAATTCAATCATTTGTGAAAATATTGGGTTCTTTGTATTTTTTTTTAGATAGATTCATTTATTTCTTTTAGAAAATAACATTATCATTTTACATAAAAATAAAATAAAAAAATATTTGTATTATTTGTTTACAGCTTCTACTATTGACTGGTCAGATTTACCCGTGTGATGGTAATACGTGTGAGAAAAATATTCTTCAGTGTAGGAATATGATTTGTATTAAATTAAAACAGGTGAAAATTAATAAAAAAATTGTTTGCCAAAATAGTAAGTTGGGTGGGGCATAAACAACTGGCCACCCCGGCGCAGCTCGCCTATCGAATCCTATACCGATATCGGATCGGATAGTGTGAACACCAAGCGGTTTTCTATGCATTTTTATCAGTGTCGGATCTGACACCGACAAATATCGGATAGTGGGAACACAGCCTTAGGATGGGACATTTTACCGGTGTTGCCGTTTTAAAATTGGTAGTTAAAGGTGTTGTGGCTCTTTACGGGCCTACCGCGAATCGAAATCTTCCTCTCACTTGCCCTCTGCCGCACTGGCACATAGATATAGTACACTGGCACATTAGAGTGACAGAGACGGAAAGTGAGTACCGCCCTCTGGGGTGGATTCATGTCACTAACAAAATGGCGGCAATTACAAAAGTATGCTCGCACTGATTTTTGTCACTTCTGGTGATTTTGCATTAACCCTTTGAACGCCAAGAACGCCTAATGGTGTCGCGTGTTGTCCGGCCTACGGCGCCAATAACGACTAAGTATAGGTGTTATGACGTACGTCGTCAAAGTCACCTTCGTGCTTCTCTTATGGAAAAGGATCGCGTCCACGGTAAATTACCTATAAAAGCGACCTTACGTATCTCATAGGTAAAAAAATATTTCGCTATTCAGGTGGTCGCAAATTGACGCCTGGGGCCTGTAGCTGTGCCACAAAACTTTACAAGCGTACAATTCGACAAATTCGTTAACTTTTTTCTTTTTTAATGTACCTAGACTTGTAAACTTTTGTGGTATAGGGGTATGTTCGCGTAACCAGCCTAGCAGTCTTACCTTTTTACTACAAGAACAGAGGTTAAATAAAACTAGTAAATCTAATTCATTCATTCTCATTTATTTACAGACTACAATGCGAAACTATCACATTATAAAACAGGGTACTATATTTATATTTACACTATTTACAAGACTCAACGTCGCGAAACACTTTGTCAAGTCAATATTAAACACAAAGTCATCCAAGATACAATTCCTTAATAGTTACAGAGGAACCAAAATAACAATAAAAGTTTAAGGAACACAGTGCTAGCGTTCAATGCTATACAATCTTAAATAAAACTAAAATAATTTACTACCATAAAACAAAATTTCATTTATGAACGATAAACAGTTCTTTCTGTAATAGTACATTACTTACCAAGGGCGATAAAACAAAGAATGTCTCAGATCGCAGGTATGGCGATCTGAGGCTTTCTTTATTATCGCCCGTGGTAAGTACAAAATTGTATGTCACCCCCCTGGCCAGGAAGTGGGTTTTATCGCGCGCGGAGCGTGCGATAATGGGCACATTATGGCCAGGCGTGACATAAAGTAAGTAATGGTTAGGTACTTTAATACTTGGGTACCTACTGAGTGACAGCAAAGAGTCAAGAGAGAGAGGAGAGGTCTGGAGAGTGATTTACATACGGTTGAAAGTTTTGCAGAATTGCCGGACATTTATTTTATTTTTATTTTATTTAAACAACTTGGATTTTGTACTAAATATAGTACAAAATCCAAAAATACGTTTTAGAATGACATTTTACCTATATCTATTAAATATTTAAGTATACAAAAAATGCCTATTAGGTTACTACATATACCAAAGGATAATAAAAATTAAACTTTTTTAATTTTTAGACAAGTGTATGCAGTGACCAACGATTTCAATGACTTAAAAGTAAATTTGCTCGTTGGTAGTGTTGAGAATTGAGGATTCATAAATTGCATAAATAACTTACACTAATGATTCAATTAAATCAAGACTACATAAATAACAACAACAATTATTAAAATAAAACAAATGTAAATTAATTCATCGTTGAACAAATTAATTACAAACAAGCGACAATACGGATTAACATAACCTTCTGCAGATTTTATTAAGAATATGTAATAATAAATATATATGCCAGGAGAATATAAATACAAATAGCTACTTGAAGTCAGTTTCATCAGTGTGAATTGAAGTTTTTTTTATAAATAAGAAATCATTTTATCGTAAAAAACTAATAAAACATGACTGTTCTCATATACATACTCTTAAATAGCTCGCATTACAACCAATATATATCACTGGGTAAGTGTATTAAACGGTCAAAATAAGACAAATCACGATCATTTTAGGTACCATGTAGTCACTTGGCATTTAGTTGCAGGTCTTGACATTTGTACATCTTTCATACATACAGACCTGTATTAGATATTTGAGTTTACAGGTCTATTATTCTGGGTTTTATAAAGGCCCGTCAGTAACTTTATACATAAACTTACATAATTTATTATTGCAAACATTTCCTATGTGACTGTTTTGACTTTCTCATTAACGTCCTTTATAAAGCCCACAGCCGAACCAATCAAATAGGCAACAACTAAATAATCTAAGTATAGTTAACAATTGACAATCACTTTGTCCAGCATTAGGCTCTCATTAAACATCGGGGAAAACATCCTACGTACTCACGTCAGCAATGGGTCAAGCTAGTCTCTGGGCGCGACTAAAACCCATGTCAGATTTGATACATCAAGACCGCCCTATAGCTCGACCTAACCTACGTTTGTACGGTCTACGGGAGCCGAGATTCCGGTTTTAATAATCACTAAATAACTAGCTACTGTACATTGTCCATCACTAAGTTATAGTTGGTCTACGTGACGTCGAGGGGGCGAGATTCTCGGGCGCGGAAAAACCCTCGTTCCGTCCGGCACTCGCGGATCGTGACTGTTTGGAGGTTGACCGTGACGTCGGTGATGAAGATCTGGTCGGCTACGGGAGAGCGCGCCAACCAGAACGCAGCGCCGCGGCGCGGAGGAGGTGGTGGAGCCACTGCAGGCGGTTCACTCCAGGAGTCCTCGTCTTCCTGAGGTGCAGGTGGAGGCGGCCGGGCGCCCTTTGGCTCCGCAGGCGCTTTCGCTTCAGGTTGAGTCTGCGTGCGCCTCTCCCGTTCGGGAGGCGTGTGGGCGTCGGCTTCCTCAGGGGAATGTGGCACTCGACGCTGGCCTGTTCTGGGCGCGGCTGCTTCGGCGGCAGGTGATGCAGGGGCGGCGGCACCTCCGGGAGGCGCGGCGGGCGGGGGCTGCAAGGGGGCCGGAGCGCGGGTCCGCTGCGGACTCATCGTGATAGTCACTCCTATCTTCCCAGACTCCTGAGACAAAACCTGCGCCTTGCGCTTTCCAGGTAATGGCGCCCTTTCCTCTGAACCACTTCGCGCTCGCTCGTTCGGAGAGAGCTCGCGCTCGCGTTTCCTTCCCGGCCTCCTTGAATCTTCTCCCCTCTCGAAGCTCTGGATCAGCCTCGGGTCTAGAATGTTCTCCTCCGGCTCCCAGGTGTTGTGCTTCGGTTTCCAGCCTTTCCATTTCACGTAGTATTCCACCTTGCCCTGAAACAAGACGCCGGTCGGTTAGGTCATGCTCGGAAGGCGTTCGTGCCGCGACTAGCGGCGGCGAGGGTTGGCACAATATGTTGAAAACAATTGGCAGACGTAACGACCCAAATTACTCTTAATGATTTTTGTTCTTAGGTAAAGGTCCATAGGGTTGCAAATCCTTTGACGTTGATTGTAAATTAGTGCAATAACGATGTAATGCGATTATACCTAAGCGATAAGGTGTATTGCGGGAATTGCAGGCTACCTACAGGTAGGTACCCTAACGACTGCTCATCGCGTGAAAGAGCACGGGTTCAGTAGGTATGTATCATTAAGGAGGTATGTATCGGGGTGTATGGATCATTAAGTTTGTTGCTCAATATTATCCAGCTATTATCTAATAATCATCTTTAGGCCTAATATGACCCTAGTAGAATAGAACAATACAATACACTTGAAACCATTTTTCCGTCTACCTACATACCTACATAATTATTTAATGATAGGCAATTTAATGGATTAAGAATTAGGTTGGCATGGACGAGATACCTATCGAGTCACTGGTTGAATTATTTATGAGATAAAGCGATATAGGTAAATAGGTTGATATTCTCCTTAATAGCGCACGGCATATTTAAACGAAATATCATAGGTACCCAGAAACGCCTAGGTACTAAAGCGGAGATAAATTGATAAATATACAATGCCTAAATATCATACAGACTACAGTACCTATACCCACTTACTTGTCTGCTAAAATGCCTAGTTAGGTATACTTAAGTGTTTAACTTTCCATGCAGCATTGCAGGTATTTTACATTAGGTACGTAGGTACCTATGTACCTATATTTTAATTAGGTTAGTGGAAACAAAAGCTTTGTAAACTTTGACTGTACACTTTTTAACCCTTTGAACGCTTTCATTTTTGAATGAAGTGATCGTGATCACTCATACGCCAAGCACTGTTGAATTGATGTAACGTTTAGGTTTAAACCAATAAAAACAATTAATAATAGATTTTATTCATGATCAAAGTACACCTTCACTCCGACCTTTTTAGTGGTTGTTGGCGTGGTGGGCACGACGACACACGACCACTTTATAGGTTCTTGGCGTTAAAAGGGTTAAAAACGGCGACCAAACTAGCTACCTACTTCAATATAGGTAGACATAAATTCCGTTTTCCGAAATGTACACGGGACCCTAAGCATTAAAAAAGTAATTGCCAAAAGACAGCACCTGCCGGGCCAGCTGGCGGCTATCTCCCCGGGAATCGAACCGAGAACAACCCTTATGCAGTCTTTATTCAATACCCATGCCATGCAAACCTGTCATGCAATACGAGATTAATAAGGTTATTGTTGTACTTATAAAGCGCATGTGCTAAGAAGGACATTCGACGCTGTTTATGAAATGAGGGATTAGGTACATAATTTATGTTTGACGTAGGTAGCGGTATTGTGCTTTAATAAGGACAATGGTGTTATTGGTGTAGTTATAAAGCGCATGGGCTACAAGAAGGACATTCGACGCTGTTCGTAAATGAAATGAGGGATTAAATAAGTATTTATGTTTGACGTAGGTAGGTAGGTAGGTGCAGGTGCAACTGTAATTACAATATGTTTTACAATAGGTATTATTTTCTACTATTATACTATTATTTCTACCTATTCTTCTTATAGGTATTATTTTATGTACAGTCAACAACGTAATCCACGAGTTAATTGATGTTAATGAAGATAGGACATTGTGCTTCAAAAAGGACAATGGTACAAAATACCTAATCCCTACAAATCGCCATGATACCTATGTACCTACTTAGGTATTTTATAGTTATGTAGGACAAGAGATCTTCCTGTCCAGAAATATATGAAAAAGATACACGAATTAAAGTAACTTACCTATAAAAAGTACCTACTAAACGTTATTTTCAACACTGATGTCAAGTATTAAAGCACTATACGTACCTATACCTATCCTAATACGCACGCAGCTGCTGAAACTCGATTGTAAATAATAGATTTTACCTAATCAATAAGATACTGTAAAACACAGTAAGCAACAAAACTTTATTAGGTAAGTATTAATAAAATTCCTTTCTACGCATAAAACACTAATATCGACCATCTGTGAACTTCGCAATTACTCGACGCTACGCAGCGACCAAAAATAAAACCCTACATTTTATTACCTTTCACTCTTAATATCACCAGGAACACATACAAAAACCAACTCTATACATTGTTACATAGAGCTTTTATTCTATTGGTCGTTTTGTACATAGGCCGTTTCGGAACTGGGCGGGATCTCGGGAGCCCTCGCCTCTTATTGGTTTTAGTGACGGAGGGTGAGTAGGAACGCTGTCCGCGCGCTGTGACTTTGAACGGGCGTACGGTATTAAATATTATTTTGAAATTTATACCCTTTTTTTATACTAAATCAAATATGTATGTAATAGAGGGAAATCCATGCTTATATTTTTCTAGTTATACCTATATATCTACAAAACATCAAGTCAACCGCGCTAAATAATTACATAACATATAATAGGTACTATGTTGACATAGAAGATGCAGTAGGTAACCTATTTCAGAAATTGTGTGCTAATTCAAGAATAATGTGCTATAGCACATTAATGGAGTCTTGTACGGCCAGCCTTATTAAGCCAAACTTATTAAGCCAGTAGGTCTGGCCTATATACAACTAAAATTACCTTTTTTGTAGACAATGCTAAATAAATAAGTGTAGTGGAACGTAGGTATAAATAAGTTTAAACGGAGAGGAACCTGAAACTTTATATGTACCATTTTATATTTATTTCTTATTCACGACTTTTTCGAGCACAATAAGTTTGTAAGGTATCTGTATCTCATTTAATTCTTGATAAACTACCTACTGAAAATGATATTTGGAAGGTGTGTATGAAAGTACAACTTTTGCACATTCAGCCTATGCAAGGTACCGATTAGGTAACTATACCTAAGTAGTAGGTAGGTACAGCAGCTTGCATCTCTCTGGCGTTTTGAGAAGGTATTACCTAGTGTAGGTACCTACCTATTTTTAACATTTGAATTTTCCGCGGCGACCGGCGAGGCAAACTCAAGGATAAGGTAACAACATTTCAGATAATCTGAATTTTAAGAGCTGTGGACTAGGATTATGGCAAACGTAGATACTGGTAGGTAGGTACTGGAATTGTGCAAAGATATTGGTATTTTATGATATTTTTCGCTTAAAAAAATACTAATACTTATAAACTAACACGGCATTTGAGAGCTATAGCAAGTAGCAAATGATCGTTGTTCAAGTTCAAACATTCCTACTAGGTATTTTCATTTCTATTTGACGACCGCTTTAGCTTAGTTGGTAGTGACCCTGCCTACGAAGCTGGAGGTCCCGGGTTCGAATCCCGGCCGGGGCATTTATTTGTGTGATGAGCAAAAATATTTGTTCTGGGGTCTTGGATGTTTTCTATGTATTTAAGTATATATTTATCTATATAAGTATGTATATCGTCGCTTAGTACCCATATTACAAGCTTTGCTTAGTATGGGACTAGGTTGATTTGTGTAAGATTGTCCACAAATATTTAAATATTTATTTATTAGTACCTATCTATGCAATATTATCTTCATGACAATATCTACGTGTCGTGTTTAAACAAAAAATTATAACAAACGAAATTAAGAAATATTTAAAAGAAATCAAAATCCCAGAAATTGTTTAATTTATACTTGAGAAAAACTTTACCTAAAATACCTACCCAATAGTTTACCTGGACAGACCAATAAACCAAAACAAAAGACATCAGGTGTCCTCCGCCGCCACAAAACTTAAAACCATAAAAGAATGCAATCCTTCAAAAAATAAAAGGACCCATTGGGACGTATGGGCAAGGTGAACTCGTTCGGCTGAATCGCCGCTATTGGACGAGAGACGGGCCGGGCGGGGCGAAGGGAGGGCCCCGCCCCCTCCGCGTCGCACCCCACCCCCGGGCACGTCTGTCTCGACCTACCAAATTACTAATGCAAGCACTATGGGGCTTAAGAGCAAGTTGTTAAGGTTGATTTTTGTTTGTCTGGTGGGTGTGGCTAAGATGGTAGATTTGATGGTAGTAATCGCGCCATGGGCGGATCGCGTCTGGTCGCAGAGACGCCAATTAGAACGGATCGGAACTCGTAGTAATTAGTGCGAATAATTAACACGAGCTGATTAACGGATGCAATGCGGTCGATGAGATAATACCTAGGGTTTTAATTGACGTATTAATGGCAGTATTGAGGGATTGACGGTTTCACGTATACAGAATAGAAATACCCAGAAGATACCGTCTCAACTTAACACGTGTTCTTCACTGGCTTTTAGATGGGTTAGGTATTATTCGATATCTTTTCTTTGGTTATATTCAGTGGATGCTGTTTTTTAGGTATTAGGTAAGTACTTATTCGCTATTCTTATCTTATTCGCAAATCTTTCTAAATGACTAGGTAATTAATAGTTTATACAAGTATATAATACCTAACATGCTTTAAAATGTAGGTAAACAACATTCACGAACGATAAACCCGGCGATTAGCGTCTGTCTGGAGGTGGAAAATATAGGAATAGGTATCGAATGCACTTGAGAAGATACCTAATCTCACGTACAGTCATATACCTAGTACGTAGCAGCCAAAGTGTCCACATGCACCATACAAAATACCGAACCATTACCGAACCGTGTAGGTACCGAACTATTTTTGGCCACTTTGGCTGCTAACATACTATTATGACGCTGACTGTAGGTACCAGAAAGTGACGAAATATGTAGATTGGTACATATCTAATGACACGAAACTACAGGATACTAAGTACGAGTACGTACCTACTTAAAAAGCGAATCAAAATTGGTTAGAACTTCTTACGATGGATGTTTTTTTTGGCTAAAATTGGCGCCTAAGCACCTAAACTTTTGTCGGTTATGTTATGATGACAAGTTTGACCAGCGAGTCGTTGTAAGTAGGGGAGACCAGGGATGAACGTAACAATTTTCGATTTTTTCGTAATATCTCACACAACTTTTAGAATATCAAGATTCTAATTAATACAAATGATAGATTAGTCTTTCAGCTATCTTTAACCATCACCTTAAATGCAACTGATATAAGAGATGTTGAGAAAAAACAGCCAAAAAAAAAAGTGGAATCTGTTACAACCATCCCTAGGGGTAGGGCTGGTTGTAACAGTGTCAGGGGAAGATTGTAACAATGCAAATAAATACAAAGTAACTTTCATAATCAACATTATTATTTATCAGAACACAACATAAACATTCTTCGGACAGGACAGAATCCCAAAAACTCTGGGATGAACCCATTAGCCGAATAGTCCACGAACACCTGTGCTAGACACGTGTGCCTCGGCCCAAGACGAAGCCCGCCTTCTAGCAGTGTCTGAACGGGAGTCCGGGTATTGGCTCTAATTATGCTCTCCGATCAGCACCTTCCGCCACCTTTTTAGACAATCATTTTTTTTAGATTGGCTGTTGGAATGCGTTTAGGTTGCAATATTGTGGAGCTCCATCGCTGCTGCTGTGGTGCTCAGATGAACCGTCTGGGTCTGCACGGACTTTCATGCGCGAAGAGCGCTGGCCGCCTTTCCCGCCACGCCTGCCTGAATAATATACCGTTCCGTCCGGTTCTGTCTGGTCAGTGTCAACGTACCTGCTACCCTCGAACCCAGTGGGCTGGCTCGCGGCAACGGTAAGAGACCCGACGGCATGAGTTTAGTGCCCTGGGGGGTTGGCAGACCCTTAGTGTGGGACGTGGGACGCCACGTGTGCCACACGCTCTGACGGCGTCCCACCTCCGCACTAAATCCCTTCGGGCAGGCGGGGCCGCTGCTACAGCCGAGACCGTTAAGCGCCGCAAATACAAATGTCTCGGTGATGATTTCGTATTTGTGTCGTTTGCGGTTGAAACGGTAGGTCCATGGGGTCCAGGAGCTCACAAATCCTACCAGCAAATAAAAAAAAAACCAGCACCACTGGTGACCGGAGGGCTGGCGTGTTCCTCGGCCAACGTGTAGGCATTGCGGTGCAACGAGGTAACGTACTCGTAGCCAGCCTTCTGGAAACCATTCCCAGGAGCGGTGATTTAAGGGATATTGGTTTTATAAGTAGTGGTTTGCATAGTTTTGAATATTAATTTATATTTAGGCTATTTTTTAAGTTTATGTAGGTACTGTTTTAATGATTTAATATGTATTTGTAATTAATAAATACCATCGGGATGAAAGTAACAAGTCGTTACTTTCATCCCGATCTGTAAATTTTCCCGAATATGACAGAAACGTGCTTATAACCTGCAAAAGCTGTTATAAATGCTCAATTCCGAATGCCGAAACATAAAATTGAATAGTTGTGCTATTTTATTCACACATAACATAAAAGTTAAAACATTACATAATTAAAATAATCACAAATGAAAATAACGGTCAAATCTTACTTTATGCGTAATTTTTCGGCACCGACTCATTACGTCCACAAGCTGGCGGCACAGCGCCGTTAGCGCAACTGAGGGAAGGGGGGGTTCAAAATGGCACATTTCGGTGAAGCAGCCGTCAGTGTAGCCAACATAATTCGTTCAAAAACTCATTTGTTACGTTCATCCCGTGTTACTTTCATACCTGGTCTCCCCTACCTACTTATAGGTATCTCAATCATTTTCAGGGTTCCGTGCTTCAAAACGGAACCCTAAGATCACTTTTTTGTCCGTCGCTCGCCATAACTCGCAATACGATATGACAAAGTTTTTCTAGGTTGTTGGCTTCTCTTCATGCGCGATATGGTCAAATAACTCACAACACGATGTATTAGGCAAATGGCGGACAGACGTCAGTTTACTATTTAAGGCGAGGTTCTTCCATTGCAAATGTCCCGCTCTAACACGCGTGAGTTTGCAATTGACCATCCCACTCTCTACGGAACTGTGCGCGTAATTTTCGTAAATTTTTAGTAATTTTTGGGTGAGAAAAATACATGGCTTACTATATTAACAATATTAATCCCGACATCCCTCATACCATCAAATACGTTTATTTTAGTATTATTTTCTACTCATCATGTTACCTAAGATTGAAATAAAATGAGTTTTAAGATATAAAATAGAGGTATGTTTGGAATTTTTTTCTATCGAACAAAGTTTTGCAAATTGTGTAACGGACATCCAACTGCACTAGATAAAGGTCTCAAATATAACATCGTATTTTTTTTACATTTTTAATATGTAGTATTTCGAAATAAAACCGTTTACCAAATCAGATTTTTACTATAACCCGGCCTTAAGTTCCTTGAGAACCGAAACGTTCGTGCTGCGGTGGGCTGTCCAAGGAGTCCTTAGCAGACGGCGCCAACACCACATTCGAAAGCATCGATCCTCTGTATGTCGGCGGCTTGATCACTCAGTGTCGGATATAAATTCTCTTCGTCCCTTACTGTCAAGTATATAAGTGCGTGAGGGACGAAAGCTATACTTAGGTAGGTACCTATGTCCGAAATGCCTCGGCCCCGTAGATAAATAGGTTTGGAGAAGACGAGTGCACGGACGTTCGAGATGTTTCTTTCTTTCCACATTTTACCTAGTTGGGTAAACATCGCCGTTTCGTTTTGGCCATGCCGATTCGTCTGATGCGTATTATACTACCTACTAGACATGCGCAAAATGTGTCACTAAAAAGAAAAGAATTCCTTCACTGTGAAGTATATCACTCATTTAGTTCACTAGTTCAGTTTCGTTCAGTAGCTCAACAGATCCATCTACGATATAGATTGGGTAAACATATCAGTCATTCATTCAATCATGTCGTCTATGTCACTCTCGGAGCGAATGAGTAGGTAAAAGATATGAATCATGAACTGAACGAACTGAAGTATTGAAGTATATCAATCCGAACTGAACTAGTGAATGAAAGAGTTACTCGAGATGAAGTACTTCATTTGAATCATTCATTCGTGAACTACTCATGTCTACTACCTACCTATAGGTACCTACTATTGGCACTATGTATTGTCAGTTAGGTAATATTCGACTTACTATAGCTACGTTCGTTACAGCGCCCGTAGCACAAGTTGATGCGCTCGAGAGTATCTCGACTGATCTCGAGCTACGAGTATTTTTCTGATCGGCGCTGTTAGGCGTGACAGATAGCTCGAGATACGCCGACATACTCTCGAGCGACACACGTGCTAGGCCTACAGTAGCTCTAGTATGTTTTTTCGAAACATTAACTAATTCGAACGCGTTTGCGTTTTGTCTCAAAAAGTATGAAAACGCTCTCACCGAGTTTGAAATACCTACGCGCGTTCATCGGTTAGCAACAAATGTTTTACTCGCTGTTTTAGTTTCCACTAGTGGCCACCAGAGGCGCTGTTCACGTTTTCATACCACTTTCATAGATTTTGAGACAAAACGCAAACGCGTTCGAATTAGTTAATGTTTCGAAAAAACTTATACTAGAGCTACTGTATACCGTAACGTTGATTATTGTAACACTTACAATAAATAACGATTGGAACGAGTATTTTAATGGAGTAAATCTAAATATTAACGAGTCCACAGATCGCCCGCATACCGCGGGTTAGTCCGCGTAAATCAGCGCGAGTGGGGTTAACTGATGTGCCCCAGGGCGTCGGAAGTGTTAATGTTCGTCTTATAAGTTGGAGCTCATTCTTATTTTGTTTTATGGGGCATGATGTACAGTCAAGTGCAAAAATATGGGTGCATACAATACAACTTGCTCAAAAAGATGTCCCATAGCTCTTATGTCGGTGAATTAAGGTTTTGGTTTGTGTAAGATTGTCCACAAAAAATAAAATAGGTAAATAATAAATAAATCGTCTCAATCGGGATACAAAGGGATTGTAGATAACGACTATTGCATTATGGCGTATTTTTTGACAGCCACTTTCGTGTTTACAACTTAGAACTACGAACTAAGTTCATGTTCAATCTCTTATGAAAAAAGCTGGCAGTGTATAGGTGTCAATACCGTACTTTAAGAATAGTGTAGTGTCCAAAGGGTTATTTAAATATCCAGTTTTTGAACCTGATATCTGGGCGACCGAGCTTTGCTCGGCGTTTTCTCGTGCATGAGACCTAGCTAAATCGTTTGCTTGTCCCCGAAAACCCCCACTTACCAAATTTCATCAAAATCGTTAGAGCCGTTTTCGAGATCCCCGAAATAAAGAAATAAATATATATATAAGAATTGCTCGTTTAAACATGAAAAATATCTGGGCGACCGAGCTTTGCTCGGCGTTTTCCCGGGCATGAGACCCAGCTAAATCGATTGCTCGTCCCCGAAAACCCCCACATACCAAATTTCATCAAAATCGTTAGAGCCGTTTCCGAGATCCCCGAAATAAATATATAAATAAATATACAAGAATTGCTCGTTTAAAGATATAAGATATCTGGGCGGCCGAGCTTTGCTCAGCGTTTTCCCGAGACCTAGCTAGATCGATTGCTCGCCTCGAAAATCCCCCCCATACCAAATTTCATCAAAATCGTTAGAGCCGTTTCCGAGATCCCCGAAATAAATATAAATATATATATATATAAATATATATAGATATATACAAGAATTGCTTGTTTAAAGATATAAGATAGATAAGTACTCTAAACCACAATATACAATACACTAAAAAATACCTATACACGCCGAATTTTAAAGCCGCTGAAATCCGATTCGAAATAGTATCCAAATAAATATAAGGTACTTACCTAAGTAACAACATTTTCTTGTAAAATCTGATTACTTAAGCATTATTTTATTCCTTGATTTGACGGAAAGGGAATATTCAAAATCCTACGGCAATTCTTGTTCAATTAGCGGTGAAATCAGGCCTCAAATCTTGAGAGCATCAATCAAAACCCTTTCCCTTATCTGGAATTGAATTGTCAGTCGTCACACCCAATCAACAAGTCTCCTAACTATCTTAGCAAGCTCGTATCAATCACGAATTCCTTTAAAAATAGAACTTTACTTGGACAAGACACGGCCGAATTTGCAATAACGACAAAACGAATTTCGAGGTTCCGACAGTAAGATTGGCGAAGTGCCATTTTTCATAAAGTTCCATTGAAAAATTAATCACGGCAGCTTATTAGGCACGCCAATTGAGGGCCTCACCCTCTGCCCACCCTTTTAACGCGGAGGGTAGCGAAATTAAATGCTACAATTGGATTACATTCAAATTTACACCCTAGGGCAATGGAAATGGAGCTCGTTATAGCTCGCTGGGAAACCAATTTTCCGAGTGATCTGAAATCAAATTTCGACGGCGTTAGAGTTAAAATGACAGTAATTTTTGGATAAAATATCGCATGAGTGGTTGGTTTATCGAAGTCTCGATTGTCTATCACTTTTTAATAGGTAGGTATATCATAATTCATAACAGAGAGGGACGATTGTTATATATTTTTAAGATTTTTAAGATGCAACTTGTATCTTATTAAATGAATTAAATATAAGCATACTAACGTGACGTGAGTGAGAAGTGAGAAAGAGTTCATCGTATAGGTACCTACGTCTTAGAAGGAAGTGCTACACTTTTGTTTTTAAAGGATCATAGAATTATTTAGGAAACTTACTATGCTTCTAGAAACACTACTAAATAACATTGTTCGTAGGTATATTAGTGATAGGTATTTATATTATCTTGGAAGCATCGATCACGGTCACGATTGTCCCAGAATTTAACAAAAGTCACTTGTCGCGCAATTGACTCGGGCCACCGATATCAGGAGATGCATTCCTCAAAGGACGTTAACGGATAGCAAACGTCATGCTTTCCAAAGACAACGAGTAGTTAAATTGAGACTGACGAGTTTAAACGAATTCTGTGTCCGATGCATAGCGTTCAAATTGAATTGAAATTTAGTGACGGTTTGGTTTTCAAATTCGACTACGAGGCCGGGTAAACCGAACTATGTTCTAAGCAAGGGAAGGATTAAAATTGGTTGTAGGCGTATGCCGATGGTCTCATTTCATTTTGTTTAGGTATTTGTTTTGTGGTTAGATTAGGGAGAATTATGGAAGGTTAAATATAGATTAAAACATTTTGGGGACTAAATTATGTAAAACACAACACACACATTATGTAATCACAAGAGGCAATCTCAAGAAAGACATAATAGCCACGAAGTAAAATTGGTATGCCTCAAAATATACTCTGCGCAATATTGCTCCCAAATTTTATCAAGGCGGTTCAATTTACAGCCTGTAATGGGCCTATATTGCCTATAACCCCATAGTTTATAAACGACACTTACTTTCTTGTAAGATAAGTGTACCGTTATCTCATGTACTTATATCAAAAATTTTAAAGAGCATGGCCTAAACAAGCCTGCTGTCCGAAATAATAGCGTTAAAGTACAGCTATTTAACGTCCATTTGTTTTCTGTAGCTTTCCTAGCACTATTTCAAGATAAGAAGAAAATCCCATCTCATGACCAATTAAAAGATGTTTCTAATACTGTGCATTATAAGGGTACGTTAGTCAGTGCCTTCGAAAAGACAACTTGATATCTGACATGAGCAGTTTCCAATCATTGCAACATTAACTAAATGGAACATCTCACCCCATCGGACCAAAAGTTCTCAACATTAACAAAGTGGAGCATTTCACAGCCACCAAGCTCGGAGTGGTCCCGGGCGAGGCTATTAATCTCCCTCCCCCGCCCCCGGGCCATTTTGCAATATCACCGGTATCACAGATTATATTAATAGTTCTCCGGTATGAAGGCTGTATTGGATATAAAATGAAATATTTATTAAAATACTCTTTTTATAGTAAAACCTCTGCGAGTGTGTATGGTGTGTGTGTGTTTCTGGGTGAGCTCGCTTTAACATCGGCCTCATTTTTGACCCCTCTGGCTAGATGCTGGCCAAGAGCAATCCCATTTTAATTAAAGAAAAAAAGACCCGTAGGTACGTAATTTGAATTTTAAGTTTTTAGAAGATTTCAAATTCACGATAGGTAATTATTCCCGTCTAAGTAGTACGTATGAAAATGTAATAGGTAATCGGCCATTTTACGGAAAGTTGTACACGCGACTTTTTTTTAATTTGGATAAAATCGGGTTTTTTCTACTCAGAATCGAAAGCACTTTCGAATGATAAGTATCCCAATTTTTTTTATTCCATTCCGTTACCGTTTTCATACAAAGCTTGTAATGCTTGTATGGTGGTAACAGAATGCAAAAACTGGGAAATTGTATGAAAAAGCCCGATTTTATCCAATTAAAAAAAATTCGAGTGTACAACTTTCCGTAAAATGGCCCAATAGGCATGATGACTCAAAAAAAATTATTACTTCAATAGAAAGAAGACATAAAACTATGCCAAATAGTGAAAATCCTATTCAAATATCTCAAAAAATAACGAAGCTACAACGGTTAGAATGTTCGTAGTTAGAGAGAGAAAGTGCTACTCGACCGTGACGTCACCTTTGAGTAGCGCCATAGTAAATGACAATCGTTCAATACAAAGGTGCGTTTTGCGGAAAAGCGACAGAAAATACCCACTTTTAAAACTTTGAAGACTTATAATTACGTAATTATTTATTTTTTTGAATTACTTTTTTTGCCATTTGATTGAGAATTTGAGTCATTATGTAGAAAATTTGGATTTATTGATTTTCTTTTATAGTGTCATCATCCCTATTACCTATAATTGGAATTTACACTGATTCGTTCAGTTAGTAGGTAGGTCGGTTAGCGACCAGTTAATTTGATGCGCCAGTTTGCTGCACTTGGATGAGTTGAAGAATTGAAAGGATATTTTCTCATATTTTTAATGGATTCCCATTCAATATCTTTCAAATATTATTATTTATTTATTTATTTATATTCAAAAACAAACTTAGGTGGTAGGTATACATTAAATTTCGCCAAACTGAGGGCAGTTTGTTGGCGAATAGTGCGCTCACATATTAAACAATGTTTTTGTTATACCTACTTATATTCTTAAACTTCTTATCTAATCTTAAAGTTACTAATCTTATTTATTTATTTGGCTAGTGCATATAAATACTATTTAGGGTGCAGCAAAAATGTATGTGTATCTACCCTCTTCATCCCACGAAGGCAGTGACCCTGACCTATATTATTACGTTAGATTTCTCTGAGTGACTCACCTTCGTGAGTTGAAGTAGGTAGTCATGCGCACATACCAATACATTAAAACTAATACTAATAGGTATATATTATTATATTATGTATCTATATTATCCAAAAGTGTTTCTTTTAATCGTTTTTTGAAAATCTCTTTACTACAACATTCTTCCATTGTTGGGCTAAGTTGGTTAAAAATCTTAGGTATCATATGTTTCCGAGTTCTTTGGCCATAGTAATTGTTAGTGTTATATTCTACATATTTTCTTTAAAATGCATACAACTTACAGTTTTTGCGGTCTGTAAAAACACAAATAACGTAATGGCACCAATTATGGACGGCTTAAGAACTCCGTCGACATCTTTTGGCTATAACTCTCTTATTTTATAAGTTTGATGTTAGTTATTTCAAAGAAAATGTAGCTTACTATTCACTAATTATAATAAACATACAAAAGTTTTGGATAAATTTGTAAGTTCCGAGAAAATTGCTCCAAATCTGAAAAAGTCGAAAATCTTCGAAAATCCTATGATGGACAGACAAAATCCAATTATGGACACCCAATCTTGGACACCTTATGTTCTAAAAATATTGTAGGTAGGCCGCCCGCAATTTCACATATAAATTCCTTTATTTATTGAATTCCAAACTTTAAAAAAAAGTAGAAACTGTCATATAAACGAAGGCACAGGTCGTATTCAGCCAATTCAGCTCGTATTTTTCTGTTGGAAACGCGACGTCTTTTTAAGTCTTGAATAATTTGCGTTTTTCGGTAAAAATAAATAAATAAATAAAACAAAAACAATACACTTGCGATTCTGTTAAAAAAAATAAACATCCCGCTGTTTATTACATCTCACTCGTAAGCTCGTCCGTTTAAACAAATACTCAGCCTGCAATTGCTTTTTCCCCGGCCACGGCAATAATGTATTATTTTTTTTCGGGATAAGGAATTCAAATTTTACATTTATTTAGAATTTTAAGTAAAAATTTTTTACGAAAAATCATCATTATACTCGATTTCGACTAATTCGGGGATGAGGATTTCAAATTTTATATTAATTTTGAGTTCCAAGTTAAAAAATATATTTTTTTCGAAATATCGTCATTATACTCGATTCCGACTAATTCCGGGACAAGGATTTCAAATTTTACATTTATTTTGAATTTTAAGTAAAAAAAAAAACTTTTTACGAAAAATCGTCATTATACTCGATTTCTACTAATTCGGGGTTAAGGTTTTCAAATTTTACATTTATTTTGAATTTTGGGAAAAACTCGTGTGACCCTATTATGAAACTCGCCTTCGGCTCGTTTCATAAAACACACTCGTGTTTTAATACCCCGTCATGATGTACCAGTTGCATAATAGTAGTTTATGCTATTCATAAAAAGGTCACACGAGTGTTTTAATGCCTAATTATGTAAAGTTGCATATATTACTTTATCTACACAGTACATATTATAAGTACTCTAAGATGGGTTCAGAAGCCGAAGGCAAATGAGCATTGCTACCAGTGCTACCGGTTACATATTTATAGTAGCCGGTATTATATAACATTTGAAATCCTTATCCCCGAAATAGTCGAAATCAAGTGACGATTTTTAGAAAAAAATATTTTTTTTTTCTTAAAATTCAAAATTAATATTAAATTTGAAATCCTTATCCCCGAATTAGTCGAAAACGAGTATAATGACGATTTTTCGCAAAATAAATTTTTTTTTCGCTGTAAATTCAAAATTAATATAACATTTGAAATCCTCATCCCTGAATTAGTCGAAATCGAGTATAATGACGATTTTTCGAAAAAAATATTTTTTTTTTAACTTGGAATTTAAAATAAACGTTAAATTTGAAATCCTTTTCTCTGAATCCTTATCCCAAAAAAAACCTATATCGAGCTGACCTTTCGTATCGACTGAATTTTAATTTTCCTGTTCCAAATTAAAAAAAAATCATTATAGTACTAAATAGGAAATTATAATGAATATTATATTACTGCTGGTAACCTTCACCACAGGTAAGAAAATTTTCATAAGTACATTGATGTTAAATTGAAGGTCATTTGCCTACGGTTTCTGAACGCGTTTTAGAGGATTATGATATTTGTGTAGTAATAGTAGTTTATGCAACTGGTACATAATGAGGGGCATTAAAACACGAGTGTGTTTTATGAAACGAGCCGAAGGCGAGTTTCATAATAAGGTCACACGAATGTTATAATGCCTAATTATGTACAGTTGCATACACTACTTTATCTACATCCATATATTAAATCCTCTTTCATGTGTTTCCTGTGGGCACTTCTCGCCGGCGTGCGCCATGTTTGCGTCGACAGGCCGGCCCGCGCCTCCGCCGCCAGCCCGCAGCTGTGTCTTAATTTTGTACGTGATCTCGTTAAAGTGTTATATTTCGTGATCTAATAGGGGACGCACGCAACAGCCGCACAGTATATTATAAAGCGGGGTCTTATCTACGGTATTTGAACTTATAAAAGAGGATTTACTATATGGGTGTAGATAAACTACTATTATAATAAAACTGGGTGGCATTTTTCAAACATTTACCTCGCCAATAAATCCGTCCAACATTGGGTGTCCATAATTGGGTAACCAGAATTCAGTATGAAAAACCAATCATGGAGAAATTGTCCATAATTGGAGATTAACAAAAAATAGGAACCAGTAATGTACATCCACTCTAAATCATTCAAATTGGATTCTAATGCAATAAACACTTTAAAAAAGTATTGTTAAATATGTAACGCTTCTCACGAAATCATATCAAAATAATATTGTTTACAGAAAATAAAGTTTACAATCAAAACCGTAAACCTACTTCCTTAGTTATTTCTGTAAGAAAGTTAGGTTATTCGTGAAAAATGCCGGAACACACTTTTTGCCACCGCGCCATTTTTAAACAAAATGACCGAGGTGTATGTCATTTGTCAATGTGATACATAGAAGCCTATTCTTTATGCTTAAAGTGTTGCCATGACTAAAATACTTTTCCGTTGCCTAATTTCGACCGTGAAAGATTTTTTCGTCCATTACTGGAGCCAGGTCCATTACTGGTGCCACTACGTTACCTAAAGTATCCAAGTAAGTTGAAAAAACCTTGTTCTTCAGGTGGTCGCGAAACTGATGCTGGTCGCGTCCTAATAGTGTTTTGTCAATTAGGTATTATTGGCTATTCTGTAGCCAAGTCGTAGTGCGATTGCCGTACGATATTTTATTGAAGTATTAAAAACAACATTTCGATGCGAAATAAAACAACACTGGAGCTGAATAAGTATCGCTACAATTCAATGTGAGCAATGTAATAAAAAACCTGGCATAACAAAGTACCGTTCTTTTTTTCGGAAGTCCTTCCTGTCGCGGACACTCCGCTATCGATCGCCCACAGACAACCCGTACCCGCCATTACCCCATGATCTGATCTGCCGGCTTGTTGTTTTATACTGGTTGCAAAATATATCCAACAAATCTGTATGGGATGTTATGGGCATACGTTCTTTTACGAAGGAATTGTGTACTTACTTATTCGTAGATAGAATTATTCTCTTTTAAATTGCCTATTGAATTTTGTACCATAAAATTGTTTATAGGTACCTGGTTTATTTCATGCTCAAAAGCGATGGGTATCTCATTGGTATTTTAGTATACGAGTTAGACAAATTCGATTGTCATATTTGTTACATTTCCTTATTTTGTCAGGTAGGTAGCTTACAAAATAAATTCAATGCGAAACCTAAACACCCCGTTGAATTACAGTCATAAATGTTGTCTATAATACCACTCTCTAAGGAATAAAAAGGTTAATTTTCGATTCCAGTACCTCACTGAGTAAGTAGGGGTCGGTTTTATACAAAAGCAGAAGTAATGTCGGTAAGTTATGACAAAAAAAGTCGTAGTTACTGTGTTATCAGTATCACAATTTGATCTAACGGATCGTTATTAGACGCGGCCTTAGTCTGCTGGCAAAGTAATGATATTACTGTGGCCAGTAATCCGATCTAGTTGGCTTATGCCGCTCGTTTCATTACATTTGCATGCTCTTGCTTAGTGCTCCTTGACTTCTGGTAACTAGAGCCAACATCTAATGGAATTCTCGTTACCTATTACATTCCTTTGAAGTCTTCTTTGTCTTTGTATTTTTACTAAACTGGGTTACAGCACCAGTAATGGATCCAATTACGCACATTGACTCTTATTTAAAAGAAACTAAGAGTATATTTTATTTATATAAACAACAATCAATTTTAAATTATAAGATATTTGAATAAGTAATTAAGTATCCATTACTGGTGTTTGTCAGCTTAGGTTAGGTTAGGTTAGGCGTAGGCGGTAGCGGTGGCGGCCAGTTGACACTATGAAAATCAAGGCCGCGTGTGTCTGAATGAATGTTAGGATATTCATAGTGTACAAATGACCGCCACCGCAGTCCGCTGCAGAGTGTGGCACGTGACGTGACTGGCCCGCTTAAAGTATCTTTTACAATATTGATATTACGATCTAATTTTAATGTAGGTATCGACTTGTCTGAGCAATTCAAATAGTAACGGCATAAAATTAAGTTACCTCTAGTTTAAAAGTATGAATTTATTCACATTATGTCACTTCAATAATATCGCCATCGCCAACACAACAACTCTATTATCCAACCGATGAGTGTAAAATGACAACGAAGAAAAATCTCGTTAGTGTTATAATGTAAAGTGTTGTAAAATGTCATTTTACATATAATTAATTCTGTCGTCGTAAATAAACCAAACGCCCATCAAACGTCACTTAGACGTAAATAAGTTATTAATCATGCGCATTTACAGCGTATAAGGTAAGTATGGTAAGGCCAACGAGCCGAGATAAACGTCATCCTTGTCCGATACGTTGTTTATAGTATTTAGCTCCTTTTCTCTCTCATGTTATTATTTATCTTGTCTCGTTGGCCTTACTTTAGTATGTGGCACTCGAGGCGTAAGGCCAGGTTGTGAGTTACAACTTTGTACGTGCCTCGTAACAACACCTAATAAGGGTAACACTGCAACTATGATAATTAAATTACACCGACGCGTAAGCGGAGATGTTTAGAAATGTAATTTATCTGAACCAACTTAGGTGTCAGTTTAAATTGTACACAGCTTATTATTAAGGAATATTCTTATAAAGATTTTTTGTTTATTTTATGTTGAGAGTATACCAAGTTTCACAAGATTTTTTGCATAAATTTATTAGTCTCCGGACTCTGTGAATTATTCACGTAATCAAGTTAAGCTCGCACCCAGACCAGAGTCGACGGACGTGGACAGCATCATAAGTGTCTCAGGACAAGTTCACACCGAGTGTGATTATTCGGACCACGTACGGACCTCACAGACGCAGTCGTTGCTATGGGCAATACGAAAAAAAAAGTCGTATCAGTCAAGTCACGGTTGCAAAGCGAGATTTTCTAATAATAATTATAAATGTAGGTAAACAAAACAAGACTTTGAAAACAAGGCCGCCGGCGCCGGCAGTTTTTTATCAGCCGACGCAGTCTCGCGCGTATTCTTTCGTAACTCAAATACTAGGAGCGCAGCAACGCACTGTGGTAGATCGAACTGAGAAAACTGATACGACAGACAAGGTAAGCAAGTCTGCGAACGGGGCTGGGCCGGGCAGACGGCGGCAGTTGGCAGTTGCTTGGCTGCTACGATAGTGTACGGATGTCTTGGCTTGAAAATATCGAAGCCATGTTTTATGAATGTATTCTGGTTTCTCGTGATTAGTTAAGTCAGATAAAAAACTTGTGTGAGTTAAGCATCATGTAGTGTTTTAATTCAAGCCGGTTTATAATTAAATTTATATTATACATAAAAAGTAAAATATTCTTACACAGTAGTAATCTTATCGTCGCTACCAGAATTGGATTGGAAATAAACCCATATAGCCTTTTAAGAGCCGTGTAAAACAGTACCGATAACGGCACTCGTGGTCATCGACTCGCCTTCATCGAAGCACTGTCACGCATCGAAATATGAGCGGGAAAGAAGAGAATGTTTGCGGTTGTAGCACGATTGTCCGTAATTTGTTGGTAGGGATAAAATGTGTAAACATTAAACAAATGACTTTAACTCCCAAAAAGTTAAGAGAATGTCAATACGCCAACTTGTGATTTATTTACAAAGAAATAATTTCAAACGGCGCAAAAATAATTATTTCTTTAAGGTCTAATCTTTTTAATAATCCGAATAAAAAAATGCAAAGAATAGCTCAGCTAAACGAGACCTTCAGGCAAAGATCGAGACCCTAATCCTCACAACAAAAGGATTCTTATTCCGCATAAATAGGGGATTGTTGTGCAAATACAGAGATTTCCTTAACAACTACACTACAGCTATGAATAACCTAAAGAATTGAATATGAAAATCGGAATTCGACGAGAAATCTTTCGACGTATGCTTTTGTAATAGGCAATAAACAATTCATAGTTTACGAAGACAGACTCTTCTCTCTTCTGTTGATCTTAAAATGTATATGTAAATCATTAAACACAAATGGATTTGGCAATGGTGCTATAAAAATCGACGGACGCGCGTCGGATGGTGCAACATAATTATCTAATCGGCCTTGTTTAGATACAGTTTTGATTTTATCTACTCAGCTCTGGGACTAGTCCATAATATTACGTCTAAGGTTATGTTAATCTTATTTTGAATGCAAATATGGTGATCTATTTTGAATATAAATATTAAAGTGAAGTTGTAACTGGCTACAACAAGTAGTATCTATCTACAGCTCTGACTGAGCAGGACCTCAAGTAAGTTTTAATTAAGCTTAGGGCCCAGAAGATTTCGTAAATTTTTCTGCATGAGGACATTCCTTCCAATTTAAAATCCATAATTAAAACGTTTTATGCCGTGGATACCATACCTTGGAGCATTTGTACGGTAAAATCTTTGCGATAACGAATGCTTGTATTGGGCAAATTAAGCAAAAGGGCGATGTAGGGCTGCAAACAGGGGGCGACCCTTCCGCACTCGTGTCTAAGTCGCAGCGCAAACACTTGTGGAGGACATGACCGCCCTGATTTGATTTGCAAACGCCACGTTTCTCTAACTTTATTTGTAAAGTATTGCTGGAATCTTGAAAACAATCTCGTATTCGCAAAAAATAATTTTGAGACTATAGGTGTAGGTAGTCTGGATTCGATTTTTCTTACCGGAGGAGTTAAATACCGTCTAATGACCTTCGTCCTTCGCAACAGATTAAGGCTCAAGTTCGACAGAATTACAAAGTGGGGTTTAACATTGTGCCTTCTGTACAATAAGTTGTACTTTTGTTTGAAAAAGATTAATTAAATAATTATTAACTACAAAATACCGATAAGCAAGGAAATCTTGAACCCCAATATGAATGCAAATAATAACTCAATTAAGAGTTATCATTCCCCAGGGGACAGATAAGAAAAATACAACAATGCAGGGACGAAGATACACCAAATATTTTCCATGGCTGACCCTTGCGGGCCCTTTGCAGCGGTGGCGTAACTGATTACATTCCATTATTGGAATATGGAATTATGTACTGCAGATGATTTACGAAAAGAAGAGTTATAAACTGGGGTGAATGACGATGGGACTTTTCGGAGGGTTTGCAAGATAATATGCTTCACTTTAGTAATTAGCTAAGTGCTTACAATAGAGTGAATAATTATTTTTCTAAACACATATTTCGCCGTAGATATTATATCGGAGCGAACAAGGCGCTCACAAATATGTGAACACGGCTTTATTGTCAAGGCGTTACAGTGCATATTTAAAAATATTACAGATAACATATATATTTGGTGGTGACTGTACAGGGGTAAAATTATAACATCATCAATAATAGCAGCGAAAAAATAATGACATCTTACGTAAAAATATTCATCACGTGGGAACATCTCACCTGCATTATCCTTCTCTAATTACTATCCCTATCGACATCAGATAAAGCCACAAAAACCTTCCTTTTCGTTTCACATCTACATAATAATGCGTGGGGCATAACGACCGGGGCAGCGCATTATTATACTGCATTAAAAAAACAGTAACCGTACGGGTTTTGTGTTATTATAATACCTTTCAACTTTAAAGGCGGTTATAATGACCGAGTGTCAACTTGTCTCTCGTTTTTATGTTCGTAACGGTGTCCATGTTCTTTGATGTCGTTTCCGATTTCGAATATGGAAGCAAGATCGCTGGTCGGTTTTTGTTTCCGATGTAAATAGGACATGAAATGCATTTGGAAGATCAATTGATAGAAGAAGAAGAAGAAGAATAATTAAATGTGACAGAAAGAGTGGACCGAGCTAGAATAAACAAGATAGGCTGAATAAAGAGTCAGACTGCAAAGGGAAATATGGTTTGGGTGTAACAATGAACATCTTCTTGAAAGAGAAAAAGACGCTGGTATCAGTGTAAAGATAAAGAGAGACTTCTTCAAATCGTAGAGCACCTAAAACGGTGAGAACGCGATTTCGCATTGTGGTCCGCATCGCCGCGTGTAACGGAATGCCATGCCACGCAAGTGGCAGACAATGCGTTCTCTCTAATTGCGAGGGGTCCGGGCTCCCATATGACGTTTCCCCATTCACCGCTTTAATATTCGGAGCGAACGTGTACGCGATTAAGTATGCTTTCTAAATATAGGGGGACCCTTCCTTCACATAGTTTTTTTGAGGGGTGGCAGGCCCGGTACCTACGCAACGGGTATATAAGCATGTAGTTATAATGAAAGGAAGAATTCGAACATCGAGAGCAGTGGATGCAGATGAATTTTTAGTTTATTTTTTATTTTAATCATACTATTCATGAATCGTAGCAAGGCGTTTAAAACTTATATGTGACCGAATTAATGAAAGACGCAAATGAAATTAAAAAAAACATTCGAGATACAAATTTAAACAGCTCAAACTAATTCAATACGGTTAAAGAACGAAAAAATTTATAATGTTGCCGTCATGTTCAGTTTGATATTAACTGAATCATATTTGCTATTATCAACTGATTCTACTACTTAGAAACTTCATAAGTATTCTAGTGTATAGTAGTGAGAGCGTAGTTTACCTACTTCCTGATTTTTTGAGAAATATTACAGACTGTACGTCAAACTAAAATAGGAGATCATCTCTATAATTGACAACATTTCAAATTTTCAAGTTGGCCTTTTTATGTCCTAGATCGATAGAAAATAAAATTGTAAGGTCCACGTGTTTTTTTTATTTCTCCCGAAATCCTAATTTTCTTTAAAAAATATCTGATCTAAAAGTAGAGAATGGTAAGTGAATTATGACGTATTTTTTACGAATTACCTATGTTTGACAGCATTGCTTAACAGTCGTAGGATCATTCCTACGACGTCACGCTTCCGTTTTATACATTTTGGCGATTTTCTTCAAATCCAGCGAAGAAAACAATCTAAGAACTATTTTATTACGTTCTGGTAGCATATTTACCGAAATGGTTTTCGATTTAGGCATCATTATAAATTTTGTAATGTTGTCAATTTTGATTAGTGCAAAATAATATAAAAACTTCCTCTCCGCACCTTTCCCTGTTCTCTTCTCGTTTTTTATTTAATTCCGATATAGGTAGGGCCGGATAAAATTACAGCTCGGCATTGTCAGGCGATTATTTATAGAAAATTTGGCCGCTTTGTGTCGCCCCGCGTTGTTCCGTGGCGCTTTTCGGAGGCTTCGGGTGAGATCGTGACCCTTGGATAACGGTGTCTTTTTTTGTTTATTTTTACCTTTTTTGACCTTAAAAAAAGATAACCGTTGGTTTTAAATAAACGTTCCTTTAGACTTTTTTTCCGTCAGACTACAGCACTATTATTTTCAGCCATTATGATGAGCCATCAGTCATCAAGCACAACCACAGTTCCTTATTTATTTTTGGTAAACAATAAAGAATGTATTGTACATTGTTAGTTGATATAGAGCATACACATGGGCATTCATAAAATCTAAATTATGCACACTAATCGCAACAAATGCTGTCTACAGTGAAAAAACATCCAGATACTCGCAAATCGAATGATTAGGTAATATATATAGAATACCTGAGTAAAAAGCTCTCACGTTGTTCTCAATTGCAGTGAATGTTAAATCAGATACCAAACCTACTAGTTATATAAGTACTTACAAGGTTATGAATATATTGATTACGGCAACATTTGAATAAATAAAAATAAAAAAGCAAATAATTCTCCCAGGTGTCAATTTATACAAATACAAGATATGTATTCAAATGCTCACCAAAACAAAAGTACCCTTTCTCAAGGAACTTTGTTGGGGAAGGAAGCAAACAACAGGATTTGCCCCAGTTTTTGGTAAATTCATAACAGCGCCATCTCACCATCAACCCCGGAACCGCTACGCATATAGCCAGCAAAAGTATGGTGGCATCTATCTGCATGCAAAAACAACAACCTCTAACGAACGACGTACGGCTATTATGGAAAGATTTATCTATACTGGCGGTGTTTATTGTGAAGAAAGCAAAAAGTTAAGATGCATCCATCAAACTCAATTGAGTTAGTTTTTCCAGGAATAAGAGTTGCGGAATGCATTGCTCGCTAGCAACCGAGCGCTGTGCGCTGATTGGTCGAAGGAACCGGCGGGGAGCATGCGCACTCGACGTCCGTTCGGTTGTAGCCGAATACTGGCGCGTTCGCTCCGAGATACCAGGGCCACAGCGCTCTGTAGGAGTTTCTTTATAAATTATCACCTGCTTTTGTATTTTGTGCTCTAAAACTGTGTAAGAGAATCTAAATTCGTACAGTCTGTTACTCTAGCTCGACGTTAGACTACACCGACAGATAACAAGGCAAGGAGATATCAGATTGAAATAGCCTTTATTATACTAACGAGATGGTTTAAATCCCACTGGTATAGCTTTATTTATATTGGTATTAAGTAGTTTCCTAAATTTGACGCGGCTTGCCGTAGAGAACTTCAGCTGCAGCTTGTCATAAGTCATAATGAATGAAGTTAAATAAAGGCTACATTTCACGTTGAAATTTGTAGTGTGAATATAGAACAGTGATCCAAATGGCACTCTGGTTAATGAATTTTCCCTTTATATGTTTACTTAGTCTATATTATTTTCCTTCTATCTTCTGTACGCGGAAGTAATACCGCGGAAGACCACTGCGATTGTTTACATTAAGCCTAGCTTATTACCTCTATATGCCACTAATCAAGTGTATGGGTATGGGACAAATGCTATAAATACTTTATCCTATTAGGTACTCATAATTCATGCTGCATTCGTTTATATGCGTATACACTTTGCGTATACAGACAGATTGCGCGGAATAATGTAGAAGTAGAACTGAGTTTGAGAACTAGCCATGTGTTTAATAATCTATTTCAAATTGCATTGTGCAGTCAAAATTAAGTTTGAGTATTTGTTTCGAGGCTCGACCGAGTGAGCATCCACCAGAGATGAAAAAAAAAAATATTATGAAAACACGGTCTCCCATATCTCTGGTTATGTGACATAACCATATGAAAGGGCGGTGAACCAGGACATAACTTATGTCCTGGTTCACCGCCCTTTCATACGTGCACGAAAACAAATTTCGTGCACGTAAGATACAGCTTAAAGTACCTATGCTTATAAAAGCTACTTATGAGATATAAAACAGTGTGAAAATACAATTTCAGAATTAATAAAATAACTCGATACATAACCTTATTGATAGAGTGAAATTAGTTGAAATGTAGAAGGAACGAAAGACAACAAATATTCATACTTTGTTGAATGCCCTGTTCTGTAGGCTACAATATCACAAAGCTAGAATATCACAAATGAACGAGGTGACTGCAGCTAATCAATAATACAAAATATTACATCACAACTAGATTATCTCCTACGTTGAAACTTCCCCGGCTACCTTGCGGAGCCTTGCAAAATTTCCCGGACTGCCCTTCTAATGCGCAAATTTGGTTTTGACATGTTTCACAGGGAGTTTGCCTCAAAACGTCATAATATTATAATCGTTCGGCAGACTGCTTTGTGCAGCGTGTCCAGGAATAGGATTGCCTAAGCAAATATCCGCATACACCGCCTGATATAAAAAGCATTTATAGGAAAATTATTCCTCCTATGACGCTCTATTTTAGGATTATGGGATCAATTAGAGCATCATGCTTGGACGGATGGTGAATTATGAATTTCGAACTATTCCTGGGTTTAAACGGAGAATGAATTTTCTGGTGTGAATTAATCCAGTTAAGCACATTTGTTATTCAATTTGTGACTAAGTTGTCTACTATAACACCTGTTTTTGATAATGATAAGGTTTACATTAGGTATCTTAAAAACGCGTTTTTGGTTAAGAGTACACATGCTGTAATTTAAGAGGTTTTGAAAGAAAAAAAAGACGTGCAGCCAAAAATGAATCAAAAATACTGCGAATTAAAATATTGAATAAGATTTTAAAATAACATTTTAGAGCTAATAATAAGACAAAAGGATATAAGTAATCTGGTTTTATGCCACGGAAAAGCGAAAAAAAAACATAAATTTCACAAAATGAGCATAACATTATTATGTAATTTCATCAAAATACGAAGAGCACAAAAAACTATCCAATAAAACTGAACTCAATTAAATGTATCGAAGAGTTTGTTGAATAATACTTGAAAAGCATTAAGAATAATGAACATGAAAAAATCTGGTTTCTCGTGAGACAAAACAACTGTTAAAAGAACAATACTTATATCTACAGATGTCACGCAAGTGTATCGGAATTCACATTATAAAAGTCTACGTAGTTTCCCCATGTGGGCGTAATATTGCTACTCCGGAAACTGACGAGTACGCCCTGTGTCATATGAAGCGTTGATATTATAGCTATAAAAATTGTAATTGTGCGATTACCGGCTTTTTATACCAGTCATCAAAAGCTCATATTTTCTTGTATCAGATAATGACACCTTATAACGCATTGTTACGCACAACTGAGGTTTCAGTAGAGCATAATTATGTTCCACGCTAAACCCGTACGGGACTGAGAATGAAATGTCTAATATAGTGCGCGTCGTCCACGATGACGCGCCCCTCCACAGCGAACCTCATACTAATCTATGGGCACTGTACGGATTGGGCTGTGGAGGGGCGCGTCTTCGTAGATGACACGCACTGTAATAGAACAGCACTTACCGCAGTGGGCGACTGGGCGTATCGAGAGTGCTCTCGCCTCCCACACGCTGAACTTTAAGGTGACCTTACCCCGTGCGACCCACAACACAAGACACACAAACAAGAAAAAAAACCAGGAACCATTCAAACTTTTATTGGAAGTGGGGGTTAGTAACAGAACTAAAAGAGACATAAAAAAACAATACAATGTCACAAGGCTACCCTCACAGCCATGAGAAACTTGTTTACTATCAAAAACTTAATGTAATCTCAAGACGGGATTGTATAATGGAGCATTCAATTTCTCAGTCGGACCCTGTTTCTGAAAGCCATGTAAGGGGAGCCCTGATAATAATAAGCAGCGACAGACACGCGTGAAAGGAGCCCGGAGAACCCTTACGGCCTCACCAGCTGCTGCCGCCACAATGACAGGATTAATGCACCAGAATCTAAATTGTAATCAGAACATTCATCGTGCACTACCTATACAAAGCGTGTTTTAATTCGCGAAAGAAAACAAGCAACTGTTATGTTGTGAAACAAGCCAAGCGCCAAATAAAGCCGGTATGTGAATGTGATGCTGCGTGCATTGCGCAAATTTTGCGGGCATTTGATTAAAAAATAATTAAAGCTCACCTTTTTAATCCTTTTCTTCATGATACGCTCGGCGGCGTACACGCTGTCGCCGAGCCCCATCTTGTGCATCCCCAGTTTGCCGGCCAAATTTGTTCAACAGATCCAAGAAAAAACACTGCAATCCAGTTAGTGTGATCCGATCACTGCATCCAAATGGTTAGGCACCGCAATCCAGTACACTGTTTCTGTCACGTCAACTATTCACACACTGTCACAGTTCAAAGTTGCCGCGCGAACGTCCCTCGATTTTTGGAGTCGAGCGACGCGGCTTCCTCGTATGATGTCGCGGTAGAAACTGAAGTAGGGGGAGGCGGTCCCCTCCCCGCGCGCCCCGCACGCGTCACTAGCCGGCCGTGCCGACAGAGCGCGCCACCGGTCTCCAAACAACCGCTCGATATCTGTAAACAAGTTTTATTTTCAACAGCATTCTGCTTTATTTTCAGTTTACAATACTATAAAGTTTATAGACGCTATTAACACGTTTAAAACTACGATATGCTTAATATTACTATGCATTTTTATATAAGTTGACTGTATATAATGTATAATTAATAAGTATATAAGGGAGTGTTAGTGGTAAGTATATAAAGATTAGACAATGTTATAAACAAAATGCGTAGAAGATCTACACTATTGAAGAAGCATCTAAAAACAAGACATACTTAATTTGCAAAAGGAAAGCAGTGTTGTGATTGCGCGCGGTCGCGGCGCTAGGTAGGTATATTCGGTTGTCGGTGAATGCGCCGGGCGCTTCCCGCGGAGCCACGCGACGTTGCCAGCCCGCGCCGGCTGCGAGAGAAACACCGCGCTACCCTATTATTTACGCGCGACGTTGCCACGCCGCCCGGCCTACGTTCATTACGAGGACACCGCTTTTACGTTCGATCATCCGGCGCGAAATTACTCGTTTATCATACGATTTTGACTAGATAAGTTATTTCTGCAAAAAGTTTTGGGTTTAGTACTAGTTTAGGAATAGTCTAGTGAGTTTGTTTTAAATTATACCTGTATTGTAGCGGCACAGGATGGCACCGATGATCAGCACACTGTCTACGTCGGAAGACCGCAAAAATTCTGTCGCAAAAGTGGTCCAGCTTATTCGAATTTCACTGAAAACGTCAGCGAAAGCGACCGGCTAACAGAGCGCGCGTGAAGTAACTAAGGCACTCAGCAGTCGTGCCGAATCGGGTCGGTATTCGTGAGCTGTCGTTGTTTCGTGGCCGCGGGGTGCGGGGGGAGAGCGGCGAGCGCGCACGTGATTGGCCGCTCAACGCGGGCGGCGGGCAAGAAGCCCGGGCATCCAATCCGTAGCCGCGACGCAGTGCCCCGCCCGACGCAGCTCGGCAGTTGCGTGTTTGCCTCTCTCTCTAGTTCGATTTCCAACTTTGTTTTTTGTACGCTGCTCATGTAGAAAAATAAACGGACATTTTGGATTATAGCGAGGGGTACGGATGCGGGCTGCACATTGAGGGCATTGTTGTCAGCTCGGCGGAGATACGAGCGATAAATATAGGTACAGCTTGCGACTCGGTGGCACAAAGGAGGCCAATATGTATTGTGTTTCAATATCAATCGTGGCAGCGAAGACGATCACAAATATTTGTAATATTGCGTCTTGCTTGTAATAAACAGTTTATTGCCTGTTGTACTAAGCGTTATTGATCGGGCCATGAAGGAAAGTGAGTTGCAAGACACGTGTTGATATAAAATCAGATTATCTTACGAAATCAAACGGTTCACCCTGTGAATGTTAGCCAAAAATCCAATAGGTACCTATCCAACATTATACGAACATTTCACTAATGATATCACCTTTAGTTGAGTATCAACACAAACACCGATTATTAGGCTTTTGTTTTTCCGTTTGGTTTTTGTTTTTTTTAGTCAGTCTGCAACTCCGCACGACATATATGGCGCAGATGGCAGCCACCGTGGAGTTTTCGTGTATAGAATCATCATCATACCTTAATTCAGTCTTTACCCAAGAACTATGCTATAGAATAACTACTGGTAGTTAGACTAAAGCTATAGGCCTATTCTCTAAAAGAAAGACGCGTAGGTGTCTCTATAGAAAGACACGTAGGGAATAGTGCCCTCAACGGGTAACGTTCTTTCGAGCTTAAAGGCCGGTGCACATTGGTTGCGTTAGCAGCACGTAAGCGTCGACGTGGGCGTGCGCGTGCGCACGCAAGCGGTGTGACCTCTACTATGGAGCTTCATACTTTACAACGCGCACTACTTTACTACTACCAATGTGCACCGGCCTTAAGGCTTGGTCACACCGCTTGCGCGACGCAAGCGGGACGCTGCGCTGCGCGCCAAAATGTATGAAACCGTCCCGCTCGCGTCGCGCAACGTGTGTGACGTCGCTAACCTGTCAGCATACGTTCCGGCGCGCAGCGGTCGCGTCGCGCGGACGTCGCGCAACGCAGTGTGACCAAGCCTTTAAGGGTTAGACGGCGCAGAAGACGCCTCTATGAATAATTATACAATTAAGAGACCGAAGGGATTCCTGTTAGGTAATAACCCGTACTATATGGTCAATATTTAATTAAAACAGCTGCTAGCCAAGCCGTAAGGCACGCGACGCGATTTTCAATATGGAGGTGAAAAACACTACTTTCGAGCACGGCTAGGCTAGAATTATAGGCGTGTAAACGGCTCTTCCAGCTGGGTTTGGCAGCCGTGTATATACGGCTCCAATTTTTACATAGCCAACTGTGCCGTGTGTGAGCGGTTAACGTAACCGGTATAGATGGCTACGTGTACCGTGTGTACAATTGTTTCAGCCATGTTTAAACAGTAAAGCCGTGCCGTGTCAGCGACACACACGGTACTTGCCGTGTTGAGACGGCTGCAAATGCAGACCCGGGTTTACTGGCTCATAAGAGCCGATAAATCGTCTATTTTTACACAACTGCCCAAAAAAGGAGTGTAATGTTTTTTCCCAGGTTTTTAAATAAACTTATGTAGGTTGCTAGATGGTAGCTGGCTAGATGCTGGCCAAAAGCAATCCCATTATTAAAAAACCGGTCAAGTGCGAGTCCGACTCGCGCACCGAGGGTTCCGTACACAGTTCTTGTATATGTAGTTGTGTACCTGTCCCGACCCCATTAATTCAGGAACAATCTTAAAAAAACATGACAGCATCTATCGGCGCATTGTGTTACTAATTTGCGCGACTGAATAACTTAGTACGTATGTTGGTTTTTCAAGGATAATTCTTTATCACATTAACCGATTTCAATAATTGTTTTTTTATTTGAAAGAAGGTATTCTCAACGTAATTTTGTAAATTTTAATATAAAACAAAAATATATACAAAGGTGGTTAAATTACAAACTTAGTATAGAAGAGTTTTTTGATGATTAAAAAAAAGAAAAACTAGATAGAGCTATGGCTATATTTTTCCTGTAAAATATACATGCATATTAATGTTGTGTAATAATTTCATATTTTTTTCTTCGTAAACTTCGGAGATAAGGGGGGGGGGGGGAATGGTATTTTTTTTTACATTTTCCCTCGTAAATCAAAAATTCCCGAACGAAAAAAAAAACTAAAAATTGTTTCAGATTGTACAAGTCAAGCCCTTTCATATGATACCCCACTTGACATAGTTGCCAGACTTTAAAATTTTGAACCCCCTTTTATCTGTCATTATTCACAGAAAATAAAATAAAATATTTAAAAAAAACATATTCTATGTATTTGGGTTACCCTTATTTATAACTATTCTAAATTTCAAATCGATAGCATAAGTAGTTCTTGAGATATTTAGCGATGTGACAGACAGACAGACAGACAGACAAAGTGAGACCATAAGGGTTCCTTTTTTACCTTTTTGGTACGGAACTCTAATAAAAAAAGGTACGTGTGAGGAAACCGGTCTTATCCCAGCAAGGTAGTTTTCCCTCTGGGTTAATCGCTTGGTAGCTATGGTAGTCGCTTCCGTAAAAAATAGTTCTCTACGCCAGATCATGGGATAGTGACAAAAATACTAGAAGGATGATTGAATTGATATATTCCCCGTGCCAGCACGGTGCATTCTGTGCTGTCTAACAAAACCGATTTTTGATAGCTAGTCATTGCATCCCGCTCGCACGTCGCATAGCACGTTATCTTTCGTCCCTAGTGCGATAGGCTATTACACAGCACGGAACGGCGGCACGGGGCATGGGGCTTTGTACAGCACGGAAGAGTGCCAGAGCCGAGTTTAGCCGAAGTGGCAAGAGGAACGGGGGGCGATTTTTGAGTGTCGAACGCTCGACTTTTCGACAGAAAAAGACAATGTTTTTTACGGCATTTTATCTAAAATTGATTAGATACGATCTCTATTAAATCTCCAAGCCTTAGTCACTTGACCCTCGGCCATCCTTGAGACGTGACCACTTCACCGAAATTGGCATCTAGATGAGGAAACGCAGGCGGTAGGTACCAATCTGGGTCGGACTGAGTCTACCCGGTATGCGGCAGTACCTACCGGGACGAATTATGCCTATACTCTTTGCGTTCGACACACGATAAAGTTAATTTTGGTCAACACCATTTATCGTCATAAATAATGGTTGGCGAGAGGTAGCAAGTTTCCGGTAAAAGTCTAACGTGAAATGTTTGAAGTTTTTTCTAAATGTATATTTTCATCATAATCAACAGGCTTCAATTATTAAGACATAGGTTTCAATTGGGCTACCAGTTGAGGCCCATCTGCCATCGTAGTTGCTTCTTTCCTGCCGGGTCGTTTGACACTCAATAATCGGCCCCCTGGCCTGGTGACGACGCAACTGTCCACCGTGAGCCAAACTTGTCAGCGGCGTAGGTATTAGGTACCTAGTCCTGGTAGCTCAACTCTCCAGCCATTACTCATAAAACTTAACAAGCCTCTGCTAACAACAGTCTCTGTTGTCCCTTTCTCACAAATACAAATGGCAAAGCGACAGAAATAAACAAAATAAATGGTACGGCATTTTAGCTAAAATACTTAGGTAAGAGACGATCTCTATAAAACCGAGCCTTAGTCACTTGACCCTCGGCCATCCTTGAGACGTGACCACTTCACCGAAATTGGCATCTAGATGAGGAAACGCAGGCGGTAGGTAACAATCTGGGTCGGACTGAGTCTACCCGGTATGCGGCAGTACCGGGACGAATAGGGACTAGGCATACCTATGTGTCTATCGCGCGTTGGGCGTCCCCACTGGCGGGAATTCCTAAGGCTACGTCCGCAGCCTAAGTGCGCGTCGTGTCTGATTTGGACGCCGTAAGCGCAGTGCTCTATCTATCTTTCGATGGCTGCTGTGATTAGGTAGGTACGTGGGCATTTTCACTTTAAAGTACACCCCCTACTTTTTTTTCGGATCTCGGTGATTTTGGGTATTCTGACTCAGAATCACGAGTAATATCCATTTTCGCGAAGAAAAAAAGTGTCCCGCCAAAAAAAGTCAGTTTTGTGACGCTTTTTTCATACAATTTATATGGCTCGTCACAAAACTGACACAGAAAATTTGTATGGAAAATCAAGGACATTTTTTTTCTTCATCCGAATCAATAGTAGGCACTCGTGATTCTGAGTCAGAATACCCAAAATCACCGAGATCCGAAAAAAAGTAGGGGTGTAGGTACTTTAAAGTGAAAATGCCCACCTACGTCATCCGGGTCTGTGAGTATAGTAAGGAACTTTTTTGTTAGGTAGATACTTATATTATTATAAGTAATACATACACTTGTACCGTTGTCGTGTCCTTGTTAACTTGTTCTTTAATAAACTTTATATTATACAGATAAGTCTAAAAAAATCATGAAAATAAAATTGACTATATACATTGACTTATAATATAGAAATAGACACACAATGCCGAACAAAAATGACGGAAAATGTGGCACTGATTGACACTGTCAGTTGCATACACGCTTTGTCACTGTCACTGTCTGCCGTCAACACGAAAGTACCGCAACGCGGTACATTTGAGGGTGCCATTTTTTTCGCCTGACTGTGTATCTAGTTCTTTTATAGTACATCTATGACTATATACGAGTAGGTATATAAGTAGTATTGTTCTACGAAATGCCTTAGAATTTTCGATGACAACGTTTCTTATTCTTAGTGTCAGACGGTGAAACCGTGTCGGCTCCGATAACGCTTAGCTAAGCAATGACCTCAACAGTCGGCGCCGGCGCCGCTCCGCCGGCACTTTATGTAAACTGTAGCAATATTATCTGTTGTAGCAGTAAGCAATATACTTATGTATTGATAATAATTATTTTATCGAGTTACATACTTATGTGTTTAATGTGTGTGATATTAATTTTGTAGTCCATTGTACTTTGCCTTGTAAAATGAAATAGTACATAGATTATCAGGTACACCAAGGGGATACAAGCACTGTTTGAGGTATGTAACGGGCGCGATATTGAATCCTGAACGTAACGAAGGACTCCATATTTAACCCCCGAGCGGAGCGAGTTAGTTTAGTTCAGGATTAGAACCTAGTTATTGCTCTTCCATACTAACTTCCACTTCCTTAAAGGGATGATTTACGGGATAAAAAGTATCCTTTGTCCTTCCCCGGGACTCAAACTACCTATCTGTGTACCAAAATTTCATCTTAATCAGTTCAGCGGTTTTAGCGTGAAAAAATAACAGAGAGACAGAAAGACACATTTTCGCATTTATAATATTAAATACTATTGATTTTTATTGAACCGGCAGTTTTACTCCGTACAATGCAGCGTCCTGGTAACATTCGCGGCTTTTGTTTTTAAAATGTATACCATTCAGCATGCGGTGGCCAGTACGAATACCTTCGTTCGATTTTCAAATCAGTTCGGCGCGGCCTGAGGCCCAGCTCCGCGAACCCTCACGAAATTAGACTTTAAATACATAACTTTAAGAACTATGACCAGTGAAATTACATTATTAACCAGCGAGTTATAATGAAATTTAGTACAACATTACAACCCGGCTAAACCCAAGGGCTACAATGATTTGCTTTCGGTAAGGTTAACATGATATATAATTGGGCATTGTCGAGCAGGTGGTGTGAAAACAATAAGGTAGATATTATATCTATCTACCAGTAACATTGTTTTAGCTTAACCCATTCAATGCCGCGGTGAATGTTTTTTATCTGCGCTTCCAAGCGTATGACTCCATCATCATCCTCCTATAGCGTTCTCCCAGTATAGTTACACCCTGAAGGATGCCTGGGGTCAGCTACCTAATCCCAAGATTTGACGTAGGCACCAATTTTTACGGAAGCGACTGCCAACCCGGGGGAAAACTAGACCTTATTGGGATTAAGCTTGTCAAGTGAGTGGGCAACTTGACTGTTAGAAGTTCAGAAGCCGCCCGAAGGCCTCTGACTTGCCTTAAGAGGAGGGGTAGGGCAAGCTCTCTCCATACAAACTTTGTGCAGGATTTACTTCGTTTGTGTTTGCATTAAAGTTATGATTTTTGGTCAGTATGCTTATTTTTCTGATAGCTAGTTCGTGATGTAATTTTTTTTTAATTATTTTTATTTTAATTTTTTTATTTTGAATATTTTTCGAAATATTTGAAAATTTTCACATCACGATCTTCGCATATCTAATTGTTACAACCAAAAAATATATTATATTTGTTAGTGCCATAACCGACGAATAAAACGTGCACAAAGTTTGTATGGGGAAGCCCTTGCCCTACCCTGCGCCTTAACGACTGCTATCATACTCGTAGACAGCAGCCGGGATGAACGGCTTAACATGCCTTTCGAAGCACGAGAGCGCTCTGTCAATATCCACTCAAAGCGGTCACTCATCCATGAACTGACCTCGGCCAACATTGCTTATTGCTTAACCATGCGTAAGACTCCAGGATCTCAAAATAACGAAACTGTCGCCACCGTACCTTCATCTGTCTTAGCTCATCCTTGGTTGATACTTTACTCTGATGGTTAGTCAGTAGTTTGTTTCCAGGGCTGTTCTTGATCAAAGGCAGTCATTTAGTAGGCCGACAGATAAGACCACCTGACTACGTTGGAAACTTAGCATTACAGCTTTCCATCCTCGATCGAAGATCCAGCGGCGGACCCAAAACAAAGTGGAAATATGTAGTGCTAAAAGACATGTTAGCGTGTCAGACATCCGAAGAAGATGTCGATGATAGAGCGATGTGGCGAAGATTAGTTTGGAAAGCTGACCCCACCACCATTTATAGATAGGAAGAGAGATTTAGTAGACCGTCAACGGCAACGCGGCACGCAATGGCGCTATGGTGTCTGCTGAGTGACCAAAATGTTGGATATCGAGGAACATGAGAGAAGGTTTGTGATTAATAGTTAATATATGATTTTCGCCGAACTATAAGTAGGTACCTCATTAATATAGGTACCTACTGAAGGAATTCTAGATAATTCAAGTGATCAGGAGATACGGCACATTTAAATATAGATGAGTTTTATCAACAGATAAACAGCCAAAGTGGGTTTACAAGGCAGTACAGCAATCAGTTATTTAATCTTATACCTATTGTTGCTGATACTGATTATTGTTGACGCACTTCAGCGCATCAATGATAATAGATAGATTATCATCAGTTTGATATGTGATTTATACTTCTTCTTTGTTTCATCCAAGCTCTATGCATGAGCAGTTTCCAAAACAACTTTGCGTAGGTATACTCTTCACATTTTTTGTAATTACATCTTTGTTTATTATGTATTTTCAATAAAATAAACGTTTTTACTCTAGCTATCTCATGAACACGTGTAGAATAACGTTCGGCTTTACTTTTTAATTTAATTAAGTTAACTTATCCATATTGTTAAACATAAATATAACAAACTTAAATGCAAATTCTGCTTAAATTTAGATAGATAATAATTATTTCAACTTACGCATTAAAAAAAAAGTAAAAGCGAAGATATAGCAAAAAAACAACTATTTCAGGTACCTAGTTGCACCACATGGATGTGGTCGCTGACCTAGAGGGATAGGGAAAGATTGGAAGCATTTCAAATGTGGTGTTGGAGGAGAATAGAAACGAACAGTTGGATGGATTGGAAAACAAATGAAGAGATTTTAAACATTGTGAAAGAGTGAGAACATGCTAAAATCAATACAGAACAGGAGGCGAAGGAAGATTGATGGACACCAGGGGGCTGATTTTTGAGTGTCGAACGCTCGACTTTTCACTCGACATCTGTCAAAAAAGTATGAAGTTTTGACAGATCTCGAGTGAAAAGTCGAGCGTTCGACACTCAAAAATCGGGCCCCTGATGTAGCACGACAGTATTTTTTTGTGAATATTTAGGTTAGGAGGGAAAATTGGCGCTGGGTCGTATCAGGAGATCAAAAGACGGGCAGAGAACCGGGAAGCGGAAGATTGGCGATTACTCCACCGACGAGAGCGTAGCTCTTGAGTTTAATGATGACGATGACTATCGGTATGGCTGTCATATGGGTTGGACACATTAACTGGTTCAATTCAATTCTTTAAAAAATGGCTTCCATTAAATTTATGATGATTTCGCCAATGTCGCGTGTTCAATGACGTTGTTCGGTAACGACGCCATGACAGTAGATAAGGTTTTGTACGGTAAATGGATTCTGCTCGTCGTCGCCCCGGGCACGTGTGCTCACCAACGCGGCGACGATCAAAATCCATTAACTGGTTAATTAACCAGACGAAGTGACAGCACCGTTTTATAGTTGACAGTGAAATTCAGTCAGTTTTATTATTACCAAAAAAGTTATGTAAAAAAATATACTGAATTAGCAAAATGTGATCTGATATTTAGTCTAATCTTTAACCCTTTGACCGCCATTGACTTGATACAAAGTCAGGACATTACGTGTAGACCTGCCCCACACGCCAATAACTTTATATCGATCGATCAAGTCGATGAAAAGGCAAGCTACGTCCTATCAAGTAAGGTTCATTTTCAGTCTTTTGCTACGAAGACTTTGGCGTGTGGGGCACAACTTACAGAATCTACATACTGTAGCGGTGAATATAGGTTAAAATATCCGCCTAAGAAGATGACTTTATCGTAATATCTGTATCGTTTATATTGGATGTTACATAAACGTCAATAGATCTACCTAATAACGCCAAGCTGTTATTTAGTGGTTAATATGCAAATACGTCGGCGCGGCGGGTCTCGAAGGGTCGGTTTTTGTGTTTAGTTATCGCCCTGACCGTTGGGCCGGCGATGCCGCGATCGTTATCGCCCTCGTGTTTAGAAACCTTAGAATTCGAAATTCGAACACTACTAAAAGAGGTTTGGAATTTTATTGGGATCGATGGAAATACCTAGCAGAAATTATGGCGCCAGTTCCGTGGACGGCCCGTCTAAGATGTATCCGCCGCAAGGTCTTGTTAACCCTTTGACCGCCAAGAACATAAAGTGGTTGTGTGTTGTCGTGTCCACCAAGCCAACAACCACTTAAAAGGTCGGAATGAAGGTGTAGTTTGATCCAGGGATCGGAACCGGTTTCCAAATACCGGTATTATTTTGTTCCTAAACCGGTTTGATTTCGTTCTTACATAATACCGGTTTATCAAAATACCTGTTAGTGAAAGAACGAATTATTTCGGTTATCAGTATTCTAGGAGAACGGAATTTTAACGTTCCGTGGAACTTTATTAAACCGGTTTAAAATGTCACGACTGTCACTTTTGAAGGCGTTGTCGTCAGGTAATATCATCACCCGCGGGCCCCTCGGCGCGTGTGCTCTTATAATTTATAATATTTAGATTAGAAGCTAATTTATATGATGCCGCCGGAACGGAAGACAGCCACTGGAACTGCCTAACGGAAAGTGATAAAGTAGTCGAGTTTGGGCTTGTTTGTTTTGTTGTCTTGAGTACTTACCACTGGACCTGATGTCGAGGGTCTGATGATGCAGCCGGAAGAGAGCCACTGGAACTGCCAAACGGAAAGTGATAAAGTAGTCGAGTTTGGGCTTGTTTGTTTAGTTGTCTTGAGTACTTACCACTGGACCTGATGTCGAGGGTCTGATGATGAAGCCGGAATAGAGCCACTGGAACTTCTTAACGGAAAGTGATAAAGTAGTCGAGTTTGGGCTTGTTTGTTTTGTGGTCTTGAGTACTTACCCCTGGACCTGATGTCGAGGGTCTGATGATGCAGCCTGAAGAGAGGCACTGGAACTGCCTAACGGAAAGTAATAAAGTAGTAGAGTTTGGGCTTGCTTGTTTTGTTGTCTTGAGTACTTACCACTGGACCGATGTTGAGGGTCTGATGATGCAGCCGGAAGAGAGTCACTGGAACTGCCTAACGGAAAGTGATAAAGTAGTCGAGTTTGGGCTTGTTTGTTTTGTTGTCTTGAGTACTTACCACTGGACCTGATGTCGAGGGTCTGATGATGCAGCCGGAAGAGAGCCACTGGAACTGCCCAATGGAAAGTGATAAAGTTGTCGAGTTTGGGCTTGTTTGTTTAGTTGTCTTAAGTATTTACCACTGGACCTGATGTCGAGGGTCTGATGATGCAGCCGGAATAGAGCCACTGGAACTTCTTAACGGAAAGTGATAAAGTAGTCGAGTTTGGGCTTGTTTGTTTTGTTGTCTTGAGTACTTACCACTGGACCTGATGTCGAGGGTCTGATGATGCAGCCGGAATAGAGCCACTGGAACTTCTTAACGGAAAGTGATAAAGTAGTAGAGTTTGGGCTTGTTTGTTTTGTTGTCTTGAGTACTTACCCCTGGACCTGATGTCGAGGGTCTGATGATGCAGCCTGAAGAGAGGCACTGGAACTGCCTAACGGAAAGTGATAAAGTAGTCGAGTTTGGGTTTGTTTGTTTTGTTGTCTTGAGTACTTACCACTGGACCTGATGTCGAGGGTCTGATCATGCAGCCGGAAGAGAGTCACTGGAACTGCCTAACGGAAAGTGATAAAGTAGTCGAGTTTGGGCTTGTTTGTTTTGTTGTCTTGAGTACTTACCACTGGACCTGATGTCGAGGGTCTGATGATGCAGCCGGAAGAGAGCCACTGGAACTGCCAAACGGAAAGTGATAAAGTAGTCGAGTTTGGGCTTGTTTGTTTAGTTGTCTTAGTACTTACCACTGGACCTGATGTCGAGGGTCTGATGATGCAGCCGGAATAGAGCCACTGGAACTTCTTAACGGAAAGTGATAAAGTAGTCGAGTTTGGGCTTGTTTGTTTTGTTGTCATGAGTACTTACCCCTGGACCTGATGTCGAGGGTCTGATGATGCAGCCGGAAGAGAGGCACTGGAACTGCCAAACGGAAAGTGATAAAGTAGTCGAGTTTGGGCTTGTTTGTTTAGTTGTCTTGAGTACTTACCACTGGACCTGATGTCGAGGGTCTGATGATGGAGCCGGAATAGAGCCACTGGAACTTCTTAACGGAAAGTGATAAAGTAGTCGAGTTTGGGCTTGTTTGTTTTGTTGTCTTGAGTACTTACCACTGGACCTGATGTCGAGGGTCTGATGATGCAGCCGGAATAGAGCCACTGGAACTTCTTAACGGAAAGTGATAAAGTAGTCGAGTTTGGGCTTGTTTGTTTTGTTGTCTTGAGTACTTACCCCTGGACCTGATGTCGAGGGTCTGATGATGCAGCCGGAAGAGAGGCACTGGAATTGCCTAACGGAAAGTGATAAAGTAGTCGAGTTTGGGTTTGTTTGTTTTGTTGTCTTGAGTACTTACCACTGGACCTGATGTCGAGGGTCTGATGATGCAGCCGGAAGAGAGTCACTGGAACTGCCTAACGGAAAGTGATAAAGTAGTCGAGTTTGGGCTTGTTCGTTTTGTTGTCTTGAGTACTTACCACTGGACCTGATGTCGAGAGTCTGATGATGCAGCCGGAAGAGAGTCACTGGAACTGCCTAACGGAAAGTAATAAAGTAGTCGAGTTTGGGCTTGTTTGTTTTGTTGTCTTGAGTACTTACCACTCGACCTGATGTTAAGGGTCTGATGATGCAGCCGGAATAGAGCCACTGGAACTTCTTAACGGAAAGTGATAAAGTAGTCGAGTTTGGGCTTGTTTGTTTTGTTGACATGAGTACTTACCTCTGGACCTGATGTCGAGGGTCTGATGATGCAGCCGGAAGAGAGGCACTGGAACTGCCTAACGGAAAGTAATAAAGTAGTAGAGTTTGGGCTTGCTTGTTTTGTTGTCTTGAGTACTTACCACTGGACCGATGTTGAGGGTCTGATGATGCAACCGGAAGAGAGTCACTGGAACTGCCTAACGGAAAGTAATAAAGTAGTCGAGCTTGGGCTTGTTTGTTTTGTTGTCAGGAGTACTTACCACTCGACCTGATGTTAAGGGTCTGATGATGCAGCCGGAAGAGAGTCACTGGAACGGCCTAACGGAAAGTAATAAAGTAGTAGAGTTTGGGCTTGTTTGTTTTGTTGTCTTGAGTACTTACCACTGGACCGATGTTGAGGGTCTGATGATGCAACCGGAAGAGAGCCACTGGAACTGCCTAACGGAAAGTGATAAAGTAGTCGAGTTTGGGCTTGTTTGTTTTGTTGTCTTGAGTACTTACCACTCGACCTGATGTTGAGGGTCTGATGATGCAGCCGGAAGAGAGCCACTGGAACTGCCTAACGGAAAGTGATAAAGGAGTCGAGTTTGGGCTTGTTTGTTTTGTTGTCTTAAGTACTTACCACTGGAACTCATGTCGAGGGTCTGATGATGCAACCGGAAGAGAGGCACTGGAACTGCCTAACGGAAAGTAATAAAGTAGTCGAGTTTGGGCTTGTTTGTTTTGTTGTCTTGAGTACTTACCACTGGACCTCATGTCGAGGGTCTGATGATGCAACCGGAAGAGAGGCACTGGAACTGCCTAACGGAAAGTAATAAAGTAGTCGAGTTTGGGCTTGTTTGTTTAGTTGTCTTGAGTACTTACCACTGGACCTGATGTCGAGGGTCTGATGATGCAGCCGGAAGAGAGCCACTGGAACTGCCTAACGGAAACTGACAAAGAAGTCGAATTTGGGCTTCTTTGTTTTGTTGTCTTGAGTACTTTTGGTAAGTACTCAAGACAACAAAATAAACAAGCCCAAGCTCGACTACTTTATTACTTTCCGTTAGGCAGTTCCAGTGACTCTTCCGGTTGCATCATCAGACCCTCAACATCGGTCCAGTGGTAAGTACTCAAGACAACAAAACAAACAAGCCAAAACTCGACTTCTTTATCACTTTCTGTTAGGCAGTTCCAGTGGCTCTCCTTCGGCTGCATCATCAGACCCTCGACATCAGGTCCAGTGGTAAGTACTCAAGACAACAAAACAAAGAAGCCCAAACTCGACTACTTTATCACTTTCCGTTAGGCAGTTCCAGTGACTCTCTTCCGGCTGCATCATCAGACCCTCGACATCAGGTCCAGTAGTAAGTACTCAAGACAACAAAACAAAGAAGCCCAAATTCGACTACTTTGTCACTTTCCGTTAGGCAGTTCCAGTGGCTCTCTTCCGGCTGCATCATCAGACCCTCGACATCAGGTCCAGTGGTAAGTACTCAAGACAACAAAACAAACAAGCCCAAACTCGACTACTTTATCACTTTCTGTTAGGCAGTTCCAGTGGCTCTCCTTCGGCTGCATCATCAGACCCTCGACATCAGGTCCAGTGGTAAGTACTCAAGACAACAAAACAAACAAGCCCAAACTCGATTACTTCATCACTTTCCGTTAGGCAGTTCCAGTGGCTCTCTTTCGGCTGCATCATCAGACCCTCGACATCAGGTCCAGTGGTAAGTACTCAAGACAACAAAACAAAGAACCCCAAATTCGACTACTTTGTCACTTTCCGTTAGGCAGTTCCAGTGGCTCTCTTCCGGCTGCATCATCAGACCCTCGACATCAGGTCCAGTGGTAAATACTCAAGACAACAAAACAAACAAGCCCAAACTCGACTCCTTTATCACTTTCTGTTAGGCAGTTCCAGTGGCTCTCCTTCGGCTGCATCATCACACCCTCGACATCAGGTCCAGTGGTAAGTACTCAAGACAACAAAACAAAGAAGCCCAAATTCGACTACTTTGTCACTTTCCGTTAGGCAGTTCCAGTGGCTCTCTTCCGGCTGCATCATCAGACCCCTCGACATCAGGTCCAGTGGTAAGTACTCAAGGCAACAAAACAAACAAGCCCAAATTCGAATACTTTGTCACTTTCCGTTAGGCAGTTCCAGTGGCTCTCTTCCGGCTGCATCATCAGACCCTCGACATCAGGTCCAGTGGTAAGTACTCAAGACAACAAAACAAACAAGCCCAAACTCGACTACTTTATCACTTTCCAATAGGCAGTTCCTGTGGCTCACTTTTGGCTGCATCATCAGACCCTCGACATCAGGTCCAGTGGTAAGTACTCAAGGCAAGAAAACAAACAAGTCCAAACTCGACTACTTTATCACTTTCCGTTAGACAGTTCCAGTGGCTCTCTTCCGGCTGCATCATCAGACCCTCGACATCAGATCCAGTGGTAAGTACTCAAGACAACAAAACAAACAAGCCCAAACTCGACTACTTTATCACTTTCCAATAGGCAGTTCCTGTGGCTCACTTTTGGCTGCATCATCAGACCCTCGACATCAGGTCCAGTGGTAAGTACTCAAGGCAACAAAACAAACAAGCCCAAACTCGACTACTTTATCATGTTCCGTTAGGCAGTTCCAGTGGCTCTCCTTCGGCTGCATCATCAGACCCTCGACATCAGGTCCAGTGGTAAGTACTCAAGACAACAAAACAAACAAGCCCAAACTCGACTACTTTATCACTTTCCGTTAGGCAGTTCCAGTGGCTCTCCTTCGGCTGCATCATCAGACCCTCGACATCAGATCCAGTGGTAAGTACTCAAGACAACAAAACAAACAAGCCCAAACTCGACTACTTTATCACTTTCCGTTAGGCAGTTCCAGTGGCTCTCCTTCGGCTGCATTATCAGACCCTCGACATCAGGTCCAGTGGTAAGTACTCAAGGCAACAAAACAAACAAGCCCAAATTCGACTACTTTGTCACTTTCCGTTAGGCAGTTCCAGTGGCTCTCTTCCGGCTACATCATCAGACCCTCGACATCAGGTCCAGTGGTAAGTACTCAAGACAACAAAACAAACAAGCCCAAACTCGACTACTTTATCACTTGCCGTTAGACAGTTCCAGTGGCTCTCTTCCGGCTGCATCATCAGACCCTCGACATCAGATCCAGTGGTAAGTACTCAAGACAACAAAGCAAACAAGCCCAAACTCGACTACTTTATCACTTTCCGTTAGGCAGTTCCAGTGACTCTCTTCCGGCTGCATCATCAGACCCTCGACATCAGGTCCAGTGGTAAGTACTTAAGACAACAAAACAAACAAGCCCAAACTCGACTACTTTATCACTTTCCGTTAGGCAGTTCCAGTGGCTCTCTTCCGGCTGCATCATCAGACCCTCGACATCAGGTCCAGTGGTAAGTACTCAAGACAACAAAACAAACAAGCCCAAACTCGACTACTTTATCACTTTCCAATAGGCAGTTCCTGTGGCTCACTTTTGGCTGCATCATCAGACCCTCGACATCAGGTCCAGTGGTAAGTACTCAAGGCAAGAAAACAAACAAGTCCAAACTCGACTACTTTATCACTTTCCGTTAGACAGTTCCAGTGGCTCTCTTCCGGCTGCATCATCAGACCCTCGACATCAGATCCAGTGGTAAGTACTCAAGACAACAAAACAAACAAGCCCAAACTCGACTACTTTATCACTTTCCAATAGGCAGTTCCTGTGGCTCACTTTTGGCTGCATCATCAGACCCTCGACATCAGGTCCAGTGGTAAGTACTCAAGGCAACAAAACAAACAAGCCCAAACTCGACTACTTTATCACTTTCCGTTAGGCAGTTCCAGTGGCTCTCCTTCGGCTGCATCATCAGACCCTCGACATCAGGTCCAGTGGTAAGTACTCAAGACAACAAAACAAACAAGCCCAAACTCGACTACTTTATCACTTTCCGTTAGGCAGTTCCAGTGGCTCTCCTTCGGCTGCATCATCAGACCCTCGACATCAGATCCAGTGGTAAGTACTCAAGACAACAAAACAAACAAGCCCAAACTCGACTACTTTATCACTTTCCAATAGGCAGTTCCTGTGGCTCACTTTTGGCTGCATCATCAGACCCTCGACATCAGGTCCAGTGGTAAGTACTCAAGGCAACAAAACAAACAAGCCCAAACTCGACTACTTTATCACTTTCCGTTAAGAAGTTCCAGTGGCTCTATTCCGGCTGCATCATCAGACCCTCGACATCAGATCCAGTGGTAAGTACTCAAGACAACAAAACAAACAAGCCCAAACTCGACTACTTTATCACTTTCCAATAGGCAGTTCCTGTGGCTCACTTTTGGCTGCATCATCAGACCCTCGACATCAGATCCAGTGGTAAGTACTCAAGACAACAAAACAAACAAGCCCAAACTCGACTACTTTATCACTTTCCGTTAGGCAGTTCCAGTGGCTCTCCTTCGGCTGCATTATCAGACCCTCGACATCAGGTCCAGTGGTAAGTACTCAAGGCAACAAAACAAACAAGCCCAAATTCGACTACTTTGTCACTTTCCGTTAGGCAGTTCCAGTGGCTCTCTTCCGGCTACATCATCAGACCCTCGACATCAGGTCCAGTGGTAAGTACTCAAGACAACAAAACAAACAAGCCCAAACTCGACTACTTTATCACTTGCCGTTAGACAGTTCCAGTGGCTCTCTTCCGGCTGCATCATCAGACCCTCGACATCAGATCCAGTGGTAAGTACTCAAGACAACAAAGCAAACAAGCCCAAACTCGACTACTTTATCACTTTCCGTTAGGCAGTTCCAGTGACTCTCTTCCGGCTGCATCATCAGACCCTCGACATCAGGTCCAGTGGTAAGTACTTAAGACAACAAAACAAACAAGCCCAAACTCGACTACTTTATCACTTTCCGTTAGGCAGTTCCAGTGGCTCTCCTTCGGCTGCATCATCAGACCCTCGACATCAGGTCCAGTGGTAAGTACTCAATACAACAAAACAAACAAGCCCAAACTCGACTACTTTATCACTTTCCGTTAGGCAGTTCCAGTGGCTCTCCTTCGGCTGCATCATCAGACCCTCGACATCAGCTCCAGTGGTAAGTACTCAAGACAACAAAACAAACAAGTCCAAACTCGACTACTTTATCACTTTCCGTTAGGCAGTTCCGTGGCTCCCTTCCGGCTGCATCATCAGACCCTCGACATCAGGTCCAGTGGTAAGTACTCAAGGCAACAAAACAAACAAGCCCAAATTCGACTACTTTGTCACTTTCCGTTAGGCAGTTCCAGTGGCTCTCTTCCGGCTGCATCATCAGACCCCTCGACATCAGGTCCAGTGGTAAGTACTCAAGGCAACAAAACAAACAAGCCCAAATTCGAATACTTTGTCACTTTCCGTTAGGCAGTTCCAGTGGCTCTCTTCCGGCTGCATCATCAGACCCTCGACATCAGGTCCAGTGGTAAGTACTCAAGACAACAAAACAAACAAGCCCAAACTCGACTACTTTATCACTTTCCAATAGGCAGTTCCTGTGGCTCACTTTTGGCTGCATCATCAGACCCTCGACATCAGGTCCAGTGGTAAGTACTCAAGGCAAGAAAACAAACAAGTCCAAACTCGACTACTTTATCACTTTCCGTTAGACAGTTCCAGTGGCTCTCTTCCGGCTGCATCATCAGACCCTCGACATCAGATCCAGTGGTAAGTACTCAAGACAACAAAACAAACAAGCCCAAACTCGACTACTTTATCACTTTCCAATAGGCAGTTCCTGTGGCTCACTTTTGGCTGCATCATCAGACCCTCGACATCAGGTCCAGTGGTAAGTACTCAAGGCAACAAAACAAACAAGCCCAAACTCGACTACTTTATCACTTTCCGTTAGGCAGTTCCAGTGGCTCTCCTTCGGCTGCATCATCAGACCCTCGACATCAGGTCCAGTGGTAAGTACTCAAGACAACAAAACAAACAAGCCCAAACTCGACTACTTTATCACTTTCCGTTAGGCAGTTCCAGTGGCTCTCCTTCGGCTGCATCATCAGACCCTCGACATCAGATCCAGTGGTAAGTACTCAAGACAACAAAACAAACAAGCCCAAACTCGACTACTTTATCACTTTCCGTTAGGCAGTTCCAGTGGCTCTCCTTCGGCTGCATTATCAGACCCTCGACATCAGGTCCAGTGGTAAGTACTCAAGGCAACAAAACAAACAAGCCCAAATTCGACTACTTTGTCACTTTCCGTTAGGCAGTTCCAGTGGCTCTCTTCCGGCTACATCATCAGACCCTCGACATCAGGTCCAGTGGTAAGTACTCAAGACAACAAAACAAACAAGCCCAAACTCGACTACTTTATCACTTGCCGTTAGACAGTTCCAGTGGCTCTCTTCCGGCTGCATCATCAGACCCTCGACATCAGATCCAGTGGTAAGTACTCAAGACAACAAAGCAAACAAGCCCAAACTCGACTACTTTATCACTTTCCGTTAGGCAGTTCCAGTGACTCTCTTCCGGCTGCATCATCAGACCCTCGACATCAGGTCCAGTGGTAAGTACTTAAGACAACAAAACAAACAAGCCCAAACTCGACTACTTTATCACTTTCCGTTAGGCAGTTCCAGTGGCTCTCTTCCGGCTGCATCATCAGACCCTCGACATCAGGTCCAGTGGTAAGTACTCAAGACAACAAAACAAACAAGCCCAAACTCGACTACTTTATCACTTTCCAATAGGCAGTTCCTGTGGCTCACTTTTGGCTGCATCATCAGACCCTCGACATCAGGTCCAGTGGTAAGTACTCAAGGCAAAAAAACAAACAAGTCCAAACTCGACTACTTTATCACTTTCCGTTAGACAGTTCCAGTGGCTCTCTTCCGGCTGCATCATCAGACCCTCGACATCAGATCCAGTGGTAAGTACTCAAGACAACAAAACAAACAAGCCCAAACTCGACTACTTTATCACTTTCCAATAGGCAGTTCCTGTGGCTCACTTTTGGCTGCATCATCAGACCCTCGACATCAGGTCCAGTGGTAAGTACTCAAGGCAACAAAACAAACAAGCCCAAACTCGACTACTTTATCACTTTCCGTTAGGCAGTTCCAGTGGCTCTCCTTCGGCTGCATCATCAGACCCTCGACATCAGGTCCAGTGGTAAGTACTCAAGACAACAAAACAAACAAGCCCAAACTCGACTACTTTATCACTTTCCGTTAGGCAGTTCCAGTGGCTCTCCTTCGGCTGCATCATCAGACCCTCGACATCAGATCCAGTGGTAAGTACTCAAGACAACAAAACAAACAAGCCCAAACTCGACTACTTTATCACTTTCCAATAGGCAGTTCCTGTGGCTCACTTTTGGCTGCATCATCAGACCCTCGACATCAGGTCCAGTGGTAAGTACTCAAGGCAACAAAACAAACAAGCCCAAACTCGACTACTTTATCACTTTCCGTTAGACAGTTCCAGTGGCTCTCTTCCGGCTGCATCATCAGACCCTCGACATCAGATCCAGTGGTAAGTACTCAAGACAACAAAACAAACAAGCCCAAACTCGACTACTTTATCACTTTCCAATAGGCAGTTCCTGTGGCTCACTTTTGGCTGCATCATCAGACCCTCGACATCAGATCCAGTGGTAAGTACTCAAGACAACAAAACAAACAAGCCCAAACTCGACTACTTTATCACTTTCCGTTAGGCAGTTCCAGTGGCTCTCCTTCGGCTGCATTATCAGACCCTCGACATCAGGTCCAGTGGTAAGTACTCAAGGCAACAAAACAAACAAGCCCAAATTCGACTACTTTGTCACTTTCCGTTAGGCAGTTCCAGTGGCTCTCTTCCGGCTACATCATCAGACCCTCGACATCAGGTCCAGTGGTAAGTACTCAAGACAACAAAACAAACAAGCCCAAACTCGACTACTTTATCACTTGCCGTTAGACAGTTCCAGTGGCTCTCTTCCGGCTGCATCATCAGACCCTCGACATCAGATCCAGTGGTAAGTACTCAAGACAACAAAGCAAACAAGCCCAAACTCGACTACTTTATCACTTTCCGTTAGGCAGTTCCAGTGACTCTCTTCCGGCTGCATCATCAGACCCTCGACATCAGGTCCAGTGGTAAGTACTTAAGACAACAAAACAAACAAGCCCAAACTCGACTACTTTATCACTTTCCGTTAGGCAGTTCCAGTGGCTCTCCTTCGGCTGCATCATCAGACCCTCGACATCAGGTCCAGTGGTAAGTACTCAACACAACAAAACAAACAAGCCCAAACTCGACTACTTTATCACTTTCCGTTAGGCAGTTCCAGTGGCTCTCCTTCGGCTGCATCATCAGACCCTCGACATCAGCTCCAGTGGTAAGTACTCAAGACAACAAAACAAACAAGTCCAAACTCGACTACTTTATCACTTTCCGTTAGGCAGTTCCGTGGCTCCCTTCCGGCTGCATCATCAGACCCTCGACATCAGGTCTAGTGGTAAAATTTAATATAAAATTTAAAATTACAAATAAGCTTTTAAATAAATTGTCAGCGCACTACCGCTGCGAATGATAGTAACCCTTAGCGGCCTCTGTCAAAAATTCGAGTTAAGACTGGTTGTCTCCGTCGAAAACCGGTTAATTTCGTTCCACGGAAACGAAATTGGGCCCAGAACAGTTCTTTCACTAACCGGTTTTGAGTGCCGAAAACCAGAAACAAGAACGAAACCACAAACGCTATTCATTTCGGTTTGGGGTCAATGGCCGAAACCGGTTTGAAAATAATACCGGTATCCGATCCCTGGTTTGATCATGAAAAATAGTACATTACTTACCAAGGGCGATAAAACAAAGAATGTCTCAGATCGCAGGTATTTTACGCCCGAGCCGAAGGCAAGGGCGATAAATATGCGATCTGAGGCTTTCTTTATTATCGCCCGTGGTAAGTACAAAATTTTATGTCACCCCCTGGCCTGGAAGTGGGTTTTTTCGCGCGCGGAGCGTGCGATAATGGCCACTTTATGGCCAGGTGTGACATAAAATCATTTTTGAACTGTTTTAATTTGTTTTTACTGGATTAGACATTACACCAAAAAATAGTGCTTGGCGTACTGGGCACGACGACACACTATCGCTTTGGCGGTCAAAGGGTAAAAAGGTGATTTTTGTTAGGCTTAAAAACTGCGAAAAAACATTATTGATAATTTGGTAGCATATTAAAGCTGATGGTGCTTTGTTCTATAGGTCGATTTACATTGGCTCGAACTTGCATGTAATTTTTTTTAGGTATTACATTACGGCGCTGCTGGCTACCGAGGCAAGATGAATATCATGAAACCTTGCAATGCAATGAAAACTTATTGAAAATTGTACGCAAGTGCTCGCTAGTCCAAAGTTTGGACGCTTTCGATTTTTATAAAAGAACAATGTACGTATTCCGTCAAAATAAACATTCAAATGAGACAATCCTACTTAAAATTCGCTACTGCTGCTAAACTAGTGATATTTTGACCGCTTTTTCTGGAAAAGAATCAAAATACATATAGGTACTAATCTAAAAATTCACTATTCATTTTTTTTAAATAATGATCCGTTATCTCAAAAAACTTATTTGCATGCTGATTTTCGCTAATTCTCGCGCGCGCGGGTGCACAGTTGCACAAACGAACTGACCACGCTTCTTACCCGCGTCATATGGCTGTCTTTTGTTTTTTCAGAAAAAATAAGAAAAATGCCTTCTCATTTATCATTGCGTGTGTACTTTGTCGATCAAATATGTTATTGATGGTGTATTCCGGCTAGAAATCGCTCAGCGAGTGAAAGCAACGCAAGACATGTTACGAAGAGACATCGGTACCAGCCGCTGCTGTATGGAGTCGCGGTTAACGTACTGGTATGAAATAATGGCTCCAGTTTTGCCTTAATTCATTGCATATCGTTTAGTTAACCCGCTCACGTGCATAGACGTCTATAGATGTTCAACTTGGCTTAACTTGTCATATTAACTTATCTGGCGTAACGGGTTAGCGTCTGATAAATGAGAAAGATCTTGTATTGGTGTTTGATGAGTATTTCTGAGAAGGTTCAACAGTTAAAAAAGTGATAAGTGGATACCTATGTTGTCTTTTAAGCTAAATGATAAAACGCTTTAGGGGAAGGCTTTCTCTGGAATAGACAGCATGCAAGAGTGATTAAAGGCTTGGTCACACCGGTTGCGCGACGCAAGCGGGACGCTGCGCTGCGCGCCAAAATGTATGAAACCGTCCCGCTCGCGTCGCGCAACCTGTGTGACGTCGCTAACCTGTTAACATACGTTCCGGCGCGCAGCGGTTGCGTCGCGCGGACGTCGCGCAACGCTGTGTGACCAAGCCTTTAGCAACGTTCTTTCCGGATGATCATAGCGTAGACAATAGGTAATCATTTACGCGTAGGTATACCTACTCAATGAATAGCAACGTTAGTTCAACATTACAGATACTATATTTTCATTATGTCTGTAGGTGATTAGTTATACGTGCTGAATAAAAATACTAAATAACTGGGAATGCAAATGGCAGGTTTTATTTTAAAGTGACTCATTAAAGTTGGCACGTAATTGCAGAGCGCGTAAAAAGTATGGCTTTTATTGGTCACCGCTATAGCTGCAACCCTAATTCATCTTAATAATGACAATATTTTACATACTCCACAATCTAAATTGCGCAAAAACCACTTAAAGAGACAATGGGTACCCATTATGAACAAAAATAACCTCATCATCTGCAATTATCTCACTAAACGTCGTAAATTATGGTCCGCCTTTAGCAGCCACAAAAAAGGTCTGGCTCGCGCCGTACAGGTAAGCAACCTCAGCTATATATGATTACGCATAAACACAAAGGAAACAAATCCCGTATTGTAAATAACATTTGGTATTTCTGAAAAGACCCGACCGACAATGGCTTGGGAAAATACCGATTCGACAAATTCTTTTTTCCTTTATTTGTATCAAGTAGCGCTCGAGCGCTTTACGAACGGACTTGAGATAGACGGAATGATAAAATACGACGGAATGCAGCGCTAGTTTGTGTGATATTTGAAAGTGGAACCCAAGCACCGGAGGTGCCTTGAGCGTAATAACAGAGGGGTAAAATTCGTTTCGGCCGGACTCACAAGTAAAAATGAGCTCTCAAGCGGAGATACTAAGATTGATTGTAGTTTGTTAATATCTTTTAATGTCTGGCATACATAAAGGGGATGCGAGGTCGGGCGAAATTTGCGCGTTGTAATGAGTCTGGTCTGACAAAGGATATTCTGAGAACGGTTCTGTTTGCGAATTTGCGAGGACGGTATCACCATGTGGCTTTTGGGCGCCTTGTACAAAAAAAGTTGCGATAAACCTTTGTTGTCTTTGACGCAGTTTTTCTGGCAATTTCTATGAAGTTATCGGTTTTCTGCAATTGGATTTGGTTTCTTTATAGACATACCTAAACGTAATAGGTAGCATTTATATCTACTTTAATGTGCCAAATTCTGCGTGACGGCTTGCTGTCTCCGCAATTTTTTAATTTTCTTTTTTTTCATCAGTCGATTTTAATCGACAAGAAGAAAAAACATGAAATAATCAAACATGTGGTTGGACCTATAGGTAGTAGGTACCTACATACAACTTATTCAATGGTCCATGGCTCTTAAGTCGGGGAATTAAGGTTTCAGTAGGTACATCAAGAGACAGGATTAATTTGATACATATTTTTGTACTTCATGGTACATTATGCAAAAAAATTGGTCTACCACTTTTCGACACTATTACTTGTCTACCTACTTCAAAAGTGGTAGACCCCTTTCTTCATTCTTGGTCGACTATACCTAATGCATGTGCTCTTTACTTAAGGGCTCATCACCATATTGAAGATATTCATCTAACTCCACCTAAGGACCAGGCGCAGGACCGGTCATTGTGGCACTCTTTGGGGGAGGCTATGTCCATCAGTGGACGTCTTTCGGCTGATATGATGATGATGATGATGAGTCCACCTCAGTCTCAGATAGTTTAGTTATCTTTTTATCATCTTGAAGCATTCAAAATTAGTCAAAATAATCAGAACACAATCATACTAAAGACACCCATTTAAAAGCAGTTTAAGGAAAAAATAAAACAAAACTGCAAAAATACTAATTCCAAATCAAAACCGCGTTTTCCTATGCATTTTTTTTATTTGTACTGTTAAATATATTCCCTTTATAAATGTGTATATATAATTCAAACTGGGATATAATTATTTTAACAGCACACCAAGAAAACTTGACTGCGCGTTAGAAAGATACCGATTTGAACAGCAAAAAATACTATTTGCACAGCAAAACGCGATTTTGATATGGAATTAGTATTCTTGCTGTGCACTCAGCAGTTTTAGATTGTTAGTTTTTTTATGTGCATTTAAATGGGTGCCATTCAAAATCAATAGTTTTTTAAAATGTTGTAGTTTTTAACTATAGTACACTGGGTTGCACAAGATTATATCAATGGCCAAATATAATAGTTTCTGCAAAGTTTCCAGACCAGACGGCAAGGGAAAGACGCAGACAATAGTTCGAATGCGAGACACGTACGCCATTGTCATATTGCGCCCCAACGGACGGCTGAACTAATATATGCTCACGGCTGAATCCTCGGGAGTATAGACAGGATCAACTTAACTGTACCGTGGTCGGGGTAAATGTATAACTGCCTAATGAGTCAGACAGACCTATAAACCAGCGGTGAAGGATTTCAGATCAGCGAAAAAGAATATCGATGCTATCAAAACCATCAATAAACTGTGGTCTTATTAAAAGCTTCCACAGGCTACGGTATCTATTTGATAGTAAGAGCGATCATGCGTAAAGAGAAATAAACACGAGCAGTGCAGCTCATAATAGAGGTAAGTAGGTACAAGGGAAGATCTAAAGCGGGTATTACACCGTCCTGAATACAGGACACTTAGAAGGGTTCGGACCTATACGTTAGAGCGAGATGCTTCAACTCCCCTCCACTAGTTAGGACGCCTGATTCAGGACAGTGTAATACCCGCTTAAGGAATGACACGAAAATGAAGAAGACGCCGCACGTGGCTAAAGAATCTCCACATTTGGTTTAACCTGAGCACAAATTCTTTATTTCGCACAGCCTTGGCCATGTCAAGAGTTCGTATAGGCCTTATGTTAGCCGACAACAAGTACCTAGTAGAAGTAGTAGATGGCAGTTGAACACGAAGAAGGTGTGTGATCACTTGATTAGTTCAAGCAGGATGCAAGCGGACTTATATTTTATAGAAGACTTGGTGGATACGGCAAGCCGATTCAGTTCGGATGGAGTTGCTAGTTTTTATTACGGAAATTATCCCCTAATGGGGTAAAATCGGGGATAGAAGTCGCGGGAGGAACTAATTCGGTGCATTGAATTTACATTCATAATTAAGAACCGGCCCAACGGTTGCGATGCGGCTTTGTGGAGTTTGTGGCAAGAACTTTGGTTCAAAAATACAAATTCGGCGGCAGTATGTGACAGTTCACATACATACCTAACCTATATGTCAGTGTCGCTTGTTACGGGTTACGGGTGTAAAAAATGCTGGTTGAATCTTCAAATTCAATGTTCAAACGGGGCCTTACCTACTTTTGAAATCATTGCGAACATTATACAAATCATCGGTATCTAGTCAGAAAGCTGGTTTGCTTGAGCAACGTAGAGAACGAAGGTATATCGGGCATTATAACATGTTTTAGATGAAATGTAACTTGAAAGAACCATTTTCAATGAAACTCACCTTAATATCGAAGTTTCGCCACACCGCCGGTTAATTTGTCTTACAAGATATATTTCACCAAACGTGGCCGACGTGGGATCACTGACTTTTTAGAAGATACTGTGTGTGACATACTTTTGACGTTCTGGCGAAACCTGTGTAAAGAGTATGGAGGTTAAATATGGCTGATAAATAAAGTTTGAATTAAGATAGATATGTTTTTTAGAATAGGTAAGCAATTGACCTCTATCTCACCTGTTGGTAAGTGATGAAGAGGCCGAGGGTATTACATACGAGTACCTAGTTAATTATAGTGCCTATTCACTCTCTTCTTGAAAAGGCCCAAGTTATATTGGTCTGGGAAAAGGTATATAATTAACTTTCATGATTTATTAATTTTCTTATATTTGACGGTTTTAACAATATTTTTTAGGAAATCCTCGATCCCTCGCTTAAGTACCTACCTACATATCCTGAGAGCCAGTAAGCTGATTCTTTAAATCTAGCCATAACAGCAATATTTTCTATAAGTCTGTTCACGAAAGCTGGCATGTAAAATGTATGAAAATTAATACATGTTCCACGCCAGCTTTCGTGAATCGACCCTGGCTAAGTGGCTATCCGTATTGTATTATATTTCTGAGTTTGTGGTTTTTGTGATACTATAGAGTTTATAACCAAGGAAGGTATCCTCCCTAAAAATAGTATTTTTTTCATGAATGTTTTAAAAACTGGTCTGCATCTACTAGTCATACTCTCCTCTACCTAGTACAAATCCAGAATCCAGAAATTGTTACAAAATATATTAGAGGTTCGTCTTTAAAACTTATAGGTACCTAAAACACGTACATACAAACATAAAATACTAAAATTCTAAGTATATCAACTTAACCATTACTCAATTTTTTAATCAAAGTGAAGATTGAAAAATACAAATCCCACCCGCGGTGCTGAATTTTTTAATGTTCACTTTGATTAAAAAATTGAGATTTTCGCTAGCGGACGCATCCGCTTAACAAACATTTAAAGTTAGCCATTACTAACCATAAAATAAAGATACCTATAAAACGTAGTCCGCGCCGAATATAAAAATAACATCGACCCTTTCCAAAAATGCCGAATCCACGGCGGAATGCATGAAGAGATAAAAATTCAGTCACGTGCCTCAATATTCCAACTAAAAACCCCAGTCAAATGTCGAACCAAATCAATAACTACTGAGTGCGTCCCGCTCCCACACACGTGACTATCCGTTACCGGAACCGGGACAGAATAAAGCAAGGCGACTCGCTTTCGAATTCCTACTTTTAAATCTTTGTTCCGAATTGGGATCCTGGCGTTTTTAATAAAATTACCGGCGGCGTCGGGCCTCGGGCCCTTGGGGGTGAAGGGGTGCGGCGTGAGGGGCGAGGGGAGCGGAAATTGAAAACCTCGGGTTTCAACCCTCGCTTTATCTGCCGCTCACACTTTTATGGGCGCATTGAAGTGAGGATTCCTGACCAGTGAATTTCCACGGGGTAATTGGGATTGGCTCATAATTGGTTTTAGTTTCGTTAATGGTTCTGTCAATTTAGTTATGGCCTCGATTCGGAATTGACATTTTAATTAGATGTGACAAAGAAGTTTTTAGATACTTACTGGAGGTTGAGTGCCGAACTAGATGTGCAAGTTGCGGAAAGTTTCCAAAAAGTTGGAAAAGTTCTCGGAAATTTCTTGTAAATATCATAGTAATATAAGAAATTTCCATTTTACAGTTCCGAAAGTTTCAAACCCCATACAAAAATGTGAGAAATTTCAAAAACTTACCCATGTGGAAAACTTAACGCAATTTTGGAAAGTTTCCCACGGCACATCAGTATGCTGAACATTTGTTTGAAGCCAGAAAATATGACACATGACGTCATCGTTATCTTGCATCTCTTTCATTCTTATACATCTCTTTCATTCTAATACATTACTTAGTCACCGTTATCTTACATCTCTTTCATTCTAATGCATTAGAATGAAAGAGATGTAAGATAACGGTGACGTCATATGTGTCATATTTTCTAGCTTCAAACGAATGTTCGGCACACAACCTCCAAGTAATGTATCTAAACTTCTTGGGTGTGAGTGGTGTGACTAATGTAGCTTTCATATGCACGTCAAGTTCTTATTTGCCCAGACAAAAACGGCTATAAATATAGGCAATCCCTCTTTCCCACGTTTACTAAACAACACATATCGTCTGGTTTATTTCAAGTCTAATAATAATAACAGCTTTCAAAAATCGCAAAACAATATAAAACTAAGCGAAAACTATGAAAAACTCACTCGAACCGCAAGAGAAACCTCTATTATCTCTCAAGCGCACTACAATATCAACCTTATGCTATTACAATAAAGTCCGGCTTATTTTAATCTTATCGGGTAGTGTATTGCGTACTTTGTCTTACACAGCCGAGACAATAGCGCCATGGTTAGGGCCCCCATCCATCATTGTAATGTCCATTGAGACGTCACTTTTCCCGGTGCGGAGTCCAAAGTTGCTCTCACGCCGGCCTTAACGACCGTTTCTAAAGTATAATATATGAATATTAGAGTATCCTGGATTTTATATTGTACATCCGTAACTGCCAGTCTGTTTCTTCATTCAAATGTAGAATTGATTCATCGTTGTTTGAGAGTTAATTCATGATGGTGCTTGACAGAATCCTCAGCAGAAGAGCAAAATCGGCTACTAAATAAGACGGTTCTTACGGGGCGCGCAACGTAACAGAGACGTCATAGCAGGTCAAAGGGACGCTACCCTTACGGGGGCTTCCCTTACGGGGGGGTTTACATTAAAAATTAAAATTAAACGTTTGTTTCTGCTGTTGTTCAGTTCTTCCGTTCTAGAGAGTGTCCTTAACTCCTTACGCGATATGTACTGCACAACCTGGCAACGCAGCACTTTAGAAACATCGCAAAGTTTCACTGTGTACCACTGTTCCATTGCTGGACACTTAGCCCTAAGGCAAATTTTTAATTTTCACCATGTAAAAGCCCAGATGAAGTTTATGCTATGAGGCAGCTCAGAGCATAAACATCATCTTGGCCGATTTCTGCAACAGCCTCTCGAGAAATTGGAGTCAGAGCGTCGTTCGTAAGCTCTCAGGTGACTGATTTAGCCTGCATTGGCTGTGACTGATTAAGCCTAAATGTAGGTACTAGTATATGCAGAGAATGTGCGAAAACATCATAATGTCTTTAATACAGGGCAAGTCCTGTCCAGCAAGATAGTATTTGGTGGCTATTTTCAGAATATGAAAAAACAAGTTCGGTAGTTCGGGGCGTTATTCAACATTTCAAGCCAACAGTTTTAAACTCAAAACGTCAACTCCGTGATACAAGTGTCTAGGACCTTTTTAAATTTCCTGTTAGACAATATCCTCTTCGTTTTCCTCTAATTCTTGCTTCCTCCTCGTTCTAAAAAAATAAAGTTTATATTTTATTTCATTCTTACCAGCTTATACGCTATCTACTTACAGCCACAGCTACTGAAAATAAATCGCAATGGTTGAATGAAAAGTACGACTATGTTACTGTCGGCGAACGTGTTCATTTGAGAGAACAAGCAAAATATTATCATTACGACTACCCAGAGCCTGCAAAAGCCATTAAAATATAAATAAAAGTATGGAAACGTACAGGAAACAGGTGCGCATTCGAAAACAACTCAAATCTGGCTGAATTTTAATGCGTGAGAAACTAACAAAGACGAACATGGGCCATGTCTTTCCTGTTGTATTGATTTAGAATTTCTTATTCGGGTCATAAAGGATTTTATTTTTACAATATCCTCATATATTACCTACCTATACCCATGTGTACCTATACCTTTCAGTCAGGAGATAAGTTTCTATCATTTATTTTTGTCTCGGCTAATGTGTATATGCCTTAATATTGGTACATCATTTATTTTTATCTCGGCTAAAGTGCATATGCCTTAATTTTGGTAGCCACTAAAAGGTCTAGTATATCCCTCTGGGTAAGCAGATTACATGGCAGTCGCTTTCGAAAAACTAGTGCCTTCGCCAAATCTTGGGATCAAAGGACAAAGCGGAGCCCGTGCTCGTTTCAGATAGGTACAATCGGAAGATGATGCCATAATAATGTTCTGCCGAGCCGTAATAACTGTGCCCGATATAGAGTAGGCATTCTAGTGTTTAAACCGCCCGCGTGGTCGTGTCAGAGGTTTCCCCTGGTTATTCCCCAGGCTCATCTCCAACCGCGCACTCCTAATATCGTTATATTGGGCCGAGCATTTAAAGGTAAGTCACATTAAAACAGTACCCGATATATTTTACCTCGCCTCAATCCTGTAATCGTGGATATTTGTGAGCTCTATGTTTGCAAAATATTGTTACCTACATATATTTGAAGCATTTCAGTCCTTTATAATTACAATAATACCACAGTGTATGTACCTGATTCATATAGTGAGATAACGCCTTTGATGTAGACGAAAAAGCCGACAGTCTCGCGGCGTCGAAATAAACCAGGGTTGTCATTAGTATGACACGATTTCCCCGGATTTTGCGTTCGTTATAACACACTGTATGAAATTACACTGTGATAATACCGTGTAATTTTAATGTGTCTCTCTCAAAAAAATAAGTCTGAAGCTGAGGTGGGTGGAACGGCCTAAAAGTGTGTTTGTCAAACCTATGTAATACATCATCAACCTCGTATAGGTAGGTATATGGGAAATATGCTGACATAGAACGAACACATTCACAATGAAAAACCGGCCAAGTGCGTGTCGGGCCACGCGCAAGGTAGGGTTCCGTAGTCGTCCACCCGTTACATTATGTGGACTAAAAAGTTCGCAAACTTATATTTACTATGTTTTTGACAGAATTAACAACATTATCTAAGGTATCAATGGAAATGGAAAATGTAATTGTGAAAGTTTGCATTTGCAAAGTACATTTCTGAAGTTCGACTATTACTCGTTAACTAGTAATGTCTACTTAGCTGTGTGATAGTTTTCCTTTTAAATTCATCGTATATCTATACTACGACCATGATTTTTTTCACATGCCTAGTAGCCACCGTTTAACATAACAAAAATTATCACTTCAAATCTTAATATCACGTTAACCAATTCTTTAATCAAAAAATGCTTTTAGAAAACTTATAATATTTTATTAAAAGAGCTATCCAACGATGGGGTTTGGCAGAAAAAAAATTGCACCACCACTTTACATGTAGGGGAGGTACCCTAAAAAATTTTTTTTTAAAGATTTTATTCTACCGTTTTGTCGGCGTCAATGATATGTATACTCATACCAAATTACAGCTTTCTAGTACTAACAGTTACTGAGAAAAACGGGGGTCGGACGGACGGACGGACGGACATGGCGAAACTATAAGGGTTCCTTGTTTACTACGGAACCCTAAAAAGGAAACTGCGTGTTTGAAAACGCACCCCATGTGGGGACTAACAAGTTTTATTTACGCATTTTACACTTTAGTTCAATAATAAGAAAACTACATAGTTGCCCCTATTTAGCAGTGTCAACATTTCATCGACGGCAAAAACGCAATTGCTATGGTTTTAATGTCGGTCTCTTTCGCTAGTAGTTAACCTTGCAACTACTCTATTATTAGCGTATTAAGTGAATTAGTTGCCATATGCTGGCCATGTGTCATTGTGCCATTTCTTGTGTCCATTCTATTGTTCACGCGTGGCTGCTTGCGGTTGAAGAAAGCATCTATTATTACCCCTAACTTTCACAGTCACGTATCTCGGTGTCGTGCAGTTGATTCGATTGTAGGGCATAATAATGTGGGGGAAGATTCAGTTTCGAATTGAAATATATTTTAAAGTAGGATGAACGTATTTATAGCTTGATTATGGTATAGTAAAGTCATTGTTTGGCGTTGCGAGATTAATTGCCCTTTAATGGTGTGTAACGCTTGTAATGGGCTGCTCAAAGGTGCTTTATTGTAATTGGTGCTAAATATGTCTTAATGTGCTGTTGAAACGTTGCTTCTTTTTAGCTTAAGTTTTCTTGAAGTAGAATTAGCTTTTATTAATTGCCGTATTTATGAAGAGAGAGTTCTATTACATAAGATGGAGTGACAACGGAATGACGACAATATAAAAGGAAATGTATGCTATATGCTACGTTAATGACGATATTGGACCGTCATTTCTTGGAAAAAAATATAAAAAAAAATCTCGCCTTTTTATTGAGTTGGTGATGGAGATTCTTCTTTTATGTTTTAAAATAACTATGTAATGGTCTTAATGTCATCATAAGAAAATCCTACATACATATGTGTGTAAACGGTATTAAAGACATTCGTATGGTTAAACAACCAATTTGAATGCTTGAGTGCAAGCATTCAATTGAATGCCACATAGACGTACCTAATTGAAGACGTCAACTTTTCTTGAATTAAATGGTAAACAGAGCCGCAAGTATTACTAGTCTAAGTGTAACTGCCACACGAGTCCTGTCCTGTCCTAATCACACTTCGACTTTTTATCAAGTGCCGCCACGCTCCTTGCCCGAAGCTCATTAGTCGATAGCGAGCCCCTCGCTTTACAAATCCCCTCTCCCTCTAACGTACAGCTCTGTTCCTGTCTAACGCGTGGGGGTCGAGGCTAATGTAAATGAGCTTGAATGAACGAGCGTAGGCGGCCGTCGCGTCTAAGAATGGAATTGTTCGAGGCAAGTGCGAGCCGGTATTTTTATGTTAGGTTTGGTTATGCTGTTCATTGTTACTGACTATCTTTTTTTCTATACCTCGATGGCAAACAAGCCTGTATGCCTGATGGTTAGCAAATACCGTAGGCATCGTAGGCTATGGCCGTGCATTTGCGAATCACAAGCCCTTTATAGATTCGTTGTGTTGCAGGTCCCTCACTTTCAAATCAACACAACAGCGCACCCTCACAAGCTCTAGCCACCTTCCTCACCACCAAGGAACACAATACCACATAGGTGCTTATCTCAAGAGCGAGTAGGTAGTTTGGTGGTCAATTCCCGAACTGAGTAAAAAATTTTTTTTAAATCTTTGAATGCCGTTTTCCTTTGTCACTTACTTTCAGACTTGCTCATACAGCACGGCTAGCAAACGAGGACGCGCAAGCTATATCGCCGCGAGATAAACTACCCGTCTGTGTCTGCGTGTAGGTACAGCTGTAAACAGCCCACCCAAATACCCATCCAAAATGTACCACACTGGCTACCTTCTGACCTGGCGTGGCGTCACCAGTATGTCGCATTTTTTACTTTCCCGACAGCATACTGACGTCGCCTAGATTTCTTTACTTATTGCCGTCAATACAGTAAGTGTTACATTTTACATTCGCGCAATAGTATTTAGTACCTACGCAAAAGCGACCGGTGCCGTGCAGTGGTACCTAAATAATACTGCGATAGTACCGACCCGCATACTCGCATTCAGCGCCAATCATCACTTGCAGCGCATTCGCAGCGTGAGTCGATACAGATTATTTACTGCTCGCGTGCAGTAAATAATCTGTATCGACTCGCCTGACCGCTGACAGCTTCATGATACCGCACCGACCCCGCACCGCTAAATGTGGAAGTTGCCTTATATTCATAATTATTTGTTATGCATAGCATATGCATAGATAATGTGTTACCTACTACCTACAAGCCCGTCAGTCACTAATCACTATCAGTATTAATGACACTATATCGCAACCCATCATATTCTATTATATGAAATGAGAGTAAGATAGGTACAACATACTGATAGTGTCTGGCGGGCTACACAGACGACTTAACAATACAATGATGTTTCCTCATTCCTCATCTAGAGATGACTGGGAGTGTAATGTGCATTAGGTACACATGTGGCGTCCCAGGAGACTGGCGCACCTAGGGGAGGGATTCGACGACTGCTTGGTTATTTTCTATAAATGAAGTTTGTACAGTACCTACTACGGCTCTGTGTTAAGAGGAGAGGTAGGGCAAGCCTTCTCCATACAAACTTTGTGCAGGATTTACTTCGTTTGTGTTTGCATTAAAGTTATGATTTTTGGTCAGTATGCTTATTTTTCTCATAGCTATTTCGTGATGTAATTTTTTTTATTAATTTCTTTTTTTAATTTTTTTATTTTGATTTTTTTTTAATATTTGAAAATTTTCACATCACGATCTTCGCATATCTAATATTTACAACCAAAAAAAATATTATATTTGTTAGTGCCAAAACCGACGAATAAAACCTGCACAAAATTTTATATGGGGAAGGCCTTGCCCTACCCTGCGCCTTAAGTATGAATTTTTTTTAATAAAATGGAAAACCTCGTAGGTTAAAATATTATAAAGTTTTGGAGTGGGTGTAAAACTTAAATTTTAAGGTGCAATGCGTCAGGTTAATCTGAATAATGTCATGTTTCTTTAAAATAATGTCTTGTTCCCAGACATCGGGGATAGACCGGGTTATGTGGTATTTACATACACTAAAAACTCACGTTTTCATGCGGGGCACTCCAGGATCTCATACTGAACGCACTGGAGCCCCCCCCCCCCCCCCCACCTCTAGTGCTTTAGTAGTGCTAGTGTATATATTTATGTCACACCTGGCCATACAATAACCGTACCTTACCTACCACGGATAGTAATAAAGAAAAGCCTCAGATCATATATTTGTCGCCCTTGTCTTCGGTTCGGGCGTCAAATAACTGTGGTTTGAGTCCGAGACATTTTTTGTTTTACTGCCCTTGGTAAGTAATGTAGTATTACTTAGTAAGTTTAACAGGTTACGTAATCAACTATAGCAGTAACCACTTTCGACTAATACAGGTAATTGTAGTTACCCAGGTTCCCATACTGTGGGCAGTTAAACTTACCTACCTCAAACATAGGCATGGCCGCACCCACGTTATCGGTAGATAACCGTGACAACTCTAAACTGCCCTTCACGTACGCATATGTGGTGCGTTCTTCTTGTGACTGCTGTTTTGCTTGATTTTAACGTACCTAGGTACCTACATAGCTTGCTACATAGCTTGGGTGTGGTTTTAGTTGCTTTAAGAGGAGGGGTAGGGCAAGCTCTCTCCATACAAACTTTGTGCAGGATTTACTTCGTTTGTGTTTGCATTAAAGTTATGATTTTTGGTCAGTATGCTTATTTTTCTGATAGCTATTTCGTAATGTAAAATATATTTTTTAATTTTTTAATTTTGAATTTTTTTGAAATATTTGAAAATTTTCACATCACGATCTTCGCATATTTAATATTTACAACCAAAAAAAAATATATTTGTTAGTGCCAAAACCGACGAATAAAACGTGCACAAAGTTTGTAAGGGGAAGGCCTTGTCCTACCCTGCGCCTTATTTCAAGACATAGTATTTAATGTTTTAAAAGATATTCAAACGTTCAGATGATTATTAAGATAAACTTTAAGGCTAGCCAGTCCCATTGCAAATGTCCCGCTCTAACACGCGTGAGTTTACAATTAAGCATCCCGCTCTCAACGGAACTCCGCGCGTAGTTTTAGCGCTCTCTAAAACTAGTTCGAATGGCATCATGAAAAAAGATGCATATTCACAAATAGTCGCTGACCCATTCCAGAGTCTTAGCGTTCCATAAAATACCATTTGGCGTTACTACTCCTCATAGTGCTTATGCACGTATGCAGTAGTACTCAGATGATGGTAGGATAACGCACGTTGACGGCGCGTTTTAAACACGCGGTGTGCCTATGAAATTAAGGGGCAAGTTGTCTTGCTATACCATTTGTAGTCGCAGGTCAAAAACAACGGGCCGCAAGCGGAGCGCTCGGCCAGTCCGGTTGTTTGTGGAGCAGGATTCCGTGCGTTAACGAGGTGCGCACACGCTCGCTTCTGAGAAACTGCCCGCTCCAGCATGCCAGCTTCTAATGCATTCCGAAAACTTACTGTTACTCTAATGGCCATCTTAATTCATCACTTACTTCTATTGCTACTAGCCTGGTTGCATTCAAGTGTTGGCAAAGCTAGTATTTTTACGGGAGAGACTGTCATCTGTCCTTCGAGCTCATTTAAAGGGGAAACTAGACTTTGCTTGAGTTACCTGGGCAGCATGCAAGTTTTTGGAATGCATTGTACACTTCGAAAACTTACTGTTACTCTAATAGCCATCTCTCACTTCTTCACGCATTTCTATTGTCGCTACCCTGGTTACATCTACGTGATCACGAAGGCAAGAGTTTTTGCAAAAGTGACTGTTGTCTTACCTTCCAATTATTGACAACCAAAATAGGCACCTCTCACTTCTTCACGCATTTCTATTGTCGCTACCCTGGTTACATCCAAGTGTTCACGAAGGCAAGAGTTTTTGCACAAGTGACTGTTGTCTTACCTTCCAATTATTGACAACCAAAATAGCCACCTCTCACTTCTTCACGCATTTCTATTGTCGCTACCCTGGTTGTAGCCAAGTGGTCGTGAATGCAAGAGTTTTTGCGAAAGGGACTGTCTTCTGAACCCACCCAAAAGAGTAACTATTACTTAGACTTTGCTTGACTTAAACAGCATGCAAATTTTCGAAATGCATCGTATATTTCAAAAACATACTGTTACTCTAATAGCCATCTCACTTCTTCGCGCACTTCTATTGCCGTTACCCTTGTTGCATCCAAGTATTCGCGAAGGCAAGAGTTTAATTATGCGGAAGGTAAAACTATATTTTGCTTGGCTCCGGCAGCATGCAAATTTTTAAAATGCATCTTACACTTGTAAAAGTTACTGTCACTCTTTTTATATTGCCTCTACCCTAGATGCATCCAATTAGGCAAGAGTTTTTGCGCTCGAGACTTTCTGATCTTCCAAGTCTTCCAATCCACTTAAATGCTCTATTCCAATCAACTAAACTTTACTGTAAAAAACGATTTTTTTTTTCAATTGTAATTATTATGACTTTTCGCTTTGTGTTTCTTCTGGAGTCGCAAGCGTCCATAGCTGGCTTATCATCACACAGGCCGTATGGTTATTTGCATCCTCATCATCATATCAGCCGAAAGACGTCCACTGCTGGACATAGGCCTCCCCCAAAGAGTGCCACAATGACCGGTCCTGCGCCACCTGCTTCCAGCGGACTCCCGCGACCTTTACCAGGCCATCAGTCCACCTTGTGGGGGGTCTACCCACGCTGCGCCTTCCAGTCCGTGGTCGCCACTCGAGAACCTTTCGGCCCCAACGGCCATCGGTTCTACGTGCAATGTGCCCCGCCCACGATTCGAAGGGCTATATCGGTTACTTTGGTTCTGCTACGGATGGCCTCAGATGGCTACCGTCCTAGTGTGATAAAATCTACCTACACATTGCATCAAAATTTAAAAAAAAACGCGTTAACAAAGAATTAAAAACGTATTTTATCGAAGTTTCCTCGCAGCATCGGATTACTGAACCTGAGTCGTGATTGTGACGCGTCGTTAAAAGCGGTGAATTGGCAAAACGTTCTTTATAATGCTTGCACAGCTGTCACATGCGGCACGGGTGTGTACAGTGTATAATTCGTAATAAATTATAAGGTTATATACATTATATACTTCGTATTATTAACTCTACTAAGGTGACTGTTTGTAAACAAAGTTTGTAAGGCCTACATAAATATAAGTTCCAAGCATGTTCGAACCCTACGTATAATTATAAGTATTCATTTATTTACAAGAAAATATATGGCGGCATTCTTCGTTAATTCGGATGGTCGTTAAAATATCGTCGTATGCTTCGTCTTCATAAGTACCGGCCGGCGCATGGATAAAAGGATAAACTCGTTCACCACGCAGCCGCAGAAAATCTTCGTCTTCTTCGTCCACTTATTTTAATTTCTACGCGCATCTCCCGGACGAGCCCCCAAAATGTGTGACCGCGGGAGATAAATAAGTAGACAACTCGAAATAACAATTATATTCTAATTTTCACAAGGAAAGCCACAGGGAAGCAGTAATGAGATCCGCCATTACTAAATCAGTCTAACCGAATGGAAACTTAAACCAACAACTTAGCCTATACTTCACGCTATACCTTTCTCGCTCACACCTAGCACACCGTCCCTTTCTCTACGTTCCTTTCCAAGCATACATCACTCTCATACCACATATAAGAATACAACAATAACTGAAATACCTTTTGGGTATTCCGGGTGTTCATTCGTTTCGTCTTCTTTGTCTTTCTTCGCGAAGGTTAGCTTGACTTAGAGATGTTTCCCCTGGTCGGAGTCTGGATCTTCCCCACAGGCCACTCTCCAACCGCGGACTCCTATCGCTTTATTGGGCCCGATCTATAAAGTCCCAGTCAGGTAAAAGAAAAAAAAATGTTGCGCGCATCTGACTTAGGCTGCGTTTCCACCAGAGATGTGCGAGGATGTGTTTTCATCTATTTGACACCTCGCTCGGCACGTTGCGAGGTGTCAAATGTATGAAAACGCCCCCGCACATCTCTGCTGGAAACGCAGCCTTAGCCAAGAAGTTTACCTAGATATATCCTGGAGGTTGCGTGCAGAACATTCGTTTGAAGCCAGAAAATATGACCTTGAATGACGGCACTTTATATTGCATCTCTTTTATTCTAATCTAAGATGGATCTAATGAAAGAGATGAAATTTATCAGTGACGTCATTCAAGGCCACATTTTCTAGCTTCAAACGAATGTTCGGCACGCAACCTCCAGGATGTATCTAAACTTCCTGGACTTAGCATACCTATGCTAGTCGGCATTGTGACAGGTAAGGATAAGATGAAAAAGATGCCTCCAGCAGTCGTTTTATTTATTTTCTATTCCTGATATTCTCTTGATTAATTTTAGATAGGTAAAGTAAAAAACGACTGTGCGTTCGCGTACATCTACTGCAAAGGTTTTCCTAGGCACGGTGACGAAAATATTAAGTATTCAGAAATATAAGCGGCGACAGGCTGCTGGTCTTCTAAAACTTGCTAGCAACATAGGCAATATTGCTGGAATTGCTCCCGCAAACCGTAACTGCTTCCATTTTATGATGTAAAATGAATGATTCAATTGTATGATGTGTGTTTTTGTTTTGTTTTTTATGTGCAATAAAGTGTCATAATAAACATGTAAAGATCCATTTAGGTACACGATGCAAGAATTTGCATGCGATCTTCATTAAATTGCGGGGTTTGGTCGCCCTCGTCTTACCCCGGTAGCCCGCAGCCCGCAATGAAATCAAAATTGCATGCAATTTCTTGCACTGTGTAAATTGGCCTTAAGACATTTGGTATTACAAGAAAATTTGTTATTCAGCTCTGCACGCCTATGGGTGAATCTATGAGCTGTCGTGAAAATAGGAGGATCTTATTTGAGGAGTGTCTTGTTTTATGTGACGCGTTTCTTTCCCAAAATGTGGAAATTTATTTACATCAATGTTTTTTTTACTGATACCTGTATAAGAATTTAGATGCATTATGCTTTTCTATTTTTCTATTGTAGTTTAGTAGATGAATGAATGAATGAATGATTGTTTCGATAGGTAGGTCGGTAAAGGTAGGTACTTAGGTACTATGCTTTTTCAGTAATTTCTTTAATCTTATGTTACGACGTTCATTACGTTTAACACGATGAAAACATTCCTATTCGATTAGTTAATTTCAATGAATAATTAACACAACAACATTTATCGCTTGTGCATATAAACTATAATCGGTAAGTATATTTAAATGACTCCCCATTTACATAAAACAAGGACTGTTTTTTCCAATAACTTGAATAACTATCAGCAATATCAGCATCTTTATTAGGAACTAGTTCCATCGCTCATTAGCAACACGCCAGCAATTTAAAATGCTAACTTCGAAAGAATTAACGGTAAAAACGCGTAGTCGGCAAATATAGCGTCAGCAAAACAGCGCATCAGCTCTAAAAATACGACGAACATGGCCGCACTGCGCAAGTGTGAGCCGAATCCAAATTAAGACCGCCGTTCGGAGCAAACGAACGAGAATTTGAAATTGGAAGCCACACGACTTGATCAGTAACACGGTCCCGTAAGCATGTGTGCGTCTATTGAGTTTACTTTTGTGCGCGTATACAAATAGGGTTTATTATAGTGTGCGTGACTTTTAACACGTTTGATACGTCCGAATGAGGTTATCGTTTGTATGTGTGTTTAATGGATACGTCCATAGGTTTTATTCTTTTTGTAATTTTTTATCAGGACTGTTCTGAAAGGGTCAAGTGCGTTAGTGAATAACAAGCTTATAAATAAGACGTCTTGACGGACGTGGGAACTCGTGATGTTATTATTTATGATTGTCAGAGATTAGCTGGCGATGTTTCATTCTTATTGCTTGGATGAAATGAATAAATGTTTAGGTAGAGTTATGAGTGCCTACTCTGTCTTGTTTGTCATTGACTCATTAGTGCCGCCAAGATTTATATGATGGGATCGAGATTTGATTTATGTTTATGTACTGGTTTTATATTAGTAAATAAAAAGTTTTATAAAGATGACAGCAGTGTCAATATGCTAATTAGCATAAAATTATAACCTAGTCCGAGGTTATTAACTTATCATAGAGACAGGACGGTTCCCTATATTCTACTATACCTATTAATATTATAAATGCGAATGTTAGTGTGTTTGTGAGGAGAGGTAGGGCACAGCAAAATGTAATCTTGCTCGAATTTGGAGCAGCCCAACTGGGGAAGTACCTCCGCCTTGCAGAAGACCACAGCTATAATAACATTATATATATACCTACTCAGGTATGTAGTGTTGTGTTCCTGGAGGTGAGCAAGGTTGCCAGAGCTCCCGAGGATGCACTGTGATGAGTGAGGGAGCTAAATTGGTCCCTTCTGCTGTCAACACAGTGCATCCTCAAATTTTATAAAGGGTCGCCAACGCGTACGTGACTCCTTCGTAGTTGCGAGCGTCTATAGGCTGCGGTGTCCGCTTACCATCAGGTGGACCTTATGCTTGTTTGCCACCGTCGTAGTATAAAAAAAAGTATGTTTGTTACTCAATCACGCAAAAACGACTGAGCGGATAAAACAAGATTATAGCCTGGATTAACATATAGGATACTTTTTATCGCGGGAATCATCCTTCAAATGGATGAATTAGGGAAAAGAAGTTTACGCAGACGAAGTCCAGGGCAAAAGCTTAGTACGTAATAAGTTAATAACATTGGACTATATCTATTTCATTCCATTTACATGAATGTTAAAGTCTACGTTGCAGTCTAGATATAAAGAGACCACGTATCAAGTAATTTATTAGTCACTTTGTCTAGGTAGATTATACATGTTTTACTACTTAGTAGTCGATATTTAATCTGACCCAAGACGACAACGTAATTCGTCAAACTATGAGTAATATACAAACTTACTTGCTTAAAAAGCTGAAAATGAAATTGTTGGACTCGTCTAAAAACTACGTACGATAAGCGCAGATTGCACCGATCTACGATTAGGAACAGAGCGATCAAGGACTGTCTCATCCCGTAGGTACTTGGCAGCAAGTTGTGCTAGCCCACCTGTGGGAGAAATACCCTATACCAGCCCAACTCCCACATTTTATCTTTACGCTAGACGCGTGGCTAGACAGAGTTAGACCGAAGTATTGTACCTAAACATGTAAGACGGTATAGTCGGCTTTCAGTCCTTAATTCAGTCTAGAAATAATCTACTTAGTGTCTATTAAATGACACCGATTAATCACTTTCATCTTTATGACATAAGATTTAAAGTTTTTTTTTTGTTATTGGTGATGTGATTGCTGTGCGAGAGATGAGGCCGACGTGAAGCGAGCTCACTCAGAAGATGTATATTCACTCGTGCCTTAAAAAGGTCTATGAACTCGGAAATGCAGACGCTAGCAGGGAATTTCAAACCTTAGCAATGCGCATTATAAAGGTGACATGTAGGTATAGGTATTGGGCCAGTGACGAGTACAGGAACGTTTACCTTACTTCTTAGTGTAAGGCCTGAGTGGACGCTCGGAGCGGAGCGTTCGGCGTCGCGTCCAGCGTTGCGGCCGAGCGTCCATACTATTTGTGCGGCGGCGACTCAGGACACCAGTATAAGTTTCAATTGTTTGACATGCACGCCACGCTGGACGCAACGCTGGACGCAACGCTCGAGCGTCCACTCAGGTTCTACACGCTTAGTTACAATAATGAAATGTTAATGCGAAGTGGAGTTGCAGTGATTTCATGATATAATCAAGAGAAACTAGAGTGTATATTGAGACTTTGTATCGAATTCCCAAACAAACAAAACAAACCAACCAAACCACCAACCAAATCGACCATTTTCGAGCTAAAAACTGGCGCTTAAATTCGACTACACACAATTACCTAAATCAAAAAAGGGTACCTAATGTTACTATCTAAAACTTTAATATAATATTTATCTTAAAATCATTTTATTGGTATTAACAATACTTTTGTCAAAAAAAGAAATCATAAAAATTTCAAACTTGTAAGGCCTCCGTATCTTAGTTTCCCAAAGTGCCGTGGCGGCTTTGTACCTACAGTCATTGAGATTCACAGATCCAGACGTATATCCAATCTAATCCAATCTTTTTTCCAAGAGTTTACTTGCTTTAATAGGTACATAACTTCTTGTACCCCCTTTATCTGCGGGGCTAGCACAACTGCCGCTGCGACGCGACGCGAGTAGAGAAAGATCTACCTACCCGCATCTTTCTAATTTTCACAGTTCGAGCGAGACAGGAATCGCTGCCATGTTGTGCTTCCCAACTGGTCCTCGTCTCACCTGGTGGGCTAGCGCAAGTAGCGTGATTTGTACGTAATCGGCTACTGCGCACTTCAGGTGCTACAACGAGATATTTAACGCATTCACTGCCACCCTCTTTTCCTGGACATTCGGCAGGTGCCGCACTTTGCTGTGTGCCCCAAACGCACATGTGAGTTCAACCGACTATTTTAAGTCTAAGGCACTAAGGCACAGGGTACAAGTGTCAAATATTATGAACGCGTCTGTGCGTCGAAGGCACTGCGTGAAAGTCACGGTGACGCATATATGCGGCGGTGGCAGTGAATGCGTTAAAAACTTTGAAACGCTGTTCTGCCCAGACAAGGAAACTATAGGGACTGATTTTCAGATATATGATTGTTGACTAAATGATCGTGTTTCTGATTTCTGACAATAGCCGAAACATGACTGCTTAAAATTTTCTCGATAGAAAAAAATCCAAAATTGAGTCTATATTTTCCTTTTTTTACTCAGCCTACTAAAACGACACGATTAAGTTAATATGATGGTATTTTACGTCATCTTAACTCTGTCAAGAGGAAATTTAATAAACCTGCACACAGTCAGATATTTAACGAGATTTGTCTAAAAAAGCCATTCTCGAAGAGTGTTGCATCCCGTTTTGTCGTGAGCGAAAACATAAAGGGCGTCTCTTTCAATCGATATATCGCCTTAAGGTTAGGTTCTCGCGTAACTATAGTATTTCACGCGACTCAGCGATTCGTATCTCACTAGATTGCGAATTAGAAAGAGGAGGACAGTTATTTTTCTACGAGCAAGCTCGTCGGACATGGTAAACTTGTCCCGAAATAGGTACCTACTTGGTAATACGACAGGGACCATGTTTCATGAAGTTACAACTTACAATTTCACAAGTGGAACCGGCAATACTATTCGTGGGCGTATGTTGTGGTAATGTGCCAGTCGTTATTGGTCAAGCGCATGTCAAGCGTCTCAATAATTGGGTCATAATAAGTACATTACCTACTTAACAAGGGCGGTAAAACAAAGAATGTCTCAGATCGCAGGTATTTGATGCCCGAGCCGAAGGCAAGGGCGATAAATATGCGATCTGAGGCTTCTCTGAGGCCCTCTCCCGAGGCTCTCTCTGAGGCTTTATGGCCAGGTGTAACATAAAGAGATTTAGGTACGCGTCTTTCCTGTGGACTTATTAAAAGTTACAAAGCTTGGTACAAAGCTTAATTTTAGATTAGACTAGTAACCCGCATCAACAGCGTCTCCGTTTCTATTAATCCACGTGATAAAAGCATAGCTTACCTGCACATAAGCCGTTAACTATTGACCACAGAAGGGACGACTTTTGTTTTTTCAAGTTTTTATGACCCAATTGCCAATTCAGACTTGTAAAATTAAGTACTCTACTCGTGTAAATTCAGATCGACATACATATTATAAGAAAAACGCAATAGAAATTTGGAGGCTTAGCCTTAACATAGAAGAGGTTTGTTTTATTCGGCAAATATGAAGGATGATTCACGCTAGTCCGTTCCGTGTTCCGTGTCCCTGTCCGGGCCGGCCCGTTTTCTAGTACAAGAAATTGACGGCCGTCGCGCTTCCTGTATAAGAAAACGGGTTGGCCCGGACAAGGAACGGTCTACTATGAATCATCCTTAATTTAGAAGGCTAAAGGAAGGAAGGCTAAATTTATAAAGGTACGGCAACGCGCACGTGACTCTTTTGGAGTTGCGAGCGTTTATAGGCTGCGGTGTCCGCTTACCATCAGGTGGACCGCACGCTTGTTTGCCACCGTCGTAGTATAAAAAAAAGGCTGCCTCTAGACAAAAGACAATCTTATACTCAACACTGATAGCGCACTTTTCGTTAGTTTTGTTTTGTGGGTACGATTCCAATAGTTGTGCACCCACCAAGTCAGCAGAGGGTCCCCGAGGTCGATTCGAAAACTCAGGATAGTCTTCCTTCTTCTTACTTCGAAATACTTTCCAGCTAGCTGAACTGTTTTTGACATGTCAACTGATCAACGGATTTGCCTTGCTTTACTATCTTCAGTCGTTCGACAATGCAGATAAGTTAATAAGCATAGATAGACTTATAGGCCCCGCCAGGATTAATTTCAGGTAGGCATCTGCATCTACACATACTTTTCAAACTTATTAATAGGTGCACCCCCTTGCACCCTGCTGCCGTGCCGGCGCCCATGGGCATGGATAGACTTACACAAATACCATAGTTGCAGGGAGCAAAGTTTCAACTCTCAAAATGAATTGTATTGTAACTGTTTAAAAAATAATTGACCAAGTGAAACGAAAGTCTCTGCTTCAGGTTCGACAAAAATGCTTTCGTATGGGCTTCCGTTTGTTCTCCTCTACAGGTCGCATTTCTCAACCGAGCTTCGAAAATTAAAAGAAAGTTTTTGGTCGAGTCAGTTTTTGGCACTTTAATAAAAACAGAGTTTTTTATCGATGATTTCGTATGTTTCTACGGCCGGATTTCGGTTTGATCTCCTCTATAGGTCGCTTTTCTAAACCGATTTTCGTGAAATTTTGTGAGCAAACTAATGAACTAACTAGGGTAACTATAGAATATTTTTATCGAGTCACTTTTTGGCAATTTAAAAAACCAATTTTTTTAATCAACGACTGAGTTTCTGTGGCCGAATTTCGGTGATTTCTCCTCTACGGGTCGTATTTCATAACCGATTCTCGTGAAAATTTGTTAGCAGGTTCTATGATTGACATAGAATTTTTTTGTCGAGTAATTTTTTTTTTATGGTTTATCCTCTTTATATCGCATTTCTCAACCGATTCTCGAGAAATTCTGTGAGCAGATTCGATAGTCGATACCTAATATAGTTTTTGGAAATAAAACACACTCACGAGGTCTCAGCTCACCTCACAGAGCCACTAGTAATAACCATTCAATACTCGTCACTGCGTATCGATGCAGTCTCTGAGGAGCACAATGTTCCTATATTTAGATATCGAGTGCGTCGAGGATGTTTTGAATGACAATTCATGAACAATCCAGTGTTATCGATGCATGATCACGGTGGCCCCGTTCTCATTGAATTTCAACAAGCGCCGATCACGACCGACTCATCTGTGTGCGACATTTAAATTTGTAATCAGATTTGCGACCCTTCATCCATCATTCATTACCTGGGTCGCCTACGTCCTTTGACAGTTCCTTCCTATAATCAATTAAAGGGAAACGAAAAAAGATCAAATCGGCGGCCGGCTCGACTCGCCAGTAACCGCTCATTATTTCTTCTCACACGTTTTTTATTGCGGCAACATTATACGTGGGTGTGGTTGTAATTTCCTTTCACCGACGTAAGGGCACACACGCAATGCTTAATCGCATCAAGGCATTATGCACTCTAAAACCATGCCTCTACAGTTTTATTTGAATTGAGCGGTCATTTCCTGATGAGAAGATGCTTGATAAAATATTAAGGCACCCATCCCTTTCTGCCCTGCGCGCCGGTTCTGTGTTGCTCTCGCTTGGAGAATTCTGTGGATGTTTTTACGCGCGCCGGGGGGCAAAATGTTCGTTGTTTTGGCGGCAAAACGCTCCGGGGCCGCGTAACTCAATAACGCGAATGCGAAGGGAGACTGGCAACATGTTTTATTTACGGCGTTTCAATCGAATTTTATGTTCGGTGCCTCGCTGTTTAATAACGTTGCGATAACGTGCGTGTCACAGAGGACGGCGGAGTGGTACGATTCTGTTGGAAAGCGAGCGCCGCACGCGATGTATCATTTCGGTATTCGGTCCCATCCATTTACATTGTATGATTTACATATTCCAATAGGCCGGGCGCGACGTTCGTTTCGTAACCTCGACTCGTAGTTTGCTTTGTTTACTGCATCCCGCTTTACAGTTGGCGCCCGTTGCAACTTGAATATTATTATTTAATCAATGCCTATAAGATATATGCCTATAAAATTGTATAAAACTGACATTTTAATTTTATTCTACAATGTTGATTGTATATATACTTGATTTTAACTCTTAATTGTAATATACCTAACTTCCCTTTTGACATGTAATATGAATTATTATGAATAAATGATTATGATTATGATTATTATGATCCATCTTTTTTCATACCTACCTTTTCACGCTTAAGTTTACGATGATAGTGACAATTTTAATACTACGACAATACCGCCTGTATGATGTCTGTAGGTAACAAACTGCGAAAAAATCGAGATCGACTTGATTAGGAATAATCCCAGTACAAAAGTAAAACCTGTTGCACTAAGCCCATATCGATCTGTACGCCAGAAATCCCATTAAAGAATAAACGAGACAAGAAAATCCTGCTAACTAAAACAAATGGCAGCTTTGATCCGTCGAGCTTAGCCCGTTTTATCCGCGCAGTTCCATACATTACCCCAATTTAGTCTCGCAATTAGTGTACGCGATCCCTGGGGGGCCGAAGGGGGCAGAAGGGGTCAGGGGGAAGGGGGACGGAAGCCAGGGGGGCGGGCGAGGTGTACCTACGGGGGGCCAGGAAACAACGGATAGCCTTTGTGATCCTCTTTTGTTCTGGTTTGCGCGAGGAAATGGGATTGGAAAATCATTTGGTTTTTAGCTGATTGCTGGGAGTGCCTTTTAAAATAATTGCTTTTATCGCTTGATGGGGGTTTGTCATCGCTGTGTACTATATCACCGGGGTGTTGGGAATTTGGTTAAATAATAAACTAAAACTAAAAGTACGAATGAGGTTACTTATTCTAATTATTCGTATGTATTTTACAATATACATAATAACCTATAGTTGAAGGAATCAAGCAGTACCTAATTGACTATCTTTAAATTCAGGTACCTACTTTTCATTGCAACATTCCTCATACCGACAAATATCCCTGAAACCATTATTTAGAAACTACCTACGGAAAAGCAAATAGCCCATTTGGGAATTTGTAACTCAGAATGATGTACTCATCGATAACCTAATCTTACTACTTAGGTAGATTACGATGAGATGAAAGAGGACTTTAATTTCACCCCTCTGATTTGAAACCTCAACTTCATTAATTGCATTTCAAACTCACACAAATTACCTACGCGAGTTCACGACGAAGTTGCAAATACTCATTAAAATCAAATAAACTGACTAGAACTCTCATGGGAATATAAAATACCATAATATATAACATTCTATATGCCTTATCTTTGTCAAAGTGTAAAGTAAGTATTTGTACTTCAAAGACACCGACGTACGTACCTACCTACTTATTATATATTTGCAATACATTATATGTATTCTGTTCTATTATTGTTAAAAATAAATATTATGTACTTACTGTAGCAATAGACAAAATGAATACTTTGCAAAACATAGCCATACAACAAGCGAATCCTGCAAGCGTCTTTTTATACCTACCTATAAGACTGGGTTTTTACCCGTAAGACCAAATGTGAGATCAAATTCGCTTACCATCAAGTGATTTGCCGTCAAGCGCAAACCTATAAAAATTAAAAAAATATATATATTTGTAGATGGATCAACGTTAAATATGGCGCCGGCAGCTGTCATCCCATAGAAACTTGTCGAACTTTCCTTACAATCAGATTTTAACGGACACTACTTACGAAAGATTTCGTAATCGGGGTGAAGACGCGGTTTGGTGCAATACACCCTAAGGCTGGGTTGCACCAAACCGTCTGTAATCGTAAGCGGTGGTAGCGAAATCTGATTGTATGATTGTATGGAAAGTTTGACGGATGACAGCTGGCGGCGTCATATTTGACGATGACCGGTCTGTGTTCGTTAGGTACGTTGGTGCAACTGGCACTAAGTGTGCTAAATAGTTCACTAAAAATATAACACAGGACAGTCTAGCTTGCTACAAACAGGTAGTAAAACAATCTACCAACTGCAAGGAATAATATAATCCCAGTTTTCCTATAAAAGTAAAATCCAATCACGGAATATCTCAAAAATAGTTCCCCGGTATCATCCGAAGTGCCTTTGTAAGCCTGTTGGCACGTATGGGGATCAAAGTATTGCGGATTTTCCGACCGTCACAGAATTTCGCGCAGTATTTTCTTATTTAGACGTGTATCCACAATAGGATTTTGCCCGTTCCCTTGAATGGATTTGCGATGTCTTTGTTTTGGACGTTTATTAAATACTGACACGTTTTTCAACGCGTTGGGTTTGTTGTTATGCAAGCATTACGTACACATGAAAACAATATATCACGATAAAATTTACGACAAATCTTATAGTGCACCCTATTGTTATAATACCAAATTCGAAATCCGATCCAATTGATTCTAAAGAAGCCCAAAATTCAGTTGCCCCCTAATCCCACATTCGACTGCAGCCATACCTTCCAGCCCAGGGGGGAATCAAGGTCTTGTCCGTCAAGTGGTGGTCAACATGACTGTTAAGCGGCAATTACACTTCGTCGTTCGCCGCATGCTGCATGCGGCGATCGCAAAAATGTAAAGAACACGTTAGTCGGCCGCATTCGGCGATCGACAGCTGCCTTGGTGTACTTACAATAGGTAATCATAGCCAGTACATGAGCATTTCGTAAGAATGCAGAGCTTGTTTACGTCTTTACAACGCTGAATTTCTACAACCGAATCGTCTTCTTCTTCAAGTGCCATCTTCTACGGGAGGTCGGCTATTATTGCGCGGAATAAAGATCTTGTGCTTTGCATTCCACGACTAAATTTAACTACCACATAACACCTTTTGTATGCCATGTAAGCCGTCCTCTCCCGGCGAAAAAATATACAATGCCATTCTTTTGTTATCTGCCCTGGGATCCCAGGGACTGGTAGACGACGGGCAAATATGAGTAAATAATTTCATTTCATTTCAGGTTGACCCAAGTGCGACGATTTTTTTCTGCTGCACTGCCAACTACGAGTAGGTGTACATTGTAATTTTATTATGAGATGGCATACATTTGGTAGCCATCGTGTTAACTGAGTTGGGTTAAAAAGAATAAAAGCACCAGACATGCAGACATGCTACAAAAGGCCAAACGCACTTGCCACCGCACAAAGACATTATTCGTATTTAAAATGTACAAAGGCTTTTCACAGTATCTACGAGAATAATTGCGTTTTGCCTGCAGCTATATTTTACCCGTGAAAAGACTCTTAGTACTTCGTAATGAAATGAGATATTCCGATCGTATATTTTTATTATGAAAGCTGAAATTGTGCTAAAAGGTTCTTCTTGCTTGCTATATACTCATGATTGTTACATTCTTGCCTGTTTTCTGCTAATGCTCTCGCCTTCTTTTACGGCACAGCAGTAACTTTTTCTGTCTTTTACGAAATACATGTAGTACATGTGGTCCTTCCTCTTTCCCGTTCCATAATGTTGGGAATTATTTGTATCTATCTATTAGTGAATACAAAGATCTACAGGTTGATTGCGTAACATTTTTTAATGTTTTTAAGATTATTATTTTTTTGTAGGGGTAAATGGCAGTTGATTTGTCCTAAAGCTCGCGCTTGCGATTCGAGAAGTCAGGCAATTAACCCTTTACTTGCAAAAACTAGTCATCGTCATCATCATTATCAGCCTATACACTCCCTTTGTCATCCATATACTGTGCCCCGTCTCAAAAAACAAAGACGAGACAAAGGCCCTCCTCTCAAAGTCAAAAAGGAAATCACTTGTAGGCAGAGAAATTGGCATAACTTTTCAAACTAAGTTACGCGATTACCATAATCCAGTACATTGCGGTTTTGGATTGTACAGATACATCATTAAATATTCGCAGGTTTTCTCACGAGAACATACTAGGTATCTCAGTTTTCTGAATCAGCTAAAAATAGCCCGAACGGTGGCAATTTGCCGACATTAGCGCGGCAGTTCGCAACGGCAGATAATGTCGCGTTATCTCCCGCCATTACGCAAACGACCTTCTTATGCGTGCCCGTATCCATAAGCGATCTGTAGGAGCGGACGGTAAACTGTACTTTGTGACAGAATAATTTAATGTCTGGTTTTATATGGATCGAGGATGCGCTGTGTTGAGAACTGCATAATTATGCCTATACCTAGCTGCCAACACAACGATAGTCAATAGGTAAAGGGTCAGCAACGCGCTTATGATTATCCTTGAGCCGCAAATGTACATAGGCTACGGTATCTGCTTACCATCAGGCAGCTTGTAAGATTATTTCTCACTGTTTTTATGAAAAGTATCAGCTTTACACGCACTAGCACAGCTAAAAAATGACGCACTACGCACGAGATAGATAGACCAATATAATATTCACATCTTTGTTTCTAATTGGATACTAAAGGTACATCTTCTATTTAGTCTGGTTAAAGAAATGATGTTTGTAATCCTTAGGTACCTTATATGAGTGATTAAGGACGTAGTACATTTCAATCACCGTGAACGCTTCAATCTCATAAATTCGCCTACCAAATTTCACGATGTTTCTATTTAGATCGACGCCGGATTGCAAAAGAAGACACTGAGACCTTCGCTCGCTCGTTCATTAATAACGTATTCGTAGTGATGTTCATGAAGCTTACTCATTTCAAAGTCAAAATCAAAGTCAAAGTCATTTATTTCATAGAATATTAATGCCCATGGTGCAGGTGTTTGGTCCTGGTAGACTCCCCGCACGGTCGACTATCGTCATTTTGGTCTTACTCCTGTTAATAGACAACCCCACAGCCTCATTTTCTGTAGTCAGCCTCTCCAGCACGATCCCCATTTCTACCATTGACGTGGCTAGTAAAATGATGTCGTCACCGTATATATCTCAAGTTCGATATTCTTTGCCGGCAATCGATCCTCCGTTGCAATCTTCTGTTACTCTCCGAATAACATATTCTCCTTCCAATGCCGTCATCTCCATGGTGAAGCGCATCTCCGTGCATATAACAAAAGAATATATTTATTTGTCCGAGAGAGGAAGGGTTACAGAAGCTGTGGCAGGATACAGACCTGGCGCACACCTTTTTTGTCTGGAACTGCTTGGAGCGGATGTATCGGTCTCGACCCTGATATACAAGTGATTATTAGCGCGTATAGACTGCCCACAACTCCAACTATAAATAAGTACCCCGTTTTTTTAAGTATAGAATATTAACGGATTTTTTTTCCGCTACTATTCTTCGATTCCCTCAGACACCAGAGGTGAGCATTGTACTAATTTCACTTATTTCAGTAGCTTATCACGTCTTAAAAATAGTACGCTGCATATTTCCCCGTTTCAAGATTGTTTCCTCTCAAATAGCATGACGACAATAGCACGACTATTCTGAAAAAAAAAACGAGGTGGTCAGGTAGTACCGCCATTTTAAAGAACACTTTCCAGAGCATGTAACACAGTCAAAAGCTTTGGTATAATTGAAACACAGCGTGAAGGGGACGTTAAACTCGCTGCCCTCTCACGGCAAAATAACGTAACCCGAAAACAAAAAAAAATATTTGATGCTCTATTCTATATGGTAGATACTAATAAAGCTTAGTTACGACAAAACAACGTAACCCGGATTACGTCGTTCTACCATGAGAGGGCAGCTCGGCTCTCGATGAATTTGGCAACCGAAGTAACTTTTTAGTCGACGGTTCAGGATGTGTAACATGATCTTGCTGGCGTGTAAAATGAGAGCTAAGGTCCTGTAGTTACCACATGCTAGTAGGTAGATCCCTTTATGTAGTGCCACGAATACTGATACTGTCTAATTGTGGGGCGATAATCCTGTTCTCCATATAGAGTTGCATAGCCTAATGGTGATCTCGATGCCAGCTCTTTAAGGCACGAACGCATAGGCATCTTCTGGGTGAGCTCGCTTCACCGCGACGGCCTCATCCTTGCCTCCTGGCTAGATGCGGGCTAAAGGCAATCCCATTTTTAATAAAAAAAAAACTGAACCAAGATTCTTTATGAGTTCGCCCGGAATTCCGTCACAGCCTGTTGTTATTTACCATTTTTAAAAGCTTTGATGGCCTCCTCTATATCCTCTCTAAGGATATCTGGTTCCTGATCTGTCTGTCTCCAAGCAGCCAGTCAAAAAAGTGATTTTTACTCATATATTTTCTTTACAATATTTAGTCGCTTTGTTTTAGAGCCTTGGTGTCTCAAATATCATTTTTACCACAGTGCGACGAGGATTCGCCTTAGCGAGCTATTTTGAAACTTCATCATCATTCTTCCTAGCGTTATGTAGTTAGCGGATGTAGTATGGCATGATCGCGTCGCATTTATGTCGGGCGAATAGGATTTGTCCTTCACTAGCGTCTCTAGCGAGTATATAAGAGCGAGAGCTTGCGTCTGGTTCGCAGGTAACCTTAGAAATTCGAATCGAACTGTACGTGAAACCGAGTTTCATTTCAATACAAGTTATCAATAAGGCGAACTATCCGGTTGCATTTACGATACGGCACGGAGTATGGACAATTACCTCCAAAACCTCGTATCTGATTTCTGAAACTAATTTAAATACAAACTTTATTGTCGTTGAAATACGGTTCGTTTTACATTGGATTTGTTAGCCTAGATAAGTGCTTGCGTAGTAAGAAGTCGGCGTTGAGCAACGTTTATGAGCTATAAAACTATTTTAATCCGTCCATTAGTATGCCGCGGGCGGTCGTCAATTAGTCCGATGGTCTGTGTTGCCAGTCTGCACGTTGTTTCCTATGCCCATTTAAGAATCAAATAAGGTTCAGGGAGTAGTTGGTGAGGCTAAAATTGTAATACTCGGTAGATTAGGAGCAAAAACTATATACTGGCCTGCCAAATATTTAAAGTGTCAATAATAGTATCCATTAAAAATTTTCGCAAATTACTAATAAGTATACTTAGGTACGGTGCGATTGCAATAGACATGTCTTACTTGAGAGATGCAAATATGGACTTTTGTTAATCTGAATTAAATGTTATTAATTCATTCATTAAAAAAGTCTGCAGCGTCAGTAGTCACAGAATATACTAATAATCGCGAAGGGCTTCCATAGTCAAAGTTATCTATAGATTTGTATTATTTTAGTAATAGATTAGTTTTATAAATTTTAATGTTATATTTTCGTTTATTTTATTATTTATTTTACGTAACAACTAACTGACGACCCACAAACCCGCACTGGACTAGCGTGGTGGGCTTAAGGTCCAACCCCCTCCTGAAATCCAGGGGGGAGGCCTTTGCCCAGCAGTGGGACACCATAGCAGACTAAAAATAAATAAATATTGTATAATTTACGCACCGCAAATAAAAAAAAAACTATGTCATACTCACACTCAAACTGAAAAGGCTGCGAATCTATTAGGAGCTAATTTTCGTTCTAAAGTTCATATCTTTTATTTTTAATTGAATCCACTCCGATACACCTGAAAGCTACGCTAGCAACACCACGAGCACGGAGTTGCCTGTCCAAAAAACTCGCCCCGACCTGTTTCGTGCTTCGCAGAATCGAGAAAAAAAAAACAAATTGCCATTTGGACGCGGCCTGAGACGTAGGGGAATGTCGTCAAGGCTTTCAACTTTCAATTACACTATAATTTTAATGAAAAATAACTTTTATAATTAGGCCATAGGTATTGTTTGGTAATTGCCGTGACTCTGTGGCTAATAAGTTGAGGAAATCATTACAATGTAAATTAGTTCTAGCTGCGGTTGGGACAAGTCGTCGAGTTATTTATAGGTAGGCAGTAAAGTGATAATTTATGGCAAATGGTTAGTCGTATTAGTATCTACATTTGTTACTTAATTAGTGATTTGCGATAATTATGGTAATATGTAGGTGGTTATTATAGCAATAAATTAAGGAAGTGATTAAAGTAAGGCCACATTATATACTTGTTGAATTGACTACGTTCCTACATTGAAAATATATTGTGTACATATTGTGTACCTACAAAGGAAATATGTTCATAGTCAACGGATTGTAAGTACCTACCTGGATTTTGCTCGGCGCGATGACGAGCAGAATCCACTAGCGAACAAAACCAGTTGCCTACTGTCATGGCGTCGTTACCGAACAACGTCTTTGAACAAGTATTGATTGGCGATTGGCGATTATCATAAATTTGATGGAAAGCCAAATCAATTCTTTAAAAAATGGCTTCCATCAAATTTATGATGATTTCGCCAATGTCACGTGTTCAATGACGTTGTTCGGTAACGACGCCATGACAGTAGATAAGGTTTTGTACGGTAAATGGATTCTGCCCGTCGTCGCCCCGGGCACGTGTGCTCACCAACGCGGCGACGATCAAAATCGATGGAAAGCCTTTTTTAAAGAAGAAGAAGAAGTACCTACCTACTTAATGGCCCTCGATACACGCAGGTAGTTTGACCCAAAGTGTTTCCTCCTGGCTCCCCACAAGTTTGCCTATGTCTCAAGAATAGATCATAGGTTTCCAGTTTTATTATTAATAATTCTAATTTTTGCTGTAAGGAAACCAAACAAAATGTACTAAACATATTATTATTCCTTGTACATAGGTATTATACGATTGTTAACTGAAGGTTCTTTAGACAATAGCAGTCGTAAGTCTAGGAAAAATAATAGGTCATGTCACGAATCCGCGTCACTTAGGTACCGTTACCGTAAACCGCGGTTTTAACTACTTTTTATGTAGGTTACTGCGTAGTTACTCGTATAAATAACATAGTAATAACACTAAGTAAGATGTAGGATCTCGCTTTTTGGGAAGTTACATTGGTGAAGGAAAAGAAGATTTCATAAAAAATAATGTAAACAAATTCGTTTCCACGGTAGAAAAAATTTCTGAAATTTGCAAAGATTCCCCTCAAGCGGCCTACACAGCCCTCACCAAAGCAATTCAATTCCAATGGTCATTCTTACTACGAGTCCTGAAAAATTCCCATGAATTTTTTGAACCTTTGACAGATGCACTACGCACGATCTTCCTGCCAACACTCTTTGGTAGTAATGTCTCTACTGTGGAAGCCGACCTATTTTCTCTACCTGTTCATAAAGGTGGATTGGCAATCTCTAACCCACACGCCACTAATTTAAACTACGAAATTTCCATGAAAGGTTGCACAGCTCTCACAGGTGCCTTATTAGAGAAGAAACAGATTGTCCTATCCGACCATAATACATGTCTAAAAGATGCACGCAAAGAAGGCCGTAAAGAAAAAGATGCCCTCGACGACAAACTTTTAGAAACTACCTTAGCAAAATTCACCTCTAACAGGAGAAGAGCGATTGAAAGATCCATCGCATCCAAGATGAAAACGAAGTCCTCAAATTGGCTATCAATCATTCCTACAAAAAAAGATCACTTTGATCTATCCCCACTAGAATTTAGAGATGCGCTATCAATTCGTTACCACAGAATACCAAACTCCATGCCACAGTCATGCGATGGCTGCGGCAATGGCCAATTCAACATTGATCACGCGCTATGTTGTAAAACTGGAGGCCTTATCACTAGGCGACACAATGAGATCAGAGACCTCTTATGTGAACTTTGCCAACACGCCTGGGGAAACGTAACAAAAGAACCAATTATTTCCGAAAATGACAGCGGACTACGTGCAGACCTATCCTGCCGTGGCGTATGGGATGCTCAGAGGGAGGCGTTATTCGATATTCGTGTTGTTGACACCGACGCTCCTTCCTACCTCTCACGTCCGGTCACATCTGTTTTAAAATCAGCCGAAGCTGAAAAGCAAAGAAAATACTCAAATGCCTGTGAAATGCGACATGCTACCTTCACCCCACTTGTTACATCAGTTGATGGAGTCTTTGCACCTCAAATGTCCTCTTTCATAAAACACATGAGTGAAAGAATATCTGAACGCTGGAATCGCAGCATAAGCACCATACTGGGCTGGCTCAGAGCAAGAATCAGCGTTGCTGTAATACGTGCCACCAGTATGTGCATCCGCGGCACACGGCACCGTTTTAAACCTGCTGCCAGATGGCTCGGGTTCGACGATGGTGCTGCCCTCCCGCATATTGATTAAAAACACTTTTTACAGTTATACAGTTTGGCGGAAAGCAATAGGTACTTAATTAAGGCTCTTTTTCTTGTCAATTTATTCAATAAATTTATTTTCCCATAAAGTAAGATGTAGGTTAGTTTCTATCCTGTGGACATACATAAAATTAAGGCCTAGAAATCCAAATTTTTGGGCAGTCTCATCATAATCCGCATAAACGCCGTCCTCGTTTCTATTTAATCTATGTAATAAAAACATAACTTAGGTATATACATGAGCAGATACCGTTAACTAATATGGACCACAGGAGAGCTGATTTAATTGTTTTCAACTTTGTAAGAACCTTAATGCTTCTAAAGAGTCGTTTTCAAAAAAATGTATATAGTTAACGGCTTTAATTAAAACAAAACTTAACTATTGGTTCCTTTGTGTAACGATGACTGATATATTTTGTATGGCTAACTTTCGTTACACAAAGGACGCGATCGTAATTTTGTTTTCAATAATTATAAGCCCTTAACTATGTAATTTTTTTAAAACGACTCTAAAGAGTTCTATTTAAAAATACCAAACACTAGTGGAGTGGAACACTTTCAAAAAATCAATAATGTTTAATTTGGAACCTATATTATTTAACCAACCCATGGTATAAAGAAAACAAGGTTTGCCACGCCGGATCGTGAGTATCGTGACACAAGTGTCGGCACTGTCAACAACGCCCCACTTACACTTAGGACCGCATACCATCGATTGGCTCGATAGCAGCTTGTGTCACCCACACTACTGACCGACGTCGGAATGCCATACCTGGCGCAGTATGTAATTGTATTGAACTAACCGTTTTTGGGTACCTAACCTAAAACATCTTGAGTAAATCGGTCTAATTCCTACAATGTCTAGATTTCCATCTAGGTTAAGGCGATATATCGATTGAAAGAGACGCTCTTATGTTTTTCGCTCACGACAAAACGGGATGCAACACTCTTCGAGAATGGCGTTTTTAGGCAAATCTCGTTAAATATCTGACTGTGTGCAGGTTTATTAAATTTTTTCTTGACAGAGTTAGATGAGGTAAAATAAAATACTATCATATTAACTTAATCGTGTCTTTTAATAATGCGTTGTTTTAGTAGGCTAAGTAAAAAAACTAAAATATAGACTCAACTTAGGATTTTTTTTCTATCGAGTAAATTTTAAGCAATCATGTATTGTCAGAAACAATCATATAGTCAAGAATCAATATAATATCTGAAAATCAGTCCCGATTGTTTCCTAGTCTGGGCAGAACAGCGTTTCAAAAACTAGCTCCTACGCTAAATCTTGGAAATAGATGTCAAAGCGGACTCCGGGCTCTTGAGGCCACAACCGGGAAAAAGATGCAATGTAGGAGGATGAAGATTACTTTTTTTTACAACGACGATGGCAAACATGCGTACGGTTCACCTGATGGCAAGCGGACACCGCAGCTCATAGACTTATTGACAACTCCAAAAGAGTCAGATGCGCGTTGCCGACCCTATATAAAATTTGAGGATTCAATGTGTTGATAGCAGAAGGGACAAATTTAGGTCCCTCGCTCTCAACACAGCAACCTTGCTCAACTTCAAGAACACAACACTACATACCTGTATAGTTAATAATACTGTATGTATGTATGTATGTAATAACTTTATTGTACACAAAAAAATACAAAAAATACAAACAAACTCACCTATGTATTCACCTAACCATTTACAAAATTTAGGGCCGATTTTTCAATCCCCAGATAAAAGTATCTATCAGATAAATGTTGGCTCTGTCTTTGTCTTTCATTTGCCTTCAGAAAAAGACAGTCATCATTTACACCAATGCATATTTTTAAGGATTTTGATCGTCGCCGCGTTGGTGAGCACACGTGCCCGGGGCGACGACGAGCAGAATCCTTTACCGTACAAAACCTTATCTACTGTCATGGCGTCGTTACCGAACAACGTCATTGAACACGTGACATTGGCGAAATCATCATAAATTTGATGGAAGCCATTTTTTAAAGAATTGAATTGAATTGAATTGCATATTTTTAACCCCCGACGCAAAAAGAGGGGTGTTATAAGTTTAACGTGTCTGTCTGTGTATTTGTGTATCTGTGTATCTGTCTGTGGTATCGTAGCGGCCAAACGGATGAACCGATTTTCGTTTAGATTTTTTTGTGTCATAGATAATTTTATCCCGAGTGTTCTTAGCCATGTTTCATGAAAATCTGTTCAGCCGTTTGAAGATTATCAGCTCTTTTCTAATTGATGAGGGGACCTGACTAACTTCTTTATGTCCGATCGATACGAAATTTGGTACCGTGTAACTTCAATGATATTGAAAGTATTATGGTAAGGTAACCATGACCTGATCAGTCGTTTGAAGATCATCAGCTCTTTCCTAGTTGATGAGAGGGTCTGACTAACTTTCTTATGTACGATAGACCTGCTCTGTCGGGGGGTTTTTAAAATTTAATTTTTTTTAGATATTTATTATCCGAGGATTGAAAAAATTGGCCCTTAGCCCTTAGTATATATTACAATACAGAGTAATCCAATATCACCGCTATGTTTTATGAATTGGGCCAAAGCGGTTTAACGTATTTGCAAGGCTCCGATTAAGCCTCGTCCACGCTGTTGGGTAAAACACTTTATTTCACTCCGCCATGTTTGGCAGAATGCCCGCCGTAGGTACATTTATTTCGTGTCACGGACGCAGTTTTTTAATTTTTATCTTTCATCTGGATGCGATGATTACGAGGGTCTACTTTTTTCGCCGGAATTGTCGCCTCGGCGGCCTTTAGTTTTGAATTTCAAATGTACAGTCGAACACAACACGACTGATCTAATGTAAAATGGAAAAGAAACACGCTTGCAGAAATATGTATAATACAGGCATTTGTAAAAGGTTCCCACTACCTCTCTCACTACAAGTATTTTATTTCCTTATCAGTTATCACTTCGCCTTATTTTCTTGTAAGTAGATATGTGGTAGATGTGCATTTTTCCACGCCTTAAGGATGATTCACGCTAGACCGTTCCGTGTCCGGGTCGGCCCGTTTTCTAGTACAAGACATCGACGGCCGTCGCGCGTCCTGTATATTAGAAAACGCGCCGGCCCGGACACGGAACGGTCTACTGTGAAACATCCTTTAGGCGACTTCCTGATTTGTCGGTGCGGAGGCGGTATATGATATTAGAAAACTGTCAAATGTCAGTGTCAACTGTCAGTCAACTCAGTATACCACTTTTTACTGTGCCCTTACATTTAAATGAGTGCTTCCTGACTGGCGCGGGATGCGCGGAAGCGGGACGATGCGAAGGCAGTACTGGGGGCCAATTTTTGAGTTTCGAACGCTCGACTTTTCACTCGTCATCTGTCAAAACATCATAGTTTTTTGACAGATCTCGAGTGAAAATTCGAGCGTTCTACACTCAAAACTCGGCCCCCAGGTCCGCTTCTGCACATAATATTAATACTGCGCAAATGTAATACTGACAGTATTCCGGCAAGTGGGAATCTTCGCGACGTCAGTAAGTTTACGTCAAAGAAGAAAATGTCACATATCGATCCCGCACCGCCAAGTCAGGAAATCGCCTTAATGGTTCAAAATAAATAAATACCTATACTCTTATAAAAGGTACTACTAACTCCTAGGAACCGATATTAGTTAGGTATGTACGAACCTACTTTTTGTACAATTAACGGTGCCTTCTGTACATCGTATAGAAAGTGACACAACTGACCTCAAATTCTGTACACTCGAAAGCCAATTAACATTTCCGTCGTGCTGTCAAACTTAATTTTTTATGTCTCTTAGTTTTTTTTTAGAATGACTTGAAACTGTGCGTGACTTAATGAATGATTCCTACCCAGGTTATATGATGAGTGACAGAAGTAAAAGTAAGAAGACTAATGATTTTTGAATTACCATGGTTGCTGGTTGCAAGTTTAGATTAAAAACTTCTTGCTGGTTGCCAAGGTAGGTACGGTAGCCAAGTATTGTGGCTGTCAAGCGGTGGTTGTGTAGTAGGTCCGCTTTTCGGTATAGCGTGGGACTCTCAATTAAGAGCCCACATAATTATGCACTTTTGCCAATGTTTATCGACCTAGATCTCAACATCTATTGTGACTAAATATCTGTCCTTTCATTATATTAATCTTGAACTATTCTCCTCCAGTCTGTTAAAAGTGGAAACACGATTTGCTAAAATTTTCTCTATACTTTTATTTTTCAAACATAACCCTTTTTTTTCGTCGTATGTTTTTGGTTGGATCTTTAAAACCCTCCCATCTTTAACAATGATTTTTAATTTAATAGTTGTAAAATGATAAGTTCTCAAACCTGATAGAAAATATTATACTTATAAATGTACACGTTTAGAATAAACATCAATATTTACGAAAAACACGCGCTGAGCTTCCGTAGAGAGCGGGAGAGCGGGACTTTTGCAATGTCATCTATTCTACGCCCTCTTAAGGAGACCTATGCCGATTTTGTCACTTTGGGAACATAAGTAGAACCTAAAAGGAGTGTAAATGATTCATTTTGTTTACTCTTGAGTGTAGGTACAAAAGTTCCATTCTACGTAACGTATCAAACCTTTCAGACTTATAATGAGGATTCGTTTGTATTACAGCCCCGTCCCTCGTCACAAATGATGGTAATCCCTTGCAAGCCTTGCGAGACCGCAGAAGCAGTAGGTGATATGAAGGTGTCATAGTCCAATTACCGAAGGTATTATGAAAATCGAGAACAAATTCAAAGGGAAAAACTGGCAAAAACAGCGGTCTCGACTCTCGACGCCGAATACTTGTTCACCCCTTTCGGCGTCGAGACACTTGGCCCACGATGCCGCGGGTTTTCTATATAAGTAATTTAGTTTTATATATAGGTTTTAATTTGGTTGTAATTAGTTTAATTTTAGGTAGATTGTAATATTTTTATTATTTGATTTTAGTTTCGTTTGTGTTATAGATATAACTTATTAAATAAATAAAATCAAAGGTTTATTTGAATTTTCCAGCCTGGGCCAGCGTGGGAATTATCGTTTTTCGGTCCAGGCTGCGTTAGTAAAGTAGGTGTAATTATACCTAACCGTTGCAGTGTTTGACACGGACCTAATAGGTACTTGACATTTCAATCCAAATTCTGAAAGACTAATACAGATGTAGTGCAAAATGATTTTCCTTCGTACTTTATAGGAAAAGTTCGTATTTATCGTGCTCTCTCAATTAGCTTCAGTACCCATCTTATAGCCGTAGGGGTAACTTTGACACTTTGACATTTTTCACTTTGACATTTGACACTAAACAATAAAGTTCCATAATAACGGATATGAAAACGTCACTCATTTAATACAATCATTGATTGACAGTTCGGGTACCATCGTATTCCGATTGAGATCCGAGTTTTCCCGAAAGAAAATCATTTTGCAATACATATGACGGTACTTAGAGTTGGACGAATAGTGGTTAAATATCGGAAATAAAGCTGTGAAAACATTAGAAATAATATTTTGACAGCACTTTCAGAGAAAAAATTACGCCAATGTAAATAAAACAGAATAGAACTTTTTTAAATTATGATTTATTTTGGACAAAAACTTTTTTTCATGACTATTTTGGCAAGTTTCCGCGCGCGGGTGACGCGAGCACAGCAATATCGAGCTAAAACGAGCGAGCGAGACCAAATTTTCGGATCCATTCGCCTTCTTGTTGAGCCTTATTCTTTTCTATTGTTGGGCCTTATTGTTTTCTATTGTTGGGCCTTATTGTTTTCTATTGTTGGGCCTTATTGTTTTCTAAAACGGATGTTATGTGTTATTGGAACCCCATTTCAAAAATCTTTGCTTAGTAGATTAGACATTTAGGAATAAAATATAAAGGGCTCCACTTTTCTTCGCTTTTTCGTGGATAGAGCAATCAGGTAGCTATTTAGGTATCATGTATTTGTACATACCGGTGTACCCCTTTAACCGACGTAAAACACCTCACGTTACGTTTTCGTACAAAGCACTTTACTCGTAAGTAAATTAGTCCGATTGCGATATTCTGTTAGTGCGCCGTAATATCACTGGTCCCTTGACGGTCGCTGTATCTAGATTCTAAACTGTAGGTGCTTACTCGAAACTCGACTATAATCTAGCGTTTTTAAACCTAATTTTGGCTCTATATGTCCAATAAAGCAATATTAGGAGTGCACGGTTGAAGAGTGGCCCGGGTAAAATAAAATCCAGGGAAGACCTCTGAATCCAAAGCACACGACGCGACGCGGGCTGTATAAAAAATATTAAATATTTGTGGACAATCTCATACAAATCAACCTAGTCCCAAACTAAGCAAAGCTTGTACTATGGGTACTAAGCGACGATATGCATACTTATATAGATAAATAAATACTTAAATACATAGAAAACATCCAAGACCCAAGAACAAATATTCGAGCTCATCACACAAATAAATGCCCCGGCCGGGATTTGAACCCGGGACCTCCAGCTTCGTAGGCAGGATCACTACCAACCAAGCTAAAGCGGTCGTCAATAAATACTGGAATACTCTACAATCTAACTACACGATTTCCAGGCTTATAATGAGGGTTTGTTTATGAACGTGCACCCTTGCCCGGAATGTAAATTCCGGCCGGCGACCGTAAATTTATAATGAGTTTTAGTGCGAGGGAGCAAAGTGCAACCTAGGGCGGGACAGTTCGCTTTGAGTTTGTGATTTTATGAGGGATAATCTCTCATGATTTAAATGTTAAAGTTTTGCTGCAGTGTAAATTTGTCATCCGTAAATGTTTGGTAATGCGTTAAGTTCACTCTATCCTATCTTTGTTAAATGAATATGTCATAGATAATTTCGAATTTAAAATAATTCGTATATTTTGTTTTATGTTTTTTAATGTAGGGACAACATTTCTAATACAATGTGTTTAAATTGTGGTTTAAATGCATGTTTTAACGAAAGCTCGATTCGAAAGTCCATACTCCATACTCTTAAATGGTACCTCTACCTAACAAACATATCGAAAACCATCAACGAATTTTTGTGAGTTTATTACCGTATAACCAGCGGGATAATTATGATTGTTCGTTCACGTATCATCTCTGTTTCATAATATTGCACATAAAGGGTGACTTGCACCAAACGTCTGTAAGCAGGCAGAGGGTTCGCTGAAATCGGATTGTTTGGAAAAGGTGGCAAGATGAGATAAAAGGTGGCAAGATGAGATAAAAGGTGGCAAGGTGGCTACCAGCCGTGATTAAAAATGGGATTACAGGTGACAGTTTTTCCTGTTGATTGTATAGTATTGACAGCTATTCCATTCCGAGACTAATCGTGGTCGTGGTGGTGGGTAATCGTAAGTTGTAACCGATAGACTAAAGGATGATTCACAAGGATGAATTAGCACCTTTAAAAAAAAAAAGAACAATCCTAATTCAATCATGGGTGCAGGGAGTCGCTCCCACCATGACACTAATATGTAGTTCGTACAAAACTGTAAGTCAAAGTGCTGTCAAATTAACGCAAGCAAAAATCTACCTTACAGTTAGAGCTCTAAGTCGAGTTTTGCTTGCGTTCGTTTAACAGAATTTGGCTATACAGTTGTGTACGAACCATACCTACTATATTTAGTTAAACTAGTTGACACTCGACCAGCCTTCCCTCGGGCCCGATTGCGTTCCGTTTTGCGTAACAAGCCTTTGTGTCAAGTGATTCATGCATTGCCTAACTCACACAACAATGCCTCGGCACATTGCTTCACTGTGTGCCATTGTTCTCTCTGTGGCTGTAATGCGGGTAGGTATATTATTTATATTTGCGCATTTCGTTGGATAATTATTGGATGAAAAAAGGATAAGTAGAAGTATTTAGACACTGCGCTAATTTCAGTCAGTATATATACGTATATGAATTTTATTGTGAGATTTACCTTTACAATGTTTTGTTTACTAGCTTTCCCAAAGCTAAGTACCTACACTGTAATCGCAGATTAAATCTTATACTTATAGCATAAATACAATTTAAATCAATTTAGTTTTACGTTTTTGTTTTTTTTTCTTTGTTATTGATTAGTATGTAATAAATAGTAATTATGTAAAAAATAAACTTATAATCAAGTTCAAAATATCGAACTGATTTAATTGCACAGCAACCGACTCGGCCGCATGTCAAGGATGAACGTAGATAGTGAAACAAAACAACATCAAAACAACTTCACTTTTTTGCACCGAGTTCGCATTATAACATTCCGCTTTTTAAATGCAGTATTTTTATCATCCTTTTATTTTATCGTAATTATTCCAGCGTACGATATTTTTATAAAAACTTGGTGTGTTTTTAAACCATGCTAATGTTAATGGGAGTTACGTGGGCTATTCTACCAACTTCTTGATGATGCCCATAAATAGCGCCTCCATATTTAGAAATACGAAGTACGAAGTAAGTCTTTGAGATTTTTTTACCATTTTTCCTATGTCCGAAATGAAAACAATCTTTTATTTAGTACAAACTTGATATCGATAGGTCCTAACTTCTGCTTTTTGTTTAAATGCATTTTTAATTGTGCTTTACATAAGGTGCCAATGTTTGACTCGCGAGTACTCGCTTTCCGAATGAAAATTTATGATGAAATGATAGTGATGATATTAAACAACTTGATGCTTTTCCACCGCTAACCGCCGTAAATATTAAATGATTCTGTAAACCTGTCCGACACAACCTGAGGGAGCAGCGATGGAGCAAAATCGGCCGTTTTTCGGAGCACGTATGTAGACAACTATGGGAAATAGGTAAAATTGTATAGGATCAAAATCCTAAATAATTGTATCAGCTTTCATTTTATAGTAAATAAAAAATCATATGAGAGAATCTTCGGGATCTAAACCCCCCCTCCTAGGCCTTAACTCCGAGGAGTGGGGACTTTTAGTAGTATGTTTGTCTCCTAGCTAGTCCATATACAATCCCGACTCTTTTCTGGCTCCGACCGTTGCACCCACAATCATTCGTTGCCCAGACTGGTACTTAAAATTCGAATTCGTCTTCATTAAAAACATGTAGTTTAAAATTAGCGGAAGCGCATAAAATCTGCAATTAGTCTGGCAACACTCAAGTTCTTTCTAATATTACACTCGGTGTAGACGTGCGTAATATCAGTAGCACTAGCACAGCGGCGAATGGCTTAATTACGTACCGCGACGCGTCGCGCTAACGCGTCAGGTGGCAGGGTTGTCAACATAAATAAATATTTGTGGACAATCTTATACAAATCAACCTAGCCCCAAACTAAGCAAAGCTTGTACTATGGGTACTAAGCGACGATATACATACTTATATAGATAAATAGATACTTAAATACATAGAAAACATCCAAGACCCAAGAACAAATATTCGTGCTCATCACACAAATAAATACCCTGTCCGGGATTCGAACCCGAGACCTCCAGCTTCGTAGGCAGGGTCACTACACTACCAACTAAGCTAAGGCTGCGTTTCCACCAGAGATATGCGAGGATGTGTTTTCATATATTTGACACCTCGCTCGGCGCGTTGCGAGGTGTCAAATGTATGAAAACGCATCCTCGCACATCTCTGGTGGAAACGCAGCCTAAAGCGGTCGTCAAAAATATAAATAATTGTAGGTAAGTCCTAAAATAGAGCATATTTTTTATCAGGTGGTAAAGTATATTTTACGCTACTCTATTCATAGAGTAGGTACGATAAAGGATGTGTTTTCATATATTTGACACCTCGCTCGGCGCGTTGCGAGGTGTCAAATGTATGAAAACGCATCCTCTCACATCTCTGGTGGAAACGCAGCCTAAAGCGGTCGTCAAAAATATAAATAATTGTAGGTAAGTCCTAAAATAGAGCATATTTTTTATCAGGCGGTAAAGTATATTTTACGCTACTCTATTCATAGAGTAGGTACGATAATATATTGTATGTTTTGCCGTGTGAGATAGGTAGATAATATTGCAAGGTTATCTATTATACTTATAAGAATGCTCACAGATTTCATCAGTACCAAATACACAATTTAAAAACGACCCAATTCATTAATTTATCTATCGAATGGCAACTACATATTTCGAATCGTGACAACTTCGAGAAGACACGATGGCTCCTAGTTTTTTGTCCTTATTCGCCCATACCTCCTACACTAACGCCCACATAGACAATAAACTAAATAAATATTTTTGGAATCAACTTAGTCCCGAACTAAGCCAAGCTTGTACTATGGGTAGTAAGCGACGATATACATACTTAGCATGGTACCATGCTAGGTATGTATATCGTCGCTTATATTATTTATGTACATAAATAGCACACAATGTGCAGAGCTCAACACACAACCATGGCTCACACGCGCCCGTGAGATAAAAGTACTCTACCTATTTTTTTTATGGGTACGTATCAAGTGCCAACCCTGGCGTAGTCGCGGGATTAATTACCGTATCTACTATTATGCGTCATGTTAACGGTGCCAAATAACATGTATCCGACTTTTTACGGCCCAGTTAAACTTGCCAAGTGCACGTTGGAAACGTAGTTTAATGGAAAGAAAATAATGTCAATCTGTAATGTTCTTAACTTCCTACGGCGCACCCAGCGTATGGTAAAAAAGTTTAGTAGGTACACTGAGAAAACAGTTCATCAATAATTTAGGTGATTCACATAAAGATTTTGATCCCCAAAGTGACAAATCACCAAATAGTATGATGAAAATTTTAAATATTATAGTGAAGCTAATCACATAGTTGCACTACTCCATGATTATGTGATTGGCTTCCAGTGGCGGAGCGTCCATACAACTCGATTCCCACCGGCTTGCCTTATTTTCAGCCAGTCCAGTTCTTTTACTACGGCTCATGAAGAATAAGATAGGCAAATTATTTCCGGCTTGCCTTAGAATATTTTTGACGCGCCGCGACTGTTAGCTTCACCATAATATTTAAAATTTTCATCATAATTTTTGGTGATTTGTCACTTTGATCCCCCTCTTTATGTGAATCAGCTAAATTATTGATGAACTGTTTTCTATAATCCTCCTCTTTATAATTTAATATGTTAAGAGTTAAGAGGAATGTTGGCCGTACGCTTGGTGACCATTTTAAGGATGATTCACGGCATTCACGCTAGACCGTTCCGTGTCCGGGCCGGCCCGTTTTCTAGTACAAGAAATCGACGGACGAGCGACTTCTTGTACTTACTTCAAAACGGGCCGGCCCGGACACGGAACGGTCTAGCGTGAATCATCCTTTACACGTATTTTGTGAGTTAATAGGACGTCATAATCATTTAACTAGGTATATAGGATAACAATAAGATCTGGCATTCCTATGAACATAACATTAATTCAGACGTTTGTGTACGCAAATAAGTAGACAATATAAAAGCCGTTTCGATAATATACATTAGCATTTCTAATAGCATTGTATTTAAACAGCAGCATCTACCAATATCTTAGACAATAGCCGGCAGCCGACTACCGGTCTTCTAGCTACTGTAATACGCAACAGCAATGTCGATTTAAAACCTTTATTCCGTTGGAATAAGGCTTCGTATTGTTTAGCAGGATACGTGTAAGGTTATACAATGAGTGCGCAAGTTTTGAAGGCGCCATGCGGTAGGCTTTTGTTTCTCATAAAACATGGTTATTATGAGTCTTATTGTGAAGCCCGTAAGATTTCAAAATAAATTAGGTAGACGTGATGTGGCAGAATTGTGCCGGTGTAAAAAATGTTGGAAGTATGCAGTGGCGGCCGGTAACTGTTAGCTTGTCTAATTCAAGGTCCGTCATGTATGCGTCTGACACGTTTTCTTTCCCTCTTTTGTTTTGATTAATGAATTATCCATGAAATACGGGAATGGGTGTGTGTCATGTCAAAGCTGCAAGTTTCCTGATTTCTTATCTTTCAAATACATTAGGTAGGTTACTTGCTACTAGGGGGAATCTTTCATGCCTACTGGCAATGAATTGAATTTTTAGGTTCTGGGCCCATTTCTCTTTAAAACATTATAATCTAAGGCGAGTTCCTGATTTGTCGGTGCGGAGGCGGTACGATATGAGCAAACTGTCAAATGTCAGTGTCAACTGTCAGTCAACTCGGTACCGCTTTTTAGTACGCCCCTACATTTAAATGAGTGCTTCCTGACTGGCGCGGGATGTGCGGTAGCGGGACGATATTACGAGGGCAGTACTGGTCCACTTCTGTATTATATTACTGCTGCGCAAATGTAATACTGACAGTATTCCGTCAAGTTGGAATCTTTGCGACGTCAGTAAGTTTACGTCAAAGAAGAAAATGTCACATAATCGATCCCGCCCCGCCAAGTCAGGAAGTCTCCTAACCAGTCTATAACCACTGAGTTAAGGAATGAATGTAAATTTTCCATGGATTCACTTTGAAACAGCTGAATTGAAAAATGTCATTGAGAGACGACCTGTCCGGGCAGAACGGTAAATTTTATTTCGGAATTTTTCCTATAAAGCGGTGACATTTCGGGATTATGCCCCACAAATCTTCAAGTAATGGACGGTAGACCGATTTAGATCGTACAAAAGGACCTATTATTTAGCCCAAGTCTAGCCCCAATTAGAAATTCGATTGGTAATAATGGAAGAGACAATTTTAATGATTTATAGACGACAATCTCACAGAAATCGAACTATGTCGTTCCATAAAATAAGGCTCTTGTTTTGGATTTATAGGCATCTATCCCGGTAGAAGTTCCTTTTGATCCGCGGCATCTTTTTAGTTCGTCACTCGAGCCTGCCTCGGTAATCGCAGCCTGCAAAGTACTAAGTGCCAGTTGCACCAACGTACGAACACAGACCGGTCATCTTCAAATATGGCGCCGGCAGCTGTCATCCCATAGAAACTTGTCAAAATTTCCATACAATCAGATTTGACGAACACCGCTTACGATTATAGACGGTTTGGTGCAAGTGAGGTGCAACCCGGCCTTAATCTGTCAGTGTAATAGTAAATCTGTCAGCAGTGTGTCAGCGGCAGCTGTGCGGAAGCTGATAAGCGTTATCAGAAGCGATAACGTTTATGGCGGTGACCGCTCAACCTGGGAGTATGTACAGCAAAGGAAACGGAAAAACGTAGCATTTTATGCCTTATTATCATTGTGGCAAGAGAGAAAAAGGTATAGTTTCAATTTTATATGAGAATATGTCGCCAGAATAATCTTTGGGATTGTGGATCATATTATGAACTCTTTGTGTATAGGTGCAGTTAACTGCAGAGAGATATCTTGACTTGACATATGTATTATTCTTGTTATCATTACTCAAAGAGTACATCTGAATGTCTGTCAAATTAGACCAGCTTGACAGGACTGGCTTCCCACGAAGCGGCTTGACCCGCGCCCGGAATACGTGCCCGGGTAAATATTCAGCGATTTAACGGCGGTTTTTTCCTCATTGTCATCTCATTAAATACTGTCAAAGGAGACGATGATCATAGTGAACTTTTGTAAAAAGCGTAAACCAATATCATTTCTGAGTTTATTCGATCAATGTTCTCACCGCCTTTGTCTAGATAATCATGAGTTGTAAATGACTTTAGATACGACCGTTTAATACTCATACTCATACTCATTTATTTATAATGCACGTATACATTACACGTCAATAGGCTCGTGAATCCCTTCCTTCATAGAAAATTGTATGCAGAAAGGTCAGATTTCTCTCCAGCTGACTGTACATAACCGCAACTTTAAGATTAAAACAACAGTGTGGCGTTCTGAAGCAAAAGGTATCTTTGGAGGTAATAAGTCGCTTTTTCCATAACCACGCAATAAGAAATCGATAGTCAATTTAATTTTAAAATGTATACCATCAAAGTGATACTTAATGAGACATCGGAAAATGCCCGAGGGTGGAAATCCACGATTACCCAGACTTACCGGCAGACAGGGGTGCTCCGTGCTCCCCTTCCCCTGCTATATCGCCAAACATTCGACGCGTGTTGCCCAATATCTTACATATACGTATTATTACTAACGGTAAAACTGCTGGGGATATTTAGATGTTTGTTTGGATATTTCACGCTATTTCACTAACGGATATTTATGTATTGATTAGTACAATTAAAGCTCCACGAAGTTGCTGCGAGCAGAAGCTAGATGATGTAGTGTAGGGACGCCTGGCCGGAAACAGGCGGGCTGTCGATCTTTGTTCGGGATCATTCAGCCCAAAGCGAGCAGAAGCTATTATATACCCTATAGGCTACAGTGGCGGCGCGTCGAAAATATTCTTAGGGCAGCCGGAAATAATTAGCCTTTCTTAATTATCATGAGTCGTAGTAAAAGAAGTGGACTGGCTGAAAATTAGGCAAGCCGGTGGGAATCGAGTTGTATGGACGCTCCGCCACTGATAGGCTGTATAACTATGAAATAAGCATACTCAATTTGTACCTATATTTATTTGTTTGTTAATGAATTCTTGAAAACAATTCCAACGGTCTTATTTATTATTTATTTATTTATTATTTATTCAAGGAGTTTCAACAGCTAACTTAACAATTTGGATTCTTAAAAAGAAACATGGAGCCAATTACTTAAACTCACTTATAGAAACAAGGGAGGGAGGCAAAAAATAGATTTAGCCTGGTCCCTGTATCATTAGGAAAATATTTTTTCTTAGGAAAAACATGACAAGTAGAGCATAGTTTGCTCACTCTACGGCCGCTTTCGAGTTATTTGTAAGAAAAAAGCGCCAGAAACGGATATTTGACCTTGTATTTCTAAGAAAATGAAAAATTATTATTAGTTCGTTCCTTATTTTGTGATTAGCGACCTCAAATTTTAGTAGCATTGAATAGTTTTAACTAAATCTACCCGATTACAGGCAGTTAATTTCTAAAATGCGCACGGAGTCTTAAGTTTGAGCTCTTAAAACATTAAGATATTATATAAAAACCTAGTTGTTTTAGTGTTTATTACCAACCCCAATATATTCTTTTTGTGACCTGTATATTTGTAATCGTTCTTCGTTATACCATATTTTTCAACAAAACTTTACTAAGAATACAAGTGGTTTTATCATTATTGTTGAATTACCTATTAATAGTTTATACTCTCTTACATTAAAGTTCATACTTAAAGAATACATGAAGCTATACCTACATGATTCAGTAAAAAACTGAAATCTTTATGAAAATATTTCTTTTTCAATCATTAAAAAACCGGTCAAGTGCGAGTCCGACTCGCGCACCGAGGGTTCCGTACACAGTTCTTGTATATGTAGTTGTGTACCCGTCCCGACCCCATTAATTCAGGAACAATCTTAAAAAAACATGACAGCACCATCTATCGGCGCATTGTGTTACTAATTTGCGCGACTGAATAACTTAGTACGTATGTTGGTTTTTCAAGGATAATTCTTTATCACATCAACCGATTTCAATAATTGTTTTTTTATTTGAAAGAAGTAGTATATGTAGTTGTGTACCCGTCCCGACCCCATTAATTCAGGAACAATCTTAAAAAAACATGACAGCACCATCTATCGGCGCATTGTGTTACTAATTTGCGCGACTGAATAACTTAGTACGTATGTTGGTTTTTCAAGGATAATTCTTTATCACATCAACCGATTTCAATAATTGTTTTTTTATTTGAAAGAAGGTATTTTCAACGTAATTTTGTAAATTTAAATATAAAACAAAAATATATACAAAGGTGATTAAATTACAAACTTAGTATAGAAGAGTTTTTTGATGATTAAAAAAAAGAAAAACTAGATAGAGCTATGACTATAATTTTCCTGTAAAATATACATGCATATTAATGTTGTGTAATAATTTCAAATTTTTTTTTTTACATTTTCCCACGTAAATCGAAATTTCCCCAACGAAAAAAAAAAACTAAAAATTGTTTTGGAATGTACAAGTCAAGCCCTTTCATATGATACCCCACTCGACATAGTTGCCAGACTTTAAAATTTTGAACCCCCTTTTATCTGTCATTATTCACAGAAAATAAAATAAAATAATTTGAAAAACCATCTTCTATGTATCTGGGTTACCCTTGTTTATAACTATTCCAAATTTCAAATCGATAGGATAAGTAGTTCCTGAGATATTTAGCGATGTGACAGACAGACAGACAGACAGACAGACAGACAGACAAAGTGAAACCAATAGGGTTCCTTTTTTACCTTTTTGGTACGGAACCCTAAAAGATGGATATTTTTGACTGCGTGTGGGATAATTCTAACACTAATGATAATCAAGCGTTTCGCGAAGCGAGCTCTAACAATTTTAATTACACTCTCTTACTAATAAGTTTATCAGATTTGGCAAACAAAACATCTTGAACATTAACTGTGCTGGCGTAATGACGACGAAACGAGGCCATCCAACGCAAGAGAGCTATTTTCCTCAGTCCTTAACATTTTCTCGCCCGCTTACACGCACCGGCAATAATATCAGTATTATTAGGTATGTACCTAACCTACACAGTTGAAAGAAACAAATGCCGTTTTTCCTGCAAGTGTAAGCCATCGTTTCATACACTTATTCTGGTCTTGGATCTCTTTTGAAAGTTTTAAGTGCCCGCGGACCTGTTCCAGATTTCTGCTTAAATAATATTAATTGCACTATGAGAAGTAACTTCTTAATGGAGATGAAAGCCATATATGGGGGCTTTATACGGACCCCGTAGGGTTCGATGGACCAAAGTTTAATGACTTCGACGCAACAGCGTATAAAATAAGAGTAGAAGAAACCCTCATTGGATACTGCCCGCCCGATTCCGACCGCATGGGCATGCGGGACTCAACTGGGAATTGGCCCAGTACCCTACGGTCTAAAACCTCGGACAACTATGGACTTAACTTAGGCGCTCGTTTGTCTTATGCGTCAAACGCATGCGTTTCCATATAAATCCATTCAACCCAATGCGTTTGACGCAACGTATTTATATGGAACACATGCGTTTGACGCATAAGACAAACGAGCGCCTTACAGGTCGGGCTTAGCTGAGTTTCTTGCTGGACTCTTCTCAGCTAAGTTTAAGTTTAGTCAGCGACTAAATTCCCAGTAGCTCGATCTGCTCGATTGTACTCACACCTCAGATGCGGTAGAAGCCGCTCAACCAAGCTCAGTGGAGCGCAGACTCTTAGAGTACCTAATCCAGTATTTAAACCTCCCTCGTGGTAGTGTCGGAGGTTTCGGTTTCCCCCGGATTTTCCCCAGGCTTAGCTAGGTTCTCCAATCTTCAACCAAGATACTCCCATCGCTTTATTGGGCCCGCCCGGCCTATAAAGTCAGGTTAAAAAAGCTAGCGGCTGATGGGCAGCGTTCGGGAAGCTACGGCATATCTTTTCGTCCAATATTCCGCAGTGTCTCAAGACGAGAGTGTTGCCAGTGATGACATATTGTACGGAAACGTGGTCGTTCACTATGGGCCTCATAAGAAGCCTCAAAGTCACTCAGAGGGCAATGGAGAGGGCTAATGCTGGGAGTTTCTCTGCGTGATCGCATCAGAAATGAGGCAATCCGTAGCAGAACCAAAGTAACCGATATAGCCTTTCGAATCGCTAAACTTAAGTGGCAGCGGGCGAGGCACATTGCACGTAGAACCGACGGTCGTTGGTTGGGGCCGAAAGGTTCTCGAGTGGCGACCTGGTAAAGGTCGCGGGAGTCCGCTGAATGCGGGTGGCGCAGGACAGATCATTGTGGCACTCTTTGGGGGAAGCCTATGTCCAGCAGTAGACGTCTTGCGGCTGATATGATGATGATGAATAAAAAAAGCTAGGGGGATGATGGAAGGTAACAACTTATGCTACAATATTGTCTTCTAAAGAGTGTTGGTCACTCTCTCGGCATCCAGATCCTCGCTTTGACGGGCGTGAAAGAAAGAAAAAGAAGTTTGAAATTGTAAAATGGGAAAATAAGCTACCGCACTGTGATTTCATCGTTTACTTCGTCAACGCTGTTCAATTCAGTGCTCACGTCACGCTGTTTCATCGTATTTTCATTAATTCTCTTTTAATTACTGGTGGTTTTTTGATGAATGATATAGAATATGTATTTTCATTGTATTATATCCTTCATTCTATTGTCAGTGAGCAAAGCAAAGCGTGTTTAAAACATAGGACGTACCTAATGCAAAGAAATCCTACGTTTACACTAGGTACTTGGCATCAAAAAGTGCCGAAGATGATGTGAGTTTTTGTACGCCTTGGTATATAACGAGATTATAGCCTGGATTAACATATAGAATACTTATAATTATTAACATAGGCGGGCATATAACGGCTGCTAATAAATGCGTTTTGTCTCACACTCATACCGAGTCTCTAAGACACCAACGAATCTGTATTCCTATCTAAACATAATAATCTTTAAAATGGTAGATTGAAGCAATTGAAGCAGTAAAATGAAGTGTTGCGATCATAAAATTGAGTGTAGCGTTCACGGTTTTCAATTTAGAACGCATCTAACCGCTCTAAGTGTGCCGCGCGGAGTCAATGACTGCCCGTAAGATTAGAAACGCTGCTTTCTAGCAGCGGCGGCACTAGCCTGGACGCGACGTTGCCAGACCGGTTTGCGCGTCATTTATTTTGATCGCGAGTTAGGTATGTTTTTGTTTACAGGTTTTTGTTTTAAAATTTGTTTAAGGGGTATTACTGGCCAGTATTATGTTCTGAAGTGTCGTTGAACTTTTGGAAACATAAGTGTGGTAAGTACTGTAAGTATTAGGCATTTTAGTTTCATCGTCAGTTTTGATAAAAAAAATGTCTTGTAATAATAATGTAAAATGTTTACATGAGCAATTTCAGTATAGGCAGTAAGTAAGTACCTACGTATTAAGATATACCTCAACGATTGGAGCACGTGAAAAACTCGGAAAAATAGGCACATCCAAGCTTACAGTTTTACTAATATGTATATTACAGAACGGTATAAAATTAGTACCCTTTTGGTTATTATTTATAATGTAACATTAGACATGAGTAGTTCACGAATGAATGATTCAAATGAAGTACTTCACCTCGAGTAACTCTTTCATTCACTAGTTCAGTTCGGATTCATATACTTCAATACTTCAATCCGTTCAGTTCATGATTCATATCTTTTACCTACTCATTCGCTCCGAGAGTGACAGACGACATGATTGAATGAATGACTGATGTTTTTACCCAATCTATATCGTAGATGGATCTGTTGAGCTACTGAACGAAACTGAACTAGTGAACTAAATGAGTGATATACTTCACAGTGAAGGAATGAAGTACATATATCACTATTTTCGTTTTAGTGACACATTTTGCGCATGTCTGTAACATCAATCTTATGTACTCAATATTATAGTAAGTACCTACTTAAAATTCATGATCAAATAGGTACGTAATCTGGCGATGAAATCAACGGATGTAAATGTCGGTAATTATGATATTAAAGACAGACTATATTTAAATTACTTACAACAAATGACCTCGATGATTACGATCAATGAACTACTTGATTTCAATGAACAATGTTTGTTATGCTTGCCGCATTACCTGAATAAGCATTGTCAACAAAATTATAGTGATATTATCTACACCATTCGATACCGCTTGTTTAGAATCATTATAGGTATCATTTGCTTTAAATGATTTATATTTCACATTTTATTTTGAATGAGCAAATTTTTGAATACTGTTTTCATGCTACTTATCCTACTAATAGAATATTATTCCGAAAATAATCCCTCGAAAAGGGATGAAATAGTGGAAGTTTACGCAGACGAATTCGTGCGCTAAAGCTTACTAGCTTCCCCCTTCTTAAATCCTTAAAATGATTAAAAATTATTGCTACGAACTTGTTTTCAAAAACGGCTTCGTCATTAGTTTCTGAAACAAATATATTAGAAAAAAAACATATCTCGTATCAAAGAAAGGAGACGCAATTTTATACCCATGCCCCGCGCAGTGCCTGTAGAATGTAGATGTTTGAACACACCATTTTGTGCCTCCTGCACGTTCATGCGTTTCTGGTTTCGCACCTTTGTGTGCAGTTGCATGAGACCATGGACCATATCAATGTCCGGGTCAAAACCTAATTTCCCCGCACTAATATAGCGTAATTCGCGCCCAATCGCGTCGCGCGCGACTCAGACGGTCTCATTCACACTCTACAACTTCGAGAAGTTAGAAGGAGAGTAAGATTTTCTGGTGTTCTATACAATCCTAGCTGTGTGACGATGACTATACATTCTCATCTCTGGATTCTCACAAGAATGTCCTATATTGTCATTCAACTAAGGCTACTTTCGCATTTGGCGATGCGGGATCGGTAATCAGTAAGCTGTCAGTGTCATTGTCAGCAGAGTCGGTACTGATTCTGTACTGGGCGCCTCAATATTAATGGGTGCTTCTTGATTGGCACGGAATGCGAGGATGCGGGGCGGTACTGCGCAACATAATACAGACAGTATACCGATAAGTAAGGGAGCTTAATAAGCGTCAGTATGCTGATCGAAAAAGTAGAAAATACCGCATACTAAGCCGCTGTACTATCAGTAAGTAGCCTCTAATCTAAACTCAACTGCAAGAATAACCATAATTTATACGTATTAGCTATTGCTTTATTAAATACTACAAAACTAGATTTCGTAGAATATTCCGGCTAATGTACGAATTTATAGCGATTTAAACATAAATAATGTTAAAATAAATTTAAATCTAAACCAGGCCCTTGAGGCATTGTATACCGATGATGCTGGCGGAATTTCCTCCCTGGTAGGTATCGCGATGCTAATATGTTACGCGAGGAAGTCGCTAGCACTTCTTTCACTAGTGGTTTAAACATAATACCTAAGCCGATTAAGTATACTTGCTTAGCAGGATGCACAATCTTTGCAACACTGCACAAAGCTTGCACAAAGAGCAATTTGCATTTGCTTGCGCGTAACAGGATTAAATCTTTGTATCCACTTAAAGAAACGTAATACTCTATACCGAGGCTAAATTACTTGAAGAGATACTTTTTAGTGTTTGTGTTGATACTAATTTATGTCAAGTTCTATGTGTTGTTTAAATTTTAACTTTAAAGTGTACCCCCTACTTATTTTTCGGATCTCGGTGATTTTGGCTATTCTGACTCAGAATCACGAATACTATTGATTCAGATGAAAAAAAAATGACCTTGATTTTCCATACAAATTTTCTGTGTCAGTTTTGTGACGAGCCATATAAACTGTATGAAAAAAGCGTCACAAAACTGACTTTTTTTGTTGGGACACTTTTTTTCTTCGCGGAGACACTTTTTTTCTTCGCGGAAATGGATAGTGCTTGTGATTCTGAGTCAGAATACCCAAAATCACCGAGATCCGAAAAAAAAGGTAGGGGGTACACTTTAAAGTGAAAATGCCCAAATATGAACACGTCGACGCCGGGGCAGTGAGGAGAAAGTAGTGTAGGTAGAAATCAAAAAGGACCATTTATTAGAAAGGTAGCTTTTTTATGTCCGTACTACGGAAATGCCTAGATATCTACAATTTTTACCTAGTTCTGGCCCTTACCTAAACTACTAATTAAGTATGGTTTTCTTTCGGGATATTTCCCACACTGACACAACGCTTGCAAGGGATGTCGGCGTACCGGGACGCATCTTTTATACTTGGCAATTTTGTAGGAGACACTACTTAACTGTAAATGCAGCACGTTCATTGGGTGTTCTTCAAAAGTGATTTACTCAGGTATATCTAGTCTAGTGCCAGTGTGCGTAATCTGCACAAGGCCATCCATAAGGCGGGTGACAGGAGCCAATGGAGGAGTCTGGTCGGCAAGAAGGGGACATGATGTCACGATCCTCAGCATTGGGGGAGCGACTGATGATGATGATCTAGTCTAGTACCAAGAATGGGCAGCCACAGCTCTCCGAGGAGTCGTGTCTGCCCATTAGCGGAGCGTATATTATAGTCTGGTGGTGGTGGTGTAAAGCTTGCTGCTTGGACCTAAATGATGACCACGACCACCTGTCAAGAGTGAAACGACGACGAAGAAGGAGGTGCTTACCAAAGAGGTAGGGTACAGAAGAACGTCACCTCGCTATCATTTGGAGCATCCCAACTTGTTTCTAAGACACAGTTTAAAACATCTAATAAGTAACGAGGAGGATATGGAATCAAAGTTTTTCTTTGGGTCTGTGAGTAGCTCAAGTTTGTTATGTAGTTTGTTTGTTTGTAAGTTTGTCATTTTCCCGGTTATGCCTTAATCCTGTTAAAATCATTTTGTCTTTATCTGTCACCTTGGATTGTTTGTTTGTGAGAAAGGGACAAAACAGATTTAGTTAACAAAGAGAGGTTTGTAAAGTTTTATGAATGCTTTCATAGAAGCATTCCAATAAACTTATAATGATGAGTGCCTTGCGTTTCTTATAAACTTATAATGATACTGCCTTGCCTTTTTTATAAAACGCTGCGAAATAAATAAATAGAAATTTTAGCAATAACCACTTTTTATTTAAACTATAATAGATGTTTCAATGCCAGATCTAATTTAAATACAATGCCACACAATAACTTGTAATAATAAATATAAAACTAAGACATAAATGACAGGTTCGCGTGATCAAGAATTCTCAAGTTACCTTATTCATAAAACCTTGCAAGGAGATTTTAATTACGTTTACACAAAACAACCAACAAGTCCAACTTAAGGCCGCCGTTCTATTCAGCACGCGTATCGACGGACGAAGCGACCTATACATAGCCACCTGGACAGTCACATAGAAAAACACCATAATAACACAAAGTATTATCATTTTCTATTCTCACAATAACAACTCTACGCCCAACACGCAAAGTACACATTCCCTCGCGTCCCTAAAGAATAGAACCCTGTCGCCCTAAGCGCTCGTCAGTATTCTGTTAGTATACAATAAATATTCGGCGCCAGTTGTGCCAGAACACACATATACATAGAAAAGCAACGTTGTGGCCTGCCAAGAGCGGCAACAGCGCGCCGCTTGCCGACGGATTCCAAGCTTGCTTGAATTTGAAGGGAAGATTGATAGAGTTCTATTACCAAGCTGCTAACATGAAAGAAACCATATAGGTGTTACAAATAGGGTTGAATTTGATATGCGCATTTTTTTTAGTTACTATGTCGAATTCAGTTGATTATGCGGCCGTCGAGGGTAGCGGGACGCGTGGCGTGGTAAGACGCATTGTGTTCGTTTTTTGAACGCGTTAGAATCGATGTCAGTTGGCAGATTTTTTGTTGTACCGTTTTTTGGCCTCGATAGCTTCGGCCGGGCTATTGTGCGAACTAGAGCACTGTACACGTTTTCGCAATTGCAATGCTCTGAATATTTCGAGACTATTTCAGGTCGTAATTTAAATGGTTTGAATAATTACTGCTCTAAAAATATCTGCTGGGCCTTGTCGTCATTATTTCTCTTATGTTTCACCTTATCTTTATCCATACTTAATAAGATGAATCGTATATGTAGTATATATATAACTATAATATGTATATCAATTTTTACAAATAACCCAGTCGAAATAGAAAAACCTCGAAATATTGGTGACTTTGATAAAATTTGCTACGAATGTTCATGGCCGTTCGTCTCCCAAAAGCCCCCAAGCCAAGACCGTCTAGATTCGCCGCCGCTATCTTGAAAAATGTACCCTATTCCATCTGTAAATTACCCGCATTTTGTGTGAAATATGCGTATCCTCGATCGATCGTGTCCGAAACTACGCTGCGCTCAAAGACTAGCATCGCTGACGTAGGAGTTAAGACCGCCAAGCTCAAGTGGGACTGGGCAGGCCACGTCTACCGCATGCATCCACAAAGTTGTGTCCTAAGGTAAAGTCCTAAAGTAAACGGACAGATAACATGTTACCAAGAGTAGAAAAAAAAAATAGTACTCAAACCACCGTAACAGACCGTATATATATCGATAAGTATAACGTTGTAGTATCCAATGTTGTAATCTATGAGCTATCAAGTTTCTAGCCACTAAAGCCGCATCAGGCGGGACAAAAGTAGTATTTAAATATGAAGTTAAGTCTTTTAAATATGATTAAACCATAAAATATTAAAATAATTTTAATTTGTCAAATTCGGAGCATATTGGATTAGGGAGTGCAATCTTGCAGCATAATATACAATCTCGGTATTTGCAAGATTGGAAAAGTCTAATCTCGCGAGATCTCAGTATTTGCGAGATCTCAACATTCGTCTGTCAACTAGCATTTTTTGTATTTTGCATGTTTCGTTCGTGTATTATGCTCAACACCAGAAAAGGTCCATTCTACCTTATAGCTTGTAGGTACATATACGCCAACTTTTCCCTCTCCTGAATCAATGTGTTTTTTTTTCTAATATTTACATATGTTTCTCAACTATGTAATGGACATGTTCCACACTTGAAGGACTCTCCTATGACGGGTTTTTATTTCAATTTCTTGATCAAGAGAAGCTTATTATCAAAATGACAAACACATAGAAATGCTGTAGTAAAAAGGTTACAAGTGGAAAAATAAGAGTAAATAAGGGGGTGGGAGTGACTAAATTTAGCTAATTTTTCTGCTCTCTATGTTCTGCAAATAATTATACCTACAGTTAAAATGTCTTTTCTTGTATTAAAATGGTAATAGTTAGTGCATAAATTGGTTACAAAACTATTAAGTATTTTTTATAGGTACAATATTTTACTAAGTCAAATCATCATTATTCGGCGCTCACAGACTCGACTCAGCCGGCTTCTGTGCTTATTAGTGTTGGTAGGTTTTATTAGGTACTTTCGTACCTGTACCTATCGTGAACAGCAAAGCTGTTTCAGAGGTGATAACTTGATAATATCGATTTTTCTTTGTCACAATACATAAATTACTAATTTGACCAGCTGAGACAAATGTTCTATGACCGACAAAGCGGCATATTCTTCTTTTAACACTGCATAGGTAAAAGTTTTCCAATCATGCAAATCTTGCGAGATCTCGTCCGATTTTGGGTGCAAGATTAATCATGCGGAATTGGTGCGAGATCTTGGTATTTCGAGATCTCGGAATACCGAGATTGCACTCCCTATATTGGATTGAGAGAAACACTACCATAATTTCGATGTTCAATGTTCTCCGCAACTAGGGGTACTCGATAAATTGGGCCATAACATCGGTACATCTAGTCAGGCCTTAAATAATATCGACATGAACAGCACTGGCCATACTGTGCCAACATTTGTGCAAACCGCAGTGACATCTAAAGCAGGTAGTTGGTGTGAAACTAGTTTTAAGTATATTAGGCTTGTCAAGTCATTGGGCAACTTGACTTTTGGAAGTTCTCAAGCCGCCCGAAGGCTTCTACCTTGGCTTGACTGCTAAGACAGCGGCCGGGGTCGATATCTTAACGTGATCCAAAGCACGTTACCTTCCAACCAAAACAAGGAAAAGCAATGTTTAAACAATTTTAAACATTCCGTCCGCACTTCTATTTCTGCTGCTGACGGAAGCAGGAAAGCAATGACAATGATGTTTGTTTAGTGAGTCAATCACCGCAAGCTTCCTCGTATTTATACCGCCCATTGTACTGGTTCTCGGTAAATGCGGTGGCGTCGCCAGAAGAAATCAATGCAACATTGCGGCCTAGGCCATATGGCCGCAATGTCGCATTGAAATCGGCCAAAAAAACAAGGTCTGATAATTCGGATCGTGACGCAAGTGACGACACTGTTGATGAAATAGGAACACATACATACATATACACATACATAGGACGACATAGTTGGAAGTCTTTTTCTAGAACGGGTCTTATCTTAAGGACCCATCGGTCCAACAAAGCCTTTGTTTAGCCACGTGCCACAAACACAAACACTTCGAAATGAAATGGACATGCTTCATTAATACTTTACTCGAATAGTGACTCTATTGTTAAACTTTATTAGTCGTCCTACGCTGCTCTACGGATACTATTGCTGTTTTAAATACAAAAGACCAACACTGATAAGTCTTATTTTTTAATGTGAACCTTCTTTCCTTGTAAGTAAAGCCGCCTTTTGGCCGAAAGTGTAAACGTTTACTTCGTTTAGTTTACATGTATCAATTAGCGGTTACGCCTAACGATGAAAGACAGTGCTTTTGTTTAGAAGGCACTCACACATACGTCCGCATACCATCGATATGCTGATGCCGTAGCTTGTGTCACCCACACTACTAACCGATATAGGTACCGGATTGCGATACCTAGCGCAGTTGTTTTATTGCATCATGGCCTAGTCCTTATTGTACTCTGCTCTAACACGTGTGAGTTGGCAATTAACCATCTCGCAGCAGACAGAAAAGCATGGCCCAAACCAGATACTTAAATAGAGTAAAGATTCATATATGTGTATTTTTTAATTTTATCTAGTAGACAGAGTTCTTGCAAGAAAACATATCAAAAGATTTATAACTAAATTTATAGTCTAAAGGATTCCATTTTTTTTTCTTAAATAGAATTTGATAATGCTTAGGTATACGTTTCGAAATGTTTTCTTGCAGAATTACACTTTTATTCTTTGTTTTTGTGTTGCTTTATATAGATTTCTTGATCTTAAGTAGGTTAAGTATTATCATTGTAATAAGCATATTTTTGTGAGAAAATGGCTGCCTGTCGAGTTTCTTTCGGCGTTTCTTCTCGGCAGTGGCCTCTGTGAAACGCTAGTAGGGTTTGACTTGTAAAAGTGCCATTGCGGCCTACTTACAGAATAAAGTTCATTTTATTCATTTTTATTCGCTCTCTACGGAAGCTCTGCGCGTAGTTTTCGTAAATATTTAAACATATTTACCCAGCCTTAAACCAGCGGGGTTAGCACCACTGCCACTGCGACGCGACGCGACTAATGAAAAATCTATCCTCGTCTTTCTTATTTTCACAGTTAGAGCGAGACAGGAATCGCTGAGTTGCGCGAGATACGACTTGACAGCAAGTTGTGTTAGCCTACCAGAGGGCTTAACGCGTACCGAAAACGAACTATATCTCTCTGTCTTTCGAATGTGCAAGTGCGAAAGAGAGGAAGATTCTTCGTTTTTGGTTCGCGACGAATACTGTTCGCGATGTACCTACTCGTGAATCCGTCCAGCGCCATCTAGTGATATGTAGAGAAATCATACATTACTAGTCGAGCTCTAGACCGGTTTGCTTCATGTTCGGATTTACTTTTGGTTCACGGCTTATTTGCCGACGAAAATTTATATCTCTTGCCTAGATGTAGATGATTTAGAAAAATCTTACCTAAGTGCGTGCAGTCTTAAAGAGTTAGAAACAGTATGATATTTATTTAATTAATTATGATTTTAATTTGAAATGAATATATAACTTTTGATTATAACTTTTGGGAACAACACCATTAAACCAAGTAAGCTATCGAAATCATTAAGAAGAGTCAGTTTTGAAGACCCATCGACAAACAAACCTTTGTGTCGGTTCTTGGTAAATACGGTGGCATTTCCAGAAGGAATCATTCCAAGACACGTGAGTAAGCCGAATTGTTTCACGATTCGATGGAACAGGTTGCAAAATAACGATGATATTGATTAGTTGACATTTAGGATGGCTGTTTAGGATGACATCATCCCAATACGGCTGCTTGTTGTAAGTACATATGTTAAAAACCTCCAAATAACATAAGAAGGCTCACTCAAAGTCACTCATAGGGTAATGGAGAGGGCTATGCAGGGAGTTTTATGCGTGATCGCGTCGGGAATAGCCCTTCGAATCACTTAACATTAAGTGTTAGTGGGCAGGGCACGTTGCACGTAGAACCGATGGCCGTTGGGGCCGAAAGGTTTTCGAGTGGCGACCATGGAGCGGAAGGAGAGCGTAGGTAGACCCCCACAAGGTGGACTGATAACCTGGTAAAGGTCGCGGGAGTCCGCTGGATGCGGGTGGCGCAGGGCACAATGACCGCATTGTGGCACTCTTTGGGGGAGGCCTATTTCCAGCAGTGGACGTCTTTCGGCTGATATGGTGATGATGATTTCAAAGTATTAGGTAACAAGTGCAAATTGCACATTAATATATTAGTGCATTACATTTGGGCTCTAGACCTAGGGCGGTAAAGCAAAGAATAGGTATCTCATTGACTGCAAGTATTTGACGCCTGAGATGAGAACAAGGGCTGTAAATAAGCTACCTGAGGCTTTCTTCATTACCGCCCGTAGAAACTACACATATTTGGGGGCGCCCCCTTGCCCAGGAAGAGAGATTTTCGGTCGAAGCGGGTATTAAAAATGCTACTAACTACATGGACATTTATTTATTTGGCCAAGTGTCAGGAATACGTGTCTCGAATAAATCTTAAGTACTGGGGTCTATGATGGTCGCGCGATTTTTAACAGAATCAATAGGGCACGTGACGTAACGTAGTTTTCTTTTACAAGGGAGATAATTCTCTAAACTTCCATATGACTAGGATTATAAACATTTGTAATTTGTAAATACCTAAATTAAGAAATTACCTCATGGGTTTCCTAAACTGACTAAACGAATCAAAACAAGGCCATTATAGTAGAACTGCGGTTGTGACTTGTGAGTCAGAGCCTGCGGTAGGTAATACGCTCAAGGGTAATAAATATGCCATTTTGTATTCTAATTTCCCAGAAATAAAGTTCCAAAGCGCGTACCTACTAATATGGTTATGGTTAAGGACTTTTTAGCGGTTAGGTATAGAATATCCATAAGCCTGAGCTCTTGACTCATCGTAGAAACATACCTACTAATTGTTTTGAGTACCTAAGTGAAAAATCGCTTATAACTTAGAATAGAAAAGAACAGAAGTTTAGTCACAAAAGTGTACAGATGTGCAAATTGCGGACAGTTTCCAAAATATTGGAAAACTTCTCGGAAATATCTTAAGAATTTCATAGATATTTGCATTACCTATAAGAAATCTCCATTTTCCATGCGGAAAGTTTCAAAGCCCATAAAAAATGCAAGATATTTTGTGAAACTTTCCCATATGGAAAAATTTCAATATTGGAAAGTTTCCGACTTCACATCAGTACAAAAGTGTGGCAATGGAATTGAATTCAGCGTAATGCTACTCGTACGGTACGACACATGTAGACTAGCTGCACATCACTGGTTTTCAGTTCACCCTTGAATCCCTCGATGACAACTGGTTTAACAAATTAACTTACGACCAATTCGATTTAAGCTTCATTAGGCCATAGTTATATACGTATCTACTATTATTTCAAGAAATTAGAGATGGGCTAAAACCTAGCTAAATCGATTGTTTGCCCCCTAAAATCAAATTTCATCTAAATCGTTAGAACCGCTTCCGAGATCTCCGATATAAATTCTTACTTCAGTAAGTAGATGTAGGTATCTACTAGGATTTCTTGTTTTAGTGTAGTAAAACGATAATCAAATGAACATTTCTGAAAAAAATGCTTTATTTGGCCTTCTCAATTTTGACCAACTTTTTAGAGGTGCCCGAATTTTTATGGTGTTATTTAGTATTTATACCTTCCAGTGGCGGCGCGTCAAAAATATTCTTAGGGAAGCCGGAAATAATTAGACTTTCCTAATCATCATGAGCCGTAGTAAAAGAAGTGGACTGGCTGAAAATTAGGCAAGCCGGTGGGAATCGAGTTGTATGGACGCTCCGCCACTGATACCTACCTGCTCTCTCCAAATTGCTCAAAACGAGACAAAAGATGACTATAAACGTTATGCTTATGCCGCTAGCTAGCTAGTTGGACCAATGTTGTTTATAATATGCGCAGTTAGAAACAGTGGCCGCATGAATAACTGCAATTTATGTGCAGAAGGGCTGTAATGTAACATCATAATGCACACGTGTTTTCATCACCGGCTGACACGGTATAAACATTCATAGGGAACAAACAAGGAGTTATGCAAGACGACGCCAACAGTAAAAACAATAATGCCAGGACCATTACTTCATCTAAGAGGCGATAATGCTTCGGTCGTGACTGACTGAAAAATTAACGCGGAGGGAAAAGAGGGCCTTTTCGTGATAATTAGGTACCTATATGGCGGATCCACCCGAAATAGACTCTAGTAGGTATGTATATTCTGTGTAACTTATAATCACGTGAAACTTACACTGTGTGTAAATGTAAACTACTGACCTACCAGTGGCGGAGCGTCCATACAACTCGATTCCCACCGGCTTGCCTTATTTTCAGCCAGTCCAGTTCTTTTACTATGGCTCATGAAGAATAAGATAGGCAAATTAGTTCCGGCTTCCCTTAGAATATTTTTGACGCGCCGCCACTGTGACCTACGTAACTCATTAACATGCAATCATAAAAAAATCATGTATATTCTGCAATTGTTACGAATCAAATTATTCATCTCAAATTGTTTTGATTCGTGTTAATTTAACGTGGAGTTACCACGATCAAATTTCCAATTATATCCATCATGTATGTTCTGTGTAACTTACACTGAGCGAAAAAAAATACTTATTATTAGTAAGTTTTAGTGAATCCCAAGACAAGGAGATTATATACTAACGGTTACAAAACAGTTTAGTAGTTACAAGGACAATTTTTTTGGTATTAGTAAATAACTACTATTATCAAAAACTGGTTTGTAACCGTCAGTATATAATCTCCTTGTCCTGGGATTCACTAAAACTTACTAATAATTAGTTTTTTTTTCGCTCAGTGTAGAATCACGTGAAACTTACGTGTATAAACTACTGACCTATGTAACTCATTTTCATGCAATAAACAGCGCAATTTTTAGTACAAACCTTATTATACATTTTCGGTCAACTGGTTTTTTTTGCAGTTCGATTAAAGACGTCTTCACGGTGGTGTCTGCAAGCACAGTCAACGAAGTTAGAAGTAGGAGTACTGTATGATAGGTCTAATAGTTAAACCGTGATAATACGTGGGCCTTTATGGACGCTAGCAATCGCTCGGCCCCGTAAACAGTAGGCACAATGGGTCGTAAACTCGTCGCTATGGCGACCGTTCGACGTTACCACTGGTTTTTGATAAAAATATCGCCATTTTAGACTATATCTACAATATACCTACATCGTTTAACTGATACGGCTCCTGTGTCGAATCAGGAGGCCGATTTTTGAGTGTCGGAGCTCAACTTTTCACTCGACATCTGTCAAAACATCATAGTAGTGAAAAGTCGAGCGTCCGACACTCAAAAATCGGCCCCCAGGAGCATGAGATTAGATTATAATGCTGTGTGACAGGAGTTAGAGGTCAGATGTAAAAGGGTAGTGGACGGGTTGCGGGCCCCTGCCTCCTGTGGCTCCTACCCTCTGCGGCTTCTCAGTGAAGCGATAGATCTATAAGGCAACTATTAAGATCAATCTATCGCTGGCCCCTTGGTGGCGTCCATTAGACGGACACGTCATCCAGCGAAAACCGCAAGGTTGCTGGCGAGTATTGTATGAAGAAACTATGAGGAAAAAATACTGTAATAGTTAAACCGTGATACGCGGGAATTTTATGGACGCAAGCAATCGCGCGGCCCCGTAAACAGGCACAATGGGTCGTAAACTCGTCACTGTGGCTACCACTGGACGTTACCACTGGTTTTTAGGGTTCCGTACCCAAAGGGTAAAACGGGACCCTATTACTAAGGCTCCGCTGTCCGTCTGTCTGTCTGTCCGTCTGTCTGTCTGTCCGTCTGTCACCAGGCTATATTTCGAGAACCGTGATAGTTAGACAGTTGAAATTTTCACAGATGATGTATTTCTGTTGCCGCTTTAACAACAAATACTTACTAAAAAACAGAATAGAAGAAATATTTAAGGGGGCTCCCATACAATAAACATTAGTTTTTTGCCGTTTTTATAGATAATGGTACGGAACCCTTCGTGCGCGAGTCCGACTCGCACTTGGCCGGTTTTTTACTAAGAGTTGGCACAGGGTTCTGAGCGATAGGAAATTGACATAGTTAAGGACGAAAGGCCGGCCCGGACACGGAACGGTGTAGCGTGAATCGTCCTTTATGGGGTTTTTCACGTTGTAAGCTCGTGGTAAAGACTACAATGTATTAGAGGTGAGACGTACTAGGCAAAACGCGTACTGAGTCTTGCGAATACGCGTCCACAAAAAGACTAGATCCAAAGACTAGGTCCAAATACGCGCTAAACCGACCCCGACCCGAGGTGCCCCGAAAGAATCCGAACGCGCAGACGAATACGAATAGCGCGGAACATAAAGACTCTTAGACGTTTCGAGTCTTCAGAGTCGTCGTACGCCTAGTACTCGATACGCTAAAAGACGCGCGGGCGGGATCGCGTACTTACGCGTCCATGCCAAAACCTATTCCAAAAACCTGTTACCGTAAATACGTCTCACCTCTACAATGTATATACTAAAGTAGCTGTGGTCCACCGGCGCCCGTGTAACGCGTGCGATATGCAAGTTCATCATGATCATATTCGCCGAAACACGTCCACTGCTGGACATAGGCCTCCCCCAATCCATCAGTTCTACGTGCAATGCGCCCCGCCCACTAGTGAACACTGCAGAATCAATTTTGAAATGTGGTGCTAGAGAAGACTGTTGAGAGGATGCCGTGGCAGAACGAATAACTCTATCTTGGAGGATGTCGGCATCGCCAGACTACTCTCGTACATATGCCAGGACAGGATTCTTTGTTTTTTGGACGTGTCATCCGTACGCCTAGGCATTCTAGATCTAGAGAAACAAATTATTTCAGATTTGTGATTCCCATTATGTAGTCAAGAATGGACCGGGTAGACAAGGAACCGAGCTGCATAGATTGCAATTGCGTGCGGCCGCGGTCTTCAGTCTCATGTAGGGCTGCCATCTCGAATTTCGCCAAACCCGGACAAAGATTCAAAAAAAACCCGGACATTTGGCGTAAATCGCATTTTTTCCCCGGTCGAGTCCGAAAATAATATTTAAAAAAAACAATACCTTTAAATTCAGTGCAGTGCTTCCTTACATGAAAAGTGTCTGGGTTTTCCCCGGACACTTCTTGAGACCCCCCCGGATGGCCCCCGGACGGCCTCCAATCTAGGACAAATCCGGGAAAACCCGGACGGATGGCAGCCCTAGTCTCATGCCGCCCTCATGGGTTCGAATACGAAGAAGAAAATTTGTATTCTCTAAAAACAGATCACTCTCACTCAGTCGGTACAAAGTGCGCCTCCGGGGAAGTACTCCTTTCGTCAACATATCGAAATCTACAAATATTACAAACGTATTACATCCACGCAACACACTTGTTTTAGTTTGTTGCATGGATGTAACGATGTAAGTAAGGTGATGTAAGTAGTTGATGTAATGTCGTTAGTTGTGTAATATCTGTCAAACTCAAACTCAAAACATTTATACTGCAAATAGGCCTCAAGGGCACTTTTACAAGTCAAAATCTATCTGTATCAACAGAAAATATTTGTAATGTTCAAATAAAACTAATTACATATCATAAATAAGATTAATCCAGATTTCTAAGAGATGTATAAGGTCTCTAAGCGTCACAATAAAAAAAAATACAATAATCATCATAGAATATTATGAGATGTAGGTAAGTCAGAGAAGCTAATAACAACACAGATTTGTTAGAGATGTATAAGGTCTCTTAAGCTTCAACATGAAAATAATAAAATCTAATAAATGTTCTCAGAGATGTATAAGGTCTCTGACCGTCAGTATAAAAAATGAAATCAAATGAGAACAGAGTGAAGTTTCTCATGTTAATTCATCTGAACACTAGTATTACTATTCCTTGCAAACATGAACAGACCCCTTTCGATATTTTTAATGAAAGGCGCCTTAACCTAACTCATATTACATTAGTACATAACGCAACAATTCCATAGTAGGGGCGATATGACCACCCGAAGGCCAGCGTAGTAACAATGAAACTACCAGGACGACAGCCACACGTTGGCGGTTAGTTGTTAATTAACGGCGACCACATCCTAATTGCGTGCTAGTTTCAGAGCTCCTGCTTCTTGGGTGCAATAGGTCGTAACTGAGGGAAATTTACTACAAAGTTGCGATGTTTTGCGTGATATATATGCATTGATTCTAATGCTATTCTATTCTAATCCCAGTCGGTCTTGTAGTAAGTTAGTTTGATAGGTGTTGAACAACGTTTGTTGGAGTAACCACTTGAGTTCACACTTGGCGACGAGTTTGTAATTTACCAAAGCGATAAAGATCTGTATTTAGGTAGGTATCTCTATCGGCCCGGTCAGTTCTCTTAAGGCGCAGGGTAGGGCAAGGCCTTCCCCATACAAACTTTGTGCACGTTTTATTCGTCGGTTTTGGCACTAACAAATATAATTTTTTTTTTGGTTGTAAATATTAGATATGCGTAGATCGTGATGTGAAAATTTTCAAATATTTCACAAAAATTCAAAATTAAAAAATTAAAAAAAAAGTTAAGAAAAAAAAAATTACATCACGAAATAGCTATCAGAAAAATAAGCATACTGACCAAAAATCATAACTTTAATGCAAACACAAACGAAGTAAATCCTGCACAAAGTTTGTATGGAGAGAGCTTGCCCTACCCCTCCTCTTAAAGAGATAGTTAGTTAGTCATGTCTGTTCGCAATAGTCTCAATTACATACGTTTTTTAAATAACCTACCGAGGAGCGCTCGTGGCCCAGCGGCGCGGCGCCTGCGTACCGCTTGCGGTATCTAAGGTTAAGCAACGTGGGCAGCGGTCAGGACTTGGATGGGTGACCGCTTTGAGTGGTTACTAACTGAGCGCTCCCGTGCTTTGAAAGGCACGTTAAGCCGTTGATCCCGGTTGCTGTCTATGGCAGCAGTCGTTAAGCCAAGTTGGAGGCCTTCGGGCGGTTTGAGAACTTCTAACAGTCAAGTTGCCCACTCACTTGACAAAGCCTAATCCCAGCAATAAGGTCTAGTTTCCCCTCGGGGTTGGAAGGTCAGATGGCAGTCGCTTCCGTAAAGACTAGTGCCTACGCCAAATCTTGGGATTAGGTAGCGGACCCCAGGCATCCTTCAGGATGCAACTGTACTGGGATAACGCTGGGAGGATGATGATTTTAAATAACCTACCAATATACAGGATTAGGCAATAGTTTGAGTGACGGAACCCTTACCTATCTATCCTACATTATGCCAGTAAGGTTATTATGTCGGTTAGCGACAAGCTAGTTTGGAAACCGGTTTACGACCACTTGGCTTAAATAATTAGCGAACTAAGAGGATATAACTGCCACAATAGATCACGCGTTGGTCGAAGCGGCATACAAAGCCCAAAACTAACAAACTAACAAGAGGATATTGAATAACTAAATGCATCTGATCCCTCGTACCTATTTTAAGGAAAAAGGTAGTATCAAACTGACACTACGAGTACCTACACACTCATCATAATCATCATCATATCAGCCGAAAGACGTCCACTGCTGGACATAGGCCTCCCCAAAGAGTGCCACAATGACCGGTCTTGCGCCACCCGCATCCAGCGGACTCCCGCGACCTTTACCAGGTCATCAGTCCACCTTGGGGGGGGACCTACACACTAAATATAAATAAATATAATTTTGTGGACAATCTTACACAAATCAACCTAGTCCCAAACTAAGCAAAGCTTGTACTATGGGTACGCGACGATATACATACTTATATAGATAAATAGATACTTAAATACACAGAAAACAGCCAAGGCCCAAGAAGAAAATATTCGTGCTCATCACACAAATAAATGCCCCGGCCGGGATTCGAACCCGGGACCTCCTGCTTCGTAAGCAGGGTCACTATCACTAATCACTACTAACTAAGCTAAAGCGGTCGTCAAAATATTATTTTAATACCAGTATTCAAGCGTGTGTATGTATGTATGTTATAACTTTATCGTACACAAAAAATACAAACAAATAAGGACATTTTGGTACAAAGGCGAACTTATCCCTAAAAGGGATCTCTTCCAGTTAACCTTTGAGCAATTGAGTGGAGACAGGAACCAGAAGATAGACAAACACGTGACTACAACATGCCCATTAACACATAGACACTGGAGGCATATTATTGTTCATCGCTTTCAATATCAGTACCAGATGCACGTCCACCGCGTGATCGCGACAACTATAGTCCCTATTTGTCCCGGTACCGCCGCATACCGGGTAGAGTCAGCCCGACCCAGGTCGGGCCTAAGCTGACTTTCTAGCTAGACTCTTCTCAGCTAGGTTAGGTTTAGTGAACCAGCGACAAAACTCCCAGTAGCTCGAATCCACTGACACCTCAGATTCGATTGAAGCCGCTCAACCAATCTCACCGGAGCGAGTATTCCAGTGTTTAAGCCGTGCGTGGTCGTGTTGGAGGTTCCGCTGGATTTTCCCCAGGCCACGTCCAACCGCACACTCCTATCGCTTTTGGGCCTGGCCTATGAAGCCACAGTCGGGTTAATAAAAAAGCCGCGACCGATACAGAAAAGCGACGGAGATGTGAAAAAGATCAATAGAAACGGTGTGTTTTGGTGGATATCTTGTAAATAGTGATCCATCTATAAATATAATACTTAGTCAACCGATGCCAGATAGACATGTGTAGTTCACGAATGAATGATTCAATTGAAGTCCTTCACTTGGTGTCCTTCATTCATTCACTAGTTCAGTTCGGATCTATATACTTCAATAGTTCACTTAGTTCAGTACTTCAGTTCATGTGTCATCGTTTCAATCATCTATCTCATGACGGTTTTTACAAAAAAAATAATCTTAAAATTCAAAATAAATGTAAAATTTGAAATCCTTATCCCCGAATTAGTCGATATCGAGTAGGTATAATGACAAATTTTTCGTAAAAAAATTATTTTTACTTAAATTATTCAAAATATATATATAAAATTTGATATCATTATCCCCGAATTAGCCTTAGAATGAGAGAAACGCGACGCGACGAATGACTGATCAATATGTTTAGTTGAATCGGTTGAGCTATCACTAGTGAACTAAACTGAACTAGTGAACTAAATGAGTGATATACTTCACAGTGAAGGATTGAAGTATATCACTCTTTTCTTTTTAGTGACACATTTTGCGCATGTCTAATGCCAGATGAAGCTATAAGAATATATACATTTTACAAAAATACATTAGAGTTAAGGCCTAACTGAAATTATTGAATAGTTTGTGTATGCGTGTACCTATGAGGCTGGCATTGGTGACAACCAAGAGTGTGCAACGTAGAACCGATGGCCGTTGGGGCCGAAAGGTTCTCGAGTGGCGACCACGGACCGGAAGGTGCAGCGTGGGTAGACCCCCCACAAGGTGGACTGATGACCTGGAAAAGGTCGCGGGAGTCCGCTGGATGCGGGTGGCGCAAGACCGGTCATTGTGGCACTCTTTGGGGGAGGCCTATGTCCAGCAGTGGACGTCTTTCGGCTGATATGATGATGATGATGATGAAGAGTGTGCAAAAGCCTCTTTAAAACTTAAGAATAAAAATTAATATGGTGGATAAAATGGCGTAAATTTTTATTAATTTCAAGTTATATATGTCCTTGTTTAACACAGATAATGTTATCAATAAAGAAGCTCAGGAACGCACAGTATTGTGATAAAGGGAGATAACCCACGACCGCAGACACCCACTGATAGTGAGCGATACTGCTCAATGGAACTAAGTTGTCGATGTAACTTTTTCCTTATATCTATTACTATATACTTAATACAGGTTATATCTATGTAAGTTCCGTAAAAACTAGTGCCTACGCCAAATCTTGGGATTAGGTAGCGGACCCCAGTCATCCTTCATCCTTCAGGATGCAACTGTGCTGGGATAACGCTAGGAGGATGATGATATCTATGTAAGTTCTTCTGTTTGCACTATTATGCCGATTAATGGGCCAGTGTTATTCCCCGCACTCTCCACACCAGCCTCAAAACCCTCGATGTCCATCCACTTCATACATTCTTCTTCAAAAAGCAGTAATTATCAACACATGTAGATAGTACCTACGCAAATTCTTAGCACTAGAACAGTAGGCAGCAAGTATTACAACATTATATCTTCTATATTCGTTTGGCCAAAAGCCCGCGGGTATGGAAATAAAATAACCTCCTCTTGGAGAGAAAGACAAATAAAACAAATATAATAATAATAATAATGTACCTATACTATACTCAGCAAGTACCTAGACTTGGCCCACGAGGTAACCGCGATGTGGGATGTTGATTGAACGACCATTGTCCCGATAGTCGTTTCTGCGAACGGTCTAATAGCGAAGAGTCTCGACCAACACCTCAAGAGACTCTCGCTAGATGGCTGGGTCAAGAGTCAGATTCAGAAGGCGGTACTCCTGGACACGGCGCGGATAGTCAGGAGGTTCCTCTCTCTGTCGCCCTGACCACCGGTAGCTTTTAGGCCCTGCCCCGCTGCCGGTGGCACCCTAGGTTAGGTTTTTATAATATTTTTATGTTTTGTAAGTGTATTTTTATATTTTACTTTTTATAAAGATATTATAACAACCTAGCCTAAGTCTCAAAATGAATAAAGATGATAATAATAGTGTGAATAAGCTGCATACATTCATATCGCTTGCGATGAAAACATTTACACACTAACTCGGCCGTTGAAAACGTCACGACTGTGTTCAACTGTTCAAAGCTGGGACTAGAACTGTCCGCGACTCATTGCTTATCATTATTAATTTCTGTTGTTGACAACTTGACAACTGTTCCAACGGCGTAGTTGGAACAACTTTATGCGTTCAGCTAAGTTATTAATATATATCGAGATGGGAACAAGGGGAATCAAGGGGATATTAAATGAGATAAAAAGAAAACGCCGAAACAAACAGTTTTAACGAGGTGACGACGCGTATAAATTTGGTAAGCAAACGCATGTTACAATTTTGTTTAGAGGTTTTTAAAGTCGTGAACCCCATCTTTCTGTTTCTGATAGGTACAAACATAGCGGACGTTATAGCTAGTATGACATAAACCATAAAGACACAGTTGTGACTATCATCCAGGTACAGGAATCAAGTGATAATCGAGACAATTCCTCATAAACGTTCGTCGAACCAGTTAAATTTATCCGCTAAAATTCGCTTGTCTTTTCTGTCTATCACTTTCACGTTTATGTTCGTGAGAAAGTGACAAAACACGTTTTGGTTATATAGCAGAGGTTTGTTAAGTTTTATGAATAAGGGGTAAGTGAATACGTTTTCATTAAAACGGTTGGTAGGTTGTTGTCTTGTTGATCCAGGCCAGGGAGCGAAGTGATCGAAGGTCTTCGGTTCGGGTTCGAAAAAAAATACTTTCGTGTGGCCGGCGGATTTCCGTCTGTTATCCTCTACCTATATGTCGCTTTTCTTATTGATTTTCCTGAAATTTTGTGAGCAGGTTCGATGATTACCTATAGTGTTTTTTGTGAATTCAGTTCTTGGAAAATTTTCAAAATGGCGGAGGTATGCGGGTTTTAAACGTGAAAAAATGCTCGTGAGGTCTACTGGTGAGGTATTTTGGCTACAAATAGCCAAAATACGACTTTCGGGCCGGGAAATAGATAAAAATAATTTCGTATGTGTCTGTCCGGATATTCGGCGGATATCCGGTTGTTCTCCATTACAGCTCGCATTTCTCGACCGATTCTCATGAAAAATTGTGAGGCTATTCGAATATTACCAAGATACGGATTCGGTATTTGATTTTTTTACAAAATGGCGGAGCGATGAGGGTCGACAACCTAAAAAAAATCTGTCGTGAGATTTCAGCTCACAGAACGACTATATAGTTAATATTATCACACTAACAGTAAACCATAAAGCGTGTTATTTTCCACGTTAGATCGAATACCAATACCACACACATTTGCAAAATTACTAAATGTTGCCTTATAACATAATAGGTTTTCACCATGTTTAATTCTACACCATCAATTATACAAATGCATCCAGAGATTGCAATTGCAATGCACCCCATACCTACCCAACACATCCATGTGCGCAAACATGTCCGTCATGTAAATTATTCAAATTATTCACCATTGCAAAATTAAATAAAGAGCGAAACAAAAAAAAACTCTTCATTTGCCGCCCCACCCGAGCATAGAGTGAAGGGCGCGACACCCCTAGCAATCAATTCTATCCCCCTTCTTTAACTATCGATTGTCTCTTTCTAACAACGAAGTAATCAGTATAGTCGTTCTTGTCTAGAACACGATTTGAAGGGCGCGAAGTACTCCGAGCGATGCCTCGGGCCACGTTGCGAGTTTTCAAGAGAGAATTTTTGTGACGCCTAGCAAATATAGTTGTACTTTTGCATTTAGTAGCTGTGTACTCTCTCTCATTATAATTAAGGTTCAAATTATAGATGGCACAGTTTTTACAACGATGGAGAATATGTTTGTGATTTAAGATTGATGTAGAAATCCAAATCGCGTCGTGATGAGTGGATGATTGCATCGCGAGGACTCCTCGGAATGGAAAATAGGAATCGGGCGGGAAATATAATAAATTATGATAAGGGGTTGGTGAAACGGCAAATAGATTTTACTGCTTTGGAAAGGTTCAGCAAAATCATTGCATTACAGATTTGTCCGTTTTAACCGTACTATTTCCAAGAAACGAGGAAGGTTACGGTTTGCTCATTAAGTTCGTTCAGTAGAGCTCTTTGAGTGCATACACGCCTTTAATCCCCCCCTACACCCTCAGCACACCTCCCACCCTCAAGGATTTTTAGTATGTTCATCTGGATACCACAACGTATAACTGTACCAATTTTCAAAACTACACGAATTATTTCCCCTGATTGCCCATATTCGGCGTAATTTTCTCAGATTAAATAAAAATATCTGGGCGACCGAGCTTTGCTCGGCGTTTTCCCGGGCATGAGACCCAGCTAGATCGATTGCTCGTCCCCGAAAACCCCCACATACCAGATTTCATCAATATCGTTAGAGCCGATTCCGATATCCCCGAAATAAATAAATAAATAAATAAAAATATATACAAGAATTGCTCGTTTAAAGATATAAGATTCATAGAAGTCACTGTTTGTCGGAAAAGAAATATTTATAACATTCATAAAAAAGCTGATCCTTCAGATGGTAGCAAAACGGTTTATAAATGAATAGCTAATAACTCGTTTCATTTATAATGAAATAGCATGCACATCTTTCATTTAAGCTCAATTAATTAAACAAATTCACATATAAAACGCGAGTGGGTTGCCAATTTACACATTCAGACGTTAATAAATACCTATAATCATAAGTTTCATAACAATTAAGCGTTTTTTTCGTCTTTATCATATATGGCTTAATTACACTAAAGTGGTCGAAACCTTCAGTGTAATGTGAGGCCAGTCGACATACCGGTTAAGTAACGTATTGACATTGGCTTTCATTAAAATACCAGGCCGCTTTTAGATCGTTCTTATTGTAATTTGGTCAATCCATCAAGTTAAAACATAGCGAATGTTACAATACCTGGGGCATTGTCGTAGCTAGCCTCGTAAGGCCCAATGTACACTCTAATGTACAAATTCAAATCGAGTTCATCGAAACTATAACAAAAGTAATGAAGGTTCCAAATTTAAAATCACAAAAATCTGTCTAGTACTTACGAGGCTAGAAGAACTACGTTTGAACGTTCTTATACGTAACTTTAATGTTGAATATCTGGGCGGCCGAGCTTTGCTCGGCGTTTTCCCTGGCATGAGACCTAGCTAGATCGATTGCTCGTCCCCGAAAACCCCCACACACCAAATTTCATCAAAATCGTTAGAGCCGTTTCCGAGATCCACGAAATAAATAAATAAATATACAAGAATTGCTCGTTTAAAGATATAAGATATAGTACTTATGCAAGCACCTACTCGTATGCATGTAGTCCGTTTCAAAATGTTCAAATAATTTATTCAATCACGAGCTGATTCACGCAAGCGCGGCGGCGAGAAAGGACCAAGTTAAGCCGAAATACTCCTATCCTATATACCAGTGAAATATATTTTTGAACGGGTATGGTTTCAGATATTATATACAGGGTGACTTTTGGCTCATGTATCAGGAGTCAGGTAGATAATCAGGCCCATGGAATTGAACGACTTTCCCCTAGGAAGGTCGAAATCTGAAAACGTAAAAACATATTTCACATAGTCGATTAGCCACGTGCCAGCCACTTTGTATGAAAGTTGATTTCTAATTTTATTATTTTCCTCAGCCCATGGTTTCTTGGGGAAAATTGGTCGGTTTCATGGGCCTGATTATCTACCTGATTCCTAGTTACACGACCTAGAAGTCACCCTGTATACCCATTACATAAAACACGTCTCTCTAGACTCTGTATATATCATAGAATGGTTGGACGAAGGTACAGGGAAGAGTGGAGGGAACAAAATCGCGCGACAGGTCACCTATATATACGCTGGACTTGCCCACTGAAATCCTTGAAAAGGGACCGCGTACCTATCTGACTGCGTCAGAAAGTCTGACGACAGAAGACCATGGAAGATGGTGCGAAAACATGCCCGCGTCTACCATCGACATAGCCGCCAACGTGACTACGACCGCTTTGTCAAGAGCGAAATGACAAGAGAAGAAAAGACAAAAGAAAGACACAATCTGGCCTCTAATTCACCAACTCGACAATTGCCGCCAGACAATGACAATTCGATTTACATTGCTGGGTCGTATATAGAAGTCAAGCAGCCAGAGCAGTTTACTTAGACAACCCAGAAATGTACGTCGAATTGTCATTGTCAGGCGACAATTGTCGAGTTGGTGAAATGGGGCCTGATAAAAATAAAAATACAAAATAACGTTTTTGTAATGTGTGTAAATTGCTTAAGAGGAATGCCTAGCTGACCAACTTTTCAAATCTTGAATTTTTGACATAATGTTTCTGTCGCGCTGCTGTGAGCGGGAGCGGGCGCTGTCTATGTGTGAGCGCACGCACACAGACGCAGGACGCGAGCCCTACGATAAATTAGGCTGTAGGTACAGATCGCACCATAGAAAAAGTCCCCCCTTGAGCACTTTATGAAAACTGTACAATAATTTCGTCAACTAAAATGAATCCACTTTAGCTCAGACGTTAACATGGTTGACACGCAATCAAGAGGTTCATGGTTCAAATCCAGAGATTGACAGAACTTTTTGCTTTTTATTTTTCTTACCAAGTAAATTAATGTAATGCTTTTATAATAAATGTTTATTTACGTCAATATACATAAATTACATTAAAGGCATACATAAGTTACATTACACATTTTAGTATTTTAACAAACAAATCAGGCATGTACATTTAAATAAATTGACATTTGATGAAGTGAACTGTATGTATATGATGATCAGAATGGAACTCTTCAACCACGTATATTTTTGTTTTTTACATTTTTGTCAAACTTGAGTTCTGGTGTTGGATTCTATGATGAATTGAGCGATGAGCGTACACTTACTCTTTTACCATTATAAACATACTTATAGCCATTTTTAGGGTTCCGTACCCAAAGGATAAAACGGGACCCTATTACTAATGCTCAGCTCTCCGTCTGTCACCAGGCTGTATCTCGAGAACCGTGATAGTTAGACAGTTGAAATTTTCACAGATGATGTTTTTCTGTTGCCGCTATAACAACAAATACTAAAAAACAGAATAGAATAAATATTTAAGGGGGCTCCCATACAACAAACATATTTTTTTTATTGCCGTTTTTAAAGATAATGGTACGGAACCCTTCGTGCGCAAGTCCGACTCGCACTTGGCCGGTTTTTATTTCATTGTATGGAATCCAAGAGTGCACCATCTAAGTATAATAATCTTTCACCGGTCTCCCCGATTGAAGTCGGTTTTTTTTATTATATAGGTAATATTTAGATTTTTATTTCATTGTATGGAATTTAAGAGTGCACCATCTAAGTATAATCATCTTTCACCGCCGGTCTCCCCCATTGAAGTCAGTTTTTTTTTATTATATAATATGTAGATCTATAAAAAAAAATAGGTTTATTTCTATGACATGACATTTTTCTTACTCTTAATCGCCACGAGTTCTACGCGGACGAAGTCGCGGGCAAAAGCTAGTGGGTTATAAAAACCCATGATTCGTTAATAACTTTACCACTAACTAAGTAGCATTTATTCCTATATCAAAGACAAGGGTTCCCAGGTCACCTTTCTATTCAATATTCTTCCATTGTGACTCAGGGTTTTTCTTGTGATTAATAACTTTTCTGGTAATAATGATTTATCGATAATTTTTCACCACTAGCGTATCGACAATATATGTCAACGACTGTTGCCCATCCCTATTCCTTCTGTGTACGTATATTTAGAAACTGACTCCGCCACGAATTCGTGCGATAAGGACAACTGCAGCTCGGACTAAAATTCCCTTGCAAAAAACTGAAAAATCGAGGTTTCGTTCTCGACTGTTTTCTCATCCAAAACGCAACCAATCATTATAAAATTTTGGAAACTGCAAGAGAAAGAACTAATCTATGCCGCTACGTTTTGATTTTTTGGATATTTGTTGTCATATTTGTATACTGCGCCTTTTTATGGAGCCAATTCAACTAAGCCGTTTTTGCGATTTTTGGAGGGCTGTAACTTTCTTTAAAATAAAAAGATCCAAAAAAACAAAACGTAGCGGCATAGATATTGATGATATTGATCTTATTTGAAAAAATCATTGCTCTAGGTTCAAAAACCAGGGAGGAAACAGTCGAGAACGTTTGTATGGGAAAATCGCAGCTAGGCATTCCTCTTAAGGCCGTGTATTACCACTTTTGAGTTTTTAAAAACCATCTGAGACATAGAATATAGTGTCGTAAATCAAAAAAAAACATATGTGTTACATAAGGATCTTGTCTAGTCAAAATCGCAGTCAGTTACATGACCTGATGAATTTCACTCGATAGAAAAAAATCGCGAAGTTACCCCTTTTTGGAATGTATTTTCAATACTACGGCTATATTACTAATATTTAACATTTAATTTTTGTACTCAATTAAAGATCGTAAATAGTTATAGACAAATTCGCAGGGTTTGCTTTGATAAAATGATTGGCTTAATGACTATAGCTAAATATTTACAAAACTGCGCGCAGAGCTTGCGTAGAGAGCGGGATGGTTAATTGTAAACTCACGCGTGTTAGAGCGGGACATTTGCGTTGGGGATACCTCCCCTTAAGGTACCAATCGAAAATTGTTGTAAAAAACCTACAACGATTTTTTTTATACAAGTCACAAAAAACTGCTTCATATAGTAAACGAATAACAGGAACACATTTTGTAAGTCAAGCTGCGGGCTCATAATAGTAGTTTATGCAACTGGTACATAATGAGGGGCATTAAAACACGAGTGTGTTTTATGAAACGAGCCGGAGGCGAGTTTCATAATAAAGTCACACGAGTGTTTTAATGCCTAATTATGTACAGTTGCATACATTACTTTATCTACACACATATTATAAGTACTCTAAGATGGGTTCAGAAACCGTAGTAAATAAATACAATAATTGTGTTAATACAACCTTTTTTGCACGGTTGCGGAAATATCGAAATCAGAACTGGCAACAGATACCTGAATGTTATTTAAAAAAGTAAAGAGTCCCTATTCTGATGTGATCATGTCGTTCTAGCTCAAATTTCGTGCGATATATACTAAAAAAACATCGAGCTGACATTTCGCATCGACTGAATTTGAATTTTCAGTGATACTAGAATAGGGACATGTCAACTTTGACATTTAAATTTTGACAGTTTTGTTTGACGTTTAATATTTTAACATCATATATGAGATTAAAATTAAAAATTATATTACTGCTGTAGCCTTAGCCACAGATAAGAAAATTGCCATAAATTCATTGAATGTTGAAATGAGAGTCATTTTCTACGGTTTCCGAACGCATTTTAGAGGATTTATGATATGTGTGTAGATAAAATAAGGATTTAAACATTAAATTTGTGTAGACTACATAGTATTGGAATAAACTCGATTTTTATTTAGGGACAATTGACTTTACAATAATAGAGAATGCCTGCTTTTATTTCATATTACCTACAATACAAATAAGTAAAATAATTCTCAGCCGAATAAAATATTCCCAATAATTCTTAGCCGCAAGAAAAAACTGCTTTGACGGTTTGACGGTATTCTTACCACCTAAACCTTTTTTTAGGGTTCCGTAGTAAACAAGGAACCCTTATAGTTTCGCCATGTCCGTCCGTCCGCCTGTCCTCCGTTTTTTTCAGTAACCGTTAGTACTAGAAAGCTGTAATTTGGCATGAGTATACGTATCAATGACGCCGATAAAGCAGCAGAATAAAATCTTTAAAAAAATTTTTTTTAGGGTACCTCCCCTATATGTAAAGTGATGGTGCAATTTTTTTTCCTTCCAAACCCCATCGTGTGGGGTGTCGTTGGATAGCTCTTTCAAAAAAATTATAAGGTTTTTAAAAGCATTAAACAATTGGTTGGCGTGATATTAAGCTTTGAACTGATATTTTTTGTCATGGTCAAGTGTCCCCCCCCCCCCCCTGCCAGCTACACGGTGGCTACTAGGCATGTGAAAAAAATTATGGTAATAGTATATACGATGAATTTAAAAGGAAAACTATCACAGCTAAGTATACATTACTAGTTAACGAGCAATAGTCGAACTTCAGAAATGTGCTTTCGTACAATTTCCATTGATACCTTAGATAATGTTGTTAATTCTGTCAAAAACATAGTAAATATAAGTTTGCGAACTTTTTAGTCCACATAATGTAACGGGTAGACGACTACGGAACCCTACCTTGCGCGTGGCCCGACACGCACTTGGCCGGTTTTTATAAGTTCCTAGTCGATAAAATCATACTGAGTTTCCATAATAATAATAAAATCGATTTACAGGAGCTTTAAAATCTTGTATATTAAGCGAGAATGCCGAATGCGAAGCGAAATAAATATTCCGGAATGTTGAACGGAGACGCGCGGTGACTGCGGTGAGGTGGCAGCCAGGCCGAGCACCGCGCCACCTCGACCGACACGCAAGCGATCTCTTCTACCAGGCGCCCAGAAATCGGCAAGAGTCTCTCAAGTATCTTCCACAAGCCCTATCTCACTCGCACTACTTATTAATCCTACGCAATAAAATAAGCCAGATAGCCGTCTCGTACTCCGCCCGCAATGGAAACCGTATCGTGTCTTATTGAAATAGGGTTCTTTCTACGTCCCACACTGGATGTTTTTAATGATCCCCTTGAAACGTCGTGCTACGAAAATGGAAGTAGGTAAATGGTCCGCTAAGCACGTGAAGAATTCCTGATGTATTTTTGCTAATTTATGTTGTCCTAATATTGACAATGCTTAAGGATCCATTTGGCATGGTTGAAATTCCTTTTTTGGAGTGAATGAGAATGGATGCCTTAGGCAGGGAACTATCGCACCGATCACACAAATTGTTTTAATAATAAAAGGTAAATAAATAAAGTGGAGAAAATTATACCGTGGAATGTATGTCGGTATTGTGCTGGTTTTTATCGAACGTTTGGAGGGAATTCTTGAAATCGCGCCGCTGCCTGTCATATAACTTTACTAAGCATTCCAAAATACAGCATTTGGAATTGATTAACGGGCCAATTTTTTTGGCGTTATAGTTTTTTTTTATTTCTTAGAATTGCATGAAAATTGGTAGGTTGGAAGACCTCCTGATTCTGAACAATATGTGCACGATTTCCTACACTGTTCCACAATTTTTTTCCATAGAGTGACAAAACGTATGGGATTTTCGTAACAGTGGAAAAAATGTATGGGAAAAAAAAAATCGATGCCATGTTGTCATATTTTTATTACTTGTACAGAATCAGGAGCTCTTCCAACCTACCAATTTTCATGCAATTCTAAGAAATAAAAAAAAACTGCAACGCCAAAAAAATTGGCCCTAACATGGCGGTAAAAGAATTAGCATACACCTGTCAGACACTTTGAAACGCATTTAACTTTAACTCTAGATTAGATACTAACTCTAGATTATATAGAAAACTTACATCATAAGAAATATTGCTATATACCCTACCAGGGTCCATGTGAATCCATTTATATTTTAACAGCTGTAATAATACCATGGTTCGCAATAAATATTACTATATTACTATTACTATGTAAATTTATTTTCTTGATAGCAACATCACCGAGTTACATCATAGGTTATCAGTAAACTTTATGAATCCTGCCTACAGTAAAGTAAATAAATGATTCATCATATCATAATCGCCAACCCTTAGTACGTAAAACTGCCATTATGCCACGGTTTTATCGGCTCCGTTACGGGGTCTTATTATCATAATCCTTCATTAGTATTTAAAATAACAAAGCGCAATTTGAATCAGAAAAAACAAAGGATCAAACGAAAAATAAATCGCTTAATGGTGAGAAAATGAGGACGGAGGAAGTAAATTAAGGAAATTAAAAAATTAAATGAAAATTCTGGTCCACCATGAGGCGAAGTTGTTTGACATGTCAAAATGCACAAATGTTGCCACAGTGTGGCTAGTGCTGTTCATATCGATATTATTTATGGACTAACTAGACTTACCGATTTTGGGCCCAATTTGTCGGGTACCCCTAGGTGCTTGCCGAGAACATTGAAAATCGAAATGAGTAGTGTTTCGGTCTACCTATCTATCTAATGTACTACTATCTAATAAGTTTAAATTCTTATACAACAAAGTTCAATAAACAGTACGTAAACATATCTATATATTTTGCTTGCTTGTAAAATTATCTACAATATTAATATTTTTTTTGTTGCCATTTTTTCCACTGTCGCTAGTGGTAGGCTGTGTTCATGTTCAACGCAAACTTAAGGCCTACACACACGAGACCTACTACTAGTCGGTGCGTCTGTGCAAATTATTATTATTGTTTTATATTCAATGTTCTTTCGTTTTTGTTACGATTTATTACTGTGTGTGCTCATAGTTTTGTTTTTATCCGTGGTAGTGTTACCCGCCGTGCCATCACCAAATGGGCCCTACGGAAGACCAGCGCCGGCTGCAATGCCGGCATTATGCTGAGTTGGGTCCACTTCGTGACACGGTTTTATTAGTACATTACTTACCGAGGGCGATAAAACAAAGAATTTCTCAGATCGCAGGTATTTTACGCCCGAGCCGAAGGCAAGGGCGATAAATATGCGATTTGAGGCTTTCTTTATTATCGCCCGTGGTAAGTACAAAATTTTATGTCACCCCCTGGCCAGGAAGTGGGTTTTTTCGCGCGCGGAGCGTGCGATAATGGCCACTTTATGGCCAGGTGTGACATAAAGTATATTGTGTTTGTCCTTTTTATCACGAATAAATATTTTGAACTTTTGAACTTGAACTTGAACTAAAAAAATTAAAATTTCATATAGTTAAAGAAATTCTAGAGATGCTGGTTAGAAATTATTAGATATATGTAAATAAAATAAGAATTCCTTATCTTTGAAAAGAAGAAATCTAGGAAATGCAAAATCTCTTCATTTTAAGTCTATTAATTAAAATGTGGATAAAGAAAGAGAAATCTGTCCAATATCGCATCGCTGCGGCTGCGATACCGAAAGAAGATGGCGCGTGCCGCGATTCAGCGGGCACTGTTACTAGGCGCACATAAACAAAAGCAGCAGTGGTAGTGCTCCCCCTAACCTTTCATGCTGCACTTTAGCCGTCTCGCAAGCGCAATTAGACTCTAGAAGCATTAAGATATGGTTGGTATTGAATTGCAGCGTCATTATGTTATTGTCGCATGGGAATGTATAAAATAGCTGCTAGTGCATTATGCTCGCCGGGTGAGCAGCGCGCATTGCGCAACTCCCCAGACACACGACGTGTCCGCCGCACATTCTCATATTAAGACGCTGTTATGTGTGTGCTTGATACTACATACGAAGCTGGGCTGATTGGATACAGTATAGGTAATTTAAATGAAATAGTGATTGAATGAGACAAGTGTAAAAGTTTATAGTAGTTAGGCTGGTTATATCGTACATATAAAAACGCTGAAATTGCAATAATTGCGGTAAACTTGCATTTTGGTATGTTGTTTGGATCCACCTAGATAGTTTTTACCAAGATTTGCAGCAGTTTAAAATGAACGCGCACAATCAGGATGTAATTATTTAAAAATCTAGGAATGCAGTTTAAATTGTTTTTTTAAATTAATATAATGTCTTCTTTTAGTAAAATCTTCCATCTACAATATTCAAAGTACTTTTCCTCCATGTGGCATAGGCGTGGGACGCCCTGTATATGGGTAACTTTCGTGTCAGAACGGAAACAATTAAAATGTAGGTATTTCAAATGCCTTAACTATGTGCCAAAAATTTGGTCCTCACCCAAATGCGACCTGTCTGTAGAGAGGATTAAACCGAATTCCGCCAGCAGAAACATACGAAACCATTGAAATAAAATACTTATTTGAAAATTTCCAAAAACTGACTCGATAAATTTTTTTTGTATAATTACCGAAACTGCTACAAAAAATTACGAGGATCGTTTGACAAATGCGACCTCTAGAGGAAAATAAAACATAAAAAAAAACATTTTTGAAAATTTCCAAAAACTGACTAAATAATATTGTGTATTAACTATCAAACCTGTTAAAAAAAAAACACTAGAATCGGTTGAGAGTTATGCGATCTGTAGAAGAGGAGATCAACCGGAAATGTTGACATATGAAAGCATTTTAATGTTTAATGTTATATAAACATATGTATATAAATAATAATGTTATATAAACAATAATTAATGTTTAAATAATAATAATAATTAATAATTTTAATGATAAGATAACACCTATTTATTTTTGAGATTTAAATACTAACAATTATGGATTTATATGAAATAAATGATTTTTATTTTTATTTTATTTTATTATTTATTTTTGTCGAGCTTTTTTTGCATGTTTACTTCTTTTGATTGTATTAACTACTTCCATATCCTTTTTCATCATTAATAGTACCTTATGATTCGATATTCTGTCAGTCTAATTAATTTTAAAAAGCATTCTATGATAAATCCACATTTCAATTAAATTCTGCTTTAAAGGCCAGCTTTCGGAACCGTAGGTGCATGAGAATTGGTAGAATGTAGCATTTGACCATTCGCCATCTCATATCCAACTTGATTCTCCTAATTCGCCTGTTGGTTAACAGTTTCTTCATGTTTTGAAATGTGCTTCTGGCTATTTAAATTCTAGTTGGACGAAGAAAGAGACTGGTTGGAGGCTGACAGCACGGAAAAACTAATTCGCATGACTACAAATAGGTCGAAATATAGGCATCTCCGGGAATTCCGGGATGGAGATGAGGCACAAAGAAGAAGAGAACAGCTGGATGTACATCCGGTAATCCGCCGCCTGAAAGCATTATTTGCCCGAGCTACAGCTCTAGTATAAGTTTTTTCGAAACATTAACTAATTCGAACGCGTTTGCGTTTTGTCTCAAAATGTATGAAAACGATCTCACCGAGTTTGAAATACGCGCGTTCATCGGTTAGCAACAAATGACTCGCTGTTTTAGTTTCTACTAGTGACCACCAGAGGCGCTGTTCACGTTTTCATACCACTTTCATACATTTTGAGATAAAACGCAAACGCGTTCGAATTAGTTAATGTTTCGAAAAAACTTATACTAGAGCTACTGAAACAGAGATTTTCGATCGCTTCGCTAAACATACCTATACTGCACTGAGCGAAAAAAATACTAATTATTAGTAAGTTTTAGTGAATTCCAGGACAAGGAGATTATATATTGACGGTTACAAACCAGTTTTTGATAATAGTAGTTATTTACTAATACCAAAAAATTGTCCTTGTAACTAGTAAACTGTTTTGTAACCGTTAGTATATATATATACGTAATCTCCTTGTCCTGGGATTCACTAAAACTTACTAATAATTAGTTTTTTTTTTCGCTCAGTGTAGAAGTGCTAAATATTATTGCCACCCACCACTTTTGCAGCGTTTTATGTAATAAACCGCAATCAAGCCCTTTAATACTTTATTTTATTCCACAAATAACTACTGCAATGCACCGAACGGAATGCAGCTATGTAAACAAGTACCTAATTGTAATTAGGTACCTACTAAATGAGTATTTAAAAAAATAAAGGTGGGAGGTACATTAGTAGTACTTATGTAACTTCCCATGTATATTTTTTTAAGTCAGTTTTTGGAAATTTTCATAAAACATTTTTTTTTCAATGATTTATTCCCCTCTAGAGGTCGCATTTGTCATTGATCGCAATAAAAATATCTTTGTCAGTCACGCACGATGTTGTCAGCTTTCGGATGTCCGGTCCGGCGGATTTCCGGATGTCTATCCGTTTGTTCCCCTGTACAGGTCGATTTTTCAAACGATTTTCGTGAACTTTTTATTCAAAATGGCGGAGCCATGAGTTTTGGAGAATTAAAAACTATTCGCGAGGTCTAAGTACAATACAACACAGAGAGCCACTATAGAGTTGCCTTTATAAGATTTTTTAAAATTTAGTTTATTGCTCAATATAAAAAAAAGTCTTATTCTATTACAACAGTTTCGCCAAATGGCGAGTTTAGTATGCACATTTGTTCCTTAAGGCGATATATCGATTGAAAGAGACACTTTGTTTTTCGCTCACGACAAAAAGGTGAAAAAGGGATGCACCATTTTGAGATAAAACGAAACCGCGTTCGAATTAGTTAATGTTTCGAAAAAACTTATACTAGAGCTACTGAAACAGAGACTTTCGATCGCTTCGCTAAACATACCTATACACTGAGCGAAAAAAATACTAATTATTAGTAAGTTTTAGTGAATTCCAGGACAATGAGATTATATACTAACGGTTACAAACCAGTTTTTGATAATAGTAGTTATTTACTAATACCGAAAAAATTGCCCTTGTAACAACTAAACTGTTTTGTAACCGTTAGTATATAATCTCCTTGTCTTGGGATTCACTAAAACTTACTAATAATTAGTATTTTTTTCGCTCAGTGTATGTCTAATTTTACAGCTTGTTTTTTTTTCTAAGGCCAGCACCATGCCTCGCTATGCGTGTTCGCTTTGCGTATTCGCCTCCCTTTCTTTTGCTATATTAAAGAAAGAGATGCAACATGCGCTTATTTTTTTCTTTTAAGAGGAGTAATTGCTTTGACCATAGACACCGCTTAATCTTTAGAGAACTGAAAAACGTCTTTCCTGATTGGTTGATATTTTTACCAAATAATTTTTAATCTTTCAAATTACTGTTCTGTGATTGGTGGATTTAATAGGTGAAGTATTTTGATTGGTCAAATTAAAATGTTTTGTAAATCATAAATATGTATACATATTTTCCCTAGGGCTTAAATGTACTACTTTAGCCCCGCTTCACAAGTCTAATATGACACACTTTTCGAGTATGAGAAGTGAAAAGTACCTTTTCTGCATTTTATTATTATTATTACGGCAAAATCGTTATACTTTAATTCAATAATAAGCCAAATATCTCATTTCATTACCAATAACCTAACCCATATATGCAGTAAACCGCTTTAAAAAACTCAAATTAAATTTACACAGAATGTGAATTCGCAAAAGGAATGAAACGCGTAATGAAACAAAAACCGCCGCGTACAGTGTGTACGATTGCGTCAGCACTTGAAAATTAATCGGACGGCAGTCCACACATTCACCGCCTATTCTCACACACTTACATCAATGTACAGAACGTGCCTATCCAAATTAAACAAGACCCATGCAATAGCACACAATTACCCTCCACCTCATTCGATACGAATAGACAGAGGGGAACGCAAGAGCTCAACGTGACTGGTGTTGCTACGTCGGTCTGAGTAACCTCCTCGCGTATTCTGCGCTCCTAGTAAGCTGCGCACATTGTGGCAGGTTGCGACCATGACGATGGGGCTACGGGCTCGGCTGTTGCCGCATTGACACGTGGCTCGCGTCTGGGCCTCTCGGCCGGAATGGACCACCCTTGAACGTCAGACGTGGCTACGCGTACGGCGCAGTTCGATTAACCGCTCCTTACTGCTACACTACATTGCAAATAAAATACTGCTGCTGTTAAATTGTCTTTATTAAATAGAAATCATCTTATATATTTAAATTAACAATAAAATTACTCATTATTTGAACTCAATGTTGTTTCAGCGGTTAATTGGCCTAGTCTTGCTTGAAATATGACATCCGATATCAGTTTTTCTGCGAAAATACGTTGTCGATTGTTCAGCTCCTTCAGTTGGAATCCTATTGTCCTACCGAACGATTCCGCTTCATCGCTTACGATATACGATTGTGGCAATTCTACTCGTAAATCTTGTTCCTCTTCGTCATTGTTAAACTCGGATGGAATTGGAATATAGATGGAGTTCGAAGTATGGTTTGATTGCATTTTTTTTCTTTTCGGTTTTATGTCCTCCTCCTCCGAGTCTTCAAGTTCTTGCATGTCCTTAAATTGTAAAAATACTTAAAATTCACACACAATGTACTAAATATGGCGAGGAAAGTGCAATTAAAAATAATTAAGTAGGTTTAGGGATGTCAAAAAAAAATCGATTATTATTTTAAAAAAAATCGATTTTTTAATCGATTTCGAATTTGCAATAAATCGATTAATAAAAAATCGATTATAATTTCACGGCCGATTAATGCCGATGTAAATGTTGTCAATTCGAAACTAATTTTTTTTACGTTTTATTATTTGAGATAGGTTTCGTTCGGCTCTACCTCTACCGTACCCGTGTATCGCTTAATAATAATCACCGTATTCGACACTGAGTTGACATCCCTAAGTAGGTTATCCAAATGCTATTGTTAAAGTTACCTGATAACTGTTGTCGTATTGACTGAATATCGATTCGTCGTTTTTGGACACGTCTTGTTGATCTAAGTCATTGTCTTGATTTTCATTTAGGAATGTCAGAAGGCTGTAGTACCAAAGATGCGGTTTATATTCGCTTCCTTGAAATTTACTCATGAGCACCTGAAATAAAATATTGATCACGAAATTTAAATTATCTTAGGTATTATAATATGATATGCTGTTACGACTCAAACACTCAAGAATCATTATCGAACTAAATTACACCTAATTTTTTTAAGGAATATCGTGTTAGGTAGGGTAGTTGGTATTAAATTAACTATTACTAGAATAGGTAAGTATTATAGATGACAATAGGGCATATTTACTAGCGAAATAATAAATAGTTCATATAATTATACCTTTTTATGGTCTCGTCTGTATGCAGACCGCATATGTTCAATTTTCTTCTTAACATCCGCTTGCGTGGCATTTTCATGATACAACTTATACTTTTCTAACAGTACGTCATAAGCTCTGTCGCGTGCTTCCCTGTTGCTGTACAGAATGTGTTTCTGATCCCACAGGCAAGGAAATGTCTTATACAGTTTAAGGAATTGAGCGAGAATATCTTTCTCCTTGACGAGTACGCCCCGTGCGTTGCTATCCGACATGGTGTCGAGGCAGACTAACCGCGTCGGCGAGCGAGCGGCCGGGCGGTCGGGCGGACGGCGCGGTCCCTCTCCAACACTATGCCGCCGCGCGAGAGGGGACATAGAGCGCAGACAGCTGCGAGGGGCGAGGAGTATTATTATTACGGCGTACCAACGGTGACCTTATCCGCTCGTCGGATTGCGTGTTCCGAATTCGTCGTATTTTGAACGCGTTTGAGATAAGTGTTTGGATGTTATTTGACAAGTTTCAGTGTAGTAAAATGTGTAGTATTTTCCCCGTTATAAGTAAAAAACTGAGAATTATTAGCGACCTAATTCGATTGAATAAATAACAGGAGATATTCGTTACTAACATTATGGCTAAGTAGGCTATTATACTGGGTAGGTTAAGTATAGGTAGGTACCTATATTACTCAGAAGTTCAGAACTCAAAGTAGCAGATCTTTTACTCACTTGTGTGTGTATCAGTAGCGGAGCGTCCATACAACTCGATTCCTACCGGCTTGCCTAATTTTCTGCCAGTCCAGTTCTTTTACTACGGCTCATGAAGAATAGGAAAGGCAAATTATGTCCGGCTTCCCTTAGAATATTGTTGACGCCCCGCCACTGGTGTGTATACAGCCTGTTGATCAGGTAGACATGCATTTTGATCTTAGGTAGCTACAATTGTATAATTATTGGTCATGTACCTATGGTCCATGCACGGTGGTGGCACGTTTAAAAAAATCTCATCAACCACAGCACAAACAATCGTAATAGTTCAGATAAAAACATGTGCATTGTCAACAGTTGTCAACGTGACACTAAAAGTCTTATAGATTACCTATTTATACATATTTGCTCGCGTAGAAAGAGGATCTATAGAAGGAGGGTTAGCGAATCACACACAGGGACGGAGATAATGTGACAGTTTCTTCTGGGGTTACCACAAAAAGAATAATCTCCCCATTTTTACTGACAAGTAGGTTTTTAATTATTGAGAATCTTCAAAATAAACTCGTAGTAAATATTAGCGGACAAACACAAAACATCCGATAATGTCCTCCCAATTACGATATAAAAATGTTTACTAATTTAATACCTACATTATAGTTAACAAAATCACGATTAGATTAATACGTCTTAGGGTCAAGGCACCAAAAGATGAACACACCCCAATAGTTGAACATTCGACCGAAAAATTGAAATAAAAAAATCGTGACATATTTTACCCTTTCGGAATATTTTTTTTCTAACGCGGCAATCCTTTGTCGAGGCTGGTAATTAAACTCCCAGGCTGTAACTGTACACACGTGGCTATAAGCCGCTGTTGAATCCAGGCCTCGCGCCAAAAACTCCGTTTGTATGGAGATCTTACTAAGGATAGCGCTCTCAAATTTAAGCATTAAATTACGTATAAAATTGAATATAACGTATACTTACAAGGTTTTGAGTGAAATAGATTCTTGATTAATGCCTTTACATTTTTATATATTAGTAAAATTTATTTTTTTAATAATTTGGGACATATTTGCTGTTCAAGTTATGGTTCTAATTTTGTGTACCTGAGCTAATAGTTGAACGGCGTTCAACTTACGGGCATGGTGTCGTTTTTTCAAACATTGATTTAAATTCCTACTGAAAAGATAATAAGAACCTCTATAGCTTAAATTAATCGTTTCTTTGTCGTTGATTTTTCAACCAAAAGTTGAACGCAACTTTCTATTGACAAAACGTGTATTTTGGAGTTTGTTTTACTATGAAAAATACCATTGTTCAACATAGAACCTGAGGCCAGAACTTGAACGAATAAAATTAACTAGTTCAACTTCTGGCTACTATTCCAATATGTGAACACTTTGTTGATTTTGGTTCGTTCATTACACAGCTATCCTGTCCAAAACTTGAACTAACATAATTTAGTCGTTCATGATTTAGGCAGTGGTTATTAAATGAACGTCTTTACTCCAAAGTTACTAATTAGCAAAAAACCGGGCAACTTTACCCATCCTTAGCTTTCATGTTCTCTAGTTTACTGTATTATTTTGGTAAATATTAATTATAGTAATATGTAAGTTCGCACATTATTTTTTTTTGCTTATAAATGCCCGGACAATGCATATATAAATATGTTTGCTCATTTTACACTAATAACTCATTCATCTTTATTAACATAGACCGTTATCAATGGAGTAAATTAGTGCGAAAGTGTTCGTTCATCTAATGGTGTCAAAGTGTTCAGAATTAGGGCACACTGTTCAACTTCTGGGCAAATTAGCGTACTTTTGCTTAGATTATTTTAAAAAAAATACTCTATTATAATAGGATGATTAAAAATACTGGAATTCAATCTCGATTATATACCGATTCATATAAAAAAATTAAACCTGTATATAGTAGGTTACAACACCCCGAAAAAAAATCCTAAAGTTGGGTTAGTCGCTTAAGTGTTCATCTTTTGGTTCCTTGACCCTAGTTATTCAGCCATTATAATAATGAATTTCACAGTAGTATTCTAATCACGTCAGGATTCAATTTTTAATCTGTTATTTTTAACGTTCGAGCCGGTCTGGTTTACCCAATATTATGGGTAACATATTTTTTTATACTCTGGCCACTGGTTCATCGATGACACTTTGGTGGCACCGGCTGGTGGCAGACAAATGCTGCCTTATACGCGATGAGGGACGGAAGATATGACGTTGTATCTCGTTCCCACGTGTGTTATCATCTATGCTTACATCTCCTTCACACACCTTTGTATGTGTGTATCACCAGCTCCATCTTTATACTTACTTCATGTTTGCTCGTGATTTGCTCAATGACATCCTTCAACTACTTAAATAAGGTTTGACATGCCTAAGGAAGTTGAGAAATGGCAATCGAAATTCATCACACCAATCATATAATAGTAGTTTATGCAACTGGTACATAATGAGGGGCATTAAAACACGAGTGTGTTTTATGAAACGAGCCGAAGGCGAGTTTCATAATAAGGTCACACGAGTGTTTTAATGCCTAATTATGTACAGTTGCATACATTACTTTATCTACACACATATTATAATTACTCTAAGATGGGTTCAGAAACCGTAGTAAATAAATACAATAATTGTGTTAATACAACCTTTTTTGCACGGTTGCGGAAATATCGAAATCAGAACTGGCAACAGATACCAGAGACGCTGGGGCCGTGGGGACAGAGCGCGCGCCGCATTTATAAAGATTTAGCGGCGCGCCTGATCGAAGCCACAGGTGACCAGAGGGCTGGCCAATACTTTGCACAACGCGTTAGCGTTGCTATACAGCGTGGCAATGCGGCCAGCCTTCTGGGCACACTCCCCATCGGCACTGATTTAGAAGATATTTTTTATTTATAAGTAGCTTTTAGTTTTTAGTAGCGTTTAGTTTTTTTTTTTTTTTTTTCTTGCAATGTCCTTTTTTATATTTTTGTTCGATGAATAAATGATTTCAATTTAAAAAAAAAAAAAAAAAAAAAACAGATACCTGAATGTTATTTTAAAAAGTAAAGAGTCCTTATTCTGATGTGATCATGTCGTTCTAGCTCAAATTTCGTGCGATATATACTAAAAAAACATCGAGCTGACATTTCGCATCGCCTGAATTTGAATTTTCAGTGATACTAGAATTTGACAGTTTTGTTTGACGTAATATTTTAACATCATATATGAGATTAAAATGAAATATTTTATTACTGCTGTAGCCTTAGCCACAGATAAGAAAATTGCCATAAATTCATTGAATGTTGAAATGAGAGTCATTTTCTACGGTTTCCGAACGCATATTAGAGGATTTATGATATGTGTGTAGATAAAGTATTCTATAGGTGGAGAGCAAAATTTTCGTACCGACTTGATACCGCGAACGAACGAACGAAATGCACAATGGTTTCTCATTATAGTGATTCTTACTCCGAATTTGATAATCTGCCAGGGCAGAACTTGCCAAAAGTAAAAAAAAAACAGTCACTTCCGGTGCAAAAAAGGGGGCGTTATTTTACCTATAGATCTGATACTAAAATAATAGTTATAGCATCAGTTAGAAATTTACTGAGAGCGTCTGCGACTTGCGAGGCAAAAAAACTGACAGATTTTATTTCACGTAACTAACAGCACTGATAATATGACTTCTATATAAACATGGACGCATATTTTACGGACATATATAATCTTATATCTTTAAACGGGCAATTCTTGTATATTTATTTATTTATATATTTCGGGGATCTCGGAAACAGCTCTAACGATTTTGATGAAATTTGGTATGTGGGGGTTTTCGGGGACGAGTAATCGATCTAGCTAGGTCTCATGCCCGGGAAAACGCCGAGCGAAGCTCGGTCACCCAGATATTACTAATTAAATGTAGGTATGTACGGTCAACCAATTTGATTTCTGGGCCACTTCGTACCTTGTCACAGTGACATTGATATAAGATCTCTAGCGGCTTTCATATTGATTTCCACTGTGACAAGGTACGAAGTGGCCCAGAAATCAAATTGGTTGACCGTACATACCTACATTTAAGTATTATATATGTCCGTAAAATATGCGTCCATGTTTATATAGAAGTCATATTATCAGTGCTGTTAGTTACGTGTTAACTGTACGTCTATGTATTAACTTTTGCCCGCGATTTCGTCCGCGTGTAAGCCGTTTATATCGTTAGGGGATGATTTCCAGGATAAAAACTATCCCATGTATAAGTATATACTCATCGGCAGAAAATTTGGCCCAAATTAGAAAAACTAATTATCATATAATATTAAACATTATTTAATTTATTCAATTTATAGTTTGAAATCAGAAAAATTTTGGGCCAAATTTTCTGCCGGTGGAGTGTATATAAAATATCTCCATGCCAAATTTCATCTTAATCAGTTCAGCAGTTTAAGCGTGAAAGGTAGGGTCGAAAGGTGGCTTTGCGGCCAGCTGACAATATTTCATAATTTCCAAAAGTCTCAATTCGAAAACCATTTCGGTAAAAACGTGTGAAGTACACAAAAAATTATTTTTTGATTTTTTTCTCCGTTAAGTTTGGGAAAAATCGCAAATTACTGTAAACCGAAAGTTGACGTCATCTTCCTCGCTGTATTCAGGGAGACCTTAGTACAGAGTACAGACAATCGCTGCTCTGCAGTGGCTCTGGATTCTTGTTGGGAAGATGACTTCATATTTTACTTACGCCCTTTTGGAATGACCTACTTTTCAACGTGTTTTTTTTGTATGATATATTGAGTTAAATTGAAAAAGAAAAAATACGGGTGGCTTAAATTTTTACCTATTTTCTAACTAGTTCATAAAATAAAGTAGTTTATGAAATGTTGTCAATTGATGAACCTTGCCTTTAAGTTGTATATTTAGCAGCAGAATCTTTATCCATTAAGTGGCGGGCATTTTACACAGTTAGTCGAGTTCAAATTTTCTGTCTTCATCTTGTCGCTTATCACTAGTTATCACATAAATGCTGCGACCATAGATATTCGTAATACGGAGCCAAATCTCGGCTACCCTTATGCGGGATTTACATTCCGAAACTAGTTTCATGCATTTTTGATTACATTGCGGGCTGCATATTGCCGAGTTAGGACGAGGGCGATCAAAGCCCGCAATGTAAGGTGAGCTCGACTAAGATCGGACACCGGGCAAGACCGTATGACGTTAATTTACTCAATGAGTGGGTTTTTAAAAATGCTGGCAAGATGATTCGATGCGCCGTTTCACCCCGCTCCCCTCACTAGTACTTACCTACTTGTGGCTGCAATCACATCACAGTCGTCTGTTATGTATGATTAAGTAAAAATTTAGAAAAAAACGGAATTTCTGTTGTGTCCGGAAATACCCTTCACGAGTTTTTTGGTAATAACTTTTAAACAAGCCTACTGAAGGGTTCTTGCACAGTACACAGGACAGTTTTATTAAATTGTCGACAAATCTGTATTACTAATATTGCGCTACGGCTACTGTAGACTGAGATCCGGTGTTACCCAATGCAGTGAAAGATCGGATGACAATAATCTGATCTTAAACCTCTCAGGAGTTCTCAAACTTTGTTCTTACAGGTCACCAAGAGTCAACTTCATTTGACTTCTCTTCTTCAACAGAATGCTCTTAGCGGTCAAATTAGCATTTTATTTTACTTATTACACAATAACACAAGCAGACTGATACAAAATCGTTGTTTAACTTTACTTATTCAACATGATCGGGTTCAATGAACCCGGGTTCATTGACCCCATGGCCCCATCCAAAAGTTTGAGAACCACAATTTCTTCAATTTTGCATGCATGGTGTAAGACCGGACAGAAAAAGTACAAAAAATATATATTCGTGTCCGAAATTGTGATTCGTAATACTATCCGGCTAGTTCTTTTACAAGTTGGTCAGCTGTTAAAACCGGACACTTCCCTGTAATAAACTCTATGCTACTCGCGATAGGGACGAAGTTTAAGGCTCGTCCGTTCTTACACCACCACGTGAAAATTTATTGATGTCAAATTTTTTTGTATCTCTATTTCAAAGACTCCTCAGTCACGCATCTTTACGTCTACAGGAATAACAAAATTCAGTGCTATAGAGTATTTAATGCTCTTCATTTTGATATATGAATAACGTGCCTAACGTATTTCCTAGCTGAGAAAGCTGAGAAGCTGGAGGTCCCGGGTTCGAATCCCGGCCGGGGCATTTATTTGTGTGATGAGCACGAATATTTGTTCTTGGGTCTTGGATGTTTTCTATGTATTTAAGTATTTATTCTATATATATAAGTATGTATATCTTCGCTTAGTACCTATAGTACAAGCATTGCTTAGTTTGGGACTAGGTTGATTTGTGTTAGGTTGTCCACAAATATTTATTTATTTATTTTATTTATTTATTTATCATCTCAACCCACCCAAATATGTCCGAAACTTAGCCGAACGCACCTTAATCAAAAATGCATGAAACTAGTTTCTGAATGTAAATCCCGTGAAATTAAATTAAAATTGTTTCCCACACGGGATAAATAGCCGGGAGTAACAATTCAGATAATCGTAACTACACCTTGAACATTACTCTAAGATAGGTAATATAATTGCATTGGTATTAATATTTTGTAGTATTCTGACATATTGAAATCGTTGGAAAACGAACCCAAGTTCGAGCGGGGCGTGTCAATGATGTCATGTGGGCGTGACGGACAGACGGACAGATCTACTGACAGAAATAATGAAGCCGTCATCTGACTGATCTATATCAATACTGTGAATCATGTACAGTCAAAGACATAAATATAACTAGCTTTTGCCCGCGACTTCGTCCGTTTCTCTCAGTTCTCGTTCATCGCGTTAGAATTTAATTGCAATTTCTTTATTTATTACCTATTTTTCGCTCTTCCATACAAACTTCCACCCCCTCAAGGGATGGTTTGCCTCGAGGGGGTGGAACCCCAACTATCTCCACCTGCCCTCCATACCAAATTTCATCCAAATCGGTTTATCGGTTTGAGCGTGAAGAGGTTACAGACACACACAGACAGACACGTTCGCATTTACAATATTCGTATTATGTACTATACCTACGTTCCCAAAGCGCTATTGACCTCTTCATGTGCGTAGTACCTAGTAAGGATGCTGAATATACTTACATTAGGTAAAATTACATGATTGATTGTGTGTTGTGAACATGAAGAGCCTTTTACTCAACAGTTTGCGGATACAGGATAAAGACTTGCATAACTTGCATTATAATAATAACAAAACAAAACAGCTAGCTTTAAAATCCGTCTGAGTCGAGCGTGAAAAACTTCGATTACGGGTGGGGGTTTTAAGGTAAATGTTTCAAGAAAATTGCGTCAATATGACCGAAAATACGGGAAATTGCATTATAATAACTATAAAGAAAAACAGTTCACTTTAAAGTCCGTCTGAGTCGCGCGTGAAACACTTCGATTACAAGTGCGGGTTTTAGGTAAATGTTTCATGAAAATTGCGTCAATGTGACCGAAAATACGGGAAATTGCATTATAATAATAATAAAAGAAAACAGTTCACTTTAAAGTCCGTCTGAGTCGCGCGTGAAACACTTCGATTACAAGTGCGGGTTTTAGGTAAATGTTTCATGAAAATTGCGTCAATATGACCGAAAATACGGGAAATTGCATTATAATAACAATAAAGAAAAACAGTTCACTTTAAAGTCCGTCTGAGTCGCGCGTGAAACACTTCGATTACAAGTGCGGGTTTTAGGTAAATGTTTCATGAAAATTGCGTCAATGTGACCGAAAATACGGGAAATTGCATTATAATAATAATAAAAGAAAACAGTTCACTTTAAAGTCCGTCTGAGTCGCGCGTGAAACACTTCGATTACAAGTGCGGGTTTTAGGTAAATGTTTCATGAAAATTGCGTCAATATGACCGAAAATACGGGAAATTGCATTATAATAACAATAAAGAAAAACAGTTCACTTTAAAGTCCGTCTGAGTCGCGCGTGAAACACTTCGATTACAAGTGCGGGTTTTAGGTAAATGTTTCATGAAAATTGCGTCAATGTGACCGACAATACGGGAAATTGCATTATAATAATAATAAAAGAAAACAGTTCACTTTAAAGTCCGTCTGAGTCGCGCGTGAAACACTTCGATTGGGTACAAGTGCGGGTTTTAGGTAAATGTTTCTTGATAATTGCGTCAGTGTGACCGAAACTACGGGAAAACGACTTTATTGTTAAATGCATAAGGTTGCTCAGATACATACTGCAGATTTTGAACCTTTGAAATGTATGGTCGATAGGTTGGTTAGTGACCAGCTAATATTTGCGCCAGTTTGCGACCACGGATGAGTTGATGAACTGAAGGATATTTTCTCATTTTTATAATAGATTCCCATTCAATAGCTTCAAAATAAAATGGATACGACTTACCCGATCCTTTGACGCCTGTAAAAATGTTACTATTTTCAATTGAAAAAACTCCGTTCTTCAGGTGTTCGTAAACTGAAGCCGGTCGCGTCCACGGCGTATAGCGAACCAATATATTTATGAACTCAACTGGACTTATAATCGAATCTTTAGTACCTACATAGATATGATAGGGCAACCAAGTTTCCTGTTACAAAATACGAGTACCTATTAAACAAGTAATGGTTTTATTGGTTTAGTATAGACATGTTCTGCTTTATGGAGGCGGAGGAGTAGAACGCTCGCTTTCTCGTTTCTAGGCATTAATAAGCAATCAATTAACATGTAAGCATCGAAATTTGTCAATATCATGTTAATTGGACATTGGACAGGTGTACAATTCGTAGTAATTGGTAGTGTAATAAGCCATAGTAGCTTGAATATTCTCTCAAATAGAAACCGAAGAGCTATTTAAACCGGTTAACTCCCAGAATCCCTGAATTATTTACATGAACAAATATTAAATGGTCCAAAAATACTTTACCTACACCTGGCACTGTATATAGGTACTTACCTAGTACCTACGAACAACGTTTTATAAAGATGTCCAGTGAATATCAGTCTGCAATACTTAAAACCTTCGAAGCAAGATTTCTACTCCACTCCAGATTAGGGCCGCCTTCCGTACCCATAGACTCCGTGCTCGGGTACAAAGACCCCTGCACAGCGGGGGGAGGGGGAAAGAAGAGCGGCAACATCGCGCGACGCTATTGATCTCCAACGACGGACCTCCAGCGCTAAAGCGATTTTATACAATTTAGCTTCGATAGACCGTGAGAATTCTCAAGCGATGTACGCTAATTTGAATTCGGAATAGTGGAGTGAGGAAAATTTTAACGTTAGAGAGCACACACATGGAAGTGTAGACGCACACAGCCGGGTAAAGGAAAATTTATGCCGGTCTGTTTTGTTCACGCAGTGCAGCGCGCCCAATCTTAGTAACAGAATAAATTGATGTTCTGCCTGTTCGAATAAGAATTTGAAGGAACGCATTGATAAAATAACGAAAATAACAATTTTGAAATAGAATTCAAAATTATCACACTACTCTTGAAAACAATTAAGTACTTATCAGTTCCTCATTAGTTAATCAGGAAAATAAGGGTAAATTTGGTGCTTTGTAGAAGCAGGAATAATGAGCTCTGTTCTTATTAAGATTCAGAAACATAAGCCTAACGGGAATTTGTATGACAGTGGCTACGTAATTACTCTTTTAATGAGCAGAGTAATCAAGATTAGCGACCGGATGTTTAAAACGGACGGCCTTCTTCGCGATATAAATATACGTATCGCTACTTGTGATGATCGCTACGTGAGTGGCTGCTTTACTATTTCGAACATTCGTGAAGGGCAGGTTGAATAATAACATAGTTGTTACAAATTTTGAGGTCATTTTCACGAAAAATATCACTAAATATGCAGCCGTTCAGCACGCTGCCTTTCAATCGATTTGACGAGAAATATAATGATCTGCCCAATATGCTAATACAATCGGTGGACTAAATCGTGTATGGTCAACCGGAATCGGCAGAGTAATCGGGTAAATTTTCAAACGAACGTTAATACCACCGCATACAAACACCGCAGCTCAGGCGGAGAGCTATGACAGCCACACGCATCGAGTGACGAGTCACTGTCGAGGTATGTTCCTAGTTCCCAAGCCGGCAAAGCCACACCCATGCTACCGTCCTCCTCCTCCTTGATCCCTCATGGCTGAGGATCGTGACTCTGCCGACGTAGCATAGCCAGTATTCTTCTCCAGGAGTTTCGGTCGGCTGCCTGATAGAGCGCTGCATTCACCGGCACATTGAGATACTCCGACACCTGGTTTAGCCAACGTTTGGGGCTCCGGCCTCTTGCCTTCCACTGTACTTGTAACCATCACTTTTTCTAAATTCTCAGAATTCTTGCGAGCTATGTGGCCAAAATACTGGAGGATACGGTGAAGGCAGACAAACGACAGACGTTATTTCTTGTCTAGGCCAAGCTCTTTAAGGATAGATGCGTTCGTGCGAAACGCATTCATGTATTTTAAGCATTCGTCGCCATCACCACATCTCAAACGCATCAATCCGTTGCCTATCTGCGGCTTAATGGTCCAAGTTTCCGCCCCGTATAAGAAAATGGAATGCTACAATAACCGTCCTAGACACCGCTTTGAGTCTAGCCACTTGCTTGCTTTGTATTTTGAGTTGAACTCTATTCCCTAGAAAATAAGGGTTATGCCTGGCAACCAGAGTTGACAAAAGCAAGTGACTGGCTAGCCACATCCGCACCCGTAGCAAAGCAACACCCATGAGACGTGCAAACTCTGGTCCCAACATCATCCCAAGCTCTGCACATGAGGGAACTTGGGCAACACCGCACTCGGAAGACGATCTGTCCATTGTGCCAGCGCATCATCCACAAAGGGAATGGTAACTTTGTCTCCATGAGAATTTAATACTTTAGAGATCAGGGCATGGCTCGTTTTACCACCTCAAGCTGTAGGAGTACGACTGTAGGTACTCCTAAATATAATGATCTGCCCAATATGCTAATACAATCGGTGGACTAAATCGTGTATGGTCAACCGGAATCGGCAGAGTAATCGGGTAAATTTTCAAACGAACGTTAATACCACCGCATACAAACACCGCAGCTCAGGCGGAGAGCTATGACAGCCACACGCATCGAGTGACGAGTCACTGTCGAGGTATGTTCCTAGTTCCCAAGCCGGCAAAGCCACACCCATGCTACCGTCCTCCTCCTCCTTGATCCCTCATGGCTGAGGATCGTGACTCTGCCGACGTAGCATAGCCAGTATTCTTCTCCAGGAGTTTCGGTCGGCTGCCTGATAGAGCGCTGCATTCACCGGCACATTGAGATACTCCGACACCTGGTTTAGCCAACGTTTGGGGCTCCGGCCTCTTGCCTTCCACTGTACTTGTAACCATCACTTTTTCTAAATTCTCAGAATTCTTGCGAGCTATGTGGCCAAAATACTGGAGGATACGGTGAAGGCAGACAAACGACAGACGTTATTTCTTGTCTAGGCCAAGCTCTTTAAGGATAGATGCGTTCGTGCGAAACGCATTCATGTATTTTAAGCATTCGTCGCCATCACCACATCTCAAACGCATCAATCCGTTGCCTATCTGCGGCTTAATGGTCCAAGTTTCCGCCCCGTATAAGAAAATGGAATGCTACAATAACCGTCCTAGACACCGCTTTGAGTCTAGCCACTTGCTTGCTTTGTATTTTGAGTTGAACTCTATTCCCTAGAAAATAAGGGTTATGCCTGGCAACCAGAGTTGACAAAAGCAAGTGACTGGCTAGCCACATCCGCACCCGTAGCAAAGCAACACCCATGAGACGTGCAAACTCTGGTCCCAACATCATCCCAAGCTCTGCACATGAGGGAACTTGGGCAACACCGCACTCGGAAGACGATCTGTCCATTGTGCCAGCGCATCATCCACAAAGGGAATGGTAACTTTGTCTCCATGAGAATTTAATACTTTAGAGATCAGGGCATGGCTCGTTTTACCACCTCAAGCTGTAGGAGTACCTACAGTCCCGCGTCATCCAAGTACAAAATGTTAAGAGCCTTATCATACTAGCGACTTGCGAGCGACTTGGAAGCGAGGCGAGCGCGCAGCGAAATCGCTGCGTACTCGCGGGAATATCTCTATACTCTACATGCGGCGACCTCGCTGCGCGCTCGCGGCGACCTCGCTGCGCGCTCGCCTCGCTTCCAAGTCGCTCGCAAGTCGCTAGTGTGATAAGGCTCTAAGGGGCGACTTAAAAGACGGCGTTACTTAATGCACAGCGAGACTGAAGGTAAGCGGTCCAAGTAACCTCCCTGCTGCTGCTTTGATGGGTTAAAAACCAAACGAACCGACGAGCTTTACTCTGTATGAGAAAAATTTACAAGTTATAACTTGTGTGTGTTGTCACTATAGTGACAACACGCGTGTCGTTCGCATGGGTTTAGAGCCGTCATATACGAGTAAGAATAGAAATATATCAATAAATCGGTATCTACTTCCTATCTAACTAGCCTTTTAACCTATGCGCCTCACCTAAAGTCAAGCCAAAATTCGACGCCCCCCTTAGGGGCTGAAATTGAAAGTTTATATAAGAAAAATAGAGATTTGTATTTTTTTTAATACGGAGAAATCTGGAGCCAAATGGGGCGCGCCCCACTGGTTGGGAAACCCTGGTCTATATCTTTGAACCTATTTCAAAGAATTCAAAAGCAGTATTTTTGTCCGTTTGAAAGCATGAACATAACTTAATTACCTACTTCGGATACTCTTTTCTTGTTAGCTCGAAATTTAATTAATTTGTTCGGCGGAATAAAGTGACCGGCGGCGTGTGTTTTGATTTGGTAGAGTTACATATATGATGCTGCTGACTAAATGCTAACGGGTGAGACGCGTTCTTCGAATAGTTCCATAGCTAATGGGAAACATACATTTTCGAATTCCGATCATGTATTGGAAAATAAACTCTTCTAGGACTGGGGATCTGAACGTTGAACGACTGGATCCGCTATATGAGAGCGGCAAGGCAATAGTGGCGACCCTTGGCTTGAGGCACCTTCCATTTGATATGACGAGGATAAAAATCTTCATTTTCGGACGACTGAATAGGCAAATAATGCGTGTCGTCTAGTTAGCAGGTCTCTTTATCGGATAGGTCTGAACCTTTGCACTTTTGGAAGTCATAAAAATGGATACTTATATTAAGGTTTTTTTTTTATCTTTAGTCGTTTGTCGAGTGCATTTCTCACCATAGTGTTATTTCAGGAACTATGAGTATAGTACTACAGATAGAGTACTAAGGATTAAAATACCTCTTTACACCTCACAACACACAGTAACATGTATCCCCTACATTATTATCTTACGTCCTCGTTTCAGAAACGCCGCTAAATCCCAATTCCCGTAATACCACGTTTCTTATCTCCGTGGGTTAGGTACCAGTATAAATTATACCACTTTATAGCTCGCCCGCACTGGCGGCGCGCCGTAAACCCGTAAAATGCATGACCAATCAAAATACCAATGTTGGTACCACACAGGCACACGCACCCCATATCTAGATAAACTTACAACACATCGACAAAATCGCTCAAGCGTGAATCCTGTAATAAACCACAGTCAAATATACACTCTAATTGTATAGCGTATTCGGTTGAATTCTCAAAAACGTATTTAAATAAGATACGTGCTTGAAAAAGTTAACCCTCGACTCGAAACCCTGCAAGCGCCGTAACCGTCTCAAATACGGACGAGGGGATGTGCATGTGTGCGTGAAAGAAATGCATTAAGTTGCATTTGTGTGCACTCACACTGAGATGTTGAGATGGAACACGCGTCTGAGGGATAACGGAGGGCTTAAAGTTGGTTTGGGAATAATGTGGATACGATTTATTTTTGATATAGTTAAAATTCTGTGAGAGACTGTTATCGTGATTTTGAGAATAGCCTATGGTTGCTGTAGTTTGTCAAGAAAGTTAAACTTCCCTGCTACCTACAAAAAATGTAGATACCTCAAGATGGCATTGCATTTCGAAGGGACATCCTCAATAATGTGGCCACGGAAAGTGTAAACAAAAAACTGAGGTGAAAGTGGATATCTATAGCAGTAAACTGGAATCACGGGAGAGACCAAAGATATTGAATTATCCCTTAAACGACATAAAGGCCCATTAAGTACCTTTATTCATTTAAACATGCACACCAAATACTTTTTTCATAAGTAATAAATATATTTATCCGACACTTCTCTATTTGTAGGGTCGTTAGGACGTGTCAGATATTTTTGCCGCCTTTGTTTTGATAGATATTAATTCTGGTGACTGAGCTAAGTGTAAAAACACAAACAAGTTTAGTGCATATAACTCTTCGTACATCGATCTTCATAAAATGTGTAATTCCCGAGCAAATTTCCCATTTTAATAGTTGTTAATAAGGGTTACTTTGAATTGCATTGTTACATATGCCAATAGCACGTTATTGACAATAGACAAAAGGTACAGGTATAGTAAAAGATCCTTTCTATATGCTACAGTGAATGTGTTAATTCTTGGTTAATTCGAGTCCATAAACTGACAGATGTCAAAATAAATATTTCGTAATTTATGCACAAAAAACAAACAAACAAAAAACCACAAAATTATGCATAAAAATACATGTAACCTTGTAACCGGTTATATAAGGGTAACCTTTATTCATAATAAATAATGTACTTTAACGATTACGGAATAATCACGTCCGATGTGCGCCCGTAAACGTCAGTTTATGGACTCGAATTAACACATTCACTGTAGATACAATTTGATCCTGCCTTTGTCAAAAAGACTACCCGTATTTTTTAACTTGCACATTTTTTCTGCGATACAAAAATAAAATATATAAAATAATAGAGTCGTATCCACACTATGTCGTCGCAGGCGTCTTGCGCCGCGCCCGCCCACATAAAAAATGACATCTAAATAAATCCATTAAGAGCGGCGGTCTGTCCATGGGCCCCTTTATGTGAGCCCCGTCTGTAGGCGCCTTTATTTGTGTTATGACAGGGCCGGCTTATGACGTGTGATGAGAAACATATTTAATTATCGCGAGATTTAGGGGCCCGTAGATGACTGGTGACTGATTTATGCTGCCTTTTAGATACTCTACATTTCTTGAATGATTTCTTAAAACATTTTTCTTGTACTTGTATGCTTTTCTATTTAAAATTATTGTATAATTGTTTTATTTTGATATTACGAATATCAAAACCACTTAGTAGGGACTTCTTTACACAAAAAAACTTTTGAACGGAAAGATTTTTTGATTGTTCTCTTGTGTCTCGTTTAAAACAGTATCTTCTGTACCTAATGATTTTGTACGACTAATCGTATCAATATTTGTATGTTTCTGAAAAGTAATTTAACCGTTTATAAAAACACTTTTATAAACCCTTATTGCCGCCTGATTGGCGACGATGAGCTTAAATTTGCATTTACACGATTTTCAACAGCTTTTTACTTAAAATGGCTGAGTAAAAATGCTTATATGTAACTCATGCGCGTTAAATTTGCATATAGACGAGTTATACGATCTTATTAGTACTGGGGAACCATTTTCTGATTACCGTGGGCGATGGCTACAAATTGAAGTAAGCGAATGTTGAGAAAGAAGCAATTCGTTCCATTTTACTTGGAAGTTGGAATGTAGGTACTTCGTAAGCTTAGGACTAGTTAGGAACAATTCTTAATTTAGAATAAGCACTTGTTTTTAAAAATATACATAGCAAATATTTGTTGGCATTTTTGGAGTCATATGAAGAATATTAGGTGGGTATTAACAGACAGCCTGAAAAGACAAAAAAAACATTGACGTTATACGCAATGTATTAAAAATAAAAAAAGTTGAATTATGCCAAGTCACATCCAACAAAAGGGTCATAATTTATAAAGTCGTCTAGTGTCTACTTATCAACGAGTTATTGGTCAACTGCGTAAAAATATACAATCCGTTTTTAGTTGAGTAAAAAGCAAAATAGCTATTCAATCTTACAGATATTTAACCCCACCCATATTTAAGTCATTCATCACACGGAACCTCGCGCCAATCCGTCAGTCACGCTTATCCGCATTTTATGGTGCCCGTAAAAATGTCATCGGCTAACGTTTAGTCTTTTGTCGATTGACTTGTTTATAAAGATCCTTGTCTGAGCCTCGCGCACGATATGTTATGTCATTGCGACGACGTTGGAATTATGTCACTCTTTGATCACTAGACGTGTTCTTTTAGTTAATAAATATGTTAGCTAGTTTTTTAACGCGCTAATAGCTTGCTAGAAATAAATATATTTCCAATGTAAAATATAAGGAGCATTATGGAAAAGTTGGAAATGTTATCCACATCTGTTGTGATTTTTGCTATGTCACCTAAGAGTCACTCAAGAAGTCACACAAAGAGTTATGGAGAGGGCTATGCTTGGAGTTACTCTGCGAGATCGAAACAGAAGTGATGAAATCCACAGAAGAACCAAAGTAACTGACATAGCCCGAAGAATTGCCAAAATTAAGTGGCAATGAGCAGGCCACATTGCCCGGAGGACCGATGGCCGGTGGGGCCATTGAGTTCTCGAGTGGCGAGTTGGCGACCACGTACCAGATAACGCAGCGCTGGAAAGCCCCCCACGAGGTGGGCTGATGACCTGGTTAAGGTCGCGGGGATCCGCTGGATGCGGGCGGCCCATGACCGATCTTTGTGGCGCTATCTGGGGCAGGCCCATGTCCAGCAGTGGACGTCTTTCAGCTGACTATGATGATGATGATGATGACCTAAGGTGTGTGAGGCTTTAGCGGTTTTGTGAACTTAAGTCTTTTTGAGTTAAATTAGTTGTTTATTTCTGCGCCCATTAACAAAAAGTACCTAAATGAATAGGCGTATGTTTATTGTGGTGATTTTTAATTTTTTTACACTGTTTTTTGTTGGCCGGTTGAGAGTGCTCTCTGAAACTGAGATGCTCTCTATGTATTGTATAGAGAACACCTTAAGTCTCAAATGCCCTGGCATATTACCAGGGCAAGAATGGGAATGAAATAAGGTCAATTCGTGTAGTATCTCTAACGCAATATGGATCGTTAAGGCGCAGGGTAGGGCAAGGCCTTCCCCATACAAACTTTGTGCACGTTTTATTGACGGTTTTGGTACTAACAAATATAATATTTTTTTTGGTTGTAAATATTAGATATGCGAAGATCGTGATGTGAAAATTTTCCAATATTTAAAAAATATTCAAAATTAAAAAAAATTAAAAAAACATTAATAAAAAAAAATTACATCACGAAATAGCTATCAGAAAAATAAGCATACTGACCAAAGATCATAACTTTAATGCAAACACAAACGAAGTAAATCCTGCACAAAGTTTGTATGGAGAGAGCTTGCCTTACCCCTCCTCTTAAGCCAAGTTAGAGCCCCGCGGACGTCTTAAGAGTTTCTAAAAGACAAGTTGCCCACACGACGAGCCCAATCCCAGTTAAGGTCTTAGTTTCCCCTTGGGTTGGAAGGTCAGATAGCAGACACTTTTGTAAAAACTAGTGCCCTTATGAGTTGAGGCCAACCAAGGGCGGCCTTATCGCTAAAGAGCGATCTCGAGCGATCGACTTTAGGGTAGCGGAAATCATAAGTATGCCTTACCAATTCACCTTGCCTATATCCATACTAATATTATAAATGCGAAAGTGTGTCTGTCTGTCTGTTTGTTACCTCTTCACGCTTAAACCGCTGGACCGATTTACATGAAATTTGGTTTGGAGATAGATTGAGTCCCGGAAAAGGACATAGAATACTTTTTATCCCGGAAATCATCCCTTAAGGGGGGTGGAAGTTTGTACGAAAGTACGATGACTAGGTAAGCGCCTGATATAAGTAAATAGCAATTACTTAATTCTATCGCGATAAACGAGTTCCACGCGGACGAAGCCGCGTGCAATGACTAGTTACCTATATCTTGGGATTAGATAGCGGACCCTGCGCATACTTCAGCGCCCGTAGCACATGTTGCGCTCGAGAGTATCTCGACTTATCTCGAGCTACGCGTCTTTTTCTGATTGGCGCTGTTAGAAAGTGACGGATAGCGCGAGATACGCCGACATACTCTCGAGCGCAACACATGCTAGGCCTACTGGATGCAACTGTACTGCGATAACGCAAGGAGGATGACGAAGAGAAACACTCGAATTGTAAAATGAAAAATGTCTTGAGCGCAGGATCTGTAAAGACATTTCAAAAAGCCAACGACCGATTAGCGGCCTCCCGCGGGGCGAGCACTTTACGACGGACCCTTCTGATAATATCGGAGGTTTAATTTCCAATATCGATTTATCATGAAATGCATATGTGGGAATAAAGTAGCAGTAGCGGTATTGCGTAGTCATTTTGGTAATAAAACATGGTGACAAAATTTGAATTCCTCTTACTCGAACCAAGCGCTTTTCATATTTTTTTATAATGCGCACTGCTAAGGTTTGGCATTCCCTGCCGGCGTCTGTATATTTCCGAGTTCATATAAGCTGGACCTCTTTAAGCTCACCGTGTGAATAGGCATTTTCTGGGTGAGCTTGCTTTACCGTCGGCCTCATCTTTGCCCCTGACTAGATACAGACCAAGAGCAATACCATTTTTTATAAAAAAAGAAAAAAAAAACATTCCAAGATTGGTGTAACTTTTTGAAGGATCTGTGGGAACTACACTGAGCGAAAAAAAAACTAATTATTAATAAGTTTTAGTGAATCCCAGGACAAGGAGATTATATACTAACGGTTACAAAACAGTTTTTGATAATAGTAGTTATTTACTAATACCAAAAAAATTGTCCGTGTAACTACTAATTACTAGTAAACTGTTTTGTAACCGTTAGTATATAATCTCCTTGTCTTGGGATTCACTAAAACTTACTAATAATTAGTATTTTTTTCGCTCAGTGTAATGCTCTAAACTCTGAAGGAATGACCTCTGCTAAGCTGGAGAGTTTACTCAGCCAAAATCATTCTTTACATAAATTTCACCCAAACTCATGAAAAGGTACAAATAGGTAATCCCATTTTCTTTACACCACGTTTCTCGAGGGGCGATTCCCAGCGCAATTGGAGCGTAATGGGATTCACTCCCCAGGCCATTAGTAGACAATCTCCTTGATTCCCTCGCTAATTCATATTGTTCCCGATTGATTTCAATGGCTGAATTCATCTCAATTTGGAGTTTTTCCTGTTGCTTCATTAACTCGGGTTTTTGAATTAACGATAAGATAAAGACGAACAAGAGAAATAAATCTATAAACGCAATGAAAGCTAAATAACTTTTAAGGCGCCTGTAGAGTCAAGGCCTTCTCCATACAAACTACATATAAACCCACATATAATTTTTTTTTGCTTGTTACCTATGTGTAGTTGTACCGAGTATTAAGGGAAGAGGTAGACTTGGTAAAATGTGGTGGGAGTAGGTAAGTGAAGTACGATAACTGCGACATGAATACGAAGATGACGAGATGACTGGTGATTCAGAAGTATGGATGGTGGAAAGACTTCTGCGCCAGCTGTGGCTTTATAGGCCTGGCCTATTAAATTAAATGTCTTCTATTAGCTAAGGCCGATTTCAGGAACGATTCCTGCGCTACTATGACCAAAATTTTCACGTCTCCTATGATAGTTAGAGATGAAGAAAAATCGCTTTTTTTAATTAAATCTTGGCCAGCATCTAGCCAGGGGGAAAGATGGGGCCGACGGTGAAGCGAGCTCACCCAAAAGATGTCTACCTATTCACTCGTACCAAAAAGAGATAGGTACAGGTTATTTTTTAAGTTTCCTAAAAGTGGTTCCAAATTGTAAATTATGGGGCAAAAAATCAATATCTAAGTTGATTACTAGTTACTAGAGATATTTATTCGTCTAGGAATTTCGACAGACAATTCATTAAACACACGCGCCTGTCCTGTGTGTATGATTGTTACCTTTTCACGCTTAAACCGCTGATCCGATTTACATGACATAGGTTCCTTTTTATCCCGGAAATCATCCCTTAAGAGGTGGAAGTTTGTATAAAAGAGTGATGAGTAGGTAAGCGCCTGATGTAAGTAAATAGCAATTACTTCAACTCCATTGCGACCACGCGAACGAAGTCGCGGGCAATAGCTAGTCATAAATATATGGAATACCGTGGATTTCAATAACAATTGGAATTTAATATTCTAAAGCCTGACCAGGAATATATATTATGATCATGCGCCATGTTGCGGAATTCCATTGGAACTAATTTCTTACACTGGCAATAAATTTAATGACATTGTCAGCACGTCAGTGTCACTGTTGCGGTTTATTTGAATATTAGTTATGTGTTAAATATTTAATTATAAATGAGAAAAAAAATACCAAAACGATTCATAGCCAAGAGCGGAATATTATCAATGTGATGAAATAGAATTATTCAGCTGCAAAACAATTCATAATTTATGTCAGAGCTGACAGGTAAACAAGACAAAATGCCATAATAGTCTGTTGCCATATAAATCAGAATAATAGCGCCCTCTTGACAATGATCATATATTCCTGGTCAGGCTTTAACTTATCAATTAAACTATTCAATGTAACAAACCAGGATTCGCTCGAGCAATTTAGAATTCTTTGGAATTTAATTAATAATGCATGAGTTTTTTCTGGTCCAAGGCAATTTAGAACTAGCGCCTATTAGAGTCAGTGCTGCTATAAATTAAAGATACAAAGAACTCGGACACGTGAGCCACGTCAACTTAACTGTATCTAATCTATGCTTAACTTTCGACTCTATTTCATGAGGAAGAGCGTTCGAAATTGCATGTGCGAGTTCAACATATGGTGTATAAAAGTTGTCTTCTGTATGAAACCTCAGCAAATAGCAGTGTCCGCGCAATACTAGTCAATGCCGTGTGCTACCGCTAATATAGCTTGACCTCCCTTTCCTCTCTCGCGTCAGCTTATACAGACGTCGCAGGGGGGTCGGTTACAATTTGCAGAGCTCACATTATCCTGGTCGCTGGGGAAGTAGGTAGTAATTCTAAGTGCATTAGTGCGCGCGCTGTTGCGTGACGTTCAGTACATTGACCCATGCTCACTAGCAATTGCTCCACAAACAGGGCTGTCACTGTCGCTTTAATGACGTCACAGCTCACTACCATCTACTTTTACATCTTTTGGCTCGACTTCAGTAATCTTTCACAAGGGAGTTTATGTTGAAGTTTTAAGTGGATGCGTGATTTTTGGTAATGTTTGATGACCCTGGAGTTTGGCGGTAGACTAAATCTGTGAAGTGATTTGTCCGCTGATTCCGAGGCCAGTGACCGTGGCTGCAGAACGATAACGGTGTCGCTCGTGCACCGGGTTTGATGCCCGACGACGCTTAATGATACCTCCGTAATGTTCTAATATCTACGGTGAAATAGTGTTTTTTTCTCAATATTTGTTTTGTCACTTGACAAGCCTAATCCCAATAAGGTCTAGTTAGATAGTTACCCCTTTGGGTTGGCTTGTCAGATGGCAGTCGCCTCCGTAAAAACTAGTGCCTACGCCAAATGTTGTTGGGATTAGGTAGCGGACCCCAGGCATTCTTCAGGATGCAACTGTTTACCGGGATAGCGTTATTTTAGACGATTTCTCAACGCATGCCCAGAAATTGCTCGATCTGGGGGTCAATTTTTCAGCGTCGTACGCTCGACGTTTCACTCGTTTCTATCTGTCAAAACATCTGTCAACATCTGTCATCTGTCATCTGTCAAGTCGAGCGTTCGACACTCAAAAATCAGCCCCCTGCACTGTTCAGAGACGGAACGAGTGGAAGCCAGGGGGTATCCCGAGTTTAGATAATCAAATAGTCGTTTGCCAAAGATTCATTTGTCCGAAGGTATTTTGAACTCAAACACATATACAATACAATACAAACACTCTCCTCCTGAGGTTCAAAGTGATAATACTAGGACAATCAATTCAATGGAATTTATATCTTTCATAATTGGAAAAGAGTTGCATATATTTTATTGAAATCAATTCTAAAAACAAACTACTCTATTTCCTGTTACAGGAGATTAAAAATTCACTTCCCATTTTTCTTGTATGGTGGGCCGCTAGAGGATGCACAACCTCAACAAAAATTGCACAGTACAGTAGTACATAAGGACAATGAGTAGAGGCCAACAACAGCCGGTCTTATCGCTAAAGAGTAATCTCTCCCAGACAACCTTAGGGTAGCGGAAATCGTATCTACGTAACATAACGATTCACCTTACCTATCATCATCCTCCTAGCGTTATCCCAGTACAGTTGCATCCTGAAGGATGCCTAGGGTCCGCTACCTAATCCCAAGATTTGGCGTAGGCACTAGTTTTTACGGAAGCGACTGCCATCTGACCTTCCAACCCCGAGGGAAAACTAGACCTTATTGGGATTAGGCTTTGTCAAGTGAGTGGGCAACTTGACTGTTAGATTAGAAGTTCTCAAGCCGCCCGAAAGCCTCCAACTTGGCTTAACGACTGCTGCCATATACAGCAACCGGGATCAACGGCTTAACGTGCCTTCCAAAGCACGGGAGCGCTCTGTTAGTAACCACTCAAAGCGGTCACCCATCCAAGTCCTGACCGCTGCCCACGTTGCTTAACCTTAGATACCGCAAGCGGTACGCAGGCGCCGCTGGGCCACGAGCGCTCCTCATTTTTCACCTTTCCACGATTCACCTTACCTATATTAACCTAATATATGTATATTAGGTTATGTTTGCTTCGAAGGGTAGTGGACGGGAACTGGCAAGGGCCTATTTATTTATTTACTAGTAATTGCCCGCGACTTCGTCCGCGTGTAACACGTTCATCGCGGTAGAATTTAAGTGATTGCTATTTACTTATATCAGGCGCCATTAAGGGATGATTTTCGGGCTAAAAAGTACCCTATGTCCTTCCCCGGGACTCAATCTATTTCCAGACCAAATTTCATGTAAATCGGTTCAGCCGTCAGCCGTTTAAGCGTAAAGAGGTAACAGACAGACAGACAAGGTTTTATAATTCGTGCTCAGTTGGATCTCTGTTTGTTGAGTATTCGAGTGTTAAACGATGTGAATATTTAAAGTTGTAATTAATCCAGTGATTTTTTGGAATAACTCAATAGGTACAGTGCAATCAACTATTCCGCATGCTGCATGCGACGACCGCGAAAGTGTAATGAACACGTTAGTCGGCCGCATTCGGCGATCGACAGCTGCCTAGTCGCCGTAGTAGGCGGACAGACTAGTGTAAAGATGACGTTCGTTCACCTAAGTAGTTTAAAATCAATTCGGCGACCGCATTAGGTGAAGGACGTACGTACATTACCGACGTAATTGCCGCTTAATTTCTTATTTCCGTGCGTCAGTATGAACTTCTAGTTAGAAAGTGGTGATGATGAAATGAGCTCGATGCCATCCCTATCTACCACCGATTTACTGCATCAATCTGATCAACCGCTCAACCAAGTCATCGTGTGCCTACGTCAAATAGGTATATATTATATGGTTAAGGCCGGGTTATAGTAAAAATCTGATTTGGTAAACGGTTTTATTTCGAAATACTGCATATTAAAAATGTAAAAAAAATACGATGTTATATTTGAGACCTTTATCTAGTGCCGTCGGATGTCCGTTACACAATTTGCAAAACTTTGTTCGATAGAAAAAAAATCCAAACATACCTCTATTTTCTATCTTAAAACTCATTTTATTTCAATCTTAGGTAACATGATGAGTAGAAAATAATACTAAAATAAACGTATTTGATGGTATGAGGGATGTCGGGATTAATATTGTTAATATAGTAAGCCATGTATTTTTCTCACCCAAAAATGTACTAAAAATTTACGAAAATTACGCGCACAGTTCCGTAGAGAGTGGGATGGTCAATTACAAACTCACGCGTGTTAGAGCGGGACATTTGCAATGGAAGAACCTCGCCTTAAGGCGCTACACTGAGATATTTTAAGAGACTTTGAAACGCTGTCCTGCCCAGACTAGCAAACAGTAGGGGCTGATTTTCAGATAATATGATTCTTGGACTACATGATTGTCAGTACCACAATCATATAGTCTTAAAATTTTCTCGAGTCTATATTTTCCTTTTTTTCCTCAGCCTACTAAAACAACGCATTATTAAAAGACACGATTAAGTTAATATGATGGTATTTTACCTCATATAGGTTGTGACTAAATCACCTATGCTTCGATATTTGATTGACGCCTGGTTAACAACCTAACGTTCACACTAAATTCTTCATGTGGGATCAGGAACTAGATGGAAATAAAAACACACTGGATAGCTTGAGACTTGCACGAGAGAGATGTTCTCGGTTCGGCTGCCGGGAGTGAAGTGCCGGATGCGGGGCGCTCGCGCTGCTTTTATTCCCGCTCGGGGTATATCGAGCGGCCCGCAACTGAGGTAGGCGACTGGCCGAGTTACGAAATCATCTCCCTAATATTATTTATTTTCTTATAAGGATTTTACATTGTTATTGAAATACTAATTACAAATTCTAACTAGATCCTATCGTTTATCCTATACTATGGGTCAATGAGTAGACACTAAGAAAATATGTTTTATTAAGGAAACTTAATCTAAACCGCTTAAAAAACTACGTACTAAATTAACTATTTACAATCATAATATGTACATTCCGCGATCATTTAATCCGTCCTGCACATTTCTCCCGCCGTGGAACGCTCCGCTGGACGTTTCACCTCCTTTGCGTGCAGGTCGTCGTCCGTCGTTGGCAGGATCGCGAGCTTCTTCGTCGGCCGTCGTAGCACTCCGCCCTTCGTCTGCACGTCCACCACCCTCGTCGCTCCGTCGGGCCCGGGGAACTTGGCTATGACTTTTCCCATGGGCCAGGTGTTGCGGGGCAGGTTGCCGTCGGCGATGAGTACGATGTCGCCGATCTCGATAGGGCGGCCGCGTCCGTAGGGCTCCCGCCGGTCTTGGAGTGTAGGTAGGTACTCGCGAACCCAGCGATTCCAGAAATGGTCCGCGAGGCGCTGGCTGGTTCTCCACGTCGCTCGTCCCGCCAGGTCCTTGTCGTCGAAGGTGCCGGGCGACTGTACCCGGCCGGAGCCCCCGAGGAGGAAATGATTTGGGGTAATTGCCTCCGGCTCGCCGGCTTCGACTGGCACGTAGGTAAGTGGGCGGCTGTTGACGATGTTCTCCGCTTCAGCCAGTGTTGTCGCGAAGACTTCTTCGGTCGGGTGGCGCTCCTTCAGCACGGTGTAAAGTGTGTCTTTCACCGCTCGAACCATACGCTCCCACGCCCCGCCCATGAAGGGGGCGGAGGGGGGAATGAAGCGCCAGCTGATTTTCCTCTTCGCCGCCTCCTCTTGAAGTGCCGGATCGATCTCCTCACGCAGCATCTTGTCGGCCGCGTGAAAGTTGGTCCCGTTGTCAGACCAAATCTCCGTGGGTGTCCCTCGCCGCGCGATCATTCGCCGTAACGCCATAACAGCTGATTCCCCGCTGAGGCTGGGTACTATCTCCATATGTACCGCGCGCGTGGTAAGACACGTAAATAGGGCTACGTATCTTTTCTGTGTTCCTCTTCCCACGGTGATCGTCGCGGGCCCCCACAGATCTAGGCCCGTGTAAGTGTAGGGCCTCTTGTGGTGAGCGAGACGGCAATAGGGTAAGTCTCCCGTTGGCGGTACAGTCGGCTTCGATTTTCTTATGCGGCAGGGCTGACAGCGATGGATAATCATTCGGGCGACTGTACGTAGGCGAAGTATGACGAACTGTTGCTTGCATTCGTTTATCGTAGCTTCGACGCCGCTGTGGTTGAGCTGCCGGTGTACGTAGTCGATGTATAGGCGGACGGCGGGGTGATTGCCGTCTAACACTGGCGGCCTCTTCTCCAGCGTGTCTACGTCGACGGTGGCGTTGATGCGTGTCTTCAGAGTGATAACGCCGTTCACTAGCTCAACCGCATAAGGGCGTAAGCGGCTGTGTAGCGACGGCGGCTTGCCTTGCGCCAGCTGACGTTGTTCTTCGGCGAAGCTATCCCGTTGACTCTCACGAACGATTATTTTTTCAGCCTCGATGATGTGTCGCGCGTCGAGGGTCCTATACTTGTCGGCGACACGTCCGGCACGTCGAGGCTCCGTCGGCTGGACCCGGGGCTTTGTTGCGCTCCATCGCGGGTCCTTTTCGGCGTTCTTCATAGTGCGCTTGTAGTGAGTACGGGCGCGGTGAGGGCGACACAGTTCTATGAATTGTAGTACGCGGGCGAGCGTGCGTACTAGTCGCTCCCAGCGCGAGTACTTGTCGGCGGCGGGCAACCACGGTGAGTGTGATATCTTGTTGCATGACTCTGGCGTTTTCTTTTCTTCACAGGTCGGCGGCGGGCTTTGCTGTGGCGGTTCGACGGGCCATGTCGCCGGGTCTTCATACAGGAACTCGGGCCCGTGGTACCAGCGGTGGTGGCTGCCGAAGTCATGAGGTAAGTCGCGGGTAGGTATATCCGCGGGGTTGTCTCGCGTAGGTACCCATCTCCACTCGTTGACCGTGGTTGTTTCTTCTATTGAGGCGATGCGGTGCGCGACGAAGGGCTTGAATGAACGCGCGCCCGTCCGGATCCAGGCGAGCACGGTGCGACTGTCCGACCAGTATATTTTTCGATCTGGTTTCAGGTCGTGTTCTTCAATGACGGTCGCCGTCATGCGCGCTCCCATAGTCGCCGCCTGCAGCTCGAGGCGGGGAACTGAGGTCACCTTGAGGGGGGCGACCTTAGCCTTTGCCGTGATCAGTGACACGTGAGCGCGCCCATCTTCGGTCACCGTGCGCCAGTAGATTGCACACGTGTAGGCGGCCAGCGATGCATCGACGAAGGTATGTACTTCTCTAGTTACGGCGTCACTGTAGTGTGGATAGCAGCGGGGTATGACGACGTCGCGTAATGAACTCAATTGTAGAGTCCATAAGGCCCATTTTTGCGCGAGGTCGTCGTCTATCGGCGTGTCCCATTCAGTGCCGCGGCGCCACACTTCTTGTAATATCTTCTTTGCTTGTACTGTTACAGGTGAGGCGAGGCCGAGCGGGTCGAAGACTGACATCATCACTCGGAGGACGAGGCGCTTCGTAGGCTTCTTTTCTTCTAGGACGCCCGGCGGCAGGCGGCTGAGATCGAGGTTGAAGGCGATCTCGTCGGTCGCCGGCACCCACACTTGCCCGAGTACGCGCTCGCACGTCGTTTCGCCTTTGTCCAGTTCGATGTGTTGGCGGCCCGTGTCTTCCTTTGTTACCGCCCGTAGTACGTCCGCCGAGTTAGACGCCCATTTTCTTAAGTTGTAGTGCGCGCGGGCTTGAATATCGCGTACTTGCGTGGCAACTTCTATGGCTTCTTCAGTCGTCGGGAAGCTCTGTAGGTAGTCGTCTACGTAATGATTACGTACTATGGCGTCCGCGGCTACTGGGTGCGTAGCGCGATATTTTTCCGCGTTGGCGTTCTTGACATAGATTGCGGCGGCCGGACTGCAGGTAGCTCCGAATATGAGGGAGCTCATGCGCCACTCCTGTGGCGGGGTGTCATCACGGCGGTCGCCGCGCCATAGGTATCGAAGCGCGTCGCGATGTTCAGGCTTCACTTTTACGTTCATGAACATAGCTTCGATGTCGGCGGACACGGCGATCTTGTGTTGGCGAAACCGCATTAGGACGCCCGGCAATGATTGCAGTAGGTCGGGGCCCTTTAGCAGTTTGTCGTTCAGCGATACTCCTCGTGTGCGCGCTGCAGCGTCGTGCACCAAACGTACCCGGTCGGGCTTGAGTACGTTGATGACAGGGAAGTGAGGTAGGTACCAGGTGATCGCGCTGTCTTGCCGTGGCGGCGCGGGCTCGGCGTAGCCGCGCGTGATGAGCTTCTCTATTTCTTCATTGTAACGTCTTTTGAGCTCGACGTTTCGATCCAGTTTTTTCTCTATATTGTGAAGACGTTTCAGGGCGTTCTCGTAGTTGTTCGGCATTTTTTCAGCTTCGTTCTTCCACAGCAGGGGCACCTGGTAGTGGCCGTCGCTCAGTATTGTAGTTTCTTGTTCCAGTTGTGTTAGAGCGCGCACTTCCGGGTCCGACCGTGGACGTCTGGGCTCCAGCATCAGATTCTCCAAGGTGAAGTATTCACGTAGCTGCGTATCTATGTTTTCTTCCTGGGACACGATGTGATGTACGGCGGCGGCTTTTACGGGCCCCCCACGCGCGTTAGTGTGTGCGCCGTGGAGTACCCACCCGAGCGATAGGCGGCTCGCTACGGGCTGGCTGTGATCGCCGCGCCGTACCTCCTCCGGGATTAGGAGATGCCAGTTGTCTTGTCCCAGTAGTATGCCGGGCTCCGCTGTGTCGTACTTCAATAGATGCTCGATGTCTTTGAGATGCGGGCACGCCTTGATGTCTTCTTCGCTGACCGTTTGCGGGGATAGGCGGAGGTCCGGGATCGTGCGGGCGTATATTTCGATCGCTTCACCTTGTCCCTGTATCTGTAGTGAGACACGTCGGCTTCTTGTAGCATTTATCTTCTCACTAGTGATGGCTTCAATTTGTAGCGGCTTGGCGGGCCCCTCTAGGCCGGCGCGACGAGCGATGTCTTCGGATATCAGCGTGATTGTGCTCCCGTCGTCCACCAATGCAGATGTAGATACTTGGCCTTTCGGGCCGGTAATGGTCACGGGCATTATTTTCAGGAAGGCGCGTGACTGTCTTCGTGTCCACGCAGAGGTGACGGCTTCACTAGCTGCGGCGGCGGCGGGCTCGGCTCTTCTATTGTGTAGCAGCTTGTGATGAAAATATTCGCAGCCATCTCGCTCGCACTTCACGCGTTTGCATTGGTGCATCTTCGACTTGTATTTCAGGCATCGGAAACACAGACGTTTTTCTTTAGCTATCTTCCAGCGGTCGTCGGTTTCGGCGGCGGTGAACTTCGGGCACTTCAGTATGTTGTGTTCTTCACTGTTGCAGCACGGGCACTTGCTAACTGGCTTCTCTGTTTTTTCTATGGCGGCGTACGTTTTGTGGGTACGCCGCGGGTTGGCAGGTGCTTCAGTGAGTTCTGGCTGGGCGTATGCGGCGCAGTACTGGGCTTCCCGTTGCAGGAAGGCAGATATCTTCATGAGTTCGGGCTCGGCGGACGTCGTGGATGCCGCGAAGTCGAACCATCTGTAGCGCTGGGCGGACGTGAGTTTGTCCAATATCGCCTTCGTTGTCTCGGGGCTGTGTAGGTACTGCGCGCGGTCGAGAGCACGCAATGTCGCGATTAGGTTTGCGACACGGCATGAGAACGCGCAGAGATCGCGCGCGCCGTCGGTGAGGCGTGGCATAGCGCGCAGGCGTTCGAGCTCGGCCAGGGCAATTGAGTCTGGCCTCCCGAAGCGAGTTTCGAGCGTCTTCATGATGTCGGCGGCCGGGGCTTGATATATGAGAAGATTCTCGACGGCTTCTTTTGCCCTCCCCTTGAGGGCTCTTCTCAGGCGGCCGATGTATTCGCTCTCGCTGAACTTGTCGTAAGATTCTTCATACGTAGCTTTGAATGCTAGCCATTCTTGCTGTGACCCCCCGTAGGCTGGTAGCTCGGCGGTGTAGCGAGGGGCGGCGCCGGCGCGGGCAGCGGCGGCGATGGCTGCAGCTAGGTCGGTGATGTCCACTTGGTTGTTCCTCTTCACCAGGGAGGCTTCCGGCACATTTTCGTTGTGGCGGGGCGCGTAGGCAGGCGCCGGGGTGAAGACGGGTGCGGCAGCGTTCAACTGGACATCGTGCGCACGTCCGTAGGCCGCGGGGGCGGCCGGAGGGGCGACGGGTGCGGTGCGCGGCGCGGGGAGTCCCCCCGCAAGGGGCAGTGGCGGGGGAAACTCGGCAGAGGTGCTCGGCAGCGGCGGTGGAGGGGGAAGCTCGGCGGGGCGCGGCAGCGGCGGGTAGCTCCCCTCTGGTTGCACGGCAGCGGCAGGGGGGGAGTCTTGGGCTCCTTCCTCATTGTAGTTCGCAAAGTGGGGTGCCTGGGTTATCGCGAGGACCTCGCGACGACTTGACTCCAGCCAGGCATCAACTTTGTCTTCTATGACCACCGCGGACAGTACGGTGGCGTCATCTTCTTCACTATCTTCGGCTTCAATCGCGGCGAGACGAGCCTTGGCGAGCTCCAGTTCAATGCGTAACATCTCTTCTTTAGCCTTGGCGATGCGGCGGGTGCGCTTGCTAGCACTGGTGCGGACGGACTTCGACGGCGGCGGCGGTGCGGGGCGCGAGGGGGACGGTTCGGCGGGCGATTTCTGAGATAGCGGCCGGGTCGTCTCAGAAGTCGTTGTCTCCTTCGCTGTTTCCGTTGAAGTTGTCTGCGTCGTTGTGGTAGCTGATGCCGAGGCTGTGGTAGCGGTGTTCGTGGTCGTCGAGGTACCGTCCCCAGCAGTGGAGGTACCGGGCTCGAAAATGAGCTGAGCCAGGGTGCGGCCCTTGCCGACGGATCTTGTTACTGGTCCCATTTTTCTTTCTTCTTTCTTGATAATATTCTGACTTGAAATCTTGATAATTTTCTGACTTGAAATCTTGATAATTTTCTGACTTGAAATTTTCTTTCTTGAATTCTTCAATCTTCAATCCGGTTCGAAGGACCATTATGTGACTAAATCACCTATGCTTCGATATTTGATTGACGCCTGGTTAACAACCCAACGTTCACACTAAATTCTTCATGTGGGATCAGGAACTAGATGGAAATAAAAACACACTGGATAGCTTGAGACTTGCGCGAGAGAGATGTTCTCGGTTCGGCTGCCGGGAGTGAAGTGCCGGATGCTCCGTTGGACTTCCCTGACCTGCCAGTTGCCGGCAGATTGGGGGTAACCGATATCGGGCTTTTTGCCCATGATCGGGGTCTTCTCTGCGGGCCGTTGAGACGGCTCGTTCGTGGGAGTTAGGTTAGGTTAGGTTAGGATGGGTTAGGTTAGGTTATAATCGGGAGGGGTGGGGGGGGGGGGGGGGGGGGGGGAAAGCGGGCGGGGGGGCGCTCGATGTCCTGCGTACGGCCGACGGCGCACTCTGCTGTGTTTCCGCTCTTCCCTTCCGGCTTAGGGGCTGGGGTTGGGGTGGCCAGGTGAGGCGAGGAGCTCCCTCGCGTAAGGCCGGCCCTCTGGTGGTCGTGCGTGGAGAGGCGCGATGTTCTGTAGGTGGACGTGGCCTGCGTTGTCAGCTTTGTCAAACAGCCGCCGCGCGAGGCGGATTATAAAAGCATCGAGGGGCTCCAGCTCCAGGTCGCGGTGCAGGGCGGCGTTGGTCATAAAATAGGGCGCGCCCGTCATGATGCGCAGGCAACGGTTCTGTCGGGCTCTCAACTGAGCCTTTCTGGTCTTGGCTAGGAGGGCATACCAGGCTGGGGCGGCGTAGGTGACCCTCGTCCTGATATAGGTCTTGTAAATACCCAGTTTGGTCCTTAGGGGCAGCTTGGATTTCAGGACTGGGGCCAGAATTGCGGTGGCCTGTTTTGCTGCGTTTGCGGCTGATTTGGCCTGGTGGGCCATGGTGAGGCGGCTGTCTATCTTGACTCCCAGGTAGGTGACGACGCGAGACCAGGGGATAGTGGATCCCATCAGCGTCAGGTTTGGAAAAGGCGTGATCTTTCTGGTGATAGCTATCGCCTGGGTCTTGCTCGCGTTCGCGGACAGCCGCCACTTGGCCAGCCAGGCCGGTAGCAGGTCCAGGGCGCGTTGCAGTTTGTCCACGGCCAGTTGCGGCTTAAACGAGGACGCGTAATAAGCCGCATCGTCCGCGTAGAGGGCGAGGTGTGTTCCGTCTGGAGTGGGGATATCGTCTGTATAGAGCGCGTAGCAGAGCGGCGATATACAGCTTCCCTGCGGGACGCCGGCTAAGATGCTGCGCTCTGTAGAGAGAGCTCCTTCGACTCTCACGGCGAACTTGCGGTCCCTCAGGAAGGAGGCGATGGTTTGGGTGAGGCGGTGCGGCGCGCCCGCCTGGTCGAGCTTCGAAAGCAATCCGACGTGCCACACTCGGTCGAATGCTTTCTCCATGTCCAGGAAGGCGGCCACAGTGTGTTCTCGCTTGTTCGCCGAGAGGGTCATGTGATGGATCAGCCTCAGAAGCTGCAACGTCGTACTATGGTCGGCCCTAAAGCCGAACTGCTCAGGACTGGGCTTGATGAACTGCTGCAGGTGAGGTAGCAGTAGCCGCTCAAAGATCTTCGACAAGGCTGGCAGTAGGGCAATAGGCCGGTAGCTTTCTGGGCGCTGTGGGTTTTTGCCGGCCTTCGGTATCATAATGGTGACGCACGTCTTCCAGGCGGTGGGGAAGGTCCTTGTGCGTGCGATTCCGTTCATGAGGCGGGTGACAGCGGCGATGGTGCGTTGTGGGAAGTGACGGAGGGCGGAGTTGGAAATTCCGTCGCCGCCAGGGGCTTTTCTGGGCCTGGCTCTTGCTAACGCTTTCGCTACGCTGCTCGGTGTGAGGACGATTGGATTTTCGTCTGGGGCTATGTCGGCTCTGAGGACTTCGTTAACCGCGGCCTCGGTGAGCTGGATGTGTTCCCGTTCAGTAGATGGGTTTGGGCGGAATTGTAGCTCCAAGTGATCCGCGAAGATGGCTGCTCGCGCTTCTGGGCGGTATCTCAGGGTGCCGTCTTCGTGGAGCAGCGGCCGGGGGGGTGGGCTAGTGCCGGCGAGGGAACGACATAGGCGGTGCAGGCTGCTCCAGTCTGCCTCTGCATCCGCTATGCGATCTTCCCACTCGCGCCCACGTAGAGAGATAAGCTGATCCTTGAGTTCGGCCGTCAGACGGTTAAGCCTGGACTTCAGGAGGGGGCAGCGGTTGGCTTGCCATCGTTTCCGTAGCCGGTTCTTCTCCGTCCTTAAGTTTTGAATGTGGCGGGGGAGGGGGTGGTGTAGGTATTCCTTGCCCGGTGGAGGGGGGGGGGCGGCGACTATGGGCGATGGCGGCCTGTGTACAGCGCGTGATATCCTCGGCGAGGTTGTTTACGTCATCGGCGGTGTATATCGGTTTGTTGGGGGTGTTTGCGGACATGTAATCCGCAAACTTTTCCCAATCGACGGCAGGTGGGCGTGGTGGGCGTCGGGTCCTCAGTGGCTCGCCTCTGATGACCATTAGGACGGGGAGGTGGTCCGAGCCAAGGTCCTCCTCCATGGTCTCCTGATGTAAAGCCATTGCAGTGAGCCCCTTATACACTGCTATGTCCAGCACGTCAGGGGAGTGTGTGGGGCACGATGGGTATCTTGTCGGGGTTTCGGGGCCTGCCACTGAATAATCGTGATCTTCAGCGTCCTGGAGAAGACAGCGGCCGTCTGGGTTTGTTGTCAGGGAGTTCCATGCCGGGTTCTTGCTGTTCCAGTCCCCAGCCAGGATTGTGGGGAGCGTGGAGTCCAGTAGCGCTCGCACTTCGCTCGGGTCAAGGCGGAGACTCGGGGGCTTGTAAATGGCGTATAGGCGTGTGCGCGTGGGCCCATTTAGCACCTCTATGCCGAGCGCTTGGAAGGTGGAGGGGTGAGTCTCTGGTAGAAGCTGGTGGACCACATTCCTCCTCACTAGTATGAGGAGTCCTCTGTAAGGTCTGCTTGTGACGCCGGCGGATTGTTGGTCCTGTCGGTAAGCGTAGTAGTTGGGGACCTTGAAGTTGTCTGCGGGCCCCAGCATCGTCTCCGATATGAGGGCCAGGTCTATGTCTTGCTCTCGTAGAGTGAGTAGCAAGGCTGGTTTCTTGGACCGCACTCCTTGCGCGTTCCAGTGTATGGTCCTCAGAGGCCTCATCGTGTCAGCGAATGTTGCAGTAATTCGGTGAGGCCTCTGATGATTACTGGCACCGGGTCCGAGCCGGTCCTGATGGCAGTGAGTACGTCTTGCAGAATACGGAGTGCGCTCTCCACCACTTCCATTCTGGCTTCGTGGGGAGTCTGTGCCTGGTTAGCCCCGCGGAGGGTGGGGGTCGGCTGAGCTGCGGGTATATGGGCCGGCGGTGCGGAGGATGCCGAGCGGGCTCCTAGTTGCCGATCGGAGTTGGCGGCGTTGGGGGTTCTGCAAGTGCCGGATGCGGGGCGCTCGCGCTGCTTTTATTCCCGCTCGGGGTATATCGAGCGGCCCGCAACTGAGGTAGGCGACTGGCCGAGTTACGAAATCATCTCCCTAATATTATTTATTTTCTTATAAGGATTTTACATTGTTATTGAAATACTAATTACAAATTCTAACTAGATCCTATCGTTTATCCTATACTATGGGTCAATGAGTAGACACTAAGAAAATATGTTTTATTAAGGAAACTTAATCTAAACCGCTTAAAAAACTACGTAATAAATTAACTATTTACAATCATAATATGTACATTCCGCGATCATTTAATCCGTCCTGCACATAGGTACTGACCAGAGGAAATTTAATAAATCTGCACACAGTCAAATATATAACGAGATTTGTCTAAAAAGCCATTCTCGGAGAGAGTTGCATCCCGTTTTGTCGTGAGCGAAAAACAAAGGGTGTCTCTTTCAATCGATATATCGCCTTAATGACAAACCCGCAATTTATTTAATCAAGTAGGTAAATCCCAATAAAATACCACAGCTAGTGTGCTGCCTGTTTACTCTTTATTTACCCTTATCTAATAGCCTTGAGTTTTGCATAAAGGCGATAACAGCACGGAGTATGTAATAAATTAGGCTTTACCGCAAGATACGCTCTACGTACATATATATATGGTATATGGTTCTTTACAAAACTTACATGACCTCTACATGTAACTATAGCGATTTGTGTAAGAATTGCACTTAAATGGTTCCGTACCGTAGAAGGTGTAGGGGCGAAAAAATCACGTTACTTGTACAGCCTTGGCCAAAAGTGTTGAGCACTCACACGTTTTCCATATTAAAGTTGAACTTTCAATCAAGCATTTCATATCCTTTTATTAAAGAAAATTCAATATCTTTCAAAAACTAGCTACTTTTGTTGACGTTAAAGATAATTGCACGGATAAAAATGCAATTTGTCCTTTTATTGCAAACCCGTCTATTTTTAGTCTTCAGTTAGCAATAGCTACTTCGAAATGATATTATCTAAAGTTCTCTAGATGTTCTTTAGTATATACCTTTTTCATTCCTCATACTCTGAAAGTAGGTCATATTTGACCTAAGGAGCGGGTTGAAAGTGGGCCATTGCGCCCCACGGGCTAACATGTATACATATTTTTGATTCCAAAACATTTTAAATTTAACCAATCCAAATGCTTCGCCACGTTGAATCCACCAATCACAAAACACGTCGACAGCCAAATTAATATGAATATGGATATGGATGTGGATGTGGATGTGGATGTGGCTGTGGATGTGGATGTGGATGTGGATATGGATATGGATATGGATATGGATATGGATATGGATATGGATATGGATATGGATATGGATATGGATATGGATATGGATATGGATATGGGTATGGGTATGGGTATGGGTATGGGTATGGGTATGGGTATGGATATGGATATGGATATGGATATGGATATGGATATGGATATGGATATGGATATGGATATGGATATGGATATGGATATGGATATGGATATGGATATGGATATGGATATGGATATGGATATGGATATGGATATGGATATGGATATGGATATGGATATGGATATGGATATGGATATGGATATGGATATGGATATGGATATGGATATGGATATGGATATGGATATGGATATGGATATGGATATGGATATGGATATGGAACTCGGGGATAAGGATTTAAAATTTTACATTAATTTTCAATGGCAAGTAAAAAAAAATGTTTGCGAATGATCATCATTATCGATTTGGACTAATTCGGGGATAAGATTTTTTTTTTTTATTAATTTTGAATTTTAAGTAAATATTTTTTTTTTAGTTTCCTCGTATTCGGAATGAAAAGCAGAGTGTTTAACTCGGGTGAAACCACCCATTTCAGCCTCGAACTATTGGCGCTCTCACTACGTTCGAGCGCCAAAATATCTCGTCTGAAATGGGTCGCTTTCAACCCTTGGTTAACAATCTACTATTCATATTTTACGTCAATGTGCAGTTTTGTAAATAAAAAATAATAGTTTTTTTATAAGTTACAAAGGAAAATAAGGGGTGCTCCTGCTCAACACTTTTGGCCAAGGCTGTACATACAAGTACCTACCGTGATTTGACAATATGTACTTATTTTATTGTCTTGTGGTAAGTACAAAATTTTATGTCACCTTCTGGCTAGGAAGTGGGTTTTTCCGCGCGCGGAGCGTGCGGTAATTGTCACTTTATGGCCAGGTGTGACATAAAGTTTATTTATTTACTTTCTGGTTCCCGTCATCAGTCTTTGACCAAATTTATATGGGACGATTTCATATGCCTTTTATTGAAGTCGGTTAATAAATTTAACTAACCTTAGTTCGATCCCTATAACAAGACATATAAGAACTTCCACTATTTAGACACTGACCAAATCGATGATCGATGATCGATGTCGATGTTTTAACTTGGTAACTTTGCTTTGTTATTCGTACACTTGTATAAGTAAGGCGGCTTAGTACCAAAACTTTTAACAATCTCCATTCAACATTAAAATATATCTAAATTACAACACAACACAAAAATACATAACACTTAACTAATATTTAAAAATAAATAATTATAAATTGAAACGCCCCTCCTCAATCGTACACTTTGTTCATAGACATTAAGTAACTAAATAATGTTTGATATATTTCTTTAGTGTAAGTGAATTTGTATTATTAGAGAAATAAATTCTTAAACCGTATGTCCATATCGCCGGCCTATGCAAGCAAGACAGAACATCGAAAAACTTTAAGAGTAAAAGAGAAGAGGGATCGACAATCGAACCAAATAGCTAAATAGGCGCATGATTGGATAATTGTTTTGTGGACGTAGTTATACATTCGAACTGGACTTTGTTGGGGAATGGGGTTACAAAAGGTGTATTATTTGTATGAAATGAATGTCATTTAAGTCTATTTGTGTCTAAAGAGTAAAGTTAGGGTGGCTGGGGATTGATTTATGAGGGCCTAATGGAGTCTTTTCAGTTAATCAAATTTGGCTGCGTTGGTCAAAGTAAGTAAGATCAATTGGGTAAATAAATACACTCAAGAGAATTATCTAAAATCTAAATGGCTATTAAGGAGAAGTAATAGAAAGTGTACATCCTCAGTTTTTTTTGCTCTTGGGTGTATTTAAGGCGCAGGGTAGGCCTTCTCCATGCAAATTTTTGGCAAGCTTTATTCGTCGGTTTTGGCACTCCCGAATATTTTTTTTTGCTTGTTAATATTGGATATACAAAGAACTTCAAGAAAAAATAAAAAAAAGAATAATCTTTTTTTGCTCCATGGTTCTGGCTAACATAAAAATCATAAGTGTAGTGCAAACACAAGCGAAGAAAAACTTTCCAAAAGTTTGTATGGAGAGAGCTTGCCCACCCCTGCTCTTGTCATAGTTTGGCGAGGACTTTATTAAGCCTAGTTGTACCGCCGTACCGAGCCAACTAGGCGATAGTAAAACCAAGTTTATACTGAATGCGTCTCCAATGTTTTTACGTACACACCTACGAAAATCATTATAATTAGTTACTAATACTGATGGATTATAACTATTATTTATGTAATAAATAAATCATCACACGTCATCAAATTTTGTTGTTGTTTTCAGACCCGTTCAAGAACTTACATGCGATTTTCATAAGTACATTGCAATCTCTTACAATACAATACAAAAACTCTTTATTATTGCACACATCAAAACATTAGACTTAAAGTAGAGGCAAACAACAGGCGGTCTTATCGCTAAAAAGCTATAAATTTATTCGTTTACACAATGGGGTCTAAAATTCAATAACGTTTTTATAGAAATTCGGCTTGCAAAAATAATTTCAACTTAAGGCCGGGTCCCTCCATTGCAAATGTTCCGCTCTAACACGCGCGAGTTTGCAATTGACCATCCCGCTCTCTATACGGAACTGTGCGCGTAGTTTTCGTAAATGTTTAGTATACATTTTTGGATGGCATCCGACAACACTTTAGATAATTATTATAACCACGGAATTTTATACATTTTTAATATGTAGTATTTCGAATTAAAACCGTTTACAAAATCGATTAGGTTTATCTTAACTAAGTTAATTTATTGTTATTTTATTATTATTGTATTTTCTTATTTAATTATGTCAATATATGTCAAGGTATAAATGATTTACAAATTTACAAAATTACATATTTTACTATTGTTCTTCTCAGTCGTATCCTCATTGCTGAGGGTCGTGACTACCACAGCAGTCTTGTAGATACCACCTTCCTCCAGGCACACCTATTTTGCGCCATTCGTAAGGAAGTCTGGGCGCTAGTAACAAGTTTATCAGGTACTCGTACTGACCAAACAGTGAGAATAGTGTGTGTGGGTGGCGGGGTTATTTTACTATAACCCCGCCTTAAAAAGAGTACTCTATCACCTGCTATCAAACCCTCCAATAAACAAGAACGCATGCAATTTCTTGCGCCATGTCAATATGCCACAAGATTGGTTTTACTCTAACAACAACTAAAATTGACTGCATGCAAAATACCAAATTTATTTAGATTGCGGAACGTTGGTGACATGGCACGCTTTAACAACATTATACGGCCTCAACCTGAAACTTAACATCCGTGACGAATGGCACCTCGCCATGATAACCAATTTGCCTTTTATTACAAGTTAATGCAGCTACTAAATTACGAACGGATTTTTCATCCACTTTTAAATACCAATTCGAATCGAAACTTAGGTATTGAGATCCGATTTATTTAATTACTTAATTTGAGACTTCGTAACAATTTTTTTCGCCTAAGATACTTACGATAGATACAATACTTTATTGCACGCCTCAAAAAGGACATACCTACGTTTAAACTTTTATAGTAGAGGTAAACAACAGGCGGTCTTATATTTAAAGAGCGATTTCCTCCGGACAACCTCTGGGTAGCGGAGACAATACAATATATAGGATTTATTATAATTTATAATAAGATACTTCAGATAATCACGTGCAATCGCCTGTACCTATCTTGAGAGAAGTAAGGCTCAATGGAAAAACATCTCGCTCGTATTTAGAGCAGCAACGTTAAAGCGAAACGATACAAAGGTATAGTTGGAATTCTTTTTCTAGAACGGGTCTCATCTTAAGAACCCATCGGTCCAACAAAGCCTTTGTTTAGCCACGTGCCACAAACACTTCGAAATGAAAAGGACATGTTTCATAAATAGTTTACTCGAATAGTGACTCTATTGTTAAAGTTTATTAGTCGTCCTTACGCTGCTGTTTAAAAAAACAAAAGGTCGTATTTTTTTAATGTGAACCTTCTTTCCTTTAACAGTAGCTCTAGTATAAGTTTTTTCGAAACATTAACTAATTCGAACGCGTTTGCGTTTTGTCTCAAAATGTATGAAAACGTTATCACCGAGTTTGAAATACGCGCGTTCATCGGTTAGCAACAAATGTTATACTCGCTGTTTTAATTCCACTAGTGACCACCAGAGGCGCTGTTCACGTTTTCATACCACTTTCATACATTATGAGACAAAATGCAAACGCGTTTGAATTAGTTAATGTTTCGAAAAAACTTATACTAGAGCTACAGGTATCAATTAGCAGTTATGCTTAACATTGAAAGACAGTGCTTTTATTTATAAGGCACAAAGAGAAGGGTAATTCGTTCAAGAAAAAAAACCATAATAGCACGGCGGGTGTGTGACTAAGGCTGGGTTGCACCAAACCGTCTGTAATCGTAAGCGGTGTTCGTCAAATCTGGTTGTATGGAAAGTTTGACAAGTTTCTACGGGATGACAGCTGCCGGCGCCATATTTGACGATGACCGGTCTGTGTTCGTACGTTGGTGCAACTGGCACTAAATAAATGCATGGTCTAAGAAAACAAGGTCCGCAACTTTGGATCGTGACACAAGTGTCGGCAACTCGGCACTGTCGACGACACACTCACACTTACGAGTCGTACGTAGTTACGACCGTATACCATCGATTGGCTCGATAGCAGCTTGTGTCAGCCACTCTACTAACCGATGTACCGGATTGCCATACCTGGCGCTGTATATAATTGTATCACTCCTAAATGGTGTCTTTCCATGCCAATTTTATCGCCAGAATGCCCAGATGCTTGCCTAATAAACGTTTAATGGAAAACATGAGGAATTAGAGTTTTAGTGAAATGAAACCCAAAACCAATTAGTATGTGCGGCGCGCCGCGTTGCCAAATGCGTCCGGTGAAAGTGGTTGCTGTTGCTACCACGCGATTGTTTTGCAAATTTAATTGCTGGGATTTCGTTTGTTGCATTGTTGTGGGTTTTCGGATGGCTTAAGAACACAATGGCAATTTTAAACATTTCCAAACTAACTTTTTATCCTCTTGTTGTTACAAAAATCTACTTTGTTTTTTTACTAATACATACATTAGACATTTCGGAACAAATATTTGAGAATCGTTTTTTACGTGTAGTGTGGGATCATAAGAGATAAAGTGATAGGTCTGTATCTTTTGCAAATTAGGCCTGAAGATGTGAAGACATTTGTTTAACCCACTTGGTGAAATATTTGGTTAATTGTAAACAAAACAAAATGACAACCTAGATTACATAAGTATACTAGGTAATTCGCTTGAAGCGTTTGGAATTGTATTTCGCTCTTGTAACGACCACTAGCGACATCTAGCATAAAAAGGAGGTAGGTAAACTTCACTCACACACTATTCACACTCAGTCGCTTGTGAGGGTGTCATTGACATCAGATTTTGATTTCTGTGCATTTTAAAATCATAAAAAATAAATATAACACGCAAATATTTCTAACGTCTCTAACGAACATTTGAAGCGTGGTCTGGTAAAAGTAAAAAGCTGACTTTAGAGGGCTTCTTCCTTCGTTCTCACATCCTTAGCTCTGAAACTAAGCGACTATAAATTGTTAATAAATCCTACGGTAACTCGTTACCAATATCGTTGTCTGAATTTTGTTTACAAGAATACGTACATACCTAAAGTTACGGTCAACCTATTAGATTTCTGGGAAATAAATATGAGATCTCTAGCGGCATTCATATTTTCACTGTGAAAAGGTACGAAGTGGACCAGAAATCGAATTGGTTGACTGTACCTACTATGTTAAATGAAAATATTAAAAAAGGGATTTGCTACCAATTTGTTTGCAGCTTCTAAACTATAGGTGATATATAATATTGACCACTCTTCCGGGAAAAGAAACATTTATCGTTCACTTTTTTTGAAATAAGGTTCCTTTTTGACATTTAAATTTCTGTGCGTGGGCGACGAGCACATATCAAAACTTTGACGGCTACAGGTATTTGCCTCAACATCAAGCCAGGACGTATGTTTGCTTGTCACTATCGCGTTATAGAAATAGGAAGCACCCCAACGGCCTCCATGAATTTGTGAAGAAAACACACTATTCTCACTGTTTGGTCAGTACGAGTACCTGATAAACTTGTTTTCGTTAAAACACGTAAAACCATTATCTAAATCCGATACCTAAAGGCTTTGAAGCGTTATCTGCGTCATGCATACTGTCCGTGTTCTGTAATTGGCTTGACGGTATCTTATCGGCGTTTACTCTTATCAACTGCTTGCCCGCTGACGCACTAACCACTCAACCACTTCACTATGACCCCTAATTAGTATGTAAAGACTATTGATAGAAAGTTCAAGAGTTACTGGATATGCTAGTATATTATTAAACCATGTTTGTTCAACTGAGGAAGAAATATTTTCATTTAGTCACGGCCGCTGGTTGAATGTTTTGGAACGCGGTTGCGAATTAATAACAGTACGCTATCATAGGCAGAGGCATGAGGCACGTTTGTAAATATGTACGCGTATCGTCTGTTTTCCGGCATGGAGACTATTTACAAAAATATGTGTTCAATCAATCAGTCTTTGTGTTATATGGCCCCATCGGTTTACCGATGATTCCGCCAACGTCAAGGAAAATGGATGTTTTTTTGATCGGTGATTTCCGATTGCCAGGTTTACTCAGAAGACACATGGTTCGAAATTCGATATATATTTGACAAAAAGGCTTGTCGTCAAAATCAGGACATCAGAACCGTGAGAGAATGTCCATCCTTCTGCATTTGACAGAACAGGCCTATCAGTATCACGCATGGAATACCGGCTCTGAATATATAGGTATATATATTTAGGGACAATTTTACGCAAATAAACTTAATCCTAAACTAAAAATAAGTTAAGCTTGAGACGACATAGATAAATTAATGTATGCACCTGTACATAGAAATTATCTTTTTAAAGAAGAAACTTTTGTCTCTGCCACCTCATCGCGCTGGCCGCGAGTAGGTAATACCGCCTCTAGTGTACTGATCAACCTATTTTTGTATCAAAATGTACTATTTTATAAAAAAAACCCATTAAAAAGTGGAGTACCTAATCAGATTTTTTTTTATGTAAATATTTGAATGCAGTGTCATATGTATCTTTCTTTAACTAATGAATATGTTGTAACTTTTTTTTTTATATTATGCTTTCGAAAATGAGCTCAGTCACTATAATCCAGTAACTTTATGCTTTCAGAGCTTGCGTTAAATTTAATCCGGTAGTTCTGATTTTTTGCAGACTTGTTTTTATCGTAACTAGTTGTAGAGTTGGATTTTAGACCTGCTTTAAGCCAACAACGCGATTAACAGACCTTTTTACTTACTTAAACCTCTTAACCCCAAATCATAATATTTAACACGGCACGTTCAATCAAACCTAATGCAGCTATTAAAATAAGCACAAAAAACCAATCCAATATTGGCGAACAGCTGCCAATTTCATGGACCATTAGTGTTAACGCTGATCGCTCTCCGAATCTATTTCCAAGCACCTTAATCCAAAAGACATAGAGATGTAATTGCCTTGTTTTGTTTATGTCTGAGGTTGACACGCTTGGCGTCTGTATTTCATTTATTTGTAGAACTTTAATACGAATAAGATAAGGGTTAGAATAGCTTGTTTGTGTGTGAAATTGGTTTGGAAGTCTGTGAATGATTTGAAGCGATTAAATCAAAGGTGGCGATATTTGTGGCTAATGTTGGGTCTCGTTTTTACACTCGTTTGAATGGCTGTTTTTTTGAGTGGGCAGATATTGTTCCTTTAATAATGTAGTGGTTTATTTGCTTTTACTAGTTTTACAAGTTCGTACATTGAAAATTAAATATTATCTAAGCATAGGAATGACCATCCCGCAAGTTGTACTCGCACTAAAAAATCATTAAGAATTAATGGAAAACATTTAACACCAAGAGGACGGCTGTGCTGTGAGTCCAAATAACCTTAAAAAATACATAGTCTATGTATTAACCGTCATTGCTTATTCTGGAATTTCTGTGTATTTTTTTAGGGTTATTTGGGCTAATAGCCGTCTTCTTGGCTTGAAATGTTTTCTATGAGTTTTTAGTGCGAGTAGGTACAACCTGCGGGATGGCCATGCATGTGCCTAATATTTAATTTTCAATACAGGTACGAACTTGTCAGGACTTCCTCTCTCCACTCCCTATAGTGGAACAAGCAGCTTATTATAATAAACCCAACAACATTTTAACATTTCATGACACCTGACCAAATCCCCTAATGCCCCCATATCATTCATAACCACGTCACCACCGTACCTGTTTCACCGGGAACTAAATCAGATTAGCCCTCCCGGCCGGGGGACGTCCCCCTAAGGTGTCGGTACTTAATGTCATTACTGTATGATCGAGTGAAATGACGCTTCAATATTCAAAATTAGGTCTGTGATACCTAACAACTAGTTAACATCGTAGGTGTTTAGTGTTCCGTGTTCCGTAAGTACAGCCGACATCAAATATATCTGTACTCTTCACTTCAGGGTGTTCAAAAATATCTGAACATGCACTGTAACGCCTTGATAATAGAGTTGTGTGCATATATTTGTTAGCACCTCGTTCGCTTCAATATATCTGATGGCGACTGTACCAAGGTCGGTCCATAGACACAATAAGGTCACTCGGCTTTAGAGGTGGGGCCATTCGGAAAGCGTTGTAAGATGTGGAGGAACTGGAGGAGCAACGATATGTGTCAAAAATTGTAAGGCAAAAGAGTCCGCTTTGCCAGTGTCAATTTTGGTGGTTGGTAGGTTCCTATTTTAGTTCCTACTGTCATTACTTTACAACTGAGTGAAATCACGCTTCAATCTTCAATATTCAAAATGACGCAACTAGAAATCGTCCTTAATTAATTCTACATATACAGACAACTTTTTTATTTTATTTTATAAGACGACGGGGGCAAACAAGCGTACGGTCCACCTGATGCTAAGTGAACACGGCACCCTTTATAAAATTTGAGGATTCACTGTGTTGACATTAGAAGGGACAAGTCGGGACATAAATTGCAGAATAAAATAACTAAGTGAGGCAATGTTCTCAAGTTTTTTGATGGCAATTGGAAATGATAATATCGAGGACATAAAATCACGTTTCATCTTAATAGCACGTAAGTACATAACTACACACGTATGATTTGTGGTGTGACTAATCTGCCGATTTCTTTCACTTTTGTTTGCATTTACTTAATCGACGCGTCGCCATACAGGCACGTTGCACAAACACTACGCAAGAGCATCATTTTTTAATTAAAAATAACGCAACTACCTGTGTGCAAACTTATCTACTTCAAGCAAAAATGGCCTTTATCTCCAAGCGTCAAAGAGCTTTCACAAATCTCTTTGAAATTGATCGTTGCAGCGACGCTTTCCCATCAGGGCAGTTCTCACTTATACCAGCATGAAATATGTGCTTTATTAGTGTAGATTTAGGGCTTCTTTTACAATGTCTTATTTATGTAAAATGCGACCTTGGGAAAGAAAAATTTATATGGAATGAGGTTCGACGTAACAAGGCCGTACTGATAGTTATGTAAACCTTCCTTCTCGTTTATTCTGTACGGTGCGGCGTGAGACACGTCAGGTATTTGTATATTAGGTATAGGATTACAAGGCAAAGCGAGTGGCGAGAAAGGCAGGAACTGACAGGTCTCCATAGCAGGTGACAGGTGTACCTTTAGGTCTGAATTTTGGATCGCTTTGCGTTCAAGTGGAGTTTAAACGCAGATTCCTGCATTAGGCAATGCCACAGTTTTGTCAAGCATTTTTAACGAAAAGGAAATGTTCGTTTCTTCGTTTTTCGATGATTTTATGTCGATCAGAAGAACAATTCTCATACTCACCTTGCCTACTTCTTGATGTGATAAAGGTACCAGAGGGCTGGCAGTTACTTCGGCCAGAGATTAACCCCCTTATTCATAAACGTCCATCAAACCTCTATTAGTTAACAAGCCGCTAAAGTTCGTTTGTCCTTATCTGTCACTCTGACATTTACGTTTGTGAGAAAGGGACAAACAACATTTTAGTTAGCAGAGGTTTGTTAAGTTTTATGAATAAGGGGGCCATCCAAAGGGGTAACGCTGCCAGCCGTCTGGGCACCATAACCCACGAAGGTGACCTGGGGCACATATTTTATTTATAAGTCTATTTTTAAGTTTTTTTTAAAGTTTATATTAGTAGTTTGTTCTTGTCTCGAAATAAATATTTCTTCTATATATTATAGGATATTCAGGAGGGATGTTGTAGGATAAGTAAAAGCTATCAAAGCTCTACGTTACGGCTGTTGTTTCATCTAATTCCATATGAAACATTTATTGAATTGCCATTTAATGTAGCGATACTATTAAGGGTTTTATGTACACACATAACGTTGAAGTACATTACTTGAGAAATGTGATTTGTAAATAACCATGCTACAATCTATATACATATCTGTATTTTTTTTATCTGTGTTAAAATATATAATTTATTATCTTATTACCGATACATCGCATGCTGAATATTATTTTGTAGGAAGAAAGATAATGATTTTTTTTAACTGATGGCGACGAAATCAACTATTCATGTTACTATTGTTCAGTTTCCTATTGAAAACACACAAGCACACAAAACACTGTATACTTCTTCCGACGCCGGCACCGCAAACATTTTAGGACTTTGAGACAATAAGGTTTTAAAACCGATTTCAAAACATAACAATAAAAACTTGTTAATTAAAAAGGCAAACCGCGTTTCTAATTAAGTAGGTACTCAGGGTAAATCTGCCAATTACCGTCCCTCACCCGTCCGTTGTCACGGCGGTTACCGGCAGCGATTACCGGGCGATCTCGTAATCCCGGGGGGCGCCGGGACCGCGGGGCTTCCCGTTTTTAAACGGAGAGATGAAGTTGGGGATTTTTGCAGTCGTTGTTTGTTATTATTGGGAAAGTTTGACGATGGGATATATTGTTCGCAAAGTCGTGGTAGCCGTTTTTGTTATTTCAGACTGTATATGTATTATGTTTGAAACAGTAATCTAGTTAGTTTTGTGACGAATTGATGAGATCAAAATAAGTTAATCAACTTTCATAGGTAGATGAATACAAAAATGTTTTTGGTTCGACATACATTTGTAGATCTTTCCCGCTCACGGGACAATGGTGTCTCGAACCTTTGGGAGGCATGCTTGGAGTAGAAGTACTCACCGAGATACCGAAGTACCTACCAAACGAAGTACATACCTAACATATAGCCATCACGTAAAGACCTTTGATAATTTAATAAAATGCACCAAGTGGATGCTGTCCCTACCAGTGTCAACGGATGCACGATGCACACAAAGACAGCACCCGCCACATGCATCCAAGGAGTATTTGCTAAATGAACCGGCTTATTGGGTGAAAATGTTGGACTAATGGCTGGGATATACGATGAGACAACAGACGCCTGCCTAATAAAATAGTAGCTTATTATATTTCCGGCAGACGGTGTCATAATATGTATATTTTACAACACAAAGATTAGCCACACGGGCAGGCTCTTTCAGCAATTTCAGGACATTATTGAAGCACTTCGGCCACTTTTCTTATTTCAGACAAGAATGGTAATCCTAATTGAAATAGATCGCGAATTTAAACAACCGTACCTATCAATTGATATGAGTATAAAAGGACCTGAAAATATCTGGTATTTTAAGGGTATTTCAAAGGCATCCAACTAACCGCACATTTTTATTACTTGTTGAATTTCATCCACCAAATCTCAAAAAATACTGTTTATTTTCTTTTTGCTACTTTATAAGCTAAACGTTTCGCTTGATTCGAAGCAGGGAAAATGGTCCCCCATTTACTGAGTAAATGCAACTGTAAGTAAGCACTTAATTTCTGCTTTGACAAGCAGGAACACGCTTCTGCTCTTATCTGCTCTCAAACTTTGCGGGACTGTCCAAAGTTTGCGAAAAGTCGGAACTTGTACGTGATAGAAAGTTGGAGAAACAATTATACTTCCAACTGTTTGTTCGAGATCGTTCGGAATGATTAACTGCGCGACGAAGTAAGTTTGTTTTAGTTTGCTGGAGCTGTGAATAACGTCGTCACCTCTTTATTTCGAACTTCAGTTTATTTTTATTACTTGTTGTAATTGTGTTTCCCTATATTGTTCAAAAGATACGTCCCTGTGGTACAATACAACACAGTGCACAAACACAGTGTAATAATAAATTATAAAATTTACATCGACCCTGTGTCAAAAGGCGATTTTTACTAGAAAGTGGTTTCATCAACAGTTTTAGTACCTAACCTAAGAGATGCAATATATTTGTATTAGGGTTCCGTTGACCCTTCAGGTACCTATCTACTGCTGTCACTCATGCGTCCGACCGTTGTCTGTTACACAGGTTTACAGTCAAACGGTTGGAGTTACAGTCTTAAAATTTTCAGAGTATAAAGCATCTTGATGTCCCAATGCCATAAAAATAGTTAAAATTTATTTTTAAAAGTTTTAAGGGGGGCTCTCATACAGCTAAAGGGGTCGCGAAAACAAACCAACTTAATTTTGTGGTTGGTTCGGAACCCTAAATGTGCGAAGTCTGATTCGCACTTGGCCGGTTTTTTCTCGATTTGTCACTATTATGCATTTTATTTATGTATGACCAGCGATACTTACATCTATACAACGATGTTTCAAAGGCGATTTCCTGACTTGGCGGGGTGGGATCGATATGTGACATTTTCTTCTTTGACGTAAATTTACTGACGTCGCAAAGATTCTCACTTGACGGAACACTGTCAGTACATATTACTTTTGCGCAGTAGTAATATCACGCGCAGAAGCAGAGCAGTGCCGCCTTCGCATCGTGTCATATACTGCGCATCCCGCGCCACCGCCAGTCAAGCGCTCATTTAAATGTAGGGGCGCAGTAAAAGTAGTACTGAGTTGACTGACAGTTGACACTGATATTTTGAAAGTTTTCTCATATCGTACCGCCTCCGCACCGACAAATCAGGAAGTCGCCAAATGACAAGCAAAAAGCGTCAATTAAACTATAAAATTTGTTTGTTTTTCCAATTCGAGTCTTAAATTATCTTCGTTAAATAAACATATGGCAATTTGCTGGGTCATAAAAGTTATAATTCCTGACATTTCGAATGATGAATCACCATACCTTGAGCGAAGTACTTATACCCCGTCAATTAACGGCCCGGATGGCAGCTGAAAAAGCTATAAAAATAATGATCAGACACTTGTTGCGATCGAATAGCGATTTTAATGATGGCTGGCGCAATGTAAAGGGTATTTTCAAAAATAATGATCCGTGGTTAAGTGGTGTGTCAGAACAGCATTTGGAGAAAAAAACAGCATTCGTCCCTTATGATAGTTTTAGTAAACAACAGCCTTTTTTTCACATATTGCATATAATTAGGGTGGCGAACGAGCATCCCATCAGGTGCCATCAGGTGAGTAGATAATGTGGCCTATGGACGCTTGCTACAGCAGAGCAATAAAATGCGAGTTGTTAGACCTTTTATTGATTAAGGGATTCGTTGTATTGGGCTACTCTCTGGCGATCTTACCATAACAGGGTTGACTGGTAGAGAATGCCTCATGGCATTAAGTCCGCCTTTTGTACTTGAATTCATTTTTGTGCAATAAAGATTAAATAAATAAATAAACAGGAACACAACACCACATACCTACAGAGCAGGGGGTCAATTTTTGAGTTCCGAACGCTTGATTTCTCGCTCGACATCTGTCAAAACATCATAGTTTTTTGACAGATCTCGAGTAAAAAGTCGAGCGTTCGACACACAAAAATCGCCCCCCAAGTCGTGATCTTATTATGGGTGCGGTATTCTGAAAGGTTGAGGTACTTCCCAAGCCGGGCAGCTCGAAATATGAGCGAGATGCTTTTAATAGATTCGTTTACTCGTACTCGTAACTTAATTCAAAACAGGTAAGAGTGAATGAATAGATCTATCTAGCTATAGAATACACTATCTGGATAAGCTGAGTTCCCAGAAGCGCGAAATGTGTTAGATCCGGGTCTATTTTGTTACGTATAGGTAGGATTAAAATTGGCTTTGTTTTTTTCCGCTCGCTAGTTTCCATGTGCTTCAAGTCTAATATTATAACGAGTGTAAGTAAGCGACGATTATGAAACTGATTTGGATTTAAAACGTTTAGTGCAATAGACTCGTGGTAAGCTTGATCTATGTAGAAGATAAGGCGTTCTTTGAGGCGGCATCGACATTGTTTGCAAATAGGAATCGTGTGTGTATTTCTAATCACTGGAATATTTATTGAGAATTAGGATAAATATGTAGATTAGGTACGTATGGCAAATTTCAGACAATTGTTGCAGTCTTAGGCCCTGGCCCCTGTACCACAAAACTTTACAAGTTTACAATTTGACAAAATTGTACAATTTTCCGTAGAAAATTTTGACGTATTTGTCGAATTGTATGCTTGTAAAGTTTTGTGGTACAGGCCCCTAGTCTCCTATAAACGCCATCGGCCGCTTACAGCGTCACAATGCTGATAGAGATCGCATTGTGACGCAGCGTACGGCGTGACGCTGTAAGCGGCCGATGGCGTTTATAGGAGACCAAGGCCTGAGTAGCGTCATACTCAATTTATGCTTTTTTTGGGATTTCTCGATTAGTGATAATAAAACTCCTTATCACTAGCAGTGGCATGATTTCTTTATCAGGACGCAAGTCGTATACGGATTTTTGCATGTGCACAATCAGATTAAAATGCTTATGGGAATCTAATACTATGCGAGTCTTGACACTGCTATCTACTCAGGTAACAGTGTTGACGCTATATATATATATATATATATTTATATGATAGACAGAATAGACAGACCCTACGGATTTTTCATGATCTTCTGAAATATTAGCAGCAATATCCTTCTTACTCGAACCATCAAGCGCTTCTCATCATCTTTTATAATATGCACTGCAGCTAAGGTTTGGAATTCCCTGCCAGCATCTGTATTTCCCAGTTCATATAACCTGGACCTCTTTAAGGCACGAGTGGATAGGCATCTTCTGGGTGAGCTTGCTTCACCGTAGGCTTCATGTCTGCCCCCTGGCAGCGAGCTATGCTGGCTAGACGCTGGCCAAGAGCAATATTATTTTTAATGAAAAATAAAATTATCTCGTAATATTTAGCAATAATAGTACATTACTTAACAAGGGCGGTAAAACAAAGAATGTCTCAGATCGCAGGTATTTGACGCCCGACCCGAAGGCAAGGGCAGTAAATATGCGATCTGAGGCTTTCTTTATTACCACCCGTGTTAAGTACAAAATTTTATGTCACCCCCTGGCCAGGAAGTGGGATTTCCCGCGCGCGGAGCGTGCGGTAATTGCCGCTTTATGGCCAGGTGTGACATAAAATATTTTTAGAGTAAAGGTACAATCACGGAATATTGTATAAGATCAATACAGTTATCCCTATATGCTAGGTAAAAATCCCGAGATGAAAGCTATTCAACTATTGATATATCACAGAGCATTCCAACTGGCGCATTTTCTTAAGAATCTGCTTGTCCAGAATACACAAACCATATCCTGTTAAATAAAAATGCAGCCAGTAACTTAACACACCGATACGGATAATGCGTAAAAAATAAATTGTCCCAAATCCAGCGCAGCGGGCGCCCGCGCAGGCGCTCCTTCATTGAGTGCCGCGAGGATTTCTGATCGGTGTTGGGTAGCGTTGTGGTTCAGTAGTAAGTAAATCCATACTAATATTATAAATGCGAAAGTGTGTCTGTCTGTCTGTCTGATCATCATCATCATCATCATCCTCAGCCTGTAGTCGTCCACTGCTGGACATAGGCCTTCCCCAATTCGCGCCACCACACCCGGTCCTCAGCTCTCCGCATCCAACCGCTTCCCGCCACTCTCTTCAGGTCGTCGGTCCACCTGGCGGGGGGTCGTCCCACAGGCCGAGTCGTTCGCGGTCTCCACTCCAGAACTCGTCTGCCCCATCGGCCATCGGCTCTTCGACAAATATGCCCCACCCACTGCCACTTCAGCTTGCTTATCCTCAGTGCTATGTCGGTAACCCTGGTTCGCCGTCGGATATCCTGACTCCGGATTCTGTCCCTCAGAGAAACCCCGAGCATAGCTCTCTCCATAGCTCGCTGAGCGACTTGGAACTTGTGGATGAGGCCTTTTGTAAGTGTCCACGTCTCGGCCCCGTAAGTGAGGACCGGAAGGACGCACTGGTCGAAGACTTTCGACTTGAGGCACTGGGGCAGTGGCGACTCGAAGATGTGACGAAGCTTCCCATATGCTGCCCAGCCCAACCGTATCCTTCTGTCAGCCTCCTTGTCGAAGTTGTTTCTACCTAGCTGGATGATCTGTCCTAGGTAAGTGTACTCCAGAACAACCTCGATGCCAACATTTTCGACGGTAACAGGCAGTGGGTCCACGAATGAGTTGAACATGACTTTAGTCTTATCCAAGTTCATTCCCAGACCCACCCTGTCTGTCTGATACCTCTTCACTTTTACACCGCTGAACCGATTTACATGAATTTTGGTATGGAGAGATTGAGTTTCCGGGAAGGACATAGGATACTTTTTATCTCGGAAATCATCCTTTAAGGGGATGAAAGTTTGTAGGAATGAGCGCTAGGTAAGCGCCTGATATAAGTAAATAGCAATTACTTAATTCTATCGCGATAAACGAGTTCCACGCGGACGAAGTCGCGGGCAATAACTAGTAATAAATAAATATTGTTGAGAAAATCTAACACTAGTCAAACTAGAACCATAGTATGCTCAATAAGGTTTTTGTTATGTGTATTAGAAGACGATACGTTTATAAGAGATATAATTATAAAGGTTAAAGGTTTAAGGTTTTATTAAGGTTGTCTGGAAGAGATCGCTTTTTAGCGATAAGACCGCCTGTTGTCACCTACTTACTTTAAGTCCTGATCATAATGTATTATTGTATTATTTTCCTGTAGTGCACAATAAAGCATTTTTATTATTATCTCTTTATTTATTTAGAAACTTAGGCTAGGTTGATATAATATCTTTATAAAAAGTAAAATATAAAAATACACTTACAAAACATAAAAATATTATAAAAACCTAACCTAGGGTGCCGCCGGCAGCGGGGCAGGGCCTAAGCTACCGGTGGTTAGGGCGACAGAGAGAGGAACCTCCTGACAATCCGCGCCGTGTCCAGGAGTACCGCCTTCTGAATCTGACCCTTGACCCAGCCATCTAGCGAGAGTCTCTTGAGGTGTTGGTCGAGACTCTTTGCTATTAGACCGTTCGCAGAAACAACTATCGGGACAATGGTCGTTGAATCAACATCCCACATGGCGGTTACCTCGTGGGCCAAGTCTAGGTACTTGCTGAGTTTGTCCTTCTCGGCCTTCACGAGGTTCTCGTCATGGGGGATGGTGATGTCAACGAGCACTGCCTGGCGTTTCGATCGATCTATCAGCACGATATCAGGCTTATTGGCTACAATAGTCCTGTCCGTGATGACAGATCGATCCCAATAGAGCGTGGCACGACCATTTTCGAGAACTGGCGCAGGTGTGTACTTATAGTACGGCACTTCGACGTCCACAAGACCGTATAGAAGAGCAAGTTGCTGGTGAATGATCCTGGCTACAAGGTTATGTCTGTGCAAGTACTCGCCGTTCGCAAGATGACCACAACCGGAAATGATATGCCTGAGTGACTCTCCGGGACGGCGGCATGCCCGACAAATGTCGACCGTACCGTCCTTCAGGATATACTTCCGGTAGTTGTTCGTCATGATAACTTCGTCCGCAATTGCACAGACAAAACCTTCGGTTTCCCCGAAGAGATCCCCGAAACGTAGCCAGTTCACCGACGCGAGCAGGTCTACATCGGGTCCCGTAAGGGCCCTGTAGAACCTCCCGTGTAGCTCCTTACTCTTCCATACGGCCTTGCGGTCCTCGGTACTCATTACTTTAAGTCTGCGCCAGTTCTCTTTTGCCATGAAGAGCGGGGTGTAAGATGCGTCTACTGCAACTACGTCCCGGTGCATCCCGCACTCGCTGTTTAGGAAATAATCCCTGAGACTGCACACCTCGCGGTTGTGGAGGTCTTTCGCGTTCTTATTATTATTATTAATTATTTAAATACATAGAAAACATTCAAGCCCAAGAAACAAAATGCATGTTTATAACACAAATATTTGCCTTGACCTGGTTCCGAACCCAGGGCCGTCAGCTTCGTAGGCGGGGTCGCTGGTCACTCGTCAAAATAATATTACTTACAGTTAAGTGTAGTAAACATATGTCATAGATAAAAGTTCAGCTTCAGCATATGTATCTGCAGAATTTTTTTGGGCATTTCGACATTAGTTATAAAATGTTAAGAATGTTTTCGTGATACCTATATATAAACATTCCAAGGAGATAGATAGTGCTATTAGAATAGTAGGTATTTTGTAAATTACACATGCTGATTTCATAAATGAAAAAAAAAGGTATAATTCAATCTCAAAGTCAATAAATAGCATGTAATCATCCTCCTAGCGTTATCCCAGTACAGATGCATCCTGAAGGATGCCTGGGGTCCGCTACCTAATCCCAAGATTTGGCGTAGACACTAGTTTTTACGAAAGCGACTGCCATCTGACCTTTCAACCCCAAGGGGAAACTAGACCTTATTGGGATTAGGCTTTGTCAAGTGAGTGGGCAACTTGACTGTTAGAAGTTCGTAAGCCGCCCGAAGGCCTCCAACTTGGCTTAACGACTGCTGCCACAGACAGCAACCGGGATCAACGGCTTAACGTGCCTTCCAAAGCACGGGAGCGCTCAGTTAGTAACCACTCAAAGCGGTCAATAAATAGCATGTAATAATTATCAAAGTTCTAAAAAGTATTCGATTGCGTTACGCCATCGATAATATTGGTTTAAAGTCGAGTAAAAAGTATAAAAACCAATAATATCGACGATATGCCTTAGTCTTGGATTTAAAAAAGCAAGAAAAAGATTTGAACAACGACGCTACCCAATTTCTAACACCATACTTCGCAACTGGTTACCGTGGGTGTCTAGAGGTATCGATTGATGTCGGACAGAGCACGCGCGATACCGCCGCCCCCGCGCGAGCACGGGACAAAAACCTTCCAAGAACAAGATAGCATCAGTTACGCGAAGAGCGAGAGGCCGCGCCATTAATAAAAGATTTCTTTTTTGTGAAACTTCTATTCTTTTGTTGTTATTCATAAGTTTCACAACACCTTTGTCGGCGTTCGTGAAGCCGATTAGCTGACAAGAGCGCTGTAATATTTTTTATGTCACACCTGGCCATAAAGCGGCAATTACCGCACGCTCCGCGCGCGGGAAATTCCACTTCCTGGCCAGGGGGTGACATAAAATTTTGAACTTAACACGGGCGGTAATAAAGAAAGCCTCAGATCGCATATTTATCGCCCTTGCCTTCGGCTCGGGCGTCAAATACCTGCGATCTGAGACATTCTTTGTTTTACCGCCCTTGTTAAGTAATGTACTATAATTTTTAGTCTAGGTAATTACTGTTTATTGTATTGGGTGATTTGGGTGCATTTATGCGTAGTTAGTAATTTATTAATTACTCAAAAGCTTGTGTGGAATATTCGTTCATTTCATTTTCAGGTCATTAGCAAAATCCAGATAATGTATGTGTTACTACGGTCAAGGTAATTTGGTACACCACAATACGAAAAGTAATATCGTAGGCACCTAAAACTTACAAGTAGTATTGATTCAGACCATTTTGTTGGTTGAAGACATGAACATTTTCCTTAATCTCTCAGCACGTTACATGAAAATAACAGTGATGTGCGAACAACAAATTTTTTTCTGTAATTTGGTTACAAACATACTTATCTTTAATTACTACACACTCACTTCTTTATCTTTTATTATACTTATTTTTTATGCTATGTTTACTCATGTACAATAAAGAATTATACATACATACATACTTATCTTTAATTCATGATCATGACATGACAATGATTTGAAAACAAAATGTAAGTTATAGGTACTATGCTACTTAAACTGTGTTTATTTTGCCATTTTATAAAAAAATCTTTACAATGCAAGGCAATAGGCAACTGATCCGATAGAATTTCTCGATAATCTATCTGTACTATAATAATTTATTAATACCTAAGTGGCAATAGGCATGCATAGATATTTTATTTTTATCTTTTGGTTGATTTGTCATACTACTCCATTAAGATTTAGGTAGGTACATGCTGAATTTTCTTTTCTGTCCCCATTGAGTCCACGAGTGTGACGTGTGGAAGACCAAAAATTGTGACGGTTTGCTGATAGGTATTCTTCAGAAAGAAATAAATGTGACAACCTGAAAACTGACGAGACAGTTTTTGTTTTTCAATATTTGTATGAAACTAAAGATACAATACAATAAATCATACAAATTGAATGAGTGTTTCGAGTAATAAACTTTATAAACATTTAATTGACTGCTGAATCCGTGGCTAAATCGACGGGCATTAAACATAAAAGTAAACGACACTTGTTTCGAGAACGGCCTCGATTCGGCATACGTTTCACATTTCAACACGTTTCGCATACTCTTCAGGGTCTAATGCGAACCAAAAACGAAATATCTCCCTCTCTGTCCCACTTGCCTATTCGAGGGATAGAGAGGGATATAGGCTCACGCTAAGGCGACTTCCTGACTTGTCGGTGCGGAGGCGGTACGATATGAGAAAACTGTCAAATGTCAGTGTCAACTGTCAGTCGAGGCAGTACCGCTTTTTACTGCGCCCCTACATTTAAATGAGTGCTTCCTGACTGGCTCGGGATGCGCGGTAGCGGGACGATACGAAGACAGTACTGGTCCGCTTCTGTGCATGATATTACTACTGCGCAAATGTAATACTGACAGTATTCCGTCAAGTGGGAATCTTTGCGACGTCAGTATGTTTACGACAAAGAAGAAAATGCCACATATCGATCCCGCCCCGCCAAGTCAGGAAGTCGCCTAAGTAGACACTTATCCACAGAAGAAGTAATAGTACTACGACTTATCATTGATTATATTGCACGAATTGAAATAAGATTGAAATGCGACACGTCGATTGAAAATAGCCCTCCAGTGATACTTCCCACGAGATCTCGCGCGCACTTTCAAATTTCACACGAATTTCGTATCGCCGCAACCATCACATCTCGCTTTCGATAAACCACGAAATGTATGTGTTTAGCTCCACTTAAGCTTATTTTGTTCCGAATATATATATTCAATGCTTTCAATTGCGATTTATCCCAAGGTGCATTCTCCGAAAGTTGGCGCGAACGGATCGAATAAGCGGAATAAGTGATAGAAAGTAGACGTATCTATAAGGGCATATCATATCATAAGTCAAAACTGTTAGGGAAAGTATATTCGGCTAATTTCTATACTTCTTTTTTTCTGATTAGATAACGGATGTTACGAGTCTGTCATGCATCTCAAGGAACAATCTGATACGGGAAAATGTGCGACGTGCTTATCTATTAGATAGTAGTATAGTAGGTTATTGAAATAAGTGAGTGTGATATCCCAGAGTAACGAAGAGACGGTGATTAAAATTACCGTTAAAATTGTAATAATGTACGAGGTCTGAAAATTACTCATTTCCAAATATGGTAAACTTTGAAATAAATATTACATTATTATAAATACTACTGTTTAAAGCGTACAGTCAATCCTTCTACACGAGCAGCCTGTGGGTAAAGTACACCAAAAGAGCCTACAATGCCCTGCGAGTACAGTATAACAATGGCTTCAGAATGTTGTTGGGACTAGAGATGGGCGGCGGGTAAATACCCAAGAAAGATATCGGGTAAATACCCGGTATTTACCCAATCTTCCCGGTATTTACCCATTTCTACCCAAATTGCTGGGTATTTATTTTTTATATGTTTTTATTAATATATAGCGTAAGCTTTGTTCATGCAAATCAATATAAATTAAAAATAATTGCTTTCTTTTGCTATATACAGCATGCCAGCAGTATATATACATATTATAAAGAAAAATTCTCGAAGAAATGGCATAACAAATTCTTAAGAATATTATATTCCTACAATTATGATTTTAAAAAAAACGGCCAAGTACGAGTCGGACTCGCGCACGAAGGGTTCCGTACCATTATCTATCAAAACGGCAAAAGAATCATGTTTGTTGTATGGGAGCCCTCTTAAATATTTATTCTATTTTGTTTTTTAGTATTTGTTGTTATAGCGGCAACAGAAATACATCATCTGTGAAAATTTCAACTGTCTAACTATCACGGTTTTGGAGATACAGCCTGGTGACAGACGGACGGACGGACAGACGGACAGCGGAGCCTTAGTAATGGGGTCCCGTTTTACCCTGTGGTTACGGAACCCTAAAAATAAAGAATAGAATAAATTTTGCATGGGACTGCATAATTTTAGATTTTATCAAATGAGGTTAGTCTGGAAAAGTACCTACTGAGCAATGGTTATGGTTAAAGGAAGGATAGTTAATATTATAAAATACCATTGGTAATTCTTATTCTTATAGTATAAAAAATTACAATTTTGAATTTGGTGTCAGTGCCACAATATAAACATATCACTGAATTCTTATCAGACGCTCGGTAATGTTAGTGTTTCCACCCTGCCTCATTTTTGGATCTTCCCATTGTAGTTTCCTGTAGTTCAAATTTATTGTTGATTCAAAATCATAATACAAAATTCTTTGGTAACAAAATTTTAATTTGCCTTGAATCGGTTTAAAGAAGTTTCTGTCGTAATGTTTTTTATTGACGTCTATTATTAATATAAGTAAACACCTAAAACACTATTTGAGCGCTTTTTTAAATAAAACTAATCATATTATAGATATATCAGGCCTAGTTCCAAACAAAACACCACTCGTTGCACTGCCAAAAAATTAACACGTGGCAAACAACTTTACCTTACAACTGATAAGCATTAACTTTTTTACTCGTGTGACAACCTTTAACCTGATTGGCTGCTAACGTTACTCATTAGCCAATAGAATAGGAAAGGTAGCTTTTGTTACCTGGTTTATGATTCTAATTATAGGGCCCGGACACATGTCCACGGTACGGCACCGGCACGGTGCGACGTCACGGCGTCGTGCCGTGGCACGGTGCCGCGTACGACTCCGTGCCGTGGCACGGTGCCGCTTACGACGCCGTGTACAGTGCCGTGTACGGTGCACGTTACCGTGTATGGTGCACCGGCGGACGGCTTGCTACCACGGATTGCTAGAACAAATGGTCGTAAATGTGGACACGCTGGGCAAAAGCACCAGCTATGGACCTTACCCTGGAAAAAATATAGGTGCTTCTGTCCAGCGTGTCCACATTTAGGATCATTTGTTCTAGCAATCCGTCGTAGCAAGCCGTCTGCCGGTGCACCATACACGGCAACGTGCACCGTACACGGCGCCGTACGCCGTATACGGCGTCGTACGCGGCACCGTGCCACGGCACGACGCCATGCCGTTGCACCGTACACGGCACCGTACCCGACGCCGTGACGTCGCACCGTACACGACACCGTAGACGGTGCCCGGTTCCGTACCGTGGACATGTGTCCGGGCCCGTAGGCTTGAAATAAATAGTTATAGAACATGCGAACAGCTTTTTAACAACACATAAAACATGTAATTTCATCAACTAGAACTCGATAAATTGACAGAAATATGTTATTATCGGCCGCCATATTTATTTATGACGTCTATCCCCACTTTCAATTTTTGAAACCAGTAGATTCATATTTTGGAGATAACAATTAACACGTAAATGCTTGTTTTAGGTGTACTTATGGAAGATATTTCTACTGCTTTGTTAATTTTGGTCGATTTATTCCACACTATGATACTGAAACAAGTGTTTCCTATTTACAATAGCATCCATTATTCGTTATTATGTATAACTCCAAAGACATTTCCTTAAAAATAAACATAAAATGTGCAAATCATATCTACCCACCCATTTGGGTAGATATGGGTAAATACCGGGTAGATTGGAAAGATTCCGGGTATTTACCCGGTAAATACCCATGAGCGCCCATCTCTAGTTGGGACTGCCTAGGTGGTGTAGCGCGTCGAGTATGTTCTCCGAGGCTCGCACGGACGGTTTTCAAGCCGTCATACGCAAGAAAATCGTCTCGATGCTGGGCCGACTTAGGGGAGTACCAACAGCATTCTGAATGTCATTGCAGACAGGTATGACTGCCCAATCCTATCGCACTGGGTCGGTCAAATAAGATCAGTGGCGATATTTACATTAAAATAAGTATAGTGCAATTGCAAATACCTAACTACTACTAATGTAATTTATTTTGATTAAAAGTAATGTATTGAATGTAATTATAGTCTATATACATACCTTCTATGTTCGTCAGATAGAAAACTCTTTTAGGTAAATATGTGTTGTTTTAAATTGTAATTTATTCCTCTTGCCGCTTCGGCTAAAAGGCTTCGGCACATCAGCTGCGTGCACGTATGCATCAGCTTCAAAATCTTTGTATGAATTACGCAGAGATTTTGGAGCTGCATGCGTGCACGCAGCCCGTGTGGTCCGGGCAAAAATCGCCTGTAGCGTACTTCTAAGGTGTCGATATGACCGATCGTGCTAGGAACGAAAGACGAGTCAGCGCGTATGAGCGGGATGATATGATAAGCTGTCAAACACCGGTTTATGTTAGACAGAGGAACTTCTGTACGTAAGTACTAGGTATTAATTATTCTGTGGTAATAGATATTCGTGAGCGTGCGCGTTAGTAATTCACCAGTGGAAAGCGTGATGAAGTAATTACTGTTTTGTTTCATCTCCCGCTGGCCGAGGCGGCGACACACTGGCAATTTATGTGATAGTCCTCAATGAAAAGGTCCTTGTGCTGGGTAGGCGCTTACGTTGCACCGATTCACTATTGTATAGTCGACGAAATATAAGCTGCACCGATTCCTCGAACAAATTGTATGGCGAATCAGTGCAGCTTATATTTCGTCAACCATAATCGAATACGGCAATAAAGGTATATATGCCGGCCGCCATAAGGTCCCTTTCAATGTGGATTATCACATATGTTCGACAAAACTGCTATCCTGGAGAAAAGGTGAACAAATTCCTATGAGTATGATGGTTCCTTGAATCATCGATCAGCTTAATTGTGCCGTGTTTTGCGTCCAGTCTGATAGGAGCCCGGGCTCCGGTTCGGCTAATTTAGGTACTAATAGTAATTTGAAAGTGACTGCCATCTGACCTTCCAAACACGAGGAAAACTAGCTTTGTTAGGATTAGACCGGTTTTCTGATGATGTCTTTTTATTCAAAACCCAGTGGTACGATCATTGAATATGAACGAACGAACGGTATAAGTATATAGCCAATAAATATGCTGTAAGTAACACCGCGAACACCATGAACTGTCCATGAAGACATGAAGGAGCATTTTGTTCCTGGGGATATATACCTACTTCTGTTCCGGAGACCAGTGCCATAATTTTCTTATATTAGGCATGGTATCGACTTGTTACAATTGTTATTAATAAATTTCATTTTAATTTTGAATATTTTCATTTTATATAGGCCTCGAAAATCTGTGATAGGTATTTCCTTCAGAGATCCTGGGAGATTAGGGGTGTTTTGGCCAAAAGGTGTTCTACATTCCAGCGCTTTCACAAATGGTTATTTGACACTCCCCATCTCGTAGACAATCCCCATTATAACGTTATTAACATTGTGTATTGATATGAATATTTATTTGTATGGTATAATCTTATATCTTTAAACGAGCAATTCTTGTATATTTATTTATTTATATATATATATATATGTATATATATTTATTTCGGGGATCTCGGAAACGGCTCTAACGATTTTGATGAAATTTGGTATGTGGGGGTTTTCGGGGACGAGCAATCGATCTAGCTCAGTCTTATATTTGAGAAAATGCGTGTTTTCGAGTTTTCATGTTTTTACTTTTGTTCGTGATTGATATTTACAATGGCTGCTGACGTACGGAAAATTAGTGTCAGAAAACCAGTATAAACCTGACCTATGAATATGCACATAGTTGTCACGAATCTCAGGGTCAAGACATATAAGGACGTATGGTGAGGCGAGTATAAATCTTGTTTTGTTTAGCATTTAGAAAGAATGACACATGTCAACGCCTTACGAGGTTTTTTATCAGACACGTTCAAGGGGCTGACACCATGCTGACACGCTTTGCTAGAGAAAGATAGTCTTATTGCGATTCCTATAAGAGGAAATAGAAAAGAGTGGCATGTTTTGTCCCTATCACCGAACGAACATTTTTTCATGGTCGAGTTACAGACAAATGTAAACTTCCATAAGCAATACATTGGACATGCAAACCGGCCAAATTGCGTAGTACAAATTTTGTATGAATATGAGCAAGTATGAGAAAGACATAGCCCCGGTCGCTCGTTGGCGCATCTATAACTACAGAGTATATACTATATTTATGGGCACGTTCTGCGGTAAGTGTCAAATAATCTCAATGAATCAAAAAGTTTAGATACCTACATCCTGGAGGTTGTGTGCCGAACATTCGTTTGAACTTTGAAGCCAGAAAATATGACTTTGAATGACGTCACTGTTATATTTCATCTCTTTCATTAGATCCATCTTATATTAGAATGAAAGAGATGCATTATATTCTTTTGTGACATGTTCGTGTGATATAACGTACAGTGAATTACGATTTGTCTCGTTCCACCGCATAGCTGCGTCCTTTTCTGGCACCATCATGGCCCATTATGAGGTCGGGCTTCACGTTTATTTATGTTTATTTAGATTTTTTTAGTTTATTTTGACCGCGGTTTAATTGTTAACATTTTATTTCGCACTGACATTTATTTACTGAATGCATTATTAAAACAGATCGGAGAAGGAATTAGTCGAGTAGCCAGGAATTCAATAATAATGTTTATTTAAAATGTATATCTATTATGCAAGTGTCGTGAGGACTTTGAAATGCCTAGGAAGCCTTTGAGAAAAACGTTTAATGTACGCATCCAAGGCAGACCTACGGAAAACATTTGTGTTGTCCTTTATTGCCCTTCGGCCCTCAACTTCGAGTGTACGCGTGAGCTCGGCCTTGCCTAGCTTAGCCTTATCGCTCAACTTCGGTCCTTCGGCCCTCAGGTTCGAGTGTACGCCTGAGCTCGGCCTTCAGGCCTCGCTTAGCTTTACCGTTCACCTTCGGGCCTTCGGCCCTCAGGTTAGAGTGTCCGCGTGAGCCCGGCTTTCGGCCTCGCTAAACCTTTCCGCTCACCTTCGGGCCTTCGGCCCTCAGGTTCAATTGTAACAATGATAGGAATAGTGAGTGTCTGCGTGGGCTCGCCCTTCGGGCCGCAAGCGGCTCTCCGGCTCGCGTGGAGAGCGCGCTCTAAGGGACGCTTCGGGCCTTCGGCCCTACGCGAAGCTCGGCCTTCGGCCCTGCGAGGCCTTGAAGCTCACCTTCGGGCCTTCGGCCCTGAGGTTCGCTTGTAAGATACATGGGGCATATGAATAGTTGGGCAACCCTTTCCTCCCGTATCGGTCTCGCAAAAACAAAAAATAGTGAGGGGAGGGGATGCTTGGGCACTCGGGATGGGGCTCCGGGCCTTCGGCCCTCCGCCGAGCTCGGCCTGCGGCCTCGCAGCCTACAGCTCGCCCTTCGGGCTCGCGGTACCTTGTATTTATATAGGATTTTCGGTTGTTTGGTACTCCCGCAGCTCGGCCTTCGGCCTCGCCAATCATTTGAGGGGTGGGGGGGGGGACGCACCTGACCACTTGAATGCTATATTTGAATTGAAAGCTCGCCCTTCGGCCTTCAGGTTCGATTGTAACAATGATAGGAATAGTGAGTGTTTGCGTGGGCTCGCCCTTCGGGCCGCAAGCGGCTCTCGGGCTCGCGTGGAGAGCGCGCTCTGATCTGCTCTGGGACACCTAGGGCCTTCGGCCCTGCGCAAAGCGAGGCCTTCAGGCCTCCGGCCCTCAGGTTCGCTTGTAAGATACATGGGGCATATGAATAGTTGGGCAACCCTTTCCTCCCGTATCGATCTCGCAAAAATTACTTGGGACGGGGGGGGGACGGGGACGCTTGGGCACTCGGGGTGGGGCTCCGGGACTTCGGCACTCCGCCGAGCTCGGCCTGCGGCCTCGCAGCCTGGAGCTCGCCCTTCGGGCTCGCGAAACCTTGTATTTATATAGGATTTTCAGTTGTTTGGTACTCCCGCAGCTCGGCCTTCGGCCTCGCCAAACATTTGAGGGGGGGGGGGGGACGCACCTGGCCACTTGAATGCCTGCGGCCTTGCGGCCTGAAGCTCGCCCTTCGGGCTCGCAAAAATTGCTCGAAAATTGTTTTGCCCCCCGAGTCCCCGCATGCCAAATCTCAACGCACTAGGCCCATTTTGAAATTTGCCAACAATTTTTTTTTTCGGGGGGCTCATTTTTCCCATATACCAAATTTTATCTCTCTCAGACCAATTTGAAATTTTTGCCAAAAAATAATCGCCAAAAAAAGTCACCTCACCAAATGACTTGCAGTTCTCTATGACATTTGATCGAGCATCCCCTACCTACCGTTTAGCTAGGCCGTTGGCCAACTTTTTGGTTTTCAATCAATCAATCAATTGTTCATCAATTATTATCAATTATTTATTTTACATTAAAACATGGTGTACATTAGAAGATATAAAAGAGGTATTGAGAGGTTTTCAGAGGTATTTTTCTGGTAGTCACGGAGCCACCCCCTACACTTTTCCCAGACATCGTATAGATCTGAGGAGAACAATTATGTCAATAGAAATGTGTTGGGTTGCAGCTTTATATAGGTCTGTCTATCTACTTAATATCTTTATTTAGATGTTTGTCTACATCTCTCAATTTTACTATTATTGTAATGTTTGTAATAGATAATTAATACTTTGACATGAAAAATTTATTAAATTCTTATTAATATATTTCTTAAATTGTAAATTAATATTTTCTCATGAAAAATCTATCATAAGCTTATATTGTAAGACTTTTTTTAAATTGTACATTAACATTATGACATGTGAAAGTGCCCTTGTGGCCTATTTGCAGAATAAATGTTTGAATTTTGATTTTTTTTTTGAATTATGATCAAACTACATTGACTTCTAGCGGTTGGGCACTCGGGGTGGGGCTCCGGGACTTCGGCACTCCGCCAAGCTCGGCCTGCGGCCTCGCAGCCTGAAGCTCGCCCTTCGGGCTCGCGAAACCTTGTATTTATATAGGATTTTCAGTTGTTTGGTACTCCCGCAGCTCGGCCTTCGGCCTCGCCAAACATTTGAGGGGGGGGCGACGCACCTGGCCACTTGAATGCCTGCGGCCTTGCGGCCTGAAGCTCGCCCTTCGGGCTCGCAAAAATTGCTCGAAAATTGTTTTGCCCCCCGAGTCCCCGCATGCCAAATCTCAACGCACTAGGCCCATTTTGAAATTTGCCAACATTTTTTTTTTTTTCGGGGGGCTCATTTTTCCCATATACCAAATTTTATCTCTCTCAGACCAATTTGAAATTTTTGCCAAAAAATAATCGCCAAAAAAAGTCACCTCACCAAATGACTTGCAGTTCTCTATGACATTTGATCGAGCATCCCCCTACCTACCGTTTAGCTAGGCCGTTGGCCAACTTTTTGGTTTTCAATCAATCAATCAATTGTTCATCAATTATTATCAATTATTTATTTTACATTAAAACATGGTGTACATTAGAAGATATAAAAGAGGTATTGAGAGGTTTTCAGAGGTATTTTTCTGGTAGTCACGGAGCCACCCCCTACACTTTTCCCAGACATCGTATAGATCTGAGGAGAACAATTATGTCAATAGAAATGTGTTGGGTTGCAGCTTTATATAGGTCTGTCTATCTACTTAATATCTTTATTTAGATGTTTGTCGAGCTAGTCTGCCTTGTTTACGGGAAAACACCGAGCAAGGCTCGGTCTCCCAGGTACTTATACCTTATTATCTGTAAACAATACTTCCTTCCTACTATTGAAAGCTTTAAAAAGTTAAGCTTAAAAAAGGTACAATTTTGCTTGCTACAAATAACTCCTAGCCGTCAATAGTACTGTCAGTGTGTAGTGTACGAAATGAGACGTCACTTTCTCCGGTCCGCAGACAGCCATTAATCACGCTAATACCTCACGAGTGTCACGAGTTGCGCTCACGCACGCCAGAGAAGACGGTACGTTCTAGAATATTGCGGTTACGACTGGTAGCACGATATGCTATGCGATTTACTAAGCGCCTCGTCCTCACCTGTCATCTCTCACCTCACCCGTTTTTATATGGAAACTGTCAAATGTCATTTGCCACTTTTTGACAGTTTCCATTTAAAAACGGGTGAGATGACAGGTGAGGACGAGTCGGCTTGTGTTTTTTTCAAATTTCCTCCCTCTGCTCCCTCATACACTTTTAGAACATCTTGGATAAAGAATGTAAGAGACTGGTTGGAGGCTGACAGCACGGAATAACTAATTCGCATGACTACTCGTACAAATAGGTCGACGTATAGGGAGCCAACCTCCGTGATGGATATTGCACATGAAGAAGAAGACACTTTCAGAGAGGTACCAAGCGGGGCATCATCTCGGTCATATTTGGAGCAGCCCAACAGGGGAGGTACCTCCACCTCACTGTAGACCACAGCCATAATACCTTCACTACTTGTCCTTAAGGTATGTGGTGATTCCTGGTGGTGATTAAGGTCGCCAGATCTTCCGAGGATGCATTGTGCATATCTCTAGCTGCCGATACCTACAACGAATAATGGTCGGCAACGCGCTTGTGATTTTCGTTGAGTCTATAGTTTCCATAGGCTAGGTATCTGCTTGTCATTATGGCCGTAAGTTTGTTTGTCACCATCATGGCAATACACCGCTGATACCCGTTAATTCGCCTTTGATAGGGTATCGAACCCAGGACGGTCGGCTTCGAAGGCATGGTCCAAAACCACTAGGCTAAGCCGATGGTCATTAATATGAAGGCAGGCAGTACCTCCTGGCAAAATAATGGTGTTTGACAGCACCACGCGTCACCTTCCGATGAAAATGATGCTTTTTTTTTAAAGTGAATTTCGCATCGGTAGGGGGACATCCAATACATATACTGAAGACTATATTCGTTTGTTTATGAAGATTCTATACGATGCTGAGGTAAGAATATTTCAGAAAGTGGAAAGCAACTTCACTATTTTCAGTTTTAAATGTTTTAATCGACCGAATTATTAGAGACTTCATCTGATTGAATTTAATACCTACACCATGGCGTGTTCGAGAGAAAAGGCAAGCCAAGGCCATACTTGCTCTGGCCGTGCAATAAAACATACCTACATTAAAATAACTCGATCTCGCTTTAAAGAAATAAATTGCTCTGATGCATTTTCCACGTCGTTTATATATAATTATATCTCAATTCAACGCCGCGTTTTTTGCTAGTACCTAATCCACTTTTTGTCCACTTGCTTATTCTAGATGATAGATATAAATTGAACATTTCTGCTTGGATGTTTCGCATCCCACAATATTCGTGTTGACCCGTCTCGTTATGTCCATTCCCGGCGTGAAAACGAGCATGTGCAACACGATGAAATCCCAATATTTTGGCCCTGTTTACACAGTGATTATTATCACAATAAAAATGTCAATACTATCGCAAACTTCCAATTTATTTGAATTGATGCTTAAATATTTACTTAATAATGCATGTATCGCGTGATAATAGTTAATGTATAAAAGGCCCCATTGAATTTCTAAAGGTCTATTTTGTTCATCGTATCGCAACCTAACCAAATCTCTTTCCACGATCTTTTATACTAAAATGTGTTTAGGATTTGAGGGTGATGAAACAATTTGAAGTCCTTTATTCCACATGACGCTTTGCTAGAATAGAGACTACATGTTAAACAGAGACTGGAGATATTTGAGTCGATGTATTGATTTGATATTTGTAGTGTGTCTTCGACAGGCCGCGTAACCGTGTAGGCTAGGTCAAAAATAGGTCTAAAGGTCTCCCCCGCCTGTAACACTCTGTAGCGACTCATAGCGACATAACTCCCAGTACAGCTCGATTCCACTGACACCACATTCGGTTAAAGCCGCTCAACCAATCTCACTGGAGCGCTAACTCGTAGACTATTCCAGTGTTTAAACGTGCAGCGTGGTCATGTCGGAGGTTTTCCCCGGATTTTCCCCAGGCCACTCTCGAACCGCGCACTCCTATCACATAATTGGGCCCGGCCTATAAAGCCACAGTCAGGTTAAAAAAAAAACAACCCATAGTATTTGGCGAAGCTACTTAGATTAGAGAACGCGGTGACGTCCCAGATTAAGCCCGTAGGGCCAACCCCGATCAGGACTCTTGTGCATTCAACCTGAGATATTAGAGATTTTTGACACCTCCAAATAACAATAGTGCAGATGGCGGCTGTGAAATACCACATAGCCGCCTTCCCCTAAAAATCTGCTTGTATGACTTGCAGGTACGTATATTCTTTACAATAAAAAATCTTGCAAGTCACGTTCAAATCACATTCTAATGCGAAGTTTGAAGCCAAATTGACCTGTTCTAAGAATGAATGGGTTGCATAGTGAGCGGCGTCGGCGCGTGCCCCTAATCTCCCAGTTTCAGATAAACTGCTATATTAATGCTCTCGTGAGAATAATCGCTGCTGTGAGATTTGTATTTAAGTTGGGCTTGATACTATTTTAGGAACTGGGTTAATGATTAGCTAAGTTCATTTTCTGACGAAGTATAACTCCGTTTGGGAGCGGTTTTTTTAGAGTAGAAGTTTTAGAAGTTCAGTAGGTAGGTAATATGTACTAATTGTTTCTGCTTTTTCTATTTTTTTCTTTCTTTTTTGTATTTATTTATATAAATATGTGTATCGTCGCTTAGTACCCATAGTACAAGCTTTGCTTAGTTTGGGACTAGGTTGATTTGTGTAAGATTGTCCACATTTTTTTTTCTGCATAATATTCAGGATCCGGTTATAGTGCTGCTGCTCTATATTAAGAAATTAGGACCCCTCTCGTTATAGGCACATTTCCCTAATTTAAAACGGGGCTCTGAATAAAATACCTATAGTATGATATTTGTTTGAACAGCTTTACTGAAGTAACTTCACGAGACATGAGACTGCATCAAAACTTCTTGTAAAGTCAACATTATAATTAGCCAAATTATGTAGTAACGCATCCTTATTTTTACTATAATAATAATGTAGTATATTTTTTACTATCTTGGCTGTCACTATGTGATGATTGACTAGAGTTCTAAAACATATTGTATCATTCACAATCGATATACAGATATAAATGCCTTATTCATAACATTCATCAAATCTATTTTAGCTAAAATGCCGTTAAAATTCATTTGTCACTTTGAAATTAGTGTTTGTGAGAAAGGGACAAAACACATTTTAGTTCAAGGGCCTGGGGCCCGATTTTTGAGTGTCGAACGCTCGACTTTTCACTCGAGAACTGTCAAAAAACTATGATGTTTTGACAGATGTCGAGTGAAAAGTCGAGCGTTCGACACTCAAAAATCGGCCCCCTAACATGCTTTGATAGACAAAGATGGCCCTATTGCGATTCCTATACTTAAGTAGAAATAGAAAAGAGTGCAATGTTTTGTCTGTATCACCGTCCGAGCATTATTTCATGGTCGGGTTATAGGCACAGGCACACTTCCATCAGCAAGACATTGGACATGCAAACCGGTTAAATTGCGTAGTATAAATTTTATATGATATTCTTTCTCTTACCCCTGGTCGCTCGGTGGCGCATCTATAACTACTTAGATATATATACTTTATCCATGTTTTAGTTAGCAAGGGGGGGGTAGTGTTTTTCATCGGGCAAACTCAGAATATATATAGACACGACGTCTCAACCAGGCTGGTATAGGTACTCGTATTGAGTATGAGCATTCTGAAAATGTTTTTATCATCATGAATGATGATGTCATCATCATCATAATCAGCCGAAAGACGTCTACTGCTGGACATAGGCCTCCCCCAGAGAGCGCCACAAAGATCGGTTACGCGCTGTACGCATCCAGCGGATCCCCGCGACCTTGACCAGGTCATCAGCCCACCTCGTGGGGGGCCTTCCAACACTGCGTCGTCCGGTACGTGGTCGCCACTGGAGAACTCGCTGGTTCCACCGGCCATCGGTCCTCCGGGCAATGTGGCCTGCCCATTGCCACTTAAGTTTGGCAATTCTTCGGGCTATGTCGTATGTGTTCTGAAAACATAATTCACTACATTTGTATTATAATTTTATTAGAACATACATTACTTAATCTTCTAGTCCAAAGATAAAATATCTAAACTCAAAACCTCAGTAATAGTTTCGATGAAGTACTCTAAATCACGTCACGATTGATTTAAACAGCAATTACAATGCGTACGCGCGGAACCGGTTCACGACGTGTGGTCCTTAGAGTAGCGAGAGGTGTCAATACAGTGTACACATACCCTGTAAGAGGCCTTACGAATTTTAATGGTCGCCTTTGTACTTTATCGTGGACGTCCACGGCACGACAAAACTCTATGGTTTCATTCATAATTAGTCTAAAGTCTATCTATGAATGAAATACACTGATTGCAGTTGTTCTTTTTACCTAAAGTTTAACATAAATAAATGGAATATCTTTTTTGCTTTTATGGAATAGGTAATATGAGTATAGTCGAATTTAAGCGATAAAAACCAGTTTTCAGCATGAAATTTGTCGATTTGGAGTGATATTCGAAAAATACAGGGTGAATTATTAGTCGTGAATAGAAATATGAAAATATGATACCTACTTACTATCAATAATTCTGAACCACTTTTATTATGTGACCCACTACGTCAGTGAAAAAAAAAAAACTTCTTCATACATTTCGATTAGGCGTCTGATGACCTTTTCCTATGAACTAGCAGATTTATTCTGGCAAGGGCAGGTTCCGTATTCCGTATCGTATAGTAAAAGTGGTTCAGAATCAATTTGTATGTATACATGTTTAGAATTAGATTTAACCAATTATTTTCCATTTAAACTGCATCATGTCCCCAAATACATATGCCCCGTTCAAGGCACAAGACCCGTAAAATATCTGATTCGGGCTCGTATCGGAGGCCCCGCTTACCCTCGACCGGCGTACCCTCGCGAGCCTCGTGTTTGTTTACCGGCCGCCATTACCAATGCAAATGACGCCCTATTGACTGCCGAGCGTTAGCACAACAACCATTTTGGGACATGGTATTATTTAAATAATATCACGAGGGACAGTGCTAAGTTTAGTGAACCAGCGTCAAAATTATCAGTAGCTCGATTCCACTCACCTCAGATTCGGCTGAAGCCGCTCAACCTCATAGTGTTTAAATCGCCGCCGTGGTCGTGTCGGAGGTTCCCATGGATTTTCCTCAGGCCGCTCTCCAACCGCGCACTCCTATCGCTTTATTCGGCCCGGCCTATTCAGGATTTAAAAAAGCCACATTCAGGTTATAAAAAACAATGATTTAGTAGAGCCTGCTTCTGTCTCGTCCAAGAGAAGAGGCCTAACGCTCTTATTATAATTATTTAAGGCGCTACAATGAGAAATTTAGAAACTTTGAAACGCGGTTCTGTCCAGACGAGGAAACAAAAGGGACTGATTTTCAGATATATGATTCTTGACTATATGATTGTAGTAAGTATGTAGTACTGACAATAGCCGAAACATGATTGCTTAAAATTTTCTCGATAGAAAAAAAAATCCAAAGTTGAGTCTATATTTTCCTTTTTTTACTCAGCCTACTAAAACAACGCATTATTAAAAGACACGGTTAAGTTAATCTGGTGGTATTTTACCTCATCTATACTCTGAAAAAAAAACACAGATATTTATCGAGATTTGTCTAAAAAAGCCATTCCCGGAGTGTGTTGCATCCCGTTTTGTCATGAACGAAAAACATACGCGCGTCTCTTTCAATCAATGGTCGACCAAGCAAGTGGTCTACCACTTTCGAACTTTACAATATTTAATAATATAGTCGAAACGTGGTAGAACAAATTTCTTGGCTTGCATATTTTCTTGCTACAACAACTCATTCGTTTCAGCGTTCACCATTCGTTTAAATTTCCTTGACTAATAGGGAAATAGGTAATTTACAACCAAATTCCAAGTTCATGTTACTTCAATCTTAAGAAAAAAACAAATAAATCATTTAATCCATTCCAATACTTAGCAACAGTTACAAACTGCTGGAGAGGCTAATCTACAGAAGGATAGCGCCCCTCATAGACCGTGTGGTTCCGATTGAACAGGCAGGCTTTAGAACAGGACGTAGCTGCACAGATCAGGTCTTGGCTCTAACTACACATCTCGAAAACGGGTTCCAAAAAGGGCTTAAGTCTGGGTCGGTTTTCATCGATCTTACTGCAGCTTACGACACCGTCTGGAGAGAGGGCTTACTGTTCAAGCTTCGGTCCGTCGTCCCAAGCTTAGCGATCACCAACCTGATAACTAATATGCTTACCCAGAGACGTTTCAAAGTACATCTGGGCACAGAAGCTAGCATATATATTGATTTAAACTTACACGATTTTCACACATTATTATTGGGGAACGGGACTTAATCGCGTACAATTATAACTAATTTACCTTTTTTAAGGTTTTTGTCCGACGTTTCGAATGTATCACAACATCCGTGGTCGCGAACTGACTGGCGTGAGCGGGTATCAACATCTTCTAGCCACAGAAGCTAGCGATGTTAAGAAGCTCAGCAATGGCCTGCCCCAGGGGTCCGTGTTGGCGCCCATCCTATTCAACTTATACATCCATGATCTGCCAAGTACTGCGTCTAGGAAATTTATCTACGCCGTCGATATCTGTCTCGTGACACAAGGAAAGGTTTTTGAAAACCTAGAAACCACGCTGTCCAAAGACTTGGAGGCGCTTGATACGTTTTTCAGAACGTGGCGACTGACACCTAGCACGAGCAAAACAGAGGTGAGCTGCTTCCATCTGCATAATCGCCTGGCTAAGCGCGAGCTAAAGGTGTGTTTGAGAGGCTCAATAGTGAGACACAATTTCTGTCCTAAATACCTCGGCGTCACCCTCGACCTTCACTGACGTTCAAACAGCACCTCACCAACACAGCCCGCAAACTCCAGACCCGCAACCACATCGTCCAGAAATTGAGTGGAACTTCCTGGGGAGCTAGTGCCGAAGTGCTACGTACGTCCGCCCTATCCCTAGTTTATTCTGCGGCCGAATACTGCGCACCAGCCTGGCTAGGCAGTGCCCATACTGATAGGGTAGACGTAGAACTGAACAAGGTCATGCGCGTTACCTCGGGCACACTTCAATCCACACCTTGCCACTGGCTGCCAGTGCTGTGCCGGATACCTCCGCCGGACTTAAGAAGGAAAGACGCCCTGCTACGGGAAGTGGCCAAAATCCAAAAGAATCCCAGCCTCCCAATTCACGCGGAATTTCTGAATCCTACCAACCACCGTCTGAAATCCAGGAACGCTTCATATAGAATTGCTGGAGATCTGTTCGACAACCAATTCAACCTGAAGCAAGAATGGTCGAAGCTCTGGAAAAGTAAAATGAAGACAGGAAAACTGGGTTCTGAGATTATTCCAGGCTCCCTAATCACAGGGTCTGATCTCCCAAGGCGACACTGGTGCAATATAAACAGGCTCCGTACTGGCCACGGCCGTTGCGCCCTTTTTAAGCATCGCTGCGGCTGGGTGGAATCTCCAGCATGTGCTTGCGGTGCCGATGTACAGTCCATCCGGCACATCATAGAGGACTGTCCCATAACGCGCTACACCAGTGGCCCTCCAGATGACCTGATCACCCTTGGCGACGAGGCCATCAAATGGCTGACCAGTCTCAAGATTAGCTTATAATGTATTCTGTTAATGTTTTATTACCTTATATGCCATACGCTTAAATAAAAATAAAATAAAAATTCATTCCAATTTTAGAAGAATTTCTATAAATTACAATGTACCATTTATTGAGTACCTAACTAAAAAAAAAACCTTTTTGTGTTTATATATTATGAGTTGAGCACTTCAATAAATAATATAATACAACATTTACAAATAACAGTCACCCTCATAGTATAAAACATATTAGCAAAGTTATAATTCAAAACAAGCTAATAGTGTCGCTTTTTATTATGTTCGTCCAGTTTGTGAACTCTTCTGCTAACCTTACTCAAAAATTTGCCGGCGTGTGCCCACTTAGTATCAGTGAAGGTATATGAGACGGCGTTCGTATTTACACTGACACACTCATGTATAGTCCAACCTAAACTGACCTGCTGCTCGCCTCGCTTCGCTCACATTTAGGGATACGGGAGGGCGGCTCTGTGGAGAGTGAGAGGTCTTGGTTAAATGGTTGGTTGTGCGTGTGTGAGTGGTGTCGGCTCACCTTCGTGCGACCTCGTGTCGACATCCGAACAACTACTTATTGTTCTCCTGAAGGCTCGAGGTAGGTATGCGCTGGTTACTGATGAGTTTCGCACTGCGTTCGTGTGTTCGGTTTTGTATAATGTACCAAAATTAGACGTTTATTTATTTAAACTTTATTGCACATTAAAAAGGTACAAATGGTGGACTTAATGCTTTAAGGCATTCTCTACCAGTCAACCACTGTGCTAATAAGAAACATTATGTCATTTGACGTTCAAGTGTATTGTCTAAAAGCAAGAAAATTATATATCAAACTATTTTTTGTACGTATTTTGATTAAGTATTGATCTTATTGCCGGTCGCGTTTAAATAATTGTAATGAACCATGTGCAACGCGCAACACTTGGAAAGTGATAACCCCTTCTGCTGCAGACGTATAAAAGGAGATTGAAACGTATCATATTAATTTATTGGCATAATTCTTTGCAGATTGTTTGGGTACATTTCCGTATCGTGTAATCGAACGTAGGTTTCTTATAAATAATTGGTTTAATTTTGAAAATTTCTATAAGAATTATTGTTATACCAAATGTTAGGAAAAATAATGTATCTTTAGTATGAATGAATGATAACTTGTATTCGTACCTAGGTAAAATAGACTAGATTCGTAGGAAGAATATTACTTTAATAGCATGTAACTACCGCCATCTCTCGGAAGCTCTTCGGAAACACACCATAAACTTGGCAAAGAAACAATTCTGGGGTGGGCATAAAAATACATCACCTTTATATAAGCAACAAAATTGAATATAAGTAGATCAAAATTATGAAATCCGACTAGTGTCATTAAAAATAAAAGATTGATAACTGATAGATACATACTTTCTGAAGTTCTCTGTAAAAAATAACATAGTTAACTTACTAAATACATTACGAGCAAAGGATCAGAACATGTGCAAATGTAAGTAAGTATACGATGGCTATAAAATTGTACCTGTGTTTTTTACGAAGCTTGAAATATTAACAAAAAATGTTATATTTAACAAAAAATGTTAAGTATACGGCACAAATGGCACAATTCAAGAACACCCATCCCCATTCCTACTTTACTAACCCTCGCCCAAACTCTTTATGTCTCCACGCACGCAAATGTAGCCAATTTTATTTGCATGAAAAATATTTGTTACGCCGCCCGTAATTTTACGCCGTAGGTAAAATGGACGATACCCACGGGACGGGAGTAACCCTTTTTGCTGTTATCGTTAGACCTAATTTTGTTAGAGCGTTTGTTGCATACAAAGCTCATTACTCCCTGGTTTGTGGTTACAACCCCTTTCTTATCGGAAGATGGATAGATAAGGATTGAAAGGGAGATATCTGACGTAATATAGAATTGATGTTGGTTCCATTGTTGTCTATGTTTAACTTGACTAAGTGTTGGTTATTATGGGGTAATATAATACTGATAATATCGGAGTTATGGAATGAAGAGAGTGCAAAAAATATCTGAAGATCATTATAAATTACAGTAAAGTTAATTACGTGTACATATTATTTTTATAACCAATAGAAATAAGTCATCCATATTTTTAGACGCGTTATAGATAGCCTGAGAATTCTCTATAATTATTAATTATGCATACCAAAGCAGTTTCTACAAAAAAGCATGAACCCAACATGTATACATGTATAATCCTACGACATAATAATGATTGATGGAAATTAACATACTTAGTGAATATTCAAATAAATTATAGATCTACATAGATATATCACAGGTACTTTTAAAATAACACGTATCTCCTATAAATTATAAATCCTTCATGGATAAGGACGATTAACATACAACGAGTTTTTTGTATTCACTGTAATTACGCTAAGTCTAACAACTCATAATAAATGCAAATTGTAATTCAATGTTCGGTGTGAAGAATAAATACAACAGACAGACAAAATTTAAATTTATGCTAATTGTTGTATCAAACAGCAAACAGCAGCACCAATATTTTAGTGAGTTGAGTACATAAACCACGACCACGGTAAGTAATAAACAACTCTAATCAATTTCAATTCAATATTCATCGAACGTATAATGGAATCTCTCTTTTTGAACTGTGACTTTATAGGACGGGCCCAATAAAGCGATAGGAATGGAGTTGGAGAGTGGCCTGGGGAAAATCCAGGGGAAACCTCCGACACGACCACGCGGGCGGTTTAAACACTGGAATACTCTTAGGCGACTTCCTGACTTGGCGGGGCGGGATCGATATATGACATTTTCTTCTTTGACGTAAACTTACTGACGTCGCAAAGATTCCCACTTGAAAAAATACTGTCAGTATTACATTTGCGCAGTAGTAAATATTATGCGCAGAAGCGGACCAGTACTGCCTTCGCATCGTCCCGCTTCCGCGCAACCCGCGCCAGTCAGGAAGCACTCATTTAAATGGTGGGACGCAGTAAAAAGTAGTACTGAGTTGACTGACAGTTGACACTGTCATTTGTCAGTTTTCTTATATCGTACCGCCTCCGCACCGACAAATCAGGAAGTCGCCTTAGAGTTTGCGCTCCAGTGAGATTGGTTGAGCGGCTTTAGCCGAATCTGAGTTGTCAGTGGAATCGAGCTACTGGGAGTTTTGTCGCTGGTTCACTAAATCGAACCCTAGCTGAGAAGAGTTCAGCAAGAAAGTCAGCTGGGCGCGACCTGGGTCGGGCTGACAGCTATCCCATGTGTGATCTGATTATGAAATAGAATCGCAAATATTAATATTTTTAAGTTCGTTGCGATGTCGTGGGATAAGGGCAGCGCAAGACTGGTAATTGTGGATCTCCTTGGGGGAAGCCTTTCGGCTGAGATGATGAGAAATTCATTTTGAACAGGAGGAGGTACGAATTGAAAAAAAAAAATAGAAGGGTGAAGTCGGATGAGTCCGGAAGATTCATCTTAACTTCTTAAGACACAGGTGAACGTTTAAGAATATTCATTCAATTTAACCCCATGGACAAGGCAGCACCAACTAGGTAATAAACACTTGAAGAAACAAAAGTCGTCCCTCCTGTGGTCAATAGTTACCGACTTATGAGCTGTTAGGCTGTTAAGTTATGCTTTTCTTTCATGGACTTATAGAAACGGAGACACCGTTTATGGGTTATGAGACCAATCCAAAATTAAGCTTTGTAGCCCTTAACTTTTGATGTCCACAGGACGCGAACCTAAATCTGTTTATGATCCAACTGTAAAACTGCGCCTCTAGCGACCGTCCACAGACCACCTGGTCTGTGCGATCCTCTTACCGTCGTTGTTGAATCTGCAACGAAAAGATAGTGATGTTCTCATAGCCGATTTCGGCCACAGCGACTGTGTGATCTGTGTGTGTGAAAGATAAAGTATTAAGTAGGTAAGGCTCTCGATCGTAAAGAAAGTAAGTGACCCATTTCCATCGCTGGGTTGGGTGCAGCAGTCAGTTATGGAGGCGAGTTTTCCTAAAAGTTCAAGGCTCGGGCCTAATTTACCTTGTTTTTTTGTGTCTTCATAATGGCATTGCTCTTAGCTAGCATCTACTTAGTCAGGGGCAAAGATGAGGCCAACGGTGAAGCGAGCTCACACAGAAGATGATTATTCACTGGTACCTTAAAGAGGTCCAGGTTATATTAACTCGGAAATACGGATGCCGGCAGGGAATCCAAACCTTAGCAGTGCGCATTATAACCTGCGTACCTTGTTCTAGGTAGAAATACTTTAGGTTTTAGTAGTACTTATATATTTGTATATTTCAGGATGCTGGTCTAGCATTGTTAATACGTACATATATACTGACGAGCAAAAATAACGGCGACGCTATTTTTGCTAGTCAGTACTCAGTATATTATGCATAGGTAACAAAATTTCCTAACGATTTCAGTTCCACATTCTACTCTTCTTTATAGAAAATTCTTCCCGCGCGATGTTTCCAGGAATGTTATCCCATTACAAGTTTTCACAGAAAACTAGCCTTCCTACTTTTCCCTTTTTCACCTTTTTAGCCGTGGGGATTGCTCCCTAGGGCCCCAATGTTTATTTTTTACCGGCTTTCTTTCAATTTCACGCCACCTTCACACCGACTTTCCTCGTGAATAAATTATGTTCTCACCTCGTAAATTCTCTGTGTTTTGTGGTTTATTCGGAGATTTGTTGTTTTATAGTGTCGAGTAAACATTGTACCTCCTACTTTACGATTGCTGAGAAGCAGTCGAGCTTGAAATTTATGTTTATAGCTAAGGATTGTCTATTTGGACAGCGGTCGAGAGTGAGTTATAGTCCCTTTGATAAGTTGGAGCCGATTGGTGAGCATTTTATGCATACTGGATCGCATTAAGGCATAATGCGTTGAGTCGTTTTTGAGTTGAAGCGTCTTGAATCTTTCTGGGATTATAGCTATGATGATTATACAATCACAAAGAGCCTATAGCAAAATACACTTTGTAGTAAAATTATACTTTCTTATTAGGTTATTTAATAAATCCATCTTTACTGCACTTAATCTAACAGGAAGTGTAGCTCTATGATCTGTAATATTACAGGAATTAAGTTCATCATATCAGCCGAAAGACGTCCGCTGCTGGACATTAGGTAAGTGATTTATTTTTATTCTTATTAAATTAACCTACCCATACCCATTGCTCACACAACTCACCCATTGCTCAGCCATTAGTCCATCATCTTCACCAAATAGCCCGATTCATGTATCTATACTATATATCCTAAATTGCACATATTTGCCACAACCCAAACACATTTTGTTTCAAGGGCCTGACGCGCTTTGATAGACAAAGATGGCCTTATTGCGATTCCTATAAGTAGAAATATAAAAGAGTGCCATGTTTTGTCTGTATCACCGGCACGCTCGTGGCCCAGCGGCGCCTGCGTGCCGTAAGCGGTATGCAAAGTTAAGCAACGTGAGCGCTCCAGTGCGTTGGATGGCACGTTAAGCCGTTGATCCCGGCTGCCGTCAATGGCAGCAGTCGTTAAGCCAAGTTGGAGGCCTTCGGGCGGCTTGAGAACTTGTAACAGTCAAGTTGCCCACTCACTTGACAAAGGGGGTTCGAAGTTGCACCACGTCCGTAGGGAAAGTACCCACCGCTACCCTACACGTGACCCCTGGGTGGTTCTAAAAGTGCAACAAAAACTGGCAACCGTACTGTCTTCTCGAAGATCTCACGGTTCGAAATAAATGCCATACCTACGATAAATAAAATAAATCTGTATCACCGTCCGAGAATTATTTCATGGTCGGACAACACAGGAAAGCAAGCAGCACAAGAACCAGCAATAGTCCCTGTACACCCTGGCAGGTGCTTTTTCTGTTTGCGAGTTTGTGTTCGGATAACGGCATTTTGTCCATACAAAAATACCGGAATGATTACGTTCTTTTTCGTTCTTTGGTTAATTATTTCATTTTTAAAGGGACAATCTAATGATACGAAGTTTTTACCTCCATAGTTATCTACATGATTCAGTCCTACGTAAAGAGCATAAAATAATTCAAAATATTGGCTATTTCGGGTTTTTGAAGTGAAAACTTCTTTAGCGGCGCTGAGCACTTTTGTACTGGGGAAAAATGTATAAACTCGCAATAAATTCTATGTCCAGGTTAGTTGACCCCTCCTAGTATCGTGATTGCTATGTTACGAGGGGTCCCCAGCTGGTCTTCATAGAAAGCCAAGGTTCTAACTGTTCTAAGACAATCCTAAGATTTTCCATAAAGATCATATTTCAAATAAATTCTCATGAAAAGTAGCTCTTATTGTCCCTAAAAAAGCGTTTCCAAAGTCCAATATCGGATAGCCAGACTGACCGATTTCCGTAAAGATCATATTTCAAATAAATTCTCATGGAAAGTAGTTCTTATTGTCCCTAAATACGGTGACAGTTCCCTTCAAAATACCTAATGGCCAAGAGTGATGGATAAAATACCAAGGGCCTGACACGCTTTGTAAGAGAAAGATAGCCTTATTGCGATTCCTATGAGAGGAAGTAGAAAATAGTGCGATGTTTTGTCCTTATCACCGACCGATTTTTTTTTGGGAACAAATAAAATGATCACCTAAATAACTTTTGATATCATCAAATTTTCGAACCCTAAAATAAGGTTGAACACTCAAAAAAATTTATCGATCAACAATTCCGAGTCACCAAAAAAATTCTACCTATTTTTGCAGCACTTGCACCTATTTTACTTATTGCGTTCCTATAAATTTATAATCGCATCAAAAAAATTGTCAAGTACCACCAAAAACACTAAACTACCACCTAATCTCATGCACCTTTTTTCATTAGAATTACATCCAAATATTATACACATCGCATGCTACATTTTAGTAAACAGTTACAAATTAATTGTTTTTAGCACTATAAATATTTTAGTCATTTCCAAAATGTTATAAATTAGAAAGCAAAATTCTAAATTAATTTAAAAAGCAACGCGCAATGTGGCTGTGTGAAATAATAACAAGTATACTGCTATCTCACTCAATCAAGTACAAAGAATTGTCTGGAGCATAAAACCTATTGATATGTCGTTAGAGTGAAAGATACCTATTGCTGTTTCATTCTAACTACCTATTGTTGATGGTTTACAAACCTGCAAGAAGTTTTATTATTAATTTTTTAATGGGTTGACGTGAGCGCGTTTGATTGAAATCTTTTATTTGAATATGAGTTATGTTGATTTATTAAATTGTTAGTTTGTTATGAAAATGGATAAAGGTCCTCAAATGAGTTTACTTTATTAATTTAGATAGACTTTCATGGAAAAATTAAAGAAAGTTAATAGGTAGAAATAGGTATAGGTAGGTTTAGGTTATGTTAGTTTTGCATCGGCCCGAAGGGCCAAAAGAACTCAAAATAGGAGCTCCGCGCCAGCGGAGATCCGTCAATACTGTTCCAATGTCAACTAGTTTGAAATAAAAATACATGTCATAGAAAAATACTACTACCTAGGCAAATTGACGATTATCAGCGAATAGAGTACCTAGAAGCAAAAACATCTGAGAACAAATAGCTGTATGCGACCAGTAAGGAAAGCACTGTTGAAAATATATTAAATTAAATTATGTTATGTACGTGTCTCATTAAAGTTACAGAAATTTGAAGCTTCTATAAAATAAAATCATTTAGCGCTGTCTTGCTCGCACGCGGTGCGACGTGCGAGCGAGACGGACCGTATGGAAAACCGCATCAGTGTACTAGCAATGAGGTTAGACTAGATTGGAACTGCTTTGCGCGACGGGCGTTAAAAAACAATTGCCGCGTGAAATTTGGTGATCATGTAGTATTTCTGGGTATCGAAAGAATTATTTGGGTGTAAATAATTTTAATAGGATTACGAGCCCTGTAATATTTGGATGTAAATTATATTAAATTTGGTGTTTGAAATTAGGTGATCATTAAGTATTTTTGGGTAGTGACTAATTTATTTGGTAACAATTTAATTTAATAGGTTATCGACATGTTACTTCTTTGAGTTGCACTTTATATTTAAAAGGAGTTGAAAATTTGGTGCGAATCTAGTATTATTGGTAATCAATGTAATTTTTTAGAGCATCATTCGGCAACTTATTTGGTGGTTCGTTAAATGCTACCCTTTTTTTTTCACGGTCGGGTAAAGGCAATCTTTCATGAAGTGTCAAGAAGATTACAAAACAAATTGGCAATATTTGGTAGTGCATTTTATAAATGGAGAATTAATGATAAGTTTGGTTTAAATGAATAATAATTTACCAATTATCAGATCCGTAGTGTTTGGGTGTTCAGTGCAAACATGGTGGGGTGTTCAGTGTTGGGCTGTAAAAGCAAACTTGACCGAAAAAAGGCGGATGTTACATTCCATGCGTAAGTACATTTTCTTTGCATTTTGGACCCGTGTTTATTTCTAAAATCTCACCGGAACCAACTCAACTGAGCTAAATCATTAGTTATATCATGAGACACTTGATGAAATAGGAAAAATATGTAAATTAATTCAAAAATAACCTCCAAACATTTCACATACAAACCGGTCAAATCGCGTAGTATAAATCTACCATAGAAGCCAGCTTAGAATTGATGTCCCATCATTCAGTCGGTTTATAATTCGATTTCGGGATACCTCGTTTCGGGAAATTCAAGTAATTTGATTTTTTCAGTTTTTCAACAGAGGATGAATTCCGAAAAAAATGGATTTGAGGACTGAGAGAACAGGAAAAGAGAATTGGGAAAATATTATCTGTAAGTAGGTATTTGTTTATTTATTGTAAATAAAGTTATAAATATATTAAGTAAATTACTTGTTCTAATTTTAAAGTTTATCCTTTTATTTCAACAACGACATACCTAATTTATCTATGAAAGACAAAAAGGAGCATGTAAGTAGTAGGCACTTTAAGGTTACTTATTACTTATAGTAATTAGTAATTACTTACTACTTTCATCGTCTAGAGACTAGAGACTATTTATTTATTTATTTTACTTTACACACGTTTAACAATTGCAACAGTGGCGGAGCGCCCATACAAACTGATTCCCACCCGCTTGCCTTACAAAATCTTGCTACAAACTACTTGCTGTTAAGTTAATTTAATAAATCATCAATTTATGAATACAAAATATCCATTACCTAAATACAATTTGATAATACGATTTACTTTAGCGTCATAATAGATTTAAGCTAACCACTACGAAATCTACGCACGCGAATGCCAAACGCAACGCACTTCATAAAACCAAACAAGCCGGCGGAGTTTAGCATGCCTCCTAGTATCGTGATTGCGATGTTAGGAGGAGTCAACTCAGCTGGTCACGAAGGTGGTAATATAAGACCAGCTAGTTGACCCCTCCTAGTATCGTGGTTGCGATGTTAGGAGGGGTCAACTCAGCTGGTCTTTCCAATCGTAAGACTTTAAACACCAAACCTGAGAAATGAAGTCCAATATCGGATAGCTAGACTGAAAGTAGTTCTTATTGTCCCTAAATACGGTGACAGTTCACGTCAAAATAGTAGCCAAGCGTGATGGTCAAAGTACGAATAATTTTGAATCGACTTTGTAATCGATGCTTGGTTTCCGATTTCAATTAAAACTTTAACTGTGCAGAAAATTATAATTAAATCCAAAATTTACATGCATGTGAAATGATAATTCATCTTCGTGTTAATTTGATAAATTATAACGTTTTATGCACTCAAAAACAGCACATTAAGGCATTTTGACGGAGCTCTTCACACGCCGGGAACGATTCTGAGACTGAAGTATAATCGGTTAATGAAGTAGTTTTTAATAACGTGGCAGATTTTTCTCCTATGCTTTTGGCAGAGGGGTAAGTATATCAATGGCGGCTCCCGTCTTAAATGCTTTAAGGTATATGTGTAGATGGATTATTCGAATATGAATATCAATATCTTTGTTATTTATTTTCTTTAAATCATGTCATTGAATTTTCACTTCTAACGGCACTCCCGGAGTGCAACCCGTTGTTTTTTTTTTTTAAATACCGGTTCCTATACCTGTCCATGGCCATGAAACGGGCTTCTTCATTAATTTACTCTGACAAAATATTCCATTGTTCTCAACAATAGCTAACGATTCGTTATTCCATTTACGACTAATCGATAAACGCTATCGATACTCCACATCATTAACGAGCACTCCATCGAGTCGCGAATTGCCCTAAACTTGTCTATTGTCCCGACGGCGATTCATTACCGTTCCCGGCGCAACACGAACGTCGTTCCAACGGCACGATTTAACTAATTTCAACTGTAATTAAGAAGCTATTAGGTCGACTATGGATGAACGGGCCAAATCCGATAAGACAAACTGGAATCAGACATCGAATGATTACTAGTCCCATGTGTTCGAATTTCAAACGTTGTATTCGTTACCGCTAACAATGCATTCTCAGCTCTATTAAGACTATCAGAGGGTTGGATTTTGATTAGTTTTTGTGAATGTAGGTTGTTTGAAAATTGTGTTTCGCCAAAGCAATGAGAGAGGGCGTGCGATAAATAACCGCCTTTGAGCCGTCACCGCTTGGCTATTAAAATATATTCCGAGATTGTCGGTTTTTTGCCGCTTTGGCTTGGTTCCCGGGAGCGTGTATGCGGCTTGTTTTTCAAGCGTGTATTCGCGCAAGAAGCCGGGAATAAACTTGTAATGAAAAATGCCGCGCTTGCTTGCGATGCTTCGACTTTTTTAATGGCGAGCTGCTTTTTGTTGGTGTATTTTTAGTAATGTTAAACGCTGGCCACTTATTGCAGCCAGCCGCTAGTTAAAACGGAAGGTAATTTTAAATTGCGACTACCTATGTTATGTCTTATCTAATCAGGTACCATTTGCAGGCAATTACCTTTTGCTTCATGCTACTCTATTTAGGTATTCATAAAAAACATTATTACATAATTTGTAGTCTGTCTGTACCACCGTAAACGTGAATGCGTGAGGCGTAACATGAACTAGAAATAAACACATACATAATTGGGACAGACGGACATACCGGAATCGCATCAGAAGGGTTCCTTTTATACATTTTGGTAAGGAGCCACTAAACGTAGACGTAGACGACACTAAATTAGAAAACAGGCTCAAAACTATAACTTTATTCCTACACAACACACACAACAACAGGACAATAATACACGCTTTACTACTACGAGAAATCGTACTGTGCACGCCATCTATGGGTAACCCCGCAAAACAAAACTACGACACGACGCTGCGTGCCACATTTCAGTAGCTCCAGATTCAACTCTAGAATTACGAGAGGAATACCAGAACAATCGTAGGTGGGTAAAATCTCACGGTTACGATTAAAATATTTTGTCTTAACGTATTTTAATTTGACATTCGTCCTATACAACTCGAACAACACCAGACTATCTTTTAACATTTCTTATTTTAGCATCATCATACACTGGGGGCGGGGGTCGTCATGGCATGTTTTTTCTTTCATTACCTCTCTATAGCTAGTCATCCCAGCACTCGCATCCTTCCTGGCCTGGCATCCTGTCACTTTCTATCGAATGGTATCAGAAAGTGACAGATGCTTTATCTTATCACGCGACCATCATAGACCCCCTGTTAATTATCGTTTCTCACGCAGTCCATCTTTTCCTTGACTTATATGTGATCCCTCTTTTTACACGACTGCCCAAAAGAAGGAGTGTAATGTTTTTCATATTTCATATCAGCTGCTAATCTCACTTCATTGAATAGTTAAATATCCAAGAGTTTTAAAAATTCATTATATAAGTTCGCTCCGCTCGGCACCCCCATGTTTATGGATGAAGCGAACCGTAGACGGAATGCGCCTGTGGGCCATCCATTAAGAGAACTGCGTTTTCGGTGAATTTTCATTACATTGCAGGGTTTGATCGAATCCATCTTAACTTGGTCACACCAGCTCCGCAATGTAAAGAAACTTGCATGTACGTTCTTGCTAGTCTAAACGGCGCTTTAGATATCTCGGTGTTGAGAGATTTTCGTAGAAATTCAAATATTTATCCTCCAAGTTTGCTTCGAGCTGATCACAGGATTGTGTAGACATAAACGACATCATATTTTGATAGATGAACAAATATTTCAGTGTTTGTCAGACTGTTGGGACAGGTACGTAGTTATGTACATACAGTATTTTATAGTTCATCATCATCATTTTCAGCCTGTAATCGCCCACTGCTGAGCATAGGCCTCTCTTCGAGTTAGTCATAGTTAGTATCAGTTAAATTATATTGTATAAACACACGGTAATTTGGATGTGTTTAAGATATTATATGTATTTGGCTAGCTATCATTGATGGTTGAGAATATCCAACATATAGTTATGATGCTGATTGTACCTAATATTTAATGCTTCTTTGCCTTATCAACTATCGTTTAGGTATTAAGAATGCTTTGATTCATATTTATACAGAAAAAAGAAACAAACAACCGTATTGAGAACCTCCTCCTATTTTTACACGACTGCCCAAAAAAAGGAGTGTAATGTTTTCAGGTTTCATGTATGTATGTATCAGTGGCGGCGCGTCAAAAATATTCTTAGGGAAGCCGGAAATAGTTGGCCTTTCCTATTATTCATGAGCCGTAGTAAAAGAACTGGACTGGCTGAAAATTAGGCAAGCCGGTGGGAATCGAGTTCTATGGACGCTCCGCCACTGGTATGTATGTATGTGAACTTTTTTTGTTCCCACAGAACTTCTCTACGCCTTAACTGATTTAGATGTGAGAGGTATCGCTGGAATCCTTACGTTATCCCGGGTAACATAGGATAGTGACGTTGCAATAAAAACAATATGGCGGACTGTAAACTCCATTTTGAGTGTTCCGTAAAAAAAATTTTTCTATCCTAGCAAGTGAGATATCAAAATGAAGCATTTGCAGAGACGATTCCAAATATATATTTGTTTCAAGCAAAAAAAGTTCGGGGGACCTAATAGTACATTATACAAGTAAAACCAAAATATTAGGTCCCACGACTGCAAACAAAATATATTTCCTCGAGTTTTTATTAGGAAACTTGTTTTTATCTTTTTAGTGCAGTCGTGTTTTTTTAATTTTTATAATTATTATTTTATTGAAGTTGGTTAAAGATGCGGATTTTTTTTCATACCTATTAAAAGTGATGCATATTCTTAGATTGGTTCCCAAAAAAAATTACAGAATTTACTAAATGACCATATTGATTTTTAATTTGAAATACATAACAGAAACCAACCAAGTTCAAAATAAAATAACATTTTTGTATAAGTACCTATGTATATCGTCGCTTAAGTACCCATAGTACAAGCTTGCTTAGTTTGGGACTAGGTTGATTTGTGTAAAATTGTCCTCAAATATTTATTATTAGGGCGAGCGAAGCGAGCCCTATATATAGCCCACTTACCCCACATTTTGTGGTACACTTTACGAAAAAACTATCAAGCTTTTGAATGTGAATTTTTGCATAGTAGTTCAGAATTATGTCTAGATGTGTTATCTAACACGAAAAAAACGATTTATAAACTATAATTTGAAAAATGGCGATACCAACGCCATCTGTTGAGACAAGTTATGAAACCAATAGCTTCATGTCATGAACTAACGGTAACTACTAACGCCATCTGTTAGAAAACTTAAGAGTTCATGCGACGTTACATTTTTTGGTTAGGCGGTTGACACACTGATGCGGTTTTCGGACGGTTTCCGCAGTGCGAGCCAGGTATATATCGCTTTTTTCTTAAAAATTACTAGCTTTTGCCCCGCGGCTTCGCCCGCGCAATAAGTGTAAGTTTCGCAATAATTGTTGAATTGTTACACCGGTTTACTACTACTTACGGCAGCAATCGAAATTTCTAGCTTTATACCCACCGAGTAGGTACCTGCATAGGTACCGAACGATCTACAATTTTCGCGATCGAAGTTTCTAGAACCTTCGGAAATAGTTTATAAAGCCTGTATGGAGTAGTCACCCTTCGAGAATGTTCTAGAAGGATATCGATCGCCCCGGAAAGTTCTGGAAAACAAAGCTGTCTCGCTGTAACAATTATTATACTGTAAGCAATGGAAATTTCTAATTTTATACCCGCCGTGTTGGTACTTGCATAGGTACCGAACGATCTAGAATGTTTGCGATCGAAGTTTCTAGAAACTTCGGAAATAGTCCAGAAAGCCGGTATGGAGTCTTCACCCTTCGATAATGTTCTTTCTTCTCGAATGTTCCGAGTATCTATTTCTTTCTACTACTGCTATCGCTGTCACTCCTGCTGGAAATTTCGCTATATACTGATTTGTACAATCAAAGGCCCATAACGGGTCCTGAAAATGGCTGAAAACGGGTTTTCAGGTTTTAGCGTCAACCGATAGAGGGTGGCCTGAAATGCACTGAAAACATGTTTCAGGCGCCTGAAAATGACGGCAACTTGGGTGAAATCTTGATAATCTGATATGTGATAGAGCTACTTCTGAAACGGACTGAAAACATGTTTAAGGCGCCTGAAAACGACGGCAACTTAGGTGAAATTTTGATCATCTGGTATCTGATAGAGCTACTCCTGAAACGGACTGAAAACATGTTTCAGGCGCCTGAAAACGACGGCAACTTGGGTGAAATTTTGATCATCTGATATGTGATAAAGCTACTACTGAAACGGCCTGAACTGACGTTTCAGCCTGTTGAAAACGCTTCCAAGGCAATGAAATTTACGTCTGAAGTTTTTGTTTCTCTCCAATGGTGCTTATCTCTGTCACTCTCTTACTTCTCGAATGTTCCGAGTATAGCTATCTCTTTCTACTACTGCTATCTCTGTCACTTACGTCTCGAATGTTCCGAGTATAGCTATCTCTTTCTAAATACTACTGCTATCTCTGTCACTCCTGCTATCTCTGCTGGAAATTTCGCCATATACTGATATACTTCAGAGGCCCATAAGGGGTCCTGAATTCGCCTGAAAACGGGTTTTCAAGTTATAGGCATAGGTACCGAAGATTGTAGAATGTTCGCGATCTTAGTTTCTACAAACTTCGGGAAGTCTAGAAAGTCTGTATGGAGTCTTCACCCTTCGAGCATGTTCTGGGAGGATTTCGAACGCCATCGCCACGGACATGTTCTGGAAAATATGGCTGTCTCGCTCTAACAATGCTGTCCTAAACTTTTGTGTAATATCGATAGGCTTTATTGGCGGTGTAGGCAAGGCTCGGAACCGGTTCTTTTAATCGGTTTATTTGGGTTTAGCTCCGAACTTTATTGAGAACGCGAACGTTTTTATGAACTTTATATTAAGAGGGCTTAGATAGCATTGCAAAAGTCCCGCTCTAACACGCGTGAGTTTTCAATTAACAATCCCGCTCTCTATCGCGTGTTTTTCGTAAATATTGTTTATTCCAAACGTGTACATTTATAAGGATAATCTTTTTTATCAGATTTGAGAACTTATCATTTTACAACTATTAAACCAAAAATAATTTTTAAAGATGGTATGTTTAAAGATCCAACCAAAAACACCGAAAAAAGGGTTATGTTTGAAAAATAAAAGTATCTAGATCATTTTTGCAAAACGTGTTTTCACCATTGACAGACTGGAGGAAAATAGTTCAAGATTAATATACTGAAAGGACAGATATTTCATTACTATAGATGTTGAGATCTAGGTCGATAAACATTTGCAAAAGTGCATATGTGGAATCTTAACCGGTTTATTCGATGAGAGGCCCGGCGCCGGCGGGGGTCACTGTCTATAGGTATTACGATAGGTATAGTGCGTTCCATCCACGACGACGCGCCCCTCCACGGCGCATCGCATACTACTTAATCTATGCGCAATTGTACGGAACGGGCGGCGGAGGGGCGCGTCGTAGTGGATGGCGCGCACTATAAGTATAGTTGAAATTATTTTAGTTGACCGAATTTCGATAAATATGTTATTGGATTTTGTACCTTATTGTTTGAATAGTAAAATAGCTTTTTAAATAAATAAAGTTGATGCAACTCGGTTCTAACCCGGTTTTCCGAACAAAACCTTTATATTTATAAAGCTCTTCCGTAAACCGGTTTAATAAACCGGTTTTTGTATCTAAACCTAAATAAAAAGGTTTTGCCGCAAGTATAGTTCGGACACAACCCTAAGGCTAAATGCTGTCAAACAAACGCAAGCAAAACTAGACTTAGAGCTCGGACTGTAAGGTAGATTTTTGCTTGCGTTAATTTGACAGCGCTTATTTTCTTATTTTCTTTTCATGATAATGATAACGGTTTGAAAAATGAACCAGTTTCCGAGCCTTGGCTGTAGGCATGACACCTTCAGGCGTTTTTGGCGTTCAATTCTATTTATAAACTGTCTACATAAAAATCATTACTATAAAAAAAAACGCGAGCCCTCGTAAAGCTCTGCTTTTTGCTAGTTTATTTATTATTTACATGTTGCATAAGAATAACTTTATTTAAACAAATGACATGGTTACATGTACGTGTTTTTAATAATTTACGTAATACACTACAATTCGTAAATAAATAAACGTACGAGTTACTTAATAAAATATTAAGCATGTACGAGTAATACTCATCGTATATACATATTCTACTTATTCATCAGAATCACCTAAATGATTACCATAAGTCAAGGGCGCCGGTCATCAGACCAGTGTGCTACAGCCCATGTTTTGTCAATGAGTTTCTACTAATGACGTAATGACATCACTATTTAAGCTTCAAACACACCTACGTTAATGTGTGTAAGTCACGAACTACATTGGATTGGAATAAATAAAGAGGGTTCCGTACATTCCTCTTCTTAACTTACCGTGGCTATTAGGGTAAGTTAAGAAGAGTTAAACCAAAAAATGTGAGGAATATACGCATAGTCACTGCGCGCCGCGCCGCAGCCGCTAAATCACTGGCGTTCTCTCGCCCGTCTCGCGCGCGACGCGACATTGCAGCCCGTTATACTGGTACCGGTAATCCCGGAATCGACTAAACTAAAGACATCACTAGTGCCACACCTACGCTGGCTCATAAGTCAAGCAAGGCATCGAAGCGCGAACATGTCGATATCGAGGGTTAGGGATAAAATAAAGGATAGCGCCGCTAAATCACGGGCGCGACGTTTTTTTTTGTTTTTTCACCGTTCTCTCGCCCGTCTTGCGCGCGACGCGACATTGCAGCCTGTTATACTGGTACCGGTAATCCCGGAATCGATTAAAGACATCACTAGTGCCACACCTACGCTGGCTCATAAGTCAAGGCATCGAAGCGCGAACATGTCGATATCGAGGGTTAGGGATAAAATAAAGGATAGCGCCGCTAAATCACGGGCGCGACGTTTTTTTTTGTTTTTTCACCGTTCTCTCGCCCGTCTTGCGCGCGACGCGACATTGCATCCTGTTATACTGGTACCGGTAATCCCAGAATCGATTAAAGACATCACTAGTGCCACACCTACGCTGGCTCATAAGTCAAGGCATCGAAGCGCGAACATGTCGATATCGAGGGTTAGGGATAAAGGATAGCGCCGCTAAATCACGGGCGCGACGTTTTTTTTTGTTTTTTCACCGTTCTCTCGCCCGTCTTGCGCGCGACGCGACATTGCAGCCTGTTATACTGGTACCGGTAATCCCGGAATCGATTAAAGACATCACTAGTGCCACACCTACGCTGGCTCATAAGTCAAGGCATCGAAGCGCGAACATGTCGATATCGAGGGTTAGGGATAAAATAAAGGATAGCGCCGCTAAATCACGGGCGCGACGTTTTTTTTTGTTTTTTCACCGTTCTCTCGCCCGTCTTGCGCGCGACGCGACATTGCATCCTGTTATACTGGTACCGGTAATCCCGGAATCGATTAAAGACATCACTAGTGCCACACCTACGCTGGCTCATAAGTCAAGGCATCGAAGCGTGAACATGTCGATATCGAGGGTTAGGGATATAGGATAGCGCCGCTAAATCACTGGCGCGACGTTTTTACCGTTCTCTCGGCCGTCTCGCGCGCGACGCGACATTGCAGCCTGTTATACTGGTACCGGTAATCCCGGAATCGACTAAACTAAAGACATCACTAGTGCCACACCTACGCTGGCTCATAAGTCAAGTAAGGCATCGAAGCGCGAACATGTCGATATCGAGGGTTAGGGATAAAATAAAGGATAGCGCCGCTAAATCACGGGCGCGACGTTTTTTTTTTCACTGTTCTCTCGCCCGTCTTGCGCGCGGCGCGACATTGCAGCCTATTATACTGGTACCGGTAATCCCAGAATCGATTAAAGACATCACTAGTGCCACACCTACGCTGGCTCATAAGTCAAGGCATCGAAGCGCGAACATGTCGATATCGAGGGTTAGGGATAAAGGCGCTAAATCACGGGCGCGACGTTTTTCCGTCCCCTCGCCTGTCTCGAGAGATACCAGTGTACTGGCAGCAAGGCAAACTTATATCATTATTTTAAGTACTTATTTATCAAGCAACATTTTCCTAGCATTTTTTCTAATTTCATCCTAAAGGAAAGGACCTTATTTATCAGGCACAGGCTATTATTTATTTTACTTTAGGTACATACCTAAATTCATCATCATCATCATCAGCCTATATACGTCCCACAGCTGGGCACAGGCCCTCATAAATGAGAGGGATTGGGGAGTAGTCCCCACGCTGGCCCAGAGCGGGTTGGGGTTGGGGACTTCACCTACAACTTTGAATTTCTTCGCGGATGTATGGAGGTTTCCTCGCGATGTTTTCCTTCACCGAAAAGCTGACGGTAAATATCAAATGACATACATAAGTCCGTACATAAGTTCCGAAAAACTCATTGGTTTGAGCTGGGATTCGAACCCACGACCGCCGCTTGACAGCCGCATGCTTGAACCACTGGGCTACCGTAGCTTAGGTCCGTCAATACATTAGAAACTGTATTACAGTAATGTAAAAGTAGAATACCCCATGGAATAAGAGCCATTTATGTCAGAGGCCTACCGGGATCCGAAAACGAAGTATCTCCCCCTCTGTTGCTCCAAGTGCGACAGAGAGGCAGGTACTTCGTTTTCGGTTCCCGGTTCCCGGTAGGCCCCCAGGGGTAAACTAAAAGCAATTTATCTGTAATGCAAGCGGATGCTTTGGCTCAATTTGTTTAATAGTGATTGGCTTATTTGGATTTGGTACGTAGATATTAACGATTCTTTCGCTTTTGTTGTCGTTTCTGGCAGGTAAAGCAGTATACCTACCGATATATTCTGGCTGTTAAAAAACTGCAAGGCAATCTTTAGGACATAATCAACGTTATTTCTTGAACGGGAAAATGGCTGGCCGTGAAACTACCGTTATTTCTCCTTCATGAAGTTTTGTCGGTTGGTGTTTTGTCTAACCACAAATGAATTGAACTACACGTTCCGGCGGCGGTGCGACTCTAACCGCTCAACTTATTCTGTCTACACTTTCTTCTGTGGCTACGTATGTGTTATGAAAAATAGAAAAAGATCGATACTTTTCGCAAACAAAATGTTGTATTATATCAAACGTCATTATGAAATGCACCTACTACTATACATTATAAAATAGCAATCCTATACGTACTTCTTACTCTTACCTTGATTGAGATACCTACCTAAGTACCTACTCTTGCAAGATTTTGCAAACATTATTTTCATTGAGTCTGCTCGCGACCAGGGATTGTAATTGTAACACATTTGAGACGTGTGGCGACCTGCAAGTAATAAATAATTCCCGTTTACTAATAATAAGGATGATTCCTATTTTTTCCGCCTGTGTTGCCGACGCTCCTAAGGGGCGGCACTCTACAACCTCATTATTTAGATATTATCCCGCGCGCTCCCGACAGCTCGATTCTTTAATTAATATTGCACTTGTGGCTTTGATTGTCTGTGTTTTGACTGTGCCAAGTTTTATTACTGTAACTACTATACTGTTGCCAAGTAATAGTACCTACTGAGGGGAATAGGGTTAGGACAAAAACACAGACTAAAAATGTTTACCTACTAACGTTTAGGTAGGACCTAGTCTGTTCAACATAAACGTGTGATTTAAGTTTCCTAAATACACCTGGCGTCGGATTAAAATCTTTTAGTTTTATAACCTGGCTGTGTCTTAAAAGCAATAGGAATGCACGGTTGGACAGTGGCCTGGGAAAAATCCAGGGGAAATCTCCGATACGACCACGCAGGCGGTTTAAACGCTGGAATACTTTAAGAGTTTGCGCTCCAGTGAGATAGGTTAAAAAAAAGCGGCTTCGACCTTTGGCTTCAATCGAATCTGAGTAGAATCGAGGTACCTACTGGGAGTTTTGTCGCATACTGAATGACGTTTCAACGAAAGTGCAAGGTAAAACCTATGTAGTAGGTACCTACCTATTCAAAAATCACCTGTCGACCTCGGACACCTACAATATATACCTCCTAAGTCCCTCCCGCTCTCCATTGTGTCCTTTTTAAGATATAAATACGTTTGCTTGTCAAAATTATGACAGAAATGTAACGTTTTTGATCAGGTGATTTTTTGCCTATTTTTATTTCTTGTTACATAGGAGCGCATGCGTATTTAGCAACTGATAGATAGATAGATAGAGACATTTATTCATTGCCACAGAAGACACACAATATTACAAGAAAACAAAAGAAAAAATCATACACAAAAGCACACGTGTGTCCCCGCGGCAGTGAAACGGACACTGGCTCAGCATTATGCTGAGATGTTAGACCTACAGCGCTGATTTTCAGCTAGTACCGTCGGTGACTCACGGACCGGCATACAATATATATAATAGCAGGATTTTTTTTTAACTGCAATAGATTAATAAAAAATAAAAATAAAACAATACATAAATAAGATAAAAACTACAATTACTGCTTGCCTACATACAGCATCTAGGGTACAAAAACAAAAGAACTAAAAATTAAATAGGTTGGTATATTTTCTGCTGCTGTGCTAGATTAGGATTGGGATTTTTGGAGCGTCAACAAATAACCTTTAAGCTCACGCTTAAAGGAATACTTGCTAGGCGCTCCCTGGATAAGAGGAGGGAGGTCATTCTAGCACTTAGACGCCGCAAACCTGAAACTGCCTCGGAAAGCTGCGGTCCTGTGCATAGGCACGATAGCCAATGCCTTGAACCTGCGCGCACTCTTTGCCCATTGGATTTTCTTATAAAGGTACGATGGGGACTCATGGTGTACCGTCCCAAACATAAGAGTAAATACAACTATAAATACCCTAAAACTATTGTCCTTAGTGACACTACTTCTATGATGTGAGGTCGTCAAAAACACCTACGTAACATTGAAAGATAATAATGTGAATTCACGGCCGGTATATTAAGTTACTCTTCGCTGGAAAACGTTTCAGCACGTAGGTAATATTTTCACTGCGTTTAAAAGTAATTGCAATAAGTAAGCTAAAACACTCTTACAGTAACTTATAAAAGTTAAAAATTATTTTACGAGACACTTGTGGCACGGATTGCACGTCTGAGCACCATTTTCTTTTTATGACTTGTGAAAGTGCTATCGATAAACTTTGATCTGATGACATTTTATGACTAGGTATGACAGTTTCTACGATATTTTTAACGGTTTATTGCAGTTTTAGATTGGATTCAATTCTCGTCGTCTTGAGTGAAGTTATGCGTTAAAGAACTAAAAATAAGTAATTGTGTATGTATGTATGTATGTAAGCACTTTATTGCTTTATTGCTTTTTTTTCTTTTTTATTGTGTTGTCAGTAATTTCATAAGAGTGAGTACTTACCTATCTTATTTTAATTGAGGGCGTCATAAATTGAGGTAGGTCCAGGTAGTAGGTTTTACCGCATTAACCCATATTCCCAGGCGTGTCTTGACTACAGCTAACACTTAGCAATATAGAGACATGAAATCCTTCTAGTTATTATTAATTGACCCGGGTGACTGACTGTTTTTCAGCGGTGGATTAATGTATTTTTTTTTATTTAATTAAAACTGAAAAGCGCTAAAAAAGTACCAGCTATCCGACTACATACCTATACCCTGTTTTTTTATCTATAAATTACTGCCATACTAGTTAACAACAACAAACATAGAAACCCATAGAAACAAATTAAAGATGTATGGTGCGTTCATTTGTTTCTTGCCAATTCTTGCATAGAACTTCTATAGGATAGTAAAAAAAAGAATATACTATGTGTATCTATTAAGAGGAGGGGTAGGGCAAGCTCTCTCCATACAAACTTTGTGCAGGATTTACTTCGTTTGTGTTTGTATTAAAGTTATGATTTTTGGTCAGTATGCTTATTTTTCTCATAGCTATTTCGTGATGTAATTTTGTTTTTATTATTAATTTTGTTTTTTTTTGAAATACTTATTTGAAAATTTTCACATTACGATCTTCGCATATCTAATATTTACAACCAAAAAAATATCATATTTGTTAGTGCCAAAACCGACGAATAAAACCTGCACAAAGTTTGTATGGGGAAGGCCTTGCCCTACCCTGCACCTTAATTACTATCTGTTAGCACAAAGCGGCGGCGCGATTTTGTGCAGTAAGTAACTTGCGCACCAAAAGTGCATCAGCTCACTGCACGAGCACATATGACGACTATGGCGAGTTATCTTGTTGGACTTGTCTCTTTTTAATTAATACACGCAGAAACAGACGGATAGTTTATCTCGCGAGCCCGCGCGCCGTAGCCGTGCGTCGTGTAAACAGGACGTAATTTATGGTGATTCCATCCTAGAGTTATGGATACGAGAAACACGTGCGGATCAACTAGTCAAGTCGAGTTACTATGACAATATTGATAATTTGTAACATCAACATTGATATATTTTATGATTGTTGAACTATAGGTACCTACAACTAATAGGTTTGTTTAATTTGTATTACTACTTATCTAACAATAATTAAGTTTGTTATACAGGAATAGAAAAATACAATACAAATAATCAACTTTAAATCGAAGTAAAAATTGAAAAGAGGTCGTGAGTTCAAATCCCACCTGTGACTTTTAATTTTTCAATGTTCACTTTGATTTAAAATTGTGCTTTCGCTAGCGGACGCATCCGCCTGACATCATTTAAATAATCAACTAATAGATACTAGACCTAAAAATAAACTAAATTAAATTAAAAACCTAAATCTAAATTAAAACTAAACTAAAATATATGTAGAAAATTGGGCCCCGCGGCATGGTAACGAAGATGCTGGCAGCATTTCCTCGCTATATTGCAATACTAATGCGTTGAGCGCGGAAGCTGCCAGCTTTTTGGTCTCCAGTTGTTTCAATTAAACGATTAACTAATAAGTGCAGTTTTATTTAACTCGCAGTAGTTGCATTGTAAATACATGTGAAGTGAACTTATCAAAGCATACAAAGTGTCATCATAATTCCGTTCAGCCCTCATTGCGTGATTGTGTAACAAACATTAAAACATTTAAACTTTCGCATTTCTAATATCAGTAGGATTATTAATAGAACGTATGTACGGGGGTCAACTTTGTGAGTTTGTGACTTCATGATTTTTAGATAAGTAAGTTAAGCGTAAAATGCACGCTGAACGCGCTTCATGGGAATTTCCTTATACCTATAGTCATAGTTTAGTTACATAGTAAATTTTTCAAGTGTTCGAAAATTGGTCAATACAAGTAGGTAGGTCCGTAGCTTGTCATCACCCCATTGCAGTTTTATCTATTAGTTATTAATAGCCACAACATGGCAATTAGCGGCGATCCCGACCTGCCCCAATTGGGTTTAATAAATAAACAATGGGGACCGAGACGGCTCGTTCGACCCCCGCTCGTTCGGATACTAATTATTGTCATCGGCGTGTATGCACTGAAGTATTCGATTTTCCGTACTTTACGGATGAGTATAAAAGGTTGTGAAATGAATGTATTATTCATATTTTAAGGATACATTCGTTTTGTCTTTCCTTCTCAAATTACAGATTCAGTTAAAGATGTCTCTTTCTCAAGTTAAACGTCTCTTTCTAAAGTTAAAGATATCTCGTTCTCAAGTTAAAGGTTCTCACGTAAAATGTATCTCTTTTTCTAAAGTTAAGGGTCTCTCTTTCTCAGGTTAAATGTTCCCCTTGCTCATTTTAGGAGCGCCTCATTTTCGTCGAGAATGGCATAACTGATGATGCGACATAACGCGAGACAAGAATAATCTACCTCCTCCTTCTAATTCGCACAATGTGGGGCTTAAACAGGAAGTTGTGGTAAGTAGGTGCGAGATGGACGACTGATTAACGACGTTGATAAACACCACTATTACAAATAATATCTGATGTGACATACAGACGTGGGAACTAATATTGCACCTTTTCATCACCCTCTGACAAAGCTAATGTCACATAAGGTCGATAACATCTATATCTTTTGTCGATCAATTGCCCGTATATCGAGCCACGGCAATAGGGGTAGTGTCGATAGTGGATAACCCTCACTTGTTTATTTAGGCTCCAAACCCATATTCAATAGTATAAATATTGGACGATTAAGGCTGGGTTGCACCAAACCGTCTGTAATCGTAAGCGGTGTTCGTCAAATCTGATTGTATGGAAAGTTTGACAAGTTTCTATGGGCTGACAGCTGCCGGCGCCATATTTGACGATGACCGGTCTGTGTTCGTACGTTGGTGCAACTGGCACTTAGAGGCTTTACAAGTTTGTTTGTTTTTTCAAATTTCGAGAAAAGTATTTATAATATCAATAAAGTGATTATAGGATATGATGATTTTATTAAAGACTAGCTTTTGCCCGCGACTTCGTCTGCGTAGAACTCTGTCCATATCAACTTCTATACCGTATTTCGCCGTCACCAGGTACTGCGGGCAAAAGCTAGTATATATATATACTAGCTTTTGCCCGCGACTTCGTCTGCGTAGAACTCTGTCCATATCAACTTCTATACCGTATTTCGCCGTCACCAGGTACTGCGGGCCGGGCAATCTCACTAAACATTGCGCACGCCGACTCAACGCGCCCGCATGAAACACATGACAGAGGATTTAATATATGGATGTAGATCAAGTAACGTAGATGAATATTAATATGATGCAGGTGCGGAAAAAACTTCATACGCATCAAGTATGGAAACGAAAACGCGAGTATAGCGAGCGCGAAATGTTTCGAAAATTATGATGCACGTGCGGAAGAGACTTCATACGCCTCAAGTGTAGGTAGATGAAAACGCGAGCGTAGCGAGCACGAAATATTTCGAACATTACGATGAAGGTGTGGAAAATACTTGATACGTATTAAGTAGCGTAGATGAAATAATTTCGAACGTTATGATTATGACGCAAGTGCTGAAAAGACTTCATACGCATTAAGTAAAAGATGAAAAAAGACGAAAACGCGAGCATAGCGAGCGTGAAATGTTTCGAACATTATGATGCAGGTGCTGAAAATTCCATCAAGTAATGCAGCACGAATGTAAATAATTTTTAATCATTTGCAAGCCTGCTTACAGGTTAGATAGACTGTAGTACCATATCTGGTATTTTTAAGTAACAACTTTGAAAGCTATCTTAGCAAATAAATATTTCTAAGTGCCAAAGTATTTCAATTTTATTTTATTTTATACGCAATTTATAGTACCTATTAATTGCTCTAAGAGTAACAGACATTCGAACTAAATCTGTCATAATAAAGGTTTACACACACATAGTTAAAGCTTGGCACCAGACCGGCGCGGCCTCACCTCACGTAAATCCAACCCAAGCACGGAACCGCATTGTGCCTCAGCAGCGCCGGGGTGGCCGCGTGGCGGTGCCGCGCTTGCCGCGAGGTATCCACTGGTTGAGGGCTTTTTACGTTTGAAGTAGGCCGTTTCGCCTGCGTCTGTTCACCATGGCTGGTGGTCCTGTCCCGAGCAGGGGCGATGCCGTTACGTAGTGGATAATGGCTGGAGCACACCGCTGCATCCGCACTCATCTGGTTTGCCAAAACCTTAACTGTGCGTTGCAGTATGAAGTTTCTAACAAAGAATTGGGGCGGCGCCGGTCTGGTGCCGAGCCTTTATGTGTGCGACAACCTTAATTATTATATTTTATTGAGCCTAAAATGTCCCACTGCTGGGAAAAGGCCTCCCCCCTCTTTTTCCATTCCTCGCGGTCTTGTTTATCTGCCCAGTCTCCTTTTTAAAGAGTCCAAATTATCACGCCACCGCCGGCGGGGTCTACCGCGTCTCCGTTTTGAGTCGTGGGGCATCTACTCTGTGGTCTTTTTAGCCCACAGCTCATTCGGCATCCGGTAGACGTGTCGAGCCCAGTCCCACTTTAATTGGGTTGTTTTCCGAGCTACGTCAACTATTTGAGTTTTGGAGCGCAGTGTGGTGTTCCGGATTCGATCCACCAACTTTACACCTAATATGCTGCGCTCCATGGCTCGCTGGCAAACCCCGAGTATGGATTTCTGGGCTTCTGTCAAAGACCAAGTTTGTGCACCGTAGGTGAGAACTGGAACTATGCTCATGTCCATGAGCCTACGTTTAAGTGAAAGAGGTAGGTCGCCTTTCATTGGGTGATTCATAGACCAATAGCTCTTCCAGGCGTTTACTGTCCTCCTATCGACCTCTTTTTCTTGTCTTTGTCGACAATCTTAATAGCTCATCATAATCAAGTGGTGGCGAAATTACTCAGTTTATAACTACGGTGGAAAGAATAAATAAATCATACCTAAATCATGCAAATACCTATTTTATCTTGCCACTTTAAGACTCAAATTAGTAAATTGTGCAAGTGTAGTTCTACATTAGCTTCCTTCAACTTTAACGAATGACATCTGTATACTGACCAAGGGGCTGACACGCTTTGCTAGAGAAAGAGAGTCTTATTGCGATTCCTATAAGAGAAAATAGAAAAGAGTGGCATGTTTTGTCCCTATCACCGACCGAACATTTTTTCATGGTCGGGTTATAGGCAAAACGCAAACTTCCATAAGCAAATACATTGGACATGCAAAACGGCCAAATTGCGTAGTACAAATTATGTATGAAAATTAGCAAGTATGAGAAAGACATAGCACCGGTCGCTCGTTGGCGCATCTATAACTAAAGAGTTTATATTATATCTATGTTCTGTATACTGACACTTGACACACGTCTCTGACATGTCAAACGTCAAATAATATCGTAACATTTACAAATGTCTAGACTCACCTCACCATACGTCCCAATTGTATCTTGAACCTGAGATTCGTGAAAACTGTGAGCATGTTCGGAGGTCAGGCTTTCACTGGTTCTGCAGAGACGAATTTTCGTGGGCATTGTAAATACCTAACATGGATCCGGTTCATAGATTGGAAGTTGAATCTAATTTATCAGTTTGAGGGATTATTTCCAGGATAAAAAGTATCCTATGTCCTTCCCCGGGTCTCAAACTATCTCCATACCAAATTTCATCTAAATCTGTTCAGCGGTTTAAGCGTGAAGAGGTAACAGACAGACAGACAGACAGACAGACAGACAGACAGACAGACAGACACACTTTCGCATTTATAATATTAGTATGGATTTAGATAGTAACATTGCCCTTTTTTATCTTATTGTGTATAGCATAATTTAAACGGAAAAAAGCAGTTTTTAGCTCAAAAATGGTCGATTTGGAGTGATGTTTGAAATAAAATATCTTAATGAAAAATGCAAGAAATATATTTAAAATGTATATCATTAGGTAGCAATAGTCCTGTTCTAGTTAGTAACATTAATAAAATGTCAAGAAACTTGTCAATGAAACAGAAAATGGGCTTAATAGATGAACATTTTTTACCTTATAAGGACCCTTATAATTATAAGGAAGGATATTATAAGTAATAATGTGTTATTTTATTCGCTCGACCACTCAGTCCTCGAAAAACTAGTTCCAATGCCAAGTCTTGAGATTTAAGGTGTCATAGCGATGCCCCGACGACAACCTGGAAAATGATAGGATGTGATAGATATGAATAAGATGTAGTGCTAAAGGATATGATAGAGTGTCATCAGGCATCCGAAGAAGATGTCGAAGATAGAGCGAAGTGGCGAAGATTAGTCCGGAAAGCTGACCCCACCACCATGTGGAATTAATAGCTAGGAAGAGAGAGTGATAGAAATATATTTTTATTTATGATAGGGATTAAACGGTAACTGTGATCCATGGGAGTAAACCTGTGCCTTTTTAGGGTTTCGTATCCGAAGGGTACAAATGGACTCGTCACGTGTCTTGGCGGTTTTACAGCCAAACGGCCAAGACTGTAGCTCCACAACTATATATTAGTCTTAAAATTTTCACAGTAGGTATAAGCAGTTTGTTGACCCAAAGCCATACAAATTGTCAAAATTATTTTTCACAGTTTGCAATACAGCTAATAATATTTTTTCGTAGTTTGTTTCGTAGTTTGGAACTATTTATGTAAATAGGTACCTACCGTATTTTTACTTTGAAAAATTTTATTACAAAATGAACCTATAAACTTGAAATTCGGTGATAATAATTTTATTAATTGCGTAGGTATATAGGTAGGTTTATTTTACTAACAAATACTAATTAGGATTGACCTATGACCTATAGGTACTGATCTTTTATATCGTGATAATTGCGATCTTCAGTAAGCACGCTTATGATTTCATACTTTTTCAAAACACTAGTTATTTTTAATTACTAAAATTCCTTAACAAACTTTGAAAACAAGCGTCATTCATTAGGTACTAATGTTTGCATAACCGACTTTAAACAGAACGGACTAACCATTCCGATGCTCCTTTGTTAATACGGGCCGCTAATAGCCGCATATCAAAACCAAAAAGCATCAAATCCTAAGATAAAGTCATTCAGAAATCAACCTTAGTCGAATATTATTTCAATTCAAAGTTAAAATGTCATTTGTTGTAGATAGCTCATTCTGATCATTTTAAGCGAGGAACTGCTAATGTGGTTAGCTCTTTAGCCGTTTCAGCACGGCCGCTCGCCCCGCGCGCGGCGGCGAACTGGCAACGCCGCTTACGCCGCTCTAGCGACGTTGCCTGCCCTCTAGACACCGCTCTCGCCGCTCTCCCCGCAGTCTCGCTAGAGCGCTATCCACTGTACAACGTCATTATCGAACGCAATGGATTCCAATTCAGATTCCGGTGATACGTTTTCTCTGAAGCTGGAGCCAGATTCCGACACAGAGCGTGAATACACGTCAAAGCCGCGTATGCAATGGAGTTCCGAGAATACGGTGAAGTTGATAGATACAATGGAGCGGGATTGTAAGGAGCTTTGGGACGCGAAACACCCGATGAATAAGGATAGGGCGGCGCGGCAAGCGAAGCTGCAGTACTTGGCGTTGATGTTTGGGACTACGGTTGAGGAAATAAGTAGGAAGATACACAACTTGAGGACCCAGTTCAACAATGAGTTGAGGAAGATCAAGCGGCGGGCGTGCGGGGAGGAGAGGGGGACGCCGACCAGTGGGTGGGAGTACTTCGATGCCCTTTGCTTTTTGCGCTCGCCACCCAACCCCCTCGATGTGGATGGAGTTAATCTCGCGGTATGTTCGATGCTCTTTTGTTTTTACCACAATGGAAAATATATTGAGTTTACCTATACCTAAATATTTGTGTTATAAATAATCTTTTATTTTTATTTGCGATCGCATATTCAATTAATCTAATCAATATCTATTGCGGTCACTATGTGTATGTACTCAGTGCAGACACAACAAATATTAATTTATCTACACACATATAGGGTTGCCATACGTCAGGATTTGTCCTGACATGTCCGGATTTCTGACCCTTTGTCCGGATTGCGGCCGGACTTGGTTTCTACGATACATTTATTTTAACGTTTACACAGTTTTAATAAATGTACAGTTTTAATCAACAAAAATAGTAATACTTCTTCGAAAACAATATAAAATAGGATAATTTACAGCCAAAGTGAATCAATTCGCGAGTCCCCGCAAGCCAAATTTATCTAAGCGCACTCAGAACATTATGAATTTTTTTTTTTAAATAAAAGAAAAATCATTTCTAAAACGGCAAAAAAAGTATAAATAGGTTTGTGAACTATGATATTGAATTGTGGAGGTCACTATAGGTTATGAAAAAAATCCCGCACTTTTTGATGAAAGGAAGCCACTTTGCACAGTGATAGTAGCAACCAAATTAAATTATTTTTTTCGAGGCAACCGAAGTTCCGCACCTTGTTAGAAGAAATGTCAGGACTTTTAGGGGGATGTCCGGATTTTTATCAGGACATTTCAATTTTCCATATGGCAACCCTACACACATATCATAAATCCTCTAATATGCGTTCGGAAACCGTAGAAAATGACTCTCATTTCAACATTCAATGAATTTATGGCAATTTTCTTATCTGTGGCTAAGGCTACAGCAGTAATAAAATATTTCATTTTAATCTCATATATGACGTTAAAATATTACGTCAAACAAAACTGTCAAAATTTAAATGTCAAAGTTGACATGTCCCTATTCTAGTATCACTGAAAATTCAAATTCAGTCGATGCGAAATGTCAGCTCGATGTTTTTTTAGTATATATCGCACGAAATTTGAGCTAGAACGACATGATCACATCAGAATAAGGACTCTTTACTTTTTAAAATAACATTCAGGTATCGGTTGCCAGTTCTGATTTCGATATTTCCGCAACCGTGCAAAAAAGGTTGTATTAACACAATTATTGTATTTATTTACTACGGTTTCTGAACCCATCTTAGAGTAATTATAATATGTGTGTAGATAAAGTAATGTATGCAACTGTACATAATTAGGCATTAAAACACTCGTGTGACCTTATTATGAAACTCGCCTTCGGCTCGTTTCATAAAACACACTCGTGTTTTAATGCCCCTCATTATGTACCAGTTGCATAAACTACTATTGATTTAAATTTAATACAGTTTAGTCAAGTGGGTCCTACCCCCATGCACCGTAGATTACAACAAGGAATTTCATTAGATCTTGACATTTTAGTTTGTAACGATTAACCTAGTTTAAAAATGTTACACTTAATCAAAGTAAATAAAAGTATTTCAAATCGCAATTACATGCTTAAGTATTACAAAAGCGTAATAGCATAATACATACCTACTTCGTATTTCTTGTGAAACGGCTTGTGACTTGTAATAAAAACCTAATCCATTTATAAAATATCACCGCTCGGCAAAATAAATTTCCATTTAGCTCCAACACTCGACCGTAACCAAATTAAAGAGGGTAATCTTGGACATCCCAAACGAAAATCCACTATAACTCCGCTACTCAAAGTTCTTTTTAATTCAAATTGCAAGTGTAAACAAACTACGTGCCGAGCCGGTTAGCGTTGTGTTGTCGCCAATTTGATATTTGTGGCTTTGTAATAAGGACTTTTTTGTGGACAAATTGGCTGTTTTGTACATTCCCGATGCATTTGAGGCAATTAATAAATCAAATAGCGATGTAAAACTGTAGGCTGTGAGCAATACTTACGTGTTTATTTATCACAGCGGTTGGATGTCGCTTCCTCGTCATCAAAGAATATTAGAAAGCTAAGAACGCTAACTCTTTGGAAGTATCATAGCAGGTCAGAAAGCACTAGCGAGATGACGCTACCAGGCTGAAAATGAAAAACGTATTGTTGATTTCGCCAAAATGTTGCATTTTAACATTCTAAATCGACATATTTAGACATTATAAAGCATAAAATATAATTTGATACAGTGTGTCACAATATAACACGAAAATAATAAAATAAAAAATAGCCCTTTTCTAACAGTTGATTTGCTTCAACTGATCGTAAGTTTTCGTGAACTACATGGCCAAGTGTCTGTATTGTATTCCGGCAGATGGCGCAAATTTTAACAATCATGTAATGAAGTTGCCAGGCTATTGAAAAAGGGTAAACTTCTGGGATAAACTACATTCATGATGAAAGAATAAATTGCGTTTAGATTTACGTTATTAATAGTATAACTTATTTTACTTAGAAGTGGTTACTATTCCAAGATATTCCTATTTGTGTTATACTTTAACTATGAATTTAAATAATACTAAACTTGTTTGTTTGTTCTATTACTTTTATGTATGAATTGGCAACACTGGTGAATGACACATACCAGCCACTCCAGCCAGTGGTGGATCAAATATATTATATTAGTTTTTAGGGTTCCGTAGCCATCATGGCTAAAACAGAAACCTTATATTATAATTTCATCATGTCTGTCTGTCCGTCCGTATGTCACAATCAGTTTAGTCTGAGAAGTAAGTATGAGTAGTACAATTATGAAATTTGGTAGGACATTATATTATGAACCACTACAAAGGTGATGTAAAAGTACGAAAAAATTATATATTAGGGGGCACTCCACATAATTTCAAATATTACAATGCACATTGTCGTGTTGAATATTTATCGATTAACCTTTAAAAATGAAATAGAGGTTATTAAACAAGATTTCGATCCAAGTCAATTATTGGTGAAATATTAGCTGTCAAAGTCGTAAATAAATAAAAATTGTTTATTTAAAAAGTGTGCCCATTAATTAATACTTTCAACGATTTTTGGTTTGAACAAGATGGATGTAAGGGTGTTTGAGAACTGTCTGGCTCAAATAAAAGGACGTAAGTGCCGTAAGGCCCCTATGAAGATACGACTTTTTTTGATTCAAGTTGTTGGATAGTGTGCTTTAAAAGCGGAGGTGAGACGTATTTACGGGATTGGTTTTTGGAATAGGTTTGGGCATGGACGCGTAAGTACGCGATCCCGCCCGCGCGTCTTTTAGCGTATCGAGTACTAGGCGTACGACGACTCTGAAGACTCGAAACGTCTAAGGGTCTTAATGTTCCGCGCTATTGGTATTCGGTCGGGGTCGGTTTAGCGCGTCTTTGGACCTAGTCTTTGGATCTAATCTTTTTGTGGACGCGTACTCGCAAAACTCAGTACGCGTTTTTTGCCTAGTACGTCTCACCTCTAAAGCGGATTTCGACTAATTCAGGGGTAAGGATTTCAAATTTGACATTTAATTTGAAGTTTAAGCCAAAAAATTTTTTTTGCGAAAAATTGTCATTATACTCGATTTCGACTAATTCAGGGGTAAGGATTTCAAATTTGACATTGATTTTGAATTTTGAGCCAAAAAAATTTTTTTTTTGTTAAGATCGTCATTATACTTCATTTCGACTAATTCAGGGATAAGGATTTCAAATTTGACATTTATTTTGAATTTTAAGCCAGAAAAATATTTTTTTGCGTTAATTCGTCATTATACTCGATTTCGACTAATTCAGGGGTAAGGATTTCAAATTTGACATTTATTTTGAATTTTAACCCAAAAAATATTTTTTTTTTGCGAAAATCGTCATTATACTCGATTTCGACTAATTCAGGGGTAAGAATTTCAAATTTGACATTTATTTTGAATTTTAAGCCAAATATTTTTTTTTGCGAAAAAACGTCATTATACTCGATTTCGACTAATTCAGGGGTAAGGATTTCAAATCTGACATTTATTTTGAATTTTAAGCAAAAAAAAAAAAATTTGCGAAAAATCGTCATTATACTCGATTACAACTAATTCAGGGCCCAGGGGTAAGGATTTCAAATTTGACATTTATTTTGAATTTTAAGCCAAAAAATTTTTTTTTTTTGCGAAAAAACGTCATTTTACTCGATTTTGACTAATTCAGGGATAAGGATGTCAAATCTGACGTTTATTTTAAATTTAAAGCAAAAAAAAAATTTTTTGCGAAAAATCGTCATTAGACTCGATTTCGACTAATTCAGGGGTAAGAATTTCAAATTTGACATTTATTTTGAATTTTAAGCCAAAAAAATATTTTTTTGCGAAAAATCGTCATTATACTCGATTTCAACTAATTCAGGGGTAAGGATTTCAAATTTGACATTTATTTTGAATTTTAAGCCAAAAAAATTTTTTTTTTGCGAAAAATAGTCCTTATACTCGATTTCGACTAATTCAGGGGTAAGAATTTCAAATTTGACATTTATTTTGAATTTTAACCCAAAAAATATTTTTTTTTTTTTTGCGAAAATCGTCATTATACTCGATTTCGACTAATTCAGGGGCATGAATTTAAAAATTTATGTTTATTTTGAATTTTAAGTGAAAAAAGTTTTTTTTTAGTGTAATACGTCATTATACTCGATTTCGACTAATGCAGGAGTAAGTATTTCAGATTTTATATTAATTTTGAATTTTAATGACGTTTTTTTAAAAAACATTTTTTACTTAAAAATCAAATAAATATAAAATTTGAAATCCGAGTATAATGACATTAATGACGTTTTCTAGCAACAAAAAAATTTTTTTGGCTTAAAATTCAAAATGTCAAATTTGAAATTCTTACCCCTGAATAAGTCGAAATCGAGTATAATGACAATTTTTCTAAAAAAAAATTTTTTTGTCTTAAAATTCAAAATAAATGTCAAATTTGAAATCCTTACCCCTGAATTAGTTGTAATCGAGTATAATGACGATTTTTCGCAAAAAAAATTTTTTTTTTTGCTTTAAATTTAAAATAAATGTCAGATTTGACATCCTTATCCCTGAATTAGTCAAAATCGAGTAAAATGACGTTTTTTTCGCAAAAAAAAAATTTTTTTTGGCTTAAAATTCAAAATAAATGTCAAATTTGAAATCCTTACCCCTGAATTAGTTGAAATCTAGTATAATGACGATTTTTTGAAAAAAATATATTTTTTTTTGCTTAAAATTCAAAATAAATGTCATATTTGAAATCCTTATCCCTGAATTAGTCGAAATCGAGTATAATGTGTATTGACATGTTTATCTTTTAGTCACCCTAACCCTAGTATATAAGTAGTTATGTAAGACATGCTAACAAACTATGGATCGTTTTGGTCTGCAATAAAGATGATTGATTGAATTATAGTGACGTTTTTTCGCAAAAAAAAACTTTTTTTGGCTTAAAATTCTAAATAAATGTCAAATTTGAAATTCTTACCCCTGAATTAGTCGAAATCGAGTATAACGACTATTTTTCGCAAAAAAAAAATTTTTTGGCTTAAATTTCAAAATAAATGTCAAATTTGAAATCCTTACCCCTGAATTAGTTGAAATCGAGTATAATGACGACTTTTCGCAAAAAAATATTTTTTTGGCTTAAAATTCAAAATAAATGTCAAATTTGAAATTCTTACCCCTGAATTAGTCGAAATCGAGTCTAATGACGATTTTTCGCAAAAAATTTTTTTTTTTTGCTTTAAATTTAAAATAAACGTCAGATTTGACATCCTTATCCCTGAATTAGTCAAAATCGAGTAAAATGACGTTTTTTCGCAAAAAAAAAAAAATTTTGGCTTAAAATTCAAAATAAATGTCAAATTTGAAATCCTTACCCCTGAATTAGTTGTAATCGAGTATAATGACGATTTTTCGCAAATTTTTTTTTTTTTGCTTTAAATTTAAAATAAATGTCAGATTTGACATCCTTATCCCTGAATTAGTCAAAATCGAGTAAAATGACGTTTTTTCGCAAAAAAAAACTTTTTTGGCTTAAAATTCAAAATAAATGCCAAATTTGAAATTCTTACCCCTGAATTAGTACAGTCGTCCAGCAATCCCTTACTTCACGGCCTCTGCAGTAATGTACTATTAGGGCCAATTTTTTTGGCGTTGTAGTTTTTTTATTTCTTAGAATTGCATGAAAATTGGTATGTTGGAACAGCTCCTGATTTTGTACAAGTAAAAAAAATATGACAACAAGGCGTCAAATAAATTTTTTTCCCATACATTTTTTCCACTGAGTTACGAAAATCTCATACGTTTTGTCACTCAATGGAAAAAAATTGTGGGACAGTGTAGGAAATCGCGCACATATTGTTCAGAATCAGGAGCTCTCCCAACCTACCAATTTTCATGCAATTCTAAGAAATAAAAAAAAACTACAACGCCAAAAAAATTGGCCCATTAATGAATGCTAGGTAATTACTCGTAGGTACTCGTATCGTAGTATCTAAAGTAATTTCTCAAAAATGGGGGAAATACGACAAAAATTTAATTAAGATTTGAAAAACATAACCTTAAAACGTCAAAAACATCATGCTTTCCCGCCGTTTATTTTTTTTTAACAGAATTGCAAGTGTATTTTTCCACCGAAAAACGCAAATTATTCGAGACATAAAAAAACGTCGCGTTTCTAACAGAAAAATACGAGCTGAATTGGCTGAATACGACCTGTGCCTCCTTTTATATGACAGTTTCTACTTTTTAAAAAGTTCATAACTCGACAAATAAAGGAATTTATATGTGACATTGCAGGCCGACTGCAACTCGCCTGCAATGCTTTTTACTTTTTAATTTGGATCTGACCTTAAACTATACACTTTACCTTCCAATATGTAGCGAAGCGACTAAAGTCCAGTTTGCGGGCCATTTTTGAGAAATAGTACATTACTGCAGAGACCAGTAAGTAAGCCATCCTGGACGAGTATGAGTTAGCCGGCCGAGCCGCAGGCGAGGTCCGGCTATAATACGAGGCCAGGATGGCACTTATGGTCGAGGCATGTATAGTGCTTTTCTCAAAAATAAAACATGTTGTAGAAATAGCGGTAAAAATCATATTTTTCGCCAATTCCACCTCGTTTGTTCTAAAACCGTGGGGTCGGACTAGCGTTTGTTTATGCGGGCGCGGGCGCTCCCCGCCTCCCCCGCCCCCGCCCCCCGCCCCCCGCCGCACACCCCGCTGCTGCTGCGGGCGCTGGCAGGGAGGCGCCCGCGCCCGCAGCAGCAGCTGAACTTATGATATGTAATGGGATTTACATACTTACTTCCTGGACAGTAGGTGTTACTTCCTGGACACTTCTGGCAACTGTCCAGGATGAGCCACTTTCGGATACTATCTTCACAGATGTTATGAGAACATTACATACTATTTTTGAGAAAAGTAATATGCGTATTGCGCGCGTAAACATATAAATGTGGAATGAATTAGACGACCGCAACGCGTGCGCGGCAGGCGGGAGGCGAGGTACCGCTCGCTTAGTTCCCGTTCCCGTGCGCCGTGCGCCGGCGGCGCGGCGCGGCGCGCGGCGCCTCGACGGCCCGGGAGGGCGGCGTAGTTATGAATTTCGCGCCTTTTTTAATGTTTATTCTGTTAAAACACAATCTATACATGTCTTACTTTTTGTAATATGACTGCATAACCTTTTTATATTTGTAGACTTATCTAATTACATACTAATTATAATTAGGTACTTATATTAGATCATTCACGACGAAAAATGCACGCTTATGATTTTAAAATTGTGGCTTGACTATTAATTAATTAATTTAGAATTATCGAAAGCTTCAGGTCGATAATTCGGTCCCACTACATACCTAACTTATATTGGTACTTTTGGTACTCGTATAGTGTACTCGTGTCGTGAGTACATGAGACTTTCTAGCAAATAAATTTTTGAAGGGGTTTACCTACGAAAATATTAAAAACTACTTACTCATTTTAAAACACTAACCATAACCAGTAATAGTAACTAAAAAAAAGAAGCACACTTCGTACCTACAGAAAAAATAAAAATCCAAAAGTCTGGAGACAGGGTTTGAACCCGAGTACTCAGGATTTGAAATCAACTACTCGAACCACTCGACCAAAACAAAATGGACTCGCGCGCCGAAATTTGGTGTATACTAAGAACAAACTACTGATAGCACCTGCGCCGCAGCGCTGCTGCGTCTGTTTCGCCGCTAGAACACGAGTTTAGATTGAAAACAACGCCATCTGTAATAATAAGTTGAACTACGAGGTACCAGCGACGATAATAAGTTTTAAGCGAGATAACTAGCAATGTACAGAGTTAGCGTTCTTAGTTTTCTATATTCTTTGCTCGTCATACAGTTCCATAAGTCACGTAAAATAGGTAAGTACCTACTTATTGAAGTAGACCTGTGTCACTTAGTAATATTGAAAAATTAACAAAAAATAATTAAGACATTATTTTCAAAATTGCTTTTTTTAGGTTAGATATGAGGAATTGAGGATATCACGTATCATTTGTGGTATATTGTAAACTTATAAAAAAAACAGCCATATCGTGTCTGGAGGACCACAATCTTGGTATGTTTCGAAAATTATTTTTCATACAAAAAAAAGAATGTTTCAGCACTCCCCCTCTAAGGGAATTTTTTTTAGGAACAGCGGGTCAAAATTTTTGTTTTAACCTCTAGTATCAGTGTGCCAAACGGCTAAACTGTACATCGATTTGCGGTTTTTTTAATCGTACGGCTTACACTATTGGTAATGGTTGGCTTAAAGTACTTTTCGTCATCTAAACTGGAACGAACTATACTCGTTTTGCAATAAAATTGTGCTAGGCAGATGTTCCGTTTTTCATTTTTTTCATAGATTCCTCTCTATATAAAGATTTTGTTGATTACAATAAAGGCAATGTTCTGCACAGACCGTGAATATGACAAGAAAATTCCTTTCTTATTGGAAGACAGATATCCCGGAAACATAGATTTTTTATTTGTGCACGCTAGAGTCAGTTAGATTCAGTAGTTATTGCATAATTATGATTGTGATTATGGCGTTACAGAGCTGTACCTACGTCTATAAAGAATAATGACAGATACTTTACCTCCTAGCTGGCAGAATTCCAAGCTGAAGAAGAAATGGAGTTCGGACCAGCACTCCGAGCGAACTGCGCCAACAAGATCAGTCCTAGCAGCAGTTTGGACGTCACAGTTCCGAAGCCACCCACCAGGGTAGCAGCGTCAGCCCCGCCGCCTCTTCCCCCCAGCGCTAACCCCCTCATGTGGCCAGAAGAGCCCGTGCCGAGGCTACGGCCGGGGATGAACGCGGACGAGTGTCAGGTGAGATCCTCGCAGGTTCTTATCTCCTGGTACCTCGGCTTATCCATACTAATATTATAAATGCGAAAGTGTGTCTGTCTGTCTGTCTGTTTGTCTGTTACCTCTTCACGCTTAAATCGCTGAACCGATTTACATGAAATTTGGTATGGAAATAGATTGAGTCCCGGGGAAGGACAAAGGATACTTTTTATCCCGGAAATGTTTATATGAAAGAGCGATGACTAGGTAAGCGCCTGATGTAAGTAAATAGCAATTAGGTACTTAATTTTATCGCGATAAACGAGTTCCACGCGGACGAAGTCGCGGGCAATAACTAGTCCTACTTAATATTATAAATGCGAAAGTTAGTATGTTTGTGACTCGATCACGCAAAAATGGCTGAACGGATTAAGGCGAAACTTGGTATACAACAAGTTTATAGCCTGGATTAACATATAGAATACTTTTTATCCCTGAAATCATCCCTCAAATACAAGGTCGCGCGGGCAAAAGCTAGTAAACTACAAGCCCTTAGTAGCAATGTCCACGTGAAAGTCTTCAAATGTCCCGCTGAAGTAGCCTGCTGGTGCTGGTGCTGGTATGCTGCTGGTGGTGCCTTAGCTCCGTCGTCTGTATCAGCCAGTGCCATTACCAAGTGGCCCAAGAGCCTGTATCCGAGGCTAGGGCCGAGGGTGATATCCTCACAAGAGCGTTAACTTCCGGGTATGTACATCTACGTACAAAGTAAGCACTAGCGTCAGTTTCGACGTCGCAGCTCTGAAGCCACCAGAGCAGCAGCGTCAGCTTCGCATCCTCTTCCACCCAGCACCAACCCTCATATGTGGTCTGGAGAGCCCGTGCCAAGGCTGCAACTAAAAGGTTACATGTCAGGTGAGATTTAAAAAAATTGCAAGCATTATAGTCCTTCGGGCCCATCTAGGGTTTGCAAGATCCGTTGATTTTAAGGATCCGGATAATTCGGGTCTTGGAATTCGTAGGATCCGGATATCCGGATATTTCGGATAAAACGGATCCATTTCAAAATTAACGACTTTTCGATTAACAACCGCTTTTTTCAAGTAAGTAGCTGCTGTATTCTTGCTTAAAAAGTGTAACTAGCAGTTACAAATTACATAATTGCCCTATATACGAAATCAAGAAATAACCATCAATCAATCAGTCAAATCACAATCAAGTACGCAGGAACACTGATAACATTCCAGGTAGACGACCCAATAGCAACTGACTGTGTTACACCTGCACCAACATAGTAGTGGGTTGCTTCATCAAAATTAAATGAACCAATTAACGTTAATAAAAAATAATTAAAATGGGGCTAAGATTTGAATTAAATGCCTAATCATAATGTAAAGATTAATAATATTTGTTTTATCGGGCGAGCGAAATAAATCTTTGCAAGAGATCTGTTGCCTATTGGCCAGAGTTAGCTTGCAAAGCTGAGAACTGAGGATGGTAGAATCGTTTTGTCCAAACCTGGGCTCTTGAGTGAGATAGATGGTTTTTATGGACAGCTGTAGCTGTACACGTCAACACGTAACCCCATTCCTAATCTAGCTAACGACTCACGAGTTAGATTAACCCGACATCATCCCGAAGATATACCAGACGTTAGCCTGTACGACATTAGAATGGCTTTCAAAAAGCTTAAAAACAACAACGCACCAGGCGATGACGGAATAACGGCTGAGCTCCTGAAGGCGGGCGGAAAGCCAATCCTTATTAGGGCGCTTCAAAAGCTTTGTCTTTGTCTACAAGTTGTTTTCGAGTGATTACGAACCATCTCACACGCAGGTTTGACGACAGCCCATCTGCTTAGCATATGTGGACTACGAAAAAGCCTTTGATTCGATCGAGACGGGCTGTGCTGTGTCACAAGCTCTCCAGCGTAATTGATACCATTAGCTTACCGGTATATCGAAGTGCTAAAGTGTTTAAATACGAGAACTCCACTATGTCAGTCTGTCTCCAAGAACAAAACTCTAAACCAATACCATTGCAGCGGGGAGTTGGCAAGGAGATATTATCTCTCCGAAACTATTTACTGCTGAACTGGAAGATGTTTTCAAGGTTCTGGACTGATGGGGGCTCGGCATCAACATAAATGGCGAGTTTATCACTCACCTTCGGTTTGCCGACGATAAAGTGGTTATGGCTGAGACCATGGAGAACTTAGCTCGATGATCTGAGTTGAGTAGGTCTTCTAAGGAAGTTGCTCTTAAGAGGAACATGGACAAAACGAAGATCATTTTTAACGTCCATGTAGTACTAACTCCAATTAAGAACTAAGACTACGTTCGTTAACTCTTTATCGACGAATATGTGTATCTGGGACAAACAGTTGGGCAGGTGGAGGAGGAGATCAATCGTTGAATGTGTCTTGGCTGAGCGACCGAGCTGAGCTGATGCTGGAGGCCATAGGAACTCCTAAACAATACACGAGATACACACGTCATATTTGGGCTCCTTATAACCGAAAACGAGGAGTTGATGACTGTGGAAAAAAGTACAGTCGCTAATGAAGGCTAGTACCAAAAATGAAGTTTATGCCAGAAACTTATTTATTTTGTATTTTTGTTAAATAATATACATTTAATTCAGATTTACCATTGAAAAATAGATAATACAAGCTTTCTTTTAGTTCATTATCATATTTTTAATCAAATTTTTAAAGATCCGTTAGATCCGAAATATCCGGATCCTGAGAGCCTTAGGATCCGGATCCAAAAAACGGCGGATATCCGGATATTTCGGATATCCGGATATCCGGATTGCAAACCCTAGGCCCATCGGTATAAGAAAAGATTAATCTTCTTTCACGTTGAACAAAGGAACAGCTACATGCTAGATCTTATATTTCCTCAGATATTTGGCGATTTCGTCGCGTCAGAGCTGCGTACGCTCCGCTCAGACGACGCGCGCAAGAAACTCAAGCGCATCATCCAGAAAGCTATCCTCCAGATCGGTGAAGAAGAGGATGGTAACGCCCCCTAGCGGTACCGTTCATCTCGCTCGCCCTCGCCTGATATGAATGCGTAACGAGCGAGATATGTATATAACTCAAGCGCAACATCCAGATCTGCCAGCACAGGTCCAGTGACTGCAATCTACGAAGATGGCTACTCGTTGCTCTCGCTCGCACTCGCTTTATAGAAATGTGTAGTGAGCGTGATAGCTGAGTCTAAACGGTGCTTCTGGTTTGAACCTGGAAAAGACGTTTTAAGAAGTTTGTAATTTGTAAGGAGGCGACTTAAATGTTGATTTAATAAAATATATTTATGTCACACCTGGCCATAAAGTGGCCATTATCGCACGCTCCGCGCGCGAAAAAACCCACTTCCTGGCCAGAGGGTGACATAAAATTTTGTACTTACCACGGGCGATAATAAAGAATGCCTCAGGTCGCATATTTATCGCCCTTGCCTTCGGCTCGGGCGTAAAATACCTGCGATCTGAGACATTCTTTGTTTTATCGCCCTTGGTAAGTAATGTACTATTAAGTAATAATAAATGAAGACACAATGCAAATACAGATCCCACAGTTTAGGATTCATAGATAAGTAAACTTTATAGTATAAGGCGGTTTAAAAAACATCGGTTAGATTGAAGTTAGGTAAAAGTTATGTCAAAAACTACTGTACATACCTACTGGAGTCACCGAAAACTTATCTGACATTTTGGAGTGGAATCTATGCATAATCCATGTATATAAAATCCAGTCAAGTGTTTTAAATTGGTTATCAGTGTATTTTATATCAGTCGCAACTTCGCAAGGTATATACTAGTGATCGGCACATGGACCGTCAAAATTTTTTGGAGTGCTGGTTGGGTCATTTGCTACCTTTCCACCCTTGGACCCTGGGTCATAAGAGTGACGGTCATGGAGGTTCATTTTGTGGTATTATTTGTATCAAGAAATTAGTAGTTTTTGAGCACACGTACGCAGAAGAAAGATATTTAAATAAATTACGTATTTAAAAGCATACACAAAAAAGTTTTGTGTCTTCGAATGCCAGATTTTGGGTAATTTAGGAAAAAACTTTAAAAAATCGTACCTACATGACCGTCACTCTTATGACTCAGGGTCCAAGGGTGGAAAGGTAGCAAATAACCCAACCAGCACCACAAAAATTTTTGACGGTCCATGTGCCGAACACCCTGTATAATATAATGTATTATTAATACTTACACCTTACACAATATCTTAAATATATACTGACGAACAAACCAAACAAAGCAAACCACACAAATTCCATACAAAGTGTACCCGTTATTTTTGCGTCAATATATTTACAATTAGTTTATAAGGCAAACAATACAAATATCGAGAAGAATTCTGATTATACATATATTCATTTTCGTGTGTGACCTACAACGTAATAGTTTATTTGCATATTGTATAAAGTGAAGAAACACGAAATACTAAATAACCTGAAGATTATAAAACGTGCCATCTATCATAATAAAAATTGTAGGTACTTAATCAAATACATATTGTTTTTCATTTTTTCGTGTCTGTTATTATTATACTTTATGTCACACCTGACCATAAACCTCCCTCTTCCTGGCCTGGTTGACATAAAATTTTGTAAACTTACCATGGGCGGTAATAAAGAAAGCCTCAGATCACATATTTATCACCCTTGCCTTCGGATCGATTGTCAAATAGGTACCTGCGATTTCAGACATTCTTTGTTTTACCGCCCTTGGTAAGTAATCTACTGTTCTTTACAAGCGACAGAGCCTCTAATTGAATGTCTATATAATTACAACTTACAAGCACTATAATAACTAGTAACTAAAAAATCTCTTTTTTTTTAAATTTTATAATAATACTTTATCAAACTAATCACTGTACAATAATGACGATCATTAAATTAACGAGCGGTGTTAGACGCCTAATTCATTAGGCGAGTACCAGGCAAGCATAGCGCTGGCAGAGGTGTAGGGAGGGTTTGCATTAGCTGCGCTGTACGAGCCAAAGCGATTTGATCAACCGAGTATTAGGTATTGATTGAATTGCCTTTAGATGCTTGAGGCCTAGTAGTAGGTACCTATAATACTTACCCACAAACATAAAATAGGTACAGTGATAGCCAAGGTTGGAATTTCCTAGTAGGTGAAGTCCTGTGGCAGGAAATTCCGCTCTTGAATTTCAGGCTTGGCGACCTCTCACTCCCGCCATGTTGAATTTTCTTAAACTCTATATGCGCCAACATGTAGTTAGAATTAGTAGAAATCTAACACCACTTCAATTGTTGGGATTCATCAAGTATCTTGACTGAGGTGGCAGCAAATTATCAGTACTTAACGATCTATTTAAACCATAACACTTCTCTTTGGTTTAGTCGTAGTTGGGTAAAATGTTAATATTATTATAGCTCATATCCTATTGTATAAATCTAAGTACATTTGAAATTCTGCCAAGCCTCATGTTCAGATATTCTCCCCTGGAATGACATTAACGCAAAACCTCACACGTGGGTGGATTTTTCTCCACAAAGACATGTTTTCTCGTCTCAGATATGTATTACAGGTTAGTGCAGAATTTATTAAGCTTTAATGTTGCCCTTGACCATATTTTAATAGGGTACGTATATTTCATACAAAATGCGAAAATCTTACAGATGGAGTACGTTTCCCAAGATAGTGGCGGTTCTAGAACTAGAAGGTCCTGGCGTGGGGACTTTTGGGAGACGAAAACAAGGCCTTCAATGAACATTCGTGCCCAATTTCATCAAAGTTACCGACATTTCGAGGTTGTGCATTGATAGATACGTAAGGTGGGACAAGTGAAACCACTGCTTGCTGTTAGCGTACTGACGTGTAATCATAGGTCAACATGGCTGGTGGTGTGCGTGAGCACACATATACAACATTCCTCCCCTTAGCCTAGATACACGTCTGACTAAAACTAAGTAACTATTTACTTATTACTAAACACACGATATACAATTAAAAGAACAGTTTGTAGTTAACCTTGGGTCGATTGCGCTTAGACCGAGGTGCGGTAGATGTGGGGCTGCTATGGGTCTCACCAGCACGCTCTCGAGCCGAAGCTGTGTCCGATTCCGCGGCTGGGCCTGGTAAGGCCTCCTGGAATTCTTCGTCTTCCGATTGGCCTTCAGTTTGTGCAATATTCGAGTCCTGTGGTTCCGCTGTCGGGTTGGTGCCTGAGGGCCCCGATGCCGCAGGCTCCAGCTCTGGGATAGGCATGCTCTCTTCTCTTCCCTCCCCCGTGGTAAGCGGCGGTTCCTCAGTCGGCTCTTGAGCACGGTCCAATGATGACTCATCACCGCGGGCTACGTCATCTGTATCCCAATGATTAAGACGAGCGCAATCGTACCCTTTATCTATCACTATTTGGTTTTTATGTTTTTTGAATGTTTTGGAGGTAATAGTGTCTCTCACAATATAAACAACTTTGCCATTTTTTTTTACTATTGTGCCTCTGCACCACATATATTTATTATTTTGTGTGTAAGTTTTAAACAAAACTAAGTCTCCTTGTGAGAAACATTGGGTGTTACGGCCCCCGGATGCTTTACTCTGCAAAGACTGATTGTGACGTACCGTGTCAGCGAGCGTCGGGGATGAGGGCGACGGTGGTCTTGGGTTTATTAAATCTAACCGCGTCCTCAACTTGCGGCCGTAAACTAGCTCGGCAGGCGAAACTCCCGTTGTGGTGTGTACAGAATTCCTGTAGTCAAACAAATATTTTAAAAGATTTTTACACGAATTCTGTACTCCATTACCGCTTAGTAAGCAGGTTTTAATGCCTTTTTTAATTATTTTGACGTATGATTCCGCCTGTCCGTTACTAGCCGGGCTATAAGCCGGCGATGTGACATGCCAAATACCGTTCAGTTTACAAAACGCCTGAAACTCGCGTGACGTATAGGACGCACCATTGTCACTCACCAATGTGTGTGGAATTCCGAATCTCGACATATATTCACATAGTTTCGATATTGTTGCAGTAGTTGTAATTACGCAACCGTTTTCATAAGAAAGCTGCAGTCGACATAAATGATACGGTTTTAAGGATATATCAGATACTTTTTTCGGCCAGCCGTTCAAAATGAAAGAAATTACTCTTTGCAACACGGCATCTTTCCCCGTCTGCTCGCGCAACTCGGTCAAGGTCACGGGCAAATCACCGTCCATAACAAAATTAATATACGAGGCGCGATCGGGTATGTCTAGGCCGGTGTCGGCGCATCCCGCCGCCGCCCCCCGCGCGCCCGCCGGCTCGGGCAGGCTGGCGCGAGATAAGAAATCCGCACTGTTATCAGCGCTCCGTATGTACTCAATGTTATAGTTATAACCACATAAGAACATAGCATAACGTTGGAGTCTATTTGCTGACACTTCCGGTATGCCACGGTAAGGTCCAAATATAGACAATAGGGGTTTATGATCCGTGCGGAGCGTGAACGGCACCGACCTGCCATATAAGTACTGGTGGTACCTCCTTACTCCGAAAATAATAGCAGTCGCTTCTTTTTGAATTTGTGAGTACCGTTTTTCAGCAGCGTTAAGAGTACGCGACGCGAACGATATCGGTCGCTCGGAACCGTCCTCTTCTACTTGCGATAAAATCGCTCCTAAACCAGCAGGGCCAGCGTCTACCGTAAGGACCAAGTTCGCAGCTGGGTTGAAATGTGCTAACACTTGCTCCGACGCCAGACACTTTTTAATGGTTACGAAAGCTTTGTCGTGTTCCTGTGTCCAGCACCATTTGGCTCCTTTCTTTAATAAGTTATATAATGGACTTAGGATAGTAGATGCATTAGGCACAAAACTCCTATAATAATTCACTAATCCTAAGAATGATTGAAGCTGGCTTGCATTCGCCGGTAGGGGCGCATCCACCATAGCTTTGACTTTAAGGGGTGATTTATTTAACCCATTTTTATTTATCACGTAACCTAAATAATTAACCTCGTCTTTAAAGAACTCGCATTTCTCTTTTTGTAAAGTGAGGCCTGCGTCTTGTAACCTCCGCAACACCTCCTCGAGCCTGTGTAAATGCTGTTCGGTGTTCTCGCCGGTGACGAGCACGTCATCGAGCAGACACAGCGTGCCCGGCACGCCCGCCAGCACGCCCTCCATGGCACGCTGGAACACGGCTGGTGCAGAACATAATCCAAAAACCATACGCGTATACTTAAAAACCCCCCGATGTGTATTTATGCAAGTTAAATCTTGCGACTGTTCGTCTAGCTCAAACTGGTTGTACGCGTTTGACAAATCTAATTTCGTAAACTTTTGGCCACCGTGCAACTTAGCAAAGAGTTCGTTTACCGTTGGTAATGGATACTGGTCGACGACCAGCTGTTTATTTATGCCCGTCGAATAGTCAGCACAAATCCTTATCGCTCCATTACGCTTTAACACAGGTACAATCGGTGACGCATACTGCGAGTGATCGACCGGTTTTAAAACACCTAATGATAACAAACGATCTATCTCCTTGTCAATTTTGTCCTTTAAAGCAAATGCTATAGGCCGCGCGCGAATATAAACTGGCTTCGCGTTTTCTTTTAATTGCAAATGAACCTTATGTTTATTGAACCGTCCCAATTCATCGGAAAATACCGATGTGTACGAAGCTGCCAACTTTCGTATAGTTTTATTAATCTCATCTACTTGTTCACAGTAACGTACTGGTAACAATTCCAACTTAAACATCGAAATAAAATCACGGCCTAGGATTTTCGCGGCTGCATTCCGCACAATGTAAACATTAAGCGAGTGCGTTTGATTCGCGTATGTGGCGGGTAGGCGTGCTACTCCCAGACATGGAATCTTATCGCCAGTATATGAAAACAATTGTTTTTTGGTTAGCGACAATGGTGCGTTACTGAAATGTTTTTTATAAATATGTTCAGGGATTGCTGTGACGGCTGAACCGCTATCAATTTCGAATTCAAGGTCAACCCCTAACACTGAAACGGTTTCGAGCATCGGTTCGCCTCTTACTGAACGAATATTGAAACACTCACCATCGTCATCTTCCCCCTCATCCACGGTGCTCGCTTCCATGAAGTTCACATTCTTACACATACGTTTTAAATGACCCGCGACTTTGCACTTTTTACATTTAGATTTCGCGAAACGACACTGCGATGTTTTGTGATTATAGTAACCACATACTTGACACTGCACTTTGTTACCGTGATCGCTGCTTGTCCCGGCCGCACTACCTCGCTCTCGCGCTTCCGATATCTTAAACAGCTGCTCGTTATGTACCTGCACGGTTTGCGCGGCGGCCGCCCCGGCGCGCGCGCAGTGTACACTCTCCGCCAACTCCACTGCCTTGGCTAAAGTCAGGTCTGAAAGATCCTGTGCGAAAAGTTTATCCTTCTCCGGGCCTGATAACATCCCCATGACGAATCTGTCTCGGAGAGCTTCCGCCACACTGGTAAACCCACAATGCGCCGTTAGCCCGCGCAGGCGCGCTGCCCACTGAGCGAACGTTTCCCCTGACTGCTGCGTAGCCGAGTAGAATTTGTAACGCTCGGCAAATCCACAACGCTTCGGAGTGAAGTGATCGTCCAGCAACTTTACGATGTCTTCGTAGGGCACGTCCGGAAGCTTCTTTGGCAGCGCGAGATCCGCTGCAAGCTTGTATGTGCCCTCGCTGAGTGCGCTAAGTAGGATCGCTCGTCGCTTTATACCCCCGGCATCTATAGTCCCGGTAATATCATTTGCGATGAACCACTGCGATATTCGAGCCTTATACGTGTCCCAAGACTGAATAGTGTGGTCAAACGCAGACAAAAAGCCGAAATTTGCACCAGACATTTCCGTTATTTTTATATTTCTGGAATGTGGGTAGACGTCGCCACTGATAGATACGTAAGGTGGGACAAGTGAAACCACTGCTTGCTGTTAGCGTACTGACGTGTAATCATAGGTCAACATGGCTGGTGGTGTGCGTGAGCACACATATACAACATGCATATCTCGACAGAGTTATAAGGAGAACTGATAATATTGTACTCTGTTGGTGTCCCGAATAAATAAACAATAGCAGGTGTGAAATAAGTAGTAGATTATGTCTCAAGGGAGCAAAATGATATATTTATAACGAGGGCGGAATATTGAATCCTGAGTACAGCGAAAGATAATCAATAGAATCATGTGCGAAGCAAGGGATCTGAAGTAGAATTTTGAGCGTAGTGAGGGATTCTAAAGTAGAATCTTGAGCGTAGCGAGGGATTAAGTCTTTACTCCCAAGACAGAAATAATTTTGCTACCGTGTGACACATACTGATTTTCAAACCGCCGTCATTCACGTGCGCACCTGATTGGACGTGATTTAATAAAAAAATATAATAGGGACGTTGTCAGCTCTTCAGTCAGCCGCCAGTTACTACTGGTTCAGTGTAATAAAAATATAATATAGGCATCTTTTTTCGGTGACAATGGCGTTATTTATTTATTTGTTTACTGATTTATTTATTTGTTTACTGATTTATTTATTTGTTTACTCATTTATTTATTTGTTTACTGATTTATTTATTTGTTTACTCATTTATTTATTTGTTTACTCATTTATTTATTTGTTTACTAATTTATTTATTTGTTTACTTATTTATTTATTTGTTTACTCATTTATTTATTTGTTTACTCATTTATTTATTTGTTTACTTATTTATTTATTTGTTTACTTTTGTTTACTTATTTATTTATTTGTTTACTTTTGTTTACTAATTTATTTATTTGTTTACAAATTTATGTATTTGTTTTCTTATTTATTTATTTATGATTATTTTTTTGGTTATGTGCAATAAATAAACTAGGTATTATTATTAAAAGGACACGGCAATGACGATGGCGTAAGCGAACACCAAGTCTATGGATGCTTGCGATTCAAAAACAGTCAAGGGCGCTGCCGTTAGCTTATTTTAGACATCGGTGGTGGTAACTTGGGTCAACGGCTTAACGTACCTCTCAATTCTTCCAAATCACGGGAGCGCTCAGCTAGTTACGTATATTTTAACAACAACTACTGATATATTGATAAATCACTTTTCTGAAAATTCCTTAATTTTCCTATAAAAACAAACTTTGTTCTGCGGTTGTTTCTGAATCCGCGCATTTGTGCGATGTCCGACACGCACTTAACTGGTTTTTTCTATACCTCCTGATTTTTCTAGAGGTAGTTTTACAGGATTACAAGAAAAATAATTAGCCCGCCATTTGTACAATTTTGTGTTTTTGTGCAATAAAGTTTAAAAAATAAATAAATTAGGTGTACCTATCTTCTACTAAATTGATCGTAATAAGTCATATTTTAATCATCCATGATCTACTTTCAGTCTTGTTTAGCAACTTGTATTTACTAGTAAGTTTTTTCATTTAAATAAATACATTTCTATTTTCACAGACCCCAAACAAACATTACAAATGTAGGTGTAGGTTTCAGACTTTTCCCTGTACCGTAGTAAAAGACGATATTACTTGCCAAATTTTATAGTTCCAGATCAACTGAAAATACCTACACTATAAAGTTTGATTCCCTTTGAGTGTCGAAATATAGGTACGTACGAGTATGTTTATTGTGGCATAAACGGCCGTATCTTTTTTTAACGTTGACTTGGTAGTTTGATTTTTTCACAGCTTCAAGGGGCTTCAACTTCAGGTGGCCGATTTTTGAGTGTCGACCGAATGACTACAGAATGGTTTTAATTTCAGTTCGATACTTCCACTCGTTTCCGAGATAAAGGATCTTTACAGACAGACAGACAGATAGATGGACAACAAAGTGTAGGATCACATAGGGATTCCATTTTTCCTTTGAGGTATGGAACGAGAAAATATTCTTTCTGTTCATCGACTTGTGGCGACAACCTCTTTTGTAAATATGTTAATATTGTTTATACTCTGTTACATTCTGATATCGCGCATGCGTACTGCTTTTGTTCCTCTTCATTTTCTCTTCTTTCGGTGAGACCAAGCAACGTAGGTATATGGCTCCGACTATTATTTGTGAATTGTAATTTTAATAAAATGTAATAAGTGTAAATATAATGTAAATACAATAGCTTGTCTCTCATTCTCGCTATAGTGGATATTACCCACAGACTCATCAAAGGGTTCGCAAACACGGGTACACGTGTCTCATCATAAATACATATATTTGACATGACGAGTTTTACTACCTCAAACCCTATTCAATGGCATCTGAATAACGGCAAGCGTGAAACAGGAATCATTACCAGCGGCTTCGAATAACTCGCAATCATCACCCGACTTTACGATCATTCTCCGTTCCTTTCAAAATCCCGCTGGCCTCATGTTACGCAATTACCCGTTTTTTATTATTCCCATTCATTCCGATGCCACGGAGCATTCTAATCGGCTGCCGACCCATTCATTTTGTCCGTGCCCCGTCAACCGGAACGGGAATGACGGTCCAATGTGAAATTCAAAAATCGAACTCTCTTCCTGTCCCTTTCACTCTACAGTAAAAGCGAATCGAGCAGAGGGGCGACGAGATTTTAAATTTTGATTAGAATTCAACGCTGTCCGCTGCGCTATGTCCTGTATAAACGTTCGCAAGCATCCCGCTTGCTCTTTCGCTTCAACGTATGTAGCTGTCTTTGTTATCGCCGCATGGTTCCTTTGTCGTAGGAGATTAGGGGACTTGGCACACTCCTGAGAAATAGGCAGATGTTTAGAATTTTCGGTTGTTTGTAAGTTGAAGTCGACTTAGCGTGCGGATCAGTGGACTTTGAAGGTAAAAACGAAGTTTGTAAGAGCTTAGTAAACATTAACCTTTTATGGATTAGTAAGAGGGAAAAAACATGGTGCTATGTCACTGAGTCTTAGGCGGTTCAGTTTTTAAATGACAAAAGCAGAGATATTTTTCAGGAAATCCTTATTTTATACTTGAGCTAAACTCAGAATATTATCGCTGCAGCGTGCAGCGTTGAAGTTCCTCCCACAATACAATACACAATACAATAGTGTTTAACCCCTCGGATCTCCAGCTTCAAGTCACAGGTGTAAGATAACATATCTAAGCACCCACGTATTGAATTGAAAGAGAAATTCAATGCCCGATCTGTCAAATTTAGAAACTTATGGAAAAATGTACGGTCATGGAAAATTATGAGGAAAAGTGTGTGCACGGGCCAGAAAAGCAGTGAAGGTTATTTTCTCCATGAACCACTCAATAATCGAATAGTATACTAGGTATATATGTATTTATTGAGTCAATAACAACTTTCTTTGTACTCAATTCAAAGCCTGCGTTATTTTTGGGAAATAAGTAAATAAGTACTAAAAGTACTTACACTTTTATGTACGTATTTCATTCCTGTTTTTCAGCCAGCTAGCAAATTTAACAATATTTACATAGGTACTTACAACAAAAATAAAACTTGTAGGTATTCATACCTAGCCTACTAATATTAACTATACCTCTAAATAAACTTTTTATTTTCTTTTTATAGATATGTATGTTAGTCTGTAGTAAATACCTATATCTATAAATATGGGCCTTGTTGCCTGAGTCAAATAAATAAATAAATAGGGCACCTCTTTAAAGGCACATCAAACAACCAACACAAAACTGCTGATTTGTACAGCAAAAACCTAATTCAACGTCAAAACCGCGTTTTGCTGTGCAATTAGTATCATATTTTGCTGTGCAGTTTAATTGTGTCGATGCGGAGTCAGTATTATTTGAGCAGTTAAATATATAACATAAAAAGATAAAAGGTCAATGTTTACTAAGCTCTTACAAACTTATAGTTATAAAAAAAATACAAATAATTTATTGTATGAATATGAGTAATAATAAAGGTGACAATCGTTCGATAGTTCTTCACAATCAGCCATTATATGGCGTACAATATTATGATTCTATTAGCATGTCATTGAATTTTTTACTGAACCATGCGACAATCTGATAATGTCGATCTTGATCTTAATGCTATTATTTTATTTAAGTATATAATTAATGTTAATTTAGTTTGGTAATTTATAGTATATTTCGTTTCAATACTTACTTACTAATTGTTTTTCAGAATAAATATAGCTTCATTTAGATGATGAGATGTGATTAGATTAGAGATGTGTATCCAGCAACCACAGTTTCGTACGCCATAAGACACGACATAGCTGTACCATATATCCCTAAAAACTATGTTGACGAAAATAAATTTCATTCATTCATTCATTCATGATATTTACCAATCTTTAAACAATATCTGAAAACTATAAACTATACCTAAAGCTCAGACAACATTCCTAAAGGGGTCGGCATAAGTAGTAAACATTTACACACGATCCTATAATTAATTTACTAGTTAATTAATGACATTTACAGCCATGAATACCGTGATTTATATTGTAACCAGTACTTCTTTATCTGTAAGAAAGGTAACATTAGTGTATACATATCATTGTCTTATGCCTTTTTAGAACTATAGTAAGTCGCCCGGGTGATGATGCGTTCAAAGAAAGAACGTCGTAAATACATATAGAAATCTTGTATACCTATGATATTTTGTGTTATTTGGTGGCGATGCCTTTAAAGAACCAAACTAAGACGCCGAGCGATCATGAGTTCGAAGAAAAAACGTCGTAAGTACATATGGAAATCATGCAATCTTGTGCTCTTTTGTGTTGTTTGGTGGCGATGCCCTTTTAGAACTAAAATAAGGCGCCCGAGAGATCATGAGTTAAAAGAAAGAACGTCGTAAGTACATGTAGGAATCTTGCATACTTATGCTCTTTTTTGTCGTGTGATGGCGGTGAATTAACGCCCCGCGCATGCGCCCACCCACAGCGGGTCCGGTCAAACAAATTGAATACAGCATTATCATGGGGTCTACATGAAAAATGGAAAGGATTGAGATCCAATTCGCATTTATCAGGAGTGGGTGGTTGGAGATTGGCCTGGGGAAAATCGATGCATTTATCGCACGGCTCTTTCTCTCTTAGCCAATTTATGAGTGGTGAGTTGGAGGTGGATATTCAGTCGATTATACAGTCTCCAACACAGTTCACTGATCATTCGTGACCCTTATAACAATGCGCATAAAGTGCACGAATGGTCGGTTAACTGTGTTGGCGATGGTACCACGACCCATGGTCTACGAAAACAAGGTGTGTCAATCCGGATCCTGACACAAGTGATGATGAGGAAAAACTCAGACTGATCATCAATTGATGAAAGTATTATATACAATACAATATAATTATATACAACTAAGAGTATAAGTATATATAACAGTGAGTGTTTATATGTTTTCCGTTACCTCAAGGTTGTCTGGAATAGATAATTCTTTAGCCATAAGACGACCTGTCGTTTGGCACTACTTGTATTGTATGAGACTGTATGTATACTTACAATATAAAGTAGTTTTATTGAAATTAGAAAACTCCCTTAAGTCTCAGACATATTGAAATATAATAAGCGGGTTACTCACGTCTCCGAAACAAGTCGAACGATATTCGACCTTAAGGACGTAAGTGAGCTGTTTATTATATTTCAATAGTTTTTTTTTTGTATTGCATAGTGCAACAAATGTAATTCTAATTTCAATTTGGTGTGCATGGTCAGATAGTCCCCCTTGTATACAAGTTGGCATGTTTAGGTTCAAGTCGTGCAATTTACGAAGCGATACGGTCGCTCGAGGGCAAATCTTGTTTCATTTGGTGATAAACTGTGTTTCATTATTGCATACAAAGTAAGTTTCATGGCTTGTGAACCTTTTACGTAGTTGCCTAATTATAAGGTTTGGCAAGTTGATGATTATTGGCCGTTTGCTTAAAATGGTCATCTTGTTACGAAACAGTTAGGCGATTAACGCTTTCATTTCCGGGGTTACCAAACGAGTTTGGAAGGATTTCATTTTACTAAAATGCAGGTTAATTGTCACTCAGGGCATGCATTGGAATAAGTCTTTTCAATGGCTCAATATTACCTACAGGAACTAGGAAACAAAATAGACAGACTATAATTTTAGTGTTAGTCAGTACCAACCAACACGATTCCCCATCATTTCTGGGTAGAAAAAGAATCGAATGTTGGGTTTCGGGTTATATTTTTTCTTAGCTTACTTACTCATCATACACTGAAAAAACGTCTGGGTTAAAAATAACAAAAATACTGTCAAAAATAACCCACCGAGTTTGTCAATATAGCACCTGCAAACTTTGTAGCTAAAATTAAATAAGTCAACTTTGTTGTTCTCACTTATCAAATAGTAACCGATACACTTGGTTAAAAGTTGTTAAAGTTAAATTGGCTGCAATTAGCCAATTTTTACTTTGTAATCAGAGAAAACTAACCCAGTTATTTAGTATTTTTAAACGATTTATTCGGTAACTACATGTTTAAAATTAAATAATGCAGTTGTCAGCTAATACCAGAAGGTTGCGTGTTCAAATCACGTCGGGGTCACCAATGTAGAAGAGAAATGTGCTCCTATATAGGAATAATATACAGTGTTAATATATACTTGAAAGGGATATCTACAAACAATATACATATATACAATAGATAGGAGACACAGGAAGAAACGACAATAGAGAGATCTCTCAGGGACCGAAGTCCAATGAGAGTTGGTTGGAAGTTCTATATACGCAACTGACTTAAGAAACTTCGATAGCGCGATGCAGAACATGTCAGATTTGACCGTTGCCTAGGAAGGATTATATTTACTAAAGCAACTTGTTTGTTTCTTAGTGATTCACGCAGTTATTTGCAACAAAACAACATATCTAATATTAAGCAAGTCGTGCAAGGTCTGTCATTAAATAATGCACTAGTTAAACAATGACAGTGTAAAATTCGTTATTTCTAACTGAGTCGGTTAAAGATTATCTTTACCGAGATCTTCATTCGGAAATTAATAAGTGTTTTGTTACAATAACCAAAAACGTTTAACAGAATTTGCTTGTTTATCATTTACTAAGCATTTTTTCGCATTTTAATTAAATCTTGGTTGTATGTAACTAACTATTTTTTAACCGAGCCAAATTGGTACTTTGCTAGCGTTTCGTTTTTTCAGTGTAAAATTTATTGTAAACACACACTCGTTTTCACCCATATATTCTACGTTAAGTGCATTAATATCCCCACTTTACAGGCGCAAGTGGCTTAGATTTAATCAACTAACCAAGCACACGCCACAGGAACCCAATAAAGACCCAGCGGGCACGAAGACGCGATATAAGTACGGCCGACCGTAATAAAACTGCGAGATCCCACAGCTTCCATTTAGAGTCATTTCTATTTTTAGTCAAGCCATTTTGAACCTCAATACCGTCTGGAGAAGGTAACTAGTCTATCGGTTAATCGCTTAATGGAAAGGCTTTGTAATTAAAGTTCTAAATGGCCCGGCTCCATCCTGTTAAAGGAAATAAGCTGCGAGATAAGTCGTCGGTTGCAGTTTTTTTACAGCGACAAAATATTAGGAATTATATTTTAAATCCTGTCTCAGTCGGAGTAACTTCCTTAGTTGTCTGAAAATCATTTGAGCTTACATTTGAGCACTGGGGTTAGGTATTTTCCGACCATGCAGAACATTCATTATAGAAAATGAGATAATTGAACAATACCAAAATCGAGTTTCGTTATAGTTGCGTCAATTCTCTTCAAGACATTATATGATAAAATTGTGCTTTAGTCTATTTTTTTCGCTTATGGAAGCTCTTTAGAGCTTTTCGTTCCTAATAGCTCATCGTAAACATTATAACATTTTAAAACTATAATTTTTAAGTATAACAATAAATGTTACAAGAAGGATAATAAAAATAAAAATAAAAATAGCCTTTATTACTGAAGTTTTTTTCTTTAACATTAATACTCTATCTACTAAAAACATATACCTTAATTATTATTATTATTATTATTTTATACAATTATATTAATACTATTTTCAATTCCCATCGACAACTTCAGTTTGTCTTCCGACATAGGCCTCAAGGCCAAGGCATAGGCTAGACAAGAAGGATAGTCACACTTATTATACATCTAATTAGGTACTATTAGGTATGCTTTGAACCGAAGTTTAAAAAATGATGAGCTTAGTATTGACTTAAAAGGCGGTTAAAGACGCTCTCTAGTGTTACTTAAGTTCGTGTGTGGCCGTCACGACTTTAGCCGTGGTGGAAAGTCCCGGATATTGATAAACATATGAATAACAAGTTTGTCTAGACACTCAGACTCACGAATCGTAATAATATTCAAATGGGACCTGTTCTTTCATACAAAACACTGTAAACTCCAGTACCTATTGAGAGGTTCCCTCACAATTTTAGTGATGAAGAACTGAATATTGTACCTAATTTTATCTTACTAGCGCGGGTTGCGCATGGCTGTAGTTGTGACTTGTGACAAATACGAACACATAGATAACGTGAACTCATACTCCGGCGCTAACGCACACATAGACACTGTGCATGTACTTATAAGTAGCTCAACACACAACCATGGCTCACTCGCGCTCATGAGATAAAATTAATTTATATCACACCTGGCCATAAACCGGCCATTATCGCACGCTCCGCGCGCGAAAAAACCCACTTCCTGGCCAGGGGGTGACATAAAATTTTGTACTTAACACGGGTGGTAATAAAGAAAGCCTCAGATCGCATATTTATCGCCCTTGCCTTCGGCTCGGGCGTCAAATACCTGCGAACTGAGACATTATTTGTTTTACCGCCCTTGTTAAGTAATGTTCTAATATCTAACTAAGAAAGAATCAAAGGATTTGATTTTACAAATCTAATATACCTATATCTGAAGGTATCTCGAGAGTAATTGAGATTGAGATTTATTGATAAAATTATATATTTATGACTTCCTTTAGCACGTATTTCGCAAATTTAACGACATTCCACCTAGTTTCCCTAAGTTTATGAAAACTTGTCATTACATTTAACTTTACATTTGCTCGTAATCGTGGCTTTTATTACTTCGCATTTAGGCTAGTTATAGCAATCCAGGACATTACAGACGCGGCATTTTATTTTATTACGACACTTGTGCTGTAATGGATTTATCCCGATTAAGAATCGTTTGTAAGCCCGCCGGCTTGGAATATAAGGTGCAAGTAAACACATAGAACATTCTTAAATTAACCCGGTCATACAGTTTTTATTTATTGCGTGAAGCTATCTCATGATAATACGGACAAAAAACGACTTTACAATTTATCCCCAAAGCTAAAAATTTGGCAATCGTGTGGCAATCTCAACAAAGGATTTTCCTAATTACGGCCAATGTTACTTCACCACATTTGAATGCCTCACATAAAGTTAGGGAAACTAGGTGGAAAGTCGTTAAATTTGCGAAATATGTGCTAAAGGAACTCATAAATAGCTTGAATTCCGGTGCAACTTCGTAGACGGGAGCCGAGCAGGTCGTACTGAATAATTGGCAAGCAAAGCAATATATCTCGCTCCGTTAAACGTTTTTCATGGTTTTTTACGAGTCCGATTTAAACCTGGAAACGCTACTTTTTAGGGTTCCGTACCCGAAGGGTCAAAATGGAACCCTATTGGTGACGCCCAGACGTCCGTCCGTCCGTCCGTCCGTCGTCTGTCACACAGGTTTTACAGCCAACCGGTTAGAGCTACAGGGTTTAAAATACAGTAAGTACAGTAAGCATCTTGTTGGCCCAAAACCATACAAATAGTCAAAACTTATTTTTAAATGTTTTTAAGGGGCCTCCCATACAGCTAAAGGGAGCGCAATTTTTTTTATCCTACCCTATCGAGTGTGTTATCGTTGTTTAGAGCTCATTGAGTAGATACTTACTATATATTTTTTATTTAAAAAAATATTGGAAAACAAGGGAATGAGAAGCCACCAAAGTAAGCTTTTTTTACGAAATTTTGTTCCAAAAATTTTTTAACTTCCCAAATACCTATAAACTTAAAATTTGGTAGTAATGTTTGTTATTACGTATATTTTACCAACAAATACTAATATATTGAAAAATTTGATCTTTTCTATGAAATTTTCGTATTTTTCCTATAAAAACCAACTTAACTTTGCGGTCGGTTCGGAACCCTAAATGTGCGAAGTACGACTCGCACTTGGCCGGTTTTTTTGGCTGTTCCTTTTGCAGTACCTATAGATGTAAAATTAAATAAAGATAATCACATCATTAAAAAACTTACAACATCGCAGTATTTTAGGAAATATGATGGTTTTTTACCGACCCGTATTCTTTGTCCACGAGGTAAATGCAATATTTGTGGTTGGCGTAGATCAGAATGCCAAAGATGTGAACAAACCCTTTCAATATTTACCTATACCGTATTCGTATTACACTTGTCTCTCTATGTCCTTCCCCGCTCAAACTATCTCCATACCCATCTGAATCGGTTCAGTTTATAGTGAACTTCAAATTTACTCTTCTCGCCATAAACAGTAGAAGCATCATCAAAACGATGAAACCACAACTTATGTTTGGCACACCCACTAGAAAACTTAACAAGGACCTGTTAACTGGAAGATAAACTTTCCATGTCGTAAATATCAGGGTTCCGGCGAACTTTGCAGACGGCAGACACGTTCCGTTATTAAGGCTGGGTGCTTCTACTTTTGAGTTTTTTAAAACCATCTGCCATCTGAGACTCTGAGACAGAATATACTGTCTTTAATTCTAAAAAAATACACATATTGTGTTAGAAAAGGATCTTGCATAGTCAAAATCGTAATTCAGTTAAAAGACCTGATGAATTTCAATCGATAGAAAATATTCGCAAAATTACCCCTTTTTGAACACCAGACACAGCCACAGAAAATAGATGTGACAGGGAAAATAGTCGCCTTTTACGTCAAGTGTTGGGACCTGTAGTGTAGATCTATTCTTGACCGATTATAGTGCGTGTTATTCCGAAGGCGCCCCTCCTAACCAGTAGCAGTACCCACGTTACTATCGAAATTTAAATGTTATTGCACAAATCACAAATACCACGACACGAGCATTACCACCAACCACCAGTACCAGTCAACAGGAAATTGCAAAGGTGGGTGCAGTGAGAAATAAAATAATTGAAGGTAAATGTGCATGATGAATTGTTTACTTACTATCTTGCTCGCATACGCATTATTGACAACATCGTTTGATCGCAAAGATTTCATTTAAGAATAGGTAATAAACGAATTTGGTCTAAATAATTATTAGATTTATCTATAATATGTTTTGTCGTACAGTAGGCTTAGACCGAACCACGAATCGTTTTTTAATCATCCTCTCAGTATCCCAATTACACGCACAAGTAGGTAACATTAGCGAGTGAATGGGCCATTAAGGCCACGTGGCCGCGCCTTAAGTGTTTTATAACAGGCGGAGGAAGGGTTAACGAGTGTTGGTGACGAAATCAAACATTTCCACTGCACAGTGGTATAAATAGATAAGCAAGCGGTGTGTAAATGTGTGTATGTAAGTAATTAGTAGTTATTCTGGTTTAGAAACTTGTCCACAATTAGATACTGTCGAGTGCAGGAGATGAAAGATTTTGAGGAGGGTTTAGAGGAATGCCATCATATTTGAAGAAGCCCGACTGGGGAAGTTACCTCCTATATTCGTTTCATGAAAGATTTTAGAAGAAGGGCTCAGAGGAATGCTATTACAATCATGATTGGAGAAGTTCGACCCCAGTACTTACCTCCCTTTTTACAGCCATAATTACACTACCTGGGTACTCTGAAAGTTTGTAATTCTTCTTGAGATTGTCATCAGAACTCCTGAGGAAGCGCTGTTGAGAGTGAGGTTCTGCATCCGTCTCTTGCCCTCAACATAGCGAATTTACAAGCTAATAAAGGGTCGAAAGTCGATAACGTGCATGTGAAAAAGAATGGCTGGCTCAAGTGGTCTCTGCTGGAAAGAGCTGGAAGAAACTGCGCAAGACCGTGACAAGTAGAGAACTCTTCTGCGAGACCCTTTTTTTGTACGGGGGGAAAATCCTTTATGGATACCTCTGCATCGCGGGGGCAGTGCGCAGTTTAAGTCGGACTTGCATCGACTTAAAACCCCATGATTGTCCTCCTCAACCCATTTCGGACGCCGCTCTAGAGTCCACCTATATGGGTCCTGCCATGTTTTTATGGACGATCGCAGCTCCCAACTACGACCGTCTTCGGCCCCGAGGACCCTCTTTTAGTCGCCTTCTACGACATCTGTCTGTCGGACACCGTAGCCGTATTCTTATGCCCGGACTACAGGGCACAACGGCGACATGTTATCGTCGCCGCCTCCTCCTCCGAGCAGGGTCATTAACGAGCCTTAGCCCTAATGAGGGATAACAGGAACTCATCATCATCAACGTGCACGTGCCTTTGTAGTTGGTCCAGTTGGACGTCGCAGATATCTGTGGAGCGACGCCGTCATATCATCAGGCTTGCGCGATTTCCAAAGCTTAAACTGTAGGGAGATGGCGCAAGATCGGGCTAAGTAAGTGCAGTGACAAATCGTGTCGGAGCCCAAGGTTCTGGTTCGGTGAGGCATTGTATAGTTAGTTTTAGGTTTTATGTTTGGATGTATCATAAATTGCTAACAATACCTACGCAACTTCAGACTAGATAATACTCATTTGGACTGAGGTTTTCATACACAACACTCACTTCTAAGGCTCGTATTTATAAAGATCCGTTAGACCTTAATGTCGGTATGTTATCAAAAAATGTACAGTAGAGTTACTAAAATTTGATCTGACATTTAAGTCTGACGAATCTTTATAAACCCCGGACCCACCAGCACCACAAAAACAAAACATAGTGCTGTCGAAACAAGGTTGGCTTTCAAACGCCAGCGCCCACTTGCGTCATTCCGCGCCGCGAAGGTAATTCGAAGCCGTATGGTTAGGATCGAGAAAACATATGATTTATGTTAACGCGCATGTGTGGGTGTAGCGTCGCTGTGTGCGCTCAATAAAGTGAGGCATGCGCACTACTGCTACCGCCATCTGTTGACAGCCACGTGGTGTCGCAGCGCGCAGGCGCGGAGCAATCGATCCCGTCACCTTGACGTTAATAAATTCATAGCCGGCACCGACAATCTTACCATTGCTCTTAGTTATGGTAAAATAAACTCTCATTCATTGCAGTAAGGACCTTTATGAGTGAATACTAAAATTGGCCCGGTCTGTACCTACGTGACTGGATGTTTTTTGTCGTTATTGTTGATTGATCGAGTATCTACGGATGTCGGTCGTGCGGTATGAATGTAAACACCTAATTATACTAGTTTAATGGTAGGGTAGGACCAAAACGGGGATGTGGGTACTGGGTACCTAGTATTATCTATTATTAACTGTTTTGCATAATTAAGGTTTAAATGATGCCAGTCGTCAATTTGACAAACTAGGCCACATTAAGTATTTTTGGTTACAGGAAAAAAAAGTACCTAGAGCGTGGTATAAACTTGTACATAACGTCACCCTCAAAAACATAACCACGATGATACAGTGTATTCATCCTTATTACGTGTCCTATCATGTAAACAAACTCTTTTTGAAGACGTTAATCATTATCACACTTTTCTCTAGGATCTGAGGTGTTACTTTAATATTTTTATGGCCCTTGTCAGTTTGGGTTGCGGAAACTATAGGCCAGACAAGCTTTCCAAATTATCCTGTTCATAAAGCTATTCGTTTGCTATACTTGTTGAAAAGAACCTGCCACTTCCCTCTTTAACTCTTTATACTAGCTATCTTCCTACTTCTCAATACCACCAGCAAGTTCTGTATCTAAACTAATCATAAGAACTACAGCTAAAAATTATTTAGATGACTCCTGCTGAGTATTCGACAGCTGCACAGTCCAGTTCTAGTGCTGCAAGAAGTCAGTCATGTTATTTCGAAGAAACATTTCTGCTAACGTAACCCACGCTATAGGTAGACTAGGCGCTTACCTACCTGAGACGACGTAGTAGTGCTACAGGGACCCACCGCAAGCTTACCGTCTCATTCCTTTTGACGTCTCCTTTCTTTGCCCCTGTCCCATTACATGCGCCGTTTCAGGTAAACTGTAGAGCTATAGTAGCCTAAGTAGGTATACTTTAATAATTAGATAATTATCATTCCATACACTGAGAGTCATACTATATATAGAGCCTGAACTATTTAACTAGCTAGGTCTCATAAAAATACAAAGTTTAAAAACAGACTCTAAGAAACTTAAGATCCTGGCACAAGGCACAGTGCTTGTCAATTAAGAAAAAATTGGTAGTAGATAACGAATGGAACTATCACGTAGGCGCGTGTCAGGGTACTTTTTAGAGGCCCTTTCCGGGGACCAGTTTAAAAAGTCATATCAGAAAAAATATTCAGCCTATTCTGAATGTTCGGAAATCCCCAATAGGTATTTCTTTGTGTCATATTAACCAATAGGTATTGTTCTTCTTTCGAAAACTCTTCTGCAAAGACTGTCGCCATTTCATTCTACGTAATTTAAAGAAACTCTGCCCACGGGACGTATTCAATACACCTATTTGAAACGACGAACCGCAGAACGCCAGATGGTGCCCGGTGCCCGCTCCCATTCAATAAACATAATATTTGTTTGAATCACTCCGGATTGGGAAAAAAATAAAAAATATATATTTTGTGGACAATCTTACACAAATCAACCTAGTCCCAAACTAAGCAAAGCTTGTACTAAGAATACTAAACGACGATATACATACTTATATAGATAAATAGATACATAGAAAACATCCAACCAAGACCCAGGAACAAATATTCGTGCTCATCACACAAATAAACGCCCCGACCGGGATTCGGACACGAAAAAAATACATGCCTGTTGACACTAATGCACTTTTACATTGCGTGTACGTAATCCTATACCTATTTGTTTACAGTCCTATACCTAGTTAGACTCGAAAGTACGATGACTTTCACTAGGTAGGTGTACGTCATATTATTTCGTTATGTCATGACGCCTCATCTCCCCCTCCTTATTATATCCACCACTCACTAAATAGCATCTACAAGTACTTACGGAGCCTCGTTTAATGAGTTAAATTATCAAGCTAAACAGGCTAACAATTGTAAAGAATTCCTGATAAGTAATTAAGCACGTGTTCCGTGTTTGGAACTTCATTTTGTGGACGGATGTGAGACAGCGTGTTCCCGGAATTCCATTAATTGTCAACAAAATTAATGCTAAATGACAATGCGCATCATTACGAAGGAATTTCTCAAAATGTCAAATTAATGACTATGACTGCAATTTTACTCAACTGCGCGACAGCGCAACATTCTTACCTAGTTAATAATATAACGCATATTCTTTGTCACAGCTTGAGAAAGAACAACCGAAGAAGTGAGTTCTGTAAACGACTTTACTCCCGTTCTCAATTCTGACTTTTTGACTTTATTCAAAATCAAAATCGTGCTCAAAAATGTCCATCAATAATATACAATCTCATGACGTGGGTAGTAATACTCTGGGTACTAATACCTACAATTTACCTCTACTTACTTCTTTATATAAATAAACCAAAGTTCAGAATGAATCTTCCACCAAAATACAAAGTAGGTATGTACAACAACTCTGCTATGGGGTGCTATTGGCCTATTTTTCGTCGACAGATATCATCAATGTCCAACAGGAAACATATTCACAACCTAGGTTTTTAAATAATTATGTGACACCCTAACACACTGAGTTCATATAATTTAAAATGTTTCCACCAAAAATAACCTCACAAACGGTTTATCTTTCCATTCCCAAGTGTTTCCACTCCGCCGTGCAAACCTCCCGGTACCAGGATCGCATATTCCGAGGGAGCTCGTCGGAAATCGGAAGGGACTAGACTTGTGACGTCACAAGACACGCCCACGCGCCCCTCTCCTAATCGCCGTCACGACTTAGGGTATCGTTGAGGTTATAATAGGATATGCGCATAGCGTCTTAGATTAAGTAGGGACTAAATATGAGGAAGTTAGTCTGGTAGGTAGGGGAGACCAGGGATGAACGTAACAATTTTCGATTTTTTCGTAATATCTCACACAACTTTTAGAATATCAAGATTCTAATCAATACAAATGATAGATTAGTCTTTCAGCTATCTTTAACCATCACCTTAAATGCAACTGATATAAGCGATGTTGAGAAAAAACAGCCAAAAAAAAATGTGGAATCTGTTACAACCATCCCTAGGGGTAGGGCTGGTTGTAACAGTATCAGGGGAAGGTTGTAACAATGCAAATAAATACAAAGTAACTTTCATAATCAACATTATTATTTATCAGAACACAACATAAACATTCTTCGGACAGGACAGAATCCCAAAAACTCTGGGATGAACCCATTAGCCGAATAATACCTACACGAACACCTGCTAGACACGTGTGCCTCGGCCCAAGACGAAGCCCGCCTTCTAGCAGTCTCTGAACGTGAGTCCGGGTATTGGCTCTAAGTATGCTCTCCGATCAGCACATTCCGCCACCTTTTTAGGCATCATTTTTTTTAGATTGGCTGTTGGAATGCGTTTAGGTTGCAATTTTGTGGAGCTCCATCGCTGCTGCTGTGGTGCTCAGATGAACCGTCTGGGTCTGCACGGACTTTCATGTGCGAAGAGCGCTGGCCGCCTTTCGCGCCACGCCTGCCTGAATGATAGGTACGTTCCGTCCGGTTCTGTCTGGTCAGTGTCAACGTGCCTGTTACCCTCGAACCCAGTGGGCTGGCTCGTGGCAACGGTAATAGACCCGACGGCATCACTTTAGTGCCCTGGGAGGTAGGCAGACCCTTAGTGTGGGACGTGGGACGCCACATGTGTAGATGCTCTGGCGGCGCGCGTCCCACCTCCGCACTACATCACTTCGGGCAGGCGGGGCCGCTGCTACAGCCGAGACCGCTAAGCGCCGCAAATACAAATGTCTCGGTGATGATTTTGTATTTGCGTCGTTTGCGGGTGAAACGGTAGGTCCATGGGGTCCAGGAGCTCACAAACCCTACCAGCAAATAAAAAAAAAACCAGCACCACTGGTGACCGGAGGGCTAGCGTGATCCTATGCCAACGTGTAGGCATAGCGATGCAACGAAGTAACGTAGCCAGCCTTCTGGAAACCATTCCCAGGAGCGGTGATTTAGGGGATATTGGTTTTATAAGTAGTGGGTTTGCATAGTTTTTGATATTAATTAATTTTTAGGCAATTTATAAGTTTATGTAGGTACTGTTTTGATGATTTAATATGTATTTGTAATTAATAAATACCATCGGGATGAAAGTAACAAGTCGTTACTTTCATCCCGATCTGTAAAATCTCCCGAATATGACATAAACATGCTTATAACCTGCAAAAGCTGTTATAAATGCACAATTTCGAATGCCGAAACATAAAAACGAATAGTTGTGCTATTTTATTCACATATAACATACAAGTTAAAACATTACATAATTAAAATAATCACAAATGAAAATAACGGTCAAATCTTACTTTATGCGTAATTTTTCGGCACCGACTCATTACGTCCACAACCTGGCGGCACAGCGCCGTGAGCGCAATTGAGGGAAGGAGGGGTTCAAAATGGCACATTTCGGTGAAGCAGCCGTCAGTGTAGCCAACATAATTCGTTCAAAAACTCATTTGTTACGTTCATCCCGTGTTACTTTCATACCTGGTCTCCCCTACTCATAGTACCTAATCACGTTTTATGACTTTATCTAGAGGGCGACTGCAGCTTTATTTTTTTTAAAGTCTGACTGTGCTGTTATAGCCCGGGCCCCTTAAGGCCAATTCACGCTAGACCGTCCCGTGTCCGGGCCGTCCCGTTTTCTAGTACAAGAAATCGACGGCCGTCGCGCGTCCTGTATTATAGAAAACGGGCCGGCCCGGACACGGAACTGTCTACTGTGAATCAACCTTTAAAGCGATAGGACCACGGGGTTTGAGTAGAGTAGAATAGGATGAGGAAACATAAAATAGGATTGAAATTAAGTAAATGCTTGTTTAAAACTCTTCTTTTATTTACATTTTATAAGACATCTTTAGTCGTTCCGATCGTCAAGCAAACTGATTCATACGTCAACTCATTCGCCATTCCAAACCAAAACTCCATTCGAACGTTCCTTATTCATCGTCAAGCAGCGAGCAACTTACACACCCATCAAAAAGTACCAAACCCACATACATAGGTATACATACTCACGCCCGTATCCCATTGGGGTAGGTAGAGACCGAAGTACGCCAAGTACTACGGTCCTTACATACCTACGTGATTTGCTTCAACCACAATGGATGGAACATCTGCTCATACAAGCTCGTCGTTTGCGGGAACTTCTGACCTGGCTTTTTTTCAGTATCGCAGAAATTTGGCCTTGGTCGTTGGTCGCCCTCTTTCGACCCTTCCTTCCAACTCCTGATCGTAAATCTTGCTATATTAAGTCATGCTTTCACACATCCTCCCAATTTTCCCAAACCACTGAGCCTTAGCTGGGCAAAATCCTGCTTCGACATTATTAACACATCGTACTTACCCGGATCTGAGAGGCTAAGATTATTGCTTATAAGTCGTACATATAGCGTATTTTTTTTATAGGACGACGGTAGCAAACAAGCGTACGGTCCACCTGATGGTAAGCGGACACCGCAGCCTATAGACGCTCGCAACTCCAAAGGAGTTACGTGCGCATTGCCAACCCTTTATAAAATTTGAGGATGCACTGTGTTGACAGCAGAAGGGACCAATTTAGCTCCCTCACTCTCAACATAGTGCAACCTCGGGAGCTCTGGCAACCTTGCTCACCTCCAGGAACACAACACTACATACATACCTACCTGAGTCCTTTATTCGAGCAGTGCTGAGTGGATTCGAGCGCTGTGATTGATTCGAATGCGGAAAATTATAATAAAGTAATCTCTAAATAAGCACGCTCTGTATCCATAGACCCCAACGGGTCTAAGATGATCGCGTATATCGTCGGACATATAGCATTCGTCCCTTACTATCATGTATGTAAGTGCGAGAGGGGCGTATGCTATATGTCCGACATATTACGCGATCATCTTAGACCCGTTGGAGTCTATGAATACAGAGCGTGCTTAGAGATACTTTATTATAATTTGCCGCATTCGAATCAACCACAGCGATCGAATCCATCATAAATACTTTCTAGCTTCAAACGAATGTTCGGCACGCAACCTCCAGTATGTACCTACCTAGGTATCTAATCCAAACCCACGACCTTAGAACGTCAAGTGAAAAAAATCCTTTCATATCACCAACTCATTCTAAGTCATCGTATATCGGCATATTAAATTAAATTTGGTTGACACTAACACTAACCTGAGTTGCAACCCTATTTACGTATAGGTTTACTCTTTCTAATCCTTAATAACAAGCCAATGTAATATCTAATCGAGGATATGAGAAAGTAATGCAACGTTGCCAGCTCAACACAGGACGCTTGGGGCGGTAACGTTCGCCCTTCACTTCACATCACACTCGCGTCTGCCTACGATTTGTACGAATAGGAAATCTAAGTTTTTGATTTCATACAGGACACGCTGAAAGTAGATTTCTATTCGGTTAACAGATGACGAGTAGGCAATTAATTCAATAAAATTGAAAACCTAAAATATGACTTTGAATGACGTCACTGTTAACTTGCATCTCTTTCATTCTAATATAAGATGGATCTAATAAAGAGATGCAAGTTAACACTGACGTCATTCAGGGCCATATTTTCTACCTTCAAATGAATGTTCGGCACGCAACCTCCAGGATATAGGTACTTATATAGGTATCTAAATTTTTTGCCTATTAGGTATATGTGTGTAGTGATCACGGTAGTGATTCAATCAAGTGATATCCTTGTCAAGACGCGTAGGTAGGTACCTATATGTCAAATAAATAGGGGCTATTGCCTCTATAGGTACTGGCAACATCGATGCGCTACATTAGCCCAATAAGTACTTAAGGCTGCATTTCTACCAGAGATGTGCGAGGATGTGTTTTCATATATTTGACACCTCGCTCGGCGCTTTGCGAGGTGTCAAATGTATGAAAACGCATCCTCGCACATCTCTGGTGGAAACGCAGCCTAAGTTATGATCTATTTGGCCGTGTTGAGGCAACGCGGTCAAATATAGGTTAGCATCGTTATTGCAAAATGTAGTTTTAACTCGTAGTTGTAAAATTGTATGTACGTTACACATTGTAATTGTGTCATGAAGTTAAGGTAGGTACGTTTTAGGCGACTTCCTGATTTGTCGGTGCGGAGGCGGTACGATATGAGAAAACTGTCAAATGTCAGTGTCAACTGTCATAGTCAACTCAGTCAGTACTACTTTTTACTGCGCCCATACATTTAAATGAGTGCTTCCTGACTGGCGCGGGAGTACTGGAGGCAGTACTGGTCCGCTTCTGCGCATAATATTACCTACTACTGCGCAAATGTAATATTGAGAGTATTCTGTCAAGTAGGAATCTTTGCGAAGTCAGTAAGTTTACGTCAAAGAAGAAAATGTCACATATCGATCCCGCCCCGCCAAGTCAGGAAGTCGCCTTAGTATAGTATGTATTAGCTATATAGAAGATACCTACCTAAGTAGGCCCTTCCTACTATAATCCAGCGCTTAAACCGGCCACGCGTGGCCGAGATGCAAAGGTTTCCCCAGGCTACTAGAGTTTGGCTACTTTAACTCTACCTACCAAGCAAATGAACTAACTCTCAAACAAATATAATTTGGCAACACTGTGCATTATACGTCATATTTCTATGGAAATGTCACGGAAATGTGACGTGTGAGGTAGTGTTACCAAACCAAATATTTGTTTGACAGTTCATTTGCTTGGTAGAGTTAAAGTAGCCAAACTCTAAAGGCTGGCGTACACTAGGCTCGCCGAGCCGAATGGAATCGAATCGAAATAATTCGCCTTCATACATTAACTATGAAGGCTGGCGTCCACTAGGCTCGCCTAGCCGAATCGAATCGAATCGAAATAATTCGCCTTCATACATTAACTATGAAAGTGCGTCCATTCGGTCGATTCGATTCGGCTCTGCGTCAATCGACGCACTTTCATAGTTAATGTATGGAGGCGAATTATTTTCGATTCGATTCAACTCGCCTCGGCGAGCCTAGTGGACGTCAGCCTTAATAGCCGATAAAGCCACAGTCAGGACGAAATAAAACCAACTATACGATAAACTTCGTCTGTGTGTCTCTCACCATCTTGCATGTAAGTAAATAAATACTATAGGTACAGTAGGTACTTATCGTATTATTAGGGCATTTTCACTTTAAAGTGTACCCCCTACTTTTTTTTTCGGATCACGGTGATTTTGGGTATTCTGACTCAGAATCACGAGTACTATTGAATCAGATGAAGAAAAAATGTCCTTGATTTTCCATACACTGTGTCAGTTTTGTTACGAGCCATATAAACTGTATGAAAAAAGCGTCACAAAACTGTCTCTTTTTGGCGGGACACTTTTCTTCTTCGCGGAAATGGATAGTACTCGTGATTCTGAGTCAGAATACCCAAAATGACCGAGATCCGAAAAAAAAGTAGGGGGTACACTTTAAAGTGAGAATGCCCATATATGAACTACTCAGGATAGGATACTTGTGCAGTATCTAGGGTAGGTAAACACATTTCTTTTAGGTACATAAGTGTACGTGGAACACTAATTGCCTCAGGTAGTAGGTATAGGTACGTACTTAGTAATATCTCGCAGCGTTTATAAATACTTAGTTATACATTGTATACAAAGTTACCTCGAGGGTCAATTAATTTTACTAAACATTATTAGGCAATCAACTAACTTATTATCTACTTAACCTAACCTACAAAGTCATTCTAAAAACAAGCATCACCTCATTTTACTCTCGACTTAAAATAAAACTTTAACCTCAAAGACTTAAGATCGTGATTTAAAGGGCAAGGAAGCGAAGGGCTTGTGAAGGGCGTGTCGAGGGGGCGGGGCGAGGCGCGCGGGCCCGCCCCTGGGTGTGGGCTTGCGTACGCGCGCACGCCCTGGGGCAAATGTAGTATTATTAATTCATTATAATTAGGTTGTTTGTTATAATGATTGTTGTTACTAGGGAGTTGGGTGATATTGATATATGGTTTTAGGTATTCGATACTATTATAAGTAGGTACCTAGATTGTTTTATTTAGATTATTGGAATGCGATGCGGCTTACAGATGTATTGAAAAATGATTTTCTTTCGGGAAAACTCGGATCTCAATCGGAATACGATGGCATCCGAACGGTCAATCAATGATTGTATTAAATGAGTGACGTTTTCATATCCATTATTATGGAACTTTATTGTTTAGTGTCAAATGTCAAAGTGAAAAATGCCAAAGTGTCAAAGTTACCCCTACGGCTGTAGTAGGTGGGTAGGTACAGGGGGGGGGAAACTTAAAGAAAAGACCAATTTCGCGTGAATTTGGCGTAGAAAGTGCTGCCTCCTATTATATTTGATGTCGACATATTTTGTGTAATCCGTCTCAAGCAGGTTTCGTTTTCATTTCATCTATCCCAATACAATTAATCAAAGCTGAACGTGAAAAGAAACGTTACAATTTATCGTAAAATTAAATTTTCAACTCTATGGTCACAGATTTTATAATACTCTATGGTCGTATGGTTGCCATGGTTATTTTTAAATATTGAAATAACACGTGTGTCAATAACGTGTCAACATATTGAAAATAAAATAATGCTAATTATAAAATGTTCTGCATTATTCTTGTGAAAAGCAGTTAGTGATATAGATCTACAAAGTCAAGTTGATTTATCATTTCCTAAAAGTGCTTTTTTATGAACTTTTCGGAAACGCCTTCTCCCAGATCGAATACGATGTGTTATCGGAATACGCCGAGTTAAGTAAGTATTTTTTAATTCTTTATTTACTATCCTTTTTCACACCGATGCGATGTTATATTTATATTCCAATCAATTGATTTATTTAGGTAGGTAGTCTGTTTTTCCGGGTGGTTATGCAGCTCATTCATAAATGAATATCAATGAAAACAGTTGGTTACTTAGCAATATAAACGTTTGAGTATTGAACTACGTGAGCTATACGATAAACGAATATGAAGCCCACTTTCTTCTTGTTGTTGTCTTTGAAATTTGAAATAGGTATAGTAGATAATTAGAAACATAATTTCAAAAATACATACATACCTCCTACACTTTCATCTCATTATTTAATGTTATGTTTTGCAGATGCATAGTGCATACAATCATGCCACGTCCTCATGCTGAGAAAAAGTCAGGACAGAGGTATTTTCAACATGGATGTCAATTGTTGGAGAAAACAACAATTATCCTGGGCCAATACATGAAATCGGGAAGATACAGCGTGCATCCATTTCAAGGTGAAAAAAAATGGATACATCTTTTTGTAGACGATCGTACTTCACCAATTCGTTTACCAGTTAGTGATTGAAGAAGTTAAACAAATCGCTACAAGTTATAGGTAATCGTATTTAATCCTCCTTTTAATATACTATTCATAAATAAGTTAGTCAAAAATAAATAAATGATATTATATATACAACTTAATTTTATTAGTCTCCTGACTGGAATAATTATTTGTGTACAAATCACTTAACCCTTTCAGTACGGCGTGATTATAATTTGTACTCAAATTGGACGAGTTAACTCGCCAATCCGAGAAAGATTTTTTATAGATAAAAGTAAACAATAAAATACTGTTCATGTACTATCTACCTACTGTGGCATCTTAACCTTCCCGTATAAATAAATAAATAAATAAATAAATCATCATTTATTTCAGGCCAGAAGCCCATAAGTTTTACAATTAATTTACAAAAATTCACAATAAATACATCAACTTAAAACTAAATCAAATTCATTCATTAAATTAAATAAAATTAAAATATTCAAATGCATTACATAAACTTCCCCATTTTCATACAAAAAAATGATAGTAAATTATGACTTCTGAAAAGAATAACTTTATTACCATTATTCAATTTAAAAAGTGGGAAGTTGCCACGGGAAGTTTAATATGTCACAGTGGGTGGATGGTACATGAACAATATTTAACGGATAATATTATGGGTGTGTGTGTGCACGCACACAGACACACGAAATTAGTCCACATCAAATCCGTGTGCGGCGCTTGTGCTCACTAGTATCCAAGTTTTCACGCGAGATGGCTCTCTTTACCTGACATAATATTATTATACTCTTTGGGTAGTACCTACTGAAGCTAATTGAGAGAGCAGGATAAATACGAACTTTTCCGATAAAGTACGAAGGAAAATCATTTTGCACTACGAGTAGGTACCTAACATCTGTAGGTAGTTAAGAATCATATTGAGACAGTATCTAGTCGCGATTACATATACTATAAATTATAGAAGGGGTCAGATCACAGGTCACAGTTTTTCAATAGGTACCTAAGGTAAACTTTCCAGTGCTCGACACCTTCGTGGCCGATAGTTGACACCTATTTATCTCCTGTCATCATGACATAAGATTGAAATTGACACGAATCGGGTCAGTGTCGAACACAGGGATGTTTTCAGCTTAGGTATAAGTATTACGTCAGTAGGTCGGAATTGACAGCTAGGTATTTCATTCCCAAAATAATCGTGGCCTGAGACATACGGGAAGCGGGGGCTAAAAACAACAAAAAAAAACAAGTGCGAGTCGGACTAGCGCACGAAGGGTTCCGTACCATCAGGTATCTATAAAAACGGTATAAAAATCACATTTGTTGTATGGGAGCCCCCTTAAATATTGAATTTAAGCTGCTTTTTAGTTATTTGTTGTTATAGCGGCAACAGAAATACACCATCTGCTGTGAAAAATTCAACTGGCTACTTAAGGCGCAGGGGGTGGCAAGGCATTCTCCATACAAACTCTGTGCACGTTTTATTCGTATGTTTTGGCACTAACGAATATAATATTTTTTTGGTTGTATATATTAGATATGCGAAGATAGTGATGTGAAAATTTTCAAATATTTCAAAAAAATTAAAAATGAAGAAAAATAAAATCAATGAAAAAAAAATACATTACGAAATAGCTAACATAAAAATAAGCATACTGACCAAAAATCATAACTTTAATGCAAACACAAACGAAGAAAATCCTGCACAAAGTTTGTATGGAGAGAGCTTGCCCTACCACTCCTCTTAAGGTGGCGGTTCGCGCCGCGACAGAGGCAGAAGACAGAGACCGAAGACCACGACCGGAGTCTGCGACCGTCACTTGACATGGGCAACTCGCGTCTCTGTCTCCTGTCTCTGTCTCACTCGCGAACTGTCGCTTATATGTTGCCATACTGTCAAGTGGCGGTCGCGGTCTCCGGTCGCGGTCTCCTGTCTCGGTCTCTATGTCGCGGCGCGAACCGCCACCTTTAACTATCACGATTCATGCGATACAGCCTGATGGCAGACGGACAGCGGAGTCTTAGTACCTATTACCTAATAGGGTCCCGTTTTTCCCTTTGGGTACGGAACCCTAAAAATGCATAATTTTTTTGGGTCAGCGAGAGCAGCTACCAGATCCCGTGCTGCTACGCGAAAATTGTCTGAGAAGAACTTCCCTTAATTTCGAATTAATGAAGATTGGCGTTTGCAGATTTTGGAGAAAACATACAGGGTGCGAGAAAAAGGTGAATTTTGACAAAAATTTTTTGATGTCAAATGATCACAATCCTAATCTGGGATCAAAAGCTTGTATCTATGGGACCAAAATAAAAAGGCTGAAAAACCACAATTCCAGGAAAACTTTTCCTCGTTCTCTAAAGCTGAGAAGACTTACCAGTTTTTTTCACGCCCCCGTTAGCAGTATAAACAGGTAAGATACAGGCTCAGCCTAGTTTGGGGTCCGCCAGACATTTCTTTGTTATGTAAACTTGTGTGTTTGAGCGAATAAATAAATTTGATTTGATTTGATTTTGATTTTGAGTATGGGAGCCCTCGTATAAACAGGTAAAAATATTTTTGAACAATTTGTATAGCTTTGGTTCAATACGATGCTTAAACTGTGAAACATTGAAGACCAGCCAGACCAGCTTATAGCTCCATCCATTGGTTTTTAAGGGGGGCTCTATGGTGTAGTTCAATTTTTTTTTATTCACGCTCCCCTTTAGCTGCATGGGGGCCACCCTTAAAAACTAACGGAGTTTTCAAATTTTCACAGCTTAAGCATCGTGTTGACCCAAAGCTATACAAATTGTCCAAAAATATTTTTACAGGTTTATAAAGGGGATTCCCAAACAACTAAAGGGGGGCACGAAAAAAAACTTAGGTATCCTACCCCGTCAAGTGGCCTATTAAGGGTTAAAAAAATGTTTTTTTAATATTAGTGCAGTAGTTTTATACTACATCAGAGTTGACATCAAATCTGGTAGTTCTGATTTTTTTGCAGACTTGTTTATGATTCTGTCCCAAAGAATAATCCAAGTTTGTGACCTCGAATGCGGAACGCAACTTTGTTCAAAATCGAAAAAACTGAGTACAACCTTGAAGGGCTAGTTTTTGACAGTATCTTATCTTATCTTATTAGTATGAGGGCCCTTGCGGATGCACCTCGACCCAATGGGATCTTTTGTGCAATTGCCCCCTCCTTTATACCTACTCCAAGCTGCTCTCCAACATTTCCACAAACCGGATGATGGAGTTCAGCGGGAGTACTCTGAATTCCTTTGGTTCAGGGTACCCATTTCCAAAGGAATTCATTCTCTGTCTGGCAAGGGCGTGACATTCACACAATAGGTGTTCCATTGTCTCGTCATCCTCACCACACATCCTACATTCTATGTCATCTGCTAGTCCCATCTTGGCCAAGATTCCTTTGACCCCGAAGTGACCTGTAAACACCCCAGTTATCATTCTGAGCTGCTTTCTGCTGTGTTTCCAAATCTTTTTGGTCCAGCCTGTATCCACTCCTTCCATGAAGAGCTTTGAGTGCCTTAAGCCCGCCTTATTCCTCCACTCATGTTGGTGTTTGGTTTTGGCGTGGTTTTTGACAGTACCTTCTGCGACTAGAATTGTCTCTGTAGCCTCAATAGTTTCCGAGATAAAGCCTTTTAAAGTTTGCGTATTTCGAAAAAAAATGTTTGATACGCTTTGCCTCGGAAACTATTTGGTCTACGAGACAATTCTAAACCCATATTGTAGATGAAGATGTAGAAACCCAGAGTGTGGATGAATGCACTGCCTCGAGCTTTGAATAGACTCCCATATGATGTTACATGCAACAAAAATACTAAGGAAATAAGTAAAGCTCTATAATAAAATGTTGATAGACTCAAAATTGTAATAATAATTAATATAAGACTATAAAATCTTAACCATTTAAGATTAAGAGTAGTTATTAGTCAATAATTGTAAAATTAAAAGCAATAAACAGTTTAAATTTTAATATTTTTTTTAGAAAGCCTTCTTTAAAAACGTCCTGAGGAGGTATACTGTCAGCAATTATTCCTTTAGGTTTATAATTGTTTTTTCGATTTTTGACAAAGTTGCGACTCGAAAAAACCGATTAAATTTATGTTGTCCAACACCATATGGTAAGATAACCATCTGAAAGGACTAGGTAATAAAAAACCTCTTGAATGAACAAAAGCGTTAATTTATAAGGGCCAATTTTTTTGGCGTTGTAGTTTTTTTTTATTTCTTAGAATTGCATGAAAAATATGTGCACGATTTCCTACACTATTCCACAATTTTTTTCCATTGAGTGACAAAACGTATGGGATTTACGTAACTCAGTGGAAAAAAAGTATGGGGGAAAAAATTTTTTTTCGACGCCATGGTGTCATATTTTTTTACTTGTAAAAAATCAGGAAGTCTTCCAACCTACCAATTTTCATGCAATTCTAAGAAATAAAAAAAAAACTACAACGCCAAAAAAATTGGGCCATAAATACAATTTATAAACCCATTTTAAAGGTAACCTTTGGAATAGGTACCTACTAAGGTATTTTTTTTAAATTAAGGTGTCCCTAATTCTCAATTTACACTGAGCGAAAAAAATACTTATTATTAGTAAGTTTTAGTGAATCCCAAGACAAGGAGATTATATACTAACGGTTACAAAACAATTTAGTAGTTACAAGGACAAAAATTTTGGGATTTGTAAATAACTACTATTATCAAAAACTGTTTTGTAACCGTTAGTTAATCTCCTTGTCCTGGGATTCACTAAAACTTACTAATAATTAGTTTTTTTTCCGCTGAGTGTAAATTGAGAATGGCAACAGGCAACAGGCGGCCCGCGAGCCTCCATCTTGACCACTTACAATGTGATTAACTTTTGTCATTTTGTCTGATAGAGTCACATATTAGTAACACGTGCGATACGCGACAATTTTGATAGCAAATACCAGGTAATAGCTAATATGTGGCCCTTGACTGCTAAAAGAAAAGGTTGCCGACCACTGTAATTAATTTCATAATCTACACTCTTCCCGCAGAGTAACTGCTAATTTATATTCAACTTTTACGTATCTCTCTTTCTAAGTTATAATGACATACAGTAGGTAGGTATAAGTATTTCAGTAGGTACTTACCTACCTAAGCAGTCTTAAAAAAAATGTTATGAACTCAAATTGGCCCCGACGGAAGACCAGCGTTGACCAGTTAGGTTGACACCATATTGCTGAGTTGGGACCATTTCGTGACACTTCCGTGTTACCTGTTTTATTCCTAATATTTTGCGTAATTTAAACTCTTATTTGTTTTTTTATAAGGTAGTGTATACATGTTTTTGTTTTAAGTGCTTCGAATAAATTATTCATTCATTCGTTCGTTCAAATTATAACAAAAGTGTTGATTATTTAAAAAAAACTGATAAGAGGGTGCTATTATTAAAATTTTAAACACTTTAGGTACTATCTAATGGAGCCATTTTTGCTTTTATTGCATTTATTTATTAAAATTTAAGCGAAAGAAAAATCTTGAAATTTGTCGATTTATAGAGTGATGTTTAAAAAGATATTTTCTTGATGAAAAATCTAATGCCGCAATGGTTCTGTAGGTACCTTAATAATATCGGAGAGAAAATGTCAAGATACAGTGTCAATTCGCTCAAAAAAATATCCTAAAATCCTGTGAGCATTTTTAATTTGAGTGTACTCTTATGGAAAATATCCGACGGACGTCCTCTACACTGAGCGAAAAAAATACTAATTATTAGTATGTTTTAGTGAATCCCAAGACAAGGAGATTATATACTAACGGTTACAAAACAGTTTCGTAGTAATTAGTAGTTTTCGTAGTAACAAGGACAATTTTTTTGGTATTAGTAAATAACTACTATTATCAAAAACTGTTTTGTAACCGTTAGTATATAATCTCCTTGTCCTGGGATTCACTGAAACTTACTAATAATTAGTATTTTTTTCGCTCAGTGTAATATCTGTCTGATGACTGAAATCGCCAACCCCTTTTTAATAATATTAATAATGGTATATAGTCCCATTGTTTAATTTTTTTGACTGAATTCATATTTATGGCGATTAACTAGGAAAGAACTAGTTTATATATTTGCTTAATCTTTTTATTCTAAAGGAGTTAATTACAATATCGACGCATTAACATCAAATAAAATGTTTCTTAACACATGAGATATTACGTTTATTAAAAAAAAGATATTTATCTCCGGTACGCCCTTTTTTACATTTATTTGGCTTTATTTTATTATTTAAATATTTGTTTCTATACTTAGAACTTCCCAATCCCTCCGTGCCGGTATTAAATCTTTCAACTCAATTTTCATCCATTTCCGCTTAACCCAGCATCTCGTAATTTCACATACCTTTACATCAACTACCGTTATGCAATATTATCATAAATTGTATCCACAAAAACTTTCCAAAATGTGGTTTTACACGTAAAAAAGTTCATGTAATTCGGATAGAACGGACGCGCGCGGCCCGCGCTAGGCCTAAATATCGGGCAACTGCAGCGCACTCTGGGAGCCTGGTAGCGCCCGTACAAAATATTACACGCATTTACAGCGTTTGCTTTTTACATACATTGGAGCCATTTGGAGCAGACTCCGAGTTAAAAATACGTGAACACTATTGTAAAAGTAACAAGGGAGTGAAGATATTTTGATAGACCTTATATTATGTAAATGTTTTCGATAAATAGTGTCAGTGTACAGTGTGGGCAGTCACATCTGGTTCAATTTCAATTAACATTTATATAACAATTACTGGATATTTTCAATATAAAGAAGGAAACATTATAGTGTTCAATAAATATAATAAACTGATTCGCTATAAATATACCTGTAACTACCTGTTTTGGTAGAAGAATAATTTCATAAGGAAATAGAAAACAAGGAATCAATATAATAATGACGAATTTTAATCGTCATTCTAGACATGTAACTTACTTACTAGATAAATTAAGTAGACTATGGGGCGATTAATAACAAGGAATCAATATTAATACTTAATGACGAATTTTAATCGTCATTCTAGACATGTAATTTACTTACTAGATAAATTAAGTACCTAGACTTTTATGGGGTGATTCATAACATTTCTTCCGTACATAGGTAGGTAGAGGTACCTACGTTGACACAATGTCGTTATTTCTACCATTAACACACATTTAATAAAGTTTCAACGTTAGATATATGATAATAGTTAGTGCTTCTAGCGTTCGTTTAGAGTCCTTAAAATACTGAAAAACAAATAGACGTTGACAAATTATCATCTCGATTCAAACCAGCCAGCGCTCCTTTCTAATTTATTCTCTTTTCAAATTAAATTCCTCTTTCACGGCGCCGCTTTCTCGCGGGTCACGAGTTGCACACTTCACATCCGTTCTCTTCTGAATGCACAATAGGAATAGTGTCGTCTCTCTTCCTCTTGAGCACCGCCGCGTCTCACGTTCACTGTCGCGCGTTCGCGGCGTTGCCAGCTCGCGTAGCCTATGCGATGCGATGTGACCTTGTCGAGTCGACGCGCTCTAGTGGTGTTGCGATGCTTCAAGAGTTTCAAGACTGATAAATAATGTAGATTTACTGCTGATGATTGTCACGCGAGGAAAATAATTCCGATAAATAAATGTAGTAATTAGACTTAATGGCAATATTTCTTTGAGCAACGGAATGCCAAGTTTGTATGAATAAATAATATCGCCAGTTAATTGGTCATATCACGCAAATCGCGCCTATTTGTTTGAACCTATTTACCTATTTTAAAGGTTTTGTTTAGAATAACAATGCAGAGCTCATTACAAAGATTAAATTCATATTATGAAAAAGACGGGAAAGAAGTCTTGCTTGTCCCGTGATAAACGTTATTAAAATAAGTAAGTACCAATATAGTTAATAATAAATCAATAATTACTAATGGCGAAGCGAGATGTGACGACCCCATCGCCCACGGTTCTCCAGGGTGCAATCAGTCAACGTAAGGCAGCTTGTGACGGGCTATTAAGGAGTAGCGACCGTACCTGAGTGCTTCTGGGGGTGAGCCCCAGGCTTGTATGTATCAAGATGTATGATCGGTTGGTTGGACGGGCCTCCCGATGTGTTTTCATTTCATATATTTGACACCTCGCTCGGCGCGGTGCGAGGTGTCAAATGTATGAAAACGCATCCTCGCACATCTCTGGTGGAAACGCAGCCTTAACCGGCCGTCCAGAGTGGAGTCGCAATAAGAGCTGTCTCTCGAGGGTATATAGATGTTGGTCACATAAGTGGCGAGTTGGCAATGGCTGGGTTGCACCAAACCGTGTGTAATCGGAAGCGGGCGTCAAATCTAATTGTATGGAAAGTTTCTAGGGATGACAGCTGCCGGCACCATATTTGACGATGACCGGTTTGTGTTCGTACGTTGGTGCAACTGGCACTATATGTTTAAACTTTTAAAGTCCAGTGCTACGTCTCTACTCTCTCTAGCTCTCTGACCGGTGTTGCCCCTAGGCCATTTTTTAATGTGTGTATACTTGTACTATTACTTGTTCTGTGCTCGAGGGTAGATGTGATGTGGTCCAGTTCATAACTACACAAGATAAACTACATACCTAGTTGTATTTGGGCTCATTGTCATTTGTCAAAGTTTATATTTTTGGATAAATTGGATATTAAGATGCTTCAAGTTACTCAATCACGCAAAAACAGCTTGACAGATTGTGGTGAAACTTGATATACAATGAGTTTACAGCCTGGGTTATTAATATAGGATACTTTATATCCCTCCTCCTTTATATCCTCCTTTATATCCTTTATAGGTGGACTGATGACCTGGTAAAGGTCGCGGGAGTCCGCTGGATGCGGGTGGCGCAAGACCGGTCATTGTGGCAATCTTTGGGGGAGGCCTATGTCCAGCAGTGGACGTCTTTCGGCTGATATGATGATGATGATGATGACTTTATATCCCGAAAATCACTGCTGGAAGGGATGAAATAAGGAGTGGAAGTTTACGCAGACAAAGTCGCGGGAAACAGCTACTCGAAGATAATAATGCTGATGTAACTATGCCAATATAAATTCAAAATTGAAACGCAGATGAATAAAATCACTAGATTGAATTTTTTTCAAAGTTCGGGAAAACTTCGTTTTTTGTTAAAGGTTATCTAATATAGGTATCGCTTGACCGAATTATTACGTGTTTATACTCATTAGACGCAGAATTTAATGTTCTTTAACTTCATAGTAGACAACTTTACGCTAGGATGCTTCGTATAGAACATTAGAACATATGAGCGATAAACCGAAAAAAAGCCCGGTAAAGTAGCAGCCAAAGGTTGTCCCGAGATATCTCGTGCTACCACTTTTGATATATAGTCAGCAGCATCCCTATGAAGGGCCATAGCTAGGCTTATAGAGGTACGGTTATGCTTAATTTATTGTTCCAAATTAATTACATATGCATTTTGCGGAAAACGCAAAGTTTATGACTTTTAGAATAATTGCTGTTGGTACTGGGCCAAGTGGCCACTTATACACATAGCTACTTTTTTGTTAGGGGAAAAATTCGGGATAGCACTGATTTTTTTTCTGGCTCTAGAAATGATCAGTGGAGCATCGAGCCTTAAGTTGGGGGTTTGAACCCCCTAACCCATATATGTCCTTGATCATAGTCGATGGATAAAGGTAAGTCAATGGTATTTTAAGGTAGGGCATTGCCCCATATAATGCCCCTCTTTAGCTACGGCCAGGTAACCTTGTCGCCTGAAAGTACGGGGCAGTTTGCGTCAAATCCTTGACTTGTTTATCATTTTAGCCCAATGAATAATCCAAGTTTGTGAGCTCCGAACGCAACTTTGTCAAAAATCCAAAAAACTATTATTATCCTAAAGGACTCGTTGCGATAGTACCTTTCAGGACTTTTTTAAAGTAGACTACATAAATTTGCTATAATATGAGACCAGAATTGTCTCTGAAGACCCGATTGTTTCCGAGATAAATCCTTTCAAAAAATGATTTGACTGTACCGGATTTGACGCAATTTCTTATACGTAAACCATTTTCTTTTTGACTTATTAACCGAGTGGAACGAAGGTCTCTGCTTGAGCTTCGACAAAAATGCCGTTCCGGATTTCCGGTTATTCTCGTCAACAGGTCCCATTTCTCAACGGATTCTCGTAAAATTTTGTGACAGGTTCGATAATTATATAAGTATTTGAAAATTTTGAGTGGCGCTAAAAACGCGTGGTCTACAGCTCACAGAGCCGCTAGTGATAAGGAAGTGTCAGGTTTGGTTGTTTCAATTAAGTCAACTGTAACATTGGTATACTGTAAAACTCGAAAACACCGATCCCTAGATCAACGACAAATAAATAAGTAATAAAACGGAGGCTGATAATTAAAAAATGATTCACAACGACAACAACATAATAATAATATCAACATCAAGAACAACAACACGATCAAGCAAAAGCTAATAGCTCTGTAATGACTCTGGCTTTAAAACAATAGCATGGCGTTATTCAAAACTTTCTGCTTCAACGAAAATGTCCAGGGAATAATTTCTCCTGCCAACATGCAAACACTGATGCATTAACATCCACAACACAAAAGATCCTGTCTCCATTGCCCGTGAAGCAAAAACCTACCATAAAGTTTCAGTGATAAGGTTAAGTTTTAACTGGATATGGTTCCTGTTGTGTTTTGAATTTGGATTGGAACTTATGTTCTTTTCTCTATTTTTGGCTGCGGTAGGCGGTCGTTGGAAAGGGCCGGTTTTTTATGTCCCTCGGGAGTTTTTACGTGGCGTCTGGATTTGGCCCGTATATCCGGTGATTGTGATAAATCCCTTTAATCGAGAGTTCAAGGAACTGAAATTGACAAATAATGGTAGGCTCATTATGGGCTACTGTTTGTGAGATTAAATTATTAAAAAAAGTTGATGTCAGAGAGTTGACAAATATCATTTTGTGTTGTGGGTAACGTTACTACTTAGGTACTTATCTTCTGATAAAAATGTTTAGACGGCTTGAAATAAAATGTAGGTAACCAATTGGAAAATAACTTCGTAATGCCCTGACTTTAATAATACACTGTCTAGGTAGTTTCAATTATTGTTAGGGCTGATAGGTCGGTTAGAAGACAGCTAATTTGCTGCTCCTCTTTGTGAACACTTGGATGAGTTGATGAACTGAAATTATACTCGTTTTTTCAATGGCATCGGTTACAGGTCAGTAAGTATTATCACGCGATACAGTATTGGCCTCTCTCTCACTTTCATGTAAGTGAGAGAGAGGCCACTAACGCCAATTGGGTCTGTAAAGATACAAATAATATTTTTTAATTGAAAAAAGCTGATGCTGGTCGCGTTACCGGCCTAGCTCATTAGGCTGTACCTTGACCTACATTAAAAAAACATCCTATTGCATGGATGGATAAAACAGTTTATTGGTATCGGAAAATTCTATTTAAGCGGGAAATACTAGCAAATTCCTGGTGCTTGAGTATTTATAACGTATATATTTCACTTGTATAAATTAATGGGTTTACAGAAAGAGGTTGATCAATAAAATAAGTAGATACTTACCTACACCTACCACCTGCTGAGTGAAATGCCTCATAAATCTTGAAGTTTAACTGCCAGCTGTTAAATAACTTCTCATAATTACAAACAGACCAAGACTACACCAAAAATGGGAAGTCGTATAAAACAGACCATCATCACAAAATAAACTAAGAAACACACAATTATGAAACTACTAGCGCCATCTATTATCGCTTTGACAAACTACTTGGTTATAGCGCGTGGCGGTTCTGATTGGTTGACTCTGACATCTCGCCAGCCGACCGAGTGAGACAGCGCTATAGGTGAGTTGGCGTGTTGTAGGGAGATAAAACAATAACAAAGCGTCCCATCGATTCGGAAGTGCGCGCCACGCGTGCAGTGATAACATTGATATAGCATTTTATTGCCAGTGAGCAATAATCGTATTACGGTTAGGGTGCGTGCGTTCGGATACTTTGATAACGCCAACGCCAACGGGGTCTGTCTAACTAGTGAATGATATATCACATTTATATTTTGTCAGTTGCACCAGGGGGCTTTCACTCCGTCAATTCGCCGCGCCACTGCAAGTATCCCCGGGCCGCTGCAAGTACATTCAGTGGCGAATTGCTACCGGACGGTCGCGTCGTCTCGTCATTCGCTTGGTGCGGTCAATAATTGTTATTTACCTATTATAATTTGGGTTTGTAAGTTGGCGATTTGTTAACAGTGCAACTTCTGTACGTACGTAGTACTATACTCAGCGAATCTATCGAACAAAGTTTGTCCAATTACGTAACGGAGTCCCGACTGTAGGTACTAGTTGAAGGTCTCAAATATAACCCTATATATTTTTTGGATTTTTAATAAGTGGTGTTTCAAAATAAAACCGTATTTAAATCACATATTTTACAATAATTTAATTTATTCAATTTATAGTTTGAAATCAGAAAAGTTTTTGGGCCAAATTTTCTGCCGGTGAGTGTATTACTTATTCTGTGGTTACACTATGAGTGCGTCTAGTAAGTACAGATAGCAATAGAATTAGCTACAAAATTACTTATTCCCTTATGTAAAAGACAGTAGGGTCAGCAAAGGACTCTAGGGGGCCAGAGTAATAGTTTTAACCGTCACGTCATTTTGGGGTTTGCTTCACAATCTGACGCCATTCGTCGCGAACTGTCTTGGCCGGGAGGCACTTTGTGGGCATTTTCACTTTAAAGTGTACCCCCCTATTTTTTCTAGGTAATTATGGGTTTTCTAACTCAGAATCAAGTAGTAATCCATTTCCGCGAAGAAAAAAAATGTCCCCCAAAAAAGTCAGTTTTAAGACAATTTTTTCATACTGTCTATGGCTCGTCACAAAACTGACACAGAAAATTTGTATGGAAAACCAAGGACAATTTTTTTCTTTATCTGAATCAATAGTACCTAATACTCGTGATTCTGAATCAGAAAACCCAAAATTACCTAGATCCGAAAAAAAATAGGGAGTACACTTTAAAGTGAAAATGCCCTTGTATGCGAATTGTCGAACTAAACAGACTTCCTATTACTATTTGCGTGGGCGGCTCGTAGCACTTGTATCGTAAGACGTCTACGTGTGCTACGGACGCCTACGCAAGCCTGTTTACGCCCACGCCTTGCGAAGGTCGGTCCGGGATTAAGAAAATGCCAGGGGTACAAAGAAATGTCAGAATGCCAGGGGTTCAATGAAATGTCACAAAGAAAACTCTAATAAGCTATTTGTAAGATTGTTGTTTTGTTCGAAGTACAAAGGAGTTTGTCTCTTTTGTTACTTCTTTGAGACATTCGTGTAATTATCGTCGTTTATTTTTGCTTAGAAGTATTTAGACACAAGCATAGTAAACACAATTACACAGTAGGCAGGGGCGTACGTTAACATCGTAGCCTGGAAGCAAGACATACAGTATTACTGTTTTTAGTAATGTGCGTGAAAAAGTATTGTATTTTTCTGTATACAAAGAATACATCAAGAATCTTAGGATGAGCTTATATTCCGTAGATTTTGCATATTCAGAAAATTACTCATCATTAGTTGGTAATTCTTAAGTTAACAGGTAGCTAGTGTAGTTGCCTGCTAATTCAACCCTTAATATTATTTGTATGGTTTGTTTTATGCTGACTGTGGCTTTAAGATCCGGGCCCAATAAAGCTATAGAAGTGCGCTGTTGGAGAGTGGCTTGGTGAAAATCCAGATGAAACCTCCGACTCGGGTGGGCGGTTTAAACACTTGAATACTCTAAGAATTTGCGCACCGTGAGATTGGCTGACCGGCTTCAACCGAATCGGAAGGTGTTACTGGAATGGAGCTCCTGGGAGTTTTGTCGCCTGTTCACTAAACCAAGCCTAGCCAGGGGCGACTCACTCGCGTGACGTCATCGCGCCGCTCAAAGGTCCCCCGCCGGGGGACTTTCAATGCGATAGAAAGTGATGTAGCGAGGGATGCGAGTGCGATAGAAAGAGATGGCCACGCGTAGGCACGTTTGGCTTGCCTCGCGGGGATTTGTTAACAGTGAGGCTTCTGTACGTTAGTACTATTACTTATTCTGTGCCTTGGGTGTGATAATAGTTATTAAATTGGTGGCGCTTTAGTCGGGATCACAATATGCGTGAAGTTAGCTATCTATTTCTAGTCATACACACTCTTATCTAGGCTCTTAGGCCTCCTTGGGCCTCCTAGCGTTTTGCCGGTTGGAGATCCCGCGCCTACCTAATATCTACTACCATTTATACTGGCCGACTTGTATCAAAACAGACCGTTCAAAAAGCGACTGTACTGTCCAAGCAAGAAGATTCGGAATATAATGACAGTTTTATAAAATCTCGGACCTATATTAGTACATTACTTAACAAGGGCGGTAAAACAAAGAATGTCTCAGATCGCAGGTATTTGACGCCCGAGCCGAAGGCAAGAGCGATAAATATGCGATCTGAGGCTTTCTTTATTACCGCCCGTGTTAAGTACAAAATTTTATGTCACTCCCTGGCCAGGAAGTGGGATTTCCCGTGCGCGGAGCGTGCGGTAATTGCCGCTTTATGGCCAGGTGTGACATAAAATAATTTCAACTTTACCTCATACAACGTCATACATGCACAAACATTTTAAAGATTTAAACCTTCAAGTTTTTGTAGATTTTACTAACCTTACCAGCAAGATTGCGTATTTTATAATGCCCTTTAGTTACCCTCCAGTTAAAGACGTTAAAGTTGGGTACTGCCCCTAAGTTTTGAATTTATGGGGTTTATTCTCTGTTAGTTTTGCTTGTAGCCTCGTTAGGGACACCACGATTTAATGTATAACAGTTAATGTAAACACCTAAACGGTCCAAAGTTCTAAACAAATATTCAGGGCCTCTCTATTCTCGTACCATAAATGTAATTGGATTTTAGCGTAGGTAAGTACGGTCAAGGGCACCAATATGTATACATTTTTTCGCCTTATTCCATTGGAATAAGGTCTAAAAATGTATACATATTTATGCCTTGACTGTCCCTAATTGGAATGTCAGAGACACTCGTTCTGAAACAATGTTCGATGTTGAAGTGAGTTATTTGTAGCAGATTGGAGGCTTTTAGGGTGGCGACGGACGCGGGCGAGGTGTTCAAAATGATCTACACACGCTCTTATTCCCTTATAATAAAGATGTGTGAAGATCTTTTTGAGCACCTCGCCCGCGTAGCAACCATTGCTGCTGACTGTACCTTCACACTTGAAGAATGGTAGAATTCATACAGGATGAATTATAAGTTGTAAATAGAAAAACAAAAGTATGATTCTACAAATGATTCTGAACTAGTTTTAGCATGGGACATGGGACCAACTTTATCTGTGCCAAAATAAATCTGCTGTTTCATAGGAAAGGTCATCAGTCGCCTAATCGAAATGTATGAAAAAGCAGATACTTTTTTCACGGAAAAAGTTGGACCTATAAGTAGTAGAAGTGGTTCAGAACCATAGATTGAATTATATTCAAACTAAACATTTCTTCTCGCGATTGCGAAAAAAGTAAAAAAAAACTCTTAATTTCAGGAGTGCTACCGCGTACCACAAACGAAGTTTTCCCTCTCTGTGGCACTGATGTGCAAACTTGCAAGTGCGACAGAGAGGGAAAATTTCGAATGCCATTCGCGGTAGCAGCCCATATCACGATAATAATGGTCAGGAACCAAGATTTTACTTTTCGTTACGATATTACTTACATTGTATTCATTCAGATATTTTGTTTTTAGCCTATTTTAGACTGTCTAATTCATATTAATTGCGTTATATTCCGAGGAAATTGCCGTTTAAACCGCCATTTTCCGCCAATTAAAGTTACTAACTACCTAACTTAGTGTTCCTGTCATACCAACTTGCAATTAACTCACCCTGATACCTACAACTAGATAGTATAACACACACACATGTATACAACGTTATTATCGAAACATCCGTCCTCTTCCCTCTTCATATAAAACTGTTTCAACACTTCCACACGCAACAAACAATGATATAACTGTGCAAGTAATTTCAAACCTTAGTGTTGCGTGTTGAAGTTGAGATTCCTTTAACGCTCACACAGGGAAATAGCTTCTCTATCTGCATGAGCACAATAACTGAAGCTTTTAATGTGTGAGTGTTTAATTGATCCAGCTAGAGTAAAGTGTCAACAGAGGTACTATGTTTCTAAATTTGATTAAATCTCGACGCTTGGCGTCCTTGTCTGTTCAATAGAGATGGAAAGGGAGAGATGCTGGTTATTGAGATTTCAGTTGCGTAGTTCCACCCTCGGTAGTAACGAGACGCGGATCGATCTGCTCCAGTCGGTCGGGTGCGAGAGAGAACGCATTTCCGCAGATTTGTCTAAAGATAATGTGATAAATATTATACAGTGTGGAAAGATAAGATAAGATAATTTATTCCATAACAATTTTACAATCATGTCGGAAATATGATATTAATATTATGCTCAAATGTCACATATTCAAACTTAACTAAGATAAAAGAGATACAATTAAATTAAATTAAATTAAATTAAATTAAATTTCATTCAGCTAATACTAGGATAAGAAATTTAATGTCAAATCTTTAGAACAATATGCTTTATTATTATTTAATTTTAATGTCAGTTCGATTACCTACACTCTACACTCTAAATAATTTATTGTTTATCAACAATATACAGTACAGTTGGTAAATAACAGGTGAGGAAATGTGTTATTTTTAAATTTAACATTAGTTGTTATTGCCGGTTCTAAAAAAAGGTATACATATACATACGGTAGCACAGTGTTCCATATGTATAACTTTCAAACATGTGGTCGCGAGTTTGAATCCTGTCTCGTCAATAATACCTCTCGATTTTTCGGTAATGAATTACGAAAATTTCGTTCAATCAAAGTTTTCCGCTGTATATACGAGTATGTAGTCACTAACTAAGCGCTTACATTAATCTAGTCCCTTGCTGATGTGGTCCTGTAGGGAGGTCGGCGTATGGAGATGTTTTTTTCTGGGAAAGGCGAGTACAGTAGGAGTGTTAGTAAGTATTGTATTTCACATTATTTACTTACACGAAGAGAAAGGCTCTTTCTTCTAAAAGTCAATAAAAAAATCATGACATGACCTACACCAATATCTCTAGACCAATCTTCGGGCATGTGCCCTCATGTTTATCGCGACCTCACTCACACAATCACGACGTCACCCCTTACACATTGACCTCTCCCATCGCTACAGCACACAAACTCATTACTTCTACAACACTGAACCCTACACACAACGACCGCTCGCACGCGATTCTCGCCCTTATAGCCTGGCTCTGCAATGTGTCCTACATTTACCGATCAGTAAGATAACCTCAAATTTTGAGGAATCGTCCCGGAAAGATCATGTTATTTAACACAGAGCGATTCACTGACGATTTTGATTGTTATTATTAAGTATTTAGGGGTTAATTTGGTGTGATTTTATTGGTGTCGTGTTCGTTTAATTTTAGGTGTCAGACAGAATTTCAAAGAATGTGTGTGCGGATTTTTTCCCGTGTTGTTTAATGTGCTTGCGAAGTGAGTGTAAATGAAAATTCACTTGTGGCTGAAATGAGCGTGAGTAACTTGTTTGTACCTTAGCACCTTTAGTTATTTTTAGATTGCAAAGTTACGTGAAACGTTTATTTTTAGATACTCTTGAATAAAATTAGAAGAGATACACTTTAGGCCCATTTATTTAAAAATGTAGGTTTAAATATTCGGTAAAATACACTCTGTGGTAAAATATAAATGTTTTTTTTTATCGGTATTCGGATAAACTGACTAGTTTATATTTAGTGCACAAGCACTTTATTATTGACTTTTGGAGCACATACCTGCTTTTATTTTCGTTGTTGTTAATTATATCATTTTAACAGTTAACTACTAAGTGTAAAATATGTAATAAAGGTTTTTCACATTCTTATAAAGTGCAACAAGTGATCAAAAATTAAACTAATTGTAGTTTTTTTTTCATTAGCCAATGAACATTTCTTATTAACTATAGGTAATCAAACTAAATTTAATAATTTAGTAATGTTTATATCAGCTATTTTAATAAATACAAGGAGGACACAAATAAATACACAAATAGTATGTAAACCAAAGAAAACAATCTATAAGATTACAAGCTAAAAAAAGCAAAAAGCAAGCATTACACGCTAATATGGCCAATGTATAACACAAATATACATGGTGAATAATCCGTTACTTAATCCTAATTCTAATAACTTTTATGATTCTTATTATTGGGATGGGAGAAGATCGACAGGTGAAAAGAGCATACTTGGACCGACCGACCGGACGACGTCCTGTGGGTCGCCCCAAGTATCGCTGGAGGGATGTGGTGGAAGCGGACCTGCGTGAGCTCGGAGCTGGTGCAAGCTGCCGAGAAATTGCGCAGGACCGAGCAAAGTGGCGTGCTCTTGTGCCGGAGGCCAAGACTCATTTTGGGTCTTCGTGCCAGCCCAGTTAGTTAGTTATTCTTATTAACAGCTGTCCTTCGAACCGGATCCTACTATTGAAGTGATACATGAAATACTATTCTGATTTTAACAAGATTTATGCCACGATACTCCATTCCACTAATACGTTATCAGGCTTTAATAATATGTTGAGATTTTTATTTATTTACTATTTTTTTTATTATTATTTATTCACAAGTTGCTTTGCAAATTGTAAAATGTTTAGCTCACTCATATCGCTGCCTCAAACTGGCTAGCTCGCCCGCGTGGTCGTGTTGGAGGTTTCCCCTTGATTTTCCCCGGCTACTCTCAAACCGGCCAAGTGCGTCGTCAAGTCGGACTCGCGCATGAAGGGTTCTGTACCATTACCTATAAAAATGGCAATCATGTCTGTTGTATGGGAGCCTCCTTAAATATTTCTTTTATTCTGTTTTTTTAGTATTTGTTGTTACAGCGGCAACAGAAATACATCGTCTGTGAAAATTTCAACTGTCTAACTATCACGGTTCATGAGATACAGCTTGGTGACAGACTGACGGACAACCGAGTCTTAGTAATAGGGTCCCGCCCGTTTTACCCTTTGGGTACGGAACCCTAAAAAAGAGAAAAAACAACTGGCAACCACACGAAAAATGAAAATATGATTGGAATCGGATGCGCTGAACAAAAACATATGACGACTTTGGCCTAGATGGGAGTAATCCTGCCTACGAATCCGGTGGACCTGGGTTCGATTCCTGGTAGGAAAAATTTGTGTGACGAGACTGATGAGTCCTTTTAGAGATAAGTTCGCCTTTGTACCAAAATGTCCTAATTTGTCTGTATTTTTTTACCTGTTTTTTGGCTACAATAAAGTAATTACATACATACATACCTACATGAGCACTCAAATTTGTGTTCTTTATAAGTCTTATGGCAGTCGCTTTCCATAAAAACTAGTGCCTACGCCTTAGGTATTAGGTAGCGGACCCCAGGCATCCTTCAGGATGCAACTCTACGGGAAAACACTAGAAGGATGCTGGATGGTAGAACTTTCTATGTCTTATCTATATATCCGATGACTAGTATCCATAGAGCTTATTCTAAAGCGCAGGTATAGTACGGTCGCGCGCTTTAATTTATGACCCATTTCGCAAACTTTTTCTTTGAATTTCTATACATTTTGACAGGACTGTCAACCTTAAGTGGGTCCGAAATTAAAACTCGTGACTGTACAGTGAAGTGCAAAAATATATATCGAATGAATCCTCTCATAAATATGTACCGAAACCTTAATTCACCGATATAAGAGAGCTATGGGACATATTTTTGCACTTGTTCGTACAAGCTTTGCTTGGTTTGGGACTAGGCCGATTTGTGTAAGATGTCATCCAATATTTGCTTATTATTTATATCACCTATTGTGTATTTGTATTGGCTGCTATATTCAAACGAGTCCAATTAAACATCACGTTTGTCGTCAACATCCCTCGTTATATTTGTTTAGGTACATTTTTGCGACGGACATGATGAGCGATTAAAAAACCGGCTTGATACTCGTATTCGTATATTATTTATTTCATTTAACGTCTCGATTTAAGCAGGGTCTGATTGAAAATAAGCACTCTGCTTATTTATAAATTCACAAGAAATACAATACAATACAGATACAGCCAGTATCTTCGGCACAATGCCGCGGGGGCCTTTTATAGATTTAATTTAGTTTTATATTTAGATTTTAATTTAGATGTATTTAGTTTTATTTTTGTTAGGTAATATGTTTTTCTATAGTTTTCATTAATAAATACAGATACTCTTTATTGCATACCTACCTCGATTAAAGGACATATTACGGCACAATATCACAATAAGTAGAGATAAGTAAAAGCCGGTCTTATCGCTAAAGATCGAAGATTGAGGAAAATCCTTCGCGTAGTCTAGTAACGGGCGATTTTTGAAGGTCTTAGGTTCTGAAACTATGCGAGCAACATTTGCGAAAAATATCTATCTAATAACAACTGAAAATAAAGTTAAAAACAATATTAAAATGTTTATACAACATTGCTGTTTTATACAAATTGGCAACTGCTTCAAAACAATGAATCATAATTTATATTTCATCCTTCGGGAAAACATTGAAAATACATTATTGTTGTATAGATAGAATTATTACATCGTTTTGACAAGTATAGGTAACTTATTTTCAGCATATATCAAGCTTGCATTAAGGAGCGTATAACATTAATATGTTATTCTCCTACGTTTAATTAGTAAATTTAACATTCACTACCATGTTAGTAAAAACCACCGTGTGTCATACTCTTATTAGGCGAATTTTATCTGCCCGTAAAATTGCGTCGATTTTATTGACATTTTTTATGATTATGACGTGTATAGATTCGTCTATCCAGTGATAAGTTGTTTGCTACTTATAATACAAAAAACTAAAATAATGCACGTACGTTCAACTCACAACAAAACAAACCACGAGGTTGCGGTAGTTGCCCACGAACACCGATGCTTGCATCAGTGCAACGTCGTGACCTGCCATGTGAAAAAATCGAGATGGTCAATGAACATGTGTACCTTGGGCTGACAATAGATCACAGACTCAACTGGGGCCCGCATGTTAACTACGTGTGCGATAAGCTGCGAGCCATTCTGTGTAAAATTGCGGTACTAAAATACAAACTACCATACAGAACCCTACGCCTGATATATCTAGCCCTCGCTGACTCTGTGATCGGTTATGCCATAAGCACCTATGGTAGAACTTTTAAAACATACTTAGAAAAAAAATATAAACTACAAATAAGAATATTGAAATTGATTATCCAAGCATATTAAATTAAAATATGTAAACGACTATACACAACTATTTAAATACTGTAATGTACTCCCAGTACAAAACAAAGTAAGACACGCTATCTTAGTAGACAACGCCAATACTGTTACAACCCTAAAAGTTAATAAGAGGTGTAAAAGCCTGAGAAAGCTAGCCAACCATAAACCATACCATTTACCTAAATTTAAAAATATATATGGTACTAGAACACACGCACATTTACTTCCTAAAATAATAAATGAGCTACCAGAAGATATAAGGAATATATATGTTAGTGGAAAAAGAGTCAAAAGACTAATTAAAATGTACCTACTGAAGTCTAGAGACTTCAGCTTTATATTGTAATATTAGTAATATAATAGATAACATTCTAAACTCTCGCGTCTTGTAAATATACTTAAAAGATTCCGTGATCATGACCGTTGTAACCCGTGACGAAATGTCGGTAAAAAGGTAAATACATAAATATCGCTTTAGACCCGGTTAAGGCCGTGTATTACCACTTTTGAGTTTTTAAAAACCATCTGAGACATAGAATATAGTGTCTTAAAATCTAAAAAAAATATATGTATTACATAAGGATATTGTCTAGTCAAAATCGCAGTCAGTTACATGACCTGATGAATTTCACTCGATAGAAAAAAATCGCGAAGTTACCCCTTTTTGGGATGTTTTTTCAATACTACGGCTATATTACTGATATTTAACATTTAATTTTTGTACTCAATTAAAGATCGTAAATAGTTATAGACAAATTCGCAGGGTTTGCTTTGATAAAATGATTGGCTTAATGACTATAGCTAAATATTTACAAAACTGCGCGCAGAGCTTGCGTAGAGAGCGGGATGGTCAATTGTAAACTCACGCGTGTTAGAGCGGGACATTTGCGTTGGGGATACCTCCCCTTAACCAAATCTTTTAGGTATAGTAAGTTAGTTTTTACGGATGAATATTTAAAGGCACATCGAAAAATAAACCTAACAACCTAAAACGCGGATGCATACCTAATCAGTATTTTTAGATGTGCAATTAAATATGTCACTTTTTATATATGCATGATAGTAGGTACTATAATTATAAATCTAGAACTCCCCATCGGCACACAAACCTCCTCAAGGTTTTGCCTACGATGGGTATAAAATTATTTTTAAATGTTTTAATGTAAATTTTATTTAATCAATAAAAGAAAAAAAAATACAATACATAATAAATAAATAAATACTGAATTATGCATCAGAATGTAATTAACTATGTAATTAAAAACTTAGCATAGGGATAATATATTCTCTTTAATTTTTATTTGTTTTCACTGTGCAATCTAATATTTGTATTTTCATATTATGACATATTTGACGTTTCTCGCACCGGGGTGACAGCTGTCAAGATAACAATGATAAAGGCTTCGGCACACCGCATGCGTGCGCGTGACGTGCGCCTAAACATGTCCGTTGTAAAGTATGAATCCTCATAGTAGATGTCACACCACCTGCGTGACGTGTGTGCGGCGTACCGGCGCAAGCGGTGCTGCATTTCCTATAAGGGAATATTGCCTCGCACAGAACTAAAGGTGTTACTTAATCATATTAACCATAGCCTAAGTGCTCCCACCACCACAGACAAACGATATCAGTGACGCTGACGTGGCGACAAGAGATGGGCAATTTCTGAAATATTTCATTATTTTCCCAAAATGATAAACATTTCAGCTGTAATAATAATTCTCGAAAAGCCCAGTTACAATACAATACAATACAAATACTATTTATTGCACACATCAATAAAAATACAAAAAAGTTCGGAAACACTAAAGTTACCCTTAAGAGTCTGGAATTTTTGCATCATAATTACAGTACTTTTAGCTACAACTATGACTTACCCGCGCTCGTGAGTTATTAAGTATCTTATCTTATATCTTTAAACGAGCAAGTCTTATATATTTATTTATTTATTTCGGGGATCTCGGAAACGGCTCTAACGATTTTGATGAAATTTGCTGTGTCGAGGCTTTCGGGGGCGAGCAATCGATCTAGCTAGGTCTCATGCCCAGGAAAACGCCGAGCAAAGCTCGGCCGCCCAGATATTAATATTTATAACAGCCGCCAGTGTGGGAGCACCATAAGTGAAATTTAAACGAAACTTTCACTTTGGAAAATGTACAAGCTGCCCATCACTAGTGGCGACGCGACGTACCTATTGGGTGTCCAATTGAGTGAAATTGGACCGCAACCCGAGATTCATCGGTCATAGATTCACCGATATAAGGGAATTGTCCGCTTTCTATCGATGGCTTTCTAGCCTCCTATGATTGATCCATGTTGCAGGGTAAACGTTCCAGTGCGTGATACTGCAATACTTAATATTAAGATGTTTACCTTAGTCAACATGTTTTTTTAAATTAAAAATTGGATTGCTCTTGGTCAGCATCTAGCCAGGGTGCAAAGATGAGGCCCACGATGAAGCGAGCTCACCCAGAAGATCTAGGTTGTATGATCTCGGAAATACAAACGCCGGCAGAGTATACCAAACCTTAGAAGTGCGCGTTATAAAAGATGATGCAAAGCGCTTGGTTCGAATAAGATGAATTTCGACCAGAATATATCGCCTCAATAGTACCTACGTATTTAGTAATAGTAACTGTATTGTATACTAAACTTAACGACATTGTGATCATGATCAGCTATGATTTACTGAGCCCCTTAGTTTATTTTTGCAGTTTGTCTTAATAAATGTAAATTATTTGTTAAGAGGGTTTAGGTTTAAAAAAGTCGAAAAACATATATTTCCTGGATGAACCCTTATACAAGTGATGGTAAAGCTAGATTAATTTATTATTTTGAAAATTAAATAGCATAAGATACTCGAAAAAGAAATCAATTCATTTAAGATATGGTTCGTAAAAATAATATATTGGCGAAATAACAACGTGTCGGGTTTCAGAATAAACGAATTGGGGCGCAAACCGAGATGACTGATAGGTTTCTTTTATTGCTAGTTGCTAGACGATTGATCGCTCCATAAACTTCGATGGCTGCGGCGAGGTCGAGGGGTTATAAAAAATACCTACCTACATATTTTATAAGGCGATATATCGAATGAAAGAGACACCCTTTGTTTTTCGCTCACGACAAAACGGGATGCAACCCCCTCCGAGAATGGCTTTTTATACAAATCTCGTTAAATATCTGACTGCGTGCAGGTTTATTAAATTTCCTCTTGTCAGTACCTAGATGAGGTAAAATACCATCATATTAACTTAATCTTGTCTTTTAATAATGCGTTGTTTTAGTAGGCTGAGGAAAAAAAGGAAAATATAGACTCAACTTTGGATTTATTTTCTATCGAGAAAAATTTAAGCAATCATGTTTCGCTATTGTCAGTACTACAATCATATAGTCAAGAATCATATATCTGAAAATCAGCCCCTACTGTTTGCTAGTCTGGGCAGGACAGCGTTTTAAAGTCTCCAAATTTCTCAGTGTAGGTAGCGCCTTAACAAAATAATGGCCGGGGGCAAAAGGTAAATAAATAAATATTTAATAAAATAAATATTTGTGGACAATCTTTACACAAATCAACCTAGTCCCAAACTAAGCATAGCTTGTAATATGGGTACTAAGAGACGATATACATACTTACATAGATAAATAAATACTTAAATACATAGAAGACATCCAAGACCCAAGAACAAATATTGGTGCTCATCACACAAATTTCACCGGCAGAAAATTTGTCACAAAATCTTTTTTAATATCCATATAAAAATGCATTTTTCTAATTTGGGCCAATTATCTGCCGATGAGTATACAAATCATACTTAGTTTTTTTTTTATTACCTACTGTCTTTAGTTAAATTTAGTCCCCGCGGAGGGTACGGGCAGCTGAATTCTCGAACTTGCGAAAGTGCGGATTCTTCAATAAAATTCAAAGGGGAAAATACTATTTCCCTACAAAAAAACGTAGCCAATGTGTGTAACCGCCTTTACATATTCAATTATAAACTTTATATCCGAATTAACCAAAGTTTAAGCTCATAATTCTCTGGAGACAGATTTAGAGAAGTGGGGATAATGGGTTTCTGCGGGGGACGCCCTCACATTAATTTGAGGAAATTTTAACGTAGATTACAAGATTATTGGGTGACATTTTCTGTATAGATTCTGATCCAAACAGCGATCTTACAAAGTTGATATCAAATTAAATTTTAATTAATTGACTTGTCACAATTCGCTAAATGGTTGAGGACCAAATTTTTGGCACATCGTTAAGGCATTAAACATAGGTACCTACATTTTAATTTTTTGTTGTGACACGAAATTTATATACCCATATAAATTGTATGTCAAATTTTCGTGTGTCAACGGAAAATTAAAATTTAACACACCATTGACGATAGGTATATTAAAATTACCAATCGTGAACCTTAATGCGACGAGATAAGGTCTACCACGATCAGTGGTTTCTGTACAGTGCCATCGGCATAAATATGTATACATTTTTGAACCGTGTGTCAATGGAATAAGGTGTAAAAATGCATAGAATATTGGTGCTCTTGACTGTTCTTGTATTGCTCTTGCTCGAGTGGCTATTGGTTGTCAATATCAATCATTCACGGTGTTGTCTGGCTGGAGCTGTTATTGACATTGCTTTAAGTGACAGTTAAACAACGATGACGTTATTCAACCAAGAGTATGACGTCACAACTTCCAGAATATTCTGTTATCACATTATTCACAGAGTAGGTAGTAACAATGTTGGATATTCGTAGATGTTTTTATTTATTTAAAAGAAAACATTATATAGGTAGGTGGTTACAAATATAACTTAAATAATATTGAGGCATTGTACCGAGGACGCTGGCGGCAGTTCAGGTATTTGTAATAATTTGAACATTATAGCATCTCAAACTTAAGAAGGAGAACATTTCCTCCATAAATCGTAAACCTAACCATAACCACAATAATAAAAATATTATCTCACCATATGGATTCCTCTAGTACCTACCTGTTAGCTACGGAACCCTAAACACAGACATAAACAAAAGTCGCTGTGGTGTGAAATAAATAAGGCATATCCCTACGGGCGAGCATGACCGTTCACCGCGTGATGCCGGGCGGGCTAGTAGGTCATACGATATTTGGATATTTGGCGGCATCCCGACAGGCTTAATACTCAGTCGATAAGAGCTCAATAAACGATTAACGATTTTGTCGACTTAACCACGACATGTGTCGATATACAATGGCGACAATCTCTATCCACTTTTGACAGCGACAGTTGACAAACAATAGCCGCTTACGTTTTGCATAAGCAAAACCAAGGTCACACTGTATTGAGTTGCAAGGTCCACCACTTTGATCGGTTTCGGGAGTACAGTCAGCAGCAATGGTTGCTACGTGAGCGAGGTGCTCAAAATGATCTTCACACATCTTTATTATAAGGGAATAAGAGCGTGTGAAGATAATTTTGAACACCTCGCCCGCGTAGCAACCATAGCTGCTGACTGTACGTTTGCTTGGACGTCTAGATGTACTTACATATAGGTTTAACCCTCTAGAACGCCTCAAAAGCTTACACACAGTCCCACACAGGTAGGCGACTTCCTGACTTGGCGGGGCGGGATCGATATTATGTGTCATTTTTTTCTTTGACGTAAACTTACTGACGTCGCAAAGATTCCCACTTGACAAAATACTGTCAGCAATACATTTCCGCAGTTAGTAATATTATGCGCAGAAGTGGACCAGTAGCTCTAGTATAAGTTTTTTCGAAACATTAACTAATTCGAACGCGTTTGCGTTTTGTTTGTCTCAAAATGTATATGTGAAAACTAAAGTGGTATGAAAACGTGAACAACGCGTCTGGTGGTCACTAGTGGAAACTAAAACAGCGAGTATAACATTTGTTGCTAACAATTGAACGCGCGTATTTCAAACTCGGTGAGAGCGTTTTCATACATTTTGAGACAAAACGCAAACGCGTTCGAATTAGTTAATGTTTCGAAAAAACTTATACTAGAGCTACAGTACTGCCTTCGCATAGTCCTGCTTCCGCGCATCCCGCGCCAGTCAGGAAGCGCTCATTTAAATGTAGGGGCGCAGTAAAAAATAGTACTGAGTTGACTGACAGTTGACACTGACATTTGACAGTTTTCTCATATCGTACCGCCTCCGCACCGACAAAAGGAAGTCGCCGTAGGTGATAAAACTTTGCAGCAATACGCCACATGTGGTTTTTCATGAAATACAGAAACATTAATGTATATAAACACAGTTTTCTTACTTTCTGTTCAATGCTTGTAACGGCTGGGGCATACAGAAAATTAGTAAAGAACTCGATGAATTATTTAACGCTAGTGTTAGGTCCACTTTTATAGTTTTTGGGTAATAAGTTGCCAAAAAATTATAAAAGTTTTGATTATATATTGTTTAGTTTATTTATTTTATTTTATTTCTAGTTTTGGGGCACTCACTGAAAATCTGCGTCACGTTCTCCGTGACAACATGCTGAGTGGGTGTCCTATTTAACACTTAAGTTGTTCAAGTTGTTTCTTAATTTAATTGTCTTGTAATGCGTGCTAAATAAATACTTTTCTTCTTCTTCTTCTTCTATTTACAAAGCACGTGTTCCAATTCACACGTTCTCCACAGAATACCCAATAATAGACAACAACCACTAATTCGACTTACACCAGTCGACAAATAAGTCCAAATCACGTATTGGGCTACCATCTTATGAACAGAGCAAGTCAAGCTACAAGAGACCTTCTGCCAATGCCTCAAGCGTATATATGGATGCAAACTTTCGTGGTTTCCCGAGTGACAAGGGGAGTTACGGGGATTACCAGTTGAATGTCGACATTGACCCAATTCGTTTCCCCAAGAGGGAATCTATTAGGAGGTGTTGTTAATAAATTCTGGCAGTAAAAATTCACCTCAACTTGTTTTGCTATATGGTTGAGTGTTCGTATTCATTCACAACAGCACCTAAAGAGAACTGGAGCCTAATTTAGGAGTCCATTTTGAAATGATTTCGATCGCCTCTGTAATTGATCAAGGAATGCTTTTTTAGAGCATGGCCAAGTGTAGTTTTGTGACACATGAATGAAATGGTTTATGCGGCCTTAACACCTCACGAATCACGATATTTAGCATGGTAACTTTCACTCTCACGCACTTATTAGAGCGAGATAGTTTTACTCCCCTTCCCGTTACGTTATCCCAATACCAAGGCCTCTAACTTGGATTGACGACTGCTATCATAGACAGGAGCCATGATCAACGGCTTAGCGAAGTTAGAAAACATTATGGTCTAATTAATTCACCTGGCAAATTTCACGATGTTCTGATCAACGATACTCGAGTTATATTCAAACAAACATTTAAACATACATACAAAATGTACAAATGTGTAAATGTGTAAAGAACGACCTATAAAAATGAGTCACTTGGCAACAGCTACTACATGGCAGCTTTAATTAACACTATCTCTTATCTGTTCACACATGAATGCAACCTCGCACTCGCAGCGAGTCAAGGGCATATATTTTGTTCAATTATACAGTAGTACCCTTACCATAAGTTTGTATCGAAAACAAACAAAACTCAAACTCAACTCTTACCATACTCGCTAGCGACTGCGTAAACGCTCCTTTATATACTCCTCCTCCTGTCAGTTATACTCCTTAATATTATATATGTTATGTTATGAATATGAAGAAAGATACACTAGTGTCACTAGTACGAGTATAATATATACTAGTTCAAGAACATGACATTTCGTTTATTTCCCAGTAGGCCGGTTTGCATTGAATAATACATTCGTTATGTTCGGTCTTATTTATAGCTCTAGCATGCACGCTATTTTTTACTGGGTATATCTAATAGCGCCATCTGTGGAAAATTTGCGAAACTTCAAGGAAAAGCGCCCTGAAAACGTGTGCCTGTTGAAACCGTAGCTGAAATTCTTGCCTTAGCCCTTCGGGCGTCGAGGTTTTTGTAATTCCTTATATGCTCGATAGATGGCGTTCTAGAAAAAAAAAGAAAACAACTTAGTACCAACATAAACTATGATTTAGGGCCGATTTTTCTAAAACTTTCACTGTCTTTTCCTAAAGTCAGAGTCATGAAAGAAAAAACAGAGCTATTTATCTGACAGATACTTTTGTCTTGGGATTGAAAAGTCGGCCCTAAGTATTGTTTCTAAGTTTATCAGAAACAGTACTTAAAAAATAACAAAATTTCGGTACACGGAGATATTATTAAAATACATAATTTATGTTCTCGTACACATTGTTAGATGTTGTAGAAAGTTGTCTTCGACATTCCACCACTGTCCAAAAGCATATCGAGTAAAAGGCGAAATGGCATTTATGACGGAGTTTCTTTGATCACAAGCCATTGAGTCTACTGTTTGTTTACAAGAAACAGGTCCGCGTCTGTGTGTTGTTTTGTTTAATTATTACTTTCAGGCCTTTAGTGTTTGCCAAAAATTTGCGTATTACATTTTCCCGCCAAAAATACCCCGATTCTGGCTATAGTGTCCCTGGCTATAGTGTAGTTGGATGCGGGTGGCGCAGGACCGGTCATTGTGGCACTCTTTGGGACATATCCAGGAGTGGACTTAATTCGGCTGATATGATGATGATGAAAAAAATAAAGAATGATTTTTAGGCCTTCGTTTCTTACCAAAAGAAGGACGCTACCGTAAACTAATTGACTCCAAAATAGCACAATGTACCTGAGATAATTTTCCCTCACTGTGATACAGCACAGGTAAACACAAACATAACTGAACAGAGCTTTATTGCACATAAAGCTTATCGGAAGCTTCGGACATGTGCCGTCCCATCGGCAATTGTGTACCCAGCTTTACAGACTATTACAAACTTATGTACGTGTACGGTAAAATGTGTTACTGTTTGTGCCACCTACTAATTGTTTGAATTTGTACTACATTGGCGCCCACTTTGGGTGAAAAGTTAAGTTTGTGTTTGAAGTGAGATAATTGTGACGTGGGACAGACGTAGTTTAATGAATGTTCGCGTACGGTACTTACCTATTATAAGTAATATGGTTATGCATATATATAACTATTAGTGATGATGCTACAGACCATATTTATAACCACACCACCATACCCATATTTTTCATAATTATTTTATGTACAATAAAGAGTTTTACTACTACTACATACGCGTTGAAGCAAAATGAAGATATTGGAATTCACATTGAGGCAACATTTACTTAATGAATGCATTCAAGTGATAAACGATCTGATATCATATTATAATGAGAAATGCCGTGTCAAATTGACTTTCCACTAGGTATAGAGATAAGTCTAGTGTTCGGAGTTTCGGTGGCAAATTTCACAAAGTGGGTAATGGAGTCGTTTTTATGATTAACTTTTTAAGATTTGAATAAATAAATTATTCATTTACCTGAAGTACTTAGTATGACATTAAATGGCGGCAGGTACAAACATTATACTGTCCCGACTGTTTAGGTGACATTTTTGTACTTATGTAATATGTAAAAATAAATAAATTTATTAAACAATGTTTACCTACATACTTGTGTTATTGGTAGTCCTGTGTTATAGTGGTATAAGTAGGTAATGCTCGCAAGATAATTTATAAGGAGTATTATGCAAAATTAATCATAAATCGTTATTTGTTTAATCAAAAAAATAGTTAGGCGACTCCATTTACCTCTGTGAAATTTGCCACCGAAACTCCGAACACTAGAGATAACGATATGGATTCGCCTTTGATATCAGTTGCAGATAATAAGGGGTGTGGAAATTCAGTAACTAGTTTATTGCGCACATGTTGTTATGGCAAATATAATATGGATGTTATATGTACACATTGTGAATGATATTTCAATAAAATAAATAGGTAAATTCAAAACTTTAAGGCCAAATGCTGTCAAATGTACGCAAGCAAGAATCTACCTTACAGTCAGAGCTCTTAGACGTTTTTTGCTTGCGTTCGTTTCACAGAATTTGGCTTTAGAGTTTTGTACGAACAAACCTATTATAATAAAAAATACTAAGGTCGAATCCGACTACACAGGAACCAGAATTTAACCTGGAGCAAAAGTTCTGAATAGAATGGAATAATCTTCGAAGAACTTTATCCTCCTCTCTGTATTTGACCTAAGGTCGAATTCGGTCTTATATGAGAAGTAACGAATATATAAATGTATTATTAAATGTGGCAAAGTAAAACCAAACTTAAAATAAAATGAACTCAAACGTATGAAAAATTGTTTCAATATATGTTTGGTTGAGGAAACACATAGGAGCTGAACGCCCCAGTTAAATTTTGGTTTACTCTGCCCAGTCCAATGCTCGTTCGATGCAGCTTCGGTCTCATGTCAGATGTAGGTATAGGTACTTGAAAACATTTCTGTTGAACGAATTGCACCAAAGCAATTCCTTCAAAAAGCTACTTTACCTTTCAAACAATAAGGTTCAAAATCTAATAATATTTTAATAGAAATACGTTCAACAACCACTATATCGTCGGCATAGTGCCGACGATATAGTGGTTATGGCGGAGACGATGGAGAACTTAAGTACTATGCTCGATGATCTGAGTAGGGCCTCTGAAGAAGTTGGTCTTAAGATGAACATGGACAAAACGAAAATCATGTTTAACGCCCATGTAGTACCAACTCCAGTTAAGATCAGAGACACTACGCTCGAAGTTGTTGACGAATATGTGTACCTGGGACAAACGGTCCAGTTGGGCAGGTCCAACTTCGAGAAGGAGATCAATCGTCGAATCCGTCTTGGCTGGGCGGCGTTTGGGAGACTACGCAATATCTTTTCGTCCAATATCCCGCAGTGTCTCAAGACGAAAGTCTTCGACCAGTGTGTGTTGCCAGTGATGACCTACGGCTCTGAAACGTGGTCGCTCACTATGGGCCTCATAAGGAGGCTCAAAGTCACTCAAAGAGCAATGGAGAGGGCTATGCTTGGAGTTACTCTGCGAGATCGAATCAGAAATGATGAAATCCGCAGAAGAACCAAAGTAACTGACATAGCCCGAAGAATTGCCAAACTTAAGTGGCAGTGGGCAGGCCACATTGCCCGGAGGACCGATGGCCGGTGGGGCCAGCGAGTTCTCGAGTGGCGACCACGTACCGGACGACGCAGTGTTGGAAGGCCCCCCACGAGGTGGGCTGATGATCTGGTTAAGGTCGCGGGGATCCGCTGGATGCGGGCGGCCCGTGACCGGTCTTTGTGGCGCTCTCTGGGGGAGGCCTATGTCCAGCAGTGGACGTCGTTCGGCTGATTATGATGATGATGACGTTCAACAAAAAGAATTTCAACCAAACACACTCGTCGAGAAGTCCCTAGACAGGCGGCAAATATACGACGTGAAAATAAAATTCATCATCCTCCTAGCGTTATCCCAGTACAGTTGCATCCTGAAGGATGCCTGGGGTCCGCTACCTAATCCCAAGATTTGGCGTCGGCACTAGTTTTTACGAAAGCGACTGCCATCAGACCTTCCAACCCCGAGGGGAAACTAGACCTTATTGGGATTAAGCTTTGTCAAGTGAGTGGGCAACTTGACTGTTAGAAGTTCTCAAGCCGCCCGAAGGCCTCCAACTTGGCTTAACGACTGCTGCCATAGACAGCAACCGGGATCAACGGCTTAACGTGCCTTCCAAAGCACGGGAGCGCTCAGTTAGTAACCACGAAAATAAAAGTGTAGCTTATTTAACATCGCAGTGGGATTTTGGCCATCTATAATCCCATCGCATAGCATTCAGGGTATATAAACCTTAGTTTGATTGTTATCACGGGAGGAAAACTAATAATAGGAACGAGCGTTAGGTACGGCCCTTGTTAATTGGTTTGTTTCGATGTAATAGCGTGTCTAGTTATCAAACTTAAGTAATTTCGGTAACTACGAATAGTTCGCTATACTTCAAGTTTACAAGGTAAAATCAATGTCCGTTGGTTACAAATTACAATACGAACTAAATATAAAGCCAGCCTATTGGCTAGGCCAAGTGCGTGTCGGGTCATGCGTGGTTTAGTTTAGGGATTCGTATGTAGTTCCTATCCGTCACATAGTGTGGACTTAAAAAAGCAGTCGAAGGTCTTCGTTTTAACTTGGGCATTGTAGGTATGTCCGGATCTACAGATTCTCGTGAAAGTTTGTGAGCAGTTTCAATAATTTAGATTATGTCTAGGTTATTTATTATTATTATTTTAGTAATTGCTATTTAGAAAATAAATACAATAATTATAATGTTTTTTACACTAAACACGCTGGAAAATGATTATCGTTGTCCTTTCGCTTTTCCAGTGCTCTACCGAAATTGTCTATTCTGGAACCGTATCCCCTGGGTACTATTCGTGTTTTACCGGATCATTAGTTGGATCAGTAGAGCGATCGCGACGTGCTACGATCTCTAAGGAATATTCGCAATGCTTTTTGACTCGCTTGTGGCTAGCCAGTATAGAGTCCGTCAAATTTATTATTATTAGGAACCTGATGTGACTGCTTTTTTTGCACACAATTGCCACTGGTTTAAAAAGGGGTCAATAAACATTAATGGTGAGCGGTGAGGTGAATTCGACCTGGTATTGAATAGCTGAAGGACGTGCACATTGAATAACGTAAGGATCCCTATTATTCACTATTGACATATCCTGTCTGATATCTGAAACTTATATTAGTGGGATTAGGCTTAGGTAGGCAGAATTACGTTCACTGGGCGGCCTGTAAGTGGCAGCTTTGTAATAGGGACTTAGGAAGTTAGTTGATTTAGAGAGTATGTTAAGTACGTGTTCTATTGTATTTGAAGTAATTATTATAAAAATGGACACTAAACGTAGACTAACGTATAAAAACAATGGGTTAAAAATATTAAAGGTAAATATGGACTGCTTAAAAAACTCCACCTGGCATCGTACCTGGTGCAAAGGTTCCCATAATGCTCGCGGCATTGCCTCTTTGTATGGCTATCGAGACCTGTTGCACCAGGTACGACCCGCAGCGGGGATCATTGCCCCTCTCTCGCAACCGTCGACCTATCTCGTGAAATAAGCGGCGGGCCTCTGAGCCCCATGGTCCCGCCGTCTCCACTGCCACCGGAACAAAGTCGTAAGCCGATTCCAGGGCGGCGTACTTCGCGTGCTTTTGCTTTGCGGCTGACTCTGCCGCCAAGCCCGCACTTTGCGAGGTCTGCCTCAAGTGGGATGCAGCAAATGTGCTGACGCACGTTGCATCCCACAAGAGGCAGCGCCCCCTAAAGTAATATAATATAATCCTAATGTAGTATTGTATGAACATGGTATAATGAGATTTAATAAACTAAACTATTATTATATGGTAATATTGTATTTCCGAGAAGGTATTCAGTAATTGATCTCATTCTACAACCGGAGTGTCCGAGGGAGAAAATTCCTCTAAAACCGTACCTTACGCGATCATGTGGGTTCTAAAGTGATAGGAGTGCTGATATTCTTTGTCAAATCAAAACATTTGATGGCCGTTAAAACTTCTTGAATAAATAATATAGAAATTCTTAATTATTGGGAAACGGAACTTAATCGTGTACAATTATAACCAATTTACCTTTTTAAGGTTTACCCGACGTTTTGAACGTGTCACGACATTCGTGGTTGCGGTCAGCCCGCAACCCGCAAGCGGGTATCAACATCTTCTAGCCGCACGCACGGCTTTTTCGCACTACGCGCACTTGGTCTTTACTAATAACTTTTTCACCAAGCTTTTTTTTCTTACTTTTTTATAGTTATGTGTGAAAATCGTGTAAGTTTAAATTAATATAATATAGGAAATTTACCTGGACATTTTGTTTCTACAGCAAACGGCAACCGATGACAGCATGAGCGACGACGTCTTCGAGGAGCCAACGCTGCGGGCGCCCGCGCAGCGCGGGACTCCTTCGCCGACTGGCTACCGGGACTATCAGCCCGCCGAAACACCACTTAAGACTGTCAATGATGACGACGTGCCTATACACAAGGTGCGTGAGACATACAAAATTTTGTTTCTACAGTTAACGGAGACCGATGAAAGCATGAGCGATGACGTGTTCGAGGAGCCGACGCTGCGGGACTCCTTTCCCGACTGGCTACCGTTAGTGATATATTAGCTGTCAAAGTCGTAAAAAGTGCTTAAGTAGTAAGTGCAAAGTCGTAACAGTTCAAATTCTGGAAAAAAAATCAGATGGTGTGTACATTAATAAATTATGCATTCAACTAAAATTGTTTTGGACAAAACAGGTCTACTTAACGGTTTTAAAGTTATCACTGTAAAACTGAAAAACGTGAGTTCTCTAAGAACATACGACCTTTTTTGATTCGTTGTATCAGATAATGGTTATAAATATGGACTAGTTGGTGCCCTTCATTGTGCGTGGTTCGACACGCATTTCGCCGGTTTTTATACTTGCGGAATATCCTGTGCTAATAAAAACAGTACCTATTATGTTATATTATAAAGTATCAGCAGCGTTATTTCGGGATCCCTCTGGACAACTTTATAAGTTCTATAACTTAAATGTGCTTATTTTCTAACGCTTCAATATTGTGTTGCAAAACTTTAATAATCTCATCTGCGTAGATTTACTTATTTCAGATATCAAACGTAAGTTGATATCAGGCAGTTTGTTAGGACTCGGAAATTAGGTAAACTTTTCTTATTTAGGTCAACAAAAAATATATATTTACCTATGTGAAATGAATAACTTTGGGCACCCTAACGAAAATTAGGTAAACTTTACTTATATGTATAAACAAAAAAATTGTGTAGGTGAAATTACGTTTTCGACACTCACATAATTGAAGTTTACTTATGTTATGGAATACCATCATCAGCCTATATTACATCTCAGTGGTGGATACAGGCTCCAATCATGTATTGCAGAAATTCTAAGAAAATAACGGCCAATGTGTGAAAATGTGATGAAAACGCTATGAAAAGGGTTCAAATTTGAAATGCTGCTAGAGGTGGGCATTTGGGGTCTGACATTATTTTCCGTATTTCATTGCCGGCCTTAATACTATTCAAAAACAATGTGTATAACTGTTATTTGTCCAACCTGAACAAGTAGGAAATACGTGCTAAAATGGTCCTCACTCAGCTAGGTGCCACAAAATAAGCCATTAGTCGGTAAGTGGTGGCGTTGATTTTCAGTGCCGGTTGGTACCGGAGTAGCGGTCGGTGGTTTGTATTTCCGAGTTTATATACCTACCTAACCTAGACCTTTTTAAGGCACGAGTGAATAGGCATCTTCTGGGTGAGCTCGCTTCATCGTCGGCCTCATCTTTGCCCCTTAGCTAGATGCCGGCCAAGAGAAATCCCATTTTTAATAAAAAAAAAACTAGGTAAGTAGATCAAATTTTTTCCCCTTTCTAATTCCTTTCCAGTTTCAGAAAATAAAAGCAAAAAATGTGTCTTAAACTTAAAATAAATATAAGAAAAACTATTGTATAACAGTCTATTGGAATAATACTTTTTGTCACAAAATGAATTGACCCAATTTCAAGCCGAATAGGTAAAAGCGGTTTCAAAGTTTGCAATCCCTAGCCTGAATGCTATCCATTTTCTATGAAAACAGCGCTAACCAGATATTGGCTGCTAGAGGACTTTAGTACCAAACTACTCGTAACTAATATCAGAATATTGCCAAGTTTATTGCTTAAACCCCGAGGCCTCGGAGAAGCAAAATGAAATACCGTGGAAATTCAATCCTTTTGAAATATCTAATTAGTAGTAAGCAAATTCAGACTTGTAGTAAGCAAATTCGTGTAGCATTAACATGTACTGAGGGGTGAAAGGGGGAGGGGGGGAGGGATTTGGGGTCAGGTTGCACCAACTTACGTTTACAGATCGATCAACGTTAAACATGATGCCAACAGCCTCTTCAGCTAACACAAGCTTTTCGGAGCTCGTATTTTGGAGTGAAATGACTCTTATCTATATGTCAGGTGTTGGATTAAGTTGCGAGGGTCACTGGCATATCGAATATCACAACACCGCTGTCATCATCATAAATTGAAGAGTTAAACTCTTGTCGGTGTAGCTCTCTCCATCTGACTCTATCTAGGGCCGTCTCCTTGACCTCCTTATACGACACGACTGCTAATTTTCCTTTTATTTGTGTCATGTAGCTTATCCTCGGTCTTCCCCTGTCTCGCTTTCCTTCAATCTTGCCTTCTATGATGTTCTGTATAAAAGCGTCGTGTCTTATAACATGACTAATCAATCATTTTCCCTCTTCTATTAAAAAAAAAATCAAAATTCAAACATTTATTCTGCAAATAGGCCACAAGGGCACTTTTACATGTCATAATAACAAATTACAATCTAATAAAGTCAGACAATATAAGCATATGATTATGATATTTTTTTTATGAGAAAATTTAATTTACAATTCAAGAAATATGACATAATATAATAAATTTTCATGTCAATATATTATTATCTATTACAAATATTACAATATCAGTATATAGTTAGAGATAATGGTCTCAGTCTGAAATAACAAAATTTGACATAATATCCCAAAGATGTCAATGGTCTCTGAGCGTCAAAATATTAATAATAATGACTATTCTAACGTGCTTAGAGATGTACATGGTCTCCAGGCGTCAAAATAAAATAAAAATAATAATATTTAGATATAAACAAAAAACAATTTAATATAGAGGTGTCTCTCAGAGTCAATGACAACAAAACTAATCCATAACAGGGTGATGTCTCTCGTCATATTTTCTATAACCGTCGCATTTTCTATAACCTTCAGCAGTTTCCTTTTCTCCCCCTCTCTCCTCAGTACTTCTTCGTTTGTATTTTTTTCCGTCCAGCTAATTTTCTCCATTCTTCGCCAACAACACATTTCGAAGGCGTCTAAATATTCTATATCTCATTGGGCACCCCTGTAAGCATTTTTTTTTTTCTAAAATGGTGCAAATGGGTAAATATTCACATTATTTCCAGACAATACTCCTGGGCGACAGCGGCGTCGGCAAAACGTCCCTGCTTGTCCAGTTTGAAACCGGCAAGTTTCAGGCGGGAAATTTCTCCGCAACTGTCGGGATCGGCTTCACGGTAAGTCAACTTACCACGCAGCAAAACGGAGGTGTTTTCAGTTAGGAAACGAAATTTGCTCGTAGACATTCTAGAAGTTTAGATAGAGAAGATAATACGTCGTTTACTCCGTAGGTATTTTCAGTAAGAAAACGAAAGTTGGTCATGGAATTTCTAGAGGCCTCCTAAGAACTTATAGATTAAGAGCTGACAGCAAAAAAATAAGTGATTTGACTAATACAAGATTATTTATGTTAATAATTCATGAAAAATAAAATGAACAACTAGTATTACTCAATACTTGTTGTGTAGTATTACTTAATATTGTTGAATTTTCACTAACTTTCAACCCCCACCCCTTCCAATCGCAACGACTCTCAGTAGCCAGACTGGCATATTTATAGTCCAGAGACTAGTCTTAACACAACTATACCAATTCCAAATGTTATAAAATCATTTTTTTTTTGCTGTTGTCTCTTGATCTATTAATAAACCTAGTGACTTTAAAAAGACATTGCCACTTCAGCGCGGTCAAATCTCTGTTTGAAATTTGAGATATACCTTATTTTATTTACGTATAATATTATTTTATACGAGGATATAGTTGCAATACCGGTAAAAATACATGGTGGTAACATGAAAATTAATATTACAAGTATCAGTTTATGCTACTGAAAATTCAGTATGCAGAATATTCGAGTTAAATTGTTGATTCTTTTCTATAAACGTTCCATCTTGCCTTACACGGACTCTAGAATTTATTTGCATGTTTTATCATACGTTTCAAGACGTGTTTGTTACTAGAACTTTATTGTGCTATCATACCAATTAAAAAGCATTTATTCTAATAGCGAGTGTCAATACTGCCAATGTGTGGAGTTTGGTATGAAAATAATTGTCGGTTACTGTAGGTAAGACTTTTTAATCCTCAAGAACTCTGCCTGCTTCACCTGCTTGCATATTCGACTACGGAATGATAAGTACATTTATTTTTTCAACTATTTTAACCCGCCAATTTGACCACATTCCGACAGGGTTATAAATCAACAAAAATAAATAAAATGAGATTTGACAGACATGTCATGATAAGTTATAAAGAAACAGAAATAAATGATTTACTCAGATCAATCGAGATCAATTAGAATATAGAAATATCTATAATATCAGTAGAATGGTATAGTAATAACAGGTAACAATTAAATTATAGCTTATCTTATAACTATGCTAATAATTATTGTATTTTTAATATTATAAAAGAGTAAGGTGAAGTGAAGTAGATCGCGTTATGAGTGAAGTTATAGAGGGTTAACAGTGTTTGAACATCGCAAAGTATCCCATATCACAATCTCAATAGACCATATTAGGTATATAAGAAATGCGGTAGTCATGTAAGACATCGGCCGATAACGTCCTGCTGTGATTATGGCGATCTAAGCGGTTGCTTGTGGTGAGGCTTCAGTCATAATATATCAAATGTTTGTTAAGGTGCGTATAGATGAATACAGTCGCTAGCGTCAATGGGTGGACTGGCATGACAATGTATTTAGTTTAATTTAATCTTTATTTCGGACTTACAATCCATATATTGTTAGTAATTTCTTAATCTAGGCATGTTAGTAGGTACATATTTACATGGCGTCAGTTCATACAAAATTGCACGTACGTATTTTATTGAACTAAGGCCGGGTGGAACCAACTTACGGTTACAGATGGATCAACGTTAAATATGGCACCGGCAGCTGACTTCCCATATAAACTTGCCATATCAGATTTTAACGAACACTGCTAACAATTACCGGCTGTTTGGCGCAACTAGGTCATTATTCGGGTGCTTGTTCCAAATCACTTTCGTGATCACTATTTTGTTGAATTTGGATAAAGATTTCAATGCTATTCTCAAATATCTGATAAAAATACGCGACATCTACCACCTAACACAGAAATACCACCAAAATCTACAGTCAATTAGTCAAAAAAGTATCCACGAAAGTGAGGTGGTTGAAACGCGCGAATAATGACCCAACTCACCATTCAGGCGTTATTTACACAGGTTGTTTGGTGATACTGATACTCGTATGTCAACGTTGGGCAAAATACGTAAGGTAAATGTCCCGGTGCTCGATACTGACCCAATTAACCCAATACATGACAATTTCTATCTTATATTATATTTCGTGTTACATCCGAAGACGATTACTAATATTTACTTGCAGCAGTACATAAATGCTGTCACCCAAGTCACAAATTCAGAGCTAAAAAGTAAGAAAACGACATTTTGTTCCTCCCACCCCCGGACATCCGGCTCACCAGCGCCGCCGCCTAGGCAAGTCATTACGTATTTGTGTGTCACCCGAGTCGCACAAAATTAAACTGTTTACTGTTTAGTTTAGTGAATAGTTTAGTGTTTATATCAGTAGGATCTAGGGATCGTGATTAAAAAGAGCTTACGTTATCTTAAGAAAATTAAGGTAAAAACGGCGTTCTTCATCATCATCAACGAAAGTAAGTGAAAATCATAATAACCACAAACGCACCACGATGACAAGGTTAATCAAGAAAACAATTTGGATTATCAAGGTAAATATGAATAACCTTTCACAATAATATTCGACATACGTCATTTATATCCGAGCGATAACAGTATTTAGATGGTGGACTACGATATTAACTACCCTCTTCGTATATTTTTTTCTTGGTCACTCGGATAATATTAATGCACTAAGTATTAACGGTTCATATCAAATTGCTGATAATTGCGTTCGTAAAATGGTAGGCTAAATGCTAAGGAAACCATAGTTCCTAACGTGCTTTTCTCACATAATTATGCACACTATAGTTGCATGTAATTAGGTATCGTTAAAAAGACCGTATTAACCCTTTGTGAGGGTTAAAACTATCGAGAACGAGACATAACTACTAGACATAAAAGTGCTTTTGCTTTGTTACTTTTCATTTTACCCTTATGTACGAAATATTTTTTTTTGGATACTTTTTATTGTGCCGTCGAGATGTCTTCAATAATAAACTCGATTATGATACAACAAGCACAGATTCATCGTATTCTGAAACATAGTACTTACATAAAATGTAGTGGATACACTTTTGAGAAATAACGATATAATATAACGGATGTTAATGGTTAAACCCGTGTATTTTTGTTGCACCTCAATGGTGTTGAGAATCGCTCCATCTATCTATCTATGTATGTAGGGGCTCCACCTATATGTGGTATCGATGGTAAGGGTACGCTCCCGCTAAATAGTGGCGAGGATAAGAGCTCGTTACACCTGTTATTTACATGTTCGATCCGCCTAAATGGGGATATAGATACATGGTTATTTGACTTAAATGGTGTTGCCGTTGACGGTACGAGGCCGCTCCGTCATGTACATGTACATGTTTTGAGGATACACCTGAACAGTGAAAATAATAATTTTACATTTTATTACATTTTTATTAGTGCGGCGAAGGTTACTTCGCTCCATAATAATATCATAATATCTGCGATACTATAACGTTTGCCACCGGTATCGGCTATGACCAAAAAATATGAACCACGTGCTATCATACGGTCTATTCTGTAGCCTATTCTCTGCCATTAAAGCAAAAACTACTGTTAAACAAAGTACCTAGTTTATACCTGTGAGATTAATAATATATGGTTTTATCTTACGGTAACTGAAATTTTTAATGAATACAAACTGGATTTTTTAAATAAGTATACATATATGTAATTTTTTATTGTTGACTACTTCCCGTAATACAGTTATAATTGGTACCAAACCGGTGTAAAGGTATAAGCAATTTATGTAAACACAAAAAGTAATTGCTTTATCCGAGGTCTCATCATGTGTGGAGAAATTTAGTGTATTGTAATATATTTCATAAATCTGGATACGCGTGACGTTTGTGTCAATGTTCAAAGATCACTACATCATCATCATCACTACAGCGTCACTTAATGTGTTGAAGCTGAATAAATATACATCCACTAAATGTATTCAGTGTTGAGGTTATAGAAATATAACTCCACTAAAATGTGTTGAGGCTTTTCAAATGTAACTCCACTAATAAGGCTGAAGCTAATCAAATAAAACTCCACTAAATGTGTCGAGGCTATGAAAATATAACTCCACTAAACGTGTTGAGGTTATTTATATCGAACTCCACTAAATTGTGTTGAGGCTATGGAAATATAACTCCACTAAACGTGTTGAGGCTATTTAAATACAACTCCACTATGTGTTGAGGTTATGAAAATATAACTGCACTAAACGTGTTGAGGCTATTTATATAGAACTCCACTAAATTGTGTTGAGGCTATGGAAATATAACTCCACTAAAAGTGTTGAGGCTATTTATATATAACTCCACTAAATGCGTTGAGGCTACGGAAATATAACTCCACTTAAAGTGTTGAGGCTATTTAAATGTAACTGCACCAAATAGATTGAAACTATTCAAGTAGAAGTGCACCGAATAAATGTTAGTCCACAACACAACAACACTAAATATTGTTGTATCAAAATTAAATGTCTTGAGGTCGTTTTATGTACATAAAAACTCCACTTAATTTGTTGATATGGCTTGTCTGTTGACATTTAAGTGTTGAGGCTCCTTTTCCATGCTCCACGTTTATCGTATAGAGGAACCATGGTGTATGTGTCCATGCTAGCTGTTCCGAGGCAAAGTTAACACAACTACAAATTATCATATGCAAACAACATATTTTAAACAGTGTATTTTTCTGTAAGCAAGCATAGCAACGAGTTGGTCGAATCGTGCCGCTCGCTAGACTTATTTTCCTGTTTTCTTTGCTTACTGATGAAAAAATCGTTCCATGATTTGGAATATTACCTATACTACAATCGTTATTATTATATTTGATTTTCGCTATCCTAAGGTTGTCTGGAAGAAATCGCTCTTTAGCGATAAGACCACCTGTTGTTTGCCTCTACTTATTGTGATTTTGTATTGTACTGTGTCCTTTAATTGAGGTGTGCAATAAAGAGTATTGTATTGTAATACTACATCCTGCGGGTATCAAAGATCTACCTAAATCTACCTATATGGTAACTAAAACATCAAGAAGCACTAATTAAAAATTCTAGAGATACCATCAAGAATATCAGAGTTAAATACCATCTTTTCTACTGAATCTTATCAGAAAACAGAGGTCTTCGAAGGCTATCATCGTCAAGACCGATTCCAAAATAAAATTCGGTCCGTTCTGCATACAAACCAACGCTAGTGAGTCTAGTACCACAGCAAACGCCAACGGTGTGCTTTAAACTCGAGGGGGGTCCGGCCGGTGCCGCCGCGACCATTACACCGGCCAAGCAGTAGCGTCAAGCCGAACGCCGAGGGCCTATTGGCAGCGATATGACATCGTATCACAGGTCGCGATTCGAAAACAGCAGGTATCTAAATATTTGACGCATATTTTATTTATACTTGGTATACAGACGGTGTGAATTTACTACTAATCATACACTATTTTAAAATCGGTCTAATGGATATAAAATATCCCTTTAAATATACACCGTCACAATACAAGTCTTGCATTGTTTTGTCCTAAAAGGAATTTATTGATGAATGTATATAACAATCTATTGCGGTTCACATATATACATATATCCCCACAGTACACATTGTAAAGCATATTCACGAATTTATTCAATTCATGTCACTTATTTATTGACAGTCCTTAAGTTAAACAGAAATAATTGAATAAACATATTTCTTTTTAATCATTTCAAGTTAGACTGCTGCTGTGCTGCATCTGCTCTTTCTATTACTTATATTATACATTGGACCAAGCTTGTGCCTGATGTCTATGTTTCGATTTCTGTACACGAAACTGATCGCAATCGATTAAGATTTTTATGCGAAGTACGTAATGATATGAGCACAGTTATCTCCGTTTTAAATTAAGCACAGCACAAGTTGTCTACACGAAATTACTAAAAACCCATGTTTTTAAATACGTATATTGGGTCTACACTCAGTAAATTATTTTGAAGATTTAACGTACCTATAATATATATACATATATATTATAATGAATACCTTAAAAATGTAAATATGACCAGAGGTATTAAGGCTTCATAATCCATTATCAATAATAGTATTAAGTGTTAAGAATCCATGAAAAAATAGCACAGTTTTTAGAATTTGTTTTAAATATGACTTTTAGCTTACCAAGGAACCGATAAAAAGAAATAACATATATAATAGGTACCCAGGTATTAACAATAGAGCCATAAATTGGTCTCATGGAAATCTATATACATATATATATATATATACAGGGTGGCCCAAACCTTGACTATATATATAATTTGATCGAATTGTGTACATTAAGTCCATTCAAAAACAACTTTCCTGTTCAAGTTACATGTTTCAAACTCAAACAACAGCTGGATAAAATTATCGGAATATTTGAATAATCGCAATCATACAACGATGTCTAGCTGAATTTCTAGTATATTTAGCCTCCACATATACAGCCGTTAAGTACGGAGTCTACACCAATAAACTAGTCGGACGAGAGGAGTTCTTATCATTAAAATATTATCTTATCAATCACTGGAACAAAGTTGTAAGACTTGTAAGCAATATTTGACACCTAGGTTTTTGCATCCTACATAGATAAATCATGTGACAATATACTAGCAGGCCGGGATTCTTAAGACAAATTAACGTAGATGGTGATTAAATGTGTCAAATCATGTTCATCACAAACTGTAAAATTTTTTGGTACACCGGAATTTTCCTCTGCATTGCTAGTAATGTCACTCATAAGTCTCGGTGCTTTGTCTCCTATTCTAGGTACAATATTACCTGTTATGTGAATCGAACCGTTTATTTATTTATTCTGTGGCGGTTACACACTAGTAAAAATTTAAAAAGGGGTATATTATATACCTTTTTTCTATTGGGATAATAACTTGCTTAACTCTCTAAATCCCAATCCCAATTACATCTGGAATTATTTATACCTAATTTACCTACTTACATTGGTACAAAAAACTTATTCTGTTACTTAATTATTCCAATAAAGACAACTTTTATTGTTTTTTACTAGAGCAAGGTATGCAGGCGATTAGCCTTATCATATTAATGAACATATAGCATAGTGATATAGGTAATTGTTACTATGTTCTCTGCCAAAATCATTTTTAAATTATCTTAGATTTCTAGTGATGCAGATACTTATATACGATTCTCTTAGCAGGTGTAGGTAGCATCGGCGTCGGCCGCCTCCAGAGTATCACGGTTGACCTGGAGAGTGCACACAAGACTTCAAGTTAGAGCCACCGCTCCTAATGCATTTCTTAATAATCATTATAAAAGTCATTCAATACAACAATAATATTTGAGTTAACGCTACATTTGGCGAATAATAAAGAAGATCAAATACATCAATCATATCAAGTTAATCATAACACAAATTCACCAATTGTAATGTGGTGCTTACTTAATTTTGTTGCGAATCAGCCTTTAATAGACTGATTGATTACTATTTTATATTTTATTTTTATTGCTATAAGTAATGCAATCAACTAACATTGCAGTGCTCTAAACATCTGCAAGTAAATATTAGTAATCGTCTTCGGATGTAACACGAAATATAATTAATAATCAAACGAACTTACCTAGTGACGTTTGATTCCAATTATATGAGTGTTACATCCGAAGACGATTACGTCGTCCCAACCCCCCCAACCCAAAATCTATACATATAATAAAGCAGAAGAGGGTCAAAAATCTGTACATTGAAGATATAAGAAAAAAAATCGATTGAGGGGTCTTGGAATCGATAACAGAACACATTTCAACGGTTTTTAGAATTCATGTCTGTTTGTCTGTTTGTCTGTTTGTCTGTCTGTTTATTTGTCTAACTATCACGTGAAAACTAGCGAATCGATTTTAATACAGCCTTCAATAATATGTTTATTGGATCTTCGGCGAGGTTATAGGCTATAAAAATCATACAGATTGGGGATTAAAAGGGGTGAAAACAGGGGTTGAACTTTGTATGGGAAGTCCTTCAATTCGAGATTTAAAGGCTTGAAAATTGGTAAGCATTTACTTGGAAGCAAAGGAAAAAGAACCCCATTCAAACATTGTGCAATAAACAGATAGAATTTGAAAAAACGGGGGACGAAATATACTTGAGAGGCCAAAGACAAAAAAACAAAAGTCCCTCAAACCATATTAACTGATTGATATGAGAGATCTAATTATGTTGGACAGTCGGACGCTATCAATATTCACAAACCTAGGTACATACCAGTCTTACTATGCAAGCTCGGTGTTTTTTTTTTGTTTTCGATGGAGGGTACCTCTACCTACCTACGCAGAGCAGCGGGGTCTCGGTTGCATGGTAAGACTTGCGGCATGTATATGTATCCGCATGATTGAAATAATTTGAGTTGGCCGAGTTGCATCAACTTTATTTGTTTAAAAAGCCATTTTACTGTTCAAATAATAAGGTTCAAAATGTATAAATTTAAATATTATTATTTTTGTATAAAATCTTTTTTTGGGGTGCTGATTACAACAATGATATCCATTTTCAAATGCAATATGGCGGACATTTATTTTCTTAATAATCGTTATGGGATATGATTGAGGTTCTTCGGGGTACGGGGATATCAGGAGTGGGGAAAGGGGGGGGGGGGGGGGTCCACTGACCGTTCTCAAAGCCAGAAAATAAACGAAATCGCAGTTCGCATCGAAGTAAAGTTTGTCAAAGTTGCAAATTTGGATCAACTAACTGATCCATACAACATACCGAAGACCGGCCGGGTCAGACTTTCCACATTTAGGGTATATAGGTATTTGTTAGTAAAATATAGGTATGTAACAATAAACATTAAGTATGACCAAATTCGAAATTCATAGGCCGATAGAAAACAAAAACTCAATCTCAGAAAATCACACATCTCACAGGAACAGCCAGGGTAGGTGCGCTATCAACCTGGGGCTCTACTCCACCTTTGAATGTGAAAGAACAAACAAAGGTAGTAAGGTTATCCAATAATTTTTAAACAAAAAAATATGTATTCAACCACCGACAACTATTTTTTTTTTCTTTAAAATTTAGCGCTCGCGTTTACATCTACATTCCTTAATCTGATTTATTCGTAATTTTAATGGTGTATCTCTCTTTGTATGAGCCCTTGAAGCTTGAAATAAATGCATTTTTTTTTATGTATAATGCGTAAGAAGTCTTTTCCGCACCCTGCATCACAATGTTCTAAAAGTTTCACGCTCGCTTCGCTCAAGTTTTCATCTACATGACTTGATGCGTACCTAAAAAGTCTTTTCCACACATGCATTACAATGTTCGAAAAAATTTGCGCTCGCGTTTTCATCTACATTACTCGATGAATAGGGAGTATTTTCCGCACATGCATCATAATGTTCGAAAATTTTCGCGCGCGCTACGCTCCCTACGTTAGTTAATGCATGTGAAAAATATTCCGCACCTTTTTTTTTCTTTTTTTTTCCTCACCTGTATCATAATGTTCCAAATAATTCGCGCTCGCTTCGCTCGCCTTTTTAACTACATTACTTGATGCGTATAAAGTCTTTTCCGTTCCTGCATCATAATTTTCGAAACATTTCACGGTCGCTGCGCTCGCGTTTTCATCAACATTACTTATACTTAATGCGTATGAAGTCTTTTCCGCGCCTGCATCATTATGTCCGAAAATTTTGCGCTCGCTTCGCTCGCGTTTTCATTAACATAACTTGATACGTGTAAAGTATTTTCCGCACCTACCTACATCGTAATGATCGAAAATTTTCGCGCGCGCTACTCTCTCTAGAATACTTGATGCGTATGAAGTATTTCCGCACCTGTATCATAATGTTCGAAAGATTTCGCGCTCGCTACGCTCGCGTTCTCATTTTAATGACTTTATGCGTATGAAGTATTTTCCGCACATGTATCATATCATCATCATCATCATCATATCAGCCGAAAGACGTCCACACGACGTCCATGTATCATATGTTCGAAACATTTCACGCTCGCTGCACTCGCGTTTCCATCAAGTATTGATGCGTGTGAAGTATATTCCGCACCTGCATCATAATGTTTGAAACATTTCGCGCTCGCTATGCTCGCGTTTTCATCTATATAACTTAATGCGTATGAAGTCTTTTCCGCACCTGCATCATAATGTTCGAAACATTTAGCGCTCGCTACGCTCGCGTTTTCATCTACATGACTTAATGCGTATGATGTATTATCCTCACCTGTATCATAATGTGGCAAATATTTCGCGCTCGCTTCGCTCGCCTTTTTAACTACATTGCTTGATGCGTATGAAGTCTTTTCCGCGCCTGCATCATAATGTTCGAAACATTTCACGCTCGCTGCGCTCGCGTTTTCATACATTACTTAATGCGTATGAAGTCTTTTCCGCACTTGCATCATTATGTCCGAAAATTTTCGCGCTCGCTTCGCTCGCGTTTTCAATTACATAACTCGATACGTGTAAAGTATTTTCTGCACCTACATCGTAATGTTCGAAAGATTTCGCGCTCGCTACGCTCGCGTTTTCATCTGCATAACTTAATGCGTATGAATATTTTCCGCACCTGTATCATAATGTTCCAAACATTTCACGCTCGCTTCGCTTGCCTTTTTAACGACATTACTTGATGCACATAAAATCTTTACCGCACCTGCATCATTATGTCCGAAAATTTTCGCGCTCGCTACGCTCGCCTTTTTAACTACATTACTTGATGCGTATGAAGTCTTTTCCGCGCCTGCATCATAATGTTCGAAACATTTCACGCTCGCTGCGCTCGCGTTTTCATTTGCATGATTTAATGCGTATGAATATTTTCCGCACCTGTATCATAATGTTCCAAACATTTCACGCACGCTTCGCTCGCCTTTTTAACTACATTGCTTGATACGTGTGAAGTCTTTTCCGCGCCTGCATCATAATGTTTGAAATATTTCGCGCCCGCTGCGCTCGCGTTTTTATCTACATTACTTCATGCGTTTGTAGTATATTCCGCACCTGCATCATAATGTTCGAAACATAAGGAAGGACATGGGACACCGCAAGGGGGTGGAAGAGAGATAACTAGGTTAGCGCCTAAAATAAAAGAATAGCAAAAACATTCTAATACGATGACCGAGTTCTACGCAGACGAAGTCGCGGGCAAAAGCTAGTAACAAAATAAAATAAAAATAACTACACACAAACACTCTGAAAAAATGACTTGCCTAGGCGGCGGCGCTGGTGAGCCGGATGTCCGGGGGTGGGAGGAACAAAATGTCGTTTTCTTACTTTTTAGCTCTGAATTTGTGACTTGGGTGACAGCATTTATGTACTGCTGCAAGTAAATATTAGTAATCGTCTTCGGATGTAACACTCATATAATTGGAATCAAACGTCACTAGGTAAGTTCGTTTGATTATTAATTATACACAGATGTAACCAATAGATGCCATATATTAGACATTAAGATGTCGAGCTTTGGGACGTTTACCTTACAAAATATGAACTGTCTATTTTGGAGGTTTTACTGTTATAGGTATTATTATTTAAATAGCTAAAACCACAGGTCGGCATTGTCGTACCCCTGAATTTGACAACTATAGTAGATTGTTTGACAAGGGTCTAAAGTAAGCCATACTAGCACGAGATAGTTATTTTCCCGAACGCAGTGAGGGAAAATTGTTCGAGTTGTAATATGGCTTTTAGGCCCGAGTTATACACTCTACTTTTCACTTTAATTGCGGGAAAACTATATGTTTATAACACAAATTATTTACCTAAAATGAATAATTTAACTCTTGGCGGGCGTATGTCTAATTTGACAGCATGTTTTTTTTTCTAAGGCCAGCACCATGCCTCGCTGTGCGTGTTCGCTTTGCGTATTCGCCTCCCTTTCTTTTGTTATATTAAGGAAAGAGACGCAACATGCGCTTTTTTTCTTTTAAGAGGCGCATTTGCATTGACCATAGACACCGCTTAATCTTTAGAGAACTGAAAAACGTCAGTAACCGTTAGTAGTAGAAAGCTGTAATTTGGCATGAGTACATACATATCAATGACGCCGAAAAAACGGTACAATAAAAACTAAGTAAAAAATGATTTTGTAGTATACCTCCCCTACACGTAAAGCGGTGGTGTATTATTTTTTCTTTCAAACTTTATGTGTAAATTCATTACAAAAACACGCAAGAACATAATATATGAGTGGTAATTTATGAGTTCCTTCCTAATAATAATAATTTCTCAGCAATGAGTTTGCTGCCTTTTTAACATATTTAAAAATCATTTAAGTATATATATTAGGTACTGTAATCAAATCCATGAACAACTGACACGATAGAGATCTTATAAATGTAATTTCTTCATTTATATATTTGTCCATTTTAAAGAAAAATAAATATTATAAGTCTACAAAGACTCTTCATTATTTAGTGACAAGTCACAAGCTACAAGTGTAAAGTAGAGCCTTTGAGAAACGAAATTACTATGTCATTGTATAATACCTACTTGTATTTGACAACTATCTTACGGTTCTACACACTTGTAACTCTGCTCTTGTAAGAATACATATTTTCATGAAACAGGAACTTGTGAAAAATATTGTTATACAAGCGTTCCCATAGATACACACTTGTAATACAAGGCTTGTAACGTTCGAGAAATAGGGCCCAGGACTCACTTTAGGTCGGTGAGACATTGTAGTTAATTAGTTATAAAGTGGTTTGATTATGCAAAACTTCAGAAGATACAATAACCAAATTGCTACCAAAATAAGAATAAAGATAAAAATATGAAGGGTCCCGGATGGCGTCCTCTTTCGAAGTATAAGAATACGATCTTATCGGTACAAAAACATCTGATTAGTATCTAAGCTATTGGTTCCTCGCTAATGTAATGAACCCCTGGTTCTAGATTATATAAATGGAATTGACTTTTACTTTTACTAGATCCAGATTACGCCGAATATTGGGCAATCAGGGGATTCAGGGGAAATAATTCGTGGAGTTTTTAAAATTGGCACAGTTAGACAGTTGGACCTTGTCGTATCCAGATGAACATAGGTACTAAAAGTCCTCAAAGGTGATGCGTGTGCAAAGGGGGTTTAATTTGTCATAAAAAAACTTGTAAACGATGGCCCATAGCAAAAAATGTTCTTAGACATAAGTATTCTACATAAAATTCTCTACAAAAAAGTTTTACATACTTTTTTGCTAGGATCAATATTTAATAAGATTTTAAAGGGGAAAGTTATGTATAAGTGGCCTCATATTCCTTTATTTTACAATATTAAAAAAGAAAAACAAAAAAATACAGTATTTATGCCAAGGAATAATTTCCGTGATTTATGCACTCAACGAACTCTAAACCACGATACCCCGGTCAATTTTTCACGGCCTCCTTTAGCTGTATGAGAGTCGTATGTATGTTAGTTGTTATATTGTATGTTTTTTAACAATTTGTATACATTTGGGTCAACACGACGCTTAAACTGTGCAAATTTGAAGACTATAGCTCCATCAGTTTTGTTTTTAGGTTTCCATGCACAGAAAGCGCAAATAAAAAAAATTACGTTTTATGTATTTAATTTTTGTTAAAATTGATATTTTTTTACCTTTTTGTGGGTTTTAGTCTCAAGCGTTTATTTATATTGCGAAAAAGTAGTCATTTTGTTTTTCCTAACATAAAGTATTATAAAATAAAGAATGCCACTGATGTTTCATTTAATCTGTATTGTTATATATCAAAGTACAAGATAATATACAAATTAAAGTGTCATGAACTATACATGTATAACTAAAGTTACTTTTGTAAGTGGGTGGGTATGTTACTTATAACCTGCCACATACCTACTCCTTGTAACGTTTGGTGACCACACTCCCGCCGCGCCGGGTTAACATTTCTTTGCTGTTTTTGTTTGATAATGTTCAGTTGGCAAACAATTGTTTGTGAAATGATATTGTTTGGGAAGTGAACATTTTGTCAAATATAAACTTACCAGTTTAGTTATCCATTAGTAACCCTAACAAGCAACTCAATTTTGAAGTGAGGTAACTCCTCGAAACGACCGCCAAGTTGTAAATTAAAAAGGTGAAGATAAAGCGAAAAACACTGAGTTACGATCTTAACACGTAATTGTTCGTTAACAATTAAGTTTTTTTTCCTTGTTCTAAATGAAATTTAAAAATAAGCTCGCATTTTTAACTTTAACTTTTTTTCTTTTTTAACTTTAACTGACTGATTAAATAAGACAAGCATAATTAAGTTTAGTTTCTTCCTGCCTAAAATTATGTTCATCAAAATTTAACTGACTGAATTCAGTTGTTGTCATACTCTTCTGAAAACTTTTATGCTTTTAGATAGATCCACGGAGGCGCGCTCCTCACAGCCCAATCCGTACAATTGCGCACAGATTAGTACGAGATTCGCTGTGGGTGTGGAGGGGCGCGTCATCATGGATGATACACACTATAGCTGTTGCATTGCATTCCATTTCGATCCAACAATCCTCTCCTCGCGTCATCATTGGAAAGGTCCTTCATAGTGGCTTAAAAATAACTGAGAGACAAAACACTACACAATAATTGCGCACTTACTTTGAAAGTTGCTTTCCAATGCTGAAATGTTTCCATTCGTACTTATAAATTATTCTGTCTATAGTTACGTTTAAGCACTCTTTCAATTTTATGATTCCAATGTCAATCGGCATATAAAAACTAAAGATCTTCACGAAAACACTTTTCATATCTACCTCTGTTAAATCTGTCTAAGTAAAATTCTTGATATTTATAATTTCAAAAGAAAACGGTATAATATTGGGGCTTATTATTTTCGCGGCGACAGAAAAATTAAAGAGCAGCAAGCTATTTGCAACTAAAATAATAACTTGTCAGCGATTAAATATTTTGGCAATCATTTATATTAAATGAGCTTTAAACTAAGGATATTTTAAAATTCAAATAATGGCAGCTATTTTAAGGTAGCAGAAATAATGCTAACAAACTATGGATCGTTTTGGTCTGCAATAAAGATGATTGATTGATTGATTGATAATAAACATAATATTTGTACATTAATCTCTGCTATTCATCTCTGAAATTATCCACACTGAAAAAAAACTTCTTGTTTAAAAAAATCCTCCCCATACAATTTTTCAACCCCTTTTTCACACCTACAGAGGGAGAATTTCGAAATACGCTGAAATCAGACTTACAGGTAAATACTTTGAGTTTGACATTGTCATAATATGCTTTAATTCCATTGAATATTTTGCTTTATTCTACTTTTTCTACTTTCTTTTTATTCTACTTTTATTTATATTGATACTGTAATGCACGCCCCCCCCCCCCCCCCCGTGAAAGAGACACGCTTTTGTGCACGGCAAAACGGGATACAACACTCTTCGGGAATGACTTTTTTAGAAAAATGTCTATAAATATCTGACTGTGTGCAGTTTTATGAAATTTCCTCTTGACAGAGTTGAGATGTGGTAAGATGCCATCCTATTAACTTATTTGTGTCGTTTAAGGCGCCTGTAGAGGCCAGGCATTCTCCATACAAACTCTGTGCATGTTTTATTCGTCGGTTTTGGCACTCCCGCATATAATTTTTTTTTGCTTGTTAATATTGGATATACGAAGAAGGTAAAAAAAAAACAAAAATTTCTAAACAATGAAAATAAAAAAATACAAAAAATAAAAAATAAATCTTGAGGTTCTGGCTAACAGAAATTAAGCATACTGACCAAAAATCATAACACAAGCAAAGAAAAATTTGTGAGAGTGCTTGCCTCTACAGGCGCCTTAATGCGTTGTTATAGTAGGTTGAGTAAAAAAAGGAAAATAAAGACTCAACTTTGGATGTTTTCTATCAAGATAATTTTAAGCAACCATGTTCCTCCTCCGGGCAGAACAGCGTTTAAAAGAACGCGATATTTATCGTTGTAGCGCCTTAACACTAATGAAATAGAGTTGTTATTATATAGACAATGTCTAAAAATCTTATGCTTGTAGTAGTACACCTTATTACATTAGCGGTAAAGCAGAATATCCAATGGAATAAGAGCATATGTCAGTTCATTTCAATGTAATCGTATACTGGTACAGTAGCATCAAAAGTAACTACGTATAAGACGACGTCAAAAGTCCTTATTGTAAGGGAATAAGAGCTTTTGATCTCTTCATACGTGTAGTTAGTTTTGATGCTGAGTGCACCACGGGTGTATTCTCAAAAAGGAAATGCAGAGGGTAATTTGAGTTTCAGTGCCACTTCTAGCAAATGTTGGTTTGAAGATATGGAAAGCCCATTCAGAGCATCCAGCCGCCCAAAGGTGTATTAGAAGGTTTTTTTTAACATTGTTGCATCCATTTTCTTTTGTCCAATTTGCAAACAAAAAACCCTCTGTCTCTCGACACTCTATCCCTCTCTGTCTCTGTCTCTGTGTGTGTCTCTGTCTATTTACTGTCACAGTAAATTAAAATTCCACTGCCATTTTCCAGCTATAATAGCCAGGATATAATCCCATGTTATTTACTCATCAATAATCGCAGTTCCAAAACAGCCCGACATTGACACGGCGTCGAGGCGGGGAGGGTGCCGGGACCTCGGCTCCTGAAGTCAGTTCGCGGCAGGAATTCATTAAGCGCGCCCGGGACCGCGATCGCTGTTCGAAATTTGAAATTCGAAGCGCGCGATTGTTTAACGGACTATTGTTTGAGTATCGAATGTGGTTGTGCCCGCTTCGTAGGTAACTATATCGTAAGGTTTTTTTTTGGAGGATATGGTTCTTAAATTTTGACTTTGGAACAATTACTTATTGTTTTTAATAGCGCTCTATTGAATTATATTTTAAATGTAAATAAATTTTCAGCTAAAAAAAGAAAGTAGGTGAATTAGAAGGAGATTAGATTAGTTTGAATTTTTGATGTATCAGTTTTTACCGATTTATACCTAGTTAATAGTATTTCCATTAATTACAAAACCTAGTTAACTGAAACATAGTAAACATCACAAAGAGCAGACAGTACGTCAAGTATAAGTTTTTTCGAAACATTAACTAATTCGAACGCGTTTGCGTTTTGTCTCAAAATGTATGAAAACGGTCTTACCGAGTTTGAAATACACGCGTTCATCGGTTAGCAACAAATGTTATACTCGCTGTTTTAGTTTCCACTAGTGACCAACAGAGGCGCTATTCACGTTTTCATACCATTTTCATACATTTTGAGACAAAACGTAAACGCGTTCGAATTAGTTAATGTTTCGAAAAAACTTATACTAGAGCTACTGAGCTGTCTAACTTTTCCGTATCGTATTACCTACACGATAAAGTTAGTTAATTAATGCAATATGTAGCTTTTCAACATTCTTGTTGGAATCAGTTTACTATTAAAGGATTTACTATAAATGAAGATATTCACGAATCAATGTTAATCGTAAATAAGGTTTAAGGCATATCAAAGTTGCAGTATAACATAATAAAAACACGAAATTAGGTTAGTACGTACCCTCGAAGTAACTTTTAATGGCTTTCAAACAGAAATGGCCCGTAACATTGTAAAAGTTTGTTTGAGCTCTTATTCGATTCTCAATCTCATTAAAGCCTGAACCAAAAGTTGGTTGAAACTGAAGTTATCACGAGAAACTCGACTTGACACAACGATAAATAACGATTATTAATTTCCTTGTTGACAAAACTTTTATTAAAGCGTCGTCACCATAAGTTTAGGTCCAACGATACCTTTATATTGGAAAATTGGAAATTGATAAAAAAAGATTCAGTTAGTCGATTATTTAAGATTTCAAACGTGCGATTTTTTGACTTTCATTTTCCCATACACAAAACGACATATGAGCTACTACGTAACTACGTTTCTAACGTTACAATATCACACCAAACTTTCACGCAATAAATGATTTGTATTTGGAAAATATTTTTGCGACCGAGTGGAGAAGAGCCGTTGTTGCCGTCAAGTGAGGGATAAAAAGTACCACTGATCCCTCGGTCGAGGGCAAAAATTACTCCTTTTGAATAGCAGGCATGAAAAAAAAACTTCATTTCAATTTTTTACTCCACGCTTCGCAGCTGGTGGTTTAATTACATATAACAAATTCTTGATATTCATATATTTTTAGGGTTCCGTACCAAAAAGGTAAAAAAGGAACCCTATTGGTTTCACTTTGTCTGTCTGTCTGTCTGTCTGTCTGTCACATCGCTAAATATCTCAGGAACTACTTATCCTATCGATTTGAAATTTGGAATAGTTATAAACAAGGGTAACCCAGATACATAGAAGATGGTTTTTTAAATTATTTTATTTTATTTTCTGTGAATAATGACAGATAAAAGGGGGTTCAAAATTTTAAAGTCTGGCAACTATGTCAAGTGGGGTATCATATGAAAGGGCTTGACTTGTACATTCTGAAACAATTTTTAGTTTTTTTTTCGTTGGGGAAATTTCGATTTACGAGGGAAAATGTAAAAAAAATACCATTCCCCCCTTATCTCCGAAGTTTACGATAAAAAAAATTTGAAATTATTACATAACATTAATATGCATGTATATTTTAAAGGAAAAATATAGCCATAGCCCTATCTAGTTTTTAGGGTTCCGTACCAAAAAGGTAAAAAAGGAACCCTATTGGTTTCACTTTGTCTGTCTGTCTGTCTGTCTGTCTGTCACATCGCTAAATATCTCAGGAACTACTTATCCTATCGATTTGAAATTTGGAATAGTTATAAACAAGGGTAACCCAGATACATAGAAGATGGTTTTTTAAATTATTTTATTTTATTTTCTGTGAATAATGACAGATAAAAGGGGGTTCAAAATTTTAAAGTCTGGCAACTATGTCAAGTGGGGTATCATATGAAAGGGCTTGACTTGTACATTCTGAAACTATTTTTAGTTTTTTTTTTCGTTGGGGAAATTTCGATTTACGAGGGAAAATGTAAAAAAAAATACCATTCCCCCCCCTTATCTCCGAAGTTTACGAAGAAAAAAATTTGAAATTATTACATAACATTAATATGCATGTATATTTTAAAGGAAAAATATAGCCATAGCCCTATCTAGTTTTTCTTTTTTTTAATCATCAAAAAACTCTTCTATACTATTACTAAGTTTGTAATTTAATCACCTTTGTATATATTTTTGTTTTATATTTAAATTTACAAAACTACGTTGAAAATACCTTCTTTCAAATAAAAAAACAATTATTGAAATCGGTTAATGTGATAAAGAGTTATCCTTGAAAAACCAACATACGTACTAAGTTATTCAGTCGCGCAAATTAGTAACACAATGCGCCGATAGATGGTGCTGTCATGTTTTTTTATTTTTAAGATTGTTCCTGAATTAATGGGGTCGGGACGGGTACACAACTACATATACTAGAACTGTGTACGGAACCCTCGGTGCGCGAGTCGGACCCGCACTTGACCGGTTTTATTTTTATATTTCCACACTTTATTATATTGACTTTTTAACAAGATAATCTTAAAATAAACGAAAATTATTAAGTATTACAACTGATTCAACTAGAGTATATTATCAAAGTAGCAGTTTTTCTACACGTTGCGCCTTGGGGGGCGCTTGAGCTCCTTAGCAAATCAAATACGTATCCCAACTTTTTGGCACCAATCTATCGTTCACATATTGTACCAAAGATCATTGAAATGGGTTCACTTTTCATTATAAATGTACGCGTTCAATACCCTCGGGTAGCTACACAATCTTTATTTACCTGTTTAAGGGTCCTTATAAGGTTAAAAATGCTCATTTAATTAGCCCATTTTCCGTTTCATTGACAAGTTTCTTGAGATTTTATAAATGTTACTATCTAGAACAGGACTATTGCGACCTAATGAGATAAATTTGAAATGTATTTCTTGCATTTTTCATTAAGATATTTTGGTTCAAACATCACTCCAAATCGGCCATATTCGAGCTAAAATCTGCTAATTCTACTACACACAATAAAATAAAAAAAAGGGCAATGTTACTATCTAAAACTTTAATGAAATCATCGTATTCTATACTCACTTTATTGGTATTATCAATACTTTCGTCAAAATTTGAAATAAAAAAAATAAAACTTGTAAGGCCTCTTAAGTAAAGGGACGCACTTTAATGTCATGTTTATATTAAACAGGAAAAAGCACCAAATATATGAATATTGAAAGAACTCTCGTCAAATTAGAATCCCTCTGTAAAAGTAAGTAATTTCCTGTGTTCTGACATAAATAATGTGCAGTCTACGAAGAGTATGTTTATAGCTATGGAAGTTGAACATGTTTGAAGAGAAGAAGAAGCTCACTCCATTTTATAACTGTACGCTCAAAGAACCCTTCACATATTTTCTTTGAATTTGTTTGATTTTAAAACTGAGAAACCAATAGAGAAAAAAATTGTCGGCAAAATATCTGTGATTCATTTTTAGGTTTCCATGAACCGACGTTTTCCAAACATTTATATACATTTACATAGCTACAGAAGTGAAATAATTTGGTTTGGGATACACACTCATGGTTTGGAGTACGAAAAAACAATTTTCCTAATTCTGAAAATAAAAGTAAGGTACGCTTTTGATTTGTATTATGTACCTAGTCAAACTAGAAGAATATCCGAAAACTCCAAGGTTTGAAAAATATGTCCTTCGTCATTGCTCACTCAAGTTGCTCGGTTTGAAATTCCACTTGTTTTTGATTGGTTTTTGCATTGAAAAGCATATATATTACAAAAACTGGCACTTACAGAAATATCAATTTTGTTTCATTCCGATTTTGTCAAACAGAAAATTAAGGTGAAGAATCCCCTTATTTCTTGAAATATGGCGCACTCACCACCATCATAACATAAATAAACCAACATAAAATCTTACATATATATATAAGTATCTATAGAAACTATTTCAAAGAAATCACGCGTATATTCCTCACATTTATTACAGATGCGATTTTCTGATTCAATTTCTTCCCCATTTGCAAGCGTGTAATCACTTCTGCAAGCGAAAATAGCTCTTAAAGCCCACAAAGCGTATAGGGCCCGATATGCAAATCGGATAATAGAGTCGCCAGCGCCACTGGTGTAATATGCGGCTCAGCGCCGCAATATCCATTAAAGGAAATAAATCCGCTTGAAGTCTGCACAGAATGTATTGCCAGTTTCACTTTTTAAAATCTAGATTATTGGTGACAGGTGTATGGATGCGTGATTTCACATACCTACTTAATGCCTGTGTTGCCGCAAAATTACCGGTACATGAGTAATAAATGTTATTAATAAATAAATAAATAAATATATATATATATATATAATTATATAAATAAATAAATATATGTGAAAATCAACCTAGTCCCAAACTCCCTAAGCAAAGCTTGTACTATGGGTACCAAGCGACGATATACATACTTATATAGATATAAATAAATAATAAATACATAGAAAACATCCAAGACCCAAGAACGAGAAGAAATATTCGTGCTCATCACACAAATAAATGCCCCGACCGGGATTCCAACCCGGAGCCTCCAGCTTCGTAGGCAGGGTCACTACCAACTAAGCTAAAGCGGTCGTCAAATTTAATTGATTGTTAATAATTCTGTAACAAAAACAACAACAAATACCGGACTTTAGAAACCGGTTGAAAGTTCATTATTTGCTGCCGTTCAAAACTCGCTAACTTTACGACAGCCAATCAACAACCTTTAACAAAACAACAGCGGGGTTCACAAAGCAAAGCATACCACTTTAAAACTTGATCTTGTTAGACTATAATAGTAGATCAGAAGCTCGAAGCGGCTGATCTCAATTAGGTACATCATTTTAGGTTAAAGTTAGTAGGCCTAGTAGTAATTAAGGCTGAATATATTCTGTTCAATGCTCTATTTTACTCTTACACGTGATGAAATCCGCAGAAGAATCAAAGTAACTGACATGGCCCGAAGAATTGCCAAACTTAAGTGGCAGTGGGCAGGCCACATTGCCCGGAGGACCGATGGCCGGTAGGGCCAGCGAGTTCTCGAGTGGCGACCACGTACCGGACGACGCAGTGTTGGAAGGCCCCCCACGAGGTGGGCTGATGATCTGGTCAAGGTCGCGGGGATATGATGATGATGACTCTTACACGTATGTGTACGTGTAAGATATGCAATAGCAATAGAGTCCAAAAGTGACAAACATATAAATTCCCTGACTGTACTTATGAAAGTAATGTAGGTTTTTAAGCGTTGTGTCTTATGAATATGGTATTTTTGATATTCCCTTGGTTTGCCTAAAAACTTTTTACCTAATTTCGTTTTGCCTAATTTCAGTTCATCTAAAATTACTTCCCCCGCCTTAGTCTTCTGAACCTAACCTAACAGAGTCGGTTTTGCTCCGGAAGGTTTTTCTCGCTCGCTTTGCTCGTTCGCCCGGTAGCTAAGTTTGTTGTGAACCCTAACCTAACCGAACTTGCGCAATACCTATCTGACAGACGTGTCAAATTTGGGAGATTCACAACGCGCCAAAAAAAAGTAAAATTATAATTATACAGTATTAGACAAAAAAAAAATAGGTATAACGTTATTCGACTATATGATGATTAGTTAAAATAAGAATCGACCAACTGATCTTTAAGTGAAATGATATTAGACAAAACAAAAGTTATGCAAATAAACATTTAGGCAAAACGTTTTTCGATTAACTAATTAATATGCAAAATGAAATTATACAAATCGTTATTCGACAAACAATTCATTATACAAAAAGTTGTTATACAAACTGAAATTAGGCAAAAAGTTTTTAGGCAAACCACGGGAATACCAGATTATTCTTTATCAAGTCATTCATAAAGTGCGGTGTATACTCGTGAATTGACAATTCGGTTCAATAAAAAACTGGCATGGGGTTCTTTTGAACCAACTATTGGCATTAAGGTGTAAAATTGCGTGCACGTTACCTACTAGATGTATCAAATGTTGCATATGTTTACCGAAGAATCATTCTATATACTGGATAAATGTTTGAAACCGGATGTGTTATTCCGGAGATTACGCTCAACACACAAACTTTATCTCTCTATTATATTAATAATAGTGTATTACTTGTATGTATAGTACATAATATTTTAGATTAAAGATCTTTAGGTACTTATCTTCATAACAGCAATAAGTTACACCGTTAATACAAAAACTAAGTAATCCATAGCAGATTCTGAGAATTTTGTTCGTCTTTTATGACCAAATGACGTCAGATGTCGTGATCTCTATTCCTGTTATTTATGACAAATTTACTGCGTCTGCGGCTGTCTGAATACATTATGCCTATAATAGAGAATCAACACTTAATGCATTATAAATATAAAGGCCACATTTGACTAGCTACGTGTATGACATAATGTGGATTACAAAAAGGTCACGTTATGGAAATTGTCCTAAATAGGATTCGAATTTGTATGTAAGTATATGTAATGACGGAACGTTAATGAGGATGAATATTTGTTCTTGGGTCTTGGATGTTTTCTATGTATTTAAGTATTTATTTATCCATATAAGTATGTATATCGTCGCTTAGTATCTATAATACAAGCTTTGCTCAGTTTGGGACTAGGTTGATTTGTGTAAGATTGTACACAAATATTTATATATTTATTTAAATAATCCATATCCCTACTAAAATTATTGAGGCGGATGTGTGTCTGTCTGTCTGTTACCTCTGCACGCTAAACCGTTGAACCAATTTAGATGAAGTTTGTTATGGAGATACAGATAGTTTGAGTCCCGGGGAAGGAAATGGGCTACTTTTTATGCTCCAGCATAAAAAATCATCCCTTGAGGGGGTGAAAGTTTGTATGGAATAACATGACTAGCAAAAGCTCCTGATATAAAAAAATAGCAATAAAATTGTTTCGCGATGAACGAGTTCTACGCGGACAAAGTCGCGGGCAAAAGCTAGTTCCTATACATAATGTGTAATGTGGGTTTGAGTACCTACTATTAAACATAACAGCTTAGTTAACAGCCAGGGGCCTGTACCTGTATCACAAAACTTTACAAGCGTAGAATTCGACAAATTTGACAACTTTTTCTATGGAAAATTGTACAATTTTGTCGGATTGTAGACTTGTAAAGTTTTGTGGTATAGGGGCCAGGAGTGATATTTTTGGGGGTTAGGCCGTTAATAAAAGTTCCTCTTTTTGCCCCACCCGGTATCTGTTTACTCTTGCGAGTGCTTTCTTTGATTTTAATTAGCGTGAAACATCCTTTATTCTTATATGTAAAGGTTTAACTCATTAGAATAAAAGTGTTCTAACCAGAAAACAAGAAAAAATGCAAAAAATTCCAAGATCCAATAAATTGAGAAAATAATTTTAAGAAAGCTTAATTATGCGCTTGTTCGTTAGCCACAGGTACGGTGGAAAATTAAAAGTTTTATTCACGAGTATAACGTAAAGAACAGCAAAGACTTTGTACTTAGACCACCTTTTTAATTATGAGCGCTGGCTTTACATAAGGTAAACTTCAGGGGTGTTTTTTACGAGTTTCAAGCCAGGGATACACTAGGGGACAAATATCTCACGACAAATTATGATTAAATTATGAGTTTGTAAATATTATAGATAGATAGATAGAAAGATTCATTTATTTCCTTTAGAAAATAACATTATTATTTTACATAAAAATAAAATAAAATGGATTCATTAAAGGATCGTCTAGTATACAATACGTCTACAGGTAATATATAGGGGATAATTCAAATGTTAATATATACTGTTTTTTTATATTTTATAATGGAAATTCTAAATTCAATAGACGATCATAATATAAATTTGTATATAGATTTATTAGCTTGAACCATCGAATAATTCCATTCTTAACGTCATTGAATTCGTATATAGATTAAGCTAGCTTTAATTTGTATTGTAATTTCATATTATGAAATAAAAAATCTAAATCATGTATCGGCGACATGTCAAGCGAAGCCGGCCTATTTCGCCTGACATATCGTGCGACATCGTGCGACTTATGTCCGTAGCGACGTCAGGCGAAGTCGTGCGACTTCGCGAAACTTTGCCTGACATATCTGGCGACATCGCGCGACTTATTTCCGTAGCGACGTCATGTCGCGCGATGTTGACTGATATGTTGAGTAAAGTCCGGCAACGTCGTGCTACTTCACCCGACGTCGCTGGCGACACGTGTCGCAGGACAATTGTCCCCTAGTGTATCCCCGGCTTGAACTTACATTGTATTGAACTTATATTGTTGAAACCAAAGCTTCACATACATTTAATATATCTACACGTTAATACTTATTCTATTATATCTCTTGGAAGAGGCAAAAATACTTTATCCTGAACCAATCTAGCCTGTATTCTCGTAATTTTCTCGCATGGAAGATGTTTAAAATAATTTATTTTTTAATTTCAAGAAAGGAAGAGGTTCTTATTTATACAATATTTTGCTACCAATGTTGTTAAGTACTTACTTAAGCTCAGTACATCATTTGTAATCCGAAGTGTTTAGCTTGAACCATCGAATGATTCCATTCTCGACGACATTGAAATCGAGTTACTGATGAAATCTTCATTTATATGTATGACAATCATACGTTTCAATTTGTTTAATACATTATCTAAGGTTGAATAATGTAAATAAATAAATACTGTATTACTAGTAATTTTCCAGGTAGCGCTTTTCTTACTGGATATTGCAAGGAAGTTTTAGCGTAGTTTTTTAAACGTATTAGTGTCTTGAAGTGAGGGTTTCAAAGAAGAACATAGTAAGGAAACTGGTAGACTTCCACAAAGAAATTGAAACGTGTACCAATGCATATGAAGTCCACTAAGCGCACTGGGACAGTATAGGGATGAGGACACTATAAAAGAAAATTAATAAATCCAAATTTTCTACATAAAGGCTCAAATTCTCAATCAAATGGCGAAAAAAGTAATTCAAAAAAAATAATAATTACGTAATTATAAGTCTTCAAAGTTTTAAGAGTGGGTATGTTCTGTCCCTTTTCCGCAAAACGCACCTTTGTATTGAACGATCGTCTTTTACTATGGCGCAACTTAACAGTGACGTCACGCCTAGGTAGCACTTTCTCTCTCTATCTACGAACATTCTAACCGTTGTAGCTTCGTTATTTTTTGAGATATTTGAATAGGATTTTCACTATTTGGCATAGTTTTATGTCTTCTTTCTATTGAAGTAATAAAAATTTTTGAGTCGACATCCCTATTGGGACTACTCCCTGATCCCTCTTATACATTATCCTATGCCCAGAAATGGGATAATATGGCAAACCTGCGTGGTGCGGCCTCTGGCTCACTGGACGGAAAAAATATATCACGCGCGTCTTGTATAAGTAGTTTTATACTTAGAGAGATATGGTACATATTCTATTTCGTACCTATAGTCTAAAAACAAGCCATGATCAAAACGTTTCATTAATGAAGCGAAAGAATGCGGCGAAGCTAATTACAGGTTTTCGAGAGTTGGTGAAAACAATCAAACTTTCGCCGGGCTTATTACCCACGCTGGCCAGTGACGGGAAAAAGAAAATTGTTCGCGAATTCATTAACTGTTATTATTTTCCCTTGCGTACTTATCCCTGTACATTTTAATAGGCACGGACTTAAAAAGTACATCATATTCTTTGTACTACGGGACAAGTTGTCAATTCCGAATCCCGGCCGGGGCATTTATTTGTGTGATGAGCACGAATATTTGTTCTCGGGTCTTGGATGTTTTCTATGTATTTAAGTATCTATTTATATCTATATAAGTATGTATATCGTCGCTTAGTACCCATAGTACAAGCTTTGCTTAGTTTGGGACTAGGTTGATTTGTGTAAGATTGTCCACAAATATTTATTTATTTATTTATTTTATTTTATTTCGTAGGTAGGTATCAAATAGTATCAATCCATCATCCTATGTTGAATCCCAATTATCTATGAGATCCAGTAATAAAATCAGGTTGTCAAATTGACTCCAAAATTAAATTAATTCAGAGTTATTATGAAATAATACTTTATTTTTTTAGGGTCGGTGCCAGCTAACCCAATCTAATACCTAATATATCTTCTATTTTGATTAAAGTTATTCTTTGAAATCATTTGGCCGGTGCTACGAAGATTTCAGTTAGTTTATTTGTTATTGTAATCGATTTTAAATGTAAATGGTGTATTAATTGTTCTTTTTCTTATAATTAATTTATTTTGTTTAATATAATTAATTTTGTAATTTGTAATCATGTCTAATTAATAATATTTATAGGCTAATATTCTAATATTTGCATGAAGTTTAAGGCTGAATAGTCGTGAATACTGTGACTCATCATTATAATGTTAACATCTCTTGTACATATTCTAGCAAATAAACATTACTTTATTTTACTTTACGCGGTACAGAACAGAAACCACAAAAATGAAACGCTATTATTCATACATTATGTCTGTATTTTCGTCAACCGTCAGAATGTGTCTTTATTTCCCTAGGGTCTAACCAACAACTGGTTTAGCTGAAAGATGGTAGTGAACATTTCATTTAATGATTTCGTAAGTCTGCACCTATACGATTTCCTTCCGTCTGTCAAAGAGAAATTTCTCCGGAAATAACGTAGCGTAGAAATCGTACTTCGTATCGCCGCGCCGCTTATAGGGTAAAGTGTTATACATTTGGGTTTCTTCAGTACAATGATCATAATAAAAAAAACCGGTCAAGTGCGAGTCCGACTCGCGCACCGAGGGTTCCGTACACAGTTCTTGAATATGTAGTTGTGTACCCGTCCCGACCCCATTAATTCAGGAACAATCTTAAAAAAACATGACAGCACCATCTATCGGCGCATTGTGTTACTAATTTGCGCGACTGAATAACTTAGTACGTATGTTGGTTTTTCAAGGATAATTCTTTATCACATCAACCGATTTCAATATTTGTTTTTTTATTTGAAAGAAGGTATTTTCAACGTAATTTTGTAAATTTAAATATAAAACAAAAATATAAACAAAGGTGATTAAATTACAAACTTAGTATAGAAAAGTTTTTTGATGATTAAAAAAAAGAAAAACTAGATAGAGCTATGGCTATAATTTTCCTGTAAAATATACATGCATATTAATGTTGTGTAATAATTTCAAATGTTTTTCTTCGTAAACTTCGGAGATAAGGGGGGGGGGGGGGGGAATGGTATTTTTTTTTACATTTTCCCTCGTAAATCGAAATTTCCCCAACGAAAAAAAAAAACTAAAAATTGTTTTGGAATGTACAAGTCAAGCCCTTTCATATGATACCCCACTTGACATAGTTGCCAGACTTTAAAATTTTGAACCCCCTTTTATCTGTCATTATTCACAGAAAATAAAATAAAATAATTTAAAAAACCATCTTCTATGTATCTGGGTTACCCTTGTTTATAACTATTCCAAATTTCAAATCGATAGGATAAGTAGTTCCTGAGATATTTAGCGATGTGACAGACAGACAGACAGACAGACAAAGTGAAACCAATAGGGTTCCTTTTTTACCTTTTTGGTACGGAACCCTAAAAACGTACGTTGTAATTTATTGGCATTCGAAATTATGATTCTTTATTGAGGCATTCTGTAACTTTGACTCTCATTTTCAACCGATTTCAGAAAAATCAGGAGGTTCTTAAGGCCGTGTATTACCACTTTTGAGTTTTTAAAAACCATAGTAGGGTTTGACTTGTAAAAGTGCCATTGCGGCCTACTTACAGAATAAAGTTCATTTTATCATTTTTTTCTTTTATCATTTTTTATCATCTGAGACATAGAATATAGTGTCTTAAAATCTAAAAAAAATATATGTGTTACATGAGGATCTTGTCTAGTCAAAATCGCAGTCAGTTACATGATCTGATAAAATTCACTCGATAGAAAAAAATCGCGAAGTTACCCCTTTTTGGAATGTGTTTTCAATACTACGGCTATATTACTGATATTTAACATTTAATTTTTGTACTCAATTAAAGATCGTAAATAGTTATAGACAAATTCGCAGTGTTTGCTTTGATAAAATGATTGGCTTAATGACTATAGCTAAATATTCACAAAATTGCGCGCAGAGCTTGCGTAGAAAGCGGGATGGTTAATTGTAAACTCACGCGTGTTAGAACGGAACAGTTGCTTAATTCGGTTGTATGTTCTTTTTTTTATTTTGTTATGTTTGTTACCTCAGAATCCCGTCATTTATGGAGCGATTTGGAAAATTCTTTGTCTGTTTAAAAACATATGCTTTAATGTTGGTCCCTTTGTTACCAGAATCCGATTCTAATAATGAGATCCATGAAGAATTGAGGGAACTTTTCAAAATTTTAAGGAAAAGACATAGCGATTTTTGTATTTTCGGTAAAAATCGAGCATTTGCATTCAGAAAGTAGCATTTGGTAAATGGGTACTGATGTAGAAGACCTCCGATGGTCATCCTAAACTACTAATTTTTCATGAGTGGCACTAAGATACTCGTATTTCAATCACTAAGATAATTAAGCGACTATGACGATGGCAATAAAAGACTCGTGAGTTCTCCACAAACAGTGAAAACACACTACTGGGAGCCGATTTTTGAGAGTCGAACGCTCGAATTTTCACTCGAGATTTGTCAAAAAACTATGACGTTTTGACAGATGTCGCGTGAAAAGTCGAGCGTTCGACACTCAAAAATCGGTCCCCTGTTTCAATGCCTCTCATTACGTACCAGTTGCATATGCATAAACTACAAACTACTACAGTTGTTAATTATTATAGAACCAGACGTGACTGCTGCATGTATTTGAAATCTTTTGTGTTGGCCTACATTTTATATAAAACTATAAAGCCCGCTATACATGTTGGCCCAACGTCGGCCAATTTGCGGGACGCAGCTATACGATAGAAGGAGATGGTAATACACCGTGCTCCCTCTATCGTATAGCTGCGTCCCGTAGATTGGCCGACGTCGTTGGGCCAACATGTAGAGCGGGTATAATGGATTTCAAAACTTAAATCATGCAAAATTAGGTAATTTTTGTATGATTTTAGCTACATAACTAGGCAAACTCAAATAATATTAAGTATTAGCGAACATCGAGCGCCGATAATTTATCTCATCCAAGAATTCGGAACCCGCCTTCATTTCGTATAGGAATTCGTTCAGCTGAGACTGAATAAAATACAAATTGGGGAATATCTGCTATCTATCTATATTCTTATTCTTATATCTTTAATCGAGCAATTCTTGTATATTTATTTCAGCGATTTTGGAAACGGCTCTAACGATTTTGATGAAATTTGGTATGCGGGCGTTTTCGGGGACGAGCAATCGCTCTAGCTAGGTCTCATGCCAGGGAAAACGCCGAGCAAAGCTCGGCCGCCCAGACATTATATATTACGCGAGGCCGATTTTTGTACACTCCATCAGATCTACAGTTATGGTCCGATTTTAATAAATTATATGTCGTTGGATTCGTCTCATGCTGGAGAGTTGCATAAAACTATTTTTCCATGTTTATGTAGAAAAAGGGCTCAAAAATGGATTCTAAAAAACTACTGTGCGCTAACCACGTGACTTCGGCCGAGTGATCACGTCACGTGACATGGCAAGGGTGTTGACTTAACATATCCTGTGACATAACACAGTAAAAATTAACTAAGAATTGAACTCAAACCTGTAGTAACTTCTTCGGAATGAGCAAATATTAGTTTCCAGTCGGCTACATAAATATCCATAATAACAAGAAACTTAAGAAAACACAAAATAATATTCTATATTTACCTACATGTTTACATCAATGACAGACATATTGCGTCAACATTCATTTTTTATTGAGTTCTTTTTTAACAATACCCAATTGTCAAACTCGTTTTGGCATATTCAAAATTTGGCAGCAAAAAGAGGTTTTACCTATTCATCTACAGTTAGTGCTATCTCAAACTAAAAACGAAATTTCGCCTCTCTGATATTTTGTTTTCGGTCAACTGTAAAGATATATATATATTACACTAGCTTTTGCCAGCGACTTCGTCCGCGTAAAAGGGATGATTTTCGGGATAAAAAGTATCCTATATGTATGTTAATCCAGGCTATAACCTCGTTGTATACCAAGTGTCATCATAATCCGTTGAGCCGTTTTTGCGTGATTGAGTCACAAACATCCAAACACTAACTTTCACATTTATAATATTAGTAGGATTAGTAGGATTATATACTTACATAATAAAATGTGAGAAGTGTAAAAAAAAATAACATAGGCATCTGTTTTCGGTGACAATGGCGTTATTTATTTTATGTCACACCTAGCCATAAAGGGGCCATTATCGCACGCTCCGCGCGCGAAAAAACCCACTTCCTGACCAGGGGGTGACATAAAATTGTGTACTTACCACGGGCGATAATAAAGAAAGCTTTAGATCGCATATTTATCGCCCTTGCCTTCGGCTCGGGCGTAAAATACCTGCGATCTGAGACATTCTTTGTTTTATCGCCCTTGGTAAGTAATGTACTATATTTGTTTACTTATTTATTTATTTGTTTACTGATTTATTTATTTGTTTACTGATTTATTTATTTGTTTACTGATTTATTTATTTGTTTACTTGTTTATTTATTTGTTTACTGATTTATTTATTTGTTTACTTGTTTATTTATTTGTTTACTTATTTATTTATTTACTGATTTATTTATTTGTTTACTAATTTATTTATTTGTTTACTGATTTATTTATTTGTTTACTGATTTATTTATTTGTTTACTGATTTATTTATTCGTTTACTTATTTATTTATTGATTTGTTTACTGATTTATTTATATGTTTACCTATTTATTTATTTGTTTACTTATTTATTTCTTTGTTTACCTATTTATTTATTTTTTTACTTATTTATTTATTTATTTGTTTTGTTATTTATGTATTTGTTTACTTATTTATTTATTTGTTTACTTATTTATTTATTTATGATTATTTTTTTTGGTTATGTGCAATAAATAAACTAGGTATTATTATTAAAAGGACGGCAATGACGATGGCGTAAGAAAACACCAAGTCTATGGATGCTTGCGATTCAAAAACAGTCAAGGGCGCTGCCGACCGCTTTTTAGACATCGGTGGTGGTAACTTGGATCAACGGCTTAACGGACCTTCCAATTCTTCCAAATCACGGGAGCGCTCAGCTAGTATAATTTTATTGAGTTAGTAGGGCGTGGGGCAATTTATAAGTGAAAAGGCCTAGACAGAGTAATAGTACATTATTGCCGTGGCCGGGAAGGAAGCAATAGGCATGATGACTCAAAAAAAATTATTACTTCAATAGAAAGAAGACATAAAACTATGCCAAATAGTGAAAATCCTATTCAAATATCTCAAAAAATAACGAAGCAACAACGGTTAGAATGTTCGTAGTTAGAGAGAGAAAGTGCTACTCGACCGTGACGTCACCTTTGAGTAGCGCCATAGTAAATGACAATCGTTCAATACAAAGGTGCGTTTTGCGGAAAAGCGACAGAAAATACCCACTTTTAAAACTTTGAAGACTTATAATTACGTAATTATTTATTTTTTTGAATTACTTTTTTTGCCATTTGATTGAGAATTTGAGTCATTATGTAGAAAATTTGGATTTATTGATTTTCTTTTATAGTGTCATCATCCCTATTGCAGGCTGAGTATTTGTTTAAACGGACGAGCTTGCGAGTCCGTTTAATTATAATACGAAGCCTGCAATTGCCATTCCGGCCGAGGCTAATATACTTAGTGCTTTTCTCAAAAATGGGGAAAATAATACAAAATTTGAACAAGATTTGATAAACATAACCTTAAAAAGTCAAAAACATCATGCTTTCCCGCCGTTTATTTATTTTTAACACGATCGCAAATGTATTTTTCCACTGAAAAACGCAAATTATTCGAGACACATAAAAAAACGTCGCGTTTCCAACAGAAAAATACTAGCTGAATTGGCAGAATACGACCTGTGCCTCCTTTTATATGACAGTTTCTACTTTTTAAAAAGTTTATAACTCGACAAATAAAGGAATTTATATGTGACATTGAAGGCGTGCAGGCGGGCCTGCAATGTTTTTTACTTTTTAATTTGGATCTGACCTTAAACTATACACTTTACCTTCCAATATGTAGGGACTAAAGTCCAGTTTGCGGGCCATTTTTGAGAAAAGGTATCTTATTTAATTTCACGATCATGTTTGAACGGATGATGTTACTTAGGATTTTTTAAATTAATATCTGCATCTCAGTTACACATTCAAACGACACAGAAAGACTTCGTTTTCGTTCGAGAACATAGTGACCTTAATTGCTGCGTCAGCTGCCTATGGCAATCTCCTACCCAAAGTTTTTCGCTCCCACGATCTTAAACTTTCCACATAAAGAAACATTTACATGGCTGTCGTGCTGCCTAATCTATTATACTCCTCCGAGACATGAGCAGTCTACCGTAAGCACATTCGCTCACTCGACAGATTCCACCTCAAATGTCTCCGAGACATCATGAACATTATATTGATTTAAACTTAGGTACACGAATTTCATACATTAATATTGGGGAACGGGACTTAATCGCGTACAAATTATAACTAATTTACCTTTTTTAAGGTTTTGCCCGACGTTTCGAATGTATCAAAACATCCGTGGTCGCGAGCTGACCACGATGCTGATTTGTACGCGATTAAGTCCCGTTCCCCAATAATAATCATGAACATTAAATGGACAGACCGCGCCAGGAATACGAATGTCCTGAGGCGGGCAAATGTCGGAGGCAATGAGGTGTATCTGATGAGGTAACAGCTGCGGTGGTGTGGACACGTATTTCGAAAAAAAATATATGTGTTACATGAGGATCTTGTCTAGTCAAAATCGCAGTCAGTTACATGATCTGATGAATTTCACTCGATAGAAAAAAATCGCGAAGTTACCCCTTTTTGGAATGTATTTTCAATACTACGGCTATATTTTTACTGATATTTAACATTTAATTTTTGTACTCAATTAAAGATCGTAAATTGTTATAGACATTTTCGCAGGGTTTGCTTTGATAAAATGACTGGCTTGATGACTATATATTTTTGTTTAATTTTTGCACTCAATTAAAGATCGTAAATAGTTATAGACATTTTCGCAGGGTTTGCTTTGATAAAATGACTGGCTTGATGACTATAGCTAAATATTTACAAAACTGCGCGCAGAGCTTGCGTAGAGAGCGGGATGGTTAATTGTAAACTCACGCATGCTAGAGCGGGACAGTTGCGTTGGGGATACCTCCCCTTAACACCGTACCTCGGTGGGTATTAACATATTCAGTGCCGAGGAGACGATATCGTGTTTTCCGTTTGTACCTAGAGAGTTTTCGCTACAAATGAGAAAAAGGTAGTACCTACGCGTAGCACTCGTCGGAATGTGTTAACCTGCCCTAGTTGCGCTCCTATTATACCTTTGTAAAAAAGATAGGATACGTGAACCACTTGATGAGAGCACACCAGAGACCGAACCAACCACATCACATAGGTATTCGCTGTGAATCGGCCATCGCCAAATCGGCCATGAGGACATCATGGAGTTATTTCTTAACGAATTTATTTTTGAGTAGCAATTATGGAGGGCATTCGATTTTATATTTTATTAAAAGTAAATAACGACGGATTCCGTTTAATCATGTTTACCCCTTTTAACAAACTTCAAAGAAAATAAATTCAATTTTCAATCAAATTTTATTTTGTCGTTAAAATTCAATTTCCGTTTACAAAAACTACTTTCAGATGCAGATCTATGGTTATTATTATTATCCCGACAGCTCTCTTCTGACTTTTTCATTAATGGAACAATTTAAAAATACTTGATCTTGATTATGGGTATAGGGGCTTTAAGAAGTTATTTCCTTTTTTCTTGACGGAGAATCATAATTAGGTGCCACGAAACTTACAGCTCCGGAGTTGGTTCCTTGTAATACCTAGCCGCGATTATAATAGGATTAGAGGTGAAGTTTTTCCATATACTGACAAAGTACGTATATGAAATGAATCCTAGAGAAAAGCATGATAATGATTAATGTCTTCAAGAAATTTGTTTACACGTGAGGATGAATGGGCTGTAGAACACTCGGCAAGCCTCGAGGTCTACAGGTGGGCTAGCACAACTTGGCTGTCAAGTCGTATCTCGCGCGACTCAGCGATTCCTGTCTCACTCGAACTGTGTGAATTAGAAAGAGGAGGGTAGTTCTTTCTCTACTCGCGTCGCGTCACAGTGACAGTCGTGCTAACCCCACAGGCTTGACTAAAAAGCATACATTGTATAACTAATTGCAAAAAATGAAGGTAGTGAGATATCCCGGATGAAATGTGGGGAAGCTTCAGATAAACAGAAGTAGCCCGGTGAGCCAGTAATTTCATGCTTACATTCGAACGAGTACTGTATACTTAGGTACTCCATTCAAATAATCCTTTTACTAATACTAAGTACATTACATATATTAGTTATAAAGTTTATTTCTTATGCTGTTTGTCATTGTAGATACCTGCCTAAGATTCAACTCAATTGATCATAAAACACGGAACGGATTAAAATAAAAGCACGCGGATAATTTACGACCATTAAAACACATTTATCCCGAAATAATCCCCTAAAACTGGGAGTAACCCTTGATGACCGGTAAATTGTCAACAATTTTGTTTTTGATCTCGGGCCTCAGTTCAGCCACAAATTATTAATAAATAAAAAATAAAAACTAAGCAAAGCTTTTACTATGGGTACTACTAGGCGAAGATATACAGGTAATAAGATAAATAGGTTCTTAAATGCATGGAAAACATTATATACAAAGAAATATCATGTTTGATACAAACTCCACTTGTTTTTTAGTGCTTTGCTCTTCTTAGGTATTTGATTGTAATGAGCCAAAGTGAAACACATATACACTTCCAGTCCAGTACCTATTATTAATTATGAATAACTACGGATACTGAAGTAATTCTGCTGTTTCAGTTTTAACCCTTAAATCGACAAGGACAAAAAATTTCGAAATTTAGTTGAAATGATGGTTTTTATGGATATTTAGGTGCTTCTAAACACTGGAAAAATAAGTAAAAACATCGGTTGATGATAGTTTCAGAAAAAACGTATGTCAAGTATGTTGGACATTGCCAACTTAGCACAGAATTTTACCAAATTCTTTTCATACTTTATGCGTACAGTATTTTGGACATTGTCAAGCATGTAGCAAGTTTCATCTTTGTAGTTTTTTTGGTTTAAATATGTATTTAGACGAAAGAGTGTGTTTATTTTAATCAAAATCACAATCGCGAGTCAAAATAAATGTATGCGCACTAAAACAACCAGGATTATGCGCAGCGTTTACATATAAACTTAATTTTGCAATCACGCTCCTTTTACCTTCTATAACGTAGAAAAAAAGCATTATTCGTTGTCAGACACAATGGTGAGTACAATATTATTATGGCCCTAGACTAAGAGCCAGTTGCACCAACGTACGAACACAGACCGGTCATCGTCAAATATGGCGCCGGCAGCTGTCATCCCATAGAAACTTGTCAAACTTTCCATACAATCAGATTTGACGAACGCCGCTTACGATTACAGACGGTTTGGTGCAACCCAGCCTAAGTCAGCATCAGATTACGAATATATAAACTTATTTATTTTTACTGCAGAGTTGGTCCCTACCTTGGAGTAAATTGGATCCACACTTTGGAAATATTCATAAAATCATGTCTGGCTGTAAAACAATGTTTAATAACAATGTATTTATAACCGATAAATGACATATCAATGTGAATAGAGCGATAAAACTAAAAATGCAACGAAAAAATGTTTGTAAATTTTTGTGCGGAAAGTTGACAATGGGAAAAATAGTGTACCTACATTGTACTTTGCAGACATCATACACTTAAATAATAAGTTATATTTATGTCAATGATGGATGAAATATGTTCCTTAATTCTAACTGAAAAACACACTAAAATAACTCACAACGTTCCCATAGAAAATTAAGAAATAAAATTGATCGGCCTAAAACCCTTGCAAAGCTCCTTGCCTTCTCTGAACTTTGACGACCACTGACCACAGAATAGGCTTTCTGCGGACCTTACATTTTTTTTATTATGAAATATAAATATCATTCAATTTCCTAAGACTGCTCAAAAAGCAACCCGGTGTTGTAGCTTTTGATGTAGAATTTTGTTTTTAGAATGTCTAGTATTTTTCCCATTATCGAATTAAGGGTTAAATTTGAACATTCTTAATTCTCATGATCTGATGTCCCACATTTGTAAAAAAAAACTTTTCTAAGTAGCAGTGGCGGAGCGTCCATACAACTCGATTCCCACCGGCTTGCCTAGTTTTCAGCCAGTGCAGTTCTTTTACTACGGGCTCATGAAGAATAAGAAAGGCCAATTATTTCCGGCTTCCCTAAGAATATTTTTGACGCGCCGCCACTGCTAAGTAGTACTAACTAACAGTCGTCGTTGATTGGACTAGCACAGTCTTAACCCCGGCTTCTGTGTTGCACAGTAACCGCGGATATTGCCACGCCCATACTCATCACTGAAAAAGTTTATGCAACCATTTTCATTATAAAGTTGGTTTAACTTGGAGATGCGCCGTGCTTTAGTTTAGAAGAAAAAAACGCGCGACGTCTCGAAGTTTAGTATTCTAGCAAAGTAGTATTTATTATGTGTTTCGCTTATTAACGCTAATTAAAACGACAAACGATTTTGCAAAAAAGTACAGTCTATTTATCCTTACGTGTCCTATCATGTAAACAAACTGTTTGGTAAGGATGAATAGACTGTAGTGTCCAATACTTCTATGATTAGGTGGCAAGCGGACGCTTAGCTCCTATAGATTTCAGCCTGGATCTGAGGCTTTAAATACCTTTTCTCAAAAATGGCCCGCAAACTGGACTTTAGTCGCTACATATTGGGAGGTAAAGTGTAAAGTTTAAGGTCAGATCCAAATTAAAAAGTAAAAAACATTGCAGGCCACATATATGGCCTGCAATGTCACATATAAATTCCTTTATTTGTCGAGTTATAAACTTTTTAAAATGTAGAAACTGTCATATAAAACGTGGCACAGGTCGTATTCTGCCAATTCAGCTCGTATTTTTCTGTTGAAAACGCGACGTTTTTTTATGTGTCTCGAATAATTTGCGTTTTTCGGTGGAAAATACACTTGCGATTCTGTTAAAAAAAATAAACGGCGGGAAAACATGATGTTTTGACGTTTTAAGGTTATGTTTATCAAATCTTAATTAAATTTTTGTCGTATTTTCCCCATTTTTGAGAAAAGCACTATATTAGCCTCGGCCGGAATGGCAATTGCAGGCTTCGTATTATAATTAAACGGACTCGCAAGCTCGTCCGTTTAAACAAATACTCAGCCTGCAATTGCTCCCTTCCCGGCCACGGCAATAATGTACTATTAAATACTTCTAAATTAATTGAGACCAATAAAACAAGTGCAAGTAAATCGAAACATTAAATACCGTCCGGCAATGACCTATTTTGAGACAAGGTCTAGTGTTGTGCCAACAATCAACTGCAGTTTAATTAGGACAGGTTAACCACGGTCCAGTGAGCGGGAACAAATACGGACAATATTGGAAATCGGTGCTCGCTATTCGATAGGCCAATCGAAGTTTATTAAACTAATTAGTGTAACGATATTGGTCTTCGGTTTCGCATAAAATAATTACCTATCTTTTTTCGGAAAAACTTTGTCCATATATTTTATACTTTAGAAGTAGGTAGTTGTAAGTTTTTATGTTGAAAACAGCCTTATACTGAGCCTTATTATTCTGCCAGCCTTATTAGCGTTCGCAAGTCGCTAGTGTGATAAGGCTCTTAGTACTTAAAGGTACGTCTCCAATGATATTAAGAGGAGTAGGGCAAACTCTCTCTATACAAACTTTGTGCAGGATTTTCTTCGTTTGTGTTTGCATTAAAGTTACGATTTTTGGTCAGTATGCTTATTTTTCTGTTAGCTATTTCGTTATGTATTTTTTTTTCATTGATATTATTTTTAATTTTTTTGAAATATTTGAAAATTTCCACATCACTTTCTTCGCATATCTAATATTTACATACAAAACAAATATTACATTCGTTAGTGCCAAAACCTACGAATAAAACGTGCACAAAGTTTGTATGGAGAATGCCTTGCCCGCCCCTGCGCCTTAAGACTTTTCAGACGCCATAGTTGCTAAGTTAAATTTGTACTATTTACGCATAACATATAAATATATAGCTGGTCTCCCGCGATACAGGCCTAGCCTAGTGCCTGAAATCTCTGTTTAAATCATATGTCATTCACCATATCTCTGTTCTGTAACTTCTTTTATAATTCTTCATGTTTTCTGTGCAATGATTTTTTTTATCTTTTTTTTGTATATAGTCATCAGGCAAGACGGTAGACGCTAGCTTCAATAAAAAAAAGTTACTCAGTCCAAGCAAGCAATGTCGTTGTACCTACTTTTGATGTTTTCTTATTTGCCAGAGGCCGTTTATAAAAGTATTTTCCGTATTTATTACGCATGAATACGATATCGCTTTGAGTGTGTATTTATTGTGAGGGCACCTGAGATGAGAAATTTACGATGTGTACATATCTCAATATCTTTGGTATGTAACAAATAGAAAAACAATAATTACGTGCTAATTTAACGGGTAAAAATTTAATTGGTATTATTTTAAAAAATTATTTAGCGTTAAAACTTTTCAATTTTTCATTTTTATTGGAAAATAAATGTTAAGTACCTCAAATTTCTTGGTTCAAGTCTAAATATGATACAACTTTTATCAAATTCATATAAATATTGATTTGCAATTGACTAGCAATAACAAAACGTATTTTTTTTTGTAATCAGGATGATTGATCACGTAATAATTGCATCAGACAGGGAGGTACGGTCAACCAATTTCATATTGGCTCACTTCGTACCTTGTCACAGTCTGTGTCCATTATCTTTTCTGTTTGGGCCAAGCGTCCTATTAAAGCTATTGAATTGATTTCTTTTCATTTCGTATTTGCTTTTTGTCTTGCTTACTCAACCGTCAATGCGTCGAATGCGTCAGAACGAGCGCTCGATACCAATATCAAACCGAATCTAACTCCAAGAAGTTTACTACAATGGACCTCGTAAAGTCATAATCAATTCTCTTTTCACGTGCGAACAGAAACCGCATTGAATTCTGTTTATTGTTTTGAGGTTTCTGTTTACTCTTTTTCAAATAACAATGGTTACTCAGAACTTATTGAAAACAAATCAGAGAATAACTTAGTTTAAACATAGTAGTAAAGAAATATTAGAAAGCTTATTCAACATGTAGTGTAGGTAATATTTAGTGACATAAATTTATTGTTTTGATTTAATTACGCCCGATTTGACCAAACAAGATTAATTAATCTATTTATCTAAGATACAGACAATACAGCTGCAGTCTCTAAAATCTGTAAATTTAAGATATCAGCTAAGAAACCCATTTGAGGGGTCTTAGAATCGATAACAGAACACATTTCAATAGTTTTGATTATTTGAGTCCGGTCCTTGCGCCGTCCGTGCGCCGCGCCGGCCGGCAAAAGATGACCCTATACAAATCATGGTGCCGGCACGGTAATCTGTTCATAATCAACGTTTAGTGTAGGACTTTTAACATGGTTCGAGCAATTTTAAACGTGTAACCGCTACATTGAGCTAGCTAGCTTGTCAGTAGTTGACCGAGTGAAACGAGGTCTCTGTTTTAGCTTCGACAAAAATGCTTTCGTATGTCCGGCCGGATTTTTGTATGTCCTCCTCTACAGGTCGCATTTATCAACCGATTTTCGTAAAATTTTGTAAGCAGGTTCGGTAACTATATAGAATTTTTTTGTCGAGTCACTTTTTGGAAATTAATAAAAAACAAACATTGTATCAATGATTTCGTGTTTTTCTGCGGCTGTTTTTTCCTCTACTGTCGCATTTCTCAACCGATTCTCGTGAAATTTTGTGAGCAGGTTCCATGTCTACATATAATTTATTTGTAGAGTAAATTTTTGTAAATTTAAAAAAAAAAATTGTCTTCGTTGGCTGTTCTTCTCTAGGTACAGGTCGCATTTATCAACCGAATTTTGCGAGCAGGTTTGGTAACTATATAGAATTTTTTTGTCGAGTCACTTTTTTGAAATTCGAAAAAACAAACTTTGTATCAATGATTTCGTATTTTTCTGCGGCCGTTTTTTCCTCTACAGGTCGCATTTCTCAACCGATTCTCGTGAAGTTTTGTGAGCAGGTTTTATGATTACATAGAATTTTTTAGGCAAGTAAATTTTTGTAAATTTAATTTAATTTTATTTTATTCACTGGTTTGTTCTCCTCTACAGGTCGCATTTATCAACCGATTTTGGTGAAATTTTTTGAGCAGGTGCGGTAATTCTATAAAAAAAAATTATCGAGTCACTTTTTCAAAATTTAATAAAACAATTTTTTATCAATTATTTTGTGTCTCTGCGGCTGAATTTCGATTTGTTCACCTCTAAGGGTCGCATTTCACAACAGATTCTCGTGAAGTATTGTGAACACGTTCTTTGATAATTACATAGAATATTTTTGTCGAGTAATCTAAAAAAAATCTATGGTTTGTCCTCCTCTACAGGTTCGATATCTAACATAGTTTTGGAAATAAAAAAACACTCACGAGGTCTACAGCTCACAGAGCCACTAGTAAATATTGATATAGTTTATGCGTAGATACTTGGGCAGTAGAGGATTGTGCTAAATCATCAAGAATCAACGTAGGTACGTGTTTACGTAACGTAGCATGACCTACTGCTAATACCTACCTATGTAGTAGCAAGCAAAAATACCTACTGAATTTTGGTGCGCCTATTTAGTAACAATAAATACTCTTTCATTTAAACATAGAATGTTTATCCCAGGAATCATCCCTCAAAGGTATGAAATACGGAGTACAAGTTGATCTGTTGATTAATTCTAAAACTAGTCTGCTTGGCATTCGGGCGAATATTTGCCGCAACTAACTACTACAGTTAGGAACTCGTTAATTGGCCGGAGTATTCTCCAACTCAGTCATACATGGGCTAGTATGCTTCATAAAGGGTTCCTACCAGTGGCGGAGCGTCCATACAAATCGATTCCCACCGGCTTGCCTAATTTTCAGCCAGTCCAGTTCTTTTACTGCAGCTTATGAAGAATAAGAAAGGCAAATTATTTCCGGCTTCCCTAAGAATTTTTTTGACGCGCCGCCATTGGTTCCTACAAACGTCTATACTCTTATTCCGATATCATTATGACATTTAGTCGTTCAAAACATTTGGGTAAGTATTTTCACACTTTATTAACTTGATGTTGTCCCTCTACCCTCTAAAGTACCTCACCCTACTCAAAATTCTTTACATGAATTGTAGTGGTTCAGTGAACAGAAAGAATACTCGTCCTCGAACACTCCCGATTTTTTAAAATATTGGATATACCTACGAAGGACTTGAGGCGGGAAATTAAAAAATAAAAATAAAAACTACGAAAAATTGTTTAGATTAAAAATAAACCTACAGGACATGGATAACAGAAAAATAAGCATAGGTACTAACCAAAAATCATAACTGTAGTGCAAACACAAACGAAGAAAAACTAGCACTATGTTTGTATGGAGAGAGCTTGCCCTACCCCTCGCCTTAATGTCGACTTAAGGCGACTTCCTGACTTGGCGGGGCGGAGGCGGTACGATATGAGAAAACCGTCAAATGTCAGTGTCAACTGTCAGTCAACGCAGTACTACTTTTTACTGTGCTCTAACATTTAAATGAGTGCTTCCTGACTGGCGCGGGATGCGCGGAAGCGTGACGATGCGAAGGCAGTACTGGTCCGCTTCTGCGCATGATATTACTACTGCGCAAATGTAATACTGACAGTATTCCGTCAAGTGGGAATCTTTGCGACGTCAGTAAGTTTACGTCAAAGAAGAAAATGTCACATATCGATCCCGCCCCGCTAAGTCAGCGCCTAACACTCACGAGTTCACATAAAATGTAGAACCGCTTCTGCTGTCGACGCAGTGAATCCTCAAATTTTATAAAGGGTCGGCAACGCGCACGTGGCTGTTTTGGAGTTGCTGGCCTCTTTAGGCTGCGGTGTTCACTTACCATCGCGTGGACCGTACAGCCAGCAGCAATGGTTGCTACGCGGGCGAGGTGCTCACAATGATCTTCACACATCTTTATTATAGGGGAATAAGAGCGTGTGAAGATCATTTTGAACACCTCGCCCGCGTAGCAGCCATTGCTGCTGACTGTACCTACGCTTGTTTACCAAAGTATAAAAAACCGGCCAAGTGCGTGTCGGGCCACGCGCAAGGTAGGGTTCCGTAGTCGTCCACCCGTTACATTATGTGGACTAAAAAGTTCGCAAACTTATACGATATATTATTTACTATGTTTTTGACAGAATTAACAACATTATCTAAGGCATCAATGGAAATTGTACGAAAGTTTGCTTTTGCAAAGTACATTTCGGAAGTTCGACTATTACTTACTCGTTAACTAGTAATGTCTACTTAGCTGTGATAGTTTTCCTTTTAAATTCATCGGATATACTACTACCATGATTTTTTTCACATGCCTAGTAGCCACCGTTTAACTGGCAGGGGGGGGGGACACATGACCATAACAAAAATTATCACTTCAAAGCTTAATATCACGCTAACCAATTATTTAATCAAAAAATGCTTTTAAAAACCTTATGATATTTTTAAAAGAGCTATCCAACGGTGGGGTTCGGCAGAAAAAAAATTCACCACCAATTTACATGTACGGGAGGTAACCTAAAAAATTTTTTTTTTTATCATTTTATTCTACCGTTTTGTCGGCGTCATTGATATGTATACTCATGCCAAATTACAGCTTTCTAGTACTAACGGTTACTGAGAAAAACGGAGGTCGGACGGACGGATGGACGGACGGACGGACGGACGGACATGGCGAAACTATAAGGGTTCCTTGTTTACTACGGAACCCTAAAAAAGTCGATATTACTTTTACCTTATTTATAGCACAAAGTTATATGAACTGGAAGATTCACGTGCAAGCTCAAGATTCTTATACAATGTACTCGTGCTGATATATATTTTATTGCTACTTCGTTAAATGTTCACATGGCAACATTTGAATAGGAAAGGCTTGGCACAACTTATAGAAGCGGATTAGGTGAGAAGCTTTTTGTTTTGAATACTCTTGTATACAACCACTGTCATATGAATTATACTTCTAATGTTACCTACGTATGATGTACAATTTTCACTTAAATTTTAGTAGCTACAGATAACAATTTTTCGTAATTTTGGTAAGAAATCAGTGTTCTCTTTTCGTACCAATGATAGTAAGTGCAACAGCATACTTGATTGAATCAGGCGTTACTTTGCGGAAATCCATGATAAATCTAGCAATATTTCTTTGCTATTTAGTAGATTAATTGTAGATATTTAGGGGCAATGCTGGGTTATACCTTTACTACTCGATCGACCAGCAAAAACATCTCAACTAAGTATTAACACGTTCGGCCCAGCAACGTCTTATAACGTAAATTTCGTAAATTTATAATGAACACAACGTCCATTGACTTCGGTAGTAAATTTCTTTTTTTTCGCACTACGTTGTATAACGCCAGAAGCCCTTACTAACCTCATATTCATCGAATCCTGCGCCGCAACACTTTAAATGTCCAAATGCCTAGCGCCGCAGCGTATTAACTTTTGGGGGTATTACGTGAACGGCTATTACACACGCACACATGGCCAACTTCACACACACAACGTGCATTTACGTCGGGCCATGCGGTGGTGTGCCTTGCAGTAGCTGCTGTGCGCCGCAACGGACAACGCGTGTGCGTCAATGGTGTTATCTACTACTGTCGAAAGGGTAAGTTCTTTACGTATTTTTTATAAATCATGTATATTTGCTTTTACAATACGTTTCAAATTGCGATATTGATATTCAAAAATACGTAATTGGGACTAGTATAATTGAAGTACTCATAAAACTGTGGTGATTCGCAAGATTGTGATAGGTTTACCCGCTCTAAATTGGTAGGTAAGTTACAGACCTTTGCAGGTAAAAAAATTGCCGTTTTGATACAACCATTTCACAGCAGACTAACATAATTTACCTATAGTTTTAGGTGGATAGAAAGCTGGATGGAGAAAATGCGGAACTGACCAGGACAACGATCCTGGACCAGAAGCGTCTTCGAAAAGCGAAAGCTCTGTAAGTTTCACACGAACTACTGCAAAACCTAAGACATCTAAAATCAAAACTTCAGCCTCAGAGGATTCCAATTCTGGCGACATGAACAGTACCTCAAGTTCTGAAAGTATCTTTGGTACTCGCATGGTACAGAACTCTGCCACGAGAGCTAGAATTATGTCGACTTCTACTACAAATACGGGCGATGCAAACATTGCAGACATAATTTCAGACGAATCTCTTCCTGGACTACCTTTAGCAAATGAGCTTGAATAAGTCGCATTTCCTGCATCACCATATGCCAACTCCTCTCTCACCATCGCCACGAGCTGCAGAAGGGAGTGCCAACCCGGTTCCTGTGTTGAAACTCAATGAGGATTCGGGATCTTTGTCGTTGCTGCCTGTGCCTTTACATACAAGTGCCCTTGTTTATACTGTTCCTTTACCTGCTGTAGAGCTAGAGGTAGATGATAACTTACCCCCGCATCTTCACCTACTGCTGTGTTAGCCGGCCGTTCACAAACTTTAGAAGTAGTTATGTCACTACAAGTACCATTTCCTACTGTGCCGTCGCCAGCTGTAGAGTTGGACGGACGATCATAACCGGACACTGTTTCGCCAATTATACTATAGATATAAGGCGGTCATATGGGCCGAGAATCATACACACACACTACATGCCTCTTCGCCTGCTGCAGACTTTGAAAACCATTTACCACCAATCCACCATACACTTCTTCACCAACTTTAAAGGAAGAAAATCGATCAGTATCTCATATTTCTCGCAGTCGTAATAGAGAACCTCCAACAGGTAGGCCACGGTGTTCAAGACACCAAACACCGTCTCCAGCTGATAAGTGGGAGTATTTGACAGTCGATATACCAGTGTTTGACTTTGACGACAATTCTGAAGTTATTCAGTTTGAACTCGATAGGAATGCTTTTGCTGTCGATATCTTCAATAAAATGTTTCCACCTCACATTGTGGACTACATTTTAACCTCAACAAATGACTATGGAAGAGCTTTATGTTTACGAATTTACTTTTTTTTAATTAATTAATTACGAATCGACCAACAACGCGAAATTCAATAATTGTATTTAATTGCTATCCTATACCCTGTTTTGTTTGCCTACTAATAAATATTTCTGCTACTAAATTTTATGTTTTACTGCTGCATACCTGTAGTATAAAGCTATACCTAACGGAATAGAATATCTATAGTAACCTCGACGAGCATTGACGTCGCTCAGTTATACTATCCAATTATTGAATATTTTAATGTCAGAACGTTCCATGACGATGACATTATTACATGTTCATTGATCACATTTACAAAAATAAGTTAACTGTGCGACGCAACTTTCATAAACGTCAACTTTATAAGATGTTGTTCCGTGTATGTAACAAATTTAAATAATATGTTGTGACACAACGTTTATGAAAGTCAACGTGATGAGATGTTGTTCCCTTATACATTTAAATGTTGATCTATTATCTATGACACAACGTTCATGAACGTCGGACTTCTCTAGACGTTGTTTTTAGGACAGAAAAAAATAACTCACTACATTCAACACAACGTTTATAGAAGTTACGTACCCAGACGTTGTGCACTGATTCTATACAGAAATCCTGACAGGATATGGTACAACGTTATACAACGTTCACGTCATTTGACGTTTGTGTCACTTCTCAAGGAATTTAGGTTTATGTGGAAAATAGAACGTCTCACAACGTACTTTCAGTTTATATGGAATAATATTGTGTCATACGGTAAGCATTTGTTTAGGGCAACGGTGGGCCGAACGTGTTAAAGCAGATGTATGATGTGAAGATTTGTCAATAACTTGAAATATTTCGCAATCCATTTGCTCACGTACATATAAAGTTCTAGAGCGATATCAATTTTAGAGGGCACACAAAGTAGTCTGATTTACCGAAACGTCGGTCCAAATCAAGAGAGTAAAGCGATTAAATAAATCGGGTTAATTTTTTTTTTAATTTTCTGAGATTATTTCTTTAGAACCTTATAAAATCTACTTGTAATTGATTTTCCTGCTAGATCATGTAACGTGTCAAACTTCCGTTTGGTAGGTCTACTTAATTGTATTTTTTTATGGAAAATGACCTTTATATCAACCTTACGCACGCACAAAATTGTTACCTACATAATCACCCTTCAGGAATTGAGTGTGTCTTAGATAGTTTCGGGAGATGTTTATACGACTTGTAAGTCTTGTAACGACTAGTAGACTTGTAATACGTACGTTGCTCTTGCCAACAAAGATTATATTTGGCTAGCAAACGCATTCGCTTGGTAAAAGAATAAAATTCACTATTTAGCCATAATGAGTTTACGACATATCCAAATATTATCCGCCACTATGTTTAGACTTACACAGGCTCAAAAGCACCTTCACTTCGATTCTTTGATGTTGAAATCAAATTACGTTAGTTCGGGTCCGATTCGAAAAATACAAAAATTATTACACAAAAAATATATTCCCTGCAAACCTACAAATTACTGTAACAATTTCTTACAATTTAATTTATTTGTAGTCAATGTATTATTATTATTTGGTTTTTGTGGGGCTTCTATGTCGCCTCGACCAGTTTGATAATATTTCATAATTTCCAAAAGTCTTAATTCGAAAACCATTTCGGTAAAAACGTGTGAAGTACACAAAAAACATTTTTTTAGATTTTTTTCTCCGTTAATTTTGGAAAAAATCGCAAATTACTGTAAACCGAAAGTTGACGTCATCTTCCTCGCTGTGTTCAGGGAGACCTTAGTACAGAGTACAGACAATCGCTGCTCTGGAGTGGCTCTGGATTCTTGTTGGGAAGATGACGTCATATTTTACTTACGCCCTTTTGTAATGACCTACTTTTCAACGTGTTTTTTTTGTATGAAATAATGAGTTAAATTGAAAAAGAAAAAATACGGGTGGCTTAAATTTTGACCTATTTTCTAACTAGTTCATAAAATAAAGTAGTTAAAAATATGAAATGTTGTCAATTAAAGTTCTTTGCTTAAACCCAACGTAACGTCGTCAGTCAATGTAACGTCGTTTCTGGAGCTCAAGGCGCGGAGAAAATAATGTAATGGCGATTACTCCATCGACAAGGAGATGATGAGGCCTTTCATAGATGTTTTTCGGGATAAAAATATTTCTATGATTTGTCCAGGCTACAGACTATATTTTTATTTCATCCTAAGGCGACTTCCTGATTTGTCGGTGCGGAGGCAGTACGATATGAGAAAAGTGTCAAATGTCAGTGTCAGCTGTCAGTCGACGCGATACCATTTTTTACTACGCCCCTACATTTAAATGAGTGCTTCCTGACTGGCGCGGGATGCGCGGTAGCGGGCCGATGCGAAGGCGGTACTGCTCCGCTTCTGCGCATGATATTACTACTGCGCAAACGTAATACTAACAGTATTATGTCAAATGAGAATCTTTGCGACGTCAGTAAGTTTACGTCAAAGAAGAAAATGTCACATATCGATCCCGCCCCGCCAAGTCAGGAAGTCACCGAAGGCCCATCTGAAGCGTTTTATGAAATGGGCCACAGATACACCTACCATTTATGCGTTACGTAATTTTGTACTTACAATATAATTCGTTTTCTCACTATTCATTACAAAGTAAATAGTATTCTATCTCCGTTAAAAAAAAAGTTGATGAAATAGTGAGGAAACTGTCAGAAAACTTTTTGTCTAAAAAAACAACCAGTCGCTCAAGACTGTATTGAGAGCATTAAGGCTGCGTTTCCACCAGAGATGTGCGAGGATGTGTTTTCATATATTTGACACCTCGCTCGGCGCGTTGCGAGGTGTCAAATGTATGAAAACTTATCCTCGCACATCTCTGGTGGAAACGCAGCCTTAACGGACTTCGTTGTATATTTTTTCTATGGAAATGTCCTGGTGAGTATCGGATAAATATTTAGCGGGTTACATTTATATTCTGCCCCAGGTGCCGAGTTTCCGGGGTTTAACTTACTTAATATAACAAAGCAGCTTTTAGTAAAATGACAAAGAGACTAAAAAAACACCGGGTTGCCCTCCGGGAGTGCCGGCAGAAGTGAAAACTCAATAAAGAAAGTAAATAACAAAGATATTCATATCCGTATCCGTATCCGTATCGGTATCGGTATATTCATATTCATACTCATGTTCATATTCATATTCACATAATCCATTTACATAATATGTCCCGAGTAGCATTGTGTCTTGCGCATCTAAGACCAGCTGAGTTTAGCTGAGTTGACCCCTCCTAACATCGCAATCACGATACTAGGAGTGGTCAACTAGCTAGTTTTAGAAGAATCTGTCGCGAGTTTAACAAGTTTTCCCCAGTACAAAAGTGCTCAGCGCCGCTAAAGAAGTTTTCACTTCAAAAATGTGTTTTACAATCCGACTTCAAACGGAAAATGCTGGAAGTAGGTAGGAAGTATAGCCAAAGCCAAATTAAAATTCGAGTTGTATTTTTCCATTTATTTTTGTTGCCTTTGACAATAATAATTTGACGAATAGCTTTGATGTTTTTATAATGTGCTTATTTGTGACGTGTTTGTGACTCATTATGGCGAGATGCATCAATTTACGATTAATCTTAAGTTAAATACGGCAGCTGTCGACCCATAAAAAGACATATATAATACAAAATCAGATTTTAACGAACACTGCTTAACTAAAGTTCTTCAGCAAGGGATCCTCAATGTATTACTTACATTCACTTTGCACCTTACACGTTCCGATGAACATGAGCATCATTTATCTAAGTATATTGTATAGTTTCCTCTAATACTACTAAAGCTAATTAGCTTCCCTTTGACATGAACAATTAATCGCCTTACGCCTTACGCATCCCTGGCGAGTATTATATAAGTACACTGGCGGTCAAAAATTTCGGGTCACCCTAGTTTAAATAGCCTCAAAAGGTTTTGTGAACCTATTGATATTAATTTTGCAAAACTCATCCGGTCCAAGCCATTCTTGTTTGCGTGTTACCTATATATAGGTACCTACTAACAATAGTTATAAGATTTCGTAATTTGTATCTACTAACATTTTATGGGCGATTCTTGAAATAAATGAATTGAATTCATCAATTTGAATTGTATCTGCATTAAATTCACAATTTGCGAATACAAAGCAACATATTTACGCCGCCTATACCGTCTCACATCGAAGTGTCAATCTAATCTAATGTCAAAGCGAGCTATTACCGCGCAAAGTGAAATTCTTTAAAACTTCGCGAATCCAATACTAGTCATATTTCGATAAACGACGAACCGGGGAATATTCAGTTGAACTTGAACCAGCGGTTGAATGCAGCTTTTTATGTCTAAGTAATTCTCCTTTTGTTGAACCGGTCGGAAAATTCTTAACTTCCTGGAATATTTCCGGCGGCCTCTATGTAAATGTTATCGTAATAACGAGTAAGTTACCATCAACATACTGAACATATTATTCAACTATCAGTGTATATGTTCTATTAGAATATCTGTAACCACTATCAAGATTCAGCGAGTACGAAACTTGTGATGTTATATACCCCACGATATCAATAAATGGTTTGTCAATATGCGCCTCTGGTTTTAGTCCTTCGGTCGATTTCTCCGGGACCGAACTACCTATTGTCTCACGTTTAATCTCATTACTTCGGTTATGGCGTCAAATGGAACTGTTGAGGTGAGTTGTGTAGTTTTTTAACACAAGTAGTTCCATATGCTAAAAGGTCAAATTTTGAAACTGAAGCTTTTGACATAATATTTATAACATTTTTATAAATTTTTATTCTATTTTAATACGTCTTTGATCGTAGTTGTAAGTCTTTTTTACTATCACGCGTTTGCGTTTTGTCTGAAAATGTATGAAAACGCTCTCACCGAGTTTGAAATACGCGCGTTCATCGGTTAGCAACAAATGTTATACTCGCTGTTTTAGTTTCCATTAGTGACCACCAGAGGCGCTGTTCACGTTTTCATACCACTTTCATACATTTTGAGACAAAACGCAAACGCTTTCGAATTAGTTAATGTTTCGAAAAAACATATACTAGAGCTACTGTAATTCGCTTGTGATTCCTCTGGAGTCGCTGTGACCATTATCCCTCCCCTAATCCTAATCCTCCTAATCTCTAGTGCACACAAAATTCCAAATGTACCTACGAAGTACCTTACGTACATTTGGAATTTTGTAGAGATTATTACTTATTATTCAGATTCATCATTATCCTAGATCCCATGTCAATTGGGGTCGTTTCTCGGTATCAATTTGCGCCATTCATCTCTATTTTGTGGACGTTTGGAGGCTCTCTCTCAGTGGCCTAATCCGTTTCACTGTCGTTAATTAAATAATGACAGATGCCCTTGCCCACCTTACTTAGATGTTTTTTAAGGTGACTTCGGTTTATAAGGCGACTTCCTGACTTGGCGGGGCGGGATCGATATGTGACATTTTCTTCTTTGACGTAAACTTACTGACGTCGCAAAGATTCCCACTTGACGGAATACTGTCAGTATTACATTTGCGCACTAGTAATATTATGCGCAGAAGCGGACCAGTACTGCCTTGCATCGTCCCGCTTCCGCGTATCCCGCGCCAGTCAGGAAGCGCTCATTTAAATGTAGGGGTGCAGTAAAAAGTAGTACTGAGTTGACTGACAGTTGACACTGAAATTTGACAGTTTTCTCATATCGTACCGCCTACGCACCGACAAACCAGGAAGTCGCCTAAGGAGTTTTTCGTTTAATTTTTACCGCGCTCATCGTACCTAAGTATGCAAAAATACCTACATTTACTACTACTATATACCCTTGTCTTTTACTTTTTAGGGTTCCGTAGAAAACAGAAAACCCATGTAGTTTCGCCATGTCAGTTCGTCCGTTCGTTCGCTGGTTAGCTCATCTTAGTTAACTTTCAAAGTAAACGTAGCGTAGATCGTTATGTCAACAACTAAGTAACAGAGAGTCTTGTAAACCGAATAGGTACTTGAAAACTGTCGTATATCGCTGTGACGTTCGTGTACAGATACGACTTGTTAGCATATAGCAAGCTGGGTATGGCTTCCATACGAGATAAGTAGATAACGTTTCTGAGTAAATTCTCTCCAGATAGGTAATGGGATGCCAGGTACAAATATTTAATTTTCATTTGATTCATAAAATTAAAGTCTTAAAAACGCTTAACAGCGTCAATTAAATGTTAGGAGTTTAAACCTATAAATAACCTTCTTTTTCGTAACAGTCCACGACACTAAAACATACCTAATTTTTACGAGTTGTCATTGGTTGATTTTGTGTCATGTGAATGTGCACGGTGTTTCTAATTGGACGATTCAAGCAATACAACTATAACATTGTGGTAGTGTTTTAGGTTCGTAGTTATCCTGATCATGAGTTCGGCTACTATTGCCAATTTTGACGCCCCAATTTCCGCCATCTATTGTCACATTTCCGAGCAGAGTGGCGTAAAAAATATTGCACGTAAAACTCATTAATCGTACTTTTTGACTACCTTGTTATATGAAATTTAAAAAAGAGGGTATTATCTATGTTCACGTCATCTATAATAAGCACTTTCCTTTTAACTGTAAAAAGGCTGGTGTTACTGTTAAAGCTTTTAAACCATATTTTATCCCTTGTACGGCTTGTACCCTTATTCTGCAATTAGCGTTATGAAAAGCTCCCATTTCGAGCGATGTTTTAATAACTTAATGGAGTTTCTTTTATAAAACCAAGTGTAGTTCAAAGGGAAATTTAATCAAGCGTTTGAAATGTGTAACGAGAAATCTATAAATGTTGTGACCATTAAGATCCTAACAGCACTGAGCGAAAAAAAAAACCAATTATTAATTAGTAAGTTTTAGTGAATCCCAGGACGCAAGGAGATTATATATACTAACGGTTACAAAACAGTTTTTGATAATAGTAGTTATTTACTAATACCAAAAAATTTGTCCTTGTAACTACTAATTACTACTAAACTGTTTTTTAGTATATAATCTCCTTGTCTTGGGATTCACTAAAACTTACTAATAATTAGTATTTTTCTCGCTCGGTGAGAGTAGGTACGAGTAAATATGATAAACTACACGGAAGCAAGAAAGAGGACATTTGAAAAATAAATGTGATCTTGGTCGTATATGCAGCAAACCAGGCTGGGGCAGTACTAACTTTACTGTACCTTACCAAATGCAGTCATAATAAAAACAACTTCAAACTCGGCGTTCGTCAATTGTTCCGCAGGTATTAAGGTCGTTGTCGCCTCCAAGGAAGCTCGTTTTTTTGCCGTCATTGACATTATTTCCCTTGAGGGGAATTATTCTCATTATTCCCCTAGTGGGGGTCTTCAAAATACCAAACATAGAAATTTGAAAACCCTCTCCCCCCTGAAGGGATCACATCTTCATCAAAACGGAACATTATTTCAAAAATTAAAATTAAGAGATTGCGGATAAATTTATTTTGATTAAATTCCTAAGAATTTTAGGTCGCATAGTTTCAGAGCTAAACGTAAAAAAACATCTATTTGAGCAGCAAGAAAGAATGCCCCCCAACTTGACATGTTTTATTCAATGCGTAATGAAATGTTCACGGATAAAGTTATGGAATATCGGCCTGATTCGGACACTTTGATTATAGACGACGGGAGACGAAAGAATAAACGGCTCGAAATGATTTCGTTGTATACCTACAACAAAGATTACGAATATTGCAAAGGTTATATGACGTTAGGGATCAGAAGGGTCATTTAGGTTCGCGTCTTTCCTGTGGAAATATCAAAAGTTAAGGGATACAAACCTTAATTTGGATTGGTCTAGTAACCTGCATAAACAGTGTCTCCGTTACTCGAAATCCATGTGATAAAAGCATTAAATTACATTACATGCACATTAGCCGTTAACTATTGACCACAGGTGGAACGACTTTTATTTTTCCAAGTGTTTATGGCCCAGAAATGAAATACTTAAAAAGCAGGTGACTTTTATATTATGATTGAAATTTTCCTCTTACCTTGGTAAACGAAATGCTTAATTAAATGAAAACTGCCCATTAAATTACGGCAACTTTTTTTTCAAATACTTTTTCTTTTGAATAATATCCTCTTCCTCCAAGCTTGGCAATGCCGCCAGCCTTCTGGGAATCCTATTGAGCATCAAGGACAGGCAGTTATATTGTTTATAGATTTTAGATTTGTATTTTCTTTGCCTGTTTTTTGTTGTTTGCAATAAATATTTTTAGTTAACGGGGTATAGGTATTTATTGTTCAATTCACGTGGAAGCTTTCCCACTACTGTCATTCCATACAATAGTGTTTTGTCGTAAGTAGATTAGTAGTGGGCTCTTCTTCAAGATATGAACTAGGGATGTTACGGAAGTAATGCGGATGTCTCGAGGCTCTCATCCGCGGATGCGGAGTTTTGAATCAAACCCACATAGGTAAACCTAAAATATTCATCTGATATCACATAGTAACTTAATCTAATCAAAGACGTTGTGACACTTGTGACTAAATTATAATAGTAGCGAGCGAAAAACAAATGTAGGTACTTTGTGTTTGTCACCGCCCAAAAGCGGCGAATCGGCAGAATACAAAAACAATAGTTTCCTTCATCAATTTTATATTTGATACAAGCTTTTATTGCCGACTGTACCTTTTTCCCCACAATTACCAACTACTTATTGAGAAGATTTCAGCGCGCCCAAACAAGATGGGTTTATCTTGTGTAATTTCAGAATTGACAATATTTCATAATTTTCAAAAGTCTTAATTCGAAAACCATTTCGGTAAAAACGTGTGAAGTACACAAAAAACATTTTTTTAGATTTTTTTCTCCGTTAATTTTGGAAAAAAACGCAAATTACTGTAAACCGAAAGTTGACGTCATCTTCCTCACTGTATTCAGGGAGACCTTAGTACAGAGTACAGACAATCGCTGCTCTGGAGTGGCTCTGGATTCTTGTTGGGAAGATGACGTCATATTTTACTTACGCCCTTTTGGAATGACCTACTTTTCAACGTGTTTTTTTTGTATGAAATATTGAGTTAAATTGAAAAAGAACAAATACTGGTGGCTTAAATTTTTACCTATTTTCTAACTAGTTCATAAAATAAAGTAGTTAAAAATATGAAATGTTGTCAATTACTATGGCCACCTTCTCTCCATCATTAGATCAGCTCAGTAGTATAATAATCTTGCATTGTCACTGAACTAACATTAGTATGCCAAACAGCTCAATTGGATACCGTCAAATGGCTGTAAAAAGGACTGCAATTTTTGAGGAAAACTTAGAAGTTTGAACACACATACGAACAGTTCAAGTTAAGTAAAAAGATGAAAGTACCAGGCACAGAACACCGTTGTTCTGTGGTACCAGGTATGCACATGACACCCTGTCTTGTCGAGGCTACCCACTACCCACACGCGTCCGCAAAAACTCCACACCGATTTTCGCGTTGGCACTAAAATTTTATACGGTTTCCGTAGTTGCAGATGCAGATGCGGATGCGAATGTCTGCAAAATCACTGAACTGTAACTAGTGTTCTACCAAAACACGATGTTCAGTCGAAGCCGAAACCAATTTTCGCCATCGTTGCAATTTCAGCTGAAACCCAAACCGAACTAGAAATTCTGCCCGACCGAAACTTTGCTCGGACACTATTCGTTCCCTTCCAGTGACACTAATTTCCCGCAAATGCATCTTCCAAATCAATAAGCAATCAGTCCTACTTCCAATAACAGTGTAAAAGCAAAGTAAACAATCCAATGCCTTCCTAAAATAGCTGTGCCCAGTGGTCCGTGTGAGCTCCCCCGTGGGCACGGCACCGTGTAACGCGCCTTTACATATCACTTTAACCTTATTAACTCCTACTTTCCTAGTACTTTATTAAACTCTTACCTTTTAATGTAATTACATTTTTCCTTTCTTTTTTTACACCAGTCCTACGGTTCCACGCACGGCTCCCAAAGGTCCGGGACACCATTGTCCAGTGAACGCGAAAGACAAACGTACAGATAATAATTATGTTTAAAAAAGAAACATACTTATTATCAACTGTACGTATAAACGAGATTTTTTCATATTAAACCAAAATTTTATTTTTACTGATCAATGTTCAACGCACAAATGAAATATTGCTAAATAAACAAAAGCATTCCATCGAAAGTCACCGTAAAACTCGAATGCCCTTTTGGAGTTATTAGGGTACCGTAATACTGACAAGATACAAGAAGGACTCCTGTGGTGCGACTGTCTGTCTGTCACGGCGCTAAATATTGCATGAGTTACTTACGGTACCAATTTGAACAGGTATAAAATAGCAAATGCACATTTATATAAAAAAAAAACAACGGGTCGCACTCTGGGAGTGCCGGCAGAAGTGAAAACTCAATAAAGATAGTAAATGGGTCATTGTCAGATTTAGGTGCGCGTCTTTTCGGTGGACAGGATATGCCAAAAGTTAAGGGCTACAAAGCTAAATTTTCGATTGATCTGATAACCCGCATAATCTGTAATTCCGTGTCTATAAATCCATGTAATAAAAACGTATATTACATGCACACAAGCCGTTAACTATTGTCCACCGAATGGACAACTTTTGTTTTTCCGACTGACAATGACCCAAATAACAAAGATATTCATATCGGTATCGGTATCGGTATCCGTATCGGTATCCGTATCCGTACTCATACTCATGTTCATATTCATATTCGCATAATCAATTTACATATATACATAATATGTCCCGAGTATCATTGTGTCTTACACATCCTGAGTTTAGCTGATATGACACCTCCTAACATCGCAATCACGATTACTAGGAGCGGTCAACTAGCTGGTCTTAGAATCTTAGAATCTGTCGCGAGTTCAACAAATTTTCCCCAGTACAAAAGTGCTCAGCGCCGCTAAAAAAGTTTTCACTTCAAAAATTGTAAGCGATACTACCTATTTCCCATTTTTATTTCTTTAGATTCGTTGAGTGTGCTCAGGAACTCCATGAGCTCATACCGCCTTCCCCCTTCTTCCATCAGATATCCAGACGACGTACGACTGGCTACTTTCATTACCTGGTCGAAATCATCTTTTTTTTATAATGTGTACTGGTTTGGTATTCGAATGGCGTAGGTACTTCCAAGTTCAAATAACCTGGACCTTTTTAAGGTACGAGTGAATCTTCTGGGTGAGCTCGCATCACCGTCGGTCTCATTTTCAATTTAAAAAAATATATATGTCTGGTTAGAATTAGGCGTTTATTTAAGAAAATTTAATTTAGCTGTTTGCTCTAAGGAAGAAGGAAGAACCCAAATTTGGTGTATTTTGAAAATTAATTTTATTTTTTTAGGAAATATTATATTATTATTATTCATTTAATGTGACTCGTTTACTTTATTTGTCTATTCTAACAGAATCGTGCTCTATCAAGGTCAAGGTACACAAATAATTATTCCAGTCAGGAGACTAATAAAATTAAGTTGTATATATAATATCATTTATTTATTTTTGACTAACTTATTTATGAGTAGTATATTAAAAGAAGGATTAAATACGATTACCTATAACTTGATAGCGATTTGTTTAACTTCTTCAATCACTAACTGGTAAACAAATTGGTGAAGTACAATCGTCTACAAAAAGATGTATCCATTTTTTTCACCTTGAAATGGATGCACGTTGTAGATATCTTCCTGATTTCATGTATTGGCCCAGGCTAAGTGTTGTTTTCTCCAACAATTGACATCCATGTTGAAAATACCTCTGTCCTGACTTTTTCTCAGCATGAGGAAGTGGCACGATTGTATGCACAACAGGCAAAACAGACTACCTACCTAAATAAATCAATTGATTGGAATATAAATATAACATCGCATCGGTGTGAACAGGGATAGTAAATAATGAATTAAAAAATACTTACTTTACTCGGCGGCGTATCTGATAACTGCTTTTCACAAGAATAATGCAGAAAATCTTATAATTAATTACGATTGTTTTATTTTCAATGTGTTGACACGTTATTGACACACGTGTTATTTTAATATTTAAAAATAACCATGGCAACCATACGACCATAGAGTATTATAAAATCTGTGACCATAGAGATGAAAATTAAATTTTTACGATAAATTGTAACGTTCCTTTTCACGTTCAGTTTTGATTAATTGTATTGGGAAAGATGAAATAAAAACGAAACCTGCTTGAGACGGATTACACAAAATATGTCGACATCAAATATAATAGGAGGCAGCACTTTCTACGCCAAATTCACGCGAAACTGGTCTTTTCTTTAAGTTTCCTCCCCCTGTCCATCACTCTTGGCCATTAGGTATTTTGAAGTAAACTGTCACCGTATTTAGGGACAATAAGAACTACTTTCCATGAGAATTTATTTGAAATATGATCTTTACGGATATCGGTCAGTCTGGCTATCCGATATTGGACTTTGGAAACGCTTTTTTAGGGACAATAAGAGCTACTTTCCATGAGAATTTATTTGAAATATGATCTTTATGGAAAATCTTAGGATTGTCTTAGAACAGTTAGAACCTTGGCTTTCTAAGAAGACCAGCTGGGGACCCCTCGTAACATAGCAATCACGATACTAGGAGGGGTCAACTAACCTGGTCATAGAATTTATCGCGAGTTTATACATTTTTCCCCAGTACAAAAGTGCTCAGCGCCGCTAAAGAAGTTTTCACTTCAAAAGTTTTCACTTCAATAAAAATACAAGTACCTACTTAACACATTCTGCGCCGTGGACAGAATATAGGGTTTTCAGTTCTTAGACAGTTTTCGCTACTGTTAGCATACGTTCCGGCGCGCAGCGGTCGCGTTGCGCGTACGTCACGCAACGCTGTGTGACTGTGTGACCAAATCTTTAGGCTCCTTTAGGATAAAACGGGGAAAACTCTTGGATGCTATGTTTGTCTGAATAACACGTTTGTGCTAGGATTCATAAATTTCCAATTTCCTCCATGTATATACCTATAACAACCTTCCATTTTTAGGGTTCCGTACCAAAAAGGTAAAAAAAGGAACCCTATTGGTTTCACTTTGTCTGTCTGTCTGTCTGTCTGTCTGTCTGTCTGTCTGTCTGTCTGTCACATCGCTAAATATCTCAGGAACTACTTATCCTATCGATTTGAAATTTGGAATAGTTATAAACAAGGGTAACCCAGATACATAGAAGATGGTTTTTTAAATTATTTTATTTTATTTTCTGTGAATAATGACAGATAAAAGGGGGTTCAAAATTTTAAAGTCTGGCAACTATGTCAAGTGGGGTATCATATGAAAGGGCTTGACTTGAACATTCTGAAACAATTTTTAGTTTTTTTTTTCGTTGGGGAAATTTCGATTTACGAGGGAAAATGTAAAAAAAAATACCATTCCCCCCCTTATCTCCGAAGTTTACGAAGAAAAAAATTTGAAATTATTACACAACATTAATTTGCATGTATATTTTACCGGAAAATTATAGCCATAGCCCTATCTAGTTTTTCTTTTTTTTAATCATCAAAAAACTCTTCTATACTAAGTTTGTAATTTAATCACCTTTGTATATATTTTTTTTTATATTTAAATTTACAAAATTACGTTAAAAATACCTTCTTTCAAATAAAAAAACAATTATTGAAATCGGTTGATGTGATAAAGAATTATCCTTGAAAAACCAACATACGTACTAAGTTATTCAGTCGCGCAAATTAGTAACACAATGCGCCGATAGATGGTGCTGTCATGTTTTTTTAAGATTGTTCCTGAATTAATGGGGTCAGGACGGGTACACAACTACATATACAAGAACTGTGTACGGAACCCTCGGTGCGCGAGTCGGACTCGCACTTGACCGGTTTTTTCACTTTAGTTCCAAATTCATTCATCTAGGTACTTACAGAGAAAACATGCATAGTCACTTCAAATTTCCGGAACAAATACCTAATCCCTAAATTCTACAATATCGTAAACCGTTCTTCGACATACCAATTCCACCGCCTCGCCTAGCTCGCCTACCGCACAGTACGTGGGGTGGGATGTGGGATTCATCCCTTTCAGCCTAAATTGGATTAATTACACGATATCAAGGCCCACGGCTATTTCTGGCCCCTTCAATAGGTACCTTTAAATCCATAACAGGGCAGTGTCTATTGAATGATAATATACACCGTGGACGAGTATTTCATTTTCTATTTTATTTTATTTTAAGAGAGACTACAATTATCAAGCCAATGAAAAGCCCCTAACAGCCCTAATTTTTGTTATACACAAATGGATCGCGTCACTAAATGCGAGATGCCTAATGCTTAGTACTTTCGCAGGAACGAACAAACCATGATTTTTTTAAATCTTTAATACAAAAAAGTGCATGCTGTAAAAGGGGCTTTTATAATTAACTCGGTCTGTATAGTACTATATTTATACTGTATTTTGTGTATTGTGTTAATTAGGTATGTCAATAAGTCCTGACGTAACTTATCTAAAATTAACCCTCACTGGTGCCAGCGTGAGTAGTATTGTCAACTCTGTCTCATCCATGAGAGGACGCAATATGCACTGGCACTGATGTTAAAAATAGATATCCAAATCACACACACGCCAATATGGTTATGAAAAAAGCAAAGCCTCAAAGCGCTCGCCTTCCTTTTACCGAATTGGATTAATTACGTGCATGGTGCCGCTAACTTGTATACCTTTCAGGTATAATCCCGTTATACAACCATTATAGCGCTGAGGTTTTGTAATCAAAGGTAATAAATAAAGTTGTGAAGAAGAGATCGCTCATAAATAATGAAACCGCTTGCTGATTACCGCTTATATCTCGCTACGTCCTGGACTATTTTTTTGGTACTTGTATTGTTATCGAGGTTTGCAATAAAGAGTGTCTTGTGTCAAATTGTTTTTTCAGCGGACTTGTTAAGGCACTGGTCCCACCGCCGGCGTTCTTCTGTTTTCTCGCTCAAACGAGTAGAATTACTATGAAGGACTGAAAGTACTCGCTACTCGCCGACGGTGGGCAGGGACCCAGTTGACGCGCCTATAAAGCGACCGTGCGCGTGCGCGTTTAATACTCGTTTTCACTTGATTTCAAAACGAACAATAAACTTAAGGAGGTATCCCCAACGCAAATGTCCCGCTCTAACACGCGTGAGTTTACAATTAACCATCCCGCTCTCTACGCAAGCTCTGCGCGCAGTTTTGTAAATATTTAGCTACAGTGATTAAGCCAATCATTTTATCAAAGCAAACCCTGCGAATTTGTCTATAACTATTTACGATCTTTAATTGAGTACAAAAATTCAATGTTAAATATCAGTAATGTAGCCGTAGTATTGAAAATACATTCCAAAAAGAGGTAACTTCGCGATTTTTTTCTATCGAGTGAAATTCATCAGGTCATGTAACTGACTGCGATTTTCACTAGACAAGATCCTTATGTAACACATATTTTTTTTTAGATTTTAAGACACTATATTCTATGTCTCAGATGGTTTTGAAAAACTCAAAAGTGGTAATACACGGCCTTAATTAGGAATGGTACCTAATTTCGAATCGATGGGCCATGAGGAAGTTAGTCAGATCCCCTCATCAACTAGAAAAAAACCTGATGATCTTCAAACGGCTGACCAGGTCATGGTTACCTTACCATATACTTTCAATATCATTCAAGTAACACGTTACCAATTTTCGAATCGATCGGACATAAGGAAGTTAGTCAAATCTCCCTCATCGACTAGAAAAGAGCTGATGATCTTCAAACGGCTGAACAGATTTTCATGAAACATGGCTAAGAACACTCGGGATAAAATTATCTATGTCACAAAAAAAACTAAACGAAAATCGGTTCATCCGTTTGGGCGCTACGATACCACAGTCACACAGATACACACAGACACGTTAAACTTATAACACCCCTCTCTTTTTGCGTCGGGGGTTAAAAACGACGGCTGCATTCGCCTTTAATTACCTCGCAGAGTAAATTTATTGTTCGTTTGACATCATAAAACTTCGTTAGACAGTATTAATTAAATGAGAGATCACTTTAATACCTTAATTAAAGTAGCAACCACGACAACTGACAGCAATTAACAAAGGCTTACGCAACACTTTGTAAACTGTAAAGCGGTTAAATACATATTGTTTATTGCTCACTCAGTGGAACAAGACGAGGGTTCTGTCACAGTCACAGTGCAGGGCGGCAATTACACTTCGTCGTTCACCTAATGCGGTCGCCGAATTCATTTTAAACTAAGTACTTATGCCAACAAACGTCGTCTTTACACTAGTCTGTCCGCCTACTACGGCGACTTGGCAGCTGTCGATCGCCGAATGCGGCAGACTAACGTGTTCTTTACACTTTTGCGGTCGCCGCATGCAGCATGCGGCAAACGATGAAGTGTAATTGCCGCTTTCGTCAACAGGTACGTGGCACAGACTTTAAAGACATTACAATAACAACTATGAAAATGAAATCACATTATTAACCAGCGGGTTAAATGAAATTCAGTACAACATTACTTACGACCCAGCTAAAGCCAAGGCTATAATGATTTAATTCGGTACGATTTTCATAATTGACATTGTCGAGCAGGATGGTGTCATGCAATTGTTAAGTACTTAGGTACAACACGTCTAAAAAATAAAACATGTGAAAAGTAACTAACTCATATGAAATCGTCGTAACATCGCAATAAATTGAATTTCTTTTTCCGTTACCTACAATTTATTTGCTTTTTAAGGCCGGTTTATATTACAATCACTTACCTCTGATTGAAAAGGTTTCCTAGTGCGAGCGCAATCCAATTTATAGGCAAGTGCCCACTACAATGTCAAGTACCCTAGCTACAGTGAGGTCCCGACAGAGAGGCAAGACAAGTGTTAACTTAAAAAAATCGACTAGATGCTTAAAAAATTGTATTGCGCAGTGAGCTTTCTAAAATAGAATCACGTGTAAAAAACCGGCCAAGTGCGTGTCGGGCCACGCGCAAGGTAGGGTTCCGTAGTCGTCCACCCGTTACATTATGTTGACTAAAAAGTTCGCTAACTTATATTTACTATGTTTTTGACAGAATTAACAACATTATCTAAGGTATCAATGGAAATTGTACGAAAGTTTGCTTTTGCAAAGTACATTTCTGAAGTTCGACTATTACTCGTTAACTAGTAATGTCTACTTAGTTGTGATAGTTTTCCCTTTAAATTCATCGTATATACTACTACCATGATTTTTTTCACATGCCTAGTAGCCACCGTTTAACTGGCGGGGGGGGGGGGGGACACTTGACCATAACAAAAATTATCACTTCAATTAATATCACGCTAACCAATTTTTTAAACAAAAAATCCTTAATCCTCATAATATTTTTAAAAGAGCTATGCAACGATACCCCACACGATGGGGTTTGGCAGAAAAAAAATTGCACCACCACTTTACATGTAAGGGAGGAGGTCATTGATATGTATACTCATGCCAAATTACAGCTTTCTAGTACTAACGGTTACTGAGAAAAACGGGAGTCGGACGGACGGACGGACGGACGGACGGACATGGCGAAACTATAAGGGTGGTACAACGCGAATTTAATAGTGTTTATATTACAAACATACTATGTATTATTAGACAGTGTGTTTAGTATTAAGGCGATGTATCGATTGAAAGAGACACCCTTTGTTTTTCGGTCACGACAAAAAGGGATGCAATCCTATCCGAGAATGGATTTTTAGACAAATCTCGTTAAATATCTGACTGTGTGCAGGTTTATTAAATTTCCTCTTGTAAGTACCTAGATGAGGTAAAATACCTTCATATGAACTTAATCGTGTCTTTTAATAATGCGTTGTTTTAGTAGGCTGAGGAAAAAAAGGAAAATATAGACTCAACTTTGGATTTATTTTCTATGGAGAAAATTTTAAGCAATCATGTTTCGCTATTGTCATTACCACAATCATATAGTCAAGAATCATATATGTGAAAATCAGGCCCTACTGTTAGTAGTCTGGGCAGGACAGCGTTTCAAAGTCTCCAAATTTTCTCAGTGTAGCGCCTTAAAAACTTTATTCCATTAGTGTTAACCAAAAAAATCTTTCATCGAAAATGGCAACGATAAGAAGGTTAAAGTCTGTCTCGGACGTTTTCATGAACTTGTATAGTCATAAAGGAGACAATACTTTATCAGAATACTCGTAAGTATCCATTCCATACTACAGCTAAATTACTTTTAAAGTATGACACTGACAAATGCTTTTATATCCATTGGACAGTCTACTTAAATTAGTGACATGGACAAATTGGATGCTCTCTTTTTCTTGAGTATTTCGAGTAAATCTCAGCTCGTATTTTGGAACATCCCCTTTATGTATCTTGTAAATGTATAGAAAGTGAGATACTTCGATTGCTTCAACCAACGCTCCTTTGACGAAAAGGTCAGCTTTTCAAACCTGGGAGATACCTATAAAATGTAACGTTACTGTAGTATAAATTACCTACAGACAACTCAAATTGACTTTTTTTAAATCATCAAATTTAAGAGTTATCCTCTTGTCGGTGGAGTATTTTCCATTTTTCCCTGTCGCACGCCAGCCCTTTGACTTCTTGATACGACACGACGCCAACTATTTCTCTTTGGTCCATGTAACTGCGCCTTGGTCTTCCCCTGCCTCGCCTTCCTTCTATCTTTCCTTCCAAAATGGTCTTGAAGAAGTTGTCGTGTCGTATCAAATGTCCAATCATTTTTCCCCTTCTATTGTTGATAGTGTTTAACAACGTTCTTTTCTCTTTTTTTAAATATAACACACAAAAAATCACGTACTAGGTGCGGAAAAACCGCGATTTATGTATTCCAATATATACTGGAATGTATGGAAGTTCCATAGAAAGTGTACCCGTAATTTTTCTCGTCAGTATATTACGAGTATTCTAATGTGTTGTGTTGTAAAGTGTCACACCTGTATTAGTAAGTTTTATTGTTGTGATGGATTGTGTTGTGTCATTTTTATTCCTACTACTAATTATAAATCTGAAAGTTTGGATGTTAAGATGTTTGTTACTCTATCACGCCAAAATTGCAGAACGGAAGGGATGAAATTGGGAGTGCAAGTATACGCGGACGAAGTCACGGCCAAAAGCTTGTATTATATAAACATTCAATTCCGATTCTGATCCGCGAAAGAGCTACAAGGGATTAAAGCGTTTGAATGAATTGACGGTACTGTACATTTTCATAAAATTAAATGAAGTTTACAAGAAGCCAGACAGCTTGTTAGCTTCGACAACAAATAAATCAAGTCACCTTTCAACACTGACGCCCTTCTAGGGCAGGAAGGAAAGTCACGATGAGTTTATTAGATCTGCCGTCAACGTTCAGTAACACCGAGAACTTTATTACCTGTTAATATGGTTCAAAATGGCGTGAACCTTGTGTAACATTCAGAGTAATAGGACACGGCAGCAATATATTAAATTTAATACAAGTAATCCCAGCCGCCTGTTCCGTTTATTTGATTAATTACTGCGAATTTGTTGGTGACTTTTCCGGATACAGGTTATTTTCGGTTTCGGCAAAACCCAAATAAATTTCAACTCTATAGTCCGTACCATAAAGGTGTGTATAAGAATTGTAAACAATGTAAAAAAAGGTTGGCTAGATATGAACTATCCGGTTGACAACGACATAAGTGACTTAGACACTTATGATAGGGGCAGATCTGTCGTGTTTTTTTTTGTCTTGAATTAAAAAGTCGAGATTAGTCCTATTGTCCTTTAAATACGCCAGCTATTTCCTTTTAAAAACATACCAAAGTGTCAATCGACACTTTGTCAACATTGATGTTGACACGACTAGAGGAAGGTTGCTATGATTGGAGCACTTAACTTCGCTGTCTTATAATCTACAAAATTTATGTAAGAAAATAAAACAAGTTTGATAATTTTAAACTTTTGAAAAATATTTATTCATTACCTTAAACACAACACAAACGTGAAAAGGGTTTTGTCAGGCTTTTGCCTTCATTGGACCTTTTGTTATAAATTTAAATGGAAAATTAATATTACATTAATATTCACTTATTTTAGTAGGTACATATCCTATCACTGACTAACTTTGTAGGTTTCAAGATGTGAGCAGCGGAAATTATGTCTGTATCATATTAATTACTTCCTTCCCGAGTGGGTTTCACGTAAAACCTCTATGGAATTAAATTTAGGCTTATGAAAGGTCGCCCTTGCGTAAACAATTATAAACGTTAGGTCACGTTTACTTTATACGTGAAAAAGCATAATGTAAATTTTTGCTGCAACAAGAACTCATAGTAAACACACAATTTCGAATAATTGGTAGTGGAATAGTCATATTTAGTAGCCTAAACGCGTTACTTGACTTCAATAGCTGTCATTATGAAACGATTGTATAAAATACTATTTAGGGCCCGCATATAAAATCTAAAACACTCCGCATACGATAGCGCTGGGTGTGTTCAAAGCATAAAGCGATCGTCATTATGGTTTTTAATAGAGGAGTACGTCGTATAATTAATCAAAAACCGGGGAAAAATCAACACAACCTATACGTATATAGGTATTCCAACATAACATGTTGGAAAAGTTTGTGTTATTAGAAAAATTGTGTCATAGTATATTCACATGGTTAGAATAAGGTAGTGGTAGTTCTCATTTTTTGCAGACTTGTTCTTGTTTATGATGTTGGCCCAATGAATAATCCAAGTTTGTGACCTCGAGCGCCGAACGCAACTTTGTCAAAAACCGGATTTAACGCAAGCTCTGAATGTACTCGTATAAAGTTACTGAATTATTTTGGAAGTTCCTATCATGTTGATATCATAATTAGAAAATAATATTTAAGAATGTACGATAAGTTTAGGTTTTAGGTATATCAATATTTCGATGGCTAAAACCTGGAGAACCCAATGGAATTCCCCTACATTTCTAGTAAATAAAATTCTCGAACACACAACAGACGTATTGTTCGATCAAGTAGGTACGAGCGAGTGAATTTACCACATAATTAACCGTGAAGTTCGCAAATCATCTGAAACCCCAAGTGAAATTGAGCTCTGTCTCAACTATTTTCTCGACTAGGCGCAAATAAAAATGTATAACGATATACGAATTCAGGAGTAAATTTATATACTTAGGTATATGGCTTCACCAGAGGTATAGATTTAACAAAACTTATTTTTTTACAAAAAGACCGTAATAACAAAAATTTGCGTTTGATCACTAAGTTTCTGTATGTAGTATGGAAATATACGGTTGACTTACAAAAAAGGCATGCAAAAAAGGAAAATAGTACATTTTGATGCTAGTGCGGAAGGTATGTCATTTTGCACGAGTCCCGGGTTGTCTTGGCCCGAGCCGACGGGCGAGGGACAAGACTCGGGACGAGTGAAAATGACACTTCCGCACGTGTATCAAACGACGTTTTTTAATACAGTTGCGAAAAAATATCAATGAAACTAAAAAAAAAACTGCAATTAAAAGATACAAAACACAATACTTTTACTTGCCATTGTGGGCTTTGAGTACTTACCTGGCCTATCTGGCGTAGTTTACATACAGACATACACTTTATATAACAATCGTATATATCACACATATCACAAAAATATTATTAAAACAATACAACTCAACTACAAAATTAAATCTTGAAATCATGTACAAATAAGCGGGAATTAAAAAGTCGGTTTAACTTTTAATTGATTGACTTTTTTCAACAGGCCATGGTTGTCAGCATTCAGCCAAATCAAATACTATTTTGGAGGAGATTTTACGTCACATGGTAGTTTAATTACATGTAAATATTAATAAATCATTATTTTTCATTTTATAAATAATTTCTATTTGATTTTTAAGTAACTAAATGTATTGTTTGGCGAAAAAAGACAAGCGTTCATTCACATCCAGCGCGACGGTCTTCCATAATACTCTATTAATTAGAGATCTCGCATAATACTGTTTCCGGTCATAAATCTACTCAATCAGTCAACTTTTTGAATACAGTTTTAGATGTTTTAATATTTGATTACCATTTAACTTGTTTAATATGCATTTTTAATGTTTTAAATATTATAGAAGGCTCCTTTTAATGGCCTTTGCTTTATTACATAAATAAGTAAAGTGACTGAACCTAAAACTCTTTGGTTGGATGGATGGCTTGGGTCAACAGTAAATTTAAAAAAGTTGGAAAAGTAAAAAGCACTAGTGCGCGAAATCCAACTTTGCGCACGATATACAGCTACATAAAGTACCACTTTTTGAGCAACTGTATTAAAATAGTACATTTTGATGCTAGTGCGGAAGGTATGTCATTTTGCACGAGTCCCGGGTTGTCTTGGCCCGAGCCGACGGGCGAGGGACAAGACTCGGGACGAGTGAAAATGACACTTCCGCACGTTGTACATTGCACGCAAAATTGTACATTAACATTATGACATGTGATGTGCCCTTGTGGCCTATTTGCAGAATAAATGTTTGAATTCTGAATTTTGAATTCTATGTGTCTTAGATTTCTTGATCTTAAGTACCTAGGTTAAGTATTATCATTGTAATAAGCATATTTTGGTGAGAAAATGGCTGACTGTCGAGTTTCTTTCGGCGTTTCTTCTCGGCAGTGGCCTCTGTGAAACGCTAGTAGGGTTTGACTTGTAAAAGTGCCATTGCGGCCTACTTACAGAATAAAGTTCATTTATTCATTTATTTATTTATTTAAGTACCACTTTTTGAGCAACTGTATTAAAAAAGACATTTAACAATGTTTCCGAGATTTTGTATTTGAAACTCTAGAAAAAGGATACAAACTCCATGGGTACAGTCACTATCTGATCCCCGCTGCATACAAACTTCTATATTGTACACATTTTTCTGCAGCTGGCTGTTCAAGTTGTATGTATGTATGTATAATTCTTTATTGTACATGAGTAAACATAGCATAAAAAATACAAGAACAGTTGACATGCATGTACAAAGGCGAGCTTATCCCTATAAGGGATTTCTTCCAGCTAACCTTTGAGCAATTGAGTGGAGATTGAGACTAATAGGCAAACCAGAAAACATGTACAATACGAATAATTATCTTAATAACATGACAATATATAACTAAAAGCCAAAGTATAAATATCAATACAATACAAATACTCTTTATTGCACACCTCAAAAAGAACACAGTACAGGACATTAGGCTTAAAGTAGAGGTAAACAACAGGCGGTCTTATCGCTAAAGAGCGATCTCTTCCAGACAACCTTTGGGTAGCGGAGATAATGCAACATTATATATCTAACTGAGTAGGTGGCAAACCGATATATGGATTTAAAATAATACCACATATGGGTACCAATAAAATAAATTATAATAAACATACATATAATAAACATAAAATAAACATACATACAATATTACATAAATATAATACAATATCAGCCAAAGGATTCACTAGAACCAACAACCGTGTATTAAGGGAGAGACAAATAATATTCTTTGAGTCGTGTTTTAAAAGCCAAAAGAGTTTTAGCACGCCTTATTTCTAGTGGTAAGCTGTTCCATAGTCGAGTAGCTTTAAACGTAAACGAACTGTTATAAAATTTTGAAGTGGATGCCGGTACAGTAAGTAAAAAATTATTAGTTAAATATCAATTAAAATATACATATAGATATAAATAAATAAATAAATAAATAAATACACACTATGATAACTAAATACCGAATAAAAATAAACTAAAATGAAATATCCAGTCAAGTATTACTCGACAACCACAATACCCTCAACTTCTCCCTCAGCGAGGCCACAGACTGGCACTTCCTGAGTGACGGGGGCAGCGAGTTCCACAATTTGACAGCGTATACCGTGAAGGACTTGTCGTAGGAACGAGATTTATGAGGCGGTATGGCTAAGGTGAGATTAGCACTAGAGCGCAGCCGATGACCGCTGCCATCCGCCATAAATTTGAACCTCTCTGAAAGGTAGGGTGGGGAAGAAGGAATAAATAAAACTTTAAAAAGGAGCGACAATGTATGCAAATCCCGACGACGGCGAATTGGTAACCATTTGAGCTGAGTGCGGAAAGAAGATATATGATCATATTTTCGCAAACCGAGTTTAGACCCATACTTTTTTTAAATTTTGATTTATTTGCTTTCTATAAAACTGATATAATAGGGGAGAGGGGGGCAGCCTGGTACATTTTTTACACTCATTGACGTATTTCAAAATATTACGCATAAAAACCAGTTTTAAGCCTCTACACAACAACGTATGTTATTAACCTATGTAATTAATCCATTTGCACATGTCCAAAGCGAAAGACAAAGGTACAATTCAGAATTATGCAACTCAAGGAATAATGTTCAATACTGCCCCAAGCGTGGGTAGCTTTGAATTTACTTGGGGCAGATTTGAAATATTGAGTTATACGGCAACAATGTTGAGATATACGTGTTTTTTTTAACTGTACTTGTACAGTTAGTCACTAGAAATGGTCGTATTACCATTTTACACGTATAATTTGCAGTTATAACTAAGAGGGGGTAGTTTTGTACAGAAATGTTTTTTGTAGTGTTCAAAGGTGCCTCAGGAGGGGTACCTTTGAAAAGTATTGAAATCCTACTAAAGCTGCCCCCTTGAGGCAGTTTTGCACACACTATTGTTCAAAACTACCCTACTAAAAAACTTCTACTGAAAGTTGGAGTGATTACTAGTTATGAGGCGACAAACAATTCACATTTACCAATTCCACTATTCCTCACAGGGGCCAAACGTCCTTCCTTACCCTGCCAACCCCTTTATAGATAGTAATATTGTATATAAAGAATTCTAATAAATATTATAGTTTATACTAAACAAGACTAAACATAATCAGTACAAAACTAATTAATTCAGGTAAATGCATTATGAGTGTTTACTAAAATAACTAAGATATTATTTTAGTTTACGTACCTACCTACATGTCAGTTTATATCGGGGCAGATATGAACATTCCTTATGGCCGGGGTAGTTTTGAACAGACTGCTAATCAAAACTGCCTCCCAATTTTTTATCAAAACTACCCCAACACCTATTTAAAAAAATAAACATCGATATCTTCCAAAGCAATAGCAAATTCTCATTGTTTATTCTTCGTCACTAAAGCTAATAGATTGTACCATCGAATAAATTAAGTTTCAATTATCGCTTCCTTCAAATACAGCCTGAAAATCCTTAGACACGGGGAGCAAAACCGCTAACGGATGACATCGAAATCAAAATATGTTACTGGTTCGTTCATGTTCTGTCAAACGTCAAATCTGTCAAGTGACAGTTGTGGGGGTCAGTGTTGCGAGCCCAAAAAATGGATTTGGACCATAATCGCACTAAAAATACGTCTTTGAACGCATTTGTTCTAAGCTGCCTCCAGTGATAGCTGCCCCCCTCTCCCCTATACAATGTAGTCGAAATTAACGAGACGTAAAGCGCGCGAAATTGAAGATCCGACCACCTGCAGCCATTGACTACAAATTTGTAGGAGGATTGATGACCTGTAGGGAGTTATTTTAAACATTATATGCAGAGATTGCATATATACCATACCTGTCAACCTGAGAGCTAGCGAACGACTCTCTCACTAGCCAGTTTCTCCAGAATCCAGATGCGTGGCCAAAACCGGCCAGGATGATATGATAATGAGGTAGGTACTATAGAAATAACAACCATATATAGTATTTTCCAAATTTCTTGTGTCTCTCTCGTAAGATCATAGGTACTTTGAATTTAAGTTTTAGTTGGCATAAAATCTAAATAATGATTAGTTGAAAAAGGTAGCGTAAAATATTACCCACTTGTTTCATATTTCTTGTCTAATCCAAATAGGGCGTAATTTTCCCTCTGGGTTGAAAGTGTGATGGCAGTCAAAACGTAAAGCTATTATATATCTTTTGGTTAGATGCCGCACCGTACCCCGTGCTCCTAAATAAAACTGGGAGAACTAGGAATATGACGATCTATTTTTGTCCTTGTAGCTATATCTATTCTATTCCATTCTCTTTCTATCCGATAAATGACAAATAGAGCGTATCAAAAAGCATTATGTTCTGCACATGCGGCCCTTTCAAGCACGGCTAGATCACCCTTTACCTCATTTTACACTTCATTTACCCATAACGACGTACGACACAACCTATAACTTAAAATTACTAGGTTGTATAGTTCTTTAAAGCTTTACCTACAGGGCTAAAGTAAATATACCTACAGTAGAAAATCAAAAACATAACAGATTCTTGTATCCAAAGCTGATGTATGCCTTAAATACGTTTGGAGTATTTAAGGCGCAGGGTAGGGCAAGGCCTTCCCCATACAAACTTTGTGCACGTTTTATTCGTCGGTTTTGGCACTAACAAATATAATTTTTTTTTTGGTTGTAAATATTAGATATGCGAAGATCGTGATGTGAAAATTTTCAAATATTTCAAAAAAAAAAAAAAATTACATCACGAAATAGCTATCAAAAAAATAAGCATACTGACCAAAAATCATAACTTTAATGCAAACACAAACGAAGTAAATAATGCACAAAGTTTGTATGAAGAGAGCTTGCCCTACCTCTCCTCTTAATGTCTATAGAGGTCTAAATCATATGCATATTATGTATTATGAATATAGTGTTATGGATTTTTGCTTGTTAGTCAGTCTCTTGCGCCATTTGGAAGTTTCCGTTTGGCTCTATGGTGGAGTGGTAGAGCATACCTTGAGACATCAAGTCCGCCATTTAATTTTGTACTCATTTGTTTGGTGCAATAAAGTTAAGCAATAAAACTTTTGTAAATTATATTCACTTCGCTGCGGATAAACATTAAAGATCAAGTTAATAAGCTGCAATGGTAGGAGGGACAATTAGTTTATTTTTCAGACTGTGTCTTAGAAAAGATACATTAATATTTGCGCAGAAAGCTGTAATAAATGTTGTTTATTTTTATATTGCAGTATTTTTGCTACTCGCATTGAAATGTGAACTTTCATTATAAAATAATAAGGTAAGCTTTTTCATCGATAAAATGAAAGTATTACTAATATTACGAAGTGACTTTATTAATTTAGTGCGGCATTGATAGCCGAAGCTGAAATTCAATGCACGGCTTATTGTAAGATGAGTCAACATGACTGTTTACAAAGTTTATAGGTACCTATTCTTATATATGTCGGGGCTCGAAGTTGCAACACGTCCGTAGGGTAGTGGGCCCACTACCCTACATATGACCCCTGGTTTGTAATAAAAGTGCAACAAAAACTGGCAACCATACTGTCTTCTCGAAGATCTCACGATTCGTAATAATTGCCATACGACAAATAAATTCATCCAGAACACCCATTTTCATTGATTTTTTTTTTCCAAAGGTATTGTCCGTCTTTAAACTTGACATTGACACTTTGGTCACACAAAAAAACTGTTAAAGGGCCAATTTTTTTGGCGTTGTAGTTTTTTTTTATTTCTTAGAATTGCTTGAAAATTGGTAGGTTGGAAGAGCTCCTGATTCTGAACAATATGGGCACGATTTCATACACTGTCCCACAATTTTTTTCCATTGAGTGACAAAACGTATGGGATTTTCGTAACAGTGGAAAAAATGTATGGGAAAAATATTTTTTTTGACGCCATGTTGTCATATTTTTTTTACTTGTACAGAATCAGGAGCTCTTCCAACCTACCAATTTTCATGCAATTCTAAGAAATAAAAAAAACTACAACGCCCAAAAAATTGGCCTAAAACGCTATTTCAAAAAATCTTAAAAATTGCCCATCAAATGAAGAAAGGTGAATTCATTACCTCATACCGAACCAAATCGAAACATTTTCCTGTCCACATTTTACAAGACATTGGCTTGTTTAGGCAAAACTTTTTCGTAACATATCTACGCATTACGCACAGTGAATTTTGTTCGTCTTCAAGCAGTCAAAATCCAGATAGCAGTATTATTTTTTAAAATTTTATCCATTAAACCCACCTAACCCAATTGTTCCATTGAAGTACAAAGTATCTCAATTACTTAACGTCTGAGTCAATAATTACCCCGCCAGTTCAAGTTCTCTCAAAGGTAAGATGTAATGAAACCATTTCATTCCGAATCAAGTAATTAGAGATAAGGGTTTAGGTAAATTTAAATTGTCTTAGTTCCCTTAGGAATAACAAATTAGAAAATCTGGAATATATTTAGAATTTATTAAGTACGTGCATTATGACTTTCATCTGACGACCGCTTTAGCTTAGTTGGTAGTGACCCTGCCTACGAAGCTGGAGGTCCCGGGTTCGAATCCCGGCCGGGGCAATTTATGAATTTGTGTGATGAGAACGAATATTTGTTCTTGGGTCTTGGATGTCTTCTATGTATTTAAGTATTTATTTATCTATATAAGTATGTATATCGTCGCTTAGTACTCATAGTACAAGCTTTGCTTAGTTTGGGACTAGGCTGATTTGTGTAAGATTGTCCACAAATATTTATTTATTTATTATTTATTATCATTTATTTATCTCGTGCAGTTTTATTAGTAGCTACAGTTACATTTAAAGAGGCGCTAGAGGTATATTTTTTTAACTAAGTAAAGGGAAAAAGTTTTTTCTTTTGTTGTGATAATAATATTATGATAGTTTACTATCAATGCCTATATGCGGTCCAACGTCCAACTCTATATTGAATGAATATAATAATTTTATAGAAAGTTTCATATGAATCTAAATAATATGCTTCGAATTTTACTCCTGGGGGACAACTTTTGAGTGTCGGACGCTCGACTTTTCACTCGACATCTGTCAAATCTTCATAGTTTTTGACAGATCTCGAGTGAAAAGTCGAGCGTTCGACACTCAAAAATCGCCCCCCAGGTTTTTATATAATTTATGAGGACAAAACAAAGAATTATGTGAAATAAATTTCCTTGTTCACGTTTAATTTGAGTTCAAACGTCTATCTACGAAAATGTATCAAAGAGGTTCGCAAGAGCTTTTGAATAATATACTTAATGATTATGTTCACTTAATTTACAGTGTATTGTGACTAAATAAAAATCCCAGATACAAGATATATTAAGGGTTTCGCAGAATTTTCGTCTCACAGAAACTTTTTTTCAGAAATTGCTAACTTTTACAGCTAAAATGACATTTTGTAGAACCCAATTAGATCTACCAGAACAGTTGGTTAGGTTAAGTTAGAACTGCGACCCCACACTAATAGGTTTTTTTTTTTTAATTTATTATTTCAAAAAAGTTACATTTTACGTATCTGAAAAAATACTCGCCAAACTAAACGTTTGATGGCGAGACGCGCTCAGTTTCTAAAACATGTAAGGTAACTTATTTAAAAACTAAATACTAAGTAGGTAGCTTAACTTATTTAAATACTAAATACTAAGTAGGATACAAAATTATTGATAGAAAGATGGTACGTAGGTAAATAATGTGAAAAATAAAAAGAAATTTGATTGAAATGAACTTGTAACCGGCTTCGTGAATTTGTAATGAAATGTTTATACGCTCTGTCGAGTCTCGTATATTGCATTGAACATTTACAAATTGCCAATTATTGGTTCATTTGATGGATTTACATCCGAGCGGTTCAGAGGCTCTAACTAACCACAACACGGACTATGTACGCTCGAGTAGAACGAGATGTATCCACTTTCCCCCTTTAAATATTAGAATATATATGTAGTTAAAATGATATGCATATGGAATTAATTTTAACCAAGTAGGTACCATTTTTTTTTCGTCGAGTTGACATGACAAAATCTAAACTGACACAATTTGCGAACATGACCTTAGTAGTTTAGTGACAAAGGCGTAATATCGTACAGATAGACTTTGGAAACGTACACATATTTATGCCTTTGACTGTATATTCCGTGAGCTTTTAAATGCCATTCGAGTTTCGGGTAAAATCGGACGTAATCGTGCAATATTTTCGAGCCGGAGGAATACTTACAGATATTCTGATTAAATGAAAACTCGCCAAATAGTATTAAAACCACCGGAGTAGATTCAGTCCACCGTCAGCCCATGTAAATCTACCATATAATATATCAAAATATGCTAATTATTAGTTACTTTTACTTCAAAGGAGTTCAGAATATATTTTCAGAGCAAGTTCATTAATTACGTTTCATCTCGGGCAAACTTGTGAATGAGAAGAAACCACCAAAAGACATCATGTATACCTACTTGTTAAGTTCTCACCACTTTTATTTCAGTAATTTACATAAATTCCAATTTAATGAGAAGCAAAATCACACTTGACTTGATCAATTCATCAAAGGCCTATCCTAAAGTGTTGTAGGTATGAAATAAAAGATAACATCTCAATAGATCAATTATTATTAAGAGGAATGTAGTAAATATATGTGTGTGTGATAGCGGTTAAAAATCTCATTATCTATATGCATCAGGGTGGGGCAGTATTTCAAATACATGTATTTGAATTACGTATTTGAAATACAAATACGTATTTTGTATTTGTATTTCAAATACTCTAGGAGAAGTATTTTGTATTTGGTATTTCAAATACCGCTCTCACATGTATTTTGTATTTCAAATACTTTATGTTTTAAAATACATTTCCACAAAAATACACTTCTTTAATTCTATTATCGTATAATGAAACTTTTTTAAACATCAATCATCTTTAAGTTTTATAGCTCCAGGTTAGGCCACTATGGCAACACTAAGTTGTATTTTGTATTTGAAATACAATGAAGACAGTATTTTGCCCAACCCTGTCTATATGTAGTACTTATACAGTGGATCTACTGAACAGATCTAATGAGATAGCTTGATATTTAATACCGATGTTTATTTTTTGAATATTTTCAGACTTATATTGTCAGACTTTTTTAAATTGTATATTAACATTATGACATGTGAAAGTGCCCTTGTGGCCTATTTGCAGAATAAATGTTTGAATTTTGAATATTATTATATCAAGCCTGCGATAAATGTTTACGAATTCTCTTACAAATCTTTGATCCCGCTATTATTTCACGATACCTACTTAACTCAAATGTAATCTCATGAAACTTGAACTAAGTGCGTGTAAAGGATGTCTTTTATGTCTGAGTTCTGATTAAATGTAATCCGAGATCAAACGAATGTTTAAGGTAACTAGATTCCACGTGACCTTAATTGACTTAGGTACTCGTACCTGTATCTCGTTTTTATTTACTTTTTACGAGCACTTTTTTTAACGTAACTTTTTTTAATAATAAAATAATGTTACGTTACAATCGAGTTGATAAATATAGTTATGTAATTTCCTAAAGGTTCAAATATATCTTTCACAATAAAGTTGTGTTCAGATATTTTTGATTACTCTGTCCGTGCACGTACTTTCGAACTCGACTGTACACAAAATAAGTACCTAGGTCTGTTTTGGAAACACTTGTTATGGATTTGGAATTTGGATCAACGACTGAGGATATAGCCTGGGTTTCGGATCGTATCATAATATTATACTCGTAGCTATTTTGTCGAGCAGATTACCCTAGCTATGGTAATGCTGGCCATTAAGTTTAAGTGTGTATTTACCTTGATTGTTAATCAAGCGATAATAATCTGAAACGTGATGATGGCAATTAAATTGAATGTGAAGAGAGAGTCTTTATAAACCATTTATAAACATTATAATCAATAAGGCTTTCGGCTTGTTGTTTTACTGACTGCTTACCTACGTAATGATTCTGAAAATAACTTATATTTGTTGATTATTTAATTTTAATCATTTTATATCTACCTGTATATTTGAAATTGTCCCATAATTTATAAATCGGTCATCCGATATTGAATCTTCTTAATTGGACAGTAAAGTGGCTTTTTGAACGGACTAATTTGATACAACTCGGCCAATTATAATTGTTTGAATTTTTTCGTTTAGGTCTGCTAGTCCCGCTCGCGCCACTCGTCAACACTCGTCAATCATGACAGACTCTATGATGAAACTAGGCTGGAAACAGTGCTCGACCGTCGGTCAGCGCGTATGGTCGGTCGGGCGTATTTTGTAAGGCTGGAAACAGTGCTCGACCGACGGTCAGCGCGTATGATCGGTCAGGCGTAGCTATCGCTGTATGAAAGCATACGTGCGTTCAGCGATGCTCACCGTCAGCGCGTATGCGGCCATACAAAACACGACCGCCCGACCGTACGCGCTGACCGTCGGTTGTGTTCTGTTTCCTGCCTTAAAATATAAAACTTGGAGTAAATATTGGTACGTAGTTAGTTTTTTTGTTTTTATAGTAAGTCATCAAAACAGGACATCTTTAAACACAATAATTTGAATTTCAAGATCCATCCCATGGTAATTACTAATTGTCCGCATGAGGTTTAATTAATGCCTAGAATCCGTAGGTAGGCCAGTCATAGGATTGAATATGATGAGAATATGCAACTTATCCAAACGTCTAAACTTTCGCATTTTTTAATCATTAGTAAGATTTGAACATTCGACATTAAGATGCTTGTTACTCAATCACCCAAAAACGGCTGAACGGATTGTGGTGAAACTTGGTATACAACGAGATTATAGCCTAGGATATATAGGATACTTTTCATCCCGAAAACCACCCCGGGAAGGGATGAAATAAGGAGTGGAAGGTTACGCATATGCCTGGATGAGATTGGCAAGGGACCGGGACGGGTGGCGTACAAGAAGAGAGGCCTATGCTCAGCAGTGGGCGATTACGGGCTGAAGATGATGATGATGAAGGTTACGCAGACAAAGTCGCGGGAAACAGCTACTCGATGATTATAATGCTGATGTAACTATGTAATCAGTAAATTCTTAGTATTAAAGCGTTATACGCCAGGATAATATCAAAATTCAAACGCAGATTACTTAAAAATCACTTTGTTGAGATTTGGTCCAAGTTCTGGAAAACATCGTTTTTTGACAAAGGTTTTCTATTATATCACTTGATCGATTTAATACGTGTTTGTACTCATTGGACGCAGAATTTAATATTCTTTAACTTGCTCGTAGGTAACTTTACGCTAGGATGCTTCGTATAGAACATATGAGCGATAAACCGAAAATAATCTTGGTTAAGTAGCTGCCAAAAGTTGTCCCGAGATACCACCGCGTCACATGAATAGGACCACCATATTTTTCTTTGCTATCTAAGATATGATACCAAATAAATATATAATAATGGTACGTATAAACATCTTTAGGCATGTGAAGTTTAATTATAAATAATGGAACTTTTGAAGACTCGGCGAGGCTTTGTGACAATGCTGGAAGGTGATTATGACGCGTCACTTGAATACGACCATTCAATAAAACACAAAATAAATTGTTATTGAATAAAAGTTATTTGAAGAAATATTGAATAATAATTAAGGCTTTTTCCCTTCTTTTGAATTAAATCAATAAACCGAGGTGGCATTGAATCATAAAGGCTTCTTATGTATTTAATCGGCAGATTGCTCCAACACTTTTTTATACCCCTCTCGTGTTCTTGCTTGTTGTTGTATTATTTTCCTTTCTTATAAAGTTGACGTAACAAACATCCCCATACATTTTCTACCATATTTAAGTCAGGGGACAGTGATGGCCAGTCGAGAACATCGATATTATTTTGTTGAAACCATTGACGGGCATCATGTGCTTAATGAATGCTAGCGTTATCATGTTAGAAAAAGAAACTTTCATCAGCTGTGATACTGCTAAACTAACATACTTCATTTTTTAGAAGATTAGTAAAGCTTTAAGAATTTTGTCTATCTTGTATCACCACTTAATCAAACAGTCCGTTGTATGATGTCGCAACCCAGACCATTCCTGAGGCTGCATCATTTCGCCGACGCGATAAAATTATTTCATTTTTATTTTTTCGTACTTAAAACATGAAAATAGTAAGAGTACATAATAAAATAAATATAATGGTTTATTTTGTTGATGAATATAATAATAATTTGGATGGCCCCGACGGGTATGACGGAATAAAGGCTCAGTAATGGTCTAGGCCGCAACATCGTACAAAGGATCGATTGATTTAGTGGTGATACAAGGTAGACAAATTTCTTAAAGCTTCACTAATCTTCTAAAAAATGAAGTATGTTAGTTTAGCAGTATCACGGCTGATGAAAGTTTCATTTTCTAACATGATAACGCCAGCATTCATTAAGCACATGATGCCCGTCAATAGTTTCAACAAAATAATATCGATGTTCTCGACTGGCCATCACTGTACCCTGACTTAAATATGGTAGAAAATGTATGGGGATGTTTGTTACGTCAACTTTATAAGAAAGGAAAACAATACAACAACAAGCAAGAACACGAGAGGGATACAAAAAAGTGTTGGAGCAAGCTGCCGATTAAATACATAAGAAGCCTTTATGATTCAATGCCACCTCGGTTTATTGATTTAATTCAAAAGAAGGAAAAAGCCTTTATTATTATTCAATATTTCTTCAAATATATTTTATTCAATAACAATTTATTTTGTGTTTTATTGAATGGTCGTATTCAAGTGACGCGTCATAATCACCTACTAGCATTGTCACAAAGCCTCGCGCGAGTCTTAAAACGTTCCATTGTTTATAGTTAAACTTCACATGCCTAAAGATGTTTATACGTACCATTATTAGATATTTATTTGGTATCATATCTTAGATAGCAAAGGAAAATATGGTGGTCCTATTCATGTGACGCGGTGTGTATGTCGTGCTACCTTTTTTGATATATAATCAATAGCATCCTTATGCACAATTTAAAAAACAAAATCTTCTCCACCACCTTTTGCATCATAGCCCTTTGCGTTGATCCTCTACTGACCGGCCTAAGGTAGCAACAACGCAACGCGCTCAAACCGCGTTGGAACACTTGGAACTGTCGAAGAGTCGACCGTGTCACCGTGCCCACACAGCTACCGCCCCGCGCCGCTAGCGCGTGGAATTAGCGGAGCCTTAACTGCTGTTTCTTAATACAAGCGCGTTATCAAAACTTTATCACTTTACCTCCATTATATTGGAATATTAATCTAACTACCGCTATCTGCGCTATTCAAAAGTTCGTTGCTAGTTCGCAACTTGGCTTATGAAGTGTAGCGAAGTTCACCTTTGACGTGTTACAGAACTTGACGATGGAACTACTTCTACTCGTGTTAAATGTTTAATTAATTTTATGCAAAATAGTTACTGAGTTGGTCGATTACGTAACAATTTTTGGTTTGCGCTTTCTTTCGCTTTAATGGTCTGTCATTGATGGGATCGGACATGATGCATTTAAGGCCGTGTATTACCACTTTTGAGTTTTTAAAAACCATCTGAGACATAGAATATAGTGTCTTAAAATCTAAAAAAATTATGTGTTACATAAGGATCTTGTCTAGTCAAAATCGCAGTCTGTTACATGACCTGATGAATTTCACTCGATAGAAAAAAATCGCGAATTTACCCCTTTTTGGAATGTATTTTCAATACTACGGCTAATATATAACTAATACAGTAATAACTGATATTTAACATTTAATTTTTGTACTCAATTAAAGATCGTAAATAGTTATAGACAAATTCGCAGGGTTTGCTTTGATAAAATGATTGGCTTAATGACTATAGCTAAATATTTACAAAACTGCGCGCAGAGCTTGCGTAGAGAGCGGGATGGTTAATTGTAAACTCACGCGTGTTAGAGCGGGACATTTGCGTTGGGGATACCTGCCCTTAACTTGCACACTGTTTATATCTTCTTGTATCGATGTTGCTAATAATTTTAATATTTTTTTTTAATTATCAATTAAATAATAAAGCAAATGACAATGACTTTGACTAAATAGGTACAGCGTCCCGGAAAACTGTTTGCACAGTTTGATAGGTATTTATGTTTTCAATATTAGCTTAAATAGGAGAAAAGCAAAACGCTGCTGAAATTTAAGAACCAATCCTCAGCCAATTTCTATCATGAAACAGAAGAAAGTATATATCTTCGTTCGCACTTACTTATTAACTACCTAAAATCTAACCTGAAGCAGAGACTAGGAATTATATAGACTGCCAATGCCTATACATTGTGGCGTAATTTTAAAATAATGGGCCTGCTGTAGGTAGTTTCACTATGGAGAGATCACTTTACCATTTAATTCGTATGCCACTAAGACCTCTGCTTAACACATAGCGCCATCTGTTGGGAGAATCTTCGTTGTGTTCATAAATGGCGCTTTGTGTTAAGCAGAGGTCTTAGTCGCATACGAATTAAATGGTAAAGTGATCTCTCCATAGTGAAACTACCTACAGCAGGCCCAATTTTTTAAAATTACGCCACAATGTATATGCATTGGCAGTCTATATAATTCCTAGTCTCTGCCTGAACTATCGTACCAGTGAAGTGAAGTGAAAAGTGATATATCATGACAATCATAGCCTACACTTATTAACTGTCAAAAAACCAGAGACAATGTGGAACCCGAACAACATAGACAACCGGCAGCTAGAGAAGCGGGTAGTCGTTGGAAGGGTCCGGCCGACGTGGGCACGGAACCTCCCAGAAGCGAGAGAGGATGATGAGAAGAGTGAAGACATAGGGGTTATGCCGCACAGTGAACCGCCGTCGCCGACGGAGCCCTGGCAGCAGAATAAACCGGAGGACAAATATGATGCCTTTGGGAAGGTGAGTACCACTCGCTCGCTTGTGTTTTGAGTGTGACTCTATACCCCGTTTTTTTAACGACAGAATTTTAACGGTAATTTCCGCCTACAATTGACAATATTTCATAATTTCCAAAAGTCTTAATTCGAAAACCATTTCGGTAAAAACGTGTGAAGTACACAAAAAACATTTATTTAGATTTTTTTCTCCATTAATTTTGGAAAAAATCGCAAATTACTGTAAACCGAAAGTTGACGTCATCTTCCTCGCTGTATTCAGGGAGACCTTAGTACAGAGTACAGACAATCGCTGCTCTGGAGTGGCTCTGGATTCTTGTTGGGAAGATGACGTTATATTTTACTTACGCCCTTTTGGAATGACCTACTTTTCAACGTGTTTTTTTTTGTATGAAATAATGAGTTAAATTGAAAAAGAAAAAATACGGGTGGCTTAAATTTTTACCTATTTTCTAACTAGTTAGTCCATAAAATGAAGTAGTTAAAAATATGAAATGTTGTCAATTCTTCGTTTCCCTGAGACATCAGAGTCAGGGGTCGGCAATTAGTTTTAAGTGGGGTCCGGATATGATAAAAAAAAATTGAGGTCCGGAAAAAAAATCCTTTAATGAAATCAATATGCATGCAGCATACATAATTTTAACATTATATGGGGGTCCGCGGTTCGACATTCCGCGGTCTGGATACAGACCGCGGTCCGCCTATTGCCGATCCTTGCATCAGAGGATAATATTGTACAAATTTCACTTATTTCAGTTATCACGTCTCAAAGATAGCACGCCGCGTATTTTCCCGCTTCAAGATTGTTTTCCCTGAAATCGCATGACGACAATCGCACGATTTTTTTATTCTGAGAAAAAAAACGGAGTACCTAAGTATAAGTAGTCGTTTGTAATAAGGGCGATGCCGGGGTTAAATGAAAGTTAGCGTGAACGTAACGTAATTAACAGAACAAAACCTGAACCATTTTGACGAGTATAATTGCTTAGATAGTCACTCATTCGATACATTCACGTCAACGTCATCTTTCTTAATTAAGAGGCTAAAGCGCACGCGACGAATAGAAGGAATTTCGTACATTGACCCATCATTACTTGTCTCTGTCACTCGCGCGCAATTATATCAATCGTCGTCGTCCTATTATTAATAAAAGGGCTCCAATTATCCTTGCTCCAAGAAATTTCAAAATATCTATGTTCTAAACAGAGCTTTTGAATTGAACTACATACATAAAATCTATATTTTCACGCAAATTATTCTGTACGTATACCTAATAAATAAAATTTAACTATAGCAGTAACTAGTTATGTTTTTTTTTAATTATTTGGGTAAACAAACATTCACTACAAAGAGGCTTAGGTATAGTTTGTTAACGGTTACTTTTGCAATATGTGTGACCAACACCGTTCACCACTAATTAATTTAAAACAATCAAGATACCTGGGTAAGGACCACGAGCGTTTGACCCGCTGCACTTATATGTAACGAATTTATTCAAATATAGTTGCGATAATCCATAAAGTTTGAATGCAAATAGGAAGATATACAATCCATCTTCGTATTCTCATTCAAACTTTATGGATTATCGCAACTATATTTCAATAAATTCGTTACATATAAGTGCAGCGGGTCAAACGCTCGTGGTCCTTACCCACCTATAAAAAAAGTATAAAAAATGATACAAATTTCCCTATTTTTCAGGTTATGCTACTGGGCGACAGCGGCGTCGGAAAGACGTGTATGCTAGTCCGCTTCCGGGACGGCACGTTTCTCTCCGGAAACTACATATCCACCGTCGGCATCGACTTCCGGGTACCCCGCCTAATATCCCCTCATGAATGGGAAACTGAATAAAAGACGAGAAAATTTAATAATAAATACGGAACCCTTAAAAAGTCTATGGACGTGACTGGCTTACTTGAAACTTGAAAGCCTTTGTCAGAATGCTTCATTTTGCCTTCGCTCATAAAAAGATCGGGTCTAACTTTGTTTGTACCCATATTTTTATTATTAATATTGAGGATTTCGATATAATATACTTAGAAAAAGTTTACAGTCAATGAAGTGTGCTTATTAAAAATAAAAAACGCAGCTGGACCTACATCATAAAAAAAATCATTAGGTAGCACAAAGAAGTTGAATCTATGACTCGAACTTTTTCTTTTCCTAGTGGCCATAATTCTCGCAAAAAAAGATAACTATCAAGGGTTCCAATTTCAAATGGGCCAGTCACGGGTGTTCGCGGCCGGTTCGCCGCCACGCCATTGGTGTTTGAACTTTGGCGCGCTTTTTCCGACCCGCCCCCTGCCACGTGACAGCTGTGATTGAATCGACTGACTGATTTATTATTGCAATTTAATTTTATTTGTGCTGTTTTTGCCGTTTTGATTTATGGCATCTGACACTTTTTTGGAGTTTTTACTGCTTACTCTGTTGCATTGGAGGGAATAACTTTGTGTCAGGATTGGGCATCAATAAAATGAATCACATCATGTTGTTTAATTTTAAATAATGTAGGTATAGAATGTTTTATATGCCCAATCATTAAAATATTATAAGCGTCGTCACTCGACAGATCGGTTAGCGACCGGGTGATTCCTATTGCAAAATTTAAAATTTTCTTAATTTGTCCACACCGGGACCCAATTGTTAACGACTCATGAGTGATTATTTTTGACTTTAACTATTTTAACAGTTACGGACCCAGGTATAGAGTAAACTGAAGTCAACAATAAGTTTAAATTGCACTCTGATTTCCTTAACTTTCACTTAACGTTCGGGCCATCAATTAACTTTAACGATAAGAATCACCCGACCAGCTAATTTGTTGTGTTTGCGTCAACTTGGATGAGTTGAAAGGATGTTTTGTCGTTATTTTAGTGGACTCCTATGCAATAATAATGAAATACATAGACGATGATATCTGATATCATCGTATCTTTAGCGTCCGTAAAAATAATGTATGCATGTCTATAACTAATTGAAAAAAAAAACCTCGTCCTTCAGGTGATCGCAAAGTGACGGTGGTTCGGCTGGTTACACAATCGACCTATTAGGGCCCATGTACCTATCATCATATGTATAGGTACTTAGAAATTTCTTGCGTGATACCTACCTAGCTGTGCTAAGATATATGACTGTAGGAACCTAACTATCTACGTTTAACACAAATACTAGCGATTTCGTTTTAAGTACATACCTATCTACAGTAAGTAGATTAGTAGATAACTGTTTTACAACCGTTAACCGTTTTATTTGTTTGTAATTTTTATGTGTTTTTTTGTGTACAATAAAGATATTACATACATACAACTCTCAGAGCCTTTAAAACTCCAATATTTATCTCACAACTACACATATCAATCAAGTAAGCTAAGGACCTAGGCACCTATTGTATCTCTATTCAGATTTTACGTGTTGGTAGGTATTGGTATGATAGCACAAAAGTTTTCACACATCGAAATAATGACCAAGAATTCACCTACTAGGTAGGTTAAATTTTTATTTTGTTAATATTTTATCCAGGTCATATCTAATAATTACTCAACCAATCAACCATGGCTGACAGAAAATATTTTGCAGAGGAAAAGTTTCATTTAGTACAACTAACGCCATCTGTTGCAGAACAAGGTAGTCACGGTCGACGGCATCAAGGTAAAACTTCAGATTTGGGACACGGCCGGGCAGGAGCGCTTTCGTAGCGTCACGCACGCATATTACAGAGACGCACACGGTAAAAATATTAATATTTTATCTTCTAATACACAGGCAGAAATATCCCTTATATTATTTTTATCTTTATTTTGTTTTAAGTCCATATTTGAAGTACTACAATTCTATAATTTAAACGACATAATTTCTACTAGTCAACAGAACATGATACTACTAGCGCCATCTCTTTGATGCGTTTGGAACTAATATCCTTATTTAACAGTAACTGTATTTTTTTATTTATCGTATGGCAATTATGCAATTATTTAGAATCGTGAGATCTTCAAGAAGACAGTACAGTTGCCAGTTATTGTTACTTGAATTTTATCATGTAAATAAATAGTATCAACTTAATTAAAGAACCTGTGATAATTAAAGTTACAGAAAAACGATAACTACCTAGCTGCATAGTTTGTTCTTTATCCAGCAGTTGCAAGTTTCTAGAAAAGTTAAGGGTTTTAGGTAGGTAATTTTATTTCAAAGAGGAGAAACCAGATCAAATTTGTACTGGTACAAGATTCCAAACCACATAAAGGCAGTCAAGGTCTGGCCTCGACCTGTTTCTGAACTCTTCCCAGCACCCGTAATAAGGACCTTGATTCTCCCACATAAGACTCATTTATATCTTCGTGACTCGTCAAACCGGATCATACACGTGTGGAACTCGATTTGGCCACATTGGGCGATGTTTGATGTCCTGACTCGTTCACAATGCTTACGAAGACCAGTGTATAATTGAGATAATAGATACGTAGGTATATCTATTAGTAAATAGTGTCTATTAGATAATAGACACTGATTGTTACGAGTCGGGGGTCTGTTATATTGGAGATTTGTAGGTAGTTATACATTTTCTGTGTTGGGTGTCAAAAAGAACTCGGCAAACCTTTTTTCCGTTATGGATATTATAGGCCGGTTCACATTGGTTGCGTGCACAGCACGTACAAGCGTCGACGTGCACGTAAGTAAACGTGCGCGTTGTAAAGTATGAATTTCCATAGTAGATGTCACACCGCGTGCACGCGCACGCGCACGCACACGTCACGCAAGCGGTGTGACATCTACATACTATTACCGGCCTTATGTGTTATGTCGGACTTGCATTGACTACAAACTCCCCGATTGTCCTGCTCAACGCATTTTGGACGGCTCTGGGATCTCCACATAAGTATATGGGTCTCGCCTTGTTTTTATTGGACGATCGTAGCCCCCAACTACGACCATCTACGACCCCGAGGACCCCCTTTTAGTCGCGTTCTACGACATGTAGAAGATGCCTACCGTAGACGTTTTCTATGCCCGGGTGGTCAGATACATCAGAGTACCTAATCTGAGCAAACCTATGAATGGTCTGAGCAATGAAGTCGTGTTTACATTACATGTATTTGCAATTATTTTTGAACTATGTCCGTAAACATTTTGTTGAACTACCTAGACTGTATTGTTGTTACATGTAGAGTACCTAGTACAGTGGTAAAGAACCTGACAACGACAATTCGCCTTACATTATGGTCTGATGGGTTTAAAAATAAAGATGCGCGGGCTAATGCTAAGTAATAAAACCCAGAACTGTACGCCGAATTGTCATTTTAAAGGTGGCAATGACGATTGTCAAGTTTGAGAAAAAATTGCCTGGGGCCTTTATCGTTTCAAAGTCCAGTTTCGCTTTGTTGATACCTACTTAGTGTCTCTCAGCGCTTAACTCGTGTGGCTTTGATTGCCCTGTAATTTTTATCGTGTCACCCTTCGAGATTAAGGCGCTTAAAATCATACCGATGCAGTTTCAGCGCTCCGGTGCATGTCCGTAAACATTTTTTTATACTCGTCGACTACAATATTACAATTAGAACTTCATAGACCATTGCACAATATTATACATTTTAAGCTGAACTAAAAGTCTATGCTCTATGGAGTAATATAATATTTCATTGTACAACTGCGCGGAGAATCGAAATATCATTCAAAAATAGAACGCCGTAATTTGATGAAAAAAATTAAGTTTAAGGAGACTCATTTTATAAATATTTCAACATTGATAGTGCTTCCCGCGCTTCTGAACGTAAAACCGTCAATGCACTTGTCAACCTACTTAAACGGTCGTCTGGATACTGGCCATAATCATTAGAAAAAAAAACTTAAATTCTCTTGCGTCGTGATTGGTCGAAATTTGACATGATGCCAAAGGCGGGCATGGACTGATAATTTTTTTTTTTTCAATCTTAACAGGGCACCGGCCCCGTGGGAATTGTTATTACAAATTTACAATACTTGTAATATTATCGTAAATTTCATAATTATTTAGACTTGATTTCAATAAATATCAATACCCACGTGATACGTATTGTGATAATGTGCAGCCCACGTGCTATTAATCACCGTTTTTTAACCTACATGCACAAATGAGATCGTTTCAGCGGCAACTTTCTGTTATTTTGTTATTTTCGTGGACTCGTAGAAAAAGTATTGTATACAATAGTTATATAATTAGCTTTTTGAGTCTCGAACCTTACTTAGACCACTCGGCAAGCCTCGTGGTCTAAACGCGGTTCTCGACTAAAAAAGCATTCATTATATAACGATTGTATAAAATACTATATTGAACTACCTTAGACCGTATTGTTGTTACAGGTAGAGTACCTAGTAGATACAGTGGTAAATTGCAGTGGTGGACAATTCGCCTTACATTCCTGATGGTCTGATGGTTTTAAAAATAAAGATGCTCAGGCTACCCAGGACTGTACGCCGAATTGTCATTTTAAAGGTGGCAATGACAATTGTCAAGTTGGAGAAAAAAATTGCCTGGGGCCTTATCGCTTGAAAGTCCAATTTCACTTTGTTGATAGCGTTGGTTTGCGTAATGCCTGTAATTTTTATGGAGTCACCCTTTGAGATTAAGGCGCTTATCACATCGATGCAGTTTCAGCTCTCCGGTGCGGTGTGCGAGCGGGGCAGCGTTTTGGGTTTTTTTTTTTTTTTTTAATTTATTTATAACAAAAGAATACAAATCGTGTACTTGAGCTAAAGTTTCGCCAAACTGCGAAGCAGTTTGTTGGCGATGCGCTTATCTTAAACATTAATAACTTAGGAGGTACAAGTACGCTACGCTAGATATGTTGCGGTCAATGTCAAGGACATGTTTACATTCCTGCATCTTATTTCATTGTAATAAGGCGAAATGTATACACGCCAACTTAGACGTCGACCGCACAGTAAAGATACAAATTACAATTACAATAGAAATACAGTTATCATTTGATGGAGCTTATGTACTTACCTAATAATATGGTTTTAATTTTTTCTTTTAGACTACCCACTTTTAATTTTGGGGTTTGTAGCAGGAAAGGGTGTTCATTATATATTTTGGGGATCAAATATTCTTTGGTTCTTTTTCCATAATAATTTTTGGCTGTGCTCGTGTGTGCTAAAGCGGGTATTACACTGTCCTGAATCAGGCGTCCTAACTAGTGGAGGGGAGTTGAAGCATCTCGCTCTAACGTATAGGTCGGAACCCTTCTAAGTGTCCTGAATTCAGGACAGTGTAATACCGCGATAAAAGCGATGCGAAGCGCGGCTTAAAGCGATGTCCCGCTCGCACACCGCAACGGTGTGCGGTAACTGCATCGGTGTGAAGTCCGCTTACGGTACCTACAGAAACCCACGGATAATCAAGTGGTTTTACAAATGTGAAAGTAGTTCAAAGACCTGCACCAAAAGACAACTCAATGAAACTTTAATGCAAAAAAAACGCGTCCCCCTTTCACAAACAGTGCCAACACATGTTGTATAATAATAAGACCAACTTTGCATACAGTTGTCGTAGTACTTGACTCGAGGTGCTAGAGTTGAATTTCGTATGTCTGGATGGTGGTGTGATCTTGTAATTCCTGTTCCCAGCGCTGCTGCTGCTGTATGACGTCACGAACAAGACCAGCTTCGACAACATTCGGGCCTGGCTCGGGGAGATTCGGGAATACGCACAAGACGACGTCGTTATTATGCTATTAGGTGAGGAATCCCACCGAATTTGCATTTTTTTATTACCACATTCTCATGCTACAATAATAATAAAATTATAGATGCCTACTGCGCCAGGGTCTCTAATCCGAAATTCGAAATCAGCACTTCGTAAGTCTTACCTTTTACGGCACGATACGAAGTACGGATTTTGATTTTTAAAATAATTCTCTCAGTTTGTTCACAAAATTCAATATTGAAACGACCGACGAACAATCGCTCTCGAAGCGGAAATTAAACTGGCAACCCTCGGAGGGTGCTTCGCAATTAATTACCATGATCACATTCAAAAACCCTTTTACTTTTACAATTTTTAAATGTAAGTACTTACTACCTAACATAAGTAGGGTATATTATTATAATACAGGGTGGCCCAAAAATACGTTGACACAGAATTTTATGGATATTTTTTTTACGACACGACTACACGACTTTTGTAAAAAAAGCGCTAAAAATACTATTATTAAACTAAACAAAACACTAGTTATCTGCTAAATATTCCCCTTTGGCTTTGGCCTTGATGCACAGTTGCAAACGTAAGTTAAACTGACTAGCAAAATGCCGCACGTCTTAATATATCTTGGCAAGTATTAGGTATTTTCAGAGCAATGTACATTTCTAAATTTAGTGACGCAGGCCCTTATCTTTAAGCTAGCTACTTTTATCAGCTTATGAATATGGGCAAATTTTAGAGCGATCATGAAAATTGGCCTAGGGTCATAAGAAAGACACACTGGTCACCATTGTCGCTTTATCTTAATCCAATGGTTTATAATTTTAAGTCTATCTTAGAGACAAGGGCCTGTACCACTAAACATAGAAATGCAGACCTTTCCGAACCGAAAATGGCGTTTTAATCCGTGCGGCATTTTGCTTGTGTTTAACTTACGTTTGCAATTGTGTATCAAAGCCAAAAGGGAATATTTTGCATATAACTAGTGTTTTGTTTAGTTTAATGATAGTATTTTTAACGCTTTTTTATAAAAGTCGTGTAGTCGTGTCGTAATAAAAAATATCCTAAACATTCCGTGTCAACGTATTTTTGGGCCACCCTGTATTATGCCAGAAAAGTTATTAGTGGTTGTCAAATAAATAATTACGCCACCAGAAATGTCTCTTACCTACGGATGTTTTATAAACCTGGAATAAGTCCGTTAATCTTGTCACTCCAATTGCAATCGTGTGCAAATGTAAGTAGGTACGCGATGCTTTTGATTTCAAGCTAAATATCGTTGCAGGTAACAAATCAGACAGCGGCTTAGAGCGGGCGGTGAGGCGGGAAGAAGGGCAGCGTCTGGCGAGGGAATATCAAGTCTCCTTTATGGAGACTTCGGCGAAAACTGGGCTGAATGTGGAAGCTGCTTTTGCCCATGTAGCAAGGTCACTTGTGGCTAAGGCGAATCCTGCTGACCCTAACAGGTTGGCTGTCCGGGCGCCGCCGACGCAAGAGCAGAGGTCGTCGTGTCCGCCTTGCTCTTAAATGATGTTTGGTATTGGTATTGGGTCCGGGCAGAATTGTGCTCTGATCTCCAGATGGGCTATTTTACGGAAAGTTGTACATTCGACTTTTTTTTAATTTGGATAAAATGGGGGTTTTTCTACTCAGAATCGAAAACACTTGCGAACCTAATAGGAGAAAAAAAGTGTCCCAAATTTTACATACAATTTTCGGTTTTCCGTTCCGTTACCACGATACAAGCATAACAAGCTTAGTATGAGAACAGTAACGGAATGGAATAAAAAAATCTTGGGACACTTTCTTCCTCCTATATCATTCGAAACTATGCTTTCGATTCTGAGTACAAAAAACCGGAATTTATCAAAATAAAAAAAAGTCGAGTGTACAGTCGAGGACATAATTATGTATAAATTTTTGGACCTTATTTCAATGGAAAAAGGTGAAAAAGTGTATACATATTGGTGCTCTGGACTGTACAATTTTCCATAAAATGGACCAGATAATGGACACTTTTATACTTTATCGTCGACGGCCACGGCACGATAAAACTCTATGGCTTCATTCATAAATAGATCATCATAGGCTATAGAATATAAACTAAATTATGAACGAAACCATAGTTTTATCGTGCCGTGGACGTCCACGGTAAAGTATAAAGGCTTGGTCACACTGCGTTGCGCGTTGCGCGACGTCCCCGCGACATATTACATTCTTATTTATGCCCGCGACGCGACCGCTGCGCGCCGGAACGTATACTAACAGGTTAGCGACGTCACACAGGTTGCGCGACGCGAGCGGGACGGTTTCATACATTTTGGCGCAGCGCAGCGTCCCGCTTGCGTCGCGCAAACGGTGTGACCAAGCCTTAAAAGCAACCAATGGTGCCAATAAGTACTCACCAGCACTGGACTAGCAGCGCTTTATACGGATCCAGTTATGCTAGCGTTATCCCAGCACAATTGCATCCTAAAGGATGCCCGGGATCCGCTACCTAATCCCTAAAATTGGCGTTACTCTGGACTGGTACCTATAGTATATGGCATCTAAATAAACCAGAAAAATAGTAAGCTGTACCCTATGAGCTCCGAATTGTCCAAGCCTTCGTGTCGACGCCACGCCACTGATAACACTGATTTGATGATATGGGCATTTTTACTGTACCCCTGTGTACACTACTTTTTTCGGATCTAGGTAAATTTGGGTTTTATGAATCAGAATCACGAGTACTATTGATTCAGATAAAGGAAAAAATATCCTTGATTTTCCATACAAATTTTCTGTGTCAGTTTTGTGACGAGCCATATAAACATTATAAACTGTATGTAAAAAGCGTCACAAAACTGACTTTTTTTGGGGAGACTTTTTTTCTTCGCGGAAATGGATAATACTCGTGTCAGAAATCCCAAAATTGCCTACATAGATCCGAAAAAAAGGGTAGAGTGTACACTTTAAAGTGAAAATGCCCATATATATACCTATGTCATTATTATCATTAAGTAAAGGTGATCAACAGTTATTCAATCATCTAAAGTGTTATTAATCCTTGACAATACAATAACGTGCTGTAGATCTATATAGTATACGCAAATAAAAATTTCAACTGTGGTAATAAAGCTCTCTCTTTCGCACTTATGTGGCACTACGGAGATTCTCACTCACAGTTTTGACCTCTTTTATGGTCTTAATAATCACTTTTATATGCGGGCACTATACCTAGATCTAGAGCTTTCTAACTAACGAGTGAAAATAAGCAAATGGTTTCCTTTCCATTTTAAAGTCTGAAAATGCACAATGTTTAGATCTACAAGGACATTACTATGTGAGTTACTACTACTCAAGATATAAAATATGTTTGGTGGTTATAATATTTATTATATACATATAAATAACATTGTTTGTATTGTAGTATATTGTTAATATAAATTCTGCAATGGTGCAAACAAAAGTATAACATATTTTTGAACAGTCTAAATCCTGAAACGTTGTTATTTGCACGTATAATTTTACCGAGAAGTACTTGGGCCATTTTACGGAAAGGTGTAACCTCGACTTTTTTTTTATTTGGATAAAATCGGGTTTTTTCTACTCAGAACCGAAAGCACTTTCGAACCTAACAGGAGAAATAAAAGTGTTCCAAATTTCTCATACAATTTCCAGATTTTCCATTCCGTTACCACCATACAAGCATTACAAGATTAGTATGAAAACGGTAACGGAATGGAATAAAAAAATTTGGGACACTTTTTTCCCCTATATCATTCGAAAGTGCTATCGATTCTGAGTAGAAAAAACCCGATTTTATCCAAATTAAAAAAAAGTCGAGTGTACAACTTTCCATAAAATGGCCGACTTACATAATCGTGCATATCCTTTAAATATTGTTGTGCATAAATTTTGTTAAATTTTTAGCAATTTAACCAAGAAAAGAAACGGAAAATACATAATGCAGTTAATAAATAAAAAATACGGTTAACAAATAGTTAAAAAAATATTGAGTGACCACGACTTTGATGTTATGTCATACTGTATTTATTTTATGCCTCGTAGTTCAGTTAACCTTGTCACCTGAAAGTACTATTACGGGATACTTTGCGTCAAATCCGGTATAAGATTGTTTTGCAATTCCAATGAATAATCCAAGTTTTTGATCTCGAGCGTCGAACGCTGCTTTGTCAAAAAAAACGAATATATACAACCTAGTAGTTTCCGAGCCTTTCAAAGTTTGCGAAGTTTGAAAAAATTAAAACTTTGAAAAGCTTAGTAAGGTTCTGTACCCAAAGGGTAAAACGGGACCCTATTACTAAGACTCCGCTGTCCGTCTGTCTGTCTGTCTGTCCGTCTATAACCAGGCTGTATCTCATGTACCGCGATAGTTAGACAGCTGAAATTTACACAGATGATGTATTTTAGTTGCCGATTTAAGAACAAATAATAAAAAACAGAATAAAATAAATATTTAAAGGGGCTCCCATACAACAAACATGATTTATTGCCGTTTTTATAGATAATGGTATTACGGAACCCTTCGTGCGCGAGTCCGACTGTCTACAGAGACAATTCTATACTCACCAGCAGAAAATTTGGCCCAAATTAGAAAAAATCATTTTATATACGAAACATTATTTAATTTATTCAATTTATAGTTCGAAATCATGAAAAGTTTTTAGGCCAAATATTCTGCCGGTGAGACAGTGGAGTTTCAAATTGTAGCAAATTTAATTGAAGTACAACGCTCGGGTTCACAAACTTAGAAAATTCATTAAGCCAACATCATAAACAAGTCTGCAATAAATCAGAATGTTACTGGACTACCTATTGGGTGAAGTTATGGAAATGGTTCTGGGGCACGGTAGTGCCCACGCCAAGTCGAGCAACACCAACACAAAAGAGGCACGGCCGTACATCCTTTTCTCGAAGCCATTCAGGCCGTTTTCAACATCCTGTAATTTCGTCCTAGCTAAAGCTATAGGTACATTTACATGTGAGACAATAAGATAAGACACAATTTAAACGGGCCCACATGTTACAATTTCCTTGGCCGTACTTATATGTTTAATTTTATGTAATATTGCTATTACTTATATAAGCACAAAATAAATAAGGCATTAAATAAGCACTTCAAAGTAAAATTTTTGAAAGTATTAACCTACTGAGCTAGGATTAACCAAAACGTTTTTGATATATTTGCGCAATAGATTGTTTTTCACAATTTCTTGTTCTACATTGGAGTTTTTATAATGTCAAGATCATATCGTAATTGTGTAATAATACCAAAGTGATATAAGTACTTAACTGATATAATAATATATATATAAATAATATTAGCTACTTATACGTATTTTTCCAATAAATGTTTGTACCTGTACCTGTAACCCGTAGAAGGGCCATTTTACGGAAAGTTGTACACTCGACTTTTTTTTTATTTGGATAAAATCGGGTTTTTTCTACTCAGAATCGAAAGCACTTTCGAACCTAATAGGTGAAAAAAAAGTGTCCCAAATTTTTCATACAATTTCCAGATTTTCCATGCCGTTACCACCATAGCATTACAAGTTTTTAGTATGAGAACGGTAACGGAATGGAATAAAAAAATCTTGCGACACTTTTTTCGATTCAAAAGTGCTTTCGATTCTGAGTAGAAAAAAAAAGTCGAATGTATAACTTTCCGTAAAATGGTCCAGAAGAGATTTCTCAATGAAAAATTGCAGATCACTGTTTCTTTTTCCGACATACAAACCGGGTTACAATATATGTGGACCTCGCATCGATGGCTTCACATTCCAGCGAGGTCCACAGATATTGTAACCGAGCGAAACGCACTGACAGCGGTAGCGGGGCGGGGCGTCGCGGTGCGGAGGCGGTACCGGTTGTAACATTCGAACGCACAGAAAACCGGCCGGGAAAAAAGCGTTCTGTGCGGACCCTTTCATATTAGTTCGAACGTGGTTCGAACATTACAACCGGTACCGCCTCCGCACTAGATATGAGCGCCGCGCCGCCGCGCCGCCGCCGCCGGCGAAAATCCCACGCCGCCGCCGCCGATACAGGGCGATCGGCGCGCCGATCTATGTCTCGCGCGCGTTTCAGATACTGTGTAGCCTATCTTTTACACACTTTTATCATCGATCGGCAAACTAGTTTGGAATTTGATAGCTTACGGTTATATAGGGTTATTTATTTTAGGGTTCAGTACCAAAAATGCATAAAAGGATCCTTAATGAGCGATTCTAGCCGTCTGTTCGTCAGATTGCTAAATATTAAATTTCAGAAACTATTTCAGTTATCGATTTGAAATTTGGAATACCTACTTGTAAAATAGCCTATGTGTAGTATTTGTGTTATAATTATCAAAGTAAAATATCACATACTATCGCAATTATTCTTTATTTTATTTTAAATACGTTTGCTTTGCACTTGACCACAAATTACCTGATGGTAAGTGATATTGTGGTCTAGGATGGAATGCGCTTACCTAGAAAAAAACAATTCACTCTCGCCTTGAGGACCATAATAATATAGGTTCAAGGAGAATTACGGTAAGGAGTTCCATAGCTTGGCCGTTTTCATAATAAAAATGAAAGCAAAGCGTTTCGTGCGCGAGTTTTCGGAACACCGTAAAACGGTGTCGCTTTGAAGGGGCGGGAGGTATTATGTGATTCCTCAGCAGACTCTGCGAAATTTGGTGTGTGTGTGTGGTGTACGCTAGAAGATCCCCAGTGGACCGATTTTGACGAAAGCCGTATTGTCGGTCACTGAGGATTTCATTGATTCTAGGTATGCCCAAGAGCCTGCTGTTCAGGACACTCTCCATAATCTTGCAGTGAACGGATGTGACCGAAATGGGCCTGTAGTTAGTACGCGACTACTGTGTATTAAATAATCTTCAATGCCGTTGAAATTTGCTTGGCTTAGTGAAGAACTTGCTTGTTTCTTACACGGTACGATGTGTTCGAGGTTCACCAAAAGATGGGAATAATGCAGCGCCTAGTGTTTGTGATAAATCCTAGAAGTATATAATATGCGAGTGTGTTTGCGTTAGAAACACCATGTTCCGTAAGCATCCAAGAGTTTATCCAAGAGGCAGAATTGTCATGTTTACATACTGGTATCATAGTTTAGAGCTTTGTCATGTGACTGGACCACCTTGACACGAAGTTTCCCGCAGGTAGCAACAGACTTGCTGTTTTCATTGGCACTTAGATGTTACATACAGCAGAGCGTAATCGACTAGGACGGGATAAAATGTAGAGCATCGATATAAATCAAATAAATAGGCGTGTTTGTCATCCTGACAGTAAAAATGACGTTGACAGGCGTGTCCGGCATCAAATACGTAAAAAAATCGTATTCAACGCCTATATGTAGGATTTTTGTTTTGAACCTAAGGTTTTTTCAAGGTCACGCCGCCGACGCCGCCGCCGCCGATCAATTTTAATCGGCGCGCCGCCGCCGGCCAATTGCCCATCGGCGCTCATATCTACAGCGCGCCGCCTCCGCTGTCTGTGTGTTTCCAGCTTACAGTGTGGGGCGCGTTGAGCCGGCGCGGCGTTAAGGAGGCTCGCGGGCCGCAAGTAAGAGTTCACGCGCATTTTCGCATGCGGCCCGCTTGTTGCCGACCCCGCTGTTCTACTGTAGGTACCACTAATGTAATACTTAGAGTATTCCATTGGTCAAACTTAAGCTTCTTCTTTAAGCTTACTCTCCAACCGAGCACTCCTATAGCTTCATTTTGCCATTTAATAAAAATCTAAACGTCTAAAAATCTCGTATTGTACTTTCATCTCACGAGCGCGAGTGAGCCATGGTTGTGTGTTGAGCTATAGGTAGGTACTTATATGCATATTTGTCTATGTGTGTGTCGGCGTAGGAGGTATGAGTTCACGTTGTATAATTATGTGTTCGTATATGTCAATATGTCACAACTACAACAATGGTCAACCCGCTCTCGTGACTTAATTAGACCACTCGGCAACCTCGTGATCTAAACGGGTTACTAGACTTCAATATCTGTCATTTATGTAACGATTGTATAATAGTACATTACTTACCAAGGGCGATAAAACAAAGAATGTCTCAGATCGCAGGTATTTTACGCCCGAGCCGAAGGCAAGGGCGATAAATATGCGATCTGAGGCTTTCTTTATTATCGCCCGTGGTAGGTACAAAATTTTATGTCACCCCCTGGCCAGGAAGTGGGTTTTTTCGCGCGCAGAGCGTGCGATAATGTCCACTTTATGGCCAGGTGTGACATAAAATACTATTACAGTATTAGGCCCGAACTCCCACTTTACTAAATTGAATGTCTATTTTCAAAGTATATACTATATAATCTATTTTAAGTAAATAACTGCTATGAAACAATAATTTTATTTGTAAATACATTGATGTAAAGTATTCTAATCATTGTATAAATGTTTTATGTGGCATTGTATGTTGCTTGTGAGATTAATGATCACAAAATAAAAATCTATTTAAAATTATTTTTATTTTTATTGTTCCTGACAATACTTATACTCGGTAGCTCAAACCTTGACGTCAAAAATTTTTTTTTGATTCCTCACGTCGTCGTGGGCTGTCAGAATATACTCCATGTATGTTAGCCGATTTTTCATAGTTTTCGAGTTATGAATTATTAAACTTTTGTTTGCTAAGAAATTCTGAGGAGAAGCAATTTAAGTACTTATTAAAAAAAATGTGGAACTTTTTTTAATGTATCCTGGAACGTTCGCAAATTAGTAATTCATAAAAAAAAACAATAAAAGTTAATTGCTTCACCTCAGAATTTCTTAGCAAACAAAAGTTTAAAAACTCATTAACTCGAAAACTACGAAAAATCGGCTAACATACATGGGGTATATTCTGATAGCCCAAGACGTGAGGAATTTAAAAAAAAAATTTTGATGTCAAGGTTCGGGCCACCCTGTATACGTTATGAAAAAAATCCTGAAATTTTTGATGAACGCAAGCCGCTTTGCACAGTGATAGTAGGAACCAAAATTAGTCTTCTTTTTATCTAGGCAATCAAAGTTTAACCCCTTAGGAGGTGAGATGATGACATGGCACTTTTTTCATTCATAAGTATTATTGTACAATAAATAAAGAACTAAACAAAAATAGTACATTACTGCAGAGGCCGTGAAGTAAGGGATTGCTGGATAGCTTGGGGTAGAGTAGACGGCAGAGTCGTAGACGAGGCCGGATAAAACGAGTCCTGCAATCCCTGTTCCGGCCGAGGCTTGTAAGTATAGTGCTTTTCTGAAACATGCAATGAAATCCCCGGCCCTGAAGAGGGGGGAGGGATACTGGGCGAACGGCACGCTGCAGCCCACCACCAGCGACATCTACAGGTTAGGGGGAGCGGCTCCCCCTGCCCTCGGCGGCTGTATGTTTTTTTTATACTGGCTGTACGCTGTGGCTGTAGCTGTCCCAATTTGATATAAGCAAAAAAGTATAAGTAGGTAAGTGCTAAGTCTAGGCTGCATCGGCATGGAAAGGCCCACAATAATAAGAAATGATCCAATCCATCCGTACTTATAGATAATATAATATTATAAATGCGTCTGTCTGTCTGTTACCTCTTCACGCTTAAGGGGAGGTATCCCCAACGCAAATGTCCCGCTCTAACACGCGTGAGTTTACAATTAACCATCCCGCTCTCTACGCAAGCTCTGCGCGCAGTTTTGTAAATATTTAGCTATAGTCATTAAGCCAATCATTTTTTTTTTTATTGTTCAAAGCAAACCCTGCGAATTTGTCTATAACTATTTACGATCTTTAATTGAGTACAAAAATTAAATGTTAAATATCAGTAATATAGCCGTAGTATTGAAAATACATTCCAAAAAGGGGTAACTGCGATTTTGACTAGACAAGATCCTTATGTAACACATATATATTTTTTAGATTTTAAGACACTATATTCTATGTCTCAGATGGTTTTTAAAAACTCAAAAGTTTAGATGAATTCGGCATGGAGATAGTTTGAGTCCCGGGGAAGGACATTAGGCTACTTTTTATCCTGGAAATCATCCCTTAAGGAGGTGGAAGTTTGTATGGAAGAGCTATAACTAGGTAAGCGCCTGATATAAAAACGTCTGATCTATGAATCCTTTGATGAGTTGATGGCCTAAATCTATATCTGATTTATTTTATGGTGCGAGCAACTAGGTGGCTTCTGCTTCGGTGGTAGGTAGGTACCTATCTACCTAGCACAGAGGCGACGGAATACCTATAGTAGATTATCTAGGGACAATCGTCCTTTTTTAGGGTTCCGTACCCGAAGGGTCCAAACGGAACCCTATTGCGGTCACTCACCTCACGCGTCCGTCCGTCGTCTGTCAGTCACACAGGTTTTACTGCCAAACGGTTGGAGCTACAGGCTTCAAATTTACACAGTATAAGCATCTTGTTGGCCCAAAGCCATACAAATACCTAGTCAAAACTTAATTTTAAATGTTTTTAAGGGGGGCTCCCATACAGCTAAAGGGGGGCGCGAATTTTTTTTTATCCTACTCTATCGAGTGTCGTATCGTTGTTTAGAGCTCATTGAGTAGATAGTTACTATATTTTTAATTAAAAAAATATTGGAAAACAAAGGAATGAGAAGCCACCAAAATCAGCTTTTTTTTTTACGAAATTTTGTTCCGAAAAATTTTTTTACTTCCCGAATACCTTTAAACTTAAAATTTGGTAAAAAATGTTTGGTATTACGTATATTTTACCAACAAATATTAATATATTGAAAAATTGGATTTTTTCTTTGAAATATCCCTATTTTTCCTATGATAACCAACTTAACTTTGCGGTCGGTTAGGAACCTTAAATGTGCGAAGTCCGACTCGCACTTGGCCGGTTTCTTTATTTATTAAAGTAGTGAAGGCATTTACGTTGTTGATTGTAAGCTTTAGTTGTGTAAGCGGTCCTAAAAATACCTAGTTATATAATTATGTAGTTCTACTACATTTCTCATGCCCGCCGAACTACGGAACCTAAACAAAATAGAAAAACACCGTAGTAGTAATAAGTATTCCGATTCATTCATAACTTTCATTCATTAGATATGCCTTCTATGTTGGCAATACTAAACTAATTTATTATTCCTCCAAGTTTTATTTTGGAAGTTTTAAGCATAAAACTCACTTGGTAGCGATATATCTACACTGAAATAATGAATATCAATATTAAATAACAATATTACATTCAAAGAAATAAGTACAAAATTAGATAAATCACAGAAACATCAAAATATTTTATTCGGAAATCCGAACAGTTTCAAATCTCCCGCTACTTTAATCGAGTTGCCAGTGTTTACAACTGTTTGAAATTTGGCGCTCCCTCCATGCCGGGCGGGAAGGAGATGGAATATTTAACCATATATCGTCAACATTTTTAGAGAATTTATTAAGTTTACTTGTCATGCGTTTCGTCATTATGTTTTCAAAAAGTATAGATATAAAAATGCGAATGACCACTCTTTGTACAAATAAATAAATACATATTACATATACGCACACAGCTATACCGCGCTCATTATTATTATTATTATTTGTATGTCTTTCCCGTTCACGGGACAATGGTGTCCCGGACCTTTGGGAGGCGTGCGCGGAGCCGAAGTACCGAGGCACCGAAGTGCCAACGAGTACCACATAGCCAACACGTAGAGGCCCTTTTGACAATTTAATGAAATGCAAGGGATACACCGAGCGGATGCTGTCCCTGCCCGTGTCATGGGACGCACACAGAGACAGCACCCGCCAGGGTGTATAGGAACTATTGCTGATTGATGGACTCTAAATGAACTGGGCTATTGGGTGAATCTGATGGACTAATGGCTGGGCTATTGGGTGAGACAACGGACGCCTGCCTAATAAAACTGTCTCAAATTTTTATTTCCGGCAGACGGTGACTCGCTCTCTGCTAGATGGGCCCCCATAAAATAGCGACATTATAAAATGGCCTAAGGGCAACACCGGTCAGAGAGCTGGGGGTGGAGAGGTGGCACTGGACTTTAAACATATAGCCAACTCGCCACTTAGGTGACCACATCCACCCTCGAGCGACAGCTCTTGCGACTCCACTCTGGACGGCCGGTTAAGGCAAGCCAGAGTCGGAGGGGCCTGTACCACCGACCCACAGGCCACCCCAGGAGCACTCAGGTATTATTATTATTATTATATATATACATATGTACAGCGAATGCCCTTAGCCTCACCTGATAGAAAGCGGTGTTGTGTATGAATATATGCACGTTATGTAATTGAAAATAACTGGAAACGAAGACCTGTGGTTGAAAGCCCGCTTTACTCTCTATATTTTTTTGAGTAAAGTTAGTTTGTATGAGTCTAATTAGTAACAAAAGAAATTAAGCGAGAGCAAAGCTTAAAAGCTAAAAAAATGGTATTGCATTGCTGATTGCATCATTATTAATGCACTAGTGTGCATAAAAAGCCATGCCGATGAAGAATATATTTAAAAAATATTTTAAACATGGCGGCTTACTCTGTGAATTGAATGACATAAAAAGACGCATAAAAATAATATTATGGTTGACGAAATATAAGCTGCACCGATTCGCCATACAAGTTGTTCGAGGAATCGGTGGAGCTTATATTTCGTCTACTATACCAGTAGGTTGTGATTTTTAGCCTGGCTTATTTATGGCTGATTTGATTTGTATGCCATTTTATCATTATCAAAATCAATGAAACTATAAAGATAAAAAATATGGAATAGATAGTAAAACTTTTTAAAGAAACAGAACGAAAAACAATTAAAAATAACACTAAACTAACACCAAAAATCTAACTATAAACTAAGTTAAAATAAGATTAAAACTAGAATTACAGACACGGCATTAAGTAAGTATAACGTAACCGTGCAGTGTATTCATTACAATAATGAAATATCTAAACGTTTTGTTTTGTTTAATCACAAAACATCGCAGCTATACCGAAACAACACGTTATCGAAAAGGTTTACGTTCTCTGGATGCCGCCATTGTTTGGGCGGGTTATGTTGGACACCCTGGCGCTATTTTACGCGCACATGCGCAGAACGACAGGTGGTCGGCGACTCGACCCAGCCGTCTCGTCCGAACCTATCGACTTCTCATCCTCATCATCAGGCGCTTTCGTGCTCTACTAGCAAGAAAGATGTGCAGTGCTTTGTGTTGAAGTGCTCATGGTGACATGGCGTCTTTTAATTAATTATTATAGCAGTTCTGGTGTTAAAAAAGTGGTTTATTTACGATGAGTGTGAATTATGATCGTGTTTGTAGACTGTGCTTGTCATCTCGGGGCGAATTACTGCCGATTTTTCCTACCACCAGTTCGAGTGACTCGGAGCCTCACGTCCTCGCATCGAAAATCAAGGATTGCGTGGCTGTACATGTAAGTAATGTGTTAAAATAAGTGCTAGTATGGTGTTTTTAGTGAAAGTAGACCCTTGGTGTACGTGAGAACTCGTCATCCGCCCCGGTTCGTGAATTGACAGCAGCGCGTTTAGGTGGAGAGATGTCGTAAGATCGTCCACCATTTTGTAATGCTCCACGGCTATCGCTCGGCTCGGTGACCGCGTCGCGTCGCATTCCATGCAGCCGGCGAGGAATGGCGTATGATGAGGATCGGGTTTTGGCATTATTCCCGGGGGTGTGACTGGGAGGGGGTCTGCGTATCGCTAGCTAGGCTCGGCGTGGACATCGTGTGTATTGATTTATCGGGCGAGACCAGGCCGGTGCAGCTCGTCCCTCGAGCGGGTGACGGGTCGAGCGTCGGTGTCGGCGTGAGCGCGGTATAGCTGTGTGCGTATATCGAGCGGCAACCCTCGAGGGGCTCGCTGGCTGGCACTCGACTCGCTCCTACTTATTCGGTCGAGGAGCAGCCGTTTGCCGGCGCTCGGATATACCTACGCCTACTTAGTTTCTCCTCGCGCCGTATCTATACACGAGGCGTTTCTCGCCTGTGCCCATTCTGATGAAACGCGCGCCGCTCTCGGCCTTCATTCTATGATTGCGTATGTTGTTTTTTACAGATAAATGAGAGCGACGGCCTGCCGACGAATGCCTGCAGGAAATGCGTGGACAACGTCAATAACTGGCACATATTTAAGACAGTATGTGAAAGGACTCAAAACAAACTACAGTCACTGATTAAAAAAGATGGCAGCCAACTAGAAGAGGTGGGTTACTTTATCTGGTTATTTAAGCTTGGAGCTGTCATTGTAATGAATATTTGTTAACAAATGCATCATGATATTTCAGGTGAAAATAAAAAGTGAGCCTTTGTCTGATGAGGCATATGATGATGGAGTGGTTATTGATGGAGGCTATGAGGTATGTTGATTCGCTGAATTATTTCCAATGATGCTTGTGTAACTGAGTCATCAGTTGTGCTCAAGGTCAAATGGCCAGGTCAGGAAGTTAGCTTGAACTGATAAGGGGCTGCTAAGCTAGTAATTATTGGTAGCATAGCAAATGGAACATTCCATATGGGTTATGAGGATAAAGTTACCATTAATTACAATGAAACAATCTTGCTACAGTTTTCTAAAGGCTCTAAATCGACCCATGCCGTTATTTATATGTCTATAATCCTGTGATTAGTCATCAGCATATTTCTATTTAACATACAATCTGTAACTGTTTATCTGGTTAGGTACTTTTTAGTTCTAAACAACAAAGTGTGAAAATGCTGATCTATCAAATAAATATTTTGCTGGTTAAATACATTTTTTTGTGCCATTATATTGTGTACATGTACTGTCATACTTCTATCTTTATGTATTTTAAGATGTAAAAACCGTGAGTTTGTATCGGGTAGGATTATCTCTGAGACGGATGAGACTTCTTAAGTTTTTTCACTATTATTTAAAATGAATGTTCAAAATGGACTTAGCTTCCTTAATGAAATAGCTTGCTACATACTAGTAGAGTCCATGTTTGTACTGGCTAGCTCAAAGGAACACCATGGTTGCAACGAAAAAAATGGACTGCAATGAATTTTATTTTTTCACACTTTCTATTTAAAATTTTGAATGTTTACTTTGACTAAGCTTGGTTTAGATGCAATAATAGTGATGTTTGTTTACTTCCACCAGCCACAACTTAAGAAATTATAAAAAAAATAATGTTATCTAAATGTTCCTAGGAAAATAATTCAACTTGCAATGTATGAGTGAGCTGGTATTTAGAACAACAACAAGATAATCTTAATTTTGATCATGCATATTTCTCATTTACTATAGACTCTAGTGAAAGAACTTTTGATCATGTCTCACTATTAAGGCAGAGTTTTATAAAGCGCCATTGGAGCAATGCCTGATCAAATTTGGGTAACTCAGTACAACTTTTGACAACTTTACCACATTCGCTGCCAGTCCGCACCCCCTACGAACAAAATTGTTCGGACATGAAGGCATGTATGTGCTGCCGGCAGTAAATGTCTTAACCAACATAAGGTCTAATGAATGTGTATAAAACCAAGCCTAAAGGTGGGTTGCACCAACTTACAATTACAGACAGATCAACAATTCAACATCAAGATATGGTTCCCACAGCTGTCATCACATAGAAACTTGTCAAACTTTCCATACAACCAGATTTTAACAAACAGTGATAGAGGCGAAAAATTATAGAGGGTCTCGTGCAACCCACTCTAAGTGAACTTATTATTTACCTACCAATATTATGAAGATTTGGGACTCAGTTTAAGTTTTTGCAACATTTAGTCTCTGATACAATTCAATCCATTTGAAATTTTTTCTCCAGTATACAAACATAAAGAATATATTAATAAAATAGAAATTTTTCCTATATTTCAGGGGGCCGGAAGCAGCAAAATGCTGCCTGGAGGCCCACCGATCTTGGCTTCACTGGGGCTCACACCGCGGAGTGATAAGGTAAAGATTACATGTGGTGTGCCTTATCATTCTTGATCAACAAGCATAATACTTGCACATAGTTACATTTGAGTCATCATTTATGAGCACTTCAGCTCGTAGTGTAAGTAGAAAACGCATTTTATCGATGCTAGTAATTTGAAGGATACTGTAGATTTGTAGAGGATATGATAGTGTGGGGTAGGTCATAGAGATTATGACAGTATTATGCTGATCCTATGCATCGAATCAATTTTTTCTTGTTATTGTGTGTAAGTATTATACTTACAAGAGTTTCTTAGAACAAATGATAATCATGATTTCCTAACAGCTTATGAGATTAACACTCTCAGCGCCATAGAACTCAACTAAATGTCTACAGCAGCAGGCCACATGGGCTGCCGGCCGCCCACAAAAGTACCAGCGCAGCAAGCCACATTCGATTTTTGGATGTTTACCGGCAGCCCACATGGGCGGCCGGCGGGACACGCAAAGACTTTACCAGCGGCTCAGGCCAAATCTGTATCGGCTTTTGTAGCAGCCCACGTGGGCTGATCGCGTACCACAGGATAGCAATCATGTACGTGAACACTTTTGCTGATCTTGATAAATCAAAGTGTATACCGGCTGGCCACCAAAATAAGTGATCGTTTTCGCAGATCAACATTTCAAGGGTGATTCCTATTGCAAAATTTAACATTTTCTTAATTTGTCCGCACCGGGCCCCAATTGTTAACGACTCTTGAGTGATTATTTTTGACTTTAACTATTTTAACAGTTACGGACCCATGTATAGAGTAAACTGAAGTCAACAATAAGTTTAAATTGCACTCTGATTTCCTTAACTTTCACTTAACGTTCGGGCCGGAGTGGACATCAATTAACTTTAACGATAAGAATCACCCTCAAGCGCAAACGCGCAAACTTTTCTGTGTTTTGACAAGGGTTTATCTTATTTAAAAACCATGTCAGTTTTTGTTACATTTCGTCGGCTAAAGTCAAAAACACCATTTTTCGACTTTAGGACGAATTATAACAGAGTTTAATATAAGAAAAATATGTTCTCAGTATAATCTTCGTGTTTGCTTTTTATAACAAAGTTTGATTTAACTTGATACGTATCTTGCAATTTATCTTTATTTACCAAGTAATGAATCTTGCGTGTTTGGGACAAATCTCGCAACTGAATTTTAAACTAGTTATCCTGCACCTATTTAGTAGAAGTTTAGACTAATATATTCAATCGCCATTAAACAGCGATTAAGACAATTACTTGGTTAAGTATTATCACCATAGTAAAAATTTGTAATTCCAATGTTTATAGTGAAAATGTTGTTATAAAAAGACTCAGCATTGAGCAGCAGCTCCCTGTCTCGCAAAAAAATCTGATAATCTTATTTTTCGATTGGATTTATGACGAATTTTCTTTTCAGTAGACAAGAAACGGTTTTTGTGGGATCATTGCGTACCACATGGCTTGCTGGTAAAGTTAACAAGGTGTACCGCCGGCCGCCCACGTGGGCTGCTGTAGAAGATAATAAAGTTGTTCAGTTTTAAGACGTGGCGCTCGCCTAAATCTTTTCGGTGTCCTGCCGGCAACCCACATGGCCTGCTAGTAAAAGCCACCCTAACCACGCTTGGCGTATTGCAAAAGGAATAATGTGGTCTGCCGGCCGCCCACATGGCCTGCCGGTAAACCTCAAAAATTCTCAGTGGCTTGCTCTATTGGAATTTTTGTGGGCGGCCGGTGACCCACGTGGCGCTGAGAGTGTTAATAAAGAAATAATCTACAATTACAATAATTAGTCAGAAAGGTATTTGCTTGGTGATGCTAGTGCTGTTGTGGTCCCATAATGTCTAATATTTGATTTGTCATTTTATTTTCTCATTTTCATACCATAACAGTAATGTTTTGTACATATACTCTTGTCTGTCAGGGGCCGTATTTCAAATATGTAAACTTTCCACATATTCAAGATAGGTTACGGTATAAGTTGTCAAATCAAAATTGTCATATCGTAGAACAAGTATATATTATCTGATAGTGATAAGGCTTAGACCAGTTTTAAGGATTAGATGTCAGAATTTATGAACTTTAAGTAAGGAATCTATTCTGGAAAATGCCCATGAGTTGCCGACAGAACAGGCCTGGTTCACAAATTATATTGATTCACAAGTGGTACTTGTTTTAATGACTGAGGGACCAAAAGTATACTTGACAACTGTTAATATCATAGAATATAAAGCCTGTAAGCTCTAAGAACAGTATTCTGCTTTGGGGGAAGTAATTTATTTTTGCAGAATTCTGTATTGATGATTAAGTGAATGTATGGTATTATGGATATATATGTATGTTTATTCTTTTGAAATTATGTAACTTTTCATGAATTATTTTCTCACTTCACCCACATTAACATAAAGCATTCTTTACCAATCAACCATAGGGCCAAACAGAAACTTGCAACTGTGGGTGTCCCACCCTTGTACTTTTTTTTAATACCACGTCGGTGGCAAACAAGCGTGCGGCCCGCCTGATAGTAAGCGATCACCGCAGCCTATGGACGCTTGCTACCCCAGGGGCGTCACATGCCCGTTGCCGACCCTTTTAAAAATTACTATTTGCTACTTATACTTACTACTACTACTTGTACTTATAGTTTTTGTGCAATAAAGTTTGAACAAACAAATAAATACTGCAGAACTTTCTCCCTCTCAACAATCTCAGCACCAAGTCCGCTTGCTCGTTCACTTACTCTCTCTTTTTGAGTACGGTGGTGTTGCGTTCCTTGATCCTAAGTAGGAGCTGCTTGACAAGTTGGAGCGCTTACAGACCGGCTGTATCAGATAAATTTTTGGCCTCTGCAAATACGACCATGTGTCATATTACAGGAACGTGCCGAAATGGCTTCCCGTTCGTCGTAAGTGGGATTTACACCTTCTAGGTCTTCTTTTTAATGTTGTTTTTTCCCTTCTTCGACTCTGTATGAAAGAAATTACCTTTAAGGCTGACAGTAGTGGTCATCGTTTACGGTGTATCTAGCGCAAACCTGTCGCTCTTTAATGTATCTCATCGTATTAAATTTAATGTATCTTATCGTTCTTTTCGTACCGTTTTTGTTCGTTGTGCCCTAAGGAGCTCGGGGGGGGGTTATTGTTTCGCAAAAGTAACTGGGGGCCTACCGGGAACCGAATACGAAGTATCTCTCTCTCTCTGTTCCTCCAATATGCAAGTGCGACAGAGAGGCAGATATTTCGTTTTCTGTTCGCGGTGATTCGTTCTCTGCCATCTGACCCACCGAATATGCACTGGTAAATAAAAAAATAGTAGGTATGTAACAGCGTGAGTGACAATTGTGCCAAACCATTCATCTGCTATTTTGTGATTGGTTAACTCTCTCACTGTGCCTGCCCTGGGAAAGTAGACAACAACCCCCGATTACAAATAATGTATTGACATATGAATACACACAATGTTAATGCCATTATCATAACATAACTTACTGTGAATGATATTTCCATTCCAGGGTGTCGAGAGCGAGAAAGATGAGGAAGAAGACGAGGATGAAGAAGCAATGGAGGCTGCAGCAGTTCAGCAGCAGTACAACAAAGTGCCCAACATGCCAGAAGTTTCCATCACTGTGATGCGACCTACCGGAGAGACCCTGCATGCTCGTCAGGGCATCCAGCAGTTAGCGTCCAAGGACTGTCTCGTCTGCGGCCGTGCCTACAGGTACTCACACAACGCTAGGCGACACGAGCTCACCGCCCACAGCTTTGACCGATACACAAACAAAATCAATATTGCTAAAAAACCAAAAACGCACATGCAACCCAAACTACGAATTAACCCCTTCAACCCTAAAGCGCGGCTCATGCCTAACCCAATCAATCACAAGCAATTCCAAAAACCAATGCCTACTAGAATCATGCCGTCGCGAGTCGTGGCTCCCCCCAAACCTATACCAATCAAAAATGCTAAACCAGTTCATAACAACTTACCGTATCCTTTGCGTATAAAAGCTCTAAAAGATTTACAAATCAAGAAGAAAGAACCCCAAATCTTAAAGACGTTGCTCACGTCTAAACCTGAACTGTTGGTCTCAGAGCCCGAAATCATTAACTCGGGACCAGAAAGCCCAGAAACTTTGATATCAGAGCCAGAAATAGCATCATTCCAAGTTGAAACTATTTTGTCTGAACCTGGCTATGACCAAAATCAGGATGAGGAGGAGGGTGATGAATCCCAGAATCAGAATCAACATTATGACACAGTCGATATGGAATCTGACAACGAGATTGAAATCGCCCGTCAGCAAGAGAATGACGTAGACGTGGATGAAAACCACGATGAGAACGATGGTGAAGATAACAATCAAAATGACAATGAAAATATGGAAGGAATGGAAGGCGAAATGAGTGAGAACGAGAATGGACAACAAGAAGAAGACGATGAGCATGGTGGCAGTCAAGGAGACATTGCAATAGATGAACAAAATGAAGTTCAAGGTGAAGATGCAGAAAGAGACCACGGTGAGGATAATGGAGAAAGAGAGGAAGATCAGGAAGATGGCAATGAAGGTGAAGATAATGAGAATGAGGAAGATGAAGATCTCCCGCCAGGATTAGCGCCTGTTGTTGAAATCAACGAAGACATGCAAACTAATTCGTGCAATAGTGAACAAAATGAAGAAGGTGAGGAGGAAATAGATGAATCAGCTGTAGATGAAACCATGGACGAAGAAGTGAAGGAACTAGATCCCGACAAAATTTACGTGACAAAGACACAGAGAGACTTTATCAACAAATACAGAGACATCATTGAACAGATTAACACCAAACGATGCCTTTGCTGTGATAGGGAACATCCCCGCAGAAAAGCTGTTATTCAGCATTTACAGAAAAATGGACACAAAGTACCAAAGCACACATGCTATAATTGCGTAGTAACTTTCGGTCATATTGGCGCATTGCTCAGTCACATGAGAGCTAACGTTTGCACGGACTTATGGAAGGTAATCTACAATGAAGAAGGTATTACTGACGACCTGGTCATTGAAGACGAACCTAAAGACAACAAAGTGCAATACAAGGATATTTTCAATGCTAGATCGTATGCATGTAAACTGTGCCCGGCTAAGTTCCAACTTAAACAGTTTATCATGAAACACGTTCTGGATGTTCACGAGGATGGACAGTCGCGCGTGCCCATGGCTTGCGTACACTGCGGGTCCAGGTTTAAAGATAAATCCTTGTGGAAGAGACACATCCGGAACGGAGAATGTACAGTTTACATTGCATGCGATCTATGCCCTGAGAAATTCGTCAATATGCAAGACTTTAACGACCACGCGTTACATGTGCACGCCGGCAGTTTTGATCCAGACAATCAGAAAAATTGCATCGACGGCCGTCCCACGGATTGTCCTCTTTGCGGAAAGAAACATCCCAACTACCCGAACTTGGTGAAACATTTGAAGGCGGCTCACGACGAGGATAAGCCACATTACTGCCAAAATTGTGACGCCAAATTCGAAACAAGCCCTGAGCTGAATAAGCACATTTACGCTGAACATTCCGACAGAGTCCTGGGAGCACAATCTACGACACTCGACATGTCCCTCGTCAAGGAAGAAGCGGAGGAATATCATTACTCGTGCACAGAATGTAATGCCATATTCGAAACTGTCGACGCCTGGACAGACCATCAAGTTGCAGAACACAATCAAATCGCTCATCATTGCGACCAGTGTGAAAAGAAGTTCTTGCGTCCTTCAGAGTTAGCAGAACACAAAAATACGCATTTGAGAGTGAAATTTTACCCGTGCAGTGTTTGTCCCAACTCATACAGTACTCCTCAAAAACTGTCCGAACACGTGCAGCAAACCCACCCTGGCGCCGCGGCTATGCTCGCAGCTGATTCCGAATTCTTTTGTGATATTTGCATTAGGTCATTCAAAAGTCGCCAGGCATATTCTAATCACATGCGTATCCATGCTAAAGTTCCTACCACTAACAGAAAACCAGGCGAATCTAAAGGGTTCTCTCCTTCGATTATCGGAAAGCCGATCAAGCAGTTCCCTATGATTCAACCTGGGTTTGTGAACTTCAAGCCAAATTTAAATGTTCCTAACGCACCATATTGTTGTGACATATGTGGAAAGGGCTTCATGCACAAGAAAAATATATGGAAACATAAGAAAGTTTTGCATGCAGACCTGCTTAATGAGAGGAATGACAGTGAAGAAAACACCATGCAAGCATCCACGGAAGAAGATGAATATAACGTTGACGAAAATGGCATTGCGTTGTCAACGCCACAGTTTAACAGTTTCAACTTCTCGAACTTTGCCAATAACGCGCAACAACATCAACAACAGCAACAGGCGCAAGCGGCGCAGCCTGCCGACGCTTTACCTTTCTCGTGCGAACTTTGTTTTAAACGGTTCCCGTTAAGAACTAGTCTGTGGAAACATAAACGCGCCAAACATGGCATCATTAATGCGAGCGCGTCTGGGAATCCCGAGAATCAGGCGCAACCATCTTCGGAAGGCGGTAGATCTAGTTGCACTATTTGCAAGATAACGTTCTCAGATAAAAAGTCGTACTATCGCCATAGAAAGAATGTGCATAAATCGACGGCACAAATGTGTAAGATTTGCGGAAAACCATTGAACTCTACATTAGAGTTGTACGAGCACTTAAAGGCTGCCCACGCCCGTGAATTACTAGGATATAATGCTAACCAAGGCACAAGTAAAGTGCAAGATATATCTGAAGATGTAAAAGTTGAATACGAACCTGAAACAGATATCGCTGACCCCAGTGCGGAGTATCAAGCTAGATACCCGTGCGATACTTGTGGAAAGCAATTCGTCGGTTTGCTTGCTTTACAAAACCACCAGTGTATAAACCAATCAACCTCGGAGCCGCAAACATTTGACTGTGAGATTTGTCACAAGAGTTACACATCAATAGCCGCTTTGAAGAGTCATCGTGGATGGCATTTACGGTCGCCCGACGGCAAGGCGGCAGCAAATAATAGCGGGCTGTGGATGCCCCAGCACAAAGTCACTAGCAAAGTGAGCAAGCACGAAGTCGTTGATCCTTCCCAACTCGCGAGAGTAACTCACTCAACTCCTACTGCGACCGCCACGAACAAAAGAAGACTGCCTCCTGAAGTAGAAGTGACCGTCGTCAATCCCAATAAGAAACTAAGGTCCGATGATTCTATGGAACTCGAGCAGCAGAACAGTTTGCCGGGCGCCTTAGAAGATAGATACTGCACTATCTGCGACAAAGAGTTCACCAAACGCGCGGCGTATCAACGTCATATGGACGAAGTTCACCAGCCGAACTCTGTATTCTGCCCGGTCTGTGACAAGAGCTTTACGCGTAAGTCGACGCTGCTCGTGCACATGAAGAAGCATTATGGAGGGGACGGCGAAGGCAGCTCGAGTGCGATCGGGCAGGCGGAGGAGGAGTCGTTCGGGTGTGATGTATGCGGGGTGCAACTGAACAGTGAGAGCGCGTTACGCACGCACAGGGAGCGGCATCACGCAGAGGAGGAGGAGGAGTCTGAGGACGAAGGCAGCGTGCCGCTAGCGCAGCCAGGAGAGTTCACATGCGCGCAGTGTGGGGACGGCGTGGCCACACCCCGCGACCTCATCGCACATCGAACCATGCACGCCACTCCCACCAAATTCTTCTGCAACATATGCAAAGTTTACTTCGCGCGTGCCCTGGATCTGTCCTCCCACACTCGCGCGAGGCACGCAGACAACGAAAAGGTGTACTTCCCCTGTGCCATGTGCGAACGTTTCTACATGAACAAGAAGAGTTTACAGCGGCACATCGAGATGGCCCACTGATCGTAAGAGTTGAGCTTGACTGCCTGTGGTGTTGTTTGGTTGAACCGGGTTTGACGATGAATTTTCGGAAGGTTTGTCCAATCGACTTAGCACGTGATTCGTATGAATCCTTGAAGCGATTGGCGAGTCGTGTCTTTGGTAACTTTGCGGTTGCTCTGCCGTCATTCCTTAGATGTTATTTTGTGGTTGAATGCGTGTTAATTATTTTGTCTCGTAAACATTGCTCACTCTGATACTTTACTATATTGACTATGACATTGTTGTATGAGGCAGCAGTGAAAAATATATGGAATGTGTTTTAGGTACTTATCATGACTTTCGGGATTTTATATGTATCTGTTGAGATGTAACGAATTATTCTCTATATTTTTAAACATTGGAATAACGGGCCAAAATTGTGAAATATAGTCAAAATTAGTTGTAACCAGTTAGACTACATTATAAGACATGCTTATATACATAATTGCGTTTTTTTCTAAAATTATGGGTATAATAATAGTAGAATGGAGCATCTGTGTGAGGAGTTTTTTTTACCAGAGTATGATGATTTTTGAATTGAATACTGCCAGTGTTGTTAATGTTCATGCATGAGTTACGTTTAACTTTTCGTGTCATATATACATTTCATTTCAACCCTCTCTATCAGCTGTTAGTTTCATGGCTTGTAAGTATTTAAAAGTATGAGAGTACATATTTCTGAGTTCAGGAATAAAGCTATAAGATATGTGGGAATAAATATTAAGAGTATGTTGGTATGTAAATCATAAAAATTAACAACATTGGAGGTATTTAGAAGACTTAGTCTCCCACAGTGACGCTCCATTCTAATAATATACATGAATGAGACCAATAAGATCGGTCTTTCATGAATGAGTTATTTTTGTATTTAAAGTATACATTCAGTTTTACTTTATTCTGTAAATATATTAATAGTTTAATTTAAATTAATATTAATGATAAAATTAGGACTTTTTAGTTAACGAAAGCGTACTAAGGAGAGGACGTTTAAGTTTTATTAAATTGTACTGATTATTTTTAGACGTTTCAAGTGTATAGTATTTTATAAATTACCACTAAGGGCATAGCTCCTCATCTATGGCTATAACTTTATACTATGAAGTCACATATAGGTACTTAATGGCCTTGAAATGCTCTTTTCATTAATCTCATAGTGACTACATGTTGTAACGAAAGGCTGGTGTCGGAGTAGAGGTTGTATGTATCTGTATAGAGTGATTTTAGAAAAGTGATGCCTAATAAAAGGGGGATCTATTTCCGATGTAAAATTCCCTAATTCCATATGATGTTATTTATTACCAAATCTTTTGTAATGAAGGCATTTATCACATTATGTACTCTGATATTTGATTTTACTGATCGAAATTTGCCTGTGTTAATATAGTTATTATAAAAATAGTAACAAAAGATTATTATATGTATAATATTTGTTCTGTTAGCGAATCCAAAAGTTGATATTTTTGCACTGTTAATATTTTATACTTCTTTAAAGTAAACTTATCACTGATACTTACTAAAATCATCCCAGAAAGCAGACAGTGCCAAAGCCTTTCTTAGTTTGCTTCTTGTACGAAATAACATATTTTTAATAATAGTTGTAAGGTTGTTCCTGTAATTGTACATTGAAAATTTGACGCAGACATTGATGGATATTGTAAATTTAAGAAAAACCCAATCCTAGTTTTATTTATTTGACAAATATTATTATATTCGGGGAACTGTTAAGGCTTGGTCACACCGCTTGCGCGACGCAAGCGGGACGCTGCGCTGCGCGCCAAAATGTATGAGACCGTCCCGCTCGCGTCGCACAGCCTGTGTGGCGTCGCTAACCTGTTAGCATACGTTCCGGCGCGCAGCGGCCGCGTCGCGCGGACGTCGCGCAACGCTGTGTGACCAAGCCTTTACTTTCGGTTCAAAATTGTCTTTATATTATACCAAGTCTGCTTTCAAACTCACAAAGCCACACAAGGTGTCAATTATGTTTGAATCAAAATATTGCTTTTTGTCAACGCACAAATGTAGTCAGTATTGTATAGCGGATTTTATAATGTGGTGCCTTTCATGTTTTTTACACGACTGCCCAAAAAAAGGAGTGTAATGTTTTTTGTATTATTGTAAATTACTTAAAACTCTTAAAATCATCCATATTGTCAGTTCAAATAACAGACTATTTGAAGGATTATGTCTGTAACTAGGAAAATAGATACATATGATCATATTTTATTATTTTTATGTATTTTCTATAACGTAACTGGGTTCGTTTCAGTGATTCATTTATCTTGAAACATTGAAACTTTTAAACTAATGGGAAAAGTGTTACAATAATTTGTAATATAGCATTATATTTAAATCGCGACCTTCTGGAACTAATATATTTTAAATTATTTATGAAAAATTAAAATCAATTTTGTTTATTTATAATCACAACACTTTGTCAATTCTTGGTCGGTCCGAAGTCCTGTAAAGATTATATTATTATCACACAAACTTATCCTAATATTATCCATAGATGAGGTTTACTTTTGTCATCTTTGTGGTTTGATAAATAAAGTGAATTAAAAAAATGCATTTTCTTTAATTTTTGCTTTATAAAGTCCACGTTACCTGGAAAACTGGGAACCATGTCATAACAACTCGTAACTTGGATTCCAAGCAGAACTGGGGGGCTACCGCGAACCACACACGAAGTTTTCCGTCTCTGTCGCACTTACGTACAGACTTGCAAGTGCGACAGAGAGGGAAAATTTCGTGTGTGGTTCGCGGTAGCCCCTCTGAATTGAGAATTCGTTGTGTTGACACTTGATAGATAGAGAGAGATATATGCAGGTCCATCACTCAACACAGAGCATTCTCGTGGGCTCTGGTGGCCTTGCCATCAGGAACAACACCACATAGCATTGTAAAGCCTGGCTAGGGCCAAGCAAAGTTGAACCTTAATAAGCGCGCCAAATTTAAAACAGTTCAAATACCAACAGTTCGTGCGGGGAGGACTTTAACCGCGCTCTCCTATCGCTTTATTGGGCCCAGGCGCCAAGCCAATAAAGCCATAGTCAGGTTAACCCTTTGACAGCCAAGAACCTATACTATAAAGTGGTTGTGTCGTCGTGCCCACCACGCCAACGTGTGTTCCTTCCTGGCCCGGCCACATAATCGTACGAGGCTATAATTACAGTGATAAAATGTACCCATTATGTACTATTATGTACCAACTTGGTAATTAATTGTACCTCCTTAGTATGCCAGTTATAGGATAGGGAAGTGTACTTCCCAGCCCGGCCACACACAGATCTGCTAATATACGTAACAAAGATATAGTTCAAATACCAAATAAATGTACCTTTTATGTACCTGGTAATAAACCTTTTTTATTTTAAAGATGACTATAATAAAAAAATTACATACATCAATCAAACATATCTGCGCAGTAGCGCCTGTGAATTTTATCAGAGAAACTTTTACGTCAATCCTGTTCAACAACAACATTGCAATAATAAAATTCACAGGCGCTACTGCGCAGAAATGTTTCATGTATGTAAAAATTTTATTGTAGTCATCTTAAAATAAAAAAGAAGGTTTATTACTAGGTACATAAAAGGTACGTTTATTTGCTATTTGAACTACATCTCGGAGTTTGTTTGTATGACAATTACGATGTGAAATAATTTTTTCCTAGTCGACATATTTGTAGATTTGTCAGTGAATCTTGACACGAGATCATGAGCTGTGTCAAGCTTTGTAGTGTTTACCGACATATCTACAAATATGTGGAACAGGAAAAATCTATTTGGTTTAACAATATAATTGTCATACAGACAATTGTAACAAAATGCCTGTCATGTTTATATGCATTTCTATAGAAAATATTCTTTAAAATTTTCACATGTCACCTGACAATTGTCACTCGACATTTGTCACTGACAACTGTCGACGTGGTGAAATAGGGCCAGAGGAGCTACCGCGAACCACATACGAAGTTTTCCGTCTCTGTCGCACTTGCGTAGATACTTGCAAGACGGAAAACTTCGTTTGTGGTTCGCGGTAGCCCTTCAGTGCCGTAGATAGATGACTAAAGGGCCCTGGGGCAAAAAAACTGGGCCCCCTTAACTGTTTAGGTTTTATCCATATATATACTTATTTCTCGCTAGTTCAAGACAAGAGGTTTGCTAATCAGGTTTTGGGGGCCCCCTGAGCTTGGGGGCCCCGGCTCACTGCCCCGCCTAGCCCTTCGGTAGCTACGCCACTGAATAGGGCCGGATCCCGATATCGCCTTGTATATATCTAAAATGTTAGATCTAATTTTGGTACCTCGCTCTGTTATTTTTTTGACATAAGTTCTAAGGAATCTTTATAAAACCGAACCTTAAGACCGCTTGTACACGTCCATTGCTTTCACCGGACAACATAAATTATAAACCACTGCCGCGAATCCAACAAAAAAAAAGTTCGTTGTCCGTTGACGTGTACAAGCGGCTTAATAATAGAAGGCTTATATATGCTTAGGGTACATAGGGTAGGTAGGTACTTGGTCCAAATTTAGGGTCGACCAGTTTTTTTTTGTATCTGCAGCTTTTATATACAGGGCGTACCTACTGGAAATGAAATTCATACACATTAATAGATTGCACAAAACATTTTAATATAAACTTAAAAAGTCGTACAACAATATGAAAAATTATTATTGACTAATTATATTCACGGGCATGGAGAGCCGCTTTACTATATTATGCAAATTTTATATTATCTTTAACACTTCCATCTAATATATCTTACAAAAGAAAGAAAAATAAAAAGTATCTTAAAAATTCTCATTACTCTAAGTTGTATTATTATTAAACTTACATTATAGATTTTATCTACAAAATACTGTAGCACTTTGGCCAGTTTTTCAATCGAGGGACCTCAGTACATTTACCCAACGTACCAATCATAATAAATAGGGTATCAATCAAGTACAAGTTAAAATTACCGTAGGAAATGTAGACGCCTACTGAAATCATACATCTATGCTTAATCTAAATCAAAATATAAAAATAGTAAAAAAATAGTTGCACATTTCCTTATTCAGGTACAACTTGTCATTGTTGTGCATGGAATCGAAAGCGTGTCCGCACTCCCCGACGCGGTCCGCCCGACGCAATCCGGCGCAACGGTCGCGCCGACGCGGTCTGCCCGACACGTGCACGACAAGCGGCACCACGCTACGCTACCCACTACCCCCTCCACTGAAAAACTGAGCACCGCCGAGTGAAATATAAAAAAGATAAATAACACGTAGTATTTACTTCCATGAATTTGCATGCACCCGTTATTTTATGAATTGAGAAATCTTTTCTATCATTTACACTCAATGTCTTTTATCATAACAATATAATTATAGGTACCATACCTACAGACTAAGGCCGACGCGCGGTCGGCCGGTAATGTACTCGAGGACTAATATCTTCTTAAAAAAATACTGTTAGATTGAAACGTAACTATACCTATAATATATTATGTATATTGTAATAATATTATAAGGTTATAAATAATCGTACGAGTGATGATTACTCTAGATGAGATCTCCGACGCCTTCGGGCGGCCCGCCGCGCCGTCCGACCGCGTCCGACCGGATATGCAAACATTTATTACATACGATACGATACGATACGAGTACATACATACCAGTTAGTAGGTATTTTATATAGTTAGTATGAATTATCAATTTCAATATTAAAAATACGTAATTTCTCTATTGGCCTTTCGTTTCCACGTGAAAAATTAGACGAATATCGCGTACGAATATATATTATGTATACATATTTAAATATCAGTATTTCTTAGATCGGAGGACGTATGTATACAGGCTCGCTCTATAGAAGGTACGTCGTAAGCGCACGCGGCCATCCGGCCTCGCTCCCTAACCCTACAATATATCGATATCGAACGAAGACATCAAAAACGTGACTCGGCTTTAAATATTACGAAAATAAATCGCCGGCGAGTCGCGCGGCCGATTATTGCTCCTATCGATAAATTTACACATCGACGTAACGAACGAGAATACAAAAAGTTATGGAAAATCGTACGGATATCACAAGCGGCGGGCGGCGCGGGGCGCCCCCGCAGAAAATAAAAAAATAAATCGCGATTCGCGGCGCGCGTCTCTCTCGTAAAAAAGTAAAGACTCTATGAGCGGGTCGCGCGGGGCGGCTAGCGCGCGTGCGCGGCTCAGTTGGCGAGCAGCAGGTGCGCGGGCGCCGGGGGGTAGGGCGGCGCGCCCGCGGGGGGGCCCTCGCGCCGCCCCACGAAGTACGCGGCCGGGTCCGCCGCGGGCGACAGGCGCGCCGCTAGCTGCTGCTGCACCGCGCGCTGCTTGATGTAGTTGCTGAACTCTGTGGGAGACATGCGGTTGGCGCGCTTGCTGCTCGTCTTCAGCTTGGTGCTGCCGAACTTGGTCTGCGCGAAGGTGGCGGTGGTGAAGGTGAGCGGCTGCGCGCGGAACGGCGGCGCGGGGGAGAAGGCAGCGGGCGCGGGGGGCGAGGGCGCCGCCGCCGGCTCTACGGGCCGGAAGCACTGCGCCTCGGGGTTGAACGCCCGAGTCACCTGTAATGAACACAAGCCTTATAGTCTCGCAATTTTCTCGATCTAATTCCCATAGCTCTAAGCTACCTTCTGGGATTGGAAGATCAGATGACAGTGGTTTTGGCAATAATGAATGCCTATGATAATTCTTTAGCGTCTGGTCGCGGGAGTTGACCTGGTAAAGGTCGAGGGAAACGATCATTGTGGCACTCTGGGGGAGGTCTATGTCCAGCAGTGGTCTTTCGGCTGATATGATGATGATGATGATAATTTTGGGCATTGAACGAGCTGAACTCGGGTTGGTTCCGGGTACAACAAAGGGAAACGTTAAGACGAGCAATCACTACGATTTGGCCGTGATTCAGCGTTGACTTTGCCTTGACTTTGGCTCAACGACATCTGACTTTGGCAAAACGTACAGTCAGCCCATGAAAATGTTGAGCATACTTAGAACCTTGTCACATCGAAGTCTAAGAAATATTTAGACTGAAACGTCATAAAATTTGAAACCTCTTTAATTTGACAAAGTACTAAAGTGCTCAACATTTTCGTTGGCCCACTGTACCTGTCTAATCTAATGACGTCTCTGCCATGAGCGGTAAGCGGATATTACCAAAGTTCAACGATTCAACATAACTAAACGAACACAGTACATGAATTACATTTGACATGCGTGAAACAGATTTATAAGCTACGAAATTAACAAATTTATTATTTATGACACCACCACCTGCCCCGCCAATATGCGGAGCCAGATCTTAAACCGTGACAATCAATTTGATGGCAATAAGACTGTACCACGTACATAATACTTATTATGTATCATCATAAATATGTATATATGCATTCCAGTACTTTACTGTTTGGAAATAAGTTTGAAAAGTGTACATAATTTTAATGCTGACTGTTCCATAAGCGACAGAGTTAACTGAACCTTATTCGTACGAGATAAAGTCACAGAATAAGTAATAGTAAAAGTGCAGTAACAGTAACCAGTGTAAGTAGAGGCCTTTTATCTCAGGAGCGCGGATGAACCATGGTTGTGTGGTGAGCTAATACATACACATCGTCTATGTGTGCATCAGCGTAGGAGCTACGAGTTCACATTGTCTATGTGTTCAGTATGTGTTACAACTATGGCTAACCCACGCTCGTGAGCTAAGAGTACTCTAACTGACCACTCGTGAACCTTATTCCTACGAGTTAAGGTCTATTAACGGTCAGTGTAGCGTGTTTGTATATCTCACCTCTCGGTCGGTCCGTTCGTCGGCCGCCCGCTCGTCGCTGCTGAAAAGCACCTTCACTGCTCCTTTCTCACCGATGCGGTAGGATACTTCTCCTGAAACGAATAGAATTTTCCGTTAAGTAAAAAGGGCTTTTCTTGGGACACAATAGGAAATCTTGTTTTTCTCTAAAAAGATTGAGGGAACGGTGAATTCAATGTAATTCAGAATGGCCATCGATGCCGAGAGAGCGTTGCATGTAGGTAATTATTTATCCCACGACGCCACTATGAGGCGTCAAGTACCAACTATTTTATGGGACAAGAGACTTAAAATATAGGTACCTACAGGTAAATTACTTTCGAGACGTTTTTGCATTTGTAGTAGTAGTATTTGTATATTTACAGGGATTCTAAATTTAAATTTACACACAATTAAAAAATAATTTACGTACACACATTTAAATTTTGTCCATACACAAATGCAAAACATCCAAAACAATACACAAATGCAAAAAGTCTCGAAAGTAATTTACCTGTACTAAGTAATTACCCAGTTATTCATAAACGTCCCACAAACCTATTTTAGCTAAATAGTCGCTAAAGTTCGTTTGTCCTTATGTGTCACTTTGACACATGTGCTTGTGAAAAAAAGACATTTGAGGTAGCAGAGGTTTGTAAAGTTTTATGAATTAGGCGACTTCCTGATTTGTCGGTGCGGAGGCAGTACGATATGAGAAAAGTGTCAAATGTCAGTGTCAGCTGTCAGTCGACGCGGTACCATTTTTTACTACGCCCCTACATTTAAATGAGTGCTTCCTGACTGGCGCGGGATGCGCGGTAGCGAGACGATGCGAAGGCGGTACTGCTACGCTTCTGCGCATGATATTACTACTGCGCAAACGTAATACTGACAGTATTAAATGTCAAGTGAGAATCTTTGCGACGTCAGTAAGTTTACGTCAAAGAAGAAAATGTCACATCGATCCCGCCCCGCCAAGTCAGGAAGTCGCCTAAGGGGGTTAGTCTGCGAGCTGGTTGGGGTTTGGTGTTTCAGCTTCGCCTGTCTATCGACAATTACCTATAGACTTGACCCTAATAGTAGGTATGAATCCTTAAGTGGGAGTTACAAGTCATGATAAAGTTTGGCCTCACGATGGAAACTGTTCCTTAGGCTACTTGTAACTTATACTGAGCGAGGCCAAAAAATCCACGCAAAAAATTCAAAATGGCGGCTATTTTAGTTTCCAAATTTTTTTATTTTTTTTAGAACTCAAAAATGCTTCGTGCTACACAAAAACTTTGTATGAGAATTATGTTTTGCATAAATTTATCTATAACTTTGGTTATTATCATTTTCTCGATATATTTAATAGTTCATGAGAAAAATGGTGTTCAATATTGCGTTTCTTGTTAAAACACTGTTAGTCAAAAGGCTTATCAAAATCAAACTGCATCGTATGCAGAAATCAATCCATTTTCTCCAGTGATACTAGGAACCAATATAAAGGATTTCATCCGGCGAAATGAAAATTTCATCGACGGGAATTCAAAATGGCGGTCATTTACCAAAGGGGGAGCCGCATTTTTTAAAAAGTGTATAATTTCAAAACGGCATCTGCTATTTAAGTAATATGGGTATCAATGGATTGGTATTGACACCATTAATTAAAATAAGAAAAATACCATATAAAAAATTAAAGATGGCGGCCACCTATAACAAAATTGTAAAATTTTCATTCTTTTTTTTTCGTTATATTAAAAATAACAACTAAATGTCCAATGATATAGTCAATTTATATATTTACATAAATTCTCATAGTATTATCTACGCGACAAAACATAAATTATGACATTCCGTCGATTAGTTTTTGAACTATACGAATTACAAACGAGCCTCGGCGAGTGTGTCATAGTAGTTATGGAAACAAACTGCACTTTTGTAATGAAAGCAAGTCGCTTTTGCACAATGGTATTAGTGAAGAGACCAAACTTGATTATTTTTTCGATAATATCTAATTTTCACCCGTCAGTAACCGAGACTACGCCACTTCGAAATTATAAGTCTAAAACGTTCTACTAAGTTAAAAGGTGGCCAGATTTGGACAATAAATGTGACAATCGATACAGGAAAATGTTGTTCAACTTAAAAAAAAAAACGCTTGTTGTTACAAAACTTAAGAAAAATTTTTTTACTGTGTTTAGCAATAAACTTTTTATTTTATTTTTATTTTTTTAATATGTATACTCAGTAAAATCCTAGACTTTGTTTTTTCTGCGTTTAAGAACATTTTAATATATAGTACATTGTGCATTTAGGGAGGTAAGGAGGTTATTACTAACGAAAGTCTAATGGAATTACTTTTATTGACTTGAGTTGTAATAACCCTTACTATACATACATAGTTACACACATCATATACTCACGACCGTATCCCATTGGGGTAGGCAGAGACCAAAGAACGCCAAGTACCGGTCCTTACATACATCTCTTGCTGCAGTCACATCCATACATCTCCTCATACAATCTCGTCGGTTGCGGGAACTCTTACCACCCGTGATACAAATATATTATATTACTTACACTTTATCATGTAACTTTTATTCAACTTCTATGTTATTTTTGGTGAGCAATAAAGAATATTTGTATTGTATTGTATCATGGCTTATAACTCTCATAGTTGTTTTTTTTTATATTGGGGAAACTTTCTGTAGTGTGATTGTTTTTGGAAAAATATATTCTTTTCAGGTTCAAAAAATATATAAGTTATGAATATAAGTACTTATAGGGTATGAATATCAAAAGTTTATTGCAAAAAAAGAATTTTTTTTCTTAAGTTATGTTAAATAAAATCACAGCGTTATTTTTTATGTTGAAAAACATTTTCCTGTATCGATTCCCACATTTATTGTCCAAATCTGGCCACCTTTTAACTAAGTAGAACCTTTTAGACTTATAATTTCGAAGTGGCGTAGTCTCGGTTACTGACGGGTGAAAATTAGATATTATCGAAAAAATAATCAAGTTTGGTCTCTTCACTAATACCATTGTGCAAAAGCGACTTGCTTTCATTACAAAAGTGCAGTTTGTTTCCATAACTACTATGACACACTCGCCGAGGCTCGTTTGTAATTCGTATAGTTCAAAAACTAATCGACGGAATGTCATAATTTTTATTTTGTCGCGTAGATAATACTATGAGAATTTATGTAAATATATAAATTGACTATATCATTGGACATTTAGTTGTTATTTTTAATATAACGAAAAAAAAAAGAATGAAAATTTTACAATTTTGTTATAGGTGGCCGCCATCTTTAATTTTTTATATGGTATTTTTCTTATTTTAATTAATGGTGTCAATACCAATCCATTGATACCCATATTACTTAAATAGCAGATGCCGTTTTGAAATTATACACTTTTTAAAAAATGCGGCTCCCCCTTTGGTAAATGACCGCCATTTTGAATTCCCGTCGATGAAATTTTCATTTCGCCGGATGAAATCCTTTATATTGGTTCCTAGTATCACTGGAGAAAATGGATTGATTTCTGCATACAATGCAGTTTGATTTTGATAAGCCTTTTGACTAACAGTGTTTTAACAAGAAACGCAATATTGAACACCATTTTTCTCATGAACTATTAGATATATCGAGAAAATGATAATAACCAAAGTTATAGATAAATTTATGCAAAACATAATTCTCATACAAAGTTTTTGTGCAGCACGAAGCATTTTTGAGTTCTAAAAAAAATAAAAAAAATTGGAAACTAAAATAGCCGCCATTTTGAATTTTTTGCGTGGATAGTTTGGCCTCGCTCAGTATAAGTTACAAGTAGCCTAAGGAACAGTTTCCATCGTGAGGCCAAACTTTATCATGACTTGTAACTCCCAACATCCATTTATATGGGGATTCACACCTACTATAACAGCCCCTGAATCTGCTAAGATCGCTAAGAAACGATAGCAGAAATATAATTTCGAAGAAGAAGAAGAAGAAACATGTTTATTTAGCATATATAAAATAAAAATGCATACAATGGAAACATATACAGGTAATAATACTAATAATATACATACATGCTAAAATGGTCGCCACTCAGCTTGATGCCATGAAATAAGCCTCTAGGCGTTAAGGCGCAGGGTAGGGCAAGGCCTTTACAAACTTTGTGCAGGTTTTATTCGTCGGTTTTGGCACTAACAAATATCATATATTTTTTGGTTGTAAATATTAGATATGCGAAGATCGTGATGTGAAAATTTTCAAATATTTCAAAAAAAAATAAAAAAAAATAAAAAAAAAATTTACATCACGAAATAGCTATGAGAAAAATAAGCATACTGACCAAAAATCATAACTTTAATGCAAACACAAACGATGTAAATCCTGCACAAAGTTTGTATGGAGAGAGCTTGCGCTACCCCTCCTCTTAAGTCATGGCGCTGATTTTCAGTGGCGCCTGGTAACCGGAGTAGCATTTCGTTATTTATTACGAAATTGCTTTGAGCTTGGCAGCGCAACAATCAAAGGAAGCAGAGCGACTACAATTTAGACATTCAATCCGCCCAGCCAACCAAGTGCTAGTTAAGACTAGTGGTGGTCAAATATTATTACGTCGTCCGTTGGCCTCGTCAACTTATGTAACAAATAAACAATACCGCTATTGAGCCGTGCTAACCGTAGATACCTTATTTGGTTCAACCTTTAGATTCTAAAAACAAGTGACTGTCGATACATCAATGTCATTGGCACTTAGCAGTTGTAGTTAAAGTAACACTTGGAATAAGTTATGAAATTATTATGATAAGTTTATTTGTTGAATGTTACTGAGACAGACTATGGTCTTGTGATGGGAGACCTAATCTAGCTTATTTTGGCTGGTGAAAAGTTGAAAACATGGTAACGTAAAAGTTACTACGGACTATTAGGTACGTAATGTTTCTTTTATCAGTTGATTCCATTTCTAGAAGCCAAAACTCAGTTTCACTTAGATTCGTACGGCACTGGTCCCACCGCCGGCGAGTACTCTCATAGTAATTCTACTCGTTTTCTCGCTCAAGCGAGTAAAATTACTATTAGAGTACTCGCTACTCGCTGGCGGTGGGACCAGTGCCTAAGCTATAATATAACATTGGCACGAATTCGTTTGATAACATAAATGTCGCAATTCTGTAGCCAATAATGCAGCTCTTATAACTCTATGTATGTACATATACTTACTTTTTCAATAAATTAAATCATATAATAAACTTTACCGGTGACGATGACAATAAAATGATTTAGCATTCATTTGGTGTTGATTTGGTTAATAACTCAAAATTCATAAGTTAGTGTTTCTAAAATTTTATTAAAAAAATAAATAAAGGTAAGGCATAACCATTATACCAATAGTCCTACCGGTATTCAAACGTTAATTTTCTGCTGTATTGCCAATGCACACATGTCTACCAAAGTCCGATTACTGAAAGTCACAAAAAATCTGATAAGACTTATAATGCTAATTGCATAGTTACTACTTGAAAGCCACATCAGTTATGCAATTATCATCCTACTAATATTATACTTAAATGTGACAGTTTGGATCTTTAGATGTTTGTTATTCAATCACGCAAAAACGGCTGAACGGATTATTAAGAAACTTGGTATAGGTACAACGAGTTTAATACCCTGGATTAACATATACGATACTTTTTATCCTATATCATCCCTCCCGATAATCATTCCTCGAAGGCAGTGGAAATTAAGACTAGTCTGAATAATAATTTACCTGGGTCGACCCACACAGCGAGGTCCCTCGGCAAATGCTCCAGCACGTCCCTCACAGGAACTCCCGACTCCCGCGCAGCCCGCTCCAAGACCGGGTCCAGAGGGCCCCCGGTCTTCAGACACCTGAAGGCTGACCCCCTGCAGGGCCGGTCAGGGTACCAGTGACCCCGGAACTTGTCCTTCAAAGCCTTTTCAAGTTCCTCGCCGAAGATATTGACTCGCCGCCGCGGCAGTTTGTTGTATAGGTACGATATGACGAAGTTGAGGGCGACTTGCACTTCAATATGCATTTTGAGGTCTCTGTGGACAAAGGAAAATGTGTGTTAAAATGTGTCAAGTCATACGTTTGTTGAAGAAACAAACGAACCACGGATTGCATTTGTCGTCCCCGTAAGACTGTTAATTTCAATCTTACATATATTATGTAAATAAATATATTCGTCTCTTATCTCCAAACCAAAAGTGCATCTCAGTTTAACATAACTATAGGTAGTCTAACTAACATACAACCCTTTACAACCTGTTTACAACTAAGAAATCGCAATTGAACAAAGTCAAAATAGACCTTAATGACACTTATTAAAAATTGTAAATAAGAATTCTCCAAATGAAGAACGCAATCGGAAATTCCAAACAAAAGAAACGCTAATTTTAACCATTTCTTTGTTACGTCCTCGGTGTAATCGATAAAAACGTAATCGCGACGAATCGATAAAATTGAACCGGTCGATTACTCGGAACACCGGTTTCTAGGTGATTTGCGAATCTAATATTTAAATAGTGATTAGTTGAAGACGTTTCCTGGGATTTAGACCGCATTAAAACGACTAACCATAAATAAGTAAGAGATCGATGAGTTATAAGTGTCGTCGATGACTTCAAAGAATAATATAGTGGATACGGATATACGAGTACACAGAGTTGTATTAATTAAATCCCGGAGTGATTTATCGATGGTAAGTAGAAAGGCATTATTGAAACTCGCTGACACACGTTTTCAAATTAGTTTTGGGCAAATGCCCAGAGCCCCGAGTCTTATGTGGCTTACAATGAGGCCCTTTCAGTTCAATGACTAATTAGGTTACAGCCTCTACAGGATAGGTCAAAGATGTCCCTGGTAACCATTTACAATAAGCAATGAAAACAAGTGCCCCGTCTTGAGATTGCTGTATAGCACCCAGCCAGTATATCACTGATGCGCTCTGTCTAACGTGTGTTTTCCAGTAGCTCTAGTATAAGTTTTTTCGAAACATTAACTAATTCGAACGCGTTTGCGTTTTGTCTCATAATGTATGGAAGTGGTATGAAAACGTGAACAGCGCCTCTGGTGGTCACTAGTGGAAACTAAAACAGCGACATAACATTTGTTGCTAACCGACGAACGCGCGTATTTCAAACTCGGTGAGAGCGTTTTCATACATTTTGAGACAAAACGCAAACGCGTTCGAATTAGTTAATGTTTCGAAAAAACTTATACTAGAGCTACCGATCCCGAAGCCGATATCGTTCTATCGCACCACCAAACGTCACGTCAGACTAAAGCGGCAATTACACTTCGTTGTTCGCCGCATACTGCATGCAGCGACTGCAAAAGTGTAAAGAACACGTTAGTCGGCCGCATTCGGCGATCGACAGCTGCCAAGTCGCCGTAGTAAGCGGACAGACTAGTAAAGTAAAGACGACGTTTGTTGGCCTAAGTAGTTTAAAATGAATTCGGCGACCGCATTAGGTGAACGACGCAGTGTAATTGCCGCTTAATATAAACAGACAGACAGACGTCAGACAATTATGGTTAGCCGCGATAGTGGGCCATTGACCTGAGATGGCCATGACGTAAAGAAAGAAATGCTGGCCAGAGTTTTCTCTCAAAATTAGCTTGACCTCGAACCGATGATAGCGCGCTTAAAAATAAAACAGCGACGACAAAATAATGTTCTGAGGTTCATTTTGCTGTAAATGTTTATTTCGATAAAAATACTCCGATACTAATTTAGATAGCAGTCTTGGATTTTTTTTTCATTTTTCATTTCATTTATTTATTCAACATTAGCACTAACAGCTAGACCTTACGTGCTAATGGGTATTACAAATGCATACAGCAGATACAATAAATTAGTTAACATTAAATATTTAAATAAAAATAAAAATAAAAAAAAAACGAAACCAAACACGAAATAAAAATTGATACATGAGCAAGTCAAAAAGTCAGTAACAAATACATTAAAAACATTAATAATTTACATACAGATACAGCTACAAACAAATTATTACAAGTCAGAGTTAAAATAATAAGAAATACAAATAAAAAATAATTTCACATTAACAATTCATAATAAATATTGAGAAAGTCAAAAGATAAGAACATTAATTACTATTAAGAAAGTCAAAACATAAGAATATTATTACAATTCCATTCCATTAGATTTTTTTTATAATTATATTAAGTCAGATTAGGCCTCGTTAGGAAGGTATTGTACTACCAGTTACAATAGATTCAAGGTATCTACAGGATACGGCCAGGAATCTAGATTCCGGAGTCACAAAGATATCGAGGTTGCTGTCACTGACCAGGATTTCATTCAATAGCGTCAGTGCTTGGTGTAAAGGAGAGGAAGCGGCCGCGCGGGTCCTAGTCGGGGGTATGGCGAAGAGACCGCGGTCACGAGGGCGGAGCTGCTTTGCGGAGAGACGAGGAACCCTGAGTGCTATTTGACTTAATAGTTGTGAATTGCTTATTAAGCCTCGCGTCAATAGAAAAAAATACTTAACTAGATATAGTTTCCTGCGGGTCTCAAGTGACGTCTAGTCTACCATACCGAGCACGAAGAGAGTTGGGTAAAGGTAAGGATAGTACCCATACAGCTTCTTGTACAGGAAAATATACATCTGGCGTACTTCTGTCACTGAAAATTGTGAATATAACAAAACTGTTTCCCTGATTACCATATGTCTGCGATATCGAGATTATGTGTACGTGCTACAATCCCATAAAATAATTGTAAGTGCGAGTAAATAGTAGAAGAAACAGGTATTGCAAAAAACACATTGTCTAATAATTTCGTAAAAACATATGAATGAGGACTCGAGGACTATTTTAAAATAAAGTTAACAATGCAAACTAAATAGCGGAACCGAACCTGCATTTGTAAAACTCGTTAAATCATATTTTTTGACCTAAAATCATTACGACTTAGACATTGATGCTGTGATCGTAATCTTGAACCTCATTCATCAGTGAATTCTACGAGTGTGTCGTAATAATTTTAGGTCTTGCGGGAAAGCTACACAGGGCCGTAGCTAAGGGGGGGCATTATGAGGCAATGCCCTACCTTAAAATACCCATTGCCCTACCTTAATCCATCGACTATGATCAAAAACGTATATGACGCTACGCAAAGACCCAGAGAACCAACAGCTACTACTATCTCTACATTAATTTTGTGTGGTATTTTTCGCACGTGCATTATAATGTTCGAAAAATTTCGCGCTCGCTACGCTCGCGTTGTCGTCTACACGCCTTAATCCGTATGAAGTAGGTATTTTCCGCACCTGCATCATAAATAATGGTTCGCGTTTACCTATATCTTTCTGCATGACTTGATGCGTATGCGTATGAAGTATTTTTCGTACCTGCATCATAATATTCGAAAATTTTCGCGCTCGCTACGCTCGCGTTTTCATCTAAATGTGTTATAACATACGTGATGTGTATGAAGTATTTACCTACCGCTTTTGCATCATAATGTTCGAAAAATTTCGCGCTCGCTGCGCTCGCGTTTTCATGATTACCTTCTGCCGCTCTTATTAATCGATTCACCAGACCAGATCAAGTTACTTGCGCCCTACCTGTATTTACCACTGCCCTATCTTAAATTCAACTCTGGCTACGGCCCTGGCTACAGCTAGTAAAGGCGCTATGTTTAGGTCAAGACCTGAAGTTACGACCTAACCTTTTTGACATACGTAAGGGTACTGTACCGTGTATGTTGTATTTCCTTTTACTAAGTGAAGTTTCAGTCGAGTTATCCACGCTTCAAAATATTTGAACCCGTGAGCCGATAACGGGTGTATGCTATACCTATGTCCGACATAAACGTGATCATGCTAGGCAGGTAAACTAAACCTAGCACCGAGGCTAAGGAGATAATATAGATTAGATTATAAATAGGTATTCGATCTGAGAGTTTCTTTAGCGATAATAGATACACATATTTACCTAACAACAAATGTTAGAAGTGTTAGAACACAAGAATGCTGTATAAATAAATAAATTATAGACTAAGTATGACATACATCATATTTCTATGTATTAATCAAACGTGTAAAGATCCTTGAATAAGATATTAAACAAATCAGAGTAAAACGTTTGAGTTATGAAAATCACGTCACACCCTTTCCATACATCACATGTTTCACAGAAACTACGCAAATTGCGATAAATTTGTACCTTTCAGCGTTTTAATCGTCGCATGTGTTAGAATTAGTCGTTGGGGACATCCCGAGTTGTCACGTGCGAGGCGTTTTTACACCACTAAACTATATTTAAAGGCGTGGGAAGAGAGCTCTCTAGAAAAACGTTTTAGATAAATTAGTTGTCTCCTCGGAGAAAATTGGTTACCTATTCGAAATGGTGAACAGAGATTAAAATAACACTGATTATTATTGCGAGAAAATGTGTCTTTTTGACTAGATAGTTATTAACAGGAAATAATCATTAATGCATGATAAAATAAATACATAATAAATTAGCGTCGTGCTGTATGAAGATGATATTTGAAGTAGATAATTATGTCTCATTTTTATCTATTCTATCAAATTAAATTATGTATATGTGGGCTCTTAATTGCCTAACATTCATGTTTAAATCGCTAATTAATTCATGCCGCCATGAAACTCTTTATAGAACATTTCACATAATAAATGTGAAAAAAAAAACTCGGCACTTACAGCATGTGCAAAAAAAATAAACAAAGATACAGGTAGAGATATTTAAAACAACATAGCCGACTTTGATTTACCTAAACGTAATATGTAGACGATAAACGGCTTTCAATATCCGCCAATTGTTCATCCTGCCCTTGTTTAGAAACTCTTAACTTTTTAAGCCCTATCACCGTTCCCAACTCAAACAAAGTGCCTAATTCAATTATTAACCGTTCCGGGTAACATCGTAAATTCCAACTTGAGCGCTTTATATTTAACACCATTCGTATTTCAGCCGGCGAGCTCGAGTATTTTCCGTTTGGTTCGAGTCTCAAGTTATTTCTCTAAAACGTGACCGCTGTTTCTATGAGCTCGAATATCTAGACAGACTGATGTAGAAGTGTGAAGCTACTGAAGGAATTTTAAATTAATTCCTTTGGCGAAGCGAGAGACTTGTAGATATGCTGTAATGTTGATAATGACGCGGCGGTTGAAATGTACGAGATAAGAAACATCTATTTAACTAAATTATTTAAAAAATCTGACGATTTTGAAATTACCTGGAATATATTGTTGTTATTATTTATTTATCTTATTGATATAATATCGTTGAACCCTTTTCGCTTCACCTATTGATATATATATTTTCTTATTGACATCAATGCGGTATGTTGCCGACTGCCGTAAAATATTTTTCTTACACACCCGATGTAGTAAAAATATTGGAGACATCGATATACATAGGAAAAACATAAAACGCCCTAAAAAAATATTCGTTGCGGAATCCGTATCAGTATGCTATGCTACTTCTCGATACGAAAACACAAATATTTGTCACCGAGAAAGAAAATGTTTCGCTATCATTTCCTGTCTTCTTTCCCTTTAAATGTATGTCTAGATAACTTATGTTAGCTATTTCTCGACATCAGCGCAGCATTAGAGTGCCTGAGGTTTTACTACAAGCATTCAGGGACGTATATGTGGGGGGGGTTTAGGGGGTTCAAAGCCCTAAGGGGGGGGCCCCTTAGGGCTCGATGGTCCACTGATCATTCCTAGAGCCAGTAAAAAAATCAGGGTGATCCCTGTTTTTTTCCCTTTCAAGAAAATAAATTATGTTTATACCTAGCCAGTAGTTATCAACAGCAACTGTTCTAAAAGTCATAAACTTTGCGTTTTCCGTTAGCAAAATGTATAAAATACATTCGTTTGTTGATGTAACTAATTAATTAGAAACAATTCAAGCAAAACCGCAGCTCTATACGCCTAGCCACAGCGCCTAGCTATGTCCATTCAAAAATGGTCAAATTTATGTTCTCGTGTTTCGTAACGAAGTCAAGTTTTTCGAAGTTGCAAATTTGGATGAACATTAAACTAGCCTAACTGATCCCCATGGAACCGAAAAACTGGCCTAGAGCGTGTCGGACTTCGCACATTTAGGGTATTTGTTAGTAAAATATACCTAATATTAAACATTAAGTAAGTATGACCAAATTCGAAGTTCATAGGCCGATAGGAAGCAAAAAAAAATTCGGAACAAAATTTCTAAAAAAACTTAGTTTGGCAGCTGGTTTTTGGTTGGGGTGGTGGCTTCTCATTCAGAGCGAGACAAGACGGTATATCTCTCTAACTAAATATCTCCTACCTGACAGAAAGTCACCTCTCAGGAGCAACCAGGGTCGGTACCTAGGCCTCCACTCGACCGAACTCGATGGGTTTCCAATATTTTTTAAACAAAAATACAGTATTCATTTATTCCACGAGCTCTAAACAACCATAGGTACCCCACTCGATGCGATGGGTAAATTTTTTCCCCACTTAAAACATAAAAATAAAAATTGCATGACTTTGGGTCAACAACATGCTTATACTATGAAAATTTGAAAACGGAAGCTCCAACAGTTTGGCTGAAAAACCTGTGACTGGCGACGCGCCAGTTAGGTGTGCGTCTGTACGCACACATAAGAGACAGCAATAGGACTCCATTAAATTTGGATCCTTTGGGCACGACACCCTAAAAATATGTAGATTTACTTACATTGTGCTTTGGGATGTTAGTTTTTTAGTGTCGATTTCCACAGGGTATTTATTTTTTCGGAGAATCAAAAGCTATCTTTATATTAATTATGTATTATGTATGGTATTTACCGCACCTGCATTATAACGTCCGAAAAATTTTGCGCTCGCTGCGCTCACGTTTTTAACACGCTTTTATTAGGTCGACCTGTATGTAACTATGTAATGGAATCTAAGGTAACTAATTTAAACATCTTCCAAGAATCGTAGCGTCATGAAAATTGCTAGCTGTATGTAGTTCTGATGACAATACAATAATATGGTGCTGTCGAACTGATCTGATGATGGAGCCGGAAGATATGAACTGGAACTTCATGATGGAACATCGTATCATAGCTGTGTTTCGATTTGTTAGAAAGGTCTTGCAATGAACTTTGACCACGATTAGGTTTCAAGGTCTGATAGGTCGACCTGTATGTAACTAACTATGTAATGGAATCTAAGGTAACTAATTTAACCATCTTCCAAGAATCGTAGCGTCATGAAAATTGGCAGCTGTATGTAGTTCTGATGACAATACAATAATATGGTACTGTCGAACTGATCTGATGATGGAGCCGGAAGATATGAACTGGAACTTCATGATGGGACATCGTATCATAGATGTGTTTGGATTTGTTAGAAAGGTCTTGCAATGAACTTTGACCACAAATAGGTTTCAAGGTCTGATAGGTCGACCTGTATGTAACTAACTATGTAATGGAATCTAAGGTAACTAATTTAACCATTTTCCAAGGATCGTAGAGTCATGAAAATTGGCAGCTGTCATGTAGTTCTGATGACAATACAATAATATGGTACTGTCGAACTGATCTGATGATGGAGCCGGAAGATATGAACTGGAACTTCATGATGGAACATCGTATCATAGCTGTGCTTGGACTTGTTAGAAAAGTCTTGTAATGAACTTTGACCACGATTAGGTTTCAAGGTCTGATGATGAAGCCGGAAGATAGGCACTGGCATTCCATGATGGAATATCGTATCATAGTCGTGTTTGCACTTTTGAGAAAGGTCACGTAATGGACTTTGAACACGATCAGGTTTCAATTAACACACAAAGCGTGTTTTCTAGTGTTTTTAAACTATTAATTTTTTTCATCCTAGACATCTTGATGCGTATGAAATATTTTCCGCACCCGCATCATTATGTTCGAAAAATTTCGCACTCGCGTTTTCATCTACATGTGTTATGACTTGATGCGTGTGAAGTTTTCCGCACCTGCATCATAATGTTCGAAAAATTTGGCGCTCGCTACGCTCGCGTTCCTCATCTAGGTATGCTATGACTTGATGTTGATGCGTACCTATAAAGTATTTTCCGCATTTGCATCATACTGTTCGAAAAATATCGCCCTCGCTGCGCTCGCGTTTTTCATCTAGGTATGTCATGACTTGACGTTGATGCGTAACATGAAGAATTTTCCGCATTTTGCATCATAATGTTCGAAAATTTCGCGCTCGCTACGCTCGCGTTTTCGTCGTACATGTGTACTGGATTTATGACCCGTCCCCCCCCTTAGAGTTTCTATATCTACGTGCTTGCAAGCATTTCCTACCGTACCTACTTAATTTGCACAATACACTTTAATAAAACACCTGTCAAGTCTGTTTCAAGGCACACATTATACTTTAATGCAATACGAGTATGTATTAATATAATTATAATAGAATTTGATAATGCTTCGGTATACAGTTTCGAAATGTTTTCTTGCAGAATTACACACTGTACATAACTGGTTTTTTTTCCTCATTTTATTCTTTGTTTTTGTGTTGCTTTATATAGATACTTAGATTTCTTGATCTTAAGTAGGTTAAGTATTATCATTTATCATTGTAATAAGCATATTTTTGTGAGAAAATGGCTGACTGTCGAGTTTCTTTCGGCGTTTCTTCTCGGCAGTGGCCTCTGTGAAACGCTAGTAGGGTTTGACTTGTAAAAGTGCCATTGCGGCCTACTTACAGAATAAAGTTCATTTTATTCATTTATTCATTTTATTTTCACTAAAAATGTTGTTTTTGAATCGGTTTTGAATTTGTGGCGCGAACTCGTTCTAACACAGGCTTAGCGCTTGTGTAAGTAATTTATAATATCGATTTGATTTTAATAATAACAAACACTTTCTTTGGAATTGATCCCAAGGGTGTTCACAGGGTTCTTAATAAAATAATCCGTCTATGTAACTCAGTACAGGTACGCAGTTTTATAGAAATGTGGAGAACGGTAATGTAAATATTTTTCAGTGGAGAGAGCGAGAGTTTTGTGCAAGTTCAATGCTTTGCCCATCTGAGAAAACCTGCAGATATATGAATATATATATTATCTCAACTGCAAGGCACGATGAGAAGTAAAACATATGCATAGTACAGATATAGTACCTTAAATCTAATTAAATGAAAAACATGTGAATCGTGTACTTTACGTTGAATAGTTCGCAATAGAATCGAATAATTTAAAAAAAACTTATGATTGATGCTGCTGACAATGACAATACTACGCAAAGTTGAATTAATAACGTATAACGGTCATAATATTACGTTTCTGTTAAAGTGTAACTCCTTAAAACTCTAAGTATGAGATTTAATAGTCGATTTGAAAGAATGAAGCACACTATGCCCATTCTCGTTAAAACAAATGCAAAGAAAAGACCTTAAAATTATATTTAAAATGCATTCAAGATTAGACCTAAAGCCGATGGAATATATTTGTATTTGCCATGGCACAAAGCGAGTTAAGTAAGTTTGCATTCCTCTGCATCAGATAAAAGCGAATCCTTGGACGCTGCGACCATCATCAGATAAGGTTAAGTGAAAGGACCTAGAAACCCTTTCGGAACGTCCGGCCCTTTTGGAATAGAAGTTTTCAAGAAAGGTTTGGGTTTATTGCCAAAGGTCGCTGGGCTGAATTGTAATGGTTTGTTTGTACGGGTTCTGGGGAAACTTACTGTAGGTACATTGATATAAGATCTCTAGCGACTTTCATATTGATTTTCACTGTGACAAGGTACAAAGTAGCCTAGAAATCAAATTGGTTGACTGTAAATACAATGTTTTCTATCTATATAGATAGAAAACACAAATGCTGCAGTAGTATATATATATTACTGCAGCATAGGTTATACAAATAGTTATTTTAAGAAATGTCTTATTTACTAGCGTGTGGTACCTACATCAATTTTACGTTTCGGGGATAATGTAACGTTTTCGTGCGTGCGTAAGGTTGATCCAGAAATATCATTTCCCATACAAAAAAATGATAGATCTACCTTATTAGGTACATACCTACGTTTGAAACGTTACTTAGTTTAGCTTAGTTGTCCTTTTTGTTGACAATCTTTTGCTTTGACCTCGGCTAATTTGGTGTGATATTTGACGTATGATGCTGAAAATATTGATTATGAAATTAGGCAACGGACGTGAAGCCATATCTTTTCACAATCTCCGAAAAAAATTGAGATTCTAAAACATTACTTTTTGTTTTCAGAATCAGATTCAGAATAAATTTATTGTAAAAATTGTGTACATAAAAGTTGTTTACAAATAAGTATTTGGTACCGACAGTTACCCTTTGCGGGCGTACAATATTTCGTTTACTTATGTTACTACTTAACCTACTACATATTATTTATATAAAAACTTTGTTAATCAGCCATTTTGTTCAATATGTGATTTAATTATACGTATACGAAGTCACGGGCAGCAGCTAGTCTCACAAACAAAATTTCTGAATTACATTTACCTACAAATAAATTTGTATTGCACTTGTAACATACTTAGGAAGACACATGTCTTTAAATACGGTCAGTTAATTCTCCGTATGGCACAGTGTGAAATTTTAATTAGGAACGTAAATTCAGCCATGAAATGAAATTAATCCTGTCTGAGGCATTATTTCATAACATTTTCCTACACGTGTCCAACTTGGCGTACGCACGTAAAATGTTTCGGCTGAAACCTTTTCATATACCTACCATACAGGCAATTTCATTTTTATAGCCATGCGCGAATACATGGTTTAATCAATTTTCAACACTACCTAATACTTATAGGGGTGCTACTTTTGAAATAGGTATTTTTACTTTTAAAACTAGATACCGAACAAGTTTAGTCTAGTGTGATCAAAAATTTACTTGTTGTATAGTTACTTAATATAATAGTTATTTATGCTACAAGTGTGGAAAAAAGGCTTTTTCCCAACTAATGTAAGTGATCTTAAAACACGAACGAAGTGAGTGTTTTTAACCGACATGAGTTGATAATAATTTAAAGATATAGAAAACATCCACAAGTTCCACAACTCTGAAATAAATTAAGTCCTCATGGCACAAATAAATGCCCTTATCAGGATTCAGAATTTCAGGCCCGGGCTTCCAGCTTTTTAGAACAGTGCCAACTAGGCTAAAGTCGTCAATTAATGATTATATCGTTACCTAAATATTTGACAGCCCTAACATCCCCTTTACGCTTATGCACGGTATTTTACGACGATGGTTTGCATTTCGGCGCTCTACGTACACATTTTCGCATACATTACCTAACGCAAACGCAAATGTACATAAGTGTATGCTAATCGTGACGCGTTAAGCCTGGCGAGACACGCCTCTGATAAGTAACGCAAATAAACATCATATTTCCTCAAGTAAAAAATGTATCATGTACGCAACTATTATGGAAAATAACTTTGAAAACATGCCATGTGACTAAGGCTGCGTTCACGCACAGGCCTAAAAAGCGCCTGTCTGCCAGAAAACATGGAAATCCATTACGTTTTGACAAGCGCGCACGGCAATTCGGCGTCTAATTTTTGTCTTGTGCCCACCTAAAACCTCGTCCATCTTACCATACTTCATTCTACTACACAATTAGACGTCTTAAGAATAACACAAATCTAAATCCACATAGGTTAGGTACTCGTATATAAATGTCACTTCAAAGCAATATTACGATTGAGAAGAAAAAGTTATATTTGGCATGCCTACTTTACTAGGTATGTAAGTAAGCAACGCGTTTATTTACGACATAGGCAGGTATATTTTTCAGTTCCCTCACACAAAATATGCAGAAAAACTGACAATACTTACCCAACTACTTAGTGTGAAAATTCAAATGACACATGTGGTACGAAAATAAAGGCAGTGAACACAGGTAGCGTAGCGACGCGAAATGTTGCGCCGAGCGAACAAAGACCACCCTTGTCACGAGTAAGGTCACGATGAGAAATAGTCAGAGAATACGCTCCGAGTCGTGAGCTGAAGCGGGCGTGCAGTCATTTAAAGCGGAAACGGTTAAATGAAGTCAGTGAAGTGATTTGTGTTTATTGGCATGTCAATCATATGCATATATCGATAATAATGTTGTATGTTCCATACACATTCCACTGTGCGCGAAAATAGTAATAGTTGCAATTGTCTCTTTAAAATCTGATATATATCGTTGACGAACAAATCCTATTCACATTTACTACCGTCATGCCATTACTGCCATTAGATGTAGAAGCGTAAATTAAAAATTGCGATGTCTTTGCGATTTAAAACAATTATATATCAATATCACGCAACGTAAATGAAAAATGAAAATGAAAAATGAAATGAAAATGAAAAATGTTTATTTTCCTGTTATAAATTATACAATTGCCATCAGTGGGTGGGACTTCCTTTTAGGTAAGTGAACCTGTGTTAGGATGTCCCGCTCTTCCATAGCTAAATATCTATTTAGGAATTGTTACATGTAACAGTTGAGTTTAACAATATTTTTAGATGCTTGCGCTATTAGTTATATTATTGTAATGTATTTTATGTCACACCTGGCCATAAAGTGGCCATCATCGCACGCTCCGCGCGCGAAAAAACCCACTTCCCGGCCAGGGGGTGACATAAAATTTTGTACTTACCACGGGCGACAATAAAGAAAGCGTCAAATCGCACATTTATCGCCCTTGCCTTCGGTTCGGGCGTAAAATACCTGCGATCCGAGACATTTCCTGTTTTATCGCCCTTGGTAAGTAATGTACTATATCTAATTAATTAAATACTATGTTAAATACTATAGTGTGTGTGTATGGACGAGTGTGCGTGTATGTGTGTTTTTGTTGTTGTTGTGTGTGTGTGTGTGTGCGTGTGTGTGTGTGTGTGTGTGTATGTGTGTGTGTGTGTGTGTATGTTAATAATTTGCACGGTACAATAATGACTCCGTTGTGTCATAGCTTAGATGTTTCAGCCAGTTAATTAGTTCGATCTTACAACTATACAGCAGTAATTGATGGATATTAATTATTCTGTTTACATTGTTGTAAATATATGCCGATTGCGCTTTATACTGCCTTTTGGCAAACATGGATTTACAGGTAGATAGGGGGGCCACATTTTTTTTGCGTCGACGTGTTTCTACTGGTGGGTCGAATTCTAGGGTTTTGTGTAGCCTGAGTGTTGTACTCAAAACATACAGCTTCCTCATAGTTAGTTGGTCACTGATTTCATAAAGTTCTTTTGTAGGAAACCTGTATGGTTTTGAGTACATCACCTTGAGCAAGCAGCGTTGCCCTCTCTCAACCTCCAAAAATTTTGTTTTACCAGCGCCACCCCAGACAGTAATACAGTAGCTCATGACAGGTTGTGCTAATGTTATATAAAGTTGATTCAAAAGTTCCTTTGTGGTAATATGTCTAAATATCTTAAAGATCCAATTAAGTTTTCTTATTCTATTGTTTACATTTTCAAGTTGCATGTGCCATGAGAGGCGTTGATCCAATAGTACACCTAGGTATTTAATACACTTAACCTTAACAAGTTCCATACATTTACATAGGCGAAAGTCCTCTTGGTTACAAGTATGAATTTTTAGTTTAAGGTTAACATTTGGTTGCGTACTATCGTACTTAGAAAAGCATATATAATTCGTTTTGCTGGCATTAAGCGTAAGGAGGTTACTTCTAAGCCATGTAGTCACTCTACAAAGGCCAGATTCTGCACTCCTGTACACCGACTCCCAGGATTCTCCTTCGAACACTATGGCAGTGTCATCAGCATAAGAGCCGATGTGCCCACGTTGTAGTTTGAGATTCGTCAAGTCATTGATATAAATAAGAAACAACGTGGGCCCTAGAACGCTTCCCTGGGGGACACCATAAGTTGTATCCGATTCGTTACTTATGTAGTCTCCTATTTTTACTCTTTGTGTTCGCCCCCGTAAGTAGTCACTCAGCAATTGGAGAGGTAAACCCCGTATGCCAACACGTTCCATTTTTTGCGTAAGAGTGGAGAGAGAGACCGTATCGAAAGCCTTTTTTAGATCTAAAAATATGGCAAGGCATTTCTTACCGTTATCAATTTTGTCAGTAATTAAAGACGTTAAGGATAATATTGCATCTTCAGTGGATCTGGATTGCCGAAAGCCAAACTGTTTGTCAGATAGTATATTAAATGTATTAAGGTAAGCTACAAGTCGATTATTTATTATTTTTTCTAAAACTTTGGAGATAGCAGTCAGCACAGAAATAGGTCGATAGTTATTAACGTCATCTCTCTCTCCACTCTTAAACACTGGTGTCACAATCGATTGTTTAAGTGGGGCGGGGAATACTCCCCTTGCAAAGCAAAGATTAGTTAGGTGGCTTATTATAGGGGCTACAACAAAACAGGCGTGCTTCAAGAATTTGGTGGGTATGTTATCCCATCCAGGTGCGCTATCGGCTCTCAAACCCATGACAATACAATGCACTTCCTGGGGGTCGGTGTCCAGAAGAACAAATGAGGAGGTATTATAATCTGGCAAGTTATTTCCGGGAGGGACATCATGATTATTTGAAGTGATTAAGATTTCTTCAGCTAGTGTTTTGCCAATGCCAGCAAAATAATTATTTACATGATCGACAGAGGCCGATGGAGATTGTTTAGTGTTTAAAAGTTCAGTGTTATTTGTTCTATCAGATTTATAATGAGTTATCCTTTTTATTGTCTTCCAGAGCATTTTGGAATTCTTAGATGATTTGTCCAGCTGTTCTTTTTCATATTTACGCCTAATTTTTTTAATTAAATCATTGCAGAAATTGCGGTATCTTTTGTAGGTGATTTTAAGTACTTCATTATGTGGTTCCAGTCGTGATTTGAGTTGTAGTTTGTTACGATTTCTAATGCAGCGCAGCATACCAGGGGTCATCCACGGTTTTATTATACGTTGATTTCCGGGTATGGATCTAATACATTTACTTTCGTCCAGAGATTGTCTTATTTTGTTTATGAGTTGAGTTGTAATAAAGTATGGGTCATTGGATAGTAGAAGAATTTCAATATTTTTTTCCATAAGTTTTTTTAATGCGTTATCATAATTAAAGGTTACTATTTTTTTAAGAGAAGTTCGTTCATTAGGTTTGTTATGCATTAATGTTAGATGCAGAGTTAAATGGTCAGTGACAGAGGTGTTAAGAATAGCGGCAAAGGCGGTAATTTTTTGGGATTCTATTTTCAGCATGAAATGGTCTAGGCAATTGGTTTGTCTGGTGGGTAAGGTGTGCCCAGGTAAAATACCATGGGATGACAGCATATTTAGATAGCTAGTTCTATTGGCTTTTTCATAGGTTGACTCTTGCTCTCGAGGGATGAGGTTAATGTTTATATCACCCGTAATAATGATGTTGTTAAATGTTGTTAATTTTTCTAGGTGATTATTCAGCGAATTGATAAAGTCTGTTGCGTTGCAGTTTGAGGGGCTACGATATATGCCTAGTATGACAGTGTTATTAAATTTTAGTTGTATGCAGGTACAATGTTCAATTTTTATTTCAATTGCGTGGGCGTTAAGTTGAGTTTTCATGTAGGCTACTACTCCATCACATTGATTTAAATTATTTACTGTGGATAGGGCGGAGTATGACTCGATTTGGGGAATTGGTTTAGATTGGTTTAGGTGGCATTCTGAGAGAATAATAATGTCGACCGTGTGGTTTAGTTCAGATAAGTTTAAAATAAAGTCATCCAGATTACTATACACACTCCTAATATTTTGTGAGCAGATAGTTAAGTTAGAGCTCGCAGTGGGGACGTGTTTATGCAGGTCCTGGATGTCACACTGAATAGATACCGCAATTTCCACTTCGTCAATTTCATTTAAAATATTTGAGTTGCAGGTCATGTTTTGACTGGACTAGATATGTAAGTCACCATAAAAGGTAAAGATAGGCGTATTACGCAATTATTGTTGCAAAAACTAATATATTGATAGATCAGTATGGCATTTTCAAGATGTATGTATGTGCTTGTTTTTTTGAGATGTATAAGAAGTGTGTGTGCGTTTAAATTGTAAGTGTTAGAGTGTGAGGTTGTGTGTGTATTTTTATTAACATTAATTATTATACAGTGATAGCAGAAAACTATACTTAATATAAGTCTTATCGTTTGACTATAACAAAGAGGAAAGGTTTTTTTCCTGTCGTAATATATTTGCTTTTTTTTTGAAGAGATAAATATATTAGAAACATACCCTAGTCATTTTTGATTAGATAGGAGAGCGAATTGGGCCTCATTCGTTATGTGAACTACCTTCGCGTTATCGTCTTTTTTCAGATAAATATTGCCGTACGCCGTCCAGCAGTACTTGTACTGGTGTTGCCGTTTGTGCTCCCGGGCTAAGAAGTATAGCCGGGCCGCCCTAGGTGTCAGCTGCTCCGAGACGAACACTGGGGTCTCTTCTAAGCTGCGCAGGCCCAGGTGTTTGGCACGGAGTTTTTCATTGTGTTTGGCGTTGAAAAATTTACATGACTTTAGGACGTCATTTTTTAAGATGATAGACGAAGTTTCAACTATTATAGCGGTTGCTTGAGGGCCGCCGGGCTTAGCGCGGACCCTGTAGACGTCCTTTATATCGGACTTTGTCAGGGGACACTCAATTTTTTCTGACAGGTTCAGGACAATGTTGATGAGTTCAAGTTTGGTCTCATTGCCCAATTTTGGTACATTTTTAATCTCCAAGTTCGTCCTCCGGCTGTGTTTTATGACCTCTTCGACTTTGTCCTCCAAAAAAATGATTTGTTTTTTATCTTCAACAGATTGCTTCTCGAGGCGGGCTATCCTGTTGTTTGACTCTTCCTGTTCCGCAGATAAAAATTCAATTCTGCTGACGATATTTCTATTGGATTCTTGGATTTCCGAGAGTGTTTGTGTATTTTTTCGTATTTCCAATAGTTGCGTCTCCACAAGACTAGTCATAATAGTCTTCATTTCCGTTTTAAACTGCTCCAAGTCGGCCGCAAAGTCGTCATTGTGTTTACGTTTAAAACGCGTAGTGATTTTGCTAGTGTCGTTGTCATGTTCTCCTAGTCTGAGTTCTGTTTCTGAGTGCGCCTTGTTCAACGCTCCGGTGGGAGTACTCATTGTACCAGGCGATAATAATCCGAGAGAGGTATATAACTCGTGCGACAGCGCTACTGCGTGACGTTATCTTAGGGGTGAGGTGAGCCGGGCCAATAAGGATCGGGCGGGAGCGCTAATTGGTCGGCGCTTACGCACACGTTGTAGGCACACATACACAAGCAAAGTGATAGAAATTGTAGACTCACGGGGTCCGAGTACTAGGGGCGCAGTAGTTGCAGGCAATATCTTGCGTTGTACAGTTGTTAGCTCCTGTTATCTTCTGCACTCCTATTTTTATGACTTAATTAATTTCTTGAAATTGTTTTATTTTTTTAAATACAAAAGTGGTACGGTTTATTAGACGCGAGCACCTCCGTAGGCGGTCCGGGGGGAAGAGGCTACCTAGGATAACTAGGGCAACAAAAGTTCGCCCGTCCGTCTAAATTTTACGTCTTTCCCGCTCACGGGACAATGATGTACCGGAACTTTGAGAGGCGTGCGCGGAACTGAAGTACCAACGTGTACCATATAGCCAACATGTACCTGTAGGCCCTTTTGCCAATTTACGTTATTATTTTTATGTAAGCGGTGAGAAAAACACGAGCGAGGTTGTAATGAGGACAGCCCGAACATTTGTTTTTAAGTCATAAGCTAAAGGGTGTAAAACTATTATAATAAGAAGTCGCGCTTAGCGCGGCGAGTTGGCGGCCTTAATGTTCCGCCCGCCAAAGCTTATTAACTGTACCAAAATTACAGTTATATCAGAACTCGAGGAATTTTGCCTACCTAAATATTGCGCCCTGGAGTGTGAAGGTCGGCATAATTAATTTGGCGAGCCATTAATCACGGGCTGACAGCAGCTAAGTGATCTCACATTCGAGCAAACATCTTGCGAGAGAACCATTAGAGCGATTAACAAGAAAACTCGTGCATGAGGTTTTTTGAAGTGTAATGAGGCGTTTATTTCCAAATACGGTTTGCAAAATTTCACATTTCTTATTACGTTATTACGTTTCACATTTCTTTAATAATAGTATAGGCACCTACATAACATATGGTACTTACTTACTGTAGCAGTAGGTAAAGATTTGATTAGTTCCATAACTATTTCTTTGTTTTTGCTTGTTCCGTACTTGTTGTACATGTCTAAATTAGTAAATGTTAATGGAAATGGAGTAACATTTAGCCAAGTTAAACATTGTGGTTTTTCAGAATAGCAGGTAGTTAGCTGCAAAAGAATAGAGGTAGCTACTGTAGCTAGATGTACCGTAAAATGGGGTAAGTAGGGATTGCGAGGACAGTTGGGTTAAGAATGGGGAGAGTAAGTATGGCACAGGGGTGAGCTGGTTTTTATAGGCTACTGCTACGTAACATATAAATTCTAATTACAAATCATGCTATTATAATATGCATAATCCCAAAGTGTCGATCCTAAAATTTCCAAAACTCGCCTTAGTATGAAATCCCACCTCACCTCAACCCATCTGAACGGGGTGAGGTGGGTTTTCCAACTTTTGTGTTTATCGTTAAAGTTATGAACACAAAATCATAAAAAACTAAAATACAAACATCCGGAACACTTTTTTTGTAAATAAATCAATGCGCGCCACATACAAAAATAAACTTTTATCCGGGTTCGAACTTCGGTTTTGTGCCAACTTATCCCATTTTACGGTATATGCAAAAAAATAAGTTAATGTAATATTTGTGTAAATTATTACTTCTAAAGCGGCAATTACACTTCGTCGTTCACCTAAGGCGACTTCCTGATTTGTCGGTGCGGAGGCAGTACGATATGAGAAAAGTGTCAAATGTCAGTGTCAGCTGTCAGTCGACGCGATACCATTTTTTACTACGCCCCTACATTTAAATGAGTGCTTCCTGACTGGCGCGGGATGCGTGGTAGCGGGACGATGCGAAGGCGGTACTGCTCCGCTTCTGCGCATGATATTACTACTGCGCAAACGTTATACTGACAGTATTATGTCAAGTGAGAATCTTTGCGACGTCAGTAAGTTTACGTCAAAGAAGAAAATGTCACATATCAATCCCGCCCCGCCAAGTCAGGAAGTCGCCTTATGCGGTTGCCGAATTAATTTTAAACTACTTAGGCCAACAAACGTTGTCTTTACACTAGTCTGTCCGCCTACTACGGCGACTTGGCAGCTGTCTATCGCCGAATGCGGCCGACTAACGTGTTAACACTGTTCTTTCTTGCAGCATGCGGCGAAGGACGAAGTGTAATTGCCGCTTTAATCAAATGACAAATACTGAGTATTGAAAAAAAGTGTTATGATAACCTAGTGCAATTTTATAAACTTCTTTTAAAAATATTGGTGGTTTAACATTACACAAACAATAAATAAATATTAAACTAATGAAATACCCAAAATACCGAATCAGACCTTCCTCTAACCAACTCTATCGTTGATAACTTTTCGCGTAATGAAATGAAAGGCGTCGAGGGAGGTTTTATTCTCGGCACATATCCCCCATGCCCGCTTGTCTAACTAACTGAATAGGGGGCGGTGTAACTGAATAGGGGTAATCGCTACCCTGAAGTGAACTAGTTTACACCTTGTCTTCGTTACAGTTAAGTGGGGCACTAATGTGTAAAACCACACTAAACACCGCGGTTATCTATTCATGTAACTTAACTAACTTATTCCACTGTATGATTTATGTACGTAACGACTTACATCAAAATGAATAATTGTTGATGTTGGTAAGTACAATTCATCAAAATTTACCTATGGCCTAGTTGTTTCAGTACCTACACGTTTACTCTTGGCTATAAATTAAATATGAATTATACTAATTACATATGAATTCTCGACAAACAATGTAAATTGTATTAATTCTTGTGATGCTCCATTTCAAGTAGTTATGTAATACATGCTAACAAACTATGGATCGTTTTGGTCTGCAATAAAGATGATTGATTGATTGATTGATTTCTCATACCTAGCTTCTAAAGCTTAGGCGGCAGTTTACTTCGAAAACCAGATTTAGAGATTATTGTAGCAATCGAGGTTACAAGAATATAATAATAGCTTAGTATCAGAAGCTAGACGTCGTTAAGGCGCTCATCTCGCCCCAGAATCGATTCCAGTGATATTCACAATACTTACAACTAATCGCCTCAGCCGATCCAGTACAATGCTGACCTCTGATTACGTGTTGATTCTGTCTTAACCCGGGACCAGGTATACCTGGTCTTGCGAGTCGAGGCAGTCTGTGAATGGCATAGTGAAACCGAGCGTTGGGGGCGGCCTTTGAGTTCATCTGTCCTATATATCTGTACCAAATGTAGCGGGTATCGATCGTGCCCCACTGCCCGAGAACACGCACATGCTGTTAAAGCACTTATCCCCTTGGAACAAGGGTCATAATCCGGTGCTCTCCTTAATCCGCTACCGATTTTTAAGCAGTTGGAGTGGATTTGACTTATGTTGGATTTTCTTTTGGATTTCTTGTTGGAGTTTAATTCGTTGATTTAAGAGATTAAGACTGTTAAAGCTGTACATGTGTGAGAAAAATGTAACGCTTAAGACGCAGGGGTGGGCAAGCTCTCTCCATACAAACTTTGTGTCAATTTTTCTTAGCTTGTGTATACTTATGATTTTTGGTCAGTATGCTTCTTATTTTTCTGTTAGCCAGAACCAGGAGATTCTTTTAATGTCTTGATTTTTTTTATTTTCATTTTTTCGAAATTTTTGTTGTTTTGTTCTTGAGGTTCTTCGTTTATCCAATATTTACAAGCAAAAAATAAAAGAATATTCGGAAGTGCCAACACTGACGAATAAAACGTGCACAAAGTTTGTATGGAGAAGGCCTTGCCCTACCCTGCGCCTTAAAAAGCCTGTTGAGTATTCTAGTAACTTTTCTGAAGCTAAAAATGTGAAAATTATAATAATTGATTATAAAACTTTCATGAAACATGACCAAAAGTATGCTCTTCCTATGATCTCCTTGAGGGCTTCAAACATATCATATTCATATTCATATACTTTTTAATAAAATATTAATTTTACATGTCAATTAGAATTACAATTTGAATTTTATAGTAACATAAATAAATAATGATAAAAAATAATTATAATTCGATTTACAATTTATCATATTTATTTCGTTTAACGACCTGTGACTACTTGCTCTCGGAGAAGAATTGCCTAAGCAAGTAAAAAGCAGCGGAGACTAAATAGGTGTGCTTTAAGGCGCTACACTGAGAAATTTGGAGACTTTGAAACGCTGTCCTGCCCAGACTAGCAAACAGTAGGGGCTAATTTTCAGATATATGATTCTTGACTATATGATTGTGGTACTGACAATAGCGAAACATGATTGCTTAAAATTTTCTCGATGGAAAATAAATCCAAAGTCGAGTCTATATTTTCTTTTTTTCCCTCAGCCTACTAAAACAACGCATTATTAAAAGACACGATTAAGTTAATATGATGGTATTTTACCTCATCTAGGTACTGACAAGAGGAAATTTAATAAGCCTGCACACAGTAAGATATTTAACGAGATTTGTCTAAGAAGCCATTCTCGGAGAGGGTTGCATCCCGTTTTGTCGTGAGCGAAAAACAAAGGGTGTCTCTTTCAATCGATATATCGCCTTAAGTTCGTAGAGTATCGCCCGTAGTAAAGATTAAAGGATGATTGACGCTAGACTGTTCCGTGTCCGGGCCGGCATGTTTTCTAGTACAAGAAATCGACGGCCGTCGCGCGTCCTGTATTAGAAAACGGGGCGGCCCGGACACGGAACGGTTTAGTGTGAATCATCCTTAATACGTTAGTTTGGCCGTTTCTAGTAGGTAGTATATATATGAAAATGACTCAATTTATTCGAACAATTTTTCGAAAAGTTACGTACGGTCAACCAATTTGATTTCTAGGCCACTTCGAACCTTGTCAAAATGAAAATCAATAAGAAAGCCGCTAGAGATCTCATAATTATATCACTGTGACAAGGTACAAAGTCGCCCATAAATGAAATTGGTTGATTGTACCTACCTAATTACTAACCTGCTGCTTTCTAACCTTTCAATTTTAATTTGTGTATAGGTAATAATAACATCATCATAAACGTGTGTAAGTAGATTGTTCGAGTATTTTCCTTAACGTTGTGTGAATATTAGCACTTTAGGTCATAAAGTCATAATAGTTTAAGTGAGTGTCAAACGATCCACCCACGCTCGTTGGCGCAGAAATAATCCCTTTATACGAAATTGTACTGCTTCAAGATCCTAATCTCCTGCCAATAACGTAACGAAATGGACTTATAATCGATCGGCCAGTGATTTAGGTTTAGTCGGTATAATACCACTCATTATCTAAGAATTTACTTTTAAATATCTGGGCGACCGATCTTTGCTCGGCGTTTTACCGGGCATGAGACCTAGCTAGATCGATTGCTCGTCCCCGAAAACCCCCAAATTACATCCAAATCGTTAGAGCCGTTTCCGAGTTTCCAATTTTAGGCGCAAGCGGTTCTTTTTGAAATGGATTACTTTTCGCAGAATTTCTCATTGTTTATCCCTACTAATACTGACATGTTCTGCATTTTATTTAATTTGCATTTTTTTTTTCAAAAACGCCTTTGGCATATTTTCTTAAAACTAGATCTCTACTTCCTAAATAGGTTGAAACATGTGCTAGGTCCTATCCTATGATAAGCAATACTCTAATTCTCAAGTGTTTGATATGATCTGAAAACGAACGTATTGGCTAATTGGCACTTTTAAATTAAATTAAACGATATCGCTTTAGGCGTTGTAATATTGCAATTAAAGCTCGTGCTATAAACTTAACCAAGTCATCCGTATAATTGGTATGTATGGCCAGTGTTCACCAATTTATACAATGTACAGGTACCTACCACTATCATGTTTTTATTTTTATCATTCAATAATTACGTTTTTATACGAGTATCAGCATTCATTAACTATGAGATTCTACGAAAAACCCCATCCAGTCAAATAGTTATTTATTATTCGATTCCTCAAATTACACGATCATCCCGTGTTCTTAAGGCGACTTCCTGATTTGTCGGTGCGGAGACGGTACGATATGAGAAAACTGTCAAATGTCAGTGTCAACTGTCAGTCAACGCAGTACCACTTTTTACTGCGCCCCTACATTTTAATGAGTGCTTCCTGACTGGCGCGGGATGCGCGGAAGCGGTACGATGCGAAGGCGGTACTGCTCCGCTTCTGCGCATGATATTACTACTGCGCTAATTTAATATCTACTGACAGTATTCCGTCAAGCGGGAATTTTTGCGACGTCAGTAAGTTTACGTCAAAGAAGAAAATGTTACATATCGATCCCGCCCCGCCAAGTCAGGAAGTCGCCTTAGATGAAATACTCCGTTAGAAAGCATTTTACAACAACGAAGTAGATCCCAAATAAAACTTTGGGATTTTAGGTCAGCACATAAAACAAAGGCCTGTTTTATTCGCCCCATTTAAGCGCCATACATCCCGGCCGCTCGCGCCATGCTCCTTACAAATGGCATGCATCTATCCCCGTTCAGCGCTCTCACCGCTTAATGGTCTGATATATTGTAATAACTTTATAAAAATCTCCACCTCCACTACTGCTATCTGCTGTTACTTTTCTAGATGTACTAAGCTAAATGATGTCTGCGTCGATTTCGAGTAATTTCACGTCCGCCATTTTGTCGGGGTGACTTTAAATAGCGGGGCGAATGGGGCTGCTAGCTGAGCACTAAGTACTCAGTTGGAATAATTTATTCAAAGAGGAGTTAATAAAATCTTTGAGTGGCTCGTGGAGTCGTGGCCCAATTTACAAAGGCTATCATTATGCATGTACAAAGCGGATCCTAATTCTAGATTGGCAGTCTTCGATTTACGTATTCTTTAGAGACACAAAATTCGTCTTCAAAAGTTACTTTACTCAAGTACCTAACTACCTAGTCGATGTAATTTTAGTATGTTGTGTAACTTTATTATCTCAAAGTTAACCTTTAATGAATCGTTGAGTAATTGGTATTTCAAATGTAATATAGTTATAAATAATGTTTTCATGGCGGGGACGCGATTTTTTTGAAAGCTGGTTTGAGCGTTGATTAATATTTATATTTATTTTATTTTTCTTCTTCCTATTGACCATTTTGCGATCATGAAAAATGGGATAGGGAAATGTATTGGTCGTTCTGAGGGAGGTAAGTATATGAAATCGGGGTTCTATTTACCATCAACATTTTCACAACACTTATGATGGAAAAAGTGCAGAAAAAGCTAAGCAAGGTAGCTAAAGCAAATAGCACATATCAAAATTAAATAGCACTGAAGAGTACAAGTCACTGGAGGCTTTAAATATTAAACAAGGAAACTTTGACGAACATATACGTCAAGCCGAGCGAATTAAAGACGTCTGTTACGAGTAAATTACAAAAGTTTCAAGTTAATTACTACGGGACTTAGAACAAATACGTAATATATACCTATATAATTAAGCAATATTTAAAGAACACGTCAAAGAAGTAATTAAGAAGTAAAAGTAAAAAAAAAATCAACTGCTGTTATTGTTTTTTTTATTAGGAAGTATGTAACAAATATGTGACTCATGTAGAATGTTTGCACTAATGTTGAGTTGTGTAACAATTTTCATAATTATTCACTGTAATTTTCAAACTACTATTTTCCTTATTGTAAACATAGGCGTTTACAATAAGGAAAATAGTAGTTTATGCAACTCCTACATAATGAACGAGTGTTTTAGGACCTAGTGATGTACAGTTGTATGACAGCCGTCGGCGGCGCGCACCTGTGCTGTAAAGTTGTGCGTGATCTCATAACTGCATCATTTTTGATGTGACCGCGCGCGCGGTGCCGGGTCGGCGTCGGCGGCACGGTATATTGAAGAGCTGGTTCTTAATTACGATAATTGAACAAATTAAAGAGGATCTACTATATGGGGTTTATGTTAGGTATGTTGTTTTTTTGAGCAAAAATGATTGTTCTTAAATGTTTACGCGTAGTGAAATAATAATCATGCTTATTAATAAGGTGTGAACAGTACGTCTGGGTTACTAAGATATAAATGTAACTATATCTCTTAGCAACACGTCAAAATTTCCCATGTTGAGGCTTCTTGCTTGACGAAGGTCAAAGACAACAGGCCGGGACTAATACCTCAAGACATTAGTTATTCCGTACTCAAAACAAGCTCATGAATATGCAAGCAAAGGTTACCTCAGGAATACAGAGGTATTGTAGGTATGTCAATCTAAATATTAGGATGTAGCTAAATAGGAATAAAAGGTAGAATAGAGGAAGTATTTGTATTATAATCAATTACTTCCATAAATTATAATTTTAATTCCTCATTATAGATATTGTAAATGTTGGTACCTACACTTTTTTGTATATTTCGATGTTTGTTATTCAATCACGCAAAACGGCTGAACGGATTTAGATAAACTTTGGCATAAACCTGGATTAAACCATAGGATAGTAGTTCTTTGCCCAGGATTCATCACCAAAAGAAATTGGTGATGAAGTCGCATCCAAAACTTAGTTTCTCAATATTGCCTAAGGTCGTTTTGAATTAAAATGTGTAGGTACCTTTACTTTTAATGTCTCAGAATCTAGAAACTTTTGGTTTTTCTTGTACAGGATCATATTGATCCTCATAAAGAAAAAAATATTAATATTTTATACATTTAAAAACATTGACCGCCACGTAATGGATCGATAAGTTTACGAAAAATATTACCTACTCTAATAAGTTGGTCCTTAAACACTGAACTTTATAATTTGAAGTTGCTATACAAATCTAATTAAGTAAGTAGTTACTTTAAGTAAACTACTAGCTTTAGGTAAGTAGTTTCGAAAACTGAATTCATTATGTGCCTTGTTTTCTGAAGATCACGAACAGCATAGACTTACTTACCTTAATAGTCTCCCCGTATTTGATTTTCTAAATTACTTACAAATAAGTCGGAGCGGCAGTTATATTTGTAAAGCAATATTATGCCATAATTACCTGAAACAAACATCAATAATTAGTATACTTTATGGTTTTCGATACCACAAACATTTAAGAAAAAAAGTAAAAAAAGTGTGCATGATTCATGGCGGTACAGATATAAGGTAGGTAACAAATGTCCCAGTCATACGACATAAGACTGAAAGTGTCATTATTGAGTCAGTGTCAAGCACAGGGACGTTAACCATAAATTGATATAAGATTATAGTAAATCCAAGCTTAATGTGAACGCCTCTCCTAGTAGGCATTGTTTGGATGAGAGGTTTTACTCTTCAAATATACATTTTATAAGAAAAGTATTTGCCTCAACTGTACTAGACTTTCTCACATTCGTTATCATCATCCTCCTATCATTATCCCAGTACAGTTGCATCCTGAAGGATGCCTGGGGTCCACTACCTTAATCCCAATATTTTGGCGTAGGCACTATATTACCTTATCAATGAAAATATGTCTAGTCGGTACTAAGAGTATAACTAGAATCATCATCATCATCATCAGGCTATATACGTCCCACTGCTGGGCACAGGCCTCCTCTCATAGATGAGAGAGGGATTGGGCAGTAGTCCCCTCCCCACGCTGGCCCAAAGCGGGTTAGGGACTAGCTATAACTAGAATACTTATATTCAATTATTCAGTTACTAGCTTTTGCCCGCGACTTCGTCTGCGTAGAACTCGGTCATCGCGTTAGAATGTGATTCCATTTTTCTATTTCAGGCGCTTACCTAGTTATCTCTTCCATTCTAACTATAGCCCCGTTAAGGGATGATTTCCAGGATAAAAAGTATCCCATGTCCATCCCTGGGACTCAAACTACATCCATGCCAAATTTCATATAAATTGGTTCAGCGGTTTAACGGGTAACAGGCAGACAGAGCTTTACTTTCGCATTCATAATCCACCGTTTCGCACGAGTAGTCCAGTTTTTAATTTATTTATCTAAGCTTTTTCCCGCGACTTCGTTCGCGTGAATATCCATATACTACTGTACTGCGGGCGGGGCTGTCTCGCCAAACATTGCGCACGCCGGCTCAACGCGCCCACATAAAACACGTGACAGAGGAATTGTTTCAAACATTTCGATGAAAGTGCGGAAAACACTTCATACGCATCAAATAATGAAGATAAAAACGCGAGCGCAGCGAGCGCGAAATGTTTCGAACATTATGATGCAGGTGTGGAAAAGTCTTCATAAGCATCAAGTTATGTAGATAAAAACGCGAGCGTAGCGAGTGCGAAATATTTCGAACATTATGACGCAGGTGCGGAAAATACTTCATACGCAACTATTAATGTAGATGAAAGCGCGAGCGTAGCGAGCGCGAAATTTTTGGAACATTATGATGCAGGTGCGGAAAGTACTTAATTCGCGTCAAATCATGTAGATGAACACGCGAGCGTAGCGAGCGCGAAATTTTACGAACATTATGATGCAGGTTAGGAAAATACTTCATTCGGATCAAATCATGTAGATGAAAACGCGAGCGTAGCGAGCGCGAAATTTTTCAAACATTATGATACAGGTTAGAAAAATACTTCATTCGCATCAATTCATGTAGATGAAAACGCGAGCGTAGCGAGCGCGAAATATTACGAACATTATGATGCAGGTGCGGAAAATACTTCATACGCATTAATTACCGTAGATGAAAACGCGAGCGTAGGGCGCTCGAAAATTTTCGAACATTATGATGCAGGGGCGGAAAATACTTCATACGCATCAAGTAATGTAGATGAAAACGCGAGCGAAGCGATCTCGAAATTTTACGAATATTATGATGCAGTTGCGGAAAAGACTTCAAACGCATCAAGTAGTGTAGAAGAAAACGCGAGCGTAGCGAGCGCGAGATATTTCGAACATTATGACGCAGGTGCGGAAAATACTTCATACGCAACAAATAATGTAGATGAAAGCGCGAGCGTAGCGAGCGCGAAATTTTTGGAACACTATGATGCAGGTGCGGAAAGTACTACATACGCATCAAGTAATGCAGAGGAAAACGCGAGCAAGCGCGCGCAAAATTTTTCGAACACGCAGGTGTGGAAAATAGGTACTTCATACTTATCAAGTAATGCAGATGACAACGCGAGCGCAGAGAGCGCGAAATTTTTCAAAAAAAGGCATCAAGTCAAGTAATCTAGATGAAAACGCGAGCGTAGCGAGCGCGAACATTTTCGAACATTATGATGCAGGTGCGGAAAAGACTTCTTATGCGTCAAGTAATGTAGATGAAAACGCGAGCGTAGCGAGCGCGAACATTTTCGAACATTATAATGCAGGTATGGAAAATAAATCATATGCGTCAAGTAATGTAGATGAAAACGCGACCGTAGCGAGCGCGAAATGTTTCGAACAATGTGATGCAGGTGCGGAAAAGACTTCATACGCATCAAGTAATGTAGATGAAAAACCGAGCGCAGCGATTGTGAAATTTTGAACAAAAAAGAATCAGTTGACCCATCGAGAGGTGGCTGAATAGATATTTTTTGGTTTAAAAATTATTGGAATACCTTATCAATACCACCTTTGGTCTGTCCTCTGTCACTATCGAAGATGGAGTAGAGCCCTAGGTTGACAGCGCACCCACCCTGATTGCTTCTGCGAGGTTTGGGATTGTCTGACAGTTGATTTTTTTTGCTTCCTATTAGCTTATGACTTTCGATTTTGGTCATACTTAACGTTTACTGTTACGTATATTTTACTAACGAATACCAATACACCCTAAATGTGGAAAGTCTAACACGCGCTGAAAATATTTTATACATTGTGCTGACCTGCTGACGGAAAACGCAACTAATCGGCACCCCGAAAAACCTCAAAGGTGACCCCCCTATCGATTATTAAGAAAAATAAATAAATGTCCGCCATCTTTGATTTGAAAATGGATATAATTTTTGTAATCAGCACCCCAAAACAGAATATTTTATACAAAAGTACAGTACATATACGCAAACCGAGAGCCCGCTGCTCTGCGTAGGTACCCTCCATCGAAAACGAAAAAAAAAAACCAAGGTTGCGTAGTAAGATTTTGTGAATATTGATAGCGACTGACTGACCAACATAATTAGATCTCTCGTTTCAAACAGTTAATACGGTATTAGGAACTTTTATTTTTTTGTTCTAGCGTCTCAAGTATTGTAATTTCAACCCCCATTTTTTTAAATACTATCTGTTTATTGTACAATGTTTGAATGGGGTTTTATTTACTTTGCGTCCATGTATATACTTACCAATTTTCAAGCCTGTAAATCATGAACTGGAAGACTTCTCATACAAAGTTTAACCCCTCTTTTCACCCTCTTTCATCCCCAACCTGTATGATTTTTATAGCCTATAACCTGGCCGAAGATCCAATAAACATATTAGTGAAGGCTGTATTAAAATCCATTCGCTAGTTTTCGCATGATAGTTAGACAAATAAACAGACAGACAAACAGACAAACAGACACGAATTCTAAAAACAGTTGGAACGTGTTCTGTTATCGATTCTTAGACCCCTCCATCGATTTTTTTACTAATATCTTCAATGTACAGATTTTCGACCCTCTTCTGCTTTATTATATGTATAGATATTATATGTATAGATTCTTAGGTACAATGTAAACACCTAGGTAATCTAAAGATCTGACAATGATATAAAGCCACACAAATACACACATATTTAGTGCGTGGGTTGACAATTTATAAGAAATTCGGGTCAACGACTGTTCCATTTAAGGTTTACAGACGTTATGTTATGTAGCCAGCCTTGGGAATTATTCAGACGTGAAAACCCCTGAGCCTGTACTAAAACCGAGGATAAGTCGTACGTCAAAACCTTTAAGGTTTGGACGAAAACTCGATAGTAGCTCGACTCAGCGGCTTGGCAAATGGCGTTTTTCTATATAATGTGGATAAGCGTGGACGAGGCTTTTAAATGAGGGTTCACTTAAGATTTTTTTTCGTATGGTGATTTTTTATGAATGTTTCTCATAGCATGCATGTTTGTTAAATTTCCGCTTGTAAAGAGACCGAATTTCCGACCCATGTCTGGTCTAGCTGAGTTTCTTGCTGAACTCTTCTCAGCTAGGCTAGGTTTAGTGAAGCAGCGACAAAACTCCCAGTAAAGCTCAATTCCACTCACACCTCGGATTCGGTTGAAGCAGCTCAACCAATCTCACTGGAACGCAAACTTTTAGAGTATTTCAGTGTTTAAACCGCCCGCGTGGTCGTGTCGGAGGTTTCCTAAGGCCACTCTGCAACCGCGCACTCCTATCGCTTTATTGGGTGCCTAATATAAAGCCACAGTCAGATGGAAAAAAAAACAGAAGTCAAGACTTGACGACATTTGTAAGGAAAGAACTAAGGTCAAGTGAGGTAATACGAGCCTCGTACCTTACTAGCATCACAACCCTTTGACGTAGCTTTTCGAATCTGTCATTGTTTGATAAGTTACGCAGTTATAGTTTCATCCACGACGACGGGCCCTCCACAGGCAATCTCATACTAATCCATGTACAATTCTACAATTGTGCATGCGTTACCTACGTACGGATTGGGCTGTGGAGAAGCGCGCATCCGTGAATGACACGCACTATACCTCGCTGATCTCAGTGATCTCTATTGTTTTATACCTAGCAAAATTTATTTAAGTAAACGGTACCCAAAAGCACAGTTGAACGCTATCATTCTATATTTATCAAAGGAACGCACGCAGCGAATTGTGAATTCCCCAGAGCGAGCCTTTTGTACATAATAAAAGCGGTGATTGCTTCCAAGACTTTGAAAATACGAACTGCTGCTAACGCTTCTCCAAGCTTGGTTATTCTCATTCAAATTACCTAAGTGTTTAAGTATTTAACCGCGATACACTAACGAAAAACGGCCTTTATTGCGTAGATAAATACTTATTAGATTGTTTTTGAACCAGCGAGCTACATTTAAGGGTTTGTCGTTGCTTTCCATCAGTTGAGATGGCTGTTTAATCATACATGTTACACTTTTTTGAATTTAAGAAGTAGGTTCTATTGTGAGATACAAGAATATTCCGAAATTGAAAGTAACTTTATGTTTTCTTTCCATGACAAAGGATGTTGTGTCACCGAACCACCATGTATGGTTATCACTATGTAAATTTCACCCAGTTCCACTTTCGCGGGAGATAGCGATGTGGGTCAGAGTGTTTTGTAACTGCGTCTGCGCTGCTGTTACAGTTTCAGCGACTCGACGCGATGCGAGATGAGAAAAGCTAACCTCCTCTTTCTGGTGCGTACAATGTGAGTAAATCGCGCATTTATAGTAGTGCCGAATGCTGGGGGGTCTATTGGAGATATACGTTTAGCAATTCAGTTTGATTTCGCGAGACTAAAAAGAGCGAGAGAGAGAGCTAAAAAGCCAGAACGAGAAGAGTTTTCGTCGAATCGATCCGTTCATTATTTTTAGTATGAATTAACATGATTTAGATTTGTTTAAAGTTGGAATTTGGCAGAATACAAAACTCGGTTCAAAGTTATTGTTGTAGCAAAATATCTGTACCTAATGAAAAAGTAATATGCAATAGGTAAATCAGATATGTTACAATGCACATCACACCTCATTGTTATACGAGTAGGTCACATGTGACATCATGTAAGCACTAACCAGCAAATTGCGGATTACTTACAAACATGCTTGCAAGAAAATCACAAATACAGCAACAAATATTGTTAGCCGAATACCACCAGCCTAGTACACCGAACAAACCCAAAAAAGACGCTTGTTTTTTGTATTATACCCATAAGTACAATGACCATTGAACCAATAATTTTCTGATTGATGTTTGTCTCGCTGTGCCCACTGCAAATTCGGTCCCCAGAGTACTCATATGTCGAACAAATTGGCCCGTCTGGGAGCTAAACCTAATTGTGTTTACTCTGAATGTAGTCAACAATGTTCGACGTTCCACAGTTGTTACTGCGTTTTGTAGAAGAATATACTCCTACACACAATGGCTCTTTAAAAAACGATAAACGGGGGATGTGGGATGCAGATTATGAAAATATCTAGGCTACTAAAAGTTATACATTCACGAAAGAAAGATATTAAGGCAACTAACTATCACAAGAGACCATAATATACCTACGAGAATTTTAACATGTAAAAGCGAATTTTAGAATCACGTACAATTTGCTACCATTATTATCACCGTAAAGTTTGAATAAATGCATGATTGTCTAAACTTCGTTATGGATACAGTTGTTGCCTTGCGCTCGTACGTTCAATTCGTAGGAGAATTGACGTCAGAGCTTAGTAATTTCGTGTACATAGTGTACATAGTGTAACAATCGCGTAACAAGTGATAACACGGTACACACGTTTGATCTCGCAATGAATAACAGGAACACGTGAGCAGTAAACGAGTATGGAGCGGTAACTACCCGATCACATTGATTGTGCGGGGTAAGCATGTTGACCGTTTGGTTGCTGAGTGCTCCAGTGCTTTGGAAGGTACTAGGTTTGAAAACTTCTGAAAGCTCCAACATTTTATAGCTCTATTTTAGTAGATTTTAGCTCCAACAGAATTCGTTCCGACTCAAGGGAAGGTCGCACCCGCAGGCACTTCTGCTTTAAATTAAACTAGCCTAAACTAAACCTATACCTGGGGTTAGTTTGTGGAAGCACCCTGGGCTTTACAAAGCTATCAACGTTAATCTTGGCAGTGTCACAAATAAACTTTCCATATAATCAGATTTCCCTAGAACATTAGGGAATCTTAATAGACGGTTTGGTGCAACAGAACCTAAGATCGCGACAACACAGACACATATAGTCCCTGTGCGTCCCGGTACCGCCGCATGCCGAGTAGAGCCAGTCCGACCCAGGTCGGACCTAGCTGAATTTTTTGCTGGACTCTTCTCACCTAGGCTAGATATAGTAAACCAACGACAAAACTCCCAGTAGGTATAGCTCGATTCCACTGACACCTCAGATTCGGTTGAAACCGCTCAAATAATCTCACTAGAGCGCAAACTCTTAGAGTACTCCAGTGTTTAAACCGCCCGCGTATTCGTGTCGGAGGTTTCCTTGGATTTCCCGGGGGCCACTCTCCAACCGCGCACTTATATCGCTTTATTGGGCCCGGCCTATACAGCCACAGTCAGGCTAAAAAAATACAACCCAAGATGAGGAGGAATGTAACAAATGAGCAACCCAGTGTTAACACAGTACACATGTTTGATCGGACAATGGATAATAAGAACACGTGAGCGTTAAATGATAGTTTTTGCAGTTCGCGTGACTGTGACAAAGTAAGGATACCTTTTTGTACGAGCCTTCTCGTTAACGACATCCAATAATTATTAATGACATTCGCACTCGGATCTACCTCAACCAAGGGCTCGCGTCAGTTGGTGTGTTCTTTTAAAAGTGCTGTTACCAACTTTTACTAGACTTAAGCAGAACGTTGGGTTATATTTTATAGACTGTATATAAATTTAATCTCTATTATAGATAGATAAAATAATAAACGGGTATCTACACAATGAATTTAAGTGGGACATTATCGTAAGTATATTGAACGATCTCCCATTTTCAATGTCAGAATACGTAGGTTGATTATTCACTTCACATCCTAAGCATAGATTTGAACATTGTAAGATAGTTCCAATTGTGGATGAAGAAGAAATGATTATAATTAATAAAAAATTGACAGACATTGATAAACTTTGAATTAAGATTGGAGATATAAAGTGATCGAAAACTAGAAAAATGTATAGGTAAATGTTCTATTTATCGGCCACTTGACTTTTTATTTATATTAATTCAAAAATAGGTTTTTAATACTTTCATTGTATTTCTTTCTTTATAAGTCTCATACAAGGGGTACGTCACCTAAAAAGGTATACTTATTTTTGCTACATTGGTCGTTACCACTTGACGCAGACAAGCCCAAAGTTAAGTGATATCAGTCAATACGTCACCCCGTGATGGATGATATCGGAAACTTTTGATAAGATACCGAAACATTCTAAAACTAGGCACTTGATTGATGGTTTTAACCTTCTGACTATTTATTGGGAAAGTTGTGGAACTTAATGAATGACCCTGATGCTTGTGATGCCTTTAACTTTTTTCTAGAATTCAAGCAGTAGGAACAATTTTCTGTCATATTTGGGTTAAACAAAAAAACATCTTGCTACTCGATTAACCAAGCGTGCGCAATAGGTAAATGAAAATTTATTTTCAATCCACTTCCCACAGGTTAGATTTTCATGTGGCCTTGAAAGTTGAATGGGTTCATGGAATAGGCACGGTGGAAGAAAAGTACATCAGACAAATGCAGAGAGCGGTAAATCGTCATTGTTTGAACTCATTATTTGACTCAAAGGATTACAGTTTTATGTTTTCTGTATGTAGGTATTTTCAACCAAGATATAAATATAGGCATCTTAGCGTATTGTAACATATCTGACTATTATATAATAGGTTATTTGATTTAGAGGAGTCAAATTTTCAGGAAGCATCTTTTTGTCTAATTTTCTTATTTGAAAGGTGATGTTGTGTGCACTGATCTTTCATGAAACTCGATCAAAAATTTTCACATAACGTCCGCAATAATATCCGGTTTATCACAGTTCCCAAGGCTTTACACATAATCTGAACAATGTCACAACTAGGTGCCATTGTCGCTGATACCAGGGTGACATAAAAGATGGAAATTATAACGGACACAAAGCAGCGCGGTGACAATGATATCGGGGACGGGACGCGGTGTCAAGGCGTTTCCCTTTTTTGACGGACGTGCCCTGGATGTCACTGAATAAACCGGCTTAAACATAATTATGTAAAATTGTTTTTTTTTTTTAGAAGTATCAAAATAGAAATTATGACAATTTGTATCGGTAAACTAGTTTTGACGCTATTGCGATTGAAAAAAGCGTATTTAAAGTGGTTGGTTGTGATATTCGTCATGGATGTGGTTGTGTACTTTCGATACTTTTTACTAGGAAAGACATTGCTATCGTAGAATCGCTTGTACAGTCAGCATCAGAGGAGAAAAGGTTCACTTCTATGAAGGGGGGCCCCACTTCTATGAAGGGGGGCCCCCCTTCATAGAAGTTTTGTATGCATGGGGGGTCCCTTTTCTCTGTTGCTGACTGTACTACGAGCAGGCCTTATAAGGTCACACATTATTTACCTTTATCAAGGCAACGTAATTAACTGTGATTCCCTTTTACATATTTCTTGAATCTAAGTCTCTGTTTTTGGTAAATTTTAGTAATTTTTAGGTTGTACATAAAATATAACGAAAGTACGATGTCCGAATTTACTGTTTAGTGAATGACGGGGACTATAAATCACGTTTGTCTTACAAAAAATATTTAAAAGAGATGACAGACATGAACGTATTAACTCATTGCCGCTTCATATTCAGTAGAATTCGGATACAGCGACAGCGAAGGAACCGGTGATATCTGATATTACTACGCACTAACAAAACGTCGCACAAAACGGACTAATTTACTTTGAAAATGGCATGAAACCTAACGTCAAGTGATTTTGAAGTCAAAAAGCGGTAAAATGTTATAAATATGTGGAGTCGTTATGCGGATTCTACAGTTATTACACTGTAAAACTAACCAACTTAGCTACAGTAAAAATGCAGTAACATATAATAATGTATATGATATATCTATAGTTTCACAGCGTTTCTAAGATACATATTTCTACTGTGTCAGTTATCACTGTGTGTTCACGACCGGCTTGTTAAACCAATTATCGCTATGTTAATGTTGCGCTCATAAATATATGTTTGCGTGTCGTGCATACTAATGTCATTCTGTTTCAACCCGCTTATTATTACAGAGTGTTTCAGCTCCCTAAAAATGGTATTATAATAAGCGACTATGATTTCAACTCCGTATCAGAGTGAAGGAATATAATAAAATTGTAATTCGATTAAATTTCGTTGGTAATACTAATCTCATTTATATCATTATTATGAATTGATTTTTAATACATACATGTTGCTAATTTATTTGTATCATCTTATTGAAAACTACTTTATTGATATCAATACGTTAATTTATTATTGACATCAATCGATCTCGCTACACTTACAGAAAATTTAAAAGTAATAAGCAATTCAATACAGGAAGGTCAGATGGCAGTCGCTTCCGTAAAAACTAGTGCCTATGCCAAATCTTGGGATTAAGTAGCGGACCCCAGGCATTCTTCAGGATGCAACTGTACTGGGATAATACTAAGGAGGATGATGATGATAAGCCATTCAATACAGATTACACTAAGAATGAAAAAAAAGCCATTTTTTAGACACCAATACCTACGCCACCTGGAGCACAACTAAGAAAAGTTAATATTCTTAGTTGCAGAATGAACAAAGTTATAACCTGACATAAAACGTTCTACACTTTGCACCAGATACCTACTTCCCGGATAGAAATCACGACAACAATATGTACAATTCTAACCGCGTGACCGAGTCTTGTGACGTCAAACTTCTCGCATTAGTCGCCAGGGAGAACCCGACCTTTTCCCCACCCCACAAGGCCCAAAATCCCATAAAGACGATGACGCAACCCCTGAAAATTGCCCCCAGCTTATACTTTACATTTCTGTTTGCTTTCACCTCTCCAGTGTTGTAACATGAACTTTATTTTTAAGTATTTACGGTTGCTTTTCAATTTCAATAAAGGAGCGAATAAGAGCTTGATGAATTAAGAACATTTCTAAGTACGTATATCGGTGACGGGTATTAGTCTCAAGAATGTTTGTTTATCAGAGAACAATAATTGGTTAGGGTGAAGTTTCGGTAGGTACATGTTCAGTAGTTAGTAGAATAATTGGAGAGGAAACTTTGTGCCCAAGGGAGGGTGTTTTGATTTGGGTTTAAATAATGTGACGTCATATGTTATTACAGTATTCTCGGGAGAGTTACACAATGATAGAGATGTCGGACAGAACAAATATTCAATAATATTGTGTCTTTCTTATGTTCAAACTGTAAATACAAACTAAATTTAGTACGTAGATGCCTACTTTATCATGTAAGTTACACACAGTTAACATTATATTGAACCGTCGTAAAAGTTGCATTAAAAATTATTCCTTTACTTGTCCTTTCTAAAATGCTTGTGCTTAGACATTTGTGATTTAGCTTTCACTTACTTTAAAGCTTAAAAGACATTCCAAACTGTACCAACTATCCATTTTAAGAACACTATTATAAACCCTAGATTTCAGAAAGTAAAAAGTAATGTACCTATTCATATATCTCGATGAGATAACTAGGCTTAAGTAATGCTGCCTCCGAATCATTATTATTTAGTTTTAAATAAAAACAAGTCCACTCATAAATATTCCTAGCCATAGAGACCATTTTTAGCCTTACGCTACACGTCTCGTAATTTTACTTTTACTCCCACTACGTTTAATCGACTACAAACACTTTCATCTATAAATAACTCTTTTCAGCGTAGGCGTAGACGATCGATCCTCGACGTCATCGTCCCGAAACACTCCTTAACTTTATGATCCTTTAGTATAATAACCCTTTTAAATTGCTTCTGTAACTTCAAACCGACCTTCAGGAATTCAGGTTATCTTTATTCTTTTGTTTTCCAAATGGTCTCATTAACTCGAAAGTTTTTTGAAACAACTGATTGATGTCGAATTGAGGCAGTATTTATTTATTTATCGTATGGCAATTAAATAGAACCGTGAGATCTTATTACCCTAAAATTAACGATATCGATCGACGAAATCAATAACATTATATACACGTAGCAGTAAACAATATTAAACTGTATTATACGTATAAAGAAAATATTTCGTGCTAAAGGAGAGCTTTTGACCGGAATGAAATAGTATCACACAAAGGGATTGTCGATAAATGTGGGACAGAAATAATATATAGACAGAGACATTTCTTGGATATTATTTTGATTGAAGGAATTTTCACATCCTTTGTCTGGCAACACCGAGATAAATTGGAGATATCGCGTATAAACGTGACACCGGAGAAACTGGGCCGTTCGTCCATAATGATTAATGTTGCCATTTATCCAGAATTCCTTTGAGGCCCGGGAAATACTTGATTAATGTGGGCTCGTGGAATACCTACTGTTATATTTTCTGCTGTTTCCATTGAAGTTTTAAAATGGGCTTTAGTCATTTGGTTATTATATTATTTTCAATGATATATACAGTTATTATGACAAAATAATAACTATCCTAATGAATATATACCTTAACACTAACTTTTCATTTTCAACCTTAGTTTTTATCGCTCTTTAGGGTCGTGAGTTTTAAGGTAAACGTCCCGGAGTTTGAAACCTTATATTGATGGTTCACTTATAATACTTATTATACTGAAAGCGTCAAGTATATTGGGTTGGGCTACTACCTAGTACTCATTCTTATTCATGGGGAAATAGGGTAGATTTGTAGCTCTGTTATTTTACTCTGCGTAAAGAAAAGATCAATGAATGATTGTATTAAACAGAGTGTTTGTTCTTAACCAGTTTGTATTTGGTGGCAATCGGTAGAGCAAGGCTCTTTGGGGATAGAATGGGGAAGACGTAAACCAAACTGCCGCCCAAGACAGAAATAAACGGAGGAAGTTGATTGAAGCCCTACACTCAACAATTCGTCTACATGCCAACTGTTTTTGTATTTATTATGTTACGAGTATGTTTACTCATGTACAATAAAGAATTTTATGTCACACCTGGCCATAAAGTGGCCATTATCGCACGCTCCGCGCGCGAAAAAACCCACTTCCTGGCCATGGGGTGACATAAAATTTTGTACTTACCACGGGCGATAATAAAGAAAGCCTCAGATCGCATATTTATCGCCCTTGCCTTCGGCTCGGGCGTAAAATACCTGCGATCTGAGACATTCTTTGTTTTATCGCCCTTGGTAAGTAATGTACTATTATATTACTTTACACTCCAGCAGAAGAAGGAAATATATATGAATATGTTCGACGTAAAACCTTTCCATTACAATCAAAACATTACAACACCACGACAGTTAATATCCTGAAAGCATTACATAACCAACCCCTTAGCTAAAAGCGGAAGCCGCATTATATTTATTTTCGTTACACTGACACAATGAACAATAAAACCGAGGTCGAGTCGATACGTGCAATGGAGCCATTATTCGCACGGCACAGGGTGGTAAAATAACTCGTATAATCTGTTCCACCCTTTAATAGGTCATGTCGTAAAATCAATTTTCACTTTCCCGTTGATTGTTTGATGTTGCTGTCTATATTGCATGATTAACATACGTAAACTATTACATTCTCAAAACGGGTATCCAAAGTATACATATACATATTTTATTTTATTTTATGTTTAGTTTATTTTATTTCTAGTTATGGGGCACTTACTGAAAATCAGCGTCACGGTTTCCGTGACAACATGCTGAGTAGGTGTCCTATTTAGCACATAAGATGTAGTACAAGTTGTTTCTCCACTTAAGGCGAGGTTCTTGTACCGCGCAATGCTAAATTTCACCCCCGCACCCCGCATCGTGTGCGACAGAGACAACACTTTGTCCGAGCGCTCCGTCCTATACAAGGACGGAGGTCACATGCCGGTGCGTCTACCACAGTGTAGTAATTACAGTAGCGCAACTAGTGCAAGTCGTCACGTCACAGAAAATAGTGCGCGAATTTAGTTAGTTACATACGTTGAATTCCGATCTATCTCAGTAGATCCATTGAGTAGATCCACGGTGTATCTAGTGAGAATTTTTTTTCCCGCTAGATACATTGCAATTCATAATGGATCTATCGAGAAGTTTTTTTTCATTAGATACATTTTAGCACGGGTCGGTCAGGAATGGATCTAGTGAGAATTTATTTCTCATTAGATAATGTAAAATGGATCAGATGAGAATTGAATTCTCTCTAGATACATCTTACTGACAAAGTGTGGATCTTATGAGAATTTACTATCATTAGATACATCCATGTCAAAGTTAATGGATCTGACGAGAACTATATTTCCTATAGATCTATTTTCCTAGATCCATTAAATATTTTGTGAGAATATTACTGCTATATATCAGATGATATTTCATACATGTTTATTTAAAAACCGCTGGGTCGTATATATAAGAGTTTTCGGGATAATTACAAGGAGTGTGTAACAGTGGCGGCGCGTCAATAATATTCTTAGGGAAGCCGGAAATAATTTGCCTTTCTTATTCTTCATGAGCCGTAGTAGTAAAAGAACGGAACTTTAATACAATTTCTTTATTTTATGTAGAATATGAAACGCTACTTGAAAAAAAACCATAAAATTTATGTATTTCTTTACGGTACGGTATTTATTCAATATTTGAATTTCGTCTTACCTGAATATTTACTAGTCCATATTTGGCCTTCTTCGATCTTCGGTAAAAAATAAAAAGACAACGTGGCACTTCATGTATGTCATTGAGAATTATGCAGTTGACGTATTATCATTTTGTCAATTGGCTTAAAATGAAATATAGATCTGTTTCGTTACATACAGGAAGGATCTAGTGAGCATTTAATCTCACTAGATCTATTATTTCTAGTGACCGAGGATCTAGTGAGCATTTAATCTCACTAGATCTATTTTCGGTGATACATTATCGTAGATCTAGTGACAGTTTTTTCTCATTAGATCCATTATTCCTAACGACTGAGGATCTAGTAAGAATGTTTTCCCACTAGATCTATTTTTAGAAATACATTATAGATCTTGTGATAGTTTTTTCTCATTAGATCCATTTATATTACCAATAACGGATCTGTCAAGAATTTTTTTCTCATTAGATCTACTCTTCGGGATTGTTCCATTTTCCTAAGGTGGGGGCTTATATTTTATACTGTAAAAAATAACCATAAATCAAAAAGCAAAGCAGAGAGTAGGTACGAAGTAGTCAAACTTATTTTTAATGGAATATACAATTAAACACTTGTTCTGCGACCTCCCAATGAAAAGTTTTAGTCTTGTTTTACTAACAATTTTATCTCTTTAGCGAATGATTTCCAATAAAAATATATGTAGCTCTACACATTACTCTAAATTAAACATCTACTGTTTAGCGTGATTGAGGATCAAATATCTATCATACTTAAATGTTTTCACAAATAAATATTAATGCATTAATAAAAAACAAAATATTTTTGTAAGTATCCCATTATTAATAAAAAAAAATAAAAAAAGTTCTCACTAGATCCATTTTAGGTTCCGATCTAATGAGAAATAAATTCTCACTAGATCCATTCCTGACCGACCCGTGCTAAAATGTATCTAATGAAAAAAAACTTCTCGATAGATCCATTATGAATTGCAATGTATCTAGCGGGAAAAAAAGTTCTCACTAGATACACCGTAGATCTATTCAATGGATCTACTGAGATAGATCGTTGAATTCAAGTCCAATCAATCAAATACATACGTGTATGTTTGTAGTACATAATACATATTTATATTGTATTAACATTTGATAAAATTTAACGTAATTGCAAAAGGAGTTATTTTAATTTACATGTTTAGTTTAATTTGTTTAGGTATGTATAAGGCCCTACAAGAATGGAGTGTATATCTACATTTCTAAAGGGTCGGTAATGCGCACGTGACACCCTGGAGTTGCAAGCGTCTATAATCTGCGGTGACTACTTACTATCAGGCGGGTCGTACGCTTGTTTGCCACTAACATGGTATAAATATGTTTTTTTTTTTTTTTTTACATGTGTACCTACTTGACATTTTGAAAGTGCTTATTTATATGCCTATTTGAAAGAAATAAATGACTTTGAACTGAACTTTTAAAAAATGCATATTTTTTTATACCACGTCGGTGGCAAACAAGTTTGCGGCCCGCCTGATGGTAAGCGGTCGCTGCATCCTATGGACGTTTGCAACCCCAGGGGCGTCACATGCGCGTTGCCGACCCTTTTAAATATTTATACACTCCTTTCTTGAAGACCCCCATATTGTACCTACCTAGTACCTTTCTTGACAAACATAACGAAGAGAACAAATCGCCAAACGTGAACTATGCGTCTTTGAAGAGTTCAATTCTGATCATCATCAGCAGTTCCACTTCATCAAATGTCACTTATTTAAATGTAAATGCTTGATTTGTTTGAAAATACTAAAGTCACTATGTATGCCTTTCACATTTGAGGAGTTCCCTCGATTCCTTATGGATCCCATCATCAAAACTCGAGCATGAAAAAAATTACCCGCGAAAATAGAACTTGCTTAACAAACACAGCTAGGAGGACAAATCGCACAAACGTGAACTATTCGTCGTTGAAGAGTTCTGTTCTGATCATCATCAGCAGTTCCACTTCATCAAATGTCACATTATTGAATGAAAATGCTTGATTTGTAGATAAAAATACAAAAATCACTATGTGTTTGCCTTTAAGATTTGAGGAGTTCCCTCGATTCCTCAGATCCATGAGAACTGCGTTTTGACAAAAACGGGACCAACTTGTATACTTACAATCTAAAAAAGAATTTTCAAAATCGGTTCAGAGATGCCCGAGTTCTGGAGTAACAAACATTTAAAAAAAAACAACGGGTTGCACTCCGGGAGTGCCGGCAGAAGTGAAAACTCAATGACATTTAGGTATCCCTGAATTAGTCAAAATCGAGTATGCTGATTTTTGGAAAAGAAATATTTTTTTTACTTAAAATAAAATAAATATGAAATTTTAAATCCTCGTTCGTTCGTTTGAAATTTTCGTTTTTATTCACTTAAAATTCAAAATATACATAAAATTTGAAATTCTTATCCCCGAATCAGTCGAAATCGAGTATAATGACGAATTTTCGTAAAATATATTCATACTCATATTAATATTCATACTCATATTCATATTCATATTCGAATAATCCATCTACATATATACATTTGTCCCGAGTATCATTGTGTCCACAATACTTTACAATGACCAGCCAAGTTGACCCGTCCCAACATCGTAACCACAACACTAGGAGAAGTCCCCTCCTAACATCGCAATCATGATATTAGGAGGGGTCGACCTAGCTGGTCTGCCGATCTGTCGCGAGTTTAAACATTTTTCCCCATTACAAAAAGTGCTCAGCGCCGCTAAAGAAGTTTTCACTTCAAAAACATACAAACCTCCCCTTTTGAAATCTTGAAGTCGGTAAAATAAAAAACATACGACCGAATCCGAATTGAGTACCTCTTTTGAAATCTTGAAGTCTGTTAAAAATATGGCCTTGAATGACGTCACTGTTATATGGCATCTCTTTCATTCTAATATAAGATGGATCTAATGAAAGAGATGCAATACAACAGTGACGTCATTCAAGGCCATATTTTCTAGCTTCAAACGAATGTTCGGCACGCAATCTCCAAGATGTATCTAAACTTCTTGGTACCCAATACCAAATATTTTTGAAGTGAAAACTTCTTTAGCAGCGCTGAGCACTTTTTGTGATGAGGATAAATTGTTAAACTCGCGACAGATCGACAGACCAGCTGAGTTGACCCCTCCTAGTGTCGTGGTTGCCATGTTGGGAGGGGTCAACTTGGCTGGTCATTGTAAAGTATTGTAGCCACAATGATATTCGGGACATATATGTATGTATGTAGATGGATTATTCGATTATTGCGAATATGAATATGAATATCTTTGTTATTTACGTTTTTTATCATGTCATTAAGTTTTTACTTCTGCCGGCACTCCCGGAGTGCAACCCGTTGTTTTTTTTTTAAATCAGTCAAATACTGTTCTGTGATTCAAATTAAAATGAGGTCAAATTAAAATGTTTTGTAAATCATAAATATTCACAAGTCTAAATATGATACACTTTTCGAGCATGAGAAGTGAAAAATACTTTTAGTAGGTAGGGCTTGTACTGTTTTACTCGATACTGTGGAACTGTACGATGTGCCGTGTATAGGTACCTACTGTTTGTGTTTGATGTATTAAATAGAGGAATGTAGATTTTCTAGATACTAACCTTTTCTGTTTATACAATCTCCAGACCCTCAGAGACGATATCTTCCTTTTATTTCGGTTGCAAACCATTTTTTTTTCGCTAGTGGCGCTGAAAAAAAATTGCGTACGTCCGACCTCCAATGCGCTCCGCGCGGGACTGACGCGGTGGAGCAAGCGCGGAGCGGGCGTGAATGTACCATAAATTTCGTTGTTATTGGGTGAAAAAATACAAAAATAAGTATATTAAAAATTTTAGTCCCGAGTGACCTCACACCATCAAAGACGCTTATTTTGGTGTAATTTCCAATTCATAAAGTTACGTAAGATTGAAATAAAATGAGTTTTAAGATCAAGAATAGAGGTATGTTTGGCATTTTTTTCTATCGAACAAAGTTTGTCCAATTACGTAACGGAGTCCCGACTGTACTAGTTGAAGGTCTCAAATATAACCCTATATTTTTTTTAGATTTTTAATAAGTGGTGTTTCAAAATAAAACCGTATTTAGAATCACATATTTTACAATGAGCCCGCCTTAATTGTATACTTTGTAATAATGCGTGCTAAATAAATACTTTTTTATTTCTATTTCTACTTTTCTATAATAATCATAGATGTTACATTAAGATTAGAACAACATGGACCCTGAATCAAACATTGCAAATATATTTATATTTAAATCATTAAAATTAATACAATCATACAGTTTCAATTGGAAGTTAAAATACAGTTATGTCGATAAAAAAAAAAGTTTTTCCGCGTCACTTAGAAATTGTGGATTTAATGGGATATTGCAATGATCACCAGAAATACTCTTCAATCCAGCTCCAATTGCCGAAAAAGAAAATGAGGTTGGTAGTTTTTATAACACACGTTTTTAAGTTATTTTGTATAGTATATATAGGGACCGAATATCGACTATGAAATTGAAGCTAATAATCACGAAAATAGGGGAAAACCTCTTAGTTAGACTCTACTTGCAGTACCTTCTGAAGAATAGCGACTAAGAAGAGCAGTAAGTAGGTACCTGTCTGTACGGGTAGGTAATATTTTTACACATTTACTTTATACGTATATGTATATTTTTTATTATTCTTGGTGTGTTATGAAACTTACATGCCGCCTCGACCAGATGTTGATCTATTGTGGCAGCCCTTAAATTTCTCCATTTATACCCGTGGCCGCCAATAATTTCCAGACTCTCTGGGTCGCAGTCTGTTGTTTCTACTCAACACATTTACTTACTGATCTCTAAAACATAATTAACTGCTTAAGGAAATCTCTCCATCTCGACAACAAAGCGCCTTATCGCTCGATTCAAAACGACCGTCGCACTATTGTTTATTGTTAATTCGGCGTACGAACGACAACTTATCATATACATCTGGCGGATAATGCTTGCAATAAAATAATTACTGTTCATTGTATGTATTCCTAAGTAATTTTCAGAATAAAAACAAATAGGTATGTATACATTGCTACTCTACGATGTGCATTCTAAGGCGACTCAGGAGGAGGAAGAGGTCAGGAGACTTGGCGGGGCGGGATCGATATGTGACATTTTCTTCTTTGACGTAAACTTACTGACGTCGCAAAGATTCTCACTTGACATATTACTGTCAGTATTACGTTTGCGCAGTAGTAATATCATGCGCAGAAGCTGAGCAGTACCGCCTTCGCATCGTCCCGCTACCGCGCATCCCGCGCCAGTCAGGAAGCACTCATTTAAATGTAGGGGCGCAGTAAAAAATGGTACCGAGTCGACTGACAGCTGACACTGACATTTAACACTTTTCTCATATCGTACTGCCTCCGCACCGACAAATCAGGAAGTCGCCTTATGTACATAAAAGTCGCTTATAAGTAAAAACGGTAAAAGTTCGCAAATTGCTCAATTTACATAAAAGTTATATTTTTTGATAAGGAAAGTTTTGAAATAAACTTGAGCTAATGAGTTACCTAATTTGACCTTTACAAATATAATTAAACATTCTAAAAAGTTTCGTGTCAGGGGAAATAATAGCTCTAATAAAACGTTATGGTAAAAGTTTAAAAGACAAGTGAGGTTATTTCTCATTTAAGGTAAACGTCAATGTTTGACAGCTATATAGCCAATAGTTGACACTGGGAATTAAGTTTATTATAAAATAATAAATTATAAGTAGATGATTAAAATAAAAACACGATTAATACACACTTATTATTCACCTCTAGATTTTGGTAGTGGCCGCGTTGGTGAACACACGTGCTCTCGGCGCGACGACTAGCAGAATCCATTACCGAACAAAACCAGTTGCCTGCTGTCATGGTGTCGTTACCGAACGTTTTTGCACACGTGGTTGGCGAAATCATCATAAACTGGATGGAAAGCCATTTTTTACAAAAACAAATAATTCACCTCTAGTATGACATAATGTTGAAAGAGCCAGTATCGAGCACTTCTACGTTTAACTTGGGTGTTATTTTTGAACCTTTTACGTACCTAATCGTCGAATGTCAAAATAGTACCTCGCAATTTTCAACATTGTCAATAAGTATTATCACGAAGCTGTCATTTACATCGTTACTCATTTGTCTGATATATATGACGATGGCGGTTATAGGGTTAAAGTTTAATATGTAGGTACCTACCCTGCCATTAGATATTATTCATGTCGAATGAAACACTAAGTTTCTATTATTCAGCATGACCTTTTTCCTTTTTCTAATTGGTACTTGCTGTTACGTGCCATGTCAGTCGTCAATCATGGAGTGCCTCATTAAAAAAGAAACATAGATCATATTGCATACAGTAAGTAGCAGGTATCGCTAACAATGACTGTCATTTTATATAAACCACACGTTTAGATGCTTTTGTGAATAGTTTATTTAACCATTGTCACTGAAAAAGTTACTGAATTATGAGACAATAAGTGTTTATTTATGTTTTAATTCATTATTTTGTCGTCTATAGTACCCCAAACATACGTAACCTAAGTCTTATGGTTTTTACTATGGGACTGGTTTAATTTCTGTAAGATTGTGTCCTAGTATATTTTTTGAAGATATAAATGATGGTTGATATGCCCTCTAACGTTAGTTCCAAAATTTTCATGCAGTTTCTCATATTTATAAATAAAAGAGTAACTACATTATATAATCATCATCAAATTACACAAATTGACTGGCAATTACTCGTACTACTTTCTATTCCACTAGTCAATGATCAAAGAATAACCTAAACACAGGCAGGACAATTAGCTTTGGGTTCACAGGATAAACTAAACAAATAGATAATCATAGTCACGAGAAGAAGTAGCAACCAAGGGTTATTTTTCATAAGACTTTACCCAAAACGTTGAATTTAACCTCAAGGTGACCACTTTCACCTCAGTTCCCTTCCCTCCCACATAACCCTTAATCGATTAAAGTATCGCTAAAAAACGACGTAGTTGAAGTATACACGGTCGTTTGTCATCTCGACTCGAACAGCTGACCTCGCCAATGTCACGGGCGCTAGGCATTGTTCGGCCGACGTTCTGGCTGAATGTTTTATGAGTGACGGCTGAAAACTCTTAAAATCCATTTTATTTTAGTCAGCGGGAAGTCGATGTCATTTGTTTTACATGGTTTTGACGTATGATTGATCCCGATTCGAGATTCAAAAGCATGATCTATATCCACGACTGTCTTTCAAAATTAGAATGATGACATTGATGACGCGCCCCTCCACGGCGAATCTTATACTAATCTATGCGCACTAGTACGGATTGTGCTGTGAAGGGGCGCGCCTTCATGGATGTAAAGTTTTTTTTTTAAAGTCTGCCTTTAAAAATATGTGGTTATGTCTACTAGGGACTAGATTTTAAACATGGGAGTTTGAAACAAATACTATTATAAAACTCCCATGCGTATTTCAAGGTCCCATCTCTTCCACATTCTAATTGATATTCCGGTACACAATCCACGTATCCTTGAGCTCTCCTCATCCATTACTGCCTTGCAGCGACAGGTCTACGTACGGTGGTTGACAAGTCACGCGCAACGTCCAACCGTCACGCAATGGACGTGACATTGCGCTGTGATGTCACAAGGCCATGATGCGATGTGAAATATCAATTCTCACCAATCGTGATGCTGATAATTCGTAGGCAAACATCACAACTACGTTGATCAAGAAAAATAACGAAATTCAACTCTAAGACGAGATGAATTAAGTTGGGAATTGAGTACAGTGTTACTTTAGGTTAGGTGTTAGAGGTTTTTTGTTTTAGAGCAATCGATTGTTGTTATCGCTGTAACTGATGGTTGTTGCAAGCGGAAACAACACTTATAGCTATATATTGGATTAATTCGTATTTTTCATTGTTTTTTAAATGAGTATCGACCTAATTTCGACCTAGAAATTAATGTTATTCCGATAATGGTTTATATACGAACAATATTACCAATATAAACAATTAATGAACGCTTATATTAATTTCGGGAACAAGCTGGTTTCAGGAAGAAATACTCTACTTTAGATCATATATTCACACTTAGCCAAGTGATAGAGAAATTTAGAGAATACGGAAAGAAGCTCTACATGGTATTTATAGACTACTCGAAAGCTTTCGACTCTATACTCCATGAACCCTTATGGCAAGCTCTAATTGAGCAAGGAATAGAAGAGACATATATAAATATTTTAAGGTCCATCTACAATAAAAGCCAAGCAGCAGTTATGTTAGAACGGAAGGGAGAAGCGTTCAAAATAGAAAAAGGCGTGAGACAGGGTGACCCGATTTCGCCTAATCTCTTTATAAGCTTACTAGAGCATATTTTTAGAAAAATGGATTGGCAGGACTTCGGCATCCGCATAAATGGAGAATACCTAAACCATTTGCGCTTTGCGGACGATATAGTCCTACTCGCTGAGAACCACGAACACCTGGAATTCATGGTAAACACACTAGTCGAGGAAAGCATAAAATGTGGACTGGAGATGAACTCACGCAAGACATTTGCCATGACAAATAGTACACAAATACCCATAGTCACGAAGTCGGGAACACTGGAATACGTAGATGAATATCTGTACCTCGGGCAGAACATATCTTTTGTAAACAACACATCTCACGAAGTCGAACGCCGCATTAAAAAAGCTTGGGCTAAATACTGGTCGCTGAAGGAAGTATTTAAGTCAAATCTACCCATAAAACTAAAAAAAAAGGCAATGGATACTGTGGTACTTCCAACACTACTCTATGGATGCCAGACCTGGTCCTTTACAAAGGACATTATACATAAGGTCCAAGTTTTCCAAAGATCGGCTGAGAGAAGCATGCTGGGTCTAAGGCTTAAAGACAGGAAAAGGAATAAGGAAATCAGAGGACAGACCAAGGTCATAGATGCAGCCGAATTAGCCTGCAAACTAAAATGGCGTTGGGCCGGGCACCTAGCGCGAACAACGGATGGACGATGGAGTGAGAAAATGCTCCACTGGAGACCGCGCGAGGACGTGCGGCCACGCGGCCGTCCGCGACGCCGATGGTGCGACGACCTCGTGGAGGTAGCTGGTGCCTCATGGACACGAAAGGCGCAGGATAGGGAAAAGTGGAAAGAGATGGAGGAGGCCTTTGCCCGTAAATGGGCACACTAGCAAATAGGTTAGGTATTGTGAAATTAGTTTTAACTTGTATATAGGTATATCAGAAACTGCTAGAAATAAAGGCTATTTTATTTTATTTTATTTTATTTATTTATATTAATTTATCATAGGCACATTTATCAAGGAAGCTAGTAATGTTTTCAATTCATTAATGATGATATTGTGTCCCTAGGGAAGTTCTGCTAACCACTGAAAGCCAAAACCTCATAGCCGTAATACTTAGCAAGTTCCTAACGCCTATGATAAATTAATATAAGCGTACATTAATTGTTTATATTGGTAATATTGTTCGTATGTAAACCATTATCGGAATAACATTCCGATAATGGTTTACATACGAACCTTCATATTATGACGATCCCTTTGGGTGAAATTTGAAAATTTATGTAATGTTTCCATTGATATATGTATTTTATTCTATTCAATGTATTTTTGACGATCACAATAGAGATTCTTTTAAATTGACATTAATGTAATTTATAATGAAGGCTTGATTGTGAAATAAATGAAATCTAAATCTAAATCATTAATTTCTAGGTCGAAATTAGGTCGATACTCATTTAAAAAACAATGAAAAATACGAACCTTGCGTAATCGTGTTAAGGTCCTAGCTTGTGTGTATGCGGCCGGAGCCTGCCCTTTAACCGCCTCTGATTGTAATTGGCGATCAAACAGTGTACGGTTGGTTAATCAAACTATCTTCCTACTTAAGGCTTAGGATTTTACTGTAGCGTAGCCTTATTTAGAGGAGACGGAATTCTATTTTGTACTGACTAATAAATAGGCGAAGTCTTCTTTCAGGCCGTTTAGGTCCGGGGGTTTCCAAGCTATGACCTTCAAAGCAATGTTTTTGCTGCTATGACCTTCCAAGCGATGTTTTACTGATCGATCTAACTTAAGGCTAAATTTTGATGTAACTATTTGACATGCAAACCATCATTCAAAGAAAACCTACGCTAAGCACAGCTTTCAGCCTGTCTGAAAAGTCAGAAGTTTCAGAATAATTTTCATTCTAACGATATTATACTTAAGGTTAGAATATTTTATCAAAACAACCTAGCGTATATTTATAATCTAACTTTAAAAGGTACACCTTTTCAGCATAATTTGACGTTAAATGCCTATCATCATAGCTCTCGACATAATGTTTGTGTTTAGATTTAAAGCTAGACTTATTTGGGTCATAAACAGATTTAGGTTCGCGTCTTTCCTGTGGACATATCAAAAGTTAAGGGCTACAAAGCTTAATTTTGGATTGGTCTAGTAACGCGTCTCCGGTTCTATGAATCCATGTAATAAAATCATAACTTACATGCTCATAAGCCGTTAACTATTGACCACAGGTGGGACGACTTTTGTTTTTAAAGTGTTTATGACCCATTTGCTTAGATAAAATTCGACACTATACGCACTTAAAAAATTTAGTTTGATTACGAAAATATTCCATGCAACTTCATTCAAACTCATAACGCCGTCGTAATCATAAACTCGCGTATCTTAATCCAATTAAAGCGAATGGCCCCGGCCAACGGCGACGCGTGCCAATGTCACTCGTTGAAGTCATTCATCGATCGTTGCGGGCTTTCTTTTTTGGCATCTGACAATCCAGAACCAGTCGTCTTTTGGCTATTGCGGGCCATGGATACATGCTAACAGGCAACTTACGGTTACAAGCCAATTATCATTAAATATGGCGGCTACTGCCATACCATTTAAACTGACCTTCCACACAATCAGATTCATTTCAGAACACTGTTTACGATTACAAAGCGTTTGGGACTCATCCATTATAGCTAAGAATTAGTACTTTGCCAATTTGATCGTAAATTGGTATCTAGGAGATAAAGGCTTCTTCAAAATGAATCTTAACGAATTACGAATTGACGAATTGCAATTTGAAACGATCCATGCACGATTATAAAAAATGGCCCCGACACTATGCGACGTGTGCCAATGTCAAGCATTCAGACCGCTGGCGCGCTCAGGTGTGCGACACGTTCTTATTTATGATGATTTAGCCCTCGGTGTCCCCAGCAGTCTGTAGTTTCAGACTAAGGTCATATTAGTGGCAAAATTTTAAAGTGCACCTTTAAAACAAGAAAAAGATGAAACATTTATTCGTGACAAACACACGACAATTACAAACAGGACATTACAAAACCGAATTTTGCCCGAATACCGAATTGAACCAAAATGGTCACAACTCAGTGTTATGCTGGCAGGGCCAGCGCCGGTCTTCCGTTGCGACCATTTGGTGAATTTACGGCGCAGTTTAAGATGTGGCCATATTATTAGCGATCAAGTTTAGACGTAAATAGGTGTAGAAATTGAGACACAATTCCAAAATCAGTTACAAGCAAGAACAAAGGTATTTATCAAACTGGCTACTAAAAAAGTTTCAGCAACATACAGTGTCGTCTGTAATCATGATGCATTGATGACTGCTTTCTATTTTTATTGCTCGTTTCTGTTTTGTTTTAACAGCAGAGATATGGGGCGTGTCCTTGTTGAACGAAAAATGTACAGGGTCTACTCCCATGTATTATCGGTCTTGACATGATAAAAACAGAATATTAATCCAATCATGTGACCCTGGTGTGCGTCGTATACCAATGCCACTCATTCATAAACTGCCGCTGGTGCGCTCTGGTGCGTGACATGTTTTTGTAGTGTAACGTAGCGTGAGGTGTTCCCATGAATGCAGTATAGTCTCACTTGAATTTAAACTTTCGTGAGTCATTTTGACACTATAGTATACTAAACGGTTAAAACTCACGTATTAATTGTCACTCCGGGCGACATGTTTCGAACTCTTCGGGAGTTGTTCTTCAGGTTGAGCGCGTTCGCGACGGATCACCAACGCTGACTGTGTGCTGCTGAGTCAGCGTTGTTGATCCGTCGCGAACGCGCACATTGTTTAAGTAACCAAGCCAACCATATTTACTTATTAACTAAATCGTATTAATTTAAGCGGCATACATCAATTGCGTTTGACGGATGCATTTTGAGGCCGGGGAAGTGACCCCATCATTCAATATCCTTGTTTGCCGTCCAACCGGTCGCATCTGACTACGGACTAGATTAACGCAGCCAACAGATTGTGATCTGCTGAGATAACGTGACGTCATGGAAAGCGTAATTTCACGGTGAATCTTTAGCCGGTAATTCGCTTGGACGTATTTGCCAAAATATTTGTGTAATTTCGTTACCAAAGTGATGGAGTACCTATATAATTCTGGAAAGACGGCGAAGTTATTTACAGAAAAGTCTTATTTGGCTTCTAAATAAAAGTCCCTCAATAACTTACTCATTTTTTTGTTCGTCATAGGACTAGTGACTGTCATGTCAAAATCAAAACGAAAGTACTACAAGTCAAAGCAAAATTGGGTTCACGATACGCGGACCTCTTCATATATGTAAGTATATTATTTAATTGTAATCAAACCGCCATCACAGTCTATGAACAATTGATCGTCATGAAAACACTACTAACCTTCACTTTGAAAGAGATGCCTTCAACCGGTCGTGAAGCAAAGCGAATTTCATTACAGCAAAACAAATAACTATAACATTGTTCGTAACTGCGTCACAGCCGACAATCACATGCTCTACTGACGCAATTTCGTTAAAATGCAAACTGGTATGAAATTGCTTTTCATCAGGTCTTACGTTGATGATCTTTGCAATGTAGCTAGTTAAGTGACAATTGACAGCTATTAAATAATGATGTATTTATTATGTAGCAGATAGGTTCACTGTAATTTAGTGTCGTTTTTATGTAGTATTCACATAAAACAATATTGATGCATGAGGTCATGACACTATGAGTCCGTTGGCTTTGACATTTTAAACAAAACAAATCGCACCTTACGTACTTGGTTTCTATGGTACAGATGACGGCTTTTGCTTCGTTCCATCTGTACCAACAAACGTTTAAAAACAATCCTGAACTGGCATTCGAAACGTTCTTAGACCTAACCAGCGTAAGCGTGGCCTCCTTTTGCGCATAGATGTTACAAATTCAGGGTCATGTTTATACTAGGGACGCGAGTGAGACACTATGCATCACAAAGCTGAATAAATCTAGAAAACAACGAGTCATTGCCGCGGTAAATGCAGTTGGAACTTGACTACATCTGATTAAATAATACAGGCAGCGCAAATTACTCCAACAAAGTGTTCAAAATATTGGAAACTGGCGCTTATAACAATGAAATCAGGACTGTGTGGAGTGATTGTTAACTATCGCAACTACTAAGCCCTACTAAGCCAACATTGTCCCGTGAACGGGAAAGACATAAAGGTAATATTTTATTACTTATACATGTAGCCTAGCCACTAGGAATTAGATATCAAAACCTAAACTATTATTGCTGCTTTCAAACCGCATCACGAAGCAGAACCGCATGCAATGTTATTAAAAGGCTTACAAATCGATAAACGGTTCGAGGTCAGGCCTAACATTAGCCGCCGCTGCCAAAACGGGATTACCCTAAATCGATCGTTAGATTCACCCAGACGTATTACCTACCGTACTAACTCGATCTTAAAATAAAAGGTCCTTGGATCAAATAGGTACCAAAGTTAAACGCCAATTACTTTATATGATGAGTTGATGACTTCTATCTCCTTTGATAACAAGAGGGGTGAACAATAAGTGTTTTGGAAAGTCCACTTAACTTTATCAACCTATTTATGTAACGAAAACAGGCCATTAATTTTTGGGTAGCATTTAACGAACCACCAAATTAATTGCCGAATGATGCTCTAAAAAATTACATTGATTACCAAAAATACTAGATTCGCACCAAATTTTCAACTCCTTTTAAATATAAAGTGCAACTCAAAGAAGTAACATGTCGATAACCTATTAAATTAAATTGTTACCAAATAAATTAGTCACTACCCAAAAATACTTAATGATCACCTAATTTCAAACACCAAATTTCATATAATTTACATCCAAATATTACAGGGCTCGTAATCCTATTAAAATTATTTACACCCAAATAATTCTTTCGATACCCAGAAATACTACATGATCACCAAATTTCACGCGGCAATTGTTTTTTAACGCCCCACGCGCAAAGCAGTTCCAATCTAGTCTAACCTCATTGCTAGCACACTGATGCGGTATTCCATACGGTCCGTCTCGCTCGCACGTCGCACCGCGTGCGAGCAAGACAGCGCTAAATGATTTTAGTTTATAGAAGCTTCAAAATTTCTGTAATTTTAATGAGACACGTACATAACATAATTTAATTTAATATATTTTCAACAGTGATTTCCGTACTGGTCGCATACAGCTATTTGTTCTCAGATGTTTTTGCCTCTACTCTATTCGCTGATAATCGTCAATTTGCCTAGGTAGTAGTATTTTTCTATGACATCTATTTTTACTTCAAACTAGTGGACATTGGAACAGTATTGACGGATCTCCGCTGGCGCGGAGCTCCTATTTTGAGTTGTTTTGGCCCTTCGGGCCGATGCAAAACTAACATAACCTAAACCTACCTATACCTATTTCTACCTATTAACTACCTTTAATTTTTCCATGAAAGTCTATCTAAATTAATAAAGTAAACTCATTTGAGGACCTTTATCCATTTTCATAACAAACAAACAATTTAATAAATCAACAAAACTCATTTTCAAATAAAAGTTTTCAATCAAACGCGCTCACGTCAACGCATTAAAAAATTAATAATAAAACTTTTTGCAGTTTGTAAACCATCAGCAATAGGTAGTTAGAATGAAACAGCAATAGGTACCTTTCACTCTAACGACATATCAATAGGTTTTATGCTTCAGACAATTCTTTGTATATACGTGTTATTATTTCACACAGCCACATTGCGCGTTGTTTTTTAAATTAATTTAGAATTTTACTTTCTAATTTACCTATAACATTTTGGAAATGACTAAAATATTTATAGTACTAAAAACAATTAATTTGTAACTGTTTACTAAAATGTAGCATGCGATGTGTATAATATTTGGAGGTTATTCTAATGAAAAAAAGTGCATGAGATTAGGTGGTAGTTTAGTGTTTTTGGTGGTACTTGACAATTTTTTTGATGCGATTATAAATTTATAGGAACGCAATAAGTAAAATAGGTGCAAGTGCTGCAAAAATAGGTAGAATTTTTTTGGTGACTCGGAATTGCTGATCGATAATTTTTTTTGAGTGTTCAACCTTATTTTAGGGTTCGAAAATTTGATGATATCAAAAGTTATTTAGGTGATCATTTTATTTGTTCCCTTAATTTTTATACAAATATAGATACAAATTGTTTTTAGAGATAAATTTGAATATTTGCAGGTGATTGAACGTGAGATGTTTTTCATGTTTTAAGCTCAGAAGGGTTTTTTGTATATATTTTGTTTTGATGAAGGTAAAAGACAATAAATGAACTACAGAGGATACAATTAGGGAAAACGTTTGAACGAAGCTCCAAAGGTACAAGTTTTTCAATACTATGTCGGTAGCTCAATAAGTGGTCACCGTAGTTTATAAACGCTTACAACTCCGGGGTGTATCATTGCCATTCATTACCGATCCTTCCTTTTAATCTGCCTTTTTGATGCACTTCTAAATTATGACATAACAATTATACCTAAGATACCACGTCGTAAATATCCACGGAAGCGCTATGACGGCATATTGTGAGAATCTTGAACGTATGCCAGTAGAAATTGGAAAATTTATACTAAAGTGTCCCGTGTTGCTGGCAATACGAACAGACGAACACCGGATTCGAACCATTATTATTATTACTTTCTCTCTGACTAATATAAACTACTGAGTATTATCAGCATCATCATCAGCCCATCTACAAACAAACAACACACACATACACACACCCACACCTGGACAAAGGCCTTTCTCGTGGCACGCCACTAAACTCAGTCTTAAGATTTTTGTTATCAATATTGGAATAATATAATGGCATGTAAAACTGGGAGGCGAAAATGATAAAACGTGTTTCTCAAATTCATAAGTTCGGATTAGAACTAAAATGCGTTTAAAAATAATGGTAAATAATAATAATGGTTTAAAAGTAATAGTGGTGAATGGTATAGGCTAATCTTTGGATTAAATAAGTCTAGGCCGGTTTGACCAGAATCAGGTTGAATTGAATATCCTCATTTTCCTATTAATACCAACTGAATTTTGCGGTTGGTTGGGAACTCTAAATCTGCTAAGTCCGACTTAGCCGGTTTTTTGATCTTACTCTTTGTCTAACGTAATTTAGGGAAAAATTAAAATCACTCGAAAATTTCTTCCTAGTTAAATTGACCGTTCTTGCAACGCGTGGTGACACCGTCCCAGATACAAAGTAATTTGGCACCTGCGTCATAGGCAGAAAGTGCATTGTCGTCTGGCACAGATTATACGGTAGCGCGCAATCAGGATACAATGATTAATACCGACGAGCACACAGTGAGCCATCCTTCCTGGATAACTAACCGTGAACGTACCTACGGTTTGTGGAATGAGTTAAATCTACAGGACTACAGTATGGGGCTCTTCAAAAAAGGACTATATAAATTTTGAAAGGGTCGGCAACGCGTATGTGGCTCCCCTGGTGCTACAAGCGCCTATACCACAAAGTAAATAGCGGCGGCGCGCGCCGGAGCAGAGAGTCCGCTCAGTACAAAGTGCCATTTTCGCCGCACGCACACAGACGTAACATTTACAGGCATTGTCGGTTGATTTCGGACGAGCTTAGTCGCGACTGTCACTGTCGCGTCGCGAGTGCTAGTTGTGCGCGCGTTGATCACTTGACGTCCCCGCCGCGGTTACATATTAAAATACCTAAAATTGATATACCTATTGTCAAAATACCTATGTACGAAATACCTATTTTTTAAAATACCTATTGGTTATTTAACCTATTTTCATAATACCTATTGGACGAAATACCAATTGAACGATTAACCTAAACTTGAAATCACTACTATCAGTATACCTATGTACGAAATACCTATTTTTAAAATACCTATATGTCGAAATACCTACAGTCAAAATACCTACTGTCGGAATACCTACGGTCGAAATACCTACAGTTGAAATACCTACAGTACCAAAGCTTAACTAAGGGTTTAGGTACTGTTAATGTTTATTTATCATATTTGAAAATATTGGTTACCCTAATGAGGGTACTTCTCCGATTTTAGACGACTGTTATCTATTTAGTCGGGCAGTACTCAAATTGCGTACGGAACGACAGTGCGCGTTGAAGTGATGATATTACGTGCCAGGACGGTAGGAACGTTTTGTAGGTATAATTATCGCATAGTAATATAACACTTTTTTTCTTATAACTATAACATGGTATTTAAATTCCTAAAAATTGACTACGGGTAATTTTAAGTGACATTGTATATTGTGAAATAAATAAATCATATCATATCATATCATATTGGTTATATACAAGTTAAATTATTAAAAAAAAGTTCAATACTGGCGCTTCGCCGGCCGCTGCCGCGGCACGCTCGCTTCGCTCGCTCGGCTCGCGCGCTATGGGGTTGCAGTTGTACCTAACCACTCCTCCTCGCTTCGCTCGTCGTCGTACCTACACCGTCCTGCCTTAGAAAGAGGTAAAAAATTATGTTATGACAATCTCCACCTCTATTCTCGACTTCTACGTATTATACTCAAAACCAGGTCGGTGTAGGTACGACGACGAGCGAAGCGAGGAGGAGTGGTTAGGTAGAACTGCAACCTTACAGCGCACGAGCCGAGCGAGCGAAGCGAGCGTGCCGCGGCAGCGGCCGGCGAAGCGCCAGAACCGAACATTTTCCCGTAAAATTATTATTCTACTGACATTCTTGAGTTTTGATGTTTCTTACGTTAATTAAAACTACTTTTCAAAAACCAAATTTTTAAAACCTGTCGCGATAATGTACTGTAGGTATTTTGACTGTAGGTATATCAAACTTAGGCGAATCGTCCCTTAGGTATTTCATCCGATAGGGATTTTGAACAGTAGGTATTTCGTTCAATAGGTTTTTTGAACGTAGGTATTTCAATCTTCGGTCATTTAAACTGTAGGTTAAATAAGTGATAGGTATTTTAAAAATAGGTATTTCGTACATAGGTATTATGACAATAGGTATATCGATTTTAGGTATTTTAATATGTAACCCCCCGCCGCTACGTACGTACTTTGTGTCACGTACGTCAAAATGAATAACCGATATTATTACAGTTGGAATGTATTTTATTGTTTAAATACAAGAAAAAACTGTGCCTACACTTTCTTCAAATTTTCAAACGATATTGAAAGGTAAATAAAACGGTTTTCTCATTTTGGTAGTTAAAATACATAGGTAGGTAGGTAATTTTTTGAAACTAGCTGCTTTGATAACGACGTTCAACCATTACACATTCATCTTATCGTTCGCTGGTAAAACGCCAGTATTTAAGTACTATGGTTTAGTAAGTAGGTACCTAATTAATTAGGTCTTATATTCTTTGTTGGCGCTCTCGACCGCCGCCGGTCACAAGTCACAACTCGCAGCGGGTCACGCATCAATTTATTAGGGTTCCGTACCCGAAGGGTCAAAACGGAACCCTATTGGTGTCGCCCAGACGTCCGTCCGTCCGTCCGTCGTCTGTCACAAAATTTGTTCCGAAGAATTTTTAGACTTCTCATTGACCTATGAACTTGAAATTTGGTGACAATGTTCAATATTACGTATATTTTAACAACAAATACTAATAAATCATATTTTTGAAGTTGATTCGGAACCCTAAATGTGCGAAGTCCGACTCGCACTTGGCCGGTTTTTTACCAAGATACGCAGGTTCATATTTAAATGTCATGTTGAAGAATTTTTATTATACCTACTCCTTTTTAAAATTCAGAATCAATACAGAAGCAACCCTGTGAGTCGGGCAAGTTTAGGTATGTATTTTCAAGAACGGTGGGAACGGACCTTCTGTATATTTTTTATTTTGTGCCTATACGCTGCAGTGTCCGCTTATCATCAGGTGGACCGTACGCTCGTTTGCCACCGTTGTTGAATTAAAAATAGTAGATCTAACTGTCATGTTTAGTACGAGGGATTGAGATTGAGAAAACGTTACGTAATCACCCCCGAGGAGACCACAATGATTACGCCCTTTAAAAAATTTGAGGATTCACTGTGTTAACAGCAGGAGGGACAAATTTAGGTCGCCCGCTCCCAACAGAGTGGTATACTTGAGGGCTCTGACAACCTTGCTTACCACCAGCGGGGTAGTCACGTAACTTTCCGAACGTACGGTAGGCATATTGTAATGCCATTTTTAGTATGGTATTTGACATTTAAATCTACCTTAGCGAAGCTAGTTGAGCGAATTCGATCAACATATGATATTTTACATAGTATTTCATGAAAACGTGATGCCCGAAGGCAATGTTTGTCTTCAAAATACAGATTTTACATTAGTCTGTCAGTTCAGTTTTCAAAGTTATTATCCAGACGTCAAGAGTAAAACGTCTTTCAGATTACCATAGAAACAAAGTAATCACTTCGCTGGCTTAATATTACTTAGAATAATAATGCAAGTAGCCGAATATTAGCATCAATTATATAATAAAATTAATAAAGTGAGCGTTAGACAAAATGGTCAAATTTGATTATTGGAATAAATTATAGGAATGGATGAATGATTGAATTAAACTAATTTAAGTTCCAAACTGTTTTGATAACTTGGGGAGTTTTCTTAAATTTCATTTAAATATTGAATTCATATTCAAATAAGCACAGCAAATTCTATGAATAATCTAAAAACCACTTCATTATGTTTCTCCTTGTTTGATTGGCTTGCTCATATTGAGGTCTTTTTAGGGTTCTGTACCCGAAGGGTCCAAACGGAACCCTATTGCTGTCACTCACGTGTCCGTCCGTTCGTCCGCCGTCTATCACAAAATATAGTTCCGAAGATTTTTTGTAACTTCCCGTTGACCTATGAACTTGAAATTTGATGATAATGTTTATTATTACATACCTATATTTTACCAACAAATACTAATATATGGATGAAAAAGATGTTTTATTTGAAATTTCCTTATTTTTCGTATTAAAATCAACTTAATTTTGCGGTTTGTTCGGAACCCTATATGTGCGAAGTCCGACACGCACATGGCCAGTTTTTATTTAGGTAAATATCCCAGTGTTGAGCACTGGCCAAACTCAATACTTGGCACTTTATATTTTAATTCGAAACCATAGAGGTGAACAATATGTAAATGCCAACCATTTGAAATTAGTGTGTCAAACATTTTCCTGATGTGTTCCTATTGGACCTTAGTCGCTGTTGTCAAAATTCTTACTAGAAGAACAAATTAACGTATAACATAATGATAATGTTTATATAAAGGTTCACATGACTTGGTATTTTACACAGGACTAGTGAAATTTACATACACAAACTCAAACTGTAGCCTAATGTTTATCTTCGGAGTATAACTAATTTACAAACAAAATTAATTAATTCACGACAGTCGGGACTAAGAATATAAATTATATTTATTCCCCGAGAGCCGATATTATTACAGTTGGAATGTATTTTATTGTTTAAATACAAGAAAAAACTGTGCCTACACTTTCTTCAAATTTTCAAACGATATTGAAAGGTAAATAAAACGGTTTTCTCATTTTGGTAGTTAAAATACATAGGTAGGTAGGTAATTTTTTGAAACTAGCTGCTTTGATAACGACGTTCAACCATTACACATTCATCTTATCGTTCGCTGGTAAAACGCCAGTATTTAAGTACTATGGTTTAGTAAGTAGGTACCTAATTAATTAGGTCTTATATTCTTTGTTGGCGCTCTCGACCGCCGCCGGTCACAAGTCACAACTCGCAGCGGGTCACGCATCAATTTATTAGGGTTCCGTACCCGAAGGGTCAAAACGGAACCCTATTGGTGTCGCCCAGACGTCCGTCCGTCCGTCCGTCGTCTGTCACAAAATTTGTTCCGAAGAATTTTTAGACTTCTCATTGACCTATGAACTTGAAATTTGGTGACAATGTTCAATATTACGTATATTTTAACAACAAATACTAATAAATCATATTTTTGAAGTTGATTCGGAACCCTAAATGTGCGAAGTCCGACTCGCACTTGGCCGGTTTTTTACCAAGATACGCAGGTTCATATTTAAATGTCATGTTGAAGAATTTTTATTATACCTACTCCTTTTTAAAATTCAGAATCAATACAGAAGCAACCCTGTGAGTCGGGCAAGTTTAGGTATGTATTTTCAAGAACGGTGGGAACGGACCTTCTGTATATTTTTTATTTTGTGCCTATACGCTGCAGTGTCCGCTTATCATCAGGTGGACCGTACGCTCGTTTGCCACCGTTGTTGAATTAAAAATAGTAGATCTAACTGTCATGTTTAGTACGAGGGATTGAGATTGAGAAAACGTTACGTAATCACCCCCGAGGAGACCACAATGATTACGCCCTTTAAAAAATTTGAGGATTCACTGTGTTAACAGCAGGAGGGACAAATTTAGGTCGCCCGCTCCCAACAGAGTGGTATACTTGAGGGCTCTGACAACCTTGCTTACCACCAGCGGGGTAGTCACGTAACTTTCCGAACGTACGGTAGGCATATTGTAATGCCATTTTTAGTATGGTATTTGACATTTAAATCTACCTTAGCGAAGCTAGTTGAGCGAATTCGATCAACATATGATATTTTACATAGTATTTCATGAAAACGTGATGCCCGAAGGCAATGTTTGTCTTCAAAATACAGATTTTACATTAGTCTGTCAGTTCAGTTTTCAAAGTTATTATCCAGACGTCAAGAGTAAAACGTCTTTCAGATTACCATAGAAACAAAGTAATCACTTCGCTGGCTTAATATTACTTAGAATAATAATGCAAGTAGCCGAATATTAGCATCAATTATATAATAAAATTAATAAAGTGAGCGTTAGACAAAATGGTCAAATTTGATTATTGGAATAAATTATAGGAATGGATGAATGATTGAATTAAACTAATTTAAGTTCCAAACTGTTTTGATAACTTGGGGAGTTTTCTTAAATTTCATTTAAATATTGAATTCATATTCAAATAAGCACAGCAAATTCTATGAATAATCTAAAAACCACTTCATTATGTTTCTCCTTGTTTGATTGGCTTGCTCATATTGAGGTCTTTTTAGGGTTCTGTACCCGAAGGGTCCAAACGGAACCCTATTGCTGTCACTCACGTGTCCGTCCGTTCGTCCGCCGTCTATCACAAAATATAGTTCCGAAGATTTTTTGTAACTTCCCGTTGACCTATGAACTTGAAATTTGATGATAATGTTTATTATTACATACCTATATTTTACCAACAAATACTAATATATGGATGAAAAAGATGTTTTATTTGAAATTTCCTTATTTTTCGTATTAAAATCAACTTAATTTTGCGGTTTGTTCGGAACCCTATATGTGCGAAGTCCGACACGCACATGGCCAGTTTTTATTTAGGTAAATATCCCAGTGTTGAGCACTGGCCAAACTCAATACTTGGCACTTTATATTTTAATTCGAAACCATAGAGGTGAACAATATGTAAATGCCAACCATTTGAAATTAGTGTGTCAAACATTTTCCTGATGTGTTCCTATTGGACCTTAGTCGCTGTTGTCAAAATTCTTACTAGAAGAACAAATTAACGTATAACATAATGATAATGTTTATATAAAGGTTCACATGACTTGGTATTTTACACAGGACTAGTGAAATTTACATACACAAACTCAAACTGTAGCCTAATGTTTATCTTCGGAGTATAACTAATTTACAAACAAAATTAATTAATTCACGACAGTCGGGACTAAGAATATAAATTATATTTATTCCCCGAGAGCACAAAGTGACTAATGCGTTAGTTTAAGGACCTTGCGATATTTTTAACGTTTATTTCGAATGTAGTAATCATATTTAAATATTGCATAATTGTTATAACGTTGAAAGGATAACGTATTCGTGTACATTATAAATACGAGAAGTTAATTATGTAGTATATTGGTATTAATTTATACATTAACATCAATCTGTTGTCAAATTGATTGTACAGAACGCTTTGTAGCTACTTTGTACAGAACCGCCAGTACAGAGTGCACTGCTTCGGTAGAGAGCAGGATCGTTAATTGCGAACTCACGCATGTTAGAGCGGGACATTTGCAATGGGCCGGCCCCACCTTAATAGATTTTCTCGTGTCGTATCTATTAGATATGTTAAATGTCCCAGAGCACTGACACACCCACTGACCCAATAGAAAACATTTATTTCAATTATTGTTAGTAAAATTCACTATTATTATCTTCAATTTTACGGCAGTTTCAATCTTATGTCATCTATTCGGAATTAATGTGTCGAGCACTGGGGCGTTTACCTTAATTAATTTAAAAGTGTTATGCAATGGTGGTTTCCGTCTTGTGATCCGAACGTTGTTTTTGGCTAGCTCCATACTCTAGAGTCTAGAGTTGGCTTGTTTTCATTTTAGCTACTACTACTAGGTAGGACTATGTATTATTACGAATAACATGCCCAGGAAACATGTTTATTATTTATTTTTTTAAATTCCAATAGCTAGTAATCTTATACTACGTTATAGTTTTGTTTTATTGGATTAGTCATAAAACTCATAAAGGATGATTCACGCTAGACCGTTCCGTGTCCGGGCCGCGTTTTCTAGTACAAGAAATCGACGGCCGTCGCGCGTCCGTCGATTTTTTGTACTACAAAACGGGCCGGCCCGGACACGGAACGGTCTAGCGTGAATTATCCTTAACACTTACCTGCATCTAGCTGTGAAACACTAGTCAGTGATTAGGTTATTTTTACTCAACTCTGTCGAAACCAGTGTGAATCAATAAAAAAATATAACAATTCATTGAGAAAATAGTTGTATCGCGTGCTTATCGCTGCATCTCGGACGTGTTTCCGAACGTACGGTCATATTTCGGTCACGTTATATTTTGTAATGGTCGAAGCGTACCTTGTTTTTAAGTTGGATATATGCCCAATATGAAACTAATGTTGGTAACTATATAAGTTTGCGGTGCACTAGTGAGCAAAGGCAGTATGAGTAATAAATTAAGACTATCGATTTATTAAGGGGAAATAATACCAAAAAACTAACGTTAGGTATTATTCATATGTATATATTATATATAGGTACATATTCTTCCTTCTTGTACTCGTACGTCGAATTATCCGTCGTACTACAAAATATAATCGTCAACAGTAAATATATAACCGATTATATTCAATATGATGTCACTTATTATATATTATATTCAATATGATTTGCATAGTATAATTATATTTGTGAAGGTACACTTGCTTTGTATTTTCAAAAAAATCTCGCAAACAAGTACGCATTTGTATAGCAATCAGTTAAATTCATGTTTAGTTGCTCAGCAAAAGTGCTGAAATAGGAAAAGTAAAATAAAAAGCATATCGAGGAAGGCCTTCGTAAATTGCTCGCGTGAGTGGCGAGCACGTAAATTAGTCCGTAGTTACCGTCTAAAAGGTATCATCGAGGTTATCGTAGTTGGTCGATGTTGGTGTTAAAATAAACTAATTGCACTTGACACCTTTACATACGAATATAGGCAATAGAGGAGGAGAGGTTCTAAGTATATTAAATAGTGCATAATTGAAATAAGTTCTACACATGGAAATATACTCTATGATGTAGAGTTTAAGGCGCTACACTGAGAAATTTGGAGACTTTGAAACGCTGTCCTGCCCAGACTAGCAAACAGTAGGGGCTGATTTTCAGATATATGATTCTTGACTATATGATTGTGGTACTGACAATAGCGAAACATGATTGCTTAAAATTTTCTCGATAGAAAATAAATCCAAAGTCGTGTCTATATTTTCCTTTTTTTCCTCAGCCTACTAAAACAACGCATTATTAAAAGACACGATTAAGTTATTATGATGGTATTTTACCTCATCTAGGTACTGACAAGAGGAAATTTAATAAACCTGCACACAGTCAGATATTTAACGAGATTTGTCTAAAAAACCATTCTCGGAGAGGGTTGTATCCCGTTTTGTTGTGAGCGAAAAACAAAGGGTGTCTCTTTCAATCGATATATCCCCTTAAGTGTTAACTGTCTGAAAATTGCCATCGTGATTGTAATGGTACTAAACTACCTAACTTTAAAGCCTCTCGTCTAGCGAGACCCGAAAGGTCTAAGTTGTAGCTCACGGTTTTCGACGATATTTGAAGTCTTAAAAGAGATGAATAAGTGAATTCAAGTTGAACTGATAAATTAATGGTACACTTCTCAAAAATAAGGCTTATGGTACCTACTCGTTTCTTTTGAGGTATTTTAGCACGTACTCTTATAAAATATACTATAATAAATGTAAATGGTATTTCGTTGATCTTCAAGTACCTATCATTTTAAATGCCCACTTATTTAAAACTCGAATTTCGTGAAAGCGTTTTACCTCAAAAATGGACGGCTAAAATGCGAAGTTTAGAATAAATATCAAGGTGAAGTTGCTTTGGTCCGTAAATTGCCGTTTGTGTGGTTAACTACCAAAGTTTTGGAAATAAAAATAAACTTCTAAAGCGGTAGGGCAATTTTCAATAACACGCAATACCTAGTCATTGGATACTAAATGAATTTGACAATTGAAGGGCGAAATTTTTCAAATGAAATGGTTTCAAGTCATCGTTGAAAATTATAAGGCACTCAATCAAACCGCCGAGGATTTTTAAACATACAGGTCTCATGGTTGGTTTAAAATTATTGTGGTAAGTTAGTCTGAAGTGAATGAGTATTAGATGAATTAGACTTTTTAAGAAATGGACTACAGAGATATAAAATCGATCGCAATCATGAAACAATGGATTGGCAAAAAATCTATTGCAATCATTACAAGTAACTACTACGTTAGTTTAGTCATTAATCTTTCAATAGTAAACACTAATTAAATTGATGTTCTATTAAGATGGAATCTAGGAATTATTTCATTGAATTTTGGCTGCGCTAAAGCAAGATTGCTTGAAGCCTAGCTATCTCTTCAATACGTCAAAAATGCGTCAAAATATCAACTTTAATAATAATCAATCAATTCAATTTCTCTGCTTTGCCCTAAGGCAGCCTTTTGTACCATAAGTTGTACTTTTGTGCCATGAAGATTAACACAATACTTATCACTCACGATTTAAAGGTCGAATATCGCTGGTGAAGACGTGAGTAACCCATCATTATAATTTAATATGCCTGACTCTCGCGGGTGCATTAATTTAAGTTTCTACTTTCTGTAACCAACCACAACCGATCTATCGCAATATTGACGCGCGTATGAAAAAAGGATCGCATCGATATTTATAATTAGTAGTGGTGTAATCTGTTACAGTTTTTGTGCATCGCAGGCATCATCAGTTTTGGCGTTCACTCGGCCGGGTGATGCCAGACCAGGATGCCTTGACATCAATACGTGCCCCATTATGTTATGCCATTAACTAGTTCACTCATGACAGCCGAAAAATACCATGTTGAACGAGTGAATTAGCATAAAACTCCCTGTTATGGATTCAACAATAGTTAAACTGAACAGCGCGGCGAAAGTAATATGTTACTCAAGGGGCTATGTAAATAAATTGCTCTATTATTTACAGCTTGCTTTTAAAGGCTGGGGGAAACTATGTATGGGTCCCGTAAATACACTCGAGAAAGATTTAAGTACATTTTGTCATCTGTATTAAGGTAAATGTATCAATGTTTGACACCTCGAATCAATATTTGACTCTTATTGTGTTTGCCCCCTATAATTTGGTCAGAGGCAACCACTGGGACATTATCAATACTATATTTTAAAAGGCCGAACCCCCTACGGTAGTCGGTCTTACGAATCAAATTGCAGGTACCTACAGTTACTTTATCGATTTGAACCTTAATAACATTCAAAGGTTGTATTCGTACAGTGTTTTATGTTTTTTTTCCAGCACGCGGTCATTTATTACGTAAATTCAGAGGTAGTTGATTTATTTAGGAAAATAGTCATGTCACGTATGTTTACGATACGCGTCCTTATTCAAGGCAAAGTGTGTCAATCAATGGTTACAAACACACAATAGGTTTGTTCGTGGCAACTGTTTTTTCGTAGAAGTGTTCAAATATATAAAATTCCGTGATGTTGTTCTTTTTTCGTAACTATTAAAGCAAAACATATCCAAACTAGTTTTATTTTGAATAGTTTAGTGTTCAACTAGGTGACATATAGATCCATAGATCTAAGTACGTTTAAAAACGTTGCGCAATCGGCCGACTTGTCACTATGAATGAAAGTTAGTTTTGTGAGACAGATAAACAGACAGGGAACATGGTCTATTCTTTACGAACTTAAATCATTAGGTAGTATTAAATTGAATGAAATCTCCTTTTATCATCTACTTATTGATACAGAGAGAAAGAAAAATGTCAACGCAGTGCTAAACGCGCCGTCCACGCGAGCACATGCTGAGCCATATTAGACCTTCAAGAAAGACGGGATTGAGCCGTTCCTATATATTTTATAACAACCGCTCTTTAAAAAAATCCCGTGAATAAGACGCTTTAAAATCGAATTAAGGATTTCCTTTTTAGCTAAAGCATAGTTACCCACAATTGTAAAAGACAATACCTAAGCACTAATTTAGGCTAACCTTTAACCATCCGCTTCACATTCAGTTTGGTTCGAGGCTGTTTTTTGTACAAGGCAACCTTATGGCCTGCCAGGTGGTAAGTAAATACCGTGGGTGGACACTCGTGAGTCCAGAAGAATCACAAGCGCGTTGACGACCCTTTATTGATTTGAGTATTCGTTGTGTTGACAGCTATAAGCATTTATGCACATTGAGGCATGAGTGATAAGGCATTTTCTGGGTGTGCTCGCTTCAGCGTCGGCCTCATCTTGCCCCCGAGCTACACTCAAGAGCAAAAATAAAGGGTACAATTTCTATGGAAGTTCAATACAAAGTGTATGCATTATTTTTGTTCGTGAGTGTAGATGCTGGTAAAGAGCAATCCCATTTTTAATAAAAAAGAAAATACTTAAATAAAATATGCACGTCTCTATTCTCGATACAGCGCATCCTCAGGAGCTCTGGCACCTTACGTGAGTTACAACACAACACTACATACCTAAAGAGCAAATAGTGGTGTTATTATGGTGTTAGCTCACAATAGATTTTAAGCAAAGCCCACTTGACGATTAACTTCACCCTAAGTCATTATTTAGTATCGCGCGCCTATTCTCTCATCGTTGGCCTTACGTCAGGAAGTGGTCGTGGGAACTACTGGACCGTTGTTTGGCGGAGGCCGCCGTTTTGGCAGTGAATCGGAAGAGTGGCTTCTTTTTACGTACATTTGATAACCTTGAAGTTGAGCCTAAAAAATGGCTGCAGTAAAAAAACCTTATAGTATTGAATGGAATGTTAGAGTAAAAAATAATCTTATAATAAACGCGCGTTTGCGTCAGTTGCGGCTATAATGCTAAGGGAGAATATACCTAAAATAATTTAAACAGGCTGCATTGGATCAAATAAGTTCGTTCAAAAAGGGACTTTAGTATCCAGGCCTAAGGTAGGTACAAACTATAATGAAGTTTTATAAAATATCGTCCATTATAAATAATTTCAACTATTAGGTACGTCTGACGTGAGAGTAACGTGGTGCGTGGCAACGTAAAAAAATGCGCGCGAGGTGTTGATACTAGTAAAAAATCTCAGCGCCATACAAAATATATGGCTTTTATTATACAATCTTATCTAGCTTAAAATTATAAATGCTTACAATTAATCTACATAACTAATTACATACATAGCTAATTAAGGCTTAATTTCCTTATTTAAGTATATTGTAGCTCTGAATAGAATTCGTTACTTTGCAAGTTTCTGTATGGCCTTATGGTTGCCTGAGAGAATACTTTTGAGGCAGTCATTAGTATACTTTTGTGAAATAAAGTGTTCCTAACTCAGAGTTAATTTAAGTTTTTACATAAAAAAGTCGTCGTTTGAAATAATTGCGAAATACTTGCGATAAGGGTTTAATAACTGTTTTACAGCACCGGCCGGCGGACCGATAACCGAACACTAAAAAAATATTTACTTCAAATTTTATTATTTCCTATTTTTCATTGAATCGAACAATTGAACACCCAAATACTTACACCACTAATTCAAAAACATGTCGCGTCACTTAGGAGCGACGAATTACCACATGCTTAAGACAGAATTAATTCTATACATATTTTTGAAGTTTCCTGTAGGCCGATCTCACTGCCTAATGTAATTATTGTTTTATTTTATATTATTAAGACCGACTTGTGTGTGCGTGAGTGTGTTATATTTAACCAGTTTGAATCAAATATAATAATCAAACTAATTTAGTAATTTCTATGGTTATGTGCTAATTTATTTAGCTTATGACGTAAAAAAATTGAATAGACCTAATACAAAATCTATAAGCGTAAGACATTTTTCTTCAAGGTAACGTGCCAACAATTGCGCCAGTTCAGAACACCAGATTACTTGCTAAATTAATATATCTTTAATTGAATATATTATATATTTTTTATAGTTTATTTTTATATATTTTTATTAAAAATCATCCAATACCTGGGGTTTCCCGAGGGACTACAGTATGTGGTTCTTCAAGAAAGAAGTGTACAGCTTTTTAAAGTCCCCTGGAATTACAGGCGTTCATAGCTATGGTAACCGCTAAAGTACTATCAGGCAGTACACCTATTTGCAACAGACGTAGTAAAAAAATTGGTGTTATTAAATTAAGTGTTGCCGGTAGATGCAACGCGTGCAATTATACTCCGTGCTGAATGGAAGCTGTCTGAACTGCTGCCAATTCGCTTATCACCGCGCGACCGATTTAGATGATCTGTAGGTCATGATCAATTGATCATGCCCATCATCATAGCAAACACACCTGTCCGAACACAGCTCCGTTACCCTATCAATCAAGTACCACGCTCAAACACTTGGAAATTTTGAAGTTAATCATCTGATGCGGGATGACTTGCCCTTGTTTATTCAGTTATATTTGTACTACTTACGCGCTTAATGTTGCTTATCCGAACTACGGTAAGATCCCACGGCAATATTAGCATGACAATAAACACGCGCGTTGAAAAGCCTTGGCTTTCATGCCATTATCGCATTAGCCATTCGGAGCACGTGTCCTGGCCTAGCCGTAAAACCATCAGCCTCAGCCCCCACGTGATGATCACAACACTAACGTAAACTCGGAAACGTAAGCGCAACGTAAACGCAAACAGATGCGGCCTTGAACGGAGATCGCTCGAAATACGCCGCGTGGAAATAGCCCGATGAAAATACTTGCACGTGACGTTACGTACCTCGCGTACTGTTGCGTGGAGAAAATCGATGGTGCTTACTCGGCGACCCGCGGCCGACTGAGCCACTGTGTCAGGAGTGCGCCCCGCCCGTGCGTGCCCGCCTTATCACAGAGTCCTTATAGAAAAATATTTACACATCTATCGCACTTCAAAAATACGGGACACTTCGAAAAAAATTAATCAGGCGGTACGATTGCGTGTTTATCGACGTCGCTGTTGTTAGGACGCGTGCGTTCAGACCGGAGTGGGGCGGCGGACTGGTCCGGTTGCCGGCTCGCAGGCAGCTCGGCGCTGCCTCCCCCCCTGCCCCCGCCCTGTGACGTCGGCTTCAGCCCGCGCGGTGGAAATTAGCAGCTTCCTGAGCGAGGGTCGCAGATGTAGGTCACGGGGACTGGGCCTGCACTTGCCCACTCTACCGTGCTGTTACACTTGACAAGTTTAAGGACATAGCATTACGATTACGGCCATCTTTGGAGCCTAGTGACCTGAAATGTGTATGAACAATGGGCATTGTATTGGGATAGGCTATTGAAATGCATAGGACGTTCCCATTGTTTTGAGGGTGAGGCTACGCATAGCAGCCTCCGCTCGTAGAGCCACCCCGTCGTAGCGCTACGAGCTACGCGCGTGAAACTTGCTACGCCTCACCTTCACGCTGACATTGCGTTAGCCAAATAAAAACTCTACGAAATGAGCGTCTAGTTTTCTTTTCAATATAATATTTTAAAAGGTTCGGATTGGAAAAGTTTTATAGTCGTATTTCTATTCAATTGATATTCAAGCCGTATTAAGTACCACTGTCAAAACGATAAATGCATTTAGGTTCTAAAATAAAGATTGATACCAGTTGATTAATAACATATACACATACACACACACACTACAACATAACACTTAGGATTAAGTAAAAAAATATTCGAACAGAAACATGCTCATGTTATCGACCATTTCTGTAAAAGATTGTACCAATTTAGTACCAGCCAATTTTTTAGTAACTTTGTATGTAATTTATTACTGTTTTTGATATGTAATTTATTTATTTATCGTATGGCATTTATTTCGAACCGTGAGATCTTCGAGAAGACAGTACAGTTGCCAGTTTTTGTTGCACTTTTTTTTTTTTTTCAGAATCACCCAGGGGTCACGAGTAGGGTAGCGGTGGGTACTTTCCCTACGAACGTGGTGCAACTTCGACCCCCCTTTGTCAAGTGAGTGGGCAACTTGACTATTAGAAGTTTTCAAGCTGCCCGAAAGCCTCCAACTTGGCTTAACGACTGCTGCCATAGACAGCAGCCGGGATCAACCGCCGGGATATGTAATAATACACTAAGTAGAAATAAATCCCTAAAAATATTGGTAGCATGAGAGAAAAACTTAAAGTTTCTCTAGGTTTCACACAATAGTATTTCGCCATATTTGTAATTCTTCACAGTCCTGATATTTATATTACTATATACTGGAAATTTCAATACTCCTGGCAATAATAATTTTAGTTAAAAACATTTCATAATTTGTGTATAAAAACCTCTTAAAAATGCCTATAAAATGCCATATGCTCATTTAGCTAAATGTAAAAACGTTTAACCCACTTATGCCGAGCCTTTTAGTCGAATCAACTTTTTTCAGGCACCATTTTCCTTATTCCGTCAGTATTTTTATAAGAGAATCTTAGAAAAGGTTCCATTTGCAAAATGTCTCGGTAATTTTAGTAGTAACAAAAATGTCTTGAGTGCCTTTCGCACTTAAAAAAATAATTCTCTCTTGACGGATGAATTTTTTAGTTGCGCGATTCATGATTCCTTAGACTCGGGAATGCGACAAACAATATTGATTTTCAAACAATGATTTTTTAGGGTTCCGTACCAAAAAGGTAAAAAAGGAACCCTATTGGTTTCACTTTGTCTGTCTGTCTGTCTGTCTGTCTGTCACATCGCTAAATATCTCAGGAACTACTTATCCTATCGATTTGAAATTTGGAATAGTTATAAACAAGGGTAACCCAGCTACATAGAAGATGGTTTTTTAAATTATTTTATTTTATTTTCTGTGAATAATGACAGATAAAAGGGGGTTCAAAATTTTAAAGTCTGGCAACTATGTCAAGTGGGGTATCATATGAAAGGGCTTGACTTGTACATTCTGAAACAATTTTTAGATTTTTTTTTTCGTTGGGGAAATTTCGATTTACGAGGGAAAATGTAAAAAAAATACCATTCCCCCCCTTATCTCCGAAGTTTACGACGAAAAAAATTTGAAATTATTACACAACATTAATATGCATGTATATTTTACAGGAAAATTATAGCCATAGCTCTATCTAGTTTTTCTTTTTTTTAATCATCAAAAAACTCTTCTATACTAAGTTTGTAATTTAATCACCTTTGTATATATTTTTCTTTTATATTTAAATTTACAAAATTACGTTGAAAATACCTTCTTTCAAATAAAAAAACAATTATTGAAATCGGTTACTGTGATAAAGAATTATCCTTGAAAAACCAACATACGTACTAAGTTATTCAGTCGCGCAAATTAGTAACACAATGCGCCGATAGATGGTGCTGTCATGTTTTTTTAAGATTGTTCCTGAATTAATGGGGTCGGGACGGGTACACAAATACATATACAAGAACTGTGTACGGAATCCTCGGTGCGCGAGTCGGACTCGCACTTGACCGGTTTTTTATTACAAAAGGCACACTTAACAGATATCACACACTAAGAGTTAGTTGTAGTCCTATCGGTACGTAAAAAGATGCTGCAAATGGTGTTAAAAGCATGAAAATCGGTACGATTGATCTTTAGGACATATGAAATAATTTGACCCGTTGGACGAAAAAAAACGAAGAGGGGAGGAGTTAAGACGACTTCTTTTTTTTGTATGGAATTAAAAAAAAATGTTCTGAAACCCATCGTGTGTGGTATCAAACGAAAGGGCTTTCTGAGCCAGTTCTAAAAATATATCACATCAATACATTTAAGTCACTTGTGTTAAATAAAATAAAAATAATTTTCAAAACATACCAAGTTTGGACTCCTCCTGGTACGATACCGTTGAATATTTTTTTGTAAAATATACCTTATATGGTACCTAATATCCTCATATCTAACCTCAAGAAAGCAGTCTTGAAAATATTTACATTTAGTATTTTTTTATAATTTTTCATTATTACAAAGTTTGCTTAGCAACATCAACGAAGGAAAATTGGCGGAAATAATTCGTGACTAAGCGAATTTTGCCAGAGTTGTAGGTACAGTCGACCTAAATAACACACTAAAAGGACTGGTCGATGGGGGTAGAACTAAAGGGTGGGAGGGGGGGTGTAATGGTGGATCTTTACACCCCCCCTCCCACCACCACCACCTGATACCACACACGATGGGTTTCAAAACATTTTTTTTTAAATTCCATACAAAAAAAGAAGTCGTCTTAACTCCCCTCCTCTTCGTTTTTTATTTCGTTCAACGGGTCAAATTATTTCATATGTCCTAAAGATCAATCGACACATTTTCATGCTTTTAACACCGTTTGCAGCATTCTCCATACATAACAGCTTAAAGACCAGCATGACATCCCATGCAAGTGCACACAGCATGATCAATATGTTAGCGTATATATATGTACATGTACTGACAAAGTGCACAATACATCACCGGTAACAAGTCCACCAAAACAAAGCAGGGTTCATTACATGGTTAAATACTGGTTCGACATTCTATAATCACAGATTTACACTACTCTATTCCGGTCAAGTCGAACCAAATATGTAACTACATTCCTCTTAGCGTAACGCACCGTTTAAAAAAAACGCTAGTTTAGATCTCGCAGCGAATGTGTTGAGCTGGAAACGCACAGACAGCGGTGGCGGCGCGGTGCGGAGGCGGTACGGGTTGTAATGTTCGAACTAATATGAAAGGGTCCGCACAGAACGCTTTTTTCCCGGCCGGTTTTCTGTGCGGACCCTTTCATATTAGTTCGAATATTACAACCGGTACCGCCTCCGCACCGCGACGCCCCGCCCCGCTACCGCTGTCAGTGCGTTTCGGGCTTTAAGGTGTCGAGCACTTGGGCGTTTATTTTACTAGTAGGTATATTATAAATGCGGAAGTAAATCTGTCTCTTTACCTTTTCATAGTACTCTAATTAGCAGAGTGTAATGATTGAAAGATTCACCGTCACAAGGGATTACCACGGTGGCTCAGTTGGTTAGAGCAATGGACGGATTCCAGAGGTCGTGGGTTCACATCCCACCTGTGGCGTTGAATTTTTCAATTTTTCACTTTAATTGAAAACTTTTATGACGTTCGGCGTTTAAAGGGTTTAAACCACGCGGGTAAAAACTACTATTTTTAGCGTAATGATTAAAAATTATCGTATTGTAGTCACCTTTGGGATGGCTCGGCTAAGTACCAACTTGCCGCACTCGACTTGGTGGACCGCAGAGCCAGGAGGCTCATTGGCGACGGTCAGGTTACTAGGAAACAAGCTACAGAGCCTAGCGCATAGACGCAAAGTAGCATGTCTGTGCGTCTTCTACAAATTGTACTTCGGAGAGTGTGCTCAGGAGCTCCATGAGCTCATACCGCCTTCCCCCTTCTTCCATCGGACATCCAGACGTACGGCTGGATACCATCCTTACTTGGTCGAAATTCCTCTTATTCGAACCAAGCGCTTTGCATCATCTTTTATAATGCGCACTTCTAAGGTTTGGAATTCTCTGCCGGCGTTTGTGTTTCCGAGCTCATAAAACCTAGACCTTTTTAAGGCACGAGTGAATAGGCATCTTCTGGGTGAGCTCGCTTCATCGTCGGCCTCATCTTTGCCCGCTGGCTAGATGCTGGACAAGATCGATCCCATTTTGAATTAAAAAAAAGTAAGTAGCGTAGTATATAACCTGATAGCTCATACAAAAAACGCGATTTTTTTGCCGTTTTTAAAGATAATGGGACGGAACCCTTCGTGCGCGAGTCCGACTCGCACTTGGCCGTTTTTTTAAATTTAAATAGATGTCTGAGTGTCACTAATCGTTTAGAAAAAGTAGCGAATTTTACGTAGTATAAAATAATATTGTTTTAATATAATATTTTTCAAAGTTTTCAGATAGCATGTCTTTAGATTTTATGGTCGCTTGCTTTCCGGGTCTTAGGGCCTCAAAAATCATATTTTACGGTACGATATACAAGGCTTGTAACGTTCGAGAAATAGGGCCCAGGAACACAATAGAGGCTTATTTTATTTATAGGTCGACAGATGACAATATTCGCAAGATTGTCAATCTACAACGCGGGTAACCTATTTACCACGCCAGGTAAACCTTGCCGGCTCCCGGAAGAATTGGGAAAATTGAAGCTCCATTGTATTCGATCAATTTTGTCGGCCTTATCAAATCAAAACATGACCTTATCAATAAAGTAATCTGGCGCATGCGTATTCTGAAAGATAATACGTATTTTGGATAAACTAAAATTAAATTTCTGTCAACTTTTGAAAAAATAATCCGTCGATATTAATATATGCAAATTTTAAAGGCAAATTAGATAATATTGTTTCTGGGCACCTTTTATACAGCCTGATATAGTCTCCCGCTCTGCAGTGATGTCCTCAATAGTGCGACCACCGAAGTCACGGCTGTTGATACGTTCTACGTTCTTTTTACAAGGTTCTCCTAATCATCATCATCATTAATTTAAGAGCCAAGCTCTTGTCGGTGGAGCAATTTCCATGTATCTATTTCTTCAGCCTTTCGTTTGACCGTCTGATACGACACGACGTTTACTTTTTCCTTAAGTTGGTCCATGTGTACTTCTTGGTCTGTCTCATCATTGTGTTCTAACAGAAGAGGAAGGATGTTTGGGCAACTGTTACGACACGACGAATTCGTTAAAAATATTGTGAAGGGAAGGTGAAGGTAGAAGGAAGGCGGAAGAGAGGAAGACCAAGAAAGTTTTCCTGAGGAGTAAAAAAATATCTTTTGGTTTTAATCAAATCCAAAGTCATTAATACAAAATCGGTTGACGGCGAACACTTTTATTTATACGTAAGTAGGCAATATTTTAAATATGCACTGATTTTTAATATAGTCGCATTGTGGTTACATTTTTCAGTAACAAGGAAGCTATTAATAAGTCTATCATAAACAGCTTAAGTTCTGACCACTGTGGACAAAAAGTCTCTTTCAGCGGTAAAACTGATGAAGCTCCACGACACACTATGTGCAGACTTATTTCTGAAAAAAGATTAGATTTATTCAATCGTGCTATAACCAAACGATTACGTTACCTTCCTTTTACTCAGGACAGCCCTGACTATTTATGTGCTCAATTGTTTAATTGTATCAAAACCGAATTTGATGCCAGTTTTATTTTAAAGAAAATTCAAAGCAAGGTCAAGACTAAATTCAGCGACTGGGCTACCCCAGATATTCACGAGAGAAGACGCCGACTCTATGAATTATACGATTCTAGGACTACTGATAAAAGGCCGGAATTTCTAGAGTATGTTAAGAACTATTCGAAATCTTTCAAATTAATGTGTGTCGCCGCTAAAGTCGATTACTTGTCAAAGAAGATCCAGAACTCCAGTGATAAGATTAAAACTGTATGGCAAGTTATCAACACTGAAACTGGGAAAAGTAAGAAGAAAGATCCTCACTACAGCCTACGAATCGATGATACTCTGGTAAGTTCCGACTGCGAAGTAGCGGATCATTTTGAGCGGTTCTTTTCTAACATGCCCATCGAGACTACGAAGGCTTTAAACTCATCACCAGATGTCGCTGAATCATTTTTGAAAGCAAATGTAATGGAATGTACAGAAATCTTTACCTTCACTTATGTATCTCCCATAACTTTAATAAAAACTTTTAAGTCATTAAATTTAAAGAAGACGGAAGATCTCTGGGGCCTTTCAGTGAAAGTATTACATTCTATTGTAGAATCCATCGCACCTTTCCTAGCTGATATTTTCAATAAATGTATTGACTGCGGTGTTTTTCCTGACCTAATGAAGCACAGTAAAATTATCCCGCTGTTTAAGTCGGGAACAAAAACTGACCCTACCAACTTCAGGCCAATTTCAATACTACCGGCACTAAGCAAAGTTTTTGAGAAACTTATTCTTAATCAGCTTTTGTCCCATTTTAATCGCAATGAACTGCTCAATAGCAATCAGTTCGGATTCACTAGAGGTCGTTCTACCACCGATGCCGGGGTGGTACTAATCAAACATATTTTTGATGCCTGGGAAGAGGCTCAAGATGCTATTGGAGTGTTCTGTGATCTATCAAAAGCATTTGATTGCGTTGATCACGAGAACTTATTGAGAAAATTAAGACATTATGGGATAAAAAATGGTGCCCTTGACCTTGTATCATCGTATCTGTCGGAGAGAACTCAACGGGTAGTCATTAATGGAACTCAATCTGCGGGGACGACCGTTGCGCTTGGAGTTCCCCAAGGCTCGATTCTGGGTCCATTTCTATTCCTAGTTTACATCAATGACTTACCAAACCTGGTGCAACATAAACATGATATAGTGCTATTTGCAGATGATACGTCACTTATCTTCAAAGTAGGACGGAAAGAGAAAAACTATGGTGTTATTAATGAGGCACTAATTACTGTTGTGAACTGGTTTACAGCAAATAATTTACTACTTAATTCTAAGAAAACTAAGTGTATCAAATTCACTTTACCTAATGTCAAGCAAATAAGCAATTCGAAGATCAAACTAAAGGATGATGAATTGGAATTTGAAGACAATACTGTGTTCTTGGGCATGACCTTAGATTCAAAACTGCAATGGCATGCGCATATTGCAACTCTGGCTGGGAAACTTAGTTCTGCCGCCTATGCAGTTAGACGTATTAGACAGCTAACTAACGTTGAAACGGCCAGGCTGGTGTACTATAGTTACTTCCATAGTGTTATGTCTTACGGAATCCTGTTGTGGGGAAAAGCGGCCGACATCCAGACCATCTTCGTGCTACAGAAACGAGCTGTACGCTCCATCTACGGACTAAAAACCAGAGAATCGCTAAGAGATAAATTTAAAGAGGCAAACATTCTTACTGTAGCATGCCAATACATTTTTGAAAATATTATGTATGTACGGAAAAATTTACATGAATTCAAGCTTAACAGTGATATCCACGACTACAACACTAGAAGTAAACACAAGATTGTAGTGAAGGCCAGTCGTCTCCGAAAGGTTAGCACGTCGTTTGTGGGGAACTGTATACGATTTTATAACAAAATACCTATCGAAACAGTTAACTTGCCAAACACTAAATTTAAGTCTTATGTTAAACGTTATTTGCTAAACCAAGCGTATTATACTGTCAACGATTTCTTAAATGACAAAAATGCTTTTAAGCCTGTTGTAGTTTAATATTGTTAGATTTAATACACCTATGTTTATCTTAACGTAAATCCTTGAACTTGTATACTAGTTCCGTTACGTTCTATTTAACATGATGCTGTTTCTCGCCGAAAAGTCGCTTTAATCTTTGCTATCATCAATGTCCGCCAGCTTGAATGTCATGCTCGCTTAAAGGACTTTGCTTACGGTGGCGTCGTTGATCGGGTCGCCACCTTCCCTAACAGATGGTCGAGGGAGACGATGGCTGAGATACGCGTCATACTCGTGATCGGGTGCTGTTTGTGGAGTCCGGTCGTTCATGCTTGAAGGACATAGTAACTACTTTAATACTAGTGTCTTCTCTTGGAGATTGACGAGAGACATCACTCTGTTATGGATTAGTTTTTGTTGACATTGACTCTGAGAGAGACCTCTATATTAAATTGTTTTTTTTTTCCTTTTATATTTAAAACTTATTATTTTTATTTTGACGCTTTGAGACCATGTACATCTCAAAGCACGTTATAATAGTCATTATTAAGAATATTTTGACGCTCAGAGACCATTTACATCTTTGAGATATTATATTAAATTTTGTTATTCGGACTGAGACCTTATACATCTCTCAATTTTACCATTATTGTAATGTTTGTAATAGATAATTAATATTTTGACATGAAAAATGTATTAAATTCTTATTGATATATTTCTTAAATTGTAAATTAATATTTTCTCATGAAAAATCTATCATATGCTTATAATGTAAGACTTTTTTAAAATTGTACATTAACATTATGACATGTGATGCCCTTGTGGCCTATTTGCAGAATAAATGTTTGAATTCTGAATTTTGAATTCTATGTGTCTTAGATTTCTTGATCTTAAGTAGGTTAAGTATTATCATTGTAATAAGCATATTTTTGTGAGAAAATGGCTGACTGTCGAGTTTCTTTCGGCGTTTCTTCTCGGCAGTGGCCTCTGTGAAACGCTAGTAGGGTTTGACTTGTAAAAGTGCCATTGCGGCCTACTTACAGAATAAAGTTCATTTATTTATTTTATTTCATCTTTATCATCCAATTTATAATAAAGCCTATTATTATCTTTTGGTATAGAATGAATATATAGAGCTATCGAAACATTTTTATCCAGATTGATTACAATCATTACAAGTTTTATGGATATAAAAAATAATAAATTCAATAAGTAACCCTTTCCCGTCCCACTTACCCTGCTCAGGAGCAGCAGGGGGCACACGAAAGGAGCGAGTTTGATAAATGACCGTTCAATGAAATTCAGGTTTTTTCACCCTTTGGGGTTACTTCTTTACAAAATTAAAGAGTTGTATTTTGAGGGTCCATCCTGCCAAACGAATTAAGAATCAGATTGGATTTTATAGTGTGCGCCCGCTTTCACACGCGCTAAGATTAACTTGCCAGATAGAGCCCGCGTTAAATATAAAAAAACGTATACGACCGAATACAATACGTTTTGTTAGATAAATCCTTTAGTCGATATAATACGGTATTTTATGTACTAACAGTGAAATCAGCAACTTTTTATAAAATGTTACGGCGTTTCCAGCGAATACCCTCTTAATAACGCTTGGTTGGTATTAAGAGGCCTTTAACGTGTCCACTAGCACCACCCGTAATTAATTGTATTTATTTATAAATTTAACGATAAACATTTAAAAAGGGGCCGCTAAACTGTAGTTTGTAATTAAGTATTTTTTGAATACATCAAACTAGTTTTTACGTTGCTAGATTCGTCTTTGTCGCCGTTTTAATAATACATATATGGATGTCAAACGAATAGGGCTACCAACAGTTTCATAGAAGCGCAATGCAAATAATAGTTTTTAGTCTCTATAGATTTGACCGAATATTTCCCGTTTTCCAGTTTAGCTTAATCCAAAGCCGTGCAGGATAAATATTTATTGAGCCTCTGTAACGTGTAAATTTAAACCAAGCCGCACCAAACGAACTGTAGGCAGTGGGCAAACACACGGTTTTCAACTAGGAATTAGGTATTCATATGCCTACAACAAAATTTAACCCTAGTCTAATAATTCTCAATCAATCAATATCATTTATTTGTCAGAATACAGTAAATCTAGATGGTAATACATTTAATTATCCTGTGTATTCCGCCTACATGCAGGCATACAAATATTAGCGATTCCACTAAATTCGGTAGTTAACATATTAATTTTCATGTAATAATTATGTCAACATGTATACAATGATTATAAACTTAATAATAATTCTTATATAAATAAATAGTCACATATGAAATCAAAATACAATAATAAATTTATAATTAACAATGTCAAGTCAAAATTACTCATAATATTATATTGCTATCCAAAAATTCCTTAATACTATAATAACAATTATCCATTAACCAGTTCGTCAATTTACGTTTAAAGCTTTGTCCCTGTTCAGATCTTATCTCGTCGGGTATGCGGTTGTATACCTCAACACTATCTCCTCTTCATCTCTGGCTACTTCCTGCCCGACGTGGCGGGGAGCAACTTGCATGCGTGTTTTGTACTATTTTGCTGACATACAATACAGCATACTCACGTCGCCTAGACTTGCTTATACCGATAAGGTATAGTGTCAGTAAATTGCGCAGAAGCATAAACAGTAGGTACACGACAAAATCAGGAATGACATTACATGTCATTCCTGATGGGATTACATGTCTTGTTGCAGTTAGAAGCTTCGTTAAGTGAGTTGGCAACTTGACTATTAGGTTATTTAATTTTTAAATCACTCGAAGCCCTTGCTTTAATTACTGCTGTTGCTAATAACAAGCAACAGCAGAGATCAACCCCTTCAAAAGCATAAGAGCTCTCAGATAACAAACACTCAAAGTGACCAACGTCTTAAATGATTATTAGTTCCACCGTATGGTAATTATTGTTTACGTTTTATTAGTGAATAAAAAGATTTAAAGTATGTAGGTAATAATATACACGGAAAAATCACTTTACACACATAAGTACAAGAATGACAGAGGTTGTGCACTACTTAACGTCGAATTATTGGATCACGAGTCCACAAACTCGTTCATGCTGATGCCTCCATCTAACGCAGACGTATGAATTTAGGGTAGCAATGCTTATGCGCGGATTGCGCGGTTCAAACACCGACCGAATGATAAAAATCGTTTTTCTAAAAGTTACATAATTGTAATCTATCATACTATTTACATGTAACACACTTTCTATGTTTCAAAGGTTCAAAATACTTATGGTATATTATTTTTGTTTAGAAACCCAAGATAAAAAAAACTTGTACTATATTGTAAACCGACTTGCGACTGTTTCCGTAACATATTCAGTAAAGTTTCTGAATATTTTGATTTGCTTAACTGGTCTACTTCGGGACATTAATCTCGGTTTATATTGAGAAAATTAATGAACTTACGCAATTAACGTTCCAAATTTAAATTCTATTTTAGCAGTGATTCATGTCCTTGGGAGAAACGGCCAGTGCTTTTAATAACTTAATTTTCCGTTAAAGCTAATAATTCTACAAGATTTTTATGAGTAAAATCCATAAATATTTTGATCTAAATCTGAATCTATTCATGAACAGATAGAAATGATATCTGTGTGATGATATTACGGCCAAAAACCTATTTTAAAATTAAGTACAGGTACAGTCAAGTGCAAAAATATGGGTGCATACAACTTGCACAAAAATATGTCCCCAAAATATGCATTGTGGCGCCTTATGTAGGTGAATTAAGGTTTTGAAACCGACAACGCTTAATAAAAACCCGATATGTTGCAAAAATATGTGCGAATGTATTTAACGACATAGGATGACAGACGTGACAGGAAAAAATCAAGTCACATTTGTAAAAACATATAAATTCTATGTGCCAGCGGCACTCTGAAAAGGCCGTCGTCTACACTCCCCACCCTAGTGCAAAACTAGCACTAAACAGCCAATGGTACAGGAGCAACGCGCGCCACGGACCTTCGCAGAACGCCGTAGCGGTGGTTACTTCAACCACTCTGATGCGCCCGTCCTTGCCAGGCACCACACTCTTAACTATGCCCCGAGGCCATACGTTCCGAGGCGAGTCGGGATCGACGACGAGGACGAGGTCACCGACACTCAGTGGCTTCTGCTCTTGCTGCCACTTCTTTCTGGGCAACAGTTGTGGAAGGAACTCCTTTAGCCAACGTTGCCAGTACATGTCCGCCAATCGCTGCGCTATACGCCACTGCTTCCTCAAGGCTAAGTCCGAATCGTCAAAAACTCCATTCAGTGGCAATTTGGATGAAGAGCCCAATAGAAAGCGCACAGGAATCAGTAACCATCTACCCACAAGTTTTACCCTCGATATGCGGATACCACCAGCCAAACTATTGCACCCGTCTGAAAGGATTTCAATTAAAATCAATAAAGTAGAGGGCACTACCGATCTCGAACCATATTATACATCAGACATGCACAAAATTTACACCGACGGTAGCAAGCACGACGGAGTAGTAGGAGCAGCCTTCATCATACATCACCCGGATGGCACGCGCACAACAAAACACTTAAAACTGCACAAATGTTGTTCTGTGTTTCAAGCTGAATGCGTCGCGATTGAAGCAGCCTTCGAGTCGTGCATCCAACTTGACACAACCAAAGCCGCCATCTTCACTGACTCCATGTCCGCACTACAAGAAATTGCCAACCGGAGCGGTACTAACCTTACCGTGAACAACATACACCGCAAAATACATAAAATCAGGAAAAAAGGAACCATAGACTTCATCTGGGTAAAAGCCCATATCGGAATACCTGGAAATGAAGAGGCCGACAAAGAAGCCAAAATTGCCGCCACCCTGCACAAACCACTGGATTTTGATCATTACCCCATTTCATACATCAAACGCCTATGTAGAACCGAAACCGATAAGTTGTGCAACGACTTCTATCTGACCTCAACCACCGGATCACACCTGAAAAACTGGCTACCCACATTGCAACACATCCAGGACCTTCGAAATAAAACTAATATCTCATTCCACCTCACTCAAATCCTCACTGGACATGGCTATCATAAATCATACTTATTCCGCTTTAAAATTACCGCCGATGACCAGTGCCCGTGTGATGGAAGCACCTCACAATCCATCGACCACCTCATTAAATACTGCCCAAAGTTCACCAATCCAAGATTTGATCACGAAATCATCTGCCATAATCTCAGTATAGATCCATACAACTTACAGGAACTCATTCATAAAGAAACTACCATTACCTCATTCTGCAAACTCATCACCACCATAGTCAACAATCTAAAAAAGTTCAATGGTACATAGTTCATTCCACCCATCATCATTTCATCTCTCATCTCATTGACGCCCAGAATCACAAAATTAGTTAAGAAATAATCATTTATCAGGTTTATTTAGGATTTAGCCGCCCGTACCCTTCGCGGGGACTAAATTCAGACAAATACAGCATTAAAAAAAAAAGAGTACCATATTTATGAGAGGATACACTCGTTACATAATTTTGCACTTGACTGTAGGTACCTACCTATTTGTTTATGTTACAGATCTTTTCTAACAGTCTGGAAGATTGATAAAACAAAAAGCTGAATTTCTCAACATAATTTTTAAGAAAGAATCCAGACATCTATTTGAATACAGTTTCCGTCCCACGTTTCACCTGCAGCGAAATAAAATTATCCCCAACAGGACTTAACCGCGATTGAGATTGTGATAAATTCCAAATACCTACCATTTTGAGTCGCAATATTTATTGGACCTCACACAGAAATCATAAATCTTTAACATCACAGCGTTCGACCCTAATAAAAAACCAGATAAACCGTGGCGAAACGAATCCACGAGGCCGCTCGAGGATTAAGCTGAATCGTTAACATTTATATCAAATGTAAATACACTCATATCAATCCTATATGGCCGCCGTACTAGTCAAATTAAAAAACAAAAAGTAAAATATCAGATATAATAGTCATTTATGTCACACCTGGCCATAAAACGGCAATTACCGCACGCTCCGCGCGCGGGAAATCCTACTTCCTGGCCAAGGGGTGACATAAAATTTTGTACTTAACACGGGCGGTAATAAAGATACCTGCGATCTGAGGCATTCTTTGTTTTACCGCCCTTGTTAAGTAATGTACTATTGTGCGTGTGTGAATAAATATTGTAGCATTGTTATAGTAATAATTTAGAGATATGGCTGTCGAAATGGTAACTAGATATGTAACTATACCATACACATCTAGGTATTATACATAAGAGGTCATCAACGATATTGGCTAAGACTTCTCTTTTTAGGGTTCCGTAGTAAACAAGGAACCCTTATAGTTTCGCCATGTCCGTCCGTCCGTCCGACCCCCGTTTTTCTCAGTAACCGTTAGTGCTACAAAGCTGTAATTTGGCATGAGTATACATATCAATAACGCCGACAAAACGGTAGAATAAAAACTTTAAAAAAAATTTTTTTTAGGGTACCTCCCCTACATGTAAAGTGGTGGTGCAATTTTTTTTCTGCCAAACCCCATTGTGTGGGGTATCGTTGGATAGCTCTTTTAAAAATATTATTAGGTTTCTAAAAGCATTTTTTGATTAAAGAATTGGTTCGCGTGATATTAAGCTTTGAAATGATAATTTTAGCTATGGTCAAGTGTCCCCCCCCCCCCTGCCAGCTAAACGGTGGCTACTAGGCATGTGAAAAAAATCATGGTAGTAGTAAATACGATGAATTTAAAAGGAAAACTATCACAGCTAAGTAGACATTACTAGTTAACGAGTAATAGTCGAACTTCAGAAATGTACTTTGCAAAAGCAAACTTTCGTACAATTGCCATTGATACCTTAGATAATGTTGTTAATTCTTTCAAAAACATAGTAAATATAAGTTTTCGAACTTTTTAGTCCACATAATGTAAAGGGTAGACGACTACGGAACCCTACCTTGCGCGTGGCCCGACACGCACTTGGCCGGTTTTCTTTATCCCGTTACTCTTTGCTGGGGTGTAGGGCTCGAAACAACTCTCTTCATTTGCTTCAGTCTTGGGCAATTGGGTTACTTCTTCCCACTTCATCCCCAGAGAGCCCAACTCTGGATCCTAGTTCGAGATCCAAGATCCAAGTTGTTCTGGGATGACTTTTTTCCGCTTGATGGGTATTTGCCAAGTCGGGGCCTTCATGGACAAGAAGCAGTCCGGTTTACGAAGAATATGTCTACTGTTTAGGTAACAAAATGAATATAATGAACTTTATTCTGTAAGTAGGCCACAATGGCACTTTTACAAGTCAAAACCTAATATTTTTTACAGGAAATTCTAATACAAATAAGCATTAACCACAGGCTTCCAAAATAGTCAAAAACCATCAAACCCATATTATGCGCTATGTAGCTATGTACAGTCGGCAGTTGAAATGTTTGTCACTTTTGGACTTTATTTCAATCGAAATATGGGTAATTATTTTTTAGGATGGTGCGTACACGGGAGGTATTATTAAACATGACAGATTCATCAAAAAAGCACACACAAACCTGATTTTCCTCTGGCCACATACCTAGTGAATATTTTTTTGATTTAAATCAGTAACGGAATTCCGTGACCTTATCTGCTCCATAAGATCGGAAAAATGAAAAATCGTTGTTCAACTAACCGTGGGCACAGATTTCATTGGGAAATGATTGTTTGACGTGATTTTAACGTTCATTTTGATATTTTATTTCTTGGTATTTATTTGTATAGAAGGTAGGTACCTAAGTACATCATTCATAAGGTACAGTCAACCAAAAAATCGTTTTACGACTTTTCGAGTCTATTATTTATTTATTATTATCATTGACTTATAATATAGAAATAGACACACAATGTCGAACAAAAATGACGGAAAATGTGGCACTGATTGACACTGTCAGTTGCATACACGCTTTGTCACTGTTACTGTCTGCCGTCAACCCGAAAGTACCGCAACGCGGTACATTTGCGGGTGCCATTTTTTTCGCCTGACTGTGTATCTAGTTCTTTTATAGTACATCTATGATTATTATACATTGGTAGACCATGTTTTTGGTTGGTACATTGTGGTTGTTCAAAAATAGATACAGTCGGCATCAAATACATTGTGGCAATGGCAACCAAAGTGGCAAAATATATCGTAACATTCGTAAAATATTCTTATCTCTCTGGTAATAAATCTGTGTACTGTACTAAACATCTTTATTATCAGTGGGGTAAAAATGTTGGTGTAGTTATATTGATAATTATATTTGACTAGTTCGGCTGATAGACACAATCTAGTTAATGCTGAAAGTACATATCTCACTATAATAAGGTATATCTTAAAATTAACTCAAATGATTTCGGGGACATAAGTCAAGCTCAATTTATGTTACAGGTTGATATCTACTGTATATAAAGGTGTATTTTGAGCGTAAAGTTATTTTTTTTACAGATATACAAAGTACTAATAAGATAAGATGAAGCTGTTCAATCTGCAGTCGATAAATTAGCTATGCTATAATACGATACAGATTCCTTTGCCTTGAAGCGGATTGCTTGAATCTCTGGCTTTACATATCAAGATAACGACAATCTCACTAAACTGGAAAAACCGGCAGCCGTGAAATTATGGTAATTTAATAAGTATACAGGAAGATATTTTTTCAGCTTGTGGCCTTGACGTTTTTGCATTATATGTCTGTGTGATACTTATTGCATGTTCTTGCTTTAGCGCTCTAGAGCTATTTTTTTTAAAGAACTGATTTTTGCAAATCTGGCGCTATACTAGACTAGACTTCGAGTGTCACTGTCAATCGCTATCGGATGAAATATCAATCCGGAGCCATGTGCCCCCTCATCTTTGCCCTTTGGGTAGATGCTGGCCAAGAGCTATCCCTTTTATAATAAAAAAACTGTGAGACAGGTCTGGGGGCCGATTTTTGAGTTTCGAACGCTCGACTTTTCATTCGATATCTGTCAAAACGTCATAGTTTTTTGACAGATCTCGAGTGAAAATTCGAGCGTTCGACACTCAAAAATCGGCCCCCAGTTCTGATTCTGACACATGAAGCGGAAGCGAAAAAATCTGACAATATGTCGTGTTCGTTCTCCTAATTCGTTCATTTAATTTATGGGACGTGGCAGTATATATAAGTATTCGTATGCACGAATATTCGGAATTATGTGGACGAAAATGCCACGATCAATAAGCAATAAAAACCTAATGTACTTACACAACATTAACAAGATTAATCCGTTTTACCTCCGAATAAGAAAAGTGTGATACGCGGAATCAAAGATAAAGCTAAACAAAAACAAAAGCTAGAAATCTGATGGTAGTTCGTGAAGTCTTTGAGATTGACGAAAATAATAACAGAATTCAATAAAGTCTGAGGAAAAATTATCGTAACCCGGTGTTTGCTCCCGCGTTACAGCTCAACTTTTAGATTAAACACCTAACACACGGTCGAGGGTACTGTCGAATAGTTCATTATCGTCTTTGCAAAAGTTTTGGCAGACTGGGGAAAAATGTCTTTTGAGAGTTGAAGTCTTGTTGACGTCTGACGGGTTGAAACTATCGAGTGTTGAGGAGTAGGTATAACCATTATTAGTATTGTCGTTCTTTCGGTGGGTATAATGTTTAGTGTACCGAGATTTCTCTAGCGAAATATGACAAACCTAACTATCCTGGAGGTATTTTATTCTGTTACGCTAAATATACGTAACTAATAATAATAATACGTAACATTTTATAATATGTAACTATTTGTAATACTTATTTTGAAAGTTATACTTAGTAAGTTGAAAAACCTATCGAGGTGGCTGATAGTCGTTGCCAATATTATTCCCATGAATATTAGGGGCTCTCAGGTCTTTGAGGTCCAATATCACTCGACATATTTCAAACCGGTACGTGATCCTTACTTATGTTGAGCGCTCGTACTGGCAGCACGTTTAACACTGCGTATCCTGTCCGCTCGTAATAATTATATTTTTTTATAACTGAAACTCACGGGAATTTTGTATATAAAAATACAATTTATCCACTGCAGTTAATTCCATCTAATCGGCGTATCTTACACCTAGGTACCTATCGAATAGATGGAACTTGAGAAGTGATGGTGCTTTTCTCCCATATGATAGATTGCAGAGCAGTGACGCCGGTAAACCCTTGCTCGTAAGGCAGTCCACAAGCTTCCGTTTTCCTTGGTCATTTATCAATCTTTCGCAACTTTTTTCTGATAGTGACTATGCTTGATAGTCTAGCTTGGCCGCATTGTATATTACTTAGCTTAATCTGGTCTGCCTTCACAGCATTAGGTGTCTAATTGGTGGGGATTTAAAAAACAATATTTCAAAATAGGCTTACTTCAATTTAAAATTTAAATTAGGACATCAAATAGGTCAATAGGTCATTGGGTATAATTTTCAATAAGAGAGAAATATGTATAGTATATTATGTCGACTACATAAGAGGTATAAAAATGTGTAAATACTGAATAGGTACCTTTAGTTGAAGTAAAGTAGGTATGCAAGCAGCCTTACATCTGACCGCCATGACTCTCCAAATATCAAATATTATCCTAACGTACTTTCCATAATTCTTGCATTTGGGACTTGCCTTGGTGAGATGGAGGTAGTTATTACGGAGACGGGTCCCGTTATGCATTGAAGGCGTTTTCCCATCAAATAGAAGTTTCCAATAATACTTTTTCTAACTAGGTCAACCATTAGCCTATATAATATACATATATTGAATTAAATGTAAATGAATCAGCATGTGGGATCCAGTGATAATCTCCTGTAAAGAACGGCGCTCGAGTAATTTCTATGCTAACAATATTGTACAACGACACGCTATAGCGTCATTGGTTTCCACCAACACATGTAGATTTATTTAATCAATGCTGTAATTATTTTTATATATTTCGACGATGCCAAGCGTTCGGCCTGCCTGATGGGAAGTAGAAACTGTAGCCTATGGACGACTGCAGAAAAAATACTGCCAAAACGGTGATAAGAGCTAGAGAAAAACGCAAACGATTGATGAAACGATTCGTTAGTACACCCCACCCCGTTCTTCAAGGATCTGTTCTTGAATATTTTGTCTGTAGTCCCTTAACATACGTCCTTACATAAAATAGAAAAGGAACTATTTACTTACTTAATATCTATCGCCTACGTACAAGGTAAGTAGTAACGATACAATAATGAATAAAATGCCCACAGACTCTAAAGGTCATATTTTTTAACAGCACTATACGTCACGGACTTGATACCCTTTTGTACCAATAAGTCCGTGGAACAAAACCTTGTAAGTACTCAGTCAGTTTTTTGCCAGCCCTTAAGTTAAGTAAATTGCCCTTACATTAAAACCTATTACACTTTTTATTACGGAACTTCATTTAGGAAAAGGAAATGCACTTCACTGGCCTCGGAGGCAATGAGATCGGCTTCTTTTTTTACTGAGCATTGGGCATTAGGAACCGAATGGTGGAGTGATCGAGAAATATTGCCTTAGAAAAAAGCACTTGCAGTTAAGTAAACCATGTTTGTATTCAATTCTTGTGGTTTAAAGGCAGTAAAGCAGGCAGAATACGCTGGTAGAATGTCAAATACTTATGTAGTTAAGAATATTGTTAAGCACACACGAATTGAAAAGAATGTGCTCAATCATTTTGCCGAAAAACCACACCATGGAAATTTACCTTAGCGTGTCGCGGGATAATTTTGTTAGCAAACAAATTGCTCGTGCGTTAGATGCGGAGGATTAACGCTTTCCACGTGTCGATTAATTTACATGTCATTAAGCGTAGGTTTGGCGATAAAAGTAATTGCTTTTGATATATGGATGTAGGTTGTGACGAGACAGGCGAAGCCTAATCTCGCACTTGGAATTATTAGTATATAAATTACAAAAGGAAAAATCAATTAGTTATAATGCATCATTGAAATAAACAAGGAAATTACTGTTTAAACACATTCATATAATTATTAGATCTTTACTGGTAGATGAAAATTGTATTCTAAATTCAAATAGGCAAGATCGGGCGCTTGGGGTCAAATACCTTACCAAACATGACAAACGTGATGTAGCCCGCCTGCCCGGCAAAGTGACGAAAGGTGGAAGGGGTAGCAGGGAGCGTTTGACAGGTTTGCGCAAAATATTAAAAATAGAGGAACTAGTGGTAACGGGAGGAGATTAAGGTGATAAATTGAGGAAAGTATAAATAGGACGGACGTGGAAGACCAGGGGCATTGATAGTTTAGTCGTTATAGTGGGTAGAGGGCATTCAAAGTTTAATTGTCGTAGAAGGAAGTGGTAGTTATTATTGCCATTAATTGTTTAGTCGTCATAGTGGGTAGAGGTACTAGAGGTGGTGTTCTTGCAAGTTTTGAGTTAAAGGGAGGTGTGTTTAGTTGTTTGATAGTAGGAGTGGTGTCGTGCTGGAGAGTTTGTAGGGGTTGGCCGAAGCTTTGGAGTGCAACTGGCGTATGGAAGCCGGCAGTTCTACAATTGCGGTTGGAGGAACTTTTACAGCAGTGGGTCTGCAGCGCGAGGCCAAGTTTACGGAGTGCTACTGGCATTCAGAAGGCGGCAGTTCTATCGTTGCAGCTGGGAGAAACTGTGAGTTTTTGTGAATTATTTATTAAATTTACAGCGGATAGTAAGAGCGTATTGTGATAAGAGTCTAAGAATTTAAATATCTGACATAACTTTAAAGTTCATGAGATTTTGAATCTTATTGTCTATTCGATAGGTTTTCTTTTGGAATTTACCAATAGATGATTACAGACTAATTTTATTGAGTTTTAGGATGAAGTTTATTCCAGTATTGATCAATTTTAATAATATTAAGAGTATAGCTGAATACAATCTACTTTCTAATTGATTTATAGCTTTTGGTAATTATTAATTTCTTTTGATTGTGACATATACTAATAATATTTCTGTGTGTACTGAATATGGGAGTGACGGTGCGTACATACTTACAGCTCATTTCATTCCTGTTTTTCAAATTCATAGTCAGTGTAGTTCTTACACTGTGGAACTTGGAAACTAAGGAAGGCAACTATTGCTGGCTATCTTGAAAAATATACTATCTGACGCGCCGTCATTGTCGGCTGGATACTTAACGTGGTGCCAACGAAGGTCTCAGTTCGTAGCAGTGATAAAGTGAAGTGTTTGTTTAGCTGTGAAAGTCAGTCAGATGACATAGAAACTTAGGGACAGTTTAGTATACTAATTTCAGACAGATAGTCATAGTAATTTGAAAAATACAAGCAAGAAGACGTGCGGCAAATTGGTAAGTCAAATTTTGTTAATGAAACATTAAAGGTTTTGAGAAGTAGATATTTTCCACAAAGGTTCCGTTAAAGTTAATAGTAGCTATAGTGTTGGAGTCCTTTGATGTTTCAAATTGTTTTGTTTCAGTGCTGTTTTGAATCAATATTTATATATCATTTGAATTGATATATAAAATGATTCTTTAAGTTTGTGTCTATTCCTCTAGGTTTGCGTTATGTTATTTAGATAGGTAGCTAATCAGCAGACGGAGAGCGGAGCAAAGATATATAAAATATAGTGATTTTATAGTGCATTTTACAGAATTCTAGCTATTTTGTGCGATATGTTTGTCATTTTGTCTAGGAACTATACAACTGGAGCAGTAGGAGATGAAATTTAGTAATTTATGTGAATTAATTGTGTGTATTTCAGGAACTTAATATTACATGCTTTGAAAATTATTTTCTACATAAACAAGAGCAGTACTCTTGTAAATAAAAATGTGTATTTACAGGTACCTTTTAACTGCAATATTCTCTTTATGATGTTTTCTAATTATCCAGGTTTTACTTGTTGAGTTACAGGAATGAAACTATTACGAAAAGTTTAACTAAGGTTATTATTTGAATATTAGATACATTTTATGAAAACTACTTCAAGTGAGTCATATTATTTATTCAAATATGAACTGACAAGATAGTAAGTTTACAATTCTAAAGAACAGAATATCCATTTATTTGCCCAAACTGAATATAATATCAACTAATCTCATTAAAGAACACAGATATTTATTTCTAAGGAAATAATATTCATATACATATATATATTAAAAACAAGTGGAGTTTAAGAACAAAAGATAAAATAAAACTCCAAAAGATTAATAGAATAAATCTACATTTATAATTTACTTATCCAATCCCTGTATACATTTATATATAGTATTTAGATCGAATTAGCCAAGGGTAAAGGAAGGGCTGAATAACTTCAAACTAAAAAGGAATATATAATAGAGTTTGAAGTTCATAGCAAATGAAAGTAAATGATCTGATAAATACAAAAGTTAGAAGTGAAATATTGTATTGAGATCAGCCTAGGGGTGGGCTTGTAATTAAACCTTTATGTTTAAATCAATTATAATGAAAGAATAGAATTACTGAAGAACAAACAAATATAACAACTTCAGTATACAAATGAATGTAATAATTTATATATTTATTGCCTCATAAAGGAAAGAATTATAATGATGTGTTTAATGCAAGTTAGAAATAGAGCATAGGCGGGGTACAGTCAAGAGCGCCATTATTTATGCATGTTTACATTATATGTTATAGCATTAGGGTTTAAAAATGAATATATTTATATGCTCACGACTGTACATGACCCGTAGGGAGCGTCAGAGAAGGGAATAATAGTAAAGTTCATCTTTTAATACTTACAGTTTAAATTTTGAGCTGACATTTGTGAGCCCGATCTAGGCTGGAGGAGCACATGTACTGTCCTTGACTCAGATTCTGTATAGTGGTTGGGAATTTGAGCTTTGGTGACTGAGAGGGTTTTTTTGGAATAGTGAACCAGTCAAGCGGAACGCAATACTGGGAGGGATGTCTGTATACTTGGAATCAGACATTACTCATTCATTCATTCTGAATACTTTGTTGGAAGCTATGGCAAGGATTCAGAACTAATCACTGTGGGGAATGGAGTGTTTGGGGAGTGTTTGGGGTCCGACTGTCTGGATTGGGATTGTAAGGTCTAGCTCTAAAATAGTCATTTTAAAAGGATAATGTTCATAAAATGTTCAAGTCAAAAATTCCTTATCTGATGCTCATTAGGCTGGACCAGCGCCCACCGCAGGGAAATTAATGTGTGTTGTATAATTGAGGAATTCCGATACAATATAATAAAATAAGGATAATCTCAACTATTTCAAAGTAACATTTAAACATTAAATATTAAAGTTACTTTTATAGCAGTCAATATTTTATTTATACATCATGTTTTCTTTGCTTTAGTCTAACCTTAAACTTCTATACCAACTACATATTATTAGCTATTTTGTCAGTATTGTAACCTTAAGTTAATGATAAATGAAATTATAATGTTAAACACACACACTGGTTTTCTGGACGATCCGACGAATTTACAATAATTAATTTTGTTGTGTCTTCGTGCGTAGGGAATATTACCAAAAAACTAAATTAAAACCATATTACAGTCTTTATCGTTTATGCTTCTTTATGATTTTACCACAATTGAACCATATTTTATAAGCCTTTCTCTATATTATCTTACCTGACCTTATTCCCTACTAATCATTAAAATATCTTTTCTTAGGTTCCAACCACATTTGTAAAAGAACTTAGGTTACTATCCATAACTAGGGTTCCTACTGCATACTAGACGATCACAAGTTTAATTACGAGGCCAAATCTAGACATGACACGGTACAACAAGCTGTTCTTTCAGGGTTAGTTAAAGAAGAAAGGATTAGAAATGAGGTGGGTTGTTTCAAAGTGGGGCCGTAGTGACCAGGATGTGGGCTTCGGCAGATTGTTGTACTGTGTCTTGTTATGGTGACTGCTGGGTGGTCACCAAAGTGTTACTGTGAAAACGGATACAAATAACGTTGGAACCTTTATGTACGTAGCGTATCTGCTTATGCTAAGCTCGTTTTAGGGAAGTTTAACGGTCGGTCAATATTTTAGAATAACTCGTGGAAAGGAATTGATTACTAATCTTGTATTTTTAATTTCAAGTAATCCTGTTAACCAATGCTCTATTCTACAACACTGTTTGTCACTAGTTCATTAATACACAGGTTAACTTTCATTTCAAAAAGTAAACAAAATAAACATGCCGGTATGTTTCGCGGTTTTTCAATAAAAAAAGTTTATACGATACTTGACTATAGGTTTATTTTACTCACTAAACGCGATTAGGTAACTTTTCTGTTTAAATTAACGTTAAGATTGTTTTATAATAGATATTTAACAAGAACATTTAATATATTAGTTTATATTTATAGATTATTCATGATAAATAAACAAAAGAAAACATAGATAATATTAGTCTATGCTATGATTAGAATGAACCTGACATGTCAACATTTTAGGGAGCCTAGCATGATGTTTCAATAAGGGGGTGTTAAGGATTGTTCACCTTAGGTGGCGCTAGTGTGTTTATAGCTACACAGAATGATATGTATTATTTCTCATGGGTGGGATTTTGCAGAATTATTTCTGATCAGATTCATTTAGTGGTAGTTTGCAATGCAGAGGATGGTTGTTATGAGTATGAGTCTTGGTTCAATGAATTTGAGTGCTTGCATTGATTTAAATGAGTTAGTTTTGTTGTTTCTTGATTATTTACTAAAGGGTTCAATTTTAAGTTTTGAGGTATTTCATTAGACATAGAGAACAGTCAGGCGAGTATAGTAATATAATTCAGTCATCGGATTGATGGACGGTATTCCTAATATCAAATCAATGACATAAAAGTAGTAGACATAGTGATAACAGATGTATGGTCTAAGCCACGTCATATAAAAGCTTTTGTTACCTCTCAGCAAATAAGTTGATAACAATTAAACATGGTTATCTTCTTTTTAGAGCCTCAGTATTTTAGTATTGCAGGTTGCCCAAATAAAGTCTAAAATATTAGACACGTAGTAAAATTTCCCATTCAATAGCACTGGTTTGTAGTAGAAGAGAGAATTCCTTATTTTATTTATATCTTAAATAAGCAATTTTCGCATATATTTAAGGTGTGATAATCTCAGAAGTGGATAAGACGATTTTGATGAAATTTAGTATCTGTGGGGGGTGAGTAGTCGATTTGGTTAGGTCTTGTTATTATGAAGGCTGTGTAAGCATGCTAGGCTGGCACAGATGTACAAAATGGATTATTTGTAGGACGGTGTGTTTAATCCTTAAGGGGTCAGTGAGTTTCGTACAAGGGCGGAATAAATGCAATAGTCAATAATAAGGGATTTAATGTTCTAACTTTTAACAATAGAAGGTAGGCATAATTGTAGATCACTCTGTGTCGGTTGCAGAAAGCATTCAAAAGGTTTGGTAGGAATGTGTAGCAGGCCTTTAAACGAAGTTTCAAATGTATGCCAAGAAAGTTTTCCATTGTTAAACACAGCGTTAGATAATTTTAGTGAAGGCATATGAATTATAATATTATGTAGGGAATAAGCTTCAAGGAAGGCTTGAATTGTAGTACGTTGGCAATTGTGATTTAATAGATATGTAATGTTCGAATGACAAAATTTTAGTTTTGGGTACTATTAATTATTCTGTTACAGCGGGATGAATGTTTGAATATAAAAGTTTAGTGAGAGGAATGCAAGAAATTGAGAATTAGCTAAAAATTTCATTAAAATTGGTATCAAACTAATTGATAAAAGCGATATCTATGTTAGAAGTTTAGCAATTTATTGAAATACAGCTTTATGAAATAAAGTTTGTTTATAGTAAAATTTGTTGTAGCTTGGAGATCTTAGCAATCTAAATAGAAAGATAAATTTTAAATGAATTATAAGTATAGAAAATCACGAGTCATGCTACTGCAAAACAGGAAACAGCCAAGCATTTATTTTAAATCAAAACAGTTCATTAGCAGTTAAGTACATGATGCGAACATTACATAGTCAGGGGGCATGTATTATAGTACTGGTTCGAATCCAGGTAAAACTATATTGGTTTCCGGAAGCTTTAGATTATAGGCAATATACATTCAGGGGTTGGTGTTTACATTAATCTGGTTCGAATCCAGATCAAATTGAGCTGCTTTAGAAGTTAGGAGAAAAGGTATAGCCACACACAAGCAGCATGTCTAAAATTCATATAACAATATAGTAAAAGTAGAGATTCATCAAGCAGGAAAGTCTAAACAGACTTTAGGGTTATACAGAATGCGCAAACAAATGGAAGCTTCTTTATGATTTACACATCAACAGGAGAATGCAACAGCTTAGTGTAGTTTCTCATATATGGTTATTTATGAAGTAATCGGCAGCCTCCACAGCTGGTACAGTGAAATGTTGATTCTTCACTCAAGTTTGAATTTTCATGAGAATGTTCAGATTTCAACACGAAAAGGCGACAGTATTGTTATCTGAAAAGAAAAGTATTTTTATAATTGTTTATTTAAGACTAAACAATGGTATATATTATTCGATATGGTTCTTAAAACAAAATATTTTATTAATTGACGTTTATCATCATCACTTGGGACTATGTTTGCAAGGTATCATTACTTCATATTTTGATCAAAAGCACTTTAGACGATGTATGTAAGTTGTATGAGAGATTCGAAGAAGTAGGGACTTGTGGTCTTGTCGGAGTTTCCCTTGGATTTTCACGGGACATTTCTCCAGCTGCACGCTTCTGTCGCCTTGGTGGGCTCGGTTTATATAGCTATAGACAGGAAATAAATAGATAAATAAATAGGAAACTAGAATTATAAGATAATCTTTTGGGCTATTTAACATCTATAGCAAACCAGATTTTGATTAAAATTTTGATGTGGTAAAAGTACTGATGATTTAGTTGCTAAATAGTGATAAGTCATGTTAGTAATCCATGTAGGGAAATACAATCACTACTAAAAGTTAATTTATTCTCTGAGATCATCTCAAAGACTGATCAGAGACACGTTATTTTATAGTAAATACTTACAAATAGAGAAAAGTAGACAAGTTGAACAGTCTCATAGAGTTATAAGAGTTATTATACAGTGGGGGTGAGCCTTCTTCATTGCATTTACTTTAAGTTACATATACTTTCTTGAATTTCCCATTGTAGGTATGTAATGTGTGTATATAAATGGGTTGCTTCAGAATCCGACATTTGCATCTGAGAACATAAATTAAGAATGACTTATAGTACATTCATAAAAGCAAATCAAAGCTAAGATTAAGAATTAGAATAAAAACTTTGTTTAATCTTTAAATTCAGTTCCTCTTCTGAAATCTCAATCATTCAGGAATCAAACAATCTCACATCATTATAAGAAAATAAGTCATCATCATTAATAAAATTTTAACTCAGTTATAGATAGCAAACCTAGATTTAGGATTTGATTATGATGAGAATTCATTTCTTTTTAACACGTATATAAAAGCGAGTGGCAAAGTTGGCTGTTAAATTAATTTAGATAACAAGGTAGGAGTGAATTTTATTGTCATATTATAATAGAAAATTTCACTATAAAATTCTTTTATAGCAATAACTTTAGGATAAAATCTATGCTATATCTCTACCGGCGTTTTAGACTGTCTTTTTGCTAAATTTCATGTAAATCAGAACAGGTTTTGAGGTGTTAAATAAAAGAAATCAGAGAGTCAAATAATAGACAATAGACATGCAAAGTTGTGTATGTGGATATTATAAAAAGTATAGGTAAAGGTAATTTAATGCGACCTTAGGGGGGCATAGGTAGATTAGGTAGGTCCTCTAGGAGACATTCACTGTCTCCTCAATTATAGTATGTTTCCTCGGGAACGACACTTCACCATAGGGGTCAACAGACATCATTCACTTTCAGTCTTTGCAGTTAATGTACCTTATCAGTGAGATGTATCTGGTATATTGGTATCTTACATCAGAAAATAGCATATAGGAACCAGTTAATAGAGGTTAAGAGATCAAACATTTATATACTCGTGAGGTCAGGGTTAGAATAGCACTTTCCTCTTACTTTTCATGGGTGTCGCGGGAGTCGAAATGTGAGAATCGGGTTGGGGAGTGTCGTGGGCGATGTCATGGGCGATGGACACTTCATCCACTTTTGCTAAAAGTGGCACATATTAGATTTCATGTGCGCCTGATAAAATCACTTATCAACCAGGGAACATTTACATAATTGAACTAATAATGCATTTAGAGGATTCATTAGCTTATTTATAATACATAAGTATAGGTCAAACCTAGAAGTGTTTGTTCTTTATAAAATAACTATGATAAAATGACTAAATATATATATATAACAAATCCAAATAAAATATGATTTAGGAATATAGAGAAATATTTAGTTGACTCATACCTGTTATATGTAGTTTTGTTATTCATCTAGTGACGCAGGTCATGCAGTGTTCATCATGGGAGATCATGTTTTTGTCAACTATAGCACTACTAGAGTACAGAAACTTGGTAACTGGGTATACACTGTTGTTCAGTAAACTGAAAATATAATAAAGAATGGTTAAACAGTGAATTTTGCGGTGTTAATCATATAATTGTAAGTTTTTTAATCCGATTACTGCAAATACACAATTTCTTTTCATTTTTAAAAGGTACGGGAATTTAGTTCATTTATATATTTGGATTCATAGATTTAGGTAAACGGTATAATTTTGTCAATTAAAACAGGTAATCTTAAGTTAGGCGCACACAAATAATACATTGATTGGCCTAAGTAGGATTCTACATATTAACAGACAGACTTGTCAGTAGACTGATTCATTTTTATAACTTTATGTATTTTAATATTATCATTTTCATCTTCTTTTCTTTACAAGTGAAGAAGAATTGCTGATTATTTATTAACACAGTCATTTTTAAAACTTAACGTTCAGAATTCCACACGTTTTATATGGTACTTTGTCAACTTTAAATCATATTCAACTTGTACATAAATATCATACAAAGAAATTATACAATGTTGAGTTTGTACGGGAACTGGAAGTTATCAAATTAGTGTAATCTTGACTGCACCATGTATGGACGGGTTTTATACATTAATTGTTATTAAGTTTGGTTATAATGACAAACTGATGTGGGGTTCTGATAATGGTTGAATAGGTTTTCAGACACTACCTGTTCACTGAGAGCCTAATGATTGTAAGTATAAAATTGGTTGGGGCAGTTGAGCTGCTTAAGTGATTTTATGTTTCAGTTATCGGATTATCCGACGATGGTGGCATATTGTGGAGTTGACATAGAACTTTCATAAGTAAATAGATTCGGCTTGTCTTGATAGAGTGGGTCGAAATTGAAATATGGGATTCAACTACAGACACTTGAACAGATTACCTCAGGCAGAAGTTTTACAACATTACATACCGATATGTTAATTACTTGCAGTTCATTCAGGTCAACAGTTATACAGCTCGACACTGTTCTATTCAGTAGATTCTTGAAGTTTCTTGGTTGAATAGTGCACGCCATCCACGAAGAGGCGCTCCTCCACAGCCCAAGCCGTACAGCTGCGCACTATAATAGCAGGTCACAAAGGTTGTTAGTAATTATTGTCATTTCAGGAAGCTGTAACACACTACAATAGTCATTTCAGGATCTTACAATTAAGATGATAGGCGGTTTCAGTTGGCAATGGCACAGAGTCTTGAGATTGAGTTTCAGAGTGCACCCTGGGATTAATTTTCATTTGGAATGCAAGTAGGGAATCGGAATCGACCTCATCAACAACCTACGCTTTGCAGACAACACCACCATCATCGGCGCAACGGAAAAGGAACTTGCCAAGCTTCTGCAAAGAGTACATTTCGTGAGTGCAGAGTATGAACTTCAAATAAATCGAACCAAGACCAAAGTGATGTATATGTGGACCGGACATGCACTCTAGAGAGGACAGGTGAATTAGCAGACCTAGACACAGTGAAAGAGTTTGTGTACCTGGGGTCACTGATCACCAATGATGCAGAATGTGATAGGGAAGTAGTCAGAAGAGCTCAGATTGCTAAATCAGCAATGAAGCGTTTAGAGAAAATTTGGAGGAACAGAGGAATTGGAAGGAAAACGAAAGTAAAACTAATGCGGATCCTTATTTACTCTATATTTCTGTATACTTCGGAGACTTGGACGCTAAAAGCACGCAGTCGATACAGGATTGACGTGTTTGAGATGTGTTGTTGGCGAAAGATGTTGGGCGTATCCTGGACGGAGCATGGGACAAACGTTTCCGTCTTGAAGGTGGAAGAAAAAGGGAGACGTGGAAGATCGCCCAAGTCGCCCAACCGATGGACCGACGTGGTGAAGGAACCTGCCAAACGAACTTACAGGCATCTGGCCGAAAATCGGAAGATAGAATAACATGGAGAGTTTTCGTGAAGCAAGTTACCGGCGATTGCTGTCGCGACCCTCAGTCATGAAGAATCGAGGAAGAAGAACAAGGAAACCGTTAGGGTATTGATGATGGAAAGTTTGGTTATACAAGGGATAGTAAGATTATAATTGCTAAAATTAGACTCACTCAGTATTGACCACATTAGCCATAATTTGTTACTTAAAGGTAAAATAACATTTAGATTGTAGTAAGTTCATTACACAATACCTAGGTCAAATACTTACATTTGTTAGAGGATACTTTGTGAATAATTTGATCACTTCATTTCTTTAGACTTCACTTAAGAAACTTAACCTGAAAACCATTTGCGATAGGAGTTGAAAATATGACATTTTTATAAGACTACTGGAAGAAGTTCCACAATTTCGCTGGTATCTTGATTTCAGGTATGTTTGATATTCACTAGTATGTCAGGTTAGATGGGCAAACATGTTAACTTCATCTTTTTACGTCGCAAAACATTTCAATCATTGTAGTTACAATAATCCAATCGTAACCTAACAAGGCGGTTGGCGTGTGTTACATCTGACAATGACATGTGACTTGTGCCGTGTGTGCAAGTGTGGCATTGGCAAGCGTCCACTCCAGTGTTGCCAGAGCGCTGCCATCAAAGTGTACGTATCAAAAAAAAAAAAAAAGCACGTTGTTCGAGTACGAATAAAAGGCACGGTTGTTTCAATATGTGTATATTATTAGATATATTTCAAAATTTTAAATTAAGTATCTACTTAGAATTAGACACTGTCTAATGTATTTAATTTTATGAATGTATTTGCATGTACTTTGTACTTAAAGCAAATAAATGGTCTGAATCTGAATACAATAAATACGTTACATACAGAGTATTGATCCTTTAGATCATGTGTACACATCGCATCACACGAACATTAGAACTTGCAGTTGCAAGACAGCCAGAACAGTCCCATTCTGCTTTGCGTACTGCAACCAAACTGCAACCACGGCTAAGGATAGAACTTTTAACTTGAGGATGTCTAAGCTTAGGAGAGCAGAGCGAGATTGCTTGACACAATGGAGGTTTAACAAAAATACATATGCGGATTTTAAACGTAAACTTGCAAAGGCGGATTCAACATGCAATCAAACATGAGCTGCTGCCAGCATCCTCGGCATCTTGCCGCTAGCGCCCAATTTTTTAGGGTTCGGTACCCGAGGGTTCTGGGTGGAGCCCTGATGTTGTCACTCGCGCGTCCGTCCGTCCGTCCATCCGTCGGCTGTCATAGTTTTATTCCGAAGAAATTTTCAACTTCCCTTTCACTTATGAACTTGAAGTTTGGTGATAGTGTTTGTTGTTATGTATAATAATGGTGTATTGATGAACCAGATTTGTTCAGAATCAGATCAAGTTGGTTCGGAACCCTAGGTTTGCAAGGTCCGATTCGCAATTGGCCGGTTATGGATACATAATTTTTTAGACTTATTTAGTTTAGTATTATTTAGGATTTATTTTTAATTTTAGTTGTATATTTACCTAATTTACATGCTTCCTTTCAAGAGAAATCTACAAGTTTCGGAAGTTACCAACATACGAATTTTGAATTTTGTTTGAAGAAGGTTAAATGTACTCCTAATGTTATAAGTAAAGGAGGTAATAATAATTATAAATTAAAAAAAAAAAAACAAACTATAAAGTGAGTAAGAATGATTTTTAGGTTTTCAAACAATTATAATTTTCGAACGTGTTTCGGATAACAGGCACAATGACATTTGTGGTTTAGAAGTTATATTGGAAAAGCAGCTTTATATTTAGTGTATAGAGACTGTTCTAGCAGTAGGTACATTGTGATTCAACGTCACTTTCTTTTGTCATCAAAAATGTTAGTTGAAGTTTTGTTGGTAAATATTGCGGTTTTCCGTGGGCAAGTTAAGTTTTAATAATACGTATAAGAATAAAATGTGCATATGTAGTGCAGTATTTTATATCGAAAGAAAAGTGTGTATCATCAATTCACCAACATTCTGGTTGAGTTCTACATAGACACAGAGGAACAACAGCACAGCAGAGGAGGATACTGAGAAGAGGATCAGGATTGATCAGCGGTTGGTTCGAGGTGGTTGTAGTGAATGATGGAAGATGAAACCGGACAGGTAAAATTTATAGTACTTACTATTGAAAACGAGTTCACAAAGATAGATGTATTTGTGTTAAAAGATAAGTACAAGTGTATCTAGTTATTGTTATAGATAAGAGTTTAGATTTGACCCATTGAGTACTAAATGTTTTCTAGCCTAAATGTTTAGGAAAAGCATTATTGATATTGTTATGAAGGAAAAGTGATAAAAGGTATGCACACTCATAATGATCGTGGGGGCATCTTATCAACGTGGGGTTTACAGGTATGTACACGCATAATGATCGTGGGGGCACTTCATTGGCGATCCGAGCGGGACAAAAATATGTACACGCATAATGATCGTGGGGGCATTTCATTGATATACGGATCAGCAGAATTAGTAAGGTGAAATGCTCAGGAGGAGGTTAATCAAATTATTCAATTATTAATAGTGTAAACTTTATAATGTTTAATCAATGTATTTCATAGCAGCAATTAGTATACCTAAACTTGTGTAACATTTGTTTGATAAAAATGTTTTTGACCGTAATTGCAATTGACGTGAGATGGTTTAAATTTATTTGGCAAGCAGCGTAAAGTTTCTTTAGTAGTAATTGGCTCTCAGCGCAATGAAAAATAATTTTAAATAAATTATATCTAGCATAATTTGGCGTAACAATAATAAAATATTTGTGGTATAACATAGGTTGCAAACAGCGTTATTGGCATAAATTGGCGTAAAATGTAGGACGTTAATGATAATAAGCATTTGGCGTACATGCATAGGGAAGTTTTAATTTTATTATCAAACTACTTTAGGTAAAAGGTTGGTAGAAGTTTTGTTTTTGAATACAATTGCTTTCAATGAGACATGTGTATTCAAAAAGGTAATCTGAACAGTTTTGAGATAATGTGTCTATGATCATATTTAAAGGATTTTGGGTATTCAAACAGAATGTGTGAATCACCAGAGCAAGGAGGTTTGAATGAGTTGGAATGTATTTATAATAATTGGGGATGTGTGGTGATGTAAGAGGATATAGTAAGGAAAATGAATAATTGAAGTGATATGAGGTGAAGAATGTTTATGTTAGAATGAGTTCTGTTTGAAGTCACAAGATCCAAAATATGGTCAAACAGTTATCGATGTTTGAACAAAATTGAAAAAAAAGGGGTTACAAAGTTGTTATCAAAGTGATATAGGAGTTAGGTTAATCATAAATACCTCTTAAAAGGTACATTTCTTTGATAACAAGAGACTAAACACGAAGCTTTTATATCCTCAATTTCGCACACATCCTGTAATCATATTGACAATTCAAAACCTAAATTGTAACAATTAATTTTTGTAGTACCTTATAGTATTTATTTAGTATAAATGGACACAAATAGGTTATATGAATTTAAATACAATATTTTAACGTATATAATGCATAGTAGTACATAACTCAAACATAAAAAATATAAAGTTGTGTATGAAAATTAGAAAAAAGTAAAGAATTACAGTAGTGTTTGGCATTTTATAGTTGTAAATGGCAGACAGCTGATAGTCACTATTGAATTGCAGATCTTTGGTGTGACTCCTTGGGTTGAGAGCTTTGAAAAGGGCTAACTCCCTAGGTTGAGTATGAGATGTTGACTGCTTGTTTGAAATATTCATGTTTCATGCAAGACGTCTGATATCGGTCCACGAGGGAACTGAATCATTTTTTTTGTTGGATGCTAATCATTAAAGACTCCATATCATATTGGACGAGGTGAGGACGTATCTAATATGGAGAGATGATTTGGAACTATTGATAAATTCAATAGTGAGGAATCTTATCGGTATTGGGTTTATGCAATGGACAACTTTGACTATGTATGGGTTCAGTATTGATGTCTGAATTTACAAATACAGTGTAAACATAAAAATAAACAAGCACTGTTTTTACATTAAATTCGTTCTTAAAAGGTTTTGGTTTGTCTATAATGAATGCAGAAACATTAAGCCACGAAGAGGAGGAGTTGTTCTGTTGGATGGGAATCGCACGAGTGGTGAACAATTCTTGGAATTATTTGTCTGAAGTTACCAAGAACGAAAGGCTTTCTCATTTCAGTGAGGAAAATTTTGTCTAGTCTTTACATCAGGGCAATGTTGATGGCGGAATCAGATGGTTATGTACCTAGATTCTAAGAGAAGGGACAAGGTTTTTACCGATAGGGTAGGTTTGACTCACAACCAAACACTTCATTTGCAGTGAGAAAATGCTGGCGGAAGTCAAATATGACCAATGGAATTGTAAGCTAGTACTTGAGGTTTTCATTTGGCGGAATAGCATCTTTTTGGAAGGGTCACTTAACTCATCACACAGCGAAGGTCGGGATAAAATATCGATAACTGGATCTACAGGAAATAGAGGGGTGAAGAAAGTCTCCAAAACGGGTAATAACCCTATATCTTTGTCTTTCTTCAGGGGGCAGCTGTGACGAGACAGGCGAAGCCTAATCTCGCACTTGGAATTATTAGTATATAAATTACAAAAGGAAAAATCAATTAGTTATAATGCATCATTGAAATAAACAAGGAAATTACTGTTTAAACACATTCATATAATTATTAGATCTTTACTGGTAGATGAAAATTGTATTCTAAATTCAAATAGGCAAGATCGGGCGCTTGGGGTCAAATACCTTACCAAACATGACAAACGTGATGTAGCCCGCCTGCCCGGCAAAGTGACGAAAGGTGGAAGGGGTAGCAGGGAGCGTTTGACAGGTTTGCGCAAAATATTAAAAATAGAGGAACTAGTGGTAACGGGAGGAGATTAAGGTGATAAATTGAGGAAAGTATAAATAGGACGGACGTGGAAGACCAGGGGCATTGATAGTTTAGTCGTTATAGTGGGTAGAGGGCATTCAAAGTTTAATTGTCGTAGAAGGAAGTGGTAGTTATTATTGCCATTAATTGTTTAGTCGTCATAGTGGGTAGAGGTACTAGAGGTGGTGTTCTTGCAAGTTTTGAGTTAAAGGGAGGTGTGTTTAGTTGTTTGATAGTAGGAGTGGTGTCGTGCTGGAGAGTTTGTAGGGGTTGGCCGAAGCTTTGGAGTGCAACTGGCGTATGGAAGCCGGCAGTTCTACAATTGCGGTTGGAGGAACTTTTACAGCAGTGGGTCTGCAGCGCGAGGCCAAGTTTACGGAGTGCTACTGGCATTCAGAAGGCGGCAGTTCTATCGTTGCAGCTGGGAGAAACTGTGAGTTTTTGTGAATTATTTATTAAATTTACAGCGGATAGTAAGAGCGTATTGTGATAAGAGTCTAAGAATTTAAATATCTGACATAACTTTAAAGTTCATGAGATTTTGAATCTTATTGTCTATTCGATAGGTTTTCTTTTGGAATTTACCAATAGATGATTACAGACTAATTTTATTGAGTTTTAGGATGAAGTTTATTCCAGTATTGATCAATTTTAATAATATTAAGAGTATAGCTGAATACAATCTACTTTCTAATTGATTTATAGCTTTTGGTAATTATTAATTTCTTTTGATTGTGACATATACTAATAATATTTCTGTGTGTACTGAATATGGGAGTGACGGTGCGTACATACTTACAGCTCATTTCATTCCTGTTTTTCAAATTCATAGTCAGTGTAGTTCTTACACTGTGGAACTTGGAAACTAAGGAAGGCAACTATTGCTGGCTATCTTGAAAAATATACTATCTGACGCGCCGTCATTGTCGGCTGGATACTTAACGTGGTGCCAACGAAGGTCTCAGTTCGTAGCAGTGATAAAGTGAAGTGTTTGTTTAGCTGTGAAAGTCAGTCAGATGACATAGAAACTTAGGGACAGTTTAGTATACTAATTTCAGACAGATAGTCATAGTAATTTGAAAAATACAAGCAAGAAGACGTGCGGCAAATTGGTAAGTCAAATTTTGTTAATGAAACATTAAAGGTTTTGAGAAGTAGATATTTTCCACAAAGGTTCCGTTAAAGTTAATAGTAGCTATAGTGTTGGAGTCCTTTGATGTTTCAAATTGTTTTGTTTCAGTGCTGTTTTGAATCAATATTTATATATCATTTGAATTGATATATAAAATGATTCTTTAAGTTTGTGTCTATTCCTCTAGGTTTGCGTTATGTTATTTAGATAGGTAGCTAATCAGCAGACGGAGAGCGGAGCAAAGATATATAAAATATAGTGATTTTATAGTGCATTTTACAGAATTCTAGCTATTTTGTGCGATATGTTTGTCATTTTGTCTAGGAACTATACAACTGGAGCAGTAGGAGATGAAATTTAGTAATTTATGTGAATTAATTGTGTGTATTTCAGGAACTTAATATTACATGCTTTGAAAATTATTTTCTACATAAACAAGAGCAGTACTCTTGTAAATAAAAATGTGTATTTACAGGTACCTTTTAACTGCAATATTCTCTTTATGATGTTTTCTAATTATCCAGGTTTTACTTGTTGAGTTACAGGAATGAAACTATTACGAAAAGTTTAACTAAGGTTATTATTTGAATATTAGATACATTTTATGAAAACTACTTCAAGTGAGTCATATTATTTATTCAAATATGAACTGACAAGATAGTAAGTTTACAATTCTAAAGAACAGAATATCCATTTATTTGCCCAAACTGAATATAATATCAACTAATCTCATTAAAGAACACAGATATTTATTTCTAAGGAAATAATATTCATATACATATATATATTAAAAACAAGTGGAGTTTAAGAACAAAAGATAAAATAAAACTCCAAAAGATTAATAGAATAAATCTACATTTATAATTTACTTATCCAATCCCTGTATACATTTATATATAGTATTTAGATCGAATTAGCCAAGGGTAAAGGAAGGGCTGAATAACTTCAAACTAAAAAGGAATATATAATAGAGTTTGAAGTTCATAGCAAATGAAAGTAAATGATCTGATAAATACAAAAGTTAGAAGTGAAATATTGTATTGAGATCAGCCTAGGGGTGGGCTTGTAATTAAACCTTTATGTTTAAATCAATTATAATGAAAGAATAGAATTACTGAAGAACAAACAAATATAACAACTTCAGTATACAAATGAATGTAATAATTTATATATTTATTGCCTCATAAAGGAAAGAATTATAATGATGTGTTTAATGCAAGTTAGAAATAGAGCATAGGCGGGGTACAGTCAAGAGCGCCATTATTTATGCATGTTTACATTATATGTTATAGCATTAGGGTTTAAAAATGAATATATTTATATGCTCACGACTGTACATGACCCGTAGGGAGCGTCAGAGAAGGGAATAATAGTAAAGTTCATCTTTTAATACTTACAGTTTAAATTTTGAGCTGACATTTGTGAGCCCGATCTAGGCTGGAGGAGCACATGTACTGTCCTTGACTCAGATTCTGTATAGTGGTTGGGAATTTGAGCTTTGGTGACTGAGAGGGTTTTTTTGGAATAGTGAACCAGTCAAGCGGAACGCAATACTGGGAGGGATGTCTGTATACTTGGAATCAGACATTACTCATTCATTCATTCTGAATACTTTGTTGGAAGCTATGGCAAGGATTCAGAACTAATCACTGTGGGGAATGGAGTGTTTGGGGAGTGTTTGGGGTCCGACTGTCTGGATTGGGATTGTAAGGTCTAGCTCTAAAATAGTCATTTTAAAAGGATAATGTTCATAAAATGTTCAAGTCAAAAATTCCTTATCTGATGCTCATTAGGCTGGACCAGCGCCCACCGCAGGGAAATTAATGTGTGTTGTATAATTGAGGAATTCCGATACAATATAATAAAATAAGGATAATCTCAACTATTTCAAAGTAACATTTAAACATTAAATATTAAAGTTACTTTTATAGCAGTCAATATTTTATTTATACATCATGTTTTCTTTGCTTTAGTCTAACCTTAAACTTCTATACCAACTACATATTATTAGCTATTTTGTCAGTATTGTAACCTTAAGTTAATGATAAATGAAATTATAATGTTAAACACACACACTGGTTTTCTGGACGATCCGACGAATTTACAATAATTAATTTTGTTGTGTCTTCGTGCGTAGGGAATATTACCAAAAAACTAAATTAAAACCATATTACAGTCTTTATCGTTTATGCTTCTTTATGATTTTACCACAATTGAACCATATTTTATAAGCCTTTCTCTATATTATCTTACCTGACCTTATTCCCTACTAATCATTAAAATATCTTTTCTTAGGTTCCAACCACATTTGTAAAAGAACTTAGGTTACTATCCATAACTAGGGTTCCTACTGCATACTAGACGATCACAAGTTTAATTACGAGGCCAAATCTAGACATGACACGGTACAACAAGCTGGTCTTTATAGGATTAATTACATTAAGGGGATAAATAATAAGGTGGGTTGTCTCAAGGTACAGTCGTACGACAAAGATTATGTTTACATTTTTCACCTCATTCCAATATATAGGTATGTGACGTCGACTGTAGCACTTGATTCACTCATGACTTGATCATCTTTTTTTTTAATGGGATTGCTCTTGTTCAACACCAGGGGGTAAAAATGAGGCCGACGGTGAAGCCAGCTCACCCAGAAGATGCCTATTCACTCGTGCCATAAAAAGGTCTAGTTTATATTTATGAACTCGGAAATAAAGACGACGCGCAGAGAATTCCAAACCATATTCAATTCAATTCAATTTATTTAATAAACCCCTTGTATGGGACGCTACGTGTGTGGACACGCTTGCACCAGAGTCAATGCCGGCTCTGCTGCATCCTCTGCCGAAGACCTCAAACGCCGCAAGTATTCCTCCCTAGGGAGTGGATATTTATTTGAAGCGTTTGGGGTGGAAACACTGGTACCATGGGGACCACGCGCCGACTCTATAAAGATCTGTCGGCGCACCTAATAGAAACCACTGGTGACCAGAAGGCTGGCCAATATTTCGCGCAAAGAATAAGTATTACCATTCAGCGTGGTAATGCGGCCAGCCTTCTGGGCACCCTACCGGCTGACGGCGACTTGGGTCAAATTTTTTATCTTTAATTTTTATTATATACCCCTAGTTTAAGTTTTTATTTGATTGTTTGTTTATCTATTTATAAGACGTTGTACATATTGAATAAATAAATTAGTCTTATTTATTTAATTCAGACAATGTCCATAGCAGCGCCCATTAGAAAAGATGATGTTATAAATTAAAACATACAATATGCACAATTTATGATTGCTTGGAACACTTTCGGAGATTATCATTGATATTAAATCATTACAGATGCATTTTCACCACAGCAGAGTAAAATGTAGTAAACGTTTTATTAGAGAGTGGTAGGGCACAGTAGAACGATTTACGGTATCTCGGTGATTTTGGAGCAGGCCAACCACTACCTACCTACTTGTTCTATAGGTAAGTGGTAAAGTGTTCACCAGAGCTCCCGAGAGAGATGTTGTTACCATTAAAATTATAAAAATCTGTTAGACCGTATGTTGGTAATTCAGAAAGAGATGTTGTTACCATTACAATTTTATAAAGATCTGTTAAACCATTATGTTGGTAATCCCGAGAGAGATGTTGTTACCATTAAAATTATAAAGATCTATTAAACCATTATGTTGGTAATCCCGAGAGAGATGTTGTTACCATTAAAATTATAAAGATCTATTAAACCATTATGTTGGTAATCCCGAGAGAGATGTTGTTACCATTAAAATTATAAAGATCTATTAAACCATTATGTTGGTAATCCCGAGAGAGATGTTGTTACCATTAAATTTATAATATGTTGGTAAGTTATGTGAAAAAACGATTGTTACCAAAAATTGATCTCACGTTTAGCCTTTGGACCTTTATAAATCCTTATACCTACCTACCTATATAGTACCTACTTACGTATTGCAAATAAAGGTTACAAAATTAACCCCGGACGTTATTTAAAATTCAGATAATCTCTCTGTATGAAAAAATTGTTTTAATACGAAGTTTTTAATTGGCTCAACATTTCATCGAGCACGTGGACAGGCCATCCAAAATGCGATATACGAAGGTATTATAAACAGAGAAGGCAACATCACATTTTCTCCATTTTTAAACCAACAATTGCTAGATTGGCAGTGAAATTAAATTTATATTTGTATATTAAATTAAAGGAGACGGCCGGTCGGTCGCCCCAGATACCGCTGGGCGGACGTTGTGATGGCTGACCTACGTGAGCTTCAAGCTGAGTCGTGGAAAGATCTAGTACAAGACCGGGATCAATGGCGTGCACTCATATTGGGGGCCAAGACACACTTTGGGTCGCTGAGCCAGCGGAGTAAGTAGTAGTAAGTATATTAAATTTAAAAAAATCTTTTATTGGGACTGGGACACGTGAGTAAAAATATCCTTCGATCAAAATGTATGGCATTGTCGGTAAAAAAAGAACGACCCTATCAAACTTTTCTCTTGGATTACACAATAATCATCACTTAAAATCTTGTTGTATACTTAAGGCGCTACACTGAGAAATTTAGAAACTTTGAAACGCTGTTCTGCCCAGACGAGGAAACAATAGGGACTGATTTTCAGATATATAATTCTTGACTATATGATTGTGGTACTGACAATAGCCCAAACATAATTGCTTAAAATTTCGATAGAAAAGAAATCTAAAGTTGAGTCTATATTTTCCTTTTTTTACTCAGCCTAATAAAATAGCGCATTATTAAAAGACACGATTAAGTTAATCTGATGGTATTTTACCTCATCTAGGTACTGACAAGAGGAAATTTAATAAATCTCCACACAGTCAGATATTTATTATTATATCATTATAAGTTATAAACAAAAGCAAACTTTCGTACAATTGCCATTGATACCTTAGATAATGTTGTTAATTCTTTCAAAAACATAGTAAATATAAGTTTTCGAACTTTTTAGTTCACATAATGTAAAGGGTAGACGACTACGGAACCCTACCTTGCGCGTGGCCCGACACGCACTTGGCCGGTTTTCTTTATCCCGTTACTCTTTGCTGGGGTGTAGGGCTCGAAACAACTCTCTTCATTTGCTTCAGTCTTGGGCAATTGGGTTACTTCTTCCCACTTCATCCCCAGAGAGCCCAACTCTGGATCCTAGTTCGAGATCCAAGATCCAAGTTGTTCTGGGATGACTTTTTTCCGCTTGATGGGTATTTGCCAAGTCGGGGCCTTCATGGACAAGAAGCAGTCCGGTTTACGAAGAATATGTCTACTGTTTAGGTAACAAAATGAATATAATGAACTTTATTCTGTAAGTAGGCCACAATGGCACTTTTACAAGTCAAAACCTAATATTTTTTACAGGAAATTCTAATACAAATAAGCATTAACCACAGGCTTCCAAAATAGTCAAAAACCATCAAACCCATATTATGCGCTATGTAGCTATGTACAGTCGGCAGTTGAAATGTTTGTCACTTTTGGACTTTATTTCAATCGAAATATGGGTAATTATTTTTTAGGATGGTGCGTACACGGGAGGTATTATTAAACATGACAGATTCATCAAAAAAGCACACACAAACCTGATTTTCCTCTGGCCACATACCTAGTGAATATTTTTTTGATTTAAATCAGTAACGGAATTCCGTGACCTTATCTGCTCCATAAGATCGGAAAAATGAAAAATCGTTGTTCAACTAACCGTGGGCACAGATTTCATTGGGAAATGATTGTTTGACGTGATTTTAACGTTAATTTTGATATTTTATTTCTTGGTATTTATTTGTATAGAAGGTAGGTACCTAAGTACATCATTCATAAGGTACAGTCAACCAAAAAATCGTTTTACGACTTTTCGAGTCTATTATTTATTTATTATTATCATTGACTTATAATATAGAAATAGACACACAATGTCGAACAAAAATGACGGAAAATGTGGCACTGATTGACACTGTCAGTTGCATACACGCTTTGTCACTGTTACTGTCTGCCGTCAACCCGAAAGTACCGCAACGCGGTACATTTGCGGGTGCCATTTTTTTCGCCTGACTGTGTATCTAGTTCTTTTATAGTACATCTATGATTATTATACATTGGTAGACCATGTTTTTGGTTGGTACATTGTGGTTGTTCAAAAATAGATACAGTCGGCATCAAATACATTGTGGCAATGGCAACCAAAGTGGCAAAATATATCGTAACATTCGTAAAATATTCTTATCTCTCTGGTAATAAATCTGTGTACTGTACTAAACATCTTTATTATCAGTGGGGTAAAAATGTTGGTGTAGTTATATTGATAATTATATTTGACTAGTTCGGCTGATAGACACAATCTAGTTAATGCTGAAAGTACATATCTCACTATAATAAGGTATATCTTAAAATTAACTCAAATGATTTCGGGGACATAAGTCAAGCTCAATTTATGTTACAGGTTGATATCTACTGTATATAAAGGTGTATTTTGAGCGTAAAGTTATTTTTTTTACAGATATACAAAGTACTAATAAGATAAGATGAAGCTGTTCAATCTGCAGTCGATAAATTAGCTATGCTATAATACGATACAGATTCCTTTGCCTTGAAGCGGATTGCTTGAATCTCTGGCTTTACATATCAAGATAACGACAATCTCACTAAACTGGAAAAACCGGCAGCCGTGAAATTATGGTAATTTAATAAGTATACAGGAAGATATTTTTTCAGCTTGTGGCCTTGACGTTTTTGCATTATATGTCTGTGTGATACTTATTGCATGTTCTTGCTTTAGCGCTCTAGAGCTATTTTTTTTAAAGAACTGATTTTTGCAAATCTGGCGCTATACTAGACTAGACTTCGAGTGTCACTGTCAATCGCTATCGGATGAAATATCAATCCGGAGCCATGTGCCCCCTCATCTTTGCCCTTTGGGTAGATGCTGGCCAAGAGCTATCCCTTTTATAATAAAAAAACTGTGAGACAGGTCTGGGGGCCGATTTTTGAGTTTCGAACGCTCGACTTTTCATTCGATATCTGTCAAAACGTCATAGTTTTTTGACAGATCTCGAGTGAAAATTCGAGCGTTCGACACTCAAAAATCGGCCCCCAGTTCTGATTCTGACACATGAAGCGGAAGCGAAAAAATCTGACAATATGTCGTGTTCGTTCTCCTAATTCGTTCATTTAATTTATGGGACGTGGCAGTATATATAAGTATTCGTATGCACGAATATTCGGAATTATGTGGACGAAAATGCCACGATCAATAAGCAATAAAAACCTAATGTACTTACACAACATTAACAAGATTAATCCGTTTTACCTCCGAATAAGAAAAGTGTGATACGCGGAATCAAAGATAAAGCTAAACAAAAACAAAAGCTAGAAATCTGATGGTAGTTCGTGAAGTCTTTGAGATTGACGAAAATAATAACAGAATTCAATAAAGTCTGAGGAAAAATTATCGTAACCCGGTGTTTGCTCCCGCGTTACAGCTCAACTTTTAGATTAAACACCTAACACACGGTCGAGGGTACTGTCGAATAGTTCATTATCGTCTTTGCAAAAGTTTTGGCAGACTGGGGAAAAATGTCTTTTGAGAGTTGAAGTCTTGTTGACGTCTGACGGGTTGAAACTATCGAGTGTTGAGGAGTAGGTATAACCATTATTAGTATTGTCGTTCTTTCGGTGGGTATAATGTTTAGTGTACCGAGATTTCTCTAGCGAAATATGACAAACCTAACTATCCTGGAGGTATTTTATTCTGTTACGCTAAATATACGTAACTAATAATAATAATACGTAACATTTTATAATATGTAACTATTTGTAATACTTATTTTGAAAGTTATACTTAGTAAGTTGAAAAACCTATCGAGGTGGCTGATAGTCGTTGCCAATATTATTCCCATGAATATTAGGGGCTCTCAGGTCTTTGAGGTCCAATATCACTCGACATATTTCAAACCGGTACGTGATCCTTACTTATGTTGAGCGCTCGTACTGGCAGCACGTTTAACACTGCGTATCCTGTCCGCTCGTAATAATTATATTTTTTTATAACTGAAACTCACGGGAATTTTGTATATAAAAATACAATTTATCCACTGCAGTTAATTCCATCTAATCGGCGTATCTTACACCTAGGTACCTATCGAATAGATGGAACTTGAGAAGTGATGGTGCTTTTCTCCCATATGATAGATTGCAGAGCAGTGACGCCGGTAAACCCTTGCTCGTAAGGCAGTCCACAAGCTTCCGTTTTCCTTGGTCATTTATCAATCTTTCGCAACTTTTTTCTGATAGTGACTATGCTTGATAGTCTAGCTTGGCCGCATTGTATATTACTTAGCTTAATCTGGTCTGCCTTCACAGCATTAGGTGTCTAATTGGTGGGGATTTAAAAAACAATATTTCAAAATAGGCTTACTTCAATTTAAAATTTAAATTAGGACATCAAATAGGTCAATAGGTCATTGGGTATAATTTTCAATAAGAGAGAAATATGTATAGTATATTATGTCGACTACATAAGAGGTATAAAAATGTGTAAATACTGAATAGGTACCTTTAGTTGAAGTAAAGTAGGTATGCAAGCAGCCTTACATCTGACCGCCATGACTCTCCAAATATCAAATATTATCCTAACGTACTTTCCATAATTCTTGCATTTGGGACTTGCCTTGGTGAGATGGAGGTAGTTATTACGGAGACGGGTCCCGTTATGCATTGAAGGCGTTTTCCCATCAAATAGAAGTTTCCAATAATACTTTTTCTAACTAGGTCAACCATTAGCCTATATAATATACATATATTGAATTAAATGTAAATGAATCAGCATGTGGGATCCAGTGATAATCTCCTGTAAAGAACGGCGCTCGAGTAATTTCTATGCTAACAATATTGTACAACGACACGCTATAGCGTCATTGGTTTCCACCAACACATGTAGATTTATTTAATCAATGCTGTAATTATTTTTATATATTTCGACGATGCCAAGCGTTCGGCCTGCCTGATGGGAAGTAGAAACTGTAGCCTATGGACGACTGCAGAAAAAATACTGCCAAAACGGTGATAAGAGCTAGAGAAAAACGCAAACGATTGATGAAACGATTCGTTAGTACACCCCACCCCGTTCTTCAAGGATCTGTTCTTGAATATTTTGTCTGTAGTCCCTTAACATACGTCCTTACATAAAATAGAAAAGGAACTATTTACTTACTTAATATCTATCGCCTACGTACAAGGTAAGTAGTAACGATACAATAATGAATAAAATGCCCACAGACTCTAAAGGTCATATTTTTTAACAGCACTATACGTCACGGACTTGATACCCTTTTGTACCAATAAGTCCGTGGAACAAAACCTTGTAAGTACTCAGTCAGTTTTTTGCCAGCCCTTAAGTTAAGTAAATTGCCCTTACATTAAAACCTATTACACTTTTTATTACGGAACTTCATTTAGGAAAAGGAAATGCACTTCACTGGCCTCGGAGGCAATGAGATCGGCTTCTTTTTTTACTGAGCATTGGGCATTAGGAACCGAATGGTGGAGTGATCGAGAAATATTGCCTTAGAAAAAAGCACTTGCAGTTAAGTAAACCATGTTTGTATTCAATTCTTGTGGTTTAAAGGCAGTAAAGCAGGCAGAATACGCTGGTAGAATGTCAAATACTTATGTAGTTAAGAATATTGTTAAGCACACACGAATTGAAAAGAATGTGCTCAATCATTTTGCCGAAAAACCACACCATGGAAATTTACCTTAGCGTGTCGCGGGATAATTTTGTTAGCAAACAAATTGCTCGTGCGTTAGATGCGGAGGATTAACGCTTTCCACGTGTCGATTAATTTACATGTCATTAAGCGTAGGTTTGGCGATAAAAGTAATTGCTTTTGATATATGGATGTAGGTACAGTCGTACGACAAAGATTATGTTTACATTTTTCACCTCATTCCAATATATAGGTATGTGACGTCGACTGTAGCACTTGATTCACTCATGACTTGATCATCTTTTTTTTTAATGGGATTGCTCTTGTTCAACACCAGGGGGTAAAAATGAGGCCGACGGTGAAGCCAGCTCACCCAGAAGATGCCTATTCACTCGTGCCATAAAAAGGTCTAGTTTATATTTATGAACTCGGAAATAAAGACGACGCGCAGAGAATTCCAAACCATATTCAATTCAATTCAATTTATTTAATAAACCCCTTGTATGGGACGCTACGTGTGTGGACACGCTTGCACCAGAGTCAATGCCGGCTCTGCTGCATCCTCTGCCGAAGACCTCAAACGCCGCAAGTATTCCTCCCTAGGGAGTGGATATTTATTTGAAGCGTTTGGGGTGGAAACACTGGTACCATGGGGACCACGCGCCGACTCTATAAAGATCTGTCGGCGCACCTAATAGAAACCACTGGTGACCAGAAGGCTGGCCAATATTTCGCGCAAAGAATAAGTATTACCATTCAGCGTGGTAATGCGGCCAGCCTTCTGGGCGCCCTACCGGCTGACGGCGACTTGGGTCAAATTTTTTATCTTTAATTTTTATTATATACCCCTAGTTTAAGTTTTTATTTGATTGTTTGTTTATCTATTTATAAGACGTTGTACATATTGAATAAATAAATTAGTCTTATTTATTTAATTCAGACAATGTCCATAGCAGCGCCCATTAGAAAAGATGATGTTATAAATTAAAACATACAATATGCACAATTTATGATTGCTTGGAACACTTTCGGAGATTATCATTGATATTAAATCATTACAGATGCATTTTCACCACAGCAGAGTAAAATGTAGTAAACGTTTTATTAGAGAGTGGTAGGGCACAGTAGAACGATTTACGGTATCTCGGTGATTTTGGAGCAGGCCAACCACTACCTACCTACTTGTTCTATAGGTAAGTGGTAAAGTGTTCACCAGAGCTCCCGAGAGAGATGTTGTTACCATTAAAATTATAAAAATCTGTTAGACCGTATGTTGGTAATTCAGAAAGAGATGTTGTTACCATTACAATTTTATAAAGATCTGTTAAACCATTATGTTGGTAATCCCGAGAGAGATGTTGTTACCATTAAAATTATAAAGATCTATTAAACCATTATGTTGGTAATCCCGAGAGAGATGTTGTTACCATTAAAATTATAAAGATCTATTAAACCATTATGTTGGTAATCCCGAGAGAGATGTTGTTACCATTAAAATTATAAAGATCTATTAAACCATTATGTTGGTAATCCCGAGAGAGATGTTGTTACCATTAAATTTATAATATGTTGGTAAGTTATGTGAAAAAACGATTGTTACCAAAAATTGATCTCACGTTTAGCCTTTGGACCTTTATAAATCCTTATACCTACCTACCTATATAGTACCTACTTACGTATTGCAAATAAAGGTTACAAAATTAACCCCGGACGTTATTTAAAATTCAGATAATCTCTCTGTATGAAAAAATTGTTTTAATACGAAGTTTTTAATTGGCTCAACATTTCATCGAGCACGTGGACAGGCCATCCAAAATGCGATATACGAAGGTATTATAAACAGAGAAGGCAACATCACATTTTCTCCATTTTTAAACCAACAATTGCTAGATTGGCAGTGAAATTAAATTTATATTTGTATATTAAATTAAAGGAGACGGCCGGTCGGTCGCCCCAGATACCGCTGGGCGGACGTTGTGATGGCTGACCTACGTGAGCTTCAAGCTGAGTCGTGGAAAGATCTAGTACAAGACCGGGATCAATGGCGTGCACTCATATTGGGGGCCAAGACACACTTTGGGTCGCTGAGCCAGCGGAGTAAGTAGTAGTAAGTATATTAAATTTAAAAAAATCTTTTATTGGGACTGGGACACGTGAGTAAAAATATCCTTCGATCAAAATGTATGGCATTGTCGGTAAAAAAAGAACGACCCTATCAAACTTTTCTCTTGGATTACACAATAATCATCACTTAAAATCTTGTTGTATACTTAAGGCGCTACACTGAGAAATTTAGAAACTTTGAAACGCTGTTCTGCCCAGACGAGGAAACAATAGGGACTGATTTTCAGATATATAATTCTTGACTATATGATTGTGGTACTGACAATAGCCCAAACATAATTGCTTAAAATTTCGATAGAAAAGAAATCTAAAGTTGAGTCTATATTTTCCTTTTTTTACTCAGCCTAATAAAATAGCGCATTATTAAAAGACACGATTAAGTTAATCTGATGGTATTTTACCTCATCTAGGTACTGACAAGAGGAAATTTAATAAATCTCCACACAGTCAGATATTTATTATTATATCATTATAAGTTATAAACAAAAGCAAACTTTCGTACAATTGCCATTGATACCTTAGATAATGTTGTTAATTCTTTCAAAAACATAGTAAATATAAGTTTTCGAACTTTTTAGTCCACATAATGTAAAGGGTAGACGACTACGGAACCCTACCTTGCGCGTGGCCCGACACGCACTTGGCCGGTTTTCTTTATCCCGTTACTCTTTGCTGGGGTGTAGGGCTCGAAACAACTCTCTTCATTTGCTTCAGTCTTGGGCAATTGGGTTACTTCTTCCCACTTCATCCCCAGAGAGCCCAACTCTGGATCCTAGTTCGAGATCCAAGATCCAAGTTGTTCTGGGATGACTTTTTTCCGCTTGATGGGTATTTGCCAAGTCGGGGCCTTCATGGACAAGAAGCAGTCCGGTTTACGAAGAATATGTCTACTGTTTAGGTAACAAAATGAATATAATGAACTTTATTCTGTAAGTAGGCCACAATGGCACTTTTACAAGTCAAAACCTAATATTTTTTACAGGAAATTCTAATACAAATAAGCATTAACCACAGGCTTCCAAAATAGTCAAAAACCATCAAACCCATATTATGCGCTATGTAGCTATGTACAGTCGGCAGTTGAAATGTTTGTCACTTTTGGACTTTATTTCAATCGAAATATGGGTAATTATTTTTTAGGATGGTGCGTACACGGGAGGTATTATTAAACATGACAGATTCATCAAAAAAGCACACACAAACCTGATTTTCCTCTGGCCACATACCTAGTGAATATTTTTTTGATTTAAATCAGTAACGGAATTCCGTGACCTTATCTGCTCCATAAGATCGGAAAAATGAAAAATCGTTGTTCAACTAACCGTGGGCACAGATTTCATTGGGAAATGATTGTTTGACGTGATTTTAACGTTAATTTTGATATTTTATTTCTTGGTATTTATTTGTATAGAAGGTAGGTACCTAAGTACATCATTCATAAGGTACAGTCAACCAAAAAATCGTTTTACGACTTTTCGAGTCTATTATTTATTTATTATTATCATTGACTTATAATATAGAAATAGACACACAATGTCGAACAAAAATGACGGAAAATGTGGCACTGATTGACACTGTCAGTTGCATACACGCTTTGTCACTGTTACTGTCTGCCGTCAACCCGAAAGTACCGCAACGCGGTACATTTGCGGGTGCCATTTTTTTCGCCTGACTGTGTATCTAGTTCTTTTATAGTACATCTATGATTATTATACATTGGTAGACCATGTTTTTGGTTGGTACATTGTGGTTGTTCAAAAATAGATACAGTCGGCATCAAATACATTGTGGCAATGGCAACCAAAGTGGCAAAATATATCGTAACATTCGTAAAATATTCTTATCTCTCTGGTAATAAATCTGTGTACTGTACTAAACATCTTTATTATCAGTGGGGTAAAAATGTTGGTGTAGTTATATTGATAATTATATTTGACTAGTTCGGCTGATAGACACAATCTAGTTAATGCTGAAAGTACATATCTCACTATAATAAGGTATATCTTAAAATTAACTCAAATGATTTCGGGGACATAAGTCAAGCTCAATTTATGTTACAGGTTGATATCTACTGTATATAAAGGTGTATTTTGAGCGTAAAGTTATTTTTTTTACAGATATACAAAGTACTAATAAGATAAGATGAAGCTGTTCAATCTGCAGTCGATAAATTAGCTATGCTATAATACGATACAGATTCCTTTGCCTTGAAGCGGATTGCTTGAATCTCTGGCTTTACATATCAAGATAACGACAATCTCACTAAACTGGAAAAACCGGCAGCCGTGAAATTATGGTAATTTAATAAGTATACAGGAAGATATTTTTTCAGCTTGTGGCCTTGACGTTTTTGCATTATATGTCTGTGTGATACTTATTGCATGTTCTTGCTTTAGCGCTCTAGAGCTATTTTTTTTAAAGAACTGATTTTTGCAAATCTGGCGCTATACTAGACTAGACTTCGAGTGTCACTGTCAATCGCTATCGGATGAAATATCAATCCGGAGCCATGTGCCCCCTCATCTTTGCCCTTTGGGTAGATGCTGGCCAAGAGCTATCCCTTTTATAATAAAAAAACTGTGAGACAGGTCTGGGGGCCGATTTTTGAGTTTCGAACGCTCGACTTTTCATTCGATATCTGTCAAAACGTCATAGTTTTTTGACAGATCTCGAGTGAAAATTCGAGCGTTCGACACTCAAAAATCGGCCCCCAGTTCTGATTCTGACACATGAAGCGGAAGCGAAAAAATCTGACAATATGTCGTGTTCGTTCTCCTAATTCGTTCATTTAATTTATGGGACGTGGCAGTATATATAAGTATTCGTATGCACGAATATTCGGAATTATGTGGACGAAAATGCCACGATCAATAAGCAATAAAAACCTAATGTACTTACACAACATTAACAAGATTAATCCGTTTTACCTCCGAATAAGAAAAGTGTGATACGCGGAATCAAAGATAAAGCTAAACAAAAACAAAAGCTAGAAATCTGATGGTAGTTCGTGAAGTCTTTGAGATTGACGAAAATAATAACAGAATTCAATAAAGTCTGAGGAAAAATTATCGTAACCCGGTGTTTGCTCCCGCGTTACAGCTCAACTTTTAGATTAAACACCTAACACACGGTCGAGGGTACTGTCGAATAGTTCATTATCGTCTTTGCAAAAGTTTTGGCAGACTGGGGAAAAATGTCTTTTGAGAGTTGAAGTCTTGTTGACGTCTGACGGGTTGAAACTATCGAGTGTTGAGGAGTGGGTATAACCATTATTAGTATTGTCGTTCTTTCGGTGGGTATAATGTTTAGTGTACCGAGATTTCTCTAGCGAAATATGACAAACCTAACTATCCTGGAGGTATTTTATTCTGTTACGCTAAATATACGTAACTAATAATAATAATACGTAACATTTTATAATATGTAACTATTTGTAATACTTATTTTGAAAGTTATACTTAGTAAGTTGAAAAACCTATCGAGGTGGCTGATAGTCGTTGCCAATATTATTCCCATGAATATTAGGGGCTCTCAGGTCTTTGAGGTCCAATATCACTCGACATATTTCAAACCGGTACGTGATCCTTACTTATGTTGAGCGCTCGTACTGGCAGCACGTTTAACACTGCGTATCCTGTCCGCTCGTAATAATTATATTTTTTTATAACTGAAACTCACGGGAATTTTGTATATAAAAATACAATTTATCCACTGCAGTTAATTCCATCTAATCGGCGTATCTTACACCTAGGTACCTATCGAATAGATGGAACTTGAGAAGTGATGGTGCTTTTCTCCCATATGATAGATTGCAGAGCAGTGACGCCGGTAAACCCTTGCTCGTAAGGCAGTCCACAAGCTTCCGTTTTCCTTGGTCATTTATCAATCTTTCGCAACTTTTTTCTGATAGTGACTATGCTTGATAGTCTAGCTTGGCCGCATTGTATATTACTTAGCTTAATCTGGTCTGCCTTCACAGCATTAGGTGTCTAATTGGTGGGGATTTAAAAAACAATATTTCAAAATAGGCTTACTTCAATTTAAAATTTAAATTAGGACATCAAATAGGTCAATAGGTCATTGGGTATAATTTTCAATAAGAGAGAAATATGTATAGTATATTATGTCGACTACATAAGAGGTATAAAAATGTGTAAATACTGAATAGGTACCTTTAGTTGAAGTAAAGTAGGTATGCAAGCAGCCTTACATCTGACCGCCATGACTCTCCAAATATCAAATATTATCCTAACGTACTTTCCATAATTCTTGCATTTGGGACTTGCCTTGGTGAGATGGAGGTAGTTATTACGGAGACGGGTCCCGTTATGCATTGAAGGCGTTTTCCCATCAAATAGAAGTTTCCAATAATACTTTTTCTAACTAGGTCAACCATTAGCCTATATAATATACATATATTGAATTAAATGTAAATGAATCAGCATGTGGGATCCAGTGATAATCTCCTGTAAAGAACGGCGCTCGAGTAATTTCTATGCTAACAATATTGTACAACGACACGCTATAGCGTCATTGGTTTCCACCAACACATGTAGATTTATTTAATCAATGCTGTAATTATTTTTATATATTTCGACGATGCCAAGCGTTCGGCCTGCCTGATGGGAAGTAGAAACTGTAGCCTATGGACGACTGCAGAAAAAATACTGCCAAAACGGTGATAAGAGCTAGAGAAAAACGCAAACGATTGATGAAACGATTCGTTAGTACACCCCACCCCGTTCTTCAAGGATCTGTTCTTGAATATTTTGTCTGTAGTCCCTTAACATACGTCCTTACATAAAATAGAAAAGGAACTATTTACTTACTTAATATCTATCGCCTACGTACAAGGTAAGTAGTAACGATACAATAATGAATAAAATGCCCACAGACTCTAAAGGTCATATTTTTTAACAGCACTATACGTCACGGACTTGATACCCTTTTGTACCAATAAGTCCGTGGAACAAAACCTTGTAAGTACTCAGTCAGTTTTTTGCCAGCCCTTAAGTTAAGTAAATTGCCCTTACATTAAAACCTATTACACTTTTTATTACGGAACTTCATTTAGGAAAAGGAAATGCACTTCACTGGCCTCGGAGGCAATGAGATCGGCTTCTTTTTTTACTGAGCATTGGGCATTAGGAACCGAATGGTGGAGTGATCGAGAAATATTGCCTTAGAAAAAAGCACTTGCAGTTAAGTAAACCATGTTTGTATTCAATTCTTGTGGTTTAAAGGCAGTAAAGCAGGCAGAATACGCTGGTAGAATGTCAAATACTTATGTAGTTAAGAATATTGTTAAGCACACACGAATTGAAAAGAATGTGCTCAATCATTTTGCCGAAAAACCACACCATGGAAATTTACCTTAGCGTGTCGCGGGATAATTTTGTTAGCAAACAAATTGCTCGTGCGTTAGATGCGGAGGATTAACGCTTTCCACGTGTCGATTAATTTACATGTCATTAAGCGTAGGTTTGGCGATAAAAGTAATTGCTTTTGATATATGGATGTAGGTACAGTCGTACGACAAAGATTATGTTTACATTTTTCACCTCATTCCAATATATAGGTATGTGACGTCGACTGTAGCACTTGATTCACTCATGACTTGATCATCTTTTTTTTTAATGGGATTGCTCTTGTTCAACACCAGGGGGTAAAAATGAGGCCGACGGTGAAGCCAGCTCACCCAGAAGATGCCTATTCACTCGTGCCATAAAAAGGTCTAGTTTATATTTATGAACTCGGAAATAAAGACGACGCGCAGAGAATTCCAAACCATATTCAATTCAATTCAATTTATTTAATAAACCCCTTGTATGGGACGCTACGTGTGTGGACACGCTTGCACCAGAGTCAATGCCGGCTCTGCTGCATCCTCTGCCGAAGACCTCAAACGCCGCAAGTATTCCTCCCTAGGGAGTGGATATTTATTTGAAGCGTTTGGGGTGGAAACACTGGTACCATGGGGACCACGCGCCGACTCTATAAAGATCTGTCGGCGCACCTAATAGAAACCACTGGTGACCAGAAGGCTGGCCAATATTTCGCGCAAAGAATAAGTATTACCATTCAGCGTGGTAATGCGGCCAGCCTTCTGGGCGCCCTACCGGCTGACGGCGACTTGGGTCAAATTTTTTATCTTTAATTTTTATTATATACCCCTAGTTTAAGTTTTTATTTGATTGTTTGTTTATCTATTTATAAGACGTTGTACATATTGAATAAATAAATTAGTCTTATTTATTTAATTCAGACAATGTCCATAGCAGCGCCCATTAGAAAAGATGATGTTATAAATTAAAACATACAATATGCACAATTTATGATTGCTTGGAACACTTTCGGAGATTATCATTGATATTAAATCATTACAGATGCATTTTCACCACAGCAGAGTAAAATGTAGTAAACGTTTTATTAGAGAGTGGTAGGGCACAGTAGAACGATTTACGGTATCTCGGTGATTTTGGAGCAGGCCAACCACTACCTACCTACTTGTTCTATAGGTAAGTGGTAAAGTGTTCACCAGAGCTCCCGAGAGAGATGTTGTTACCATTAAAATTATAAAAATCTGTTAGACCGTATGTTGGTAATTCAGAAAGAGATGTTGTTACCATTACAATTTTATAAAGATCTGTTAAACCATTATGTTGGTAATCCCGAGAGAGATGTTGTTACCATTAAAATTATAAAGATCTATTAAACCATTATGTTGGTAATCCCGAGAGAGATGTTGTTACCATTAAAATTATAAAGATCTATTAAACCATTATGTTGGTAATCCCGAGAGAGATGTTGTTACCATTAAAATTATAAAGATCTATTAAACCATTATGTTGGTAATCCCGAGAGAGATGTTGTTACCATTAAATTTATAATATGTTGGTAAGTTATGTGAAAAAACGATTGTTACCAAAAATTGATCTCACGTTTAGCCTTTGGACCTTTATAAATCCTTATACCTACCTACCTATATAGTACCTACTTACGTATTGCAAATAAAGGTTACAAAATTAACCCCGGACGTTATTTAAAATTCAGATAATCTCTCTGTATGAAAAAATTGTTTTAATACGAAGTTTTTAATTGGCTCAACATTTCATCGAGCACGTGGACAGGCCATCCAAAATGCGATATACGAAGGTATTATAAACAGAGAAGGCAACATCACATTTTCTCCATTTTTAAACCAACAATTGCTAGATTGGCAGTGAAATTAAATTTATATTTGTATATTAAATTAAAGGAGACGGCCGGTCGGTCGCCCCAGATACCGCTGGGCGGACGTTGTGATGGCTGACCTACGTGAGCTTCAAGCTGAGTCGTGGAAAGATCTAGTACAAGACCGGGATCAATGGCGTGCACTCATATTGGGGGCCAAGACACACTTTGGGTCGCTGAGCCAGCGGAGTAAGTAGTAGTAAGTATATTAAATTTAAAAAAATCTTTTATTGGGACTGGGACACGTGAGTAAAAATATCCTTCGATCAAAATGTATGGCATTGTCGGTAAAAAAAGAACGACCCTATCAAACTTTTCTCTTGGATTACACAATAATCATCACTTAAAATCTTGTTGTATACTTAAGGCGCTACACTGAGAAATTTAGAAACTTTGAAACGCTGTTCTGCCCAGACGAGGAAACAATAGGGACTGATTTTCAGATATATAATTCTTGACTATATGATTGTGGTACTGACAATAGCCCAAACATAATTGCTTAAAATTTCGATAGAAAAGAAATCTAAAGTTGAGTCTATATTTTCCTTTTTTTACTCAGCCTAATAAAATAGCGCATTATTAAAAGACACGATTAAGTTAATCTGATGGTATTTTACCTCATCTAGGTACTGACAAGAGGAAATTTAATAAATCTCCACACAGTCAGATATTTATTATTATATCATTATAAGTTATTCGCGGAGAGTGTTGCATCCCGTTTTATCGTAAACGAAAAACATACGCGCGTCTCTTTCAATCAATATATCGCCTTAAAGAAGCTCACAAAGTAGGTATTGTAATCCGAGAGAAAAGTGTGATAATGATAATGATTAATGTCTTCAAGAAGAATTTGTTTACATAATAGAACACGTTAGCATGAATATACTATACTTTATTCTTTGACATTATAAGTATAAGGCAATAGAACGATTTATTTTAAAAGACGCGATGGTGCACTTATTGCGTAGTTATTATCTGCTACAGTTATTTTTATCAATTTTATCTAACATGTGCTTGATAAGGTTAAACTCAGATACCGATAAATGAGATGCTGATAAAAAATATCTGTTGCTTAAGCATCTCGAAACCGGGTGTGGCCATGGATTATGATATATAAATATTATATTATCACATCGATTAAGCGTGACGTATACGCTTGTTTATCACCGACGTGGTACAGAGAATAATCGGCTTGAATTGATCATTTCCCTCCTCAAAAATTTAAAAACTTGGTTGATGCAGGTTTGATTTTATTGGGTCGGTGAATAACTTGGAAGCCTGCGTTCCTAATTCACTAATTAGGCTGGGTTGCACCAAACCATCTGTAATCGTAAGCGGTGTTCGTCAAATCTGATTGTATGGAAAGTTTGACAAGTTTCTATGGGATGACAGCTGCCGGCGCCATATTTGACGATGACCGGCCTGTGTTCGTATGTTGGTGCAACCGACCCTTAATCTTGTAGTCTGAGGTTAAGTTCGGTTCCAACGTAATCAGAAAAACAAAGCAAACAAAGATCTTATCGCAGTCACGGAGGAAGTTTTTTTGCAAATAAGAAAAACAAGGAAATGCAGCCTATCTCGTCTGGGCCTTCATCTCGCTTCAATGACGTCCTTGATTAGGTACTCTGATTCCACTGACAAATAAAATTTGCGTGGCGTAGTACGAAAAATTGATATGCATTCTTACTGGAGCAGCCAACTAGGGACCTACCTCCATTATTTATTTATTTAATCGTATGGCATATAAGTCACATTAAATTTGATGTTAATAACGCTTACTTGCGCTTACGCTTTGTTACAGTAGTTGTATTAAATTAAATAAATTAGAAATGCCGCCAGCATCATCATTACAATGCCTCAATAGCCTGTTTTTAGGGTTACGTACACGAAGGGTCCACGGAACCCTATTGCTGTCACTCACGCGTCCGTCCGTCCGCCCGTCAGTCGTTTGTCACATTTTTTTAAAATTTCTCATTGAGCTATGAACTTGAAATATGGTGACAATGTTTATTATTACGTATATTTTAACAACAAATACGTAAGTATCGATAAATCTGATTTTTATCTTATAAAATTCCTTATCTTTCCTATTAAAACAAACTTAATTTTGCGGTTGGTTCAGAACCCTATATGTGCGAAGTACACTCACTTAGCTGGTGTTTAGATTTAAGTTAGTTTTAATATTATTTAAGTTATTTTTCTTAAGCATTCCTGAGTAGTATTGAGAAAATGTATTAAAAAGTCAACAAATAATAATGTAGTTATAATAATTAGCTTTTGCCCAAGCGTGTAGCGTGTTTTACTTTTCAGGGATGATTTCAGAATATCCATTAACCTTTTCTTTATGTACTTATTCAGTGATTTCAGCGTAAAATATAATATATTCTAGGCGATAAAAATATAGAATATGACAAATCCATACTAATATTATAAATGCGAAAGTGTGTCTGTCTGTCTGTCTGTCTGTCTGTCTGTCTGTCTGTCTGTCTGTCTGTCTGTCTGTTACCTCTTCACGCTTAAACCGCTGAACAGATTTAGATGAAATTTGGTACGGAGATAGTTTGAGACCCGGGGAAGGACATAGGATACTTTTTATCCTAGAAATAATCCCTTAAACTGATAAATTAGATTCAACTTCCAATCTATGAACCGGATCCATGTTAGGTATTTACAATGCCCACGAAAATTCGTCTCTGCAGAACCAGTGAAAGCCTGACCTCCGAACATGCTCACAGTTTTCACGAATCTCAGGTTCAAGATACAATTGGGACGTATGGTGAGGTGAGTCTAGACATTTGTAAATGTTACGATATTATTTGACGTTTGACATGTCAGAGACGTGTGTCAAGTGTCAATATACAGATCATAGATATAATATAAACTCTTTAGTTATAGATGTGCCAACGAGCGACCGGTGCTATGTCTTTCTCATACTTGCTAATTTTCATACATAATTTGTACTACGCAATTTGGCCGGTTTGCATGTCCAATGTATTTGCTTATGGAAGTATGCGTTTTGCCTATAACCCGACCATGAAAAAATGTTCGGTCGGTGATAAGGACAAAACATGCCACTCTTTTCTATTTTCTCTTATAGGAATCGCAATAAGACTCTCTTTCTCTAGCAAAGCGTGTCAGCCCCTTGGTCAGTATACAGATGTCATTCGTTAAAGTTGAAGGAAGCTAATGTAGAACTACACTTGCACAATTTACTAATTTGAGTCTTAAAGTGGCAAGATAAAATAGGTATTTGCATGATTTAGATATGATTTATTTATTTTTTCCACCGTTGTTATAAACTGAGTAATTTCGCCACCACTTGATTATGATGAGCTATTAAGATTGTCGACAAAGACAAGAAAAAGAGGTCGATAGGAGGACAGTAAACGCCTGGAAGAGCTATTGGTCTATGAATCACCCAATGAAAGACGACCTACCTCTTTCACTTAAACGTAGGCTCATGGACATGAGCATACTTCCAGTTCTCACCTACGGTGCAAAAACTTGGTCTTTGACAGAAGCCCAGAAATCCATACTCGGGGTTTGCCAGCGAGCCATGGAGCGCAGCATATTAGGTGTAAAGTTGGTGGATCGAATCCGGAACACCACAACACTGCGCTCCAAAACTCAAATAGTTGACGTAGCTCGGAAAACAACCCAATTAAAGTGGGACTGGGCTGGACACGTCTACCGGATGCCGAATGAGCTGTGGGCTAAAAAGACCACAGAGTAGATGCCCCACGACTCAAAACGGAGACGCGGTAGACCACGCCGGCGGTGGCGTGATAATTTGGACTCTTTAAAAAGGAGACTGGGCAGATAAACAAGACCGCGAGGAATGGAAAAAGAGGGGGGAGGCCTTTTCCCAGCAGTGGGACATTTTAGGCTCAATAAAATATAATAATTAAGGTTGTCGCACACATAAAGGCTCGGCACCAGACCGGCGTCGCCCCAATTCTTTGTTAGAAACTTCATACTGCAACGCACAGTTAAGGTTTTGGCAAACCAGATGAGTGCGGATGCAGCGGTGTGCTCCAGCCATTATCCACTACGTAACGGCATCGCCCCTGCTCGGAACAGGACCACCAGCCATGGTGAACAGACGCAGGCGAAACGGCCTACTTCAAACGTAAAAAGCCCTCAACCAGTGGACACCTCGCGGCAAGCGCGGCACCGCCACGCGGCCACCTCGGCGCTGCTGAGGCACGATGCGGTTCCGTGCTTGCGTTGGATTTACTTTACGTGAGGTGAGGCCGCGCCGGTCTGGTGCCGAGCTTTAACTATGTGTGTGTCAACCTTTATTATGACAGATTTAGTTCGAATGTCTGTTACTCTTAGAGCAATTAATAGGTACTATAAATTGCGTATAAAATAAAATAAAATTGAAATACTTTGGCACTTAGAAATATTTATTTGCTAAGATAGCTTTCAAAGTTGTTACTTAAAAATACCAGATATGGTACTACAGTATATCTAACCTGTAAGCAGGCTTGCAAATGATTAAAAAATATTTACATTCGTGCTACATTACTTGATAGAATTTTCAGCACCTGCATCATAATGTTCGAAACATTTCACGCTATGCTCGCGTTTTCGTCTTTTTTTCATCTTTTACTTAATGCGTATGAAGTCTTTTCAGCACTTGCGTCATAACGTTCGAAATTATTTCATCTACGCTACTTAATTAATACGTATCAAGTATTTTCCACACCTTCATCGTAATGTTCGAAATAATTCGTGCTCGCTACGCTCGCGTTTTCATCTACCTATTACACTTGAGGCGTATGAAGTCTCTTCCGCACGTGCATCATAATTTTCGAAACATTTCGCGCTCGCTACACTCGCGTTTTCGTTTCCATACTTGATGCGGGTGAAGTTTTTTCCGCACCTGCATCATATTAATTTTCATCTACGTTACTTGATCTACATCCATATATTAAATCCTCTGTCATGTGTTTCATGCGAGCGCGTTGAGCCGGCATGCGCAATGTTTAGTGAGATTGCCCGGCCCGCAGTACCTGGTGACGGCGAAATACGGTATAGAAGTTGATATGGACCGAGTTCTACGCAGACGAAGTCGCGGGCAAAAGCTAGTAATAAATATTTGGGACACCTAGGTACACAAATCGATCCAGTCCTAAACTAAGCAAAGCAAATGAGATAAAAGTAATGTATTAGCCTTAACTGGCCTTACAAAACCAACCTAATTCATTCGTCTTTTCTATCACACGAAATATAATCGCTGGCGCCAAAAAATCCCAATAAAAACGTGCCATGTACCGTAGCCACCGGTGTTTATAGCGCTGTTATCAGGTGTTGCACAACGCCTGTTGATATTACCAAGTTACCGCTTACGTAACTGCCGCGCCGTACCGTACTCTACATGTTACTGCTTCATTGTTGGGTCATTTTATCATTTTTTTGCAATTACAAAATCTTAAATCTCCGTAAGCATTCTTATGCCAAAAAAAGGATAAAATGACTCATATCGATCAATAGATCGAGCTAGCTTAGTTCTTCTAGTAAATTGGAAAAATCCGGAGTTTGTACGTACCTATGTATACTATGTAGGTATGTATGGAGGTATACACATTTGTACGATTATGATTCGAGTATTGTTGATCTGAATGTCGTGGAATTTGGTAGATAGGTAAGTAAATGAGACAATACGTTTTTTTTATATTCTAAAATGAGCTAGATCAAAGAGGAAAAAAAACGAAGATACTTTTAGACAGTTGAGAGTTTACAGTTCGTTTCGAACGACAAGTTTATATTTTTATTTAATTAACTATATTACAGAAAACACACAATTATACAAATGGCAGGCTTAAGTTTTTGTGTTTAAATTCAAGTATATTTCAAATAGAAATATCCCGTGAAATATAATAAACGAGTCACTCACGTCTTTAACGTCGAATATAGCTCGAAATGTTTCGGACCAATACGTGGTCCCTAATCATCAGTGGTCGCGACACGTGCGTGCGTGGGCGATACGTGGGGAAAGACGTGTGAGTGACCCGTTTATTATATTCCAAATACACATTATTAATATTCAACTAGCTTTAATCCGCGACTTCGTTCGCGTAGAATTGATTAATCGCCTAAGAGAATACTTGTTGCTATTCAAGTCTTGCAGGCGTATTTCAATTACCGCTTTCCCATAGATTCAACCTCCCATTACACAGTTTAACGGGACGATTTAGAGGACAAAAAGTTTCCTATGGGATTTTTTGTTATTTTTTTAACCTGACTGTGGCTTTACACTGAAAAAACGAAACGCTAGCAAAGTACCAATTTGGCTCGGTTAAAAAATAGTTAGTTACATACAACCAAGATTTAATTAAAATGCGAAAAAATGCTTAGTAAATGATAAACAAGCAAATTCTGTTAAACGTTTTTGGTTATTGTAACAAAACACTTATTAATTTCCGAATGAAGATCTCGGTAAAGATAATCTTTACCCGACTCAGTTAGAAATAACGAATTTTACACTGTCATTGTTTAACTAGTGCATTATTTAATGACAGACCTTGCACGACTTGCTTAATATTAGATATGTTGTTTTGTTGCAAATAACTGCGTGAATCACTAAGAAACAAACAAGTTGCTTTAGTAAATATAATCCTTCCTAGGCAACGGTCAAATCTGACATGTTCTGCATCGCGCTATTGAAGTTTCTTAAGTCAGTTGCGTATATAGAACTTCCAACCAACTCTCATTGGACTTCGGTCCCTGAGAGATCTCTCTATTGTCGTTTCTTCCTGTGTCTCCTATCTATTGTATATATGTATATTGTTTGTAGATATCCCTTTCATGTATATATTAACACTGTATATTATTCCTATATAGGAGCACATTTCTCTTCTACATTGGTGACCCCGACGTGATTTGAACACGCAACCTTCTGGTATTAGCTGACAACTGCATTATTTAATTTTAAACATGTAGTTACCGAATAAATCGTTTAAAAATACTAAATAACTGGGTTAGTTTTCTCTGATTACAAAGTAAAAATTGGCTAATTGCAGCCAATTTAACTTTAACAATTTTTAACCAAGTGTATCGGTTACTATTTGATAAGTGAGAACAACAAAGTTGACTTATTTAATTTTAGCTACAAAGTTTGCAGGTGCTATATTGACAAACTCGGTGGGTTATTTTTGACAGTATTTTTGTTATTTTTAACCCAGACGTTTTTTCAGTGTAATAGGCCGGGCTCAATAAAGCGATAGGAATGCGTGGGTGAGCGGCCTGGGGAAAATCCAGGGCAAACCTCCGATACGAGCATGTGGGAGGTTATAACACTGGAAGACTCTAGGTGACTTCCTGATTTGTCGGCGCGGAGGCAGTACGATATGAGAAAAGTGTCAAATGTCAGTGTCAGCTGTCAGTCAACTCGGTACTATTTTTTATTGCGCCCCTATATTTAAATGAGTGCTTCCTGACTAGCGCGGGATGCGCGGTAGCGGGATGATGCGAAGGCGGTACTGCTCCGCTTCTGCGCATGATATTACAGTAGTAATATCATGTCAAGTGAGAATCTTTGCGACGTCAGTAAGTTATAGTGGCCTCGGTAAGAGGACTTATACGGCATTTCGTGAACAAAAGATTTCCTGTATCAGGGTAGGTCCTTTAGGACCCAGAGATGGATTTTCGAAGTAGAGCCCTCGAAATTTTTTATGTCAAATTTTTGAGGGGGGGGTGAGTCCAGGTTAATCTTGATATCTGCGCCAGTTAAGCTACTGGGTCAAGTTGGGTGTCAATTTCGAGTAAATCAAGGATGCTAAATTCATTTCTGGAATTATTTTTGTACCATTCCATACAAAATTTTCGAAAAATAACAAAAAATAGGTGGTTTTTCATTCATACTGAAAACAGAAAAATGGCCATAACTTTAAAAAACACCTACACATTTTGAAAAAAAAATAGGTCTTCAGAAAACCCTGTTAATATCATATTTAAAAATATATATTTCAGAAATATACCTACTGTGGAAGTATTAAAAAAATTAAAAATTAAAAGATAGAACAAAAAATCAAATTAATTAAAAAACATAGTTTGTGATCTTGGAATCGTAGTGGTGGGTTTATTAACTCAATAAAAACATATTTCATTACAATTCACGTCTTAAAATATTAAAAAAACAATGAAATATATCAATTTCGCCCTAAAATTTCACGTAAAAATTTATCAAATTTTAGAGAGCCGCCCTGCTTCGTACGTGTTAACGATTTACAAAAAGTCTTAGCTTACGTTATTAAGGACTAATGTAGGTTTCTATTAAAGAAAGAATTTTTTAAATCGTTTGATTACTTCTAAAGATAGGCCCCTACAAACGATAGTACAAATTCGAACTCCATGAATTATATGGATAACGGCTAAATTAAAAAAAAATGCCAACTAACATTAACGGATCCTGTCCAAAATAATATTGGATCACCCTAAAAGTACTGCCTTATTAATAATAATAAAATAATGATATTGGTCCACCTTGTAATTAATAATTAGCATTCATATACCGCGGAGATACCTTTGTAAATTGAAGAGTGTCCATTTTCTCATGGATCCCATTATCAGATCTTGACCAAATTTAAAAGAAAACATCATAGAGGCAGCCCCTTCCAAACAAAAAAAAAAAACCGCGAAATCGGTCTTAAACTAGCAAAGATATTTGTGAACATATCTAAAAAATATTTACAGTCGAACACAGGACCTCATCTTTTTTGAAGTTAGTTATGATTTTTTAGACCCAGGACCAGTATAAACTGATAAAGATGTTGTACTCTCCTTCTTCGGCCTCCTCGACGTCATCTTTGCTGAAACCCCTGGTCCACACTGGACACACATTTAAAACCATCAGTAATCGCATTTGCGACTACCCACAGGTCTTGAAGCAGCGTGCATGGCATTCATTCTCGCTTTCAAGGACAGTGGCCTCTGCAGCTGTTCTTGCAGCTAAGTTCTCGTGCCGCAATCCAGATTCTGTGTTGGGTTGTCCATACGGGCTGCCACTGTTCCTCCTCTTATCCACTCGTCTGTTAGGGAGGGTATATATTGTGTGTCATTTAAAGTTTGTCTCTACAAGTGACCTGCTTGATAGGCTGCCCTAAGCGCATGCATACTGAAACTAAAATCCATAAAATATTACAGTGTAATTTTTATCACAGTCATCGTTTTAAAACCTGAAAATAACTTGGAGGAACTATCATTGTTATTAGTCAGACACGTCGGTATAGTCAGGTAAGATTCTCTATTAGTTATTTTTACTCTAAAAGTGGAAAACATTTCAATTCGGTGACTGTACCCAGTAGCTAGTAACGTATTTCGGTACTTACCGACCCGCCCGCGCAGCCGTCTTGCGACCCAAGATATTTTTTTCTGTCATAATTTTGTAGCCAAAGCTATATTGTTATTTATATATTTAGAATCTGCATAAAACTAGCTTTCTTATAGTATTTATTTCATTATTTAAATCAAATTTTTACATCCAATATCAGAGCGCTGAATCAAAAAGTAAAAATTAAAAATGTATAAATTTGCGATTTTAGTCAGAAAATTGTTCCAAAATAGTAAAATGTACGATCAGAAATGATGTCGGTGTATTCCTTTTATACGAAAACGATACCAAACTTGCCTTAGTAGATATAAGAAAGGAGTCAGCTTAGTTTGAAATGTACAGGTCGGCTGCTATGTTTGGACCCCCCCCATTTCTCACCACGTGAAAAATCCGGGGGGCTCTACTTCGTAAATGCATCTTTAGACTATAGATATCAATCCTGCCAAAGGAAATCTTTTGTTCATTAAACGCCGTATTTTCCCTTTTCTTGTTCCGTACAGATGCCACTATTAACGTCAAAGAAGAAAATGTCACATATCGATCCCGCCCCGCCAAGTCAGGAAGTCGCCTAAGAGTATGCGCTCCAGTGAGACTGGTTAACCTTCACCGAATTTGAGGTGTCAGTGGAATCGAGCTACTGGGAAGTTTCCTATGTCTTTCTCCGGTACTCAGACTGTCTCCATACCCAACTTCACTCAAATTGATTCAGCGGTTTTAGAGTTAGAGGGTAACAGACAGACAGAGTTACCTACTTTCGCATTAAGTATGAATATATTTCATAACACAGTCTGCTTTTATACACTACAAATACTTAAGTTCGGCCGCAATATCGAGTCAGAATTTAATTCCGAAGCCCTAATATGAATAAATATTGGACTGAGCAGATATTTGTACTTGATATTAAGGCGAGCGAACTCAATCTGCTACAGTATTTTTTTATTTATATTCCTTATATTCTGTAGCCTACAAAGTTACTATAATTATCAAAGAAATCTTTACTAACATGTAAAGATAATTGAAGCTGCAGCTTGAATCGGTGTGCGTGAATAAATAAATTTTCATGCTGAATTTCTAAAGTAAGTATTGAAGGGAATTTCTCAGAGCGTTTCACGCGCGTGACTTCGGTGGTCACATTATTGAAGACAGAGCAGCATAGTGGGAGACCATATCAGGCTGTAGCATAGCAACATTTCAAAATGGACCACAGAAACCTGAGGACGTCGTAAATAATACAACCACCGAAGTCACGGCGATTGAAACTCTCTGACAAATGCCTTAATAGTTATACAGTGTGTTACCGGCAAGCGGGATTTTATTTAAGTTAGGTATTTAAACATTTTAAACGTAGTTTCTCAAGTTAACCATGCGCTTAATTTTATTATTAGACCAAAATTTCGACTTCACTTATTTCCTAACAAAATTTTATTTGCAAGCAATGTACAGCGAAGTAAATTGACAACTCAGCACAAATGACAGCCCTTAGTATTTTGTTTACTATGACGTTATCTTGAGCAGTGCACGTAGTAGATTGGCGGCGTGGAATTAGGAAATTCAATTTTGCAGTTAATTCACATAATTGTGATTTGCTAAGACATGGAAATAATTGCCAATGGAACATATTAATATCAGTTTCAATTAATGCCCGCTTGCCGGTAGCGCACTGTATAATAACATAGCTAGTTTTTTAAATAGTTTTTATAATTCTCTTTAAATAAGCAGTGGCTCAGATAATGTATAATGCTAACAGAAATTCCGTTTCCAAATTCCGATGTCTTATTGCAACCGACTTGGCTTGTAATTTCACTGTCAACGACTCGGGGCGCTCGGCAGCGTACCTCCATTGGTCATAACGCTTCAACGATCAAAGGCGTTTGAACTACATACCTTGAACTATATTCTGTGACTTAATAGTAGTTTATGCAACTGGTACATAATGCCTAATTATGTACAGTTGCATACATTACTTTATCTACACACATATTATAACTACTCTAAGATGGGTTCAGAAATCGTAGTAAATAAATACAAAAATTTTGTTAATACAACCTTTTTTGCACGGTTGTGGAAATATCGAAATCAGAACTGGCCACCGATACCTGAATGTTATTTTAAAAACTAAAGAGTCCCTATTCTGATGTGATCATGTCGTTCTAGCTCAAATTTCGTGCGATATATACTAAAAAAACATCGAGCTGACATTTCGCATCGACTGAATTTGAATTTTCAGTGATACTAGAATAGGGACATGTCAACTTTGACAATTTAAATTTTGACAGTTTTGTTTGACGTTTCATATTTTAACATCATATATGAGATTAAAATGAAAAATTATATTACTGCTGTAGCCTTAACCACAGATAAGAAAATTGCCATAAATTCATTGAATGTTGAAATGAGAGTCATTTTCTACGGTTTCCGAACGCATATTAGAGGACTTATGATATGTGTGTAGATAAAATATTTTAAGTCACAGAATATACCTAATTCTGAGCGGTAGTATTGCAATTAGTAAGATAGGTAAATTAATACTGAATGATGATAGGGTCGTAGTACTAATTTTATCTACACCCATATAGTAAATCCTCTTTAATAAGTTCAAAAACCGTAGATAAGACCCCGCTTAGTGCAGGAAGCTTCTCGCGGTTGCGCGCGTCCCCTATAAGAACACCAAATATAATACTCTTACGAGATCACGTACAACCTTAACGACACAGCTGCGGGCTGGCGGCGGCGGCGGCGCGCGGGCCGGCCTGTCGAGGCAAATATGGCGCGCTGCCGGCGAGACGTGCCCACACGAAAGGATTTAAAATATGGATGTAGATAAAGTAGTGTATGCAACTGTACATAATTAGGAATTAAAACAATCGTGTGAACTTATTATGAAACTCTCCTTCGGCTCGTTTCATAAAGCACACTCGTGTTTTAATGCCCCTCATTATGTACCAGTTGCATAAACTACACACACCCGACGGGACACCGCGGCCTATAGATGCTCACAACTCCAAAAGAGTCACGTGCGCCTTGCCGACCCTTTATAAAATTGCGACTGCCATCTGACCTTCCAACCCGAGGGGAACTAGATTTTATTGGTATTAAGGCTTGTCCAGTGAGTGGGTAACTTGACTGGTAGAAGTTCTCAAGCCGCCCGAAGGCCACTAACTTGGCTGAACGACTGCTATCATAGACAGCAGCCGGCTTCACGTGCCTTCCAAAGCAAGGGAGCGCTCAGTTAATAACTCAAGCTATTTAGTTCCTATTATTTATGTAGCTTTTTTCCGCAATGGATTCAATTATAGGAAAAATGATTTTATTAATGAAAACTATAAAAACAAAAACATATTAACTACTAAATATTTTTGAAAATTCACGTAGCTTATGTAATACAGTTTTTTTTGTACTTATTACATTTAATTTTAATTTAATTTATTTTTAAGTTAGTCTAGTTTATTATATATTAATCGTGTTTTTGGTTCCTTCTGTTTAGTTACATTTTAATAAATAATGCAAAGTCGTATCGCTTATAAGTAGGAGATTGAATTTATTTATAACTTAAATATAGAAAAAGTTTACGCAAGTAATTATCCCAGCAAAATTAATCTAGACACTTTGATGTTTTACGTAAATAAATACGAAGCGGAAATTATTAAAGGTAAAGTAATTAATGAACAAATCAAACAAAGACAATTACCTACGTTTTCAATTTATCCCGACAGGAAGCCAATCAAGGAACTTCGGCAGCCTCAATTATGACCGATGTAGGAACCTGGGGCCGAATTCCGGAGCACGTTATTGTAGTCTTGAAATCATTTTGAAATGCCTTCGTTATTGCGGCCTCTGTTACTCTAGAGCAGAGCCAAGTATGAGTGACTGTGACGCACTGATATTCGAATAGAATTGGTATGAAATTCAAGTTTTAGCTAAAAATTTGTGGGTCCATAAGTTGTTTTAATATAACCGCGGTAATCACGTAACGTTTTCGACCGTTAGTACGATAGATTTAAATGTCAAATCCCATACTAAAACTGACATTAAATACGTACCAACGGTAGTACATATCGTTACGTGATTACCCCGCGGTTTATCGAGACTTATGTTATGTTATATGTTTACCTTTGTTGATGTAGGTATATCTTTAGAAATGTTTCACGTTTCTCTATATAATTATTTTCTTGAAGGTCTGTAATAAGCCCCAGAACTCTCTTGTCTAATATGTAGGTCTTAACAGGTCACGCCACCGTTTTTGAAGCGTTTATTTCCAAAAAAATAAAATAACTGCGACGCGAATATAGCTTTTAAACTCAGTTATAAACCTTATTTTGCTAAACGGTTAATACTCACGTATTAATTGTCACTTCGGGCGACATGTTTCGAACTACACACATACACACACACACACATGTTGTGTATGTTACATGTTCTGTAAGTTATAACATGTCACGCGAAGGTTTAAATTCAGTTATAAACCTCTAGTTTTAAACACTCGACAATGTATTATTTTAGTACCTAGGTATCTTTCAAGAATATCTTCGACGAGTAATAATAGATTACCTAAGTAAAATGGAAAAGGTCAAATACGTTGAGTTAAAATTGATGTTCAATAAGGGTTGTCAGCACTACGAAAAGTGAATTGGTATCAACTTTAGATTTTATCCTCAGGTACGGATATCGCCAATTCGGCAGCGGAAATTGCTTACTATAATGGAAAATGCAGTGTACTCGTGTTTAACTTTTTTTATGAATAATTTTAAAACGAAATGGGGGTGGTTTGTTAAGATTGACTACACATCGGACATGCATTATACGCGTAATTCAGAGTAGGTACGGTAAAAATGGCTCGACAGATTCTGGTGAAACTTGATATACAACGGTTTATAGCCTGGCTTAACATATACTTTGTATATGAAATAAGAAGTGGAAATTTACGCAGACAAAGTCGCGGGAAACAGATACTTGAAGATAATAATGCTGATGTAACTATGAAATCTGTATTCTAAGTAAGTAATTAGTAATTCTTAGTAATAAAGCATTAATACGTCAAGATAAATTCAAAATTCAAACACAGATGCTTAAAACTCACTATATTGAAATTTTGTCCAAGTTTGGGAAAACTTCGTATATTGACAATGGTTATCTACTATATAGTTTGATCGAATTATTGCGTGTTTGTACTCATTAGACGCAGAATTTAATTTTCTTTAACTTCTTAGCAGGTAACTTTACGCTATGATGCTTCGTATAGAACATAATTAAATATATGAGCGATAAACCGAAAAAAAGCCCGGAGGAATGCCTAGCTGACCAACTTTTCAAATCTTGAATTTTTGACATAATGTTTCTGTCGCGCTGCTGGGAGCGGGAGCGGGCGCTGTCTATGTGTGAGCGCACGCACACAGGCGCGAGACGCGAGCCCGCGAATTTACTTACTGACCCAGCATACGATAAATTAGGCTGTAGGTACAGATCGCACCATAGAAAAAGTCCCCCCTTGAGCACTTTATGAAAACTGTACAATAATTTCGTCAACTAAAATGAATCCACTTTAGCTCAGACGTTAACATGGTTGACACGCAATCAAGAGGTTCATGGTTCAAATCCAGAGAATGACAGAACTTTTTGCTTTTTGTTTTTCTTACCAAGTAAATTAATGTAATGCTTTTATAATAAATGTTTATTTACGTCAATATATTAATAGGAAAATGAAATAAAATAAGGCCTAAACTTGTTTTTACTTTATTAACTTGAAATACAATATCATATTGAAAATAATAGCGTTTTATCTTGGCATAAAAATATGTATATCTCTCTTTATTTTACACATCTAAACAAAATAATAAACAGAAATAAGAACAAATAACAATATTGTTTTTTTTTGGTTAGCTAAAATTGTGGTATATTTATTTGGCTGCCCTGCCATAATATTATCTATACATATTATAAAACTTGCGTTACTTAGACAACTATTGACAGACAGTGCACAGCCTAAACCGCTGAAGATATAACCATGAAATTTGGAACATATATTCTTTAGGGTACGTAGACGTGTATTAAGAAAGGATTTTTCGAAATTCAACCCCTAATGGGGTGAAACAGGGGTTGAACCGTTGTATGGAAATCGTTCATTTGGAAAGTCTTAGACTTGAAACTTTGTACAAAGGTTACTTATTAAAAAACAAGATAAATGATATAGAGTTGGTATAAAAATTAATCCCCTAAAGGGTTCAAAAAAGGGATGAAAGTTTGTATGACAAAAATGGCTTCTTATGTATAGTGAAAAACATTGATTATGGCATTTTTTTTAAATTCATCCCCTAAAGGGTTTAAGCGAGGGTTGAAAGTTCACGTGCGCAATGTGTGATTCTTTTATAGTATGGGTTTCTTTTGAACCCATTTCAAGATTTCAAAAGAGGAGGTTCTCAATTCGGTTCATCAAAATGCAGATCTGATGATGGGATCCATGAGGAATCGAGGGAACTCCTCAAATCTTATAGGCAAACATACAGTGATTTTTGTGTTTTTATCAACAAATCAAGCATTTTCATATAAGAATGTGACATTTGATGAAGTGGGACTGCTGATGATCAGAACAGAACTCTTCAACGACGCATAGTTCACGTTTGGGGAATTGTCCTCTTTGCTGTGTTTGTTAAGCAAGTTAGATTTTCAAGAAAATCATTTGTCAAGCTCGAGTTCTGGTGATGGGATCCATGAGGAATCGAGGGAACTCCTCAAATGTTAAAGGCATACATAAGTTACATTACACATTTTAGTATTTTAACAAACAAATCAGGCATGTACATTTAAATAAATTGACATTTGATGAAGTAGAACTGTATGTATATGATGATCAGAATGGAACTCTTCAACCACGTATATTTTTGTTTTTTACATTTTTGACAAACTTGAGTTCTGGTGTTGGATTCCATGATGAATTGAGCGTATACTTACTCTTCTACCATTATAAACATACTTATAGCCATTTTTAGGGTTCCGTACCCAAAGGATAAAACGGGACCCTATTACTAATGCTCAGCTCTCCGTCTGTCACCAGGCTATATCTCGAGAACCGTGATAGTTAGGCAGTTGAAATTTTCACAGATGATGTATTTCTGTTGCCGCTATAACAACAAATACTAAAAAACAGAATAGAATAAATATTTAAGGGGGCTCCCATACAACAAACATATTTTTTTTATTGCCGTTTTTATAGATAATGGTACGGAACCCTTCGTGCGCAAGTCCGACTCGCACTTGGCCGGTTTTTATTTCATTGTATGGAATCCAAGAGTGCACCATCTAAGTATAATAATCTTTCACCGGTCTCCCCGATTGAAGTCGGTTTTTTTTTTTATTATATAGGTAATATGTAGATTTTTATTTCATTGTATGGAATTTAAGAGTGCACCTTCTAAGTATAATCATCTTTCACCGGTCTCCCCCATTGAAGTCAGTTTTTTTTTATTATATAATATGTAGATCTATAAAAAAAATTAGGTTTATTTCTATTACATGACATTTTTCTTACTCTTAATCGCCACGAGTTCTACGCGGACGAAGTCGCGGGCAAAAGCTAGTGGGTTATAAAAACCTATGATTCGTTAATAACTTTACCACTAACTAAGTAGCATTTATTCCTATATCAAAGACAAGGGTTCCCAGGTCACCTTTCTCTTCAATATTCTTTCATTGTGACTCAGGGTTTTTCTTGTGATTAATAACATTTCTGGTAATAATGATTTATCGATAATTTCTCACCACTAGCGTATCGACAATATATGTCAACGACTGTTGCCCATCCCTATTCCTTCTGTGTACGTATATTTAGAAACTGACTCCGCCACGAATTCGTGCGATAAGGACAACTGCAGCTCGGACTAAAATTCCCTTGCAAAAAACTGAAAAATCGAGGTTTCGTTCTCGACTGTTTCCTCATCCAAAACGCAACCAATCATTATAAAATTTTGGAAACTGCAAGAGCAAGAACTAATCTATGCCGCTACGTTTTGATTTTTTGGATATTTGTTGTCATATTTGTATACTGCGCCTTTTTATGGAGCCAATTCAACTAAGCCGTTTTTGCGATTTTTGGAGGGCTGTAACTTTCTTTAAAATAAAAATATCCAAAAAAACAAAACGTAGCGGCATAGATATTGATGATATTGATCTTATTTGAAGAAATCATTGCTCTAGGTTCAAAACCCAGGGAGGAAACAGTCGAGAGCGTTTGTATGGGAAAATCGCAGCTAGGCATTCCTCTTAAGTACCAGTCAAAAGTTGTCCCGAGATATCACGTGCTACCATTTTTGATATTTATAGTCAGCAGCATCCATATGCACAATTTAAAAAAAGAAAATCTTCTCCACCACCTTTTGCAACATAGCCCTTGGCGTTGATCCTCTACTTAACTGACTGGCGTATAAAGCGATTTAAGATAAAAGTCAGTGAGATAGTTTGTATCCCGAGAAAAAATATAAGATTAAGTAATTTTAGTCCCAGAAACTGCCCAGAAATCATCTCCTAAAATTAAAAAAACCGGCCAAGTGCGTGTCGGGCCACGCGCAAGGTAGGGTTCCGTAGTCGTCCACCCGTTACATTATGTGGACTAAAAAGTTTGCTAACTTATATTTACTGTGTTTTTGACAGAATTAACAACATTATCTAAGGTATCAATGGAAATTGTACGAAAGTTTGTTTAGTACATTTCTGAAGTTCGAATATTACTCGTTAACTAGTAATGTCTAGCTGTGTTAGTTTTCCTTCTAAATTTATCGTATATACTATTACCATGATTTTTTTCACATGCCTAGTAGCCACCGTTTAACTGGCAGGGGGCGGGGGGGGGGGGGGGGGACACAAGCTTAATATCACGTTAACGAATTCTTTAATCAAAAAATGTTTTTAGAAACCTTATAATATTTTTAAAAGAGCTATCCAACGATACCCCACACGATGGGCTTTGGCAGAAAAAAAAATTGCACCACCACTTTACATGTAGGGGAGGTACCTTAAAAACAATGTTTTTAAAGATTTTATTCTACCGTTTTGACGGCGTCATCGATACTATGTATATTCATGCCAAATTACAGCTGTACTAGAAAGCTGTAATTTGGCATGAATATACATAAGGGTTACTGAGGAAAACGGGGGTCGGACGGACGGACGGACGGACATGGCGAAACTATAAGGGTTCCTTGTTTACTACGGAACCCTAAAAAGGGGGTTTTTAATGGAGAACGGAGCTTATAGAGTTACCATATAAAAGAGTTATTACGTGGAAAAGGTGGCGAGCTTTCGCTATTATTATATTTTGATATTTTTTATTACTATTACTACCTTTCGGTAGTAATAGTAATAAAAGATTTCAAAATCTCATAATTTACTCCATAAGTCCATACCTAGGCTTTCTCCAGGAATCACGACAAAACACAAAAGACTACCAAATACCAAAAACCCTTTAAGAGACAAATATAATAAGTACAGTCAATACCAGAGACAAAACTCATTATTCTATTAAGTTATGGTTGTTATAGTTCCCAGTGCTAAGTGGATTAAATCTTCTATTAAGAGCTTTGTTGTTTGGTGGTGAGGTGAAATATTTGTAACTTTAGGGAATAATGGTTAAACCTAGAGGGAGTTGGAGATTCGTAATTGGAAATATTAATTCGACTAAGTCCGAAACATGATGTTACATCGTGCAAATAATACTAACATCTTCCTGACAAAAAAACTCGGACCAATGCGAGTCGGACCCACCCACCGAGGGTTCCCTACAAAGTAGGTATATTTTATAAACAGTAGTTCAGGAATCGAGTCTCGCAAATTTTACCGAGCTTTTTCCTAAATTCAGTTTCCTAATAACCTATTTTTTATTTTATTTAATTAAGTACAAATGTATAGTTCTTAGATTTTTCCCTATACTTGTAGTGTAAGACAATATTCTATATCTCTTTGGGAGAGGCCTATGTCCAGCAGTGGACGTTTTTCAGCTGATAATGATGATGATGAAGACAATATTAGATTGTTCTAGGTCAAATAAATGATATGCCTATGACTATGATTCCCTTGAAAGTGTCGAATTTTACCTACTTTTGCGGCCATCTTTTTTTTACGTTAACTCAGACGTTGGATTTTCTTACAGCTTCAAGGGACTGTAGACCTGAGTATTTGGTTTTAAGGGGAGGTATCCCCATCGCAAATGTCCCGCTCTAACATGCGTGAGTTTGCAATTAACCATCCCGCTCTCTACGGAAGCTCTGCGCGTAGTTTTCGTAAACGTTCATCAAATACTAATTTTATCAAAGCAAACCCTACGAATTTGTCTATAACGATTTAGATTATTATTTGAGTAAAAAAAAAAATGTAAAATATCAGTAATATAGCCGTAAGTAATATTGAAAAATCATTCCAAGAAGGGGTAACTTTGCAATTTTTTTCTATCGAGTGAAATTCATCAGGTCTTGTAAATGACTACGATTTTGACTAGACAAGATCTTTATGTAACACATTAATCATTTAATTTAAGACACTATATTCTATGTCACAGATGGTTTTAAAAAACTCAAAAGTGATAAAATCCAGCCTTAATTACAACTCGATACCACCTTGCGTTCCCGAGATAAACGGTCTTGACAGACAGGGGCAGGAATCTGCATGTTTATTGCGCTTTGGGGGTTGATGATGAAGACTTAAATACAGAAGTCCCACTGTTAAGGAATCCTTAATTTACAACCCCAAATTATAGTATGTAAATAACAAACTATGACCACACCAAGCGAATGGGGCGACGACACGACCGTCCGGTAGCAATGCGCGGCAGCCACAACCTACGGATGTGCTTGCAGCGGCGCGGCGAACTGACGGAGTGAGACCCCTGCCTTAACATAAGAAACTACACAACAAAGTAAAAGTTTATCACAAAATGTATAAAACAGTATGCAAATTGGAGTGGTATGCTTCTAGCATAAAAATCAGCTGTAATATCGCCTCTGATTAGACTGAGAACTCCTCAGGCGATTCATCTGGCGTTCGATCACTGTCGGTACTCAATCGAGTGTCCTTGTAGTGCGGATTTTTGAATTAGAGCCACTTCAGCACATTTCCCCTGGAATTGAGTACTGAATCTTGACGGCGTTGGAAGGGGAGTTTTTATTAATAAAAAGTTTGAGTACACACTCCAGCTTCAGTTACCTCACCTACTTAAGTAATACCTAATCCTTGTTATTTTTGCGTCATTATATTACTTTTTTATGTGGATACAAGTAATTAAATATTAATAAATAAGTAATGAAAAATAATCAAGTTAAGTCCAATCACAAATCTGCACTAACTAACGCAAGAGCGTGCACTTAAATCCGCTTTGAGAACTGTTTATTATTAAACTATTTTTCCCCCACGACTTCAACCGCGTGGATCTCGGTTATCGCGATTGAATTTAATGGCTATTTTGTCTGTATTAGACGCTTATACCTTGTCATCGCTCTGTCATGCAAACTTCCAGCCCTTAAGGGATCATTTCCGGGATAAAAGTATCCTATGCCCTTCCACGGTACTCAAACCATCTCCACGCCAAATTTCATCTTAATCGGTACCTATAGCGTTTTAAGCGTGAAGAGGTAAGAGACAGACAGACAGACAGACATAGACACTATCGCATCCATAATATTAGTTATAAAGAGTTTTCTTGCAGTTTTGCAGATATTTACTACATTTTTTATTTTATTTTACTAAACGGTTAAAACTCACGTATTAATTGTCACTTCGGGCGACATGTTTCGAACTCTTCGGGAGTTCTTCCTCAGGATGAGTGCGTCTGCGACCCGCGCCGATTGCACACTGTCGAACTACCCGCCGCCCGCCGCAAGGCACGTGACGCACGCGCAGACAGCGCGGGAGCGGGGGCGGGGGGGCAGCTCGGCGCTGAAGGTGTTGTATGAGGTCGTGGTGAGGGATCGTCCCTCCCGATCAATAGTAGGCACACTGAACTCACTCGATTGTCATAACGCACTTCCCGCTCTATGATCGGGATCACAGGTTTCCATGCCGGCGGCAACACCCAGCCACCGTCAACATTAAAGTTAGGGCGGCGCCCTATTTCAATCGCCTCTTGGATCATGGCGGAGCATGGTTGCGAAGCAGGCGCGTCCCATTTCATTCGGTTCGACAAGGCGAGGATTTTGGTACGGGAAAAATGCTACGTACCACGCATGATGAACATGTCTCACGAAAGTTTAAATTCAATTTTTTTTTTTGGTTAAGCTGGGGTCACCTTCGTAAATTTTAAAACTATTTTACTAAACTGAGTCAAATTAAACATAGTTATGATTATATAAGTGTTCTAAATCTATCAAAGTAGCCCCGGTTTTCATAATGAAAATTAGTAGGTATTGACAACACGAACTTTAGTGACATTTCTTATTTCCGCTTTCCCCTTCCACTCGCTACATGTCAGAATGAGCACGAATTCGATATATGTATTCAAATAGACCTCATTGCAATAAGTACTTATAACATAAACCATTATTTATTTAGCACTGGCATCGATTTATAAATATTTGCATACCTATATTTGCTTTAAACCAATACAACAACCTTTATTAGGCAAAATTATTTATACAATTTCACTAAAATCTTTTATCATTCAGGACCAAATTTGATGATTTTCTCAATCTTCACAAAAAATATCCAAAGGATGAAAAATGATCGTAGCTTGTTTATCTTATCAAAGGAACTGTGTCATGATTGTGGAGAGATTGATGCGATCCCAGATTGTACGTACTTTTCATTACGGAGATAATACTTTTTGCCGTGGAAATATTGCTACGAGTCGCCTAAAAAACTTTTAATGGTTAAAACATCATAACAGTTCCAAACCAGACTTTTTAGCGACATTTTCTGTTGGCTTTTGTAGCTATTTTTATCAAAATTATATGGCTCATCTATCGTGTGTTAAGTGTTTTTATCTGTGTATTACGATGTTAGCACAAAGGCATAAATCCTATCTGATTATGTTTAATTAGAGAACGTGAATGGGTCTCCAACTTCCAGAGGAGTCTCTTCATTCAATACATAATCTAGGTCTTTATGGACAGTACAGGAACGCAAACTGTCAGGAGTGCTCGATTGATCGCGCCTGCTGTACGATTCACTAAGCACCGTCCTAGGTTACCCCTGACCTCTTCACTTCACTTCTTTTAAAAAAAATGGGTTTCCATCAAATTTATGATGATTTCGCCAACCACGTGTTCAAAGACGTTGTTCGGTAACGACGCCATGACAGAAGGCAACAAAGACAGTGTACGGTAGTGGATTCCGCTCGTCGTCGCTCCGGGCGCGTGCGCTCACCAACGCGGCGACGAGCAAAATCCAATCAGGATCCAACCCCTGACCACTTCTCTTTTTATATTGAAACTATCAAATGTTATTTGTCACTTTTTGACGGGTGAGGGGTGAGGGGACATTGATTAGTCGGTTTGTGAATAGCAGCTCTGTACATAAGAAAGCATTTCTGATATAGTGCCAGCGCCGCCGCACGCGGTCTAAGCAAAGTCGCACGAAGCGGTTTGCACGCCTATCGAAAATAGTAGGTATGGTGGTAGGCTCTACGAGTATATGCGTGCTCATACAATGATACAAATATATACTGCATCAGGTAAGGCATTCCGGTAGTTGGGTTAGTAGTTTGAGTGACACTAACCTACGTCATCACTGCAATCTTGCCTATCGATCGTTTTAGTCGTAAGTGTGAGTGTGTCGTCGACAGTGACGTCAGTTGCGTCACGACCATGGCAGACCTTGTTTTCTTAGACCATAGCGCGTACCCGCTCCCTACGCCCGCGCGACATTGCGGAGACCCATAGGTAGCGGTGATGCACACTGTGCAATTGAGCATTGCACGGATGATATCAAACTATTCAAGCTCTTCGTCACGTGCGGCGCCGAGCACTGTGCATAGTACTTATGGTATGAAAACAAGGTCTGTCGGCACTTTCGACACCGCACTCACACTACCGCATACCATCGATTGGCTCGATAGCAGCTTATATCACCCACACTACTAACCGATGTACTGGATTGCCATGTATTTAATTGTATCATGCGTGTACTGGCCTAAGTGGCCTAATACAATACCTAGCCGCTAGAAAATAGTAAAGTGTAGCGCGGTTATTGTGGTAGATGTCTTCAGTAAGATGGGGGTCTATTTCTTAATTAAAACGTTTCACCATGATTATAATAATATATTATTGTACAAAAAGACATTTCATCAATGTTTTCTTATTCCATCGTCGTCTCCAATGTTAATTTTAATTGAATAAATGCCTCTCGTAAAATATTATTGATCTTCACGTTTCAGAGCCCTCATTCTATTTCCTTAAGGAATATTAAAGAAAATTATTTTCCATTCCAACTCACCTCGACAATCTGCATAAATTACCTGCAAAACCGGTATTCCAGTGGCGTCAAGTCAACTTATTAAATATTCTGAGAACTTTTTTAGTATTGATTAGAAAGTTTTCAATAAATCAAGGGTAATAAATGCATTTTCCGAATCTTTTATTTTAATTCAATTTATTTTATATTGAGGGCGAGCAAAATATACGTTATTCCTATCCTGATTTTATTTTATTTTATATGTAAATAATATTAAAACTATCTTAAATAAAAAAAAACATACTTATATTTAGTAGTTTCCTAACATATAGGGTTAATCAAATTGCTAACAAATTATGGATCATGTTGTCTGAATAAATAAATCTATTATTTTTAGGAAACCTTCTAGTGCTGATTCAACACATGCCACTTTCAATTTATTAATCACTATATATTTATTACGCACAATTGCATAATCACCCCTAGATATTTACAAGACAGTAAGTACTTACATTTATTTTTAGGTTACCTTATAAGTTTACTTTCCTTCTGAATAATAAATATCGTCAACAAGTACCAAGATATCGCCAACGGTTACCAAGTCGAGTCGGTCGATTGAGTTACATTTCACATGCACGATACGTAAATCTAAATGTATATTTTTGAGGAAAAATTGACACTTTTGCGCTGTTGTTCATTTGTCCTAACGCTCGTTTGATAAATTAATGCAATTGTTCCTCAGGAGAAAGAATAGGTACAGATTTCTGAAAAACAGTTTTCCCTGTCGAGTTGTGTATTTCTTTTGCATTCACGTATTTGTCCCAAACAGTAAATATGTGTAGTAAACAAGATGCCAACAAAACACATCAGGCGCTTACGTGATTCAAAGCTGTCCATCGTTTCAGCAATATTGACAAATGAAACTTTCGCTGTCTGCCGATTGTATGTTATCAAGTTTGAACAAAAAACTCACTTATCCCAACGCCTTTGTCTCTTGAGATCTAAAATAAATAAACTAGTTTTTGTCATGGAATAAAATGACTTAAGTCACTACTTACCGACAAAGATACGCACCAGGTATTTGGGTGAAAAGTTTTATAGTGAATTCGCTTTAGTTCTTTTACAGAGTTTTGCGTTGACTGTTGTTGTTAGAAAATTATACAACTTGCCACATAGAGTCCAACGAAGAATGATTTGAAAAATTAAAAAAATAATATTTTATTTTATACCTAATGTCATACATACATGCAGTAAAAATAACTAGATAATCGAACTTGTGGTTTTGGTTATGCATAATTATATGGACAAAAACGATAATATTATAGTTTATGATAGTTATAATAAATTCGTTAATTAAAAAAAGTGACAATCCCTGTAGGTACCTTGATAGTTTTGTATTTGTTTTCTATATTTAATGTTGCTGGCTCTCTGTGAAAACGAAAACAATTGAATTTGAGCTCTAGGTACCTGCTGCCATATTCGTGGCATAAGTGGTACATATGTAATGTACCAATAATAATGCTGGTTAACATATTTCAACATCATAATGCTTTTCAAGAGATCATGTACTCGTAGACTTAGCTGTTTTAGACAGATTTGTAAGCGTGGATATTCTCACAGATTACTTATCTCGCTTGGATTACTGAGAGGATTATTTTAAGAGATGTATTTAACTTATTATTCTTGGTGATAAAGAGTCAAATTATTTGAAAGTAACACATTTTTAATGAAAATATTATACTAAGTTTCTCTCAGGCGATAACTTGCTCAAGGGCTTTAGAGAATTGTATCATAAAATCTACTGTACCCTTACTATGAGTTTGAAATGTTTGCATTACCGTACTCGCTAGCGACTGCGTAAACGATTTTTGGAATGTTTTTTCAATATGACGGCTATATTATTCAATTATTCATATTTTACATTTAATTTTTATACTCAATTAAAGACACTAAATAGTTATAGACAAATTCGTATGATTTGCTTTGATAAAATGATTAGCTTAATCACTATGTTTAAATATTTACGAATACCACGTGAAAACTGCAAACTCACACGTGTTAGGCGACTTCCTGACTTGGCGGGGCGGGATCGATATGTGACATTTTCTTCTTTGTCGTAAACATACTGACGTCGCAAAGATTCCCACTTGACGGAATACTGTCAGTATTACATTTGCGCAGTAGTAATATCATGCGCAGAAGCGGACCAGTACTGTCTTCGTATCGTCCCGCTACCGCGCATCCCGCGCCAGTCAGGAAGCACTCATTTAAATGTAGGGGCGCAGTAAAAAGCGGTACTGCCTCGACTGACAGTTGACACTGACATTTGACAGTTTTCTCATATCGTACCGCCTCCGCACCGACAAATCAGGAAGTCGCCTTAGAGCGGGACATTTGCAATGGGTATCCCCATTCACTCGCCTTAAACCAATTAGTATGCATGCGTGATGGGCACCCTGCCTAGAGGCCCAGCCCTTTTGTGTAATTATTTTATTTTTTTTAAGTTTAAGTTTAGCTTTAGTTATTTTAATTTAATAGTAGTTTTAGTCTTGTATTTTTTTTGTTTTCAAGTATCTTTTTGTTTTTACAATATTTGAAAAAATATTACAACCTATTAGTATGAAGTTTTGATCCGTTTTAGTTGCTTTCGAGTGCACTCTATATTGAAACATCCCTTCTCATCTTTGTAATAATGTATAAATTAAGAAATATCGTAGATGTGCATTCTCAGGCAGTGACAAAGAAACTCTTCGTATTTTATTATTTGCAATTCGAATGCGTAATAATCAAGTCCGGATATGGCCTAATGTGCGCTATAAATCGGAAGATATCGGATGTGACAAAAGTTACGGGTGCCCAATAAATTGTGTATATCGACGTTATGCGGTTATCGACGCCGGGCTACCAGCGAGGTGAACCAAATGTGAACCGACAAACGAAATGTAACTTTTTGTGTACGCTTGGCTTTCAATAGGTTAGGTACCGGGTAGGAAAAAATAAGACCTTTTAAATACGCCTTTTAAGTTTTAATACGATTTTGGAATCGAAAATAATGTACGTGGTTTCAGTGGGATCAAGTTTAAATTATACCTGATAGTTGATAATAAGTATATAATGTTTAAAACTAAGCGATTATTCTAAGTCCAAAAACAGAGTTAAAATAATAGTAGATTCTTAGATTCATATCAAAAAATATAACAGTCAACTTTTAGCAGAGGCAATTCACAAAAATACACACGTATGCAGACTTTTAATTAGACTGAACTTATTACATCTCATGCCATTTTTTAAGTTTCTTATAATAATAATAATGAGCTTTTCGTATTGTAAATGCACAAAACTTAATATACTCGAGGTCTAAAAATTCGGGTCACCCTAGATTAAATAGCTGCAATAGTTTTTTTTTTAATTAAACACTAGTTTTATAATTGCGTAATAATTTCTTCGTATTGCCTTAGCTATCAGCAATTTCCGGAATTATATCATAAAAATATCAATATCCAAAATTGACGATTTTGCGATATCTCGCTCCGTTAAAGTTGTTGTTTTCGTGGGTTTTTACGATTCCGATTTAAACCCGGAAACATTTTTACTGTTATTTTTGAATTTTTCCACTTACCATCATGACTATTACTTATTATGTGCAGGTGGGCTGTCAGCTAACACTCCGACGTAGTATAAAAAAATATATATGTAAAATTATATAAAGATCCTGACATGAATAAAAAAACTGTACAACCTTGCAGTATTTTAGGAAATATGACGGTATTTTACCGACCCGTATTCTTTGTCCGCGAGTGTATTTTACCCCGCGTGCTTGACAGCCCGCTCGCGATGCGAAACCGAGAAAAAAACTCCGCTTCGTTATGACTGTAAATATAAAAATATACTTTTGGATGAGCAGCTTCGATTTCCTCAAAAGGAACGAGATAGGAATGTGCGAAATAGAAGGCTCTGATATTTCCCCCTAAAACTCTGTATTTTATTTACACGCAATTTATCTTAAAAGCCTACTTTATTTCGGAATCTGACGCCTCCATTGACTGCGTGAATGGACAATCAAAATCCTTTCACAGTGGAAATTTTGTCACTCTCTGTGGTCTATACAGGGGGTTTGGGAGAAAATTGCGTCATGGAATACACTGACTACCTTATATGGAAAAGTCATAAGGTCAAAAAGAAATAATTATATTGACGGATGATCTAAACAGCATCTGTACTCGAGTGACAACGCCTTAAAAATTTGAGGTAAAAGGGGTATTGCGCTATAGCCTGTTTATTTTATATCTATAAAGTACTGCCCTAGTAAAATGTGTTTAAAATGGGATTTAACACAAAGGATTACAAAATAGTCTTTAGGTCATGTCCCTTGCTCACATACCTTTACTGCGAAGTCCAGGGTTCATGTCGCCGGCACACAGACACACACACACGCGTGCTGGTATTTAGGTGAGGGCACAGCCAGGAGCGACATACGTCCTATTAGAATGCGAGCAATAGGTCAACTGTCATATGTCATTAGGAAACGCCCGAAGACGCGAGGAGAGGCGGGCCATTAAAATTGTTTATTGAACAAAATGTATGACGCGTTCATTTACTCTGTTTTTTTTTATCTATAAAGTGCTAGGGTGACATCACCAGTAATGGACAAGGCCCAATGATATACGTTAACTCATATGTAAAAGAAAATAAGAATCATTCATTTTTTATACAACAGTCTATTTAAAACCGTATGATCTTTGAATAAGGGTTGAAGTGTCCATTATTGGTGCTTGTGCTTAAAGTGTCCATAATTGGTGGTGTCACCCTACTATGAAGGATAACGTTATCCTTTCTATACAAAGTTATACAGCGCGACTTGGTGGGTTTTCTGCATATAGATACCAACTTATGTACACCTATCGGCCAAAATTTTACATAATTCATGGACCGACGTCTTAGGTCAATTCATTGATACGTACAATATCAATTTAATTGCCAGTTTAACAGAAAACAGGGCAGAAAAATAATAGAGACCCAAATGGCGTTCAGTTTTCGCAAGTATTTTCGGGACTAACGGGAAACAAGGTCACATTTTACGACGATGGAAGAAAATGTCTCGACTTAAATATTCCGGTTGTTGAACTGGGGCTCGCATGAGCTCCAGCAGTTTACTGCCAGCCGATATAACTTTATCAAGAACAAGGGAAACTTTTGACATGATACCAGAAATACTTAGCTCGCTTTATTCTCGGAGCGTGTCGTTTTGAATACGGTTTTCATTGTGAAATTTGTCAAGATAGGAGGAAATGGTACAAATGAAGATCATCGTGTTTAATGTGACGTTTTGAGACCATATTTACACCATAGCGTTTCCAAGTTGTATTATGGAGCCCGGGGTCGGCTTTAGTACCTAATCCCTAGATTTGGCGCAGTAACTAGTTTAACGAAAGCGACTGCCATATGATCTGATCTTTCAACCCAAAGGGAAAGTCTACACCTTGTAGGAATGAGACCGGTTTGAAAGTGTGAACACTTTTTTTAACTTTTTTTTAGTTTACCTAGTTATCTTCTAATTCTCTAAATTTTAATATCAGAATTTAAAAATCAGAAAATTGGGAGGGGAACGAGAATCATAACTAATCAACGGTCATTCATCCGTAAAAAACATGGAATTTAAATCTACTTAACATACCAAGTAAAATGCGCCATTATAAACCGCCTGCACTGGCACGGTTACGTAATATGCCGCTGTGATGACTACATGACTAGAAGAGTCTTAGCCTTCAATAAGGAGAAGAGAGAAAGAGGCCGCTCCAGCAGCCTGGGTAAGGACCATCAATAATGATATGACGAAGTAAGGCATAATAACCGAATTAACGAAAAATCCTAATTAATTCAGGAAAAGAATCAGGAGGGCTGACCCCGAATAGGGATAAAACAAGGATTTTGATTTGATTTGAGATCTACTTAGCATGCGTTAATCTAAAAGGTGCGTGCGGAGGACTACATTATCTGAATTGCCACTTATAGAATAATTATTGGAATATTGCATTTAGACCGCCAAAGTTTGTTTAGCTGAGTATGTTTTTCAACTTACTAAACGATTACTACTTAAAGGACACTTAAAAAACGATCGAAAGCTCTCAAAATAGAACTAGCCAATAGATATAGACATAGACATAATTTATTGGTAATAATAGGTATTACAAGTTAATAGGCCCAATAACCCTGCTATTGACATTCGAAACTCGATAGGCTTGATCAAACATACTCATAGACGAAGTTTGTGTAGGTACTTGGTACTTCTTTCAATCGACTCTGCAAATATTGCTCAGGTAGCGTAGTCCCTAAGTGTACACGAATTATGTTCCAATGATGTTTGAAATCAAAGAAAATAAATAACTTGACTGGGCCAACTAGAACGTCAACAATGTTTGTATTTACCTAGAAACTTGTTTAAAAGTATTTGGGTAGCTTCATTTGAATATAAATGGATCTAGATATTTTTGAAAATTCTAACTAAATAAGTTGATAAATGGACACGCTGGACAGAAGCACCAATTTTTTTGCCAGGCTAAAGTTAGGTATATATAAGTACATACCATTATGTTTATGTCACACCTGGCCATAAAGTGGCCATTATCGCACGCTCCGCGCGCGAAAAAACCCACTTCCTGGCCAGGGGGTGACATAAAATTTTGTACTTACCACGGGCGATAATAAAGAAAGCCTCAGATCGCATTATTATCGCCCTTGCCTTCGGCTCGGGCGTAAAATACCTGCGATCTGAGACATTCTTTGTTTTATCGCCCTTGGTAAGTAATGTACTATTTTGATAGCAACCAACTCCTCCGTATGTCATTTTAAAGTTTATATAGGGGTGGAAAATTTGTATGGTTTTTTAAACAAGGAAAACTGCACATTAGCTAATAAACTAAGTATTCATAAAAAGGAAGATAACTGTTTTCAGCGTACTAGCAGTAGGCAGACCGTGCCTAGCAATGCCTATGAGTTACCTAAGTATTTTCTGTGTCTATCACTTTCTAATATAATCCGGTTCTGAAGAATATAGAAAGGGGTGGCTACTTAAGGGTTGCAGGAATAACACACGTCCGTTAGCTATTGGATTTAATCGCAGACAGACAAATATGAGATTACCCTCACATGCTTACATTGGGACTGAGTACCCACATACATTACACCTCCACCCTAAATTGCATAGTTACATAAAAAAAACTACGTAGCTAATTTATGTATAACTAGGTCAGATTTGACCAGACTGGAATAACGATTAAGGAATTGTATAGGATGACCTTGAGAGTAACACCCCTTCCTGTCTGGTCGAACTGACTAACTTAATATCAATACCTATTGTCTACATAATCTATTTCTAAATAACGCCTACGAGTACGACTTGGTAATGGCCTAAGCGCCACCGGCGACCGTGCTGGCACCTGAGGACGTGGGGAAGGGGCAGCCAACGTATTCTCTTCTGAGGTCTCATTCGGTAACGCCTGCCGTACCTCCTCCCCTCTTATCATGTCGGCACCGTCCTGACCCACGTCCCCCGAACCCCCAGGTTGCGGTCGAAAGGAGTCCACCTGTCGTGGCTGCTCACCACCGTCGACCCCCCCCTCTATAGGACATGGTACGCTCGACATAAGTGATCTACGCTTTATCTGGTCCACATGTCTAACAAGAAGCCGACCATCTCCGTTATCCAGGGTATATCTTCGTGAGCCTTCCTTGCCTGTAACTGCGCTTTTGAACCATTTATCAGCTCCCGAGTAGTCTCGGGCCCAAACAGGCTCGCCTACCTCTAAGTCACGTGTGATGCCCTGCGCGGCCTGGACTTGACGCCGTTGGACGTCGCCACAAAGTAAATAGCGGCGGCGCGCGCCGGAGCAGAGAGTCCGCTCAGTACAAAGTGCCATTTTCGCCGCACGCACAATGACGTAACATTTACAGGCATTCTCGGTTGATTTCGGACTAGCTTAGTCGCGACTGTCACTGTCGCGTCGCGAGTGCTAGTTGTGCGCGCGTTGATCACTTGACGTCCTCGCCGCTACGTAGATAGTTTATGTCACGTACGTCAAAATGAATAACCGATATTATTACAGTTGGAATGTATTTTATTGTTTAAATACACTTAAATACAACAAAAAACGGTGCCTACACTTTCTTCAAATTTTCAAACGATATTGAAAGGTAAATAAAACGGTTTTCTCATTTTGGTAGTTACAATACCTAGGTAGGTAGGTAATTTTTTGAAACTTGCCGCTTTGATAACGACGATCAACCATTACACATTCATCTTATCGTTCGCTGGTAAAACGCCAGTATTTAAGTAGTACTATGGTTTAGTTAAGTAGGTACCTAATTAATTAGGTATATTTTTGTTGGCGCTCTCGACCGCCGCCGGTCACAAGTCACAACTCGCAGCGGGTCACGCATCAATTTATTAGGGTTCCGTACCCGAAGGGTCAAAACGGAACCCTATTGGTGTCGCCCAGACGTCCGTCCGTCCGTCCGTCGTATGTCACAAAATTTGTTCCGAAAAATTTTTAGACTTCTCATTGACCTATGAACTTGAAATTTGGTGACAATGTTCAATATTACGTATATTTTAACAACAAATACTAATATATGAATAAATCATATTTTTGAGGTTGATTCGGAACCCTAAATGTGCGAAGTCCGACTCGCACTTGGCCGGTTTTTTACCAAGATACGCTGGTTCATATTTAAATGTCATGTTGAAGAATTTTTAATTTATCTGCTCCTTTTTAAAATTCAGAATCAATACAGAAGCAACCCTGTAGTTTAGGTATGTATTTTCAAGAACGGCGGGAACGGACCTTCTGTATATTCTTTATTTTGTGACGTCGCGCACCCTACACTCTAGTTCACGGTCACTACGCAATAAATCAAACCTCGAGCGCAAATTACGTTTTTGTAAAAGCATCGCTGGGGTCTCTCCCGTGGTCCCGTGAACGCTGTTCCGGTATGCTAAAAGATATGCTTGTAACGCCATGTCAACGTCTACCCCATCCCTATAAGCCTTTTTTATAGCTCGTTTACACAACTTTACTGCTTGTTCTGCGGCGCCGTTCGACGCTGGATGGTACGCTGGTGAAAATAACTGTTCAATGCCGTTAAGCGTTAAAAACTGCCTGAACTCTGCGCTCGTAAAAGGTGGACCTTGGTCCGAAACTACGATGACCGGCAACCCAAAGCGTGCGAAGGTCGCTCTTAACTCTTTAATCACCGCGGACGCGTTTGTGCGTGACATCTCAAATACCTCAATCCACTTAGAACTAGAGTCTACCAAAGTTAAATACGTCTTACCCTTATATTGTAAGAAATCAAGATGAATCCTAGCCCAGGGTTGTGTTGCATAAGGCCAAGGACTGGGTGTCGCCCGCGGTGGCGCTGCCGACTCGGCCGCGCACGTCTCGCAGCTCCTACACACCGCCTCCAACTCCGCGTCAATGTTAGGCCACCAGACATAACTGCGCGCTAATGATTTCGTCTTAACAATGCCCATGTGGCTAACGTGCAGTTGTTTTAGTATCTTTTCGCGTAACGAGCTGGGTACGGCCATACGATAACCCCACATTAAACATCCGCGGTCCATATATAACTCATGCCGCCTATTAAAATATGGTCCTATATCTTCGTCTGGACATTTACTTGGCCATCCCGACTGAACGTATGTTATCACTCTAGTTAATAACCTATCTTTAGACGTTGCGTTTCGTATATCGTTATTCGTTACCGGCAGAAAATTTTCCACGAAGTTCAGGTAAGTGATTTCGCTTACACCACTGTTTGTCGTGCCTCTGTCCTGTGGCAACCTAGACAATGCATCCGCACAGTTCTTTTTCGACGTTACATATTCTATTTTATAGGTGTAACCCGATAAAAGTACCGCCCATCGTTGAATTCGCGATGCCGCCATTACCGGTATGCCCACCTTATCCCCGAAAATGTACGTTAGGGGTTTATGATCCGTTCGTAAAATAAATTTGCGACCATACAAGTACTGATGGAATTTTCTGATTCCAAAAACAATAGCAAGCGCTTCGCGGTCTATTTGCGCGTACGCACGCTCCGCTCGCTCCAACGTACGCGAGGCATACGCCACCGGCCGCTCACCGTGCGGCGTCAAGTGCGATATCACGGCGGCCACCCCTACCGACGAAGCATCTGCCGTCAGCACCAGCGGCAGCTCCTCCGAGTAATGTGTCAACACCTCAGTTGATCCGAGAGCCTTCTTAATAGCTTCAAAAGCTGCTTGACATTTTTCACACCAAACGAATTTAACCCCAAACTTCAAAAGATTATATAATGGTGCCAAAATACTACTCACATTACCCACGAATTTTGAGTAATACATCACCATACCTATAAAGGATCTCAATTCAGACACATTACGCGGAGCCGGTGCATTATCGATAGCCCTCACCTTTTCCGGACTTGTGTGTATGCCGTCCTCACTAATCACGTGCCCTAGATAATTGACCGACTTAGCAAAGAAGGCGCACTTTTCTTTCTTTACGCGTAGACCATACGCCTGTAGACGCTCGAACACTTTTACCAAATTGTCCGCGTGTGATTTCGTATCGCTACCCGTGATGATGATATCATCGAGGAAAACCCCGACGTGTGGTAAATCCGCGAACATCTGTTCTAAGCGCCTCTGGAATATACCGGGGCTCGATGATAACCCGTATACCAGACGATTGTACCGGAACAACCCCTTATGAGTGTTGATTACGGTACACTTCCGAGACTCGTCGTCCAGCTCAAATTGCGCGTAGGCTTGTGATAGATCAATCTTACTGAACCTCCGGCCCCCGCAAAGACGTGCCAACAAGTCCTCCACCCTGGGTAACGGATATCGGTCGACCTCTAACATTTTATTCAAGGTTAGTTTGTAATCAGCGCAAATCCTTACGTTGCCGTCCTTTTTTACGACCGGAACAATGGGTGTAGCCCAGTCGGAGCGGTCGACAGGGGTGAGCACGCCGTCGCGTACCAGCTGTTCCAGCGCGCGCTCAACCGGCGCGCGCAGCGCGTACGCCAGCGGGCGCGCGCGCAGGAACACCGGCCGCGCCTCGGGCCTCAAGTGGATGCTCACGCGGCCGCCGGTGAACCGACCCAACCCATCCGCAAACACGTCACAAAATCTGGAACTAAAATCAGTCAAATTAAATTCTATTTCCTCAGTACTCGTACTGTTTACATCACTAACTTTATGTGGGATAGGTACAATTATACCTAGTTCCGCTAACCATTGTTGGCCTAACATCATGGTTTTGCCATTATCAATTACGTACAACTCTAAAAAAACTTGTTTATCCTTATATTTAACAAGCGGCTTAATCACACCCACCGGTCTTACAATTTCGCCTGTATAATATCGTAACCTCAAATCACAATTATTTATTTGTAAATGCGGAAATAGTCGTTCATAAACTTCCTTGCTAACACAAGCTATGGCGCTCCCGGTGTCACATTCCATGTCAAGGTCAACGCCTTGCACGTTCACTCTAATTATTATAGGTTTGTATGCCGTTGCAGATAACTGATTTAAAGATGTGATAATTACCTCGTCACTCAGGTTACTGTCCTCACTATTCGATTCTTGCTGCCTCTCCACGTTCCAGACTTCGGCGCTGTGGTTGTCGGTCATGAACGGACACACCCTCTGCAAGTGCCCCCGCTTGTTGCACACCTTGCAAACGTAGCGGGTGAACCTACAGGTCTCCATGCCGTGTGCGCCGCCGCAAGCGCTGCAGTGCGCGGCTCGCTGCCTCGTCATAGGCGCCGCCGCCGCCGCCGCCGGCCGCCGGCCGCCGGCGCGAGCGCCTCGGCCGTCATGCCCGGCGTTTCCGCCGCGCTCGACGCCCCGCACATGCCATGTACCGCCTGCCACTTCGCCCAACCTGCGCGATGACCCTGCCGCGATGGCCTGACAAGGCACCAGACCACTTGTCTCAGCGCTGGCTGGTCTACGTTGCTCTTCTACTATTGCGGCGTCCTTCTCCGCCGCCTCCATACTGACTGCTAGTTTAAAGGCTTTTGTGAAATCTAGACTATCTTCAGCAAACAGCCTTTGTCGAACGGTCTCGCTGCGTATTCCACACACAAACTGGTCCCTTAGACTTTCTTCTAGCCCCTCGCCGAAATCACATGTTTTAGACATTTTTTTTAACACTGCCACATAAGTAGACATTGACTCGTTATCTCCCTGCTTCCTATGCCTAAACTTATAACGTTCCGCGAGAACACTGGGCTTAGGTTGCAAATGTTTTTCTAGAATGGTAGTTAACTCGTCGAACGTCTTTGTTGTCGGTTTCTGTGGTGTACATAAGTTAACCAGAAGTTCATAACATTCAGCACCAACTACAGTCACTAAGGTGGGCACTTGTAACTCAGCCGCAATACCGTTACACAAAAAATACTGTTCTAGTCGCTCCACGTATAACTTCCAATTGTCCGAAGCGATGTTGAACTCGCCTATTTTTCCGACTGACATCGTCCCGTTTATGTCCGACACGTCACAATAACGTTCACCGTACGCACGCAAGGTTAAATCTCGTCGCCACTGAAGAATATAGAAAGGGGTGGCTACTTAAGGGTTGCAGGAATAACACACGTCCGTTAGCTATTGGATTTAATCGCAGACAGACAAATATGAGATTACCCTCACATGCTTACATTGGGACTGAGTACCCACATACATTACAGGTTCAAAGGGCCACCTGTACATCTAAAAATCTGGTGTTAGTACCCGCCATATGTTAACAAATATGAACTCCTGCAACTCTTTTATACAAGGGAAGATCGGAGGAAAGAGACCACCCGTAGAGGTAAGAAGGCGCCACTCGTTGCAGTTGGTTTTACCTGAGCACAAGATCTTTATTCCGCGCGGCCGTGACAAAACTCCGGTAGGAGATGGCGCTTGAATAAGAAGAATAACCAAAAGACACGTGTACGTGCACAGTGTGCACACACAATAATACTTACCAGTATAGGTAGTACTTTTATCTCACGAGCGCGGGTGAGCCATTGTTGTAGTTGTGACACACACAACACATAGACAACATGAACTCTTAGCTCCTACGCTGACGCACACATAGACAATGTGCATGTATAGCTCAACACATAACCCGGGCTCGTGAGATAATAGTAGGTACTTTATAACTGGTTAAAGCATTATCCTTTTGTTGTGTTACCATATACTGTATCGTACTTTTTATCATGAAAACGAGAAGCATATTTCACGCATTCAAGCTTTTTCCGTGTGAAACATACATGTGTGTTCTACTTAGCCAGCATATCGTCTAAGACATTAACCGACATACCCAACTATGTAGCCATTACTAGATCCGTAACAGTCATAAATAACTGGGACCCAATAAATCGTCATATACATAGGTTGTTTCAAATACATCGGATACTGTACTGTCTATTGCCAGAGTTATGTTTAGGTACCGTGATCGTATATCGTGAATAATATAATGGAAGCTTGTAGGCGGTGATCAACAAATGTGAATGCGTGAGTTACAAGTAACACGAGGTTTTTTATACCCCGTCGGTGGCAAACAAGCGTGCGGCCCGCCTGATGGCAAGTGGTCACCGCAGCCTATGGACGCTTGCAACCCCTGAGAATATTTTTCTTAGGCAAATACAATTTACGAGCTAAGATTACCGAACTAGATTGTCTAGCTGGATTTTCCAATATTTGTCTTGAGATATATGGACTGCATACTACACTCAAGAGCAAAAAAGATTACACTTGGTATCAGAGATGGGCAAAATTTATTCGAATGACGAATAAATTTTCGAATGATCATTCTTATTCGCGAATAATTTATTCGCGAATGATTTAGCACGATTTTTTTTTTCTCAAACATGCTCCGAAATCTACATTAATATCACTAAATGAAGACAGTGTCTTGTTTATTGCTTGTAAAAGGGAGGAACTTCCCCAGTTGGGGAGCTACTTCCCCAGTTGGGGAGGAACTTCCCCAGTTGGAGTACATATACCTGGCAGCGACATTACCACATCCTGTATGACAGTCATCTGTAAAGGGGAGCTACTTCCCCAGTTGGGGAGCTACTTCCCCAGTTGGGGAGGAACTTCCCCACTTGGAGTACATACCTGGCAGCGACATTAGCACGTCCTGTATGACAGTCTTCTGTAAAGCGGAGCTACTTCCCGAGTTGGAGCACCTAACTCTCTTTAGGGGGGATTTCATTGCATGTTTGATTTTTTTATTTTTGAATATCTAAAGCATACCCTTAAATATTATTTGTGGATTTATCCGAATCAAAAAAACTTATAGATCATTCGTCATTTTAAATTGGTTGTTCGATTTATTCGCGGATAAATTATTCGCAAATAATAAAATCGTGAATTATTTTTTATTCGAATAATAATCATTCGAATGAAAAATTATTCGAATAATGCCCATGTCTGCTTGGTATGGTATTGGTATGGTATGGGTATTCAAGGGTTACTTAAGACATCCCGTTATCACCAGAAACTAGTAAATATGTACTAATATAGGTATATCCACTTCGCTGGCTTGGCCACCTTGAGATGATTGGAGAACGGGATGACGTCCGACGAGCTTGATTTTATTTTAAAAAGTTGTCAATAGCTGCTACTTTTTTTAAATTAGTTTCGTTAAAAAATATTTTTATTTGTTACTAAAAAGGCCCATATGACCATTTTGTTGTATTATTTGTATCAATAATTAGTATTTTTTAAAGCACACGTACGTAGAGGACACGCGTAATTCATTTAAATAAATTACGCATTTAGAAGCATACACAAAAAAAAAGAGCTTCGAATGTCAGGTTTTGGGTAATTTAGGAAAAAGATTTTAAAAATCGTACCTCCATGACCGTGACTCTTAGGACCCAGGGTCCAAGGGTGGAAAGGTAGCAATGACCCAACCAGCATCCCAAAAAAATTTTACGGCCCATGTGCCGAGCACTCTGTATATTTTTGGAACTTTTCAAACATCACTTCACATTGACAAATTAACATTTCTAGGGCTTGATAGGGCTTGACTACCTTGAAAAATTTAAATTTTTAATACTAAGAAGAAATTCATTTGAATTAAAAATATTTTAATATTGCTAAGGCCTCTTAAAGTTTAATTTCTAAAGAGTAACTTTTTCTAGAGAATAATTGGTTCAAAAAAAACCTTCAAGTTATGCTCTTAAAACAGGAAAACTCGACGTATCTTTCGATAACGGTATTACATTTTGAGGTTTCGCAATTTATGTTCCTAAAATATCCGCCCTTTTCCTGGTTTTAAAAACATTTATTTTCCTCAAAGGTTTAATTTATTATTTTCTACGTCTTGGGATATTAAGATGATATTAGATATGATATTAGGCTTGGCGTAGATATGATATTAGGTTAGCCATTTATTAGTTAAATTCTCTTTCTTTCTGTACGTTAAGTTTTTTTACCTGCTTGTATGCTGCTCAACCTTCCCACGAACTCGCAGCAGAGATTCACGAGGCTTCATGATACAACTCTTTGAAGAATTTTACAAGTTATACGCTGCTAGGAACTTGGTCAAAGTTGGTCAAAGAAATCTTTTGCTAGCTCGCGCACTCAGTTACCTACCTCATTTAACTATGTTATTTTCAGGGTTCCGTACCCGAAGGGTCAAAACGGAACCCTATTGGTGTCGCCCAGGCGTCCGTCCATCTGTTGTCTGTCACAAAATTTGTTCCGAAGATTTTTTTGACTTCCCATTGACCTATGAACTTGAAATTTGGTGACAACGTTCATTATTACGTATACTTAATATTTTAACAACAAATACTAATATATTGATAAATCATATTTTTGAGGTTGATTCGGAAACCTAAATGTGCGAAGTCCGACTCGCACTTGCCGATTTTTTTGTTATTCGTGGGGTGCGATTCGACTTCCGATTTGGCGCTATGTGTCCCTTTCATGTCATAGGGATATCCATCCATACGCATCATCGGGCTTTCATAAGGCGCCTGTAGAGGCAAGCACTTCCGTACAAATTTTGTGCAAGTTTTTCTTTGCTTGTGTTTGCATTACACTTATGATTTTTTGGTCAGTATGCTTATTTTTCTGTTAACCAGAACCTCAAACATTTTTTTTTTATATTTTTTTTATTTTCATTTTTTTGAAATTTTTGTTTTTTTCTTGACATTCTTCGTATATCCAATATTAACAAGCAAAAAAATATATATGCGGGAGTGCCAAAACCGACGAATAAAACTAGCACAGAGTTTGTATGGAGAAGGCCTTGCCTCTACAGGCGCCTTAATGAGAATGAAGAATTAATGAAGAAAATGGTTATGATAATTTGTAAGATTTTAGCCAACTGCAATTTAAAAAAATAAACATAACATGTTTATGTTACAAAGTTTGATGTTTTAGAAGGCCCTAAAAAGCTGAAAATCGTGTTACAAAATTGATTTGTAAATTAACATTCCTCAGAAGAGTTGGAAGTAAAAGTATTCCTATAAATATTTTTCAATCAAAGTGAAAAATTTAAAAATTAAACGCCATTAGGTGGGATTTGAACCCACCACCTCTGGAATCCGTCTGTTGCTCTTAATCAACTGAGCTACCGTTGGTTTCCCTTGTGGTGGTGAATTTTTCAATCATTACCCTCTGCTAATTAAGCCTTAGGGAGGCTCGTACCGACATCTACCGCGAAGTTATTACAACTTCAGAAACGGCACTAACATCTCCAATTGTACTTCAATAAAAAAAATCTCTTTCAATATAATCCCAATCCGTTAGTTCTGGGTTCCATAATAGAGTCCCAGGAATAATAGGATGGCATTAAAACAGCGAAGCGCGACTGCCACACATGGCTAACTGCTGAAACTAATTACTCAAATCCTCAGAGACGCTGTCAATTTCGTAAAACAGCATTTCTCTTCAGTCGCCATTTTAGTATAAAGTTGGTACTAAATAGCAATTGTGATGCAGCATCTTTTGTACTTTTATTTTAGCTTAGATGGACGTTTAAGTTAAGTTACATAGGTTATTTTATTTATAAACAATTTCCACATTTTATGATGGCTTGTGGGTCTGGGATACTTTGGGAGATTGAACAAAGTTTCAAGCTTGCCATGGCATGACTGTCATATCAAATAATATCAAATGAACATGTTGAAATGAGATTTGAATACTGGCCATATACGAGTAGGATATTCCATATTCGGTATTTATTTCCAATCGAATGCGAATGTCAAATAAGTTTATAGTGACGCATTGTCAGTTAGGTGAGTTTTATCTTCTAATAGAAATATTGTATGCACCACGTGTATTTCTTACATATAAATACAATAAATTAATACTGCCAAAGCCCCTTGAGTATCCTTCAGAGCACATAACGTAAATGTCCCAACGTTAAACTACTTAAAACCATTTTGAAAGTTCCCGATAGACGTTATTTCACTGTGAGTTTTCAAGTATTGCGCTGCACCATAGGCTTTATGCGCCATAGCACAGTGGAGGGGCGTTTAGATTAAGATTTGTACTAGGTGCTATAATTTATAAACATGTGCACCAAAGCGCTACTAACGCTCATTTAAAAAGTGACACAATCTACCTATATGTGGGAAAAAATAAGTGTCAGACGTTCGTAAAAAATGTGTCAACTGACCTCAATGGATTACATTATGGTATATCACGATCACGAACAAAAAACATCGTTAGGCCAAAGCCATCAATAAAATGGCTTGAATTTTTCTCAATGTTCTAGCGTTTTTGCTCCATTGGTTTTTCCATTCAGCGAGTCCAGTAAGTCATGTGCTGTATAGGCGGGATAGTTTATGATCCGAGTACCTTATTGAACGTTCGTTGCTTATTGGATGTGAAGAGAAAGCTGTTCAGAAATGTGCTGATAGCATCGGGTCGTTGGATCGATAGGCTATTGAAATAAGAAATTTATAGGTGCTCTACGTAGCATTAATAACATTCACAGGTTTTGCGGCGCAGGGGTGGGCAAAGCATTCTCCATGCAAACTCTGCAAGTTTTATTTGTAGGTTTTGGCACTAACGAATGCAATATTTTTTTGGATGTTAATATTAGATATGCGAAGAAAGTGATGTGGAAATTTACAAATATTTCAAAAAAATGAAAATGAAAAAATTTAGAAATAATATTAATTAGAAAAAAAATTACCAAAAACAACAACAACCAAAAATCATAACTTTAATGCAAACACAAACGAAGAAAATCCTGCACAAAGTTTGTATGGAGAGAGCTTGCCCTACCCCTCCTCTTAATATAAATGAACCTTACATAATATGAATCTTATATTTTTTTCTACTCATTGATTTTAATTCAATACTCAAATTAATATGTCAATTAAAACATTCATTACTTATAAATAAATCCTAAATAAAACTATACTAAACTAAAATCTAAAACTAAATAATCCTAAAAAATATCTAAAAATTGGGCACCCGCGGCATGGTGCCGAGGATGCTGGCAGCATTTCCTCGCTGGATTGCAATGCTGATGCGTTATGCGAGGAAGCTGCTAGCTCGTCGGTCTCCAGTGGTCCCGTTAAGTCTTTTAGATAATTTTAGATTTTTCTTGCCTCTAATTAGTTTATGATCAACACTAGTCCCCGAAGGCGATAATTAAGGAATTAAGTACCTTCACTTTTCTGGGTCCATTTCTGTTTATGGATTAACTAACTGAGACGTAAAGTGGCTGCTACGATCAGTACGGTATGAGCGGAGACTCAAGATTCTGAAATAGCAGCCGACAACACAACATTTCATAACAATTTAGACAACTCGCTCGCCTTTGAATATTTCACGAACAACAACCGCAGCCGTTCGCCGACATTGAAACAATCCGCTAACAAAGCTAATGACAACATACATCCCTGAAACGAGCAACGAATCCTGCATCATTATTATTTCACGTTCCCTCCAAATCCGCGAGAGCTACGGCCCTCCCGAGACCTCATCTACTCTCAAACTTATCTATTATTTAATCTTTTCTCAGATATGAATGTTCATTAGTCCGAAAATAAGCGCTTTTATGTTCAGCGACCTTTAGAAAAACCGCTCATAGGTCGTAATTATACGGAAAATACGAGGATAAGTATTTATCGGAGCGGACAAATTAAACAGGCTGCGGTATTTCTTTATTTTGATAAATAAAAGCGGAGAATAAGAATTTCGTTCTATTCAGGAGGCTTATTTATGACGGATACGGTAAATCTTTCCTATCCGTCGTGTTTTAGCAATAAAAATGGGATATGTAACAAAATCGCAGGATTTTTGTTTATGAAGGTATGGTTGACGAAATACGAGTATAAGCTGCAACGATTCGCCATACAAGTTGTTCGAGGAATCGGTGGAGCTTTTATTTCGTCAACTATACGCTACAATTTTTCTAGCACGGCCCAAAAGTATTAAAATCAAAACTAAGGGCGATCCCTACTAGCATCTGCTACCATTTACAAGTAACAAGTTTAGCAAAATATCACTAAGAAATAAGCCGACACTTTACAAAACTTGTGTTTGTCCAATCATGTCTTATGCAAGTGTAGTTTTTGTTCACGTGCCTGTGACATCGCTCAAGCCGCTTCAGGTCATTCAGAATCGTTTCCTCCGTAGGGCAACTGGTGCCCCGTGGTACCAGTCGAACCTAAGTCTGCACCACGACATGGGGATTAGCACCATGTATGGTTTCTTTAAGCAGACTGCCAGACGTTATTTTGACAATGCTCACCATCATAGGAATCCTTTAGTTAAGAAGGCTGTCGACTACGTTCCCATCTCTCCCCCCTCTGTCGTAACGGCGATCACTGATTAGGGGCAGCAGGGTCCGGCGTCCTAGGCACACACTCACGGACTCGGACAACGTAATCACAGCGTCCATCGAAAGATGGAACGCTGCGTTTACGGCGTCCAACTCAGACACGACGCGTACGCTTCGGCGTTCACGCGGGGACGTCCACCGCGCGATCGCGACAACACAGACACATATAGTCCCTATTCGTCTGGGTACCACCGCATACCATATGCAGAGGAATCCAAGATCTCAAACTGAACGCACTGAAACCTCGCCTCACCTGACTTTTCTTCCTTGGGGTTGTGCGGTGGCCTTCAGCGCGGAGAATACACGTCGATTTTTATGACAGGCGGATCAGACAATAACCCTATCGTCCGTTGCCTGATTAAGCGCAAATTTTTCTACAAATTTTAATGAATAGGTTGCAGTATTATTTCAATTATTTGTTTCATATCATTATGAATCTAATATTACTTGATTTTCTCCTGTATTGCCTGTATAGCTGCTCGAATAATTCTCAGATGAAATAACATAGTATGTCTATGTACTTTATTTTTGTTCAACCCGTTCTATATTATTTTAGGATACCCATGTTATTGTTGAGTAGGTCGATATTACCCGAGGCATATCTCAATTCTCAAAGGTGAATACCTACGTGAAAGTTATATTTTACCAAATAAGTTATATTGTACCTATTAATATGTAGTACCTGATAATACCTACGATTATTTTCTCTTTATATCTCTATATTTCTAGGGGCATTTTCAGTTTAAGGTGTATCCGGATATAAGGAGCGGGCGGTAGCGGCGCGGGAGCGGGCGGTAGCGGCGCGGGAGCGGGCGGTAGCGGCGCGGGAGCGGGCGGTAGCGGCGCGGGAGCGGGCGGTAGCGGCGCGGGGGCGGGCGGTAGCGGCGCAGGAGCGGCACGGGAGCAGGCGGGAGCCGCGCGGGAGCTACCGCCCGCTCCCGCGCCGCTACTGCCCGCTCCCGCGCCGCTCCCGTGCCGCTCCCGCGCTCTGTGTGGCTTAAGCTTAATTCAACAAAATAATAATAAACACAGCTATACGAGTTATACATACAAAATGTTATCTTCGAGAGCTTCGTTGAAATTAAAGAGTACCAACCCTCAGTCATCTCATCTAACATCAAAGAATAATTAAAACAGTTACCTCAGAACAACCGTTCATTAGCGGGGGCACAGTTGAATGCACTTGTTATAGAAGTGCAGGTTCGGTGGCTGCCCCGCGATGCATCGCGACAAGTCGTTAACCCTGAACTTGCGTCATAGCATTGAGGTATTTTAGTATTTACTTTGCAAAAACATCACGTAATCCTTTTGTGGAGTTTATAAAAGGGCTGCTTAGGGTTGGCGCTTTGGAAGCGAATTTATTTAGAAATATGATAGTTGTGTTCGTTGTCTATGGTAACTAGTCTCTTTACATTTACGTTATAAATACGTTTGTGTGCGGTTTAACACTATTGGTTCTACGCGTAGCAACACAGGTAAATTATATAATTTACCCATATGGGTACCATATCATATTTTCGCGGACAATGTAATCTCACCAAATGTCTCTAAACAAAAAAAAAACTAGAAAGGAATGATATTATGCACTCTAGCTACTACTAAGTGCGAAACCCGCAATGGCATACGTTAAAATAATTGACGCTCGTCCATGGCACATGGATATTCTTAAGTCCCATCAACACGGTGCAAGAACTTGCATGCGATTTTAATTACATCGCGGGGTTTGATCGTCCTCGTCTTATCTAGGTAATCCGAGCCCGCAATGCAATCAAAATTGCATGCATGTAAATGTAAGGTGACTTACTGACTTAGCGGGGCGGGATCGATATGTGTCATTTTCTTTGACGTAAACTTACTGACATCGCAAAGATTCCCACTTGACAGTATACTGTCAGTATTACATTTGCGCAGTAGTAATATTACCTATGCGCAGAAGCGGACCAGTACTGCCTTCGCATCGTCCAGCTTCCGCGCATCCCGCGCCAGTCAGGAAGCACTCATTTAAATGTAGGGGCGCAGTAAAAGTAGTACTGAGTTGACTGACAGTTGACAGTTTTCTCACATCGTACTGCCTCCGCACCGACAAATCAGGAAGTCGCGGCAGAGCGACAACTAGGTAGCCAAAGACCGATGCTCTTATCGGGTACTTACTGCGCTAAAATAATTTCGATACCTTTTAATATTCCACGATCCTTTATAATTTTCTGAAACAGTCTTAGCTAATATTTATATGGAAATAGTACCTAACTCTACTGAACATTAGCATTTTTATACAAAAGACTTCCAAATACTCCCCAGGTTTCTAGTTATAATTGAAAACCTAATGGAATAGTGGTCTGCATCCCTAAAGCACAATCTTCATCATAGTTTACAGCGGTATTATCATACTGAACCCTTTTGTGGTCTCACCAGAAATGGAATATCCAACCGAACATTAGCGATGCTATTAAGGAATAAGTACGTTTGGAAGAAGTGCTGGAATAAGCAGCTTACTAAGGGACTTAACTTGTACGAGTACACGAGTTTTTCTTTCAAATTGAGTTTTTCTGAAAGAGCGTATGGTGCAAAACCACGTAATTACATATGATGAAAGGCGACCTACTTAACAAATATACAGGAAATTCTCTGAAATAACGGAGAATCCTCCTCCTCCTGTTGTTTTGCACTTACCGCTGTTTCATAAAATATATTCACCGGCAGAAAATTTGGCCCAAATTAGAATAATGCATTTTTATATACCTACTTAAGGTACTTACTTACTCCGCTGGCTCAGCGACCCAAAGTGTGTCTTGGCTTCCAATACGAGTGCACGCCATGGCATTTTTATACATTAAACATTATTTAATTAATTCAATTTATAGTTTGAAATCACGAAAAGTATTTGGCCCAAATGTTCTGCCGGTGAGTGTATATATTTATCCTTTTCAATGCAATATGTTACATTGAATAAGTCAACTTTAATGCTATTCTTCGAATTGGCCACCCTACTATCTAGTGATGTGCCATTTGCTGGCAACGTTCGCTATTTGTATGGGTAATATCGGATAATAATGTTATTCCTAGGCTACGAATATTCCCAATGCAAATCGTAAAAATGTTGACAGCAACGGCACATCACTACATTCACTACTTTGCAATCAGAAGCGAGGTTCTTTGATTTATTTGTTATACAAATATTGGACAACTTTATTGGATTCAGATGCCGTTGTATTGTGCAAAAGGGTATTGTCATTTGGTTACAATCAAGATCTAGTGTCGGGTTCCTATCGCAAATCAATTTACCCTTTGAAACCGTTCCTTTGTGAAGTCTTGACCTTCCCGGGTCAGCTTTCAATGCTCTGTGCAAATTCCATATGTAGGATTTCCGATAATTGAATTGGTTTCAGTAATTCAATTTGAATTACCAAAGGATTACGGAGTTAGATTAAGGATTGCAGTGCAATATTAGTTCCGTAAAATGGGGTAAGTAGGGATTGCGAGGACAGATGGGTTATGAATGGGGAGAGTAGGGATGACAGAGGGGTGAGCTGGTTTTTATAGGCTACTGCTACGTAACATATAAATTCTAATTACAAATTATGCCATTATAATATGCATAATCCCAAAGTGTCGATCCTACAATTTCCCAAAATCGCCTTAGTATGAAATCCCACCTCACCCCAACTTACCTGAACTACGGGGTGAGGAGGGATTTCCAACTTTTTGTGTTTATCGTTAAAGTTATGAACACAAAATCATAAAAAAACTAAAATACAAACAACCGGAACACTTTTTTTTAATAAATCAATGCCCACATTCAAAAATAAACTTTTATCCGGGTTTGAACTTCGGTTTTGTGCCAACTCACCCCATTTTACGGTAGTAGAAGCCTCATTATATCTTAATAATCAGAGGGGTGTCTACTGCCTACGTAACATTTCAAACGTATTTTTTGGTTGGTAAACGACAGTTAGACATTTCCGACACAGAAAAAAAGTGCTTTCATTTAACGCTTTGATTTTTGACTAACTTTCTTTAAATGAATGATACGGGGCGAATTATCTAGTTTTAATTATTTGACATCCTCTGCCTCATTATTACTTACCAACAAGTGAGATAGAGGTCAAAATGGTTACCTATTCCATATAAAAATGCTCTTATACAACGGCGACGCTCCTGATGTTAAGCAGACACCGTAGCCTAGTGTCGATTGCGGCTCCAGAAGAATCACAAGAGCGTTGCCGACCCTTTATTTACTTGAGAATTCGTAGTTTTTATTATGAAAACAAATGTATTTTGAAGGTGTCGAACCAAGAACGTTTTCTACTTAACTCGGCAACGTTACTCAATCCTAATATTACAAGATCTTACATAAGCGAGCATCGACGTCTAGGTTGAACTGATGTCGGCGACCCTGGGCGGGCGAAGCCCTTTCTGCATTCTAGTTGCAGTACTACTACTATAAGTTATGTAATGCATGCTGCTTTAGAAAGTTTTGTTGGGACATTTTCTTTGTTATTTTGTCGTGAGCTAGAAAAGTTTTGAAAACATGCTGAGTACACAGATAAACACGTCGATACGCCACTATCATACAAGAACTTGTATTTATAAATACTTTACTCTATGTTTTACACTGTCCTCATTAGTAAATATTAGGTACTTGGACATATGGTGAAAGAGGACTGGGCCCATAACATAACCTTGTATATGGTCACTACTTAATTTGATAGAACAAAACACGAGATCAGACCGACATGATAAATATATTCTGAATAATAAATAGACGATGTCAGGACAACAGCAGAGACAACCTCCGTATATGTTATAGAGTAACGCATGTTGGCATTACTGAATTAGTCTTATATGATTTAAGGGTTGGCCAACATCAGTGCCTAGAGTAATATATCTAACAATTGTTCCTTTCAAGCAAACATGAACGTTATATATATAATAATCATAGCATAATCATTGCATACCTAATTAACATCGACATCTGAAATCACTTAAAGGATTGGCCACACCGCTCAAAACGCATTGACATCTAAGATTACAATACAATACAATACAAATACTCTTTATTGCACACCTCAATAAATAGAACTATTACAGAGTATGTATATTTAAACCTAGAGGTAAACAACAGGCGGTCTTAAATAAACGCGGCGGCGGGATTAAATATCATAAATATATATTTTTAAACACAAATCGTAAGTCCAAAAAACCTATCACAGATATTATCTTCTCTTGCAAAAATATCTTACGAAACAGTGGCGTATAGTAACAAGTTTGTTTCTGACGATATTTGATTATTTACTTCAATAGACACAGTGAGTAGGGGCTTATTTTCCAATGACGTGATGGATCTGCCATAATATGAAACGACCTTTTATTTTGTAGGCACGGGTAAGCAAATATATGGAAAAGGGCACTAAATATTTGTGACTTTTGGACATATTTCTGTCGGACTTCGCTTATTTAGGGTTCCGAAGTGTCTATCACCATCATAGTTTGGCATCGCTCAGTATTATTACAAATAGCCTAAGGAATAATTTCCATCGTGAGGCCAAACTTTATTATGACTTGTAACTCCCGTGATCTATTTATATGGGGATTCACACCTACTACAATAGTTAATTTGATGGTTTTAAGTCAACGAGAAGTACCGTAAAATGGGGAAAGTCGGGATTGCAAGGACAGTTGGGTTACCTATGGGGAGAGTAGGGATGGCAGAGGGGTGAGCTGGTTTTTATAGGCTACTGCTAATACGTAACATAATATAAATTCTAATTACAAATCATGCTATTATATAATATGCATAATCCCAAAGTGTCGATCCTACAATTTCCCAAACGCCTTAGTATGAAATCCCACCTCACCCCAACCTACCTGAACTACGGGGTGAGGTGGGATTTCCATTTTTTTGTGTTTATCGTTAAAGTTATGAACACAAAATCATAAAAAAACTAAAATACAAACATCCGGAACACTTTTTTTGTAAATAAATCAATGCGCCACATACAAAAATAAACTTTTATCCGGGTTTGAACTTCGGTTTTGTGCCAACTCGCCCCATTTTACGTTACCCTACATATATGTTTTGTATTCTTTGAGATTGTGAAAATATGCGACATCTTGTTAGCTATACCATAAACGGCCATTTTTTAATACGCTAACTTGGAAGTATGATTTTTTCATAGCTTCTAGAGTTTGCGTTCCTGAAAAAACCGTTTAGGCAGGCGGAAAAATAAACAGACAAGTTACCCAACAACGAGGTTTAAGGGGATCGGGATATAATTTGGCAATTTATACTTAAAATTATTTGAACTGTCCGAGTTGTATCAAGTTAGGCCGTTCAAAAAGCGACTTTACTGTTCAAGAGTGAAGATTCAAAGTCCAATGACAAGTTTTATAAAATGTCGGACATTTTAAATAATTTCTACTATACCACTTATTTACTTACCTACTCAAACAGATATACGATATAGAATTCAACAGTATATATAGGCATAACGTTCATAAATAAAATAAGAACTTATGTAACTCAAGGCAATGGTAAAACACTAGACTGAACCAAAACGTTGAGATCCTATCAGTCACATCTTCAGTGCCACCCGGAGCCGTCCGCCGGGGTGAACAGTCGGTTAACTGACCTATAACCGAGCGAACGTTGACGTTGGACTAGCTTGAGCAGTCACTACACTATACGATATTCAAGAAAACATTGACATCAGAAAGGTAGCTAGCACAAATGTCTGTGCCACCATGATACAATTATATACTGCTCCAGGTATGGCAATCCAGTACATTGGTTTGTAGTGTGGGTGACACCTGCAGCTGCTATCGAGCCAATCGATGGCATGCGGTCGTTAGTGTGAGTGTGGCGTCGACAGTGCCGACACTTGTGCCACGATCTGGATTGGCAGACCTTGTTTTCTTAGACCATGGTCTGCAACGCTAGACGAGAAAATCTACCCTCTTCATTTTAATTTTACACGGCGCGAGTGAGACATGACACGCGGGACGGGACTTGGCAGCGCGTTGTGTTAGCAAAGGGGCCCTATTTCTACCCAAAGAGCACGGAAATCCTGTACATCCTGAATAACATGTATGTATACCTAACCTACCTAACATGTATGTGGGCCTGTGCCCAGCAGTGGGACATATATAGGCTGATGATGATGATGATGATGATGATGATGATGATGTATGTATACCGTTGCCTGTGACGGGCAGGGCCAAAGGAGGATATCAAAGGGTAACGGCCGGGTAGCAGAGGCCGCTACTTTCCCGCACCGTCACAGTTAAACGGTCTACCTATAGTTTGTGCTGAACTATAGGTAAAGAGATGTAGGTACTCTAGAACTATCTTATTACGGGTATAGTCCGTGAGCTCTTATAATAACATTCGGGGGTTAGAAAGATACTTCGGGTATCGGCGGTGACACGCGAATGTGAAACTGCTTTCTCATAAGTCACAACACTTAGCGTAAAAAGTCAAGCAAAATATAACCATGCAAAATGAACCATACCTTTAAAACCGCCGAAGTGCGTGTCACAACGAAGGGTTCCGTACCGACACATCACGCGCACATACGCAAAAACCTCAATACAACTTCGCGTTAGGTTGATCTGTTTAAGTAAAACGAACGTTGACGTTATGCTATCTCTTATATCTATACAATTTCAATTACCTATATTTTAAACCCACTTTTATACCCCATATGTTTATAAGAAATTGGAACTTAAATCGTGCAGGATAGAGTCTACTTTATTAATTTGTAATTTGAGGAGATTAGAGATTGTCAAAGTAAACCCTTAAATGCAGTTGCATTTCATGCTCGACGGGGCGGTGAACTGTTTAGACAATCTGGGCTGAATCGCATTGGTTCAGTTCATGGTTACTAGTAATTCAGACAGCGAAGCATTTCTTTGATACGGTCTTGTTTAGAAAGATTGAATTGAAAATGGTAATAGTTTGATACTGAAGTACGGATTGTTTATAGTTGATGTTTTAGTGGAAAAATATGTTACTTGCATAAAGAAATACCCAACATTAAATAGTTGAAAGGTGGTTGAATGATAAGATAGACAAGAATACTTAACAATAATAAATTAAATAATATTACCCCGTGCATGTCGAAACGTCGGTAAAAAAGGTAAATACATAAATATCGCGTTAGACCCGTTTAAACAAATCTTTAAAGTATGTTTACAATACATTAAAGGTTCGTCTATTTTGTATAACACCTTCAAAGAATTATTTAAATCAAAGAGATGGTTCATTCTGAGAATTTCAATTATGAAGAAATATTATCCCGGCCAAGGTAATTAGCCCAAGGTCATTTACTAAAGGAATATCTTTGTATAGTACACATCTTCCCTCCAGTGATTACTTAGTTTAGAATATATTATACAATTATTTGTAATATTTTTAAATGTAAATTCTAAAGGCGAACAAATCTTTTAACCCTAAAGCTTGATTGCGGTAAATTTACCGGTCAAGTGCGAGTCAGATTCGCACTCGAGAATTCCATACCATACACATATTAGTACAATTTGTAACTAAATTACATATCCGTTTCAGTACGCAAAGAGGCTTACGGTTAATGATTAATTACGATACTGAAGTAAGCGGACAGTAATTAATAACTGAACTAATTAAGAATTTAATTGTGTTTTAATATCATAGTTGGGCCACGCGCCTAGCGTTTTTTTGGGTGGGTTGTATTAACCAGTCACTTGCTTTTGGCAACTCTGGTTGCCAGGCATAACCCTTATTTTCTAGGGAATAGAGTTCAACTCAAAATACAAAGCAAGCAAGTGGTTAAAAGAGTTTAAAAGGTAATTAAAGCAAACTATCAATCCGACTCGATACATAGTATAAGTACCTTACCAATATGATCAATGTGATATAGGTACGACCTTTCTGTCCCTTAGCACCTGAGATACTCGTAACGTACCTAACGTAAGCTTAGTACCCTTACCATGAGTTTGTAATGTTTGCATTACCGTACTCGCTTGCGACTGCGTAAACGATTTAGTATGAACAAAAGTACAGCGCCTCTGGTAGTTACGAAATAGAACTAAGAATCGCCATACTAAATCGTTAATGCAGTCGCTAGCGAGTACGGTAATGCAAACATTGCAAAGTCATGGTAAGGGTACAGGTGCTTAGAGACATTCAACTGTAAATTTTGCTAATAGAACTACAAATTCACTGATAAGTAACCATTTTGTCTGAGGTACATGTTTCAAATAAAAATTATAACCATGACATCTCTTTACTACGAAACTTACTTCCAGTTCTAGACCATCAAACATAAAATAATAATACTAGTCTTACCTGCCTGGGTCTTGGATATTTTCTATGTATTTAAGTATAATATTTATCTATATAAGTATGTATATTGTCGCTTAGTACCCATAGTACAAGCTTTGCATGGTTTGGGACTAGGTTGATTTGTGTGAAATTGTCCACAAATATTTATTTATTATTTATTAGTACTGAGAAAGATGGAGGTATACAAATTTGAATAAGAGCGACAGAGAGGGACCTGTAATTTGTTGACTTTGTAAACGTAAACCAGAAATATATGCCCATTGTCAAGAGGGCGCTATTATTCCGATTTATATGGCAACAGAAATAATTTAACAATACTTACAACTTGCTAACAACAACAATGACATTTTGACTTAGAGTATATATGTTTTTGACTCGTCTACTTACCTGTCAGCTCTTATGTACTTAATTGATGTTAATTTTCAAATATTTTGCAGCGAAATAGTTACATAATTCATAATGTTCCGTTCTTGACTATGAATTCAACATTTAATATTCAACACATTACTAGAATATTATATTACAAAAAAATATATATATTAATTTTATATTCAAATAAACCATTGACATTGATGTGCTGACAACCTGTCATATTGCCAGTGTAAGAAATTAGTTCCAATGGAATTCAGCAACATGGCGCATGGTCATATTTTCCTGGTCGGAGTCGGACTACAACAGTTTCGCTTCTTTTTGATTGCCTCAAACTACTTTATACGACTGTGATGTGACAAATAAAAGATTACCCGCCCAATTTAAAGACGTTAACGATAAGCTGTCATCCGTTTTAAACAAACTCTCAATTTGAGTGTATTCGGACTTTTCCGTCCTTCTTGGCCACCATGCATATAAGAGCTTTTCCGTATAAACAGAATCATAACATAACACATTTCTCTACATAGATATAGTATATACTCTGTAGCTATAGATGCGCCAACAAGCGACCGGGGCTATGTCTTTCTCATATTATGACGTCAAAATATGGGGATACCATGGTTACAAAAAATTACCCCAAAAATTTAGTCGGATAGTACTTAGTTACAAGTGATCAAATTCCATAGTGACTAAGTCGCCATTTTGACTCACTAACTAAATTTACACAACATCGTAGGCGATATCGTAAAATAAGTGATCCCGACCGGCCACTTTTTTTGGGATAATCTTACCTATAAATACATAGTCACCGGTCATCACGTCACCCAAAGAACCATGCTAAATGTTTAAGTCTCTAGACGATGAAAGTAGTACGTAATGTAACCAGATAGTGCTTACTATTTCCATGCCCCTTTTTGTTTTTCACAGATAAATTATGTAGTTGTTGGAATAAAAGTATAAACTTCAATTTAGAACAGGTAATTTATTTACAATAATATATTACATTTATAACTTTATTTTTCAATAAATAAACAAATATGTAATAAGCAGTTATAGATTATTTTACCCAATTTAATTTCCTGTTCCCTCAGTCCTCAAATACATTTTTTCGGGATTCATCCTCTGTTGAAAAACTGAAAAAATCAAATTACTTGAAATTCCCGAAACGTGGGGTAATCTTTAGGGGATTTTTTTATTATTTGTTGGTATCCCGAAATCGAATTATAAACCGACTGAACGGTGGGACATCAATGCTAAGCTGGCTTCTATGGTAGATTTCTACTACGCGATTTGACCGGTTTGTATGTCAAATGTTTGGAGGTTATTTTTTAATTAATTCACATATTTTTCCTATTTCATCTATTGTCTCATGATATAACTAATGATTTAGCTCAGTAATTTGGTTCCGGTGAGATTTTAGAAATAAACACGGGTCCAAAATTCAAAGAAAATGTACTTACGCATGGAATGTAACATCCGCCTTTTTTCGGTCGAAATTGCTTTTACAGCCAAACACTGAACACCCCACCATGTTTGCACTGAACAACCAAACACTACGGATCTGATGATTGGTAAATTATTATTCATTTAAACCAAATTCATCATTAATTTTCCACTTATAAATTGCACTGCAAAATATTGCCACTTTGTTTTGCAATCTTCTTGACACTAATGACAGATTACCTTTACCCGACCATGAAAAAATGTCCGGTCGGTGATAAGGACAAAACATCGCACTTTTTTCTACTTCCTCTCATAGGAATCGCAATAAGGCTATCTTTCTCTTACAAAGCGTGTCAGGCCCTTGTTTCTCTACGAGCCGACTCTCCAAGACACAAGAACGTCAAACAGAAATTTCTAATGACGTTGTCAAAGAATAATTTCTAATTCGCTAGCAATTTGGAGACTGGACTATATTTTCTTGAGATAATTGATTAATTATAATTACCTATTAATAATGGGCGATCAACAAAAAAGCCGTTCAGCTCTGAACGTACAACTTAGTACAACAAGCAAGGCAGCGTTGGGAGAAAGGTCTTTCAGCAAAATGAAGATGAGGCGCCAGTCGTACGGCTTTGGAAAAGTACCGGGAATCACGGCGGCTGGGCCAAGGACTTCACAGGTAAAGTTCTTCAAAGGTTGTCTGGTAGAGATCGCTCATAAGCCAAACGTCTACCGTTATAGAGTTTTAAGCTCCATGTGATATTGTTTTATGTTTTTGGTGAACAATAAAGCAAGGGGCTTGCAGTCGGTGGCTCGCGTCGCTTTAAATGCCTACCGCTCGCTCGGCCTGGGGCCGGCCGTCAATCGAGGGCCGCCCGCCGCCGCGCGAACGCGTAGCTACATGCACGTTACCGCTGCCGCCGCAGACTAGATTGCGACGAGCGACGAGTCGATAATTTTATTTAAGTACCTGACAGCCCTAGCGCTACACGTGCCGCGTGTGAATGAATACAAGTTATACGATAGACAGAGATGCACAGAGTAGGCATGTTTTTATGCCTAAACGCCGTTTTTGTTAGAAAGTGAAGCTTTTGTACTTGTACTATTACTTATTCTGTGAATAAAGATAATTTGTATTGTAAAGGGAGCTTCATTGCTTTCTGGGGCCCATAATCTAGCCAATAAGTAGTCGTACCAAATGATAATGATAATATTTATTGGTAACATAAATGGTACACGTCAAAATTTAATTACAATACGTTGTAAAAAAATAATATGGTAAAATACCTAAAATATACATTCGCACTTTGGCACAAAATACGGATATAATTTTTATAAAATATATTTTTTTGTTAACACGTTCCCGGTCCGGGTGCCTCCAATGTGGGGCTATGAAAGTTTTTTTCAGGAGTCCATGGTTCCACTGCGGGGTCACATTCCCACACGGAATGCATAGTACAACTGTCAGTTGGACTTGTGACATTATGAAATCTTTTTGTATGGGGACAGTGAACGTGTTAAGGTGGCTGATTCTAATTTCAAGTTTAGTGGTTTTGAACTGTCCAATTTGCCCAAAAGCAGGGGCGACTCACTCGCGTGACGTCATCGCGCCGCTCAAAGGTCCCACGTCGACCCGACGCGTCGGGTGACTATCAATGCGAGAGAAAGTGATGTAGCGAGTGATGCGCGTGCGATAGAAGGAGATGGCCAAGCATCGGCACGTTTGGCTTGCCTCGCGCGGATTTGTTAAAAGTGAGACTTCTGTACGTAGTACTATTACTTATTCTGTGCCAAAAGTTTATGAAATTAATGGGTTGATTTGTTTTGTTTTTGCTTTCGTGTATGTACTCTTCACATGTAAATGGGTCATTTTCTATAAGGTAAGTGTACGGAATTACGGAGTATTAAGGCCTTTTTGACTTTGTAAGCTATTTGCAGCAAAACCTGACATTTTAGCTAATTGAAATTGGTTCATTAGTAAAGACTGGCTTTAAGAGTATAGGATGTTATACAACAACTTTAAATTAAACTGCATTTTGATAAGTAATAGTCATTTTTATGACCCTCTTAAATGTCCGTTATTACGGATTAAAAATAGTCTCAGTCGGTTATTCCGTTAATGCGGGCACGTAAATCCGGTAAATACCTACTGTAAATGCCCCTTTTCTGCAGAATTAATGAAATAGGACACAAAAAAATAATATAACTTGATCAAAAATAAAATAACATTACATATTTGACAAAAAAAGGTTTAAATATATTTATTATTAGAGGAGACGAGGGTAAGTGGATCCGGTCATAATTTTCAGTTAATCTCTACTTTTGTGGGGCAAATGAAAATGACGTCTTCCAAGTCGTTGCCAGTGGAGACAAATGGGAAAAATCTGATTCTGAAGCTGTCCCACACACACACAGGGGACTGATGGTTAGAGACAAATGGGTCCTAAAATCAGTGTCCCCAATTTTCCCCAAGTGTCTAGTTCGGTCTAAAAACTCGATGTGCGTTAGTTTACATTAATATAGCTAAAAAATACTGAGTAATCATTTAAAATCATAAGTATAACTCCAGAATTATTTTAACGCAATTAGAAGCACAGCCAAAGAAACATTGTAGGGAATTGCGGAAGTCAGAAATTTGATAACTTTAGACTGTTTTTTTATAACAATGGTCCACAAAATCATAATACGTAATTTGATCATATGGAACTATGGCAAACATCATGCTCGTAACGGCGCTGTTTGTTTGATTATCTTATCTGAATTCCTGGCAAAACCCAAAAACAAAATCCCTTTATTTTCTTCAATTGCGTAAGTTTGCCGCTTTTCGGGACAAGGCTGTTTTTTGATGTATGTAATTGCGGCAATCAGTAAATCGGCCGTAATTTACTAAATTCTAACTAAATTTCCATGCTAATTTATTTAGTCAACTTGTTATCAAATCCTACACCATTATTGAAACAATTTATAATGAAAATTCTTGCCCATTACTTGTGAAATCCTTAAGAAAATCCGTTGCGTCACTTAAGCACACGCGAAGCACTTCCTACCATTTCGGCGATTTGACAAGGACTGACCAAAACATATTACGTAAAAATATACCATATGTTCACAGTCCCAACAACTCTTGTTCATTTGACGCAATATAGTCCACACTTTACTTGTACATATATATTTTATGAAAATAGTTTATAGTTTTCTTATTTTTGGACCTAAACCGATTATTTCCGGAATACCGTACGTTTACGGAATTCCGTACATTTACCTTACTCGATTTTTTTTGTGTCCGAGCTGAAAATCGTATGGTTGCATGAGATAATACGTACCATTTTTTTTTTTTCATAAAGAATACATGTTTCCACGTTGAGGTCCACTCAAATTCACGGACTAATTTATTTTTAAAATACATTAAAAAATACCTAAACGCTCAAATTAAGACTCCGTGCCCTGTCCGGCATCGAGTTTTGAATCAATCAAAAATTCCTATCAAAAACTGTACATTAGAATCACTGATTTCGTGTCAAAAACTTTAACTCGATTATATTTACTATCACTGAGCACAGACACAATTCACTTCACTGTGGTGAATAACTTGTAATTGATGTTTAAAAATCGTCCGAGCGCGAGAGTTAAATTTTGTCGGCAAAATTCAAAGGTCCCTGGCAGCCATCGTTTACATTTGATCAGCTTCGCGTCCTGCTTCACATGTACTCTCAAATGTCAGCTATTATATATAAAAAATCTATATATAGCAAACCGCATTAAGTTCGAGTAAACCACCTAAGTACTTCGGTTTCTGGGTGGGCGACAATTTTTTTGCTTTTGCTTGCAATTTCGGTGGCCCTTAGAAATTCAAATTTTACTTAAGTAATCATTAACATATGTATGCATTATAAAGCACTTTGGTGTCTCTATATAAACGATAACTTAATAGTACATTACTTACCAAGGGCGATAAAACAAAGAATGTCTCAGATCGCAGGTATTTTACGCCCGAGCCGAAGGCAAGGGCGATAAATATGCGATCTGAGGCTTTCTTTATTATCGCCCGTGGTAAGTACAATATTTTATGTCACCCCCTGGCCAGGAAGTGGGTTTTTTCGCGCGCTGAGCGTCCGATAATGGCCACTTTATGGCCAGGTGTGACATAAAATATTATTAACATGCGATTTGAATTTTTTATGATTTTTTGTATATAGATTTCCAATTCCCGTATCCTAATTCCCATAGCTTGTTTACCCAAAACAGCTGATTTTGGGACACGGGAATTGGGAAGGGTGACTTATTTTGTTAATAAACCTCATTTAATAACAGTAATTATGGATGAAATGCATAAATAAATATAATTTGTACTAAGTATATCGATTAGAGTTATAGTTTATGCGTTTATTTAAAGAAAACAGGCCAACTGCTACAATTACACTTAGCTTCTTAAATATTTGAAAAGAGTGACCCATGATTGGTAAAATCAGGCTAAATAACTTCGATACAACTGAACTTTATAATTCTTGATAAATTAGATGGTAAATAATAATTTTAATACAATTTTTTCTAAGAAAAGGCAATTCCCATGGACAGATAAATTCCCGTGCCCAGGTCAAATTTTCAAATTGTAATAACTTCCGTAATTTTATAAGTATAAGTACTCCGTAAGAAAATTTGTGTTTATTAATTTTTTTATCAAATTATCAGCATAGAATTTTCTATGTATTATTGGTATTTCTAAATTCCATGGGAATTGGACAAAAATGCCCGTTTGGTGAAATTCACTCAAATACTAATTAAGTAATGTAATGAAACTTGTTTTCGGACATCCAAATCGACGAGATCATCTAGATAAGGGCACAGGTGTACAATTACTGTAATCTTCTGAGTCTGCTTTACCTGTGAAAATAATTGTGGTCGCAATTTATTACACTAAAGGTCGCCGCAATGTTACAAAAGCTAATTCGCCTACGTCCCTACTGACCGTTATTTAGTTAACCAGTGTTTAGCTACAAACAACCAATTTATCATACTTAATCAAGAAAACATCCACAAAATAAGACTGGTGGTTTCTAAAAAACTATCTTTTAAGTGGAACTATACTCTAGCACCACTTGTATCGAATGTTGAGGCTCTGTGAAAGATAATATACACTAGTTTTTATCTCGATATTCAATCTTATGGAGTCGAAAAAGGGGTGGAAGTTTGTGTGGGAGAGCAAAGGCCGCGCCTAAAATAATTGAATTAGCAATTATTTTCCAAAGGCGACAACGAGTTTTATGAGGACGAAACTGTAGACAAAATCGAGTTCAGTACATTATATGCAATGGAATAACAAAACACCATACCATATATATTGCCTATTAGCCTGCGTGAGCTCGGAGCCGGTACATAGCTGACGTGAAATTACGTCCGGTCCTGCGTGTGGCGTGACGTGCTCTTGTTTCGAAAGCCAAGACTCATTTTGGGTCGTCGTGCCGCCCAGTAAAGCTAGGCGTCCACAGTTCCGCATCGCACGCATCGTACGCAATATTTTGTACTGATCCGCACCGTACGGATTTGCGAATCAGTGGACGCGCTTGTGTGACTTTCTATACAAAGAATATGTACTACTATTCCGTTGCGTGCGATGCGTACAATGCGTGTGATGTAGAATTGTGGGCGCCTAACTAAATTAGTTACAAACTTACTTTAAATGGTATTTCAACTCTTTTTTTCCAGTTCGGACTTGAGTTCAAGCGACCTGTCCTGACGTATTACCCGACGTATCAGCTTGAGCCGCCGCGCAAGGTCAAGGAGGCTGTAGTTAAGGCCGCCATTGATGAAATCCTCGACGAGAACTTTACGGGCCATAAGTATAATGTTCAGGTATTACGCATTATCACTATAAGGCTGCGTTTCCACCAGAGATGTGCGAGGATGCGTTTTCGTACATTTGACACCTCGCAACGCGCGGAGCGAGGTGTCAAATATATGAAAACACATCCTCGCACATCTCGGGTGGAAACGCAGCCTTAGGCTCGAACTACGTGTGGCTACCCGGAATTCCTGGATTCCGAATATAAATGTAGTCCTAGCTTTATTTATTTTGCTACATTTACGTGATAATAATATTTTTTATTATTATTGCGAATGTGTTTTGGTTCTGGTCAGCAATACCAGCATCTAACCCAAGGGCACAGAATAGTATAATAGTATTACATACAGAACGGACACGAACCCCCCGCACCGAGGTCAGTTACCTCGTCCCTGACAGGCCCAGGCTGACAGGCCGGGTTACGATCGGGTACTGTCGCGTCTCGCGATTCGTCAACGCCGCGCGCTACGCACCCGCGCAAACTATTGACGCGTGTACCGACAGCGCACGCACACATACTTATTACTTACCCACAGCGCTTACGTTCCTTCGCGTGTCACCCCGTTGCCAAGGGTAAAGACGAGGCGAAAGATGAGTGACGGAAGCGAGCTCACACAGAAGATGCCTATTAACTCGAGCTTTTTCTTTCTTTCATGTAAAATTAGTAGATTGTGTCTCAAGGGAGCAAAATGATATATTTACGGCGAGGGCGGTATATTGAACACTGTGTAAAGCGAACGTACAGTAGAATCCTAAGCGTAGCGAGGGATTTTAAAGTAGAATCTTAAGCGTAGCGAGAGATTCAAGTGTTTACGCCCAAGACGGAAATAATTTTGCTACCGTGTGACATATACTGCTTTTCATACCACCTATGAGGCCCCCTGCTAAAGACATGAGATGTCTTAGGTACAAATAATTTTGCTACTGAGTGGCACATACTCATTTTCACAGTTACCGAGTGGCACATACTGTTTTTTTCCTTCTATGAGGAAAAGAGTCATTGTTGACCTCAAATGAGGGAAGAAAACTACGACTTTGATCCCCCATTCGAGTTCATTACTATTTTCTGAAAAGCAGGTGTGAAAAATTTAATTTTGTTTCAGGAATCCCCAGCATTGGCTTTACGTCTAGCGGGCGAGATCATGCGCAGAATGAAGGAGTTGGATTACCCTCGCTACCGCTTTATTGTGGTCGTCACCATCATACAGAGACGCGCGCAGTGCTACAATAACGCCATCACCTTCCTTTGGGACCATGATAGGGATACCTACATCGACGTGCAGAGGGAAACCACCACGGCAGCTATACACGTCACTGCGTTCGCTATCTATCTGGATTAGAAGTTATCTTCTTTTTATATTGATTTAAACTTCACGATTTTCACACATCGATCATCGTTTTTTTCTTTGGGAAGCGGACGTAATGTTGTAATACAATCGAAAAGTCGGGCAAACCTTAAAAAAGGTTAATTAGTTATAATTGTAAGCGATTAAGTCCGGTTTCCCAATAATAATGTTATCTTCTTTTTGTCAATATTACATAGTAGAATCACTTGTAACTTAGCACCACCAAATATGGTAAGTAGATATAATGTAAATTAACTGATGTTTACGTATATTGTAACGTGAATCGCTCGGGATTAGTGTTGTGAGGTAGAGCTCGGATGCCTTAAGTCTCTAGACTAGACTATCACAGCTAATGCGAGTCCTCTCTGTAGTATATAAGGCTAGTCTTAGTTTTAAAGGCTCGTGCCTTCAAGGCCCGGTCGAGCTGACAACACTACTCGGTATGCTCAAACTAAAGCACCTGTCCCATCGTCTACAGGGCCATCTTTAACCAATTCGAGGCCCTGGGCACATTGGGATAATGGGGCCCCTATGGCCCCTATCGATCGCGGGGCCCTGGGCACGTGCCCAGAGTGCCCAATGGGAAAGACGGTCCTGATCGTGTACAATCAGCAAGAAATAGGCGAGTTATCGGTTAGCGAAAAGCTAGTGGTCGTTTATAAACGAGTGTGCGAATACAATATTATTAGTAAAGTAGACTGCCCGCGATACAAGCGAAACTCTCTTGGCGAGGTTTTGATCGACAAGCGAGCAACGCCGGGCGATTATACAGTTCTTTTCGCTGCAACAAACTAATGGAGCGGGTAATAGTAATAAAGGTTTGTAATTATTTTATTCTGTAATAATTGGCTATATGTGCGTAGAATTGATGTTTGTTACTAATATAATTCGTTTATTTTTTAGTCAAATAAATAATATTATTGTTTACGTGCTATCGATACTTCCTATGACCAACCAACTAGTTAATGTCAATCAAAAGACTACTTTCTTAGCAACGTTGCTCGAACAAAATAACTCGTTCCTTTCGAACATGATCTATTTACCAAAGTAACATTGACGGACAAAGAGAGAGACCCCATGCTCTGTTGCGTTGCGTCGCAACGGATATTATAATGTGACATATAATCATCATCATCCTTCTAGCGTTATCCCAGTACAGTTGCATCCTGAAGGATGCCTGGGTTCCGCTAATCCCAAGATTTGGTGTAGGCACTAGTTTTTACGAAAGCGACTGCCATCTGACCTTCCAACCCCGAGGGGAAACTAGACCTTATTGGGATTAGGCTGATAATTATTATTCTTTTTATTTGTTTTTACTCGGTTTTCACCGGCCTAGGTACTGCTATGCACGGGCCTAAGCCAAGTGCATCTCAGGTAAGTATACACACACGTTACACTGTTGACACACAAGCTGGTGCAACAGATTGTGTATCGAGTGTATCTGAAGTGACTGTATCAGTTGTAAACTACGGAGTTTGGACAGTAGGCGTTAAAGCGAGATTCAAAGTTGGATTTAGAGTTGAGTGTGAGGTTGGTATTATTGAAGCAGGGATTTCTTGATTGGTTTGTAAGAATTTCCTTACAATTCGGCACGTGTTGAGAATGACGGCTTTCTGGAGGAGGTTGTATGTTTTTGGCGGTAGATTTAGGGTCTTTAAAGATGTATGAAGTTGTTTCGGTATCACACCTGTAGTGGATAGGACAATCGGTACTATGGTGACTTTTTGAAGGTGCCAGATGCGGGTAATTTCATCTTTCAGGTCGATGTATTTTGTAAGTTTTTCTGCTATAGTAGTTTGTAAATTGTGTGTGTTAGGTACGGCTATGTCAATGAGGTATCCAGTTTTGCTAGTTTTGTCTATTAATGTAATGTCAGGTCTGTTATGGTGGGTGGTTCGGTCGGTGAGGATGGTTCGGTCAAAGTACAGTTTGGTTGTAGGGTTCTCTAGGACACTTTCTGGTTTATATTTGTAGTATGGTTCTATGTCAGTAATAAAATGTTGTTGGTGTGCAATCTTTTGGTGGATAATATTTGCGACTTGGTCGTGTCTGTGTTTATAATCAGTCTGGACTATTGCTTTACATGCACCTGTTATATGTTGAATTGTTTCCGGGCAGCTATTACATTTTCTACACGTGTCGAAAGGCAGGGTTTTTGTTATATGTCGTTGGTAGTTTCTAGTCTCTATTACCTGGTCTTGTATCGCCACCATGAAGCCTTCAGTCTCCGGAAACAGCTCACCACGACTCAGCCACGCGTTCGACGCCTCCTTGTCGACATTAGATTGGCATAAGTCATGGTAATGTCTGCCGTGAAGAGACTTTCTAGCCCACTCGGTGAATTTTGTTTGGTCGTCTGTAAGGTTTTCATTATTTTGTTTTGTACTATCTTGCAGGTTTAACGGAGTGAACTTACGGTCATTCTGTGCTGCTGCTTTGTGTAGTGTAGATGATTCGGCTTTCGTGGAAAAGTATCGTCTTAGGGTAGTGATTTGTAAATTGTGCAGGTTTACTATGTCAATAAGACCCCTCCCTCCTTCTTTTCTCGGCAGCGTCAGTCTTTGTACACACGATCTGGGGTGATGTTTCCGGAATCTAGTCATTGTTGTGTTAATTGTTCGTTGTAGTGCTTTGAGCTCGGATTTTGTCCAGTTTATTACTCCAAAAGAATATGTGAGAATGGGTATAGCGTGTAACGTGTTTATGGCTTTTATTGTATTACGGGCATATAGTTGTGATTTCAGGATTGTCTTGAGTCTGTGTAAAAATTGTTGTTTTAGTTTTTGTTTTGTTTCGTTGTACTGTATTTGGTGTGATTGGTTGTATCCTAAATATTTATAGGTATCCTGTTCGTCAAGCGGTTCTATAATTTCACCAGACCCTAGTGTGTAGTTGTGTTGGTATCCCTGTCCTGCTTTGATAGAATTTATTTTACATTTGTCTATTCCGAACTCCATTTTGATATCGGTAGTGAATTGTTCTTTATTATTGTAGCCTTTTCGACAGGTGCTACTTTGTGTCAGTGTTGTAGTATGTCTTTTTTCCTGATTTTTTGTGCATCTGTTTGCCAGTCGGCAAAGGCCTCCTCCAGCCTTCTCCATTTGTGCCGGTCGCGTGCAACCCTGCTCCATGATGGTCCGGCGACTTGGCGGATGTCGTCATCCCATCTTTTCAGGGGCCTTCCTCTACTTCGCTTGCCTTCCCTCGGATACCATTGGGTTACACGCTTACTCCATTTATCATCTCCCCTGATCGTGTGGCCAGACCACTTCCACTTTTGTCGTTTTATTTTGGTTGTAAGCTTATAATACAAAACAAAAATATGTAAAACACTGCGGGGACGCCGACGCAACGCAACGCAGTGGGGCCTCCCCCAAGCACTGAACAATCCGTGATACATTGTAAAAAAGCCTAAGTGAATAAACAGTTAAACAGAGTTACTATCTTTTACCATTGGGACTCGTGATATTTGACTTTAGGTTTTGATTTGTAACTCTGTGAACGGAACTCCACGGGTAAGTTTCATCCGATTGTGGATGCGTTAGGTTTCTATTTGTGTTTCAGTTTTGGCAAATTTATGGTACTCCGATGTATACAATGGCCTAGTTTTGGGTGCGTTTTCGCAGTGTTTAAATTATTCCTTTACACTTCCTTATGCGTAATTAAATTACATATTAAGTATTGTATGGTATGTGACTCTGACACACCACTATAAAGATGGAAATAAAATGAAACCGAAATTAAATAGTTAATTTCAAATAAGCAGACGCTAGAAAAGTGATTAACGTTTTCTAGTTGACAATATACAGTCAGCAGCAATGGTTGCTACGCGGGCGAGGTGCTCAAAATATCTTCGCACATCTTAATTATAAGGGAATAAGAGCGTGTGTAGATAATTTTGAACACCTCGCCTGCGTGATTTCTTAGCTGTTGATCCAATACGCAGTTCGTCCAAATAGCATTCTGCCAATCCGCCATTCGTCTACTATGCAGATTGTCCATAATATGATTCGTCTAATTCGTCATTACGCAGTTCGTCCATTTCGAAATTCGTCATTACGCAGTCCGTCTATTGGAGGTGAATCTGGAAACCGAGATCTGAATACTCTTCTACTCCAACGACGGATATCTCCGTCTAACACGACGGATACGTCCGTCGTCGTGCGGTACAATAGCAACCGACGTGCATTACCATAAGGTTTGATTCCATAATTAACGTCATGAAGGTGGGGCATTTCAATCATAGCTTGTCATTTATTACCTATTATATAACAATCTGCGTAGTAGACGAATGGCGGTTTGGCAGAATGCTATTTGGACGAACTGCGTATTGGATCAACAGCTAATAAATCATTATAAGTGGCCAACATCCAATGTATTTTGTACCAGTATTAAGAATGTCATATTTTATCTAAAGAGGTTTGGTATTACGGTACAAGATGCTCAGGTGCCGTGCTTTGGTAGCAAATTAAATGTCCTAAAACTTTTATATTTATGTAAAAAGTTGTTAATTGTAGTCTCGTGTACAAAATAAACGATTTATTATTACCCGACTTCACAAAAATGAGGTTATCACGAATGTAGGTAATATTACTGGAACTGCACGATATTCGCATATGCTAATCTACTACCTCTAGGGCTTCCAAACAAATAAACATAAAAAAGTCACAAACAGACAAAAATTGTTCATGGTAGTGGTACATACATGAAACATGATATAATGTTTCAAAACCTGTAAAACACCAGTCAACACCTTTTGTCACAAAAATGATAATTTTGAATTTCCGAACTAGGGGGACAACCATGTGACAGAGTTTGTGATAGAAATCTAGAATAGTTATCAGATATATGCATGTGTTAAAATTTCATAATAGTCTGTGACAGAGTGGTCAATAAGGTATGGATGGACCGAGTTTTTTTTAACGTACTGAGTAACATGACGTCTATCAGTTAGCCGAATTAAGAGTAATATTATACGAAACGCGTGTTGGACTTAATAAGTTTTGACGTAATACATGTTGGACGAAATGTCTAGTGGACGAAATGAGTGTTGTAGTGGGCCAGATTGCTAGAACAAATGGTCGTAAATGTGGAGACGCTGGACAAAAGCACCATTTTTTTCCAGGGTCTTGTTAGGTCCATAGCTTTATGTTTTTGATAGGAACCAGTTCCTCCGTCGGCCATCTTTAATTTTATAGGGGTGGAAAGTTTGTATGAAGAAAAAAAATATTTTTAAGATGAGAAACTTGGAAAGTCGCTAATTGACTAAGCATTTAAATGGAACAAAATGATTTTCAGCGTTTATCAAAATTTGCCCTTTAAAGGAGTGAAAAAGGGGTTTCACGTGAAACTGCCTCACTATTGGACCATTACGTGTTGACATAATGCGAGTTCGACGAAATACCTACTGTTGGACTAAATGCACGATGGACCAAATGCGTGTTGGACGAAATTCGTACGTGAATATCAACTGGACGAACTGCGTATTGGATCAATAGCTAATAAATCGCCTGCGTAGCAACCATTGCTGCTGACTGTAATGCATGTTCCCGATACTTACTTCAAATATCGCAACTGGCAATAAAGTCGAGTTCACATATTTTCGTTCGCTTTGTCCGTGCACATACTTTGAAACATAATTTGAATGAATATTCCAGTGATGTTCATAGATAAGGCTAGCATCCTGCCTGATTAAGATCTCCAAGCTAAATGCATAGTACAAGTACAGTACATAAATAAAAGATGAACAAAGTCTAGCCAGGACTTCCACTTTGATAGTTCACATAAATAGGAGTTAGATACTAGAAACAATTTAAGAGTACCGAAGTGAGAAAATTGAAAGACTACTAACAGTTGAACTAGGTTCAGCGCAATCTCCGTTTCAATTTCGTTTCCTTTAAAATTCATACCTTCATTCTGAGTATTCTCGCAATTGGTTACAAGGCATATTTCTTTTCGATTCGCTTTCGAGATAAGTATACAAAAAAGAAAAAAAAGAGTACTGAGATTTTTTCTTGCGATTGTGAAAATTTTATGGACTAATCGCCTAGAATCCCAAACGAAAAGAGAAACATTATATTATCATTATTTCTTTAGACAGAACGGCGCAAGACGATACAAAAAAACTTTTGTCAACATACTTGTATATCTTTCAGAAATGAGTTATAAACCATTGAGGTTAAGTGAAATATAGGTAATTATATTGTTTTTTGTAATAAAGCGATGGTTAAGGACTGAGCGCTTGAGATCTACCAGACAACCTTTTGGATATATATTTTTTTGTATTTAAACATTAGGTGGACGATAATTAATACGAGATAAACTGTTGGTTAAGAAAGAGAGCAATCAAAAACCATGAAAACAATGTTACCAAAATGACAAAGCTAGGTATCTACACGCTCTTATGCGCTTTTTTTTAATCAAAGTGAAAATTGAAAAATTCAACACCACAGGTGGGATTTGAACCGACGACCTCTGGACTCTGGAATCCGTCCATTGCTTTACCAATTGAGCCACCGTGGTAATCCCCCGTGTTGGTGAATTTCTCAATCATAACACTCATCTCATCATCAGCCTATATACGTCCCACTGCTGGGCACAGGCCTCCTCTCATAGATGAGAGGGATTGGGCAGTAGTCCCCACGCTGGCCCAGAGCGAGTTGGGGACTTCACATACAACTTTGAATTTCTTCGCGGATGTATGCAGGTTTCCTCACGATGTTTTCCTTCACCGAAAAGCTAACGGTAAATATCAAATGATATTCCGTACATAAGTTCCGAAAAACTCATTGGTACGAGCTGGGATTCGAACCCACGACCGCCGCTTAACAGCCGCATGCTTGAACCACTGGGCTACCGTAGCTTGTAACACTCATCTAATTAAGCCTTATTAGGGAGGACAAACATTTAAACTTATGCGCTTGTCATGTTGGCATATTTTTGGTACTTAGCCCTCGTCAGATATTTTCTACTTTCACTAATTCTTCATATACAATAAACAAGAACGATTAGCGTCATTCTGTGAACATAATAATAAGCTCCTAATAGATGGCGCCAATGTGTTAACCAGAGGTCTGACTGTCATACGTAATGCACGGCACAGAGACCTGTCCGTGAAATCAGCTACATTAGGATTATAATTTACCTATCCTCGCTCCAATGTACCTATAAACATTGATAGTCTATGTTATTTACTAGTCTCTGAGGCAGTCTGTACAATTTACTTGTCATAGACACAAACAAACTCGCAAAATTCATGTATAGTACTTTTATCTCACGAGCGCAGGTTAGCCAATGTTGTATTATTGTATTTAGTTGGGACACATACTTACGAACACAAACGGTGTGAACTCATAGCTCCTACGCTGACGCACACACAGACAACGTGCATGTGTGTAGCTGAACACACAATCATGGCTCACCCGCGTGATAAAAGGACTGTAACAATTGTCGTGTAAGTACCAGCAATCGCATTCTAGTCCCATTCGCGAACATGGATGTTACTGGCTTGATTTAGTGCATCATGTAATAGGGCACATTGCGGCTGTTAACCCAGTTTGCTTGATTAAACAGGATTTAACTAGTCCACTGTGGAGCTATATAATATGTGCTGTCGTATGTATAAGGTAAAAGTACTAGTGCTCGACGCTGCACTAGTATTCGACATGGGTACTTTATGTCCAAGTCATATAGGTTCAAGTCGAACAACGACGATTTTTCTTTATTCCAATTTAAGCCTTGTCATTTTGACATAAAGTGCCCATATCGATGTGTGTGTGTGTGTGCAGCGTCGAGCACTAGTAATTTTTACCTTACATAGGGCTATTACATTTGTGATGTAAACATTAAGAAACTAAATCGTCAGTTGACAACCAAAACTCACTGCCTAAGTAACAAAAACTCAGAGATTATAAAAAAATCTATAAATAAATAGCCAGTCAATAAAGCCATCCTGTTTACTTACAGTCAGTCCAAATAAATGTATCAACCTAAGTTTCCAGTGACAAAGATGTAGTATATTTTCGCTGTTGACTGTTCATATCTATAGCAGTAGTTAAGGTATAACTCAAGTGTATAAAATGTTTTTTAAAAGCTCCTACCCTTTAATAAAAGTAATTAAATTGAAGCGTATAAAAGTCACTCACAATTTATTTCCTTGAAAGAAGGAAAAGTCCGTCCATTAGAGTAATTTCTTACTAAACATTTAAAGGTAAAATTAAGGAAATTGGAATCGATAAAGATAAATAAATATAGCTTTCGTTAAAAATGATTGGAAAATGTTTGATTTATTGGCATAGATAAACAAAATCTTGGTGTGTAACGTTGTGATAACCACAATCATATAGTTAAAAAATAAAACAGTCCTATGGGATTCCAATTCTAGATCGAATATAATTTTGATTGTGTTTTATTTGATAGCTACCATGTATGTATATGTAAGGAAATAAGGCCCATTACCCGTTGTTCGCTTAATATCGCTCCTAAATTCTCATATATTTAATGTAATCTTATGTTATGGCACTCGAGGTCTATTACCCAAATGTTTTTAAGTTAAGATCTAAAATGTGACTGTTTGTTGCCTAAATAAATTTAAAAAAAAACTTAATAACAATTGTTGTGAGTCAAATGCCCCCTGATTTTTGCCTAGATGCTGGCCAAGAGCACAATCCCATTATTAATAAAAAAAATGCCAAATTGATAAAGTCAGTCTAATGTTGATCCAATCCATACTAATCCATACTAATATTATAAATGCGAAAGTGTGTCTGTCTGTCTGTCTGTCTGTCTGTCTGTTACCTCTTCACGCTTAAACCGCTGAACAGATTTAGATGAAATTTGGTACGGAGATAGTTTGAGACCCGGGGAAGGACATAGGATACTTTTTATCCTAGAAATAATCCCTTAAACTGATAAATTAGATTCAACTTCCAATCTATGAACCGGATCCATGTTAGGTATTTACAATGCCCACGAAAATTCGTCTCTGCAGAACCAGTGAAAGCCTGACCTCCGAACATGCTCACAGTTTTCACGAATCTCAGGTTCAAGATACAATTGGGACGTATGGTGAGGTGAGTCTAGACATTTGTAAATGTTACGATATTATTTGACGTTTGACATGTCAGAGACGTGTGTCAAGTGTCAATATACAGATCATAGATATAATATAAACTCTTTAGTTATAGATGTGCCAACGAGCGACCGGTGCTATGTCTTTCTCATACTTGCTAATTTTCATACATAATTTGTACTACGCAATTTGGCCGGTTTGCATGTCCAATGTATTTGCTTATGGAAGTATGCGTTTTGCCTATAACCCGACCATGAAAAAATGTTCGGTCGGTGATAAGGACAAAACATGCCACTCTTTTCTATTTTCTCTTATAGGAATCGCAATAAGACTCTCTTTCTCTAGCAAAGCGTGTCAGCCCCTTGGTCAGTATACAGATGTCATTCGTTAAAGTTGAAGGAAGCTAATGTAGAACTACACTTGCACAATTTACTAATTTGAGTCTTAAAGTGGCAAGATAAAATAGGTATTTGCATGATTTAGATATGATTTATTTATTTTTTCCACCGTAGTTGTAAACTGAGTAATTTCGCCACCACTTGATTATGATGAGCTATTAAGATTGTCGACAAAGACAAGAAAAAGAGGTCGATAGGAGGACAGTAAACGCCTGGAAGAGCTATTGGTCTATGAATCACCCAATGAAAGACGACCTACCTCTTTCACTTAAGGTGAAGAGGTGGGCAACGTATTGAAATCGAGGTGTTTTTGTGCAGAATATTTGAAGAATATATTGAACGTAATGACCTGCAAAGTACATATTTAGGACACGCATACCCTTGAGTATTTGCTGTTGTAGTTAGTTTGTTCACATACATTGTAATTACGACAAAAAACCACGCTTAAGAAACATTAAAAACAAAATGTGTGCAAGCATTATTCGGTTACGACAGAATTCTAAGTTTCCAAATTAAGCTCAGTTATTTTTGAGGATTTAACCTATTTTCTGTTGTAGTTAATAATCGTCTTAGTATTGTAATATGAATTTCAAACTTGAAAACTTTGCTTCGTATAAAATGGTAGGCGCTTATTCTAGCGCTGAAGTAAATTACTGCCAGTCTTGATCATGACAGTGAATATTTTTATGAAAAAGCAAGTAAAATGTATATAAAAATGTGTAGTATTTTTTTTAAAAGCAAAAAGTTACTTTTCAAATCTCACATATTACCTACATATGTGAGCCGTGAACACTCGTCAAATTTTTCTACCCACAAATATGAAAGTGAATGCGACGTTGCGACTTCGCTTCGCTCGAGGCACAGCGCTGTTGTCAGATATTTGTTTACTTATCTAGTTTGGAAGTTTGCACCGAGCTTGAGCCGATTCCCGTTGCACAGAGTAGTGCGGACACATAGAGACATACAACCTGTAAGACAGTTTTATTTATACTTATCTATTATAGTTGGAGTTTTAAGAGGCCGTATAACACTTGTTGTTTCAATACTACTCCGATTCATTTTGCAAATGATCATGAGGATCCTGACATTTGTTTACGTTTGTAAAATGATATTTGATTTGACTTCGCTATTTATTTGTATTGCCATCGTTGTCCTTAATTCAATTTGTACCTATACTATAATTTTTGTATTCAATATCGATATCAATATTTGTGGACAATCTTACACAAATCAACCTAGTCCCAAACTAAGCAAAGCTTGTACTATGGGTACTAAGCGACGATATACATACTTATATAGATAAATAGATACTTAAATACATAGAAAACATCCAAGACCCAAGAACAAATATTCGTGCTCATCACAAAAATAAATGCCCTGTAGCTCTAGTATAAGTTTTTTCGAAACATTAACTAATTCGCCCAGCACTTTGGGAACGTTACCCACTGGCGGTTTTTTAGATTACGGTTTTTATTAGGTATATTTAGGTTATTTTTAGGTTTGTTTTAGTTTTATTTTAATTTGTTATTTTATAATTATATCAGGTAGGGTATCTTTCGGATTGTATGATGACGTTATTTTGGTGATTTATTCACAGTCTATCTCATAATTTGGTAATAAATGAACTTAGGTACTAATTCGAACGCGTTTGCATTTTGTCTCAAAATGTATGAAAGTGGTATGAAAACGTGAACAGCGCCTCTGGTGGTCAGTTGGTCACTAGTGGAAACTAAAACAGCGAGTATTTTAACATTTGTTGCTAACCGATGAACGCGCGTATTTCAAACTCGGTGAGAGCGTTTTCATACATTTTGAGACAAAACGCAAACGCGTTCGAATTAGTTAATGTTTCGAAAAAACTTATACTAGGGCTACCGGCTTCGTAGGCAGGGTCACTACCAACTAAGCTAAAGCAGTCGTCGCGCGCGTATTCAATTATGTTAAGAAGATCCTTATTAGGTGAATATTTTCATTTCATTATCTCATTATTCTCTTTATTTATTTATATCTAACTTGACGAACATTATGTGAATTCTTATATTTTTGACATCGATGCAAACTTATATTGTAAATTACATTAATGAAATAAATGAATCTGAATCTGATGATGGTCCACCAAATGACAATTTATCCATTGAACCTGAACCGTAAGTAAGTAAAAACAGAATAATAGTGTATTTAAAACAGTTCGTTTTTGTAAATACTAGTTATAAACTCATTTAAAAAAAAAACAACTTATCAGCGCACCGGTACCGTGTTTTATTTCGAACGCGGCGTTCCAAACAAAACAAAACACGGCGCCGGTATGCCGTCTGCTCGCCGCCGTGCGGACTTCACGAAATTAGACTTGAAGGGAATAACAATAGCAACTATGAAAAGTGATATCACATTATTGACCGAGGGTTGTAATGAGATTCAGTTATATAAGTAATATTACAACCCAGCAAACTAGGGTTATCATGGTTTGCTTTCGGTAAGCATGATTTGCTTTCGGTAAGGTTTGCATTGATATATAACTGGGCATTGTCCACCAGGTGGTGTGAAAACATATTTATGACCTCGATTGTACACTCTTAATAATTGTACGGTTTTGCATATCCCTTAATTATTGTAAAAGTTATATTCCAAAAACTAAAGAAAAGTTATATTCCAATAAAGCATTTATTGGCTTTTTTATTATCGCAATAATAAATATCAAATTCTGTTTAGATCATAAATAGGGATATACAGTCAACCAATTTGATTTCTGGGGCACTTCGTACCTTGTCGCAGTTAGAATCAATATTATAGCTGCTAGAGCTATCATATTAATATCACTGTGACAAGGTACCAAGTGGCCTAGAAATCAAATTGCTTCACCGTACCTAATACGTGTGTTCTTCTGGAAACTTTATTTGGCGAAGTAAAGCCAGTAAGTACCTTTTTTTTATAATCATCATCACAGGAAAACTTTATTCAATAACTAACGATATTCGTACAGTACCTAATGGTACCTAACTTATTTAGAATTCCATTTTTCTGTATTCTTTGTTGAAAATAAAAAATATATGTGAAGGAATTATTTCGATACGTCCTTTAGTTTCCAAGATATTGAATTTTAAAGTGACGCGCGACGACCCGCCTTCGTGACGTCATAGTGCAACACTCGCTATACACGCGCTCACTCCGTTCGCGCGCTTCCGTACGTACTAGTGATTTTGCAGACCTATTGACATTCTCCATTGAGAACGGATAGTAGGTACACTACCCTTTCTCAATTTGATCTCACTACCGTTGATTTGGAATTAGTGCATTAGTGAAGGAATATGAATCGTAAATTTGACACTAACTAATAGGTGGTACTACCTGCGAATAATAAATATTCGTGGCTTTTTTTAAATCTGCCTACCCTGTCTAAAAACTCTGTGCACGCCACTGCTACTACGTAGTACGTAGTAGGTATGGTTGACGAAATATAAGCTGCACCGATTCGCCATACAAGTTGTTCGAGGAATCGGGGCAGCTTATATTTCGTCAACTATACAACAAAAAAACAACGAGCCAAATATGAATGTTTCTTCAGTCTTCATATTGTTTCATCTGATACAAACACTACTCTGCGTAGTTCACCAGGCAATCCGAGCGCCATCTACTGACGCAACAGCGGAACAGGTCGATTATCAAGGCAGCCCGTTTACAAGCGAATCGAGCTAACGCGATCATTGTTGAACAGATGTCGCTTGGGTCGGCTATCGGCAGTCGTTAAGTGGTCAAGGTCATTCACAGTACCCCGGGCCTTAAACGTAGGCTCATGGACATGAGCATACTTCCAGTTCTCACCTACGGTGCAAAAACTTGGTCTTTGACAGAAGCCCAGAAATCCATACTCGGGGTTTGCCAGCGAGCCATGGAGCGCAGCATATTAGGTGTAAAGTTGGTGGATCGAATCCGGAACACCACAACACTGCGCTCCAAAACTCAAATAGTTGACGTAGCTCGGAAAACAACCCAATTAAAGTGGGACTGGGCTGGACACGTCTACCGGATGCCGAATGAGCTGTGGGCTAAAAAGACCACAGAGTAGATGCCCCACGACTCAAAACGGAGACGCGGTAAACCACGCCGGCGGTGGCGTGATAATTTGGACTCTTTAAAAAGGAGACTGGGCAGATAAACAAGACCGCGAGGAATGGAAAAAGAGGGGGGAGGCCTTTTCCCAGCAGTGGGACATTTTAGGCTCAATAAAATATAATAATTAAGGTTGTCGCACACATAAAGGCTCGGCACCAGACCGGCGTCGCCCCAATTCTTTGTTAGAAACTTCATACTGCAACGCACAGTTAAGGTTTTGGCAAACCAGATGAGTGCGGATGCAGCGGTGTGCTCCAGCCATTATCCACTACGTAACGGCATCGCCCCTGCTCGGGACAGGACCACCAGCCATGGTGAACAGACGCAGGCGAAACGGCCTACTTCAAACGTAAAAAGCCCTCAACCAGTGGACACCTCGCGGCAAGCGCGGCAACGCCACGCGGCCACCTCGGCGCTGCTGAGGCACGATGCGGTTCCGTGCTTGCGTTGGATTTACTTTACGCGAGGTGAGGCCGCGCCGGTCTGGTGCCGAGCTTTAACTATGTGTGTGTCAACCTTTATTATGACAGATTTAGTTCGAATGTCTGTTACTCTTAGAGCAATTAATAGGTACTATAAATTGCGTATAAAATAAAATAAAATTGAAATACTTTGGCACTTAGAAATATTTATTTGCTAAGATAGCTTTCAAAGTTGTTACTTAAAAATACCAGATATGGTACTACAGTATATCTAACCTGTAAGCAGGCTTGCAAATGATTAAAAAATATTTACATTCGTGCTACATTACTTGATAGAATTTTCAGCACCTGCATCATAATGTTCGAAACATTTCACGCTATGCTCGCGTTTTCGTCTTTTTTTCATCTTTTACTTAATGCGTATGAAGTCTTTTCAGCACTTGCGTCATAACGTTCGAAATTATTTCATCTACGCTACTTAATTAATACGTATCAAGTATTTTCCACACCTTCATCGTAATGTTCGAAATAATTCGTGCTCGCTACGCTCGCGTTTTCATCGACCTATTACACTTGAGGCGTATGAAGTCTCTTCCGCACGTGCATCATAATTTTCGAAACATTTCGCGCTCGCTACACTCGCGTTTTCGTTTCCATACTTGATGCGTATGAAGTTTTTTCCGCACCTGCATCATATTAATTTTCATCTACGTTACTTGATCTACATCCATATATTAAATCCTCTGTCATGTGTTTCATGCGAGCGCGTTGAGCCGGCATGCGCAATGTTTAGTGAGATTGCCCGGCCCGCAGTACCTGGTGACGGCGAAATACGGTATAGAAGTTGATATGGACCGAGTTCTACGCAGACGAAGTCGCGGGCAAAAGCTAGTTGATAATATTCAAAGAAGTTCTAGACAGTTGAACTAAGGTTAAATAATCGAATTTAGCAGTTGGGTGAGCAGCTTGATAGGTATGACATTTACACCACACTAATCTTCGTTCCGAGCATTTCGCGTCTGCGGTTTTAGACAAAAACACAGTTGACCTCAACCGAAAGGGCAACGGTGACGGGTCATGCTTCAGTATAAGACAGCCTAAGGCATTTTATTACTTAATAATTAATCACAGCGTCACTAAATCCTCTCAGCTAATCTCAAGATTCATAAGACTCTTGAGTTCTTTGTGAACGTAGGCTTAAATTCTTTCTTCAAAAATTTTATGTTATCACAGTCTGTTTTAGTTTTTCCAGGTAATTAAAATTGTGAACTCAGTCTTTTGATTAATTAATTTTGACAATTATGAGCAGATTTTTTAGAATAACGTCGTTATCTAATGTTTGGTGTGAGATTTATCATTTTCAGGACTACTTTTGGTAGAAAATTAATGTTGCCTAATTTTTTGGAAACCATTGACTGTGATTTATTGTGGTTTCATTAATTTATTTCAAGATAGATCGTTAGTTAGATGTAATCGTGATTACTGATTGTACTTCTATGTGAAGTGGCAAGTTTCAATAGCAGATAAGGTCAATGTTTCAATGCTTGACACCTTAATATCGAGTTCGAATGTTTCCCTCTATTGTCATAAATTAAGATTAAACGGATCAAAAACATGACATGTTTTAATAGTGAATATTGAGCGTTTTTATGGCGGTTTTTCCCCCATTGTCGTCTTATTGTCTCATTAAATACTGTTAAAGGAGACTATGATTAGTTAACAATGAATTTAGAAACGAGCGTTTGAAACGCTCGGAGAATGATCGCTTTTATACTTTACCGTGGACGTCCACGCACGATAAGACTATGGTTTCATTCATAATTAGTCTAAAGTCTGTTTATGAATTAAACCATAGAGTTTTACTGTGCCCATCTAAGATATATAAAGTATTATAGCGACCAATCACCCGAGTAGTCAATATGTGTGTATGTTTGTGAGCACTCAGCACAAGATTGTTAGAGTAGTTATTCCACTTATTAAGCCTACATTAGGGCATCGTTATCTAAGTTATCTTATTAAAATCAACAGCAGACGCAGTGGTAACTTGGTAAAAGTTATAATAATAAAGTATCTATTTTTGCGGCCAATAACTCAAGAGTTCGTGCAAATGGATGATACTGATAGTTCTCATGGCAATAGTACCTTTTATATTCGCCATTTCATCACCACTGCTTAAATAATGGCAATTAAAAACAGCCAATGCTACTTTTGCTTCAATAGTTTTTTAAATGATGCGGTTTTCTTTTCCCGCTAGTTAAGAGCATGAGAGCATTAGATGACAGATTTCATAAAATAAAATTAAAAACATGGCTGGGTATACTCCAATGCCGATCTCAATCAGTATACACGTCCAGCGGGGTTATCACTGCTTACTCCGTGAGGTAACAAATGATAAGAAAATCTTCTCTCCTCGCTCGCGACGCAACTTAACAGCAAATTGTGCTAGACGTGTGTATTATCTGCAGTAGCACGTAGTAGTTCCATTGTATTACATAACACCAACACTAAAAGTCCACAGGTTGATGACAACACTGTAACATTTATGGCGAGCGGGACATGTAAATACACTTTAAACATACAGCTGGCAGTTATAAAACGTTATTGGCTTTCTACGTGATTGGACGTTCGAAAAGAACGTTAAACTTAATAGGCGGCCATACGGACCATCTGACTCGACAAATCGAAGTATGATATCAACGTGTTTCGGTCGCTCGCTCGAGCGTCCAGCAATGGCGGTCGTCACACTGATGCAGTTTCCGGACGGTTTCCGCAGTACGAGCGGGACACGGCTATATGATTGTATAATTGCATATTGCTGTTTCGCTCGCACCGCACCGTCATGCGGAAACCGCATCTGTGTGACCACCGTCTAAAGGTCAACTGCTTAAGCGAGACAGCAACCCGCCGCCCGCTACTCGCCCGATAGAAGGCGCTGTCGTAGTTAAGCGGTAGGCCGATACAATGTGCCTATTCCCGTGTAGAAAACCCGCGGACAAGGTGCTCAGTCGTTTGGGTTTCACCGGATTATGTGGCGTTACTGCTCACTGAGAACTACAACGACCGTATATGCGCTGTCACGCTGAGGGCTTCAGGATCGCTTGTGGGATCGTTAATCGATGAACCTTCACTCGTAACTCTTTTCCAGGCATAGTACGATTTATCTACCACATGTGTGTACTTAAAATTTCAACTTTAATACCGAAAGTTAAGGTTTAAATCGAATTGAATTTCGGCTAAAAGTTACTTGCGCTTAAATTAAGTTCCAATAAGTAACTATTTTGAATATATAATTATTTTGTTTAATAAAAGAATAACAGTTGAACGGGCGCGGCGGCGAGCAGTGATGCACGCCGGTTATCGTAACATAACTCAACCTATTGAAATCTAATAAACGGATTACTCACGTCTGTGTCGTTGAATATCGCTCGACATGTTTCGGGCCAATACGTGGTCCTTAATCACGAGTGATCGCGGCGGCCTCGCGTTTAACACCCCGAGCCCCTCGTGCCCGTGCCGTGGGCCTCGTGTTAAACGCTAGGCCGCCGCGATCACTCATGATTAAGGACCACGTATTGGCACGAAATATGTCGAGCGATATTCGACGATACAGACGTGAGTAACCCGTTTATTAGATTTCAATATGTCTGAGACTCACGGAAGTTTTCTATTTAAAATAACTCAACCTGATGAAGGACTCCAATTGCAGTCCGAAACATGGCGCAAATAGTGACTTTTCCAAGTGAGTGTCAACCGTTATTCTCTTATTAAGTGTAACTATGTCTCACGTTAGTTTAAATTTATGTACCTATATATTTTTTTGCAAAACCACGTAGGTTGGTGCGGCCTGGAAAAGGGTTACCACTTACCATACTCCATACTCCATACTCGGGAGCTTTGGAGACTTACTCGTCGCCAGGACCACAACAGCACATACCAACAGAGGAAGTTATACATAGTGTTATAACGGTTCGGCTGTAAGGCCGCCTGACTTGTGGAAAAAGGTTGTTTACTTATAGGTAGGTACCTAACTGTTTGTCAATAAAATGGGAAATGTTGAATCAAACTGACCTCCCCTCCAGGTTATATTCTGAGGCACGTGCTTCTTTTTATTACCGCTGACGACGCTGTACTGAACACGATGTTTGTATTAATATGGATATCAGAGGTAAATTGAATGTCAACATGGATACCTCAGCACATTTCGTGCTAAGTAGATTATTTTTGGATGGTAGCTTTAGGCCTTGGATGCGGGTATAAAAAAAGTGAGAAACACCTACTGTTCAAATTTCCCTCAGATTTTTTTATGTAAACAATCACTAGTCCAGTGCCCCATACATGGGTCACGACGAACTATCTCCCCAAGTCCGTGCCCCGTACATGGGTCACTATAGCCGACCTACGCACTCAAATCACCATAACTGCATTCGATAAAAGGCTTAAAAAGACAATTCTGATTTATCAATTTATATTTCAGTTAGATATGAAATAGCATTCTATAATATATTGTAATAATCCGAGTGCGTACCTGGTCGTTTCATAGTGACCCAAACGTGGAGCACGGACGTGTGATGGAAGTAATTTGCTTGGACGTCCAAGAAAATTTAAACATTTTGTATGGGGACTGTGATCGTGTTAAAGGTATGTGATGTCATCATTTATTCATTGACTTGCTGATGAACGTGTTTCTGTTGAAAACATCTACTGATACTGTTCAGCCTAAACCCAAAAAGTCTCGCCCTTTGTACACATAGGTACTAAAAAGATTTGTTAAACACTGGCAATCGAATCGGGCCAGCTTTGTTTGACATTTTATTTTCAATACGTATATATGATCACACAATTTGTAGGGCTAATCGGATCCGCGATGTAGGTATACCAGTACATAATATATACATATCGTAACTCAGACTGATCTGTGCTGACTGCTGACATTTGGATAAGTATAGTTGCAGTATCACGGCATAACTTTTCAAGACTTCTACTAAAATAACCACATTTTCAAAACTGTACTTTAATCTACACGAAACAGAGACGAGACTATCACTTGAGATTGCGCGAGATAAAACATTTCAAAACTGCTCCTTAATATGTATTTGCATGGAAAATATTCAGACTAGACGGGTGAACAACTGAATAATAAACATTGAAACTTAATGATAATAAGCTATTTGAAACTAAAAACTAGCTGGATTGAACAAATTTCAGATATGTTATGTACGAAGTCAACTATTATAATTTTGAATATTTTAGCAGAATAAGTTTAATACGTCTACATAGGAAACCTAGATTCTCAATATGAAATGAAAGTGAATATGTAGTTGAAAAATTCGAGCTGGTTTCAAACCAGTGATTTTTCGTTAGAATGTTACTAAATTTATGAAATACAAAATTAATGGAATTTCAGAACCTTATCTTACAACATCATGTATGTAGTCTAATGAGTTAAACAAACATGTTTTAGAGGAATATAACACTTTAAACTCTCGCGCTTTGTAAGCATACATACTTAAAATATCCGCGACCACGGCCGGTGCAACCCGTGTCGAAACGTCGGTAACAAAGGTAAATACATAATACCGCGTTAGACCCGTTAAAACAAACCTTTTAAGTATGTTTTAGAGGAGTTTTGTTCATATGTGTCACAACTAAACTATGCCCAACCCGCACTCGTGAAATAAAACTACTGTAGTAGGGTTTATGACAAGGGTCTAAAATGAGCCATATTATATAGAAGAAATTCTTCTTCGTCGATACAATCTTGCCAGAGTGGTTGTGGCCGTCATTGCTCCCTCACGTCTGCACGCCTGGCGCTTTCGTACAACGGGCAGTTTAATGCAGACTTAATTTGGTCAGTCCGCCTCATGGGGGACCTGCCACGTGGTCTCGTGCCCTCAACTCTGCCCTGTACCACAAGCCGTTCGATCGAGAGATCTCCTCGCCGTGATACATGGCCAAAGAACATCAAAATCTTTGACTGCACCGTGGAAGAGAGACGCTGCTCTATATGGAGCTCTCAAAGAATGGATACGTTGGTCCTAAATGCCATATTATCACGAGATGCTTATTTTCCCGAACGAAGTGAGAAAAACAAAAAAGTACTACTACTTTACCTACCCAACGTTCCCAGAGACCCATTTCATTCTTAATTCCTCCACACACTCAAGCTAATAAGTATTTACTGTAGCAATGCAACATAAACGTCAATGTGTGCAACTAGGGATATGAAATCACATTCAGTAAGCAAGTTACGACGTGCAACGAGGTGCAATTTTGTATCTGAAGCTCCATGAAAATACCAAGTTATCTCTGCGGGTGAAAATAGCACAAAATCCTAAAACCATATAGTTTTAAACTTTTGCAGCTGAATAGTTAAATTTGTATATTCTACGTGTCGTTGGTGGACCGCAAGAATGTGGCTGTTATTTTAGGATGTAAGTAGAGAAGAGGTCAGTGTATGCTGTGAAGAATACTTGATATGTCAAACACGACAAGATATTTATGTGACAAACAGAAGACCATGAATGTATGGAATTTATAAGGGTTTAAGCTGAGTTTATTACACTGAATGTTGAGTACCTAAGGGAAAGTGTTCCTAAAAAAATATACCCAATTGTCCGGCTCCAATTTGGTTTATTTGAATAGAGAGTGGTCTAAAATTAATTATTGGGGGAAATTGTCCTCCAAAGTCCTTTTTAGTACCTACTTAGGTAGGTAAGTACTAAAAAATTAATAACTAAAGAGTAGATTTTTTAAAAACCAACAGTATGGTTGCATCCTGAAGGATGCCTGGGGTCCGCTACCTAATCCCAAGATTTGGCGTAGGCTGTAGTTTTTACGGAAGCGACTGCCATTTGATCTTCCAACCCGAGGGGAAACTAGACTTATTGTGGGATTAGGCTTATCAAGTGAGTGGGCAACTTGTTTGTTAGAAGTTCTCAAGCCACCCGAAGGCCTCTAACTTGACCTTACGACTGCTGTCATAGACAGCAGCCGGGATCTATGGCTTAACGTGCCTTCCAAAGCACGAGAGCGCTCCATATCGGCCGACCGGGCGCCGCTAAGCCACGAGCGCTCGTAAAACACGTGCTCATTACTTTTTTCATGTTTTCAAACAAATAATCAAATCAAATTGAAAAAAATTGGAGGATAGGGCAGCTAAAAAAAAACGTGTCTGTTATTATTTTAGTTGGATACTTTTCTTGTAAGTCTCACTATTTTCTTATGAACCAAATGATTTATTTATTAGTCTTATTTTAGTTTTTAAAGTTCCGTAAAGGATGCAGGCGCAACGATATTATACATTTGTCCGTTCATCCATTCCAATCAGGCAAAATCTAAGCAGACTGAAGCTAAACAATAGCCCCCAGGGGAGGAAGTTCAATGTCAGGCGATGACCCAAAATTAAAAGTGCCCCTCGTCACGACACCGCATATGGGTCAGGTGCATGAGGAGTACGAGTATCGTACAGGTGCGGAAATCGATGGAGCGACTGGGGGAAAATTAGATTCTGCGATGTATGTACGGTCAGGCGCTTTAATTTATGACCCATATGAATCCTGATATTCGAAATAAACGATTAATAAAATAAAAAAAAATCGCAAACTTTTTCTTTGACATTCTATACAGTTTGACAGTACTGTCGACTTTAAGTGGGCCCGAAATTAAAACTCGACTCGAACTGCTTCAAACTTGAACCTAGTAAATCTAGTTAGTTCATAGTTAATATTATGTTAGAATTATCCTGTTTTAAGTTAGTGTATAGTTAAGCTTATGTTAGAATTATTCTACGTTAGTTAGGATAGTAATTACAATAGGTATGTACCCAACCAAAAGTGCGCAACTCTCTATACAATCCAGATTTAAAAGCGGCAGCAGAGGTAAAATTTCAACACTAACTTACATAACTACAAACGTGGTAGACAATTTAAATAAATTTTATTCCGTGCACCAAAAAGTTCAGTATAAGAGACAAGAGAATGAAAACATAAGCAGTTGATTTTATTTTAATTACCTTTGGAATCACCATTTCCACTCAGTCAGACCCAGAAACAACTCAATGTTTTTAGGTACTAACCACGATTTTATAATAAGCTAGTGCTGAAGCGAATAAAGTTTTTAATAGCTTGCCGCTCTATTTTTTGGCCTAGTATCACCCCCCACCATTGATATTGGCATATTGCTGATCTGGCTTCTCTACTAACGTCGTACTACAGAATAGTATAATATAAAATTACTGGCATCATGTAGACAGCACTGTAGACAGTAGGTATTACTAGCTTACTAGCAAGCTATCTACATAGCTTGCTATCCTAGCTTGAAAAACTAGCCTCGTATATTAATTGCATAACGCCGGTACCTAACTTTTTGATGGGTTCATCTCTGTATAATGACTTTTATGTCCCACCTGGCCAGGAAGTGGGATTATCCGCGAGCGGAGCGTGCGGTGATTGTGGTAATGTGCGGTAATCCCACTTTCTAGCCAGGGGTGTTATAAAATTTAGTACTTACCACGGGTGTTAATAAAGAAAGCCTCAGATCGCATATTTATCGCCCGAGCCGAAGGAAAAATCAAATACCTGCGATATGAGATATTATTTGTTTTACCGCCTTTGGTAAGTAATGTTGTATTCTCGTGTAGGCTCATTACCTAAGTATTATTGACTCAAATACACACATGTTACTCATGGGTATCAACTCCCAAAACAATATGAATATTTAGCCACCCTAATTAAACCGGATCAGCCCGTGCCGCGCAAACAGCCGTAAATCAATGATAACGTGATTACCTTGATTACGAAAACGGGTCACCGGGGCTTGGGCCGATTGATTCATTAATTTAGACCTTGTTTAATTACATTCCAGTTATCCTCATAGAATACGAATTGAGTTATCGAATGCTGAGAGGCAAGTTTGATGAAAACATCACACAACATCAACAGTCGGGATAAAAATCCCGACTGTTGTTTTTCTTTTTAGTTTTACTTTTCTTTTGTTTTTCTTGTGTTAGAATGTATCTAGATTCTAATCTCGGTCAGACTTATGTCGAACCGCGGGAACTTGCCAATTTATTTTATGTAAACTTGCGAGGTTTCCAGTGGGATAAAGTCCTAAAAATACTGTCAATGTATGTTATGTTCTATCTGCTTTTGATGTCATTATGCGGCTATAATACAAATGTCGAGAGTGCGAAGTGTTAAAGGGATCATCTACGTTTTGTCAAGTTACTCAGCGCCGATGTGGCTTAACCCTTTGGTCACCGTTTCTGAATACGCTTAATATTTCCGCATCGCTGAGCCCTCTCGAGCGTGACGAAATGGAAAATACTCGCCGTCCTGTCTCTTTGTGCGTGACTATAACTTAATTTAAGCCTCGGAGAGCTAGCTTTCTGGTTTTAAGATTCAATAAACAGATAGAATTGAAGAACTGGATTGCTGTCTGTCTAGTCTAGATACCTATATAAGTTGAACTAAACTTAGAAATGAACCGACTATAATAGAAAACTTTGGCACTTTTAGCTATAAGGTTATTTTCAGGGACGGATTAAAATACAATATGGAAAATGGATGCTATGTATAGGATAGTATGTTTTTATTAGTTGACTTATAATGTACCTAGCTTTAGTCTGCTTGGTGTGGCTAAGGAAAATTCTTGCGACCGAAATCAAAGTACATATTTTTTTAAATCATCCTATACGTATGTCAAGTATCTAGATAGATCGCATGTTAGTATACCCTTTTTATTAATAATGGGATAGCTAGTGGGCAAAGATGAAGCCGATGATGAAGCGAGCTCACCCAGAAAATGCCTATTCACTCTTGCCTTAAATAGGTCCAGGTTATATGAACCTAACCTGACCTTAAATATAAATGCAATGACACTAAAAATAGAAATATAATGCTGAAAATAACTAATAGTTCATACTAGTTAATATACTGAAATAAATCAGATCGCAAAATTTCATTCAAATACGAGTATATGTTTATTTAGAATTTTTCACATGCACCAATATTGTTCAGTATCTAGTTCTACAGAGCTTCGCACCATTCCGTATGTTAAATATTTACAATTCTTTGGATCAAACGTTTAAAGGATTGGCTAGCTCCCATCCAACTGCAGACACATTTCATAGCACCAGATCGTCTCACACTAGTGCTGTACTTGATATTATGCAAACCTATGGTTTTAAAATTGTAGCAAAATGAGTATTTTACAGCTCTAAATAAATACATTTCTAACCGACGAATACAAAGGTAAGATGAAGTCAATTTTACTTACATACATCAAATGACGAGATATTGTAGTCTGTGGGTACCGCAAAATGAAAAACCGGTCAAGTGCGTGTCAAACTTCGCACATTCATGGTTCCGAATCAACTGCAAAATTAAGTTGGATTAAATAGGAAAAATAAGGAAATGAAATAAAATCAGATTTATCAATATTTAAGTATTTGTTCGTAATAATTACTGAATAATAAACACTATTACCAAATTTCAAGTGCAGTGGCGGAGGAATTTTCAAACCTGACTGGATCAAGCGGCAAAATGAGGCCTTGAAACCTTCACAGAAAAGTCTGAGCTCTTCAAAAATATTTTTGGCACAAAAACAAAAAAACTTAACCAGGTTTTTACTACCATCTATGCAGTTGTTTTACGTTTTCCACAAACAACGGCTATCGCCAGTGTTAACGTTAAAGATTGTAAAAGCAGTTAAATTGAATTTTATTCGTTCTTGGACAATCGGAACTGGATAGTCACGTCCCTATCTGGTCATACAGTTTATTTGCTCCCAGAATTGGAATACGAGACGAGCTTATTGCCCTCAGTGCGAACTCGAACAAGATAAGTTTCAGTTTGGTGCAAAATACGTTTTGTTTTGTATAAAGGGAAAGTGGAAAAGGGATTTATATTTGTTTATGTTTTGTACTGTTACAGCACAGAGATTGGAGAGGCAGAGATTGGAAAGAGTGAAATGGTGATTGCTCGACATTTTTTTTTCTGGCACGAACCATTTCTTTAGAGATATCGATAGAAGGAACGAGGTCCGTATTTACGAGGTGGTCTCCTTATTTTAAATATTGTGAAGATGATGAGGAATGTATGAATATTTGTAAATTAAGTGGCTTGGCTATCCATTAATGCAGGACACTTTCTATCTTAACTTTGTTATTTTTTCTGAGCTAAATTAATGGGGTTGAGTAAATCTGGATTAAAAATGGATATAAGTTATGCTTTATTTTGCTATGTCAATTACTTGTTCTAATTTATTGATATTTATTTAAAGATACGGATTACGGAGCATATGGTAACTTACAATAAAACCTATAACAAAGCATATTTTTCAAGGCAAGAGTGAATAGGCTATTACCGAACCAGCGAGCTACATCTTGTTTTAATTTTAATTTTTATTATTTATTTATTAATCATAAGCACAAAAAAGTCTTATATAATATATCGCTCCACAAAACTAGTTAGGCTTTAGTCGTCGCTTTCCATCGGGTGAGACTAAGGTCAACCCTGTTCAGTCATACATAAAAAAATACAAATTAGATACTCCAGCCTATAATGAAAATAAACGCGAAATAAAAAGCAAAAACAACTTTATTCACAAGTTCAACACACCCGCTTCAGCCATTAACAATCTTGAAAGGATTAAGAAGTAGTAAACTTGTCCATTTGCTTGTAAAAGTGCATCCAGCGTAGGTTGTCACTATAAGCCGGTGTTATAATCCCGACTAGTTTTACTCGAGACCAGACGTCACGAGTCTTATCGCTGGAAATAAAGTTTTGCGGAGCGGTCAAGCAGAGGATTATGAAAAATTAACCCTAGTATATTTTAAAAAGATTCTGTTTCAAAGAAAAAGTAGTTTACAAAATAAACCGAGCTTATTTTAATTAGTAGAGGAGGAACAGAATTGGAAAAGGCGTCTCTAAACAATGCAAGCGGCAAGTCATGTAACAGTTGGGGTGACAACGTTATCAGAGGGTTTGGACCCTGCAGAATACGGATCTGCCTGTCGCCATCTCGAAATTTGAGCCGGAAGTACGGTATACCGGAAAAGGTGCAGCCCATACAAAAAATTTCGTAGTACATTTAGTAAATTGTTGCTCTGGTACTCTAAAAGAGGTCCGATTGATATGGTTTTTTGGTATGTTGTGACGGACAATATTAGCCATGGTAACCTAAAAATTTCGGCCCTCCAGCTCCATAACTTTGGCCGCCATCTTGGAAATAGTGTCATTTTTTTCAGTTCTTTGCTTTTACTGTCGTCAAAGTTCATTCCAGTGCTAAACATAGTTCTACAATATTGTAGAATACAAAATTTGCTAAAACTTTTGGGTTCAAAGATTTTTTCCATGACCCCTAGGGACGAAGATATGACAGGATATATCATTAAAAATTGCCACTTTTTTCTAGTTTTCCGTTCATGTTTACATTTTAAGTGCATTTTAGCACTAACTATAGTTCGGCAATATTGTAGATCACGAAATTTGCTACAACTTTTGTATTGAAATATTTTTTCCACGACCATTAGGAAAGAAGATATGAAGTCATCTATGGAGTAGCACCGTTGAAATTTGCTACTTTTGCAGTTTTCTTCTCATATTTAGGTTTGAATGCATTTAATCGCAATCTGTAGGGGATCTATGATGGTAGTGATAGCGGGATAGACGACAAGATAAAGCATCTGTCACTTTCCGATCTGTACCACTTCAATCCCTCAGAAGACAAAATCGTCTGTTTCCACCATACCTAGAAGATCGTAGGTACTTTGAATTTGCATATAATTTTGTCTTCTATAATATTGCTGACCGAGAAATGCACTAAAACGAAAATATGTGAAGAAAACTGGAAAAGTAGTAAATATCGACGGTAGTACCCCATAGGTGACATCGTATCTTCTTTCCTGATGATCGTGGAAAAAATATTTCAATACAAAAGTTGTAGCCAATTTTGTAATCTACAATATTGCTGAACTATAGTTAACGCTAAAATGCACTTTAAACGTAAACATGAGAGGAAAACTAGAAAAAAGTGGTAATTTATAATGATATCTCCTGTCATATCTTCGTCCCTAGGGGTCATGGAAAAAATCTTTGTACCCAAAAGTTTCAGCAAATTTTGTGTTTTACAATATTGCCAAACCATGTTTAGCACTAAAATGAACTATAACGACAGTACAAGCAAAAAACTGAAAAAAGTGACAGATTTTCCAAGATGGCCGAGAAAGACGTGGAGCTGGAGTGTCAAAAATTTCGGGATACGATGACAAATATTGTTATTTACGGCATATCAAAAATCCATAACAATTGGACCATAGTTAGGGTACCGGAACAACGATTTACCAAATGTACAACGAAAAAATTTGTATGGGTTGCACCTTTTCCGATATAACATTCTTCCGGCTCAAATTTGGGGATGGAGACAGGCAGATCCGTATTCTGCAGGGTCTAAACCCTCTGATTACGTTGTCACCCCAACTGTTACACGATTTGCTTCTTGTATTCTACTTCTTCAAAAATGGGCCTACTCTATAGTATCTTACGATACAATTCAATAAAAGTACTCTTTATGCACAGCTTAATTAAGTACGTCTATTGTTTTCATCTTGTTTAAGTAACAAAAGTAAATATCACACATTCCTATAATTTTCTTGGTGGTATCCAAAGGACATCGGGGTCGGCTTGGTATTAAATGATATTTCGTACATTCTTGTTTTATATCGATTTAAACTTACACGATTTTCACACATTATTATTGGAAAATGGGACTTAATCGCGTACAAAAGGTAAATAAATTATAAGTGTACGCGATTAAGTCCCATTCTTGTTTTGTAGGGTTCCGTACCAAAAGTGTCCTAACGGAACCCTAGTGCTGTCACTTACACGTCCGCCCGTCCGTCGTATGTCACAATTTTTTGTACAGAAGAATTGTTTAACTTTCCATTGACGTATGAACATGAAATTTGATGATAATGTTTGTTATTATTCTATTCATCCTTATGTGCCCTCTCATGAAAACAAACTTATATATATATATATATATATATATATATATATACATAAACATTCTGACTAATCTGTCTCAAGAAACGAAAGTTCCGAAGCTGAAAACTACATCTCGTTGGAACTTTTTGCCAACTAATGGATTCTCGGACGGACAGAACCAATATAAAAAGCTTTGAGTGTCAGCGCCATATTTCAAATAATTCTCCAATCTACATTTTTCTTTTAGGTACTGAGCTATTCAGAATATTCCATTGAGATCTGGACTTAGATTCCGAATCCGCAATTGAATTAAATTGAAGAATTCTTCAATTGAAGAATTAAATTCAATTACTCAAAAAAAATAAGAAGTTCCTTGTATCTTGAGTCTATGTTCGTAGCGGCGTCTACGGCGTAGCGCGCGTAGCGAATACACAAGTCTCTCACGACTAGCTTTTTATAAAATGATTGGCTTAATGACTATAGCTAAATATTTACGAAACTACGCGCAGAGCTTGCTTAGAGAGCGGGATGGTTCATTGTAAACTCACGCGTGTTAGAGCGGGACATTTGCGTTGGGGACACCTCCCCGTAACTAAAAATATAACTTAAAAACCCACCGTGTTATTTGTACTTTCGAACATCTCAACATAAATAATTAAAATTTCAGTTGACAATCAAAAAGGAAAACCAATTATCTGAATTCGTACCTCGATTTACAGATCTGTAATGACGGAGGCTAAATTGAATACACCCCAACCCCTCCATTGACGGCATACATTTGATACCGCAATCTAAACACCTCAGACCCGTGTCCAATTTCTCAGACGCTAACCCTTACGCTGCCTGGGCCCGTAATATCCGCGTATTTTTAGTGACCCATTTCAGCTGCAGGGCGCCCGGGCCGCCCCATTGACCCACATGCACGCAGTGACGTCAGCGCCTCTGACGTCACGCTCTTTGTGTTCGTATTGAGAACGCGCTTGCCATCTCCGGGGTAACTCCCCCTAGCTCGGATCTCACGCAACTGCGCAGTCGATATACAACTCAATGCCAACGTAATAAGATACACATTTGTAATGAATGGTAGATGTGTTGAGATATTGGGAAAGTTGTTTGTCGGTTATTCTGTAGTGTCCTTGTAGACGTATGCTGTTTGCCCAGGATATTGGAGCAATATTTACAAGTACTTTACTAGTTTACAAAAATCGAGTGACTATACTGGTATAAAGATACGCTCTCCATTTTGATCAGATCCATACCGGAGATGAGTTTTGTCCACACTTTCATGTAAATTTGATCAAGGAATAACTGCTTGAATAGGTAACTTCAGTGAGTCAGTTTATAAAATTCCGTTACCTACATTAGCTTAATTGCAATGAGGTTGTAAGGACAAGAATATGTGTTAAAAACCAGCAAGCTTAAAAATGTGTCTTTTACACGAGTCTCGAGGTGTCTTAACCTGAACCGTGAGACGAGTTATTGAAAGGTAATTTGGTCATTGGTAATATTAAAATATAAGAGAGAAACAATTTAAAAAAATAGATAACCCGTTCATTATATTTTACTAAACGGTTAAGACTCACGTATTGTCACTCCGGGCGACATATTTCCTACTATTCGGGAATTCTTCCTCAGGATGCCCCGCTGCCCCTACCCGGTCGGCGCGTGCGTCACGACACAAGCCTTGCGGCGGGCGGCGGGTTGATCCACAGTGTGCATTGCAGTGTGTGTGTCACAGACGCACTCATCCTACAGAACATCGAAACATGTCGCCTGGAGTGATAATTAATACGTGAGTTTAAACCGTTTGTTAAAATATTAATAACATGTCTCGCGAAAGTTTAAATTCCACCCTTTCATTTCCCATTATGTGAAAATACTTTAGATAATAATTTAAAATTCCAAAAAAAATTGTAAAGTTATTGAACATAGTTTCATAAAACGAAAAATAAAAAGCACAAGGCAAAAAACAACTTTCCACACGCTATGTAAAAAATAAATTAATAAACACTCGCCATTTCGTACGATTTATTTGAAACAGTAGGTTTAAAGCTACAAATCAAAAAGTCCGCTCATACAAATCCTTCAAACATGCCAGTAGCGAATGTTTTTCATGATAAATTGTAAACTGGACATAAAATGCGGCATGCAAAACCTACTTTTTAATCCAACTTGAGCGGTGTGTGAACTCAATGTAGAAAACATGGAACGTTTTTATAAGAGAAATGTATCCAATTATAAACTCCACGTAGCCGAAATATGCGAAATGTTAGAAGTACATATTTTGTATCTTATTTAGTTACTTTTTTCATCATTGAGTGTAAAACATTTTAATTAATGCTAATGCTTTAATTAATATACCTATAGAGAAGAGCATACCTACATTTTTCGGTATAATTTGGCTCAAATAATGAATTTTTTATTTATCGTACGGCAATAACCCTTTGATATTAATACCGAATATCGAGCTAATTTAATTAAGTAGGATGTGAACAAAATTAAATTACTGAAATATGTAAGTATGTTCTCTAAAGGCATACATTTAGTATCATTAATATTTTAAGATGTTTGAAACTCAATGAAGAATAAAAGTACTTAAATTAGATACAAAATATACACTTCTAATATTTCGTTTATTCCGGCTTATTTTGATACGACATTTCATAACATAATTAGTTCAAATAATTGAAAATGATAAATATTTATTAGATGAAGTTGGCACATACAGCTTGGACCCTCCAAGTAAGTGAACATATACATGCAACACTATTAATAGATAAACAATGAGATTACCCCTTCGTTCTCATACCGAAATTCCACCCAATCTAAATATGTATCTATTAATAGTGTTGAAATAAATAAATCAAGTAAACGAACTTTATTCTGCAAGTAGGCAAAGACACTTTTACAAGTCAATATCTCCTAGCATTTCTTAAAACAAGACCACTGCAGAGAAGAAACGCCGAAAGTTCCTCGACAGTCAGTCATACACTCATAAACCTGAGTATGTAAACAACAAAAAAATTAAAATTACCAAGTTAATATCATATAGTGAGAAGAAAAAAAGGTTATATTTTAAATATTAGTAAATTTACAAAAATATATATAATATGATCTCAGCTCAGTTTGGAAACAAGTAACTATTATGATGTCCTTAGAAATGTTCTTTTAATCTCATATAAAAGTAATGTAATTTATTCAATTCAAATTCAAATCCGCAACACAGGCTTCGTCAGGTGCGTACATAAACAAATAATCTAAAACAGAACAGAGCCACACCAAAGATGAAATCCGCAACGGGCTTCGTCAAATGGACTTAACATAGAGGACCGCCCCGGATCGTAGGTGACTCAAAAGTCCTCATAATACTGGCGGCGTTCTTTTAATTAATATTTAATTGAATTAATAAACACTAATTTAATATTAAGATACACATTCGACATAGCACAGAAAATCAGACGTCTAAAATGGAAATGGGCTGGCCATACCATAAGAGGTAAAGAAAAATGGGGCAAACTTATAATGCAATGGTACCCAAGAGAAGGCCATAGGAAACGAGGAAGACCGCACAAAAGATGGGCAGACGACATAAGGCAAGTTGCTGGAAAAACTTTTAACAGAGTGGAAATCAATAGAACGGAATGGAAAAGGCTGGAGAAGGCCTTTGCCGAAGGGCAATCGGACATACAAAGGAAAAACAAATGTCAAATAATAGAATACTAACAAGCGACCAAAGTCCGAATAAGAAAAGGCTATATTGAATTGAATTTAATATTCAATAGATGACGCCTTCACCTGATGAGGGGCTCCAGTCTGCAACAATTATAACATAATTCTATTGATATTGAAACTAATTAAATGTATTGTAGGTATTGCAATATAATTATTATGCAAAAAATGACATGTACATACTCGAGCTATGTATTTAGTTATATATTAACATAAAACCAATCTAAGCTAGCTAAAAATGACCATGTAAAAAGTTACTGGATAAGAAATAAACGGGGTTTTTATTCTTTTTTTTTTGAATATTTATAATTTAATGTTGTTAGAGAATGTGCATATATTATTAATTATTATTGTCTCTAAGAGTCAATGACAATAAAAGCTTAAACCTGAACAGGATGATATCTCTATGCATGATAATAACTATATTGTCATTGTAATATTTGAACTATTATGTTATCAAACGTATTAGTATATTATTTCAGACATCAGCGTATAAGTACATACGCTAACCTACACCCACAAATATTACGAATGCCACCCGTCAAGCGTAGTTACACTTTTTGTTTTATCTCATCTTATCTTCAACGCTACCTTTTTATATCTTTTTATCTACCTCGCAATACGGCTTAGCTGCTGTAGTGAAACGATGGATCCGGATTGCTCTCGGCATTGGATAACATCAGGGGAATCAGGTTTTTTCTAAAGTTTCGCTACTAAATCCGATAAGATGCGTGGTAAAATAATCTATATTGGAAACTTGGATAGAAAATTGGCTTCAAATAGAAATAAAGAGATCCGTAAATATATGAATAATAATGTGACCTTTGAGTCACAGTAAGGGTTGATCTAGTTATGTAAAAGAAAACAAGTCTTGTATGTTTACAAGAACTTAAAAAAATATTAATAGGGATCCGCAGGAATAGTTTGACAGAGTATAAGTTTAATCTTACTTCGTTCCAAATTTGTTAAGTTTTTTATAGTTTTTTAAAGTATTTTATTTTACGTTTTTTTTTGCTACGAGTGTCTACAATAATAATAATAAACTTCTTAACTATTTATACGGTTGCTTTCTGGTAAGGCATGCGACTTTGAATTTGGATGTTGTGGGTTTGAAACTTGTGGCAAGTTTTTCTTCGCTTGTGTTTGCATTACAATTATGATTTTTGGTCAGTGTGCTTATTTCTCTGTTACCCAGAACCTGGAGAATTTTGAGTTATCCTTTTTTATTATTAGTATTTTTTTTATTTAATATTTTTTTGAAATTTTTGATGGTCCTTATTTGAATGTCCTCGACTATACTGGATCTGATGATGATAGGGTAAATGGATATTATACCGCTCTCCCTTTAAAGCATATTTACGTCCCGCATTTTCGCTTAGCCTCGTCTAACATGAAAATCACGCAAGAAAGAATCTTCAGCCACTGAACTGACACAAAAAGTTTCCAAATTGGGAAATCTTATGTGCGGAAAGTTTTCAGAATTAAAATTTTACAACACTGAAAAAATTTATTTTATAGACGTAGGTAGGTACTTAATATGATTACGCCTAAATAAAGGGCCCAAGCTCTTTTCACGGAAATTGAAGAGACTAGTGGACTCCACTGGTGACCACAGAGCTTGCAGCTTCCTCGCACAGCGCATCAGCATTGCTATCCGCGGGACCCCTTATATTAGATTATTTATTTTTTAAGTTATTTAGGAATAATTTCAGTTTTACCTAGTTTTAATTATGTTTAATTTCTATTCTTATTGTATTTCTGTATTTGTATTGTAATAAAATATTATATTACACCTGTCAAAAATTTCCGTTGAAACTTTTCCAATATAAACTTATTTCTAAATTATCTTAAACGTGTCCGGAAATTTCAAAGTAATTCCCTGAGTTGTTGAAATTTTATACAACTTGTGTATTGCGTGAATCGCTAAACCAGCCAGCAAAAAGTATTTATTGTGAAAATAAATAAAACATATGTGAGGTCGTGTTGAAAGCTATGTAAATAATCTCTGAGTGAACATCTGTCTAGATTTCCATCAGCGTCACAATGGCACAATTTGAATATAAAAGATGTTATTTTTTTATATTCAAGTTAGTAAGGCAGTACCTACGGAATATTTGTGTCTCATATTTGGAGCAGCTCAACTAGGGAGGTACCAGCATTAATATTTGTCAAAATAGAGGCGGCATAAATATCTAACTGACGCTACAAATAGAGTGGTGTCAGATTATTATGCTACCTGTGCTACCAATTTTAAACTGATTGCCCCTCCAGTGTATTTTCTCACAGCTGACGTGATCACATAAGATAGGCGCAATACATAGAAACTCACACATTATAAACTATGTCTGGAGGGCGGCGTCCATTTAAAATTTGATATCTTAAAATCTTTTTATATAGCGTGTTTTTAAAGTCCTGTAAAGGTTAAGATGGCATAACTTATATTACAAAAAATATCTAACTAGGCGTGTGTTACTTACGTGGCCTAGTTGTCATACGAAACACTAACTCCAAGGCCTAGGGAGTAAACCCTCATATTTCAGCCTCCTCGTGCGAAAAGCCCGCTTTTATCGCCCATCTAGCCCTGAAAGACGCGTTTATGCAGTATTTTACATATTTTTAGGCTCAGGAGACCTGTTTCAGCCTACCTACTGTATTTTTTATAAACATAAAGTAAGTGAAAAGCTTTTCTTACAGTCTGACACTGTGGAATTACTGAGATAAAATATATGCATGTTGTTTTCCCAAACGGGATATCGGAATACACCTACAGGTTTTACGGAAAAAAAATAGATACACGCTTAATGTGGTAGATATTGCAGGAACAAGTATGGAGGCGTACAAATGTAAAATAACAAGGGAACCGACTTTAAATTGTGTACCAAAACCTTCTCCAGATTCTAACAAGTGTTTTTCTGAAAAACGCATCAAAATCGGTTCAGCCAAACGCGAGAAAATCGCAGACAAACATACATGTATAATCCATCCCCCTTTTCCACATGTATAATCTGTTTTGTCTGTATTTTTTTCCTTTTGTCTTGTGTACAATAAAGTATTTAATACATACATACACAATTAACAAAATTAATACTTACGACTTTTTGAGCGGTAAGTGAAATATTTAATACTTTCACTGCCAACGATTGCGTAGCGCTAAGCTCGTAAACAATAATACATAGACTGTATATATGCCTAGGAGACGAGAGCCGAGTAACGGTCTCCTGGCAACAAAACGAATATAAGTCCACCATTACGGAATATGAGTAAGTTAATTACGAAACTAATTCACTCACTTGAGTTATATCTAGGGACATTATTATACTTGTATTACAAGATTATCCTGCTTCTTATTTAAGGCAAGATATGCCTAGAACAACTTCAGAGTTAGCCAATTAGGTAAATAGGGTGACGCCACCAGTAATGGACAAGGCCCAATGATGTACATTAACTCTTATGTAAAAGAAAATAAGAGTCATTAATGTTTTATAGAACAATCAATTTAAAACTGTATGATCTTTGAATAAGGGTTGAAGCGTCCATTGTTGGTGCTTGTTCTTAAAGTGGCCATAATTGGTGGTGTCACCCTATAGAACTACATCACTATTGCCAAGCGGTTTATTCTGCCGAAGAACCGATAACGAATCATTATTGAGGAGAAATCACGGCCCTCAAAATACTGAGATTCGTGTCTTTTGTGTATGGTTGATTGCCTTCCGTGTCGAACGTGTTTAAATGGGTCGATTGAGTATTATTTGCGGTTCGAATTTCTAACGAGGAGAACTATATGCAATCATGCTTACCTTTAAGTAGTTAAGTTAATTCGGAACAACAACTAAACGTTCGCTGCACAGGCACCGTTTGAGTTAAAAGGAGACTTATGAAGCAACAACAAAAATTCATTAAAAAAGGCTCGATGATACCAAAAATCTCTCTGGGCATCCGGACAAAAAGTCAATTCTGTATAATACATTATTTCCATAAAAGTGATAAATAACGTATTCATTTCAGCACAAAGCTGTGAAAATGATCCATAGAAATGTAAAAACGTTATTGTAAAATGTGTTGAAACGACGTGTTTGAATGAACATTATATTTTTAAGGTTTATACTTATGAATACGTACATTAATTGAATGATAAGTACGATGTTTTATACGTATATTTGGAGGGATTTTCTACGAAAGCCACTTCCCCGTTCAATCTCGTTACCCTGTAGAAGCCTCGCCATGTTATCTTAATTAAATATACCGGCAAGGTAATTGAAATCGACGGAAAAGGTTTTTGGGTATACTTCAGTTACATATGTTAGTTAAATATGTAGGTACAGTCATCATCAAAAGTCAATGGAAAAGATCAAAGCTCTTATTCCAATACAATAAAGAGTTGTGACGTCTTCATTATGCATAGTTACTTTTGATGTTTACTACCTATGTGGAATAGTGTCAGACTGGTGGCCAATTCATGGCAAAAGGAGCGTTGGCCGTCCACCGGCCAGATGGAACGATGCTATTAGGAAGATCGCGGGTCACTCTTGGATAAGACTGGCTCAAGACCGGGACGAGTGGCCTACTCGAAGAGATGTCTATGCTCAGCAGTGGGCGATTACAGGCTGAAAATGATGATGATGATGACCTATGTAGGTACGTTATTTGTTCATGGTTGCAGGCGTAGCAGGAGATAGGATTAATTAGCGGATGCTATAGAAATATGTGTCAGTAAACCGTACTCGAATGAATCCTTCTAAGTAAATATAGTAACAAAAATGAAATGAGAAAATGTGATATTTGCTTATAATAATAAGTGACATGGATTTTAAATTGACATTCACAGCGAAAAAAACTAAATATATGAGCGTTATTAATTGACAAAGGTCTTTCTGATATGATTGATACCAAGTGCACGTGATAGAATAAAACCAAACCATTTTAATCGTCTCGCAAAAAAAATTGTTAGTTATATTCTTGTTAGCGACTTTTAAAGAAAAAAACAGTCCGCATTTTTAAAAAAAGAACGTCGAAAATTGTGTTTTTGAATAAATTACATTGCGAATTAAAGGGTTAACATGAAGGCGGTCGCTTCATAGCTAGTACTCAGTATGTGAGTTTCAAGTATAGCAGCTTTACATTTACGTCAGAGATGAGCGGAATAACCCTGGACTAGAGTGGCGTCCATTTTAACTCTACAATAGGTACAAATTAAAGGACACCTCAATTAAAGGAGTACAGGAGGACAGTACAGTACAAAATCACAATACAAAACCGTACACATAACAGAACCGCAGCTTTGAATGTAAGTACATATACGAGTATCAACCTTTTTTAGAGGTAAGTACCTGAATGTCATAGATACTTATCTTTTACAACATCCACAAAGGGGAAGAGTGTGTCATCGGAATAAAACCAATGAACCCATTTATGACGCTACCCTGCTAGGGAGTCTCATGGAGCGTAAACTGAAACCGTTTTATTTTATGTGCCCGCTTTTCGTAAATAGAGGGTATTTTGTAAATAGAGATTGACGAAAACTTTAATAATTACCCAATTTATCCAAAGAGCCTTGGGTAGTATCAAGGTGCCCGCTGTCTTGGAACCTGTTGGACTAGCGAGAGACGATGGCAAGAGGCCTGACGGCATGACTTTGGTGCCCTGGAAGATGGGTCGTCTCCTTGTATGGGACGGTACGTGTGTGGACACGCTTGCGCCAACCCATCTCCCAGGCACCAGAGTCAATGCCGGCTCTGCTGCATCCTCTGCCGAAGACCTCAAACGCCGCAAGTATTCCTCCCTAGGTAGTGGATATTTATTTGAAGCGTTTGGGATGGAAACACTGGGACCATGGGGACCAAGTGCGCGCCGACTCTATAAAGATCTGTCGGCGCGCCTAATAGAGACCACTGGTGACCAGAAGGCTGGCCAATATTACGCGCATAGAATAAGTATTACCATTCAGCGTGGTAATGCGGCCAGCCTTCTGGGCACCCTACCCGCTGACGGCGACATGGGTCATTTTTTTATCTTTAAGGCGATATATCGATTGAAAGAGACACCCTTTGTTTTTCGCTCACGACAAAACGGGATGTAATCCTCTCCAAGAATGGCTTTTTAGACAAATCTCGTTAAATATCTGACTGTGTGCAGGTTTATTAAATTTCCTCTGGTCAGTACCTAGATGAGGTAAAATACCATCATATTAACTTAATCGTGTCTTTTAATAATGCGTTGTTTTAGTAGGCTGAGGAAAAAAAGGAAAATATAGACTCGACTTTGGATTTATTTTCTATCGAGAAAATGTTAAGCAATCATATGTTTCGCTATTGTCAGTACCACAATCATATAGTCAAGAATCATATATCTGAAAATCAGCCCCTACTGTTTGCTAGTCTGGGCAGGACAGCGTTTCAAAGTCTCCAAGTTTCTCAGTGTAGCGCCTTAAGTTTTATTGTATACACCTGGTTTAAGTTTTTATTTGATTGTTTGTTTGTTTATAAGACGTTGTCCATAATAAAATTAATAGTTCCTATTTAACCCTTTAATATTGACATTATAATTAATTAATTTTCGATTTTTAAATCCACGCCATTCTTTTCTTCTTTTCCGGTCACAGCTACTTCACTAGCTAAAACCGTCGCCATTTTTCCTCGACGACATTAGTTGCCGCGAGAGCGCCATAAATATCCCCCATTTCAGGAGTTCGGATAATGGGGGGCATTAGCGCAATTAGAGCAATGGCCTAATTGTACCCAAGATTCTTGGTCGGTGGCACTGGATACATGTACCCATTTTATGTTAAATGAACTGGTTATTCCGTGCCTTAATCCGAGATATTTGGCCGTGTCTTTAATTTTATTTAACACGTTCCCTGTCTGGGTGCCCCCGGGTTGTGGGGTCATGAGCCTTTTTTTCAGGAGGAGGAGGATACTGAATACACACTCCAACTGTCAGTTGGTCTTGAGTGACATTGTCACATCATTCTGTATGGGGAAAATGAACGTGTTAAGAATGATTTTTGTGATCTATGCAGCTCAACAGAGGCTGGAACGCTCCATTTTTTTAAATTGCCATGTTTAAGAGTAACAACTGAATGCTTGAATTCTGATTAACACCGCTCAATATGAGAATTTGATTCGTATAACTTTCACTGTCCAATCGCATTTTCAATGTTTCGCGGGGAAGCGATTCCACGTGCGCCTAGCCAGTGTGTCATGTGGAAGAATAGTCACTTAAGAGTTACTTAAAGACGTAGACCACTTTTTTAATTACTTTAAAATCCACTCCTTGAGAATATGAAAAGTATGACTTCATGCTTATGCTACTAAGGTAGAGAATCATTAAAGGAATATTTAACTACTTTGGTTCAAAGAACCTAACTTTAGGCTTGAAGTTATTGGTTTGCTTTTGTGGTTAATTCTTATTGTTACGGAGAGCCACTTTTAGCAATAGTAATAGGAGAAAATGTAATATTGCAGTGATAGTGAGTACTAGCCCACAGCCCTCAAGACACTTCAATCTTGTTCCCATAGTTGACTCTTACGATATCCATGGGAAAGAAAGGGCACGACATAACATCACCAACCCGGCACCACACAGATGGTGGGATATCAAACAAATATTCAACATTTTGCCACAATCTTATTATTTGAGTCTTTAATATAGCTTGAATAGGTATCCAACAGTCAAGTTTTTTAATCACAAACTTTGGCGGTATCGAATTGCAAATGTAATCCTTACCCCAGTCTTAGACGTATCGTCTTAAATGTGGAACTGTGGGAATAACTTTATTCTTACGTAAGTATACCTATCGTTTTGCGAGGCAATATCTTTAATCTTTATTTATCAGTTTCACTTCAATTTTATTCTGGATTGAACTTATAATATTGGATCTTAAATAAACTGTGTCTCAGGTGCTACGCAGTGAGGCTTTCTAAAATAGTACCAGTACCCAAATGGTAGTAGGTGCTAGGTACGATTTAAACTTATCTCTTTCTATTTAGAATTTGAATAGTGTACAAACTTATAAGATACTTGAACTTTAAAACACATGAAAGGTGTTAAAATTATATTATAAGCTGTAGAAACCATAATGGCGGCCACATGTTTCTTTGTTACATTACTACCGACTTTGTATTACTTCTATAAGTATTAGGTTTATACATTGTCACAGAATATTGTATTGTAGTAAATTCTACAAAACATCAGATCAGAGTTAGAATATCGCACGCAATATCATCGTTGTGGATAATCGACCCACAAAAATCTGATGTATATCCGCATTATCCGCCATCCTTGTCATGCTAGTTTTGAAGGACAGAGACATTAAAGGTCAATGTCACATTTGCTACCAAATTATGCATCTTTGGAGAAAAGTCTATAAATAAGTATGTATTCTGGACTATCTATGAAACAAACAAAACTTTTATTCATGTCAAATAAAGTACAATAAAAATAAAATAACTATATAAAATGGATTCATGATTCTGTACTATGATCTTTTTGAGGTGTGCAATAAAGAGTATTTGTATTGTATTGTATTGTATTCATGAATAAATAATAGTACGAGTAGGTACCTAAGTCTTAATTGTACCTAATGACTATTATTTCTCCGCACGATTTACGAGATGGTTTAGCTTCGGTGTAATTATTTAAGCTCGACAAATAATAATTGGACCTATATTAGCAGACATTATCTGCAAATATGAGACAGTTAGTAGGCATTAAGGTCGACCGAGACGACCTGCTACAACAAACATAGCGACGACATTAAAGACAATTTCAATTCGTCTGTAGCCTCCAGGCTCTAATGTTTAATAATGTTTACCTTTACGATAACATTCTCTTATGTTTATTTTTTGGTTATTAAAAGTATGCCTGAGGTTCATTAATTATCGTAAAAATGAGTCCGATTTTTGGTATCATTTTATCCATTTTAATACGTACCATTTTAATATAATTTTAATAAGTAGAAAACAATATGCCTGCAGGAGATAAAGAATAACGAGGTTAGAATTCTTTCGAAATGTTCATTTCAAAATAATGTACCTACAATAACTTTGCTTTCTTATTTTTAGGATTCCGTAACCGAAGGGTCCAAACGGAACCCTATTGGTGTCACTCACATTATCCGTCCGTCGTCTATCACCATAGATATAATACGAGTATATACTCTGTAGCTGTAGATGCGCCAACGAGCGACCGGGGCTATGTCTGTCTCATACTTGCTCATATTCATACAAAATTTATACTACGCAATTTGGCTGGTTTTTAGTCCAATGTATTGCTTACGGAAGTTTGCCTTTGCCTATAACCCGACCATGTAAAAATGTTCGGTCGGTGATAGGGACAAAACATGCCACTCTTTTCTATTTCCGCTTATAGGAATCGCAATAAGACTATCTTTCTCTAGCAAAGCGTGTCAGCCCCTTGTCTATCACACAGTTTCTATGTCAACGTCACCAACAATTTTTTTAAATATTTTTAGGGGGGCTCCAATACAGCTAAAGGCGCGAAAAAAAATGAACCTACCCCATCGTGTGGGGTGCCATTTGTTTAGAGCTCGTTCAGTACTCAGGTAAATAATTGTTATAACATTGTGTTCCATAATACATAATTGTTAATAACGTTTTTTAATACGAATATTTTAGCTACAAATAAATACTAATATGTACGTATATAGGCCAGATTTTTATTTCCTTAGTTTTCCTATCAAAACCAACATAACTTTGCGGTTAGGTCAGAACCTAAATTTGCGAATTCCAATACCCACTTGGCCAGTTTTTTAAAATTACAGTTTTAATCATAAAACAAATTAGAAAAAATATTTGTTTTATGCCGATTTTCGTAAGTGTTCGCGGACGGGCGATGAGCGCAGCGAGCGAGGTGAAAGTTTTGGCGAATTTAAAATGAACATAAGACAATTTCAATAAAACTGAGACGAAAATAACAGAGATTGGGTTAAGGTTATCTAAATAAAGAAAAGCTATTTTTTCCGAACTCATCTATGGAAGTAAACGAGTTGTGACTATTACCTACACCTATACATATAGACGCTATTGCATAGGTAAACGTTTAGGTAGGTACAAAATATCCCGACGACCTTTACCTTACACGAAGCAAAAATGAAATATATTTCGCATCAGGTTTTCTTTGTACCCTAGTTGGAGAGATCGTAGACCTTTTCTTTAGATTCATCGAATAGGCGATACTCCTTGTCAATGACAGAGCAGAGTGGAGTGCTGAGCCTAGTTTGGTAGACAAGAATAGGTAAAGGATAACAAACAGCAGGCGGCCGGCATTCAAGATCCTTCTATTTAATCTAGGGTTGGCACTTCCAAAGACTATTACAATACAAAGCAATTTATATTTCATCAGAAGAGATATACCTATTCTCAAATTGACTATTAGCTTTACACCAATGAGTTTTGCGGAACGAATGTACGAAATATAATTTGATTTTTACCGTTTAATATCGTTTAGAAACCTGTATACATCCGGTAAGAAATTGATCATGTATAAGAAGAGGTCAGTGCCCAGGATAATGATCATATTATTATGGATCATAGTTACTGTTACTGACAATGGGAGTTAGGGCACAGCAAAATGTCATCTTGCTCGAATTTGCAGCAGCCCACACTGGAGAAGTACCTCCGCCTTGCAGAAGACCACATCCATAATAACAATAACATTATTTACTATACAGGTAGATATGTAGTGTTTGTATTCCTGGAGATGAGCAATGTTGCTAGATCTTCCTAGGATGCACTGTGTTGATAACGAGGGACCAAAATTTGTCCCTTCTGCTGTTATCACAGTGATTACTCAAAATTGATGAAGGGTCGGCAACGCGCACGTGACTGCTTGGATGTTGCGGGCGTCGATAGGCTGCGTTGTCCACTTAAGTACCATCAGGTGGACCGGACGCTTGTTTGCCACCGTCGTTGTATAAAAAAAAAGAAATAGGTACTAAGTTAACACCTGTGTAGATACTGAATACTATAAGTCAAGAGTCATTTTAAAAACAAAAGCGACATCAACTTGCGTTATATTATCTTGACAGGTTTTCCTTCTTTTTAACTTTTGCTTTAAGTAAATGGATCTAATTCTGTCCAGGGACAACCCTGCCTGTCCTACCCAGTAACAATGGAAGAAGTTTTATTAAGTAAGCCGTCTTTATGAATCTCAGGACACGGCCAACTTTGCATATGTGGGTCGGAAAGCAATTCCCAACATGAGAGTTTGTATGTCTTGCCAGACTTAGTTAGTCGTGTAAGATGTTGAAATGTCGTTGAAAACGCCCGGGGTTTGTTATGGAGCAAGTCAAATAACCCTTTGAGCAAAATTGCGTTTGAAAGGGGACTGATGCTGTAGATATTTTAGATGTTTAAAGATTGCTAGTATTCTTAGCTTGGTCACGCCAACCTTCTTTTGTTCAGTAACTAATTTATTTTATTAACTATACACAACAATAGACTAAAGTGTAGTTAGGCGACTTCCTGACTTGGCGGCGGGACGGGATCGAAAGGTATGTAAATAAATAAACACACACAACACACACGGGTGGGGTATGTGACATTTTCTTCTTTGACGGTGAGTTTACTGATGTCATAATATATAGATTTCCTCATTTGACGGAATACTGGCAGTATTATATGTATTGGCGTAGTAGTTATATCATGCCTGTTGTTTACCTCTAATTTAAGCCTCATGTATTGTACTGTGTTCTTTTAGAGGTGGACAATAAAGAGTATTTGAGTTGTATCATGCGCGAAAGCTTGGCAGTACTTCATTCATATCGCCCCGCTTCCGCACATCCTGCGCTAGTCAGTAACAATGTCGTGAAGCACTCATTGAAATGTAAGGGCGAAGTAAAGAAGATATTACAGTAGAGATACTGACTTGACTGAGAGTAGACATTGACAGCTGACAGATTTCTCATATCGTACCGCCTCACATCGATAAGCCAGATAGCCTTAGGTTACCTAATCAGAAGTCACAGGTTTCATTAAACAATATTTGTCAATAGGTAACGAATTTTAGGAACAGCCATAAAGTTACATCATCATCATCATCATATCACCATAAGACCGCCTTTTGTTGTACCTCTGTATCCCTGTTTCTTTGTTTTTCTTTCGTATGTGTGCTTATGTGAGGTGTGCAATAAAGAGTACTTGTATTGTTTGTATTGTATTGTATATCAGGCGCAAGACGTCAACTGCTGGACATAGGTCTCCCCTAAAGAGTGCCACAATGACCTGTGCTGCGCCACCCGCATCCAGCGGACTCCCGCGACCTTTACCAGGTCATCAGTCCACCTAAAGTTACATAAAACGAATTTTAACAGGATAATAATAAAGTAATTTGGACGAAATTCGTAAGGGTCCCTCACTCTCAACACTGCGCATCCTCAGATCCTTTGGCGATCTTAAACCTATATATAGGTACGTGCAAACACTGCGTCAAGTCGTAATGCCTTAGTGTAGGTAGGTACTTTGTTTTATCTTCCCTAAATCGCTGTTTTTGCTTCTATCCCTTTTGAAATAAACGCACCATTCAGAGGCTATATTTTATGGCATCTAATTACTTAGTTTATCTCACGCTTTTTTGGGTTTCACGCTACATAACCTCTATAAGACGGTCATTTGCTATGTGATATATGGCTAGTATATCTTAGATGAGTTACATTTGTATACCTAAACCAAGGAAATATTAAGAAGAATAAGGCAAGGCCAGGTCGTATGGTATTTTAAGCAATGTTTGAATATAATTAAAATCATTTCTTATTGTTTCCTAATCTTGTCAGAAAGGCGTTTAAATAAACGATATTTTTTATTGCACGCGATACAGAAATAAGTTCGACTATACAAATATATTGAGACCGAACTCCTAAAATCCATGAACAATTTTTCGGTCAGCCGTATATGTGAAATGGGGTTGCATTTTTCAATATAGAGGAGGGAATGGCCATGCTTAAGTTTTACATAAAAAGTTAGGGTAGGGTGATTTCTCCATGACTGACCCCCATTTACACCACCTGTAAGTACATAAAGACGGTTCTGAGGGCGGAATAAAAAATAACTAGACATCTAACCGCAATGGCTCAGCATTTCCTATTTGAAAAGGGTTCTTTTACAATCTTTGTGCAGTAGGTATACAAGTTTACGTAGGGGTAATACAAGATTGGCCATTATATATCTTACCTAGGGCGATGAAACAAAGAATGTCTCAGACCGCAGGTATTGTACGTCCGAGCCGAAGGCGAGGGTGGTAAATATGGGATCTTAGACTTTCTTTATTTATTACCGCTCGTGGTAAGTACTACAGTTTATATCCTCCTGGACCAGGTGTGATTTTCTGCACGCATGGCGTGCGGTAATAATTTCCATTTTATGGCCAGGTGTCACATAAGCTAATACATAATTATTATGATTATATACTGTTATTACTCATGATGTTTAATTTTTTTATATAAAATATGTGTGAAATTACCAAGTTGGTCTTTGATTATTAATTTGGAATTTAACCATGTGAGTAAAATCATCAAAGTGCAGGCGAAATATAATTTACACCTGGGCGCCTGACATCAATTGGCTGAACTCCTTGCTATTGCTCCGTAAATGGTTGGAGGAAAACAATATTCTAAGTGTAAAAATAATACACCCATTTAAAACGCATGTATTGTATTAGAAAGGCTCGGTTGACCTTAAACGAAGCCAATCTGAAATCTGAGTCGCAAAGTAGACGTTAAATAATTGCTGCAGTCAACCCCTGCTGACGTCATTCGGACTGAATACTTCTTTCACATCACAGTGTCTTTAACGGTCGTTTTGAAAATTGGACTTTAATGCTTAATGCTCAAGGTTTATTTTCAGAGTGACCTGTAGAACGAAATACGAGGTTATTGTTGTAACCCTACGATGCCGTGAGTACGTAACCCGTTGATGCACATGGCCCGGCCAAATCGAACCTTGACCGTAGCAGCTAGAGTTGATATTCTACAACAAAATGGTCGTTTTCTGGTACAAATATAACGACATTTAAGACATTCTATTCTCAGGCTAATTTTAACGCACGTACCAGATTGTGGTACTGATAATAATTTAAAGTGACTGTGATATGGTAATTTAATACAGGTAGGGGGTTTTGACTAATACATATCTAAAGACGGAAAATAGAGGGTGTCTCTCGAAATACGTTAACGATATTGAATTTAATTTGATTATAAATTATAATATTTCGAAGTAAGATTGTAGGAGGTATTTTGTAGTGTAGGTATTGGCTATTTTTTTTTTTTTTTATACGACCGTAGCTTTAGAGTAGATCTCTATTCGCTAGAAAAGTGACGCGGGGCGCTCCTAAGGGGCGCCCCGGGGAAGGTATTGGCTATATCGCACAGAACAGGGCGCAATAGCGCCAACTCGTATCGGAGGCCAAGATTAACTTCGTATCGCTGAGCCATCGAAGTAAGTTATATGTTATTAACTTGGCTTAACGACGGCTGTCATAAACATCAGCCAGGATCAACGGCTTAACGTGTCTTCCAAAACACGGGAGCGCTCAGTTAGCACTTTTAGTGTATAATCAAAGCAAATTTAATGATAATGCCATTCAATAATAATGTTAATTAATTTCAATATTAATAATATTAAAATTATATCATTTAAATGTTAATTATGATTTTAGTAATGTAATGAATTATAATGTACACAATTATATATATTGACTTGAAATATTGTAATAATTATTAATTAAGTATTCTAAATTCTCTTTAATATATATATATTTTTACATTTAAAATTGTATTAACGTAATGGCACCAATTATGGACGGCTTAAGAACTCCGTCGACATCTTTTGGCTATAACTCTCTTATTTTATAAGTTTGATGTTAGTTATTTCAAAGAAAATGTAGCTTAATAATCACTCATTATAATAAACATACAAAAGTTTTGGATAAACTTGTAAGTTCCGAGAAAATTGCTCCAAATCTGAAAAAGTCGAAAATCTTCGAAAATCCTATGATGGACAGACAAAATCCAATTATGGACACCCAATCTTGGACACCTTATGTTCTAAAAACATTGTAGGCCGTCTGCAATTTCACATATAAATTCCTTTATTTGTTCAATTCCAAACTTTAAAAAAAAGTAGAAACTGTCATATAAAAGGAGGCACAGGTCGTATTCAGCCAGTTCAGCTCGTATTTTTCTGTTGGAAACGCGACGTCGTTTTAAGTCTTGAATAATTTGCGTTTTTCGGTAAAACAATACACTTGCGATTCTGTTAAAAAAAAATAAACATCCCGCTGTTTATTTTTTGTTAAGCATGATGTTTTTGACGTTTTAAGGTTATGTTTATCAAATATTTATCCAAATTTTGTCGTATTTCCTCCATTTTTGAGAAAAGTACTATATTAGCCTCGGCCGGAATGGCAATTGCAGGGTTCGTATTATAATTACTCGCAAGCTCGTCCGTTTAAACAAATACTCAGCCTGCAATTGCTTTTTTCCCCGGCCACGGCAATAATGTATTTTTTATTTTCGGGATAAGGATTCATGGATAAGGAATTCAAATTTTACATTTTTTTAGAATTTTAAGTAAAAATTTGTTTACGAAAAATCGTCATTATATTCGATTTCGACTAATTTGGGGATGAGGATTTCAAATTTTATATTAATTTAGAATTTCAAGTTTAAAAAATATTTTTTTAGAAATATCGTCATTATACTCGATTCCGACTAATTCGGGGATAAGGATTTCAAATTTTACATTTATTTTGAATTTTAAGTAAAAAAAAATTTTTGTACGAAAAATCGACATTATACTCGATTTCGACTAATTCGGGGTTAAGGATTTCAAATTTTACATAAATTTTGAATTTTAAGATATTTTTTTTGCGAAAAATCGTCATTATATAAGTAATTTTTTTTTTCCAAAATTCGTCAATTTACTCGATTTCGTCTAATTCAGGGATAAGGAGTTCAAATTTGATATCTATACACTCTGATATATATACACTCGTGTTTTAATGCCCCTCATGATGTACCAGTTGCATAATAGTAGTTTATGCTATTCATAATAAGGTCACACGAGTGTTTGAATGCCTAATTATGTACAGTTACATACATTACTTTATCTACACACATATTATAAGTACTCTAAGATGGGTTCAGAAGCCGAAGGCAAATGACCTGCATTGCTACCAGTTGCATATTTATAGTAGCCGGTATTATATAACATTTGAAATCCTTATCCCCGAAATAGTCGAAATCAAGTAGGTATAATGACTTTTAAAATAAATGCAAAATTTGAAATCCTTCTACCTGAATCCTTATCCCAAAAAAAAACCTATATCGAGCTGACCTTTCGTATCGACTGAATTTTAATTTTCCTGTTCCAAATTAAAAAAAAAAAACATTATAGTACTAAATAGGAAATTATAATGAATATTATATTACTGCTGGTAACCTTCATCACAGGTAAGAAAATTTTCATAAGTACATTGATGTTAAAATGAAGGTCATTTGCCTACGGTTTCTGAACGCATTTTAGAGGATTATGATATTTGTGTAGATAAACTACTATTATAATAAAATTGGGTGGCATTTTTCAAAAATTTACCTCGCCAATAAATCCGTCCAACATTGGGTGTCCATAATTGGGAAACCAGAATTCAGTATGAAAAACCAATCATGGAGAAACTGTCCATAATTGGAGATTTACAAAAAATAGGAACCAGTAATGTACATCCTCTCTAAATCATTCAAATTGGATTCTAATGCAATAAACACTTTAAAAAAGTATTGTTAAATATGTAACGCTTCTCACGAAATCATATCAAAATAATATTGTTTAGAGAAAATAAAGTTTACAATCAAAAACGTAAACCTACTTCCTTAATTATTTCTGTAAGAAATTAAGGATATTCGTGAAAAATGCCGGAGCACACTTTTTGCCGCCGCGCCATTTTTAAACAAAATGACCGAGGTGTATGTCATTTGTCAATGTGATACATAGAAGCCTATTCTTTATGCTTAAAGTGTTTCCATGACTAAAATAGTTTTCCGTTGCTTAATTTCGACCGTGAAAGATTTTTGCGTCCATTACTGGAGCCAGGTCCATTACTGGTGCCACTACGTTATATCTTAGTTTTAACAAATTGCTATGCTCAACCGAGCTCATGTTGAACTGTAACTAGCTTTAAGATCTTATTGTACTAACATGAAACGCAATAAATGATTGAATTGAATTGAATTGAATTAGCGGTCACCCGTCCAAGAATTGACCACAGCCGATGTTGGTGCCGCTGGGCCACGAACGCTCTTTAGGTAAAATCAAATTTATGATGATTTCGCCAACCACATGTGCAAAGACGTTGTTCGGTAACGACCGCATGACAGTAGGCAACTGGTTTTGTTCAGTCCTGCGTCCGTCCCTCGTCTGCCTCACAGGTTTTACAGCCAAACGGTTGGAGCTACAGTCTTCAAATCTGCACACTTGCACAGTAAGCATACACTCTCAGCGCTATAGAACTCAACTAAATGTTTACAGCAGCAGGCCACATGGGCTGCCGGCCGCCCACAAAAGTACCAGCGCAGCAAGCCACATTCGATTTTTTGGATGTTTACCGGCAGCCCACATGGGCGGCCGGCGGGACACGCAAAGACTTTACCAGCGGCCCAGGCCAAATCTGTATCGGCTTTTGGAGCAGCCCACGTGGGCTGCCCGCGTACCACAGGATAGCAATCATGTACGTGAACACTTTTGCTGATCTTGATAAATCAAAGTGTATACCGGCTGGCCACCAAAATAAGTGATCGTTTTCGCAGATCAACATTTCAAGCGCAAACGCGCGAACTTTTCTATGTGTTGACAAGGGTATATCTTATTTAAAAACCATGTCAGTTTTTGTTACATTTCTTCGGCTAAAGTAAAAAACACCATTCTTCGACTTTAGGACGAATTATAACAGAGTTTTAGAAGAAAAATATGTTCTCAGTGTAATCTTCGTGTTTGCTTTTTATAACAAAGTTTGATTTAACTTGCTACGTATCTTGTAATTTATCTTTATTTACCAAGTAATGAATCTTGTGTGTTTGGGACAAATCTCGCAACTGAATTTTAAAGTTATCCTCCACCAACCTCCACCTATTTAGGAGGACTTTAGCCTGTAATTTGTTCAATCGCCATCAAACAGCGATTAAGACAATTACTTGGTTAAGTATTATCACCATAATAAAAATTTGTAATTCCAATGTTTATAGTGAAAATGTTGTAAAAGACTCAGCAGCATTGAGCAGCAGCTCCCTGTCTCGCAAAAAAATCTGATAATCTTATTTTTCGATTGGATTTATGACGAATTTTCTTGTCAGTAGACAAGAAACGGTTTTTGTGGGATCATGGCGTACCACATGGCTTGCTGGTAAAGTTAACAGGGTGTACCGCCGGCCGCCCACGTGGGCTGCTATAGAAGATAATAAAGTTGTTTAGTTTTAAGACGTGGCGCTCGCCTAAATCTTTTCGGTGTCCTGCCGGCAACCCACATGGCCTGCTAGTAAAAGTCACCCTAACCACGCTTGGCGTATTGCAAAAGGAATAATGTGGTCTGCCGGCCGCCCACATGGCCTGCCGGTAAACCTCAAAAATTTTCAGTGGCTTGCTCTATTGGAATTTTTGTGGGCGGCCGGTGACCCACGTGGCGCTGAGAGTGTTAACATAAAGCCACAAAAACAGTCTAAAAATATAAATATAATATAAAATACCCAATTTAATAAATTATAAAATATCTGATTAAAAATATATTGTTTTCCGGCTACATTGTCGATGATTTCATTGGCAAAAGCGTCGTAAAAAATGTGCCTTCATTGTAGATTCTGCACTAGATTGCTCGTTGCGACGCTGACTAGGTAGGAAGTTCTTTCCTAGCTAAATTGCTTCCTCCATGGAGCCTTCCGCTCCCAGAAGATATCTTAGCGTGTAGAAATTTCCAGGCTCGGAATAAACGTATTTAAACGATAATGTAAAAGAAAGCGTTCTTTTGTACTATTTACCTACTCACTCTCACCTAGTTTTTTAGGGTTCCGTAGTACCTAAACAAGGAACCCTTATAGTTTCGCCATGTCCGTCCGTCCGTCCTCGGCTTAGCTCAGTAACCGTTTGTACTAGAAAGCTGTAATTTGGCATGAGTATACATATCAATGACGCCGACAAAAAGGTAGAATAAAAATAATGTTGAAAAAAAATTTATTTAGGGTCTACACGTAAAGTAGCGGTGCATTATTTTTCTACCAAACTCCCATCATATGGGTTGTAGTTGGATAGCTCTTTCAAAAAAAAATTTACGTTTCTCAAAACCATTTATTTTTATGATTCAAGACTCTGTGAGCGTGATACGAGTAGGTATTAAGCTTTAAAGTGATCATTTTTGGTATGGTCAAGTGTCCCCCCTCCCCCCCCCCCCTGCCAGCTAAACGGTGGCTACTAGGCACATGCAAAAAATCATGGAAGTAGTTATCATAAATTTAAAAAGAAAATTATCACAGAAATGTACTTTCTTACAATTTCCATTGACACCTCAGATAATGTTGATTTCTGTTACCTAATTTGTTTCTGTTAACAAGTGTTCTATTTAATTTTTTGAACTATTTTTGTTCATTTCGAGTAAGTACTAAATCGATCTAAGGACGTCTTTCACGGTAAGAAGAGCAAGCAAGTCACTGACAAAATCCAACTGAGTACTTGTTATACAAAATCAGATCAGAAACAATCACGTAATCTTTTTACAAACTGTCGAACGGTGTGGTGTGTTAGTAATTAGTATACATAAATATTTGACATAAAGGTAACCTACCAAAGTTATTACAATAATCTGTGGCATTCTGCGTTGCGTGAATAATATTAAAAGTCAGATAAACTAGAGGTTTAGGTGCCTATTCTGTTTTACATATTAATGAAAATGGGTCACTATAACTCCGCTGGGTTGTGGTTCCATTCGAATGTAAACCAGTTCAAACCAGTCCTTTGTTTCGTGTTGAGAGACGTCACGTCAGCCGCAGCGGGAACATCAATCATCGGTCGATTGCCAATGACGTCCACCCGGTCCCAGGAAACCATACTGATTATTACGGATACAGTCAGCATCAGAAGTAGGTACGTAAATAAAAGATATAAAGAGTCACTCCCATGTAATAAATACTTTTGAAGTCTTCTAATGCTGACTGTACGAACAGCTCTAAAAGATAGATAGATAGATAGAAACATTTATTCAGTACCACAGAAGACACACAATATTACAAGAAAACAAAAGAAGAAAAACATACACAAAAGCACACGTGTGTCCCCGTGGCAGTGAAACGGACACCGTCACCGGCTCAGCATTATGCTGAGGTGTTAAACATCTACAGCGCTGATTTTCAGCCAGTACCGTCGGTGACTCACGGACCGGCATACAATATATATAATAGCAGGAAATAAAATAAAATTAACTGCAATAGATTAATATAAGCTAAAAATAAAGCAATACATAAATAAAATAAAAACTACAATTACTGCTTGCCTACATACAGCATCATGGGTACAAAAACAAAAGAACTAAAAATTAAATAGGTTGGTATATTTTTTGCTGCTGTGCTGGATTAGGATTGGGATTTTTGGAGCGTCAACAAATAACTTAATACTTGCTAGGCGCCCCCTGGATAGGAGGAGGGAGGTCATTCCAGCACTTAGACGCCGCAAACCTGAAACTGCCTCGGAAAGCTGCGGTCCTGTGCATAGGCACGATAGCCAATGCCTTGAACCTGCGCGCACTCTTTGACCATTGGATTTTCGTAAAAAGGTACGATGGGGATTCATGGTGTACCACCCCAAACATAAGAGTCGCGAGGTGCAGGCGTCGCAGTCATGTTAAGAAGGTTAGCGGCGTTCAAGTACGGAGTGATGTGGGACCGGGGAGGGACTCGGAAGTAGAAACGAGCGCATGCGTTTTGCACTCGTTGTATGAGCCTTTTAGAACGACCAACAATACATCCACCATAGATGACGTCACAATAGTTAAGTCTAGATAATATCAGCGATTCACAAAGCTCGACACGCAAATCAACACTAAGGTAATCACGTATATTATATAGGACTTTAAGGCGATAGAAGCAGTTGCTCACAACACTAAGTATGTGGCTCTCAAAGCGCATAAAACATGCATACAAATGTAAAAAAATAATATAGTGTGGCTATATGGATAGCAAACCATAAATTATCACAATTAATAGCTAAACAGACAAATTTATCAAAATCATAAAAAGAAATGGGACTATAAAAATGTTGTTTTTTTTAATAGTCCAAATGTAAATTGAAAGATAAAAGAATTGTCGTGTTCGCTATCGTGACTATCGTGAGAGTTCATTTCTTTATATACTAAAATTATATATACATATACACCATGAACTGTGTCCACTGGGTTATAATATAAGAAGCTAGATACGAAAGTACCTATACAATGAATGTCATTTGTGCAGTGTTATTCGATGAGATGTCACACCGGACTTAACGGGGTCGCGCATCCATCAATGTTCGGTCGTCAGTGACGTTGATCACGACTGGAAATCAAGCTTGATTGCAATGTAGGTAGTGAATAGGTAGGAAATTAATACATTACACATTAGATAGTAATAGATAGTGGTTTTAAATGTGGACTAACTAGTAGGTATCGGTACGGAATCGTTCATCGTGCGTGATCCGACACGTACTTGGCTGGTTTTATTTCTTTGCAATCGTAATTTGGCTGGTAATAGATTTTAACATTGGATAGTAGTTAAAAATGTTTGCTTAGATCGTTCAAATCAAACAAAAATGTACCGTAAAATGGGGTGAGTATAGGGATTGCGGGGGTAGAAAGGTTGCGACTCCAGATCCAGAATTTCTTTATTCAGTTATTACTTCAATTTTCGGGCTAAGGATGCTGTTAAAGTAATTTAATTATATGTTTAACACTATTCTTTCTTCTTCAAGCACCACTAAGTAGCCAAATCATAAAATAACTATAAGAAAATCACGACCAAAGTTGATGTTCAAAAGCAGCGGATTTTTAGTTGAATTTAACTTCGTTGTTATGTGAGATTTGACAATGTAAGTGTTCAGCAACCTTTCGAATATCGTTTATATACTAATGAAGCTTATTTAAAACAGAATAACATAACTTTTATTTTCTTTATTATAATGGTTTAAACATAGGAAACTATTCAACCGTGTTTGAGGATTTTTTTGAGGTGAGCAAGCATTTACTGAGGGGTGAGTTGGGACGACGACAGGGACAGTTGGGTCATGAATGGGGAGTGTCGATGTTACGAACGGGGTGTGTAGGGATGATAGAGGTCAGTTGGTGTTTATGGACCAGGGTTGTCAATTTATACGAGTAGTCAGTCTTTAACATATGAAGGCTGTCTATTATTTTATTTTTTTATTAATGAACCACCAATATTTTTTTAATGTCTTTTTTTCCTTATTTTGCGTTTACTCGTACATGTACGTTATCTTTTATTACATAAGAATCTACACTTCTAAAAACTAAATGTATCTAAACTTCTTGCAAACTCATATATTACAGAAAAATATATCTTAAAAACAAAAAGTCATAAAAATAAAGCTCACAACTCACAGAACAAATTAAATCGTTTTGTGTAGGAGCATAAATAAAACACAATTTTGCTACATAAATAAAATAATCTTTTGTCAATTCCGGTTATTGTCTTAATCAGAAAGTGTCAACCCTTGCAAATTTCCCAACTCACCCTATTGCTATCCCTCCTAACCCCAAGTACGGGGTGAACTGGGATTTGCTACTATTATGTGTTTATCGTCAAAACTATGAAATGAAAACAAATTATCATTGACAAACTAAAATTCATACCACCGGAACACTTTTTATGTACATAAATCTTTGTGCCACATATAAAAATAAACTTTTATCTTGGTTTAAACTTCGATTTTGTGCCAACTCACCCCATTTTACGGTACCTTCTATTTTATCTGTTTAAATCAAAAGACGAAAATGAGAAGCAAAGTTTTCCAGCATTAAAAACGCTCCATATAGACTGACATTGACTTTATAGAGGTACAACAGTTGGCTGAAAAAATTGTTATTATTAACAATTTTTTCAGCCGACACGACGATTTTTTTTTTCATTGTAATTCAAAGAGAAAAATAAACGCATTTGTATTTGCAATATTTAAAAAAAAAGCTTTATAGAGAACAATGCACACTTTATCTCCTACCTTTTCTCTTTCCCGCCTCTAGACCTTTTTCACAAAAACCCCGTACAGGCTTCCGTAATAGTGGGCCTAATGTTGATAGATTGCTTTTGTCCTGACGTATATTGCGGTACGAGATAACCGATTCGCCGATATTTTGAGATGACAACCGGCGGCTCTGGGGCCATTTGACTTGATACTTAATAAATCTTTCGTAGTTATGATCTGACGACCGGTTTAGCTTAGTTGGTAGTGCCCCTGCCTACGAAGCTGGAGGTTCCGGGTTCGAATCCCGGTCAGGGCATTTATTTGTGTGATGAGCACGGATATTTGTTCCTGGCTCTTGGATGTTTCCTATGTATTTAAGTATCTATTTATCTATATAAGTATGTATATCGTCACATACTACAAGTTTTGCTTAGTTAGGGGACTAGGTTGATTCAACGACCATTGTCCCGATAGTCGTTTCTGCGAACGGTCTAATAGCGAAGAGTCTCGACCAACACCTCAAGAGACTCTCGCTAGATGGCTGGGTCAAGGGTCAGATTAGGGTCCACAAATATTTATTTATTTATTTATCTGGAAATTAATAGGATTATTTAAGTAATAATTTCAGTACGCAAGCATATAAGGTGCATTGAAGGAAACCCCTCTTCAGGCCTTCGCCCAGCAGTGAACAAGTATGAAGATCTAGTACAGAATAAAATTTCCTTACAACATCAAAGTTCAAAAGACAAAAATATGAACACATGTAGGGAGGGGAGTTAAACTATCTCGCTCTAATGAGTGAGTTGCTTTGCTATACTTAACTCCCCTCCGCGAGTTAGACCGCGAGGAGATAGGGTAGTGTGAACAATTACCACCTTTTTAATAAATACGTATTGTCAAATTACCAAGGGCCCTTTGATAGAGAAAGATGGCCTTATTGCGATTCCTATAAAATGAAATAGAAAAGAGTGCCATGTTTTGTCTCTATCACCAATCGAGCATTTCTTCATGGTCGGATTATAGGCACAGGTATACTTCCATAAGCAATACAATTGACATGCGAACCGGTCAAATTGCGTGGTTTCAATTTTATATGAATATTCTTTCCCTTTTGATACTGATATATGCTCTTATTCTATTACACTTCTAAACACTCTACTATACTTCTATAACACTAGGTAATGTAAAATAATTTCTATTGAAAACATACGATTTTTAGACAGTACTTTTGTAATAGAAACTTTATTATCCGATGGACTAAGAGCATATCTCAGTGTCATACTGAAAGTAATTTAACGTTATAAAGTTATTTATTACATTAAGGCGATATATCGATTGAAAGAGACATCCTTTGTTTTTCGCTCACGACAAAACGGGATGCAACCCTCTCCGAGAATGGCTTTTTAGACAAATCTCGTTAAATATCTGACTGTGTGCAGGTTTATTAAATTTCCTCTTGTCAGTACCTAGATGAGGTAAAATACCATCATATTAACTTAATCGTGTCTTTTAATAATGCGTTGTTTTAGTAGGCTGAGGAAAAAAAGGGAAATATAGACTCAACTTTGGATTTATTTTCTATCGAGAAAATTTTAAGCAATCATGTTTCGCTATTGTCAGTACCACAATCATATAGTCAAGAATCATATATCTGAAAATCAGCTCCTACTGTTTGCTAGTCTGGGCAGGACAGCGTTTCAAAGTCGCTAAATTTGTCAGTGTAGCGCCTTAAAAGTTGTCTATGTTTACTTACGCTACAATATTAGGTACCATGTATTTACTTAACTTTATTTCGACTCTATTTGAAGTTTCGACTTCAAAAGATAGAATAATGCTAGTCTGCTGCAATCAAAATTCAAATAATTTAGATTATAACAAAGTATAAACCTATTAGTTAAAAGGGTTTGCATTAATTTGAATAAAGCCCTTAATGAAATGGATTTTCATTTGAAAAAGTGTCCATAATGAAGCTAATAAAAGTTGAAACGACTCGTTTATTAGAAATTTAAAACAATTTTCTTTCAAGTTTTGGATCGACTTTGAAAGTTAAAGCATTCGTATGCATAAGTAGATAAACAATTGGATTTAGATTTACAATCGTCATTATCCTTGGCCCTATAATTTCCCTTCAAATTGTATTCGAATGAACAGAAACACTGTTTTGTTTGCAAAATTAGTTCATAAATATTTAGAGGCATTAGCAAGCCCACCTAATAATGTAAGCATTTGGTTTTTATGTAAATTAAGCGAAGCGATATAATCTCCGTTTTAATTTATTCTCCGAGTCTACGAAAGATTGTCCGTCTGGAAAAACTTATTATTTTGTAAATATACACTAAATAATAACTATTTTTTATTATTATGAAACTATGAAAGAAAGCTCATCTTATCATCTAAGAAATTAACTTTTTCTTGAACATGCTTGGCAAAGTACCTATAGACCTAAAATCCTCATGCCAGAAATACGCTCATCCAACTTTCACGTTTAACCAAGGCACCGTACCACAATTATGATAATTAATTTCCCTTTAATTTGCAAGCTGAACAAATACCTATATTTTAATTAAGCAGTTAATTATTCCACGAACACAGGTTCTGACAAAATGATATAATTTCTGTAATATCTAACGCCCGAGGTAATTTTATGCGGACGCGTGTGGTATTATGTACGAAACTCTGTTATGTAATTCATTTACATATTTTCAAGAACAATGGGAACAGTTTCGTATAACGACGACGAATATTAATTTTGTAATTATTATTCTGGGCGACCTTTTGTGATTTATATATTTGAGACATAGGTACCTATTATGCTATAACTAATATTAAACTCATCATCCTTCACTTAATTTCTATATGAGAACATTTCTTGTAAATTGAGCGTATCTACAAGGCTGTATTGATTCGATTTCAATATGATCACGAGGGTGCAACAGGTTTAGTACATATCTCGCACCAACAAGCAAATTCTCGCCATCTCCAATCGTAAACCTATGTAATAAAGATCATATTTAATTGCGCATGGTACGCGGAAGCTTCAGCTCTGAATCTAGGTTTTCCCGGGACCTGATAGAACGAGACAGGTAGCTCAAGCGAGCCGGGTTTTGTAAATGGGCTGTCAGTGTTGCACTTTGACCTTTTCCTTTAAAGTTCGCTTTGATTCCAGTAACCAGATTCGTGTTGCATTTTTAAAATTGGGCTGCAACTAGAAAATAAAATGGGCGTTGCAAAAAATGGTTTACGGAAATTTGTTTCACAAACTTGTACAAACTAAAAGACATATTCTTTGTTAATATGACAACAATACACCCTCACAATGGGCAGGAAATGTTTTAAATTACAACGGTTCAGAGGACGACTAAAGTAGGTTAAATGTAATGTTATTGTGTAATTACATTTTATATTATCCTTTCTCCGCAAAGAATCGTAAATTATGTCACACTGCAACCTTTTTCACAGTATAGCTCTACGCATTATTTTACTTTTATGTGACCCTTAAATCAAAGTCGAGACAAAGGTTTGACAGAGTACCATGACCCGATTTCCTACGTCGTTCTTTTTAGAGAGCGGTATAAGCTGAGAGATGTTGTGACAAAAGACAGTAAGAAGGGCCAATTTAAGAAATCAGATAAGGTCCTGCGGTTGAATATATATTGTCCTAAGCAAGCTTTTAGGTTAGTATATATATCTTCTTTGTCCTAAGTTAGGTGCAGAAATCGACTTACCCTATGCGCCGCGACAGTATGCCTGTCTCTATCGCACTTACTGTAAGTGTGACAGAGACAGACATACTGTCGCGGCGACAAAAGTCGCTCGTGTGCGCATACCTTTAGGTAAGTTTAAGTAACTACTGAATTTATGAAGTTAAATCCACTGCCAAAGAAATAAATTACTGTAAATACTGCATTTTTGAAGTTGTTGTTGTTTGAAGTAATCGTCGTCGTTGCCAAAATCTAAAAAAAAATATTACTCCAAACGACAAATATTATAATTTCACTGAACCTATGAAATTAAATCAACAATGTTTTTGTACGAAAAGCAACGATAAAAATATAAATCGATATTTCCCTATACAATTACTTTGTTTATAGTAGGTACGTTCAGGTCACTGGGTCACTCTCATTTCGCTTAATTTCCCGTTTCGAGAGCACTTGGTAAACTCTCCCGGAGAGCTATAAATAGGTACAGCACCTTTGCACTTTGCCTGCACCGGGCGCGTGTTATCGATTTGCCTGTTTGACCTATGCCAATGTTGTTACTACGGTACCTTTGTATTGTTGCTGATTGGATTGGAAACGCAGTCAATGTATGTGTATGTATGTTTAAATAGCGTAAATACGCTTTGGGTCGACAAAGAACGTATTTGAATTTGAATCGTAACACAGTCAGAATTTCAGAAACTTGTAGTATTTTTAATCCAATTTAGATTGATTATGGCGTATACTTGAAAATTAATATTATATAGGTAATAGATGAATTAATTTCAAAATATATGTTCATATTACAGAACTTGTTATGAAACGTATTAAATAGTAATTCCATTTATTTGACGCTCAGTTCAGCCTAGTGATGCTCAGTTCGAATTTCGAATCCCAGTAAGGGCGATTACTTGTGTGATGAGGATGAATATTTGTTTCTAAGTTTTATATGGTTTCCATGTATTCTATGTGTTTCCAATAAATATATAATCGTCTAGTAGGTACATGTATCCAATGCACACGTTTAATGATACACGTGTGTCTACTAAATATTATCATAATATTACTGCAACATAAAGGTACATAATTTCTAGGTAGACGCACCGGTAAATTAAACCCGGCTCTGTTTGTGCACATGTGCGATAAATATGTGATTTACCGCTTGTGTTGGCTTTGGGCCTGTTTATGACGTTTGCCCTCTAATAAAGGTTTACGTAGTTAATGACACGTAAGGCCTTGTAGAAACGGAACGTTTGGGAGCATGGACGGGAAACGGGAAAAGTAAATAAACATTGTATATGTTTATACATAAATATATGTCAACGCTTTTTTTTGCCTTTATCCGCTAGTTGGGCCGGCACGTTCGTCGATATCTGGTACTTTCTGTACCAGGCTACATGTGTGCTTAGTTGTGCCCTTTCCTATTTATTTCCTCCCCTATTTGTCCGCACTTATTTATATCAGTATATGAAAAGGAAAAGTATCTCAAGAGACAGTATATAATAAAATTGGTCGCCGTTTTTAGGGCTACAGACCAAAAATTAACAATTGACCTCAAAAAATTACCTCTCATTAACTAATCCCTTCTAATAAATTGCTAAATCAAACTTTGACCACAAGAATTGTAATGTGCTTTCAGTGCATTTTTAGTGCGTACTATTAATTACAACGAAGCACTTTTCTGTAGATAGGTACAATACGCCACCAATTTGAATAATTCTAACCGATTTAGAACAAGCTCCCGTATTCTGTGTTTGTAAATATTTCCCGATATTTTCATAAATTTTGGGTTATTATAAATATTATTATAACCTTTACCCACGAATATTAATAAATACAATTATATTTTGGTGAAATGAATCCCCGAGAGCCAATGTCTTAAATAATTTCTGCAAATCATCTCCTTAAATATGAATTTACGTGAAACTAACGACGCAATTTTATTTACCTAATGGCACAAATTCTGCAAAAAAAAAACCAGCTTTCAGTAGGTCATAAACTCACGTCAACTTGATGTTAAAGCGTGAAAGCGTGGCAGAAATTGCGAGTTTCCAAACGTGAATATGAAATGTGGGCAGGAATGTAAGAATATATAAAATGTTTGCAAGATTTTAAAGCCCTGACTCGAGCAGTACGTAAATTGGTAACTAATCTGTGAAATTAAATATCAACTCGTTCGAGTCACAGGCCACAATATGCCTAAATAAACTAAGTCATTCTAGGTAATAAAGTACGTATAGTCACTGTGCTCTTGTATTCGGGTTCGGATAGTCATTTATTTTGGAATACAAACATGTAAGGACAAATGAGAGAAATTAAAACCAAATCCTATTCTAAATACGTTCTGATAACGTCTTACCTAGGTACACGGTACACGGTAGGTTACACTCAATTGCAAAAATATGTATCGAATTATGCCTCACACAAAATATGTCCATACCGAAACCTTCATTCGTCGAGTAATTTATATCTATATGCATATTATAGCACTTGACTGTAATTAGTTGTGCACAATACGTCAAACACGAAAATTTACATAAGTGTATGTTTTCTTGTAGCAAAAATGTCATAGTACCTATGATCACAATTCTTCATGTGACAAATAACGATTAATGATCATAGGCAACGATATAAATTAGGTATTTACACACAATTTATAAATGACTAGTAAGTTCCTACCTGATGCTAGATGTGGTGTTTTATTGAATCAATTTTACACATATAAAAAAAACATAAATACTCACTCCCGTATCCCATTGGAGTAGGCAGAGACCAGAGAACTTAGATACTTCTTCGTTCAATGACATCCATACATCATCTCCTCATACATGCTCGTAGGTTACGGGAACGTCTGACCTAAATTCAAATTATTTTTTTAAATCAAATTAATACCCAGTAATTTTGAGTTATGTATAAAGTAACCCTATGTAACAGTAGCTCTGGACTTAATGACAACAATTACACCCTATTTCAAAAAGATGATTCAAATGTACTGAAATACGTACCTAAATAATAAAGTAGTTAAATTATAACGAGCCAAGATATTAGGGTTACAAGAGGGCCTAGATATCAGGGTTAATAATTCAAATATAACCTAACCAACCATTCATTATAATTACGCAAATTGTTCTCAAATTGCGTAGTTAAGATCGCACTTAAAATCTTAACATAATTTTAATAAGTTATGAGCTCACTAAATAGCTGTTGAACTGATGAAAGTCAAATAAAAGAGCAATTTCTCTTGAACTGCGCAGTTAATGTTGAAATGAAAAGCATTAAGCTACAGGAGGAGCCTTAGTTAGTACAAGCCTACAACATTTCATAAATAATGTAAGCACATTGATCATACAAGTAAATGTCTAACACCAAACAAAAATCCTTTTCTACGTCATCGAAAAAAGAACCTAAATGCGAACAAGAAATATGTCCTTCACCGCATCTCTCAATAAATCACAGAAGCTATTTTCCTCATCCAGAGTAACAGTACATTTATGGGTAACCTACTATCGTGGAGATAGTTTAATAGGACACTTGAAATTTAATATCTTGACCTAGGTATCTAACATAATGAATGAAACGTCCACTCCATAAAGATTCCCTTTTGCAAAGCCCCATAAAACATGAATGCAAACAACCTACAAAATGCTTTAAGCACAACCCTGGCTCGTTGGCGTACGGAGGTGTATTAAGCTGCTGACTTAAAAATAGCCATGCTGCTATTACGAGAACCAGTCTGTGTGGGTCTCGTAATTGAGCCAGGTAGCAACGTGCCCAGACTGCGTAGCCCCGCCCTGCCCAACATTGCACGCTTGTGAGTAAACTGCGCATGTATGCGTGCCCTACATTTTGGTCTAGGGTTGCTACAGGGTAGGGATAACGACAGATTTATACAGGAGACAGACTGCGCGTTACATTTACCGCTTCCGAAATTACAGTAGGGTATACATATAGTAATTGGTTTCTTTATTGAACACATCCAGACATATTTGTTGGTTTATTGACCATAATTTTATGAAATTTATTTTATGTCGCACTTGGCCATAAAGAGGCAATTACCACACGTTCCTTGTGCGAAAAATCCCTCTTCCTGGCCTTGGGGTGACATACAATTTTTACAATTTTTCCTTCGGCTCGGGCGTCAAATACCTGCGATCTGAGACATTCTTTGTTTTACCGCCCTTGGTAGGTAATGTACTATTATTTACATCTATGGTTTAATCATTGAGCGAGCGGCCGTGATACGATAATTGTGTACTATGATTATTGCATTCATCATCATTTCATCAGCCTATATAGGGTAGATTTTCTTTTTGGGTCAGTGAGGGCAGCTACCAGATCCCGTCCTGCTACGTGAAAATGGTCTTAGAAGGGACGGTTCCCTCGATTTTAAATTAATGTTTTTCCCAAAATCTGTAAACGCCAATTTTCATTAATTTCAATTCGAAGGAAGGTCTTCTAAGACCATTTTCGCATAGCAGCACGGGATCTGGCCTCACTGACCCAAAAAGAAAATCCACCCTGTATACGTCTCACTCCTGGGCACAGGCCTTCTGTCATGGTGTCTGTTGCGGATTTGGGACTTCACACGCACCGTTGAATTTCGTAATAGATTTATATTTATTTATCTTCACAATTATACAATGTCACTTAAAATTAGAAATATTAAATATTGAGAAACATTTATTTTGTGATCGTCAGTTTTGAAACAATAACAAATGACATTAAAATTATGATAAAAATTAATATGTATTGTATGTATCATGCACTTTATTGTACAAAAAACAGGTCAAAAAAATATACATGTCACATAAGATTAAAGTACAAGGCGAACTAATCCCTTTGAGGGATTGAGTATATCAGTATACCAGTATATGACATTGAATTACAAATAAATAACAAATTGTTTATTTTCCTCATCGACAACAGATGTGTCCGTTTCTTTAGGATTAATATTTATTTTTCATCACACTTGCTCGCAAACGGTGTCGTTGGACGCACGCGTATAGAGCAGTTATAGCTGATTTACCTCCCACGGGAGTTATGAGTTTAGTTTTAAAATATAGAACACACTCGCACGTCATTGCAGACTAAGGAGGTTAAAAATCAGCCAAGGCTTATTTCCGATCTTCAAAACTTGGCTACAAAATAATTTTAGTGTATATAAAATATTATACGGTACTTACATTTAACTGCGTAATATTTATGTATTATTATTATTTCAGAGAGCTTTGCAATTATTTTAATAAAGTTTATTTTGAAAATCGGTGCAATCTGGCTGAGTACGGCCTGTCAAGTTTCAAAACGAGTCCTGTCGAGTTAGTACCATTATCTATGGAAGATAATATTTGGAAAAGTTGATGTTGACAATTTTGTTGAATTTATTGTTGCATATTTTTTCCAGGATTTTGGTAGTGGCCGCGTTGGTGAACACACGTGCTCTCGGCGCGACGACTAGCAGAATCCATTATTACCGAACAAAACCAGTTGCCTACTGTCATGGCGTCGTTACCGAACAACGTCTTTGCACATGTGGTTGGCGAAATCATCATAAACTTGATGGAAAGCCATTTTCAAATAAAAAAAAAATATATATATATTTTTTTATAGAAATGTATATTATTTCATCGCAAATATGATGAAAATCTTTGCGTGTATCACGGGTGGTAAGGGTTATTACAAACTCAAGTCAATAAAAAGCCTCCGCCTTTCTTCGTCGGGCTTCTATTAGACTTTCGTTAGTAAACTCACCTCCCTAAATGCACAATAGTACATTACTTAACAAGGGCGGTAAAACAAAGAATGTCTCAGATCGCAGGTATTTGACGCCCGAGCCGAAGGCAAGGGCGATAAATATGCGATCTGAGGCTTTCTTTATTACCGCCCGTGTTAAGTACAAAATTTTATATCACCCCCTGGCCAGAAAGTGGGATTTCCCGCGCGCGGAGCGTGCGGTAATTGCCGCTTTATGGCTAGGTGTGACATAATATTTATTTACGATGTTTGTCTTCACTTAACCTACCTATTCCATTATACACCTTATAATTCCGCGTAGCATTTTCACGCACCTGAGAGTCATACCAACGCTCTGAAAGCGTGAATAAAAATTGAAAACGCTGGCCATTTAATATTTAGTCAAAATTAATGAGCATTAACTTCAACGACCGCATAAATTTGCATATAAATTGCTAATTACTGCATAATTTCAGGTCATAATGAAGTGGAAAAATGGCAGAGCACAATGGGAACGGAGCGTCCCTCACCCATAGCGGGTTGTCTTTCATTTAATGTCAGGGTTCGCGATCGATGTAGCGGCCGCCTACCTACGCCGGGCCGCCTCCGCGTCAAACATAAGCGGAAAGCGTTAGCGGTAAACGCAAGCGGTAAGCGCAAGCGATAAGCGTCAGTGGTAAGCGTTATCGGTAAGCGTTAGCGGTAAGCGTTATAACTTATACGACAGTTATGAACATAAAGTTAAGGTAACAATTAAGCATACAGTGATCAGTAATTGTGTCAACAGCTAGAAAAAAATTAAAAATACGACTGCACTAAAACGATAAAAACAAATTTTAAAATAAACAACTTAAGAAAATCTATTTTGTTCGCAGTCGAGTTAGGTACCTAATATTTTGATGAGCATAAGTAAGCATTTACAAGTTATTACCTAAAGAAGGGGTTTTTTAAATACAAATATCACATAAAATTACAAATAAACCGTACTGGTTTTGTATGAAAATGGGTCTAATCCCAACAAAGTTTAGTTTTTCCGTCGGGGTTGGAAGGTCAGATGGCGATGACCTTCTCAATAATAGTGCCTACGCCAAATATTTGCATTAATATGTAATGCAAATAGAAAAACATTAGGAGAATTTAAAGTTTTAAAAGAGGACGAAAATATAAAGTTTTCCTCCGCTCTCTCTTAAGACTTACAACAAACTTCTCCATGGCCTACAAACAGGCTCAAATGTAGCTGAACGGGTCGAATAGCCCCAATGCCTTTCCGTATGCGTTCTGAAGCGAGCACGTGCCTAAAGCTTTCAGTGGAGTAATGCGAACTAAACGCTGCCCGCTTTCAGCGCAGCTTTCATTTAGGATTTCAATTAGGGAATGAAGTGCTTTTGATGCAATAAATGAGATAAGCGTCCCATTGAACGACAGTTATCCAATACTTGACTCTTAAAATCTTATGTCACATAGAGGGTGAAGAATAGGTGTATTAAGGTGAAAATTGGCACGATTACCTTACTATGAACATAAACCTGAATTTAGTCTATATGTTAATGTTGAGAGGTAATGGGTAATACTATAATACTTATAATACTATAATATCGCCTTAGTACTGATGTAATCTAATTAGTCCCTTTGTTCACAATATGCTCTTCTTGATCTCCCTCTCTTCCGCCTTCCTTTCTCTTCTGCAGTAATTGACGTATTCGTCGTACCGTAAAAAGTGTTCCAAACATCTTTCCTATTCTGAATTCTTATTACCCGACTGCAAGGCTGGGTTATGTGTTTTTTTTTATTATTAATGGGATTGCTCTTTCCCAGCATCTAGCCAGGGCGCAAAGATGAGGCCGACGGTGAAGCGAGATCACCCAGAAGATGCCTATTCACTCGTGCCTTGAAGAGGTCCATGTCATATGAACTCGGAAATACAGATGCCGGCAGGGAATTCCAAATCTTAGCAGTGCGAATTATAAAAGGTGGAGATCCAATAATGGTCTCTAAAAGTATACCAAGTATTACCTACATCTTAAATTCTAATTGCTACAACTCGGAAATATACAAACAACCTAAAACATGTATGTAAGACAATACAAGACATCAAAGGAAGTAAGCGTATAAATAATTCCGAGACAGGCAGGAAGTATAATTTCTCGTAAGCGATGGAAGCGGAATGAATTTGGCTCGTAAATGAAACTAATTTGCGTGGTGTTGTCGCCTTGGAACTTCATCTTACCGCCAGCTTCAAATATATGTATACATTTTCGACTTTATCAATAAGAAATAAGGTGCAAAAGTGTGGATATAAGTTAGACGGCCACTGTAACACATTACGACACTTTGTGACTTCTTTGCGGCCTACATTGCTTTAAGAATTCTTTCGACCGACTTCCTAAAAGGAGTCTGCTTCAAATCTTTCTCGAGTAATAACAATAATAAGAAATAGAATTTTTTTTAAATGATCTGAGTCATATTTTATTAGCGCCCGTGGTAAGAACAAGAATTTACGTCTTCCCCTGGCCAGGAAGTGGAATTTTCCGCGCGCGGAGAGCGTGCGGTAATTGCCACTTTATGGCCAGGTCTGACATAAAATATTTTACTTTACATGTTTTGTGTGCCTACTTAAAACACGGTCAAGTGCGAGTCCGACTCGCGCACCGAGGGTTCAGTATACTTATACATGATCTGGGGTCACGAAATAATGGGGCAAGCCACAAGACCCGGCTGACATCAATGATTTAGGAAAAGTAAGGATAAATATTTATCACGGAAACCGATTTCAATAATTTTGTCTATGTCCTGATGTCCCTTCTTACACTGAGTTCACATCCACCTGACATTTTCACTTCCAAAGATGTCATATGATACCTAATATCCTATCTATCACGTGTTCGAAGTTACCTAGATTACGCTAATGATATTATACTACCCTTGATACTACTCGTACCACCTTTAATGACAAAGTTGAACTTTATGTGGATACTAAAATAGACGTTGATATAAATCAACAGGCTCAACTAATGGACGGGAGACATGTTTTATTTATTTGTAGCTACGACACGACATGTCTGACCTTGTCTCGTCGGTCTAAAGGAAAATGAGAACATGGATTTTTAAGCAAGACACGCAATAAAAATCGTAATGTTCTATTATATACGTACCTACTTATTAATATTAATTAAAAAAACAAACTAACTAGAACTGAAGAGTACTTAACTAATTTATACAGTCGCCATCAAATATATCTGTACTCTTCAGGGTGCTCAAAAATATCTAAACATGCACTCTAACGCCTTGACAATAGAGTCGGGTTCAGATATTTGTGAGCACCTCGTTCGCTCCGATATATCTGATGGCGACTGTACATTCCCCAACGTCGCTGCCCTTGGCGATGGTGCCCATAAAGCTGGCCACATTTCCTCGCTGCATAGCGATAACTACTATCCGTTGACCGAGGAAGTAGCCAGCCATAGGGCTTCCTTTCTTCCTTGGGCTGACCATATGGTCAGCCCAATTTTCTTACAATTCTTATTAATATGTATCATACCATATACTTTTATTCAGTGGTTGAAATTTGAATAGCGTTAATATAATAATCACTTTAGACGTTAGATTAGAGATCTAGATTCAAGTATTCTAATGGACGAAGTGATTAATAGAAAAACTTGAGTGTCTAAAACGGAAAGTGGAGTATCATTATGTTTCTTATGTTTATTACTGTAATCAGCATTTTTCCAATGACGCAACTTCAAATACAAGAAATATATAAGCTACATTACAACACTTCATATTTCTATACGTAATAAAGTTACGTCAAAGAGTTCTCGCGAGGATTATCTTCAAGCTTTTCAAAGAATTTTCCTGTTTATGAATTCGCTGAATTAATTTCAACCTTGTTTCAATATCAACGTAGAATATTAAATACTTTAAGAATCGAATGGTAATTAAATGAAATATGATTTATAAATAGACATTGACATAGAAATATAGGTATTTCTGTAATAAAAATCGAAAGATATTACTTAACAATAATAAGGACGCCTATTACCTAATGATATAAGAGATAGTTTTTTAATTAATTAATTATTCCGGATTTTATTGGTTAGACCTTTTCTAAGTGGAGAAAAACTACAAACCATGCACTCGGTGTTAAGAAAATTCTCCCATAATGTAGTATTACTACCAACTAAAAAGTCCTTATATATTAAGTACAAAAGAGAGAGTTTTTTACCAGGTAAGTACATACTACTATTTAATCATCAGCCTCCATTTCTTTCACGAACTAAAAACAATTTTAGTATGCTGTATATATGTCCTTGCCCAAAATTCTAAAGCTATATTTTAGGTACTTATAACTTAGAAACTCAGGTAAAACCAACATTATTAGATATAATCAATCTAAAAATAATGCAAAAATACTTTGAAAAAATTATCACAAGAACACATCTTCAGTGGGAAAGTATTTGAATGGACCGGCGCTGAAGTTAACTAGGCCAACAGCGCCCGCTCTCTGTAATTAGAAGGCTTTCTCAAAACTCCTTTATGCTGAATTTGGTTAGCGACACACGCTCTGGAATAGTACATCTTTTCAATTAGTCTGTGGAGGGCCATAAAGGGCTTTCTATAAGCGTGCTTAATGACTGACGTTCTCTATAGATACCGTACTTATTTTTTAGGGTTTCGTACACGAAGGGTCCAAACGGAACCATATTGCTGTCACTTACGCGTCCGTCCGTCCGTCGTCAGTCACAAAATGTTGTATAATCATAAAACTTGAAATTTGGTGATAATGTTTATTATTATGTGCTAAGTCCGAAAAGCATGACCAGTTTGTTTAGATTAGAATTTTAATGGTTATTTTCGTTTGAGGACGTGACGTCGTTCCCCTAGTATATCGGACGATAATATTGTACTAATTTCACTGAATTTCAGTAATAGACCCGAGTGAGCGAAGCGATTGAAGGTCTCCGTTTCAACTTGGGCAAAAATTATTTCGTATATCCGGTGGATTTTCAAATGTTCATCGAGCTGTTCTCGTCTACAGGTCGCAGTTCTCAACCAATTTTTGTGAAATTTTGTGAGCAGGTTTGATAGGGATTTTTATAGAATGTAACGAAATATAAAACGTGAAATTATGGTTCTTTGTGAAATATCATGATGATGCTAGTACAAGTAGTAGTTTGATACTAACTTTTACAGAGTTTCCGGAGGTTTAATTGCGTCAGGAGAACAGAGGGGCAATTGTGTCACTTTTCGAACGAGCGTTAAGGCAAACCAACTGCCATTTTCCCTTAGCTCAAATGCTATTTAAATCTTCGTGAGGTAAGTACGTACCTATTCGACTAGCTGCAGTGCTGGTACCTTTCAAGTTATGTGCAAAATGATAGGTTACCTAATTTTCTTATCACTACATAGTATAAAACAAAGTCGCTTCGCTGTCGGTATGTCTGTCTCTATGTATGCTTAGATCTTTTAAACTACGCAACGGATTTTGATGCGGTTTTTTTAATAGATAGAGAGGAAGGTTTAATAGTATTCATTGCACCCATGCGAAGCCGGGGCGGGTCGCTAGTTCTGTATAATTAAAAAATGTTGTCCAGTATTGCATCGGATTTTTCTTCTTTGCAAAAAGCGTTTGAAAATAGTTCAGATTATCTCTTCCTCTGTTATTTTTGAAAGCCTAATTTTATTTTTATATTCTTACTAGCTTTTGCCAGCGACTTCGTTCCCGTAAAAAGGATGATTTTATTGATAAAAGTATCCTATATCTTAATCCAGGCTATAATCTCATTGTATAACAAGTTTAATCATAATCTGTTTAGCCGTTTTTGCGTGATTGAGTCACAAACATCCAAACACACTAACTTTCGCATTTATAATATTAGTAGGATTATCTATGTTCGCCATCTATGTAGGTTAAAGTAGTATCTCATAGATAGCACAATTACGTCCCAGACAAACAACTTTGCTAATAAATCATCGGAATAGCCCGCAGCCATACCAAATTGGCGTTAAAGGGAAAGTGAATAGAATATCTCTGGAAGGCGGATTTGGCTATGCCGCGAAATGCCTAACGGTGTTAAGATGCTTTTAATTTGTAACATTACACTAAATCTACGTGAGACTTAGATACAAGTGATTAAATTAAACTTTCGTTAGGATATTGAAGGCTGTTAGTGTTAATCACTATTTGCTTGAAATGAATTTGTAAAGGTGTTTGCAGTTTGGATTTTGTATGCTTAAGTTTAGGGCTTATAGTCCCCGGACCGGCTTGTATAAAAAGTCCCGAAAACCCGGGTTTCGCGAGACTACACACGAACCCTTCTTACCTAACCTTCGTACCTGTGATCGACACTGACCCAATACATGGCACATTCAATTTTGTATCATGATGACAGCGCTGCGGTGATTAGTAGGTATCACTATCGGGCACTAAGGTGTACTGGGTAGTTTATTTTACAGAGGCGAAAATGATTCGAGCGCTTGTACTCTTCAGGGAGCCCAAAAATATTTGAAAGTGCAATCTAACCTAGTTTTTGAGCACTGGGAAGAAGGCCTTTGCCAGCTGTGGGACACTCAGTAAAAAAAGTTATGGAAAACACTCCATAAAAAATCGATAACTATCATTCCGTCGTTAACTTGGGCCGAAAGTGATAATGCCTCCGTTGAAGGAAATTTACCCTGCTTCCGAATTACGCAACGCTATGTACGCAAACAAATAAATCTGGTCCGTAGAGTGGAAATCATTGCTTACAACTTTCTCGAAATTACTTTACGTGACTTACAAACTGTTTAATGGATCTTTGTTAAATAAGTTATCGTAGTCATTAAATGACTACTAAGTTATCCAAGTCATTAAATTTAATAACTTTTTTTAATCAGGCATAATATCTTTGTATGGCAACAAAATTGCCGTTTACGCAATGACTGATTCGCCCACTTTCCACTCAATCCCTCAAAGGTTAGCCAGAAGAGATCCCTCATAGGGATAAGTTTCTACCTTAATGTTATGTGACATGTATATTGTTTTAACCTATTATTATGTACAATAAAGTACTTATGTACATAAATACATATGACTGCGGTTTTTTTACGTATTTGATTTTTTTCAATGTAAACGTATGTTTCTGCGTGCGGATTCCGGTTTGTTTCATCGACGGGTCGCATTTATCAACCTATTCTCGTAAAAAAATCTTGAGTAGATTTGATACAATACAATACAATACAAATACTCTTTATTGCACACCTCAAAAGGAACACAGTACAGGACATTAGGCTTAAAGTAGAGGTAAACAACAGGCGGTCTTATCGCTAAAGAGCGATCTCTTCCAGACAACCTTTGGGTAGCGGAGATAATGCAACATTATATATCTAGCTGAGTAGGTAATAATTAGGTTTGATAATTAGGTAGATTTTGGAAATTAAAAAGAAAACACTCGGGAGCAACACAAAACACAACACACCTCATATAGGTAACAGAGGCAATATTATATTTCACAAAACACATACTAACACATGGACAATGTGAACACATGGCTCCTACGCTGACGCACAGATCGACAATGTCCACGTAACACACTACTATGGCTCACCCGTTTCGTGAGATAAAAGTACTGGTACTAGCTTTTAAATTCAATATCATACCTCGATGAATTTCCGCACATCACCAAATTATCGTATATCCCTCCCCGTTACCCACCATTTTAACCGCTTGCCCATCTTAAATTGTTCAGTCATTAAAGCGTGAAAAAGTTACAGGCAGACAAACCAAGGATACATCCGCATTTATACTGACGTCAAGGCAACTTTATGTGGATATAATTAAAATACCAAAATACTCGATATTCTGAAGCTGGAGAGCCATAAATATATGTTGTTACTTAGTACGCGTATGACCCAAATATCGATAGCTTGAAAAGTCAAAAGTCAATGAACGAAAATCTAAAATACGAAACGGCACCGAATTGTTCAGGAAACATCCGCCACAGTCACTAACGAGCGGGGCGGAAGTCACCCACGCGTGTTCGTTATCCCGAGCAATAAAACGTTTGAATTTAACACAGTACCTTCTTTTCAGCACCCGAGTAAACCAAGGAAGCTTGAGACAATCATTCCGGATTGGCAATAAGGAAACAGATCTGTATAATATTCGCCTACTTATTTTATTTACTTACCTATGTTTAACTTTATACATATAGTTAAACCTAGCTATATAATTATGGCGGATATATTATGTGGACAATCTTACAGAAACCATTACAATCCCAACCCACTATCGACCTAGCCCCGGAGAATCCCGACGACAACATATATTATATTCATAAAAAATGACCCCGGTAGATGACGGCCTGTTACGGACGGATACTAAACATCATACTACAGATCAGATTATAGCTCTTACCAGGATTTAAACCCACATGACTCCTGGACAACTCTATCCCTATTACACAATCGCATTGAATAATTCAAAACAAGACCTGCTCTGGGAGATCTTGCGTAAAAATATTGTGACGAATTTATTTGCAGCGCATTTTCGCTCGTCGGAATTTATGTTTTCCTGCGGAGATTTCGCATTTATTCATGGCAAATATTCGGCCCTCAATCAAGTTTAATCAAGTCAAAGAAAGAAAACGTTGTATAGTTCTACGCAGGACTTGTTGACGGTATTTGGTTAAGCCTCATGCATGAAATAAAAGAATATGCGAGGACCGGACTTGCGTACCAAAGAACAATTTCGGTTCTATTCTAACACATGTTTTGTAAGTCGCACATACAATACAATATATGAGTAACGAAGAAAAAAGACACTTAAAAAGTCTAAAAATAGTAGTAGTAAATGGCCCATATCTCTAAGAACTACTCCATAATGGAAACAGCTCCACAATTACTATATACCTTTCTAAATGCTTCTTACTTTAGGTTAATAGAGCAAACTTGAGGGCTGAAACAAAAACTTTAATTAGGGAACAGGTTACAGAGTCCTTACAAAAAAGTAATTGAAAGTATCCCTTGGCAACAATGACAAAATTTCGACTCCACCTCGAGTTCTTTATTACAAAGTTTTTTATATCGCTATCGAAAAGGTCTCTTAGTCGCCTTTGTGAGCTTAAGAAAATGTTTTAAGCGGTTCCTCTACAAACAAAGGATTTTTTTAGGTCGATTAAACTTTCTCAAGGCGATGCGATAACGCTAGTCGAATTTGAGTATAAAGGCGACCCCATTAAAAGTAACACCCTGAGATGATCAACGTCCCGTATAACTTTTTCAAACTAGATTGAAGAACTTCCTTGCCCGTCATTATAGCGCCCTGTCATGTTTACGGAGGAAGTGATTTTGATTAATAGTGAAGTTTTGCCATTATATAGATCTAGTGAATCCTTTAATAACACGAAACCCAAATGGAACATATAGAAAAGCTTCATAGACTCCAAGCAGACCGGAAAAAATCTTCAAAGACTAGGTTGCGTAGTCAATATTAAATGGTTTAAGGAAATTATATATCATGTTGAACTCTTTTATAAAGCGTATGTATTACCTGCCCGCACTGTGTATAAAATATACAAGGCAATCTCCTTTCATCAGTTTCATGAAAACCCCAATTTCTACGTGAATATAACATCGTTATTGAGATGGAAAAGGTTTCCTCAGGATTCTCCTTCGCAGAGTAAAATGTCAGGAAATTCAATAAAGTGGTAATAAGTGGATTTCTCGCGAAGTCATATTTTCGTCAATTCCTATATAGAAGTCTTTTATTAAAGCCCGACCTTCTCTTTTACACTCGTGGGAATCTTGAATGTATTATGGGAAGCGGGTGAGGTAGAAAATTATTGGTTCCTTTAATTCTATTTCGTGATCAAATTTCATCGTGGTCGAATGTAATTATTATTAAATCTAAAATCGACGTCATGGTTCCTTAGAATCGCTATCTCCCATAGTTTCCGACTTCACCATACTGACCTATTTGGATTGTACACCCGCGGGGTAATCACGTAACGATATGTACTACCGTTGGTACGTATTTAATGTCAGTTTTAGTATGGGATTTGACATTTAAATCTATCGTACTAACGGTCGAAAACGTTACGTGATTACCGCGCCGGTATATCTACAATAACCAAATGTAGCTATGATATATGGTACTTATTAGTCATTCCTGTTGTCAGTACCTACTCACCCTTAATAAATATAAGTAGGTAACATTTTAGCCTAGCCATTGTCACGAAACGTCGCCTCCCAATTGCTTGAGAGGCGAAGGTACCGAGTAGTTTGGGTTAGAGTTAAAGGAAGAAAATTCAGGGTCGAGGTAAGTTGATTTATTTGTCTCTAACTAGAACCTAGAACATCATCATAACACTTACAAAAGGAAATTTAAAGGAACGGCGAGTATGAAGTAAACGTTAGCGGTGGCGGAGGTTAACAAAGGTGTTAACGTGGCGGTTAAAAGTGGCGTTAGTGATGGCCGGCGTTCGGGGCCGCAGAACACTGTAGCAGAGGCGGCTAGGGGCCGCGGAGCACCGTAGCGGAGGCGGCTAGGGGCCGTGGAGCACTGTAGCACAGGCGGCTAGAGGCCGCGGAGCAGGACAGCAGAGGCGGCTAGAGGCCGTGGAGCAACAGACGCAGCAAGGGGCCGCGAGCACCGTAGTAGAAGAGGCTCAGGGTCTCTGAGCACCGTAGCCGATGTGGTTCAGTTCAGCAGCGTAGTGAAGATGGCTCAGCGCCTCAGATCGATGTGGTAAAGTCACCCAATACAAAGCCTCGAGGTAGCGTGGTAAAAGTGGCCCAGGGCCACGGAACAGCGTAGCAGGGGTTTTAAGGCTCCCAATTACTTTGCGCGAGGTCTTCTTGAGGTGCGGGGCCTGGCTTGGCCCCGCACAGACCAATTTCGTAGTTGACTTGTTGAAGTCTAGACGAGAACTGCCGTTGTTTGGCTTTGTACGTCTTTTATATCCGTCCGTTCCGTTGTTCTAGAATATCTAGTTCCAAATTTACAATTTCGAAATTATGAACTACCAGCAACCTATTTTGACTCGAAAGTAAGTTAAACCTCGCCTTAAAACGCGATTGACAAGTTAGTTAGTTAGTTAGTTAGTCTATGACAATGTTACACTGCTGAAATGTAAATAAATATGTCAAACAATCAGATTAGTAAGAAAATTGCAAATTAAGCTATAAATATAAACAGAAAATGAGCTGAATTAACTATTGGTAAGTAGGAGACACGTTTTAACGCGTCCCGTAGCCCGAGAAATGTAGGAAATTACAATTTTCATACTTAACAACAATGTTTCACGTTACAGCTTGTTACAAACGGAATCCGAATGCATATTTTAAGGAAAATAGAAGTAAATAGAGGAGGTACGAAATACTACGACCAGGACCCGTCGTTACAGCACAAGTCCATAGGCATATTTTTAAGAAAAATGCCCGTAATAGAAGGGGAACGAAGTACTGGAATCTAGGATTCGAGACCAAGCATGTTTCCACAAATACAAGGTATGCTACACCATAACTGTAACTATCATCATGAGATCATTATTCTTATTTTATTTGTGTCTTGTACGTGCTCATTTCCTAGATGGTAATAAAATGTAAGTGGTTCGTGTGATACATTACCCGGTGTTTTTGCGAGAACAAATTGATCCTCCATCTTTGTTATATCTTACTTAGTAAAATATGGACTAAAAATAAGTTTCTATCAAAACTGCCGCCTTTAACATTTTATTGGATTTCTTATTACTAAGTACTTATTTTATGTCAGTATGTGTATTTAGTGTCAGTAAGTTTTAGTCTTTCCTTCTAAGTCTTAAAGTTTGATAGAGTTATCTATATATATATAAAGTTGATGGGTGACTGATTAATCACCGCCACGCCGAAACTGCCGGTCCTAGAAATTTGAAATTTACACAATAGTTAGGTTATATAACGGAGGCAAGGGATAAGACGGGATTTTTGGAAATTCCACCCCTAAGGGGGTAAAACAGGGGTGCAAAGTTTGTATGGGGGGCAATATTTTTTTAAAGGTATAGACTTGAAACTTTGTACAAAGACTCCTTAAAATAAGACAATGAAAGTGATATCTGCGTTTTTAAAATTTTCCTCTCCTAAGGGGTTGAAAATAGGGGTGAATTATTGTATGGGGAGCATTTTTTTTTAAAGTGAGAGTCTTCAAACTTTTTATGAATGTTCCTTATAATAATACAAAAAAGTGATTTCAGCGTTTTTCGAAATTCATCCCTTAAAGGGGTTAAAAAGGAGTTCAATGTTTGTATGGGGAGCAAATTTTTTTTAAGTGAGGTACTTCAAATTTCTTACAGAGACTCTCTGTTTAAATAAAACAAAACTAATTTCTGCGTTTTTTGAAATTGAACCCCTAAAGGGGTTAAAAAAGGATTCAAAGTTTTTATTGGAAGCAAAAATTTTTTGAGTGAAGGACTTAAAATTTCTTACAGTAACTGTTTAAATTAAATACTACAAAACTAATTTCAGCGTTTTTTAAAAATTCATCCCCTCAAGGGGTTAAAAAGGGGTTCAAAGTTTGTATGGGGAGCAACATTTTTTTAATAGAGAGACTTCAAATTTTTTACAGTCTCTGTTTAAATACAACAAAACAAATTTCGAGACTTTCATTTCACAAAAAGACTGTTATAATGATTTCAGGATTTGTGGATTTGGATAGATGTTTGAAACGAAATTTCTACAGGTCCATAATTAAATACGTACAGTAACGAATGGAAAACGACAAGATACGTGTCAACTCACACAAAAAATAGCCTGAGAAGTAAATGAGAGTTTTTCACCGATAAGTAGGTACCTAAAGGGATTTTTAGAGGGGTTGAGAATTTGGGTTGACCGATTTATATCTGTACAGCATATTAATAATTTGGTCTCACCGGGTAAAAGTACCACAATTATTATACCGTTTCTTGGATATTAAGATGTTTTTAACTAAAAACCGAGCTCTACGCAGACGAAGTTGCGGGCAACCGCTAGTATTGATAAAGGACTATATTTTATTGGAAAATTGTAGTTTTTTTTTATTATAAAAGACTGACCACTGATTGACTCTAGTCTGACCTGAATCACCTGATGCGCGACCTAACCGACGCGACCTAAGATGGAGCTCACTGACTCAGTAATAGTCAATTCAGTTTAGCTTTGAAGACAATAGTATTTTAAAACAGAATGGGAGGTTGTAGAATTTTCCAATGCAGTCACTTAGTTTGAGCTCATGTGAGCTTTCGTAACTCATGTAGGGTACGAGTATCATACAGGATTTTGCCATAGGCCTACTTACATCTAAGAAATTTATGTCTAACAAGTGTAAAGGGGATTCTTCGATTCGCTCAACCAAGCCCCCCGTGAAAGAGACGCGCTTATGTTTTTCGCTTACGACAAAACAGGATGCAACACTCTTCAGGAATGGCTTTTTTAGACAAATCTCGGTAAATATCTGACTGTATGCAGTTTTATTAAATTTCCTCTTGACAGAGTTTAGATTAAATACCTTCATAACTTAATCGTATCTTTTATTAATGCGTTATTTTAGTAGGCTTGGTAAAAAAGGAAAATAAAGGAATTTTGGATTTATTTTCTATCAATAAAATGTAAGCCATCCTGTTTCGGCTATTATCAGACACACAACGATATAGTCAAGAATCATATTTCTGAAAATCAATCCCTATTGTTTCCTCGTCTAGACAGAACAGCGTTTCAAAGAACGCGATATTTCTCGTTGTAGGGCCTTAAATTGGACGGGACATAATGGAGAATGTTCACTAATTCAGAATTCTATTTTTCTGTATTCTCTGTTGAAAATTAAAAATATATGTGAAAGAATTATTTCGATACGTCAATTAGTTTCCAAGATATTGAATTTTAAAGTGACGCGCGACGACCCGCCCTCGTGACGTCATAGTGCAACACTCGCCATACACGCGCTCACTCCGTTCGCGCGCTTCCGTACTAGACTAGCCTTGCAAAATGACATCACACGCGGTTAGCGGGACTCACTTATTTAAATGCCTGTAAAATCAAAACTACTTGGTATTTTTGAATGAAAGAAAAACTTATGTATTTGTATGAATCAAAGCTTTACCGTAACAAACTTTAAAGTGATTTTGCAGACCTATTGAATATAATGGAAATGCTTGTTCATAATATTTATTTCTATGCGTTTGTAATGTAGCGAGAGAAGATATTATGTACCACGTTACTTAACAGATTACTTAAAAACTCATTAAATTCAAAATGCTTCAACATATAAGCTGTAATATGATAATTTGTAAGCATGGTGCCGTAACACATTTGGCGCCGCGCCAAAGATCCACTCAGTTCGCGAAACATTGTGAAGAAGGGTAGACTGATTTAAGTGTTCTAACTTTTAACACAGTTATACGTACTCGTAGCTTACCAACAACCCAGTTACCTCGTTATCAAAGAGCTTTGTTGGATACTAGAATAAATTATGTCAGCTCCAGGAATTCTGCATAAAATGAATTCGTAATAGAGGACTTGGATCTTCTTGAATATAATGAACAGATGCTACTTTTGACGTCTAAAATGTTACTAATTTTAATTCAGGTTTCTCTTGGGGTTTCTATTACTTAGGAATGGTAAAACGTGCTTTGGAAGGCACGTTAAGCCGTTGATCCCGGTTGCTGTCTATGGCAGCAGTCGTTAAGCCATGTTGGAGGCCTTCGGGCGGCTTGAGAACTTCTAACAGTCAAGTTGCCCACTCACTTGACAAAGCCTAATCCCAATAAGGTCTAGTTTCCCCTTGGGGTTGGAAGGTCAGATGGCAGTCGCTTTCGTAAAAACTAGTGCCTACGCCAAATCTTGGGATTAGGTAGCGGACCCCAGGCATCCTTCAGGATGCAACTGTACTGGGATAACGCTAGGAGGATGATGATGGTAAAACGTGATGCCCATCGTGACACGATTTTAAGGACAAGGCATTTACCACGGACTTTACGGTGACGTCACCGCCACGGTTTGAAGTAACAGTAGGTTGAAAAAAGGTGAGTTTCTGCGTATTGCGCTAATACGCTTTCTTCAGTTTAACATTGATTTTACTGTACTGTTTTTAGGGTTCCTTACCCGAAAGGTCCAAATGGAACCCTATTGCTGTCACTCAAGCGTCCGTCTGTCCGTCCGTCCGCCCATCTGTCGTCCGTCACTAAATTTTGTTCCTAAGATTTTTTAAAGTTCCCGTAAACCTATGAACTTGTAATTTGGTGAAAATATTACGTATATTTTACCACTAATATTTTGCTATTTTAGAGTTTTTCTTTGAAATTTCCTTATTTTTACTATTCAAACCAACTTAATTTTGCGGTTGGTTCGGAACCCTGAATGTTCGAAGTCCGACACCCGCTTAGCCGGTTTTTTTTATGCTGATATAAATAAAAAATAAATAAATATTTGTGGACAATGTTACACAAATCAACCTAGTCCCAAACTAAGCAAAGCTTGTACTATGGGTACTAAGCGACGATATACATACTTATATAGATAAATAGATACTTAAATACATAGAAAACATCCAAGACCCGAGAACAAATATTCGTGCTCATCACACAAATAAATGCCCCGGCCGGGATTCGAACCCGGGACCTCCAGCTTCGTCGGCAGGGTCACTACCAACTAAGCTAAAGCGGTCGTCATATCTGTCCATATATTTTGTATTTCCACGAATAGATTCTTTGCCTATTCTATTCTATAGTGTAGGTACTTTACTTAATTTTATAAATGGTAAAAGGTGACAAACTAAGTTATTGGGCTTAAACTCAATGAAAATGAAAACTGGAGTGTCTTTTAACGCTTTTATCGAGGCGCAATCGCCACTGCCGCTAAAAAGGTTGGAAAAATGCTAAACAGGTCGCGCAAAGAACAGACGGTGTCCTGGCACCATAAAACACCATAAGTACAAGTTTCACTCAAGCTTGTATCAACGTCTCTATCGGGAGTTGGCGAGCCGCCAACGGGCTTGTTTAGCAATTGACGTTCAGGGTAAATAACTATTGTATAGTCAAGTTCGAAGGGCAAAGTGATCAAAAACATGTGGACATGACTTTATTAAGGGCCTAAGGGTATTTGAATTGAAGCTTTCGAAACTCATGTTAAAAGTATAATAATCTACTAAACGGTTTAAACTCACGTATTAATTGTCACTCCGAAGAACTCCCGTTCGAAACATGTCGCCGTTTTTTTTTTAAATTAATTTCTTACAAAAGATTACACTTATATACTGTACTTTTAACTTCGCCAAACTGCATCACAGTTTGTTGCCGAAAACAACACTACTTACGTACACGTTAATACGTGAGTTAAAACTGTTTAGTCGAATATAGTTGTTTGGATATGTTTGAACCCTTGGAACGTAATATGAACTCGACTCTACAATCAAGTGCAAAATTCGTGTATCTATACTCAAAAATATGTCCCATGTTTCTTATGACGGCGAATGAAGGCGTCGTTATTAATTTATTAGTTAGAAGTTTAATTCGATAGGTCCCTAATTGTTTTTTCACCTAACTGTACGTATACATCTGATAGTATAATATATTTTTTACGCAAGATACGAGTAGGTATAGGATTCATAAATTACAGTTTAGCTATAAGTCTCCACAAAAAGGCGGAGAAGGTATAATATGTTTAGGGTGAGAGGTTGTAATACAAGATATTGTTAGCATTGAGTGCATTAACAAAACCATCTTGTCAAGAACCGTCAAATTCCAGCCACATGACCGTTGAAACAAAAAAAAAAGAAAACAGAAATCACAGTATATTGCGCGCCATCCACGAAGGCGCGCCCCTCCACAGCCCAAGCCGTACAACTGCGCACAGATTAGTATGAGATTCGCTGTGGAGGGGCGCGTTGTCGTGGATGGCGCGCACATAATATTGTATATTCACGACATATTTACACAATGTATATATTGTATATGGTAAGTGAATTCCTCAAAACTAAGCAGATTCATATCCAAGTTTTTACTATTTAATGTAAATTCAATAAGTGCCGTACATTTTCCCTCCTTCATATCTCCGCTGTGGCTCCGTATAGTTTCATAAATGCGTCCGGAATCGTCATGGCATACGATTTTGCCCCACAATTCTATGCAATAACACTTGGCTTTATTCCAAATGTGTCTGTGTAGGCAAATCGATCGAGTTCTCGCCGGGTGACTCGAATAACGACCCCTACTTTCACAATCTCGTTTCTGATTCTCAAATCCAATGTAAAAAGAACTTTAGTTCATGTAAATAACGAGCACACTTGAATACAAGTTTTGACAGAGACAAGTTCTCGATAAAGAAAGCTGTTGGTAAGCCCTGATTCAGCTTTCGACTAGGATTCGAATGATTCGTGAAAATCGCGCCTGGCTTAGCAAAATACTACTTGTGTGAGTAAGAAACAAACACGTTATTCGATTCGATATCAGACGAGCAACCGAATAGTAACGCTGCTTTACCTAATTGTACGAGCGAGATTGTCATAAAAACGCTGTAAAAGCAGCACTGCTTTGGACTCTATTTGTAAACTGCTTTTATCTATTTCTGATAACTGTTAGCGTAGCTTCTGATTGGCGTACTTCCATTTAACTCTGTATAATACTAACCTAGTTATACTAAATGGTGCTGTTTCACAATAAATCGACTTATTTAGCAGAATTATGAGTACCTATAATCATAAAAGTCTCTCGTGTCGGTTGCAATCTCGACAACTTAAACCATACCAGTTAAAATGCTTGCTTCAAGCTTTTCGAACTTACAATCAAAAACTTTGAAAGAGATAGCGGAAACTATTGTTTTATAACTTCATGTTAGTTTAGGTTAAGGCACATCAAAAAAACCTAACAACCTAAAACTGCTTTTTTTGATGCGCTATAGGTATTTTTTGATATGCGATTAAGTATATTTATTTTGTTACTAAGGTACTTTTACTTGGCGCAATGCGGATAATGTTTTTAATTTTTACTACTACTTTTAAAATACGAGTACGGGCATAGCTATACACTTTTTAAATACTGCATCTAAGGGTCGGAGACACATTTCGTATTTCGTATATAAAACACTTAAACTGACTAGTGTTACACAATACCAACTAGGTATTCATACCCATTTTAGCGATAGTAATGTATTCATCTCAAAGCGCCCACTAACCCAATAACGAAGTGCTGCTTAATTACGGCACAATGGGGTCCATTTTGTACGTTCCCGGCTATATTTATTCAATCCACGACTCTGTTTGATTTGTCTTAGAATTGGGAATTGTTGATGCAAATGTGTCCCTGGCGGTAGCCTCTGTGCGCGAATTGTTTCACACGATAACACAGTTGGCGTACGACCAAACATCCTGACACAATTTTTAGTCACACCCCCTTGTCAGTAATTGGGATACACAGTGTGGTAATGCAAAAGTGGAATACTTAGATATTTTTTCTTATTTTTAAACGAGTTATTTGGAATTGTTTTGTTAGCTTCTGTTCTAGTTTTACCGTATAGTTGACTATTTACTATAAAACTTACTTTTAAAATTACTTTAAAAAAAGTCATGGCTTTGGTTCAACGGAACTGATCAATTATTTATCAGCAATTCGTTAATGATGTTGTCCATTTATTTTTTCATTTTAATGTACCTATACCTACCTACCCACCAGTATAATTTAATAATACAACTTTGCTTAATTTTTATCATAATACTAGCTGCCCGCCGTGGCTTCGCACGGGCACGGTGTACCCGCTGAAGATGAAAATGAAACCAAATCTGCACTACAGATAGGCAAAATAAAATAGAGATAATAAATAAACCAGTAAGTGTATGGAAATTTCTTCATAAAGTTGTCCTCTACAATAGGTAGGTAGGTATAGGTAACCAAGAATAGGTACAGTCAAGTGCAAAAATATGGGTGCATACAACTTGCTCAAAAATATGTCGCATAGCTCTTATGTCGGTGGATTATGGTTTTGGTACATATTTATGAGAGGATTCATTCGATTCATATTTTTGTACTTTACTGTACCTACTCGACACTCAACAAACACAAGACACCAGTCCTACTCGTATTTTACACTACTATTTTCGTTATAGTTTGGTACGTGAGCCGCACCTTTATTTAGCGCAAAGGGTTTATACCTGCAAAAAGGTATGGCCGAGCAAAACAAAAGCTTGTGATTCGGCAAAATAAATTGGCTATTTTACGAAACAATGAATACAGTTGGACTTATGAATGTGTTTCGGTGCCTAATGGAAATGGCCCACATCAAAATTTGACGACTAAGTTATACTTAGTTTGACATGGTTCATTTAATATTTGGAATAACTTCATAAACAATATGTCAGATATCATTTTAACTGGCATATTTATATCGTATCTAAAGCAAATTTCGTAAACAAACCAAATTTTTTTTTTATATTATTGAAGTACTGAAAAATTGCTGCTATTGGTGTTTCATCTCAAGTGTCGTAAATGTTATGCTCTATAACTTTGTAGTAGAATTTACCATCATCACGGTCACCCTACGAATTTCATACTTACTCACAGAATAATTAATAGTACATAAAAAAATTGTCAGTACTACTTATGTAGGTTCTCTGTCAAACTTAACTAATGTTTAACATTTAAAAAGTTTTGCTATCAATTTAAAAACATGGCATCGCGCTCGCTTGCTCTCACCGCATAGTAAGCTCTCATTCGCTCTTAGTGCGATTAACACCCCGAAGGTGTGCGAGAGCCGAAGTTAACTGAAGTGACAATAGAAACAGGTCTGATAAAACTATACTTTAATTCCCAGACATTCTTCCATTTTCATATTATGCCACGCTCTTCGTATGAATATTTGATATGTTCATTTAACTTTTACTACATTAAGCACACCGGACACGATTGCGGTCCCTAAAGTGAAGGTATACACTAAACAAAGGCAATTTCCGCGGCCAACCTAAAGGTAAGCCAAACATTTTTTTTTCATGGTGTTATTTTTCGTGTCAAAATATTTATTTTTTGGCGATAACAATGAAATTGTTCAAAATATAGAGATTTAATAGCAGGCATAATTTATAGAATGATGCACAAGCAATATATGGAATATGTGAATGAAAATAAGTACTTTATTGTACCTTCAGGTAAAAATATCGTCAAAATCGGTTATATTGATGCAACGGCGAATTGGTCCCTTTAAATGTAATCAAATTTTAGTTTTAGGTGAGGTTAAGTTAGGCTTAATGTGTTAGTTGGGCATTTTCACTTTAAAGTGTACCCCCTACTTTTTTTCCGGATCTCGGTAATTTTGGGTATTCTGTTCTGACTCAGAATCACAAGTACTATCCATTTCCGTGAAGAAAAAAAGTGTCCCACCAAAAAAAGTCAGTTTTGTGACGCTTTTTTCATACGGTTTATAGGGCTCGTCACAAAACTGACGCAGAATTTTTTTATGGAAAATCAAGGACATTTTTTTTCTTCATCTGAATCAATAGTACTCGTGATTCCGAGTCAGAATACCCAAAATCACCGTGATCCGAAAAAAAATTAAGGGGGTACACTTTAAGGCCGTGTATTACCACTTTTGAGTTTTTAAAAACCATCTGAGACATAGAATATAGTGTCTTAAAATCTAAAAAAAATATATGTGTTACATAAGGATATTGTGTAGTCAAAATCGCAGTCATTTACATGACCTGATGAATTTCACTCGATAGAAAAAAATCGCGAAGTTACCCCTTTTTGGAATGTATTACTGATATTTAACATTTAATTTTTGTACTTAATTAAAGATCGTAAATAGTTATAGACAAATTCGCAGGGTTTGCTTTGATAAAATGATTGGCTTAATGACTATAGCTAAATATTTACAAAACTGCGCGCAGAGCTTGCGTAGAGAGCGGGATGGTCAATTGTAAACTCACGTGTGTTAGAGCGGGACATTTGCGTTGGGGATACCTCCCCTTAAAGTGAAAATGCCCAGTTACAAACTGATGTTTTAACAGTATTTTTGCATTTAAATCTAAAAAGGGGTCAGAGCTATGCTATGCAGCTATGCTGCGATGATGAGCTTTCCATTTCCACCAGTGCTATGCTATGTTAAGAGGAAGGGTAGGGCAAGCTCTCTCCATACAAATACAAACTTTGTGCAGGATTTACTTCGTTTGTGTTTGCATTAAAGTTGTGATTTTTGGTCAGTATGCTTATTTTTCTGATAGCTATTTCGTGATGTAATTTTTTTAAATATTTTTTTTTTAAATATTTTAATTTTGATTTTTTTTAAATATTTGAAAATTTTCACATCACGATCTTCGCATATCTAATATTTACAACCAAAAAAAATATTATATTTGTTAGTGCCAAAACCGACGAATAAAACGTGCACAAAGTTTGTATGGGGAAGGCCTTGCCCTACCCTGCGCCTTAAGAGACACGACTCAGGCGAAGATACAGGAAAACTAATAAGTAATCCAGTTATAAGCCTCAGGTCACCCTTATATAAAATTCGTGGCACAATTCGGTAACCTCGTTCCCGTGTGAGGTTGCCGCGCGGCGGTTTCAGCTAATGGTATGGGACCCGGATATAATTAATTTTGCTGAAGGGCACGATTAGATATTCGTATTTGTGGGGGATTAGATTTTCCTTGGATTGCGTGGGTGCGGAATAGATAATTTATAGGTATCGATACGCGTGAGGCTTTAATGGGACAGTTATTTATAGGCTAATGTTGGTGTTACTGTCATTACTTGTACCTATGTATGTACAACCATGTGGCTGTGTTTCAGTGGCGGCGCGTCAAAAATATTCTTAGGGAAGCCGGAAATACTTGGCTTTTCCTATTCTTCATGAGCCGTAGTAAAAGAACTGGACTGGCTGAAAATTAGGCAAGCCGGTGGGAATCGAGTTTTATGGACGCTCCGCCACTGCTGTGTTTCCTAGTTTAAATGCAGGTCAAGTTAAGTTCATACCAAGCTTAAATACATGTCCTCATCCGTCACCCGTTTATATATAGAAACTGTCAAATGTCATTTGTCACTTTTTGTCAATTTCCATATAAATACGGGTGAGGGATCAGGTGACAGTGAGGACGAAATGGTTTGTGAGAATTGTGAGTAACAGCCCAGTTAGGTTAGTCAAAATTGTATATTTTGCATACTCGTAATAGCCGATAAAGTTTAACGACATCCCTCGAGGCATTTATAGTCAAATGCCGGTCGCTTACGGCCACTTCGTTAGGATCACCGTTCATTGAGATAATAACCAAACAATGCTAATGGGTACCAAATACACTTGAAATGGCGAAGCTTATATGAAAGCCGTTGTTAACAAAAGGTCCTCTATAAAGTTTTAGGTAGTAGTGATAATAAAACCGAATTGGAGTTCTTTAGTAATTTTACTTACATTTATCATATATTGTTTGTTTTAGTTCGATTTAATTTGAATGTATTAAATAATGTGAAGCTAAGTGAAACATACGATGTCATATTAATGAAAGGATTGTTTTATTTATACACATAATAGTACATTACTTAAGAAGGGCGGTAAAACAAAGAATGTCTCAGATCACAGGTATTTGACGCCCGAGCCGAATGCAAGGGCGATAAATATGCGATCTGAGGCTTTCTTTATTGGCGCCCGTGTTAAGTACAAAATTTTATGTCACCCCCTGGCCAGCAAGTGGGATTTCCCGCGCGGAGCGTGCGGTAATTGCCGCTTTATGGCCAGGTGTTACATAATAGTACATTACTTAAGAAGGGCGGTAAAACAAAGAATGTCTCAGATCACAGGTATTTGACGCCCGAGCCGAATGCAAGGGCGATAAATATGCGATCTGAGGCTTTCTTTATTGCCGCCCGTGTTAAGTACAAAATTGTATGTCACCCCCTGGCCAGCAAGTGGGATTTCCCGCGCGCAGAGCGTGCGGTAATTGCCGCTTTATGGCCAGGTGTGACATAAAAATATATAACGACGGTGGTAACGAAGCTCACGATCTGCCTGATGATAAGCAGATACAGTAGTTTATATGATATTTTACTCTGTAAGTGTAAGGTATACCTATGCAATATGGGCCTCGTTGCCTGATACAAATATATAAATATGGGTGCTTGCAATTTATGGTCACGTATTATGGTTGCGCGATACCGTAATAAACGACAAGATAAAGCATCTGTCACTTTTTAATATCGAGTGGTATCAGAAAGAAATAGGTTTTGAATTTAGGATCGTTGTCTTTTATAAGGTACTACACCCATTTGAATGTTCGAAATACGAGCGACGTGACGTTCCGGTGTGCCCTTCCTCCCTTTTGCCTTACCACAAGAATTAGTAGTCACAATCCTACTTTTCTTTACCCCCTGCCACAGCTCCCAAAACACCCAGCGCAGGCGGAGCCACTTAGCACCCAATAGGGTGCAGAAGAAACTCGAACCTTTCGTAACAAGATAAAATTCCTATAAAAATCCATAAGGCTCTTTTAAGTAACAAGTGCACATAAAAGAGCTAATGTGCTAGGCATGTAAGGGAAGACAGGGCACTACTGGCCCTACCTTTCCAGAAATCATCCTCATGAACTTTACGCATCTGATCAAAGTCTTGCGACTTATTGCAGATTATAAATGGAGAAAAAAAAGCCATTAATAAAGCTGATGACCGCCTTGCTTCGCTGAATTGAAAAAAAAAAGGTGTAGTTTACATCCAGATATAATATTTTTCATCTCTCCTGTTCGGAAAGTTATATTTTCATGAGTAGATAGCCGGGTTGAAAATCGCATTTCCAACCCTAGGGTGGAAAGTATTTTTTTTTTTTCGTACTCCGGGGCTGCCCGCCAGCCGCGCTTGGGCGCTGCGCGAGCAGCCAGCCGCGGGCTCGCGGCCCAGGCTGGGGAAGGGGCGCGGCGGCGCCCGCTGCTGGTGGCTGCAGCGCGTGTTTTTATTACTAAATCCTCAGAATATCATTTACTATTAATTTTCTTTCTCAATCATTTTCCTCATAGTCGAAATGAAAAGTAGAGTGTTTAACTCGGGTGAAAGTACCCATTTCAAATATCTCAGGTGAAATGGGTCACTTTCAACCCTTGGTTAAAAATCTACTATTATATCATGGTTAGAGTTACAAGAAGCATCCCATATTAACCCTTTGACCGCCAAGAACCTATAAAGTGGTTGTGTGTCGTCGTGCCCACTACACCAACAACCACTTAAAAGGTCGGAGTGAAGGTGTACTTTGATCATGAAAAAAATCATTTATGAACTCTTTTAATTTGTTTTTATTGGTTTCGACATTACACCAAAAACATTACACTCCTTTTTTGGGGCAGTCGTGTAAAAACAGTGCTTATATGCGTGTTCTATGTGTGTTCTTGCGACTTAATGCAGATTATAAATGGAGAAAAAAAACATTAATAAGGCTGATGACCGCCTTGCTTCGCTGAATTGAAAACTAGTACTAACGGTTACTGAGAAAAGCGGGGGACAGACGGGCGGACGGATGGACGGACGGACGGACAAACGGACATGGCGAAACTATAAGTTAAGAAAAGAAACTATAATTTGTAAGTTTGCTGATATAATAGCACTACAAGAAACATGGCTTTTATCACATGATATTGATTTTATTGGTTCCTTGGATGGCAATTTTGGTTTCACTGGGAAATCAGCCGTTGACTCATCGGAAGGCATTCTTCGCGGGAGGCCCTATGGCGGCGTAGCGTTGATGTGGAAGAGGAGTGTATTCCAATGCGTCACCGTAGTACCGTGCGATAGTGTGCGCCTTATTGCTATAAAAGTGGATGTAAGTGATAGGTCGTTCCTTGTTTTTTCTGTGTATATGCCAACGGATTCAGTAGACAATCTATTGGAACTAGTGGAGTGCTTCAGCGAAATCAATGCAGTGATTGAAAATAATGACGTGGAGACTGTTTTTATTCTCGGTGATTTCAACGCTCACCCGGGTCAACTGTTTTGTAACGAGATGTTGGGCTTTTGCGCGGAGCAAAGGTGGTCGTGCGCCGACATGGACCTACTGCCAGCGGATACCTACACGTTTGTCAGCGACGCGCACGGTTGCTCCCGTTGGTTGGATCATTGTTTAGTTACGGAGGCGGCTAGACAATGTGTACAAATGTGTAAAGTGCACTATGATATATTTTGGTCCGATCATTTTCCGTTAGAGGTAGTATGCAATATATATAATGTTAAGCCTAAATTACTTTTATATAGTGAGGTGTTTGATTACGCTAAATGGGGTGAAAGAGATCTGTCACAAATAAAGATGTATACTGAGATATGTAATTCCAAACTGAAAATGATAGATTTCCCGGAGGAACTAAACAATTGTTTTGATAATTTATGTAATAATGTAGGACATAGAATTGTTATAGATAAGTTATATCACGATACTGTTGGTACACTTAGGAGTGCTGCTATTTCCACTAGCAATGTACGTAAACATAGGAAGGGAACCTACATCACGGGCTGGAATAAGCATGTGAGTGCAGCTCATCGGGACGCTCGATCTTGTTTCTTAAATTGGGTTGACCTTGGCAAACCCACGTATGGAGATTCCTACCTTAATATGTGTAACACCAGACGAGTATTCAAAGCGAAGTTGAAGTGGTGTCAGAATAATCAGCGTCAAATAAAATTAGATATCCTGGCTCAGCATCACTCAAAGAAAAAGTTTGGCAAATTTTGGAAGGAAACAAACAAGCTTAATCCAAGGTCGAGTGCCCCGGTGAGTGTCGACGGTTCGACCGAGCCCCGGGAAATAGCAAACTTGTTTGTAAATAGTTTTAAAGTTGCCTCTCCACTGGGCCCACTTCAGGATACCTCTGTAGACAACGCAGGCCATCGTGCCATGGGTGCTTCAACATTGGTCACTGCTAAGGAAATAAGGTCTATTATCAGACACATGACTGGAGGCAAATCACCCGGCCATGATGGCCTGGGGATAGAGCACCTTAAATATGCGGGTGTGCACTTGCCGCGAGTGCTGGCCATGTTGTTTACCCTCTGTATCAGACATTCCTACCTGCCACAGGATTTAATGAAAACTATAGTGGTACCAATAGTCAAAAATAGGACAGGAGATGTCTCCGACAGAGGCAACTACAGGCCGATCTCGCTGGCTACCGTGATAGCAAAGGTGCTGGATAGTGTGCTTAATAAACATCTAGAAAAAACCACCGACCTACACGATGCCCAATTTGGTTTTAGGGCGGGGGTTTCTACTGAGTCAGCTGTACTTTGTCTTAAGCACACTGTCCAGTACTACGCTAGGGCGGACACACCCGTGTATGCGTGCTTTCTAGACCTCTCGAAAGCCTTTGATCTGGTGTCGTACGAAATACTGTGGCATAAGCTTAGACACGAGACTAATTTACCTTCAGATCTCGTGTCTATCTTTAAGTATTGGTACGGCCACCAGACAAATCATGTGAGATGGTCAGGACAGCTTTCGGACATGTACAGGCTGGAGTGCGGGGTGAGGCAGGGGGGGTTGTCTTCGCCTTTGCTCTTCAACTTGTACATGAACGGACTGATCGGTGAGCTCAGCAGGGCTGGGGTCGGATGTTCGATTGGCGGTAAGTTTGTTAACAATATAAGCTATGCCGATGACATGGTCCTGCTGTGCCCATCGGTCAATGCCCTCCAGAGGTTGCTGAACATCTGTGAGAGATACGCCGTGACACATGGGCTCAAGTACAACTCAAAGAAAAGCGAGCTTTTAGTGTTTAAAGCCGGGAATAAAATGTATAGGACAGTTCCACCAGTCACACTTAATGGCAAGCCGCTTGTACAGGTTAAACAGTTTAAGTACTTGGGTCATTGGGTCACGGAGGATCTCACAGATGATTTAGATATGGAAAGGGAGCGGAGAGCCTTAGCCGTTCGCTGTAATATGCTGGCACGAAGGTTTGCCAAGTGTACCAAGGACGTCAAGGTGACGCTATTTAAGGCTTACTGCCAATCCTTGTACACGTGTGGCTTGTGGACCAGGTACACGCAGAGATCGTATAGGGCTCTCCGGGTCCAATACAACAATGCTTTCAGGGTGCTGATGGGGCTGAGGAAGCACTGCAGTGCGTCAGGGATGTTTGCGGAGGCTCGAACGGATTGTTTTTCAGCAATAATTCGCAAACGAGTCGCCTCCCTGATGCACAGAGTGTGGAACAGCACCAACAGCTTCCTGGAAGTTATTGCTGAAAAATGGGACAACCCTATACTAAGCTTCTGGGTGAAAATACACTCCGGATGCCCAAAAATCCTTTTGTAATTAATTTAATTTATTTTAACTTAACTGTACTTTACTAACAAATATTTACTGTGTACCTACTAACAAAATTATGGATTTTATAATCTGAAATAAATGTGATTCATTCATTCATTCATTCATAAGGGCTCCTAGTTTACTACGGAACCCTAAAAAAGTTGTAGTTTATATCCATAGATATAATATTTTATATCACGGTTAGAGTTACAAGAAGCATCCCATATTAATGACATCTACATTCAGCCAGCTAGGTTAGTAGGTCCACTCATCAACGTAATCGCATCCAAATTAGTTTGCCAACTACCCCCACCACGACGCTCGTGCATCAGCAGTTATCTTTTGATTAGCATACATTGTTATGCACTGGACCGCCGTCCGCCATATTGCATACATTTGCATTGTTTAGCCACAGAAAGTTATAGTACTAGGTTGTTTTTATTTATTTAGGCAGGTTCTTGATTAACTAGTCCACTTAGTGACTGAAGTGGATTTAACACTGACTTCTGAGCTCGGCAGTTGCCTATGTTACCTACCTGTGTCCATTCCATAGAAACTTTTCCTAAAGGGTCATTAAACAGATTTAAGTGTGCGTCTTTCCCGTGGACTTATTAAAAGGGCTACAAAACTTAATTTTTGACTGGTCTACTAACCCGCATAAACAGTGTCTTCGTTACTATCAATCCACGTGATAAAACCATAATAACTTGGTGCATATAAGCCGTTAACTATTGACCACAGGAGGGAAGACTTTTGTTTTTTCAAGTATACAATACAATACAAATATTCTTTATTGTTCACCAAAAATTACATAGAAATCCAGCTTAAAATTAAACTTGTTGATCGTGGACAACAGGCGGTCTTATCGCTAAAGAGCGATCTCTTCCAGGCAACCTAAAATTAGACCAACAAGCATACCCTAATAGTACATTACTTAATAAGGGCGGTAAAACAAAGAATGTCTCAGATCGCAGGTATTTGACGCCCGAGCCGAAGGCAAGGGCGATAAATATGCGATCTGAGGCTTTCTTTATTACCGCCCGTGTTAAGTACAAAATTTTATGTCACCCCCTGGCCAGGAAGAGGGATTTCCCGCGGGCGGAGCGTGCGGTAATTACCGCTTTATGGCCAGGTGTGACATAAAATCAGATTTTAACCAGTTCAGCTTACGATTACAGACGATTTGGTGCAAACTGCAATCCCCTTTAGCGCTCGTAATAAAAGTGCTTGCTTGGTACTGCGCTAGGCATGCCCGGAAGGCTACCGCGTACCAAAAACGAAGTATCTCCCTCTCGGTCGATCCAATATGCAAGTGCGACAGAGAGGCAGACAATTCGTTTTTAGTTGGCAGTAGGTCCTCAGCATATCCGGGAACGCGGTCAGGCCAAGGTCACGGCCCACGATCGATGCAGCTCCGAGCCCCGCCCCGCGCACCGCGCCCGTATACTCGACGTTTAACTTTAATTTCATACTTTATCATTAGTAGATGTTATTGCTTTTTTATGATTTTTTAATAAAGACGATGGCAAGCACGCACTTGGGAATATAATGAATACCTAGCTGAGCGTGTTGAGTTTTACATCACAATTGAACAGTATTGAAATACTAATGTTTTATACCTATACTGTGATCTTTAATTTAAAATTTTATGAATGGTACAAATGATTTTTTACTGTGATCCAATTTTCAAAGATATATATCTGTCTGGAAGAATCAAAATGACACAGACATTAATTGAAATATATCGTCTTAGGTTTCACTTACAGGTTTGCCAGAGTGGCTAATTTGTATAAAATCTTAACATACTCAATTTACATGGAACCAATCGCATCGTTTATTTTTACTTTTTACCCCTCAATGTAATGTTCAACACAATATTTATTGTTCGGAATAAAATGGTTGATTGATTGATTTCAAGCTATATTCCGGCATGGGAATAATAAGATTTCACGAACTATTTTTCGCTATGAAGAGAACAATTGCTGCTACGCGCTTCGGCGTAGCACACGTAGCGTTGCTTAGAGGTATATTCGACAAACGTAAGGAGTTGAAATCGTTTTGTATGACTTGCGCGCTCGATATGAACATTAAGCTTGTATTAAAAAAATGTTTTAGTCACGATGGATTGTGGGAACCAAGAAAGCTTCTTTCGATTTTTACACAATGGATTAAACCGGAATCAAAATGTGTAATAATAATAATGAAAGCAGCATCCGATTTCAGGATGAAACCAAAATAACTCCCATTCTCGAAACAATACTATAAGCTAGGCAAGTGATTAATTTTTACGCTTCCCTTAATTTGTATCACTGCCAACGACCCGACGACGACTTACTAATTAATGTTTTTACGATGAAAGGCTATAAAAGCAAAAATAGCTAGCGATCTTTCTGACGTTGCCTGGCCCAGACGTATTTATCGAGGTCACCTGCTCAAACTCACTTATAAATTCTGTCAGTTTATCTTGTTCATGTAAAAAAAAAAGATATATTTCCGTTGTTGTTAAAAAAATTGTTCGGTATATCGAAATGAATATCATACCGTACCACAACATAATCATAACTTTATAAGCTCAACGTCCCTTTGAGAAATTAACTTAATTTAACCTACCTACTCTTGAATTTATCGACGAATACATCCTGTAATACATCGGCACCACTGGATAAAAAAACAAAAGGAAACTCCACCATAAACAAATCAATGGTTAGCCTAAGCAAATTTTAAATGCTAAGTTACTTTATTCTTATTTTATTTGTACACGTGTTGGTTTGTCTATAGTTTGGTTCCTATTCTCAACTCAATCGCTCAAAAGTTAACTGGAAGAGATCCCTTATGGGGAAAAGTTCGCCTTTGTACATTATAATCTGTTGTGTATTTATTTTTCTGTCTTGTGTACATCAAAGTACACACTGGTACTGGGTACTGGTACTGGTTGGTGGCTGAAAGCACGGAAAAACTAATTCGCATGACTACAAATAGGTCGACATATAGGCAAATGGTCGCCGACCTCCGGGATGGAGATGGCACATAAAGAAGAAGAAGAAGTACATCAAAGTATTTACATACATACATACATAATTTTAAACATTAAGGCATTTTTTTAGGCATGAAGTCCGCCATTTGTACTTTTTTGTTTTGCGCAATAAAGTTTAAATAAATAAATAAATAATTTTATTGCAATTCAGCTGCAATGACATGAAACAAAATTGCACAGTAGGATTCAAATAAATGAATTGTTCCATCATGTTTCACAATGCACGGAATTCCGGTCGATGCTCGTTGGTGTTGGAAACACAACAAAGTGGGAATTTTAGCTTTGTCAAATGTACGTTTTAATAGGAAGAATGCTGTGTATGTTATTAGCTGGTTTGTGTTCGTTTCAAATACGCCGCAGTACACGTAATAGTACATTACTTAACAAGGGCGGTAAAACAAAGAATGTCTCAGATCGCAGGTATTTGACGCCCGAGCCGAAGGCAAGGATAAACATGCGATCTGAGGCTTTCTTTATTACCGCCCGTGTTAAGTACAAAATTTTGTGTCACCCTCTGGCAAGGAAGTGGGATTTTCCGCGCGCGGAGCGTGCGGTAATTGCCGCTTTATGGCCAGGTGTGACATAAAGTGTATATTCATGAAAATTCACATGGCAAGACTTTCAAATTTGTGAAATTTATTTTTTTCTACTACGTCACAAAAATTGTTATCCTCAATGCATAACATTCGTGACGTAGTGGAAAGATCTTTTTTTAAATGCTCAAATTCATACACCTCCCTCAAATCTATTTCAGCGAAAATGGCATTAGTTTGCATTTGTGTTTATGTTTGTAAAAAGGATTAAATCATTTTAGGTTTTTGAATTATTGGGTTGTTTTAACTTTATGTACTTCAATACATATAAAATATGTAGGTTCGGACATACTCCATAAATGAGTTAATTTATCATATTACGTAGGTTGCAGGTAGCTGTCAGTTACGAGCAAGTACATATTTCCGTCCGTAAGGGTCAAAACGGAACCCTATTGTCCGTCCGTGTTATCCGTCCGTCCGTCCGTCATCTGTCACACGGGTTACAGCCAAACGGTTGGAGCTACAGTCCTATTTTTTTACCGTATAAGCATCTTGGTGGCCCAAAGGCATACAAATAGTCAAAATTTATTTTTAAATGTTTTAAGGGGGGCTCTCATACAGCTAAAGGGGGCACGAAAACAAACCAACTTAATTTTGTCGAACGTACATATGGCCGATTTTTTTATCAGCCTATAAATTGTGTCCCACTGCTGGGCAAAGGCCTTCCCTCTTATCCGCCACTCGTCTTGGCCGTGTGCCAGCTCCCGCCAAATGTAGTCATGTATTCGTGTAATATGCAAATTTATATTTGATATTAGTAACTAAGTCGCGTAAAGGTAAAGTTAATATACTCGTAAATCGAATTTAATTTATTTTTTTAGGTGTTTCTGAGTTGTCTCTCATCCACTGTCTTTATCTTACTTAAGTTCTGTGTCTCTGACTTAAAACGTAATTACACGTGTTCCGCAATTAATTCAAGTACATAATTAATAATGTAATTTAATTACGTAGTCTTTCAACAATTCGCTAACGTATTCATTCACAACGTATTTACCTACAATTTCACGCTCCAGGCGAAGTTAACTAAGTCGTGGAACTAGTTTCTGTAATGAATACATTTAAGCTGGTATTACACTAGCCCGAGTGTTAATTAAAACTGCCGAAATTGACGTAATAGTAATGAATTGTTCAAACTCAACTCAAATTATTAAATAATCCCAGTTGTTGCATTATCCTTCCTGTTGTTAGAACCCGACAATTCTTGACAATATACTTAAGCAGTTCGAACCTTAGCGATTTAAAATTAAAAAATGTGACGTCTCCAGCATATAATTATAATATCTCAAATTTCATGATGTTGTATAGAGAAGCATTTATAATTAATGGTGATAGTAACATTACAGAAATTGGCATACCATAAATCAGCAGGATGTTGGGACTTCCAAGTGATTGTTAACAATAAAATATAATAAGTCAATTAACGCATTCACTGCCACCAACGCATATATGCGTTTCCGTTACTTTCCTACGCACAGACGCGTTCATAATATTTAGTGACTTTCACCCTGTGCCTTAGTGCCTTAGACTTAGAATAGTCGGTTGAACTCAGACAGCAAAGTGCGGCACCTGCCGAATGTCCAGCAAAAGAGGGTGGCAGTGAATGCGTTAATATAAATCGAATGGTGACATAGGAATCCAAAGATAAGTAATGGGAATCATTTTGATATGGTTTTAATTTAAGATGCGATAAGAATGAAACTATGTAGGTACTAGATGAAACTTCCTCCTTCTTCAATACACTTTGCCCCAGCATCGCGTCATATAGGGCAGAAAGGGTCAAACTCGGGTCAAATAGAAAAAAGTAGCACCTATGCTAGTGTAACAAAAGGTTTACCGCCCGAGTCCCGAGTCATTGTCTGCGACCGAGGATACGAAAGCCTACTCAGAGACTAATGAGACCCCAATTCACTAATGTAGTGAGATGGGCGAACGTTTTGTGGGATGAATTAACCTTTCGAAGTTAATAAGATTACGTGATTGTTATATAAATATATGTTCGTTAGGTTATGCTTAGTTCTTATGTTAAGAGGGTCGGAGTCATATACGGTTTAAAGCTAAGTTTAAATGTGAGCAGAGTCCGAGTCAAAGGGAAGCAGACTTCGGGCAGTGTTGCATCGGATACCGGTATCCATACAAAAACAGCGGAATTATTACGTTATTTTTCGTTCTATCTAAGAGTAATACAAAGTTGTTACCTAAATAATGATTTAGTCCTACATAAAATAATTCGCGAGTCGGACTTCGCACATTTAGGGTTCCGAACCAACCTCAAAAATATGATTTATCAATATATTAGTATTTGTTGTAAAAAAATATACGTAATAGTGAACATTGACACCAAATCTCAAGTTTAAGGTCAATGGGAAGTCAAAAAAATGAAGCGAAGTCAGACTCGCACTTGGTCAGTTTATTTTTTAAAGTAACTGCCATACCATTTCATTTCTCAGCCCATTAGACCTTTGTGAGATTAGACCGATTTCATCACGATATTTTCCATCAAGCTCGTCCTAAATATCGAATACCTAATATATATAATATGTCAAATATAGGTATAATATTAAACAGTGACCAAGTTTTTATTTTCAAGCTAAACGAATTTTAGATACATTATTAACGTAGCAGGGTGATTCCTATTGCAAAATTTAACACTTTCTTAATTTTTCCACACGGCCCCAATTGTTAACGACTCTTGAGTGATTATTTTTGTTTAACTATTTTAACAGTTAGGGACCCAGGTATAGAGTAAACTGAAGTCAACAATATGTTTAAATTGAACTCTGATTTCCTTAACTTTCACTTAACATTCGGGCCGGAGTGGACATCAATTAACTTTAACGATAAGAATCACCCAGCATTTGTAAAAGTCCTATAAAAATGGTCTTAAATTCCAATACCCATTCCAAAAAAACGCCGAATACCTACCCCAGTAAGCCGTCGAACTAACCTATCAGAGAGTAAGCAGAAAGAGGTGAGCTCCCCTGCGCCAACGCGAATTAAATCCTCATTAGCACAATCACCAAATCGATTTACGTATTCGGGTCAGAAAATCCCAGCCCAGCTATTACTTACGTGCCGAATAGGAGCCATTACGTAATTTGAGTAGGTACCTACTCGTATTAACTTAATTCACTGATAACCTACGCTCGAAACGCTACGCATTAATCGAAAGAATAACCGATTTAAGGCTCATCACGACACTTATGCGTCATGCCTATACATGAAATCGCTACGAGGCGGGAAAGAGCTGCTACACGCTGCGTCGTAGCATACATGCTGGTCCACCAACGCTACTCTACACTTGGCCTACGTACACTACACGTAACCTACGCTGTAGTATGTAGCACGAATTTTCCGAGTCATGACGCATATGTGTCGTCACGCGTAGCTACATCGCGAAAAGCGCTCTGATATTTTCGTGATTAATGCTGAATGAGTTAAAAGCTAGGGGATTATTAATGGCTTTGTCCTAAATCCGCGGAACAAAAAGATGATTATCCGTGGAAACTATAATATATCACCTGGGTGGTTCCGTGTTTGTAGATTTATTAATGATGCTGCAGGTTTTTGTTCAACGGGACCACTGGTATTGTTGAAGAAACATGCCATTAATAATGATTGTAATAAATCAGTTTCCATGTATTGCTTTTCATTTCGTTGTTACATTAAACATTTTTCCTATACTACAATAACTCAAAAATCTTACGGCGATGAATCGTCTAATAGTGTGACTTCAGTTATAACCAGATCTCAAGACTATACCTCAAGTTTCACTATTTACAGTCATTAAAAGCCAAGCTGTCTAAGCCTATGTACATAAAATAGCATTGTGGATTATAATTCCGTTCGCGAAATTAGGTTTGTAATAAAGCAGGGACCCTAAACTGTCACACAATGAAATATAATCGTCGAGCCACTCCATTCAGAACAAGAGAGTTACATTAAAACGAACACATTTTTACGACTTTCCCGAATTAATTACGCCCAACACACACAAATAATAGAAGTCTGCCAACTTTATGCAATAATAACTTTTACCTGACAAAATATTATCGCCGAAAAGGTGTTTATCTGAAGTTCGATGTTCAATATTTTATTCCAAAATGCGAGAAGTCTCCACGAGCGAACATAAATTTCGACGCTTCGAGCTTTGCGATTGCTCAGTGTTGTTTTATTCCCGTTGAAAGTAGCTTTGTTTCAATAAATATTAAAATATCGTATGCTTGGAACACCTTTCCAATTCATTCAATATTTATAAATTACTAGCTTTTGCCCGCGTGACCTTGTATTTGAGGGATGATTTCAAGGATAAAAAGTATCATATATTTTAATCCAGGCTATAAAGTCGTTGTATACCAAGTTTCGTCTTAATCCGTTCAGCCGTTTGTGCGTGATTGAGTCACAAATATCCTCACAAACACACTAACTTTCGCATTTATAATATTAGTATGATCAGTAGGATGTTATCATTATCAATCCATAAACAGGTATTGTTTTTATAGCAGTCTTTGTTGCCTTAGTCGTCTTTAATATCATACCGCAATCTTACAGTGACACAGCGATTTTACTATGACGCAAGTAAATTACTACAAAATGGGTTTGGCCTAATAACAGTTTGCATAAGTCAGCGCGATGCTATTATCATCCAATATCAAAGAAACGATACCTAATAGAACCCCTACAGCGTAACCTTGAAAATTACTTTATTATTACCGTGAACGAGCAACCCTCGTCGGTCATGGCCGCGGAACGACCTTGCATTATGTAAGAGACGTCCGCTCACCTCAGAAGCCGGCGCCCGAATGGCCTTCCATGCGGTACGGGAGCTGGGACCGGTGGAGGGGGGATGTTTACCTCCCCCACCCGCGGCCGTGCCAGCTGAGCAGAGGCACGCTATATTTAGGTTGCGCTGTAAATATTCGCTCCAAGTACGGGATGGGATCCGCCCGGTAGGTGGGGCGGGGGGTTTGCTCGCTCCACGAGGCTGAAAGTTCACCAACGCCCGGCACAGGAGTTCTTGCTGTTACGGAACGTTTTCTTTATTTAAATTCTATTGCAACTTGTTCAGTGTTCACCGTTGTAGTCTCGGCTGAATTCGCAATGCCGTCTAATTTTTCAATGTTGGCTCCGCGAGAACTTTTTTTCTCCGTGAGAAGTCGTTCAATTGTTTTCTGCGCTTAATTTAGGGTATAAGTTTCATACTCGTAGTTGTTTTTCCTAACGACTTTTACGGTTATTGCTGTGGTTCAATTTTGTTAGGACGGGCTTGATAATTACAGTCACGGTGCAAATGACGCCGTTCTCGGTTTCGGCAGCCCATTGCCGAATGAAGCCAGTTTTCCCTTTGACAAAATTGAAACGAATTAGTGTTGACCGTAATGGACTGCTCGCGTGCAAATCTAATTTGAGTAGTCATCATTGAAGGCTTTAACATGCGTTTGGGAGGTGTACAAGGACAGATGTGTACCTACCGTAATATAATATAACCACATGCGTATCAATTAACCAACATAATTTATTCATAAGTATAATTACAACCTCGATCTTTATAAAAAAAAATGTCATAATTATTCCATTTTCTGTGTATCGCTTAGTTAGTAATAATAGATGGTGTCTCAAGGGAGCAAAATTATATTATAGTTACGGCGAGGGTGCTATATTGAATCCTGAGTGAAGCGAATGATTCTACGATAGAATCCTGAGCATAGCGAGGTATTCCAAAGTAGAATTTTAAGCGTAGCGAGGTATTCAATTATTTATGCCCAAGATGGAAATAATTTTGCTTCCGTGTGACACACTGCTTTTCACACCGCCTATGAGGCCCGCTGCTATAAACATGAAATGTCTTACAAATAATTGAATAATGCTAATGTGTGGAATAAAACGATAAATGAGAAAAAAAAATGTAAACGATTTATAGTAAAGAGTGGAATATTATCAATGATGTATATAGTAAACTGCTGAGAAAAAAATCTCGGGAAAACAAACTATTTCGCTGCTAAACATTTCAAAATTTACGTCAGAGCTGACCAGGTTAGTTAAAGTGTCAATAATCTGTTGCCATGTAAATCTGCATAATAGCGCCTTCTTGACAATGGTCATATATATATTTCTGATTATACTACAAATTGTCAGTAGCTAATCAGATATATTATGATTACATATTTAGTAAATTATTCACTGGCAGAAAATTTGGCCCAAATTAGAAAAATGCATTTGTATATATTAAACATTATTTAATTTATTCAATTTATAGTTTGAAATCACGAAAAGGTTTTGGGCCAAATTTTCTACCGGTGAGTGTAGTTACTAGTGTAATTTATATCAACATTTTCTTTGTAATGATGTTGCGTTACATGTAACTAACACGACAGAAAACTCAGAAATCCCTGCTTGTATCATTTGCATTACACTTCACCAACTGAAGCTAATTTCTTGGCATTGCGAACAAAATATACGGCAATATTTGCAACGTTCTCGTTTTTAAATATAGGTACTAAATCACACCACATTTTCTTCAAGGTTCCTTCCCATAACAGTAGAACAAGCAAAACATTCTGCGTTAAAATTACCCCGGTCAAGTCATGCACGTAAAACACGAATAACTTATCGTGTTTACCACACGTAGATGTAATTATTTCATCATTACGACCTTTTAGAGGATTAAAGTATAATTGTAGGGTATCACAAGTACGTAATTACAAACTGCTATCTCAAATTTCCGTATACTCAATAAGGCTATCAAGAAACATTAAACTGTACTGGAAATATCTAGAAAGGTAATCCTTATAAGGCCAGTGAAAATACAGGAACCTGTACCTACGTAATTACTAATTACATATGTAAGGAAAACAATGTTTCAGCCATTACATTAAATGATTATAATATAACACCTCTGTATGTACCTATGTTTTTACGAATAAATGATTTGATTGATTGATTGATTGATTAACATATTCAGCTCCAAGAATACAGCATCGTGTTCCTCGTTCGTAGATAGTCTTCGCTACAAAGCTATGTTATCGGCTACGTAGCGCGTAGCACTCGTCGGCAATGAATGTGTTAAATAGGTAGATAGAGTACTTTTATGGTTGTATGTTGAGCTGTACAAGCACATTACCTATGTGTGCGTCAGCGTAGGAGCTGTGAGTTCACGTTGTCACTACTACAACCATGGCCAACCCGCGCTCGTGAGATAATAGTAGATTGTACAACAAGTGCATAAAATGCACCATTTTACGGACGACACTCTACTTTTCACTTCAGTTGCGAGGAAATTAACGAATAATTTAAATAAGGTTATGTCATCACATTTACACTCGTGAGGTCGTTAACCTCGTTCGATGGAACGCGGGGTGCCGCGCGCGCACTGGCAGGCTGCGGGCGCAGCGCACGGGGTTGATCGTGTGGTTTTTGGACCGATTGCCTTGGTCTTCAAGTTCTTCGACGAAAATTTTACTTTATGCACTAGAGCTTAAAAACGGTTTTATGTCGTCAACGCACGACCTAAAGTCGAACTTTACGAGCATGAGAAGTGAAAAAGTACTATAAGCAATATTTGTATGTGATTCATTCTTAAGTTTCCGCCTCCGTCGAAGCACCACTTTCATAATCACCCTCGTATAGAACAACGTCGCCATGATCTTTGCAGACATACTCCCAAATCTGGTCGTCTTCTTTCGGGTATTTCTCGTGCTTCGGATCATGGAAACTCACTATATTGAGGACTGGAGCAGTTCCTCCGAATGCTATTAGGTCTTCGTGGCTCGTGATGGTTAGAACCGTGCCGTCTGCTGGGTAGGAGCAGGTTATGTAACGGTTGTGTAGGTTGATGATCTCTACGCAGTTGGTACCGCTGCCGCCTATGATCCCGTACTTGGACTTGCGGTTATACTGAAAGTCAAACGTACTAATTAGTCAGAGACTACAAAAGATGCATTACCTGAGAGGTTTTTGGTGAAATTGAGAAGTGTATGAATTCTAAATGTAAAAAGAAATCATTCATTGTCAAGCCGTGTACAAGAAAGGTTGACATAAAGGTCGTATAAAAAAATACATATGTAGTTAAGGGCTTAAATAATTAAACAAAACTTAACTATTGATTCCTTTGTGTACTTAACGATTACTCATGCATTTTGTAAGGCGAACTTTCGTTACACATACACAAAGGACGCGATCGTGATTATATTTTCATTAAGCCCTTAAGCGGTTTAGTTACAACAGCTACCCAGTGACGGGCATATAACAATGAGGAACACAAGAAAAAAGAAAACCATTGAATAATATCTATAAAATGGAATATGATTTAGTATAGTAAATGAAACTGAAAATATTATATATTATTACTGTGATGCAAATAATTTTCATCCGCCGTCAAAAATTTGACGTCTGTAGCAGTGACGTCACTTCAAGGCAGTGGCCGTTTACGCGCAAAATTTGATAAATATGTCGGTTTTGAATTAAACTTTTTCGTGTTCGGTATATAATTATCTTTACGTAATCCTTAAATATTTAAGATAGACTAGATCAGTGAAATAATGCATGTTCCCTATAGTAGGTACACTGGTACATCGATATCGATATATAGACTTAAAAATTAGCTAATCAGTCTCTAAATAGTTTACCAATGACATTAAAATATAATAATGAAGTTGTTGATGAGGTAGAATCTATTAAATTTCTTGGCGTCACAATCGATAAGCATCTCAATTGGAAAGAACACATAGAACAAGTTTGCAAAAAGCTCAATCGGTTTGTGTTTGCTCTCCGAAGGCTGAGAAACACTGTATCAACTGAGGCTTCACTAACAGCCTACCACGGCTATGTATCATCTGTTCTCCGGTACGGGTTAATACTGTGGGGTAATTCTGTAGATGTGGACAGAGTATTCAAAATTCAAAAGAAGTGTGTCAGGGCCATTTGCAATGCATGGATAGACGACAGCTGTGTACCCTTATTTAAAAAGCTCAACATACTTCCATTACCCTGCTTATATATAAGAGATGTGTGTGTTTTTGTCTGCAACAACAGATCATACTTCAAAAAACGTACTGAAGTCATGCACAGGCAAGCCAGACGTCAATATATGAATCTGTTGTATATGCCTCGTGCTCGTAAGGCGATGTATGGCAAAAATGCGTTCAACATGTGTATAAAACTATTTAACATCTTACCTGACGACATAAAGTTACTGCGGGGCAATAGTTTTAAACACAGGTTGACCACTTGGCTTCTGGACAAATGCTTTTATAGTGTGAATAGTTATTTAAATCAAAGTTGACGTAGAAACTGTAATCTTGACTCCACTGGTATTTTGACATTAATTTTGACATTTATTTTATAATTACTATTTTATGATTATATAATTACTATTTGATTATTGTTTACATTGCTTATTTATTATTATTGAAATATTGTACCGTAACGTAACGTAGCACGAAATGTTTGCATGCCTGCATGCAGGCTGGATACATGGAACTTATAATTTTAATATATAACACCTGTACCTACTGTATTCCTGCAAATAAACGATTTGATTGATTGATTGATTGATTGATTGATCATATGCAAATAACTCATTGATATTATAAAACACTCTCGGACAGATATTTTATTTCAATAATTCTCCAATGATTTTGCCACACAATCATTATGAATATACGTTCTCCATTTTCTATTAAAAAGTGAAGTACCCGTACCGTTCACGACAAGGAAATAAAAATGGCGTCAGGTATTTCAATATGTTCAAAAGTTTCAGAATGTTGCATAGTTACCAGATTTCAAGCGGAACTATCTCTGTCACAGGCTAGAATGCATTGCGGGACGTGAATAAAAGAGGTGGTTCGAAATACCTCCGTAAAATATACTGAATATTTCCAGTTTTAGATCCAAATTTTATTATAGTTTATTCACGTGTTTCACACTTGTCAGTAACTATTTAATTGCAGAATATGTTATCATTAGAGATCCTAAAACTTTTGATAAACAGGTACAGCCAAGGGCATAAATATGTTTACACTTTTGGATCTTATTTCAATGGAATAAGTTGAGAAAGTGTATACATATTGGTGCCCTTGACTGTACGTGCGTAAACATTAAACTAAACTTTAAGTAAACACAACAAGTACTTAAATACCGTAAGAGCAGTTAGGTAGCTCCAACGTTGCGAAGAAAGGTAACGTTTATCAATTTACAAAGTCAGGTATACTTAGGTACTCTGTCTTTTTTTAACTATAAAATACCCATCTGCGGAGCTAAGATGATCGCTTACATGTCAGACATATAACATTTGTCACTTACGGTCAAGTGCGAGAGGGTCGAATGCTATATGTCTGACATATAAACAAACATTTTAGCCCCTCGGGTGCTCACAGTAAAGTATGGCGCGTTAATTTGTTTCTTGCATAGAACTTGTATAGCATACCTATTGGTCTCTAGGTTGCTTTATAACGTATAAGTAGGCTATTTAGGTAATAATTTTGCTTGATAATAAGTCTAATAAACGAATATTAATTAAACATACATAGTATTACGTGTTCGCAGAGCAATTAAGATCTGACATCGAACCGGGTTCAAAACTACCCATCCAACTTTACCACCAAGAGCCCCAACACAAACCTAACTTGACTATACAAGACCGAGGATTTGGAAAGTTGAGCAATATTAGCATTTGGGTTACGCGATGATATAAATCTTAAGCTAAGAGGGCAAGCGGGACTATAGCCTGTTCGATCTACGAATTTAAGCTTAAAAATAGAAGACATAGATATAAGTTTACCAACATGTAACTTCAGTCTAGATAGCCAGCAATGAAAACCATTAGATTTAACTAGTTAAGTGGACCCCAATGAAAGGAATGTAAGCTTATTTTCAGAGGCGGCGTCAGGCGTGGTCGAAATGGGCCCACGCCTACGGCCCCGCGGTCCGTGGGGCTTCGCGCCTCATTTTTCAATTATTTTCTATTTTTAATATTTGTTCTTGCGCCAACAAAGGGCTTCGCTAAATATATCTCGCCCAAATCAAATTTTGGTCTTGTCCCGCCACTGCATATTTTTAGCTACCTACTTTGTCACAAAACCAATAGCAATAAAAGTATCTGGATGTATAATAACGAAAATCAAGAAATCATCTAGTTGTTTACATATTACGAGAACAAAATTACTCCGGCAATCGCCGTCAGAATGCTACAAAAGTGTTTAAAATAAATACTTAAGCATGAAGTGGAGTTTTCATTACAAGAATCTACAGCTTACAACAGCTTAATGCGAAGCAATGGACCCCTGATGCGTGCCACCTCCGATACTCGCTGTCCGTTTGGCTGATTCGACGCCCTCCGCCTAGCATCTATGTGCCAGTTTCGGAGCAACTACCACCGGGTTACAAGCAACCACGGCCAACTTAAAGGGCGCTAAACAAGCTCAGATCGCAAGTTGGCCGCTGCAAGGAGAGTAGGGCCATATGGGGACTACACTGGGGCCACATTACCCACTGTGTCTGCGATACAGCACCGCAAACCATGGCGTACCTGCTGGCGTGCCCCCCGCATGCCCACAGTCCTGCTCGGAATACGACCTGGGAGACGCGACGGTCAAAGCTGTCTCCATCGCATCTCATTAAACATACCTTGTTTGAGAAACCTCGACAAGAAAGAAGAAAATTACAAGAAAAAATACACGTAGGTACCTTTCCGCTACAGTTTATCATTTAACAGCTGACGAGAAATTCAAGGAAAACAAACTGCCAAAACCTCAGTAGGTCGCTTGTTCCTAACAAACACCGCTCACAAATATTCACGTTTGTTCAGTAACTGTGTTTCCAAATTAACAGCCATCTTTATGGTAAACTCGTAATGCGTAAAAGTTAAGCAAATACGATTTACGTTCAAATCTAGTAATAATATTTTTTATAACACACCTGGCCTTAAAGTGACAATTATTGCACGATTCGAGTGCGGAAAATCCCACTCTCTGGGCATTGGGATTTTCCGTACCAACCATAGGTAAACCATGTGCCAGGATATAAAAGGTAAAAATTTATTATTTTTTACATTACTAATAAAATCCCTGACGAAAATAGTCAACCATGAATCTTAAATTGATTTTATTGAGCTTATTTAAGATTTTATAGGTAGGTACGTTTGATTTTACAGGTACGTAAAGATATAAAAAGGACGCTGTTTGATAAGTAATCCATGACGTCACTAAAACATTATTTCCCTACAAATCGTCATACTAACAAAGCGTTTTTGACGTCTAATAACGAGTAGCTGATTGACTATCAGTTAAACAGGTACCATGTTGTATTGCGCAGTGTCCATTACCGTTCATAATAAGTTATTGAATTTTAAAATGCAATATTTTAAAGGTTGATTAAGAATATCTGCGTGAGCTTCAATTAATAATTTCTTAACGTTAGAATCAACGGAAGCAGAAGACGCAGAAGTTTCTAGAAAGCTGTTATCTATTCTCTATAGGTATCTTAGAAGCAAGATCAACCTTAATCATTTTACTACACCACATTTCTGCGTAATCTTCAAACTTTGTAGGTATTTCAAATAAGATATTAAACGTGAATTAAATCCCGTGTTCCATTTAGTAATTCTGTCTGGCTTCGCCGTAAAAGCATCTGGGCAGGCTATCAATCATACACCTTAATGTACTTTTAATGTGTAAAGCCTACATATTCGCGAGAGGGTTATAAACTGTTATTTATAACGTACAAATTGATGGAAAACTAATAAGGACAGGTTTTAAAACTGATTTATTACTTCAACCTCTAACGATCGGTATTTAACGAATCGATCATGGTAAATTACTTCTTTTGTCTACATTTTACCTTATTCCATTATTGAGCACCTTACGAAAGTTAATACTTTCGCTGCGAAGCTTTTCATCACGTTACGCTATTTCCTATAAATACGGTTAAACACATGGTATCGGCTACGCGTCTACGGGCAAAACGCCCGCTAGGGGGGTTCTGGCAGCATGTGTTAATACTTCTGCTGTAATCATAATCATAATCAATCTTTTATTTGCTTTAAGTCACATAAATGCATGCAAATACAGTAATAACACAAGAAAATAACAATAAAAAAGATAAGGAAACTATATAAAATGTCAAAAGTGCACTAAACATGTCCCAATAAAAATCAAATAATTACAATAAAACAATATAATGTCATGTAGTCATGTACATAGGTATGTCGAGGTATAATATTCTATAGCGCAGTTTACAGGTACAAGTCAAATCAAATAGAACAGCAAAGTTTCAAGTACATTTGTCAAAAATTCTTGAATAATATTCCTTAATCGAATAGAATGGACGGGTCAGAAAGTATGTCTTTACCTTATTATCAAATAATTTTAGGTTGTCAATATTTTTTAAATTGTCAGGAAGTAGGTTGTAAACTCTAATTGCAGTATTGTTTAAACTTTTGTCAAAATGGACATAATGCACATCATTTAAGATTAATCTATTTCTTTGTCTAAGATGATGATTCTGGGTCTTGCCTTGCTGGAAATATTGCTTTTTATTGTTAAAAACATAAATACATAAACGATACAAATACAGCGAAATAACAGTCAAGATTTTATTATCGATAAATATACTACGGTGAGAGTCAGGAACACTAGCACATTTTTCAATTAATCTCAAGGCCTGCTTCGTCTGCCAAGCTTCTCGTAGCGCTACGCAATTTCCTATACATACGGGAAAACGCATCAGCTACGAGGCGAAGAGCAGAGAACTTACTAGGGGAGCTCTTGGCATTAAAAGTGTTAATCACTATTTCGGACAAATTTTCGTTACACAGTGGAATAAGCGAAATGCGGTGGAATATATCCTTAGGTACTGCATAATTGTTTCATACACTATGGTAAAAATATCATAGTTTCCCGCTTTTATTTAACTTATACGGTGTAAATATTTTTTCTTGCATGATTTCAAATCAGGGATACAAAACTCATAACGTGGATTACTGAAATCCACAGTTTTTGTGTTATTGCTTATTAGTTATTGGTTTTTTGTCCCATAAACTTAGCTGAAAAGTTGATGTTAGCTACCTATTGTTAACTGAGCGCTCCCGTGCTTTGGAAGGCACGTTAAGCCGTTGATCCCGGTTGCTGTCTATGGCAGCAGTCGTTAAGCCAAGTTGGAGGCCTTCGGGCGGCTTGAGAACTTCTAACAGTCAAGTTGCCCACTCACTTGACAAAGCCTAATCCCAATAAGGTCTAGTTTCCCCTTGGGGTTGGAAGGTCAGATGGCAGTCGCTTTCGTAAAAACTAGTGCCTACGCCAAATCTTGGGATTAGGTAGCGGACCCCAGGCATCCTTCAGGATGCAACTGTACTGGGATAACGCTAGGAGGATGATGATGATGAACTAATTGCACAAATTATATTTTATGCTCCGTTGTGAAAAAATCCAAATATGCGCGTAAGCAAGCAGCAGACACCGTCATCGAAAGTGCAGTACCTAGCATGAATTGATTGATAGTACTTACTTCAATTAATTGGTAACCGATTGGATTTAATTACTGGCTTTCGGTAAAATAAGGTAGATAATTTTAGGTAACCATTTTATGGAAAGGACAATTTGAGCATAATACATAAGTATTTAATGTTGGAGTGCTCGTGGCTTGCGGTATCTAAGATTAAGCAACGTGGGCAGCGGTCAGGACTTGGAGGGGTGACCGCTTTGAGTGCGCTGGTTACTAACTGAGCGCTCCCGTGCTTTGGAAGGCACGTTAAGCCGTTGATCCCGGTTGCTGTCTATGGAAGCAGTCGTTAAGCCAGGCCTTCGGGCGGTTTGAGAACTTCTAACAGTCAAGTTGCCCACTTACTTGACAAAGCCTAATCCCAATAAGGTCTAGTCTAGTTTCCCCTCGGGGTTGGGAGGTCAGATGGTAGTCACTTCCGTAAAAACTAGTGCCTACGCCAAATCTTGGGATTAGGTAGCGGACCCCAGGCATCCTTCAGGATGCAACTGTACTGGGATAATGCTAGGAGGATGATGACATAAGTATTTAATGTTCATATTCAAGTTAATAACTAATATTACAAGCGGAAGTCTTTTTCTAATGGGAGGGGTTGCAAAAAAGGCCTCTTACATGTTGACAGATGATTTTAATAGCGTCTTTACGGAAGGAACAACGCCTCTCGTGACTTTAATAAGCCAATCCGGGATCGACATTTTCTTCCACATTTTATTTATGACATGTGAATTGAAGATGTTAATTTTATTTTTTATTAAAAAAGGGATATCTTTTTGCCAACATTTAGCCAGGGGGCAAAGATGAGGCCGACGATGAAGGGAGCTCACCCACAAATGCCTATTCACTCGTGCCTTGAAGAGGTATAGGTTTATGAACTCGGAAATACAGATGCCGGCAGGGAATTCCAAACCTTAGCAGTGCGCATTATAATTGTACATGTTCAGTATTTTTATGTTATAGCACAAAACACAACGTATTTCTTTCTAATTTCCGAAATGGATTAATCTCAAATTATAAAGCTAGTTTGACGGAGACGAAACCAAACGCTTTTCTGAAAGCTAGCAACACTGATTGACGTATGGTATACTTCGCCGCGCTACGCGCAACTGTTACAAGCTCGCATTTCAATGCTCGAAGCTTTTAAAACCCTATACAACTAAATCCAGCATCAAAACACGTCGCGAAATCAAGCAGAACCTGTCTCTAGCCTCCTATGAAGAAATCCAGACATCAGGGGGGCCCCAGGACTACATTCAAAGCCACAGATCAGTTCAGGTGAGTCTCTTGATAACTAGCTGTCAAAATATCGAAGGAATCATTTAAAATCCCCTACAGTACATAATATATACAATACCTTGCTGGAGTTCCAAAATCGGCACGCATAGATATACTCGCCGTCCACATCAGGTCTTCGGTTCTGTACGCGAACGACGGACACCTTCTTTTTAGCGGCGATGTCCCACACAGTAAGTGCGTCCGTCGGCTGCCAACTGCCCGCTATGCAGAGGTTTCGCTGAAATTTGAAATTTTACTTATTTTTCTAATAGAAGCCGGTAAATAAACTAGTGGTTAAGGATTCAAATAATGAGGGCTAGCCGTGTAAATCCGATTAGTGACAATTCCTCTTTCTTTGTTCTTCCCTAGACTTTAACCCTTTTCTAGGCCGGCCGCACCAACCAACCTACGTCGTTTTAAAAACAAAATATATGTATTATTTTTCAAAATAGTTATGTGTTGGAAATTAAGTGCAGTAACTTTTCGCCGAAATTCAATTCGATTTAAACCTTAACTTTGGGTATTAAGGTTTAAATTTTAACTACATGCACGAGGTCACTATACCTATGCCTGGAAAAGGGTTAAGCTTTCGACATGCAAAACGGGTCTATGTTCACTCTAATTGTATAGGTACGCCTGTTAATATTGCCTACAGAAACAAAATCTCTAGAAATAAAGAAAAATGTTACAAAAAGAATCAAAAATAAAGTCTGAAAAGTTTTTGCCTGGCAGTCTCCGAATTGGTACAAGAATATCACCTGCACTGAAAAAAACATGCACACATTTGGTTGCTTGCTTTTGGCTTTGCCGTCTTCGGTTAAAAAAGGATATCACTTGGACACTTTGTATTTTGACTAAACTACCTGTTATCTTACTTAGTGGCTAACCTCTTTACAATAGAAGAAAAAATAATAATGAAAAGTCTTTACAAAAGAATAAAAACAAAGTTTTATCAAAAACTTTTCCTTCATGCCCCCTTGTACAGTCAAGGGCACCAATATGTTTACACTTTTTCACCTTATTCCATTGAAATAAGGTCCAAAAATGTATACATATTTATGCCCTTGACTGTACCCTGTACTCAAGTTAGTATGTAGTTTGTAAGGATTCCAAGCTAATGCGCGGGACCATTTTACGGAAAGTTGTACACTCAACTTTTTTTTTGGATAAATCGGGTTTTTTCTACTCAGAATCGAAAGCACTCGAATGATATAGTGGAAAAAAGTGTCCAAATTATTTTTAATTTCATTCTGTTACCGTTTTCATATTCATACTAATCTTGTAATGCTTGTATGGTGGAAACGGAATGGAAAAACTGGAAATTGTATGAAACATTTGGGACACTTTTTTTCGCCTATTTGGTTCGAAAGTGCTTTCGATACCGAGTAGAAAAAACCCGATTTTATCCTAAAAAAAAGTCGAGTGTACAACTTTCCGTAAAATGGCCCGGGTTCCTATTTCCCAGACGTGTCCTATATTCGAAACAACAAGGTAATAAAATGTTATCTACTTAACTTAAGGAAAGTCGTGACTCACCCCCTTATTCATAAAACTTAACAAACCTTTGCTAACTAAAATTTTGTTTGTCCCTTTCTCACAAACGTAAATGTCAGAGTGACAGATAAGGACAAACGAACTTTAGCGGCTTGTTAACTAATAGAGGTTTGATGGACGTTTATGAATAAGGGGGTTATACTTTCAAGAGATGTTTGGTAATAAAATAAGAGAAATATACAGAATACCTATGTGTGTGTTGTATTAGTCAATATCTGGGCAACCGATAGGTATAAAGCCCATTATGTAACGAGTACATTACAGAGACTCTGTTGTATCTAGCTCTAAAATAAAATGCTGCTCATTTTTAGACTAAAAAAACATTTAGAATAGAACCAGGTGGTATAGTCAGCGGTAAATAGTCGCCTCAAAGAAAACTTTGCTTCCAAACTTAGACCAGGTAAATGCAAACTAAGCAAGATAGCGCTCAAAACTAGGGATGAACATCTCTTAAGTATTCAGACAATTCCTCTGGAATAGAAATTAATACCTATAGAACTTTGTCAACTCAGTCTGCAGGGATCCTGTCTGCACACCGCAAAGCTGAAATCGCTTTACAAACTGAAAGTAATGAAAGTACGAAAATAATATTCTTCAACTCAAAGTGCGAACTAAGAGCATCAAACTTTATAACGAGTGGCGAGGCACGACTGCACTATAGATGAACGCTGTAGGGTTGCAACAAATAAAAACCGGTCAAGTGCGAGTCCGAGTCGCGCACCGAGGGTTCCGCACACAGTTCTTGTATATGCAGTTGTGTACCCGTCCCGACCCCATTAATTCAGGAACAATCTTTAAAAAACATGACAGCACCATCTATCGGCGCATTGTGTTACTAATTTGCGCGACTGAATAACTTAGTACGTATGTTGGTTTTTCAAGGATAATTCTTTATCACATCAACCGATTTCAATAATTGTTGTTTTATTTGAAAGAAGGTATCTTCAACGTAATTTTGTAAATTTAAATATAAAACAAATTAATTTAAATTACAAAACTTAGTATAGAAGAGTTTTTTGATGATTAAAAAAAAGAAAAACTAGATAGGGCTATGGCTATATTTTTCCTGTAAAATATACATGCATATTAATGTTGTGTAATAATTTCAGATTTTTTCTTCGTAAACTTCGGAGATAAGGGGGGAATGGTATTTTTTTTTACATTTTCCCTCGTAAATCGAAATTTTCCCAACAAAAAAAAAAACTAAAAATTGTTTCAGAATGTACAAGTCAAGCCCTTTCATATTGTTGATCCACTTGACATTGTTGCCAGACTTTAAAATTTTGAACCCCCTTTTATCTGTCATTATCCACAGAAAATAAAATAAAATATTTTAAAAAACCATCTTCCATGTATTTGGGTTACCCTTATTTATAACTATTCTAAATTTCAAATCGATAGCATAAGTAGTTCTTGAGATATTTAGCGACGTGACAGACAGACAGACAAAGTGAGACCATAAGGGTTCCTTTTTGGTACGGAACCCTAAAAATTACACTACGTTGGAAACTCGGAAAAAAACTATGTATTATTATTAGTACTTCCGTACTTTAGATATGTACGTATTAAAACACTATGATTACTTTATTCAATTGTATTATCTCTGTGTAAATATCGCTTTGAATGGAGAATGAAATCCGCAGAACTTACACATCCCTAATACGAAGACCACTAAGTTCCAGCAGGAGTAAAGGCAAGTTTTAATTAAAAGTGCTTTGTATTAGCTTTGCTGGGCAGCGCTCAAAATATTAGTTGAGCTTAACATATGAGGGGAACAGACTTAGCCGACAAAGTAGCTTTAAAAGGTAAAGAAAGTGCACTTGTGCGGTCATGGACTTTAATTGTTGAACCATTAGAGCTCGGTTTTTGTCCAGTGCAAATTACTTCGAGTTAGAATAGGTAACAAAATTAGTTTGACACCTATAGTAACCGGCAATAAATATTGCACGTCGGTCTTTGTAAAACGACAATTAACTGTTTACGGCGATTTGAGAAAACTGGCAAACGTCCATGAATAACCATATTTGTTAATTCAATTTTGTTGTTGACATTAAATAGTGTTTTCTAAATTAGATAATAAACAACATTAAATACGCTTTCAATCACTTAATTACATTTACTCTAAGACGTTCAAAGTTATATTAGACAAAGGTTGAAGCCAAATTACTTATGGCCATTAAATAAACTTGCTATGCCTTTTGATAAATTAATTTAAGCCCGGAGTATAAATTGTCTTTTCTTTAATCTATTTAGATAAATGTTGAGCCTAGTTTGAAGGCTAGACATCAAACAGAATTTGTTTACAAATCTCGCATAATACAGCAGTGAAATTGTACATTAAAATCGCAAAGCGAGATGTAAAGCTGCATTTTTGGTATGTTATTCGCACCCCTTAGGAGTATGTGTGACTACATTTTGCAAGCAAAAAAAATTTGTGCTACCTGTATGATACGTGAAAAACTGCAAAATTTTCGGACTTTTTTCAGGTATTGTAGTTCAATTCAATAACTATGGGTTTTTGACATTACTTGTCTATGGCATTTTTAAAGTACATTAAATTTGCAACAATTTGAGCCTACCTACAGCTCCGTATGTCTTATAGTTTTTGAGACATGATGTTTCAAAAATACTGCTTTATTGAGTTTTGCCTATAGTGCGTGTTGTTACGGGTTTCCGTCGAACAAACACTTCACCACCGGCCACCAGCGCTGGCTTTTAGTATGTTATCAGGCATATCTCCTGGACCCCAAAACTGCCGGGAGACAATCTCTCCAAGGTCGCTCTCCCGAGTAATGACGTCATGAAAATTGCCGCCGAAACGTTTGGAAAAGTGGAAATCACACCCAACCTATGCAACATACATACACGTGTATGGTATCAAATGAAAGCTGAATAAATATGCCATAACGTGTACCTAAATTAAGTTTCAATTCATTGAGACCATTCAAAACTATAAGCAAAATAATAAAAAAGTAAGGGAAACATTTCCGGGTTTCCAGATTTAACAGAATAACTAGGACAGGTACCCGAGAATTATGTTGCACATAAATAGTAATTCGTATGTCAGCTTTACATAACTATTTATTGTTTCTGGATATGACCAAAACTGTGAGAGAAATGCTGAAAAACCCAACAGCGCGGAGCCATTTTTCCATATAAGATAAAAAAAAGATGAAACGTCTATTTTCCATGAACCAGCTCAAGCGTTTTAGTAACAAGGGATAAAAAGTATACTATATGTTAAACAAGGCTATAATCTCCTTGTATACCAAGTTTCGTCATAATCCGTTCAGCCGTTTTTGCGTGATTGAGTCACAAACATCCTAACTTTCGCATTTATAATATTCATCATCATCATCATCATCATCATATCAGCCGAAAGACGTCCACTGCTGGACATAGGCCTCCCCCAAAGAGTGCCACAACGACCGGTCTTGCGCCACCCGCATCCAGCGGACTCCCGCGACCTTTACCAGGTCATCAGTCCACCTTGTGGGGGGTCTACCCACGCTGCGCCTTCCGGTCCGTGTTCGCCACTCGAGAACCTTTCGTTCGTTTATAATATTAGTAGGATATAATGGCATTAAGGTAGCGACAGAAGTATATAGACAAAAAAAGTGTGAGCGAGATTGCGAGAGTGGCCGCCATTTTAGAATGTAATTCATTGTTAGCACGGTTTAAAAACCAATAATTTTTTGCAAGGTCACTTACTTTTAAATCAACACTGTCGCTGCACACGTCAACCCCTTCAAATGTCATCGAACAGCCAACCTGGCAACGCGTGTCCCAGACCTGTAATAATTATTCATTAATCATGGATGATAATTGGTAAAATGATGATAATCATTGAATTGATTGATTGGTTAAATGATGATAAACCGCCTTTGTACTTCAATATTTTGCGACATGTACCTACGTGTTTTAACTTGTTATTGTGTGCAATAAAGTGCTTACATACATACATACATACGTACATAATTAATACCTGAACAATTCAACTCAAGGCTGGATATTACCGCTTTCGAGTTTTTTTAAACCATCTGAGAAAAAAATGAAAAAATCGCAAAGTTACCCCTTTTTGGAATGTTTTTTTCAATATTACGGCTATATTTCTGATTTTTACATTTAATATTTGTACTCAATTAAAGATCCTAAATATTTATAGACAAATTCGCAGGGTTTGCTTTGATAAAACGATTGGCTTTATGATTATAGCTAAATATTTACGAAAACTACGCGCAGAGCTTCCGTAGAGAGCGGGATGGTAAATTGCAAACTCACGCGTGTTAGAGCGGGACATTTGCATTGGGGATACCTCCCCTTAATATAAAGGCATAGTGCATAGTCACGTCGTCTAAATGAAGATAACGACCGCAAAAAACAAGTGTAGAACTGGTTGGAAATACTAATACGGACTTAAATTTCAGCCCAGTATCCTAAATTTTTTTTTGATATATATGTAAAAAAAAAACCTTAATCTATGAGCATGTTACAGGAAACTGGAAAGCTAATCTTCCACCAGTTCCAATAAATATTAAACTTTTCACAAAAACCTAACATTGAATAGCATATTATGTATAAGAAAAAACTGTTGAAGTATTGATTTCAAGCTGAAATACAGTTTTTGAAGGTTTGTAAAATAGAACATGTACCTGCTGCACTTTTCGGATATTACTGAATCCATGATTCAGTACCTAATATCCGAAAAATACCTCTTAGCATATTGGTTCATTTACTTTCGTAGCTCATTATTTTACTTCGAATCCATAAGTATTATATTCTGCCTTTTGATGTGAAATACTTTGCGGTATAACCAATGTACGTGTATTCCGCGAAAGCATTGTGGGAATCCAGTGTATTTCATAACGCTCATAACAAACGTGATACAATTCTTTGTAGAGACGCTCACAGCGGTGAAAAGGAGCGCTTAATAAATAATTTGAGCAGTTAACCGCCGACAAGCGGAATATTTTAATCTCAGAGATGCTTTGAGCCGGCAGATCCTGTACAAACAGGGCTGTCAAACAAAATTTAATACATACCTAATTTATTTAACGTAACGGCACTATATACTCCAAAAATTGTAATATATCAGTACCTAATAATTCCCCTCATGCATTGAAACACCATGCATTATAGATACTTAATCTTATATCTTTCTTTTTCTTTTTTTTCTTTCTTTTAGATCTATTTATTTAAATATTGATTAAATTTAATTTAATTTTAATTTATAATTTTATGGCAACTGTTTTAAATGTAAATGTATTGATTTTTTTTTATCTTATATCTTTAAACAAGCAATTCTTGTATATCATCATCATCATCCTCCTAGCGTTATCCCAGTACAGTTGCATCCTGAAGGATGCCTGGGGTCCGCTACCTAATCCCAAGATTTGGCGTAGGCACTAGTTTTTACGAAAGCGACTGCCATCTGACCTTCCAACCCCAAGGGGAAACTAGACCTTATTGGGATTAGGCTTTGTCAAGTGAGTGGGCAACTTGACTGTTAGAAGTTCTCAAACCGCCCGAAGGCCTCCAACTCGGCTTAACGACTGCTGCCATAGACAGCAACCGGGATCAACGGCTTAACGTGCCTTCCAAAGCACGGGAGCGCTCAATTCTTGTATATATATTTATTTATTTCTCGATCTAGCTAGGTCTCTCAAAAAATTGAGGCAGTGTACATTAATAAATACTTTCAACGATTTTTGATTTGAACAAGATGGGATTAAAGGTTTTTGAGTTATCAATGAAAAACTGCCTTGTCCAAACAAAAGGACGTTAAGTGCCGTGACTCCTCTCCTCTATGAGGATACGACCTTTTTTAATTCAAGGTATTAAATAGTGTTTTTAAATGTGGACTAGTAGGTGTCGGTACGGAACCCTTCGTTGTGCTTGATCCGACACGCACTTGCCCGGTTTTTTGATTCTGTATGTAACTGATTCATTTGAGTGAGGTTTACATTCAAAAGTATTTGTATTGTAAAACATACCCTGACTGTTTTGTCCCAGGCCGCACTGACGAAGACAAACGGTCTGTCGTCATGACACTTGATAGCGCATACCTGCCCGTTGTGCATGCGTTGCAGCTTCTTCGGGATAAACTGTAGACGCAACTTGTGCACTTTGTAGGTTCGGATTACCTGAAACAATGTGTTAAACGGATGCGTGATCTACTCGTGGTGACGATTTTTTTTTTCTAATCACTTCACTTTTCCAATTAGTTAGGTCCAGCCTCCTTAGGCGTACCTAAGAAGGTTGATCGAAATCGAAAGGACGTTTTATGTCAAATATATATGTCCGAGTACCTATGTACCAATTAATATTTAATCGTAGAATGTGCGTAGAATGCTCTCGAACCTAACTTGATGGATTGACGCCACGATTTCTTACTTCTTTATTTTTTTCTTGTTTAGAAGCACAATATCAATCAAAGTAAGACTAATTCATGTGTGCTCTGCTGTTTATGTGTATTTCTTTTCTATACTTAGTTTTCAGACGCAGATATCTCATGAATCTCAAGATGTCACAGTACTTATCAGTAGAAATAATACCTACCAGATACCTATCAAGTGGTCTCAAGATCCACTTGAATTCGAAGCTAACTACTTAAGTGCTAAGTTAAATGAACATGAACCCTTATTGATCAATGTATTAAATTTTCACGAGCCCAAGAATTTGTTCTAAGTTCTAACCGCAACTACAACAAGTAAATTTAGACTCTAAAGCTGAGAGTTAAAAGTTGTTTTTTTTTCAGCTATTACCTGACAGAAACAAGTGCGACACTCTGAATTTTAAATCGATCCTTTAAATGTAATCCTTGACCAGTGACCCACTTTTTTAAGGATTAAAGGGGGGCTCTCAAGAATATCGTAAAACCATTGTAATGTTGAATTTACGGCACAGGCCGTAAACTGAGATTAAGCCCAACGGTTTATTGGAGGTTACGTTTTACGCACACTCTTAACAAGTGGTCGGGATATAAATTACATTATTTGAAAATTCTCGAGGGTACCTAATAAAATGAAGATAAGGAATCCATCCGACATTCATCAGATATTTTATTTGTATAGGTCAGTTGTTGGAATTGGAACCCCCGTGAATAAACGAATATAGGTATCTGGTAGAGTACTTTTATCTTACGGGCGCGGGTGAGCCATTATGGTTGTGTGTTGCACATGTACATTGTCTATGTGTGCGTCAGCGTAGGAGCTATGAGTTCATGTTGTCTATGTGTTCGTATGTGTCACAACTACACCGATGGCCAACCCGCGCTTAAAAGTACTATAGTGTAGTACTAACAACTACCGTTAGTCCTGACAGCTGAGTCTTCAAAGCTCGGCCGAGCTCTAACTCACAATACTAGTTCTGAAGCTCTAGTATAAGTTTTTTCGAAACATTAACTAATTCGAACGCGTTTGCGTTTTGTCTCAAAATGTATGAAAGTTGTATGTGTAGCCGCCGGTGCCGATGGTGATGGAAACCGACGACTCAAAGTAAAAACTTCGATGTAAAAGTTGACTGTATAATTTTCCAAAAGTACTGGTTTACAAAAAAGGTTGGCCAATGGAGATATACAAAAGTGGTATAAGAACAAAGAGTAGGTAATGCCTAATGATTCGCAAGATTTGATCTCTAACGTCTATAACAGTAGTGGGGATAGTCTACGTGAAGCGTTTTTATTGGTCGCTGTTAATAAGCCGCTTTTACACTTGCCGTGCCCGACGGGCGCGTTTTGCTACTGCATAGTAACTAGTAAACTTATATGAAAACGTGAACAGCGCCTCTGGTGGTCACTAGTGGAAACTAAAACAGCGAGTATAACATTTGGTGCTAACCGATGAACACGCGTATTTCACTCGGTGAGAGCGTTTTCATACATTTTGAGACAAAACGCAAACGCGTTCGAATTAGTTAATATTTCGAAAAACTTATACTAGAGCTACTGAGCCAATAAATTGAATACAATATTTTCTTGCTTAAAGATTAAGATACAAGTTACACCTTAGTATGTATCACTAGAAACAAATAAAACCTGAATGTATAAAACTGGTACTGGAGAAGATTAAACAGCAAAAGCTAATAACGATAAATTGAACAGCTGTCGAGAACCGAATGTATTGTTTCACACCTTTTCGCCTTTTAATATTCAATGAACATAAATCGAGACTCCTTTAGTAAATAAAAGTCGACGAAAGTACCTGAATAAAAGCATATTATTATTGTAGATAGTCCTTGCATTCTTCCATAGGAACATAGAATGCCATACAGGATGTCCCAAGACTTTGGAACATTCCAAAAAGTTGCTATATCAACTGATATCCTCTTCTAGCAAAATTTCTCAAACAATTTCTACATGTGAAACCCTCGCGCTTTGTTAAGGCCGTGTATTACCACTTTTGAGTTTTTAAAAACCATCTGAGACATAGAATATAGTGTCTTAAAATCTAAAAAAAATATATGTGTTACATAAGGATCTTGTCTAGTCAAAATCGCAGTCAGTTACATGACCTGATGAATTTCACTCGATAGAAAAAAATCGCGAAGTTACCCCTTTTTGGAATGTATTTTCAATACTACGGCTATATTACTGATATTTAACGTTTTATTTTTGTACTCAATTAAAGATCTTATATAGTTAAGTTATAGACAAATTCGCAGGGTTTGCTTTGATAAAATGATTGGCTTAATGACTATAGCTAAATATTTACAAGACTGCGCGCAGAGCTTGCGTAGAGAGCGGTATGGTTAATTGTAAACTCACGCGTGTTAGAGCGGGACATTTGCGTTGGGGATACCTCCCCTTAAAAGATTTGTTTAAACGGGTCTAACGCGAGTCAGTCAGTGCTGTGCTGTCCCGACCATGACCGGTGTAACCCGTGTCGAAACGTCGGTAAAAAAGGTAAATACATAAATATCGCGTTAGACCCGTTTAAAGAAATCTTTTAAGTAAATTTCTACATGAGTTTAAATTATTCTTTATAGTAAACATTTAGGTAACATAGGGTAATTAATAAAAAAAACATCAATACATATGTATTTAAGATTAGTACACTATGCCTCTTACTACGGGGAAATTAGGTTTTACCCGGACATTGATAATTACTAAATGGGACCTTTTGGGATATGTTCGGACACCTTTCAGGATGACGCTCACGAAAGTCCCTAGACCTCCCAAGTGGGATGGCCGAGATAATGACCTCGTCTTTTTTTTAAAGATATATCACATTATTACATATCAGTCCCTTATTCCAAATTAAAATTAAAATAAAATCAAAACATACAAAGTTTTGGTTTCTCCAGATACGATACCATCGAATATTTTTTTTATAAAACATACCTCAAATGATACCTAATATCCTCATATCCAATTCCAAGAAAGAAATTTTAAAAATATTTACATTTAGTAGGTTTTTTTTCAATTTTTATTGATTTTAGTGTGATAATACCCTTTAGCGCGATCAACGGAGGAAAATTGGCGGAAATGGATAAAGGGATTCTTGGCATTAGAAATGAAGATATTAGGTATCATTTGAGGTATATTTTATAAAAAATGATTCGAAGGTATCAAACCTATCTGGAGAAACCCAAACTTGGCATGTTTTGAAAACTAATAAATATGAAAATTTAAATATTTCAGAACCGGCTCAAAAAGCCCTTTCATTTGATACCACACACGATAGGTTTCAGGACCATTTTTGTTTTTCCCCGTACAAAAAAAGATGACGTCATTATCTCGGCTATCCCACTCGGGTGGTCTAGGGACTTTCATGAGCGTCATCCTGAATGGTGTCCGAACATATCCCAAAAGGTTTCAATTAGTAATTAGCAATGTCCGGGTTTGTATGAAACTTGGTCTAATTGCACTAAGGTACAATTTTAACATAAACACATTAAATTCTTAAAAATAGTGAATTTTTATATATTTGTTAACAAAGATATAAAGATTCACTATTTTTAAGAATTTAATGTGTCTATGTTAAAATTCACCACAGCTTAGGATTGTGCATTTTAACATGCCTTAAATTAGAATAAATATTTCTAATGTTTATTAATCGATATGACTCGCTAACAATTTACCCTGAAAATGTTAATATCACTTAGTTACTGGTATGAACAGTTTATTTTCCAAATAACAATAACTACAATACTAAAAAACCTATCAAAAAGCCGCTGCTAGTAGGTAACGTTTCCAAAATGCTGGCCGCATTGCCACGTTGGATGACAATGCTCAAACTTTCTCAGTCGCGTGTTGCACAATTGACAACATTGAAATTTTATGACACAGAAAATGAAATTTTAAGGTCCACGTGTTTTTTTAATTCTCCCGAAATCCTAATTTTCATTCAAAAATCTAAAAGCAACGAATCGTTAGTAAATCATGACGTAATTGTTATGAATTACCTATGTTTGACAGTAGGTATTGCTCCTTAACAGTCGTAGGAATGACGTCACACTTCCGTTTTATACATTTTGACGATTTTCTTCAAATCTAGCGAAGAAAAAAATCTAAAAACTATTTTATTACGTTTAGATAGCATATTTACCGAAATGGTTTTCGATTTAGGCATCATTATAAATTTTGAAATGTTGTCAATTAGAATATTTAAATGCTTACCTCCTGTGTCTCCATATCGTACACTTTAATGGAGGCATCGTTGTAGCCGACGACCATGTTCACGGAATCCGCGGTGATCCCAAAAGAAAGTGCCGCTTGTCGATCTACAAATAAAAGCGAAATTAGTAAATTACATACCTTTATCTACACATATCATAAATCCTCTAATATGCGTTCGAAAACCGTAGAAAATGACTCTCATTTCAACATTCAATGAATTTATGGCAATTTTCTTATCTGCGGCTAAGGCTACAGCAGTAATATAATTTTCATTTTAATCTCATATATGATGTTAAAATAAACGTCAAACAAAACTGTCAAAATTTAAATGTCAAAGTTGACATGTCCCTATTCTAGTATCACTGAAAATTCAAATTCAGTCGATGCGAAATGTCAGCTCGATGTTTTTTTAGTATATATCGCAAGAAAATTGAGCTAGAACGACATGATCACATCAGAATAGGGACTCTTTACTTTTTAAAATAACATTCAGGTATCGGTTGCCAGTTCTGATTTCGATATTTCAGCAACCGTGCAAAAAAGGTTGTATTAACACAATTATTGTATTTATTTACTACGGTTTCTGAACCCATCTTAGAGTAGTTATAATATGTGTGTAGATAAAGTAATGTATGCAACTGTACCTTCATAATTATGCATTAAAACACGAGTGTGACCTTATTAAACACACTCGTGTTTTAATGCCCCTCGTTATGTACCAGCTGCATAAACTACTATTAAAAAAAAAAAACATTATTTACCTAGCAGTAAAACAAAGAATGTCTCAGATTACAACGCACCTTTAGAACAAAATCGACTCAATGCAAACACATTTACCTATAGGCATCGAATCGGTTTCGTTCTAAAAGTGCGACAAGTAAGTATTTGGTGTATTTTAATATGCGATCTTAGGTTTTCTTTATTACCGCGTGTGGTGAGTACAACAGCCCTGGCCACTAAGCCTGCGTTTCCACCAGAGATGTGCGAGGATGCGTTTTCATACATTTGACACATCGCAACGCGCCGAGCGAGGTGTCAAATGAAAACACATCCTCGCACATCTCTGGTGGAAACGCAGCCTAAGTGGGATCTCATTTTTCCCGCCTTTTATTTCCCGCCGGGTGATACTTAATTGCGCCTTAATGGACAGTAGTGACGTAAAATAAAATATTTTATCTACACACATATCATAAATCCTCTAATATGCGTTCGGACACCGTAGAAAATGACTCTCATTTCAACATTCAATGAATTTATGGCAATTTTCTTATCTGTGGCTAAGGCTACAGCAGTAATAAAATATTTCATTTTAATCTCATATATGATGTTAAAATATTACGTCAAACAAAACTGTCAAAATTTAAATGTCAAAGTTGACATGTACCTATTCTAGTATCACTGAAAATTCAAATTCAGTCGATGCGAAATGTCAGCTCGATGTTTTTTTAGTATATATCGCACGAAATTTGAGCTAGAACGACATGATCACATCAGAATAAGGACTCTTTACTTTTTAAAATAACATTCAGGTATCTGTTGCCAGTTCTGATTTCGATATTTCCGCAACCGTGCAAAAAAGGTTGTATTAACACAATTATTGTATTTATTTACTACGGTTTCTGAACCCATCTTAGACTTCTTAGAGTAATTATAATATGTGTGTAGATAAAGTAATGTATGCAACTGTACATAATTAGGCATTAAAACACTCGTGTGACCTTATTATGAAACTCGCCTTCGGCTCGTTTCATAAAACACACTCCTGTTTTAATGCCCCTCATTATGTACCAGTTGCATAAACTACTATTACTTCAATAACAAAATATTGTTTCATTATTCATTATTGTCGTTCGAAGCTTTCATGGCTCCGCGGCGCACGCGTACTGTAACCTACCTAGGTCAATTCTTGGATGGGTCTCCGCTTTGACTGGCTATTAACTGAGCGCTCCCGTCTTTTGGAAGGTTAAGCCGTTGGACCCGACTGGTGTTTATGATAGCAGTCGTTAAGCCAAGTTATAGAGGTCTTCGGGCGGCTTGAGAATTGCTACCTATCAGTCAAGTTGCCTACTCAACAAGCCTAATCCAAATAAGGTCTAGTTTCCCCTTGAGTTGGAAGGTCAGATGGTAGTCGCTTTACGTAAAAACCAGTGCCTAATACGCCAAATCTTGGGACTATAGGATCTAGAGATCCCTTATAGGGATAAGTTCGCCTTTGTACTTCAATCTTTTGTGACATGTACGTGTTTTAACTTGTTATTGTGTGCAATAAAGTGCTTACATACATACATACATACATACCAGGTAGCGGCCCCGAGCATTCTTCAGGATGCAACTCTACTGGGATAATGCTCGTTAGGAAGATGATGATATTGCTTTTTTATGGTTGAGAGATTTAAACATAAGTCTATGGTCTCCTTGTACGAAAAGTATGAAAAGTCTCAACAAACAAGCCGGTCCCTGCATTCTACATCCACTCACGTGTTACAAAAGGAGTACTGCACGCCGATGGCGCAGGGGCCGCGTAGAATTGCATTTGTAGGCAATCCAAGCCTGGGTTCGCTTTGATGCCGTAATGATTTGTATCTTCAACTGGATCCGGTATCTAAGACACGATTAATTAAAAATAAAAATAAATTAATAAATATTTGTGGACAATCTTACACAAATCAACCTAGTCCCAAAATAAGCAAAGCTTGTACTATGGGTACTAAGCGATACATACTTATATAGAAAAATAGATACTATACATAGAAAACATGCTTTGGAAGGCACGTTAAGCCGTTGATCCCGGTTGCTGTCTATGGCAGCAGTCGTTGAGCCAAGTTGGAGGCCTTCGGGCGGTTTGAAAACTTCTAACAGTCAAGTTGCCCACTCACTTGACAAAGCCTAATCCCAAAAAGGTCTAGTTTCCCCTCGGGGTTGGAAGGTCAGATGGCAGTCGCTTCCGTAAAAACTAGTGCCTACGCCAAATCTTGGGATTAGGCAGCGGACCCCAGGCATCCTTCAGGATGCAACTGTACTGGGATAACGCTAGGAGGATGATGATATACATAGAAAACAAAACATCCAAGACCCAAGAACAAATTTATTATTCAAGAATAGAATAGAAGAATAGAAGATAATTTATTTCAGTGCAAGAACACAGTAATACAATTATACAATTAAAAGAAAATAATGGAAAAACTTATTAACTAAAATTGTACACTGACCATTACACTGAAAAAGGTGTACACTCAGCATAATGCCAGGTGCTACTAGAGTACCCGACGCTGGTCTTCCGTGAACACCTGTAGAGGGAGCGCAGTTGCGCGTTGCTGCTAGTCGAATTTAATGCATTCGCTAACAATTGCGACAATTAGTATGCTAAGAGGCGACAATGAAGCAAGTGGAATAAAATAACAGAATAAAATAACATGGCGAAAGAAATTAAAATAATAAAATATATACGTACATTTATAATAAGATAATTGCAAAGCATGCTCGTCACACAAATAAATGCCCCGCCCCGGCCGGGATTCGAACCCGGGACCTCCAGCTTCGTAGGCAGGGTCACTACCAACTGAGCTACCTGAACACCCAAAATTAAGAGCCACCTCTGACAAGCCACGAGGTAGGTATGCCTGACCAGGGGTCGGATACCGGTATTTTATCTGTACAAAAAATACAGGAATTATTACGTTCTTTTTCGTTCTGAATACTTACATGTAGAGCAGGAACAGAATTGGAAAAGGCGTCTCTAAACAATGCAAGCGGCAAATCATGTAACAGTTGGGATGACAACGTTATCAGAGGGTTTGGACCCTGCAGAATACGGATCTGTCTGTCGCCATCTCGAAATTTGAGCCGGAAGTACGGTATACCGGAAAAGGTGCAGCCCATACTAAAAATTTCGTAGTACATTTAGTAAATTGTTGCTCTGGTACTCTAAAAGAGGTCCGATTGATGATATGGTTTTTTGGTATGTTGTGAAGGACAATATTAGCCATGGTAACCTAAAAATTTCGGCCCTCCAGCTCCATAACTTTGGCCGCCATCTTGGAAATAGTGTCACTTTTTTCAGTTCTTTGCTTTTACTGTCGTCAAAGTTCATTCCAGTGCTAAACATAGTTCTGCAATATTGTAGAATACAAAATTTGCTAAAACTTTTGGATACAAAGATTTTTTCCATGACCCCTAGGGACAAAGATATGACAGGATATATCATTAAAAATTGCCACTTTTTTCTAGTTTTCCGTTCATGTTTACATTTTAAGTGCATTTTAGGGCTAAGTATAGTTCGGCAATATTGTAGATCACAAAATTTGCTACAACTTTTGTATTGAAATATTTTTTCCACGACCATTAGGAAAGAAGATATGAAGAAAACTGTAAAAAGAAGCAAATATCGACGGTAGTACTCCATAGATGACTTCGTATCTTCTTTCCTGATGATCGTGGAAAAAATATTTCAATAGAAGAGTTGTAGCACATTTTGTGATCTACAATATTGCAGAACTATACTTAGCGCTAAAATGCACTTAAAACGCAAATATGGGAGGAATACTAAAAAAAAATGCAGTTTTAAAGATATCTCCTGTCATACCTTCGTCCTTAGGGGTCATACAAAAAATCTTTGTAGCCAATAGTTTTAGCAAATTTTGTCTTCTACAATATTGCCGAACCATGTTTAGCACTAAAATGAACTTTAGCGACAGTACAAGGAAAACACTGAAAAAGTGACAGATTTTCCAAGATAGCGGAGAAAGATATGGAGCTGGAGGGTCGAAAATTTCGGGATACAATGACAAATATTGTCCTTTATGGCATATCAAAAACCTATAACAATCGGACCATAGTTAGGGTACCGAAACCACGATTTACCAAATGTACAACGAAAAAATTTGTATGGGCTGCACATTATCCGGTATAACAGACTTCCTGCTCAAATTTGGGTATGGAGACAGGCAGAACCGTATTCTACAGGGTCTAAGCCCTCTGATAACGTTGTCACCCCAACTGTTACATGACTTGCTTCTTGTATGCTACTTCTTCAAAAATGGGCCTACTCTAATGATTCAGTCCTACGTGAAGAGCATCAAATAGTTCAAAATATTGGGCTATTGCGGGTTTTTTTTTGTAAATACCAGTCCCGATCCATGTACCTGACCCCTTCGATGGGCCTCCATCTTTGGATCGCGGTTTCCATTTTCACCCCCAAAAAAAATTACGCCACTACACGAGTTCACATAGGTCCTGTTCACAGTCTGATTGCAGTCTCTCAAGGCGTTTGTTCATTGTCCAACCCGTTAAATTCTTATTCTGGAGTAATAAAGGACCTTTGTGCATAATTATACATATTCTAATTCTTACAAAAGGTATTTCGATGCGGTACACCATCCCATCCATGCAGGCCGCATAGCAGACGCGCTCCTCAGTACGACTGTACACAATGGCGTATATCGGCTTTGGAGGGAATTGGACTGGTCTCAGCGTGTACATCGCAGCCCCCGTGCGGCCATGGTGCATCTGTAAATTTAAAATCGAATTTTGAAAAAAAAATCCATAATTTACATTTGAGCGTCACTTTCAAATTGGAGAGATGGCCTCTTGAATGAGATAATCGACTCAAAACTTAGATTGCGTTGTTCATGTAGGTAGCAGATATGGAGAAATATCTAGGTACAAACTACTATCTTTAAGACTTCGCGGTACCATGGTCCTGAGGGCATACCTACTGAGAACCGAAAACCAATCTCCCTCTCTGTCGTACTTGTACCTATGTATTCGAGTGAAACAGAGGAATACATATCGTTTTAGGTTCACTACTACTACTAGTTATTACTAGGTACTTACTAGTTATTTCCTAACCAATCTCGGATACTAACTTTAAACTCTACTGCGGTCTCATGATCATCCTTTGAATGTCTTTGTTCCAAGTTCCAAGAAAGCCTGTCGAACTCCACTAAGTCGCAACCTACAAAATCGCACGGCAGAACCACCGTTTCTTAGTAATTATGAAATATTAACCTATTACCGAAACGAACGAAGTGCCAAATTATTAAACATTGTCCGTGTTAATCAAGTCTTCTAAGGCATGGCGTAATTAATTAATTGCCGCAGTAACCGATCTCCGTAAATCCCGCAACGAACAACAAAAGAACAGGTTTCTATAAGGCAGGTAAGGATGCTTAACAAAAATTAAGCCCTTCCATTTTTTTCCCGAACGAGACGGTTGTATTTTATTATTATCTCCACTGAAATTAGGATGTACGACCGAAGCCGAAGAGCGGACTCGGGAACCGGAGGCATGCATAGTTAAAAGAGAGAAGTACCTACTTATGCTCGACGGCTTAGGTATTTGAGTTAAACCACAGCATAATTCATAGTATTATTAACGTACAGGTTTTCTATTGAACACAACCGATGTTTAACAGCTAGAAAACACCAAGTCATGCTATCCATTCAGCAATTAAATAATTCACATGCGTTGTTGTTTGTATGAGAGCTGAGCACAGCGTCCAATCGGTACAATTGCGCATAGATTAGTATGAAATTTGCTGTGGAGGGGCGCGTCGTCGTGGATGACACGACAAAAGAACAGGCCTGGTGAAACGTTGATACTTAAAATAGGTCCTAATATACGGTTTAGTTTAATAAAAGATTTCTCATGGAAGCATAATAGTACAACCGCCTGCCAGATAATACACCTCTCTACAGGGTATTGGGGAATTCGAATTCTATAGAATCGATCGATATACGTACCGCGTTTCTGTGTAATAAAGTATACCTATGCTATGTGCATCATGAGATTTGTACCAAGCCACGGAAGGCTAATTTGTAGGTATTGTCAAAATCTTGTATAAGTAGATTGCCCATATCTGTACCCTACAAAACGTAACTATTGCCCAGTATTCAGTGTTTTTTTTTAAATTGCTCAAATAAACGGCTGGTTGAATTGCGTTTAATTCTAGGGAAAAAATTATGAGAATGCTCGGTACCCTTTTACAGTACAGTGGCCTTAACAATCGATTATCAATACAACAGACCTGATCAGGTCAAGGTGAGTGGAACAATAGGTAAAAACTTATTCAACCCAAGCTTTACGGACTGGAGCGCCGGGCCCGCAACCACTGTCAATTGTTATAATAGGTACCTAATTACCTATGCTTGTTTTAATAACGATTGGCCAGCTGGCACCACACAATAGGTTATAATGTTTCGGGCCATTTAAACATGATCATTATAAAATATCCTGTTAGCTGGGATGGTCTCGCGGGACATGCTGTATCTACTTTAGTACTATTAATTATTCTGTGCTGTAGCTTAGATGTAATAGAGTTGGTATTTATAGGTCTCGAAGTGCCGATGTTTGAAAAGTAACAAATAGTACATCAATAGCAGCTCCAACGCAGTGCATGTAGGTATTATGTACTCATACTGTTCTGTTTTCACTATACCTAGCAGTCCTAGCACAATTCAATAAAGTTTCATCAAAATGCCCTTTTTGTAACCCGTATCTACTCAGCAATCGTGCTCATCTACCTGTATTAATCCAGACGAATGACCAGCGATAATATGAGATCCATTAGGAGAATACTCCAATGCCGTTATATATCCTGAATCAGATTGATACCACCTATTGTGCAATATCTCATTGGCAGTTCCTTTCAGATATGTTTCGTAGTTTTGTTTTACCCATTGCTTACGGCCTTTCTGTTTTATTCGTCCATTGTAGAATAAAGGGTACCAAATGTCACTTTGTTGGTAATCCTGTTCGTAGTATGATTGGATTTCGTTTGCGTAATCAGCGAGTATATTATTTAGTACATCCATTTTTTTTATTCTTCGGAAAGCCTACTAGACTAGGTATTTCGGCAGTTAAATTTTATTGCGTTCCAACTCGACATATTATTTTATTTGTAGGAACCTAAACATCTAAGTAGGTACAAAATTAAACGTGGTGTGATTTGTAGTATGACGTCATTATAGGTATTACTACAAGTAGTTAGACTAGAGTCTAACATACATACACACACACACCGTGCGCCGTTCACATAACACGAGTTGCTAACTGAAACCATCATAACATAAGATAAAGAGGGTCTACCTATAAAAAAAACCGGCCAAGTGCGAGTCGGACTCGTGCACGAAGGGTTCCGTACCATTATCTATAAAAACGGTAAAATAATAATGTCTGTTGTATGGGAGCCCCCTTAAACACTTATTTTATTGTGTTTTTTAGTATTTGTTCTTATAGCGGCAACAGAAATACGTCAACTGTGAAAATTTCAACTATCTAACTATCACGGTTCATGAGATAGGTACATGCTGGTGACAGACGGACGGACGGACAGCGGAGTCTTAGTAATAGTAGAGTCCCGTTTTACCATTTGGGTACGGAACCCTAAAAAACGGAGGGCAGACCCCATTATGGGTTATGTTATGGGTGACCATAGGCGTGCGATGACTGCGATGTAAGGCCGTAGGTATACGGGCTGACGGTTAGTACATATGCATCTAACCAGGTTTTCTACAGCGTATTGCCATAAATATCAGATCCAGGCCTTAACACAAAAAAAAAAGTGTCGAGCGCTCGTTAAGGCTTAGCCTGGCCGCAGACGCACGGAATTCCGAACGGAAACGGAGGGGAGGGGAGTTGAAGCCTCTCGCTCTTAGAGCGAGATGCTTCAACTCCCCTCTCTCTGAAACCGTATTTCGGGGATCTCTGAAATGGCTCTAACGATTTTGATGAAATTTGATATACTGTGGGTTTACGGGTACGAGCAATCGATCTAAGTTAGCTAGGTCTCATGCCCGGGAAAACGCCGAGCAAAGCTCGGCCGCCCAGATATTAAATACTAAACCTACATGTTCTAGCTTCAAATTACCTGGACCAATCCAGTGGAGTATCCTACAATTAAGTATTTACCATCAGGAGAATACACCATGGTAAAAACAAAACCCAAATCCGATAAATAGTAGCACTTGCACAATTTCGCATTGGGTGTTTGCTCAAAAAATCTTTCTTCATTATCTTGCAGCCAATCTCCATATGTTTTGGGAAGTCTTTTCTCAGCAAAGGAAATGAAAGGGCTTTTAAAGTTATCATCTATAGTTTCAGCTAGATTACATTTTACGCGATATTTGAACTCTTTTATAAAAGTATCAATTTCTAACATTTTCCTAGATAGATTAAATGAATAAGCGGAGCTAGCCATATTTATTTTATATAATACAATTTGCTTCCAATCACACAGAGAGTTTTCAAACTATTCGCCACCTATTCGCGCCAGTGTTTATCTGTCAGCTTCAAAAGTGACAAAGTGACAAACTTGTCCGGAAGTGTAACATGCCAGTAGTAATGTAATACCTACAGGTTGGTCTTTGAAAAACTGTATACAATATTGAAAGGGGCTAAATTTCAACCCATTTTATCGGTCAAACGGTTTTTATATTTTACTAGCTTTTTCCCGCGACTTTGTTCGCGTAGAACTCGTTCATTTCAGGCGCTTACCTAGTTATGGCTCTTCCATACAGACTTCCAGCCTCTTAAGGGATTGATAGGATACTTAGGAATAGGAACTTATTGATATTCGCTCCAACAGGCAAGATGGTATTTCACGTCTGCTACTAGGGTTGCCAACTTATGTGCTCCGATTTGCGGGACATTTGTTGTAGAATTGCGGGACTTGGCTAAAAAATGCGGGACTCGCGAACTCGTATCAATGTTGTTAACGTATAATTGTGATGTAGGATACATTATTTATTCCTGCGAGATATACGTCCTTAGTGGATGATTTCCGAGCTAAATTATCCTATTACGAGTACGGTCCTCCGGGAGCGGGATACAAATTACTTATTTTCATTTAGGTATAGAAGTTGTGCATTCTTTCCTGAAATCTAACAAAATGTTCGATCCAGTTCTTATAATTCTGCCGAGGCCTGAAAGCGGGACAATTGGCGTCCCGCAAGCATCCTTTGCGGGACGCATCGTCTAGGGTGCTGGAAACGGGACGTCCCGCCTGAGGCGGGACGGTTGGCAACCCTATCTGCTACCTACGTTGAATTTTAAAATCGTTGTTGTTTTCGTAATCAGCGACCGGATACACCAAAGAAACAATAGGTACCCATGTCGATTTTTGACTTTGTAACCACATTTCCCCCTTTTAGGGGTTGAATTTTCAAAAACCCTGAAACACGTATTTACTTATTTATTTTACAATAGCGTGACACCGCTAACAGACACGCATGGCCACTATTAAATAATAGTGTGAAGTGAGTATACACTACAGCAATAAGACGAGTTATCAGGCAATAAGTAGCGATGAATGGAAGGAATGGAATCGTTATAGGAACTGCTTGTGTAAAATAAGGAAAATTATTTTTGTTGTCGGTTATAAGGTATAAAATTAATGTGTCGCTTATAATTAGAATAATATAACGCAGAATAGTGTAAATATAATAATAAAGTTTTCAAATTCCGCTCTCTAGGTCCAACGGTTTGGGCTGGGCGTTGATTTAAGTGAGTCAGTCAGTCAGTCGGGACTTTTACGTTTATATACAGGGTGGAATTTTATTGACCGTTCAAATTTACACAGTAGATACCAGTGGTTATATTCTCTTTGGTAGATACCTTGGCGTGTTTTTTCTTTCAGTATCTTTCAGTACTAAAATGTTGAGTTGAGATACAGCAGCTGAAAGATATCCGAAAAAATATGCGTTCGTGGATACCGCTGAAGCGGGTTGTGTGGGAGGCAGCAATAACGATCGCCCTGGCCCCCCGTTGAATCGCCGAGACAATTTTCGCATAAAAACCAATTTCTGACGACACTATCAAAAAAGAAATTTATTTTTGCAAATTTTTATTCGTACACACTCTCACGGGCTTAGGATCTTGGTTCGTAACCATTGCTGTTTCATGATCGCGAAAATAATGAAAAAAAAAATTTTTTTTTTAATTTTACCCGTTTTTTTCAGAAATTGTATTGCTTATTGATACCTAATGCCTAGGAAAATTAGACGCGCAATAAAATTTCAATCTGTATATAGAAGATGTCTAGTCTAATAGTTTTTTAACGTGAAATGGTTAATGGAGAAAATGGGGGGTTTCTGTAAAAAGTGAAATTATTGTAGTTTTTAATGTGGTTCCTTGGTTATTGTCATTGATAATCACCGGTCCATTATCCTGCATTTTATTTTGTCATTTTTGAACGTCTCAGATAAAAAGTTACAACGCCTCAAATAGGTGTACTATTACAAATTTTACTTCAACGTTCAAAAATCTGTAAAAATAAATTAATGACTGGAAACAAAAAAATAAAAACAGTTTCAACGATGGGTTCAAATGGGTTGAATATGTACAGTACAGTACAGTAATATGTACAGGATTGAATATGTTTGTATACATACAGGTACATGTACCTTTTAAGGCGCAGGGTAGGGCAGGGTAGGCAAGGCCTTCCCCATACAAACTTTGTGCACGTTTTATTCGTCGGTTTTGGCACTAACAAATATAATATTTTTTTTGGTTGTAAATATTGGATATGCGAAGATCGTGATGTGAAAATTTTCAAATATTTCAAAAAAATTCAAAATAAAAAAATAAAAATAAAAAAAATTACATCACGAAATAGCTATCAGAAAAATAAGCATACTGACCAAAATCATAACTTTAATGCAAACACAAACGAAGTAAATCCTGCACAAAGTTTGTATGGAGAGAGCTTGCCCTACCCCTCCTCTTAATATTAAAAAACAGTTTCTCTACAGTTTATCAAAAACTACCTGTATAATCAGCATACAGCCAAACATCCAATAGCTACACACTTTCCACATTTATAACCTGCGTGAAATGAAACGTTGTCATTGGTACGCTTATGTTGGCAATACATTTCTTTGATGATAAACAGAGATGAACTTAGAGTTCCTACGCGCGTATAAGCAAGCTAGCAATACAGCTACCGGTTTGTCCCGAATGTAATCGAAACATTCACATTTCGACGCCATATTGTCATGTCAGAGTTTTGACGGTGGATGGTGAATGCTTGAGAAAATAATTTTCTATAACAAATTGTTCAAATACGTGTTTTTCAATTGAGTGCGTCTTAATTGTTAAGGTAAGATTGCATATTATATTTTTACAACTGTAAAATCTTAACTCATGCGGAAACTATGAATCGATTGAAATAATAGTCGGGTGTGGTATTTAGTTCAAGCGATCCCCTTTAGCAATTGTTTGTTTTGTTTTATCCCTTTGATATTAGCCACGGATTGAATAAAACTTGAGCCAGTTGGAAGTGTTTGTAATGGAAATGTAAACTATTATGGTGTACGGTACTTAGATACGTGAATAATCGATAGACGCAGCATGTCTACATGGTAGTTTTATTGCATTTTCAGACGCTGGGTGCAGGTCGCATCCTGTGAACCATGAGCTATCAGATTCCATCTTCACAGAGCCGCACTAGTGAGTATTGTGATATTACTTATGTTAGTAAAAATGATACTTATTTTTATCTGTACCTTGGGTACGATAATTAGGTATGCCAAAGTACCTATTGTGATTGTTATGGTGACTCACGTCAATGCTATTGACGGTGTGGACTTATGTCCTGCTCTAGTATCATCATAATCAGATATCATCTAGTATATATTATCAGGTTTCTGGAGCTTCATTCTTAAGCTTGTGTGTAGTAAAGTTTATTCAATTTCCATATGTTTTTTGTTAAATTTAGACCTGTTATAAAATCCAACAGGTCTATGTATGATTTGACTTGTAACAATATGACAGATTTTTTAGTCTTCTACATTTGATTCCGAACATGTGTATTCCAGTGTCTCACAGCAACTATGGTGGATCTGATGTGCCGATGGCCCCGAGCAAGGAGCAGCAAACTCTGCTCTGGCAGCAGAACTCCTATCTTGTGGATTCTGGCATCAACTCTGGAGCTGCCACTCAGGTAGTACTTGCTTACTAATTCATTACTTATTTTCAAATCACTTCTTTGACTGGGTGGGAAATACTAGTGGTGAGGTGTCCATAGTATACCTATTGGGAATTTTTCATGATTCAATTTGAACCAGTTTTTAGAGAGGAACAAATGTTTATATAGAACATCTGCAATTAGAACAACACCAACGACAAAAATAGGTATCTAAGTACAGCATAACCGTTGAGCCCTGAGAACATCCCAAAATAGTTGAGTGTGTTAGTTGACATCACATTCTACATGCTCTGTACTACCATAGTATGGAGAAACTGGTACTTAATTTACTATTTTGGTCATGAAATATTACATTCAGATATGTCCAATGCTATGTCTCTAACCGCTATTAGGAACACAAATCAAATGACTTATGTGTTACATTACATGCCTGTTTAGTAACTTCTATAGAATGCTCTATGAAATGTTTGAGGATAATTGTATGTTTTCTCTTATTCACGGTCACTTGACTGACTAAATTTTTATTTTGCCAATTCCAATACTATCATTTGAGTTTACTTTTTCATTTTAAATAACCTTTATTATTATTAACAGGTGCCATCACTCACTGGAAAAGAAGATGACGAGATGGAAGGTGATCAGCTCATGTTTGACTTGGACCAAGGGTTCGCCCAGGGTTTTACCCAGGAGCAAGTTGAAGGTGAGACAGCTTTACTTGAGCAATTTGAAAGAATATGTTTTCATAACAATAACACTTACAACAGATTAGATGCATTTTAGGACATTTATGGCTACATGGAATGGTGAATTTGCCTTTTAATAACATCATAAGAAAAACATGGTTCTGTTACATTGTTGATCCAGTGTGTAGTGTAATCATGCCCTTGATTCATTGAATTATCTTCTCTTGTTTGTTTTCTTTTCGGTCATATTGTCATACCAGGGTGTGGGGCTTGAATCTTCACCTATTTGATCTTGTCTTGTTTATGTCAGCTCATACTTCAAAGTGCAAATGATTTGCTCTTCTTAATCAATGTTTTGGTATTCCTATTTCCACAGACATGAACCAGCAGCTCTCCCAGACCCGTTCTCAGCGTGTCCGGGCCGCCATGTTCCCGGAGACCCTGGAGGAGGGCATTGAGATCCCCTCCACCCAGCTGGACCCCGCCCAGCCCACCGCTGTCCAGCGCTTGGCGGAGCCCTCGCAGATGCTGAAGCATGCTGTTGTCAACCTGATCAACTATCAGGATGATGCTGATTTGGCTACTAGGTAAGGAAAACATATGTCATACATATATTATACTTTATTTTTTCATTAACAAAATATAAAATAAAGGAATTGTGCCATTTTAAGAAATTATTTGACTAAAGAGACTGAATCTATCTAAAACATATAAATTAACTTGATAATTGGATTTCTGAAAATCATCTGAACTATTAGGTACTACTCCATCCTCGTGACGATAGGCGTCCTCCACACACCTAGGACATAGGTCCCAATTAAGTTTTGACTCTGTCAATTTGACTGTAAAATTTATTCTGGCAACTTTTGATACCCACTCGTCAGGAGGCTATTTTACAAAATGCTCCTAGTAAAATATTGGCTCGGAAACTACTTACTAAAAACACTTAACACTAAACATGAATGTATTATGACTTTCAGGGCCATTCCCGAGTTGATCAAGCTCCTGAATGATGAAGATCAAGTTGTAGTATCTCAAGCTGCAATGATGGTCCACCAGCTCTCGAAGAAGGAGGCCTCCCGTCACGCCATCATGAACTCTCCTCAGATGGTGGCCGCGTTAGTCCGCGCGATATCCAACAGCAACGACCTTGAAACTACTAAGGGAGCTGTCGGGACCTTGCACAACTTGTCCCACCACCGTCAAGGTTTACTCGCCATCTTCAAGAGCGGTGGAATACCCGCTTTAGTGAAGCTCCTGAGCTCTCCAGTGGAATCCGTACTTTTCTATGCCATCACTACCCTTCATAACTTGTTGTTGCATCAGGATGGTTCCAAAATGGCCGTCCGCCTGGCCGGTGGGCTTCAGAAGATGGTGGCTCTGCTGCAGAGGAACAATGTCAAGTTCTTGGCAATTGTCACTGATTGTCTCCAGATCTTGGCTTATGGGAATCAGGAGTCGAAACTGATCATTCTCGCGTCCCAGGGACCGATTGAATTGGTGCGCATCATGCGCTCTTACGATTACGAAAAGTTGCTGTGGACCACTTCTAGAGTTCTTAAGGTAACTGTTTTGAAAATTATTAAACATAATGGTGCCGTGGAAATCGTGGAAGATTTGGATAAAAAAGAAAACAAACATTCCTTCTCCAATCTTCTTAATTTGTTATTGAATTATAACATACATACCTACTATGGGGTTTTGTATTGTTACGCACACAAGGAAAAGCTTTCACGGTTTTCCTGGAACATACGCAAACTTTTCTCGACCATTTTGCATAGGTACAGGTTTCAGAATTTCGTTTAGATGCGCCGAATATTCGGTATTCAAGATCTTTCTGCTTAGCCTGAGGTTGACTGCTAGAGAATGCCTCATGGCATGAAGTCCGCCTTTTGTACTAAGTTTTCTTTTGTGCAATAAAGATTAAATAAATAAGATTTTGTTCAAACATTCTGGATTTTAATATGGAGTTATTTGAAGTCCGCCGAATAGCCCTCATCCAAATTTGGAGGTGCACATTCAGCAATGAAAGTATTCATAAATAGTACTTACAGATTTTAATTTTACGTAGGTCCTTTCGGTGTGCTCGAGCAACAAGCCAGCCATCGTGGAAGCCGGTGGCATGCAAGCACTCGCCATGCACCTCGGGAATCCGAGCGGCCGTCTCGTGCAGAACTGTCTCTGGACCCTGCGGAACCTGTCCGATGCTGCCACTAAGGTAAAACAAATATAACGCTGGACAAGTTGACAACTACATTGATACAATTGCAAATTGGTTAATTTAGGTGGGCTAGCACAACTTGCTGGTAAATCGTATCTCGCGCGACTCAGCGATTACTGTCTCGCTTGAACTGCGTGAATTAGAAAGAGGAGGGTAGATTTTTCCCTACTCGCGTCGCATCGCAGCGGCAGTTGTGCTGACGCTGCTGGCAAAATACTCTAAGAAACGAGGCCTGAGGCCTAATTTACTATAAGCTGACTTATGAATATTGTTGTCCAAACTTTGATCAGCTTTGATTGGAAACAGTGGGCCAAGCTATTGGAGAAGTGGAATACCAACCTTTAGCTTTACAAGTATTTGTGATACCATAATTCTCATTAAAACATGTCGTCCGGGGTGACAATTAATACATGAGTTTTAACCATTTAGTAGAATATATCCGTAATTCTAGTTTGCTGTAACTGTTGAAAACGATAATAAGTTGCTAGTTTAAGCTTTGCAAACAACTTGAATATTGGTGATAGTTGACGTTTCCCCAGGTGGATGGGCTGGAAAACCTCCTTTCCAGCCTTGTTCAGGTGTTGGCTTCCACGGACGTCAATATCGTCACTTGTGCTGCTGGCATCCTGTCCAACTTGACGTGCAACAACCAACGCAACAAGGTGAGTCACTCACACGTAAATACTATAGGTAAAGATTGAGTAACTTTGATGAAATTAAAGGGAAAAAGAATAGATACAGAATGGGATTGAATACACAACAATTTTCAAGTTAAAATCCGGAAGCATCATTCTTCTGAATTTCGCCCTATAACCGTGAAAAAGAAGCCAAAATTCCTTCAACTTGCTCAAGAGCAAGTTGAAGGAATTTTGGCTATCCAATAACTTGTGTGAACTTGTGAAGTGAAGTTTATGAAGTTAATTTTGGGTAGGTATATGTATGCATATTTATATATATAGTATATATATATTTGTTTATTTATGTGTAGTATAAATATATATTTGTACACGTGTTGGTTTGTCATACATACACGTTATACATACAAACGGCTTACATTTTTACATAGCGTCAACACACTACTTGCATCAGTGCAATTACTACATAAACAAATTGCAATCGAAACGCCTGTGTTACAAGATCTAGTAACACAGTATACTATACACTATTCAAGTCTTTGGGTCCTGACTGGATCTGCTAACTATTTACCCATTCCCAGGTGACGGTGTGCCAAGCTGGCGGCGTGGACGCCCTAGTCCGCACGGTGGTGTCGGCGGGCGACCGCGAGGAGATCACCGAACCGGCGGTTTGCGCGCTGCGCCACCTCACCTCGCGCCACGTCGAGAGCGAGATGGCGCAGAACGCCGTGCGGCTGCACTACGGCTTGCCGGTGAGTATATAAAAAAAAACATCAGGAGGATCCTTTATTTGAGCTCATAATACAAATGATTTGGTTATGTGGGATTAATGTATTTCTATTGTTGTCAACATCCCAATTCCTTGCCTGACGTGAGTGGATCTGCGATGCTGGTTTGTCTTCCATGTCGTAGGGAACACCCATGAGTTTACATGTAGGGGAGGCTCTCTTGATCTCGTCTGCGTTAAAATTGACGCAGGCATACAGCTACGCTTACCACAGCGATGTGCGTGGCGACCATACCCAGGCATAAGATCTATATTAGGAACCAATCAATATATTGTGAGCAACAAGACTGCAAGTCCCGGGAAACACTACGACCCATTTAATACAATTGGCTGGCCAATATTTAGATTTTCGATAATGATGTTGATGAAGAGGCTAGCTCTAGTGGCACAGTTTGTGTCGCGCAAGACCGTGACAAGTGGAGAACTCTTCTGCGAGCCCTATGTACCTAATGAGGAACTCATCATCATTATTATCAATTATGTTGATGTGACATTCTCGTTTGCAGGTGATCGTGAAGCTCCTGCAGCCGCCGTCCCGCTGGCCGCTGGTGAAGGCCGTCGTGGGTCTCGTGCGCAACTTGGCGCTGTGCCCGGCCAATCACGCGCCGTTGCGCGAGCACGGCGCTGTGCACCATCTCGTGCGGCTGCTCATGCGCGCCTTCAACGATACGCAGAGGGTAATTATTTATTTACACGATTCTTATACCGGATCTAGAACCTGTTCCTGTTGCCTCGACACGTTTGATATGATCCTTAAGGCCAGGGACGAAAATGCTGAACTAACCTAATATGCTTATCTATGCTTACCCGGCCATGCTGAACACGAAAAATAAAAAAGAACCTCGCGCTGAACCACACCGAGTTAAAGGCAGTTGTTGGCTAATTGTTTTTTTAATTCAGCGAGGTTCAGCGTGTTTCTGATTCGAGCAAGGCACATCCATGTTGATCAAGTGTTTCTGTCAATTATGCTCATCCCAGCATAAACACATAACCCTGCCTTGCAGTCGGGTAAAAAGGCTGCTGTTGTGTAGTTCTAAAAAATCTGCCTGTCTGTGACATTGTTGATTAGTGTAATGATCCTGAAACGTCTTCATTTTGTCGTGACATATACGTATGTGACAGATATTGTTAACCTTTTTAAGGCTCAGTCAAATACAAAAGCTGTCACTCATATCATACTCACTGCGCGCCGTGACGAAAATAGCCGCCGTTGTCGTTCCGATGCAGCGTATTAATCGTTGGCGTCCAAAAAGTTAAATGTCCTCGTTATTCCAGCAACGCACCTCCGTCCCGGGCGGCACGGGCGCGGCCGGAGCGTACGCCGACGGCGTGCGCATGGAAGAGATCGTGGAAGGGGCCGTGGGAGCGCTGCATATACTCGCGCGCGAGGGCCTCAACCGGCAGCTCATCCGTCAGCAGAACGTCGTGCCCATATTCGTGCAGCTGCTGTTCAACGAGATCGAGAACATACAGGTCAGTAGTGTGATCCGTAGTGGGAATTTCGGCCCGTGGGCCGAGTTGCCCAAATAATAATTTAAGTCGAGTGCCGTGGTGCGTACATGGACAAAGTTCTCATAGAAAAAATCGTGGAAGGCGCCGTGGGTGCTCTTCATATACTCGCGCGCGAGGGCCTCAACTGGCAGCTTATGGTTGTGCCCATATTCGTGCAGCTGCTGTTCATGAGATCGAGAACATACAGATCAGTAACATGTGTGGACCAAGGTGGATCGTAAAACAAAAGTTCATGTGTAAATCATAGTAGGTTAGCAACTCATGTATTAGCATGAATTAGTTACTTTGTCTATAACCATGTAGCGAACGACGAATTCGGCGGAATACGCCTTTAAGTATGGATCACATCCGACAGCAAAGCAATTCTGCCGCTAAAAACTTCACCATCTTCGCCTTCCTGCTCAATGTAAACGACAGTTTCTGCGTCAGCTAAACTACGCCAGTCATAGATTATCTTAGGTAATGCTCGTGAAAGAATCTCATGAAATGGTTCTTCCTAAATTCTCTATGTTCACGATTAGTACTATTACTGATTAACAAGCAGAGCAGATGTTGTAAGCTTATATAATTTCACAGCGCGTGGCAGCTGGAGTGCTCTGCGAGCTCGCGGCGGACAAGGAAGGTGCCGAAATGATAGAAGCCGAAGGTGCCACAGCGCCTCTCACTGAACTGCTGCATTCACGTAACGAAGGTAAGCACTGTATATTTTCAAATGTATGATAAATTTCATTCAGATCTGTGTTGAATTGTCAGTTAAAACTCATTGAATGATTTTTTGTTATCTTCTAAATTACATCGTGCCCAAATCATTGTCTGTCTTAGGTTTTACCAAGTCTCAAAAGTTAAATGGAAAGACAATAATCATTCATAATTAATTACATGATCTACATTGGGTTACGGAAAGCAGACTTGGCTCTATTGTATTCGAATTGACGCCGTAGTGAAGTGACATGTCGCTAATGTTGATAACTGCATGTGTAATCCTAATCTCATATTTGGACTATAGTGACTATTATGGACCAGGGTTTTTTTATACTACGATGGTGGCTAACAAGCATACGGTCCACCCGATGGTAAGCGGACACCGCAGCCTATAGACGCTCGCAACTCCAAAGGAGCGTGCGCGTGCGCGTTGCCGACCCTTTATAAAATTTGAGGATGCACTGTGTTGACAGCAGAAGGGACCAATTTAGCTCCCTCACTCCGGGAGCTCTGGCAACCTTGCTCACCTCCAGGAACACAACACTACATACCTGAGTATATAATGTTATTACGGCTGTGGTCTTCTGCAAGTCGGAGGTACTTCCCCAGTTGGGCTGCTCCAAATTCGAGCAAGATGACATTTTGCTGTGCCCTACCTCTCCAATTTGCAAGTTATTATTCTTACACTTTACCATACTTTACAAGTGTTGCTTGTGCGTTTGTGTGTGATTATGCGGTCCATTCGCAGGAGTGGCAACATACGCCGCCGCAGTCCTGTTCCGTATGTCCGAAGACAAGCCGCACGATTACAAGAAGAGACTGTCCATGGAGCTGACCAACTCGCTGTTCCGGGACGACCACCAGATGTGGCCCAACGATCTCGGCATGCAACCCGACTTGCAGGTATCTACATGTTTTATACACCGTTTGGAGAAAGACCAAACTTGAAACATTCACTGCTATGGTTTAACCCTTTTCCAGGCACCTCAATCGATTTATCAACATGTGGTTGAACGTGTAGTTAGAATTTGAACCTTAATACCCAAAGTTGAGGTTTAAATCCAATTGAATTTCGGCGAAAAGTTACTTGCGCTTAAATTAATTTACAATACATAACTATTTTGAATAAAATATTGTTTTTCGCAAAAAAACACTTAGGTTGGTGCGGCCTGGAAAAGGGCTAAACACAGTTCATGTATGGTATTCTCCCAAAGTACTTGGTTCTAGATGAATGATGATTCCTTTAAATGAATTTAAATAATTTTCTATTGGGATCTAGTTACAGGATACAGATACATTTGTATTGTTTCATTCTCTGAAACAAAGGAATCATCATCCTCCTAGCGTTATCCCAGCACAGTTGCATCCTGAAGTATGCCTGGGGTCCGCTACCTAATCCCAAGATTTGGCGTAGGCACTAGTTTTTACGAAAGCGACTGCCAACTGACCTTCCAACCCCGAGGGGAAACTATACCTTATTGGGATTAGGCTTTGTCAAGTGAGTGGGCAACTTGACTGTTAGAAGTTCTCAAGCCGCCTGAAGGCCTCTAACTTGGCTTAACGACTGCTGCCATAGACAGCAACCGGGATCAACGGCTTAACGTGCCTTCCAAAGCACGGGAGCGCTCAGTTAGTAACCACTCAAAGCGGTCACCCATCCAAGTCCTGACCGCTGCCCACGTTGCTTAACCTTAGATACCGCAAGCGGTTGGGCCACGAGCGCTCCCTCTCTGAAACAAAGGAATGTTATCTTTTATTTCCTACTCAGGTTACTTAAAATTTTACTACGTTTTAGTACGGTGGGCTTTAGGAGCCTATGTACGGCTCTTGTAAGAATTATGTTGTTTTTTAAATGTGTGACAGTGTTTTTCGTTTCGGGTAGTTAGTCATCCAGCTTTGTTGAGAATTGATATTTTATTTTATTGTGAAATATTGTTTTATGATCCATGTGTTTTAGTTCACAACCCTAAAGTAACAATGTTATTTGGTGAAGTTTTAGTGTTGAACCTCATGTATTTTTTCATCTAGACTGTAGTACTAGCCATGATTTATTTGATTTTGATGTACATTACCCATTTATTTAGGATATGCTCGGGCCAGAGCAGGGATACGAAGGGCTGTACGGTACCCGACCGTCCTTCCACCAGCAAGGTAAGACTTAGAAACCCTATGTCCAGCTTGTGTCCATTAACGTGTAGATATTTGACATATTATTACACACTCACTAATAAATAAATAATACATGTATATAGACATTCTAAACGAAACTAACACTACATATATTATTAAAACTTGTTAATTTTGTTCATTATAAAGTAAATTCAATTATGCTTTTTTCCTGGCTGTTTTAAAACTGTTTAAGCTCTGTCATATTCTCATTGCTAGTAATGTATTATATTACACTTCATCGGCAATAGGGTATTTTCCAAATTTTTGCTTTCTGCTTATATTTAAAGATTAGGACGAATGATTTAACAGAAAAAAAAAAATTGTCTATTTCTTAAACCGAAAGCTTTGTCCACACCTGTATCAGGCGTATCGTATCGAGCGCGAGAGCGTGATACAAGTGTGGACAAAGCTTTATTTACACAAAGTTGACGTCACACAGTAGTTAGAGAAAAAAAGACATCAATTAATTAATTTATATTTTTCTGTTAAATTGTTCTTCCCAATATTTAAAAATGAGCAGTTTAAAAAAAATTGGAAAATACCCTATTGTGGAAGTGTCAATAAAATCTACCGTCCCGACTAAAACGATCTACAAACTCTCTGTTATTTTGTTTGTATTCATTTTTCTGTATTATAAACTATTAGAAAATTGTATACTGTCCTGTAATTCACTATCAAGTATCTACACCAATCTTGTTAGTTATATAAGCATGTGATGTTACTATGAAAGAAATTGACTGGGTGTTTAATTATTTTTCTCTCTTCTTTACACGCAGCTTAATCCGGGACCTATTTATCACTAAACAGGTGAAGGGAATGTTGTTTGTGTTATTGTTTGATGTTATAAGTAACTATATTATGTATAATCACGGAATAATAAAAACCAGTGGAAATGGCAAGGGGGCGTGCCGCGCTGCCATAAATATGAGGAGATACGCAGCATTGCTTCAGTTCGCAGCTTTCGCTTGTGCGTGACAGTTGTGTCGCTACCATTACAAAAAAATCTAAATTGCATGAAAAATGCCATATTGCGCAGTTTTGGAGTACAAAACCGATAGCCGGAGCAAAAACGTTGCCAATGGTGGTGTTTCATACCATCGCTAAGTCTTATTTTATTTTATTTTCAATAATTTCTAATTTTCTGTTTTAGGGCATTTTAAGCATATAGACACCAAACAAAAATAAACCTTATCATTAAGCAATAGAGTTGATTTTGCACCATACGTCAAAGTATGCAGCAATCTAGAACATTCGCTACTCAAGTAGTGCGCGGATGATGTCGATAAGTTATCGATATTTGGTGCAAGTTATCTACTATAAAGATTGAAATATAATGGGGCAGGCTGCTACAAACATGGCCACTAGGTGGCGCCACTAGAGTATGTCACATCTCGATTGATGCACATTTAACTTTAAAAAATATTGTACGTTTAAAATACCGTTATAAATAATAATAATTATTAAACTTTGTATCTTAGGCTGAGACACTGTCGGTTAATATTTCAAAGCCATTTAAATACAAAAGGTTTTGTTTAGACAGAAGGGTGTCAGTTATATTTTCGTAAACATATATACTCGTCCGTTTAGCGCGATAAAATGGATCCAAATGAAAAATACGGACGTCTGACTCTGACACAGCTAAAAGCACTTTTACGGCAACGCGAGCAATCAGTAAAAGGACCGCAAAATTAAGGTGGTTGTAGTGGGAAAAATGAGGAAATTTCTGAAAAAAAAACTAATTATTAATATATTAGTATGTGTTCCGTAAAATATACGTAATAATAAACATTATCAGCAAATATCAAGTTCATAGGTCTCATCCCAAAGAGAATAATAATCACGAACGAATGTCTTGGCACAAACTCAGTGGCGCCACCTAGTGGCAAAGTTTGGCAGCCGCCAACCCCATTATTCTCTTTGGGCTGAGACCTATGAACTTGATATTTGGTGATAATGTTTATTATTACGTATATTTTACGGAACACATACTAATACATTAATAATAAGATTTTTTTTTCAGAAATATCCTCATTTTTCCCAGTACATTTACCTTAATTTTGCGGTCCTTTTACTGATTGCTCGCGTTGCCGTAAAAGTGCTTTTAGCTGTGCCAGAGTCAGACGTCCGTATTTTTCATTTGGATCCTTTTTATCGCGCTAAACGGACGAGTATATGTTTACGAAAATATAACTTACACGCTCCTGTCTAAACAAAACCTTTTGTATTTAAATGGCTTTGAAACATTAACCGACAGTGTCTCGACCTAAGATACAAAGTGTAATACTTATTATTATTTATAACGGTATTTTAAACGTACAATATTTTTTAAAGTTAAATGTACATCAATCGAGATGTGACATACTCTAGTGGCGCCATCTATGCAGAGCTTTGCGCCGCCTGCCCCATTCAATGTTTTTTAGGGTTTAATAGTAAAATAATGTAATTCATTGTAACTAGTGTACGGGGATTAAATAATGTATCTGTATTTCAGAGTTATTCAAATTTTTGCACTGATATTATTGATTTTCATCAAAATCGTTAGAGCCGTTTCCGTGATCCCCGAAATATATATTAGAATTGCTCGTTTAAATACATAAGATACAGTATAAGTCAGAAATATATTGACAGAAGTATTTTTTTTTAAACTAATATACGACATTAATGTTTTTTTTTTCGTTATTTTAGACTAAGTTAGAATACATTTTGGACTTAATTAAATGCCATGACCTATTCTTATTTTTAGGGTTCCGTACCCAAAGGGTAACACGGGACCCTATTAGATACTAAGACTCCGTTGTCCGACTGTCACCAGGCTGTATTTCATGAACCGTGATAGTTAAACAGTTGAAATTTTCACAGTTGAGTATTTTTGTTGCCACTGTAACAAACACTAAGTAACAGAAAAAAATATATTTAAGGGGGGTTTCCATAAAACAGACACGTTTTTTTGCAGTTTTTAGGGTTCCGTACCCGAAGGGTCAAAAAGGGAACCCTATTGGTGACGCCCAGGCGTCCGCCCGTCCGTCCGTCCGTCGTCTGTCACAAAATTTTGTTCCTAAGATTTTTTTAACTTCCCGTTGACCTATGCACTTGAAATTTGGTGATAATGTTTATTATAACGTATATTTTACCAACAAATACTAATATATTGATAAATCACTGTTTTGTGGTTGGTTCGGAACCCTTAATGTGCAAATTCCTTGCTCGCAATTGGCCGGTTTTTACAGATAATGGTACAGAATCCGGCGTGCGCGGGTTCAACTCGCGCTTGGCCGGTTTTTTTTTATTTTTTTTATGTGTGCGTGTGTGGTAAAATAAAGACTTAATAATCTATATATTACACTTGCTACATTATTACCTGCATTATTATTTATTGAATGCTACCAGATATCTGATACTAGATAATGACCAAAGTTATTAAGTCCTTCTTAAATAAAAATGTTTTCGTACATTAATATTACAATATCGATAACTTGGAAGTGAAGTATAGCACATCACTAAAGTACACGCAAAGTGCTCTATCGACGAGTAGCCAAACTAGGGTATGTACTCTTATAGTTTTTCTCTTAGCAGTTCAGCTATTGAACGCTAGATGGCAGAACTTTGCAGGCGCAAAAGAATTTTAATCATTTCGCATGCACTTAAAGTTTAAATTAAGTGAAAGCTCCGTTGTTCATAGCACCTTTTTAAATAAAATACTACGACCAATCACTTTCAAGATTTCAATGTGTTTAGCATTATGATAGTGTGAGTTTTAGCGACACCGGTCTCGATACTAATCGCGACTTATGCCATTTCCACTGGTTTTTATTATTCCGTGTGTATAATAGTAGTTTATCTACACACATATCATAAATCCTCTAATATGCGTTCGGAAACCGTAGAAAATGACTCATTTCAACATTCAATGAATTTATGGCAATTTTCTTATCTGTGGCTACAGCAGTAATATATAATTTTCATTTTAATCTCATATATGATGTTAAATATTAAACGTCAAACAAAACTGTCAAAATTTAAATGTCAAAGTTGACATGTCCCTATTCTAGTATCACTGAAAATTCAAATTCAGTCGATGCGAAATATCAGCTCAAATGAGAGTCATTTTCTACGGTTTCCGAACGCATATTAGAGGATTTATGATATGTGTGTAGATAAAAATATTTTTAACACGGACTTTGGTAGTTCTACATATTAAATATGGTTTCGAATCTCGAATAACATGAACTAATTCGTTTTTGCTTGCGTGGGTATTGTATTTACTAACAAACAAAGAACAATAAGCTAATGTTATCGGAAATATTACATCCGCAAACGTGTCTGTGACCGCCAGCATATAATAATATAGCAATGTGTGGCATAAAGAAACAATGAAGGTTTCAGTAATAACCATTTTCGCTTAGCAACAAATATAGTTTCGCTCAATGAGAGTAAATCGGAACTTGTTTATCTTAATATGTTTGTTAAACGGATGCGTCCGCTAGCGAAAATCTCAATTTTTCAATCAAAGTGAAAATTGAAAAATTCAACACCACAGGTGGGATTTGAACCCACGACCTCTGGAATCCGTCCATTGCTCTACCAATTGAGCCACCGTGGTATCCCTTGTAATGGTGAATTTTCCAATCTTAACACTCATCTATTAAGCCTTATTAGGGAGGCTCGTAGCGACATCTACCGTGAAGCTATTACAACATCTGAAACGGCACCAACGTCCCAAGTTTCATTGGGAATCGTTGATAACAATGTGCTACACCCAAGCAACCTCCCTCCCTCCCTCCCTTGTGCATTACAAGGGATACCACGATGGCTCAATTGGTAGAGCAATGGACGGATTCCAGAGGTCGTGGGTTCAACTTCACCTGTGGTGTTGAATTTTTCAATTTTCACTTTGATTAAAAAATTGTTTATCTTACATGTGAAATATAGTGTTCATGTATTGTCAGTCTTTTTTTGTGTGTGGTATTAATAATTATATTTCATGTTATAGGATACGATCAAATACCGATAGACTCGATGCAGGGCCTTGAGATCGGCAGTGGATTCGGCATGGACATGGATATAGGGGAGACCGAGGGCGCGGGAGCCGCTTCGGCCGACCTCGCCTTCCCCGAGCCACCGCATGATAACAATAATGTAGCGGCTTGGTACGATACGGACCTTTAAGTTTACAACATTTAAGGTAAACTTGCCAGTGCTCGACATCTTAGTGCCCAGTAGATGACACCTCTGTCATCATTACATAAGATTGAAAGTGCCATGTATTGGGTCATTGTCGAGTACAGGGGCGTTTACCTTACTTCCAGCGCCCCGTGGAACGACGCTTCAAATGTAAGTGCAATAATTATTAAAACTATGCACATCTGAGTTCCAAATTAAAAATAAAATGAAGTGTTAAGCTGGAAACAGTGCTCGGCCGACGGTCAGCGCGTACCGTCGGTCGGGCGTAGCTATCGCTGTACGAAAGCATACGTGCGTTCAGAGCGATGCTCACCGTCAGCCGACCGACCATACGCGCTGACCGTCGGTCGTGCTCTGTTTCCAGCCATAGACTTGCATAGATATATCTACGCCGACCGACGGTCAGCGCTGACCGTCGGTCGAGCACTGGTTCCAGCCTCACGCACACGACGTTCCAGGGGTCAAGCACTTAAATTTTACGTTGTATGATGTGTTTCATACCAATCCTGTACTTTTAGTTTTGTTTTAGCTGATTTCAAAGTGGAAAGTCGTCATTGTGATTCGGTTATGAGGAGACATTACGCTTTCCACGCTGCGCTAAGCGAGCACTTAGCCCAGGGTGGAGAAATAAATTTTTACCGAGGTATCGACATGACTAACATTTTCATTAGATCTCATATCTAAATTTTACTTATAGCATTGATATCATAGAAAGAGCATATTGAGGCTCTCCGAAATACGTACGAGTTCAAAAAATATATAAATGATCAAGAAACCTGTGATACACATACAGCTTTATGTCAATTCAATGTTGCCAATATGTATTTTAAATATGTATGTATACCATTGCAAGATTTAATTTTAAAAGTATTAGATAACTTATGACGACATAAACCGCCTATGAGTTTCAAAATTAATTTGGTGCTAAGTTAACGAGCTTACTGGATTTATTATATTGTTATATCAAATCCACCGATGTAGTAAATGTTACCCGATGTTGCCCTGCGTTGATAATATCGGTCTTTTTCACTATGACGTGAATTTATTCGGAAAATAGGGTAAATCATTTTGTAAGGTTTTGTAGCCTTTAAATTATATAGCTAAATGTTTTTATCGGTATTGAATTTTCTAATAGGGTCATTAAAGTATTAAGTTTTAATTTTGCTTTCTTGATCCTGATTCCAGATGAAGTGGTAGTAGAACATTAGAGCATAAAATAATCAACGGTTGAGCGCTCTATGCGGATATTCTTCGAACCCAAAAATGGGCTTCAATACTCGGGGTAGGAATTATTTTCAGTCCGAGTATGACCCAATACCTTAATTTCTTTATAAATTATAATTATAACCAATGTTCTTGAGATTTTGTTACACTTTTTATACACATTAATGTTTTTTTTTTCTATTTAATTAAAAAGGATAAGACTGTCCTGTTGTCGTGTAAGGCGTGTATCGTAAAAGTAAGTTTTAGTATTTGACTGCCATTTTTATTTCAATCAAATGTTTTACGATTAATAATATGGTTGACGCCATAATGGGCGAGTATGGTTGATAAATAGTATATGATTTTGTTTAGTCTAGTTGAGTATTTTGCTTAATTAATGATAATGTGATTAGTATTTCTCCGGACTATAGTTTTAAGCGATTAGTATGATTTATCGATGGTTGCTGTAGCAGTGAATATCTCTTAACGGTTGTACAACGTAGGTATAACTCGACGCCAAACAGAGAAGAGGGGGTTTCGCATTTAAACACTAGGCTACTAAAGTGGCTTTAACACCACCCTTATTTTACGCGATAATCATGACATTGACATAAGGGTGACCATGAAATGTGGCAGGTAAATGTAGTCTTTGCATTTGGTACTTATTATTTTGAAAAACTTTGGTATGTTATAAAATAAACAATGCATTCTAACATAGACCTTGCACGTTCTGTACTTCAATTGTAGTAAATGCACTCAAAATTAACTTGAACCATAGCAGAATGTAATTTTTAGGTTGTAATCGTTAGATTTAAGACTTAAAATATAGAATTATGTAATCGCCCTCATCTAGGGCTCTCTTATGCAATTTTTTTATTGATACATATTTAATTACTTTGGCAATGTTTTTATACGTTCGATTATGAAAACATTGTTGAAGTGCGTATGAGATTTTGTGTCCATTTATGTATGGATAATGAATAAATTTGATTATATAATATTAATTGGTTTTAATTATTAATTTACCTACCTTCAATACCTTGCTGAGATACCTGTGCAAAATGAAACGATTACCTATAGATTAATATCAACGAACGAAGTACGCGCCACGCCTACTCACTCCGTACAAATTTCTTTTGTCCATCGTTGAAGTAGGATTGGGGCATAATTTTTGATAAGGTTTTATTTAACTTGCAATGTATGTAACTATGTTTGTTCGGGTGGAATCTTGCAACTCGATTTTCAACCGGCTGGTATCCGATTGAGCTAAAAGGGTTTAGCCGTCCTTCCATAGGCAAACTGCCCCCGATAGGAACCTATATCGTAACCTATGTTATATTGTAGAGGGTACTAATAGTAGTTCATCGCGGAGATATTAGCTCTATATCTTAGTTAATTGAGGAGCTATTTGAAAAAAAGTGTCCGGAGACGACTTTTTTTCAAAGTGATATATCTCTGTTGATTTTAAAGCTAGAAAAATAAAACCAATTCCAGTGTTTATGGTACACTCTACAGTTTAATGTATATTAATTTCCATGTGCCAAGCCTAAATAAAAATATTTAAAAAATGCAAATAAATTATTTTTTTATTGATTTCTATCAGATCAAATTGAATTACCACTTTGAAAAAAATACATAATAATTGTCTATACCTTGCCTAACAGCATGCCAAGTTTCATTAAAATCCATAAGGTGCAACATGTTGAAAAAAAATAATGAAAGTAAGTGGACCACCTTATGACCACCTTGTTGACACTGTAAATTCAAGTAATTAATAACGAAATGCTAAAAACGCTTAATAATAAAGCGCTTAAGTGTTTGCAATGTTGAACTACATAAGCAAACTATAGCATTTTTGATGCTCAATTTTTAATCACTTGTGTCCGTTGATCACTTTGATTTACAGTGGACGCTTTTAAAAAGTATTAGATTTTAATAATCTTTAACAAAATAGCGTTTCGACAGTTTATAAAATAGTAGTTTATGCAACTGGTACATAATGAGGGGCATTAAAACACGAGTGTGTTTTATGAAACGAGCCGAAGGCGAGTTTCATAATAAGGTCACACGAGTGTTTTAATGCCTAATTATGTACAGTTGCATACATTACTTTATCTACACACATATTATAATTACTCTAAGATGGGTTCAGAAACCGTAGTAAATAAATACAATAATTGTGTTAATACAACCTTTTTTGCACGGTTGCGGAAATATCGAAATCAGAACTGGCAACCGATACCTGAATGTTATTTTAAAAAGTAAAGAGTCCTTATTCTGATGTGATCATGTCGTTCTAGCTCAAATTTCGTGCGATATATACTAAAAAAACATCGAGCTGACATTTCGCATCGACTGAATTTGAATTTTCAGTGATACTAGAATAGGGACATGTCAACTTTGACATTTAAATTTTGACAGTTTTGTTTGACGTAATATTTTAACATCATATATGAGATTAAAATGAAATATTTTATTACTGCTGTAGCCTTAGCCACAGATAAGAAAATTGCCATAAATTCATTGAATGTTGAAATGAGAGTCATTTTCTACGGTTTCCGAACGCATATTAGAGGATTTATGATATGTGTGTAGATAAAGTACATTAATGGTTGGTAGTGTCACTAGCTGTCACGGACAGCCACCTAGGATGCGTGCACATATGAGAAACGAGCGAAAAGGTTTTTAGGAAGCCTCATCGCAGTTATGTAATTTAGGACAAAATGCCGTTAGCCAGTTTGTAGAAGTAACAACGACATCTAGGGGGACATTTGTTAAACTGCAAACTCTTTTGCATCAAAACGATCTTATAATTGCAGACCGTGGATTTAGAGACGTTGAGTCATACATGCCGGTGCCGGTCATTGTGGCACTCTTTGGGGGAGGCCTATGTCCAGCAGTGGACGTCTTTCGGCTGATATGATGATGATGATGATGATGATGAGTCATACATAACCAAGAAAGGCTACAAACTGCTTATGCCAGCACTAAAAGGAAAACGAAATCAACTTACAACTTCTGAAGCTAATGAGTCTAGGAAAGTGACAAAAGTAAGATGGGTTGTCGAAGCGGTCTACGGCGCAATTTCGCAAAAGTTCCGGCTCTTAGATAATGTTTTAGACAACAAAATATTACCGAACGTAAGGTCTTTTTGTCGCATTGCTGCGTTCCTACAAAATAAATATGGTAAGAGACATATTTCTGACATAGTTTTACATGATAAAATAATTAAAAATATGAAAGACAGACAAACTATAAAAAAACACACTTGTCGACGAGGTACTGCTTCACAACTGGGATCGGCGAAAACAACCCTTTCAACGACTTCTAGCTTCAGAAGTTCAGGACTTCCCTGAGCTTTCTGAAGAAGAGTTGCCATTTCTTATTTAGCTGAACTCATGGGGAAAGACAATAATTTTCATGTACTGTACGTCAAAAATGAACCTAACATTTTAAAAGTGCAAGTACTGTCGCGACACATTAATAGCAAAACCTACAGATGTTACATTGACTACAACCCCAATGGAAAAAGCCACGAAGATATTCGGCGTTATTGCTGTAACTGTGCAAATGGAAATCGAACAGTTGGGTGTTGCTCCCACGTAGCGGCAATTATATATTATTTATCAAATGCAAGATATAAATCTCATATAGTTCGCCCAGCAGAAATATTATCCAGTGTTTTTTCTATAAATAGCGATCACGTTGTAATTAATGAAAATAGTGACGATGACTAATAAAAGCTATTTTTTATTAATATGGATTCAACTATTACTGAGAAAAGATCATTCCATTTTCTTTTGAACCTTTCATGCCCAATATTGAAAAATCAAATATGTAATACAATTTAATTAAGTACTATATGAAAGTTAAAAGCGTCATCAAAGTGGTCATAAGGTGGTCCACTTACTTTCATTATTTTTTTTCAACATGTTGCACCTTATGGATTTTAATGAAACTTGGCATGCTGTTAGGCAAGGTATAGACAATTATTATTTTTTTTTTTCAAAGTGGTAATTCAATTCGATCTGATAGAAATCAATAAAAAAATAATTTATTTGCATTTTTTAAATATTTTTATTTAGGCTTGGCTCATGGAAATTAATATTCATTAAACTGTAGAGTATACCATAAACACTGGAATTGGTTTTATTTTTCTAGCTTTAAAATCAACAGAGATATATCACTTTGAAAAAAAGTCGTCTCCTGACACTTTTTTTCAAATAGCTCCTCAATTAACTAAGATATAGAGCTAATATCTCCGCGATGAACTACTATTAGTACCCTCTACAATATAACATAGGTTACGATATAGGTTCCTATCGGGGGCAGTTTGCCTATGGAAGGACGGCTAAACCCTTTGGCACTGTTTATGGTGCCATCGAGCTGATCTGATGATGGAGACAAGGTGGCCATAACATCTCCTAAACTACACAAGATAAACCCATTGTGTTTGGGCTCATTGGACCCGTTTCCACGAGCAGTTGATGACTGAAAAAAACCGGCCAAGTGCGAGTCGGACTTCACGCTTTTTCCTCGTGGCCAAACTTTTTGACCTTTCGGGTACGGAACCCTAAAAAAGTACAGTCGGCAATCAAAGCTTGTACCAAAAATGAAACAGTGAGTTGTATGCATTGTACCAAAAATGAAACAGTGAGTTGTATGCATTTAAATTGGTAGCTATAGCATGGGATTTTATAATATTTAAAAAATCGAGAAAATATCCTTTTAATTCATCAACTTATCCAAGTGGCCGCAAACCGACGCATCAAATTAGCTGGCCGTAAACCCACCTATCGATCCCACCTACATTTTAAGTGACCAATTTAAATTAAAAAGCAGTAGCTTTAGTAAAATCTACATATTTAGGCACAATATAATAACTTCAATTATTTTCTAATTGAATTTTGAGTAATACTGTTGCGATGTCATTGAAACAACAAAAAAAAAATCGCCATAAGAGGAACTATTTTCTGCCTAAGCCACGTCTAAGTTATAGCAAGATTAGTGCCGCATGCCTCGGTCTAAGTCCTAATTGTGCATAATAACTGTGAGCACAAAGGTGGGGAAGTTACGTCGAGCGGTTTGCGGTTGCACCTAGCTTCGGAACAATTTGTGGGGAAGCCAAGTTATGTGCGTTTCGCTGATAGACGTCTTCTAGGTACCTATTGTTTTGCACGTTTTAGGTTGCCATGACGTAAGTTGCGAAGTTTTGAGTACCTATCGCATAGTGTGTATATACAAAATTTGCTCCAATACTTAACTGCGATCTAAGGTATATGTATTGTATGATTTACTACAGTTTTAAAACTTAAAAGCTAGTAAATACATATTTAGGTAGGTATATAGGTAGGTGTTGCTGTGGTTCAAAAGTGACTTCTAGCAGACGCTCTGTAGTTTCCGCTTATCAATTTCTTAAGTAGTGAAGTATGGTGAAATAACTTTGCTTTCTTGATTATTTCAAAGTCAATTAGGTATTGAGTTATTCTTCAAAAAATCTCTTGTTCTAAATTTCTAGGTAGGTAATTATATATTCCCGACTTTAACCCGAACATTGCTTTACAGCAATTAGTTAGGTAAGAAAGAATCCTTTGACCCTTTAATCAGTCCGACTACAACTATAATTTGGCTAATAATTTAATATTTGCTAAAGCTAAAAGACATGATTTATTCACAAGACCACAAATCACCGGCTCCAACCCGACAATCATCGACTTTAATATATGTTTGAACGGGCAAGTATCTAAATGGTTTTCGGTCTTCCCGTGAGACCACCCCATAGGTAATTAAAGTTAAGTTTTGAAAGTACTTATTGAAAGGAAATAAGGTCGGATTTTGCCTGTGGAACCTGTATTTACTGAGGAGTGAAATGTTGTCGATAATTATCGGAACTGAAACGGTAGGTAAGTTCCCACTGACAACGTTCTGAGTTGTGAACTGTAAATCCGAAAATTATAGAGGGTTTTCTGGTATTACCCCTAATTTAACGTCATTCCATAAAGGCTTTTTTTTGGGTAGGTACTTACATATAGATCTGTAACTTATCATTGGCATAAATTATCATCGTCATCGAGATGGGAAAGGCAGTAAACTCCAACGCTGGCCTATTCTGGGTTGGAGAGTTTACTTTTGAATTTGTACGCACAGGTTAGGTATACAAGCTCATATAATGTTGTCCTGAAATTTAAATGTGAATATTACAGGATGTTACGGACATAAACCCGAAAAACTCAAATTCAATGATACCTACCTATGTACATATATGTGTGGTGGTTTCACTTTCTAGTTACTCTGTAGTGAACACACACACATACACACATAATTACAATTTAACATGTAGAACCAGAAATAAACGCATAGAACAATCCTAGCGTGGTAGAGTTTATTAACTATTGAAACATGTGTCAGAAGTGGGAAATACGCTAGGGTTTAAAATAAGCCACCAAACCTCGATAGAAAATCACAAACATTTCCTATCCACACAGAGGTGTATGTAGGTACTATTGACATGATATCTTGCATCCGGAGTCCGTGGTTGGTCCGTTCACAGAACATGTTCCGTGGGTTCTTCATTCGTCGCACAACTTTTTTCATTACCACCAGGATGCCAGGAACGACTGGATTTACATCCTACCTATAAATAGGAATCCAGATGATTTTACTGTGGATGAAAATATCATGTTTTATCATTGTAGTTCTCATTACAACCCTAAACCAAATAAATTTTCACAATTTTTTTATCCCAAGTTTACCTTCATTATCTACATGTGATGAATCATGAAGTCTATGAAAACATTATTTGATACGAAATTCTCAATAGGGAACTTTTACTGGCACTAATCATTTGGTATGTACTTCACATTCATTCCCAATGGCAAACATTCAAAAATATTCTATCAATATCTTTGAACAAATTGAACCCTTTAACTTGAATTTGAAACCTTCGATTGAGGGTTAAGGAAAGGGCGCCGCTATTATCGAGTGGAATCTGAATCAAGATCTGATTCAGCATTGTTGAGTTGGTTTTTGTATTTGTGAAGAACCACATTTCACCCAGAATATACTTTCTACAAATCAAGTCAAGTCATTTCTACTCACCGGGTTATTAAATGTAATAGCCGGTACACGATCGGAGGCGTGGTAACGAATTAAATTTGTAAACGTTAAACGTTTTCACCCAAACCTGTGTTTAACCTGGCTACTGTCTGTGCTTCCGACATGTGGGCGGTACTGTTTTACAATACGGAAGAAGGCGAAATTGACATTTTGAACGGTTGATAACTACTACGGAAGTAAATAGGTAGGTACTCAATATGAATCGCGAGTTGCATTTTAGATTAAATAGAATATATCCTAGGGTCCGATACGCTCTTTAATTTTTTGTATACACTACCGCGCAAAAGTATTTAGGCACCCGCAATTTTCACCATACAATTACAAAAATGACTTTCAAAATCATACTGTTTAATCACAGGCAAACAAAACTAGTGTCTCCTAATTTCGCCCATCTGATTAAACTTGTTCCACTAGAGGCATTTATTGCTGAATACCCATATGAATCTTACATTGTAAAACAATAGGTACCTAACTTATATTTTATTTCAATCATACCTCACCAATAATTTTCGGAAAACGATTTCTTGTACAGTCATGGTCCGGTTGCTGTCTATGACAGCAGTCGTTAAGCCAAGTTGGAGGCCTTCGGGCGGCTTGAGAACTCTTCTAACAGTCAAGTTGCCCACTCACTTGACAAAGCCTAATCCCAATAAGGTCTAGTTTCCCCTCAGGGTTGGAAGGTCAGATGGCAGTCGCTTTCGTAAAAAACTAGTGCCTACGCCAAATCTTAGTATTAGTTAGCGGACCCCAGGCATCCTTCAGGATGCAACTGTACGTTATCCCACGCTAGGAGGATGATGATGATGATGATTTCTTGTACAGTCAGCGTCATATAGGGTAAATCGCCAGTAACTGGCCACTTAAGAAAATGTCATTCAGTGACTAGCCACGGAATTTGTGCAGTGAAGACCGCCTTCAACAAAATAAAATACATGAAGTCAGCTCTAAACCCAGTTCAATTTTATTTATTTAATTGCAGAAATACCAACAATTAGTTGCTTGGTGTATATTTTTGCGAAGGGGCCAGTTATTGGGGGATGGCCAGTTACTGGCGATTTATATGACGCTGACTGTACCGGCTCGTATAATCCATACCTACTTATTATGTACCTACTAATTCAGATTAAATTTGGCATGGATATAGTTTGTATTCCGAGGAAGAACATTTAGGATAGTTTATAACCCCGAAATCATCCCCTAAGTTGTTAAAATGGGACGAGAGTTTGTATGGAGATACGATATAAGGGTCAGGCCGTAGATTTTGCCACTTTACTACGAGTCGGTCGCGCAAAATATTATCCGAGATGGTCGCGCAGATTGACGCAAAACGATAACGCATCCATTTTGCGTGATCGTTGCGCGATATTTGCGCGACCGTTGCGCGACATAGCGCAACTAAAATCGACAATTACTCAGTAAATTGACTATGTTTTGAAGTGAATTTAACCTTGAAAGATCACGCTCACCTTACTTAATATGCCGCAAGAACAATAACAGATATTAATTCAATACTTACCTTGAAATCTCAAAAAATGTGCTCCGCAAAAAAAGTGACCCATTTCACTCCGAAGCACTGCGTCATCGAACTGACGAAAATAACGGCCTCTGTCGCTATATTGACCACAGATTAGGTTAGTTCGGTGTTGCCACTACTCAGAATACAAACTACCCGTTGTTTAACGCCACAAATTGGGGAGATAATGATCTCGCAATAAAAATCACGCACAGGCAATGGCTGTTGGTCATTTTATTATAATGTACGAAAAACAATATACTTTCTTAGCAAACACGAAACGATATTTAAAAGGGGAATAGGTAACTATTATATCATAACGTCAAATCAAACAGATAACCAGAAATAGGTATTGTTTCAATTTTATGTTCGCTCAAAGTGCACTACTACCAAGGCGGATTCGCGATTTTTATGAAATTTTCGCCCTTTTTTGACAAATATATCGTCATAACTTTCCAAGCTTATGAATTTATTGTAATATCTCTAGTGACCATGGTTCACCATTTCTTGGGGAATAAAATGCGGTAGTTGATTAATATATAGTCATTAATTTAGTTAGGAAAAAAAGAGGCGGAGAGTTAGGTTATACAAAAAGTGGCAAAATCTACGGCCTGACCCATAAACGACTTCACGCGTACGAAGTCGCGGGCAAAAGCTAGTAGGTATCCTATATTTGCATAAAACCGCTGATATTTTGCTTTGATTTTACGACCCTATAGTCCCGAAATTTGCCCCGTCCCCTGCACTTACGGTTTACGAGTTTTTAATAAACCTACATTTTAATGCTAGGTGAAGCCTTAATGCAGTTTTATGACTACACGGAATATACATCCGTAGTCTTAATTAACTAGATCAGGATCCGAGTACCTGTGCTGTTTTGTTTTGATTACAATAAATTATGGAAGCGCTGCGGAGTTTATTAGCTAGCGAGATAAATGTCTCGGGTTGAATGTTAGCCAGACCAACGTTTTGCCTTGAAACAACTTTTCCGGGAAAGAAAACATAGTGACATTATAGTGATAAACCCTAATAATAAGTAAAATATTTGAAACACGTACTGCAGTGCTTGCAGGTCATTATTGGGAGGTTAAGAACAGATTCGAGCTAACAGGAAATAAGGACTTACCTTATATTTCTACCTATATAATTATATTGAAATGGGTCACTCCACTCATGAGCGCTCACGTTGACGGCGCGTATAAATTGTAATAGCCGGTATGTAGCCGGTACACGATGCTGTTAAAAAACATTTCAGCGTAGAAGTGTCACCACACTCAGTGACACGTGTTTGGTCGCGATCCTCAACAATCAGCCCGAGGCAAGAAGAGTGACCAAGATGTGACAAATTTATGCCATAGGGGTTGCATTTTTTATTTCAAGGAGAATTGAGTCACTGATTCACTGATTGATATATGGTAGATAGTTTATTTTCAGAAATGTACGTTGTGCTTTGATTGGTTGCGCAAAATGACAGAAAAGTTAGTTGTTTGTATGTAAAGAAAAATTTAACGAAGCTTATGTTTACAGTAACTTTTCCAATTTTAATAAGGGTGGTAACAAAGAGTATCGAGCGCCAGCTGCCAACTGTTACAGTATTAATGCACAAGAGTTTTTACTACTTTTTAAAAGCCACGGCGGGCAAGATTTTATATTCTGCCTTGAGATAATCTTGGGTCGCTTTATGAGGACGCTACTTAGCTATTTCTGTATGTTTATGCATGGAACACTTAGCCAGGTTGGGTATAGGTACCTAACACCGGTAAAGACTTATCTCGTTTAATATGACTGACAACGAAGCAGGCTGATACATGACTGTATCAGCCTGCTTCGGCATATAAGGCATATGTTTGGTACTATTTAATCTGTATCTTTTTTTTTGTTATCTAGAAAGTGTTTAAGAGGGCGCCGAGCATATTTAGCAAAAACAGCCTTCACCTCTCAATCTGTGGAGGTCACGATTCTCTACAAAAATATATAAAATATATGTAATTATTATCACAAAGAGTGTGTTTACAAGTTATCACTATTAGTAATCTATAATAAATAACACTTTAATAAATACAATACCGTAAAGTTGCACTAAAAATGAGAAGAACGCGTGTCGGCGTTTAGGCAAAATTGAATTGAAAAATCTATTATTTCGTTTCAAAATCACACTCAAACAAATCTCAAAAGTATTCACTATAAGTTATCACACTTTTCACATTTTTCCTCGCAAAGACCAATGAGAATTTCAAACGTAAATCTAAACTTTAGTGACTTTTCCATACATTTTCCCTGCCACCATACTATCGAAAAATCGACAGATGGGCATTGGCCCTCGGTGAGAGCAGACGCATGCTCCTTTTTTCGCTTTGACAGCTCTGTTTTTGACATTTTGCCCGTATACGAATACAATATGTATACCATACACAAAGATTGTATTAATTGAAGTAGGGTAAATAAATATTGACGTGTGGCGTTTTAAGAACCTTTTAACATGGAATTTTTGGTATAAGCCTTTTATTTTTTAGAGAACATACAGTGTTTGGTCCCGAAAGTTTACTTATGCGTTCAAATTATAATGTTTTCCTTCCCGAAAACGCATTCTAGACGCTAAAAGGTTGCCGATGCGTTTCATTACAATGGGAATTAATTTCAATGAATGGTCACCCTGACGGATCATCTTTATAACGTAATGACATTTGTCACTTACTTCAAATGAAAATTTGTGTACATTTTTCTTTCTTTATATTTCAATAATTTTACGTATCTAATGTTGATATCGAACACCAAATACGCATACACACACGCCTCTCGACAGTTTGCCAACAACGCATACTTATCTACTGGCATTTTTTGGACATATCGCGCGTCGTACCTATTAGCCTCGAGTACATCATGATTCATGATGACGGGAAAGGTGGAGGATAGACGAGCTCGGGCCAGCCAGGTGGATTGAAGAAATCTCCAAATTCGCCGGACGCCGAGAACACCAGGCGCTGCATGCAGCGCATCATCGGAACCACTGGCGAGCCATCTGCATTCCTCGCCAGAGACATAGCGGTCACGATCCTCAGCATTGAAGAACCCACTGATTGGATTGATTGGATTGGAATACTTATTGAAATTTGTGTGGATATTCACGCTTTCTCGTCAACTAGGAATACATTTAATGGCTAAATATATCTCCGATGTCGTGATATAACTTCAGGAATCGTGGATTATCAATCTGCAGTGTCATACTAATTATAGAATGAAAATATAAATGTGTTTTTTTTATCTTAGTTATATCTCTAACGACGACGTATAATCTGGGTCTTATACAAAATATATGTATGTAGTCCTAGGGTGATGGCACCAGTAATCGGCAGGCTCCAGTAATCGGCATTTTTTTTACAAGTTGGATTAAAATTTGGACTGCCATTAATTATTCCAATTAATCAACACTGGAACATATACAGTGTATATTCTACTCTCATCCAAGGCAATATCATAGACACAGGCGGTTTTGTTTAAAGATGATAACATGAAAATGTTGAGACAATTAGTACTTCTGAAGAAAATGAATAATCCTTAAGGAAATAGTTAAGAGAGTGACTGTACATTTTTGTCGATTATTTAAAAACTATGAAAGATGTTTGAGTTTTTGTTTACGTTATGTATAGCTATAAATATCCTTCAAATAATGTTGTATTAGAACAATTTAATGTTAGCTTATTCTTGTAAAAAAATTAAGTGCCGGATACTGGTCCCGTGAAACTACACTTTCTCCAGTAATCGGCAGATGTTGATAATAATGATTCTTAATATGCCATTAATAAATTATTCGTAGATACATAGATTTTGCCCGACGCAATGACTCAGAATATATGAATACGAGGACAGATAGTGAGAGAAATACATGATTTTCATTCTAACTGCAGTACTAATCTAATATTATCAATATTAAAAATCAACGTCCTAACAAATCTACTGAACGTAGAAGCTTGTTTTTATGTTACAGTAGTCTTTCTAGCCTATACTTACTGTTTATCTATCTTTCCAAGCTAGCTCTCTCGGAACATTTCAACTTCTTACTGTCACTTTTCATTTCCATACATTTTATAACCTAAAAGTTTCTTTTAGGTTATATAAAGAAACAGAACACCCTAAGCAACTTTCTACAGTTCGTTTCTTTATTTATTCGTTTCATTCAACGATAATTTCTTATCCTGTTTCGTAAAATACATCAAAACAAAAGTACCTATTCGAAATACTTGCACTATACTAGTGCCGAATACTGGGTGCCGAATACTGGAGACTGCCGATTACTGGGTGCCGGACACTGGAGACTGGCTGCCGATAACTGGAGATTGCCTATATTTTTGGTTATTAGAATGTTTTTATTTATCCGTGTCTCTTCAGTTAACAAAAAGCTAATATGTTGTTACTCAGAGATATATTTAACGTTTTTATTCAGTTATTTTTATCCTAAGTACAACCATATTATTTTTATCATTGATGAAAGTACACAACCTCCTTAAAATGCCGGTAACTGGTGCCATCACCCTACTTATTTCTGCAGGTCTGTAAGTACGGTTTCTAATTTCTATTTGATTGTTTTTTATGGTTTGAAATTCTTTGGTTCACTGCTTTGATTTTGGATATACGGATATACGTACTTTATTATATACATTGTAGTCTTTGGATATACGTAAGTACGTCACAGTCAGTCCGACCCAGGTCGGGCCTAGTAGAGTTTAGTGAACCAGCGACAAAACTCCCAGTAAATAGCTCGATTCCACTCACAACTCAGATTCGGTAGAAGCCGCGTAACCAATCTCACTGGAGCGCCAACTATTAGAGTATCCCAGTGTTTAAACCTCCCGCGTGGTCGTGTCGGAGGTTTCCCCTCGATTTTCCCCAGGCCACTTTCCAACCGCGCACTCCTATCGATTTATTGGGCCCGACCTATAAGGCCACAATCAGGTTGGAAAAACAAAAAAAGTACGTCGCAATAATTGTTTGGACGTTACGTAAACGTAGTAAATAATAGTAAGATTGCAATTTCAATTGCGTATATTATAAGTATTATAACTGTTACATTACAGCATGTATGCAGCATGTACATGGATTTAGCTATCCGCAACCATTGTCCAAGTAGTGTTAAAAGTTCAGTAAAATTTACTCCACTAATTATTCTATTCAATTATCGTTCTTATAAGAAGGAACATGAGAGCTAATTTGTCATAACATAACTATGGACTCGTACATTCAACCATGCACACGATAGCGCGTCCGGCCGGCCAAGTTCCAATTACAGATAGTGACAATGATTTACTAAATCCTACTTGATCATATTTGTCCTACTTATTTCATTATCATTAGGTTTTAAGAATACTTAACAAACTTATTTCAAAATACTGCCATTAATTTTCATTAAGTTTCAATTCATAATATATATCGAAATAAAACAACCGCATCTTCGCTTAAAACTCGCATTACCTATAAAAGCCGCTTTAGCTTAGTTGGTAGTGACCCTGCCTACGAAGCTGGAGATCCCGGGTTCGAATTCGTTCTTGGGTCTTGGATGTTTTCTATGTATTTAAGTATCTATTTAAATCTGTATGTATAAAGTATGTATATTGTCGCTTAGTACCCATAGTAGTACAAGCTTTGCTTAGTTTGGGACTAGGTTGATTTGTGTAAGATTGTCCACAAATATTTATTTATTTATATATATATATATATATATTTATATATTAATTCCGGCGCAAACCAAAACCATACAAAAAATAGCCAAATAATGCAATAATTTTTCTCACTTTTAATCTATTTGTATATGAATAATTAGGAGCGTTTTACTAAAATCAAATCCCAATTTTCAGAAGTAAGGTTTTGGTGACAGATCAGAACTTGACTTTTATTTTTACATTTTTGTCATGCCTTAATAAATCATCAAATATTGTAAATCAAAACTTTGTATTCCTTACAGAAATTGACAGAGCATTGTCATTGTACAGTGACAAGTTATGACAATTTCGATTTCTCTAAGGAGTTTTTAACTCTGATTAACTGGTGGCAATACACAACCGAAAATACCTATTAAAAAGAATGTAAGTCAATGACCCGGGCCAACAAAATGAAGTAGTGTGTGTGAAATATGTATGTGTGAGTTACTGGGGAAAATAATTAAAAAAAATAGAAATTTGACAGGCGCTGATAATTTACCCTGCACGACGCAGTCTTAAGTGTTTGGCATGGAGTGCATAACCTGGATTAAAACGTAAGATACTTGTTATCCTGAAAATCATCCCTTCAAGGGGTTGGGGATGGAAGTTGATAAGGGACTATAGTTATGCGGACGAAGTCGTGGAATTTTGCAAATAAAATCGATAAAACTCACGTCACGTCATGACACTAACGAATTGCGTTGGAAGTTCTAGACAATATCAATTAAATCGTGTCCATGGGGTGCCAAAACGGTTAACGATATTCCGAAACACCACAAAAACATTTTGACATCGGAAAAACTTCAATGTCCCAACGTCGCAGCCTGGAGCTGACATCTGCAATTAGGGACCACGGGTTCCACTTTACAACTAACAATCTTCCTTTTCGTTTCAATCGAATCCATCTCGATACCAAGTCTTCTCGTTCACACCTCTCTGGCTATGCATTTGCGTAATAGGGAGCGCTTGCATGAAGACAATGCACAAATTATGTTAAAACGTATTAACCCGTTCCAAAATTGAGTCCAGGCCGGTGTCCACTGGCGATTCTCTCGGAATGTTAATGAAATATCTACTCGAAGATTTCGGATATTTCGTTCTTCTCTATTTTCCTTTACTGTGCTGGAAAGTAGGAAAGTTTACGGAAAAATCTCAAAAAAAATCACCTAAAAGGACCTTGAACTTTTCTTTCTGTTTTCATTCTAGGATACAAGAATTACCACCCCCATTATTAATAAAACTAACAAACCTCTGCCTTTCTCATTAACACATAAGGTATATCATAGTAACTAATTAAAAAAAACTAATTTTAATGACCTGCATTTAGCTGTGACTGATAAAAAAAGCTTTTTTTTACACTATTTTTTACATCTATTTATTCTTTAACTGAAATATTGGATTTCAATTTTCAGGATATATACCTACTTACCTATATGTACCTAGGTAATGTTGTCTTAAAGAACAAGTGGCTGTGAGTCAAGTCGCCGCAGGCGTTCAGAAAAGCCACTCTTTTCCACAAGCTGAGATAGGAACAGCGACGACAGTTGGACCAATTTATAAAAAAAATACTAATTTGGTTAAAAACACAAAATCCCGCATACAGTTTTGTACTTATCACGGGTGGTAATAAAGAAAAAGCCTCAGATCACATATTTATCAAATACCTGCGATCTGAGGCTTTCTTTGTTTTACTGCCCTTGGTAATTAATATACTACATATTAAAAAAGCGGTACCAATCAATAATAAAGATTACAAAAATAATAACTCTTAAGGGCCAATTTTTTTGGCGTTGTAGTTTATTTTTTGTATTGGGTTGGTGCATAAGTTATTGGACACTCAAACACATTTACTAAAAATAATTTAATTTATTATTCAAGAAACATTAATCCACAATATAATGACCGTCATGTTCAAAGACATGTAACCATCTCTCTGGCAAAGACGTTATGCCATGTTCCCAAAAAGCAGGAGGCTGGTGATCAAAAAACTCGACGATGTCGTTTTGGAGTTGTTCATAGTTTTCAAACTTTTTCTTTCTTAGATGTAACTTTAGAGCCCGAAACAGACAATAGTCCGACGGCGCAATATCAGGACTGAACGGCGGGTGAGATACCACTGTCCAGTTCAGCTCCTCCAGAATGCGGCGGACAGACTTCGCAATATGTGGCCGAGCGTTGTCCTGAAGAAGTGATACAGACAGCCTTTTCGGACGCTTAGTCGCTATTTCTGAGGCTAACTAACTAGTAGCGTTAATAGTCTGCTTCTTGTCTAGCAGCTCCCAATAGAGAATGCCCTGCCAATCCCAGAAAACTGATAGCATTATCTTTTGTCCATGACGATCTGGCTTTGGTTCCTTTGGCGCCCTTTCTCCGCGTGGAATCCAATAGGCCTGCCGCGTTTCGTTGTTGTAGTAAACCCAGGATTCGTCGACAGTGACAATGGACCTGAGAAAGTCTTGGCTGTGGTGAATTTTCTCGGCCGTTCGCCTTGCACTCGTTCCTAGCCTTTTATACCCCTTGGCGTAAAGCTCCTAGAACATTCTGTAGAATGATAGATTATTCTAGGGTTTATCCGAATTAAAGCCTAGAAAAATTTAAATGAAATCTAAGTGTCCAAGGATTTAAGCACCAACCTGATAGAATTGCATGAAAACTGGTAGGTTGGAAGAGCTCCTGATTATGAACAATATATGTGGTTTCCTACAGTGTCCCACAATTTTTTTCCATTGAGTAACAAAACGTATGGGATTTTCGTAACACAGTGGATAAAATATATGGGGGAAAAAAATTTTCGGCGCCATATTGTCATTTTTTTACTTGTACAGAATCAGGAGCTCTTCCAACCTACCAATTTTCATGTAAAACTAATGAAAAAAAAAACAACGCCAAAAAATTGGCCTTTAAATGAAAGAACAAACATGGAAGGACGGAGTTTTGACATAGGTACATAAGTAATAACGACATTCATACGTTGTTAGCCTTCGAGTACGGAACCTTAAAGATACCTATCGCGTGCTTTAGCTATTTATGAAACAGATGCCCGGGCCGCGGCGGCTCGGCGGACTAACTAAGTGGCACTTTTCCGCACTACCGCAGTCCTAATACTGCGGAAAAGTGTCACTTTCTATGCATAAGTTTAGACTTATAAAGAGCACTTTCTGAGCCTATGCCCTGAGAAAATCATTATAATTTATCAATTTAAAAGTCACTTAACTAACTTTGTTCAATAGGAGTATTCTAAACCAAAAATATAACATTCAACGGCTCTACTCCTCACCTGTTCCATCATAACGGCAATTTAAGGGTGGTAATTTTAAAACATTATTCCTGCTGCCTATTTATTACGCCTTATCTTAGTACTTTCGCATAAATTAGAGGGCAGGGAAGCTGTCGCCTTAAGGTGCTTCAAATTCTTCATACCACCAGTAATTAGGACCACCTCCATTTAACTCGATCGTAACGAAATTTTACTTCGATTCTAGGCCGCGATGATTAAAAGGTTGTTAATATTGAACACAAAGGTTTGAGTTTGCTTTGTAAGTAGTCTCATTCATTTATTAAATGTAGACCTCTATTTCAGCTTTTGGAATTTGATGTTGAGTGGTGTTTTTTGTGAATAAAATCTAATCTGTTTGTTAGCAAACCTTACCGTTTCCCGTATTTAGCACCAACGGAGCTTAACGACACATCGTAAAGTTCGTTTCAGAATGTTCGGGTCAGCGCCAGCGTCAGGTAACCTTAAGCTTTAGGTATTCATCGTGCACTGAGAACACCGTGACTTAGTTCAAACGAACGTAGGGTATGTTAGGTACAGCAATACAAGCTTCGAGTTATACGATGGTTTAAAAAATAAATAAAACTATGTACAATCCGTGTATTTATATTATAAACGTATACGTGCTAAACGGCTACATACATGCGTAATTCACAAGGAAGAATTAGGTACTACCGAGATTAGGAACCATCCCTATTGGCATCGTCATTGATAAAGACATAAAATATTGCTGCATTAAACGACGCGGCACCGGAGTTGGTACTTTAAGAATCTATGTGGTTTACGTGATAATTTTGCCGTATTATAATTACATTTCATATCTGCCTCTGCTTACCCCTTTTGGAAACACATGCTGTCTGTATGTTTACCATAGTATACCTACCGTGTTTATAATACCTACTCCCAAGAATGAATCCATACATTCGGATAAGAGAGGATTAAGCATTTAATAAGTAGCATTTAACACACAGAGGACTATAAAATTTCCAAACATTATTATTAGCAACGCATCGAAAGTAGCGCTCCTTTTCCCATCGGTATATTATGATTGTTCACATCGCAGGAACCATACCAAAAATGCTCGAGTGTATTTCTCGTCCGCAGTAATAGGTACTTAAAATTATTCGCCTTCTTGACTCATAACTGCATAGCACTCAATTCAAATTAGGCCCGCTGCAATAAAGGAAAATGAGATTTTTTACGAACGGAAAAGTGTTGTTTTTATAGGACAGGAATTTTTCCTGCCCCACACTGATTAGTTCATTTATTCGAGGGTGGATTTATTATGATTTCTTTCGTTTATTTTCCTCTTGATAACTTTGTTTTGCGCCATTGTTATGTGGCCCTAGTTTTATCGTTGTATGAAAATGGTTTTTGTTTTATTGGATACATAATGTGACGATCTACCTAATCAATATTTCAACCTATTTATTTAGACACAGTTGTTGAGATTTCATACCAATTTGATAATAACCTGCTCGTAGTATAAACATGCATATATTGAAACGCATAAACTTCCATATCCTATTTTCACTTCGCATAACAACCATTAGTATAACAACGTTTGGCATAAATATCAATGCCAATAAATTGTTTGGCATAATATTTATACGCATAATCTTGTCTGACCTAAGATACAATAATAATGCAACATGATAAATGTAAAAAAAACACACAAAATCAGGAAAAAAGCGAGCTATTAGAAACAGGTTATCTATTTTCCCCATAATTCTTAGTACACTCGTTAATTATGTTGGACTACTTATTCGGGTCGTTTCAGTATTTATGCTTTAAGTATAAAACAATTTTGCCGCAGCCAAATTAGATAACAAACGCGTTATTCTGCCGAAAAAGGCAATGTAAACAAATTCTCTCGTTTTTATTTCCGGGAGAGGTTTTTGGAACAATTTGGCGCAATGATTCCTGGAATAAAATTCTTGAACTGATATCAAACGCTTTTCCTAAATTACGATAAGTACGATAAGACAACCTATTGTACCTACCTACCTATATTTTTTACTCAACGTAAAAAAAAAAAACTGTATTCTCTCATACTATTAGGTACTTTACCATAAGTATGTGCATGTAGTTACATATTAATAAGCTAAAACCCAATGTAGAAACCACCAGAATTGCTTCCATAGAAACAATATTAGACACATACCTGCCCCGGCGCGCCGTTCTTGCGAAGACCGCGTCTGATGATGATCTCCGGAATCCCAGGATTGTACTTCCAATGGTTTTCACAACACTAGATTTATGTGTCACTCAATCACTTCAATCCATGATTAAATCATGATTCACCAATATTTCCGACCGTAAAGCGTAGACCTAGTGCCTTCTCATTATATCAAAATGACTTCAGTCACTTAAACCTTTGATAAAATAATATGATAATCATGAAGAGGGTTTTCAAGACATTATCAATCATACGTAATGAGTGTGTTAAAAATTATTTTGGCTTTTAATCGAACTCTGTGTTATAATAAGTTTGTCTAAGCTAATTTTACGATAAGGTCGATAAGTTACCCCTTAGTAGTTAAATGTTTGAAAATCGAAAATAAATATGTAAATTGAAACGAAAAACACAACTCGATCGCACTATCCATACGAATATTATAAATACGAAAGTGTGAAGAGATATCTTCACGCTTAAATTGCTGAACCGTTGATTTCGTATGGATATAGTTTGAGTCCCGGGGCTACTTTTTATCCCGGAAATCGCCCCCTAAGGGCACAAATTTCAAGTTCATAGATCAACGGGAAGTAAAAATTCTTAGGAACAAAATTTTGTGACCGACGACGTACGGATGGACGGGCGCGTGAGTGACAACAATATGGTTCCGTTTGGACCCTTCGGGTACGGAACCCTAAAAAATAGCAATAAAATTATATCGCGATGAATGAGTTCTACGCAGGCGAAGTCGCGGGCAAGAGCTAGTAAATGAAAAATTAAGTGATGTTACCTAATACTGTAAGGATTAATTACTTAGGTACTTATTTCCATTCGAACTCATAATCAAAACAGCATGAATATAAAAATAAATTAACAATGCATACAGACGCTAATTCACCCAGACGCAGATCACCGACAAATAATAACGAAACGCACTCAATCAAGAAATAATGAGGCTGCAGATTAGATAAAATAGTCTCAGCTAAGTTAGCTAGACAGCCCATAAATCTCTCCGTACCAATTACAAGTATATGATTGCCGTGTATCGGAACAGACAATGGCCCTGCTGGGAAATGTTGGGGTTCAAAAGGTCCCTTTATTTGTGAAGATTATGCATCTGTTGGGTTTTTGTGGGATGTGTGTGAGATTTCGGGAAATTGGTTCTTGAATTGGAGTTTTCTTATAGATAAACCAAAGAAAGGTAAGGGGCCGCTTTTTAGCAATATGGCCGCCGGGTATCTATCATGTTTAAGTTAATCTTGTTTTTTTTTTAAAAGTACTCTCAAAATTTATAAGGGAATCAAAATTTATAGGGTACATTCCGTTCACCTAGAACTATGAAATTTGGCAAGTAATATCGCCTTATTCCGCAGTTACAGGGGAAAAACTGACTCGCGCTAATCCGGTTTTTTAAAACTATAAAGCACTTACTGATAGTAAAATGTATGGCGCGTTCATTTGTTTCTTTCATAAAACTTGTATAGCATGGTATCTACCTCAAAAACAGAGTATAGGTAGGTACTTTTACTATTATTTATGGTGAGAAACAAAGAGGTTATATTAATATATTTATGTTGTATTGTATAGTATACTCCCTGAGATATAAAAAAGTAGCGGATTGTATCAGCGGTAGGTACCCGTCCGTTTCCCGCCTATTTGTTTTCGACACTAAATAGAATAAATAACCATCAATTTCACATAAATCCCAAATAAAATTTATTTTGATTCAATGTTTGGTTGCACGACCCGAATTTTAACAATAATAGGAAATCGCAATAGGGTATTAAACTAAGGTAAAAATAAATTATTTTTTACTTGACTAATAAAAGATCTAACGAAAATACTCGAAAAACATCAATTATTAATTTATTTTAGCTAATTGAAAGATTTTATAAGCATAAAGATTTAAAAAGGACGCTGATTTTAACAAACCTACTCACACTGCCTTAGTGACGTCACTAAGACAGTATTTCCCTACAAACTTCATATTAACAAATCGTTTTTGACATTTAATAAAAAGTTGCTGATTTGACTATGGGTTTAATACCGAATTTACTTTGTGCCTTCGCATTACGCACGCAAATGTATTTATTTGCACAAGACCTTTTCGCTGACCGTTACCGTTCGTTTTCGTTGTAGGTACTTATTTATATACTGTGTATGAACGAAGTAATAAGCCAAAATCATCGGATATTTACGCACGGTGTACGATTGGTAACAATCAAATACAATACAATACAAATACTCTTTATTGCACACCTCAAAAAGAACACAGTACAAAACATTAGGCTTAATGTAGAGGTAAACAACAGGCGGTCTTATCGCTAAAGAGCGATCTCTTCCAGACAACCTTTGGGTAGGTATCGGAGATTATGAAACATTATATATCTAACTGAGTAGGTGGCAAAGCCTGAGGAATTCCTGCTGAGCGCTGGGAGGAGCTTGCTTCGATGAGACCGGAATGGCGTAACAGAGTCCGAAAAGGTGTAGCTTCATTTGAAGAAGCTCGGCTCGAACACCTGGACCATAAGCGCCATCTACGGAAAACTCGACCCAAGCCCTCATATTCCTACACGTTAAATGATCAGGGGCAGTTATGACCGAACCCAGTGTGAACGAACATTTGTATCTAAGTTTGGTTTTGCGAGCCATATCCGTGCTCATCGGAGGAAGTTGTAGGAGTCGCCGTTGTCGGATACGACAAGGAGGACTATATATAGGTGGCAAACCGATACCTATATGGATTTTAAGTAAATACCATGTGGGGTATTCACTAACCAACAACCGTATATTAAGGTAGAGATAAATATTCTTTGAGTCGCCTTATGTCCACTAGTAAGCTGTTTCAAAACTACTCGCGAGGAGCCCTGAACGTAAAAGAACTGTTATAATTATGTCCTTCCAAACATATGTCCTTATAAAAATATTTATTCAAGCTTCTATCATGTTAAGCCAGATTTTTTTATTTAGCATTATAATCTGGCCACGTATAGGTAGGCAGCCCCTTGGCGTGAGGGGTCCTTAGGATGGGCTAGTCAGAAAAGTCTACAGTAGGCTCACTTGAGAAATAGATCAGTTATTATCACAGTAGAAAAGTATAAAATGAGAACTTGTCCAATTAAAATTTCAAAAGAGTTGTACCTACGCTGTATGTGGGCGCACCATATGTATATGATGGCAACACTATCTTTACCAATGTAGGAAATCTTCTCATCATCTTTATTAAGGATTTGTTTTTATGTCTGACTAGTTTGGCTGCTACTAGGTATCTATATTATGCAGAGCCTAGCACATAGACGCAAAGTAGCGTGTCTATGCGTCTCCTACAAATTGTACTTCGGCGAGTGTGCTTAGGAGCTCCATGAGCTCATACCGCCTTCCTCCTTCTTCCATCGGACATCCAGACGTACGGCAGGTTACCATCCTTATCTGGTTGAAATTCCTCTTACTCGAACCAAGCGCTTTCCGTCATCTTTTATAATGCGCACTGCTAAGGTTTGGAATTCCCTGCCGCCGTCTATATTTCCGAGTTCCTATAACCTGGACCTATTTAAGGCAAGAATGAATAGGCATTTTCTGGGTGAGAGAGAGAAAAATGTCTCCGACTGTAATCTAGAAATATGGTAAAATTAGAATGAGCGTGTCGCTGTCATTTCTCTGTATTTCTTTGTCCTCTGCACCTTCGGTAAAACTTTTAAGTTATTCGTTACAGAAAACCACCTTTGAGGCTTTCGTAACTTCGCTAAGTCGTCCGCAGAGCCCAGCCTCAAAAATAAGGGTCTCGTGATAAAATATCTAAAATATCTGCTAATACGTTTGGTAAGAATCCAGTTTGTTTATGGTGGTTTGTGGACTTTGTGGTCAACACGTTTTCCTTTGATTCGTTTTTGATGAAGGAATCCATCTTAGTTAGTAGGAATTGGGAATTGTTTGGGAGTCTTAGAGAAGGATTTGCGAATATTGTGTCTCGCGATAATTATTTCTTTCGTTTATATTTCTAGTCGTCAGAAATTCAAATTAAAAGGAAAAAAGAATAAAATACAATAGGTAAATATTTTAAATGTTTCCCTTTTATTTTACATTTATATACTTTCGTTAGCAGACTTACCGCTTAGTATAAAATGTTTTGTCAAGGTTTAGTTTGTAATATTATTGTATATTTAATTAAATAAAAATACTGTGTATACTACATACCTACCCACATTTAAATACCGGAGTAAAATTCAGCTTATTTCAATGACAGCCGTGGTACGTGTTTTAATAATTATTTTAATATTACAAAAGAACACTGGAAAGCGCTTATTTCACCCTTGCCTCGGAATTCTTCACAATATATATTTTCTTTTCATCACTTCCGTACCAAAACTCGTCGCAAGATAACAATAACAACATTGATACACCTGTGACAAAACGTCAATCAACTGAAGCACTGAGACGTAACGCAATTTGTGTCGCTATTCACACAATTCATTCATCAATAAGGTCGTAAGTCGCATCACGTCGTAGGCGCTTATTACGTTGCGATTTCATGGTTGTAAGTAACTTTATAATTGGCATTGGCTTCCAGGTTACGTGATGGTAATAGAAAATGACGACACGTACAACAAAAGTCATGGACAATGTGAAGGCAGAAGAAGGGTTGGAATTGTAAGTACCTACTTGAATGAATAAAATGTGTCTATTATTAACAGGAATCACACGAGTGTCACAATAATTATAAAATTTAAAACACGACTGCCCTAAAAAGATGACAACTATTTTGCAGTCGGGGGACCCACTACATACAATATCAAAAGATTAGGTCCCCCGACTGCGAAGAAATAGACTATTTCCTTGAGATCTTTATTATGAAACTTGTTTTCATCTTTTAAGGGCAGTCGTGTTTTTAATTTTATAATGATTATTTTAATTCGCATTTTATTTTGTTTGAAATACATACAATATATATATATAGATTTTTTAAATTTTCTCTTCAAATGCTTCATTTTGAGACCCCACTTGCTTAGAACGAATTATTTTTATTTTTGTAATTTCAAGTGAAAACATAAACGCATTTGTATCTGTATTTTTTCCTTCGGAACACACAAAATGGAGGCCACAGTCCGCCATATTGTTTTTATTGCAACGTCACATATTCTATGTCACTTGGGATGACGTAAGGATTCCAACGACACCTCACACATCTAAATAGGTTAAGGCGTTGAGAAGTTCTGGGGAAACAAAGAAACTCACATACACATGCATACATGAAACCTGAAATCATTACACTACTTTATTGGGCAGTCTTGTAATAATTTGTGATTTTATCTAGCCTCCGCAAACACTAGCGTCTATGCCAAACCTTCAAAATCTTGGTAGCCGAGCACAGATAAACAAGATGCTTACTTTACTGCGTGGAAAACATTGAAAATACGTTGTTTAAGTTAACTTTGAGAAAATACAGGTTTACTCTCGTAACTCAAGTATACTAACTTTAAGTCTATAAATCGTGACTTAACATTTTTCCGTAACTGGCCGTGGCCGAGACACAGTTCATCCATTTATTTCCATAAACGTCCAAGCTTCATCGCCAATTCACGGTGACTATAAATTGGCACCCTTTCGTTTTATTATTTAACGATTTACCTAAGCACTTGGAGAATTTCGAAGTAGGTGATTGATTACGTTCAATTTCGTACCCATTTTTAGTAAGGCCTAGATAGTCTGATTGAAAATAATATTTCCCCAATTGCTTACACGTTTTATATAATCTCAAAGCAACAGTGGTATGAGTGGTAACAATACTGAATCCTGACTGAATGGTTGACTATGAAAGAACGCTTTATGACCAACATAAAGTCCGCTATTTGTACGTATTTCTTAGATTGTGCAATGAACTAAAATAAATAAATGCTACAAGATATGTATACCTAACTTGTTACCTAACTTAACCCTTAACTTGGCAGCGTAGGTATTATAATATTTATATAATGCACACATTTTTAGTAATCTTTTTGCATTTTTTCCAAGAACGATCTTTTTTGCTCTAATAGAAGATAGTGCAGTGCTGCAAGCCCTCCTGACTGGCCTTGTCAGTGGCAGCAGTATGATAAGCGACCACTTTTCTGAGGTATCTAGTATGATCGGATTCCTGAAAAAAACAGGGCTCATCTGAAAGATCAGCACTTTCTGTGTAAGAAAAACCACTGCTGCATTTTCCAAACAGTGGAGAAGGTGGTTGCTGCAGCGATTAAAGGAGCCGACAACACTGAACCTATTTCGATAGATTCCCAGATGATATATATATATATATAATTAGTCGCGGCATTAATGAGGGTACACGAAATGGCGATGCTGCAAAGCAAATGCGCACGCAAACCTATTAAAAATCAAATTTAAAAAAATAAAAAATAAACGGTTTCTAGTATGATAAGATTCCCAAGTTTCGTTTGTTCCTCGAAATAGGGGAGGGGTAGGACTATACGATAGTGCAGTGCTGCAAGCCCTCCTGACTGGCCTTGTCAGTGGCAGCAGTATGATAAGCGACCACTTTTCTGAGGTATCTAGTACGATCGGATTCCTGAAAAAAACAGGGCTCATCTGAAAGATCAGCTCTTTCTGTGTAAGAAAAACCACTGCTGCATTTTCCTAACAGTGGAGAAGGTGGTTGCTGCAGCGATTGAAGGAGCCGACAACACTGAACCTATTTCGATAGATTCCCAGATAAAATATATGTATATAATTAGTCGCGGCATTAATGGGGGACACGAAATGGCGATGCTGCAATGCAAAAAAGCAGACAAAGCTATTAAAAAGAAAATTTTAATACATAAAAAAACTGGTTTCTAGGATGATAAGATTCTTTTGTTCCTAGGGGAGGGGTAGGACTATACGATAGTGCAGTGCTGCAAGGCCTCCTGAATGGCCTTGTCAGTTTCAGTTTCGAGGAACAAACGAAACTTGAGAATCTTATCATACTAGAAACTGGTTTTTTATGTTTTCAAAATTTATTTTTAATAGTTTGTCTGCTTTTTTGCATTGCAGCATCGCCATTTCGTGTCCCCCATTAATGCCGCGACTAATTATATATATATCATCTGGGAATCTATCGAAATAGGTTCAGTGTTGTCGGCTCCTTTAACCGCTGCAGCAACCACCTTCTCCACTGTTTGGAAAATGCAGCAGTGGTTTTTCTTACACAGAAAGTGCTGATCTTTCAGATGAGCCCTGTTTTTTTCAGGAATCCGATCATACTAGATACCTCAGAAAAGTGGTCGCTTATCATACTGCTGCCACTGACAAGGCCAGTCAGGAGGGCTTGCAGCACTGCACTATCGTATAGTCCTACCCCTCCCCTATTTCGAGGAACAAACAATACTTGGGAATCTTATCATACTAGAAACCCTTTATTTTTTATTTTTTTTAATTTGATTTTTAATAGGTTTGCGTGCTCATTTGCTTTGCAGCATCGCCATTTCGTGTACCCCCATTAATGCCGCGACTAATTATATATATATCATCTGGGAATCTATCGAAATAGGTTCAGTGTTGTCGGCTCCTTTAACCGCTGCAGCAACCACCTTCTCCACTGTTTGGAAAATGCAGCAGTGGTTTTTCTTACACAGAAAGTGCTGATCTTTCAGATGAGCCCTGTTTTTTTCAGGAATCCGATCATACTAGATACCTCAGAAAAGTGGTCGCTTATCATACTGCTGCCACTGACAAGGCCAGTCAGGAGGGCTTGCAGCACTGCACTATCGTATAGTCCTACCCCTCCCCTATTTCGAGGAACAAACGATACTTGGGAATCTTATCATACTAGAAACCCTTTATTTTTTATTTTTTTTAATTTGATTTTTAATAGGTTTGCGTGCTCATTTGCTTTGCAGCATCGCCATTTCGTGTACCCCCATTAATGCCGCGACTAATTATATATATATCATCTGGGAATCTATCGAAATAGGTTCAGTGTTGTCGGCTCCTTTAATCGCTGCAGCAACCACCTTCTCCACTGTTTGGAAAATGCAGCAGTGGTTTTTCTTACACAGAAAGTGCTGATCTTTCAGATGAGCCCTGTTTTTTTCAGGAATCCGATCATACTAGATACCTCAGAAAAGTGGTCGCTTATCATACTGCTGCCACTGACAAGGCCAGTCAGGAGGGCTTGCAGCACTGCACTATCGTATAGTCCTACCCCTCCCCTGTTTCGAGGAACAAACGAAACTTGGGAATCTTATCATACTAGAAACCGGATTTTTCATCATTTTTCAATTTTAATTTTCAATGGCTTCGCCAGGTTTTTCGCATTGCAGCATCGCCGTTTCGTGTTCCCCGACTAATGACGCACCTAATTATATATATGCCATCTGGGAATCTTATCATACTAGGTTCAGTGTCACCGGCTCTTAAACTATAAGGAGCGCAGCCGAGGCTTGAACCCTCAAGTTGTAAAATGTTGTCAAAAAAAGGGTTAAATAAGTAATAAAGTAATGACAGTGTATCAAACATAGCAATTGTAACGTAGTGCATTGAATTATAAAATTGCATTTGCCTCTCAATGTATTGTTCGACATCTAAAGACATTAATATCAGCTCCACAAACAGTGGAATCCTTTACCGAGGGAAACAACGTGAAAATAGTCGAATCGCGACACCAATTTCCGGAGTCTGCGAACTCGATACAGCCCGCTCGATCGTCAATTGCCCTTTTGTTGACTTGAGTTACTGGAAGATAATTGTGAATAGTAGCTTTGTTTTTTCGAAAACTTGTTCTGAGTACCTAGCTTTATAGTTTAGTTAATTTAACTTATGTGTAGGTACATTAACATACAAGTAAGGAGTTCAGTACGATCATCATAAAATAGCCATATTAAAGTATAGGTAAGTAAAGTATTACTTTTCGGAAAAATGGTGCTTATTCCTCGTTTAAAGTGTTTATTAGTCGTTTAAAGTAGACTTTAGCCGGAAGAATAAATGGTTATTTTCTAAAGTCTCTGTGGCTAAAGTCCACTTTACTGAAGACCAGTTTAAAAAGCGTATGCAGTTAATACCAGCTCAAACATTAATTATAGGTTGCTAATTAACTTTTCAAACGGCGGGAAGTCGTGACCGCGCGGCTACACCTCATATTAAGAGTAAATCCCTCTAAATGCATAAATAATTTAGCCGACAGCGGATTAGAGACGATGTCATTCACACCGTAACGTTTAAGTATGTACCTATGTTATTAACTAAAAGGTTTTATTTGTAAAAAATATATTATTTGCAGTCACTGACGTTTTTATAAGCACTAAAATCACCGACATAAACACAAATATCGTGTTCTCCGTTCATAAGCAGTTTCTAACGAAAAAAACCGTGTTATCGGCTACGAGCGTAGCGCGTAGCACTCGTAGGCAATGAATCGGTGATGTGATGTATTGTGGTCTAAATTCGTTACTTGTGAATTTAACCACTGCCAATCACAACACATAATATTTTATGTGTCATGCCTTTACGTGCGATTTCCGCTACAAGGCGGGAAAACGCTGCTACGCGCTACGGCGTAGCACACGTAGCGATCGTTGGTCGCGAATGGGTTAATATATTATCTACACTTTGTCTGCTGTACGTCAGAACGCATCTGATAAATGGAAATCTAACCGTACAAAATGTATGCAACGGATATCGTTCTTTTGCGCCACGATAAGTCCGTCTAGTCAGATAAATATAGTCCGGCTTTGCATTTCACTATTGCTCGATTCGGTGTGACAGTAACTCCCGTATGAGACGTGCGACCCTCGTCTTCTGCTGCACCATAATCCCCTTAATAGATTCCGACGGCCGCTCACTGTCGTCTAACTATAAATAGACATCTTAATAAACTGCCGGCATGTCATATTTGCATGTCTATGGTTACGATTTCGAAAACATTTGATAGATTTACTCTTAGTTATTGGTCGCTGCTTTTTCCGCGTAGCTGCCACACGAAAATCAACCCATTTTACTCCTAATGGGATGATTTCTGCCATAAAATTTTACTACATATTTCTGTTTCAAATTGTATCTTAATTATTGGATGAAGTTTTTTTATGTAATCATGCATCTTGACTGCATATAAGCGTAATAAGATTCTTGTCTACTGAAGCTAAGAGCACTCATTTTATCAAAGTTCTGTGTATACTAATTATTGTATTATCTTTAGTATTTATTCAATCATTTATAACGTGAAATACATTTTCACACCACCTGCTCGTCAATGCCCAATTATATATCATGCAAACCTTACCGAAAGCAAATCATTATAACCCTTGGCTTAAGCCGGGTAGTAATATCGTACTGAATCTCATTATAACCCGCCGGGTAATAATGTGATTTCACTTTTCATAGTTCTTATAGTTCTGTCATTAAAGTCTAATGTCGTGAAGTCCACTAAGCGGCGAGGACGCGGTACACCAGCTCCGTGTTTTGTTTGGAACGTCGTGTTCGAAACAACTGGGGATGGCACCACAAATATATAATAAAATTCCAACCTCCATAAAGAACTTACCAATTGGATTATTTAAGAAGAAGTTAACATTATTTTTAATTGACAAATGCTATTATAATATTCCACAATTTTTAAATGACACTGATGTAATATAAATATATATATATATATTTTTTATTCAAATTGTTGTACCTACTCTCATTTCGTTTTGACATTAATATTATAATTTTAAATTATATCTCTATTGACATTGTTTTAAAATTATATTGATCGTATTATCTATTAATAACTATTGACATTATATCTCTGTTGACGTTGTTCTAAAATTATATAAATCGTATTAGCATAGATATATGCATGAAAATGAAAATCTATATTACCAAATAAAAATATTTGTACGCCACCTGGCATAACATAGAGTTCGCTGCATGCTTAAGTCTTAAGCATGCAGCGAACCTATGTGCATTGTACCTATGTTAAACAAATAAATAAATTCTGATTCTGATTCTGATTCTGAAAAGACTGCGTCGTCGGCCGCCGCCTGTAGCGCGTCAAGCGCGTGGTTTTAGTGCAATATTTGTAGAATTACATTTTGGAGTTTACATTATTCTCATATTTTATTTCATTTTTAAATAATAGTACATTACTTACCAAGGGCGATAAAACAAAGAATGTCTCAGATCGCAGGTATTTTACGCCCGAGCCGAAGGCAAGGGCGATAAATATGCGATCTGAGGCTTTCTTTATTATCGGCCGTGGTAAGTACAAAATTTTATGTCACCCCCTGGGCAGGAAGTGGGTTTTTTCGCGCGCGAAGCGTGCGATAATGGCCACTTTATGGCCAGGTGTGACATAAAATCACTTTGTAATATCGTGTCTCGCACGTAGCTAGGGCTGGCCTTCCTCCCTTTGCAGCAGTTGCAGCAATGTAAATAAATACATACTTACATATTTGTGGACAGTCTTACACAAATCTACCTAGTCCCAACCAAACTAATCAAAGCTTGTACTATGGGTACTAGTCGACGATATACATATACCTATAAAGATAAATATATACTTAAAATACATAGAAAACAAATAAGATTCAGGAACAAAATACTTGTGCTCACAACACAAATGAATGCAAGCAGTCGTCGATGTACTAGGTATTAAATACCAAAAACAAGATCCGCGTGGGTTACAAGACGCTTAATTATACGGAGTAAAACAGATTCTATTAAAATATATACTAAAATTTGCTGTGATTGACTGATTTAATTCTGTTTTTAGTAGCCTTGGTTTTTTTTATTGCCTCACAAGATGTGAGAAAAGTAGAGTATACTCCTCGGGGATAAAGCTGTTTTTGTCTTGGGAGCGCTTAAATCCCTCACTACACTCAGGACTCAGTCTTAATTCCCTCGCTTCGCTCAGGAATTAAGTCATTACTCCCTCGCTCCGCTCGGGAGTAAAATTTAGAGTCCTTCGTTACGTTCGGGATTCAATATCGCACCCGTGATATAAAACAGTGTTTTATCCCCTTGGTGTATAATCTACTATTATAACGTGGCAAAAGCTGAGATTGGTGCCCATTGCGATACTAAAGTTAGGCGACTTCCTGACTTGGCGGGGCGGGATCGATATGTGACATTTTCTTCTTTGACGTAAACTTACTGACGTCGCAAAGATTCTCACTTGACATAATACTGTCAGTATTACGTTTGCGCAGTAGTAATATCATGCGCAGAAGCGAAGCAGTACCGCCTTCGCATCGTCCCGCTACCGCGCATCCCGCGTCAGTCAGGAAGCACTCATTCAAATGTAGGGGCGTAGTAAAAAATGGTATCGCGTCGACTGACAGCTGACACTGACATTTGACACTTTTCTCATATCGTACTGCCTCCGCACCGACAAATCAGGAAGTCGCCTTACTGGAATGTCCATTGTTAGTTAATGTTTCTTTTTTTAAATGAAATGTTAGATTTTATTTTATTTTAAAGATTAATTTATAATAGGTATATATGTCATTTTGTAGACCGCTTGTGTTGTTAGAGCGCTCGTGGCCCAGCGGCGCCTGCGTATCGCTTGCGGTATCTAAGGTTAAGCAACGTGGGCAGCGGTCAGGACTTGGTTGGGTGACCGCTTTGAGTGGTTACTAACTGAGCGCTCCGTGTAAAGGCACGTTAAGCCGTTGATCCCGGTTGCTGTCTATGGCAGCAGTCGTTAAGCCAAGTTGGAGGCCTTCGGGCGGCTTGAGAACTTCTAACAGTCAAGTTGCCCACTCACTTGACAAAGCCTAATCCCAATAAGGTCTAGTTTCCCCTCGGGGTTGAAAGGTCAGATGGCAGTCGCTTCCGTAAAAACTAGTGCCTACGCCAAATCTTGGGATTAGGTAGCGGATCCCAGGCATCCTTCAGGATGCAACTGTACTGGGATAACGCTAGGAGGATGATGATGATGTCATTTTGTAATTTTGAATACCTGTCTTTATGTGTCGCAATAAGGCTAGTTGTTTAGACACACACACACTCACACACACACACACACACACAGATCTTGCTCATACTAGAATGTAACGTTATCAGTATCTTTCCGACTCACAAATATGGCTCAATAAATACGAAATGTATCCCATATAAAATACCTGCCTATAAAGATTCTTCATCAATTTGACGATACCTTTAAAAGCCTTTTCCTGCTTCAAAAGTCCATAATGCCGTTTTATTATTAACTTCTCGGAATAAACCAGAGCCAATTTTATTTTAGCCCGCCCTAACTCATGGGGCGATACATAATTAATTAAGGTTTTTAAGAATATATATTTAAAGGGTGAATAATATAACGGGTGAAAGGGTTGAAGATTGTCACTTGTCACAATATAAATGAATGAAAGAGGGAAAGCGTGTAAGTTTGAATATATTAATGTATAGGAAAGTCACTTTCGGTTTCTGTTAGAACCACACATAGTAATAAATGAATTGTATATTTCGTAATTTTACTTTTAAATAGTTGTTAACTCTCACAAAAAAATATCCCGTACGTTCATATTATCTCATAATTGCCTCAAAGAAATAGTTTTTCATATAATTTATTATTACGCGGCAGAATAGAGTCAGCGAGCCTAAATTACTACGTACAATTCAAAACAAGCGAAGTTTACGAAATTCCGCAATATCTATAGAACTTATCGAAATGTACTATTAAAGTAATCAGCTATTAATAAATAATGACAGCATTATTTTCTTCCTGTAATGAAAACCCAGTAAAAATATTTCATCGTACAGTCAGCAGCAATGGTTGCTACGCGGGCGAGGTATTCAAAATGATCTACACACGCTCTTATTCCCTTATAATAAAGATGTGTGCACCTCGCCCGCGTAGCAACCATTGCTGCTGACTGTACATGTTAACAATAGCTAATACTGCCACAAAAAATAGTGATATAATATGAAAATGTGCCGCCGTGTTTGTAACTAGGTTATGAATGTGGATATAATAATGTGTATCATACGCTACTCGAAAACCGTAGTGACCCAACGGCTGTCCATTCTACACGCAAATGTTAAAAAATACCTACATTGTGCAAGAAAGCAAGGTCTACGTCGAGTTACCACTTTATAGTAACAAAACAAAAATGAAGGAGGGTTTTTTTCCGTTATCATGCAAAATAAATTATTTACGCGTTACAATATTTACTTGTTTAAGCATACAAAACAGGTTAATTTAATAAAATAGGTACTCACATTACATTCGCACTACTAACCGATGTAACGGATTGCCATACCTGGCGAAGTATAATTATAGCATCATGAAATAAATATATCTAACAATCGTAAGATTCCGTTGGGATGGCAATCATATATTGCCACTATGTTTGTAGGTATTATTCATCAAACTAGTGCGAATTATGCTTAACTACATACTCATGAAAACACTTTGTTATCTCAACAAACTGTTGTAAAATCCGAATAGCTCGCATTTCTTTTTTTTTCTGCGATGTTAATACTGAAGAAAATTGCAAACGACGCAAATAAAAGCGAACACGGAATACGCCAGGTTTTCTCGAGCAAAATTATTTCGACATCCGAAACTCAAGAACAGCTTAACCGACACTTTTTTCTCCGTACCTACCTACTTCCATAAAGTGATGGCGATTCGAGTGTATGTTCCTTATGTTGATTGAAATAAGTCGCACTTCAAAGTAACAAAGGCTGTTAGGTTCTTTTCGTTGTAATTTAGTAGCTCATAAGCGTAAACATGTGTGGCTTTAATAGGGTACTATGTCGTCTTAACGAATTGTATGTGACATAGCAACGCTTTAACTTATTTTTAGGGAACGTAGAAATATATCACACAGAGGAGGTACTAAGTCACAAGCTTGGGAAAAATTGACGCCAGATTTAATTTTAGAAGGAGATTTTTTAGGGTTCCGTACCCAAAGGGTAAAACGGGGCCCTATTACTAAGACTCCACTGTCCGTCTGTCCGTCTGTCACCAGGCTGTATCTCGTGAACCGCGATAATTAGACAGTTGAAATTTTCACAGAAGATGTACTTCTGTTGCCGCTATAACAACAAATACTATATATAAAACAGAATAGAATAAATATTTAAGGGGGCTCCCATACAACAGACAATTGCCGTTTTTATAGATAATGGTACGGAACCCTTCGTGCGCGAGTTCGACTCGCACTTAAACGGTTTTTTAAACCGTCCCAAGGTCTGGTTTCTTCTTCAGATCTTACGTCAATACTGGGTCCGTTGTATTATGGCTCACTTTCAATGGTCGTTATAGAGCTAATCTCGTGCTATCTTGTTTCCCAATTTTACAAAAACAAGGATAGCATGAGTCTTCCGCATACGTGACTTAATTTTTAGTGCGGGATGCGGCCCTTATTATTTCGTAATAGTATATCCAGTTCATCCCTTAAGAGGTAAAATAAAACTGAAACTCCGTCTTTAATAGAGTCGCTCAAGAAACAGAAATATAACGACTGTGAGAAAACAGCGAGAATATAATATCAGAACTGTAGAGCTATTACTAGGGCCTATGTGCCGAAACGCATTAAATTAGAATTGGATTTATATTTTTCGCGCTCACTCGCTCCCACGTCCGTCAAGCCAAACGTGACATGCCAGAGTGAGCGCGCTGACTGAAACTGATTTCAATTAAATACGTTGATCGAAATAGATCCACTGCTACGAGTTTTCTTCACTTAGGCTGGGTTGCACCAAACCGTCCGTAATCGTAAGCGGTGTTCGTCAAATCTAATTGTATGGAAAGTTTGACAAGTTTCTATGGGATGACAGCTGCCGGCGCCATATTTGACGATGACCGGTCTGTGTTCGTACGTTGGTGCAACTGGCACTTATTATGTAGGTAGCTCGTAGCTCGAAGCGTAGCGTTGGTTATCAATGAGTTATTGATAAGTAATAAATTTTACTACATTATTATTTATTAACTTTTTAATTTTAAATAAACAAGTATTAAGGTACAAGTAACAAGGTTGTCTGAAAGAGATCGCTCTTTAGCGATAAGACCGCCTGTTGTTTACCTCTAGGTTTAAATATACATACCTACTCTGTAATAGTTCTACTTATTGAGGTGTGCAATAAAGAGTATTTGTATTGTATTGTATTGTATTTAAAAACAGTATGATAGTTCTAGGTTTCTTCTAGGTTTGGCAGTGTGATGCTTCTAGATATTAATACCTATATTTTATTAACACATTCACTTCCAAACTTTTGCATGAAGGCTACCATAGATAGCAAGTAAAACAATTCACCCATTTACAATGGATTATAGCGTAAATTTTATATTTTTTTCTATATTGTTTATTATAAGCGTACATTAACGTAGAATCTGTTCGGAATGAGAAAAAGCGTACGATATGAACACGCCCTTACGAGTATAGCCCACGCTTCTTCTCATTCCGAACAGGCTCTAATTATGTTTAAAAGTCCTGAAATGAAATATTTATAACTACATATTTACAACGAAATAATATAAAACGTAAAACGTTCCCTTTCCTTTTAGGTAATATTCATCAAATCAAAATAGCTTATCAAAATTAAGCAAACGTGTACAGTTACTAACTTTATTTATCTCGAAATACTTATTAATACTCGACCCTCGGGACTGGGATGAAGTCTGGCTTCCCTGAATCCCAGAGAGGCCGGACTTGTCGCCCAACTTATCGGTCGATCCTATTGTCCAAACAAGTTGGAGCTCAATATCGAGTTAAAGATCCTTCAAATCATCTGATTGTGCGAACAGTGAGAGGGGAAAGGTGTCCCAAGTTATTCTGGTTTGTTGATGTGTTGGTGGATATTTCGGGGGTTAGGTTGGTGGGAGGGGAAGTGAGAAGCATCTAAGGACAAAACTTGTTTACACTACTTACAGAATTAAATCACTTCGGTCGATGTTTGTTTGTAAGTGGTCCGGTGACTTTGAGTCTTGTATTAAGGGATCTGTTTCGAATGATGAGGGACGTGTTCGTGTTTAGAAAAATAAAGTGCGCGTTGCAGTTTATAATGGAATGTGTTACGGATTTATGGTTTATTTCTTAATTTATTGTTGTAACTAGGTCTTGGATATTTTCTAAGTAAAGTCATATCTCATGTCTTTAGTCACTTAACACATTCGCTGCCAGGAACCCGTTTAGCAGAAAGCTTGGTCGCAAAAGTGTTAACCAATAAACAGGTTAACGTTTTTACAATTTCAATACATCTTTACAACTTCAATTCTCACATCAGTAGCCGTAACAATTGTAATTTTCTGTATAGTTCATACACAACTGTAAGGCCAGTGCTGTCAAATTAACGCAAGCAAAAATCTACCTATCAGTCAGAGCTTGCGTTCGTTTGACAGAATTTGGCCTTAGAGTTGTGTCCGAACTATACTTATGTTGTCCTAGCCAGTTAGAGTTCGTACTAGTTTAAATATTAACAGTAAAGGTACGCGGCCCGTGCGGCGGCGGCGCGGTGCCCACGAAACTTATTTAAAACTAGGGCAACGCACGCCCGCCCTAACTTATTAAAGTACCTACTCTTAATTCGACTCGTTCTGCCGATAGCAATGCAGCAAAGTTATGCACGGCAGTTAGCGCGGGGAGGGGCGCCGCCAATCTTCCGCACGTTGCAGTACAAAACCGAACTTCTTTGTAAGAACACCTAGCAAAACTTTGTCCCAAGTAAACTCGCGGAATCGCCGAAGTCCGCCGCCGGCCGGGCCCGCCGCTGCCCGCCTCGCTCGCCGCTCCGCGACACCCCGCACCCCGCCCCCCTCGATCGACAACGATCCGCCTCCGACAAACAAACGGACAAGTTTTAATGTTTTGCTCACAAAGTGTATGATTAAACGCGGAGAGCGGCGGAGAGAGCCGGCCGTAAGTTATTGATTTTCCCCGACCGAACCCCTGTCGACTACGCGGCTCGCCGCCCTGTGAGCGAGCTCTTCTCGACGACGTCACTTGCTAACTCGTTCGGGAATTGGCCAAAACGACTTTTATAAATGAACAGTTCATCAAATCCACTTTTCGTTTGCTGCAAAAAAGTTTTTGCTGAACGTGATGTGCGGGAAATAAGTTTTTCGGTGGTTTGTTATGGGAAAAGTTGGGGGTTGCTGCGCGACTACACCGCGAGCCGCGCGAGTCGCGCACCCTACAACTTCACGTCGCTGTACGTTCCGAAGTTAACGCAAAGTTCCGCCATTTTGGAACATGCTCACAACCCACTTGTTTTATAAAGAAACTTTTTATTAATTCCTGTGGGCCGCGGAGTGTCAGTAAGATGTTTTGAGGTTATACTGTTGGACGGAAGACGTTATCCTGACTCGGAACTGATGTGTCAGGGCCCTAGGGACTGCGAGCTGGTTGACAGCGAGTGTTTGTGCCGATTTGTGATATTGTTTTGAAGTGTTATCAGGAGTGACGTTTCCCGGATGATGCTCTTGTAATTTGTGTTTACTTCTTCCCTTGTGAGGAGACGCCGAAGGTACTGTTCGGGAGCTCTGACGCATTTGACGCGTTAAAAGTGACCAGTTGGCTGTGAAAAACTTAGTTTCGATAGTTTTTTTTAAGGCTAGAAAGTTGTAGTGGTGAAAAGTTTTGAGACAAAAGTGTTTACGAGTTGGTGGTAACATTAAAAGTGTAATCAGCGCGCATTGGACCTCTGTTCCGAGTCTATCAGCTGGAAATCACCTGGATAACGGACTGCAGTGATACAACTAATGATAAATAACTGAGATATCGTAAGGTATGCATTTTAACATTATTAATAGTACTTTAAACGTCCAAAAAATGATTTAGTTATAACAAATAAACATAATATAAGAATTATTAAGACGTCAGTAGAATGATAAGGAATATGCTTATTTATAAAAACACGAATGAGGAATCCGGCTGGAACATATTTAACAGGAAATTATTCTGTGCGAATTAATTTTCTCTGAAGAATAATCAAAGTGAGCTTATAGCTTCTCAGAAACGGAATTTTAAATCTCACGCGAAGACGTAACCTTGCTCCGGGGTGACGGCCGATCGATACAATTTTATCACTTTATTATCTCATTCGGGAAGCCTAATTTTTAATAAAAGGTACAAAATTTGCATTCCTAACATGGAAAATGACAAAAAACAACGTTTACGAAGTTGAATACATGTATAATTTACAATCAACGATAGAAATCTCTGGAATATTAAAATTCAACAAATATGTTTTTATTTTATTCCAAAAGTAATCCATTACTTTGTTTTATAACTCAATATATGGAGACAATATACCCTTCACCATTAACTGGAGCAAAAAAGCTGGAATATTGGAGCATTTTATTGAGCCCGCCATTACAAAGTCATTTCAGTAACCGGCCCGAGTCTCAGTCCATTGTAGAAGGAAAATCTTTCTACAGTCACGGCTCTCGATGGGATAACGCTGACTACCGTCAAATACGAAAGATCCCACCCGCGGACCCCTCCCCATTCAATTATAGAGCCTAATCCAACCGGTTAGCGCCCAATCTCGCATATTTCCCAAGAAACCTATGAAACTTTGTTAAATAACTTTTCAGATAACTTGAACTCCATCTATTTGCGCAAAGTTGGAAGCGGTGTTTCACCGCGACCTAATTTAATCTCTACCCGGTTGTAATAAATGTTGTTTTCGCTTAATGCCAATTGGTAAGTTGGTGTACACGGTTGAGTTGAAAGTTGTGGACTTCACGAAGCAAAACGCGAACTTTTGTAGAACATTTCAGTGTAGTTAGTACAATGTTATAATGGAAATAAGCACTTCAAAATGGCGTCGTCTGCAGCTGTGTTATAGGTGTAATAATGTATTGATTGCCTTGTTCCTTGCGTTATGTAATCATAGGCAATGCCGGATGTGTTATTGTAATCTTATCATTTATAATTTAAATTTTCGATTAAGTACTCTGACGAATTGAATGATGGTTATTTACCCTCACTACCGACCATCCGTTACATTTTGCTACAAAGCGGAAAACACATTTTCATAGGCTACGTGAGTATCTACATATTAGTGACACGGGATGGTTAGCAACGAAGTTATATCCTGCCTATCCGTGAGATCCTGTAATTGGCTATATTATACCTATGTCAATGTTGTTGTGTTCTGAAAGCTATTGGTTCTTAAATAATTTTTTCTCACCTCTAGGGGAAAAAATCAGTCAAGCAAAGCCAAATCACTTTCGTCACTCGACATTTTATTATTAGAATTTTAACGTCTATTTTTGTAGAATCCGCAGTTTTACTCGTAACACTATTTTTAATGTGTTCCATTTTGTGGTGGCCAGCACGAATAAGTTCGATTATTAATCGAGCAGTGCGGCGCGGACAGACATAACAGCACGAACTATGAGAAGTCAAATCACATTATTAACCAGCGGGTTATAATGAAATTCAGTACAACATTACAATCCGGCAAAAAGCCAAGGGCTATAATGATTTGATTTCGGTAAGGTTTGCATGATATATTTGGCATTGTCGAGCATGGTAGAGTCGGTGTGGAAATAAATAAATGAATTAGGTACTAAATATAAAATGTTAGCTACCAATCGTCCATAATATCGGTAATAGATGATTATAACATCGGCATTGATTAATATCTGCTAATTAACATCGAGATATTGACATTTGGCAATAATGACCAATTCAGATTAGAATACCTTTGCTTGCAAAGCTAAACATGTTATACAATAATAGCATGCACTTACGTGGATTTGTTTATATACAAGAATATTTAGGTACCTCGCTACTTTATAGCAGTTCAGAAGTACGCAAATAACTACATAAATACATATACACCACACATAGATCCATTAGTCTGCGGCACGCGAGAGCACTACAGAAACCTCTATTCTAATTAAATCACTATCTTTTCGTTGAGCTCCGCGCGTAGGTATATTTTATACAAAAGCGACATTCTACTACGAGCTACAGAATAAACCCTAATAACTCTTCTCAACCCTAAAATTGTATCTATTTTCAGAACTGACATCTGAATAACGACTCTAGCGCTCGGTTGTAAGTGTTATTTTTCAATGAGTTGGTGTGGAGTGGTGATATTTTGAAGTTGTTTAACTGTTACTTTTTATTCGCTTTGAACAATAAATTGCTCACAGCTATACAAGTATCTTTTTACATGACTTAGCGATATTAGGCTGACGTATACAGTATCCAGTCGATTTTTATTATCTTTCGCGAATGTTATCGAGCAACATAATCTATAAGGGTTGGCGCTTCGTTGGATTAACTTAAGATTAACTTTTGCTATCTTTCTTCTCTTTTCTTTTACTTGCTTAGAAGTCACTTCGTGCATTCAATTACCTCTATTGATAAATTGCGTGCTCATTTTTAGGGCTCCGTACCCGAAGGGTCCAAACGGAACCTATTTTCTTCTTGTTCTTAAACATTATATATTTTAGACACTTTTGACCTTATTTAAGATTGATCTTGACGTGCAATTTCATAGTTATTTACGCAGTCGGAAAAGGATATACAGCAATAACTTCACATAAGTACTTTTCTTTCGCGCTACCCAAAAATGATTACCCAATTTTATGTCTCCCGTTAAAGTACCTCGAGGAAAATAAAGTAGATTATCCCAATAAATTCCCGTTGAAACTTCGCCTTTTATTCAAATCACTTTTGCTTATACGACTTCGAAGTTTTTCAATAGATTAATAAGTGGATTTTTGTTAGAAATATACGAACATGAAAGTAGTAAACATTGTTCGTTATTTGCCAACGACTTGTCGGAGTTTTACTAGTTTATACCGTTCAAGCCAATAGAGCTCTTAAAACTTGTGTTACAACGTCGATATTCGAGTGCGGATTATAAAACAAAATAATGTACGTGTGTTTAACTCGGTGAAGACCTGACAAAGGCGTTTTGTATTTAAATAAATGTGTAGTAAATCATACTAAAGTGGCCCTATGTCAACCGTCAAGGTGATGGCGTCTTTATAGCCTAACAGTTCAAGGCCATGGTAAGGTTTTCTTTTTAAAACAGGATAGTGGCAAATATGCTAAATATGCAAGCAGATACAGTAGCCTATGGACACTTGCGACTCTAGGACAAATACACGCACGTAACCGACTCTTTATTGACTTGAGGATTTTTTTTGTATTCGAATAGAAAAACATGGTGCTTGCTGCGCGCTACGCGAAAAACTGAATATTTTGGGAATTGTACGTTGGACAAATTATACAACACCACATTTGTAACTAAAGAGCATGCATAGTGATGTTATTATGGCTGCGGTCTAATTCTGTAAGGTGAAGGCTCTTCCCCAGTTGGGCTGCTTTTTAGGGTTCCGTACCTCAAAAGGAAAAAAAAACGAAACCCTTATAGGATCACTTTGTTGTCCGTCTCTGTCTGTGAAGACAAAGAAAATTCGTCACAGAAGAACCAGTATAAGCCTGACCTCCGAATATGCACATATTGTCACGAATCTCAGGTTCAAGACGTATGGTGAGGCGAGTCTACATACATTGTCAATATCACGATATTTGACAACGTCATTGTATACCTATAACATGCCGATAACATTCGGCAAAGTTGAAGCTAATGCACATAATTTTACACAATTTACTACTTTGAGTCTTATGGTGGCTAAGATAAAGCAGGTTTTCGCATTAATTCGTTTTTATTTTTATGATCTTATTTAGTTTATAATTTGAGTGATTTCGCTTCTACTAAGGCGACTTCCTGACTTGGCGGGGCGGGATCGATATGTGACATTTTCTTCTTTGACGTAAACTTACTGACGTCGCAAATATTCCCACTTGATATAATACTGTCAGTATTACGTTTGCGCAGTAGTAATATCATGCGCAGAAGCGAAGCAGTACCGCCTTCGCATCGTCCCGCTACCGCGCATCCCGCGCCAGTGAGGAAGCACTCATTTAAATGTACGGGCGTAGTAAAAAATAGTATCGCGTCGACTGACAGCTGACACTGACATTTGACACTTTTCTCATATCGTACTGCCTCCGCACCGACAAATCAGGAAGTCGCCTTACTTATGATGAGATGATTTTACAGTTAAGGCACTGGTCCCACCGCCGATGAGCGAAAAGTGATTAGAGTTAGAAACGAGTTGGTGAGGAGCGAGAAGCGAGTGTGTGGCTCCTATTGTCGCTCGGCTATAAGCGAGTGTTACTGTTAGTTATAAACTTCACTTATAAAACACAATAATATAGTAATTATATAGAGAAACTGATATTCGGGAAAAGCTCTGAAAAAAACTGCTCGACTCGATTCCTGAACTATTTATAATATGTATCTACCTACAGCGATAAGACCGCGACAGCGAGAAGGTGTATATATTTGGTGAACAATAAAGAATATTTGTATTGTATTGTATCTACAAAATTTGTACGGAACCCTCGGTGGGCGAGTCCGACTCGTAATTGTCCGGTTTTTTTATACCAAACAAGTTGTAAAAGTATAAAAGTCTCAAGTATTCATTAAAGAGCGGCGAAGTTGAGCCAAGCACTTCATATCCGTTCGTCTTGAGTGATTCTTGGTGTAATGTAATAATAGAACCTTAAGATCGCAGTATTCTCAATGTTATTTTTCTGGAGTTTTTCTTATATTAGTGTTTTTCATTAATAAATCAATTACGAACGTATTCAGATATTTATTTATTTATCGTATGGCAATTATTTAGAACCGTGAGATCTTTGAAAAGACAGATAAATATCTACCGATTAAGGCTCTACAACGAGAAATTTAGAAACTTTGAAACGCTGTTCTGCCCAGACGAGGAAATAATAGGGACTGATTTTCAGATATATGATTCTTGACTATATGATTGTGTTTCTGACAATAGACAATTATTGCTTAAATTTCTCAATAGAAAAGCCTACTAAAACAACGCATTATTAAAAGACACGATTAAGTTAATTGATGACTGTCGTGACTCGCAATATTTGATCTAAATATACTCAATGACAGTTTGAAATACAATGCAAATATACCGTACATAAAAATGAAAATTTGTGTAATTGCGATTTTGTTCCAGAATGTCGCAAAACTTCTGTGTCTAATTGTGATTTTGTTCCAGAATGTCGCAAAACTTCTGTGTCTAATTGTGATTTTGTTCCAGAATGTCCCGCAAGTCCCGGCAAGGGTACAGTATCCGGCACCTCCTGCAGCTGCCGACCGCGCCCCGCAGCCCACCCGCCGCGCCGCACCCCCCCGCGCCCTCCATCAAGGTACCATTAATAACGAGTACTATTGACGTTTGACGTGATTTGATGCCGATAATATACTTATAGTCCGCGAGCCAGCAACGGACTAAGTTCCTTTCTGCAAATAACTTGTAAAATACTTCAGAGAGCTGTATATAAAAGCCTCGTGAACGCCCGCTGCCATTCCGCGGATGGGTTCCGTAACCCTATTGTCCTAACGGAACCCTATTGCTTTTACTCACGCGTCCATTCGTTGTCTGCCACGCAAGTTTTACAGCCAAACGGTTGGAGCTACTGTCTTTAAATATTCACAGTATAAGCATCTTGTTGGCGCAAAGCCGTACAAAATCTCAAAACTTATTTTTAAATGTTTTATTAATAAACAAAAAATAATGAATTAATATTTAATGTTTTGTTGTTGTTTTTGTTGTTTGTTTTGTTTTTTTTTGTTTTATTGTTATGAATATTTTTTTTTTTTTTTTGTTAATAGTACATTACTTAACTAGGGCGGTAAAACAAAGAATGTCTCAGATCGCAGGTATTTGACGCCCGAGCCGAAGGCAAGGGCGATAAATATGCGATCTGAGGCTTTCTTTATTACCGCCCGTGTTAAGTACGAAATTTTATGTCACCCCCTAGCCAGGAAGTGGGATTTCCCGCGCGCGGAGCGTGCGGTAATTGCCGCTTTATGGCCAGGAGTGACATAAACTTAATTTTGCAGTTGTTTCGGAACCCTAATACATGAACCACTTTCACGAGTATCCTGGATGTGAAAGACTTTTACGTAATACGTTTTAGGATCGTTCTGTAACTTCAGGATAATACAATTTATTCGGTAAATCTGCTTAATGTATTTATGGTTCGTTACTGTTAATTCAAAAGAGGTACCGTTTTACATTTTCTTCTATACGTACATAATTTTCATTATAATTCAACTGTAATTTTTACAATTTCGTTGACTTCGTTACATTTCAATAAGAACTGATGACAATAAGCATGGCAGTAGGTAAATACTGAAGAGGATAAAACACCGGGTTTAAACGTAAAAGATGTTAAGATGGGAAAATGTTTCATATTATTTTTTATTTTGCAAACCTTTTGTATTCTTATCGAATCATTGTCTGCACAGTAGTATAATAAAAGATTAGCACATTTTTCAATAACATTTTCATACCTGTTTTACGCACATGAGGCTGTTCACAGCGTTGAATTTTTTGCTTCAATAACTTAGCATCAAATTATTTATCTATTCTATTATGACTTTCCTCGGAAAATAACTTACTTGATATCTTAGGCGCAACGTCTAACGTGCCTGAAAGAGTATGTGACGGCCTACATACATGCATACTCACGCCCGTATTCCACTGGGGTAGACAGATACCAAAGAACGCCAAATACAACGTCACGGCCTATAAACTATTTTTCGTTAGCCGTTGCCATCAACTAGTTTAATTTGTACGGTTTCAATCCACCAAACATGTGTTTTGTGTCAATTATAACCCCACTTAGAAACTCATCACAACTGTCTCCTGGCTTACTGGGATAGAAAACAACGAGATAAAGTTAATCGACCACAAAATCAATACGGAATACTCGAGTAAGAAATAACTCCTGGCGCTCATCGCTTGGGCCACGCGAAGCTGATTACATATTCAGCGAGCAACACCTACAATACGCTTTACTGAAGCGTTTCTAATCGTAAAAATGGAAGTGAACTTAACGTTACTAAAACTCTCTTTGGCCGTAGGTAATGTAATTTCTTAATTTGTGCAGTCGCCAAATAATATAGTCAAGAATATCTACAATAAAAATGCACTCTAAAGCCTTGTCAATAGAGTTGTGTTCAGATGTTTCTAAGTACCTTGTTCGTTTTATTATTTTTTGACATTTGGCTCGATCTGCAGGCCTTGCGAGAAGATCTTTCTCCTACGTGGACAGGCTCAAATATTTTAAAATGATATCCTTAGAGAGTCGTACAGATCTCCTGGACCTGTTATTTATATTTAAACTCGTTAGGAATAAGATTGATTGTCCACAGCTCTTTAGTAAGCTTCGATTTTCAGTGCCTCGTGGAATACCACGCTTTGCTGCCAAGCCGTTGTCTTATCCCCTGCGTCGAACTGTGTTAGGTGCATCCTCCCCTTTACCACGACTGAGCAAATTACTCAACAAATATAGTAGTTTAATAGACATAAACTTTGACTCAATAACTCAAATTAGAAACTTACTTATATAGATTGTTAACCAACGTTGTTTGACTTTGATAACCTTATTTAAACAACGTTTTATGTTTTATTGTTAAAAGTCCTTGTTTAGATTGCCAAGCTGTGTTTACCTGTAAGTAGTTATACATTAAGCATAAGACACATTGTTCAAAACTATTTGCAAGTATGAATGTAATAACTGTTGATAAACCTTCAATAAATAAATATTATCATCTGATGGTAACTGTACGTAGATACAGATGTAGTGAATAATGTGTTTTCATTGGTAAAACTGATACGACTGTACCCGAAGTGTCAATCGTACACTGTATTCAGTGATTGAACTATTTATTTCCATTAATGTGAAACTTCATCAGTAAAATGTCAAATATCAAAATAATATTAATTTTCATTTTACGATTTGACATTGAATAATCAAAAATCATATTAATGGACATAAACGCAATATACTCGTATTCCCAATTTTCCCGATGGAAAAACATTATTCACTACATCTGTAGTACATCTGTACACATCTGTCTACATCTGTAGTGTGTCTGTACATGTAAATGACTAATCTAAATTGCTTAATATCATAGGCGGGCATTAACTCGTTAATTAACGAAGTTAAAAAAATGCTTAACGGATTAACTTTTAAGTTAACTCCAAAAATTCTTAACGGGCTAATTAACTTCCGTTAACTTTCCATAAGTCCGCTACCCGTTATTGAAGTACCTACTATTCGCTAAAAGAATAGATACCTATTGTACTGTACCGCAAACATTTTCTTACTAGGCCGTCAATCGGGTGATGAAAATCCCTGGCCGATTTGTCTATACAGGGTGTACAATCCAAATGGGTCAGTATGGTGAAGTCGGAAACTATGAGAGATAGCGAGATCTGTTCTTAGGAACCATGACGTCGATTTTAGATTTAATAATAATTACATTCAAACTATAAACAATAATGGTTCGTGGTTCGTCATGGTTCCTAAGAACAGATCTCGCTATCTCTCATAGTTTCCGACTTCACCATACTGACCCATTTGGATTGTACACCTGGTATAATACTTTATACATTTTATTGTGCTCACCTGACTGACCTGAGCCAATAGAGTAGCCGAGTGGTTCATGCATACAATACAACAGGTCATAGATTTTTATCCTCACCCACTAATTTGACGAAATTGCTAACTTTACCAAATCCCAGTGTCTTATTTAGGTTGAAAGGTCCAATGGCAGTTAATTACTTCTCCAAAAGCTGGTGCCTACGCCAATAGTGGGAATTAGGTTAGGTGGGCCCGGGCTCATTAAAGACGAAATTAGGATATCGTTAAAATGACGAAGGCATTAGAGATGAGTAATGACATTATAGTTATAGATCGACATTCCTTCCATAACCCATACCAATATTTATAAAATAAGTTAATTAGTTAGCAATTAACCCAAAGGCGTATAAATGCAATTTCAATACCCGGTTAACGGAATAACGATTAACGTTAACTTCCGTTAAATCTACCTAAATGTAACGCTTTAACGTTTAACGAATTTAACTTTTTTTTAAAGGATTAGGGATTAACGAAGTTAACCATTTGATTAAGGGTGCCCATACCTGCTTAATCTGGGGGCACGACAGTGTCGCTGTCGGCAGTGTCCCCGCCAAGTCGAGCAAAACAAACGGCCGTACCATCCTTTTCTCGAAGCCATTCAGGCCGTTTTCAACATATTTTATTTTAAAGGTATTATTACACTCAATCACCTGAAGTATTCGTCTGAAAATGGTACCTAAACAAAATAATGATGCACAATATATTCTGGCCTTGTATTTTATTATTAGTTAAATATACCTAATTATGTGATTTAACAGATGTAATTAAGTCATTTGCCCGATGGCTAGTCATCTAGAATATCAGACCCAGTTTCACAGCTTTGAATTCTTCGTGAAATTATAATAAAAAATATGTTTTTTTTATTTGTTTGATACTAAGTACCTATTCTTCCAAACATTACTGTACTTTTACCGTTCACGGTTCGTGAGAAAGACATGAATAGACCAATTTCCTCCCCGAAATAACCTCTACACGTTTGATGTAACGTTATTCCGGGAACAGTAAACGTTTGGTATGCAACAAAGACCGTGATGTAATGACTACTAAAGTCCTTGAAGGGATAAAGGGATTCGATCGTCGTCCTTGAGTATTTCACCTCCCTTAAATAGCAGCGCCTCTGGCGGAGAAAACAGCAAGAAGATCCTCAATACGTTGTTTTTTTTACAAAAGCATGCTTTACCGATTTATTAAAATCCATGAAAAATACTGGCCACTTAGAAAAGTCAACAAATTGCGGCGAAAAGTAAAGTAATAGAAAGGGAAGTTAATAAAACTGTTGACATTGAAATCTCACCTATATCTGCTTGAGGTAGAACGTTGTTTCGTTTACACAGCCAATATCGTGAATACTTAGAAACACACCATTCAGAATCGCGCGGTGAGTTTCCTTTTCCAACCCTCCGAAGTGAACTACCTTCGCCAGTTGGAATTCAACGTGGTTCCTTTCATTTTGCATAGATGGCGCGGATTTCTATCTTAACGTAAATATATTGGAATAATTATATTGCATTGTTATGTCAGCACATTACTATCATCATATACATCACTGAAAATAAATGTAAACTGTTATAGAAAAAAAAAACAGCTTTTTGGGTTTAATAATCTTCACAAAAATGATTTATAATGGAAATTATTAAATAAATGGTTATCTGCATTTTGTAACATAAATAAAAATTACACAAAAATTGCAAACGAGCATTATTTTCTAAATTACCTACAATGGTTGCTAAGCAAGCAAGCAAGTAATAATAAAGCTAGGTTACCTACATAATTTGACTGGTGGTCTATGCATAATTTATAAGATTTCTCGTTTCATATACTATCCAATGCATACGTATTAAAGAAAAAAATGTAGAATCAGAAACAGAACTTATTAATTTGTTTTTATTTGGTCTTTTCATTTTCTTTGGCCGGGAAACATAGCTAACCATTTGGTAGAAATCACAAAAGCCAAACAATTCTATTCCAAAATACCTAAAGCAAATCAATCAGTAGCCCCCGAATTCTTGTAAAAGTATTCCGACCGTTGTACTATTTACGGAGCAAATCAACTATTTATTTATTGGCTATCGCTTTGATCGTGCTTCGTACAAACACGATTGTCCTGTTTGGAAAAAGGGTGGAGTGAGGAGTTGTGTGGATCGGTTTACCAACTATAATTTGTTCATTTACTTGTTTGTTCAATTTTGTTCAACAAAACATTAAAAAATTTAGTACTATTAGGTTTACTGATTGCTTTGCTTCTTAATGGCATAGTAGTAGTGTCAATATACTCGTACTTACCTATACCTTTCATTGTGAATGGTGCACATGGCGGTCCTTCATCTACTTAGGGTTTTCCAAGCAAAACATTGCTACAAGCTTGTACCTATGTTTTTCTTTTGTACGGGGGGGATTTTGGATACCTCCGCAGAGGTTATGTCGGACTTGAAGAAGAAGAAACATTTATTCACAAGACACAGAAGACACATATATAACACAAATGGTAACAGAAGAAAAAATACACATAAACCACATAACATGTGTCCCAGCGGCAGTGAATTGACACTGTCTCAGCATTATGCTGAGGTGTTCGACACCTACAGCGCTGATTTTCAGCCAGTACCATCGGACTTGCACCGACTTGTCCTCCTCAGCCTATTTCAGAGGGCTCTGGTATCTCCTATGGAACGCACTAGTCCCACCCTAGAGTTGACCTATGAGGGTTCCGCCATGTTCCCGTAAGTATGTGTTTATTGTTTCTACATTAGGTGAGTCATAGCTAACCAAACGGGAATATCCTGTTTGATTCTTAAAAATGTATATCTGGAAGTCCAAGGAAGGTTAATCTTAAGTAAAGAATAAAAATTTCACTACGGATCCATGTCCACACAATCTCATGTCCACAAAAAGGGTTTCGCCCCTTGAACCGGACTCGTGTAAGAACGCGCCCTTACGGAGCGTGACCGGTGGCCATCGTTTACTTATTACTGCTGTGTATACACAACTCATACGTTCACGTATACGAAATTCAAACATATTTCCCTTCGTTTTCACACGTGTAATTCTCATTACTCGCAATCCGAAGCAATATCAGTTCTATTTCAATGCATCTCCTACATTATTCTGGTTGCTTTAACGCAGCATAGCACCTCCATGCGAAAAACAGTAAAATACGAATGGGTACGATGAAGTGGATAAGCTAAATCTACTCTCATATCATTACTTTCGGTGACTCATTCATTATTAAATATGCACGCTGAGATGTCCGCCGATTCAAGGATCATGACGATACCATGCATCATGCCTCTACGTGCTTCCGTTACAAAGCGGAAAAATGCTGCTACGTGTATTATATCACACGTCATGTCCGTGGGCCTCAAATCGGTTAGTAAAACGAGTACACGAAACATATTTAAATGTGATTTAGATTTGAAAAATATGCCTGAATCGAATACATTGCATCCGCATTTAAAAAATCTCCAAATATGGACTTAATGTACATTAGGTGTTTGTTACTACTTCGAGAAGTAAAATTATGTCATGTGTATGTAGCGAGATTCGTTTTGTTTAATATATAACACTAAATAAACAGAATTATGTTACATAAATACCTAGTGTTGAATTTCAGAACTAAATAAGCACAAAACAATCAACACCCATTTCCTTTTCCAAGTCCTCACTTCTTCACCTCGGGCCCTATAAATAACAATTAGTCGTTATGTTTCAATCGCGAGCCGTACATTACCGACCGTGAAATATCGTCCGGCCGGTCGCCGGAAAGAAATATCGCCGTCGACGCCGCGCGGCCCGTTCCGGATAGTGTTGTTACTACTGTTGGCGCATTTATCGATAAAAAATGTTGATCTGATTTCCTACCGTTAAACATAATTATAATAAACCTAATTTTATAGCAATGTTATATATCGATAAAAGATGTCGGGCTGTCGATACGACCCGGCTACTCGTAGTATTGTGGATAGATGTATCACAATTCATACGACAATCTAACATCACCTGTTTTTGAGCTATCGAAATTTGGAAGGTGTTTTTAGAATAGTAGTAGGTTTAATATTGATGTTTATTTTACACTAAAAAGTTATATTTTTAATTATTGATATTTTTCTGTTTTGATTATGGCCCCGCCAACATTTTTCACATAATCAAAATACCTACGTAGTTCTGGTTTAAGTATTTGTTATTCGGTGTTATGGTTTAAAGTGTTTAAACGCCTTCCAATCAGGTTGACGGTCGTCAAACTCGTATCCCAAGCACCAGGACTCAAAAAACATTGTAACACCGTGTGTATTATCATGAAAATGTAGCGACTGTATATTATATTATTTTGGTGTAATGTAATACGATACAACCCGATCATTACAGCAGTTAGTGCAGCGATCCGACTTCAGAGTACAGTCGCCAGCTTGATATTTTTATCGATAGTGTCCCAGCACTATCGTAAGTGTTTATAACCGAACAAATCGGCGCGTAAGAGACCGGCCGCCCGCCGCGCGCTTAATCACTTAACGCTCCGGATTAACGAAAAATTTATTGTTCACACCAAAAATGCGACCGTTTCTACAGCGTAGCACGAACGGCAAGATTGATGCGATCTGGATGGCCGGTTCAGAGCTCGGGTGAAGATACGCTGTTTGTTTTAGGATAAGTAAACTCGCATTCACTGGCAAGTTAAGTTCGTAGCGCTACGGTTTTCTTTGTAGCAGTTCTACGGCATCTGCATACGCATAATAATACAATACAATACAAAAATACAAATACTCTTTATTGTACACCTCACACAAATGGATCAGTTACATATAGAAACAATACAGCAACATGTAGGTAAAGGTAGACAACAGGCGGCCTTAATAATATAATCGCATTTTAATAAACACGCATTCGCTTTCAAGTGTGACGCCCTATAGTATAATTATATGATGCTTTAAAACATTGAAATTAATTTCTTATTCGAAGCGCCTTCTACGTGAAAGTCTACTCACCCTGTTTAGCGGTTCACTCCAACTTCGAGAGATGGCGCCACTATTATTGTACTCTCTTTTGTTGACTTTGCTTGTTATTTTTGATGTTCAATGCTATATTATTAGTGCTACTCCATGGCGCCCGTATATAAATATAACTGAATAATAAACGAGCACTTTCTTTGAAACATTCGAGCTCTTTAAAAAGGTGTAATTAATAATGCGATTTGCTCGTTATCCTATAAAACACGTTTTTATTTTAAGTCTTATACTTACCTACCTGGCTACTCTACATTAGGTTATTTGCCACTTTGCAATCCTCATTCCCAGCAATATTACTACTGGCAATATTTCCCGAGTTGCCTGTACAAACAAAGAAATGTCCCATTTTATTTTTGTCGAAAAATAATGGGAATTCATTCGCGTTCACCCGATCAAACTTTACTCGATCGACCGAACTTTTTATAAGGCTTGATGATCAAAATGTTAACAATTACAAAAATCCGCCCAAGTGCGAGTTAGACTTAATTTAGGCTTCCAAACCAACGGCAAAATTAAGATGGTTTGTTTTCGCGTCCCCTTTAGTTGTAAACATTTAAAAATAAGTTTTAGGCTATTTGTATGGCTTTAGGCCACCAAGATGCTTATTGAAATTTTAAGACTGTAGCTCCAACCATTTAACTGTAAAATTGTGTAACAAACGACGGACGGACGGACGGGCGCGTGAGTGACAGCAGTAGAGTTCCGTTTGGACCGTTCGGGTACGGAACCCTAAAAAATGTGCTGCGTCAGCCCGCTGTTAGACTCAGTTACCGACAACAAAGGTGGTAACGTTGCCGGCCGTTGCCAGAATTTCCTTTTTGAAGTGAAAACTTCTTTAGCGGCGCTGAGCACTTTTGTACTGGGGAGAAATTGTTAAACTCGCGACAGATTCTAAAAGATAAAAAAAAGATAAAGATAAAGATAATTTAAGACCCCCTAAGATTCTAAGACCAGCTAGTTGACCCCTCCTAGTATCGTGATTGCGATGTTAGGAGGGGTCAACTCAGCTAAACTCAGCTGGTCTTAGATGCGTAAGACACAATGATACTCGGGACATATTATGTATATTATGTAAATGGATTATGCGAATATGAATATGAACATGAGTATGAATATGAATATGAATATGAATATGAATATGAATACGGATACGGATACCGATACCGATACCGATACCGATACCGATACCGATACCGATACCGACACCGATACCGATACGGATACGCTTATGAATATCTTTGTTATTTACTTTCTTTATTGAGTTTTCATTTCTGACGGCACTCCCGGAGTGCAGCCCGTTGTTTTTTTTTTTCTTTTGAACCTGACTGTGGCTTTATAGGCCGGGCCCATTAAGACGATAGAAGTGCGCGGTTGGAGAGTGGCCTGGGGAAAGTCCAGGGGGAAACCTCCGACACGACCACGCGGGCGGTTTAAACACTGGAATACTCTACGCTCCAGTGAGCTTGGTTGAGCGGTTCCAACCGAACTGAAGTGGAGCGTGTCAGTGGAATCGAGCTACTGGGATTTTTGTCGCTGGTTCACTAAACCTAGCCTAGTTAAGAAGACTCCAGCAAGAATCTCAGCTAGGCCCGACCTGGGTCGGACTGACTCTACCCGGTATGCGGTGGTACCGGTACGAATATGGACTGTTTGTGTTGTCGCGATCACGCATACCTAATCCCATGATTTGGCGTAGTAACTAGTTTTATAAAGGCTTGGTCACACCGCTTGCGCGACGCAAGCGGTACGCTGCGCTGCGCGCCAAAATGTATGAAACCGTCCCGCTCGCGTCGCTCAGCCTGTGTGGCGTCTCTATCCTGTTAGCATACGTTCCGGCACGCAGCGAACTTGTCGCGCGGACGTCGCGCAACGCTGTGTGACCAAGCCTTAAAAGCGACTTTCCAATCCAATCCAGAGGGAAAAATAGACCGCATTGGAATGATACCGGTTTTCTTACGATGCTTTTCTTCACAAAGAAGCTACTGTTAAATATCAAATGATATTTCATACAATAACCTTCTAAGTTTTTTGAACCAAGTTAGAAGCCTTCGGGCGGCTTGAGAACTTCTAACAGTCAAGTTGCCCACTCACTTGACAAGCCTAATCCTAGGTCTAGTTCCCCTCGGGCAGGAAGGTCAGATGGCAGACGCTTCCGTAAAAACTAGTGCCTACGCCAAATCTTAATATATAGTCCTCCTTGACGTGTCCGACAACGGCGACCCTTACAACTTTCTCTGATGAGCACGGATGTGGCTCGCAAAACCGTACTTCGATGCAAATATTCGGTCACATTGTGTGCAGTATCTGCCCCTGATCATTATAAGTGTAGGAATATGAGGGCTTAGGTCGGGTCTTCCGTAGGTGACGCTTATAGTCCAGGTGTTTGAGTCGAGCGTCTTCAAACGAAGCTACACCTTTTCGGACTCGATTAGGTAGCGAATTAGGTACTAAGATTAGGTAGCGAAACTCAGGCATCCATTAGGGTGCAACTGGACTGGGATAACGCCAGGTCAGGATGATGACCTTATAAGATTTTTGAAAAACCCATGGTACAAGTCGGGTTTCGAAGCAGCGACTTCCAGATTCAAAGCCGCGTGACACCGCTCGGCTACAGATGGTTTTCGCACCTGTCTTTCCAAAATCCAAGAACTCACAATCAATTACCGTCTTACGTTAACGTATAGACACTTTAGCTGTCCGGATGGCTCCCCGGTGGGCACTTGGCCATAATCGCTCGTGAGTGTGCCGAGCACGCCGGTCGCTATTGCCTATTCTTCTGTTTAATCGGTAGGGTGCATGTGTAGAGATAATGTGATGTCGGAGCTAATTCCTGGTGCTAGATGCTTTAGCTTCATGTTTCATATCGATCAAACAGGTCTCAAATAAATGCCCTAAAAATTGTATTTTTCTCAAAAGTGACCAGCAAAGTGAACGTTACTCAAAACATATTAGAAGGTAGTTTCAGGTCAGATCAAAATTTAAAAAGTAGAAACAGGCATATAAAATACGGAACAGGTCGTATTCAGCTAATTTAACTCGTATGCTTCTGTTGGAAACGCGATATTTTTCTGTGTCTCAAAAAATTTGCGGGTTTTCGGTGGAAAAATACACTTGCAATTCTGTTGAAAAATAAACGACGGGAAAGCATAAAGTTTTGTTGTTTTAAGGTTGTTTATTCAAATCTTAATTCAAACTTCGCCTTATTTCCCCCATTTTTAAGAAAAGCATACTTGTATATATTAGTCTCGGCCGGAATGGAAATTGCAGGCTTCGTAGGTATAGCTATTATGTAGATAATTACGTAAACAAATACTCCTGTAATTGTCTCCTTTCCGGCCACGCCAATAAATATTAGTGGACAATCTTACACAAATCAACCTAGTCCCAAACTAAGCAAAACTTGTACTATGGGTACTAAGTGACGATATAAATACTTATATAGATAAATATATACTTAAATACATTAAAAAACATCCAAGATCCAAGAACAAATATTCGTGCTATTCACACAAATAAATGCCCCGGCCGGGATTCGAACCCAGGACCTCCAGCTTCGTAGCAGGGTCACTACCAACTAAGCTAAAGCGGTCGTCATGTGTAATGTACTATTAATTGTTGCATTGATAAGTTCCTTCGTTATCCTCTTGTTTATTTGGTAAACCATCTTCAGCGCGTGCCTCAATAGCCACCTAGTTCTAAAACAATCATAACAATTCTAACATTAAGGTTATATTTATACGAAACCCCGACATTGTCTCCAGCAAGCCACTGCAACAATGTATCTCGCATTAACTCCGGACATTTTGTCTCGAGTCGCGACCCTCGGCGGCACTCTAACGAGTTTTTGAGAGCACCCGGGACAGAAGAGCCATTTTAAAGGGATTCGCACTTTGTAAGTAAATCGCCCGTTTGGACCACGGGCGAAACTTTAGTGCAAACAAATATAATTCTGAATATTTAGTGTGAATCAGGGTAAAGGCAATTAGATTAACACATTTCTCCATAAATAGTGCAAATTCAATGCTATAGACATTGAGTATCAGCCAACAAGCCAATGTATAGGTACAGGGTGATTTGGGAGACATGATCAGAATTAACCAATTTGATACAGTTACTTAATACCCAAGTTTATTAAGACAAGACAATCAATCACGACAACAGAAAAAACATAACTTTGCTCAATTTGGTCACCCTACATCTTATGACGTCGAGCAATTCCTCATACAGTTTATGTCAAAAGTGATAGGGTGACCATGACTTGAGTTAAAAGAACAAGTAGTTTATTAATTCATCTACATCACTATTGCAGTGTAATTAAGTACGATCAATTATTGAGTCGGAAAAAGTGATTCTTCATCACGTATCCTGAGTCACATTGTATAAAGAAACTTCATTTTTCTAAAAGTATTTCCATTCCGATTCCACGTGAATATCTCCTATCTAGCTTTCAAATTCTTTTTAATATACATATTCAAAAGATGCCAAGATAATTCACATATCATTTCAACCTTTTAGTTTTTTTCTTATACAACGAACGTGGCAAATAAGCGTGCGGATTATAAAATTTCAAGATTCACTGTTATTCATCTGTTATTCTATTGACATAGACACATAGAAATATTTTATTCAACATCACAAGGCACGAGTTGACAGAAACACCTACTATGAGATGATGATGATGGTGGTGAGTATTGATTTGATGACTATTTGTTAACAAACAATATTCGTCCTGTTTAAGTATTCTGTTGAAAGTCAGCGAATCTTTGCCAAATGGCTTGCCGCTAGACAATCTATATATTTACACAAGGCGAAGACGCCATCACGCATTCATTAACCAAAGTTGACTCCAGAATCCCGATGATCCGTCCATTAAGTATTCATCTCGCGACATTAGTGGCGAGCGTTATTAAAACCACCTGTAAATCCTCCTTACCTCGTACGTGTCGAGAGTCGGGGGGGCCGTCCCTTCCGCCTCTCCGACTTTTGTCTCAAATCTCAGCACGTCTTGGACATCGGGGCCACGTCTTACGGAATTAATAATAAGCCAAGATGCCGCGTGCGGTTTGGGCCGCAATGTGCCGAAATTTCCTACCCTCATTACTGGTCCTCTGCACTCAACGCGCGCTCGAAACTTTGGGCGTTCGCGCCGCGTTCCAGGCTTGTTTATTGGTCTTGTAGACATCTTGCTGCTTGTAGCGAGTTTTAATCGCCGAATAAAGGATGCTGGTAACGTTTGTGATGTTAGCCGTTACCTGGTGCTTTGAAATACGGCGCGCTTCCGCACGCTTACCTTAATGATGTTTTGGATTTAGCAAACACGTACTTTGCTATTATTATCGCTTTTACCCTATTAGGTACATTTATAGTAATTTTATTAAGTCTTTATTTCTTCCGAACGTTTTCTTAAGAGATTCCTTTTGTATTTTACTTGGGTACTTGAATCGCTAGCGTTGATTTATGTTTGATGGTATATTATATATTTTGCCCAATGTCATCTCCATAATAGGTGGCAGAATTTGGTTTCGGCCTGAAAATGTTATAAATATTGTGTGTTGGAGCCCGGAGGCTATAGTGGCAGGAACTGGATTACATGACAACGTACCAAATATCGTTGGTGTTTTACATTGCTTTGTACTTGGAAAGTATGTATTTTTATAATGCAAAAAAAAAGAATCCCGAGTCTTCTCTTTTTGTTGAAAACCTGATTATCTTGAACTTAACATTAAGATAATGAATGACATTGATCATTCAAATTTAGTCAAGCAAATGTGAATAAACGGAAACGGTAAACAACAAAACTGATTGCATAATAGTAAATCAGGCCTGATTTATTTTCTTATGTAAATATAAATGTCAAGCGAGCTAACAGTTCCGCTGCTTCCCGCCGTATGAAAGGTGAGCCATTTATTCAAGACGTGCCTGTCCCAAGGAAGGGAAATTCATAATAATTTCAAAAGGAGTGGGGTGAAGTCATTCTGTAAAATCAAAAGTTGGTCTCAAATTTCAATTACTTATTCGTTCGACGCGTGTGCCGCATGCGAGGGTTCCTTAGGAAATGAAATAACACTTAAATGTGATTTATGGAAGAAATAATGTTAATCTATGAACAAGGCGCTGTTTTCTTGCATAAATCTTAAGCGTTGAGTTACCTACAATTCGTCATATCAATACGTATCTATACATATTTAGATTATGCTAATTGAAGAATTCATTATTATATTACAGATATAATTCTGTAGTTAAATACCACACTGGCTGAATCCTAAAGTTGCAAGACTGTCGCCGCGTTTAGAGAACTTGGCGTATTATCTTAAAGCACCTACGGCCTCCAAACGGCTGCATAACAAATTTTATTTCCTTCTGAAAGGAGCGTCCGTACAAAAACAGAACACGAAAGTTAGGCGTTACCGGCGTCCTCCTGTGAATTTATATCGCTCCAAAACAAGAAAACAAAAGTGGAGTTGCGCCAAAGGTACATTATCTTAACAAAGTACAGCAATTAGGTACACGTTCCACATCTGACTCTAATAATTTAAATATGATAAACAAAGTAGGCGAAGAATAAGGCGGGCCCACGCTTAACTTATTTATAAATTCTTCCCGTATTCCTGAGACGTTGGGCCGAGGGCCGCGCAACCCTTCCCCCGTATAATGCAATAAAAGGGGCACTCATATAAGTATCACCGCTTTACGTGCACCGAGATAAAGGCTAATCCTACTCCTTGCCGGGACCGCTGATCTTTGTACTTGCTCATTAGATTTATTATCGCGTCTTAGAAACCCCCGCTGTCGCACACAAATTTTAGGCTGACTTTTAAAAGGAGCGTAACCTTTTCACTGCCCGTTACTTTTACGCTAAACTGTGTTTCGTCCACTAACGTGCAACTAATTTATTTAACGTAAAGGGTTCCCTACTTTCGTCTCAAGACATTTGCGGTTTCTTACAAAATAAAGCCAAGACAGTTCAATAGGCCACAATTCGTGCAAATCTAGGGGCGGCTTCAAAGCTATAAAATTACAGATCAGAACTTATCGACCCGGTGGCCTTTATTCAAAGCCAGCGGAGCGCACTATCAAAGAAAGTCTACTAAGGAGTTAGCATCTTAGGGTAGCCAAGTTTCCCGGCAAGGGTTCGCCATGCGGGTGGGGCCCGTTTTTGAATGTAAATAGTGGCGCGGGCCTCGTATGAATTAAATTTAAGTAATTAATGGATGCCGGTGCGTGATCCTAGCCAAGGTCTGCGATTACGTTGATTATCATCGCGGTATTTTATTTAATTGAGCCGGTAAAGTATTTTATGGCGCTGATACTATTTGGTTGTGAAAATACGCTGCAAGATACAATACATTCTTTAGTATTAAAGTATAAAAAACCGGCCAAGTGCGTGTCGCACTCGCCCACCGAGGGTTCCGTACTGTAGGTACATATTGTAAACTGTTCAGGAATCGAGTCACGCAGTTTAAATGTTACTTTAAATAAAGACTATAAACTTTTATGATTTAATTACAAATGTGCAGTTTTCAGATTTTTCCCTGTCCTTGTAATATGAGACGATATTACTTGCCACATAGTAAGATTCGGTTGAGTGTCAAAATGTATGTTTTTTGCGGCATAAACGGCCGTATCTTTTTTTACGTTTACTTAGAAGTTTGATTCACATCTTTAAGGGACTGTACACCTGAGTACCTATAAGGTATCAATTTCAACTCGGATGTCTCCACGCGTTCCTCAGATAAAGGCTCTTGACAGACATATAGACGGACAACATTGTGAATTTATAAGGGTTGCGTTTTTTCCTTTTAGCAGCATTCACGTCCTTTTGTTTGGGCAAGGCAGTTTTTCAGCGATAACTCAAAAACCATTTACTAGAATTAATATAGATTTCCTGTAATCTATTATTTATTATTATTGAGAACCCGTATATTTTCCCACTCCTAGGTAAAGGCCTCCCCCCTCCGTTTCCAATGTTGACGATCCTGAGCCTCCTCTAATCACCTATAATCTATACTAATTTAATAAGTCAATAGCAAGTACTCTTTTGTACATTTTTGGTATACAACCCTGAAATTAAAACAAGTACCTACTGGCTCAGTTAAATCATAGAATTCTAGCAAACTTGAACAAGAATTGTATCTAGTGAACGGAAAATTGTATCAAATTTCCCATATAGATTGACAGTTTTCTTTTTTGTTAAAAATATATAAGACTAGCTGTTGCCCGCAACTTTGTCTGCGTAGAGCTCGGTTTTTAGTTAAAACATCTTAATATCCAGGAAACGGTATAATAATTGTGGTACTTTTACCCGGTGAGACCAAATTATTAATATGCTGTACAGATATAAATCGGTCAACCCAAATTCTCAACCCCTCTAAAAATCCCTTTAGGTACCTACTTATCGGTTAAAAACTCTCATTTACTTAGGCTATTTTTTGTGTGAGTTGACACGTATCTTGTTGTTTTCTCTTCGTTACTGTACGTATTTAATTATGGACCTGTAGAAATTTCGTTTCAAACATCTATCCAAATCCACAAATCCTGAAATCATTTAAACAGTCTTTTTGCGAAATGAAAGTCTCTCAATTAAAATAATGTTGCTCCCCATACAAACTTTGAACCCCTTTTTAACCCATTGAGGGGATGAATTAAAAAAAAACGCCGAAATTTGTTTTGTTGTAGGTATCTTGTATTTAAACAGAGACTCTGTAAAAAATTTGAAGTCTCTCTATTAAACAAATGTTGCTCCCCATACAAACTTTGAACCCCTTTTTAACCCCTTGAGGAGAAGATTTAAAAAACAAACCCTGAAATTAGTTTTGTAGTATTTAATTTAAACAGTTACTGTAAGAAATTTTAAGTCCTTCACTCAAAAAATTTTTGTTTCTAATATAAACTTTGAATCCCTTTTTAACCCCTTTAGGGGTTGAATTTCAAAAAAACGCAGAAATTAGTTTTGTTTTATTTAAACAGAGAGTCTCTGCAAGAAATTTGAAGTACCTCACTTTAAAAAAAATTTGCTCCCCATACAAACTTTGAACCCCTTTTTAATCCCTTTAGGGGATGAATTTCGAAAAACGCTGAAATCACTTTTTTTGTATTATTATAAGGAACTCTCATACAAAGTTTGAAGACTCTCACTTAAAAAAAAAATTGTTCCCCATACAATATTTCACCACTATTTTCAACCCCTTAGAAGACGATCATTTTAAAAACGAAGAAATCACTTTCATTGTCTTATTTAAAGGAGTCTTTGTACAAAGTTTCAAGTCTATACCTTTAAAAAAATATTGTCCCCCATACAAACTTTGCACCCCTGTTTTACCCCCTTAGGGGTAGAATTTCCAAAAATCCCGTCTTATCCCTTGCCTCCGTTATATAACCTAACTATAGTGTAAATTTCAAATTTCTAGGACCGGCAGTTTCGGCGGGGCGGTGATTAATCAGTCACCCATCAACTTTATATATATAGATAAGTAGGCAATTGTTTTATACTGTGCAAGCCATGTAAAAATCAAACTGTATGGACTCCACCACTTCTGCCTTCCTTCTGCCACTACCTAAAGAGTGAAAAACTTAGTCAAAAGCTGTTTCACGTGATAATGTGGACACGCTGGACAGAAGGACCATTTTTTTCACCTACCTACCTACTATACCCTGGAAAAATTTGGTGCTATTGTCCAGCGTGTCCACACTTATGACAATTTGTTCCAGCAATCTGCCCCACAAAATTCGTCAATCTCTGATATCTGCAATGTTCAAGAAGACTGCTTCTGTTTGTTATTAATCAGACAGCACATGCCTCACCGGGGTCTATGTGCTTGGGGTCATTTATTAATTATAATGAACCTTGGGGCGGGGGTTGAGGTCAGCGTATGTCAAGAAAGGGCGGCTGTATTTTAAGACGTTGTCATCGCCTGGACCGAGGAATGTGTGTTTACGTAGGGTGCCCTTTAATTATTTAAAATATGCACTTAGCTATACGCTACCCTAAATTGGTTCTCAAGTAGTGCCACATAAATTACGAGGTCCGAGAATAGGTAATGCTTGGTCTTTAGTAATACAAAGTTTCGAGTTTTAAGGAATTAAATTAATACATATTATAGATCTCGTCTCAACTTGGTTGTAGGTATATGGCCATGTTGGTACTCAATAACGTTACGTCAGATTATTTATATCTGCATCTTAAACAGCCCTTCCGAATCCTTTAAATAATACCTCATCAGACGTAATTTGGCCGTTAAACGCCTCTCGTTCAAAACTAAAGTTGGTGCTACTTCACAGAAGATCACAAATTGCAAACGCTAAAGTTACGAAGACGCGTCTCGTTTCGGACGTGATCAAAGTGGCCCATAATCGACAAGCACCTGACACGGAAAGGAGAGCCCTGCTTTATCGACGTCGAATGCCTGTGGAGTTTCTTGAATCGTGTGGCTGGTAAATACAGTAAATGAAAACGAGCACGAGTACCATAGTTCGATCACCCAAACATGGTTCAAAGCTCCTTCATTTCTATCAATATACATATTTTGACAGTGATTTTTTACGTTCTTATAGATCCTAGAGTTTACCCGTAATAAATGTCTTATCATACATTAACGAGTCGATAATATTCGACGAGTTCATTTCGACTAAAGTTGGGTAGTAATATATTATTTATTCTATACACAATATGTCCTTTTTCAGTTCTCTTGGGTGTACATATTTTAACCAATCTAAGATCCATGATCAGACTACTACATGGCGGAAAAGTTTTGCTACGCCATACGTCTAGTTCGTAGCTTTTACTGACTCGTAGCAATGGTTGGCCTCGTATGGATATTGGATACCCATATAAATATTTATGATACAGTAATATATTTGCGAATAGTTTGGTGTATTTATTTATAAGCATATTTTTTCTCTAGTTAAAATACTGAACTGCAAAATATGTATTCCTGGAAGTCACTTCGAGTTAACTTCGTTACACTCATAAGTAATGTTATGATATTTATAAAATAACAAATTAATTAAAAAACATTATTTAAATTAAGCACAATACTTATATAGATTTTCATATATGTCCAATTACTGTACTTCCCGTTTCGTATTGTTATATACACGTAGGTAATAATTTAATTTTTCTGAAGGTATTGAACCTACCATCTTCATTTAGGCTATATCCATTTATATGTGTTTATCAAAACTAAGTTCGGCAAGCGACAGTATAATTTTCCTTTGGCTATAATTTCACCAGTTGATCATGTGAAACGCTACTTGTTAAATATTCAAAGAAAAGGACCGGGTCGGGCAAGTCTCGGGGGTCGAAAAGACCCCGCGAAGTGGGGTTAACCCGCGAGCGCTCATGCGTAGCTAATTTCCGATTTGTCGACGTAAAGGGTTGACTGATTAGCATCTGACTTGTCACAACGCATCAGATTACCTTTGTTCTCGATGTCGTCTCAAATGATTATTTGATTTGTGCCATTTCGACTGTGAAATTATTTGTTAATGGCGGAAATTCTAAGGTCACGATATTATGCTGTTTGTCGCGATCCTCAAATCTGCACATTTATTCACCTGTATTTATCATCGAATGAAAATTTACCATTGTGTTATTGAAACGTCGTTTCATGTCTGTGTCATTCTCATTTTATAAGACAGTATTGCAAAGTTTTTAGAATAGGTACATTTTATTTTTATATATCTCTGTTTAACTTTCACCTCTTCCTTTTTTTATTACGGAGGGTTTGCTCGTGAACGGTTCCGTACGTGAAATAACATATTGGTTTTCCCAAATATTTTCGTCCACGACAAAGCGAATTTTCCAAGTTGCTATCAGTTTGATAGCGACGTAAACCATTATTCACTTTACTGGAAATTGTCCAGAATGTTCACTTAAAGTAACACGATGTTCATATTAAGTTTTAAATGTACTGCAATTGTTAAAGGAATTATGGCCGAAAAATTGTTTCAATGATACTTAATATCCGATACGAGTGGTGGAAAAGTAATCTTGGAAAATTACGCCGAATGTGGAATCAGGGGATTTTGAAAATTGGTAGATTAGGATAATGTAACATTTCAAATTTACGATATGAAGATCTAACTGCCATTTTCCCATACAAAAGAATATAAGTAGATCTACTTTAGGTTTGTAATGTTACGTACATAATCACCCATCAGGTGCCTCAGCGAGAAAATATCTAGTTACGTGGAGTTTCTTTCTCCTAAAATCCGCATCCACCTGCGTACTCATAAAAAGAACTTCATGTTCTGATAATAAACCTTGTATACTCAGTACCTAAGCCTAGTGTGTAGGTAGTTCAATTCCATGCGATATGATATAGATAAACGAAGCGACCGCGTAAATAACTTTGCAAACGTCCACAGTTTATTTAACGCCCCAAAAAATAGTGCTAATGGTGTCCACAGTTGTTGCCCATGTTTCCGTCACGTCACGTCACGCGGGGGCTTTCGCGACATTAGGCCGGTAACGACACGCATAATCCCGTACGATGACACCTCATGAATGTCTCATTTATCATTAACGGGACATTTGGGATTTTTTTAGGTTTTATCATCCGATGCAGTGTAGATAAATATTTTATGACATTACAATACAATACAATACAAATAATCTTCATCACTCACCAAATAAAGTACACTAAAGAAAAACAGCAATTAAATTGCCCACAAACTGGATATTGGAATGGATATACCTAAATATTTAAATAAAATATAATAATAAATATAAATAAATAAATATTGTAGTATATTTCATTATGTGAGAGATACTAATGGATTCTGTGGCGGTAAAACATTATGATCTTATTTAGAATAGAGTTAGAGATATGGAAAATATCGTGATATTGTAGCCCTTATCGCAATATTGACGACATAGTAATTATAAGGTCAAAGGCACCTCACATACTTACAAGCTAGGAGTCCAATGTATGGAAACACATCTTTGCATATATCAGGCGGACGCTTAGTCGCTCACCCTAAATCTGTAGTAATAAAGTAGATGGATTGTTACATGCCAGCAAAAGGTAGGTTAAAATTATAGTATGTGAAAATATATACCAGTTTTAGATGCACCATCAATTCTTAACAGTAACCAACGAATTAGAAGACACTAAGGCCTTGTTTATGTACTTACAGGCGTATCGTTCGGTGACACTTCACGCGTATAATATTGTTAGGCGTGCGTTTTGGTCGCCTGACAGCACGTACGTAGTGTCACCGAAAGCGCCAGCTAACATAAACAAGACCAAAGCAAAGAGAGCTCCTCAAAGGAAGCCTGTGATGTAGGTATAGTACGTTCAAAGCTGTAAGACCAAATGCAGTCAAATGAACGCGAGCAAGAATCTACCTTACGTTCAGAGCTCTTAGTCGTTTTTTTCTTGCGTTTGTTTGAGAGAATTTGGCCTTAGAGTTCTGTACGAACTATACAACTGCAGATAATTTCCACTGACACTTCCAACTTTATAATCGCACTAGCGTTTCCGGACAGGACCGCCACAGACAGTTTAAATTATCCAGGCACAGCGGCGACGTATCGGCTGTCACATTACGGCGCGGGTGTTATTATCAAACTTTTTGAAGGGTCGCGCCGGACGCCGCCACGCCGACCGCCGGACGGGGCGCCGATAGTGTGGCGTGAGCTTGTGCAGATATGAATCTCTAGTATAAGTTTTTTCGAAACAAAACACAAACGAACGCGTTTGCGTTTAGTCTTAATTCGTTTGGCAAAACATTGTTACAACCTAAGGCCAACAACAGAGGCGCTGCTCGCGTTGCCCTACTAAATGAGACTAAACCAAAACGCGTTCGTTTGTGTTTTGTTTCATAAAACTTATACTAGAGGTTATGAACACCGTTTTGTGTTTCCCAAATACACTATTTACTAAAGGTGACGTGGTAGATCGTTATATTACTAGTGGCTCAACCTATATACGTCCCACTGCTGGGCACAGGCCTCCCCTCTCCAGATGAGAGCATCAATGCACAGCTCATACAAAAAAAAGTATTTAACGTAAAATTGTATATTTTATCAATAAAATGAGTATGATGTGAGTATTAAGGTGTGTTAATATCTGGGCGGCCGAGCTTTGCTCGGCGTTTTCCCGGGCATGAGACCTAGCTAGATCGATTGCTCGTCCCCGAAAACCCACACATACCAAATTTTATCAAAATCGTTATAAATAAATAAATAAATAAATAAATATACAAGAATTGCTCGTTAAAAGATGTAAGATATATAAAGACTTATTTGTAATATTTTGTAATACGAATATAGAAAAATCTTTCCATTAATATTTCATAACATAATCCACTTCCATACCAAAGTTCCGCGTCGCTCCAAAGTCCAAGAGACGCATATGGTAATTCCTTATTCCGATAGGAAATAGAGGCGGTCAGTTGCAATAATCCATCACGGGGCATTGTTGGCCGGGGCCGCCATGTTTTATGTCATTTTACGTATTCCTTACAGGTTCTGATAAATATTTGTTTCGGTCAAGTTTGGACATGTCCCGGAATTGAATATCCGCCCGGGATGAATGTAACCCGTTTTGTTTTGGTCCTTGCTTTATTAAAGTTTCGTAGTGGAATGGGATACATGTTTTTTTTTATTACAAATCAAGCCCTTTGTAAAAAATTGCGAAAAAGTGAGAGAGGTTACCTCGAAAATGTCTTAAACCATTCAAGGCCCATGAAGACACATAAGCGTCATGCCTCTATGTAAGATTTCCGCTAGAGAGCGGAAAAACACTGCTACGCGCTACGGCGTAGCACACTTAGTAGTAGTTAATTAAAATCAACTTATTTTTTAACTCAACTCAAAAATGTCAAACGTCTCTGATGGTTCAAACACACACTACAGACAGTGTCGATGTGGACATTACCTATGCGGTCCAAAATTGGCTACAGCGATCTCAAGAGGATAGCTCAGTTTAGTTCCTATAACTAGACTCTGTAGCCAAAATTGGCTGGGCGGAATGGGGAAAAATTTTTATGTACCCATGGGTATTCTATTCTCTATTGAGTAACAAATAAGGTCTTTTTAGGGTTCCGTAGTAAACAAGGAACCCTTATAGTTTCGCCATGTCCGTCCGTCCGTCCGTCCGTCCGTCCGACCCCCGTTTTTCTCAGTAACCGTTAGTGCTAGAAAGCTGTAATTTGGCATGAGTATACATATCAATGACGCCGACAAAACGGTAGAATAAAATATTGAAAAAACATTTTTTTTAGGGTACCTCCCCTACATGTAAAGTGGTGGTGCAATTTTTTTTTCTGCCAAACCCCATCGTGTGGGGTATCGTTGGATAGCTCTTTAAAAATATTATAAGTTTTCTAAAAGCATTATTTGATTAAATTGGTTAGCGTGATATTAAGCTTTGAAGTGATAATTTTTGCTATGGTCAAGTGTCCCCCCCCCCCCCCTGCCAGCTAAACGGTGGCTACTAGGCATGTGAAAAAAATCATGGTAGTAGTATATACGATGAGTTTAAAAGGAAAACTATCACAGCTAAGTAGACATTACTAGTTAACGAGTAATAGTCGAACTTCAGAAATGTACTTTCGTACAATTTCCATTGGTACCTTAGATAATGTTGTTAATTCTTTCAAAAACATAGTAAATATAAGTTGGCGAACTTTTTAGTCCATATAATGTAACGGGTGGACGACTACGGAACCCTACCTTGCGCGTGGCCCGACACGCACTTGGCCGGTTTTTATTTTATTCACATTTTGTATTAAGTGCCTATAAAAATTTACTCATATAAAACCAAAGGCCTGACACGCTTTGCTTGCTTTATCCGTTTATTAAAATAAAACAATTATTTCGTAAAACAAGATAACCTCATTAAAGTCTCCACCACCACCACAAAGTTCGTTAAGACAAAACGTCGACAAAAACTATCCAGCGAATCCTCCAGGGCCGTGACGTCATTACAAGCGAGCTAAGGACCGCATGCATACAGAATGGCTTATCAGTTATGCATAATGTGGAGACCCCAAAGGTGGGCAAAATATTGCACTGGCGTAGACGGGGCCTACAGGATGAGTGAGTTTTATCGTTGGATTTTATTTATAAAAAATTTGGCACTTGTTCACGGTTGTATATTATGTGATCTAGGTATATATCTACATCCTCTTGAATTAGGTTTGTCAAGTAAGTTGGCAACTTGACTGTTAGAATTTCTCAAGCCGCCCGAAGGCTTCTAACCTGACTTAATGACTGCTGTCAAAGAGACCTGTCATCCAGGTATATATACATATTTTTCAAGGTATTGCTATATTTGCTAGTAATAGAAGTAGGTAACGATTTATTCATTAATTTAGTGTTATGTTAGTTCAGGTCAGCTTTCAAACTTGTTATACATACACTAGTAAGTTCCTAAACTTACTAATAGCAAATAACATTCTACCGCCATAGGAGTCCGAGTAGAATCCGATTATGTAGCTATTAAATTACCATATTTTTTTTGTATATAGGTATATAAGTTAAAGAGGATTGTGTAGCAAATTTTTTTCATACAAAAACGTGCTTCGGGCGCCAACGTTTTCCACCCCCTAAACCTAAACCGATTTGCGTGATTTTTGGAAATGATGTAAGTATCATTAAATACTAGGTTTCTACGTTTTGATTTTTTGGAAATATTGCATACAATTGAAAACATGAACCCTTAAAGTTTCGATTTTTTGACACACTTCGTCCTGCGTTTTTGATATTATTTCATGAACTAGAAAGAATTACGGAAAAAGCAAAACGTATAAACCTAGTTAAAGATATGAGGAATCGATGAAGACCAAAATTGTCTCATTTGATAAAGATTTAAGGGGTGGAAAACGTTGGCGCCCGAAGCACTACTTCTGCTTGAAATTACTACTGTCTCTATCGCACGCAAGAATATTCCGGAATTTCTAATTTCTAATTAATAGAGAACTCCCTTGAGTCTCAGACATATTAAAATATAATAAACGGTTATCTCATGTCTTTAACGACATATTTAAATTCCATTTGATATTTCATCGTAGTGCCTACTCGTATCCGATGTCACGCTCACGAACTTGCTAACGTTTACGCAACAGATTACGCATAAAACACTATTCAGATAATACCTATTTCAAACAGCAAAAATTTCGTTCAAGCCCCCGGCTAGTGTATACGTCACAGAAAGGAAAAACTATTTTTTCCAGCAAAATAATCGCGCTGTAGCTACGAGAAGGCATTCCCACGCGCCATCCATGTCAACCTGATGGATTCTGTTTTCTGAATGTATTGCTGTTTTTTATTTGTCATCTGCCAAAACAAAACTGACCCATGAATATGAATGGGAGCGTGTTATGAATGTATTTTTAGAATGTTTTGGCTTTTGTGCTCAGACTTTGTATCTTTAACTCTATTATGGAGTTTTAGAGATGTATTTTGTGACATAGTTTCTTGAGTATTGTATATATTTTTACTTCATTTCTTCGCGACTTACTCTCATTGATGAGCGTGAAACGGGTTTTGGACAAAACACTTGAGTGTAAAAATTGACTGACATACAATAATTACCTACTTAAAGCAATAGCTTTACATAGTTCATGAAATTGTAACGAATGTTAAGTTTTTCCTAAGACGGCGTAACATATTTTTCACCAGGATTTACATTAGGTTTGATATTTGTCACATTAAATCCTTAGCCGCGACAAATCAAGGAGGAAAAAAAGTTAGAAGAGCGATAATCTGCAACCCCATCTGTCGCAACAGATGAACATCATCAGTCAGACGCGTGCGTTAAGCCGAACAAATCTGCGGGGCTAGCGCAACTCACACCAAGACTGTGACTAAAGCGGCAATTACACTTCGTCGTTCACCTAATGCGGTCGCCGAATTGATTTTAAACTACTTAGGTGAACGAACGTTATCTTTACACTAGTCTGTCCGCCTACTACGGCGACTAGGCAGCTGTCGATCGCCGAATGCGGCCGACTAACGTGTTCTTTACACTTTCGCGGTCGTCACATGCAGGATGCGGCGAACGACGAAGTGTAATTGCCCCTTAATCAGCCTCAATATCAAATAATAATACCACTACCGAGCGAGATGTTCGTATTCAAAGCGTGACATATACTTATATAAGTTGTTGCTTTTGATACTAACTATTATTTTGATATAACTTTGAGGCAAAAAACGATTACCCACCCACGTAAACATCGTCAGCAACGGTGTCGACCACTGCTCCACCTACATTGTACGCGGACGACACGTGCCTGTAGCCCTAGCACGTGTTGCGCTCGAGAGTATGTCGGCGTATCTCGAGCTATCCGTCACGTTCTGACAGCGCCAATCAGAAAAAGACGCTTAACTCGAGATAAGTCAAGATACTCTCGAGCGCAACATGTGCTACGGGAACTGGTGTACCTACACCGACCGGGACGTCGTCGCCACGATCCAGGACAGATTGCAAGCGGACCTCAACAATATACGAATTAAATTATTAGGGCATACATACGACTGCTTACACAATAACCTAGTATTATGTAAATGTGATCTCATTGAATTTGTTAGTACTGTAACCGCAATGGTTACAGTAGGTACTTGATTATTGTCTGATATAGTTATTTATGTTATTTAATACATATGCCTAAAAAATGTTCCCACGACAAGCTCTCTTTAAAATATAATCAACGAAACACCGTGGCAATAAATTGCATAATTTATGTTTGGTCTGAAGTGGTTAGGCTGAAGGATTTGATAATAGTTTCTCACATTGCTGAGCTCGGCGGCGTGCCCACTTGACAAAAATAGGGTTTTAAACACAAAAAGAGCCTATGTTAACCGTTGATAATATAACACTTACGCTCATTAGTTAAAATTATTAATAATTTGGAAGCCAGAATGACGTATTTTAATATGAAATATAAGGTTATTACTACATTTGAATATGCATGTAAATTCACGTAAGTTATTGTTTTAAAAATTCATGGCAGTCGAGTTACGGGGGGCCTAGCGTGAGGTCAAAAAATCAGTCCGATTACAAACTCCTTTAAGATTAATTAAATAATTGATTTTTATTTAAAATTAAGTGTGCGCGTTCGCGGGTTTAGTTTTAAATTAGTGTTCCATTAATTCAGTTTTTTTTAATGTGTTATTTATACAAAGACATTCTGACTTTTGTAGTGAACAATTAAGTATTGTAGGGAAATAGGTAGTTATAGTGAAAATTGACAATGGACGATATGTGTAATGACTTTACGTGTTTAATTTTTTTGAATTTATTAAGTGTAAATTATAATTGTTAATAGAGTCAGTGTATCCGGTAGTACAATATAATTATTATGTAATTAGAAAGATAGATATTTAGGTTTGTTCCTTATTTCCTATACATAGGTCATCTCATCGGGAGTTTTAGAGTTCTGCAAGCAGTTAAAAAATCGTTGTAGTTTTTCACGGCAACATTATTGGCTATGTTAGATCGTTTCTGCATATCAATTGAGCTGACGGAGCGTTCCAGAGAAGATTTATTAGGGACCACTAGGGTCAACATTAAATTCTATATACACGTTATATCTTTATTACGTCATGGAATGAAAGTGCATTTAAAATAGTAGTTTATATTTTCATGAACATTATTTTAAATTAAAATTGCATGAATTAAGTGTTGACATTGCGAAGTACTTGATTTTTTAGGAGAGAGTTATTGCTACACACATCTAATATTTTTATTAACTCTTTCCAACATTTTGAGGGCGTTGCAGTGTCAAACATTTGATTGCTTTTGATCCTATTATTTGTGACAAGATAGTGAACTTACAACAAAAAACTATTACACACAACCATTGTATTCCATGGCATAGCCTGGCTATAATGAGCACACTCTCTCGTACACACCACACACACACTAACACACACTAGCTGACACACCACATGATTAGTCAATTTGTATACACACATTTAGGTACACTCGGCAGAAGGTATCTTGGCTGACAATAGGTCCTGGGATTACTGGAGCTGAATCAGGCTCTTACCTAAAGAATCTGACGGGTCAGTTCTTTAGAAGTTAGGAGCCGTTACACTACACGTTAGGTACTCAAGCAAGGCCTGAGTCGTTCATATGTCTGTAACATAATCTCTGCATTCTCTGGGGCGTAATCTCTCGACATAAGCTAACCCCTGGTATCGGAGCCGTGTGTGAAGGCAGAGAGCTCTGCGTCGCATTTTAAGGAGTTTGCAGTACAGAGTGTGTTGTAGCATATAAATGATATTCAGATTACCTTGTACATAATCGACAACAATCACTAACTTTGTCACAAATACCGCGGCTGCATGACGGATTAGGGAAGCGTAAATTCAGCAGCGCGTAAAGCTTAGCGTAACTTTAAATAAAATAAATAAAACTAGTTATTTGGCATTCTGCGTAAAGTAATTTCTATTTAAAAAAAATGTACGAGAGATTGATGAGGAATGAATAAATAGGAGGGATGGTTTGAACTGTGTAGTTAAGGGATAGATAGCTTGTTCATGACGGATTTGCTGGATGGTAGGGGGTGTAGGGTGTAGGGAGCCCCCTTAATGTCAAAGATATAACAAAGCTTTAGGTCCCCTTTTTAGACCTAAAGGTCTGAATTCCTAAGGTCCCCTTGTAGTCTGGTTTTTACAGGTCGTCGTTTTTATGCATCGTGTTGGAGCATATATTATCATAGTATAATTTTAGTTAGTTTTAAGTGAAACATGTTTGTATTTTATTTATTTATTAATAATAATTCACATATTGTAATTAATTAATTGAATCAATTATCTTTGTTCGAGCTGTTGCTGAATCGGGTGAGTCGCATGTTCACTTATGTAGTTAGATTATTATTGCTTTGACGAATGCAGATTATTCTGATTTAATTCTTCATTATTGTTTTATTGCGGATTAAATTAATCATTGTGGATTACTATGATTTTTATCACTTGATAAAAAATGCGGGCGATAAAATTTATCTTCGGTCATTATTTTGAAATATTGATTTTATGTATCGACATTTATTTCAGACTTGTTTTATTAACGGCTTTTTATGAATTGCGTTAATTGTGTTTTTGTTATAACACAATTTAAGAGTTATTATTTTAACGGTTTATTTTCATTATGATTTTAACACAACGTAAAGGGTCCTATTCGTATTGTTTGACTAGACGATCACAAAATTTATTGATGGCCAATGTTATCGATAACGTATTAAATTATATTTAATTTAGGTAGGGTCAGTTAAGTCTTTCTACAGTACTTATAGGTACTTAGGTTTGAATGTAGACAGTAACTTCTACTGTTCAAAAAATGTTGAATTTTACCTATTGAAGGTGCCAAAAAAGTATAGTCGAACACTGAGGGGCACAGGGCGTAAAGGTATACCGAGCCGCCGGCCTATAATTATTACGGTCAAAGAACCAGACAGTACCTACCTGATACCGCGAATAGTTAACAACATAGGGACCCCCTGATTTAGATTGTTCTCAATTTAGCCGCTTGGAGCCTTCCTTCTTGAGCGAACAAGGTATAGTGGCTTTATGTAATTCTTCTCGAATTACAAGGTTTTCCCACAATTATACGTGAGACCAAAAGATCTACCTGTCCTTATACAAATTCCCATACTGGCAACCGTACTGTCTTCTCGAAGATCTCAAGGTTCGAAATAAATGCCATACGATAAATAAATTCCCATAGTGCGACTGAGACAGGAGTGACGATCTCGCGCTAAGCGATTTACTCCCTTGTTGGCGAATAGTTTTACTTGAAGTGTGGAATTAAATTGAAGCTAGTATTGCGAGACTGTTGATAGCAAGTTTTTAACATGTCTAATCCTTGTGAAGCTTGTGGTAATTGAGATATTAAACAAGTTATTTTCGGGCTTTAATAAGGGATTTACATAATGGGTACATTGTAATAAATGCCGCCATTCAATTTTACTCAGTATATTTCAGTGAAAAAGTTCATTAACCATGCATTACACCACGTACAAGCTAATGCCCATCTCCTTTTTTGTATTATTTTTGACTGTACATAAGTTAAATTTATTATACATGTAGGGTAAGAAAATAGTCACAATCAAGTAAACATTAGGTACCTAAAATCAGTACACTTGTTGACACTTTACGTGGCAGAATCGACGAATGCCCCTTTTTAAATCGCAACTGCAAAACAAATCAGTTTCGCGACACTTTTAACTAAAAAGGGCAGCGGATATCAGATCGGTTTCCAATTAACACTGACTCGGGTCTCATTATATTTTTAATTTGGGGGATAATTTGGGGGAGGAATCCCAAATTAAAGCGCGCCGTCAAAGGACAGTGCCATTAGAGCTAAATAATTAAAGAATTCGACCGTCTTCACAGTCGTTAGACGGAATTAAGAAACCGCCGCAACTTTGTAATTTTGATTTAGGTACCTACAATCTACCTTTTATCGTTTTACTGATTTATTTACAATAATAATAAGACGTAAAGTAAGAGAAGAATAAAAATGTTATGAAATTATTGAGTATAATACCTATGTCGCACTCAGTAATATTAGATTTGTCTTACTTTATCTTATTGCGCTAAGATAGTCAATTCAAATATGGTTTATCTACACACATATCATAAATCCTCTAATATGCGTTCGGAAACCGTAGAAAATGACTCTCATTTCAACATTCAATGAATTTATGACAATTTTCTTATCTGTGGCTAAGGCTACAGCAGTAATATATTTTTTCATTTTAATCTCATATATGATGTTAAAATATTAAACGTCAAACAAAACTGTCAAAATTTAAATGTCAAAGTTGACATGTCCCTATTCTAGTATCACTGAAAATTCAAATTCAGTCGATGCGAAATGTCAGCTTGATGTTTTTTTAGTATATATCGCACGAAATTTGAGCTAGAACGACATGATCACATCAGAATAGGGACTCTTTACTTTGTAAAATAACATTCAGGTATCGGTTGCCAGTTCTGATTTCGATATTTCCGCAACCGTGCAAAAAAGGTTGTATTAACACAATTATTGTATTTATTTACTACGGTTTCTGAACCCATCTTAGAGTAGTTATAATATGCGTGTAGATAAAGTAATGTATGCAACTGTACATAATTAGGCATTATGTACCAGTTGCATAAACTACTATTTCATATGCGGGTGGTAGCATTAAAGTATTAGGTTTAGGACTTCTAAGAGAATGTTATATAGTTCCAATATTTTATACCTAATGCTGGTCGGCAAATTGATATGCATAAATTCTAAAATTATTGAAACTTAATGCAATTCGCATCTTAATCGATTGAATCAACTCTGTATTATCCCATCCACCATAGTTTACGAAAATGACTGCCATTTTCATCTCAGAGTAAAAACTAGACCTTATCATGATTAAAATAGGTATTTATGTTATGATACACTCACCAGCAGAAAATTTGGCCCAAAAACTTTTCGTGATTTCAAACTATAAATTGATTAAATTAAATAATGTTTAATATATAAAAATGCATTTTTCTAATTTGGGCCAAAATGTTCTGCCTATTCTAATCTGGTTCTGTGTATTTAAAAATATATCATCATCATCATCATCATCATATCAGCCGAAAGACGTCCACTGCTGGACATAGGCCTCCCCCAAAGAGTGCCACAATGACCGGTCTTGCGCCACCCGCATCCAGCGGACTCCCGCGACCTTTACCAGGTCATCAGTCCACCTTGAAAAATATATATTATATATATTTTTTTAAATACTACGTTTTCATGTTCCTCTCAGATTTTCACCACATAAGACAAGTCCAACGCACACGTGGCCCGTTTTCCTAACCTACAGCTATGCGATTCACTGAGCACCATCCTCACCTGTCACCTTACAGCTCACCCGTTTTATATGGGAACTGTCAATATGTCATTTCTCATTTGTCACTTTTATACAGTTTTCATATAAAAACGGGTGACGGGTGAGGTAACAGGCGAGGACAGGTCTATTTATGAATAACTATCTCTATCTCTGTCTATTGATGAATATTTATTTATAATTTGATAATGTTCTTGACAATGTATGATCAATACAATAAATGATATCTATCTATCTATCTATCTAACAGCCCAGAATATCATAGACTCCTTCTTACCTCAACTACTAGTTTTAAGTTGATAGTAGTAATGAATCTTGTTTGCATGCAAACGGGCCCAGTTCACACGTCTAGACAAAATTGAAATTTGCATTCATAAAGTTCAGGAGCAGGATCCTATCCATGTTAAATAATGCCAGGAGCGTTGCGAAGTTCTTGAATGCTTAGGAACTACATTTTTAGAGTGTATTAACTTTGTTGGCATTTAATTTTAATAATCTTTTACCGTTTATTTGGCAGTGTATCTTCATTGCTAGGGATCGGTTCAATGCCGTTGTAAACTAATTAGAAATTAAAACACATTATCATATAGAAAGATATTTGCAACCATTTAGAAAAATACAGAGTGTCATAGTCAATATATCCAGATCCAGGACCCACCTGGTGCCCACGAGGAATAAAAAAAACAAGATATATACCTCCAGAGGACGTACGTGTACGAACATACCTACATAGAGAGACTCTTTAATTACCGACTCGCACTCGATAACCCTAAAGTTTACAGGTTTAATCTAATCAGAGCTAAAAACATCTTGGAGGTAATGTCGCAGTTGGGGGATAAATCCAGCTTGCAGGGTCTACGGGGCCCTGGGGACAGATTCCGGAGGAGATGACCGCTGAGGTACGGGAGTACTCTTATTATGAGATGCGGTAGACGGGCGAGTGAAATGCCATGGTTTAAAAAAAGCTCCGCTTCAAGTTCAGAATAATAGTGTACCTTTTTAAACTTACGCGAAGTCATAAGTGTCGTATGTTTAAGGATACAATTGATGTTTGCCACCGACACCGTCGTATACAAAAGAAAATTCGGAAAGTTAGGATCTCAGAAAGTTATATGGCTGCCTTGCATAAATATTTGTTAGTAATCTATGAATCAAATTTACATTATTTACAATTAGTTAGCTCTGTATTTAACTATAGACAAATTGTTCCGATAGTTTTGTGAGACCCTGTTAATTTTATGTTTTTATACTCTTATTCTATTATCTTGCTCTCTCTTATAATTAACAAATAATTCTTGAAATGTATGTAGGTATGCGCATCACTTCAGAACGGCTGCACCGTCTCCGAATTATCTGATTATTTTTCTGTTACGTTTGTAATTAATTAGTCGGGACAAGGTATGCCTGACAGAAAATGTTTGTAAATTTTTCGTAAAAGTTCAAAACAAAAAGTGAGTAAGTGGAACAGAAGACAGGAAGCCTTGTGAAGGCGGGTGGCAGTTAATATTGAGATAATATAATTTATAATACCTTAAAGCAAGGGACAGTTTAACCGCGGCGTTAGAACCGCCCGTGTACCCATTCTTGTGTCACAGACAAATAGCGATCCGTACCTACAACGACTTGGCGGGCAAAGGGTAATGTTGTTTACATTTTAATGTAAGAATGAGCTACAACGCTCGTTAGGGGATCATTTTCACGTCGCATTCAAACGAGTGTTCTTCTTTCCACGGAACATGGTTGATTAAACTAATTAACTTTGTGCTTAATTTTTTGTGAAATTAATTTTAATTTTTTGGATCTGACTTGAAAAATGATTTAAGAGGAGACGCCACAACACATTATACTTCTTTAACTGTACATTAATGTAAAAAAAACTTCATCTTTTTACAAGGAAATTATGTAAAAATAATGTCAATGAATATTAACACTAATTTTTCAACATATATTGTAATAGACTATAAAATTGTCGCAATTCCATTAGCCTAAACAGAAGAAGATGTTCCGATATCGCCTTTCTTTTTTATTTTTGTGATAATGACAAGCCCGAGACATCCAATTTTGAATCACAAATCGGGCCCAACTCCATGGCTGACTTCATCTTTATTGGCCCAAAATTCCATAAACATTAATTTTAATGTCTTAACGACGTAATCACACATAATTTGTTACAACACCGACTTCAATTGGAATAGGCCCAACTCTTTCCAATAAGAGCAATAAAAATATTAAATCAGTTATAAAGGGGCCATAACAATTCCAGTTAATATTAATCGTTATTCTTTGCCGACCCTTCCGGGGCGATTTGCTTTATTTTCCCTTCTATTTGTCCCTGAGGATCACTATGATATATTTATTATTACTGAAACCGTTAGAAGACACTCTTGAGATGTATTACTGGTACTTGAGGCCCGTTATTGGTAATAAGGCTACGTGGAATTGTTTTGCTTATTATTGTTACTGATTGGAATGTTAATATAGGCTAGAGTACACTCTACAATGATATGTATCCTCTTAGTTTAAGGTTATTCCATTATACATATCATTATTTATAAAGACTACTCGTATTACTGCTAAAGAAAACATTCCTTAGCCTTCGGTTGAAACGGTTAACAGTTTCAGGAAAATGTCAAGAGATGGCGCTACGAGTCTCGTAGCTTGCAGAACGCTAAAGATATTACAAAGTGAACGAACCAAGTGTAGTTGTATTGTATTCTCTCAATAGACTCGATAAATACAAATGCAGTCTGAATGCACGAAACTTGTAACAAAGACTCGACAAATAGAAAACGAGACGCGACACCCCGCTAACGACCAAACTGCGTTCTAATCACGAAACGTCAAAAATGGATATTGAAAATTGAATCGCAGATTTCTTTTTCCCTTTGCAAAGGGCGAGGGCCCGTTAAAATGGCCAGATCAACTCAATAAGGGGTATGCTACGTGTTTACCCGGAACCCGCAACGGGGTTTTTTTTACATTTTGCCAAACGTTATTTACCCGGTGTCGTAAAGGCATTGTTGCCCATGGACAATAGCCAGGGATATTTTCGATCTTTTTTCGTTTGTTCTTTTCCAAATGTCGCTCCGTGTTCGTATTCGTTTCGTTTCGATATTCGACAGTGATACGACGGCTGACAGCTTTGTGTGGGTTTTGCTCTTTTATCGGGCGCGAGTTAAAGGCAGTCAGTGAAAGTTTTTTTGAATGGAACGATTTTTTTACCAAATGTGGTTCGTTGTGGAAGTGCAGCGCAAACGTAGGTATCGAATTCTCAAACATAGAAAAGTTAGGGACATAAAACATCCTGTCAATTATTGCAACCTACGTCACGCTGCGGTATTATTTTAGTTTTATAGCCACGTTGTTGGCTGCACCCGGATTCGATCCTTCGATCAAACTTACCCAGAGCAGATGCTTTAAAAATTAAATTACCAAGACATTGAAAAGACGATGTTATAGTCTTAGCCGTTTAAATCATAAGTCTAACAATGTCACATTTATTGTGTATATTGGATATCTATTCTATTTAGCTCCTTTAGCTACCTACTTATATCTACCTTTCACGTGATGAATGACTAGTCTGAAGGCAGAGGTCATAATCACTCATTATTTCACGGCACATTACCCGCACGGGGAGGCGCGGAGGTAAAAATGTTTGTCCCGAAGCCCGCGCTAAGTGCCAAACATTTTGACAGCGCGAAGTGATTAGGTGTGACCTTACTTTGTGTTTGTACCTATATCCAAGATTACTCAAATCGTTTATGTACATTCAACTTGACTGTCTAATATACTTTACACATACGAAACAGTGCATGGTTAAACGAGGAATATTTATGTATATTTAGTGGTAGTCATTCATGACACAAGGGTTTCGTGTTTTTGCGGGGAGACTCTTCTTTGCAGAAACACGAAATCCTTTTAGTTTATACGATTAGACAGAAGACTTGATTCGCGTATTTTTTAATTTAAAAATAACTAGGTACCTGTCCGTCCACTGAAATGTCAACAATTTTGTATATCTATAAGTTTTTGACAGATCCTAATCGACCTTGTGAGCATTCATTATTACAGGTAGGTATAAGATATGAAATGCAAAAGAAACACCTGCGGGGTAATCACGTAATGATATGTACTACCGTTGGTACGTATTTAATGTCAGTTTAAGTATGGGATTTGACATTTAAATCTATCGTACTAACGGTCGAAAACGTTACGTGATTACCGCGCTGAAAGCACTGTGAGGTGTGTAGCATGTATGCATAATATGCCGTGTAGTGTAATATACCTCTAACTATGACTTTCAGTAGTCAGAACATGCGTCTTTCAATCCTACTCCTCACTATACCCCACTGAATTGTATATTGGTTACACCCACCGCAACAAACTTTTTGTTGGGATATGTAATACATATATACTCGTATGCTTGACCACTAGTTTCCTTTACTATGTAACAGAAGGTAGTTTGTAAATTGAGCATTCAAACGTCAGTTTGTTGTACAAATAGGAGTACCTACCACTAAGTCCTTGTAACATTGTTTGGATGTTAACATTCAACATTGTTCTCAAGGTAACTCACTAATACAGTGTTTACGTGACATAGTGCTATAACAGTTGGTATATTCAAATCAGCGTTATTAATTTTGTTTAGTGAGCATTAAGTACCTACAATAGCTGTATGAATAGGTAGGTATGGTAATGCTAAGTTTGCTGTAATGCGGTTAGAGAATGATCCGCAGTGCGCGGCGTGCCAACTTTGCGACCTTCGGGCTCGCGAAGGCCTCGTAAGGCGCCAACCTTGGTCCGAACCCAGAAACGGTCACAAAACACGTACATAACTAGCTCACTAGAGACTGAGCCGGTCTAAGGCTTAAGCCAGGCTTTTTAATAATAAAGAAGCAATAAAGAGCTCCGTACCCGTTTTCAATAAACACCTTTATCGATTATTCAGTCCGCCGTCCATACTTACAGCTCCGTAGCCCCGCCATAGACAGAGAGTTGGCAAACTAATTCACGACACAGGCATAGCTTGCGTCGACCGGGTGGCTGGAGGTGGTCGCCAGGCGATAGCCGGTGGCCGCGGGGCGGGGGGCGCCCCGCTCAGCGCGGGGCGTGCCTGCCGCTGGGCGGCGCCGACCAATCCTAGTGGCCCACCCACGCAACCCCGCCCACCTTACCTGCGCCACACCATTAAGCCTGCTTTCCTCGTACTTTTTTCGCGGACTTCGCATCCGTTCGCTGGCGCCGTCTTTATTTTATTTTCTCCTTTATGCCTCCTTCCCGCCTCGACTCCTATTTCACGCCCGTCGGCGTAGGTAGAAAAACCTTTTGTGAATACGAATGCTGAGCAGGTATCCTCGCTCGTTAGATACGCCCGTTATGTAAAGCATCTAAATAAAGGTTCTTTGAAAGGCGCCCGTGTAATGTATGTAGACGAAGGTTCCGATACTTGGGTGGAATAAGACAAAAGCTGGATTTAATTAAAAACGCGACGGCCGCAGCCCGAGTTCGGTTTACGAGTGCGCGCGAGGGTTGTCGCGCGGTCGCAATAAAGTTTTAACTCTGCATCGATCCGCGAAACTTCCCGTGGAAAGTAATCCCGGGCCTTGCTCCACATTTTGTCTCGCTGGTCGTATGCAAGTGTTCCTACAGGGTGAACGATCCCCGCATCGATGAAGTTCAACTGAACTTGGAAAAAACTTGGTCCAACTTTGTTCGCGGCGCGTGATTAGGAAGACTTAGTTTTGAAGTGTGTTGGGAACTGTTTTTTTTTTTCAGTTTAGAAAGTGGGTGGCTCAGTTTATGATCCGGGTGAAAGTCGCGATCGATAAGCCGGGGTCAAGTCTGATCAAAGTTAGGGGCTAATAACCGAATTTAATGGGAGGGGAACAGTTGCAGTTTGCCTGACGGCGGGCTCGACCACGTGCTCGCTGCTGTGCTTGTGTTGTGATATTCAATTATATTAAAAATTTCGATGTAGATGAGTTCCAGGATTCATTTAATACCGATCGATTCTCAACGAATCTAATGAAAATGTTAAGACAAATATTTAAAAATACCAAATGTATAAGTTATTCACTACTATACTAACGCATAATGGTTACGTACAGTTTCGGTAGTATAAGTTTTTTCGCAACATTAACTAATTCGAACGCGTTTGCGTTTCACAAAATGTATGAAAGTGGTATGAAAACGTGAATAGCGCCTCTGGTGGTCACTAGTGGAAACTAAAACAGCGAGTATAACATTAGTTGCTAACCGATGAACGCGCGTATTTCAAACTCGGTGAGCGCGTTTTCATACATTTTGAGACAAAACGCAAACGCGTTCGAATTAGTTAATGTTTCGAAAAAACTTATACTACAGCTACGATACTTTGGATATTTCCTACCTTAGATTTTTATCTGCTAGGCAAAGGTGGCATATTGCTCTAGGTACTTCATAATTATTCAAAACAAAACTGAAACAAAGTTTTTGAACTTGAAAACAATGTTTAGGTTTGTGTTTGTAGGTCATGCTGCCACATGCTGATTCCAAATTGTTTTTTCCTCGAATTGTTTATACCTACGTCAAAGTATACGACGACTTAACGACGACGACGACGTCAAAGACTACCAGATGTGGTCCAATTGGAATGATTTCAAGCAATTTGGATCCCGAAACCACGAGCAACGTGCATGTAAAATTGCATGTAAGTAGCCCATAAGAACAAATGCATAAACATAATTTTTTGGTCCTTCGAGCCGGATACAAATCCTAACATATTCGTCATTATAAGTACAAATACACACTTATTTTTCGACATAAGTATATATTGTATAGGTAAAGCCAGTCGCAAAGTGTAGCATGTTTTCAAGTTGGCTTGATTCTTTTGTTTTGTCGCACGGAACAAAACAGAGGGCGGCAAGTTATGCTGCCGCGATAGCGCGCAAGATGTCGCGGCCGTTATCGGTAACGAGCCATCGCGATAAGCGACATACGTGGTTCGGGAATATTCGGGAATAGGATGGATGGGATCCTGGTTTTGGATATATAATTTTAATTTTTCAAGCTTTACTTCTCCTTTATTAAATTATAGATGTTTTTGACTTAATAATTTATGCTCAAAAATGTAGCCGCAATTTAAGCTTTTTTGGTGGCAAACAAGCATACGACCTACCGGAAGGTAAGCAGTCGCCGTAGCCAACGGAAGTCTGTTACTTCGGTCATTGGATTATTTTATGTGTGTATTGCCTATTACAGAATAAAACACTTACCTACGGTAACTTACGCCGCTACCACGATAGTGCGCAAGATTGCATAGCCGTTAATGGTAATAGCCATCTCGTTGTCGACATACCTGGTACTCGAAAGGCGAAGGATAGGAGATAGATAAAAAAACCTAATTTTGTTTCTATTCGAATGCTTACGTTATCATCGGTGTCATCATAAATATTTTTGTCTGAAATAATTGATGTGATATTTATCGATATGTATACGTAAATAAAACAAATAATTTAAATAGGTTTAGTACGTAATATAGAGCTATTAAATTTTTAATGATAATACATTTTGCCACTCGCTGTTTATGTTCACCTGCATCTAGTTTTTTTAAGGCGTGGGTACTTCTACTCACCTATTTTTATTTTATCAGACGACCCAAAAGCATATTAATTAAATCATACTACACTTCCAACTTATTTATGTTACAGATCCACTTGTTATCCGACAAGGAATTGCACAAAAATACCCAGCTTTCCCTTGCACTCGAGTCCTTATGAGCACAGATAAGAAAACTCGAGCGTCAGCTGACCAGCGTTTCATTAGATCCGCAGATTGCGCCAGGTTATTCAATATGTTGTTGTTTTATTAGTTTCTGCGACTCGACAAAGATCAATCTGCAAGAAAATAAAAACATTTGTGTGTTTTGGGTTATTCTGTATTCTCTTTCGGTGTGCAATACAGTTCAAACATATTTCCAAAATATTTAAAGCATTTTGTGCAATACAGTTCAAACATATTTAAACATTATATTATATTGCACAAAAAGTAAAATTATGAACAAAAGGGTCCAGCAGTCAACCTTTGTATTAGCAAGATATTTCATATTACAAAGATATTGTCATGAATCAGTTATAAAAAAGTAATGAGAGTAAAATAACACGCTTATTAAAATCATAATCATCATTAATTTAAGAGCTAGGCTCTTGTCGATGGAGCAACTTCCATGTATCTCTTTCTTTAGGCTTTTGGTTTAACTGCCTGATACGACACGACGTTTACTTTTTCCTTAACTTGGTCAATGCATGTTCTTCATGGTCTCCCTCTCTACCGCCTTTCTTCTACTTTCAATTCCACCATATTATTACGAAATAGTCGTGTCGTAACAGGTGTCCAATTATCAATTCTCTCCTGTTCTCCTTTCTATCAGGGAGTTCAAGGACCTCCTTTCTTTTACAATGTCGAGAACTTCCCCGTTAGATTTTCTCTCGGTCCAGCTAATTTATGTTTCTTCAATGCAATTATCAAACAAGAATATAACTGAAATCTTTATGCTTACAAATGCTTAATAACAAATAAATTGTCGCAATAACAACGATTGTGACAAATCGCCTTACAGCCCCTTACAGATGTAAGTCTTGTACCAATTTGAATAACGTAAGACCGAGCCTGAGTCTTGGCTAATCAATTATTTAGAAGCCTTTCATCTGCATTGGAAATCGTAGGGCGGACTACGGGAAATTCGCTAAAGATTATTTCGGGATATCGGAGTTTTGTTGGCGGTTTGAACCCGTATTAATGATATTTTATTGATTAGTACAATAGCAGAATTATATAAAACGATGGTGGCAAAACGAGCGTGATCGTAAGCAGATAATAGATATACTTTTATCTCACGAGCGCGGGTTAGCCATAGTTGTAATTGTTACAGATACGAACACAAAGACAATGTGAGCTCATGGCTCCTGCGCTGACGTACACATCTTAGACCATGTGCGTGTACATCTATCTGAACACAACCACGGCTCACCTGCGTAAACTCAAAATTAAAATCGTGATTATCATCACAAACTTGTGAGATAAAAATACTGTACCCGGTTATACCCTAAAAAAGCCTTTTAGGCACCTTATCTCGATATTTATCGTTGGCAGCAATTTTACGAAATTAACTGCAATCTAACCTTCGGACCCAAAGAGAATACTAGACCTTGTTGGGATAAGTAGTTTAGTTTTACTCGTTTTTACTAAAATTTACTATAACTAATCCAGATTTTGGCACATTCAAAGCAATTAAGCGATACAAACTTATTCACTGGAACTCAATCACTAACATAATATCCTTTATCATTATCACAAATCAATAACGCTTACTAAAGCCATTCATTAACATGTCTGTTCAAAATGTGGCCTCCAACTATATGCAAATCTAGTACACTGATTCAAATTGTTAGTCTGAATTTTCAATCAATTAGAAGGGCGAGGTGTGCGTACTCGAGCCACAACATAATGCTTCGTCCGATCCCTTTGAATATTCACCAGCCATCTTTGATGTAGTGAGTTCACGGAAATTATACTGTCTTCGAACTTCTGAGAGCCTGGTGCTTCGTCGATTAGAAGCTGAGAGTTTTTGGGTCATACATTGAGAATATAACTTGGTAACCTTGTTGTAACTATTATAAACTTTTTTTAACGTTGGGGAAATACTTACGCATCCAGCCTAGTTGGGGTCGGTATGACGGACTACCCGCGGTAAACGTCGGACTACCGTTTGAAACCCAAACGCATTGCGAGATTATCGTTTGGACTCAGCAAAAGCAAGTTAAATATTACTATCAATACTATACAATAAAATAAGGCCCCTCGCCGCGCCTGTTTGAAAGTCTGTCTGTACAAACGTACCTACAGAACGGATGTTTCTACCCTTTTTGCATCAATTAAGTAGCGGAGTGTTTCATAAGGATGGTTTATGTGCACAATTCATTGAGGTTTTGTATTAAATTGGCTAAAATGTAACAATAAATGTCATGTTACAACACTATTCTCCCAGAAACTGAATTACACGTGTACGAACAAAAGCTAATAAGTAATATTACATTATTTATTAATCTGACTCCCATCCCACGATACAGGCAGTGCCTAGTGTGGAAGTCATTGTTTGTCATTGCTGATAAACTCTTTTTTGGTAAATAAATTAAATTGAATTGATCACAATTGCATTGTCATTCGAACTCATAAATTAAGCTTAACTATAACTCTTAACTAAAGGTAAGGGTAAGTCATTTGTAGTTCATAATCTATCTGCAGACACGGTACACGATAAATCAATGGACAGCGCTTCTTATACTAGCTATTGTCTTGGACCGAGAGTAATTAAGCGATTGGGTAAAGTGGGTTTCGATAACATGCCAACCTAGTATGAATATTCGTTTAGGGTAAGTCATTGGGACATACTTTTTAGGGCACTCTTTCGGGAGGCCTATGTCCAATTGTCCAGCAGTTGACGTATTTCGACTGACATGATGATGATATTTGATCTTGTTCTGTATTAATGCTTTTAACAGCATATTTAAATATTTGAATTACCGGCATGTGTAAACAGGATGAAATTATTTTTACAATGCTGATCACGTCACGTAATAAAGTATTTTGGTCCATTGTGCCAAATATTGTACCGTATAAACATCCCTGTTACTAACGCCCGTGCAACACAAATACTTATAATTGAACATGTAAACTCATCCCTATCCTGATGATAACCATTAAGGCTCGGGTCGGCTAGACCTCAATAGCAATATTGATCTAATAAATTGTATTGGGAGATTATTGAGAATAAGCTATTGAGGTAAACATACCCAGGTTATGTGTGTTCTATATTAGAAAGGTGCAGTAGTTAAAGCTAGGAGTTAGTGACGTGCTTTAGAACGCAAGCAGGTATTACACTTGAAAAAATCAAGAAGTTAGTTAAGTATAATGTTTTACTTCTTGAACGTTTATGCATTGAAGATTTGCAGACGAGCGGGCAGCTTCATTGAGTGCCTTAATGAAATATCGTTCTTAAAAATAATTATTTACACTTTTATAAATAATAGCTTCGTAAGGATACTAATTATGTATGTAGGTAAGTATTTAATTACATAAGATGTGTCAGATCTACATAAATATTTTGAGCGCAAGGTTCATTGATCGAAAGTGGTCAAAAGCAAGTGCAACGATCTCAAATTTCTCATAAACTTGTTTGTTTAAAACCAGCTGAGCACCCTGTTCGATCAGACTTATCTTTATCCTTCCTTAAAACCACTAAATCGCTACTATAAAATCCTGGCAACATTAAAACTTGCAAGACATTCCGAGTACGGTATGCAGGCCCCAGGAATGCCGGACCGTTGTAAACGCCGCTGTAAACCGACCGTCCGGCGTTAAGATCGTCGGCATTTAAGGTGCAGAATACACGATGCGATTCGGTGTAGCGCATTCGCGATTAGAAAATGGACTGACCAGCTAGTCGTGTAAGAACAAAAATGTGGCATATATTTGAAAAATCTCGTGCTGGTAATACGAAATACATAGTAACGTGATAGGTAGCTACTTAACTACGAACTTATAAGTAAGGTAAAATTGTTGCCATGTAAAAAAAATGCTTGTAACACTACTCGCTGGTCTGGTCCTACGCGTCATACGCGTGGCAAAGCGGCGCTGCCACTCTCTACGTTCTACGCGCGGAGGAGTGGTGCTCTAAAAGTAAAGGAGTCCTCTAAAAGCGGCCGAACGCGGTATTCAAACGCCTCGTGTGTTCTGCCCCTAAGACTGAACGTCTTAAGGTCTGACCACATTACAGCGCTAATTGCTTTCCACGGATGCCTGTCCACCGGACATTACGTGACCCTTAGGGTTGGCTTGCTGTTTACAGTAAATTGGAGATCAGAATAGGCTCGACTTACAACTGCTCGTGTCATACTGGTAAGTATTTAATTTAATAGACTAGATAAATCGTTATACAAATCTGGCGTATCTTATAATTTATAAAATAGGCTAGAAACAAGATATATCTTGGTATACCGGACACCGGAGTTTCTTCTCCTGTCGTTGCTCTCTTTCTCCTGTTCTCATTGCATTACTTTTCGTTTGCTTTGACGCTATCCATCAGAACTCATAGTACTTACCTATTGGGCGGCGTAGCAAGATAAACTACGTAGCTAAACAAAAAATTAACTGTCAACCCTGTCAACGCTTGTATCTATGTCTTTATCTTTGTTTTTATTTTCTTCGTCGCATGCTCATTTTGTTAATCATATTATAAAGTAAGATTCTTTGCTTTGGTTGTATTATATTCCCATAACACATGTTATTTTTTATGCTGGATATTTCAGATACAAGTCTTAATAATTTGTACTTAATTGACTGATCTCTTACCAATTTTGCTTCCTTGAAATTTCCTATGGTATTAATCTCCCTTTATCTTCAATTAATGTCCCATACTCACCCAATTTGTATACCTTATCTCAACGCCACAAGGTTCACAAATGTTTACACAAGTGTCGTCTTCGGTACACACTACCCCCGTAATGGGGTTCAGATTAAATGCACTAAGTTCGCAATGCCCCTCTAAAAGCGAATTGTAGTCGGCGGCGAGGTTTATAATATCATTATCGCGATGTCCGGCTGAGATTAAGAGATACTTTCGTCGGACAAGGGGCCGTCTAATCGAGATTTGGTATCTGGTTTCGTCTTTATAATCACCTTTATAATAAAGATTTTTTTAAATCTTCTGTAAGATTTGAATATTCAAATATAAAAGCTGGTTCGGATTTGGTTAGTTATTTAAAATCTAGCGCAAATAGGTTTTGTAATTAAAAAAAAAAAAAAAATTGTGGACAATCATATATTAATAATTTATTGATTGCTTTTCGTAGGGCAGCCATTGATGGTAATCTTCACCAAATAATAACCAGGGACCCGCCCGGTATCCCCTTCGAGGGTTTTTAAACGGGTTTTTAGTAAGGCTTTGCTTACCCAATCAGTTGCCCTTCAAACCCATTCATTTGGCTTTTAAAGCGCTTTTAATACGGTATCCCTTTCAAGGGGTTTTTGAAAGGGTTTTTAGTAAAGCTTTGCTTACCGAAGTCATTGCGCTAAAAAAACCCATTCATTCGGCTTTTAAAGCGCTTTAAATATGGGTAAGCCGTTCAGTTAACGAATATCAGATATTTTTACTAAGCGCTTAAAAAGCCTTTCGAAAAGGCAACAGTTTGAAGGGGTTTCCCTTTCAATGCTTATGCAATTTTCATCCTTTTAATGATAACAATAAGAGCAGTATTGCAAATTTACGTTTGACGACTGGATGACTGCCGGCAGTGTCGGCACAGGTGCCATAAAAAGCCGGCGCCTTTGAAATACCGCTAAGTTGCGATTTAAAAATACCTTATCACATTGCAATACGGTTTCCTTTGGTATGGCGAAGGGCCGGAACAAGTTGAAGCGTGCAATTTATCGAACGGGCCGAGTTTTCTGCAGTTGTAACATATTTAAAAAGTAGTGTTCATAAAACAAATGCTGATTCTGTTAATGCAAATACTTTTAAGGGTTCCGAAAGTCGAAACCGAAGGCTCGAATCGGAACCCTATTGCTGTCACTCACGCATCCGTCCATCCGTCGTTTGTTACAAAATTTTGTTCCTAACAATTTTTTAACTTCCCGTTGACCTATGAACTTGAAATTTGGTGATAATGTTAGGTATAGGTGTTATTATTACGTACCTATTATTTTACCAACAAATACTAATATATTGATAAATGAAGTTTTTCCTTTGAAATTTTGCGGATGGTTCGGAACCCTAAATGTGCGAGTGCAACAAGCACTTAGCTGGGTTTTTTATGTTAGGTAATTAATTATTAAGGTACCTAAAAAATATAGATATACTCACGGATTAATGCTTGGATTTAGCAAAAAAAATCGGATGAATGTGTTAATCTCGGTACCGATACCGATGTTCCCCTGAGTGACGAAATTAAAATTAATAAAGTGGTTGTTTAAAATACGATAATGAATATATTTTTTCCTAAATTATGAATATAGACTACAACAATATTAAAAATACAAAAACATTGCATATATAGCAAAATCTTTTAAAATAAAGACATTTTAATTTCCACTGAGTTACATTTTGTACAAGGTGTACGTATAGGTATAGTAATATTTAGAACCTTGTCACGTTGAAATCTAAGAAATATTTAGACTGAAACGTCGTAAAATTTGAAACCTCTTTAATTTGACAAAGTACTAAAGTGCTCAGCATTTTCGTTGGCCCACTGTACATATTTCTTTTAGTAAAGTGCCATGTAATAGACCGGTTCTATTTGCATGCATTATACACGAAGAAAAACATTATATTCCACAAAATTATTTTTTTGTGAGTTGTTAGTAATACCAATATGACGTATAATGCACAGTGTTGCCAAATCTTATGTCTTTAAACGAGCAATTCTTGTATATATATTTATTTATTTTGGGGATCTCGGAAACGGCTCTAACGATTTTGATGAAATTTGGTAAGTGGGGGTTTTCGGGGACGAGCAATCGATCTAGCTAGGTCTAGTAGGTCTCATCCCCGGGAAAACGCCGAGCAAAGCTCGGTCATCCAGATATTTATATTTGTTTGACAGCTCATTTTCGTGGAAGAGTTAACGTAGCTAGACTTTATGATTAATTTGTATCGACGAAATAAAATTGAAGTTTGAGCTTCCAGTGTGAAGAAATAATGTAGAATTACACTACACAAAAAATTATTTAGTCTGAAAAAGAACACAGTTAGTAAAATAACCGAAGAAAACATTGAAAAATGCCTTAGCTAACTCCGTCATAAATCCTAATATCATCGTAAAAATCAACTTTAGTGCTGATTATTTAAAAACATTATCTGAGGTACCTACCTCAATGGAAATTGTATGAAAGTTCGGCTTTTAGTCGTTAACTAGTAATGTCTACTCATCTGTGATCATTTTAATTATAATTTCATTATATAGGGTGTAACATTTAAATCGGTCAGTATGGGAAGTCTGAAACTATAAGACATACGAAGATCTGTTCTTAGGAACGATGTCATAGATTACAGTGGCAAGAAAAACGCAATAGTAAAATCATCACCTAAACGAGTTTAATATTGCATTGAAAACCATGGTTGCCATTTCAAACATCAACTTAATGAAGGGTTATGAATGTATGGTGCATTTTATTCATTTTAGATAGCATCATAGTAACATTTACTTATGAAGTTATGACCATACCTGTGCTAACTCGGAACAAGTTCTAGGGATTTGATATCGATTAAATTAAAATATTAATTGCCAGCAATGTATTGCAAAGAAACTTGACAACTCAGTACAAATGACAGACCTTAGTGTTCTGTTTACTATGACGTTCTATTAGGCAGTGCACGTAGTACAGTGGGCCAATGAAAATGTTGAGCACTTTACTTTGTGAAATTAAAGAGGTTTCAAATTTTATGACGTTTCAGTCTAAATATTTCTTAGATTTCGATGTGACAAGGTTCTAAGTATGCTCAACATTTTCATGGGCTGACTGTACATTGCAGGTGCGGAATTAGGAAATTTAATTTCGCAGTTTTTTCACATAAGTATGATTATGATTTTGATTTGTTTTTGGGTTATTATGATTTGCTATTCCTCAGCTTATTGAATCCTCAAATTTTATAAAGGGTCGGCAACGCGCACGTTACTCCTTTAGAGTCGCGAGCGTTTATAGGCTGCAGTGTCCGCTTACCATCAGGTGGACCGCACGCTTGTTTGCCACCATCGTAGTATGAATTCTAGTCGACGTAGAATGGCTAATGGAACATATTAATATCAGTTTCAATTAATACCTGCTTGCCGGTAACGCACCGTATCAATACGTGTGCTCATTGAAAATTCTACTTACGTCACCATGAAAAAAGTAATCAATTCAATTCAATTATTTATTAATAAAATATTGCATTTTACATGTCATTTGTTTCCATTATTAATTAAATTAACTTATATTTATATTTCAGTAACAGGAAATTTCAATAACCAACACTTGGTAGCTTAATATCACGCCAACAGATTCTTGAATCAAAATACGGTTTGAGTAACCTCACAATATTTAGACAGCACCAACAAGATGCGGTTTGAATGAAACAAAAATAAATTCACCAACACTTGATGTCTAAGGAAGGTACCCTAAAAAAACATGTTTTTCAAGATGTTGTTCTATATTCGTTCGTTTATATTTAATACCCGTGCCAAATTACAGCTTTATAGTACTAACGGTTTTTAGCTAAGCTGGAACCGGACGGACGGTTCGACGGACATGGCGAAACTATAGGGTTCCTTGTTTATTACGAAACCATGACAAGGATAGCTTTTTTATTGTTCTAACACAATTGGTAACCGGATAGATTTTTGATAAGTGATCCGGTATTCCAAAATAAATATTTACGAAAACTACGCGCAGAGTTCCTTAAAAAACGGGATGGTTAATTGCAAACTCACGCGTGTTAGAGCGAGACATATGTAATGGCACTGCAATAAACTAGTACAGAATTCATATTTTAATTATTATCCTGCTTTATGTACTTATAACGCGGCTTTACCGTTACACTGAGTAACTTTTCGATCCAATGAGAAACAAAATTTCTCAGTGGAACTTCACGCTTGTACCTTGAGATCCAAAATTTAAGTTATTTTATTATGAAAAGTAACGGTAATTTCTATATCAATGAATGATGTTATTAATAACACCAGATATAAGAAACACGATAAAATACGATAATTACCTTCTAAAACTCCGTCACTAAATGGAACTAAAAATAGTCAACCAAAAAACTCTGCAATGTAACCTCCTTTTGCAACGAAAGCTTTTAGTATACTGACTAACCAACAAAACCAACACGGCATGGATAAAAGAATGTAGCCTTACCAAAATAAAATTGTCTTTTTGGAAGAATTAATCAAAATATCATCGAATAACATTCGTTATTCAATAAGAATCTCTAGTATCTCTACAGCGCTACTTTTTTGAGCAATATTATACACTAAACATTTAAATTAAAACCATGATGTAAATATCGATGTATCTATAAACTTTATTGCTAGTCAAATCTTATACTCTTAAGTCTTACCATACAAAAATCTGCAATAAAATGCTGGGACATGGAAAAAATGGCAGTGTTGCTAACTTGTAGATATATTATTTAAAAAAAGTTCCTGCGCATTATTGATGCAAAATTATCTATTAACGTATTTAATAGCACAAAAGATACGCAACTACTTTAAAAACGTGTCTAAAGTGATAAAAATAATGGTAGGAAATACCAAAAATGTCGCTATACAACGGTAGAAAAATCGCCCGAACACGAAACAAAATAAAACTTCGGCGTCGGCTACCCAAATATTAAAAACTAAAGTGAAACTATCAATTCACGCCGCTCTACGCGAGTTGCAAGTACTTACGCAGCACAGAAAACTGAAGATCTTCCAAAGGGTAAGCGCTAAATTCGTTATGGTTAGCCTTTCCCGAAACTATTCATTGAATGGGCAACCAGCGCTTAAAATTGTCGGAAAGGGATACCCTTATAAAAGCGGTGGTAGCCTCTTTCCTAGTTCTAAGCAAAATGAAGGGGTTACCCCTTCGATTGGGTTAGCAAGACGTTAGGGCTATTCATTGAACGACTAAGCCGTTCAAAGGCTTTTTTCTGGGAAGGGGTGGTCGGGTCCCTGATAATAACACCCAAATAGTGATTTCTTTTGTCACTCATTCTCCAAGCTGTCTTATTAAAGCTACTGATCAGCAGAGGATTCTAGAACGAACTTATGTTATCAGTTTTTGCTTGTTTTCTTCTATTAGCTAAATTGTGCAACTATATGTTTCTAAACCTTGGGCAACTTTTTGTACAGTCAAAGTACGTTACCAAAATGACAAAAATATCTGTACGCTCTTTATACGCATATTTTTGACACTAAGTCTGCCTTGTCGATGTTGACTTTGCGCGCGTTGAATAGGTACAACTGTATTTTTGTGAATCTGTCCAAAACCCTTGACGGACATATCCTATCGATACCGAATTTCTGGTATTCGCCGAAACCAGATAAAATAAAAGTGTATTTGCCGAAGCTTGACGGAGTCGGTACACTGCCACTCGGGATTGTCGATTTTAAAGGATCGGTTCCGACGTACAACTCGTGCGGTGTGTCGACTTGGAAATGCTTTCGGAGTAAACTCCACGAAGGATTTACTGATTTGATCTATGGCTTACCATATATTATTATACTCTTTGGGCTTACCTATGTTCAACTTCAATGTTATAGATGTTACAAAATAAAATTACGATTTTAATTAAAATTGTTTCAAAAAATGTTTAACTAATCCTTCACTTAGGACGAAAAAGAGACATTATTACTCTTCTATCTGCGACAATAGGGTAAAAAAACCTTTTTGTAACATAGATGCCCGGTACATTACTTGTATTGTCTAATTTATTTGTACTTTGAACATTGCAGCGACTACAAACAATCAAACAAGTTGTTCATCAGGCATGTAAGGTGCTATATATGTTTACTGTCCAATTCGAAATAACGGGTAGGTATAGTCATAAACTGAAGAAAGTTATTTCAACTGAAAGTATGTCTAATAAAAGCATGTTAATCAAATTTCATTATATAAACTAAACATGATCGTTCCTAATACGTAATTCAACTTACAACGCATATAAACATTTTGAGCTTCGTGAAGCGAACTAGAACGGCGAACGATGGTGTGTTTTTAGAACCTCGCTTAAGTTCTGAACAAATTCAGTTGCTTTAGTTCTGAAAGCGGGTCTAAATCAAACACCATTTAAGTCCTATCTGCATGCAGTGTTGGCAGAATAGCTGAAATGAAAATAGATTATATCGCTTCTTTAATCTTGAAATCTACCTCTATGAATAACATCGTTTAGCATTAATTTAATTGTCATTTTGATTATTTATTGATACGGAATCCTGACTTGATAAATGATTACTATAAAACATCCTAGTGCTCGACATTGTTCCATCACTTGACACTTATCTTAAGTTAATTCATCCTTAAAAACTACTTGCAATTACATTGTGTCCTGCCTAGCTGCGAGTAGCATGTTTGCTTTTATGTCGAACAAATACCATTCGTCCCTTAGTAGCAACTACGTAAGTGCGAGTGGGACGAATGCTATATATGTATCCGACAAGAGCTAACAATAAATTATGGTCTAGTACTTTTGTCTCGCGAGCGCGGGTTGGTTATTGTTGTAGTTGTGACACATACGAACACAGACAAAATGAACTCATAGCTCCTACGCTGACGCACACATAGAAAATGCGCATGTATAGCTCAACACACAACCATGGCTCACCCACGCTCGTAAAATAAAAGTACTCTATTGCATTAGTGCACCAGCTACACTGCACCAGTACTTCACGCTACTTGTTACCAACGCTCATTGAAGCGATTTCGAAACGTATATTTGCGCGACGTTTCGAATACAAATATTCGTATAGAATAGAACTCAAGGGCCGCATCGCATGTGACGTCTTCGTTAGAAAACTTGGCCCGACTCGAACTAACTCGTTTCATTCATCGTCTTGTGCAGCGGCCGACGTGTTTTGATGCTTTTACAAGTTTCTCGGTCTCTAGTAAAACTTACTTACTTAATCTACTCAAACTGTAAAGTAAAGTGAGTTACGTTTTTAAAACAACTGATGTTTTTATCATACTTTTAGTTGTAGATTACACTTTAACCTAGTTTAAGACTAAGCGTAAGGAATGATTAGTAGGAGCGTTTGAATAATAGCCAAAGCAACGTAATCAATTAGAGCACAACGCATAACTAAAACGTTCAGTGTACGGTACATTAAACATATCGACCACTGTCGCGACTTGAAAACCTGCTGACTTGAAACACTTTCAGTCCACACGGGCTATTTTCCCATACACACCTCACACAAATGAATCAGTTTCCTAAAATTAAAACAGGAACAGTTTCCTGGAATTAAAACAGGTAAATCACTCAATAATACATCAGCGCGGTAATCACGTAACGTTTTCGACCGTTAGTACGATAGATTTAAATGTCAAATCCCATACTAAAACTGACATTAAATACGTACCAACAGTAAGTACGTGATTACCCCGCAGGTTGTATTATTGAGTGATTTATTTCACATTTCTTAGGTACTGTTTATTTATTTATCATTCACATTGTTATTCTATTACTGTTGTACTCGAAATAATGTTGTACTTCAAAATAACCCATGTATTTCAGCAACAGTAAAGTACCAAGACTTAGCGAACGCTCTATACCAACAATCAGTCGTCGAGATATTACATGAGAAGATGTCCAATGCGGCGGGCGGGGCGGGCAGATATGACATATCTGGGAGCCTTCACCGCCGCAACACTATGCCAGAACTTACTCTGCGGGCAGCACACATCTGGTTCCAACAAATATACATCCAAGTTTTCAAGTGAAAACGCCTCGGGCGAGGCAGCCTATGCTACAAATATTAGCGGCCATTGAAACACGACTATTTACTTAGAGCCCACGCGAGGGATTTTTGGATTAAGTTGAAGGTTGATTGAGGTTTACGTGATCTCTTAAAGCTTTTAGTTTTTAAATCTCTACAGGATAAAGTGTTTCGTGTTCTTTGTATTAAAAAGTTTAAAATGTTTTAAAAGCACTTTGATTGTTTACAAATGTTTTTTTTTTGTTTCAGGTATATACGTTGTAAAAAGCTGGCGAATATAAATAAAATGAATAGACTGAGACCGAGGCAGCAAGAGCATGCAAGAGGTAATATCTAAAGTAAGGACAAGATTAGTTAATTTAATTACTTACAAGACTATATACGGCGTTTTTCCGTGCTCTTTAACAGTACGGTATAAAACACGTAGTTTATTGTACTTTCTTTACATATTTGACTCACTTTTCCAACTCCACCATTTATTATGCACCGCCTGGCCGTCTACGACGCATATTTCGGTCACGTCACTCCACCATTCAATTTTCAATGGCAAACATTTGTCCGCCGAGTGTACCTCTCAAATCAAATTTAAAAATATGGATATTTGTATGTAGATTGGACCCTACGTGTGGGTGACAAGTGGGCACAGGACTGAAGGCATTGTACGGTGGTGGACCCACTCAATCTCCCGGTTTCAATAAGCGAGAATATTTTTCCATTTTGTAACGGCTTTATTGAAATGCAGTGTAGTGAAAGGAAAACTTTGGAGACTATGTAGCGGGTTCAGTACCTACATTTTTTAACGTTGTGGGTTAGTTCTTTTGTGTAGAACGATACGTGAAGAACGTGAGATGAGATTCGTTCAATGAAGAAAGCAGAAAAGAAAGGTATTGTTGGAAAAGGCCATACTTTAAGGTTTGGTGAATTAAATGACTGATGATTTACAAAAAAAAACTTCGAAAAATCATTTGATACTAAAAAGCAATTATATTTTAAGCGTCGTTATGAGTAAATTTAATTATACTTATAATATTATTATGCTACCAAAATATTAGCTAAAATTTCATCTCGTCTGTATAAACAGAGCAGTTATATCCTAGTGTCGCAATAAAACTGATTTTATTAAGTCCATAGCACATCTCAACAACAAAGTTGTTACGTATCCCCTCAAGGAAGGACCAATGATTCGAATTTATGCTTTATGCAGTGGAAAATGATAAATTTATGTGCGTCCAGTTCCTCTCGATACGTCCTGTCTCCTGTTGAGGAAATCTTGATTTTTTATGGTTAGCGCAGCACGTTTGCATAATTTATGTCGTCGTCGCAACTGTAGATAAAGATGTCTGTGGACAACGAATAATAGAATTGCGAATAAAAAAGTTTGTTTTCTTTTATAATCTTAATCCGGTTTAGATAGTTTCTTAACATGTAGAATGAATTAGATTATGTACTGTGTATAAATATGTGTTTAATTTAATTTATTCTATTTACAACTTAAATTAAATTTGTTGATGCTGATTGTGACTAAGCAAGCATCACGGTATTTTTCCCTTGGTACGCTATTAGAATAAGTGGATCGCGTTCTCGTGGAGTCAAGGTATACCTACCTATAAATAAATTTATCTAGAGAACATTATAGTATTGAACAATAGCGAGATAAACAAATTCCGGGCGGTTGAAGACAGATGGCGCGCCGGATCACGCAGGACACGCTCAACCCTTCCTGGATAATATCTTTAAAAGTTTGGGGAGCGTCAGGGGAGCCGGCCATCTTTAAATTATGCCGCCAACAATCAAATGTTATTAGCGCTCTAGGAAAAATCGGATGTTTATTGTTGTTAGAAAACGTATATACCTTTTGTCAATGTTTATACTTACACAAGTATATTTACTATATAACAAAATCATCAAAAAGCTTTTGTCATACAAAAATTATGCAGCTAGCCACACGCCTGACATTTAGTAAAAGTGACGGAAAGAAAGGCGCTAATGCTAAATATTTTTTTCTATCCTTCCCGATAAATAAACGGTTGAAGAAATATATGTGTTAATAAGAAATGCCCAGAATTTTAAAGGCCTCGTTATCAGAAAGTATGCTCCAATGTTCAGTATTCTCGAAAAATAGTAACTTTCATTTTTCAATGTAAATATGTACCTATGCCTATGTATGTTTGGACAAAATTACTTGGATACGAACATATGTACCTAATGCCCATTAATAACATTACTGTCAAATTATTCCGTTAGTCGATACATCTTCAAGACCCGAATCATAGGTTAACTTATTAACTTAAGGAATAATATTGGAGCTTGCGAAATCTAATTTCCAAAAGGCCATCAAACGCAAAGGGAAATTCATTTAAGAGTATTTAATTCAAATTGAATTTCAGTGAAAAGATTACACACCATGGGAAGGGATGATTGATTTAATTACTCGCTCCTAAGACGTGTCCTCTTCTAATTACGGTTCATTACTTAAGCATCGCTTTATACCGAATAATTACTTAATAGAAGTAACGAGTTATTTCCATCCCGAAGTTTGCTGTAGAAGTAGGAGATAATTAACATTGAACAGGACCGGGACACGAATTATAGAGGCCAGATAAATAATGGATACAATTCTGAGAGCCTGTTTGTATATATACATATATAACCTTAAAATAATGGTTCGCTGCCCAAGATGAATGTTTTAACTCTTCTGTCCAAGCGTCTGTAACGGAAAATTATAAACGTACTGATGAAATAAAAATACCCACTATTAATATTATTATACACCTTATTTTTTGTCATTTGGTAGCAATGTTTATATAATTTGTAAATGTTTAGTTTATAAGAACTCAAGTGTTAGGTATGCCTCCTAATCAGAACATACATTTACTTCTCATGCACAAATTAAAGAACGTCGGCTTATGAACAATGACGTTAATATTGACACTTTAACCGCTGAACGTCAAAATTTTACTCGTAATTTTCAACTCTATCATTAAATCAAGAAGGTGTAATTCTGACACTTTCATCATACGATGGCGGTTTTTCAATTACGTGTGAATAGACAACTGTAATATTCAATTCAATTTATTTCTGGTCCATAGCTGTTAGTAACAATGGTGCTTACATGTCTATTTAATTTTAGTTTATCTTAATCCTAATACATTTAAAACTTATTTACCTACACACCCAATGGCGGAAGAATGGGTTATCCAGCCTCTCTCCCATGGCCACTATAATGGAAGCTGTTGGCGCGGCTGCCTCGCACTCTCGCAAGCTCGTTTGCGCATTATCGCATGAAAATCACCTCCGCAAACACGTTGGACGCACTACAAAAGCGCGACAGCCCCGACAACATTTAGCCGTTATTGAACACGCGAGGCACTGTAAGCTCTCTTAGTGTAGTTGATCCATAGACTGCAAGCGTAAAACGATTGGGAATAAACATATTATTGTAGCGGATCTCATCGCCAAGCAGCTTCATATCAATACGGGATCATTTGTGATATTGACAGAATATTAACATTTCTTTTCAAAAAAGCTCAGGATGTGCATTCATGTCACCCAGTACGAACACAGACTCTGTGTCATGCTGGTCAATAATAGCCGCTTGTATTTATATTATAAATGTGTCCTTGAGCTAGATTAGAGGCTACACCATTGAATACACTTAACCCGTCGTCTACCAGTCCCTGGGATCCCAGGGCAGATAACAAAAGAATGGCATTGTATATTTTTTTCGCCGGGAGAGGACGGCTTTCAATACTGAGATGGTATTAATGCGTAGTTTAGAAGAGCATACTGTAGGTACTAGTAGATTAATAATACGTACTAATTATGAAGTAGTAATAAGTATCTCCAACAGTGTGACCTCAATAACACATGGCAGATCTGGGTTTCCTCCGATGCGAGTGCAAGGAATCAATAACTATTGCTCGCGAGCAACTACTATAACTCAATAAGACCGCGGACGTATATTTATGTCCGGCCGCCATCTTGGCTAGTGATCGGATGCAACTGCATTGGGATTTAATTGCAAACTAGATTTTATCGTATATGAGACTTTTTGAATACGCGTTAGAACAAATCTATGCATGCATTGCATGTTGCATGCTTGATTGTTTGCGATCGGCCGTGGTATGAAACAGGTAACTGTAGAAAATGGTATTTGATGATTATATTGTATGTCCTAATGCTCGTTATGTCACAAATAACCTACTACAAAGAATATAGAAAACTAAGAACGCTAACTCTGTACATTGCTAGTTATCTCGCTTAAAACTTATTATCGTCGCTGGTACCTCGTAGTTCAACTTATTATTACAGATGGCGTTGTTTTCAATCTAAACTCGTGTTCTAGCGGCGAAACAGACGCAGCAGCGCTGCGGCGCAGGTGCTATCAGTAGTTTGTTCTTAGTATACACCAAATTTCGGCGCGCGAGTCCATTTTGTTTTGGTCGAGTGGTTCGAGTAGTTGATTTCAAATCCTGAGTACTCGGGTTCAAACCCTGTCTCCAGACTTTTGGATTTTTATTTTTTCTGTAGGTACGAAGTGTGCTTCTTTTTTTAAGTTACTATTACTGGTTATGGTTAGTGTTTTAAAATGAGTAAGTAGTTTTTAATAATTTCGTAGGTAAACCCCTTCAAAAATTTATTTGCTAGAAAGCCTCATGTACTCACGACACGAGTACACTATACGAGTACCAAAAGTACCAATATAAGTTAGGTATGTAGTGGGACCGAATTATCGACCTGAAGCTTTCGATAATTCTAAATTAATTAATTAATAGTCAAGCCACAATTTTAAAATCATAAGCGTGCATTTTTCGTCGTGAATGATCTAATATAAGTACCTAATTATAATTAGTATGTAATTAGATAAGTCTACAAATATAAAAAGGTTATGCAGTCATATTACAAAAAGTAAGACATGTATAGATTGTGTTTTAACAGAATAAACATTAAAAAAGGCGCGAAATTCATAACTACGCCGCCCTCCCGGGCCGTCGAGGCGCCGCGCGCCGCGCCGCCGGCGCACGGCGCACGGGAACGGGAACTAAGCGAGCGGTACCTCGCCCCCCGCCTGCCGCGCACGCGTTGCGGTCGTCTAATTCATTCCACATTTATATGTTTACGCGCGCAATACGCATATTACTTTTCTCAAAAATGGCCCGCAAACTGGACTTTAGTCGCTTCGCTACATATTGGAAGGTAAAGTGTATAGTTTAAGGTCAGATCCAAATTAAAAAGTAAAAAGCATTGCAGGCGAGTTACAGTCGGCCTGCAATGTCACATATAAATTCCTTTATTTGTCGAGTTATGAACTTTTTAAAAAGTAGAAACTGTCATATAAAAGGAGGCACAGGTCGTATTCAGCCAATTCAGCTCGTATTTTTCTGTTAGAAACGCGACGTTTTTTTATGTCTCGAATAATTTGCGTTTTTCGGCGGAAAAATACACTTGCAATTCTGTTAAAAAAAATAAACGGCGGGAAAGCATGATGTTTTTGACGTTTTAAGGTTATGTTTTTCAAATCTCAATTAAATTTTTGTCGTATTTCCCCCATTTTTGAGAAATTACTTTAGATACTACGATACGAGTACCTACGAGTAATTACCTAGCATTCATTAATGGGCCAATTTTTTTGGCGTTGTAGTTTTTTTTTTATTTCTTAGAATTGCATGAAAATTGGTAGGTTGGGAGAGCTCCTGATTCTGAACAATATGTGCGCGATTTCCTACACTGTCCCACAATTTTTTTCCATTGAGTGACAAAACGTATGAGATTTTCGTAACTCAGTGGAAAAAATGTATGGGAAAAAAATTTTTTTGACGCCTTGTTGTCATATTTTTTTTACTTGTACAAAATCAGGAGCTGTTCCAACATACCAATTTTCATGCAATTCTAAGAAATAAAAAAAACTACAACGCCAAAAAAATTGGCCCTAATAGTACATTACTGCAGAGGCCGTGAAGTAAGGGATTGCTGGACGACTGTACTAATTCAGGGGTAAGAATTTCAAATTTGGCATTTATTTTGAATTTTAAGCCAAAAAAGTTTTTTTTTTGCGAAAAAACGTCATTTTACTCGATTTTGACTAATTCAGGGATAAGGATGTCAAATCTGACATTTATTTTAAATTTAAAACAAAAAAAAAAAAAATTGCGAAAAATCGTCATTATACTCGATTACAACTAATTCAGGGGTAAGGATTTCAAATTTGACATTTATTTTGAATTTTAAGCCAAAAAAATTTTTTTTTTTTTGCGAAAAAACGTCATTTTACTCGATTTTGACTAATTCAGGGATAAGGATGTCAAATCTGACGTTTATTTTAAATTTAAAGCAAAAAAAAATTTTTTTGCGAAAAATCGTCATTAGACTCGATTTCGACTAATTCAGAGGTAAGAATTTCAAATTTGACATTTATTTTGAATTTTAAGCCAAAAAAAATTTTTTTGCGAAAAATCGTCATTATACTCGATTTCAACTAATTCAGGGGTAAGGATTTCAAATTTGACATTTATTTTGAATTTTAAGCCAAAAATTTTTTTTTGCGAAAAATAGTCCTTATACTCGATTTCGACTAATTCAGGGGTAAGAATTTCAAATTTGTCATTTATTTTGAATTTTAAGACAAAAAATTTTTTTTTGCGAAAAACGTCATTTTACTCGATTTTGACTAATTCAGGGATAAGGATGTCAAATCTGACATTTATTTTAAATTTAAAACAAAAAAAAAAATTTTTGCGAAAAATCGTCATTATACTCGATTACAACTAATTCAGGGGTAAGGATTTCAAATTTGACATTTATTTTGAATTTTAAGACAAAAAAATTTTTTTTTAGAAAAATTGTCATTATACTCGATTTCGACTAATTCAGGGGTAAGAATTTCAAATTTGTCATTTTGAATTTTAAGCCAAAAAAATTTTTTTGTTGCTAGAAAACGTCATTAATGTCATTATACTCGGATTTCAAATTTTATATTTATTTGATTTTTAAGTAAAAAATGTTTTTTAAAAAAACGTCATTAAAATTCAAAATTAATATAAAATCTGAAATACTTACTCCTGCATTAGTCGAAATCGAGTATAATGACGTATTACACTAAAAAAAACTTTTTTCACTTAAAATTCAAAATAAACATAAATTTTTAAATTCATGCCCCTGAATTAGTCGAAATCGAGTATAATGACGATTTTCGCAAAAAAAAAATATATTTTTTGGGTTAAAATTCAAAATAAATGTCAAATTTGAAATCCTTACTCCTGAATTAGTCGAAATCGAGTATAATGACGAATTAACGCAAAAACAATATTTTTCTGGCTTAAAATTCAAAATAAATGTCAAATTTGAAATCCTTATCCCTGAATTAGTCGAAATCAAGTATAATGACGATCTTCACAAAAAAAAATTTTTTTGGATCAAAATTCAAAATCAATGTCAAATTTGAAATCCTTACCCCTGAATTAGTCGAAATCGAGTATAATGACGATTTTACGCAATAAAATCTTTTTTTGGCTTAAAATTCAAAATAAATGTCAGATTTGAAATCCTTACCCCTGAATTAGTCGAAATCGAGTATAATGACGTTTTTTCGCAAAAAAAAATATTTAGCTTAAAATTCAAAATAAATGTTAAATTTGAAATTCTTAACCCTGAATTAGTCGAAATCGAGTATAATGACGATTTTCGCAAAAAAAAATATTTTTTGGGTTAAAATTCAAAATAAATGTCAAATTTGAAATCCTTACCCCTGAATTAGTCGAAATCGAGTATAATGACGAATTAACGCAAAAAAATATTTTTCTGGCTTAAAATTCAAAATAAATGTCAAATTTGAAATCCTTATCCCTGAATTAGTCGAAATCAAGTATAATGACGATCTTAACAAAAAAAAAATTTTTTTTGGCTCAAAATTCAAAATCAATGTCAAATTTGAAATCCTTACCCCTGAATTAGTCGAAATCGAGTATAATGACGTTGTTTCGCAAAAAAAAAATATTTGGCTTAAAATTCAAAATAAATGTCAAATTTGAAATTCTTACCCCTGAATTAGTCGTAATCGAGTATAATGACAATTTTTCGCAAAAAAAATTTTTTGGCTTAAACTTCAAATTAAATGTCAAATTTGAAATCCTTACCCCTGAATTAGTCGAAATCCGCTTTAGAGGTGAGACGTACTAGGCAAAACGCGTACTGAGTTTTGCGAGTACGCGTCCACAAAAAGATTAGATCCAAAGACTAGGTCCAAAGACGCGCTAAACCGACCCCGACCGAATACGAATAGCGCGGAACATTAAGACCCTTAGACGTTTCGAGTCTTCAGAGTCGTCGTACGCCTAGTACTCGATACGCTAAAAGACGCGCGGGCGGGATCGCGTACTTACGCGTCCATGCCCAAACCTATTCCAAAAACCAATCCCGTAAATACGTCTCACCTCCGCTTTTAAAGCACACTATCCAACAACTTGAATCAAAAAAAGTCGTATCTTCATAGGGGCCTTACGGCACTTACGTCCTTTTATTTGAGCAAGACAGTTCTCAAACACCCTTACATCCATCTTGTTCAAACCAAAAATCGTTGAAAGTATTAATTAATGGGCACACTTTTTAAATAAACAATTTTTATTTATTTACGACTTTGACAGCTAATATTTCACCAATAATTGACTTGGATCGAAATCTTGTTTAATAGATAACCTCTATTTCATTTTTAAAGGTTAATCGATAAATATTCAACACGACAATGTGCATTGTAATATTTGAAATTATGTGGAGTGCCCCCTAATATATAATTTTTTCGTACTTTTACATCACCTTTGTAGTGGTTCATAATATAATGTCCTACCAAATTTCATAATTGTACTACTCATACTTACTTCTCAGACTAAATTGATTGTGACATACGGACGGACAGACAGACATGATGAAATTATAATATAAGGTTTCTGTTTTAGCCATGATGGCTACGGAACCCTAAAAACTAATATAATATATTTGATCCACCACTGGCTGGAGTGGCTGGTATGTGTCATTCACCAGTGTTGCCAATTCATACATAAAAGTAATAGAACAAACAAACAAGTTTAGTATTATTGAAATTCATAGTTAAAGTATAACACAAATAGGAATATCTTGGAATAGTAACCACTTCTAAGTAATAGTATATTACTTACCAAGGGCGATAAAACAAAGAATGTCTCAGATCGCAGGTGTTTTACGCCCGAGCCGAAGGCAAGGGCGATAAATATGCGATCTGAGGCTTTCTTTATTATCGCCCGTGGTAAGTACAAAATTTTATGTCACCCCCTGGCCAGGAAGTGGGTTATTTCGCGCGCGGAGCGTGCGATAATGGCCACTTTATGGCCAGGTGTGACATAAAATAAGTTATACTATTAATAACGTAAATCTAAACGCAATTTATTCTTTCATCATGAATGTAGTTTATCCCAGAAGTTTACCCTTTTCCAATAGCCTGGCAACTTCATTACATGATTGTTAAAATTTGCGCCATCTGCCGGAATACAATACAGACACTTGGCCATGTAGTTCACGAAAACTTACGATCAGTTGAAGCAAATCAACTGTTAGAAAAGGGCTATTTTTTATTTTATTATTTTCGTGTTATATTGTGACACACTGTATCAAATTATATTTTATGCTTTATAATGTCTAAATATGTCGATTTAGAATGTTAAAATGCAACATTTTGGCGAAATCAACAATACGTTTTTCATTTTCAGCCTGGTAGCGTCATCTCGCTAGTGCTTTCTGACCTGCTATGATACTTCCAAAGAGTTAGCGTTCTTAGCTTTCTAATATTCTTTGCCTACTAGTACTATTCACAACTTACTACACCCCGTATTTCTTCAATTCCGATAAATGCAAGGGAACTAAGAGGTTATAGCGGGTTCTTGCCAAGGAAAGTATGAAGAGTAATTTAATTATTGAGTACTTGAGTAGGTACTATTTTTCAGCCATTTTTTTCCGAAAGTACATGGAGTGCAATGTACTGAAGCGTAGCGTGTTATCGGAGATGATTTTAGTATGTATCTCTAAATTTAAATGGATGAAACACGCACAGTAGATCCAGTATGTACATTATTTTTGCAGGTACGTACCTACTCTGAAATAATCTGGACTTAAATAATTTTAACACAAAATGTTGAAATTCGGCAAATGAAAGTATCATTACTTATTTAGCAAGACATTTGCGAACGTCTACCTAGAAACAGTGAAATTGTCTTCATCACGAAACTTATCTTTGCCCGCCCGGTGGATCATCTCGGGGAAAAATAGGTTAAAGGGGCCCGCGCCCAGGGGGACGCTGATAAAACTTCGGGACAAAACTTTTGTTTTGACGGAGCACCTTGGAGGGGCGCGCGCAATTCTGTACAGAAAAACCCATGAATATCGATGTGGGTTGCAAAGTGTAAGTACGTAGGCAAAGAAATAAAACTAATGTGATGCCATGAAAACAAATTGTCATTTTAAAACTGTGTATGTACTTTAAATATTGTTATAATTAATGGTATTTTAGATATCAACACTAGGTCAACTTATTTACATTCCTTGATCACACGTAGCACAATAATAGAAAATAGTAGGTACCAACGTGATAGCGAGAAACCGAGCTCTGTTCTGATAAAATAATTATTTAAAAACCCTTCCACTCAAAAGTCCTCTACTCATTGCTCTAAAATTTCTTGGATGTTTAAAATTTTAAATAGCCATATTTAAATAATTATATATCAACCAGATATAGGTTATATACATATATACTATTCTATAAATGTGGGAATAAATAGTGGTTATAAATCTTGTAAAAGTAAAACTAAAGGCAGCATGGGGCTTCCTTGTTGTTTAAATGCCTTCAGAATTATAAAAAACCGGTCAAGTGCGAGTCGGACACGCGCACGAAGGGTTCCGTCCCATTATCTTTAAAAACGGCAAAAATAATGACGTTTGTTGGGAGCCCCCTTAAATATTTATTTGATTCTGTTTTTTAGTATTTGTTGTTATAGCGGCAACAGAACTACATCATCTGTGAAAATTTCAGCTATCACGGTTTTTGAGATACAGCCTGGTGACAGACGGACAGAGGAGCCTTAGTAATAGGAGTAATAGGGGTGGTTTTACCCTTTTGGGTACAGAACCCTAAAAAGTACCTAATGATATTTACTATAATAAAACTAAGAATCAGAACCATCATATTATTGTTGACCTAAATTAAAAAATTAAAGTTCAGCCTTGGTGGTCTATAAAAATAGCTTCTCCTACCCCAGTTCGGAATAAAACAAACAGCGTAGTTTGTAGCAATCAGTGCGTGTATCAGTGTGCCCAGTGGTTCGGACCGCACAAAAAGAGGGTCCAAACGTGAATGGATGTTAACGTGTTTTTTACGACGGCCACGGTCAACATATCGTTTTGTTTGCGTCCGCTGATATCTTTATTTCTGGTTAACCCCCGAATTTCGATTTCTCTTTTTTAGGGTTACGTTAGTAAACATTATAGCAATACCAATGTTTCACGGAGTATTTATCAGCACTTTCCCTCGATGTCAAATAAACTTTTCTAGTTTTGTACCTATTTGATTTATGCCCTGAAAAATATTTCTAAATACAAGTTTTTTCCCTAGTTTCTCCACAGTACAAATAAGATCACATGAGATTGACAGTGGTAATTTATTTATACGATTTACTGTCATCGTAGGAGGGGCAGGGAGAGTCAACATTGACTCGGTGTCGAAGTGTTTGCTCAGTATCAGGCCCGTGGCTTTGGTTGTACCGTCTTTGTCAGTTCTTTTTGTTGTAAATTCGATCTTTTTCTACTACAAAAGAGTGATTGATACCAATTTAAGGTAGATACTTTAGGAGCAATGTAAGGAAAATTGGAGTGCACATTATAATATTATAAAAAAAGTGACAATAATGTATGAATCAGAAATGGTACTTAACTGACATATACTCATACTCATACTCATTTATTTGCAATGGATCAAAAAAAAAGTTAAAAAAAGTGTAAATTTAAATGTTGATTATTCACAAAAAAAAAACTACTTAGGTATGGTTGACAAAATATAAGCTGCACCGATTCGCCATACAATTTGTTCGAGGAATCGGTGCAGATTATATTTCGTCAACTATACCCACCAAATAAGACATATAGTAAAAAAAAAAACATTTCATTTCACTACTTACTTTACGACACGTTCACACATGAGACGGGATACGTTACACGAAGTGTTTGACAAGGCCTACCGAACCAAAAAATAGTACTGATATCGCCCGTCGCGATAAATAAAAGGGAGTGTACTCAATTATGACGTGGGGCCATCAAAGCTGCCCTGTACATAATTGTTCTGGCTGCTAGTGATAAATTGACTTCATAACATGAAGCGGCGCTCTTTTTGCCCGCTCTCACTGCTTTTGCCCGCAGGCGTGCTATAGTATAATGGAGAGAAACTTTTAGATTTTCGTAATGGCAGTAGCCAGACTTATTATGCATATAATTATAGGGATTCTAAAAGGTGTGCAGAAGAAATTGAAAGTCTATTAGCGTTGTTGATGGTAAGCATAGTTTATCACATATTTAGAGAAATGATAAATAATTTAATAAATATCCGAGAATATCCCGATGAGATGAAACAAAGAATATTCCCGAAATATCTTAACACATTCAACGCCGAGGACCGATAGTCGGTATCTTCGTTCGTAGACAGTTTTCGCTACAAAGCGGTTATCGGCTACGAGCGTAGCGCGTAGCACTCGTCGGCAATGAATGTAGGAAAACTGGGTAGCCAAATCTGTTACAACCCATAACCTGTAGCAAAAGTGAAATCTAAATCTAAATCTATACTTAAGTACCTATTTATATGATTTCACTAACACATGTTATGGTTGACAATATTATAGATTTATTGCAGCAAACGACCTGTTATAATTGTAAACAAAAAGACGGCCGTTGTTACTTATGAAACTAAATTCATTTCTAGTACTTAAGAACGCCGTTCAGATACTGTTTGCTGGAAAGCTAGCATTCCAACTGGTCTGCAGATTATCTTATTTTGTTTAAACTGTGTTTTAAAATCTTATCAATAACGGTAAACTTTTGGCATAATTACGATTATTTTATTGATGCCTAAAAATGACAGTAAATCTCCATGTAACTGCGCCCGCCTGGGGCCTATTGTCGTGTCGCATTAACGAGAATCGCATCATAACTCCCGATAATCTACGTTTATTGGCCCCGCTCTGCTTTATTACTCTCTTCAAATACGTCGCGTTATATGTGCGTCGTGTGTACGCCGTGATGCAATGGAGCATGGCGATATAGGATTGCTGTTGGGGTTACATTGAAACTACTTGCAGCTAAAAGATTTCTAATGCAGTATTGAACGTAGTTTTGTGCTATTTTTATGATAATACATTTTTGTAAACAATCACTTTAGAGTACTTTTATGCATTACGGAGATCAGTACCCTTACCATGAGTTTGCAATGTTTGCATTACCGTACTCGCTAGCGACTGCGTAAACGATTTAGTATGGCGATTCTTAGTTCTATTGCGTAACCGCCAGAGGCGCTGTACTTTTTTCCATAATAAATCGTTTACGCAGTCACTAGCGAGTACGGTAATGCAAACATTGCAAACTCCTGGTAAGGGTACTGGAGACTGATATTATTACGTTTCCTTTCAGAGAGAGAAAAAATGCAATATATCACCAATTTATTAAGTCTTCTTGATTTGTATGATGATACCTTGATTGGTATTTTCTTTAGCAATCTGCAATTGGATTTATACCTGATCTTTGACCTGATGGTGGCGATGAGAATCTAAATTTCATCAAACATCTTCAGACTTCCGATTGAAAATGGTTTCCTCGTTATATATATCTTAACTCCAATCACGATCGGGCATTATACTAAAGACAATTCATTATTAGAGAGCCGTTAGCCGGCCATAATCGGCCGTTATCGCCCTTTTACTGCGCATTTTATGAGCGAAACTATTCACCCAAGAAATGTACTTGCCCTTATCTTGTTCTCCATTGTTAGGGCTAATTACTTTAGTAGCTATCGTTGTTTTATTATTATTACGAAATACATAATTCTGAACGTCTAAGAAATGGCGGTAAGAGAAGGTTTTTAACAGGGATATTTAAAATGTTATTTTTCATCATCATCAGTCGCTCCCCCAATGCTGAGGATCGTGACATCATGTCCCATTCGTGCTGACCAGACTCCTCCATTAGCTCCTGTCATCCGCCTTATGGATGGCCTTGTGCAGATGTACTTGCAGGGGTGCAGTGACTTGGGTGCTCCATCTAGCGGGTGGTCTGCCCCGGGACCTCTGGCCCTCAACTTTCCCGTCATTATATTTCTCTCCAGGCTATCTGAAGGACGTCGTTAGAGGTGTCCGAAAAATGTGAGAATGCGGTCCTGGCATACTGTTGATAACCGATTACTTATGCGTAGCTCCTCCAGATGTTATTTTTAATGCCTGTTTTTAATAGACATTGTGTAGGTTTCCTTAACTACATTATAAATATCAGCTCTAACAACATTAGCTCTAAGAAATTCATAGATCTTATTAAACACCGGCAATAAGAATAAAAATAAAGTCTTTGTTCATTTTTCCTAATGGAAAAGAAACCTTTAAGAAACCCCTTTTCCTATTAAGTTGTAGCTCAGTAATAGTTGTTTACAACTCGCTCGTTGCGTTTACAATATATTACGAGGTTGCAGGCAATAAAAAAGGGGTAAGAAAAAATGAATAAAGCGCGCTACAGTAAAATAAAGGCGAGCGGGAATATATATGACTTCCTTGAGGAAATAATAATGCTGTTTACAATTCATTTGGCTACCTGGCTACCCTCGTCTTTGGAAAACAACAGGTTCCGTGTTTCTTCGACCCTCCCTGTGCCGTTTTTTTCGAAGGGTCGCGATTTTTATTCTAAACCCTTTGCTTCTCGCCGGAATACCAGCTTAATGACAACTGGCGGAGAAAAGGGAGCAATTGAAAATTTTTGGTTTTGAAATATACTCAGCTAAATAAAATGGAAAAACCCATATTTTCGTTCTACTCTACTACTATACTCATATTTAATTTATAAAGATACCTAAACGATTTTACCTCACTGTTACATTTTCTAAACACAGAACATAATTTATATGGACTTGTTTCTAAAAAACGATTGTTATAATTGTACTTAAATTATGAAATTAAAGTATTTTTACACACAGTGTAGCTAAAGTATATTATGTTTACTATATTTTAAATGACAAAGGTTTATATCCAACAAGAAAAATCGTTTACCGTATTTTTCTTTTGCGCCGTCCACTTGCTACCGACAAATCACAAGTCTCAGAATAAAAATCAAAGCGTAACAAGGTACCCAGCTTGCTTACATTTAAAAACGTAATTGTAAGTAACCGCTCCCTTTTTATTAATTTACCTCATTTATCCTTACCCCTGAGACGTCACGTTTTACGAGAAGGAGTAAAAGTCTTGTTAAAAAACTGTCGCGACTTTTTACAATAAAATATTCATGCGAATTCCAACGTTAATTTGTTTCTTTTTTTAAATCATTGCCAGTGTTATTACCTTTTTGTTTTGACTACATTGAACCACCCACAGTTGAACCCACTCAGCGTGTGACTTTAACTTACAGTACGATTACTTCGAGTTTGACACTAACTTGCTCTGTAGGTATTGGATATTCTACTTAAACACTAATATACAATAGAGTTTCCATTACAAACACATGATTTTTAGATTGTTGATATCAGTATCATACAATTACAGGTCAGGTACAATTATGAAATAAATCTGAAATAAAATTGTATAAGAAATACTACAAAATTTCCTAATATCCCTTTGATATCCTTTTGTGTCCTTTAATTGAGTTGTGCAATAATAGTACATTACTTAACAAGGGCGGTAAAACAAAGAATGTCTCAGATCGCAGGTATTTGACGCCCGAGCCGAAGGCAAGGGCGATAAATATGCGATCTGAGGCTTTCTTTATTACCGCCCGTGTTAAGTACACAATTTTATGTCACCCCCTGGCCAGGAAGTGGGATTTCCCGCGCGCGGAGCGTGCGGTAATTGCCGCTTTATGGCCAGGTGTGACATAAAGAGTATTTGTATTGTATTGTATTGTAATATGCTATTTGGTTCACATACCAATGTTTGAAATGATTTTCAGCACATTAATCTCAAACTCCAACTTATCACAAAGTTGACATCCTTCAATTAATAATTAAACGAAATTTCGAAGCACTATTTCGAATCGACTAATAGCATGGAGAGGCTGTCAGCTTAGAAAAGTTTCAGTAACTAAAAGATGCGATCGAGAAATTACGGCCTGTGAATATTAAAGCACCCTTGAGCAGTCTCGAGAGGTTGGAGTCACTTAAAATGCTTGATGAGCAATCGAGTTAGGGACAGAAGACACCGCGGACGAGTCAAAGGGACTGCGTTATGTTTTTGATACGTTTAGTATGGATATTAATCAGTGTTGGGCAAGAAGTAATTGATTTAAAACTTGACAATTACAGTTAAAAAATCTATTAACAATTACAATTACAAGGATATTGTATTTGCACTTTCAATTAAACATTACAATTACATAATTTGGTAATTGAATTATTAATTACATCTTGCACTTATAATGTATAATTAATTATTTTATTAATTAATAAAAAAACAACGGGTTGCACTCCGGGAGTGCCGGCAGAAGTGAAAACTCAATAAAGAAAGTAAATAACAAAGATATTCATATCCCCAGGTATCCTTCAGGATGCAACTGTACTGGGATAACGCTAGGAGGATGATGATTCATATCCGTATCCGTATCCGTATCGGTATCGGTATCGGTATCCGTATCCGTATCCGTATTCATATTTATACTCATGTTCATCCATTTACATATATACATAATATGTCCATTATATGTCTCGAGTATCATTGTGTCTTACGCATACGCCTCTAAGGCCAGCTGAGTTTGACCCCTCCTAACATCGCAATCACGATACTAGGAGGGGTCAACTAGCTGGTCTTAGAATGTTAGAATCTGTCGCGAGTTTAACAATTTTTCCCCAGTACAAAAGTGCTCAGCGCCGCTAAAGAAGTTTTCACTTTAAAAATCTTCATTATGCCGGACATTGATGTTAATGGTATTTCTGAATAATAGATAGGATATAATGAAAAAAAATCTTCAGTATTCTGGGCTGTTAACTTACCATCAGGTGGACCCTACTCTTCTTTGCCACGGTCGTTGTATAAAAACGTGGCATTGTCTTGCGTCACAGGTAAGGTAAGATCCATTTTGGGTCAACGAATAACGTAGAAAGTAACGTAAGTTGGTATAAGTATGATTATGTACGGAACCAGAACAATAAAGATGATCAGTACATGTTAAAGTATAAACCGACTGTGTGTTTAGTAGTTGCTTAAGTGTCACTAAATAAACCTTAATGGTGTGAAGTATGTTCTGGCCTCATAGTCAGCTTTCTGACATCTCGTGTCAGTGTAAGTGAATTCGTGAAATAGCTGTAATTGTTCTGAATGGTAACAAATCGGAAACCACGACTTTCCACCCAGAGGCTTTCATCTCTGAAAATATCCGTTTTTATGAAAGAAATACACCCTTTTGAATAAAAACTTTTGTGAAATAAGGCAAGTAAGACTTAAAAATATGGCGTTGAAATTCAACAGTTATAGGTAAAATGAACAGCCAAATGCCCTTTCCCCGTCAAACGAGTCGACCCCAACATTCCTCGGGCTGTCTGCAGCCTCCTTTTTTAAATCCCGGTTTCAGTCGGTAACAAGCCAATAAATCCCGGGAATTTTTCTCGAGCCCCGAGCCCTGGAAGGGCTTAACACGATTACACTCAAATTTACTTAACACCTACACGCTAACCCGCTAATGAGGATATTCAATGTAATTTTCTTATCTCGCATACATTGTAGGGCCCATTTTAATTTGATAATCGCCGGAAATTGGGTCTTGTGTAAATTTTGTTAGGCTAATTAAATTCGGTAATTGGGTATACTTATATGATTTGGTGGAGGCTTGATGAATTAAATAGAGCTTGCTTCATAATTAGTCCAGTCAAAAGACGAGATTAAATTACTTTTCGTTTTTTCGTTCAAATCATTAAAAAAAGTAACTCTAGTGACTGGGGAAGGTATATTACTAAAAAATTCATAGCCAAGCACGCCGCACTGTCACTTTCAGATGCAATTGGAAAAAAAGCAGCAAATTATAATCATTGGGGGGATTTTGCCCGTCGCCGCGTTAGTGAACACACGGGCTCTTCGCGACGACGAGCTGAATCCGGTACCGAACAAAACCAGTTGCCTACTGTCATAGCGTCGTTACCACACAACGTCTTGGCGAAACACGTGGTTGGCGAAATCATCATCAATATGATGGAAAGCCATTTTTAAACGAAAACAAATAATCATTGGGATTTTAATTAACTGGATATTAAAATTGTGACTGTATCATAACTTCTCAATAGAAAATATTCAAAATGAAACTTCGGACAAGTAAAAAAATGTACTTTATTTTTCGGTATTTCAATATTTGGTATATAAAATTCCTTAGCTATGATCGTAAGATATCTGTACTTAGTAAAATACCGCTTGCAGTTCCCGTCTCGTTAAGACAACAAGTTGCCTAAATATAATGTAATGTTGCAATGCCTTTAATTGATTTAAATAACAGCTTAAATAGTAATTTTTAATGCAATTGTGTAATAATGAAAGGCAAGATGCTGAAAATAATTAAAATGCCTTAGTTCGTTAGTTGAGCAAACATGGGAGGTAAACAGGATTGGCTGAGCTCGAGGACTCTTTTAATTAATTAACTGTATGGAGACACACTCGCTGATTAGTTGCGAACGGGGCTGGAGGCGCTGTGACTGGGGCTTTTAGGATCGGCATAATAATACAGGCTATGATTCCTTCAGGGTTGACTGTAAGCAAAAGTTAAATATAATAACATATATAATGTACCTATAAGCATTTTAAAATACCTTTCACGGATCTAACTTGATAATAGTTTATTTACAGCGACCACCCCTACCCCTTGCAACCCCGTACAGTCGGCTACAGAGAAATCTGGGTCAGGTTTCTCTGCAGCTGACTATAAGTAGTTACGTACTCCGCGAACTATGTACAAGTACAAATATTCTTTATTGCTCAACACACAGTTTTTATTATATTAAGTGTACATAAATTTATATTATATTAAGATATAATTATTCTGAATTTATGAAAAAATTATATATTTTCCATGAGTTTTTTTTTATAACCGGAATTATTTTCACTTTTCAATACGCCTTAACGCGTTGTTGCAACTTACCAACCAATTCTGGCGTGTACAGTAAGTACACCCTTTCTCGGATTTATGACTCAATCCATCTCACGCACATGGTTCTAACGGGCCTTATCCAGGACCACTTACATTATTACTTGCTACAATTGTGATTAAATGCTTCATTTTAACACAGCACCTAAGTATGTGTTTACCTTTGTGTATACGTAGTAAACGAGTAGGAGCGCTGTTTTTGATACAGCCAAAATGTCCCGTGTTGTACTTATCTTAATTAAATAAATATACATCAAGTAAGCACACATTTTTACCCGACTGCCATGAAGAAGTTATGTATAGCGTATTACATCGTATAATCGATGGATTTGGACGATGAAAGTGTCATTGCTGTTGTTTATGCGACACAAGTGTCCTGGGGTGTCATGATTTCCTTTCTAAAAATAAATCAAGTGGAGTAACTATTACGTATGAACACAATACATGTTTTTAAGAACAGTTGGGTTTATAAGTGTCTTTTATTTTACTTGTTTTGGTTTTGTAAATTTAAAGATAGATAGATTTACCCGAATGTAGTTATTAAGGCGATGAATTCACCGTAGCCGACTAATGTTATCAAGACACAAGCCATTAAACCGGCCAGGTACAAATATCACCAAAGTAAATAAATTATCAGACCCGAGACAGCTAAGATTGTGGGCCTTATTACAAATTCACTTTGGCTTGTTGGGTCTAAATAATCCTGGCCATTAGTGAAATTTACCCTCGAGGAATTCACTAATTACATTTCGATACTAAACACCTGTCATGGGCCCTCAATGGTCAGAGTGATTAGGTTTTCGTGGTCGGCTTGACCGGTGACAGTTCGATGCGGCCAATTGATTAGAAACATGCTTCGGTGATGGATGTTCGCAGTTTTGGAAAGGGTGCTTGTTGCGGCGTATTGCTGATATGCGTGGCTTGTTTCATTCCGGCGTGTATTCCAGTCATGTGGTGTTCCAAAAAAGGAGGACACAGATGAATGATGTGTGAATTAATCAAATATGAGCCTCATTTAGATAGTGAAAAGGTAGTTATTAAAAAGAAGAAAAGGCGTTCTGCAGTTTTATATTTTATATCATAATAATTCCAGTTCGACAAAAATAATAAATATCAATATAAAATTATATATAGATAACAAGAATATTATCAACACTAACCTTAAACTAAAAATTAATATGTTTAATGTTTGTTTGTATTAAAATATCGCACTCTGTCCAAGAGAAATTAGTCACGACAGTGCCTTGCCGCAGCTGGCAGCCATTCCTCTTCAGCCACATGTGACAGCCTCAAGTTGATCTGCGGACCTCGAAGCAATAAATCGCAAATATAAATTATTCAGATTCGTCATCAGATTAATTATTACTATTCCAGAACACCGCGATTAACGGCACGTCACCAGTAAATATGGCAAATACTTATTCCACAATTTATATTGGGGGAGAGTGGGGTAATGGGGACAGTGAGTAATAAATCTAGCGAAGTGATTTGGTACAAAGCACTGGGCCCACGAGTAAGCTGCTCGGCCAGGAACATCCATTGTAGACCCACACCCGCGGAATCCGATAATGCCTCGGAGATTGTCCCGTCTTTCCTTTAACACCTCTCGATACCGCCCCTCTGTGTGTTTGTACCGAACACTCGAGGAATGGAATGCTAATAAATAATGTGTTACCTGATCTTACACTTGGCCTTTTCTCTCACTTGTAGAATAAGATGGCTCCGGCAGCATATATAGGTAATGCTAGAGCTTTTTTAATAGTCTGTTTATGTGTCCCACCCACTAGAGCTTTAAAGATGCTGGATTTTATTTCAATACTATTGACCTAGGTATAGACTATGGTAAACAACAGGCGGTTCTTACACTGAAGAGCGATATCGATCTCTTCTAAACGACCTTTGGGTATTTGAGACAAGCAAAACACAAGTATAAAAGGACGTGATGCAATAAAAAAACAAAGGTTAAACGAGACTACTGATAAATTGATTGTACTGAATACTTATAAACCAGTAATAGCTCAGCGAAACTAAAGTTGAACTTTAATAACTACACCAGAAAACAGTCAGTCAGTTATAATTTAGAATCCTCCATAGAGGCGATACACCGCAACCAAGCAACGATGTCACCAGCCACAATTTCAATTTCAAACATTTATTCATTACACGTGCAAAGAAATAATACAGAAGATACAACAAAACGGTGTTCGCCGTGTAACGAAATGGACCCAGCTCAGCATAATGCTGGCTTTGCAACCAGCGCTGGTCTTCCGCAGGGCCCATTTAGTGAAAACACGGTACCTAGACAAATCACTAAACATATTGTTTTTGTCTAACAATCCTCTAACAAAAAATGGTTAAAGCCTATGAGGCCTTTTTGTTCCCACATTACATTTACATTTAGATTACACATTAGGTATTCAAAAGAAAAGAAACAGTATAAGTATTGTTGCGTGCACATTGGTTAAATACTAGAAAGGATTTTAATATTTCAGCGGTGTACCGCGCACCGCGTGTGCGGACTGTGCGGCCCGGCCTAAACTCGCTCTATAAATCAAGAAGTGAAACTATTTAGTAATTAGATCGTATTTAGGATGGCGCCCAACACCTTCCTTGAGGAGTCTCCCGAAGGGCGCAAAGGTAAGGATCCATTGCCTTTCGAGCACCTCTTTAACGGCTAATATCCTTGGAAAGCGGAGATGGTATATTTTATACAATAACCGTTATCGTTGGAGATGCTATCATGTTTATTGAGTTTACCTTGATTTTATTATATTTGGTAGTGTAAAGGGTTTTCTAAGTAAATTGCACCTTCATGTTTTTCCTGTTGAGTTTTGACTAATTACCAATAATCTCAAACAAAAACATTTTAATTGTACGTGTACGGAATTTATGATACAAAGTATCAATATATAATATAGATGTATATTGCATATATCTCAAATACCATTTCGTTAGTAATTATATCCAATAAAAGTTATATATTGTGACATGTAACATATGTATAAGCCTGTTATTGTACAATAAAGTGCTTACATACCTACATACATAGTTCCAAATTACTTGTAACATAAAAAGGAAAACTTCTACTCTTACCTATCACAAGGAGTCTCTGGGAGTCCTCTAAAGGCTTCCACCATACCCATACATAGACCATTTGTCGTATAGGTATTTAAAACAATCTGCTCCAATCACAGTACACGTGATTACAAAATTTGACTCGTGTTTTTTCCAAATTTTGAGACCGAGATGATGAAGTAAAAAATCTTATGTAACTTTAGTATTTAGTCTCGGGACCTCTCAGAATTCCTCATAGGCTAGAACGCCCGCTGTTGTTCAACTTTTGCAACTTCTTGTTTTCTGTTTATGTTTTAGCTATATTGCTGACAAAATATAGTCTAATGGATTTCCAAATCATTTTTAGGGTTCCATACCCATAGGGTAAAACGGGACCCTATTACTAAGACTCCGCTGTCTGTCCGTCCGAACCGTGGTAACTGTGGACTGCTGAAATTTTCACTGGTGATGTTATTCGGTTGCCGCTATAACAACAAATACTAAAACACGGGATACTATAAATATTTAAGGGGGGTCCCATACAACAGACATTATTTTTTTGCCGTTTTTATAGATAATGGTACGGAGCCCTTCGTGCGCGAGTCCGACTCGCACTTGGCCGGTTTTGGTTTTTGCAAAATTTAGTTGAATACAGTATTTGTACAAAATTATGTACAAATACAAATGCTTTATTTGCCAAAAACTGAGTATTTACAAATGGGTAATTATTTCAGTAACTATATCAGACTGCAAACTAGGCTCAGCCTGTATGTGAATGCGGAGAAGGAAATTCAAACATAACTTTCTCGTAATAATTGTGAGTGTTACTACCATATCACATATTTAATTTAACTCTTTATATTGTTACTTATTGTTTGTTTTAGATTCCAAAATAAAACGAATCTCATATCCGCAAAATTTCTGACACAATATTTGTCATATTTTTACAAAATTGTGAACCATACCAAGACAAACATTTCTTTGAACTTTTAATTACAGCTTTTCAGCAATCGTTATGCTAAAACAAATATGAAAAAGAGAGCTGGTAAAATGAAAAATAAAATCCTCTTAACAAAGCAGCATTCTTTTGGCGAAAATGCTTTTGATGTGTACTTAGTGTTTAATAAGTTGATCCTATTACAATGTCCAGGTAACGTGACGCCTGGCGTCACAATGGAGGTTCGCTAACAAGATTATAACTTATTTCGTAAATTAATAAAAAGTAGCGGGACATGAGGCGTGCCTGGTTCACTGTAACCTTCTCTCGTTCGTGGGTGGGGGCGATCGTGTTTTGTTTTATGTTAAGGCGCTTAAAAATCTATATTGAGTTGATACTGGCATGTTCTATTGTTTAGGTGTTTAAAAAAAATATAATGTTTGTTACGGGTGGTGACTATACAGAACTTTCCTTTGTTTGAGTTTCCATGCAGTTTAGTCTTTGTGGAGTAAAAGAAAACGACATAAAACAGCCTTCTTCTATCAGACGTTTTTTTTCTTTACATTACAGTTATACTCATATACATTACGTTATACAAAATTAACAGTTATACTCGAATTTCATAATATATTTCTTTTTCACGAGAATCATTTCCAAAATAAAATAGTAAATTTCAATGTAAATAAAAAGGTAATTTGTGGATAGGCGACTAGACTCATATTTATAGTATTCAAATTGTTGAAAAATTTAATCATTTGATAAATGTCGACCTACTGTACATAAAGATACCCTAGTTATCCAAACAGAATGCTATTTTAAAACTAAAATTAGTATAATAGGTACACATAATACACTCAAGAGCAAAATAACGGGTACACTTTCCATGGAAATTCAATACAAAGTGTATGCATTATTTTTGCTCTTGAGTACGTATATTAAGAAGAGCAAATTGGTACCTATCTTATCTAATAAGGTTTGCGCGAGAGTGTCGCTCGTTGAAGGAATCCGGACGCACCACAGTGGTGCCGCGCTCTAAGAAGAGCGGTCATAGGGGTTTCGCGCACCTAAATGCTAATTTAATGCAACTTATTGAATCTAATTATATTATATTATAGTAAATTGAGTTAAATAATACTATAATAAAGAGATTATAGTATAATAATAGTATTTATTCAGTTAATAAATCAGGCTAATGGTACAATAAGTAACCATATGAAATTCTACAATTAACGCAATATGATTATACAAAAATATACAGAATTAGTTTATACATTTATATTAAAAAATATTAAAATTAACTAATTATCTAATTATTTACTAGTTACAGACCCCAAAACTCATTAAATAATTACATTTTAGTTTACAAATTAACTGGAGTCTACGACTACTGGAGTCTGGAGTCGTCTGGTACGTAACTAGTAAACATCCATCCTCAATACCTGAAAATTTGAATCTGAAAACTTCTGTTTGTACTTATTATGCCCCGTATTGCCGTCAAACCCCCACCCCTACCGCATTTACCAATTAAAACGAATTATTTGTTTAGGTCAATATTTTCGAGAGCATTATTTCGAGATTTTAGAATTCGCGATGTGGGATGGTCCAACAAAGACTGTTATTCTATCTACTTCGGCGGATGATTCCGAGGCAATCTTGATTAGTGGATACCTCTTCTTGGCCTCCAAGACTTTTTTATGCGATGGCAAAATATTACGACACTTCGAATTTATAACGACGTTTAATAAGTTATACCGATGCTTTGTCAACTTGGCCTCAGTTCAACTTCGTCAGTATTGAATTGCACAGAAGAAATGTTAGATTTTATAGAATGAGTAAAGAATTTATAGTGGATCTATCCACATTAGCCAACTCCGCCAATCTGCGCCATTTTGATCTCTTGCTGCAGTCCATAAGGTTCTTTATGTGCTGCTTGCCGCTCGTAGAACTAACTGCCGCAGGCTGCTGTTGGTACTACTTGTAGTGGACAGATTGCAGACTTCTGAACTGTTCAGTCAGGTGTTCTGTTTTTCAACCATTCGGGATTTGGTACGGTTGGATTGTTTCCAGTAGTTTTCTATCTTCTTACAAAGAATGGAGATTTTCTTCCCCATAATCTCGGTATCGATATTTTAAACATCTGGTACTAACTGCGACAGAGTTTGATAGACTCGACGACCTCTATCAGCACTTGATTCACTGTCATTTATTGATAGCCAAGTATCAAATACAAGAATTCGTGCAAAAGAACATTTTAAAGTTGTATCTAAAACAAAAAAATACTTTATTAAATGCAAATCATAAAAATACTGATATATCGTAGCACGTTCTACGCACCTGGGCATATGGCGTAGACCTTCATTGTTTCACACGGAGGCAGATGGTGGCAGCCAATTTGTTATGTATTTGAATACAGACATATCAACGAATAAGCACATGTATAAATTAGTGCGGTCTTCGGCGGGGAACATAGGTAAAAGTTTCGACAAACATCAACGAAACTAAAAATATATCTAGTTTTATTGTGTCAGCGTAGCACCTCATAGAAACAAATTTGCTAAATGAAAGTTAAAAAAAAAACCTTATGAAATACAAAATACATACCTTCAATTTGAATATTCATTGTATACAACACGTCTCAAATAATCGAATTTAGGGAAAAACCCTTGTCGCGTATTGTGCTTATGAGATGCTTAATTGCGCTAGTAACGAGGACTTATCCGATGCGTTCACTTTAAGTGCACAAAAGTAAATATTACAAATAAGTAATTGCAATTCTATTTATACCCTCAAATACTATGACTAATAATGAGTAATTACACGCGGTATCATGGCGTAATTCAAACATCATGTTCGGAGCGCTATGACCTACTACGGGCACCACTGTGCGCACTTGTCAGATAATCCCGTGGTAATGAAACAATAAATTATTATTCCGTTGGCGACAACCTATGAAATGTACAGTCACGCTTGGATTGTGAGTCATTTATTTAAATGTTTCGTGGAATTGGGTAGTTTTGTTAAGTTTTAAAACTGGTGTAGTAATTTTTGCATGTTATTATTGTGCTGTATGTAATTCTAGTAGGGTTTGACTTGTAAAAGTGCCATTGCGGCCTACTTACAGAATAAAGTTCATTTATTTCATTTATTTCATTTACGTATTATTCATTAAATGTATACAAACTTATTAATGAATGCATTAAATAAATCTCAAACTCGTGAAAAATTTTAATGTATAAGTAAGTATGTACAAGTACATGTAGGATTAGTTTAAGGCGCAGGTTAGGGCAAGGCATTCTCCATACAAACTCTGTGCACGTTTTATTCATATGTTTTGGCACTAACGAATATAATATATTTTTTGGTTGTAAATATTAGATATAGGAAGGGCGTGACGTGGAAATTTTGTAAAATTTAAAAGAAATGAAAAATACAAAAATATTTTTATATTTATATGTATATATATACATCAGCTAACAGAAAAATAAGCATACTGACCAAAAATCACAATTGTAGTGTAAATTATAAAAATAAAAACACACAGGATGTATAATTTTTTCCTCATATACAAAGTTACTATCCGGTAATATAACACTATTTTTATGAAACCGGTAATATATTATAAATATTTCACCTTACATGTTTTCTTGAGCTGAGTGTACGCCCTTATAATAATAGGGGGACGTTCGGCTGTGACGCGCGTTCTCTCTCATTAACTTAATATGTTATGGTTTGTCTGCGAGCAATATGTGCGAGATGAAATATTTCGCGGCTAGAGGGTGATTGATAAATACTGACATATTGTTAAAAACCCCTATAACATACGTACGTAACATAGGTTTGAATCATTTCTATGCTTAATTAAATCATTAAAATTTTGTAACATACAAAAAGTGGTTTAGTTTTCTAACATTTTAACCTCTCGCGTTTTGTATACGTACTTATAATCAAAAAAATACCGAAAATTTTCAATCAATCTACCGGCAACTTGGGGACCAGTGATACTAAACCTACAAACTCGGGATAAATCTTCGGATCTGTGCGCGGATACTGTGAGTGTTGTGCGCCGTTCCATAGACAATTAAAAACATAGTGAACGATTCTTTATTGGGTCCCTTTACATTTTTATCAACTTTTGTGAGAGTCAAATGTTGTGTATGTTGTCTCCGTTGACAACTTGCTGAGACGACAGTTGTGCCGCTATGACCGGTGCACGCGTCGAAACGTCGGTAACAAAGTTCTTTAAATAAATAAATATTGCGTTATACCCGTTTAAGCAAATATATTTTAGTATTGTGAATAAATTTGTAGAACGCCTGGAAGAGCTTCTGGTCCATGAAAGCGCTACTGAAGGGCGACCTTCATTGACTGAGGCTCAGAAGTCCAAACTCAAGGGTCATTGACTGAGGCTCAGAAGTCCAAACTCAAGGTTTGCCAGCGGGCGATGGAGCGCAGTATACTAGGTGTTCGCAGAACTGATCGAATCAGAAACACGGAACTGCGCTCCAAAACACGAGTTGTAGATGTGGGTGCCCAAGACCGCCAAACTGAAGTGGGACTGGGCTGGACGCGTCTGTCGTATGCACCCGGAAAGATGGGCCAAGATAAGTACGGAGTGGACCCCGCAAGACGGTTACCGGAGCAGAGGCAGATTTTTTTTCAAGATTTTATTCTACCGTTTTGTCGGCGTCATTGATATGTATACTCATGCCAAATTACAGCTTTCTAGTACTAACGGTTACTGAGAATAACGGGGGTCGGACGGACGGACGGACGGACGGACGGACGGACATGGCGAAACTATAAGGGTTCCTTGTTTACTACGGAACCCTAAAAATAGGACTGAGTGGAGGAAAAGAGGGGAGGCCTTTGCCCAGCAGTGGGACACAAACACAGGCTAATAAAAAAAAATGTAGTTTTATTAAAATCAATTATTTAATAAATATATGATTTAAATAAACGACTTTAAACCTTTCTTTATTACTTTTTTTCTTCTAGTGAAATCAAAGACTATTACAGTGACAAAACAGTTTAACCGTTTGGAAATAATAATAATAAATAAGTCAGAGGTTATATTACATTTTCAATCAGAACTTACTATAATCATCATAGTGATATCATTATTATGACATGTTCCGTTTTTTTAACCGATTACCGTCCCCATAAACCAGAGGAGTCACAAGTGCGTAGCCGGCGTTTCAGATTCTCGACTAAATTAAAATAACTGCAAGTTCTCTGTTTGAGCGTTTAATAAATATTACAGATTTTTTCTCATCCTGTAGATCATAAAGTAGAGCAAATAATATGACACGTCCCCACTCGTTAACTACTTACTAGCCTTCACACGAGTTGACGTAATGCGGGTAGTTAACGGGCCCCGAGTAATTTCATGAACTACCCACTCATCACAAACCGCATGTACTTGTGAAAAAAAATGTGTGTGTGTAAATCTCATTTTTGTGCTGCAAAATATGATTTTTGTTTTCGGTTTGTAAGCGATCTATTAAATATAAATAATAAATAAATAAATATTTGTGGACAACGTTACACAAATCAACCTAGTCCCAAACTAAGCAAAGCTTGTACTATGGGTACTAAGCGACGATATACATACTTATATAGATAAATAAATACTTAAATACATAGAAAACATCCAAGACCCAAGAACAAATATTCGTGCTCATCACACAAATAAATGCCCCGGCCGGGATTCGAACCCGGGACCTCCAGCTTCGTAGGCAGGGTCACTACCAACTAAGCTAAAGCGGTCGTCGAATTAGTAACTTGTTTAGAGCATTGCGGTTGAGGAGTACTTTTGCGAGTAGTGGCGTGTTGTGGTCGAAAATGTGGTAAATGGAAATATTGTGACTAAATTTAGTTTGAGGTTGGATGAAAGAAGTTATAAGATAGGATGAGCTGGAAAGGGACGGCGGAGATCTCCAGCTATCGAAAAAAGAGGACAACAAATAAAGATCAGGATGGAGATTCCATAAACCATAAATCATAGAGCAATATAAAAAATGGCATAAACTTATAAGGTTGCATGTTACTTTTATTGTTTTTACAAATATTTTTTTCAAAATTTACTTCAAGACATAGACTACAAGATACTTTTAAATAATGATCTTTGTATGTGTGATCTCATGGGTGTAACGTTTTTAAGTTTGCGTAAGGTTCATCTAAATGTGAGTTTCATACTGACAGTAAAAAAGGAACCAATTATTAAGAAAGTAGTAAAGTTCGATTATCTCGAAACCCAAGGTACTTTTACTAATCCTGAGTGTCCATTTTCTGGACCAGCCTCGGGTGCTCTGTCAGTGGTTAATAGCTTGTCCATTAATTACTGGACATCCTGTATATCTTGTCGCATAATGATGTCATTGTAATGGTAAACTCTGACATATAAAAAGAGCAATTGAGGCTTACGGGCAAAACAGATATTCGAATTTCGAACTCTTTGAGCGGTATTTGTTAGGCGCGGAGAGGAAGTTCGTCAACACATCACTACCCCACCAGTCTTAGTGTAATGAGCGTGGCCTGACGTACTACGATGGGGTAGCAGGATTACGCAAGTTCCGTTCACATCGATAAGCTTTATTATTGAAGATGCAGTTATCCGACGTTATAGGAGGACTTTATTGTCGCCATGTATTAGGATACGCACCAGTGGTAATGCCTCCAAGGAACACTGTTCTTCCCTTTGTTTGCCTTATTTTAGTTCGTTCTAAATGACAGCTGTCTTAAATAGCCTGCACGAAACCTGGTATTAACGATGTATAGGTTCCGTATAGTCTAAAAGCTAATTTACTATTGACTCAACTAACAACATTAATCAGGTATTCAATGCAAATCGTACAAAAGTTTGCTTTTCCACTTATATTTCTTAACCGCGGGTATTACTTAGTCATCAATTAGTAATCTGCAATAGTTTTTCTTTAAATTCATTATAGTTTTAGAAAATACACATATTATTTGAACCATTACCCCATTTCGATTTGGCAAAAAAAAACCTTACTTTAAGTGTAAGGGAGTTACCGAACCAGAAAACTTTTTGCAAGATTTTTATTTATCTTATTGTAGGCGTGCATGCTCGTGTCAAATTACCTACAGATTTCTTATTAGTCAACGGCCACTGAATGACTCAGCTAACCCGCGGATGGACGGACGGACATGTCGATATTATAATGGTTCCTTGTCTATTACGGAACCCTAAAAAAATAATTAGTGATAACTGATAATCTCCGGAATAATTTCGTCCGTCATTAGAATCTTTCGACTTCGGTTAAACTAGAAACTTTAGCAAAGCAACAAACAGGCTGGACCGCCATTCCATTGCTTTTTTTTCTATCTTATGCATTTCCTACATTTTATTTTTGTCTTTGTAATTTAAAATGCTATGAAAAGTCGGAAATGTATCACATTTTGAATCTTGGATGGGGTCAAATTGGGATCACCACTAAAACAAATAAAGGAAGATTCTCATGGATAGGAAGTGGAACAATTATTTACCTTCGGCCACATACTTCGGGGTCTGCCAAAACAAGTTTCGTGTTTCTGACTCTCTTGGGACGCCTACTCCTACGCCGTTGAATAAGAACTTATGATTATCGTGACGTAGGTTTATCTGGCGGTGTAGAATAGCCGAATATATGTGTACTTTTTTCGTTTTGTTGCAAACGTTCATACGAATTCTTCTTCTTCTTGGTAATCAATTTGAAATAAGCTTAATTTTTAAAACACAGTTTTAAGATATTATGATGACGTTAGGGTCGATCGCGCGAAAATCGCGTAGTAGCGCACCTGTGAGTGGTAATAATTTCCACTTGAATATATGACTATGAAAGTAAATACTAGTCGCCATTTGTAACAACTATTGCGGCTCTAAGTGATTAAGCCGAATGTTTAAAATTGAATTGCTTTCAACAACAACCCATTCAAACATCCAGCCTTAATTAGAGCCGCTACCTGCATATCCTTTTAGCAACCCTTGCCCACCTAGGAATTATGATTACGCCAAATCGGCAAGATAACGCTTCGTATTTACTTTGATTCTCGTCGTTAAAAGTTTGTGGGGGCCAACGTGGTCCGTCGTTAGGGGCCTAATGGCCGCCATTTGTCTTGTCCGGCCTCTAGTTGTGCCCTGCTAATGAAATTATTGCCGCAACTATACTACGGTTATAAATACCCCAGCGGATGCCACCTTGTTTCTCACTAATGGACCGGTCAAACTGTAAACTGTGTTATCAATGAAATTACAATTAGTGGAGGGATAAAAATGGCAGAGGGTCGGAAGTTGCATTTGCCCCTTTTGTTGATCAGAGGATATGGAAATTACGCGTCCCTTAGTTAAATTTAGTGCGGTATTTGTACATGATGTTTACTTGGTTCTGTTTGTATTTCAGTTATGTTTTTACGGTGAAGCATAAGGATTTCAAGGGATTCTAGGACAGTGGAACCGAATTAGTAGACATGTGGTTAAAATTGGTTAAATAATTGTCTAAGAATAAAATATATGCATAGGCATAGCGACTCAACTCACTTGCAAAGCATATCCCATAATGTACAGGGGTTTACATACAAAACTATAAATTCTCTTACTCACAAACTTCAGTATACGTATAGACTACACCTCAAATAAAATATTGACTGCGTTTAAAAAACGAAGGTTATCCGGTCCCAATGACTCCTGCAACTTTAAAAGATGTATCATCTTTGTGACGTCATAAAATAAAATAAAATATCAATACTACCGTTAGTAATAAACTCATACTCTTCAGTGCTCAGTCCTAGTGCACTGTTTTGTTTTGAACATCACGATAAATTGCGCAAGATTACGAGTAAAGAAAACAGATTGATGTCCATGCCACCACAACATTACTAGTCCAAATGACAGTTGCCGATGAGTTTACAAGCGCGAACTTGTGCGATATGAACACAATAAAATGGCTTCTTGCGATCCGGGGATGTGTCGGGACGCCAGCTGCCGAGGACAATCAAAACTTTCCCAAGTGGAATTTTCTGCTTAGCGTCCGGCATATTGCCGCAGACAGTGACCCATGTGCATGTCTTGGAAGGTTGGCTGGAAATTAAGCAATTCCCAACCGCCATAGTTATTGTGTGTACACGACACTTGCTAGAGTAATTTGTAATATGTTTGTCTGCAACACACAGTATAAAGATAATCAAGTACATTTTATTGGTTAATCCTTTGGTTCGCAATTTATAGTTACTTCGCACTACCAATTGCAGATAGGTTTTTGTGCAAGAGTCTTAAACGAGGGTTTCTTTTGCGATGTACTTAGCTAAGTCCGGATAGACCAAATTGTTCATCTTCTTTACTCAAGACTTAACTGTTTGATAGAATTGACACTAAATATTTAATCTATTTAAAATACAATGACAGCTAAGTATTAGTAGTGCATGATTAGGATTACGAATAATATTCAACTTAGCAAATCGAAATTGAGTTGAATTCCCGTGATAGCTCCATAGACACTATAAATCCTTACGTTTTACGAGTATATAATTATAAGTTACCGCTCGCTACTTGGCCAACTTAATAGGGATGTTGACTCAAAATTTATTAATACTCCATACGAAAGAATACATATAACTATGCCAAAAAGTGAAAATCCTATTCAAATATCTCAAAAAATAACGAAACTACAACCGTTAGAATGTTTTTAGTTAGAGAGAGAAAACGCTACAGGTCAGTGACGTCACTGTCCTCGAGGGCCATAGTAAATGACGATCGTTCAATACAATGGGGCGTACTGCGGAAAAGGGACAGAAAATGCCCCCTCCTAAAACTTTGAAGACTTATAATTATGTAATGATTTATTCCTTTGGATTACTTTTTTCACTATTTGATAGAGAATTTGATCCTTTTTCGAGAAAATTCGGATTTATTGATTTTCTTATTTGGTGTCAACATCCTTATTCCATTAAGTACCTAGTTTACAATGAAGGTCTTTTCTTGCGACCAAAAAAATTATGAAATATCGTCAACTGTAGATACTACCTAATTGTGGTCAACCTCCCATAACAACTTCAGCTGACATCGAAATCGAGAATTTCCGGCGCAAAATATTTTTATCAACAAAAGTTCTTTCTGAAAATCGCAAGTAAACACCCACCATAATAGAAACCACATCAAAAACACGCTTACGCATAAACAGATGTAATGAAAAGGGATCCCACAGAAATTTATTGGCGCTTCATTCTTCTCTTGAGCGAAAAATACTCATATCCGCGAATACCCTAATCTTCTGACATCAAACAGAAAATCCAAAGCTTGATATTACACGCATCATTTGAACACTTTCAAAGACATTCCTTGACGGGGAAAAAATTAAAATAACAAAGCGTAATACAACAGAGCCTTTTGACATAGCCCACGGAATTACCGGATATGGCAAAATTAAAAATTCTTATGAAAATAAGCATTGGCAAAAAAATAAATAAATTATAATTAGTTGCATATAAAGCTATAAAAAAATAAAATGCTTTTAGTGCAATATATGAATATACTCGTACTTAGGAAAATAAGTATGTATGAATTCATACATACTTATTTTGCTAAGTATATTTAGTGCAATATATGAATATACTTAGCAAAATAAGTATGTATGAATTCATACATACTTGTTTGCTAAGTTTTACATACGTGGCAAAATACTAAATGCATTGCAAGTAATTACTTTGCAATGGTCCTTACTGGCAAAATGGGTGCTCTATTGGCAAGAAATCTTTGACCTATTTATATTACTGAAAAAAAAACTATGAAGTATTTAGGCGCGTTGTAGTAAACGTGTCGTGCACCAGATTTTTAAGCATAAATTGGTAATGTTTTACAATCAACACAAAATATAATATACCCACAAAAAAAAGAAAATTTGCTCACCTAATTTTCCATTCCTCATTCACTTTGCACGACTCTAAAACCGAAGTGAGAGGTTGGAACACATGATGGATCAGCGCACGCTTTGTGCTTCCAAGCGGTTGCGTTCCAATGCTCCCTCGACACTCGCAGGTTTTAAACGCATTCCATTTTGCGGGCCATTAGTTGAGGTGAAAGAGCCATGATTATGATTGATCGGGCCCACTGTGCTGTTTGACTTGTTGAATGGGAACGTGTGCTGGTTTTCTTGCAATTTGCCAATTGAGTTTGCTTCCTATTGTGTTTGGAATGTAGCGCTATCAAGTGCTTGCAATAAGAACTTTGTAAATTTTTCAACATTTCTGACAATAGCCAATGGCAGTAAAAAAATTTTACTACTTTAGTACAGTATCTAATAAAAGAATAAGTTTCCATAAATCGTCAATGTAGTAAATAAATATCTCCCTCTATTTAAGTATCTATTATTACTAAGGTCGTAGTTATAGACTAAAATATATTTGAATTGATCAGAATAAACACATCCGAAGTTAGCTTTTGTTTCCAGAGAGCAGTATTTAATATTACAGAATCATGTTCTCTCAATCGAATGCAATACTACGTAGTAGAGTGAATAGAATTTCAGTCAATGCACCTATTATAATTGTGAATCGGCACAAGCCGTCGACGCTTTCAGACCAAATCGAGAATGAACGTAGATTAACTATTGAGAACTTCGGCCAAGTTTACTTCTTATTTTTGTTTTCATATTTTGTTGATTCTGTAGTCGTGTCTGCGGTAACTTGGAAAGATTAGAGAACGTATTAATAGGTAATTATAGACCACACACAGAGAATACCAGGTGAGACAAACCTGGTGGTTAGTGCCTACTGCCAGAGCTCCAGAAGATGAACTGTAATGAAATGAGATTGCACGACCTGTATTTGTCTCCTGCACGAATCCTCAAATTAGTAAAAGCCTCCTATGATTCTTCTGGAATATTACAAAAAAAACTGTGATCATAAAATATAAATGACTAATAAAAATTTCCTCACTATCATTATATCCGGACAACACTAGAAAAGGTATTATAATCCGATACTGTGACGCTGTGAAGGAAACAATTATTTTTTATCGACACGCACGAGCGGGGGACGACGGGACGGGACACCGACGCATTGCACCCGCGGGATCCGGGACAAATAGCACGACGGATAGCCTGCCGAGGGCTGCCACGAAGACGGATCGAGCGAGTTCTATATTCACTAGTGTTTTCTCTAACTACATTGTGCCACGAAAAAAACTTATTAAAATATTTTCTACAACATTCTTCACGCAAAATTTTAATTTTTTAGATTTAGATTTTTTACCATGATTACTAATCAGTTGATTGATATCAGTTGCCATTTGGCAAAGAGGAAATTAATAAAATAAAATATAAAGTTTTTTCCTAGTGATGTAATAACAAACAACTAACTAATAATATTGTTGTATAGTGATGTAGACAACATTCTACTATGACGTTATTTACTGTCACAAATCACTAAGTAGTTATTCCATAAAATGTTAAACAAAGTACCTACTTATTCCTCCAAAAAGAAAGCACCATGCGAACTCGGCCCTATATTGTCTTTTTTAAAAATGAAGTGGCAACGATACCTTTCTCAGTATAAGGAGTACTTATTTCCTCCTTATGCATACAAGATCCTTCGCCCGGGGCTCAGAGGGACGGCGACGTCTTTTTATAATCTGTTTACATGTTTCCTCTCTTACCAGATAATCTTTTTGTGTTGATGTTGCCGAAAATGTTTAGGAATATGGGGCTTTTTTGTGGTATCTGAAAGAACTCTTTGAGTTAGCATATAATACTTGTATTTCTCTAAGTTAGTATGCATATAAGGGTTTATGTCTGGCATATTTTCTACCGCTAGGTTTAGTAACTTAACTATTCATGTTAGATTTGACCAGACAGGAAAAAACTTAATCTGAGATTCAACATTAAAATTGTATAGATGTAGACTATCTGGGACTAAACTCATTCTTGTTTGGCAAATCCGGCCTTACACATCAGACAAAATAGGAAGCTAAATAAAGGTGCTCCATAAATAATCTGCGACCAAAAAAATAGACCCAACGGAAGCCTAATTCGGGTGAATATGAAGCGTTTAACAAAGTTTAACTGAACATAAAATTTTATGGACCCCCATATGAAATAGTAAAACAATTCCGTCGCGGATCCACGGAGTTTCCCGCGTCATTAGATGGATTTTTATTGCCCAATGACGATAAACATGCCGTAAGCTATCGACTGAAAACATTCGTAGAATTAGTTCCGTGTATCTATTCGATTATTGCTAAGTATCGAATCCGGCTCTATTTATTTGTTTCACGATTATTGGCACCTAATGACGCGTTGTAAAAACAAATGACTGGCGGTAATGTTTGTTTTGTTTGCGCGGTAAAATGAAATATTGTTTTTAGTGCTGCTAATTTCTTTAGTTGTTATTGTAATAATTTTTAGAAAGGCTTTTACTAAATGCAGGGTTTAATAAAAACAGGTATTAAATTTCTCCTTCTATCTGCAAAAGCCAATTCAAATGTGAAACGCCAGGTATTATTTATTACTTACAATTTTGTTTACACTGAAAAATATCGCTGTACATTTTTCCCGCGCACACTTCTCTGTAGAACTTCTAATTTCTAATGGGCCATTTGCCACTTTGTCAATTGCTTCAATAAATCTGAGTGGCTCCGCGGCCCTGACTTATGACCTGTCTTGGGCTAAATGTCACGACATTCTTTTGTTTCGCCCAGATTTACAACCGATTTTTCAGAGTTCACTCTTTGCTTATTTGTAGTGACCAGTTGTTTTTGCACGTTGTTTTTAAGTATAAGCAGATAATATAAGGTAGGTTCTCATTTAGCTTATGTTATCACCAAGTTTTAATAAGGTAATATTTATTTCCATGACTGATCTTTTATAATGCCGCTAAAGTTGAATTGAAATGGAATAGGTACTCATTAAATTGAATAAATTTTCTTATTATTTAATATATTTTCCCAGCGTAAAGTTCTTGTCTATGTTTTCCCCTACCTTAATAGCGTATGCTTATAATAGTAGTTTATGCAACTGGTACATAATGAGGGGCATTAAAATACGAGTGTGTTTTATGAAACGAGCCGAAGGCGAGTTTCATAATAAGGTCACACGAGTATTTTTATGCCTAATTATGTACAGTTGCATACATTACTTTATCTACACACATATTATAACTACTCTAAGATGGGTTCAGAAACCGTAGTGAATAAATACAATAATTGTGTTAATACAACCTTTTTTGCACGGTTGCGAAAATATCGAAATCAGAACTGGCAACCGATACCTGAATGTTGTAGTGTTCTGATGTGATCATGTCGTTGTAGCTCAAATTTCGTGCGATATATACTAAAAAAACATCGAGCTGACATTTCGCATCGACTGAATTTGAATTTTCAGTGATACTAGAATAGGGACATGTCAACTTTGACATTTAAATTTTGACAGTTTTGTTTGACGTTTAATATTTAAACATCATATATGAGATTAAAATGAAAAAATATATTACTGCTGTAGCCTTAGCCACGGATAAGAAAATTGCCATAAATTCATTGTATGTTGAAATGAGAGCCATTTTCTACGGTTTCCGAACGCATATTAGAGGATTTATGATATGTGTGTAGATAAAAGTATTTTTTCTTTATATAAAAGCATTTATTAAAAAGTTATACCCTAAAAAATACAAATATTGATACAAAATAAATATGAAGTATTGTGTAATCCTAGAGAAGAGTATGAATGATGATGTCTTCCAGAGGAGTTTGCTTACACGATAGGACACGTAAGGATGAACAGACTATAGTCAGCTTTTAAGCACTTGCCATGGCTAAAATAACTCACTGTTATGCCTGAATAAAACGTCGACAAAGTTATTTCCATATACGTATAGCACTGTCCAGTGTGCGCGCTCGAGTCATGGTCTCGGGAGGCAAACTTCTCAGCTGCTCACTTATTCACCAGCCTACGTCTGTGACAAATTATTTATCCCAAGCCGGCCTAGTACCTCGCTAAAACGTATTGATTTAGCTTTATATAGGTAATGTAACTAATGAATTAAATATTTTCTTTAACATTACGATCGAAAAAACAAGATAAAAAAAATAACGATTATTTTTTGCAGTGTACATAATGTTACCAAGGTACCGCTACTTTAAACGTGGGTTGTTGTATTCAAAAGTAACCAGGAAACAATCTTTCTCGAACATATATGTAGTACATTTTAATACATGTACCGAAACGTAAAACATCTGCCACCTTAAATAGCTAAACGAATAATAGATACCCTTTTTACGCGACATTGAGACAATATTAAAACATAAACAGTCTAGACGTTTTAAAATAGATTTTTTACACGAACAAAGTTGCATTGCCATATAATTTAATTAGAATAGACTTCATCGAAAAGCATCGATTTGGAATCGTTAGTCAAATAATTTTATTGCGTCGCTGCCGAAACGAATGGGTTTTTATCCGAACGGCTAAAAGCAAAGTTCGAATATCGTATTCTATTTTCAAATGTCTTTTTTAACGATCCTCGTATGATTTGTGACGTCGGATATTGAAATGAAAATTTATAATTCAACATATTAATCAGTAATCATTTATTTCACTGCAAGAGTGTAGTTTACAAAACAAAGTGTTATAGATACTAATGTCCAATACATGTCCAAAAAAAAATGTCCAATAATTAGTAACCTGCTACGAATGGCAAGATTACATACCTATATAAATAAATGCAAAAATTAAATAGCTACTTGTATGTACCCATAAACAGTGAATAAATTAGTTTGTAGCATAAATAGAATACAGCCATTCGTATTTCGAGCAAAGTTTTCAAACGATCCAGCACTTATAGCGGCTGTTTATTTAAGGCCGACCGCCAGAACAATTTCGCACTTTAATTCCAGAACGAAATCCCAGTCTTTCGCTCATGTCGGCCGCACATTTGTCCAACACATGGATGCACCACCGCTTGTCTTTATTCCCTGAATTTTAGATGCCGCTTACGTCAGAGTTGGGCCGTGGTTTCCAGGTGGACAGACTACGCAACTACATTAGAATTGTAAAGTTTGAGCTCCTGAAATAGAGCCGTCATTTAGATGTGGTGATTTTTCAGAGTTAACTTTTAGAGTGGATAGTTGGGCTTCATAAAATTTAATTAAGGCGAGTCATCAGTCACCAGGCGGCCCGGTGTCTGCTGCTCCTAGATAACGTCGGGTCAGGCTGCACCCGCGTCCGCTTGATGAATGTGCCCTTACTAGACCTCAAATATGCCTCTGTTGACAGCTCCCAGCAATGTTTGAATAAGCTAAGCAATTACACAACGCCCCTTGCGGAAGATGGCCCTTGATTCGTTAGTCGTGACCGCAACTTTTGTTTCATTGTCTTCCCTTTGTGTTGAAACTACTCGGGGCTCGTAATCACGCTTCAACTGTTCTTTCGCTCTGCTAATATTTTGTTTAACGAAATCGATCGTTAAACTTAGCTGCATATTATTCATAAGTTTGCGTTAATAGTCTCCGGACGGTGCGAATTCAAACAAACCTTGATTCGCGTTATTAATCATTCACAGCGGCTTGTTATCGAATAGTGGCGGCGTGATGAAGTGGCGGCGAGCCTAATTGTGATCATCGCTAACTAGGTGTCGACCGGCCGCAACTGACCGCCCGCATCCATAATGCAGCCGCCTACCCTTCCAGGTAAACCATCTTTAGCCAAATTAAATGACACTCTTGGTTCTTAGAATTAATTTTACTTCACAAGTAAACGCTTTTCAGAGACTCGGAAGATACTTCGTCCTCATTATGAAATTTCGTCTGTACGAATCGTTTACTTTGACTTGTTACGTTCCGTATCGACATTTTAATATGTCCATATAAAGGCCGCGCAGCTCGTTACACGAAATAGCATTCACCTTCTCACTCCTCATTAAAATTTGTACGACAGCTTCTAAATTCTACTCTTTTCTCGGCACCTCCATTTCAATATACAGGAAAAAGTGGAAGAGCGCTGTGTACGTAGTACCGAGCCGGGCTGGCAAAACTTTTGCCTCCCCACCCTCCCGTGGGGGGGGCAAAAAGTGTTGCCGACGGGTGAGCGTTTATACTTATACCTATGTCAGGGAAAAGTTTTCCGTGTTGCGGGTTGGGGGTTGGGGAGGGGGAGGGTAGCGCCTGCGCGCCGCGGCCGCCGCAGCGCTGCACGCTGACATGACAGTCCTACTCAGGACTCTGCTGCCAACGCAAGGGTTTCGCCTGTTTTTAAGGCAAAACCGCAAGGTTCACGTTACGTTTACTGATTTTGTTATGATGATGATTTTCAGTTTTCCGATTATTACAAGATATTCTGGCCATTCAAATACAAAAGTGCAACGTACCTTTGTTTTTCTGAGAACATTAAGACGTATGCAAAAAATTTAAATCAAAATAACCAGTGTAATATTGTCCAAATATGCAAAGTAAAAAACAAGAGTGCTAAGACTTTGCTCGTATTTAGGACACCGAAGCTCAATCGATACAATCTGCTTCATGCGGCCAAGCAAAGTACTTGACGCAAACTTTTGGCGTCGTCAACGGAGCTACACCGTAACCCGTAGCGGCCTCGTAGCTTCTACGGCGCTACGATTTGTATACTTCCTACATTGAAGCTTATTATTATGATAATTTACGCTGTATTGATGTCCATTTATTATATGTCATGCACATACGCATTAAATATGTCATGAATATGATGCTGACCTCCGTTTGACTAGGACTGATTTATTTCATCTCTTAAATTAATCTCTTCGCATTACAGTATACTTCTTGCGCTCATTCTGACACGTTAGCTCGGCGCACGAGAAGGCGGGCGCTTGCGACACATTGAAACGCGGAATGTCAAGATCGATTTCATCCCGTTTGACAATCGTCTTATTATTGATTTGATTTAAAAGAACACTTAAGGATGACAGATTATTATTAGTAACTTCACGGGACTTCATCGCGTAAAATCTTATTTGTTTACCTCTTTGAAGTCACTCAACGATTTTCATTTCTCACAACATCCTTGATCGCAAGCTGGCTTAAAATAAAAAATAAAATTATACGCGATTAAGTGCCGGTTGTAGTCCTAAACTTGTCCCGCCTGCTGTCAACACAGTGAATCCTCGAATTTTATAGAGGGTCGGCAACGCGCATTTGACTGCGTTGGAGTTGCAGGCGTCTATAAGGCTGCGGTGTCCACTTACCTTCAGGTGGATCGTAAGCTTGTTTGCCAACGTCGTTGTATAAAATAAATAATAACCCCATATTCTTTTGCCACAATTTTTTCTGTGAAGTAAAAATAAAATGTTGCAATTTTGCCACATGTCACCGATGGATGATAAAAAAGAACGTAATTAGTTTATAACAATCCGCAGCTCTGGCAAGTTCAGTGCACGCGAGCGACGCTAGTCCGGGTTTGAACTTGAAACCGACTCGCGCGCAACTTTCCAACGGATTTGTTGCGACTTGTTGTTGCTCCGTTTGTTACCAAACTAAATTTGAGTTGCTAAACTAAACTTGTGGATATTTAAAGGGAACTTTTTCACGGAGTCAACGGCCGCTTATACTGTCACCCAGTTTCGGAGTACCTACCGAGTTATGGCAGTTGTTCAGAACTACTTGGTCCACGGGCAGAGGGCTGCACTCGGAAGGTCAGGGCGCTAATTTGACCTTGCCAACAACTTCTGGGTGCCCGCGCTAGTTCACGACTTGCCAATTACAATTGTTCAACTACATATGCCGGTTTAGAACGGGCGCTTGCAGTACTCAGCCCGTATAATGCTTTATGGTATTTAGTCCGCCATTTCCGCTAATATTTTTTGTGAAATATAAATTTAAATAAATAAAGAGGACGTAAGAGTTTTAAGGATTTGGAATCATACCGTAGTTTTTTACATTAAACGAATTTGAACTGAAAACGAACTGTGTTCAATCCTAAAAGCAGATTTTCGCCCTTTTCACATATGATGCGCGTGCGTTATACAATTTTTTCAAAATCTTGCGAAATAAATAGCTCGAAGATATCTAGAATATCATTAATAATATTTACCCTTTTTTTAATAAATGATTTAAGTGAAAGTAAGATTATTCCTAACTAGATTCTGCTAATATATTTATAATATTAAAAATTGTATATAATATATTGACAAACATAGAATGTGTAACTAAATCTAACTACAATTAAAATAACTAAAGCTATCATCATCATTAAACTTAAGAGCTACACTCTTGTCGGTGGAGAAATTGCCAGTCTTCCCGGTTCTTTGGCATTCTTTTACCGTCCTGATACGACACGGTACCAATTTTCTCCTTCACTTGGTTGAAGTACGTCAATCTGGGTCTACCTCTTCCCCTTCTTCCTTATAACTAAAGCTAAAAAATACCTAAATTATAAATGGTTTATGGTTCGGATCCAGAGGTCGTGGGTTCAAATCCCGCCTATTTCTTCACTGAGTGAGATGGAGGACTCCTAGTTCCTGTTGCTACACGGCGCAAAGGTCTTTAGTATACTGGCGGAGTACCGTCGGTGTATGTCCAGGGGTATCCTTTGCACCAGGTACTCACCAGAGCGGGGATCGCCTCCACGGTCTCTAGGCATCGACCTAGGGCAGCAATAACACAAGCTTTGGCCTCGGTGCAACAGGGTCCACCAGCCTCCACGGCTATCGGGATCGAACTCATATACTAGCTCCAGATTGCTGTAGGTACTTGGCGTACAGCAATCTGCTAATTATTTGACCGGGTTTCATTGTTCGACTTGATGTTTAAGCAAAAACCATATGATAGATTATTTTATTTTATTTATTGTCTGACGCCATAAAGATAAATTGAGGAATATGATAAAATACAACTGCAATGAAATATCATCTAAGTCAGTCCCAACCATCTCAAATTACCTCAAGCAAAATCAACAAAATCTGAGGAAAGTCGGAAAGTCCTATCGAGACTTAATTAAGTGAATCTCCTCGGCCGTCAAAGGCTTCAAACAAATTGGCCACGACAAAATAATGCGGTGGATAATGGCCTCTCCGAAAGCCCTGGGCGTCGCACCTGACTAACCAAATTAATTACATCCCCATAAGGAAATATTAACCGGCCGCTTAATAAGCCATTCTTGGATACGCCACAATTAAATTGGGAGGGTCGTGGAGTCATTATTTATAAACAATAATATATCAAAGCGATACGCGCAAGATGGTGCGGCCGCAACTCCGAACATTCTTTAATAAATGGATTGTCTTCACTAATATTCCTTGCCTGGTATATTCAAAAACAAAGAGATGTAGGCGTTTCTAATGTTACAGAGTCATTATTTCCATACACTATAGACTAACTGAGGCGATATTTAAATGGCTCTGTTGTAGTTTAATGTGTAAATAGCATCTTATCGGTTATTTCAAAGAGATTCTGTTCCAATTTTTTTTGAGATTTTATAGTACAAACAGGTTTTAAGACTGTCCAAACAAATAAAAAATTACAATATAGTTAAAATCGTAGTCGAGCATTATTAAAAAGATAGGTAGTCAAGCACTGTCCGTAAAGGGCTACTTCACGTCAATTTCACTTTGAAAAATGCTCACCTATATAAGTACACATTCCTATGAAACATGTACCTACTTTGATTCGACATAATGTATGAACATATTTCCAATGAAGTTTCCCAATGCTCCATAAAATATACATAACTTCATAAAATATGCAAAGGAAAAACCGGTTCTTTATTTCAAACAGCGTTCACAACAAGAACGTATATTACTGAATATTACAAGAAAATTCTAGTAGCTCGATGTCTACGTAGCGAGCAAAACACGGCCCAGAGCGTATTTATGGTTATATGACGGGAAAGTTTCCGAGCGTAGGAGCTAAAGCCATCGATTTTCAAAACTTTTTCATGGAAATAAACCTACTTTCGTTGTGAACGTTGGCGTTGTGTGCGCGGGGCACTCACACAGACGCAGCTGGGTCAGAGGTCACACGCTCCGGGTCTAGATTGATTAGCTATGGATGAGTATATTGATGCGTGGAGACTTATGGGACACCTAGTTAGAAACGACAAACAGTAATCCATCTGTTTTGCATCAAGTCTAAAGTAATATGAATCTTTCGGAGCGGATAACATTACTAATTAAGAGAAATAACCGTACTTTGTCTACTAATGGCAGTAATTTCAGAAACATTTAAAATTGGCACAACTGAAACACCACATTATATTAGCACGTGCCCGTCCCTGACACATCACGACCATCGACCGCTTGTCTCACCCATACAAGCGTACCACACTGTACTTGTAATGGGTCCGCAAAGAAAACTTTTTAAAACTTTTGCACCGAGGCAATATGGCTCGTGTTCTCAGCCTCTATATTTTATTTAGGCAACATTAAGCCGTCTCTCTCTGTGACGTGAACAGTTCTATTTATCTGAGGGTGTTGGGTATATTTTAGTTAAGATCGCTCATGCCGAACGGTGCCATGCCCGGGATACGAGGTAATTATTTTAATTCTGCCATTGATGTGTATTTTTTATGAGCTGACGCTGTTTCCCTTGATATGTGTATTACAATCTCTAAATTATGTCTTCGTGGTATAATATACGTAGGTACCTCGTTAGTTTGCAGTCCTGTTCAATCAAGTACTCTGAAAACTTCATAATACAACTACCAGAAATACCTCTTTAGTCTAACCGTATGAGAGAGTTTTATACAGAAATTGGGAAACCGACGCTAGGTTGCATGAAGATGGGATGTAATCCTGGCAATCAAATACTTAACCCTTATTCCCTTAATCTGACAATGTTCGACTGGCCGAGCAGTATCTTTGACCGTCATTTTGCATTTTTTTCCTTAGCAGAATCGTTTCGACTATCCAGCGTGGCCGAGGCTTAAACTTTCGCTATTTTTTGTTTGAATAGTCATTCTTTTTTTAAATAAAAATAAACTTTCATAATGTCAATTTGAAACAAATAATTAAAATTCGGATATGGCCCAACATGGTTCAAGAAAAAAAAATTAAGAATATCCTTGTATAGTTATAAATACCATTTATTTCTTCTTAACATTCCTTATATTGGCAACACAGTATTTTTTTACAAAATCACCAATTACAAGTCTAACGAATTTTTATAAACCCGGTCTAAATCTTTCGGTATGAATATATTCGTGATCAAATCGTCTTGTGTTTCATAGGCCGCCGCGGAGTGCAGCATCACGCTCATTTATCACGATCGCTCCGATCGGCCTCAGCTGCGTTTTATTGTCGACTCACAAATTCTAATTTTAATTTGACTCATATTTTCTCATTTGGAACTACGAATTTATTAAGATTTGTGTTGTTCCTTGGTATTCAAAGGCAAGGGATGTGAATAAACATAATATCTACAAAAGTGAATCTGATGTTTGTGATGACAAGGATTGCGTAGATCATAATTGTTAAGTAATAACATTTAGAACTACTTTCTACCTTATTTTTTTAACAGCCATATATGTATACTCATACACTCATATATCCAGTTGGAGTTAGATTTAAATTCTTGGTAGCACATTTGAAGCACAGTGTTGGGACAAACGACGGACTTAATGCCACAAACATTTTGTATCAGTCGAGGTTTGTGAAGCATACCATTATTTCGAGACAATAGCTTTAATCAAAATACTGTAATAGTGTAATTGATGAAATCACAACAATATTTAAATTGTTTGTTAGAAAAAACATTATATTTGTTGTTGAGTTTAAGAATAACAGAAAATTTATATCATGAATCTAGCCATAATTAAAATGTCTTAAGTCGTAGCGTTAATTTCCAAAGCCTCTTTATCAAGCCGATGTAAAATTTCAAAAGGTCCGAGTTTCCGCCGCTCCTGCTCGTAAATTACCGAGGCATTGTTTTATGCGCTCATTACATAGATTGTTCTCGAATGTTCTAGAGTGTTCTATGGGGGAGCGCTGTTATGATTTCCAAAGGACGAGGAAAAATTACCTTTCAAGTCATGGGCGGTTTGATTGTTTTAAAATTTGGAGGCGTTTTATGGGAATGATTTTTATTAGGGTGTTGGCTCAATAACTTATCAACGCCTTGAAAAAATATAAGTCACATAATTCCAATACGAGACTTTCTCCTGAATTTTTTTTTGCTCTATAAAGTGTCTTTTACAAAAGGTAGATTGTAAAACTTTTCACAGAACACAGATTAGTTAAAAAAACGTTACTTTGCAAATCGGGCGCACGCCATGCAATAAAACCCGACCACTCAAGCGTTAAATCACAGAATTTGCAGTCAAAATACACGAGTCACGTTTGCTGCGACACCAGCGGCGAATGGCATTCCAGCTTTATCTGTGGAATCAATTAATACGGGCCTTGCGGTGCCTGGCTCGGGGCGGGACGGCTCGAGCTGGCTAAAGGCTCGTGGCTCGTTCTCGAGCCCCGGATGTGGCGATCGGCAGCGCATCCGGACGCCCAAACGCACGTCGCTTCCGCCCTCAGCACGCGGGAAATTCTGCTTGTTATTTTAGGGATTTTGAAAGCTTTGCCGTGTTGGTTTTGCACGCTTCGGCTATAAAATTTGCCGCTTTAACTTCGTAATGAAACTCGCATTTTGATGTTAAGCGACATGGTTAGATTAGCGAGCGTTAATGACTGCTTTGTGTCGATATGTAATCGTGTTAAATTATGTTTCTCTTCTTTTCAGGTACCCTTCAACCCGACACATTGATTGATGCATGCATACATCAAAAAGTTGTTGCCAACTTTGGTATTACAGTATAATCAAATGAATGACACTATTTTACTCTTTTCAACCATAATGTCACCACTGTAGAACGAAAGGGTATAGTTTACTAGACTACGTATTTGTGCAGGCAGTGAATAAAGCTAATCCCCTCAGCTAAGGCAATGTCACGCGCGGTGTATGCCGACACTCGTTTGTTTGCAAGAAAAGGATCCTGGGAAAATAAGATTTATGTCAACTTAAATTCAGAAATTGCCGCGCTACAATGGATGATTATCGAAGACAATCCAGTAGGTGTAGATGACTATTTTCACGAATATCAACTCAAAGTAAATTTTCTTGGTAAATTCTTACGATACATATTGGTGAGTAGTAATGTAGTGTGTGTCATCTATGTACATACTCTACCAAAATCTCTATCAAACCAAAAAAAAAACACATTTGATAATACCAAAATTCACAACTTAACGTTTCGAGCTTAATCGATTTGTATTCGTCGATGCGAAAATACAAAATCGATTGAAATACATATTTAGCGGAATAAATAACTGTACAGGCACATTTCCATTACAAGAAGTTACAATTCAGAAGGAAGCAGCTCTCGGAAGTCTGTTGAAAAGACGTCTTGTAGGTTAATCCGCGTGCACAATCACAATGTTCTTTATCAACAATGAATGCATGGATTTACCAGATGCAGGTAAAGCCCGCAGTCGCGGCATGCACGATTTATTCGCTCGCTGCGCTGTCACGGCACGACCGCTGCAGTCGCATAAATACGACCGGTAATTAGCATTCATCGTGCTGGGCGGCACAGCTTATGTCAAAGTAGACAGAGAACGAAAAAACGTTTTATTTATTGGTAGGCTACTCATAGGCAAACTTAAAGATTGAAAGATTATTGTTATCTTTTGAATATCACGACGGTGGTAAACAAGCTGCCGTACAGCCCGCCTAATAGTAAGCTGTCAACGCAGCCTACGGACGCTTGCAACTCCAGGGGTGTTATATGCTCGTTGCCGACCACAGAATGTCACTTATAACATCACGATATATCACAATACTTATCATAAGAATGCTCCCCACCCCCCACTTTGATGCTTTACGTGCTATCAGAGTGCGGACATGAACAGGAGACCTTCGCGAGCGAGCAAAAGCGAGTGAAATATTTTGATTCAATCAGGACTCTAGCCCATAGTAGTATAAATTTCATAATACGTTTTTTTCTCCTGCTATTTGTTGTCCGAAAATGCACTGCAACATATGTATCAGTTTCATCGGAAACAATTTTGTTATTTACAGTTTTACAATAGAAAACAAAAAATATTTACTACATATAGGTACCTGACTATACGAAAATAATGCGGAACATAAAACTGTATACCACTGGTGTTATTTTCGCAAAAGACGAATTTAGTTATAGGATCGTAATGAAAGTTTTGATAATTTGAACGATAATTTGTCAAGTGATCCCGCCGTAGTTACATCTAGCGTCGTGCTTGCAGCTGTACAGCCTTAATTTCTACCTCTCGTGATCTATATCGATAGGAAAATATGCAAGTTTCAAGGTGTAATCATTTAACTTCTAATAAACCGAAGCTTCAATTACGTTGTAAAACTTATACCTAAGTAATTTGCACGTTTTACAGCGACTTACAGCATTTTTACTTTGTATGTGACTGCAATAATCATAGGTCATAAGAAAGTTGAACATTAAAACATGTAACCGTACACTGCATCGAATCACAGCGATATTACAGGGTGGCCCAAAAATACGTTGAAACGGAATTTTTAGGATATATTTTATTGCGACACGACTACAAGACTTTTTTTTTTAATTCATAGTCGCAGCAAGTGTATCTAAATGGAAAAGATAAAAACAGCGATCGACGAAATATAAATAAAAGGGTTGGATTTTAATGGCCAGTATTTTATTCTACTAAGGATAATGCACTGCAGTTAGACAGTGATCGTAAATCCAAGCCCGCAATAAAGTGATGATTGCTTTTAGTTTTTAGTCAAAGCAATATTTGATTCAATATCAAATTAGATTTCATGGTCGTCAGACTTTCATTAATTTGAGTTAGGAACCATTTACATTTACATGCTAAATATACATCCATAATAATGTACGTAATACCTAATTAAACATCATCTGTCATTAGTTTTATAGTTATGATGATGATGTTGATGACCATTTAAATTCTCAATGTAGGTGATACAAATAATACAAAAGGTATTTTTTAAACTCTGGTCTCACCAAGTACCCGTTGTAGTCAGAACCATTATAGTACTTTTATTTATCGTACTGGTATTGTTAAATGATATTTCTCTGGAAATTAATGAGTATATTAGTTAGTAAATTATTGTTCAACACTGATACTCGCGCTAACACTGTGCGTGCCGCGATTTATACCTAACAAGCTGATATCTCCTTCGAATGCAATAGAGTCATAATTTTCGTAACATGACAAATACGCACAAATTACAATAAATTACTTGGTTCTAGCGACATTTAGCATCACGTGCGTTGTATAACTGCCTTTCATTAGGGTAGTGTTGACAGAGGATGCGTGCGCGCCGCCCGCGCCTGGCACCACTATCGCGCCACCATCGATGACTAATAAATCGAGGCTGCGCTTCACAAACATAAAAAATCGACCAACTAGCCCTTACGACCCAAAACATAAAGCTTATTACAAATTCAGAAAACGCAAACGCGTTACCGCGACGTTATAATCACGAGTATTTTATGCAAACTCAGGATTGCCGCCGATACGTATCTTACGCGTTCGGATATAGGGGTAATTTTAGATTATCGTAGATACCCGGTATCGGGTTTGCTGTAATCGCGACCACTTCTAGCGAACACTTTCTGAAGTTCACCCCCAAATCGAGCGGCCGTCGGAATTATGCCTATCTACTATCGAAGGTTGTGCGTGGGCCACATTATTTCTTCATTTCCATTTCTGTTTCATGTCATTTTGATTTCTTACTTTCGGCATGGGTCACGACATGCATTTATATCATGCGTCTATTTTACGATATTATATTTCGATATTGCCTGCCACCAAAATAATACGTTTATTTAAATCTAATATACCTAAAAGTGAATTTAAACTGGGGGCGTTATCCAAATACAGAGTACTTTGGACATAGACATAGTGATTAGCCTTTTTATATTTCCCGGCGCCGTCCGTGTTAATCACCGTAATGATTTTCTTTAAGGAAACTTCAAACATTACTCCAAGACTGTTTAAAAAGGCGCTCCTTTAGATTTTGCGCGTAAACCCTGCAAGTAACAATTCGTAAACGCTTTTCTTATTTGGAAAGTCGCGAAAGTTTTATCTCGAAGAGCGGCCGAGCACCTCTCGAGATTACTCATCTCGCAATAGCCGGAGGCAATTAAAAGCAAGGGGTAGTGCTATCATTAACTGGGAGCTCCCGTCTTAACAAGAATATAATGCAATTTTAAAATAATCCCCGCAAAAAAGAAATTAATGCAGGCACCTCGCTGGATTCCCTTTTTATCTCCTTAATTGGTTTTCACATCTTACAGTGTAAAAAATATCGTGTTCTTTGTAATCTCGGGCGATGTTTTAATAAATATAACGAAGTGAACCCGGCCGGGGGAAAAATATCGCCGCCCTTAAATAAACCTTCACACTTGAGAGATCAACGGCTGCGTGAGATTTATCGGGAAGTAATTAAAGACTGGCAACTCCTTCCAGCAATAAATTAAAGTAAACGCAACGGTCTATTAACTTTAATTTATAATTTGAAAAAATAATATTTTTTTATAGAGTCACAATATTTGATAATAATTAGTTTTGCCATAAATCAAAATTTTGGACCATAGTTGATTGTTACAGAACAATTTGAACAATTAAAAAATTATTGTGAGTTTTATTTTATTAACTATGCAATAATTATTTATTGACCGAGTGAAACGAAGGTCTCTGTTTTAGCTTCGGCAAAAATGCTTTCGTATGTCCGGGTTTCCGGTTGTCCTCCTCTACAGGTCGCATTTCTTAAACGATTCTCGTGAAATTTTGTGAGCGGGTATGAAAATTAAAAGAAAGTCTTTTGTGGAGTCACTTTTTGGAAATTTAAAAAACAAACTTTTTATCAATAATTTCGTAAGTATTTTTCTGCTGCCGATTTTTCCTCTACAGGTAGCATTTCTCAACCGATTCTCGTCAAATTTTGTGAGCAGGTTTAATGACAAAATAGAATTTTAATGTCGAGTAAATTTTGGAAAAAAAAATTGTTGTTGGTTTTTTTTATCATGTCACTCTTAGGAAATTTAAAAAAAAAAAACATTTTTTTTTAATGATTTTTTGTTTCTGTGGCCGAATTTCGGTTTGTCAACCTCTAAGGGTCGCATTTCACAACCGATTCTCGTGAAGTATTGTGAGCAGGTTATTTGATTAAATAGAATATTCTTGTCGAGTAATAAAAAAAATACAATGGTTTGTCCTCCTCCACAGCATTTGTCAAACGATTCTTGAGAATTTTTTTGAGCGCGATATCTAACATAGTGATGGAAATTAAAAAAAAAACAGTCACGAGATTTACAGCTCACAGAGCCACTAGTTTTTAAGCGTAACATTAACTGTACAATATGGTTAAACATGTTACACACTACGGGATACGACAGAATATATACTCATGACGTCATGAAACCGTCACAAACATTTTGGCACAAGACAGTCGTATCGTAGGCAATTGATAAACAATTGTACATCGTTTATAGCTTACGGCCGAAGTTGCTTCCTCGGGTTTCGGATTAATACATTTTGATTTTCTTTTCACAAACGAATTTTCTTACTATCCTATTACTAACAACAATGAACTTTATTTCCTTAGGACATGCTTGCTTTTGCATTTTCATTGTTTTAGTAAGATACGAGTTTGAGAAACAATGCAGTCAATTTGTTCTAGCTTTATTCCTCTTAGTAGGGCTCTTAGCGGTTTTTATCGTCGAATTTGGGTAGTTTTCGACGCATTCTCAAATATGGAATAGTTTTTTTTTGCTAATGTTGACAAGTTTTTTGTTAGAATTTTTCTAATGTTGCTTCTCTATGGTTATTGCTATACTATTTCGTAACAAAGTACGATGAAGACTTAAATCGTAGTAAATACATATGATTAATGTCAACTATATGTTTGTTTTTATTTTTGAGATATATACTTAATGCCATATTTAGTATGTGAGTGTTTTTGATTCAATTAAATATTTGTTTTTAATCTAACTATTATATGTATCACAGAATATCCTAATCCTAAGTAAACCTTTTCGAAGCAAAAAGAAAAATCAACCGATTATTCGGCAAGAAGGCCACAATTTTAACACATTTAAATGGTATTCAATGAAAAGAAAAAGGTATTATTAGCATAGTCAATTTGTCAAATATGATATAATATAATGACCAAGTTACCCAACACTATTTAAAATAGCCAGCTAAGTACCCGGCAACTAATTGAATCACAACACTCTTGGCTCGATACAAAGTAATGTAATCCAGTCATAAACCCAACATTAATCCTTCCACTCTGCTATACTGTTGTGTCATCAACGGTAGCCGAAATTTTAATCACCTCCTAGCCCCGCGGCCCTGCCGGCCCCCGCTCGCCCGCCCAGGGGCGACCGCTCCTTACACGATATTCCCATTACTTAGTCCAGGCTACAATAAAATTTAATATAATGCGAGGAAACGGATGCGACCGCGATGCAGTGGATTCAGAAAGCGCGAGGACAGATGGTGCTTCAGTATTTTATTTATTTTAAAGTTTTTAAACGTGCCCGAAATGTATTGTGAATTAATTAGACGGACTAGGTTTCCATTCTCCTACTTACGTGTTGGATTTAGTACATTATTTAGTTTGTTGCCATTAGTTTCTTGTGAAATTAGGCAAAATTGTAACATTATTATAGTTATTTTAACATAATACCTAAACTAACGTAGAAATACAATACATTATTCTACATTATTGCAAATTTCTGTCAAATTTTGTCGTTAAGCAACCTTATTGATCGAAAGTCTTTCAAACCCTAATAATCATAATTATGCGCTATGAACATCTATAGATCTTATCTATAGAAGTTAACCGATAATTAAAAGCAATAAAGCAAGCAGCCAAGACTCTAGCCGCGAGCTAAAGGGTTATCCATTGTGCGTCCATCTTACGAGGGCCCGGAAAATTGAGAAATGGACCGGGTAACTTAGTTACTGCACCCCGCACTGGGTTACGATGAAAAATGTTCTATTTTCAAACTGACGATAAAAAAACTTATCTCAGAAAATATAAAGTAGAATACGAATAAATGCATTGTTTCACCGAACAATTGAACAATTTAAAATGTCGGTAGTTTATAATTTGAAGAAAAACTTCCTAAAAATGTATAAACCCTCATAATAAATATAGGTACAAAGCTGCGATACATCCGCGTATACCTCACGAAAAAAGATATACTTTCTCTCCAAAATGAACGTAAGTCGAACCATAACATATGCAACGAAGGTACTGTAACGTTGATTATAAATAGACTAGGTATACTCGTAATCCATGTACACCGCTGGCTCGTACCTCTGTGTAGTACACTGCTCGTCTAATAAGCTTGCACTCAGGTTAATGAGTTTACTACATCCTCGAGCGGAACTTTTTAAAAGTACAAGAGTTCTGACGCCGAACCTTTGCCGAGGCGTCGGCCATTTAACTTAGTTTCTCACGAGGCGCTAGTGTCAAGGGGAAATGTTTACCTACAGCTACTAGTTGCTGGAGAAAAAGATTGAGTTTATAAAGCAGTGTTATGTGTAAGTTGTGCGTTCAAATGTGTCTGTGTATGGTATAACAAGGTGAGATTCACGAACCTGGACCTGGAAGCACGGCGTAATTAAAAGTTTTCTAGCGACTACATGTGGCTAGGTTTTTTTTTAAATACCATACTAGCTTTTGCCCGCTTTTATTTCACACGCTTACCTAGTAATTGCTCTTCCATACAACAAAATTATGGAACAACTTATGGAAAATGATGATAATGGATATTAAGTTGTTATGGCATGTAAAAATTATGGCATATCAGTTTAGTGCAAATGAAATTAAGGTAATCATTAGTAACCCGAATAAAATCATATTTTATTACGGCTATGCATTGTAGCTTCGAACGTAGGTACATGGCTTCCTGAAGCATTAGGCATGCACAATTGCACAGGGTGTTGGTTTCGATATATACGCCAGTCAGTCTAGTGATATGCCCTTGGCGTTGATCCTCTACTGACTGGCCTACTAACCGATTCGATTATATGGAACAAGTGTTATATAATTATGTGTTATTTTATTGAAGTATCTCAGAAGCACTTTTTATATTTGCTCAACAATTTGAAACATACATTGTAAATATTTTTAATACGAATATCAAACTGTAAGTATCTGCTTCACTGTGCACGTAACTAACATTAACAACAATAGTACACAAAAGTTTGTAGTAACAAAAACTATTATGGGATTAACTATACATGGTGTATAGCAATTGTACCTACTTTTAACATTATGTGAAACAAAAAAGTGGATGCATACTCTGAAGAATATATTTTGGATTAAAATGTGAATAAAATATCTCTACTGAAATATGTCTGAAACATCCCCTTGTATATCAGAAGCGCATATTAGAATGCATTACATACTGATACACCGGAAACGCGGTCTCAACGGGAAAACGTCTGAGTGCTTATAACGAATCGTTCCGAGATGCTAATTTGAGAGCAGGTAAGAAACTATGGTAGGTAATAGTATTTATTTCAATTCGTGACACAAACATAACACATAAATAGTAATAAAACAGAAGAATATGGTAGCGTCCGTGTCACGAAATGGACCCGACTGATCATAACATAGCTTTTCAACATATATAACTAACTATGGATTTGCATAAAATAGAATAAAACCTGTCGACAAAAACCCCGAAGGTGACTAGTACAGTAGTAGTAGGAAAGTATTATACGTAATAGGGAGCTGCAGCTGTTAATGTGGCCACAATTATGATATTAACTTTTAATCCCTAAAATGGGCTGGGCAATAACAGGGTCAATTGCCATTTGAACAGATATTTTTTTTATATAATTCACCGATGCATATCCCTGTACCTACTCTGAAATATTTCGCAACCACCATGTTCAGAGTCATTTATTTATTTAATCTTTATTTCAAAGAAATCTTTGGAGGCATTCTCTACCAGTCATTCAGAGCAGATAAACAAAAGAATCACATGTGTATAATTTACGTAAATAACGGATATTTTGATTATTCAAAAGCGTGTTTACGTTTTTGTATAAAAGCTACCGACTGCACGCTTATTATACCCCGCCGACGACCACGGCATTCCCAATGTCCCCAAGAAACGCAAACACCTCTCAGGCTAATCGCTTAATCAAAATTTATTCCGCACTTTGATTTTAAATTTAGAACGCAACATTTATTACTGCCCCCCCTCACAACCCTTCGCTTCATTATCGCGGATTAAGGCTGCGGAATATCGGCTACGAACTTTCTTGAACACACATCTTAATGTTATATTGTTTTGAAATGTGAACCTTACATTTCAAAAACAGGATTGGTTTTGCATTAAACCAATTTAACAAGTTACGAGGTTGAGAAAGTGATTAGTCGATGTTTCGTCGATCGATTCCGCGCCAGTATTCATTTTCAATTAAGCGCGAAGTATTTTATTAAGTTTGAGCGCGGATTTGATGAGTTTCGCTAACTAATATTTACAATGGGTGGCGTGCGTGGTGGCAACATATCGTCACACCACCTCACCTGCCGCGCGAGCTCCTATGAAACCCAAGATTCAATGTAATTTTAATGTCATGCCTTCTACATTTAGTTTATTTTTAATTTGGGACATTTACTCATCAAACAAACATATTGAATTTACTGAAGTTCGTATATATTTTGTTTACATAGTCAATTAAGTAGGTACCTGGTACAGTCAGCCAAGAAAGAGGTCTACCATTTTTCGACTCTATTACGGTCCAAAAGTGGTAGTTTTTCTTCTGCTTACTGTAACCACTAACACATACAACGGTTTGAACATGATTGGATCACTAAATAATACGAGAAAACCACTTTAAATATACCTAATTAAGAATAGATACATATATTATAACGTATTTTCAGTTTTCGTTCCAATAACCACTGTAACATGGTAATTACAGAATGTCTCCTGCATTCGACATCGCATTTGAAACACAATTGCAACCTATCATAAAACTTGCAAAATCGATATTCAATTTAAATGAAACTCGCAGATAAATTAATAGATCTTTTCACAAAGCTTTGTTGGCGCAGCGGAGAGGTGACTTCAATTTCCTGGCGTCGCGGTAGTGGATGCGGAGGAAAGTTTTGAAGGTATCATGGATTCCGATGCACCTATGCTGTGTTTACACGCCCGTAAGCAAATAGGCTATCGCTTTGTGGTGGCAGACGGGCGGGTTGGCGGCGGGCGGTAATCCGTATTATTAAAAAGGTAATGTTTGCTATTTGAGGCTTGCTTTTATAAAGATGCAGCCATGAATCAGACAGAAAGATAGACTATTTATGTCGGTAAGTTACACCAAAAAATTTACCTACTGAGTTGCTAGAATTGAATCAGACCTTTGATCTAACAGATCTTTATAAAACTCGGATTTAGAGTTGTTTGAGTTTGTATGTTTCGGCGCTAGGTTTGACATGTAGTGGGGCCATTGAGACATGTCATTTAAATAAGCTTTGCGAAAAATGTGACGTGTAATTTCTGAAACTTGAACTTCTCGTCCGATTTACTTATTTATTTCACATATACACATTTACATACCTGTGTAAAATTGACTTACTAATGAAGCTTTATTGAAGTGTACTTTAAAGAAAATTCTATGAAGTGCTTCAGCTCATTGAGGTTTAATTAAGTTTCTACATTATTCGTGATTGTATTATTAAAATCTTAGCAAAAGGGGAAACAGACAAAAAATATAAGTACCAAACCAAAAACATAAAACATAAATTTCTAAACATCAGTCCATTTATAGAAACAAATGAGACCTTTATTTAACATTATATTTAACATAGTAAGGTTTGACTTAGTGCCATTGCGGCCTACTTACAGAATAAAGTTCATTTTATTCATTGATATTTTCCTTATAACTAGTACGATTTTTAGCTATATGCGACACTGCCTATATTATATACAAAATTTGAGCGCTCGAGGCCCAGCGGCGCCTGCGTGCCGCAACCGGTATGCAAGGTTAAGCAATGTCGGGCGGGTGTCGAGCTTTGAGTAGTTACTAACTGAGCGCTCCCATGCTTTGTAAGGCACGTTAAGCCGTTGATCCCGGCTGCTGTCTATCACTGCAGTCGTTAAGCCAAGTTGGAGGCCTTCAGACGGCTTGAGAACTTCTAACAGTCAAGTTGCCCACTCACTTGACAAAGGGGGGTCGAAGTTGCACCACGTTCGTAGGGAAAGTACCCACCGCTATCCTACGCGTGACCCCTGGGTGGTTCAAAAAGTGCAACAAAAACTGGCAACCATACTGTCTTCTCCAAGATCTCACGGTTCGAAATAAATGCCATACGATAAATAAAAATATATACTATATATCATTTGCAGTTACGAGTACCTACTATTTAGTTAATATGTACAAGTTTTCAGCCGACTGACACGCAACAAAAAGTACATGCTATTTGATAAATAGGTTGAAACGTAGGTTTTACCACCGCCAGTTTTATTGTTGAGCAACCTGCATTTGACGGGCACATGTTTTGACCACCCTTCTTTCGCTGAACATTACGCACCCACTGTTTGACTAATCAGCGTTTCAAACGCTACGATTTATCTGCCGCCCGTTTGAGCTACCTAAACGTTGTGTGAATAAATAGACGCTTTGAGTGCAGCGCTGGCTGCATCTAATGCAATTTCCGCCGCAGGTGAGCCTGATAATGCGTCATCATTGCACCGGGCATGAGATAATTCTGTCGTAATGGTATTATTTCAATAATGGTATTATTTTAAAAGAGTCCTTTTATTAAAATCGTTTTTCACTTCATTTGGCTAATACTTAGTATACTGCGAATAGCATGGTACCGGTGTAATGACCACCTGGTCTAGATACCTCATTCTATCCTCGAAGAAGCCTCATTGCTACGGATAAATCACAAACTATACAGCACAGCGTGTATTTTTGATATGACCGCATACTTAATTACTACAGGTGTTAATAAACATACATTCGTATATTTTATTACTTACGAATAGTACACTAGTTTACTCTTTTTACTTTACTTAGTAAAAGCAATCTTAACCTCATGTTACGGTTACGCGAATACAAGTCAAACAAAAACATTAATTTGTTGTGTTTTTTTCGCCGTCAACCCACAGGTTAAACTGAAGCCCTTTCAGTGTATCCACTCAAATCTGAGGCACACTACACAGAAAATGACACATTGAAACTTCTACATACCTACTAAGAGGCGTTGAAATGTTTTACTCTTCTTACGTAATGATAATGACAGAGGGGGGTTGTTTCCTGGTGGTCAGAAATTGACTACAACTGATAACCACAACCAATCATTTTCAATTTTATGGTTTCGTATAAAACTATATAACAAACTATGAGCTATCTGTTAATATATCTACATAATATGAGAAAAAAATATTTTATGTGAAATGTGCATTATAACAATGTTGCGCAATCGTTTATTTTGTAGCTGGTACAATACCTTAGTGGATCCGTATCTCAACAACTTCTATTTAAACTACATTTCAGCTAATTACTAGTCAGAAGCTAGACTGGTAATAAAACCCCGGTCTTACAAACAAGCCTTGAGAGTATTGATTAAACATAACAATATTAGCACGTTGAGTGAAAAGTTACTCCGATCCTTAAAACACGGTAACTCAGGTCCCGTGAGCTCGTCAGACAAATGGGATATCAGCCGTCCGTGCACCCAGGTAAATGTTCTACGCGAAACGTCCTATACGTGCACGTTGGCGTGTTGGCGAATGAACTTGTATGTGAGATGTCGGATATGCAAGTAACACGAGCCTTTAGCGTCTTGCCGTTTTAAAGCTAGTCAGGTAGAATTAACTGAAGCCGAAATATATACGCTGCGCGGTGGGTGCTCGAAATATTCATTATTCGTAGTAAATTACGATGAGTAGCTTCTGTTTTGACGGGTTACTGTGTTTTGCACTTAAAGTAAATACAGGCTTTACAGTATCCCAATTGGACAATATAATAATTTGATTGTATTAATAAAATAATCATACGTACTTACTTCACTGTATGTATTGTAACAGCTTTTGCTCCGGGCATGAGACTAAGGGCGTGGGATGAGGGGTACCCGAGGCCAGACCTGAGTCATATGTGGAACAAAAGGGTAGAGAAAATGTTGGGCGCCTTGAAATTTTTATTAAACTTATGACACAGGCCCCGCACTAACGATGCCCTAGTGGTGTATGGAGTCCACAAAAACAAACCAGTTTGAATGTTTACTTATACATTTATTTGAAAGGATTTTACACCCAGGCGTCCCCAGGTTACAAGTATCAAAACCAAATAGCGCTAATGCTTATCTAAATATATATCTAATTTGCCAATGTCGCAATTTATACTAAAATGTTAAAGAAAACAACTATAAAACGATATTTATGGAGGACGGAATTCAACTGAAACCTACGGGTGTGTGTGTGTGCCTCTAAATGTCTTTGAAGCTGACTAAAGCAGTATGGAACGGACTCACATTTGCAATGCCTGCCTAACCGCTTGCTCTAAAAAGGAACCGTCGTCTTTCCCGTCTCCCGGGGAAAATCCAAAGAGCCTCGCAGGAAACCGCACTCCATTCGGGACTGGTTCCTGAACTTAGGCACTGTGCCCGTGCCTAGGAGCCCTGGAAACCAAACAAGATTATCATTAATACACTACCACATGCTACACCTAACCGCACTTTGTATGGAGACAGAACGGTCAAATATTACTGCCTATAGAGTAATTCCGCATACCGAACTTACCATTAAGGGCTTGAGATCAAGCGAGTAGTCGCTTTATACTCGGGCATGACTAGCGGAGTTGATGGCATCGCTGAACAACGGGCCGGAAGGGTGGCCGATGCCTGGAATTTCATAAATCTGCAACAAAGACGATAGATTCAATGCTCACGCCGAGCTTCATGGTTTGCGTCGTAACAACCAAAAGCTGATGGTATTCAATGAGAAACAACTTACATGAGAGGGCGTCCGAAATCTCCGAGTTAGCCGCCAACATTCTGGGGCGCGATTATACACGAAATTGCTACTTCGCGTGCCGGCGGGGCGAACAAATCTTTCCACAAAACGATGACAATCAGGCTTACTGGCCCATATCTCTTATACTTCCACCGAGCCTCATGGAGAAGAATAACCTCTTCTCTCGCCGTGATCGAAATTGCATCCTCATTCAGTTGACAGCTCAGATTAAAAAGGGAAAAAACTGTCTATGGTAATTTCGACTCGTTGAATGCTCGTTGACCTGAAAATTCTGATCTCGAAGTAAATACTGAATTGTAGACTAAAAAGAAATAAAAATTAATCTGAACGAGAAAAACTATGCCTGAAATCAGAACAAAATAATGATTTCCAAATTTAGAAAACCGATGATTAATTTCATGTAACAAAACGTAGTCTAAACTTGCTATAACGGAACGCAAACCGGTGAGTGTTGCTACATCAAAAAGAACAACTATGAGACAAATGTTGCTAGTATAGAAACCAAGCTGTTTAGCCCTTTATAGGGCAAGAGCCGAAATCGGTCGCTCGAGCGACCGTTAATCCATAGGACTCAAATTTGCTAGTGTTCACATATTATTATAACCTATTCAAAACCTTATGACTTATTGGATAGATAGTGAATGAACTTCGGTCTCTATAGCGACCGCTCATATGTCAACCAAACGCAAAGAATTTTTGAACGCATCCAACTGGCGGTCTCGGCAGCGACCTATGAACGCGCCGGTAAAAAAAAAAGCTGCGATGACCAGTGTTGCCAGAACGTGCTTTTTAGCACGGTTTTACGTGCTTTTTTGGATACGAACGTGCTTTTTACGTGCGCTTCCCAAAAACGTGCTAAAACCGTGCTTTTTTAAGTGCTATGGTGCTTTATGATTTTACTACTAAAAATGGGGAGTACTCTCTAAAACTGTAATTTTTTTTCTAACAATCGTTGTGTTAAACAATCTTTTTCTCCTACCCTACGCTTTGATATCCTAAAGTTAAAAGTTATGTTTTACCTATGGTTGCAGGAAAGAACTTGTCCTGCAACTGCAAGCTCCATCGTTCGTGTAGTGCAATGTGTACACGATGTAGTAAAGGCTCAATACTCTGTATGTGACGAAAACCGGCCAAGTGCGTATCGAACTTCGCACATTTAGGTTTCCGAATCAACCGCAAAAGTATGTTGGTTTTAACATGAAAAATAAGGAAATTTCCAATCAAAAAAACCTGTCTTATCAAAATATAAGAATTTCGTGGTAAAATACCCGTAATAATGAACAGTATCACCAAATTTCAAGTTTATTGGTCAATGGGAAGAAAAAATAATCTTATGAACAAAATTTTGTGACAAACGACTGACGGATGGACGGACGGACGCGTGAGTGACAGCAATAGGAGTCATTTTCGACCCTTCGGGTACGGAACCCTAAAAACGTGCTTTTTATTCCAAAAACGTGCTTTTTTGGACACCCGACCGTGCTTTTTGACGGAAGTGCTCTGGCAACACTGGCGATGACAGCCGGTCTGTTTACAAAATCGAATATACCGTATTTAAGTGAAAAAGTAATGATAAAAGGTATGTAATATGCTAATTTATAATGTTTACTATGATTTAGTGTATATATTTTTTGGGTTGCAATAAAATCTTAAGTATATTGTGGGTTCGAATATCGTTAGTGAGAAAAATGTAACCTAAGTTCAAATTTTACATCTTTTTATTACATTCCGTATTTTGATGAAATTATACAAGATATTGGTTTGATAATTTACGAAAGGAAAGCTAAATAAGTGCATTTTAACATCACATTAACAAATATTCAGTGGAAGTTTCAGCTAAGATAATTTTACGTCACAAAATTCGTAATATGGCAGATTTTTGTACAACTTTAGTTCATATTTCTCATGTACTTTTCAGATGCCTCCAAAAACGAAGTGTGAATTGGAGCAATTTAAAGAATCTGTCTGGGAGAATATTTTTGAAGGGATCACAGACGAGCAGGCCGAAATTTCCGACATTGGGGGCGATTGAGACGCTGACGATCATATGCCTGTCCCGTCCACACCTGTGGTCAGGACCAGTTCTCACAGGAGGGTTCATCTTGCAGTCATAAGGAAGAGGAATCTGAAAATGTAGGACATAGCAGGGACAGGGCATCTCAATTTCATCAGCTTCAATTTATAACTATTGTGATTATTTTTTGTTATATGTTTTAGATTTTTCAAAGTCTATTTGAATGTAATTTCTTTTTATCTAAGATTGACAAGTTGTTTAGTTTTCAGTATATTTTTATGTAAGATTAACCAGTAGCCTGCTGTGGTAGCCTGGTGTAGGTGTAAGACAAACCTAAAATTAACTGAAAATTTAGTGCTAGGTCTAGAGAAAGTATTGCCTAAAATGTATTAATTCATAAGAATTGTAACTAAGACTTCCCTGAGAGACTGAAAGTCTAGTTAAGCTCCAAATAATAATTAAATAATTATCTACACTCAAATAAATGAATCTAAATAATATTACCTTGTTTTATTAAATAAATGCCTAAAACACTTAATAACCAGAATGGGCAACGGTCATATGGTTGATCGCATTCATTATGTGCTAAATGCTCACCGGTCATATGGTTGACCGCATTCATTGTGTGCTAAATGCTCACCGGTCAAATGGATGACCGCAAGCATTTTGGTCTAGATGGTCTCTGGTCATATGGTTGACCGCCGCTTTTCTCGCTTTTCCGAAGTTTTCCAATAATTTTGAGAAATCAGTTTTTTCGGCTGATCATAAGCTACAACATACCCAAAAATCATGAAGATTGGCCCAAAAAAAAGTCTTGCCCTATAAAGGGTTAAGGTAAAGGTAAAAAATCCGGCGTTACAGTATGTATTAGTGTTTTTAAAGGCAATGTGTAAACAGTAGAATCAGCAACAGATATTTTTCCTTGAGAATTTAACTTTTCAGGCTAAGTATATCTACAGTTTGTTTTTCTTCATGAAGGTAATTCCAAAAGAAATAGAGTTGTACTGGAATATAAATAAAAACAAATGTTTCATTGTCCTTTTCAATGACAGTAAAACGTTGATATGGCCTCTTACCTTAAATATAGCATGTCATGAACAGCACCACTCGCCGGGGCTTAGCGGGACTCATTGTCGGCATCCTTCGCGAACGAAAACTTTTCGAATGGCCGCCTTTATTAAAACCTACAGAGCATATTGCATAACTGGCAGCTATAAGTAACGCGACCGCTCTCGCCGCTGCGAATCCAATATTCACAGCGAGTCGGAAAGTTTTATTATTGCGGCGTAAATATAATGAGTGCAGGTGAGGCAGTTTCGTCTGCTGGGATTTACGGCGGCCGTTGTTAGCTGAGAAGACAGCGCGTCCAAATTAACTTACACCGAGCTAAATTAGTTACTGGCTGTTTAGAGTCAACTGCAGTCTTAAGTTTTGCGGAACTGCTATGATGATGTGGCGACGGACTTACAAGGACGAAAGATAAATGAATCTTCTGTAATCTTCTTGCGAAGAAATTCATAAAATTTATTAAAGACGATCGCGCTAGTGCTAGTCTATGAGACCGTGATGTTTTTTCAGATTAAAATTTTAATTAATACGAATTACAGTCACGAGCAAAAATAATGCATACACTTTGTATTGAACTTCCATAGAAAGTGTGCCCGTTATTTTTGCTCTTGAGTGTAGTTGAAACTGATTACAGGCTGAAACTGATTATGAATTAGTTATTATTTCTCTTTGCCTCTTGTATACCAACCGTAAGTTCTGGGGCTCGTTTCGTCAAGCTACAATCAAGCTTATTTTTAGGTTATCAATACCTCTAGGTTATTTTTTTTCTAAACAAAATGCAATCGAACGCTGTTGCCTATAATCTCAATATGTGCCTATAAAGGCAACGCGAATAGCGCCCCTGGTGGCATTTGGCGGTAGCTATTTTTTGGCATACAAATTGAGACTAGACACAAACGCGTTTGTTTGCGTTTATGTTTCGAAAATAAAATACTATAGGCGCACTTGTTACAATTTTGCAAAAACTGGTGCAGGACTGGTCATATGATTATAGTGTTGTCTGTTTAGGTAGACTTGTATGTCATCCACGACGACGCGCCCCTCCACAGTGAATCCCATACTAATCTATGCGCAATTGTACGGATATATACATAATATGTCCCGAGTATCATTGTGTCTTAGGCATCTAAGACCAGCTGGGTTTAGCTGAGTTGACCCCTCCTAACATCGCAATCACGATACTAGGAGGGTTCAACTAGCTGGTTTTAGAATCTTAGAATCTGTCGCGAGTTTAACAATTTTCCCCCAGTACAAAAGTGCTCAGCGCCGCTAAAGAAGTTTTCACTTCAATAACATGTTTTTTAACCTTCGGCTGATTACTTTTCATAAACTAAATTCTTTCAACCCACTAAGCTACATTCAGATTAAATGTGACAAGGATTACGATACAAAATTTCCACCGCCAACCCAAAAGTGTAATGCAATTAAAATGAAATTTTGAGTGCGAGAGAGTCCCAGCTGCGGTGAGACTGCGTTATGTGGTGAACCTTCGTCACGCCGCGTCAGTTGCCTGCCTAGATAACACCTACGTATTGTGCATGCGATGAAAATAAAATGGAGTGAAGGTTTTTGTTGTGCACAAGCTTTTAATTCAGTGAATTTTATCGCTTTAGACGAATGTAAAATGCAGTGAACTTGTACAGGAAAGTACAGCTGACCAATAAGTCCTGCTCCCAGCTACAATAATTTAATTCATATCATAACAGAGCTACATTGATTGATTACAATTTTACACTTACAGGGGAGAGTCTTAATCATTAGTTCTGTTTATTAGTTGTATTTGTGTAACTTTTTACTGAAATATAAATTACGTTTTTATTATTTAACATTAATATAACAATAACACAAAATGAACCGTATGATCTTTGAATTAGGATTGAAGTGTCCATTACCTGGTGCTTGTCAGCTTGTAGTATCCATTTCTGGTTGAGTTACCTTACTTATTTATGTGAAATATGTGAAAAAAAATATCTAGCGAATCTACACATTGTTTGCTAAAAAAAACGCGCTTAACGCGTGCGCTTTATAACTTGTTAAAAAAATCACATATTTTGGGAGAAAAAATGTAAATTATTTATGTCACAGATTTATGTATATATCATGTTTTATTTGCTTGTAGATGCGTCACATTAACACCAACATAGCGTCAGAGTGTTGCAACGGGCTAGCACAAGCAATATTCAGTTTAATTCCCATCGATACCAGTACGAGCATATACCTCCTGCTAGCATTACCTATGTCTTTATTCGCTACTAAAATTAAATATCAACATCCATTGTCCACACAATATATTTACGCAGTAGGTAGGTACCTACTATTTTTGTACTAAATTTTTATCTGTCCGCAAGTGTACCTGTTTCTATACTACGACGGTGGAAAACAAGCGTACGGTTCACTTGATGGTAAGCGGACACCGCAGCCTATAAACACTTGCAACTCCAAGAAAGTCACGTGCGCGTTGCCGACCCTTTATAAAATTTAACAGGACTTTAGTAAAAAAACAGCAGGGTTGCCAGATTCATTATAAATAAAAGATGACGTCATATCATAAATCTGCAATAAGGACCTACAGCTTAATGCAGTGCGCCCCACACCTAAGATCCGCGAAACAATATTTAAAGCAGATCGCCGAGCCATAAATCAGTGTGCGCCTGAGCGCATATTTCATACTTAATTCTTTCGTGCTCAGGCTTGCCTAGTTTATGAGCCGTCAGTTTCGCGGTTAGGCCGTTGCATGCACCTGTATCGGTGATCGTTATATAATTAGACGAAAAGCTTTTTAATTTTTTCTTCATTGCGAATTTGTTGATACTAAACTTTGCATTCAATATGCAATATGTTTAAAATATATAATTGATTTTCAAAATTAAATAAGATAACATAGATGGGATAATAAAAAGGAAAGATGACGCCTAGGATCGTGCAATGTGGAGAAAAGTGAGCCGGAAAGCGGACCCTGGCAAAAGCCGGGATAACGCTAGGTAGAAGAAGAGATGGGATAATAAAAATATGGGCTACTTACCGTCATAGTATAATAAAAAAGGTCGGCATGGAAAAGATATGTAGGACTAAACGTAATACTACTACTACTAGTAGCTTACTAACTATGTAAGAAAAGGTTATGTTAAAGACACTATTTTTTTTCGAAATAAATCCATTAACAAAAATATGATGTCACACGCTCGTCTTTTTGAATACCGGCAAGTTATGTATGCCTTTTGTAAAATTCCGATTGTAGTTTGGCCCCATATACCTTAATATTTGATCCTCACTAAAACGGAGTCGATTGACATCGTGCAAAAGACTGGCGAAGTGTGATTAGTGTGAATCATGGCAGGAATCCAGTTGCGAAGGACGTATTTTAGGTACTACAAAAACTGCGCTACCTATTTTTCTATTTTCGTCGACGTGCCTTTAACGTAACATCTGAAAATTGATTATTATTCCAACAAGGTGGCCATAAATCTAATGTTTGCGCAAATCTCAGTTGTATGCTCCCTAGGCACCCATACATCGCCATATCGTCCGACCGAGACGTGTTATTCGGATTCCTTAATACGTGTTCCAAGATATTTTAAGACGTAATAGTTTCACACGTCTAAAATTAAAGATAAGATTTTGAAAACATTAAATCCTTGATGGTTGAATAGTATTGAAGCGATGAAAATATCATAATGAAGTTTATCATATGAAGTAGGTATAATACGATAGGTACTTAGATTCAGATTTATAGGCACGAGTTCTATTTAGATAATTTAACAAAACCAATTAAAATTTCGACGTCGTTTGTGAAAACCCTTCACACATTAGTTCATTGCAAAACTCCATACGTGGACTTGTTAATTACTCAAAATTGCTCCATTCTACGAATCCTCGCATTCATCACAAGCCAAGACGCAAGCCATTGTACAATTTGTGCAAATTGTGTATAGGCACCGTCCCATGTAAATGATGGACCATCACAATAGTGTTCGAACAAGTTTGGGCGAGCTCTTTGATTTCCAAATTCACACCCCGTTTTACGCCCAGTAATTTTCTTGTCCGAACACAATTTCGGCAGCCGTGGGCCCCTCACAATAATAATTTCGCAGCGAAACTATTATAGTCGATCCTCTCTAGCCAGTAATTAATTTTGCCATAAACTGGCTCAATTGAAGCGTGAAGATTTCGTGTAGGCTGAATCGTCCGTCCGAATTTTCTACAAATATTACTTAATTCATTCATAACTTTTGCGATTTCAACGTGTTTTTACTAAACTTTGAAAATATAGCATTGTAAAATACTCTCTTTATTGTTATTTCATTTGATCAATCAATACTCATAAGTTTGTAGGAACTTTATTTTAGATTTCCCTAGGTTTGAACAAATTCTAAATATTTCTTGTAATTTGCTTTACCCGTGCCGGATAGGTACCTAATTTACACCTGGCCGAAGTAATAACTTTGTAGCCCTGTTAAACAATCCTCGTCCTTAATACAAACAGGAAACAGGCAATCGAGTCGAAATTGGCGGAGCACGTCGTGACGTATTACAAAGCCATACTATACCTGCATGCCGCATATGCAATAAGATACATCACAATACCCGGCGAAGTTTCGAGAACAAAGCCGCAGCTCGCATCCTCCACTTATAATATACAAGTACCTACACCTATTCCCGCATTGTCGAATTCACTTATGATGGAGACACACGGCGAAATAGTTTATTCTGAGTTCGGAAGTTAGTTTAAGATCTCCGAATAGATTTGAGACAATTAACTTGGTAGCTAATTTTTGGTGACGACGAGATTAGTTACAATCTTAAAATAAATTTACTTATGATCCCGTAAATATACCATAACACTTCTCTTATCTTGTTTTTTGAAATATAGGTAACAATCGCATTAAAATGCTTTGAAGGCAATTATTAATAGGTACCTAAGTTACAAACGGCTCCACAAAATAGCTTGAGCGTTCTAATTTGCTTGTCGACCTTCCTATCGATGGGTTGCGAGCTAACATGCAACATTATTGGCTCGCGGGCAGTCTAGCCGGTCGGCGTCTAGCACATTCTCACCTGAGGCCCGGACTTGGTAAGACTTCGCAACTTTGACGGGACTCGGTGCGGCTGAATTACTGAGACTCCACAATCGATAGCACTTGAATAGCCGTGATAGCGATGTCAATAAACTTAGTTGAATTACGCCTTTGAGTGTACTTGCTGTGCTATATAAACGGTCATGATTTGAACAGTTCCCCATTTGTAACCTTGTCCTTTTGTAGTCGAATTTCCACGTGCATTTGGTATGATAATATTTTCACTATTTGATTATAAAAGAAATAGTTAAAGCTACGCCAGAATGGGAAATTCAAATTGCTATACAAAACGGTTTTAGATTATGTGCAAGTAAGTTCTTACAGTACAGAACTAGTGGAACTGCTGATATGTACGGCCGCAACTTTCCCAGCGTTTAACCTGTCGGTGGCAGCGGACTCCAGTTTTTACTTCGCCTAATTAACTGGCCAGCCACGCCGTCACGTAACTGCCGCATACACCATAAATACAGCAAGAAATCGGGACCATCCCCATAAATTCCTCTCGTAAAAGGCTCCGCGATTATGTTAGAGGGTGGTATTAGCAAAGTTTGTCCGATATAGGGGGTAGCCCCCCTCTAATACATTTTTCGTTGATGTAACACGATTTCGCGACGGCTCCCAGTTACGTGATGGATTAAGAAGCGGGTTTCGTTGCGGCCGGATTAAGAAGGCTTCGATATTTAGGGCATTGCTGGCTAATATACAATGTTTGCCTGCCGATAGACTTAGCCCGGTAATGCTAAGGATTCGGCGGGAGTTTCCCTCGTGTAGGTACGAGACGGACCCTACAGAGGTGTTTATATTGGGAGCGTAATTTAGGGGATAAACGAGGCCTCTACTCGACCCGAAACATCCTATAACAAAATTATAAAATTGTATTATTATTTTTATCCAAGCAACATAGCTTACCTGAAATTCAATTAGCATCTACAAGGAACTACCGCCATATTCGTCGCGCACCCGCGTCTGATGTAGCCAATAATCATAAATACATTACGCGCGATTGGAGAGGTGATCCAGTTCGTAAACAACGCGCCCTGCCAACTCTTTATTGCCTATCTAACTTTCACTGCTTTAATAATATAGAGACTTACGGGGATAAACATATTTTCGTTCTTCAAAATTAATATGAGTGAATATTATATCTCTAACAACATCCGTGTTTAGTTGTAATACTTGTTCGTTTACACTGGGAAAGCTTGCGTATTTTTTTTAAATAAAATTTGACTGCAGCAGACACACATTGAGCATATTTAAGGCAAGAGTGAAAAAAAGCTTGCGTTTTTTTTTAATAAGATTTGACTGCAGCAGACACACATTAAGCCTATTTAAGGCAAGAGTGAATAGGCATGTTCTGAGTGAGCTCGCTTCACCCCCCGCCTCATCTTTGTCACCTGGCTAGATGCTGGCCAAGAGCATCCCATTTTTATAAAAAAAAACACTAAATATAACAGTACCAAATGAAATACAAAGACTGTTTTTTCATATTTATACTTTATATTATTATATGATTATATTATTGATACTTTATTTTACACACGTTGTTTTCATACTTTCTTCTTCGCATCTTTATTAAATCTCTGTTTGGCCCAATGGTTGGCTGTAAGAGAATGCCATTTGTACAATTCTGTGTTTTGTGCAATAAAGTTTAAATAAATAAATATGATTACACCACGTGATTCTTCATACAAAATGATTCAATACCAGTGAATAAACAAAAAATATTTTAATCCAAAACGAACTCAGCTTTGCGCAACGCACCTTACCCTACTCATTAAGAAGCATGCCTTCAACTTACGCGTTCGGCTTCGTATTTCTTACATCGCTATTTGTACTAATTAGTGCAAATTTTACAAATTTCCTTATATCGGCCGACATCTAGAGACTGGCAGCCCCCTAAGCGTATAAATACTGAATAAGCAGTAAACTGTATTACTTCGGCGAACCCTTTTCACTTGGCGAATTAGTAAAAAGCTATCGGGGAGTGAAAATTTTAACTTAAATGCTCCCGTAAGGTACCTGGAGTGTGTTTGACAGTCCGAAGTGATTACATTGCATACCCTTCCTTTTGTTTGTTTTGATTTGGCTTAATTTGATTTGTGACATTTCTCATGTCTCACATGCATTTGCTCTTAATTTTAAATTGCTTTATTTCATATTAACGTTGGGTTTACTTTTGTAATTCCAGGACGAATAACCCAAACATATTTATGTTGTTGGTAACGTAGAAGGACTCGTTCTATTAAAAAAAACAGCCTGTAAAGTGAATTGGTTATACCTCTCTCGGGTTTGCAGATCTGAATACTTGATATCAATTTCAACATGACACCTGAACGCGTTCCTGAAAAAAAGGTCTTGACAGACAGACAAACAATAAAGTGATCGTGAAAGGGACACTTGATATCATTTTAAAGAACGGAACCATAAAACAATAATAGTACCTAATTAATACTGATTATAAACAGTACTTGATTATGATTACTTAAGCTACTTAAAATTAGCAGATTAAACTGTGAGGTCGTAGCGATTGGCATACTAGACAAGATCGGCCATAATTAAAAATGCCACACTCGCAGACACGCCCGTTGCTGTCTAATTAGCAAAAAGTTAATAAACAAACACGCGCTCTTGACAGTGACAAGCTCCCGTGAAAATGCCAAGATGAAACACGTTTAATTTGCATACTCGTAGAGTTATGTGGACGCCCCATACGGTTGGTTACACGCTCACCTATAGACTAGCGTTACTCGACGTTACTTACAACACTTGTTTGGAGAATTAGGAAATCAATTCCAAAACAAACAACTTTATTATATAGAAAGTAAAAAATAAAATAGTTTATTATTATGTAGAATAATTAAAAAATCATACTAATGAAAACCTATTGTTTAGCTTGGTACAAAAAGGTTGTTAAGTTACCATGTAAGTACCCTTAACACAAAGATCAAAGGAAAAAAACGCGAATAATAGCATCGCAGATCGAGAATCGAACTGTGTTTCCATTTCGAATCGAAATGAATTCACCATTACAATAACATTGTCACGATTTTCTCGTCCACGCACATAACACACACATTGAAACTACCTAGTCGTTAGTAGATTTAGTTTTTCGGTTGCTTTGAAATCTTAGAACTTGAACGCCTAACGCATTCGAGGCAAATCGACTCTACATGTGCTACGCCGTAGCGCGTAGCAGCATTTTCCCGCTAAACCACGCAAATCGCTCATAGAGACATGCCTCATATATGTGTCAATAGCCTCGAATAACATAATTATATTTATTTACAAGAAAATATATACAAGAATACGAAGAATTTTATCCCATCGAATTGATCAACCTAAACGAAATTTTGGTAAAACGAATGAAATTCATACCCGCCACAATACTCGTATTCATAACTTATTTCTATTAACTTATCAATGACATCTGTCTAACTTTCAACTGTCAGTAATGCTAAAACTGAAATTTTCGACCAAGCCGTACTCAAAGCATAATCTAACAGTGGATTAAAACATTAATTTGAAAAACCGCTGGTGAACAACCGTCCATCCCTCATTCTTTCCCATGTCATGTGTAATTAGTATTCGTAACTCATTTCGGCAAATACGCGGCTAAGCGAATAACAAACTAACTTTTCAGCCCGTGTGCGTCCAGTTTAATTATCGCAATGAACCGCATTTAGTCTGTTCGTTTAAATTACTGCCCGATGTTCCCACTCCCGTACTACATAGAAATAAACGAATTATTTAGACAATGAAAAAGTATTAATGACAAAGCTTTATATTTATTACCAGTAGGTACTATTATTCTTTTAGAATATGTTTATAGCATCGGTAATCATGTAGCCATAGCTTCTTCGTATCCTAAAACTTTATATAATATATTCACCACCACATAGGCTTGAACTTCGTTCATTAGGTCGCAGGCTTTTGGACGAAATAAAGGGTGCTACCAGTGGGGTGCGCCAAATTCGGCTGTCTTACGCTACGCTCGTATGCGGAACAAATTTGACGTTTCCGTATGTCATAATTTGCATGCAATCAAGCGTTACGATATTACCGTCGTTATGCGTGCGAGTCACAAAACAGGGCAATATCACAGAATAAGTAATAGTACTACGTACAGAAGTTGCACTGTTAACAAATCGCCAACTTACAAACCCAATTTATAATAGGTAAATAACAAATATTGACCACACCAAGCGAATGACGAGACGACGCCACCGTCCGGTAGCAATTCGCCACTTAATGTACTTGCAGCGGCCCGGGTATGTACTTGCAGCGGCGCGGCGAACTGACGGAGTGAAAGCCCTCTGGTAATAGGTATCTGCGCAAGACATATCTATAGTCAGACTCTAAGCATTCTCAAGTCCAAGCATCCTCCGAAGCAAATAATTAAGACCACCTCACACGACGCAAGCAGCGTTGACACATCGATCTGTCAAATTAGTCGGTCGAACGCCAGGAGGCGCTCTCAGGTGGTGAAGACGGGCGTCGCTAACAAAGCCAATCAGAGGCACACGTCGCCCTAACGGATAATCTATCATAATGACATCGATTTCCCATCTGCCCGCACCCACAGAACTTGAACGTGACTGACGCCTAAGGAGCCATGTCTTAGTGCTCCGTGATCTTGTGATCTGGGAATGATTAAGTTGAATTAGTGTTGTTCTTTTAAGCCAAAAATAGAAGGAAGGTGGTTCTCAGTCCATAATGTTGTTTTTTAACAATACAATACAATACAAATACTCTTTATTGCACACCTCAAAAAGATCATAGAACAAGAACATACATATTTTAAGCCATAGTTCTTTAGTTGAATTTAAACTTTCGTGAGACATGTTATAACTTTATAAACGTTTAGAGTTCGAAACATGTCGCCCGAAGTGACAATTGATACGTGAGTTTTAACCGTTTAGTAAAATAAAGTTCTTTAGTTGATCGATTTGGATAATTATCCTCAAAGGCAATTATCCTCAGGGACCACCCATATAAATTTGATGAAGGTCTGATGGTGGGATCTAAAAAAATCTTAACCTTTGGGCCAGATGCTGGCCACCTGCAATCCGATTCGCCATAGAAACAAGTGCTTGTCGGATCACACACAAACGTAGGGTTCCGTACCGATACTTACTAGTCCACATTTAAAACCACTACCCAAAACATGGACTCGAAAATTCGTATCACCGTAGAGAACACACATCCTTTTGTTTGGGTAAGACAGTTTTTCAGCAATATCTCAGACACCGTTAGACCGACCTATCTTATTCAAACCAAAAATCATTGAAAGTATTTTAATGTACACCACCTCAATTTTAATAATTTTATACTTCACAGTTTGGATATTACAAGGGGGGGTGGAAAATTCAATGTCATTTTTAAAGGCCTATCCGCACGTCTAAGTGCATTGATTTTTTTCCATGGTTCATAGAATACACCTTATTACCAAATACCAAATTATATACGTCTACGAGTAAATCGGCTGTGACATACGGATGGACGGACGGACAGACTAGGTAGATAAGATTCTGAACTACTCACTGATTCCAATGAGATTATGTTGGCGTAGCAAATAATGCTCATCAAAATAGGTACACACCTTGAAGTGAAAGTGATGATGATAAAGGATCTTGGAGGCATCGACGGCGCTTCTCAAATATCATCTTCTTATATGTACCACAAAATATTTCACGTGGTGAAGTGGAAAGCATATATCTGAAATGTGCTTGTGTGTGGCAAGGTAGGTACAAAATTGGTCATATTTGGTGTATGTGCCTATGAGTAACTATAAATATGTTATTTAATTTTGTACGAACTGCAAAAAAACTTTCACGACAATTATATTCTATCTCCACGTAATAAATATTAAGTAGCGACATGTACCTATCCTCTATTCCCATATCTGCACAAGTGTACATCCCAATTTGACGTGAAGACGTTAACCGGAGGCACGCCTCGCTACGTGTCTAATAAGACGCTCTGTGGCCGCTCATTGCCGACGCATCAGCGCGATACAATTAACGCTGCGTCGCGTCTCGTGTGAAAGGGCTTTATGCTTAAGGTTGTTGCCTTTTTGGCGGCACTAAATGGCGCATATTAGCGCTCAAGGCGGATTAGGAGTGATAGTGTTATGCTTGTATTATTGTTAATTTTAGTTTAAAGAGAAACAGCTACCGCTAATTTCTTGTCATATCCTATAAGTAAGTAAATCCTAAGAGTCAATATTATTAATCGCATGTCGTACTTGATTTAAACAAAATCCTTTATTCAAGATATTTAATGGCGCAACGTGTGTCCCTTTCTTATACACTAAAACAAACAAACACCAAGACGTCACTCAGCATGCAGACAAACAAAGCTACCCTCAAGGATAATTAAACGCAACGCTTTCATAAACATCTAATGACACATACAAATCCCCGTTCCATAAAACCAATCTGCGTACGAAACGAAACCGTTATTTACAAAGCAAACGGCAACCTAGTTCTTAAGACTTCTTCCTTCTACAAAGTGACTTATTGCGTAGGCAAAGAGCGCAGGTTACGACTTTTATCATAATGAGTTTTCGACTCATTCAGTCTCATGCAGATCTTGATTAAACACTCCCTGTGTACCCAACTCTTAATTAAAGATGTGACGTAAGCTCAAAAGAAACTGTATTTATTAATTCGTTGTCAATATTTGCATTTAATAAGCAGTCTTGATATGATGTTTGGTAGCTAAATGAAATGAGTGTGATGTATGAATAAATTATGTTTAGGGATATTATTTGGAGAAGTGAAGTTTGATAGAAGTGATAATTGGTGAATTAATCGTTCCAATTGGTATGAATGTTATAGTGCGATTTAGTAATTAAACTTTATAATGTTAGTTTTTACATTTCTCGAGAAACCTCTAGTATTTTCTAAATTTGAAAACGTATAGGTATGTACAACATATGATTGTTGCAATATTTTTCAGAGATAAAATTACACAAGTCAAATCTAGTAATGAAAATCATACCGATGTAAAAATAGAGATATAAATAAACGAAAATCTATAATCGGTACTTAGTGGTATAGATGAAATCAATGTTTAGTTTGCAATGTTCAGTTGACCTGACATTTAGGTTAAACAAAAAGTTAATTATAAAATATACTGACCAGCAAAAATAACGGGTACACTTTCTATGGAACTTCCATACAAAGAGTACCCGTTATTTTTGCTCGTCAGAATAGATTACAATATACGTACTCATCCGTGACTTTCATACCCTACATGTTGTATTGAAAGATTCTAAATTATATTTGTAAATTCAAATAGAGTATGCATACAACCTGTCACCCAAGTTCACAAATAATTGCCGTGGCGGCACCTGCGAGGCTATGCAAATCGGTTAAGGATCGGAAATTTTATGCACATTATGATAAGAATGCGAAAATGTGCGCGCATAGGGTTGGCATTGGCAAAGCTGTCAGCTAATGAAAAAGTAAATAAAAAGTTGCATCTAGCATTCTATCTAATCCAAATCATGATTCTAAAACTGTTTATTTCTCAAAATTTGAGAACATGTTCAGTCTAAGTTATTACTGAAAAAATATGTATAATAGTCAAATAGAAATAAAAATATTTATTCGAAAAAATACAAATTAAATACAAGTCTTGTGCAACTTAGGTAACTCGTGATTTCTGCATGAAATACCTATTAGGCATTATTTCAAGAGTTATACGATACTTATTTCGCCAGTGTACCACGCACTTCAAACAAGTAGACTAGCCATAACAATTAGTTTCTAAATTTCTGGCAACCCTGCCAGCCCAGGTTGAGATACCGCGTCATCTGATAAACGTGCCCTCCCAATTTCCGCGCGTTCATACATCCCTGTTCGAATAACATTTAGGGTGAAAATATTGGGCATAACTAATTTATTTGCTCTTAGAGCGAGAAAGGTGGCACAATATATTTTAATAACACACTCTCTGGAGAGTCGCCTCATTCGTATAACGAAGCCGGGTAATATGTATTTTTACTTCATTGCTGGATACCTCTGTAATTTTAAAGAGGGAAGCTCGTATATTTATATTAGAAAGTGCGTGTTTCATTAAGCGTGTTTCATTAAAAATTTACACGTAGTTGCTCTTTTTTGGGGTAATTTGAATTATATCTAGCAGAATTTTTTTTGTCGCCTGGTATAGACCGGTTCTTGACTGAACTTATTAAACACCGCATATTTCGATATCATAGTAACTATACATAGATACTCGTTTAGCTTATTAAAGGTTGTTACATTACGCGAGAAATTTTAGCGCGGAAATATAACGGTGCGGGTATCAGCAGTGCGATCACGCAGGTCGCGGCCGCAGATTGGATCGAGTTAATTTCGCCCCACAAACAAATTGACAAAGTTTAGAGCGGGGCATATTTCTTCGTACCCGCGGATTCCCGCCAGCGGAAATTAAATTTCACATCCGAACAAGAGCCGAGCGCGTGTCGTGGGGACATCACGGTATTGATAGATTAAACTCCGCTAATACGACGGCATAAGACACGTGTTTGATGCGGTTGACTGTGACAAGCCGTGTTAATACAACAAACAGCAAAATTTGGCAGGGGCTAAACGATGCTATAAATGCACACAAGTCTATATTTACTATTAACAGCAAAACTAATCCGGGTGTGTTCTATCAAAATCGCAATTAAAAGCCCATTTACGGCGGCGGGCTGAGACAGCCGGGGTCACCTTTAGAAGGACACACGAATTGGCCATTAGCGGGCTCTTCGGACCTTGTTTACACCGCGCTTGCCCTAATGACGACCTTTGCTCTGCTTCCCTTCGTTAAGGCGAGCGAAAACCTCACACTAAAAGGCGCGGGGACCCGGACTGGACCCGCAGAGACGCGTGAGACAAAGCCGGCCGCAGCCCGTGGGTGCGAACAGGACAAAGCCCGATAGCTTTCGGATTAATGCCCATGTACACGCCTGTTAAAAGGCCAGCCGGCCCACTCGCATCGCCAGGGTTAACAAGGTTATTACGGGATCATCCCGAGTAACCGGCCTCGTAAAAGTGTTAATTATGTTTTAGAAAATGGAGTTACAGTCGCTTGACGTATGGATTGCGGTGTAAAAATGGAATTATCTAGTCCAAGATAAGCCTCGGCTTCTGTTCTCTAATTAGGGACATTATCATAAAAGATTTACGGTCAATAAAAACGTTATATCGATGTTTTTTTACCGATGCTAACGACGACCGGGCGGACAATATACTGGGACATTAAAAACTCTCCAACTCTGTCGAATCCTAATGGACTCCATTGACATAAATGTTTTATTCAATTGGAGCTAGCGCCAAAACAAAAAAAGTATGTCCCCATCATTATGAGTTCGGGAAAGTTTTTGCATTTTACTCGTTGCTTGGTAAAGGAGATTGGATTCGTTAAATGTAAAGGCAAATTGAACACGTAAACAAACTATTTCGCTGTTTAATAATAGGTAGCTTATTTGATACAAAACCCTTGGTTATAACCAAGCGTGGGGCCAATTTCCCTTAACAACTGAATTAACGACTGACCGCGCACCACGTGCGCAAATTCACTATAAATCCACGCATTAGTTGAAAGCCTTCATTACTTAAGTCCCGTAAAACCCTTATCCCATAACGTTAATAACACAATTACTATAAATCTATCATCGCTGAGCAAACACCGTCCAAATCTCAGCCTAAGCTAATACATTTTGTCCACACCCGTATTCATACTTAACGACTAGGGTCTAGTATTTGCCGAGCACACATGCGGCGCCCGCACGCGCAATATAACCTGTAAGACGGCGGGTCGAGCCCCGGGGTCCTTCCCCAACCCGAGAGGACAGTAATTACGGTAGGCAAATTAAGCAGTAAGGGGCCGGAGTCTACCCCGTAACGCCCGTGTCCATCTTTGTACTGCAGCCTCGGCGGTTTATTTTAGGTTATTCCACCTCTTATTACAATGTAGCTCGCCTCCCCTGCGGCGCGCTCACCTCCGAAACTGATTTGGGCCCGGCATCAGAGTTTCATTACGGTCTGTCGAAAACAATCCACTCTAAATATCTATTCTTGGGTGCGCGCACTGCGGAATTACATTAGTCTGAGGTGGCGAAGGCTCGACTCAATTTGTTTGGCCGTAATAACGCTACGCTATCAGGTTATAACAAATGAGCTATTGTGAGAGCAAATCGGAGGAAAACAGTTTCGCAGTGTCTGCTCGATTTTATAGTCGGGAAGGTTGGTGTGATTTCTAGCTTGGGATTGTGAATCACTACATATTAGATTCAGTCTGGGCGATACTGCGTCGTTTGTCATTTTATCGTGCACGTGCGGAGTAAAATAGAAACCTTTCGCTGTAGTAGAGGTATCCAATATATATTTAGACCCCGATAGTTTAGTTAGATAATCATCCGCTCGCGAGCACGTCTTTCGTGGCTTTAAGTTTGTGTAGAAAAGTTTGTAAACGCTCGACCGATTCCCCTATAAACCCTGAACACTTCGCGTCGCATGTGAGCCTCGCGTGTCCCCTAGGCTTTAAAAGGCGCGCCACTTTCCACAATACAGTGGCCCGCGGTGTCCTTCGGGATTCGGGAGTAAATATAATTTTGTCCATTAAAAAATCAACAACCGTTGACCACACTCGACGTGGAGATGGTCACAAAGCGTCTCGTTAGCGTCCGTACGTGCCGCTTGTCACACACTTCAGCCCATCGGCCCTTCGTAAATAATGAGAGAGGGCGGCCCTTATGTGGGCAAGATGTGTGAGCAGTGACGGAGCAGGCACTTGATGTGTCTCTTTTAAAATAAATAGTAACAGAAATCGGAATTTCAAAAGTATTTTCGGTACTGACATTGTTTTAAAATTTATACTAATTTAGACATACCTACTCTCAGATTTATCTCAATAACACTTGCGTTCAAATATTTAATTGCATTTAACGTTCTTTAAAAGACCACTGCTTAAACTTGTGTTATATTATACACCGTAAAATTCGCTTTCAAATGAAATGCCGTATCCATACTAGGTACCTAGTATACCCCGGTAACCCCTTAGGGAACTAAAACCTACGTGGCCCCGTCGACTTGTCGTCGGCCGGCAAGGCTGAATACCTCTTAGATTGCCCCCGACCTCCTAAATATAGCCGGCCGCCAAACAAGGACTTGTATTAGACGCGTGAAATGGGATTTGCCAACGTAGAGATGTACTGCGGAGATATAGAATGCGGTCCGAAGGGATCTTAATAGAATTGCATTAAGATAATTCTAACTTGAGTATGGAATTCCATACTAGCGTGTTGGACTGAATTTGATGTGTTTCATGTTACAAATCTTTGACTATATACATACGAGTACAGTGTACTACACAATGACTTTGTTTTTTGCACATTCTCGCTTAACTTTTCTAAATCGGTTTAAACAAGCATATTTCACATCCAGTAAAGATAAGTGTCAAATTATTACCTCAATTAATTCAATTCCCACGCTCGAGGGTCGCCATTATTTACCGTTATCTTCAGCAAATTACCTCAAAAATCGAAGAGTAAAGCTTGCACGCAGCTATTTACATGAATTAGTCGACATTTATGCCTCCGTCGAGACAAACCACAGCGCCGCGCCACCTGGCGGGGAGAGTTATTCGCCCGTTTCTCGCTCCGTCGCCTCGGGCCCGCGATATCTTTTACAACTCGTATTTATTGAGCCACCCGAAATGTGACCCGGAACACCGCTTAAATTTTTACTTTGGAAATCAGGATCCTTAGAGAAAAATGTTGGATGTTGGTAATAGCTTTGGAAGTTGCCATTGCTGGCTGTAAATCTTATTCATGTCGCCTGATTTATCAAATTTGTTTGTGTTTTCTGACATCAGTTTATGCGCAAAAATTTTTTGTCACTAGCGTTACATATAAGCCTTTGACCTGGTGAAAATAATTCGTTTGTTATGCGCCTATCTGCTTAGAGTGGTTTATCGGGGTATCTATAAAATAACTCCTATGTATAAGAACAGACCAAGAATTTGTGAGGTACAAACAAGGGTATTCCACACATGGTCAGGGTTAATATTTTGCTATCATACATTAGCACTTTTAGTTGGATCATCCGTAGGGTGTTTGGGTTTTGCACTGTTAGTAGGTAATCAAAAAAATCGAGTATCATGCTAAATCATGAAGAATTTATTACCTTCATTTTGTGAATCACGGAGCTGGGTGTAAGTAAAATGCTTAAAATAACTTGTGTAGTGTTCTTCCATGAAACAAAATAATATCCAATTACCTAAAGGGACCCCATTACTACATGCTACCTTTAAGGTACACCTCGGTACCAGGCAGTCATGAATGTCAAGGAAACCGCCCGCGCCGTTTGTCTCCAGCGCACCTCCGCGCGTCCGATTTATGGCACAGTTTTGTGAACTCTTAACCGTTACGTGATCTGCTTCCGAATCCAATTTATACCCTCCATGGGAAAAGTTGGCGACGCCTATTCTTTACGACTCATCTCTGCTCTCTGCCAGACTCCTGTCGTCCCGGTGAATTGTTTTTCAATTCAAAGCTCGATATTTGTAGCCGAAATTGTTTTAAAAGGCGTAGTGATTTATCTGTTTTTTAACTGTTAAAATATATCGGTAAATATTTTTTTACTACGGTGGCAAACAAGCGTACGGTCCATCTGATGGTAAGCGGACGTCGCAGCCTATAGAGCCTCGTAACTCCAAAATAGTCACATGCGCGTTGCTGACCCTTTATAAAATTACAGACACTAGGATTTAGTGATGTCTTTAATAATTAAGTTTTCAACCCTAAGACACCTTGTTAAACATTATTTTGTACATTTTTGTCTGTAATCGTACCCCGTTATCGTACCATTTCCCCTGTAATTTGACAAAAATTGTAAATGTTCATAGTTCAAGCCATAGCGTTTTTATGGCTTCGGCGGCACTGAATAATCCAAAAGATTATGATGAAGAAAAAAATAATACAAAAAGACCATCAAAGTAGTCTTTCCAGCCGGCTGGACACTATCAAATTAAGAATTCTCGAAATATAATTAATTTAAAATATACCTATTTCTTCTTTTTATATAGCTAATACATGGCTTAAACATTTCATTAAACATCCACGAACATTATTAAAACGCGAAGCAACAGACAAATGGAGTGGAAGCCAGATGACCCAAACAAGCAAGGGGTCCGTCAGTGTCCTAACAAAATACATCCTAAATAATTATCGGCCGCAGACTACTACCGATGTGTATGGACTGCGATTTATCGTGATTCAATCAATTACATAAAAACAGATTGGTAGGTACTGAATGATGTAATTATTATGAGTTCTTTGTATCGTTTGGCATTCATATATACAATAGGCAAACATACATGTCAGTTCGTATCTTACAATTTTATAGAGTGTTATGCGCAGCGAAAAGTTACAATTAATTTTGACAGCTAGGCAACTTCCTGATTTGTCGGTGCGGAGGCGGTACGATATGAGAAAAGTGTCAAATGTCAGTGTCATCTGTCAGTCGACTCGGTACCATTTTTTACTGCGCCCCTACATTTAAATGAGTGCTTCCTGACTGGCGCGGGATGCACGATAGCGGAACGATGCGAAGGCGGTACTGCCCCGCTTCTGCGCATTATATTACTCCTGCGCAAACGTAATACTGACAGTATTATGTCAAGTGAGAATCTTTGCGACGTCAGTAAGTTTACGTCAAAGAAGAAAATGTCACATATCGATCCCGCCCCGCCAAGTCAGGAAGTCGCCTTACGGAAATTGCGCAGGATCCAGCAGGTAAAGTGGTCAGATAACAAACTTGTCCCGACTTTACTTCAATGATAATAGAGTCAGTGTTAAGATATTGAACGCCTTAGTGGCTAAGCCATTTTTGCGACTGACTCAATTGTACATTCAGATTTTTTTACTGCAAGTAATTGTTAAAACTTCGAAGATCTCTTGAATAATTTATTCACTTCTGGAAGTTACAGTCACTCGTACACGTTTATGGTCTAACTTAAACTAAAACACGTCTTCAAACTATACTCAACCACGTCTACACTTTAGCACGGTTAACCAAAGAGAGCCCAGAAAAAACGTTCCCTCCTTTTTAAGACCACCCGCCATCTTATTTTTAAGTCGTAATGGCGGTGAAGTACCCTCAAACTTAATTAAAAGTGCAACTTAAATTAAAATTAACTACACTAAACATGAAATCATTACACTCGACCATCCGACTGCGTGCTATCTCCGGAGCACGCAACAATCATTACACTCAATACCAGTTTTCAAACATTTTTTTATTTATTTATTACATACTTCTATCAAAACATATACTCCTATTCCACTGGATATTATACCCCAACACCAATACAATAGGTTCCATCTCATAGACACAGTTTAACAAAATAATTATATCGTACGTACCGATGCTAAGACAAAACAATGGCATTAACATCACCTATTAGTTTCAAAGTTTCGGCAACTGTTCTGTTCCTACTTGATCAATACAGTTCACTAAAACGCTGAACTACAACAGTCAACAACATTTACAATTATATAAAATAACAAATCAGTTACATATGTATACTAAGCTGATTTTACTACCCTTATACACCCACATACATTAATTGTCAACATAGTCCGAATATCCATAATATACCATAACAATCATAATATATATACTTATATAACCTATTTGGAATCAGCATCATTGTCGGAATCAGATGTATTAGGCTCGGAACCAGACGATTCGTTAACTTGTAATGCCTGAACGTCAATCCAATCCTATCCAATCCGCAACCTATCTGAAGCTACAACGGTCTCTTTCTTCCTGGTACTGAACCCTAGTACATTGACAATTTTGTATCGATCATTTCCTAAACAACACGTTACTCTGGCTGCAGGCGCAGCGTGGGTAGACCCCCCACAAGGTGGACTGATGACCTGGTAAAGGTCGCGGGAGTCCGCTGAATGCGGGTGGCGCAAGACCGGTCATTGTGGCACGCTTTGGGGAAGGCCTATGTCCAGCAGTGGACGTCTTTCGGCTGATATGATGATGATGATGACGTTACTCTGTATGGGTCGACGAATTTAGATAAGAGCCTTTTGCTTTTCCCGTCATTGTTTAAATTATTAGCAGGAATTCTTTTTCAATCATAAATCTCCCATGCCTTCTTTGACTAAGCTTAAATTATTAGAAGCCCTTTTCCTAATTTCGTCGAAACGTTTATCGTCGGTACTCATAGAAAGTAATGTGGATGTGCCAGCATTATTGGAAGCAATAATGGCTGGCTGTTATCCTCGTCATTGGTCAAGTCGGCCATATTTACCTGAGATACGTTAGGAAGTGAACTGTCACTTACGATTGGAATAGACTGGCTATCAATGTTGTTTGGAGGCTCGTTATTGTCAATTGACAATTTGTTATCGATGGGGCAATTTAACCTGAACCCAAATAGTATTTCTGACGCACTTTTCTTTGTCGTAGCATTAACAGTATTGTTAATGCCCTACTGCACTCGACCCCGCTGCCCGTCCCAATCACGCTCATTACTATCAACATTTTGTGTGGAGAAAGTGGTAAGAATAGTTTGGTTGTACCTCTGTGCTTGTCTATTCGCCCTGAGACAGACAACTGCATTGAGTACAATGTGTAAAGCCTTTGCTGACACAGAAGTCCTGAAATGCAGCTGAAGTAAACGCAGTGCCACGGTCAGATATACGTGGTATCATAAAATCGTTGAACAAACTGTCCAACATTCTAACTACGTTTTTTTTAAGGGTTCCCTCATCAGTCCCTCCTATTCTAACGTCACCTTTATCTAAAGGTTGTCGTTCGTTTTCGTCCTGTTCAGATTGAACGACTTCACTTCCGTTACCTGGTAGACTAGCTATTAACATGCCCGCCTTGAATTGAAGAGGTGCATTAGTTAAAGAAGTGACAAATATGCAATATACTTCTAAGGACAAATATGCAATAAACCCTGTAACAACCTTGGTGTAAGTGATACTCTTAGTTCGGACTTGCTCTGGTACCTCTCTCTGAATAAACATTACCAGTATACGCGACTCCTTCGAGTGCACTGCCACCAACCCTCCTTTATCTATAGTAACATTTTAGAGACGTAAAAGTTGAGGGTCTGGGGCCCGATTTTTGAAGATCGTTAATAGGAGTATGATAGAAAAACAGTCGCTCATTGTCCTTCAGTAAAGTCACCGACGTCAATTCTGTGAAATCCTGTCCTATTAACAATGAGACGTGCATCCTCCACTGTCAAAACATCCAGGTCAGTATCAATCTCATCAACCCTAATTTGAAGAGTGGCCTTGAATTTAGGGATAACGGTTGAATTGCCAAAGGCATTGTAGGTAATCGTTCGCCTGTGCTTTCAGTCAAGCCTAATGCGACTGCATCCGAATACCGAATACTTCCGAAATCAATAAAGGCATTTAACATTGTGCCATTAAACGCACACATTATTATTAAACTTATCATTTACCGCATCGGCCGTGCTGTTGCAAAGAGGTATGTATAGCGTCGTTAAAGTTACTTTCGGATGCTCTCGGTTTCGTAATCTGGTTGTCTCCAGGATCACGCAACGGAACAACGTCATCGTCTATTATAACTTTAAGCAGGTGCTTACCCGTCTGAAAGAAAGGTTCCTTTCAGACGGGTGCGTGTTTTGGCCAAGGCTTTCACTACTTGTTTGCAAAGGCTTCCTAGTGCAATTTTCAATATTATGCCCTACCCTACGGCACTTTTCGCATTTCTCAATCGGCTTACTACAATTTTGATAGGTTTGTCCGCGCCCATTGCAATTCATACGGACTGCATCAGTTCCCCGTTATACTCATAGCATTTCTACCAGAAAAATTACCGCGCAATTGACGTTTCTTTTAACCACCTACTGCTGATTGAACTCACGTCAGCGTCCTCAGACTGCGAGGGCTGTTGTGATGCTAAATAGTTCAACAGATCCTCTGGTTCCTCACATTTAAGAGCCTGAGCCCCGTTTCTGACGGAACTGTCCGTGATCCCATAGATTACGCAATCAACCGCTTTACGACCGACAATCTTGCACCGACTTAACAACGATAACTTGTCGTAACAATAGTCTCTCAATGTTTCATCTGTACGAGATTTTCGGTTCAACATTTCGTCTAATACTTTAACATAATTTACATCGTTTGGAAAAGCCTACTTTAATTTACTCTGCCAGACGTCCCACGACGAGCTAAGCGAGAACCAACTCTTAGCCAACTCCCGGAACTTCGGTTGACACTCCCGCTCTGCTTCTTTTGGTAGGTGTCCTTTCGCCCTCACTTGACGATGAAGATCTTTTCCGCCTCCGTCTCGATTGCTTCGGCCGCTTCGGAGTATAACTCTCACCTTCTGTATCATCTGAAATTTGTAGCGCATTTTATGCTCTTTCTCTGAAGCATGTCTACCTAGTTTGACTACAGCGCTGTATTTTGAAACTTCTTTACTTGACTTTACTGGACTTTATTTGACTTTATTTTACTTTATTTGACTTTATTTGACTTTACTGGACTTTATTTGACTTTATTTGACTTTACTTGACTTTACTTGACTTTAATTGACTTGACTTTACTTCACTTTACTTTTGACTTTACTTTACTTTACTTGACTTTATTTGACTTTACTTTACTATACTTTACTTTCCTTGACTCTGCTTAACTCTGCTTGGCTCTGCTTCGCTCTGCTTGGCTTTGCTTGGCTTTACTTGGCTTGACTTTACTTGATTACTAAACTTTACTAGACTTTACTAAAGCTATACTTGAGCTTTACTAGAGCTTTACTAGACTTTACTAAAGCTATACTAGAGCTTTACCAGAGCTTTACTAGACTTTACTAGAGCTTTACTAGACTTTGCTAGACTTTGCTAGACTTTGCTAGACTTTACTAGAGCTTTACTAGACTTTACTAGAGCTTTACTAGACTTTACTAGAGCTTTACTAGACTTTACTGGACTTTACTAGAGCTTTACTAGACTTTACTTGAGCTTTACTAGACTTTACTAGAGTTTTACTAGACTTTACTAGAGCTTTACTAGACTTTACTAGAGCTTTACTAGACTTTACTAGAGCTTTACTAGACTTTACTAGAGCTTTACTAGACTTTACTAAAGCTATACTAGAGTGTGATGTCCTCCAATTGGGTCGCTCGGGGTATTAAATAAAACCAACATTTTAGGCTATTCGTTTGGGTCAGCTGTTCCTGCCTTCGCTCCACAGCTGGTCGATGTCAAGTGAAGTGCCAGTCGTGCGACTGCTGTCACCTTGGTAGGAGCAACTACCCGCCATCATTTATTCATAACGCCAGTACACCACACCTCCCTCATGTTTTACAAAATCTGAATTGTTTTATATCATTAGATTACTTCACAAATAGCTTCACAAACAACTCACAATAATCTCACATAAAACAATAGATACACAGTACAGTTTTGTCCTCCACTCTCATAGCAGAATATAAATTGGTCTACACCAAAATTACTCCTTTAAATTACAACTTTGGTCACTGAGTTAAAATCTCTTTTTCCCACTTCCGTCTACTTCTTCTCATCCCCCTTTTTTCAGTAGTATTAACATACTTTGTTACCTTTATTTTCTAGGGCAGCGGTCAGCAACACGCGGCACGTAATTTTTTTTTTTTAGCCAATAAACATGTTTTTGTGGCCCTTGGCCTTAAAAGGTTGCCGACCCCTGTTCTAGGGTACTCAATAAAGTACATAATTAAACCAACAACAATTTGCACATATACATATACTCTTTATAGCTATCGACACTATCGACAGCACTTTACTCTAAAATTAATTCTCAGGTAAATGTCAAATTAACGAAAACATTACTTTTCAATCGACATTAATATAAATAATCAGAAATAAGGAATCCACCTCGCGGCATAGTGCCAGAATGCAGTCAGCATTTTCCCGATGTATAGTAGTACAGTTACATATTAAATTTCTATATTAATATATTTTGTATACCATATGTAGCTCTTTTAAACCAAAATGATATCATATTCTATTTACTCAGTCACTGCTGGGATAACAATAACACATTACCATAATCCTGGATAACCAAAGAAACTAGATAATCTCAGGGTCCATTAAATATTTAAATGTCACTCAATACAACAAGATGTACGTCTACATAATCCCAAACTGTTATGTATAATATTTTAGACAGTTGTTGTTCCATATATTAGTAGATATCATATTCATATCTTTTTTTTTCAAATCGGCCATTATAAGAACATTAATGTGGAACAATTTTTTTACTAAAGAAGACAAAAAAGTAAAATATTAACTTAGTATTATAATCTTAAAATACAAAGATTTAGCTAAGTAGAACAATAACTATCATTTTGAAATAAACATTTCAAATTTATTAATTATTTTTTTTAGTTAACAAATAGTTTCATTAAAGAGTAGACAGGAATTCAGGCTGCTAAATGTTTCAACATTCTGTCTTATATTATTAATGTAAGTTATGAGTGTTAATTTCACTCAAAGATATGCAGCTGAATAGATATTTGTTTCTACGCAAATCATTATTATCCGCCGAAAACTTCCACTGCTGGAAATAGGCATCGATCGTGGGCTGCCTGCATCCAACGGACCCCCACGATTTTATCACGCTACTATTAAATAGCTTGTTTATTTTATTTTTTACTTTTTTAATTTCACCTGACTTTCTTGTGAATTCGAAGGGTAAATTCTATAAACTAAAAATGTAAATGTAGTTTTGAGGATTTTCGGTACACAATGCACAGCACGGTATCTACGCCAATGTAGCGGCAAACCTTATTTTTTGGGGGATTTTTATTCCTTTCCATTTTTTTACTTTTAAAGAAGTAAATTGATATTTAACCAGACAAAATAGGTACTTATTATTCCACCAAAATATTTTAAGGTCGAATGAAGGATAATACACACATAAATGTCTACTTTACTAGCGTTTAAGAAAGTCAGGCATTTTGGATGGCCTTTGTCCATCGCTCGCTGTGCGTTGGGCTACTTTAAGCTATTGTAATATGTATAATCATTTATGGATTAAGTCGGGTTGTATGGGAATGTACCAGGTTTTTTTTTCAGTTTTGACTCATTTGCTCTCAACACCTTGTCTACATCAGCTTTAGGCCGTCAGAATATAAGTATCATCGCTTGCCTGACAATATCAGAAATGCAGCATCCACTGCGGTATTTAAATTAAGTCTGATGAAACGGCTTATAAAACACGCTTTGTGATTATACCGACTTTTATTTCATTTACCATTAACAATAAAATGCTGAAGAATTAACGGTACCGAATAGTGTGCCGTAATTTATAATAATAGTAATAATGCTTTGTATATAATAACTAATTATATTGAATAATGTAAACCTTAGTAATTGTTTTGAATTAGGACACCTTCATAATATACATATTTTAATGTAAAACACATGAAACAGTCGTTACCCATAAAATTTTCATTTGCTTTTTACCATACAACCCTTTTACTTTCAGTTGCATTAAATGCACTATATGCACAGACATGCTCATACGGCATTCACCTACTCGTACCATCCCTAACTGTTAGGTAGGTACGTTGTTTTATTTTATTATTATTTTTTCCACTTGAAAACAGCCTTGGGTATCTATATTTTCATACCTTGCTAATAGACCTCCACAAGACACTTCTGAGAAGTATCACCTTAATTCTGATTTTAATCGATAAAAAGATACCTTCGATCAATTTACTTTCATTTATGATAAATAGATAGGTGTGGTAGGATTATGATCATTATTTTATTTAGACAGTAGTCTTCAGGAATTTTAAAATTCATTTACTTTTGAAATTGGATTACTTAGTAATCTATATCTATACCAACACTTGAGAGTAATATATGAATAATGGTATTTTTTCTAAAAAAGAATTGTGGCTTTATAGGCCGAGGCCAATAAAGCAAAGGAGTGCGGTTGGAGTGGCCTGGGGAAAATCCAGGGTAAACCTCCGACACGACCACGCAGGCGGTCTCAACACTGACATACTTTTAAGAGTTTGCACTTGGTTGAGCGGTTTCAACGGATTCTGAGGTGTCAGTTCTGAAAAACCGATATGTATGACTATAGAAACCATGTACAAATCTAAGGACAAACTAATTAATATCATCAAGATTTTAATTTAATGACATTTGACTTTTTTAAATCTGTTGTTCTGAAAATATGTTGACTTTTATCCTCTATATATTAAATTAAATTTCAGATTCTTTAAATTGTGCCTAATTTAGGTATCTTTTGCCCTTTTGGCCTATTATTGCAGAATAAATATTTGATCTTATTTTAATATTATTCTGTAGTTTGTACCTTTATAAAAGTATTTCTTATACCTATTCCACCTTCGGGAAATATTGTTTTATCATCCGCCTTCGGGACTTTTCCGGAATTTATTTTTCAATACTAATGTGTACATATACATATGAATATGAGTATTCCACCTTCGGGAAATGTTGTTTTATTGTCCACCTTCGGGATTTTACACAAATTTTGGCGTATTCATACACATATACCTACTCTTACTAGAAAATGTTTATCACTGTCGTGATTTACTTTCCTCGTGCCTGTCGTTAGCCGACCTGGCACGTCACTACAAGTTGCTCTTGCATTGTATATTATATACTACTATTTAACGTCCTTTGACGAAATAATTAATAATTAATAATTAACCTTAAGGCTGTTACAAAATACTATATTTAGCACAAACCCAATTCTGAGATTCATTTATTTATTTTAGGTGATTTATTCATGTTGACTTTGGACAGTCCTATATAATATGCTCTAGCTGTCTACGTGTTATATGTAGGACGTAGGTATAACAAATGTTTGAACAAATATTTTACATTAATGAACATTTCACCATTCAAGATGAGTTATTATTAAAATCCCTTGGTACTAATACGAATTCTGAGTTTACTTTATTACCTGTGAGTTTACCTCTTACAAATTCTCATATTGAGTAATAGTGTATTTGAGATTTTAACTCAAATGTATACCAGCACATACATGTAGATATATCGCCATTTAGTACCTTTGCTTAGTTTGGGACTAGGTTGTCTATTTATTTATATGTTGATGAGTTGATTCCATATTAACTCATATTTATATATATATATATATATATATATATATATATATATATATATTATATGTTATACACTAACTATAATTGAATCAAAGCATTTTGTATGAACGTGTTTACTGTTTAATTTATTAGTGGACAGCAAAGTTTTTATTGATATTATGACGCCACATATTGTATCTGCCATAATCATTTCTTAGTTAACTAATCTGGATAGCATGTTTTGTAAAACACCACTTTATGATCAGTCAGTATATATAATTCATTACATGAAGTTATCACATTCATTAACACACATTTTTTATTTTATTCAGGTGTTAATTGTGAAGTATAAATATGCATTTAATTTTCACAACCTGTATGAAACAACCAATTTACATGCATAACATTACAGAATATTTTTTATTATTATTGTTGTATATATTTTTTCAATATTTTGTTTGTATTGTTAAAATGTAGGTATATGTGCATAAATAAATCTTCTTCGTTTTTATTGAGACTCCCTCTTAATTTATTTTCCGACGCAGATTTCATACGAATTATTGTATGACTCGCCTTTGTAGCCAAATCTTATTGACCAGTTTAACCCATTGACGACCATGACAACTTTGTATTTCACGCTGACAAGGAAATGATTAGAAGTAGATATCATTTGATTTCCTAAGTATGTATAGACCTATTCACAACTGCAATCTCATATCGAAAATCATGTCACTCACTCGGTTGTAACTTGTAAGTGAGCATAGTCAACGACAGAACATTCTGCTAAAAATATCCATTTAGCTTTAAGACCGGCATGTTCAGATTATTGTATTTATAAAAATACTTTGAACGTTACTAATTCTGGACTTACATATCCGAATAATGCTTACATTGGATACCAACTGCGTTGTGCTACTTAGAACCCCGCAGCACACCATAAAGACAGGTGTTGCAAAGTTTACATCCAAATTTTATAACGCATCGGTAGCATAAATATGCAGTGCGTTAAATAAATTAATAAAAAATACAATATGCGGTTCATAATCAACTCACCGCATGATTCCTAGTATTAGTTGATACCGAGGTCCATAATACATATGCGTATTCGAAGGTCAAACTCACTGGTTCTCCCTATTTGATTTGACAACATATATTTAACAACGGGACAATAACTGTAAGTTATAACAATGGTAGCCGTGTATTTCTATTTTAAAATCTTTTATTTTTCATTGCGAATAATGTAAAAACTCCCTTCAGTTGACGTGTTATTTCAACAAACAACAAATAGTTAAACCCAAATATTTCATTGAAATTGTAATCCAACGCAACAATTGAGGTTAATTTATACACTCTTGGCTGTTAAAACTGCATAGAATTTAATTACTTCGGGTAGCTAAACAAGTAAACACACAGTTTAAGTAAATTCCGTCATTGCTTAATTTCTTTATATTTTCGCGTTTTGGGTTCTTTGTCTACTCCATCCCTTCCTTGTCAACGTTTTGTTTCAGGTGGTCATACCACTCATTATGCAGGTTTTACCTTATTTATTTTTTCTTTTGTTTTTAACGGAGGGTTAAAGTTCACTCACATAACTCGTCGCCACTGTGATGTCCTCCAATTGGGTCGCTCGGGGTATTAAATAAAACCAACATTTTAGGCTATTCGTTTGGGTCAGCTGTTCCTGCCTTCGCTCCACAGCTGGTCGATGTCAAGTGAAGTGCCAGTCGTGCGACTGCTGTCACCTTGGTAGGAGCAACTACCCGCCATCATTTATTCATAACGCCAGTACACCACATAGAGCTTTACTAGACTTTACTAGACTTTACTAGAGCTTTACTAGACTTTGCTAGACTTTGCTAGACTTTACTAGAGCTTTACTAGAGCTTTACTAGACTTTACTAGACTTTACTAGACTTTACTAGACTTTACTAGAGCTTTACTAGACTTTACTAGACTTTACTAGACTTTACTAGACTTTACCGGATTTTACTAGACTTTACCGGCTTTTACTAGACTTTACCGGCTTTTAACGGACTTTACTAGACTTTACCGGCTTTTACCGGACTTTAATTTGCCTTTACCGGACTTAAATTTGACTTTACTTCACTTTAACGGACTTTACCGGACTTGAATTTGTCTATACCAGACTTTACCGGACTTTAAGTTGATTTTACCGGGCTTTACCGAACTTTACCGGTCTTTACTGGACTTTACCGGACTTAAATTTGACTTTACTTCACTTTAACGGACTTTACCGGACTTAAATTTGTCTATACCAGACTTTACCGGACTTTAAGTTGACTTTACCGGGCTTTACCGAACTTTACCGGACTTTACTGGACTTTACCGGACTTTACTGGACTTTACCGAACTTTACCGGACTTTACCGGCTTTTACCGGACTTTACTAGACCTTACCGGCTTTTACCGGACTTTAATTTGACTTTACCGGACTTAAATTTGACTTTACTTCACTTTAACGGACTTTACCGGACTTGAATTTGTCTATACCAGACTTTACCGGACTTTAAGTTGATTTTACCGGGCTTTACCAAACTTTACCGGTCTTTACTGGACTTTACCGGACTTTACCGGACTTAAATTTGACTTAACTTCACTTTAACGGACTTTACCGGACTTAAATTTGTCTATACCAGACTTTACCGGACTTTAAGTTGACTTTACCGGGCTTTACCGAACTTTACCGGACTTTACTGGACTTTACCGGACTTTACTGGACTTTACCGAACTTTACCGGACTTTACCGGATTTTACCGGACTTCACCGGACTTTACCGGACTTGACTTCAAGGTCCACTGACCCTATGCGCAGCACACCTACATGTCTACACATCCTATGTAAACAACACACCTACATGGCTGTCGGCCCAGTCCATAAGCAGCACACTTACATGGCCGCAAACAGCACACCTACGTGGCTGTTAACTCACTCTATAAACAGCACACCTACATGGCCGCAAACAGCACACCTACGTGGCTGTTAACTCACTCTATAAGCAGCACACCTATAAGGCCGCAAACAGGACACCTACGTGGATGTTAACTCACTTTATAAGCAGCACACCTTCATGGCCGCAAACAGCACACCTTCATGGCTGTTAACTCAATCCATAAGCAGCACACCTGCATGGCCGCAAACAGCACACCTACGTGGCTGTTAACTCACTTTATAAGCAGCACACCTTCATGGCCGCAAACAGCACACCTTCATGGCTGTTAACTCAATCCATAAGCAGCACACCTGCATGGCCGCAAACAGCACACCTACGTGGCTGTTAACTCACTCTATAAGCAGCACACCTACATGGCCGCAAACAGCACACTTACATGGCTGTTAACTCACTCTATAAGCAGCACACCTACATGGCCGCAAACAGCACACCTACATGGCTGTTAACTCACTCTATAAGCAGCACACCTACATGGCCGCAAACAGCACACCTACATGGCTGTTAACTCGAGTGAGTTATAGAGTTATAAGCAGCACACCTACATGGCCGCAAACAGCACACCTACATGGCTGTTAACTCACTCTATAAGCAGCACACCTACATGGCCGCAATCAGCTCACCTACATGGCTGTTAAATCACTCTATAAGCAGCACATCTACATGGCTGCATGACAGAAAAACAAAGAAAAGAAACATTTATTCGTGACAACACAAAACACTTATTACAAAACCGGCTTTTGCCACGAAATGGTCACAACTCAGTGCTGTAAACAGCACACCTACATGACTGTCTACTCACTCTCTAAGCAGCATACCTACATGGCTGCACTTATGTAAGCAGCGCACCTACAGCAGCTGTCTACTAACTCTATAAGCGGCACACCTACATGGCCGCGTACTTCGTTATTTGTTTTAGCGTTCCGTAATTAAATAGGTCAACGCTTCGAATATTAACAATTCCATTGTCATGCACTAAGTATTAGATTCAGTTAGGGTTTTCTTAATTGGCCACGATTGACATGTACGAGTATGTACTCTTTCGGAACGATTCTACCAATCAACGTTATAACGTAATTAATTGGAAACTGTTATCAATAATGTAACATCATTTCACACTTGTGGGTGCAGTTCTGAATAATTATTACGAAAGTATTTATAAGACATTTAAAATTACTTAACTGCGTCCCATGGCGCGCAGGCACACGTTCACTTCTGATATGTTAAAACTTCGAAGATCTCTTGAATAATTTATTCACTTCTGGAAGTTACAGTCACTCGTACACGTTTATGGTCTAACTTAAACTAAAACACGTCTTCAAACTATACTCAACCACGTCTACACTTTAGCACGGTTAACCAAAGAGAGCCCAGAAAAAACGTTCCCTCCTTTTTAAGACCACCCGCCATCTTATTTTTAAGTCGTAATGGCGGTGAAGTACCCTCAAACTTAATTAAAAGTGCAACTTAAATTAAAATTAACTACACTAAACATGAAATCATTACATAATGTTTCTTTTATAAAACCAATATCCAACGGACTATTTTGTACGAAAATTCAATAACCAAATTGATTCCACCAAAACGCAACATCCGTAACGGGAGCACTCCCGGTCACCCGATGGGCATTTAGTATTATTATTTATTGACTTCATTCGCCCCGGATTCACGATTCACCCCACCCTCCTCGCAAACAAATCGGAACAAGTAATTATTAAGAATACTGCAAATACGCTGCCCGACTTTATTAGAAATTTTGGGTATATGTAAATAGGTTTGAACGCTGTATTGTATTTAGTGCGATTTATTTTATTTGTTTTAAAAATATTATTTTGACTCATCGACGACAAGACTTTTTCTTTATGCCTTTAGAAAGGCATAATAATATATCCTCGTATTATCCATTTTGGTATATCAGTAGAAAACAGGAGCTGAATAATAAATATGTTTCTTTTGTCCCTATGCGTGCGACACGTACCTAATAGTTACTTGTAAACGTTTTCGACTATGCTCGAGTTGCTTTATGCTCTAGACTCTAGACACTTGAAAAGTCTTTCCTACCAGACATTTGCATCAAATCCAGATCACAAATGCAGTAACGATAAACAAACATACAGACAATTTGAACGCACATCGGAAATCGAAGGATTTGTAGTTTTGTTATTTCGCACGGGAGATCCTTTTGTTGCATGGATTCGCGTTAAATGGGAGGGAAGTTAGTGTAGGGAGGTGTGCCATCGGCCGAATGGAGCAATCTTTGTTTCCTAAGGCTATGCAAGACAACCAATGTCGAATGACACGTGGAATTCTATAACCCCGTCCGTTTTTCACTGTTTTTATCAAAGCTGGCGGGGGCAGGGGAGGTCTTGAACAGTTGGTGGTCGACCGGAATGGTGCCGTCCACCCCAACAGGCTGGCTGCGAATAAATCAGAATCTAATATGGTACGACAAGATTGCTAGAGTTTTCCGTCTTATTGACCTTTTTTCCTTTGGATAAATCGGTAGTATTCGCATGAACGCGTTAATTTCATTCATGTTTTAAAATAAGACAAAGGTCCTAAAACTCATTACCTAAGGAATTGTTTATTGCGGTTCGTTGTATGGTTTCGTATGTGAGAGCTTAAGTACGATCAAAAAAAAATTAAATGTATACTTTATGCTTTTTTTTATTGTAATGAGACAAAAGGTACGAGTAGGTACTTGACATTTCAAACAGCATTTATAGCACAATTTTCAACTTTGGGATATTTAATTACACTTTCTCTCCAGATATGTACTTATTAAATGGTTCAAAGACTTGTCTAATGAAAATTTGTGACACCCAAAAAGCAACAACGGTCGGCAAACAATTATAATTTAGTAACATACACGATTAATTGGAAATGTATCAGTCTACTTAGCAAATACTGCAAGACGGGTGTGGTGGGCGCAAATCGCGCGTCTGCGGCCAGCGGGAAATTAATTCCATTGATTGTGCCCGCCGTGTAATGAGACGATGCGGAATTCAATTGGAAATTATGTTGCTAGTCCATCCGTCTAATACTCGGTCAGGTCAGCAGTCACCTCAACACTTTTTCGTGTTGGAATACATTGTACCGAGACGACTACACATAGGTACACCGAACTTAACGTTTAAAGAAATTCTCATATAAGACATACCTAGATCACATCCACTAGAACATGGTTATTAGACAAAATATAAGTAGGTAGGTAGGTAAGTCAACTATCATTAAGTATCGCAACAAAGAGCAAACAAACAAACAATCTCTCACCCTAAACGCATATACCATCTCCGTTCCGTCGTGGGTAAAAAACAAAATAATGCATAATTATCGTTAGTGTTTTTACGACTATATTAATTTATTTAAGTGAGCGTTGTTACACATAAATTTTTGCCTTTGACAAAATAAATACAAAGTATGCCTAATTTTCCCGTGCTAGTATTATGACGAATGACATTCCAGAGACATTTTGCATTTAGACATTTTTGCTAAGCAACACGATTCCCTTTTTAATTGGCCATCTTAATCTATCCCTTCATACCAGCCAGTGGCTGCAAGCTGCTCTCACAGCGCCTCAGTGAGCATGCATGGTCCACGCTCGTACTTTGACGTGTGTGTGCCTTATTTCATGCTTCATGGAACATCTTATCGCCCGCGGTCGGAGCAAATTATAATGGGAACAAATAAAATGATCACCTAAATAACTTTTGATATCACCAAATTTTCGAACCCTAAAATAACGCTGAACACTCAAAAAAATGTATCGACCATCAATTTCAGGTCACCTAAACACTCATACCTATTATTCCAGCACTTGCAGCTATTTTACTTATTGCGTTCCCTGAAATTTTATAATCGCATCAAAAAATTGTCAAGTACCACCAAAAATACTAAACTACCACCTAATCTCGTGCATCATTTGTTTTTAGAATTACATCCAAATATTATACACATTACAAGCTATATTGTAGTTAATACATACAAATTAATTGCGTGAAAAAAATGCGTTCAGAAACCGTAGAAAATGACTCTTATAATAACATTTAATGTTCTTACGTGTGGAGAAGGTTACAGCAGTAACATAATGATTATTATGAATTAAAATTGTTCATTATGTTATTAAATATAATAACATAATGATTTTTTTTTATTTTTTACAGAAAATCGTCATTATACTCGATTTTGACTAATTCGGGGATAAGGATTTCAAATTTTACATTAATTTTGAATTTTAAGCAAAAAAAATTTTTTTTTACGTAAAATCGTCATTATACTCGATTTCGACTAATTTGGGGATAAGGATTTCAAATTTTACATTTATTTTGAATTTTAAGTAAAAAAATTTTTTTTACGTAAAAGCGTCATTATACTCGATTTCGACTAATTCGGGGATAAGGATTTCAAATTTTACATTTATTTTGAATTTTACGTAAAAAAATTTTTTTTTACGTAAAATCGTCATTATACTCGTTTTCGACTAATTCGGGGATAAGGATTTCAAATTTTACATTTATTTTGAATTTTACTTAAAAAAAAATTTTTTTACGTAAAATCGTCATTATACTCGTTTTCGACTAATTCGGGGATAAGGATTTCAAATTTTACATTTATTTTGAATTTTAAGTAAAAAAAAAAAATTTCTTACGTAAAATCGTCATTATACTCGATTTCGACTAATTCGGGGATAAGGATTTCAAATTTTACATTTATTTTGAATTTTAAGTAAAAAAAAAATTTTTTTACGTAAAATCGTCATTATACTCGATTTCGACTAATTTGGGGATAAGGATTTCAAATTTTACATTTATTTTGAATTTTAAGTAAAAATAAATTTTTTCTTACGTAAAATCGTCATTATACTCGATTTAGACTAATTCGGGGATAAGGATTTCAAATTTTACATTTATTTTGAATTTTAAGTAAAAAAAAAAATTTTTACGTAAAATCGTCATCAAAACACTCGTGTTTTAATGCCCGAACATGTCGCGTGTTAGTCCGAAACATGTCGCATAACCCTAAAAAACACTCGTGTGACCCTATAATGAAACTCGGCTTCGGCTCGTTTTATAAAACTCACACTCGTGTTTTAATGCCCCTCATTATGTACCAGTTGCATAATCTACTATTAGCATTGAATTATAAGTTAAACTTCCAATTAAGGTAAACGTCGCAATGTTTGACACCTTATGTTGATATTGTTGATACCCAAGACTCAAAACGTTAGCGTATGTGTATATAATATACATATATATATATATATATATACAACGCGCGAGCCGAGCGAGCGAAGCGAGCGTGCCGCGGCAGCGGCCGGCGAAGCGCCAGAACCAACACATGTTGAGTCCGAAACATGTCGCTGGGTGAGTCCGAAACATGTCCCTGGATGCGTCCGAAACATGTCGCTTGATGAGCCCGAACATGTCGCGTGTGAGTCCGAAACATGTCGCTCGGTAACCCCAAAATGTCGCGTGTGAGTCCGAAACATGTCGCTCGATGACCCCAACATGTCGCGTGTGAGTCCGAAACATGTCGCTCGATTAGGCCGAACATGTCGCGTGTGGGTCCGACACATGTCGCTCGATCAATCCGAAACATGTCGCTTGCGTTCCTTACATTGCGCCATTATGTCCATTGCGTAGATTCGGCATTAGACTAGAAACAAATGACGCTTGAAATTAGGTGATCATGTAGTACTTCTGGGTATCGAAAGAATTATTTGGGTATAATTAATTTTAATAGGATTACGAGCCCTGTAATATTTGGATGTAAAAAATATGAAATTTGGTGTTTGAAATTAGGTGATCATTAAGTATTTTTGGGTAGCGACTAATTTATTTGGTAACAATTTAATTTAATAGGTTATCGACATGTTACTTCTTTGAGTTGCACTTTATATTTAAAAGGTGTTGAAAATTTGGTGCGAATCTAGTATTTTTGGTAATCAATGTAATTTTTTAGAGCATCATTCGGCAACTAATTTGGTGGTTCGTTAAATGCTACCCAATTATAATTACTAATGCTCGTGTGCTCAAAGCTGTTGTTTTTGCGGTTTGAATTTTAGCATTAAATCTCTGTGCTGGACTGGCAGAAAGGGTTGTGACGGAAATTTTATAATGCACGCCTGTAAGCAATTTAGTTTGCGCTCAGTGCAAAGTATTATTAGTAAAGAGTAAAACATGGTTGTCGTTGTTGCCAATTTAAATCACTTTAAATTAGTAGGTACTCTTCATTGCATCATATACTCCTTGCGTACATGAGCGTTGAGCGTATTCCAATCTTAGACATGTGTTAACATTTGGCGACTAGGGTCAATTTATTTTAACTAATGTCTAGTTGTACAAAGTATCATTAATGTGAATACCGTAAATTCTACTTAGTCATCGAACTATGCTTTATCGCGAATCTGAAAATCTCATTTGTAGCGAAGCGAGACTTGCTTTCCATACAAACTGAACACCACAGTATAAACAAAACCACACCACATTATTATTTTTATGAATGTATTTGCATGTACATGTACTTATAGCAAATAAATGATCTGAATCTGAACAAAAACATTTTGTACTCTACTTAATCAATAAAAAACCGGCCAAGTGCGTGTCGGGCCACGCGCAAGGTAGGGTTCCGTAGTCGTCCACCCGTTACATTATGTGGACTAAAAAGTTCGCAAACTTATACATACTATGTTTTTGACAGAATTAACGACATTATCTATGGTTTCAATGGAAATTGTACGAAAGTTTGCTTTTGTAAGTACATTTCTGAAGTTCGACTATTACGCGTTAACTAGTAATGTCTACTTAGCTGTGATAGTTTTCCTTTTAACGCATTCACTGCCACCCTCTTTTCCTGGACATTCGGCAGGTGCCGCACTTTGCTGTGTGCCCCAAACGCACATGTGAGTTCAACCGACTATTTTAAGTCTAAGGCACTAAGGCACAGGGTACAAGTGTCAAATATTATGAACGTGTCTGTGCGTCGAAGGCACTGCGTGAAAGTCACGGTGACGCATATATGCGGCGGTGGCAGTGAATGCGTTAAATTCATCGTATATACTACTACCGTGATTTTTTCACATGCCTAGTAGCCACCGTCTAACTGGCAGGGGGGGCACTTGACCATAACAAAAATTATCACTTCAAAGCTTAATAACATGCCAACCAATTCTTTAATCAAAAAATGCTCTTACAAACCTTATAATATTTTTAAATGAGCTATCCAACGATACCCCACACGATGGGGTTTGGCAGAAAAAAAAATTGCATTCCCACTTAACATGTAGGGGAGGTACCCTAATTTTTTTTTATTTTTTATTTTCTTCTACCTTTTTGTCGGCGTCATTGATATGTATACTCATGCCAAATTACAGCTTTCTAGTACTAACGGTTACTGAGAAAAACGGGGGTCGGACGGACGGACGGACGGACGGACATGGCGATACTATAAGGGTTCCTTGTTTACTACGGAACCCTAAAAATACATAATATGCTCAAATGTTAGCTGGAAGAGTACCTTATAGGTATAAATTTGCCTTTGTACTTTGATCTTGTGTGATACGTAGGTACTTGCTTTTACCTGTTATTGTATACACTATTATTGTATACTAACCTTATATACATGCAATAAGCTAAACTCATTCGTTCGACCCAAAATTCCAACCCGGTGCCTCCTGTTCTGTTCGACTGTCTTACGAGTCTTACGACTCAACCATTCTGCTACCACAGCGTATGCATTCGGTATTTTTAATGTCGGTACAATAGCTACAACGAAATATCTATTGCCACATTACCGTAAACCGCCCTACATTTCCCCCAATTCAGGATGTTTCCAGGATTAGATAAATGGCCCTCCAAATAACAAAATTACCTTAATCGAATAGTTGTTTACATCGTGTCACGGCGCGCAATTAAAATTGTTTCAAAGGCACTAAATCATTCGCGGGAAAGTGAACCATCACTGTGCACGGGTGTGCAATAAATTTCGCAATTATAAGGAAATTCCTTGAACCACGCCAGGATAAAATTAAATTAATTATCTTTGGTACCGCGAGACGTTAGTCAATTACTTGGTTATCTTTTTTTGCCGATAATAAAATTCAAAATGTATATATACAGTTACATCCTTGGTTTGTGGCATTTAAAAAATGTGCAGTTTTTGATAAGATAATATCACAAACTTTAGTTTCATTCCAGTCTATTCTACATATTCCATAGAATTAACGTAATCGTAACAATTAGGTACAACTTACAAGAACCTTAAAGAGTTTGAGTTACTTCTTAATTGTTTTTGGTTTATATAATTTTCCAGTAAGACAAACAACGCATGCTGTAGAAGATAAATGACGAAAATCTCGTAATAGGGGGCGTTATTATCCGTGATGTTGCGAGTGTCACAATGTGTACACATTTCGGCACTTAGCTTGTTAATTTGACGATGACTGTCGAGCTGCCATCCGTCATCGCAGCAACTGTCACGGGGCGTCTTTGCTAGCGTGAGGCGTAAGGGATGAGTGACTAGCGGATAAAATGTCAGCCACAAAATGTATCTCAACAAGAGCTTACACAGACATATGGAAAACATAATTAATATAAATTTTGTTGTATTGGATATTCAGTCCACAGAGTTATTATTTTCTACGTATTTCCCTATTTTGGTGTAGTGGAATTAGCTAAACTGTAACGCAATCTAAATGATGATAGAATATATATTGAATAATTTATTTATAAAAGTAGCACATTACAATATTAAATTAACATAAAGAAAAACAGAAACTAAAAAACTAATAATTAAAAATAACCCTAATTAACAATACAACTAAGCATTTCAACAAGAAAAAAAGTTAATAATTTTAGATTACTGCAAGACGGATACTGTGAATATCTGTAGTAAATTTCACACTTTCGTTATTACTTTATTTACAATTTGAAATATATACTTGACACAAAATAAGTCGGTAGCGTAAATGCTAGTGCCACTCTCTCGTCGCTTTTCAAATGCGAAACTCTTGCTTGACTCCTAATTGTAAGATCATCCCGCGAAGTGAACGGAGTGACTGATTATACGACAATGAATAGCAGTTTTTGCCGTGAACGGGTTAAGTCAAGCCGTTAGTTGGGAAACTTTTCAATAGATGCAAAGGAATTCCACTTAATTTTAAAGAAATTTGTCTTATTACACGCTCGTTGCTTGCAACTTTTGTTAGAGCCTAGGGGGCCTAGTTCATTACAAATGTAAATTGTTTATTTTAATGGCAATATTTTTAATCCTTAACGACATCAATAATTAATACATTTCCAAAGTAGTTTTCATCAAATGGTTTGACTGATACTGTGGGTCATTGAAATATTGTTAGAAATGTTAGATTTCACAGGTTGGTAAACTAAACAGCTCAGGTTGCGAAGTGAAACAAAGGTCGGCCGATAATTGGACGGGGTCGGTCTGAATGCGCGCTAGACGAGACTTAATTGAGGTTTTCGAGTTGGGCTAATTCGCCTCACCTTCGATCAGCTCCCAGGGGCTGAGGGCTCCAGGAGCAAACGGGTTAAGTGAGGTGCGGTGCGCCTAGCTCTTTTGTAAAACACTTAGAAATTCGCTTTTAGTTATTTTATAAACATTCGCTATTCGTTTTTTGAAGTGAAAACTTCTTTGGCGGCGCTGAGCACTTTTGTTTTGGGGAAAAATTGTTAAACTCGCGACAGATTCTTCTAAGACCAGCTAGTTGACCCCTCCTAGTATCGTGATTGCGATGTTAGGAGGGGTCAACTCAGCTAAACTCAGCTGGTCTTAGATGCGTAAGACACAATGATACTCGGGACATATTATGTATATGTAAATGGATTATGCGAATATGAATATGAATATGAGTAAGAATATACCGAATACCGATACCGATACGAATACGGATATGAATATCTTTGTTATTTACTTTCTTCATTGAATTTTCACTTCAAACGGCACTCCCGGAGTGCAACCCTTTTTTTCTTCGTGTATTTCACATGAAGAATGATAACTATAAATCGACACTGAAAAAGAACGTAAAAGTATGGTTAAGAAAAAAGGTAAAGTTTAAATTTTATAGCAAAATTTTACACGACACGTCCCCGGGCAACGAAAAAGTCCACTATGATTAAGAATTCCCTCACGTCCCGCCGAACAAAAAGTAACAACTAAATATTTCGGAGACGGTCCGATAGAGGTCGGGTGCGGATAACAAAAAGTAGGGCCGAGGCGGGACCCTCGACACCCGCGCAGATATGATAATCCCAAGTATGTAAAATAGTGAAATTTAAGGCCTTTCCATGTGAAGAATTGTGCTCGTTCGGTAGGCAAATTATTCTAATGCGGCCCTTTTATTCGAGGCACACTCGAGCTGCGGGTCGAGATCCTCAGGCACTCATTTGTATTTCAATAAAACACCACTAAGCCTATCTAAACACAGCTATGAAGCTGCTATCGATAGCGGCCGGCCGAACGAACGCCTACAATTTAAATAACTTGTTATTATAATGTTTTCAGCCGGCGTATTTTCTCAATTTATAATCGTTCATCCATCAATCGAGTTCTCGATGAATTAATTTGAATACATTGAACTAGGTATGGCATTCAGCGAAGTTTACACAAAGTTATAGATCATGAATACGGTCGTAGCAAACAAAAAACAATTCCCGGTTCGGTCGCATTGTGCCGGCCCCCTGATACGGTCGTGGTGCATTTGTGGATACGCCAATTCAAATGTGAAAATAAAAGCATGGTATCGTAGGATGAATCCGGCCTTGTCGTCCGATTTGCATGGCGTGGAAAGTTCACAATCGCACGGTCATCAGCCTGCGGGGAGTATAATTCTTCCTCCTCGCGTCTTCCTGTATCTACCCTTGCGAAACCTCTTTTTGCCGGGGTCCGGCCGGCGGCACAATTCTCGATACATAAATTTTCGCAATCGGTCATCCCTTAAAAACAAGTTTAGCTCTTTATCCAAAGGAGAGTAAGTTAAAGAATGGGTCGGCAGTACGTTACCCTCCGATTCGTTACGTATTCAAATTATTTCACCATCCTGTTTTGGGTCCATTTGTATTGCTATGTGTACCTACGAATTCCGCACACTTTCGCTAGGGTGGTGCCATTGATTTTGAACCTTTATATAAGCAGATAAATCGTAAATATACTGCTGGACTCAATAATATAACTAAAGTCTGGCTGGACCGGAATGGTACCGTAGAGGAAGTTAGTCTATGCCTAATTAATTGGCGCGTCATGTGGCTACGCTAAGACGGGAGGCTACCCCTACCGATCCTTTAGAAGGACATCCTTCGTCGTAATGTTTATACTTGCGGCTATTTGAAACAACAATACAAATATTTTATGTACTGTCTTATATTTAATTTTATTATAAACTGTTTATTGCCTGATTGACGGTGTATTCATTTGTGCATTTATAAATAAAATAATTAAAACAGTGGTTGCCTTATGTAGAAAAATACGCTACGAAGAGAAACTTCAAATATGGCCCATATTTTAAAACGCTGGTAAGACGTAACTTCTCGAACAAGTATCAAAAACTATTAACCACTTCAATTCACCTTCAAATAACAATAATTTCCATAAAGTTAAGTCATTAATTTCCAAGAATCAACAGACAAGACATAAAACTCAAGGAAAAAGAGACGAAGATTATTTCGGTTAACAAAATTATACACACTATGTATTCGCCAATTAGGAGCGGCATATAAGTTTTCAAGCTCACATGGTCATTTATATTATAATTACGATTAACAGCGGGATATTTACCATGTATATGTTTTTGTGAGTATCGCTGCGAGTTTTAGTTGTGGTCTACCTACACACCATAGCCGAGCGATCTACCCTCTTCTTGATTCGCTTTTTTTTGCTAAGGTGTGTGAGTAGACCACAAGTAAAACTCGCAACACGTCAGTTAATCCGTGGTAATGGCGCTTGCAGCAGTGCCGAAATATCGCAAACTCACAAAAACAAATAAACATGGTAAATATCCCGTTGTTAGGAGGGGCATACTAGTACATGTACATAATGTAGTAGTAGGTTATCATACGTATTAGCCCAGCGTGTACGTGTTCCGCTCAGCGAGCCTTTGTCGCCTCATCCGCGTCCACGCCATTCTGAACGACAACGAAAACTTCACCAGCTCAAGATAAAGCCGGCCGCATGTATGCGACACACGTCTACTCTTTACAAATTCCGCGCTGATGTGGACCCATTCAAACGGCATGTAAGTTTCGCGTGTGCGACCGGCTGAATGCAGTGATAAGTCGCAAGTTGACAATGAGCGAATCGTGAGTTGATTTCGTATTATGAACAAAATTTCAATGGCTCTGGGGTTTTAGATTTTGAAAGCTAAGTTTGTTCGTTAATGGTGATTGGTTAGCTGATCGTGATGGTGTTTGGAAGTTTTACGGAGCGTGAAACGAAATATGTGATTCATACGTCTACACTACGAGTTCGCGATAAGCGTGTTTTGTAAAGTAATTCGATGCGGATTGAAGAGGTTCCTATAAGTTCATTTATGAAGTAATATTGTATGAACACAAGTGCAAAATGCTATACCCTATCTGTGTCTTGAATGCTTTGTAACGCTTTACCTACAAATGACCGTGGTTTTTAACTGATGACCCAATGTAGGTAACTAATTTATTTTGATTGTCTAAAGAAGTGTAATATCTCTGCCACACTAATATGCTCCTTATTACTTCGCACTAGGTTATTTGTTTTGCATAATATATATTTGTGTTGCATTATTTTGCTACTCGAGAAAATTTAAAACCTAATTATGCACCATTAATGACAAATTTGCTTTTTTAAACTGCTAACAACGCTCAAATATATCATAGTTAAAATATTAAGCACAGTACAAAAGACACGCTTCATAGAAAACGTATATTCGACTCCTAAATCCACAGCTTTTAAATCGCAACAACAGAGCCCCATAAACGTTTCAAGACTTCACCGATTGAAAAATCTCAGCCTGAGTTATTGGTTTACTCGAATGCTCGGGCATAACAGCGGTTGTTTAGCTAAACCCCGGCTTATTGAATAAGTGCATGAATCACCGGCGCGGCGCGGTCCGCTGCGTCCCCCACAGTCCCCATACGTTTGACCGGCGATGGGACGTCGCTGCGCTTCCCGATCTTTCCGCTACGGAGATGTCACAGCGAGAGTTCTGGGAACAGTAGGACACGATCGGTTTTAGGATAGATAGATCTTTTTTACACCTAAGTTACACCTAAGCTGGAATAAGAACAAAACTTTTCAATGTTTAACATAGCTATATTTTCTATATTCTCTACCAAATGTAGAATCTAACTTAGTTCTGTAATATATTTTATGTCACACCTGGCCCTAAAGTGGCCATTATCGCACGCTCCGCGCGCGAAAAAACCCACTTTCTGGCCAGGGCGTGACATAAAATTTTGTACTTACCACGGGCGATAATAAAGAAAGCCTCAGATCGCATTTTTATCGCCCTTGCCTTCGGCTCGGGTGTAAAATATCTGCGATCTGAGACATTCTTTGTTTTATCGCCCTTGGTAAGTAATAAACTATTAACTGGTTCTCCACGATACAGGCGTAGCCTAGTGTGGGGACCCCTGGTAACTACTTATGTAACATAATATTTTGGAATAAATTACTATTATTATATTATAGTATTCGTTTTGTATAACCCTGTGGAACCTATATAATGATGATGATAATTTTATAACCTTTCTCCTGTTTGTTCCTTTCCATGTTTTATCCCAAGCTGAAATTTGTTCATATTTTGTAACGAAACTGGTATCATAATAATGGTGACAGGATGCAATTACTCAATTTCCTCTTGTGTCAAATATCGCAGATAAATTATTACCTGCACAATGTAGTTTTTAGACCATAATTTTTTTTTTAGTATCTTTTAATTTCGTTACAGAGTGTTTAGTAGTAAACCAAACTTACCTACACAAATGGAATACTTACATACTTACTTACTTACTGCTGTGGCACAACGACCCGAAGTGGATCTTGGCCTCCGACACCAAAGACCTCCAGGCTTCTCTGTCCCTAGCTATCTCCATCCAGTCGACGACGGTCTGGAGCTCAGCTAGGTCCCTCTGGACTTCGTCGCCCCATCGGTACCTAGGGCGCCCTACAGGTCTACGACCCGATGGACGACTCGAGTGCGCTCTCCGGACAGCACGATCGTCACCCATTCGGACTACGGCCCGAGCCATCGGAGTCTTGCAGATTTCGTTTCTCCAATAATGTTGGGCTCGGACACTAGGTCTTTGATTGCTTGGTTTTTACGGAGCCTCCAAGTGCCGCCCTCTCTACGAGTGGGTCCCAGGATCTTGCGGTAAATGTTCCGCCCCGCCACTAGCAGCGCGTGTTCCTCCTTTTGTGTTAAGGTCCAGGCTAGGTTATCTCAAATTATTATGAAAGTAATTAATTTGTTGAAAGTACGCCCCATTATTCAATTACTATTTTACGGTACTGTCCTTACAACAACTATGGTGATATTTTTATAATATCAACAAATTGATACACCTCGAGTGTAATAAATGATTGACTTTGAACTACTGTGTTACATCTATATTCTGTGAAAAGTATTGGACGCTTTTTATTCCACTAATGCGATCACGACAAGCAGCACTGGACACTTTTGTCATGATTATTAGTTTGGAACGTATAATGTCGTCACGCGCCAGTGGAGTCGGAACACAGTTGAAACGTTTCCCGTTTTCAATAGACGGTATTTGTAAGGACTATATTGACATTGAAATATATATTGGATATATCTTACATTTATATATTAAAGTCAATAATTATTAAAATATGTAATTTAATTATGAAACGAAAAAACAAAATGTAATAAGTATATTTATTTTTAATTGATATGTTTTATTTATTAGTTAAAAACAGGAGATAAATTAGCTACAATAACAAACTTAAAAGACTACATATTTACAAAGTATAAAATAAAATAAAAAATAAAACTACAAATAATAAATTTGGCCCAAATCGCCGTCAATGGGCAGTGTGCCCAGAAGGCTGGCTGCATTGCCACGCTGGATGGCAATGCTTATTCGCTGAGCGAAATATTGGCCAGCCTTCTGGTCACCGGATGCGTCTACCAGGCGCGCCGACAAATCTTTATAAAGTCGGCGCGCACTTGGGCCCCACGGTTTTTAATTTACTTTTTATTTGTTCAATTATATATTAAAGTCATATACAGGATATATCAGATTAAAGTACTATAAGAAACTTTAATTATAGAATAGAATTTAGTTCTATGAATATGGTTACAATTGGTTTGTTATAATTTAATCTACAGTGTCGTTCGTTGGTTCACTGGCGTATTTAGCCAGCTGATAAATCTACTTTTGATATTATACCTACCAGCACTTTAAGTCATATAGGGTTGGTAAAGCGTCCATAGTCTTTGGAGTATAATTACTAGTGTTCGGAGTTTCGGTGGCAAATTTCACACAGTGGGTAATGGAGTCGTTTTTATGATTAACTCTTTAAGATTTGAATAAATAAATTATTCATTTACCTGAAGTACTTAGTATGACATTAAATGGCGGCAGGTACAAACATTATACCGTCCCGACTGTTTAGGTGACATGTTTGTACGTATGTAATAAGTAAAAAATAAATGAATTTATTAAACAATGTTTACCTACATACTTGTGTTATTAGTAGTCCTGTGTTATCGTGGTATAAGTAGGTAATGCTCGCAAGATAATTTATAAGGAGTATTATTAATCATTTAATCGTTATTCGTTTAATCAAAAAAATTGTTAGGCGACTCCATTTACCTCTATGAAATTTGCCACCGAAACTCCGAACACTAAAATTACCGTCAGGCAGGTCGTGCGAGTATGCTTGCCACAGCTGTGATATACAAACAAAGGAGATAAATATAAACATGTACCTACAGGTACTATCTTAATGTGAATTAGGTATAGTACTTTTATCTCACGAGCGCGGGTTGGCCATGATTGTAGTTGTGACACATACGAACACATAGACAACGTGAACTCATAGCTCATACGCTACGCTGACGCAAACATAGACAATGTGCATGTATAGCTCAACAAACAATCAAGACTCACCCGCGTTCGTGAGTTAAAAGTACTATACCTTTCTAATATTTGATATAATAATCGATGGGCAGGGTCTGGACGAAAAAACGTTGGGCCTGAAATACTTGTCCCCAGCGAGCACGTGCGATCGACGCGGGTCGCCGGCGAGACGCACAAATCATGCGACATTCGGCACGACTTGGCCTCTATTCGACATCCACAATTTTACTTGATGGCTAGGCTAGGTATTTTCTACTTAACTAAGACCTTACTGATCCCGTACAGATTTCCTCACTTGTGAGTTTACTGACAGTATTACATTTGCGCAATTCATTACGCCCCGCTTCTGCGCATGCCGCTCTTATCAGGAAACACTGATTTAAATGCAGATACGCAGAAAAGAATCTGTACTTGCCCGATTTAGGCGTCTTCCTGACATGGCGGGGCAGGATCGATATGTGATATTTACTTCTTTGACGTAAACTTACTGACGTCGCAAAGATTCCCACTTGACAGAATACTGTCAGTATTACATTTGCGCAGTAGTAATATCATGCGCAGAAGCGGACCAGTACTGCTTTCACATCGACCCGCTTCCGCGCATCTCGCGCCAGTCAGGAAGTACTCATTTAAATGTAAGGGCGCAGTAAAAAGTAGTACTGAGTTGACTGACAGTTGACACTGACCTTTGACAGTTTTCTCATATCGTACCGTCTCCGCATCGACAAATCTGGAAGTCGCCTTACGTTGATACTAACAGATGATAACTTACTGATACCGCACCGACAAATGCGGAAGTTGCCTGAAACATACCGTAAACCGTAATAAAGGCCCTATTCCACGGTGCAAGAAATTGCATGCGATTTTCATTACATCGCGGGGTTTGATCGCCCTCGTCTTGCCTCGATAGTCCCAAGGCCGTGTCAAAAGGCCAAGTCAAAAAGTGTAAATCGGCCTTATAAATGAATCATCAACGAATTGCGGTAATGAATGCATGAGCATATCCATACTAAGATTATAAATGCGAAAGTGTGCCTGTCTGTCTGTCTGTCTCTGTTACCTCTTCACACTCAAACCGCTGAACCGATTTAGATGAAATTTGATATGGAGATAGTTTGAGTCCCGGGGAAGGACATAGGCTACATTTTATCCAGGAAATCATCCCTTAAGGGGGTGGTAGCAATTAACGCGATGAACGAGTTCCACGCAAACAAAGTCGCGGGCAAAAGCTAGTAGCATAGAATTTAGAAACGATGAACATTGCCTTTATACACTCAACACTAATAGTAGGGGAAGTAGTGTCACCCAATGTATGGGAGGTCCACATTTTGGTATCGGATGAATTCACTTGGCACAGATGTAATATAGGTAAATCTAAGTTAATTTAGCCCGGTAGCCATCCGCCACCCCCTGGGGGGTAGGAACGGGGGGGCCTTGAAAGTCACATTTTTGGGGTTTTCATGAAAAACTCATAAACGGTGACCCATAGCGAAAAACGTTCTTAGGCATAAGTAATCTAAATAAAATGATCTACATAAAAGGGTCTATACACTTTGTCGCTAGGATTAAAATTTAATGACATTTTAAAGGGGGAATGTAAAATTATATGAAAATTTAAGTGGCTATTAATTCCTTTGTTTTTCAATATATTTAAAAATAAAAATTCTGCAATTATGCACTCAATGAGCTCTATTCATTGATACCCCACTCAATGGGGTGGGTCAAATTTTTTTTTTTCGCGCCCCCCTTTACCTTTAAAAACAGGCAAAAATATTTTTGAAAATATTGTATAGCCTTGGGTGAACAAGATGCTTAAATGGTGAAAATTTGAAGAATATTGCTCTAAATTTTGCTCTATGGGGTAGTTCTTTTTTTTTTCATACATGCTCTCCCTTAGCTGCATGGGGGCCACCCTTAAAAGGTAACGGATTGAGCTATAGTCTTCAAATTTTCACCATTTAAGCATCTTATTGACCCAAAGCTATAAATTTTTTTCAAAAATATTTTTACAGCTTTTCAAGGGGGGCTCCCTATACAGCTAAAGGGGGGTGCGAAAAAAAAATTGACCCACCCCATCGAGTGGGATATCAATGAATAGAGGTCATTGAGTGCATAATTGTAGTATTTTTTGTTTGTAACTATATTGAAATACAAAGGAATTAATAGCCACTTAAATTTTCAGATAATTTTACATCTCCCCTTTAAAATCTCATTAAATATTAATCCTAGCGACAAAGTGTATAGAACCTTTTATGTAGATAACTTTATTTAGATTACTTATGCCTAAGAACGTTTTTCGCTATGGGTCACCGTTTATGAGTTTTTCAGGAAAAACCGACAATGGGACTTTCAAGCCCCCCCCCCCCCCTTCTTACCCCCCCAGGGGGTGGCGGATGGCTACCGGGCTAATTTAACTTAGATTTACCTATATTACATCTGTGCCAAGTGAATTCATCCGATACCAAAATGTGGACCTCATGACACTACTTCCCCTACGATAAACCTGAGTATGTAAAGTAAGTTTATTTATTTATTTAAATACTTATAACAAAAAGAAATCCAAACACGATACGGAATTATTTAAATATAGTGGATGTCTTATATATTCCTACAGAAGGCGTTAAATAATAAATCAAAATCTATAGTGTGTGTAGTAAATATATACTCAAGACATAAGATTTCAAGCTCACATAGTCAAGCAAATGGTAGACCAGGCCAAGATCCTCTTTGGGTCGCTGCGCTGTTAAAGTACGAGTAGTAAGTAAGTAAGGATAACATATTTTGTGGAATTCGAATAAAAACCACATTTGCCATTAGAGTTAGGTGGCTCACTCGCGGCCTCCGGCTTCCCAGGGCGCGATGCACTCGAATTTGTCAAAGCAAAACTCACTGCAGCCGCTTTTACAACACAATAAAATATACGAATAAAAATCCGCTCGCGAACCAGCAATAAAATAAAACGCTAACCGTTTTTACGGCGCCGACAATATAATGAAATAATCGTAACGGCCGTCGACGTCATCGAATGGCCCGATAAATCTTCCTCGGGTCATATTGTCCGCAGTACTCTTGGCAACACTTTAATATCGAGAAATATCATCTCGATAATCGAAGCGGTGCGCACTCGCCACTCACCGTATAAATCACTCCCCCGCACTCGCCTGTCGTTTATTTTTTAGACTTTCCATTTCCAAATAAAGTCCCAGAGCAGCGGGCCAGCACTTCCTCCTTCCGGGGCGGTTTTTATATGATTTGTCGGCTGTCGGCCATTTCCCTTAATATTGTCAATATTTCAAATATTAATTGTTATAAATCAGGGATGTTTTCGCTGGCGATTTTTATAGCCTCTCTCGGAATTGAATTTATAACTAATTGTGATTACATCACATACGACGATCATAATGGGCGCTTATCCTGTTTATAAATGGAAACTGAATCGATGGACAGTACATCCAGGGGGAAACGTGTTAAATTATGTAGGTACACTTAGCACGTCAATCCACGCACTACTTTGAAAAAGTTCCGCCCATAAAACATTAACAAGCACTCAAGAAAATTCCCGGGCGCTGCCCCGTTCGTTAAGTAGTGTCAGCCGGTAGTTTTTCCCACCTCGAACTGGCGGCTGTCCACTAGAGGCCGGAGGGTCGCTGTCAACGCGATTGGCGAGCCGATATCTCCCAGGAGTGCCGCCCCGGGCTCGAGCCTCTCGAGCACGAAGATCATCGCAAAGCCCTCAATTAATGACAAACAATGGCAGCCCTCACGCGCCCAATTTTCAGTTGTCGCTCTCGTTTTGCCCGGTGACAGTTGGCACGGGTCAGCCTCTCACGCGACGCTTATTCCCAAAGCTGTTGACTTACATTATTCCGCCCAAACAACTTGCTAAACACCTACAGAATGTTGCCTTATAAAAACCGTAATGTTGAATAATTAGAATGACCGATTTATTACAAAGCATAAAATTATTGTGGCAAACAATATACTCGCTTTCCCAACACATTTTAAAATACTAATTATAATTTTACCAAACATGGTATTGTTTTAGAACTCTCAACTAACACAGTTTTCATTTTAAAGCCCCGTTGAACATTAAAATCCTCGCTACAAAGCGTCATGTTAGTCCTGGAGCGTAGTTGTCCGTTTTCGTGAGGCCAGATACACGAGTCTCGCGCCGCTCGCTCGCTATCGATCCGCCCCCCCGCGGGCCGCGGGGGCAGAAATTTGGGAAAACTTTGAAAGTTTCGCGTCTAATTCAGGAGCACGCACACAAGCTCGCAATCAGCCCAACTGTCGCACACAGCCGTGCCTGCAGCCTTGTAATTCTTCTACTTGATGCCTTACATTTTCAATATATCACGTGTCGACGATACCACAATAAAATTAGCTAAAGTAACACAGAATAATGTAACAGAGTTGTCAAAGGTAGAGTTACTTTGATACGCACGAGTCGGCGGCAGATCAAAGCTGGTGTCATTATCCATTGTGGCGTAAGTGCTTTTGAAAAGAAAACAATTAAGGAGATGAGACGTAGGGTGACCACGGCGTCCTAGCGACAATGGCCCGGAGACGGCCACTTCCTGCGCGCGATCAAAGGGATACTTTTTCAGTTTGTTTAATGAGTAACTGAATGGTGGTCATTCATTTAATCCAGCTAAGAACAATCTGTCTGTTTAGTATTCAATAATATCACGGGCCAATACGCTTTACTCTACAGGGTAGGTACTCATTTAGACGTGTAACTGTGTATTTATCTATGATTGACCGAGTGAAACGAAGGTCACTGTTTTAGCTTCGGCAAAAATGCTTTCGCATGTCCGGATTTCCGGCTGTTCTACTCTACAGGTCTCATTTCTTAACTGATTCTAGTGAAATTTTGTGAGCAGGTACGAAAATTAAAAGAAAGTTTATTGTCCAGTCAATTTTTGGAAATTAAAACAAGTAACCTTTTTTCAATGAATTCGTATTTTTCTGCGGCCGTTTTTTCCTCTACAGGTCGCATTTCTCAACCAATTCTCGTGAAATTTTGCGAACAGGTTCTATGACTACATAGAATTTATTTGTTGAGTAATTTTTTTTTTTTTTTTTTTAATTTTTTTGTCGATGACTGTTCTCTACAGGTAGCATTTATCAAGCGATTTTCGTGAAATTTTGTGAGCAGGTTCGGTAACTGTAGAATTTTTTTATCGAGTCACTTTTTTGGAAATTTAAAAAATCAATTTGTTATCATTGATTTTGTGTTTCTGCGGCCGAATTTCCATTTGTTCACCTCTAAGGGTTGCATTTCACAACCGACTCTCGGGAAGTATTGTGAGCAGGTTCTTTGATTACATATAATATTTTTGTCACATAGTTTTGGACATGTCATAGTTTTAGAAATAAAAAAAACACTCTCGAGGTCTACAGCTCACAGAGCCACTAGTTTATTTTACAATTGTATTTTTATAGTAAAATTATGCTCGCAATAACCTTTACTAGTTTTATAGTTGCAAGCATTAATGACACGACTTCGTGAAGGGAGAACATTGACCATTTTTTATTTGATACTTTAGAAGTCTAGAACATTATGAAAATATTTCCATAAATATCCTTACTATCGTAAAACAGTCCAGTTCCGCTCGCTGTACCTATTGTTTCATGTTTATGTTTATCTATTTTTACTCCACCCGTTCCATTCCATCTATGAAACGTATTTTTCATTTTCTCGCTAATTTATCGCGGGCATAATTTTTAAATATCCTTTGTCGTCACCGCCGTTAGTAAACAGGCTGTTTGTGCGGCAAATAAAGGAATTCCATTCAGCGGAAGCCTTTTGCGGGAACAAAAAATTGGGCCGCTAAATAAAAACAAAACCGCTTTGAAAGCGCAATTAGTATGATTTAATGGCCATTTAATTATACCATAATTAATGTGACATTTTTAAACTGCTACCATTTTTTGTTTCGTAGTTCATCTTTGACGTGGCAATGCGAATTTTATTCTTACAAAATTATTGATATCCACTAATGCTGGTACTTTGATAGTCGATAAGGGACATGCAATCCCCTGGGGGTCTATGATGGTCGTGTGACAGCATGATAAACAACTCGATAAAGCATCTGTCACTTTCTATTGAGTGGTATCAAAAAGTGACAGATGCTTTATCTTGTCGTCTATCACGCGACCAAGTAGCAGGCGTCAATTGAGTACGGTCACCACTTACCATCTGGCGGGCGATACGCTTCTTTTCCACCAAAGTAGTATAAAACACACAGAGAGAGGCGTACGTCAAGGATGTATCCTATCCCCAAAGCTTTTCAACATTTATGGTGAATACATCATGAGAAGAGCTCTTGAGAACTGGCACGGCGGAGTCACAGTTGGCGGAATGAAGATCACGAATCTTAGGTATGCGGATGACACAACTATAGTAGCGTCCAGCCAAGAAGAGTTAGCATCGTTCCTCAGAAGACTTGAAGCGGAAAGTGTTAGACTCGGTCTCAAGATTAACCACTCTAAAACAAAAGTCATGGTAGTGGACCGAGTACAGCTGCTTCAAGATGCCGATGCGACCCCACGCTACGAAAAAGTGGACGCGTTCGTATACCTGGGCTCGTTGATAACAAGTGATGGCAACTGCGTAAGAGAGATCAGCCGAAGAGCCGGAATGGCTAAAAGTGCCATGGCTAACCTTGACAAAGTGTGGAGAAATCGTAGCATTCACCGGAGAACAAAGACGTGCGATTAGTTCGAGCACTCGTGTTCTCAATCTTTTTGTACGGCGCGGAGACTTGGTGCGTTAAGAGCCGCGAACACAGTAGAATCAATGCCTTCGAGATGTGGTGCTGGAGGAGACTTTTGAGGATTCCCTGGACAGCCATGAGAACGAATAACTCTATCTTAGAGGAACTCGGCATCACCAGAAGACTCTCGGACATCTGCCAAGAGAGGATTCTTTGTTTCTCCGGACATATCATGCGCTCACCTAAGGCATGAACTAGAGAGACAAATTATTCTCGGATCTGTGGAGGGCAAACGCCCAAAAGGAAGGATTCCGGTACGCTGGACCGATGCAGTGAAGAATGCTGCCAAATGCAGCCTTCCCCATGCGGTCCATTTGGCGAGGGACCGAACTGCATGGAGGGCACTTGCGTGCGGTCACGATCCTCAGTCATGAGGGATCGACTACGAAGAGAAGAAGAAGTATAAAACAAGATTTACTGACTTTTTTAAAAGAAAGAAAGATTGAAAGAAAAACAATTTAACTAAAAACCTGTAATAAACAGGAAAAATATGTCCAGTTATCTAAACAGTGCGTTACCAGCAAGCGGGCATTAATTGAAACTGATATTAATATGTTCCATCAGCAATTATTTCCATGTATTAGCAGCAAATCATTATTATGTTAATTACCTGCAAAATCAAATTTCCTAATTCCGCACCTTCAATGTACTACGTGGACGGCATAAGAGCACACTAAGGGTTTTCATTTGTACTGAGTTGTCAATTTACTTTACAGTACATTGCTGGCAATTCAAATTTTGTTAGAAATTGTGGTTTAAAAATAAAATTAATCGCATGATTAGGTTAAGAAACTACGTTTAAGTACCGAACTTAAAGAAAAGCCCGCTTGCCGGTAACACACGGTATATATAAATTTCCACTTGCTTTTGGACTAATGGTAATAGCAATCGTTGGCGATATCACGGCGTTTTCAGAACAACTTGGGTCACTTATGTTCTTAGATTGCCGCCACAGGTTATTGCCCAACCAGTGCACTTGGCGTTCGTGGCCTTAATATAAATAATCTTTTGAAAAATATTTTTATTTTTGTTTCAATCATTGAAATGAAAGAGCAATATAATATAAATCAATGACAATTTCTCTTGTCGCCCTGCAAGTTCTATCCTAATTAACATTCCCATTAGTGTAATGGAGTGTTCTCTTTTCGTGTTCACAACGTATGATTAACGAGAATTTCGTCACCGGCATAATGAAGACAACTTGCTGCTAATTTTATTATGTGATTGTTTAGCTATTTATGACTCCAATTAGAGATAACTATTAGAAGCACGTAATTAAAAAATATTTCAGTTTTGGTTTATAAATTACTCGGGGATTTACTTACCACGTTTTATTTTCTAATTTGTAATACAAAGAAGTAGTACCAATATTTTATCTATATATTGTAGATCATTTGTCAAATACGAGTATTCTGTTTTGTTTTTACCTAAATGAACACCAGTTAAAAAAGCCATATATTACAATTTAAAAGTTGTCGATTTATATCCAAGGCTGCAGGAATTAACAGAAATTAAGGAATTTTGGTGAGCGGGGGGCAGAAACTAATAGCGGGTTCTTAATTAAACGACGCCGGATTGAGCAGATGGCATTGCAAAAATTAAATGCTGGTAAGCATGGTATAGAGTACCTACTTCGAGACGGGAACAAATAAAATGATCACCTAAATAACTTTTGATATCATCAAATTTTCGAACCCTAAAATAAGGTTGAACACTCAAAAAAATTTATCGATCAGCAATTCCGAGTCACCAAAAAAATTCTACCTATTTTTGCAGCACTTGCACCTATTTTACTTATTGCGTTCCTATAAATTTATAATCGCATCAAAAAAATTGTCAAGTACCACCAAAAACACTAAACTACCACCTAATCTCATGCACCTTTTTTCATTAGAATTACATCCAAATATTATATACATCGCATGCTACATTTTAGTAAACAGTTACAAATTAATTGTTTTTAGCACTATAAATATTTCAGTTATTTCCAAAATGTTATAAATTAGAAAGTAAAATTTAAAATTAATTTAAAAAGCAACGCGCAATGTGGCTGTGTGAAATAATAACACGTATACTGCTATCTCACTCAATCAAATACAAAGAATTGTCTGAAGCATAAAACCTATTGATATGTCGTTAGAGTGAAAGGTACCTATTGCTGTTTCATTCTAACTACCTATTGCTGATGGTTTACAAACTGCAAGAAGTTTTTTTTTTTTTAATGCGTTGACGTGAGCGCGTTTGATTGAAACCTTTTATTTGAAAATGAGTTATGTTGATTTATTAAATTGTTAGTTTGTTATGAAAATGGATAAAGGTCCTCAAATGAGTTTACTTTATTAATATAGATAGACTTTCATGGAAAAATTAAAGGAAGTTAATAGGTAGAAATAGGTATAGGTAGGTTTAGGTTATGTTAGTTTTGCATCGGCCCGAAGGGCCAAAACAACTCAAAATAGGAGCTCCGCGCCAGCGGAGATCCGTCAATACTGTTCCAATCTCCACTAGTTTGAAATTAAAATAGCTATTTTTATTTCAAACTTCAACTTCTTAAAATCATTTAGCGCTGTCTTGCTCGCACGCGGTGCGAGGTGCGAGCGAGACGGACCGTATGGAAAACCGCATCAGTGTGCTAGCAATGAGGTTAGACTAGATTGGAACTGCTTTGCGCGTCGGACATTAAAAAACAATTGCCGTGTGAAATTTGGTGATCATGTAGTATTTCTGGGTATCGAATGAATTATTTGGGTGTAAATAATTTTAATAGGATTACGAGCCCTGTAATATTTGGATGTAAATTATATGAAATTTGGTGTTTGAAATTAGGTGATCATTAAGTATTTTTGGGTAGTGACTAATTTATTTGGTAACAATTTAATTTAATAGGTTATCGACATGTTACTTCTTTGAGTTGCACTTTATATTTAAAAGGAGTTGAAAATTTGGTGCGAATCTAGTATTTTTGGTAATCAATGTAATTTTTTAGAGCATCATTCGGCAACTAATTTGGTGGTTCGTTAAATGCTACCCCTTCGAGACTACGCTTTGGAATTAACGAAGATTTGGGTATGCACGAGCCTATAAGGCATTTTTATTTTAAAAAATCGTGAAACTAAAAACAATCCTGAACGTCGAGAAGTTGCTCAGTTTAAATTGCAAGTTACAGTGTTTTAAATGTTTGAATTATAATTTGTGCCATTAAATAAAAACTTAAATATAAATATTAGATGATAATTTTACACTAATCGAACTAGCCCCATATTAAGCTCAATAAGGCTTGTATTATGGGTGCTAGACGACGATATATTTAAAAGATATTAATACATAAATACATAGATAACATACAAGACACCGAAACAAATATTCGTGCTCATCACACAAATATTCGCCCTGACCAGGATTCGAACCCAGACCGAGCTTCGTAGGCAGGGTCACTAACCACAAGGCTACACTGGTCGTCAAGTACAAATATGCTCATTCTATTCACATGAATTGCAGAATGTAGCAACTTGATTATTAGTTTAAGGACTTTATAAAAATGATAAAGATTATCAAAAACCTGATCCTTTATAACTTACGAAGTAAATTAACCATAAGTTTATAGGACTTCACATTAAATTCGTACTTGCTTGAGGAAAATATCATAATAACGCTAAGGATTTAACCTTTGGTACACGTGTATGTTACGCACACAATTGTCATTTTACCTCACTACAGCAAAGTGAAAAGGAAGGGCTATGGTTTTAGCAGTCTATGTATATGGGTAGGAAGTATGCATATTGCACTTTTTCGGATGTTTCGCCTTAGTTTAGTGCTTTAGTTACCTTTCTAGTTTACAATAACCGTTTACCATGAGGTAAGTACCATGAAGCAAGCCCTTTCGTTGTTTTATCATCATGGTCTAAAAAGATGGGCACGTATATTTTCTTTTCAAGCCCTACTCAACTACCTTGCCATTGCAAGGTATGCGTGGCCATCTTTTTCACGAATCACGGGCGAAAAAACAGAATCAGGGCGGGGAAAACAGAATCACGGGCAAAGTGGATATTTCAATGTGTTCATTGAAATGTCGACTCCGACCGTGATTCTAAATGTCGTGATGACTGAAGGCTAATACGTCGTTAGAATATCGATCTGTAATAAATGATTTTGTAAGGAAAAGAATGAACGCGAAGAGATCCCTATGATGATGTGACTTTACAACAGAGTCCTAGCTAATAGTTGTGTAATAAAAAGAACTGTCACTTCGCAAACCGATAGATAACCAGCACGAATACCGTACTCGATCAGATAGTAAATACGGCGTTTGTGTAAAAGAGCGGTGGCAACAAATAAAGCTGTTAGGCGATCGGCAGTCGAGACACGCCACGGGTCAGGCGCAGGGCTATGGACTCGCGTGCTTCACTTTATGCTACAGAATATTACTTAGTTTTACTTATTACTCACCAGCCTAGAAAAGTAACCTTAGAACTAAACAAAAATTATTATAACTACTAAACATACATACGTAAAAACTCAGTAGTACAGATGAACTACTTAATAACCCCCTTTGCGCACGGAATTTTGTTTTTATCGATATTTATACTCAATTACGTGTCTGTGCCTGAAATAAATAAAAATTTGCACTGTTTTTTATAACTTATGTACATAAGTACTGCGACAATTTGAGTACAATTATAGGTTACAATTGAAGCTATATTTTCTCCAGTAAATATCGAGTGCGCTCCAAAAACTTTATAGCGACTACTCCTTTCGTTTCCCTCGTCTCATGTGTCCCGGTCCACCTCGCAAGAAAACCCGAGCGAAGTAATAAGAAAAGGTAGGAGTGCCCCATTGAATGATAACTCCGCTCCTTTGTCCCGTCTTGACGAATCGAATTAAAAGGCTTATTGTGTCTACGTGACAGCTCGACCCTCGGCGTTTGAGCGTTTTTGTCTCAACCAAACTAAAATATTACAGGCCATTCACTAGCTGTGAGGGGCGATGGAGGGATCCGCTACTCGAATTTGTACTCAATTTTTAACTCTCCCTGTTAATTAAGAGCTCCTCTTTATTAGCGACAGTCTTAATGCGTTAATTGTCGAAATGCAATCTCGGAAGCGGGACTTTTTAATCATTCAAATGCGTCATATTTTAATTTAGGGAAAGTTTCCAGTTAAGTGACAGGGATTGTAAGCCCGCTAATGGAATTTGTAAATATTTTTCGCTGTGAATTTTAATGCGATTGTTTTCATGCGTAGCCGTTTTTTTTATAAAAGATTGTGAAAGTAATGACAACGTGTTTGTTTCAGGCTTCCCTACGGCAACGAATGCCCTCGCCGTCTGACCAAGGTAAGCCGCGTTTAGCCAAAAAAACAAGCTATTCGTCCGCAAAAAACCACTTCCCTTGTAAGACATCTTAATTATTCATTGCATCCCACGACGCCGTCCACGTCGAGTCATAAAAATATACTAAAACGTACACGCACATTAATGAGGGCGGTGCAATATTTATACACAAGCCACCCTAATTGGTGGGGTGGAGAGTGGAAAAAATGGGCAATTTCACGTAATGTAATATGTATATTTAAGGTGAAATTCCCGAAGCCGGCGGTTCAGTCGCGGTACTTATTACACGGCACCACTTCAAACGTCTTTCCGCTGCGCTGATGAGCGCGCCGCAGGGGAAGTCACTCTACTTGGATGAACAAATCCGGAAAGAATTTGCCTACTTAATCTACTAGGTACATTACATACGAGATGCAAAATGAGAGAAGATGAGATAGATTTTCATTATACGAGGTGTAAAAGATTCTCATTTTCGCCATTCTTCTGTAACAAATCTTTAAAAATATGTGGTTTTAAAGAGTGCACACGTACTAGTGTGTTCTTGTGTGTTTTAGTTAATGAAAGATAAAAACCGATAACGATAACTAACCCTTTATATATAACAAATCATGAAGCAACAAAGCTTAAGTAATTATTGAAAAATGTAACGCAGTAAATATGCAACGAGTTAGTTTAGAAACCCGACCAATTTCGTATCATAGATTGGTAAAATTCTTCTTCTTGTTCTTTCGTGTCGAGGTTCCTCAAACAAGGTATGCCCAATGAGCATTGGGTTAAATTCTAAGAACCTTGATTGTAAAGTGTGAACTTGTAGTAGAGTATCCCAAGTCGCGACAGCGGTATACCTAAGTAGCCGGGATTTTATTTTTTCAATATGTTTAGGCGCTCGCTCCCCTCGCCACAATTTCCTCTTGACGGAAACCCTCAATCTAATGATACGGCTCTGTTAAAAAACACAAGGAAATTTAATAACGCCACCACCAACCAGCCATAGCGAAAACAAAGAAAATTTAATTTCAACGATTCCCACATGCTCAATATCGCTGAGAAGTTGCCCCCTTCAAGAAATTGCACGCAAATTAAAAACGCCTCCGTGAGATGTATTTTGAAGGGTACGTTTATAAGTATAAGGTCAGGATTGGTATCATTCCAATTTGATATTATCGATCCAGTTATATATAATTAATAATATTAATCTGCTAACCCCCTTCCTTTTCCTCATACAAGTAATTTAGAATGAATAAAGCTAATTAACGCAAAAGTCCCTTCACTCAATTGCCAAGTGACCGTCGAACGGAAAAACCAACAAGTGACAAAATGTGCATATCACGTTACGGGACCGACAGTAATTGCCGGAACAAAGCCTAGCACATTTCAAAGGTAAGCAAATTAGTTCCGCACTTAATGATCCGACAAAGCGCGTAAATCTTTTTAAAATGCGCACCCGCTGTTTCCTTCCGTAGGGTAAACAAGGTAAAAAAATATTTGCATAAGCCCCCGCATATATGCAAATGTGGCCCGTGCGAGGAAAGGCGGTGAAAATTGTATCAAATTGTTCCAACGACACGAAGGCTTTGCGGCAATTTGTCAAGTGAGCAATAATTATTTTAGCCCCTCCTCTGTGAACGGAATACTATACGTTCCGATTTGGTTAGAACTGTTAGTCATATTTATTAAAATACATATGTTTTTATTTTATTTTTTCAGTTCTGCGGCAAAGTTACGCCTATTACCTATTTATACTAGTTATGTGTCACTCACACACAAAATAACAAATACTATATGAATTAGGCATAAAGGCATAAAGCGGAGGAAATTATTTTTCATTACATACAGAATAATTTTATGCTACTTCATTTAACGCATTTGTATTGTACCTCAAAATATACTATTTTTCTACCTATAATACGGAACGATAACAGTTCCGAATAAATAAATTAAGGCATTTTGGTCCATTTGCATAGCCCATATCTACAAAAAGGTGCAATATACACAGAAAGTTTAATCTATTTTAAATTGAAACGCGGATTTCCAGTCAATATATCGGCCGATGGACTGGGTGCGATGCGATGCGCTGGGCGTGTTAATTGAGCGCTGTATCGGCTTTTGGCCTACCAGCTTATCTGTGCTGTGTCAAGCAATAATAGTTTTTAATTCCAGTGGGATAAGGCTGTAGACGTGAGAGCGATGTGTTGGTGTATCGTTGCGGGCGCGGGCTGAGTGGACACGCGGATGATAATTGGTGAGTGCGGAATGGTGCGGAATCGCCCGTATCGGTGTGGAATTGACGGCACGGGCGTAGAACGTGAATGTTAGAACAGCTATCCTGGAAGGGATGTTCCCGCAAGGCGATACTTTTACTTTTAAAGTTTTAACCAGATGTAAAATAATATGTCTAATTTGCTGTACAAATATATATCAAACTAAACACTCACTGGAAGCTGCGTACATATTTAGGTGCACTTTCTAAATCTTTAAATCCCTCTTTAGGGGCAAATTCTTAATGTGCATCTCAGAGTATGCAAATACGTACCGGTTAGCAGCCATACATGCTCATTGGTGCATCAATTTCTTAGAAATAATAGAGTTTCACGTAGTTTACATAAAATAATTTTAAAAAGTCCTGTCAAATCTAGTGAGCACATGTTCTGAAATCGGGTCCGAGGACATACGCCTGCATGCCCGCAGGGATAAACGCATACGATTACACGCCACAGGTGGCGTACATTTTTCACGGGCCGGCCCGTAATTCGGCGCCGGCCCACCGATTTGTAGTTCGCGGTGCGTGTAGTTGGCGTGGGAACTAATGTGCAAGCAGAGTGTTAATATGGTGAAATATTTTGCAGATGGATATCAATGTATAGAGTTTGGCACCTGCTACACTAATACGCATTCGAGAACTAAAACAATCGCCTACCTTCAGACCGCTATTATGAATAATGATTTTGAATATATACTTTCGTATTGCAGTAAACTTTGTATTCCCGTTTCATTGTTGATTTAGAACATAATAATACGACAATGAGAAACGACTCAACAAAGAGTCCTTAACTCCGACAACGTGAGAAAACTTGGAAAATCTCGGAACCTCAAGTGTTCAACATTTTCCCACGGTTATGAGGTCTTAATAGTGCGGCGGTCCTTTATGAAGTCGAGCGGACACAATAACGATAAAGGTGAGCGGAAAATCCGGACAATAAACCTCTGCAAAAAAGCTGAGCGGGGGCCAGCGGACCAAATAGTTCGTGAAATTTCCAAGGGCCCCTAGTAGTGGGGACTACCGGGGCACTTTACGACGGTCCTCCCAGTAAACCTACCCATTACGTTGGGTTAAAGGATCGTTCTACTCGAGTTATAAAGATGCCGAATGCTCGGCAAGATTTGTTGCCGGATGGATGCAGAAGGGTTGGCGGGTCGGTCGGCATTATGATCATGTCGAGTCAAGAGCTCGTGTCATTTCAGCGAGTCAACACCGTGCGATGGAGAGGGCTTACGCTGAGTAGGAAAATATAGAGCTGGGCTTGTGAATAGGATTTATACGTATTATTCAACTTTTGGTGTACAGAAGCTATAGGTACGAGTTAATTCAACTAACTGTGTACATGATATTCCTTTCACGCTGAGAATATGCTAATATTATATTAAACCACAACAATAATTAGCACAGGTTGTATCGTAAACGTCATTAAAATCCAACATTCCCAAATACAGCCACCTAGGTCCTTAACAGCACTCTCAAAAGGCCACATGCACGTATCAACGCCACCCCACCAATTTAATTTTGCAACTATTCAACAACTATTCTCATCTTAACAGCAACGCCTAAAGTCCAAAATTGAATCCGGCTGCATTTGTGCAGCTGCACGAGTTTAATTGGTGTACAGGTGAGACGTTGGTGGCTAATTGTACACGGCAGCCGTGACTGTCCAGTATAAACAGGAGGCAAAGGCGTTTACAGTGTTTGCAGTCGGCCCTCACGTAAACAGCTCAGTTTGCTGCCTTTTGCTTGCTGTCTAGTGGTGAGTAAGACGAGGGCTTTAGTGTTTACCATTTAGTAATAGAATTGAGCAATTATTCCATTAAAAAGCGGGTAATACTTTTATATCCTTTCAACACGAAATATATCACTTGTGGACTTCTGAGTGAAAATAATCCGACTAAATTTATAAAGGAAGTTCCTTATCTTCTGCTTTGCTTTGTCAAATATCCGAAAATTTTAACCACCCTCTGCAATCGAATTCAAGTTTAATACAAAGCGTTAGTTGCTAAAGTTACACCGAAAATTACCCCTTACTAGTTCCCCAAATATTAGTCAGTATTCATCGCCTCAAAGATAAAACCATGTTTTGCGCCCAAAGCGGTTACCGACGCAACTAGACTGCGGTCTGAATATCCCGCCCTAGACACGTTTCGGTCAATCCTTTTGACGCGACTCCGCAACCTGCCCCGTGTGAACTAGCCCTTTGAGCTCGCACCTACGACCGCAAACGTTTGTGGACACTGCTTTATGAAGGTTGGCGGAGGGTAATACGTTTGAATTTTGAAAATCGAAAGTCTTAGTGGCCGGTTCCAAGTGGGTTATGCATGGAATTTATGTCGGATTGGTTTGACTAAAATCCACTATAAAATGCTGAATTTGGTATATTGTGGTATAGTGCGCGCCATCCACGACGACGCGCCCCTCCACAGCGAATCTCATACTAACCTGTGCGCAGTTGTACGGCATGGGCTGTGGAGGGGCGCGCCTTCGTGGATGGCGCGCACTATACTTATAGGTACTACTAAGTCATACTTTTTTGTAAGTACGAAGTTATTGTATTAAAATTCTACACGAAACCTATTTAAAGCCACGTCGTCCGGCACAACTGCTTTATTTCTTATAAATGTAACAGTGTAAGTACACAAAAGGTAAAATATGGTATAAAATCTTCTAAGTAAACACGCTCGAACTTGGCCAAAGCGGCTTCACAAAATATGCAGTTTGCCGCATCCCAGCCGCGCGCTGCATTTTACATGAGGCCAACTTCTGCCGATTTCTTCAATATTTTAGCGTGGGAATTTTCCGTTATATGCATAAACCTGACTAACATTATGTTTTATTCAATCGTGCACTACTATTAACTTTTAACTTTTAAATATATTATTATTAAATAGCAATCTGCATGAACACTATTATAGACATTTCAAACTAGTTTTGTTTTAGTAGTAGCATATCGACCACAATTCTCAAGTGAACGGCTCTCACATTATCAATAGCGCTCCTGACTGCCTGCAGGAGAATACATTAGCATTGTCTATCAAACACAGCTCGAGCTCCATTAGAAAACACATTCAATGACGAGATTGCGAGAGTTAATTTCATTTCCTAATACACGACTCGTATTTGCTCACCATCCTTCCATGTTTGCACGCTAGCGTTCGTTTCACTCCTCAGACCATATTTTCCTTTTGTCTAGACGAAATCTTAACGAATATTTAAAGGGTTAATGTATATGAACCACGTAGCGAGAAACAGATACAATTATAGCCGTGTAGCAACACGAATGCGAGTTCGGAACGAGCGGTATCTCCAAATTGCTCATGTAAGACGAAATTAACCCTCGCCCACATTAACGCAGATAAGTCGAGGAGCTCATTTGCGAGCCTTCCGGCCTGCGCTCGTTACATCTTGATATTCTTTACCCCTTCACCGATACGCGGTTCGGCGTTCGGCGTTCGGCGCACCACACGAGCAATAAATGGCGCGGAAGACCCGCTATCGTACCGCCCGATATCTTCCATCCGAATTAATTTCAGAACCCAGAAACGAAGCAAGTTCGCGGACTTGTTATTTCTACGTGCACCCGAGCGAGAGCACGCGAGTTCTAATCGCGAAGAGTTGCAAGATAAAATGGCGACCCGTAATTACCATAACGCGCCTTTCGAAGATATGTGGAGAATCTTAATGGTACGGTGGCTCCGTAAATAATGGGCTCTTATGGGAAAGTTGGTAAAGAGCACTGTTTCGAATGTAATTTCAGGGGCTTCGTGCCTCACGTGCTTTTAGAATAATGTGCTAAATACGGAGTAGGTACGTTAATGACGGCATTTGTTTTGATATAAAGTTGTACAATGGAGCATTAATGCTCAGTGGAATATCGACTTTTATTACCATAACTTGCTGTGGTTACCGGTGAATTATTACTTTGCCTCAGTGTGTTATTAGGTATTTCACCTAATTTCAACTCAACACCTCAACGGTCGGTTCGGTATATCTTTGAATATCTGGGACCTAGCCCTATGTCCCTAATGAGGGATAACAGGAACTCATCATCATCATCATCTGGTATGTACATTTACATTATATGCCCATATCAACATTTTTATCTAGAACTACTAAACCATTGTAAGTGGCGTAATAACTCCGCCGCTCTCCTAATCAGGCGCACCACAAAGCAATTAAAGTGAATAACATTTCGCGTTCATATCACTGGTAGCCGAATGCAGTCTCAGATTACTCATGAGTTATGATTCAGACTCCTAGTCGCGAGCCCGCGGCGTCTTACCCCTTTTAGACTATAATTTAGCGAGCTTTGTAAAACTAAGTCGCTTTGACAATCTGCTATTATGTATATTAAACAGTGTGCTAAGTACATGAAGGCTCATTTAAACACATAGCGGGTTGCCAATGAGATGAATAATCAGCAAATTTTGACTAGTTATGTATTCAAATGTAATATGCCATTCCCATTCAGGAATATTCATGCTTCACCTAATATATATATGAGAGACGCACTTGAAAGAATATTGTATATAATTTATTAAAACAATATGGGGTATCCCGTTTTGGGGACCTAGTCGAAATGGTATAATAATTGTAGTAATCAAAAATAATGTCGGTAAGAACATTGACCGCACAACCTTGACGATCACTCATTCAAACTGCTCCTTACATTACTCAGCTGAATAGCACCTCCTTAATCGACCTCTTAGATATTCAAACTCCTATTTATAATGAAGCACAATATGCAATTTACGGGACTGCACGAGATTACGCATGAGTTACGAGCGAGTGCACTGGTCGCCCGCGGCGTCTTGCTTCTTTCACGACAATTAACAGCGGCGCTTTGTCGTCCCGTTCATTTATGCTTATCTGTGTAAGATTTGAGAAGCGAGGGGTGAATGAAGATTCATAAAACGTCTTGAAGAATAAAATATTATACTTATAGTTCGGTCAGATTGTAAAATAATGTGCTTCGTGGCATTCATTCCTGCAAACACTACGGCAATACGGATTAGATAGCAAGTAATCCCTAGGCTCTTAAGGGTGCATCTAGAGTAATGCTACGATATAGAGCAGTGCACCTGATTGTTACACATCACGTTATGTTGATATTTTGAGCGTTCTACTAGTATCTGGCCATACATAAATAACCCCATAATTCTCCCACACATATTTGCACACCGTTTAGTTCATTACCAGTAGCAAGCACCTAAATTCGCCTGCTCCCTCACATTACAGGCATTGTAAATTAGGCACCAAAAACGGTCTCGTTTTGCGCACGAGCTCCGCGGTTAATATTGTCTCGCTCCTGAAATATGCAGTCTTACCTGAAGTGGCGCTGTAATCGTTGGATATAGTGGCTCGTTTAATCCGAGCTACATCTTCTGGAATGTTCGAGAATGCAGCCAAGATTTGCAAGCAGTGAGATTTGGCCGCGGGCCTGGCTGTGGCTTAATATGAGCTTTAATTTGGAAAGGGATTTGATGGTGTAGATGATTCTCGGTATCGCGGAATGTTCGTGAAACTAATATGTTGATGCTATTTTCCTTTAATTACGTGTAGCTGTTGGTAACAATCGAGAATATTCATCAATCACTTTAAGGAATTTAAAACACCTTTCGCATACGGGTTGAGAGGGAACGCCCACGCCACACTCATCGCCTTAAACTGTAAACGAAACAAAAACTCGTTTACTCACCCGAACCCTTTCAGAGTTGCGTCGTGCCCTCAGCCCGCTTCTGGCAAACTTGAGCTACAGCAAACAGCCGTCAGCCGTCGTCGATGAAATTGCAAAAATGTAAAAGAGCTAATGTTTGCACACCTTAAACCCCTTCCCGACCCCACGTGCCGGCGTGACGAGCCGGATAAAAGGCTTTAATACACCCTCATCCCTTATTACGAAACTTGAAAAAGACAACAATATAGATCCAATGTGTCGCGGGCGCGGGCAATCATACGCGCATCAAAGGTGACGCGCCTGCGAGCTAGCCAAGTGTGGAGAAGCCTTTATCACGTCGTTTTGTGCTATCGCTGCGTATGGAAATACTGAGTCAAAGGGCCGCGTTATGACATCTGAAACAATGCAGATTGTGACAATCCCGTTTCCTTCTCATGTGAGGAAATGTTATTTGAATGTGTAATGAGGATCCTGGGTTTATGTGATGTAAGTATGAACTTGTTACATCAATTACACGGTACACTGATGAAATAGACAGCAACACAGCCAATAACAATTGAGCATGTTTTTGTTATTTTCAATGGAACAACATACACACTTACATATTTACAGAATTTTTCCGCTCAAATCGGGATAGACATAGACATTATTTATTGGTAATAACACGTTATACTCTTAAGTCAAAATTTATATGTAGGAAATTGGATGGTTGGTAGATTATTGGTTAATACATGTATGTAAAACCTTGTCTGTTAATCAAACCTTATGATTGTGCTGCCATAGTTTATTAAAAATTATACACACCTATCTTTCGTAAATTATTACACTTGGGTTTTTTTTTCTCTCTTTGACTATAATATTTATAAAAGGTAAAGTACAAAAATAGACACGCAATAGAAATAAGGAAATAACTTTATAAAAAATACGTACGATTAAAATCCGAAAATCTGTATTATTGTATTAGTTATAACAGCTTTTAATTATATATACAATCAATTCTGTATAGTACGTCCTTTGTAAGCTATACGATTATGTACGTTATTTTACATTTTGGTATTTCTCTGTCGTTCTATCATTCAAAGTATACTCAAAAGCGTTCGGTATCCCAGAAACTCACTGCCGGAAACATTGACTGAAATCTAGTCTATGGTGGTATAATGGTGATTATATTGCCAAACATCAAACTAATAATGTAAGCTTGAAAATTGTCTCCATACCAACTAAGCTGAAACACATCAAGCAGTCATTACGCCCCTGAAAAATCTCCAGGCTGCTTTGCAAGTCAAACCGGCGCCACTCCCCCGTAAGTGCCGCGACAGGCGTGTGCGACACTTCCAAATCATCTATAGTCTTTATGAATACTGATTCACGGGGTTCAAGAGAGCTGCGGTAAGAAAACACTAAGGTAGGCGGGAACCCTATAATTTAGTGATCGATCGATTGTTGTATGTGAGTGTGAGTGTTAAAACACATAGTTACAATATAAAAAAAACTTTTAATATACCTACACACTCTTGACACCAACGCGGACGTACTAACACACTTTTTCTCGAGATCAATTTCTATTTAAATTTAAAATAAGTATTATCTATGCATGGTGATTACAGTGCAGTGTGTAGCAGAAATTGACTGTTGTAGATATTTTACTAGCAACCCCCATCACACATCAGCACCAGTTTCGTTTTATTTAGATTATAAAATGGTGTCTCTTTAATACCTCCCTACCATATGTTACAGATTCTGTGCGCAGACTAGACAATGCCCTCTTATGAAAAAAAAACAATCAATCCATTATCAATGTGTGACAAGGATGTTGAACCAGCGCATCCTCACGTCGTTAAAGCTCTCAAAATTCTAGTCAAGAACACACCAAAAAACGCGTCGTCTTACTCTTACATTACTCGTAAGAAAGTGATAGATTACGGATTTTTGTGTGAAGTAAAGAAGGTATTAGGGCGGTCGTAACGCGAATTATTCCTGTGACAGCCCGCGCCTCAAATTGACATTCAATCAGTGTTGCGACATTGTTTCCCTATCAATCCTTATTGGGAGTGCGTGCGCACACGCGCGCACCGCCGATATGCCGCCATCAAATTGCAATTTGTTTATGAAAATTTATTGTATTCGCCATTACCGCGGCGGATTCTTTTCCTGCGGGAGCGACCCCGCGAAACGAAATCACCTTATTCAATTCCCTTTTTGCATACATCACACGCATCTTGGGGGAACACAGTTTTTGTCTGAACACGTGAATCGCGTTCGGTGCGTGTTAGCTTCTTATTAGTCTGGATTGCGTAAAGGTTTTTCGCAAATCGCCCGCGGGGTACCTTCTTGTGTACACAACGTTCCCTTGTATATCTCTATTTATCCAAATGCGTAAATCGAAGCTGTCTTAATATAAACACCTCGGCTTCAGGATTAAAAGGATCTTGACGTAAATGATGTCAAATGTTTCATTTATAGGACATTACATTACTTAACTGAAAAACCTTGAAATTAATCTACGTCTACAAACGTATGTAAATGTGTAAGAACAATCTTAAACCAAATTCGCCTATGTTTATAGAAATTTTAAGAATTTGATGTTACTATGATTACTCAAGATTCAACTGAAATACAGAACTATATTATGACAATTATTGTTAACGAAAATATTACTGTAAAAAAAATCAGCCATATCAAATCTTACAATAAAATTATATAACATGGTTTTTACTGCACCTGCTTTCTTGCTATCATTATAGGATACGTAACTCAACACCCCTTGGCTGTTTGATAAATTATTAAGATACCAAAATAAATGTATTGTTGAGAAGACATGTGATATTATGTTGATTTATTTTTTACCTGTTTTCTAGTTTAACGGATAGTTACACTATTACTAAATACAAGCAGGTGCACGCCCCAAACATTACGTGCAAAATCCTCCCGGCATTCCTCAACTTCCAAGGATCTAACGAATCACCTGAAAATTTCCCATTCGCATATTCGAAGACATTCATTTATCAGCAGAGAATTAGCGCGTCGCACGCTCGTCGATGGTAAGTGGCGCGCGCGATATGACACCGCTTCCCTTCTGTTTCGAGGATTTGGGAAAAGAATTGTCGCATATATCACAGTTAATAGGGTGAGGAAAGAGCACTACTTATGCCTAATGCGACAAGGAAACATGCTCCGCGCCGTACGCCCGAATACATTTTCAGAACTGGATTTTCAATGGCAATAAATATGTAAGCGAGCGGCGTGCTTTCGTATTTATTGGATAGGTGGTAGTACTGGTAGTATTTTCGCTGAATCTACTGTACAGTCGGTATCAGAAGTACCTAAACATGTCAAAACGTCGACAGCCTTTAGTATACGGGAGCTGTTGACATCTTCAAATGCGGAGTTAGTTCTGATGCTGACTCAATGTAACTTCATTACTCATAATTTTTATTTTTATTTAATAAGGAAACGCTTTTTGCGTGAATTATTTGGTCACATGTCAAAATCTAATATGTATTTTCCATCTAAGCATCCTTACAATACACAACTTATTGAAACTGCCACAAAGTGTACCAATAAAATAATTTCAGAAGAATTTCCCATCATAAAATAAAGCAGCTTTTAAACTGAAGTCTTACACCTGTATCCATAGAAAAATAATACATTAACCCCTTTTGTTGTAACATAACAGTAAACCGTGACGCGTCGTAAAGACGGTGGAATGACTGCGTAAAAAGCTACGAGCGCGGTAAATACCGACAGGCGATGAAGTCAGGCTGGTAATGGTAAAGGAGATACCACTAAGGAGAATGGTGATTATATTGCCAAAAAACAGTGGCGAACATGGGTTACATGGCAAATGTCACCAAAATATTACAGCTCAAACGAAACTCTGTAAAATGTTTTTATCACCTATGTTTATTTAAGAATTTATGCTAAGAGCAAAAGCACACGTTTACTCTCAAAACATACTGTAAAGCACATGATTACACTGCATTGTTATGCAAATCCGTTGAGCGATTTTTTTAGAAAAACAGAGAAATGCTAAGCTAAAAGATTGTGTTCATGAATAGCATACCACGTTTTTGAGTGTAGAAATATCAATGCGTATAGTATAAACATATTCAATTCAATTCAATTCTTTATTGATAACATTAGTTACAAGTCATTGCACAGTTTATTTAAATTACAAATAACATTATACACATTAATATTCTAGGTACCTATATCTAAATTACATCATGTCAATCAAATTATTCAATTAATTATCAAATTATTCAATTAATTTTATTGAAAAATTCTTCCACAGAGTAAAATGCCCTATCTATTAGGTATTCTTTTAGCTGGCTAATAAATATGCATATGAATGTTTCTTAATGTATAAGACTGCAAATTATGACCAAAACTATGTTGATATAAAAAAAGCATTGACATCATCAGCCACCCATCAGCCATCAGTATCCCCGGAAACCGTACATTTTAGGGCTGATTTAAATGAGATAGTAAGTATTAGGTAAGACAGGACAGGTAGGACAGTAAGTTTAACTATTAGGTATTCTCATAGCGTGAGTAAGTAGATTACTTATGTAAAATATATAAAGTACTTATTGTTTCCCATATGCATGCAAACAATTGAAAGTTTATCAAACACCCCTCGCTAAAAACCTGTTATATTTTCAACACATGATTATGTAAAAGAATTCCGAGATTTCACGTACGAGGGAAAGTAAATGTGTGTCGTTAAGACCCGATTTGCATCCGTACCAGTCCAAGGGGTGTTTTCTCACGCTGAAGCAATGTATTGGGCGGTATTATATGGCGTTGTAGAATAAATTAGGGATGATTTAGAAGCCGCAAATTCACTGCTCAGTCTGTTGACTTCGCATTCATATTTTATTTTTCCTGGCATCATGATGCAGGAATTGAAAATGTAGCTTTATAGGTACTGTAACTAATAATATGTCTACAGATCCATTCTTGTGCCTGACTAAATTTAATTTAAGTTTTAATGAAATTCCAATCGTAAGGAAAAAATAGCTAAGAAACGAACAGTTTTAATTACAGGGAGAATTTAGGAGTTTTTGCAGCAGATGTGATCGTTACTCGATGTTGTTAAATGAGGCCATTTGTTTAATCTCTCGATCGGCACGGCGACAGTTGCTTTGGCCGCCCCGTACCTCGTAAATTAACAACTGACAAACGGTTATTCCATTTCAATCTGACTATTCTAAAAGACGCATTATCTGGAATTATAATAAACAATATAACTTGGTCAAATTGAAAGACATATTTTCTCGTGACTAAATCATCGTCCCGTAAAATAATAAAAGAGGCTAATTTTCCAACTCAGTTAACGACTTCCCCGTCAAGTTAATAACGCAAAACAAATTACAAACAAAATCTCCTAGCAACATCGAAACAATTAATCAAAACGCTCAACCGTTGCAAAAAATTAAAGAAACAATTCTTCCGACGCTGTGAATGCCTTTATTATTATTTAAATCTTCAAAATGAGTCGACAAAACTGTGCAATATAGATATAAGTCTGCAATAACCCATTTAGGAGGATAAGAAAAAGGGATGGTAGTCATTAGCATATAATGACAGTAATTAAAATACACAAATAGTGCTATAAAGAAGGCCCGGCGGTGAAGGGTTGTCTTCATCATTCGCGCCGAGAATTTATACATGGCAAATATTTTCGCTGCGGCTCAAGCAAACCGCTGCAAAATTAAGAGCGCCTTTGTTTAATTTATTAATTAATGGACCCAGTGGCTGTGACGTAATGAAGATTGTGTATTCAGCGGTACAGATTACCCCATTCATTACAATACAAATAACGCATGCGGGCGCATTGAAATTTCTTGATGTCGACGAAAAAGTTGAATAGCCTGACAATTCTAAAAAATAATTTGTTTTATATTTCAATTATCATTCTTGAGATCAGTTTATATAGTAGCGAGGGATCATCCGAGCAGACAGCGGAGCTCATGGACAAGCCTTCTCTGAGATCTAATTTCAATTCATCCGTCAAGTCCGCTTCACCGCCTCGCAGACAATGGCGGCTAATTACGAGTTGTAAGGCTTTATTAACGCAATCGCACAGTTATTAACATAAAAAAATAATATTTACGCGCGCCGGCGCCGGCGAAAGCTCTTAATTTACGAATATTGCGGCATTAGGTTTACTGCGCCCAGCTCAACCCTTCCGTCTTACAAATAATTGCAGTGATGTTACGCCGAGAGAAATGGGATAACCGACAAGATTAAAGCTCATCAGAGATGTTATGCCCAAGAAAATTTAGCGTTCGAGGTAATAGCCGGCATTTCACTTTCCGCGTCGCGATGCAAATGTTTTACAAGAACGAATTGATATTTCTTGCACGGATTCCGCAAAATTCTCTCTATTGGCCGGGACGTCTTAAATTATCACCTCACAAATTACTCGCCCATTGATATTTTAATCAAGATCCATCCCTTCGACGGAAAATTTCGATATTAGCATATAAATAGAGAGTAAAATATGACATCAGCATTTTAATTTTTCGATATTACGAAACGATTTACAAATTAGCGGTTAAGAAAAACGCTATAGAAGCCTTAAGAGGGTCGACTTGCTCGCAGATGTTCTATTTAAATGTAAATTTCCTTCGACACGCCGACGACACGGATGAAAAAAATAATTTAGAATCAAAATATTTGACGGGGCCATCAAGTACGCAGGAATATTAATAAGAAAAATAGCATGCTAGGAAATATTCAAAATTGTATAAACCGCTGATCAGAATTGTTAATTCTGGCATAACAGGTATCTCATAAAATTACAAAAAGACTAATAGAAACGTGGACCCTCGACGTATTTTTTTTTTACAGTCAGTATTGCCGACAAATCTAAACTTTGTGCTCGGAAAAGAAAAATTAACTAAATTTGACAGCAGTATTTAATCAACGCCGCTCACAACAAACACTAGGAGGGTGACAATTGCAGGCGCCGGACAAAAAAGGAAAGAAAGAATTCTTTACGCTGTAAAAGGCAACAATAAGAAAAAGAATGATAGAAAAGGGACCACTGCGGAAGTGGAAGTGACAGATCGTCGACAATGGTGGAAAGTCACACCTCTTGTTTACGGGGCGCCGAGCACGGCCCGAATTAGCCATCATTTACTTAAGTACTTTATATAATTAAGCGGAACTGCCATCGCGGAAGCGAGGCGCAAGGGTCGCTATATTCTTTCACGAACGATTCTAATTGCGACTATTAGTTGGCCCATGTCGGCCGTTTCGTGTCGTACGTGAACCTTTCCGCGGCAACATATAAAGCGTAGTAAGATTCCCCCCTCCTTTTATGTGCGCAAAGGGCCACAGAATTGCTGTTTGTTTGCGAATGTTCATTAAATCCCCTTTGCATCTCGAATTAACGAATCGATCATAATTGATTAAGTACAGCGCCTAGCCGAGGAATGCCACAAAGGAGTCCATTCGGACCACCTCCGAGGAAAACAAAAACACGCTCCCCTCCAGTTTTTGACCGAGCCGTCGAAAGCGAAATCTGGCTTTGTTCATTTACTCGGTAAACCGATAATTTCATTAAACAACAAAGTAGGACTCCTCCAAGCGCTCTGTAAACACGGTAAGAAGCCAATGTCCCCTAGATGGAAAATTCATTTCAAGAAAAAAGAATTACTCGGGAAGTCGGCCTTCTTTTGTTTCAATTGCAAAAAAGACAATGTAAAAAATGCAATTAGTAGAGTTAACTATAGATTAGCGATTAAAATGAGTCGAAGTAGTTTAAAGCGCGCGAAATTCTTTGTAAAATACCGTTGTCCGTAATTTTCCGTTTATTGGGCATCTTAACCCTACACTGTTCACGGACTCCGCTAATATTGTTCGAAACCCAAAACGGTTGCATTCCGCACGTTAAAAATATCGCGGAGTAATTTGGAGCATTTGGGCGGGCTACTCGCATTAAAGTTAGGTAGCGGCAAATTAAGCCGACCCCCGATATATTGCGTTTGTTCTTTTGAAGCCGCCGGTGAAGGGTTAAGCTAAGAATGCTTTGCTTTTTATAGAAGTCCAATAAATCGGAGGGAAGCTGGGAGGGTTGCCAATGAGAACATGTATGATGTTTGATTTTAGAAGCATGGCGATTTGTATGAACGAGATGTTTATATGAATTACAATTTCATAACTTTTTCATGCGTAATTTTAACCCTTTTCAACACATAATATTTAACACATATGAGACCACAAATACTCGTTAGACAAAGCCAATGAATTATACCTCAGTCAGGTAATTAGACCGAAAATACCATTAAATTAATAAATAAAAAACAGAAGCGGACCCCATCGGCTCTCGGGACACAGGCCCCTCTCTCGAATAAATTTATGTAAAAATTTTCATTAATATTTTTGAGGCCGAGCGGCCGCTAGCCCCTGGGAGCGCAATCGAGTTCGCGGTCGCGATGGAAAAATGCAAACCGAAAATTATGGGGCCCTCGCCTTGTATTTGCTTATGAATACCTACCAGGTACGTTCCGCTGGGTATTAATATGTGATACGATACGGAAAAATAAAATTAAAACATTGTTCTGGGTGCCACGACACAAAGGCACGTATATGTTACACGCTAGCAGATTATCCCGAGCGAATATCCTAGAAACCCTAGTGAATTATATTGTCACCGCAAACATACGATGTACCAAATTTATGATACATTCTGAAGTCAAAAGTTTAGAGAACGTGCGATATTTGGCTTGCCCTCAACTTGTACGATGCACTATGAAAAACGCCCCTCCAGAGACCAACGAGATTATGAAAGATTTGTGAGAGCTCGAGTGGCCGCGAGCTTAAGAGTTTCGAGGGCGCCAGGAATGCCAGATACAAACAGATTTCTTACGGTACGGCTGCAATATCTTGGAAAAGATAGTGGAATACTTTTTATACGACAGTTTTGAGATAAATGTTTGAGCTTGACTTGATATTTATAGAAAAAACAAGTTCCGAAACTGGACTTTAGTTTTTGAATAATATTTTATGATTGTGGCAAAAGAGAAATTGATAAAAGATTATTAGGTAAGTTTTATTCATAACATTGGCTGTTAAAGGACTTTCGTCCCTACTATTTATGTTGACACATTCATTAATATTTAACACAGTCAGCGCCGAGGACCCAATAGTCGGGATCCCCGTTCATACATAGTTTTCGTTACAAAGCAGATAAACCATATGTGTAAGTATGACACTTTATTGCACATAAGAAAAACATTTACCAAAAACAAACGAACTGATCCTTCTAAGGGATCTCTTCCAGCTAACCTTCGAAAAAATTAGTCTAGATCGTGATCGGCTACGAGCGTAGCGCGTAGCAGTCGTCGGCAATGACAGTGTTAACCCATTCGCGGCCAACGATCGCTACGTGTGCTACGCCGTAGCGCGTAGCAGCGTTTTCCCGCCTTGTAGCGGAAATCGCACGTAGAGGCATGACGCATATGTGTTGTGATTGGCGTTGAATGGGTTAACGACATCCTGTTATCGTTTCGATAACGTATACCTATTAAGTATTTTAGCATATTGAATTGTGCTTCTTTATGTAAGTAAATCTGTAATCGCAAACTCCCAAGTTCTATGCCTAAGCCACAACGCAGCCAAAATCAGTGAAATCTCGCTCGGCGCCTGTAAATCTTCAGGCATTTTTATATTCGCCCCACAAGGGCTAAGCTAGTCGCGCCATCCGAGATTATATCTTGACACTTGATGGATGAATGGTTATTGGATCTCTACATTTTTATCATTTTGATACAGTTGGTAGGGCAAGGTGCGCCCTTTGTGTTTTTTTGCGCAGCAGGGGGCATAGTTTACCGAGACGGCTTCTTAACTTGTTTGAGCGGTTTTTACAAGTTCTGAAGGTTGGATCCGGTTCGAGAAGCCGCATAAATTTATATAAAGTTGATACTCTTGCAATACTTGAAAATCAAATCGAAATATTTACCAGTTGCTTAATAATCTTGGTCTTCTAAGAAACACAAATTTTATGATAAACATACTGACAAATGTACATAGTCGTAGCGACAAACACTCGATATTGGGAATTCAGTAATGGTAATTTTATTACCTACAACAAAATACCAGAGCCTGTAGTTCAATTTTAGGCAGTGCGTGCTACTCAAGCCGTCAGTACTCACCTAGGTATCGCCGGGAGATCAGCGCCAGCTCCCTGAGTCTGCATTGTACTGAGGTGAGATCTTTTCGTGACAAATTCATGTTTTTTAACGTTATTTTTATTAATTTTGTATTAAGCAGTAACGCTGCTAACGCAAACTAGACTAGAGCGACTGGCCGCGAGTGCCGGGAGGTCGCAGGTTCGAATCCTGCTCGGTGCCTAAGTTTTTCAATTTTTCCTTTGTTTCTAAAATTTCTAGTTATTTTTAGTTCTATTTATTTTGTGTTTATTTGTATCATAATGAATAAAATGTTTCTCTTCTTCTTTTTTCTTATTCCATTGGACATTGGTAGCTCGATTGTGAGCATGATTGTGATATTATATATTCTGATTAATGTGCACTCAAAGTTTCTGTGGCTGGAAGCAATTCAATGGTGATAATAATAATGTGTCTTAGAAACAAGCCATGATGCGCACACTTTTCAATATTAAAGGAATTATACAGAATTTTATACTCGTTTCAGCATGTAGGTACTAGGAAATCTCCTTGTACCATAACTCACTAACTACCTTGTCTCATTCAAACCGTGTGTTACCGGCATGCGGGCTTTTCTTTAAGTAGGGTATTTAAACATAGTTTCTTAACCTAACCATGCGCTTAATTTCATATAATACCAAAATTCATACCAAAATTTAGACTTGACTAAACTTAATTTGTAACAAATTTTAAACTACTAGTAGTAGTAGTACAGCAAAGTAAATTGACAACGCAGTACAAATTAAAGCCCTTATTGTTCTGTTTACTACGACGACGTTCTCTTAGGCGACTTCCTGACTTGGCGGGGCGGGATCGATATGTGACTTTTTCTTCTTTGACGTAAACTTACTGACGTCGCAAAGATTTTCACTTGACATCATACTGTCAGTATTACGTTTGCGCAGTAGTAATATCATGCGCAAAAGCGGAGCAGTACCGCCTTCGCATCGTCCCGCCACCGCGCATCCCGCGCCAGTCAGTAAGCACTCATTTAAATGTAGGGGCGTAGTAAAAAATTGTATCGCGTCGACTGACAGCTGACACTGACATTTGACAGTTTTCTCATATCGTACTGCCTCCGCACCGACAAATCAGGAAGTCGCCTTGCAATGCATCTAGTAAATTAAAGGTTCGGTGTTAGGAAATTTATTTTTCAGTTAATTCACATAATTATGATTTGCTAATACGTGGAAATAAATGCTAATGGAACATATTATAGTCATAACACTTTTATCTCTGGCGCGTTGTAAACATACTTAAAAGGTTTGTTTTAACGGGTCTGGATGTTGAATACCCATGTCTCCGTTGACATCTTGCTGAGACGACAGTGTTAATTGCCGAGTCCATGGCCGGTGTAACCCGTGTCGAAACGTCGGTAAAAACAAACCTTTTAAGCATATTATCATCAGTTCCAATAAATGCACGCGTGTCGGTAACGCGCCGTAGGTATATCTTGCAAGATTTCCCGCTAAATATGAGATGCGCAATCGGCAATGTTCTTGGAGCGCGTCTGACACGGGGCTCGATCGTTTGCACTCTTTACTACACCCCTGTCTCATACTTCACATCATATGTATGGTTAGCAAAATAAAAAGCGTTGTGAAAGTATTTATTTAAGGCGCTACACTGAGAAATTTGGAGACTTTGAAACGCTGTCCTGCCCAGACTAGCAAACAGTAGGGGCTGATTTTCAGATATATGATTCTTGACTATATGATTGTGGTACTGACAATAGCGAAACATGATTTCCTAAAATTTGCTCGATAGAAAATAAATCCAAAGTCGAGTCTATATTTTCCTTTTTTTCCTCAGCCTACTAAAATATGATGGTATTTTACCTCATCTAGGTACTGACAAGAGGAAATTTAATAAACCTGCACACAATCAGATATTTAATGAGATTTGTCTAAAAAGCCATCATTCTCGGAGAGGGTTGCATCCCGTTTTGTCGTGAGCGAAAAACAAAGGGTGTCTCTTTCAATCGATATATCGCCTTAACCCATTCAGCGGCAATCACAACACACATGCGTTAGAGCGCCACTGATGCTTTTTGTTACGTATGGATTAACCTGCTACATACTACGGGGGCGTAGCACCACGAGCGTAGCGTTGCAGTAAATGATTTAAATAACTCAATCTAAGTATTCGTATAATTTCTTTACATCGCATACTCTCTCCTACAATATTAACTTGTTTTCGATAACTACATAATCTACGTACCCACATGAAAAATCTTGTGGAGCATCGAAGTGAAGGTAAGAAGACAACCGGTATTTTTAATTGGATAATTTTCATTGACTTAAATTAGAAAATTACGATTAATAACGGGATATTTACCATGTATAATATGCATTATTTGTATATGTGAGTTGTCGATATTTCGGCACTGTTGCAAGCGCCGAAACTACTACACTAATTGACTTAAATTAATCGATTAAAAAGGATATATAAACTATTCGTGACTATACTAATTAAGTAATTATTAGGTCACAGTTAATGAAAAATATACTGGTACAAACTCATATCCTAGTAAATAAACCTACTAAAACATACTCGACACCTCGGCTTCTGTCTGTACACTTTTCCGCTCGTTTACCGCGTCATACGCGATATGCTCTGAAAAATGCCGCGGCCGCACGTTAGCGGAAACATATCAATTCAATTTGAGAACGAGCGGGACGCCGTGAAATGGGGCTGTCGCGCTAAATCATGGCCGCCGCGATAAACATATCGGAAGGGTTATGTTTTATTAGTCGAGACGTTACATTTATTTATCTACTCAGGATGTGTCTGAAGCTATTTGTAAAGCGAAAAATAATCGAGAGTGTGCAAAGAAAATTTCTTAGGACGGTCTATCTCAGGCTATAGTCAGCGTATGGCAAAGTTTAATGTCACATCATTGGAAGTAAGACGTAAGCAATCTGACCCTGGGGCTCGGAGGCCCGCCAGCTCTTCAAAGAGCTAGGCCGACGCCTGCGAGAAAGGGGCTGCGACCCTCGCTCTGGGTCGTATCTGGTCCAGGTCTCCATCGCCGTTCAGCGGGGTAATGCTGCCGGTGTCATGGGGACCTTTGAGCCAGGTACGATGCGAGAGTCTTAGGGTATGTTAGTATATTTTTATTCGCATAGTGTTTGTTATCTGACCTTATTTTTTTATATAAAATTATCCATTCCCATATTGATTCTCCTTATCTATTGTCACTTCTGAATATCAATATAGAGGACTCGTTCTCCAAAAGCTTTTACTCTGGCCGTGTACCGAAATAATACATCATATTATAATCCAATTGTTCGCATGTGTCGGGAGTTTGATGATTTGGTTCGCGTCTGTAAGGATCTTGATATTTATGTTTCCAAAATCTCTTAATTCAAAAAATCTGTATGTTTCGCCACAAATAATTAGATTATTTCAATAGCTGTTTAATGCGTGCTTTTTTTTCTCTAAATTATAACTAATAGCCATGATCTGTGAATACATTTTTGGACTGTAATATTTTTATGTTCATTTCGATTCGTGTCCGCTTACCTTACGCTTATCAGGTGGACCGTACGCGTTTTTGCCACCGTCGTTGGATAAAAAAAATTAAGTGTATTACGGCATCATCATATTTTAGGGTTCCGTACCCGAAGGGTCCAAACGAAACCCTATTGCTGTCACTCACGCATCCGTCCGTCCGTCAGTCTGTCCGTCCATCATCTGTCACAAAATTTTGTTACGAAGAATTTTTTAACTTCCGTTTGTTCTGTGAACTTGAAATTTGGTGATAATGTTAATTATCACGTATATTTTATCAACAAATATTGATAAATCTGATTTTTTTCTTTGAAATTTTGCAGTTGGTTCTGAACCCTAAATGTGCGAAGTTTTATTTATATTTCACCTGTAAAAATATGAACGTTTAAATTGTCTAAACAACTTTTTAGTGACAAAGAGAGAAGACATATATAATAAACGATTCACTCAAGTCTTTAAGGTTGAATATCGCTCGATATGTTTCGGACCAGAATGTGGTACTTAGTCATGAGAACAAGTTGCGGCGGCTTCGCGTCCATCTCTAAATTCTCATGACTAATTATCACGTTCAGATCCAAAACATGTCGAGTGATTATCAACCTTAAAAACGCGAGAGACCCGTTTATTATTTTTCAGACAAAAAGACACTAAGTAACTGAACAAACCATATTTTACAACGACGTGCATTACTTAACTCGCCAGTCTGTCACCTGGTTCAAGAAACACGTCACGTCAACACGCTGAGCTCATTTCCCAATTAACCCTCCCGTTAATAAGATAGAGAGGCTTCAGTAAAAATTCAAGCGTCATCCGCGTCCCGGAGATAAAAATTAAAAATGCACACGCGGCCGCGACGCCTCAAGGAAAATATGTTTACGAAGCAGAAGCTTTGTGAAATTTTAAAGAAAACGACTAAAGAATTTTTAAGAGGGAATTTCCCATCCGTTGGCGTTCTTTTATTTTTTTAATACGAAATTGTAATAAGTAGGTATTATTATTTATTTAATAATCAGGGTATAAAAACATAAAATTAACAGGGTCTCACAAAACTGTCGGAACAGTTTGTCTGTGTGATCCAGTAAGGTCGATGCTATATATACATTTACACTTTTGTATCCAGTGAACGATTTGTATCCTATTCTATTGCAATAAGGTGCAGAAGCGCAAACGTATCCATGGCGTCGACTGTACAGTAAATACAGAGTTAACTAATTACACATAATTATGATCAAGTCAGATACAAGTTATACATTGTGTTACCGGCATTAATTCTCCTAATTGTGATAATGCAAAGACATGTATTATGTGGATAGCCAACAATAAAAAAAATCATTTATTTCGAGTAGGTATCTTTGACCCATAACATTATAACAATACATTAATATTAAATATCTTAATAAGAAAACTAAGTTCTCAGAGGCTTAATATTTAAATTGCAATAAATAAAAGATCGACTGGCAAATAAATGCTGGAGGTCGATAGCAAGTAGCAACTCTCTCAATGAATAAAGCCCGCAAGAATATCGAAACTGCACCAGAATCCAAATTTCATTGCCAAAACGCCGCGCAAGACAATGCATAGATAGCTACCGATTTAATAACACTCATAATTGAAGCCCGCGTTCTTCCAAACCCATTAGTTGGAGCCAGACTCATCGAGGGCTGGTAATGAACCCACATTATGAATGCAACGAGGCATCGCCTCGCCGATGCACCGCGAACACACTACGGCGAAGAAATTAATTCATTTGCATGTAAAATTTCACCTACGGAACTCTAGGAAGATTGGTTAAGATGCAGATCGATGATACCCGGGCATCGTCTTGTCTGAAACCTAGGTAGGTTATAATTTTGACTAGGTATACGACTAGCAGGTTAAAATTGAGACCGAAAAATGGTATTTGAATTAAAAGTATTTGTTTGTATCAAGATTTACTGCATTTTTAAGCAAGTACTTCTTATTATGGAATGTAAAATATTCGCTACATCATAACATGAAATAATGCACCAGATAACTACTATAAAATGCATCGCACAGCAAAACTACTTAAAAACTAAAGGCAGCATAAAAGAAAATTAAGACCAAAAACACTTCCACGGTTATTAGCAGGGAGTTCGTTGACTCGCCGAGGTGCCTTGAGACACCTGCATTACCAAGTCTCACCTAACGACTCCCCTCCTAATTCCAGCTACTCCACTGCCACTTTTTACACTCGTTCCAAGCCTCTTGAGGACAATCGAATGCAAAATGGTGACTTCAATTTGGCTGCTTGATTGAGAGGGTTGTTTATGAAACGTTAAAAACGCTGTGAGAAAAGCTTCTACTAACAATTAAATTAGATAAAACAGATGCTGTACTTTTTATAATAAAATTGAGTATTAGGTACATGAATTGAGTTGTCATAATATAATTTTCTACTGATATAAAAAAGAGTTAGTTTCCGGTTTGTTAAGTATATTTTTACCCACACTATTAGGATCAATTTCCTATCTCAACTGCTTGCAATTAAAACATGAGTGATATAAAAAATTTGTGATTTCCTATTATTAGGGTGTTTCATCTTTGTATGGAGAAAAAAAAATTGTATTATTTTTCCAGACTTTGCTTACCCCCTGGATTTCACTTATTTAAAAAGCTTATATACCAAATTTCAAGAAGATTGGAACATATTTAGAGGTTGCACACAACGAGTAGTAAGTAGATATAAGTTCTTCACTACATAGTATAAAACAAAGTCGCTTCCTGCTGTCTGTCCCGTTGTATGCTTAGATCCTTAAAACTACCCAACGGATTTTCATGCGGTTTTTTGTAATAGATAGAGTGATTCAAGAGGAAGGGTTATGTGTAAAATTTGCACCCGTGCGAAGCCGGGGCGGGTCGCTAGTTTAATATAAGTTCATGGGTGTGATTACGGCAGGCTAATCAAAACAAACTTCTATCTCATTTAATTCTATTTAAATTCGGATACAGTATACTCCTTGAATGATCTCTGTATTAGATGCCGTAACAGTGTCAAAACATATACCAATGATATGGCCACGCAGATTAAATTAGCAAAGTAAGTTAGTCGTCTTTGTCACTGAGACGATGGAGAAGAATTACCTTCCAGCGTCTCTACTATTTTCTTCAATCTATTTTCTTGTCATTTTTGAGCAAAACAATTTGTCGACATCACTCATTGACGAACTCATGCGATCCTCTCTCTGTATCATAAGGAAGTCTTTATCAAACAGGTCTTCCAGATCACCCTCCTAGACTTGCCGTATCTGTGTTCCTAAATTTCTCTGTACCCAAAGTCTGATATTCCTTGGACAGTAGTATTATTCCAGCTCGGATACACTTAATAGGAATATTGGCCTTCCGCCATAGCATAGCACTAGTTGATTTACCAGCATCGGAAAGTGTTTCTTTGTGATACTAATAACACTTGTCCCCTGGAGGGGAGCCGAGCTCCTAAAAGTTCATCGCAAGGAACTTTTTCAAGCAACGAGATTAGCATTTATTACTCATTTTAGGGTAGAATACCAACAATAAATTATACATATACAATATACACTCGTAGCCCTTTTGTCGACCCTACTATCCACATTTAAATACCGTAAGTAGGCAAATGACACTTTGGAACCACTTATTCGCTTTCTTAGCCTCCACTGTAAAAAAATAGCTGCTCGAGAAGAAACGTGTCAAAGTGTGCAACCTCTAAATATTCACCGATTTTCACGAATTTTGGAATATAAATCTTTTAGGTAAGTGAGATCAAGAAACCAATCAAAGTCAAATGAAAATTGAAAATTTGGAAAAATGAAACACCCTACCTATTATATATCGACATTTTCATAATTTTCTAAACTCTTGCTATAAGAAACCCGGCCCTTCAAAGACGTCAACGAAATCGTTCCCCAGGGCGAGTACTTATCATCCGCATTAACTTTTTTGTCGTCCATAACATTTGCATAGCAGTAAAACTCTGACTATGGGACCTATGAGCATACTTAGCAAGATCATTCTCAGGATTCGTGTAGAAATTGGCGTCCTTATGTAAAATAAGTTCAGTGTTCATTAATAACAAATTTATTCTCAGCAGTTAAGATATCTGTAATTTAAAGGTACCTAAATATTATAATCAAATAGGCGACACTTTCATCAACGTCGCAAAAATACTTCTATTAATTATTAAATCGTGCAGTGTGCAGTAAATGGAAAAAAAATGGTAGCTGTCACCAACAGTGACCAAGCGATTTGGTAACTAGCCAATTAGAAAGTGAGGATGCGACAATTTTCAAAATGACGATTTTACGGCAACTTGCACATTTATTTAAAAAAAACTCTTTTGACTAGTAACTATGGTGCATTAAATGTCGATGTATTTAAAGAATAATATTTATCACAGATATTTAAAAAATAATTTGGCTGTTATTTATTAGTACATTATTGCCGTGGCCGGGAAGGGAGCAATTGCAGGCTGAGTATTTGTTTAAACGGACGAGCTTGCGAGTCCGTTTAATTATAATACGAAGCCTGCAATTGCCATTCCGGCCGAGGGCCTAATATAGTGCTTTTCTCAAAAATGGGGAAAATACGACAAAAATTTAATTAAGATTTGATAAACATAACGTCAAAAACATCATGTTTTCCCGCCGTTTATTTTTTTTTAACAGAATCGCAAGTGTATTTTTCCACCGAAAAACGCAAATTATTCGAGACACATAAAAAAACGTCGCGTTTTCAACAGAAAAATACGAGCTGAATTGGCTGAATACGACCTGTGCCTCATTTTATATGACAGTTTCTACATTTTAAAAAGTTTATAACTCGACAAATAAAGGAATTTATATGTGACATTGCAGGCCATATATGTGGCCTGCAATGTTTTTTTACTTTTTAATTTGGATCTGACCTTAAACTATACACTTTACCTTCCAATATGTAGCGACTAAAGACAAGTTTGCGGGCCATTTTTGAGAAAACACATTTTAGTTGCTTCCGTTTCGGAAGCTATCTACTAAACATTTATTTCATTACAATTGGACAATAACTAGCTATACATTACCTAGTCAAGATGACTTCTTTCAAAGATGTTAACACTGCAGTATACAATTGTATGGGAACTGAATGTATTTGTATACTTATCATAAATATGAGTAAATTGCAAATTCTTGAGGTCTGTTTAGTAGTTTTATATTAAAAATATTTGTTTTTATATGATGGGATAATTTCTGGTAACTCACAACATATTTATAATGTTTCTAATCTAATTACTGTCATCTTTTTTAAAAGCAAAAAAAAACGCTATTACCGTAATCCTCCCAGTACGATCCCTATATAATGGGGTCCGGGCTTGTACTTAAGGTGGTCGATGTCTTAATAAGTAGGTATCGGAGCAGCTGTTATGACACCGGCCGAGAGTGTCGTGCAATCAGCCTTAAAATTTATTTTTTGCAACAGGGAGTGGAGAAAGACTTTTTTAAAAGGTTTTTAGAAACATGGGAACGTTTATTCACGTACATATTTGGCAAGTAAGATTGAATTTGTTTTTTGTGAATGATAAAGTAAAGAATACTTAACATGCATTTTCCTATCATCGTTATTTAGTAGAAGCATGTCCACTACTGTTCAATAAATTTTAATCAGTATTAGTTTACCGTGAACAAGTTTTGTTTTTTGTTACTTATCAGACTTTAGTCGCAAATGACAAAGTCTTCGCAACTGCAACTTAATTAAGTGAATTCTATATTCCAATGCAAAGAAATGTGGTCATAAATCGTTATCTCGTTTAACCTTCCGAAACCAAAGCGAGCCGTAAATCTCTCCATAGTCGCACATCCCACGGCGATCGCCTCTTGCCGCCCCAGCTTCGGAAAAAAATGGGGGAGATTCCTATCTTGTCGCTTCTAATTTACTTATTCCTTTTTTAAAGACTTATTTACCTTCAAAATCCCATTGTGTCCCGAGTGGGGCTAAGCGGAGATTTCCTCCAGTAATAACGGGAAACTCGCGACGTGTCAAACGAGGTTTTTTCTTAAAAAAGCAATAACAATTTACATAAACACCCGGGCCTAGTTAACAGTTAATAAAGGAAACGAGCACTCAATTGACGAGCTTGTCTCTTAAATGCTTTTGAGATGGAAATGTTGATGGCATATTGTTCAAACAAACACGTTTTTTACAGCATTAACGTAAAACCAGTTTCGTTTTCCGTGTTTGCCTTTGATAATTTAGTAAAAACGTTTCTAAAGAAGTATTCATATTCTCACACATCTCAAATAGCGTGGTAACCTTTTAGGCCACATTAGTACTGAAACTAGCTCGCAATCCAATAAAACTTTTTTATGTTTACATTGAAACACACCAAAACACGAAATGAAATCCCCGGGCTATGACCGCTGCACACGAGTACGCAATGACCCAAATTTGGTGAAGTTGCCTGACGGAATTGTTTCATTAAAGCGGACCCGAAAGTTTGGAGCCGCGAGCGCGTGCTGCGCGCGCGATCGATCCAGTTCATCGCACTCTTCTCTCCGATGTGCAAGACACAGGGGCAACCCCAATCAAAAGTAAAATTACCCCATCATATTTAACCCCAACGACAAGAGCACTCGCGCCGAGTTATCAAGTTATCAACCACTCGGCATTAAAAACTTTCCCTAATAGTAATCCGAAACAGAGTTCAGCCAGTTCAAGGTTGCAATTTAAAGTTTTTGGAAAAGTTCCTTTCCCGCTCACTTTTTTATAAGTATATAAATCTTTTTGCCGGCAAAGTTTCCCAAAGTTTTTGGCCCAGATTGTCATCGATTTTGTTTGGAGAGTTTGTTTTTTCATTGTTCTTCTTTACTTGTTTAACGGTTAATTCATAAAAACTTTGCCGCCTGCACAATCGATAGCCGGTTTGTAAACAAAAACCACGCTTTTTGACGTCAACTATTGTATTTGTATGAATAAACATGTGAATATATGTTTTTTTAAATACCAGACTTTCAAATTATTAAACATTGACTCTTGCAACTTACCTACATTTAAAACAGATGTTTGTTTTTCCTTACGACGTTTTTTTGATCGAAAATAAAACAATAAACAAGTAACAGTATGCACACGTAGATCATGGTAAACACCTCAAATGTTATAAAAAACGGTATAGCAACAATAACTTACAATTTCCTCTTTATCTTCGCGAAACAATAAACCGCTTAGTGCAGGAATGTGCTAAAAACCCGCATGAATAGCTGCGCTATTTCCAGTCGCTCCATAAATATTGCGTTTTCTCGCCGGCTCTAAATATTTTCCCCATCATAAAGGCTATGCATAGAGGCCGGGCCGGAGGGCTCTCATCACCTCCTGAATATTTTCCTACATATTCTTCCAAGCCTCTGTCTCGACTTATGTAAATTCGCCCTAACACTTTCGCCGTTTTTCTCGCATTTGCCGCACAATGCAGCACAATTTGATGCTGGATCCTGACATTATCCCCATAAGTGTGCCCTCGACGCACACAAGGATTTCCAAATGGAAACTGTGATTTGGAGAATTTATTTCGTCGAATTTGAAAGGTACGAGGTGAATCTATTAGCTATCTGTAACGCAAAAATTTCGTTGTGACCTGAGGAACATAAATAAAAATTATACTAATAAAAATCTAAAGAATTTAGAATGAGATTTTTTCTCATTAATTGCTACTTGCGTAGAGAAAGAAGGCCTAATGAATAACGTCCCCACTGTCCGTCTCGGCTGATTTATTTCATGACTTTTCGGATATGCAAATAACATTAAGATTCAAAGATGTAGGTATGCTCGTCCCCTTAAAAGAAATCCGTGGCGACCGCAGAATGATGCCAATCCAGGGTGAATCTTAATATTTTATGTTGTATTATTTCCCTTTTCTTTTCCTTCCTGATATTATTTATTTCCTCGCCGACAATGAGATTCCCACTTTGGCGCGTAATAAAAAAGAATTATTGTTCATCTTTTTATAGCGAGACGTTTTGTTGGGTTTTATATTAGCGAGATTGAATGACTGCCGATTTGAGACACTCGCGCTGTCGGTGACACGTCATTCGTTTTCTCTTTATTGAACTCAAAATTACCTCCAATCTTCAAAGTTGGACCAGACTTTTGTTAGAACTATCTAATACATACAACGTACAAGTAACTATTTGTGTGTCAATAAATAGGAATTAGATACATTTGACATCGCTATCAGAAATGTAATGCTTTTTTTGGCACCTATTAAGGATATTAGTCGCCTAAAAACGTGCAAAATTTAGGACATTGAATAATACACCCCAAACATAAACATGTTAAATAAAAAGAGACAACACCCATGCCAATAAATCAAAACCGCTTTAATGCCCTTAATAATGATATCAACAAAATCATAATCTATCAATACACACACGTATCCCAGTGATTAACAAGCCCCCGGTGGTTAAACACAAAAAGTGGGAAAAAATCGAGGTGCGTGGCCAAGGGAGTGATCGGGCCTATGATTGATCGTAAGGCTAATTGGATGATGGATGTACAGGTCGGGGATCCAAGACTGCATAGTTCAATGATGTATCTCACTAGGACGCTAGATCGATAGAAAATTGGACGCTCGAAAGATAACGTATCTTTCGAGCGTCTTCAAGAAATACGTGTACCTAACAGTTAAGGCGGTAATGATTTGTTCCTATCGATTTTATTAGTCCTATAGTATACAATAACTATTAATGTAAATGTTAAAGTTTGCTATGTTTGTTACTCAATAACGCAACAACGGCAGAACGTTTTTGATTAAATCTGACACTCAAATAGTTTATAACTTACTAAAAATGCTCATATTATTATTAATTATCTCGCAAACCATCCTTTCAGGTGAGAAAAAAGTTGGTGTGGAAGTACACGCAGATGAGCTCGTGGGCAAAAATTAGTATAAAAACAAGTCATTGGGAAGTAACGATGACGAAATAGGTATGGGATGGGTTAGTCAAATATTTAAAAATACTTATGTAAGCGACTAATCGTTAGGAAATAAAAAATCCATTAAAATACAATAACATCGTGGTATGTGGTAATTATTATCCAAATTAGACAGCAGAGTCATCACAAGCCAGAGCCAAATGTACACATCTAAGCGTAACGTAATGTCGAAATGGTAATTAAATTCTACATTAGCGGTACAAAGCAGAAGATACGCAGAGGAACCTAATTTTCATAGCTGATTAGACTCACCCCACATGGGATCGCACGATTACGGCGTCACGGCCTTATTCCGAATATTTGACGATGACGCAATGACAATATTCAATTCAACAAAGCTATGTTATTGCTTACATATTACTTTAAAATAATCACTGACGAATGTTCTCGTTTTAATATTTGTCTCTGTTTTTCATTATTCATAATACTTAAAATTAATAAAAATAAAACCAGCAATACTCATGTGACACGCAACTGAGTTTTCATGATGCACGTCTTTTGTTTTTTACATTTTTTCGTTTAAGTTTCTTCCATCGTTTGCGGCCAGTTGGTGCAAAAGACAAAAGAGGTTTTTAAACTATACAATGTCATATCTCTTATATACTGACTTTACAAAATGTGATGAAAATATGTGAACAACGTTTCTTCCAAGTATATTGCACTCATTTAATAACCTACTATTAAAAACTGCAACATACACGAGCACTAATTTTCTATTTGCACCGCTCCCGCAATACGGCCAGCTCGCACGTACCCCTATCATCTGTCGGTTGCACGTCGACGTCACGTCAAGTTTGACGTCCGCAATGAAACGTTACCAAACGTTACGTTTTTCAGCCTCATACTAATTGAACCCTAATTACGTTCTGTTATGAATTTCAGCTGTCTACCTTCGTTTGTGAGCCGACGAGGTAATTATAAAATTGCAGTGGGGTTTGCTACGAGCTAAGCACAATTTGACACACGTGACATGCAAACACTGAACTAGAATTTTATTGGTTTGATAATTCATTTTCTCAAAAATGGCCCGCAAACTGGACGTTACTCACTACATATTGGAAGGTAAAGTGTATAGTTTAATTAAGGACGGATCAAAATAAAAAAATAAAAAAACATTGCAGGCCGCCTGCAATGTCACATATAAATTCCTTTATTTGTCGAGTTCCAAACTTTATAAAAAGTAGAAACAGTCATATAAAAGGAGTCAGAGGTCGTATTCAGCCAATTCAGCTCGTATTTTTCTGTTGGAAACGCGTTTTTTTGTGTGTCTCGAATAATTTGCGTTTTTCGGTGGAAAAATACACTTGCGATTCTGTTAAAAAAAAAACAGCGGGAAAGCATGATGTTTTTGACGTTTTAAGGTTATGTGTGGGTGGGTGTTATCTTAATTCGAATTTTGTCGTATTTCCCCCATTTTTGAGAAAAGCACTATATTAGCCTCGGCCGGAATGGCAATTGAAGGCTTCGTATTATAATTAAACGGGCTCGCAAGCTCTTCCGTTTAAACAAATACTCAGCCTGCAATTGCTTCCTTCCCGGCCACGACAATAAGGTACTATTAAACCACCGGTAAATCATCGTGTATCTGGCCACATCGCTACTACTCCACATTTTATTTAAATTCTTATTTCTAGATATTTCTTAGGTGTTCTCATCTTAAAGTCGAAATGACACATTAGAATATCAGTTCAGTATAACGGTTGTAATTTTTAGGGTTCCGTACCTCAAAAGGAAAAAAGGAACCTTTGTAGGATCACTTTGTTGTCCGTCTGTCTGTCTATCAATACCCTTTATGTCGGGAACCCGTGGACGTATGGAGTTGTAATTAATACCATATACCCAGGTCTACAGTTCTTTGAAGCTGTAAAAATCAACAAAATTACTTACTACCGTTTATTTCGCAAGAACTATGAAAATAGGGAAAAAAATCTAAAAAACTAGACATATATAATTAAAACATAGAGAATATTGTCTTTAATTAAATTACGTAACCAATATTTATAATATGTACCTACCTACAAAGTATGAAACCCTCGGGGGGCGAGTCTCACTCGCACTTGTCCGGTTTTTATTATCTATTGGGAGTCCCGTTTTTCATATTTTTTTTCACTATAGACATTTTGTTTTTGCGTATAATGTTAATAACAATTAATGTACTTACACGTATTTATTTGGCGACTAGGTCAAGGGAGACACTGAAACACAGACATAAATAAACTTTCAAACAATGTTAAGTACCTTATTACTTATACGCGCCGGTAACTACGAAAGTTATATTATTTTAATATGTACATACATCATACGCTATAGCTGCGGTAGCCCAGTGGTTCAAGCGTGCGGCTGTCAAGCGGCGGTCGTGGGTTCGAATCCCAGCTCGTACCAATGAGTTTTTCGGAACTTATGTACGGAATATCATTTGATATTTACCGTTAGCTTTTCGGTGAAGGAAAACATCGCGAGGAAACCTGCATACATCCGCGAAGAAATTAAAAGTTGTAATATGTGAAGTCCCCAACCCGCTCTGGGCCAGCGTGGGGACTACTGCCCAATCCCTCTCATCTATGAGAGGAGGCCTGTGCCCAGCAGTGGGACGTAGATAGGCTGATGATGATACATCATACATGTGAACAACAGCCTTGTATTTTTGCGCCGCTATAATAATGAGGCAAAAAGAACTTATAAGTAAAAATAATAATTAGACATAATAATTAATTTTGTATTAAGCAGTAACGATGCTAACGCAAACTACAAATTAATCCGGCCGGGTAGTAATCGCACCTATAGCTCAGTTGGCTAGAGCAACTGGCCGCGAGTGCCGGTAGGTCGCATGTTCGAATGCTGCTCGGTGCCCAAGTTTTTCAATTTTTCCTTTATTTCTAGATTTTTAATTCATCATATCAGCCGAAAGACGTCCACTGCTGGACATAGGCCTCCCCCAAAGAGTGCCACAATGACCGGTCTTGCGCCACCCACATCCAGCGGACTCCCGCGACCTTTACCAGGTCATCAGTCCACCTTGTGGGGAGATTTTTCATTAGACATATACAATACATATATTCTTTATTTTTCACCAAAAAAAAAACAATATTAAAATACGACGTCAGATTTTAATGATTTCATTTAGGTATGCGAAAATTAAACTGAACATTTAAAAAACTATATCAATCTTGCAGCCAATTTGACGTTTCAAATGTCATAAGTCCTTGGAAAGTCTATGCAATTGATTCACGTCGTCCGTACAGCCAATAATTAAATGCATATTGACACTAATAAATTGACGATTGCGAATCGCTACACTTCAATGCTTGAAAAGCGTATTTATATTTACCCAAGTGACGTTCAAATGTAGGGAACGCAACTCAATTCGCCGCTATACTCGGCTATACTTACAGGGCAAAGAGGTGCATATAAAAGCTGTCTAGAAAGTTTTCTGTCGCTCGCTGCCGATCGATACTGAGGTACCGAGCGTACCGCACGCCACGAGTAGGTACCGCAGATCGTAACAACGATTCCTAGTTGGGTTATTATGTCATTTGATTTTATTTGTAGTTTTTATGAAGCTATTTGTTTTCTAGTTTAGGCATGTCATCAATAAAAGTAAATTGGCGTCTTAGTTAGCTTTGATTTTATGCAAATATAACTAAGTAGAAGTATATATGCAGTCTAGCAGTGTTTCGGCTAGAGCTTCAGGAAAAACCTATACCTGACTAAAGTAGGTAGGTTGTTGTTAAGCGTCGGTAAAATCATCACTTACTTAGGGTGGATGCCTTTTGGGCTTACCTGTATGACAGCGGTAGTTATTCTTGTTAAATTATAAATGTACTTTTTTTTATACTACGTCGGTGGCAAACCAGCGTACGGTCCACCTGATGGTAAGCGGACACCGCAGCTTATAGACGCTCGCAACCCCAAAAGAGTTACTTGACAGATAACCGACAATTGCGTATTATCAAAAAATTATAATTTCGATTTTTACGTTTATATTTCAATCTTATAAGATTTTTGATATGATTACCTGTTATACAAGTAAACGAGTAGTAGTCAATAGTATTGTTAATATGTGGTTATTATTTATTGACCAGCACCAGCAGTGACGTGCGTGGGCGGTAAATTTCATTAGTTCCCCCGAACACGCGCTAAGAAACCTGTCCCTCCGCCTCCTACAGGGATTTGGTCCCAATTATGTATATGACACACTTACACTGCCACAGAAGGAAGAAGATAGTTTATCTACGAATATTGTATGATTGTAAAAAGAGCAGCATTTGTTACGAATTACCCGCAGTACACTGCTCATTGTCAGACCTTGTTTTCTTCGACCATGGTGTCTCACACAATCCATCCATCCTAGCTGATACGGCACCTATGACGAGGCAGAGATAAGAGAGGATTAGACGTCAACGGGTAGCGGGCAGGTAGCAAGGCTGCGTATAAAAGATTTCCTGGATTTGTGGCTTTTCTAGCCGGAAAAAATTTTTGGTCCCATAGAAGCTTTTGATCTTGGCTAGGAATGGGATCGATTGGCTTGATGCCAAAAAGTTTAGCAAAAATTACTTTTTTTCTCGCATCCTGTATGTTTTTTCCAAAATCTGTAACCGCCAATCTTAATTAATTCGAAATCAAGGGAGACTTCTAAGACCATTTTCGCGTAGCAGTAATAGCAGCAAGGGATCTGGTAGCTGCCCTCACTGACCCAAAAATTAAATCCAGCCTGTATCACATGCCTGCACCCCCCCTGCCCCCCCCCCCCCCCCCCCCACACACACACTGCCTGTGTGCACACTGATGCCGGTGTGCCTGTATGACCTGTAATTTTTTTTATATTTTACGAATACATTGAGTATGAGTAAATAATAATAATAATGTTTTATTGCAGGCATAAAAATCCCATATAAGTCTTAAAACTAGCAAACTAAATACTATTAATTACATCACAGATATCAATCTAAATATCTAAAACATTATTTTATTTCCGGTTCTCGTTGTGATGCACGGACAGCCAATGCCTAAAAATATGACTGTCTGGGTTGTCACTGATAGGTTTCAGAATTCCGTTCTTCGATCTTCTAATAGTCTCCCAGAACCCGGCTACCCTTGCCCTGAGGATTGCGAAGAAGTCAGGTACCCTGTCCGCCGCGAACATGTTCGAGGCGCTGCAATAGCGTGGCATCCTCATCAGGATGCGATATGCATCATTATATTGCACCCTGATGCTGCTATATGCCCGCCTCGTATATCGTGTCCAGAGTTGACACGTGTAGAGGCTCTGACAACACGCTTTGAACAATGTGATTTTCACATTGTCAGAGCAACGGCCAAACTTACGTGCTAACATATTACAGCGGACAGACAGAGCCCTTCTCTCGCGTTCTATGTCTGCGTTGTCATTTAGGTCCTCAGTTACCACGTGACCCCGATACTTTACTGACTTTGCAACCCGAACTGGTTGCTGATTCAAAAATACTTGGGGCACCCTTTCCGGCCCTCTTCCACACCTAAAGACCAGTAGCTCGGTTTTTGCGACATTGTATAGCAAGTCGTGCTCTGCTGCGTATCGTTCACAGATTGCCAACAAGTCACTAATACCATGTATCGAAGGGCTGAGAAGCACCATGTCGTCAGCATAGCTCAGGTTGTTTAAACACACATTCGCTATGTGAAGTGTGTAAAGACTCTTCTTTAGCGATAAGACGCCTGTTTGTTTAACTCTAGTTTTAAATCGACATACTCTGTATTAGTTTGATATATTGAGGCCCTCCCGCACGCTACCCTCCAGCTTCGTACGTCTAAGTGGTTGACCTATAGCATCCTTATTTTAATGTTCCGTAAATATTATGTTATATTTGTCGGCAGCAGTGTAAGCGAATGTCGTGAGATGAAACTTGGCTATATCGACTCGCACGCCGACCGGGATTAGAGATTTACGTGTCTTAGCGTGAGCCACGCCAATACTTACCACGTTTTATTCATTCACCCACAGCATCTCGATACGTGAATAATAGTGTTGAATGCTATTGTCACAAAATAAAAAATATACAGAAGGTCCGTTCCCGCCGTTCTTGAAAATACATACCTAAACTTGCCCGACTCACAGGGTTGCTTCTGTATTGATTCTGAATTTTAAAAAAGGAGTAGGTATAATAAAAATTCTCCAACATGACATTTAAATATGAACCAGCGTATCTTGGTTAAAAACCGGCCAAGTGCGAGTCGGACTTCGCACATTTAGGGTTCCGAATCAACCTCAAAAATATGATTTATCAATATATTAGTATTTGTTGTTAAAATATACGTAATATTGAACATTGTCACCAAATTTCAAGTTCATAGGTCAATGAGAAGTCTAAAAATTCTTCGGAATTAATTTTGTGACAGACGACGGACGGACGGACGGACGTCTGGGCGACACCAATATGGTTCCGTTTTGACCCTTCGGATACGGAACCCTAATAAATTGATGCGTGACCCGCTGCGAGTTGTGACTTGTGACCGGCGGCGGTCGAGAGCGCCAACAAAGAATATAAGTACCTAATTAATTAGGTACCTACTTAACTAAACCATAGTACTTAAATACTGGCGTTTTACCAACGAACGATAAGATGAATGTGTAATGGTTGATCGTCGTTATCAAAGCGGCTAGTTTCTAAAAATTACCTACCTACCTCGTTTGAAAATTTGAAGAAGTAGGCACAGTTTTTTGTGATATTTAAACAATAAATACATTCCAACTGTAATAATATCGGTTATTCATTCTGACGTACGTGACACAAAGTACCTACGTAGCGGCGGGGACGTCAAGTGATCAACGCGCGCACAACTAGCACTCGCGACGCGACAGTGACAGTCGCGACTAAGCTCGTCCGAAATCAACCGAGAATGCTTGTAAATGTTACGTCTGTGTGCGTGCGGCGAAAATGGCACTTTGTACTAAGCGGACTCTCTGCTCCGGCGCGCGCCGCCGCTATTTACTTTGTGCTATTGTTCTCGTATTACTTGGTAAATACTTCTAGATAGACTAATGACGTAGATAGGCTTTAGAAGGTCCATGTTTAAACAAAGGGATATTAATTCTAATCATACATTATATTTATTATTATTATAGCATATATTAACATTATAACATTTTTTTAATTCAACGTGTATTTGAAAATTATTTCATAAAATTTTGCTTCCATTATAGCCTAGCGGTACCACTTTTGTATGGAAAAGTAAAAAAATTATAAAGCCCTAAACAACCTAAATTGACCTCTAGAATAAAACACTAAAATCTTTTCCAATTCTAAGACCTACATTTATTCAGTCTTTAATGGGTTAAATCTACGATTATGTCCTTACTCTTTCTTATTTAGATATTTTTCCAAGCTAAATATAATATTCATCTGATAGATTATCATCTGAGGATCAGCAAGTCTAATCCATAAAATCACTAACTTAAGAGTGTGAAATGCGAAACAACCAAAACATAAAAGTTAATTAGGTACATTCTACATTTATCTATAGTAAGATTTTTTACGAGCACCTAAAAATGTGTAAATTTAAGATATTTTAATTAAAGCTACAGGATGTATTCTTTCGATAATGAGATATAGTCTTGATCGATGAAACGATTTCATGCATGATTATCAGTGTCATATTTCCCTTCGCCAACCAACCTAACCGAAACAAGAAAGCAATCCTTCCAAATCTCCCAGTCATCTCGACTGTATTAAAATTCCTCGCGCGTGACCCGTAACCAGTGGTTGATTTGTTTAGGGCGGTGGTACACGGGTCCATAAATCCGGCTTGTCAGCGGCACCGAGGGTTAAGGTGCGGACACACGGGGCGATAAATTAGCCCGCGACGTGTGTGAGTGAATGTAATGTGCTGCCTAGTTTACACAACTAGCGTGGTTTCTAGTTTAATCTGGTTTCTCGTCAACTAGCCATTTATGTACGTGAAAGGACTTTTTGTGCATTTGTGCAACCTTTCTTGAAAAAAAACGACTGTGCCGAGTTTTCTACGAAAAATTGTTTACCCTGTCAGGCAAACATCAATATCAATGTATAATTGTGTAACTGCATATTTGTTTTATTTACATGCTATCCCAAATAAAAATTCACAATTTATTTCACTCACTACTAATGCGATTTGAAAATGACTGGAACTTGTTACAAGCAAAACTGGATTACAGTTTATAAATGTTAAATAAAACGCATTTATAAAAAGCTTCATAATTCCCCGCAACATTCGTGTTCTCAATTCAGCAACTAAGCAAACAGCTACTTCAATATTACCGACCTGGTTCTTTTCACAGAAACTAAAGTGTTTTCAGTACGCTTCTGTTTTCGCCCCGCAATTAAACTGCTGTTAAACTTCTTGCAGCGGTGTTTGCAGAGCACCTGAATGGTCGAAAGTTGTGCGGGTGTTCCTTGTTTGCCTGCTAATTATCCCGGTGCAGAGTCGAGTCAGCGGCCAAAGCGCTGACCCGGTCTAAATGATCAGGGACTATTCAAGTGGCGCGAGGGCTTCCGGTAGCCATGGAGACCGCCTTCGCCCATTGTTGCATTGTATCAACATTCATATCGGCGTCACGTGTAGCCGATACGCTTTAGCGAGGGCCCGAAGCCAGATTTGTCGTCTCCTTTCAAATTAGACGACGGTCCGGCCCGCGACGCGCTAAAATCAAAAGCGCAAAGGGTCACATAATCCGGACCTTTTTGGACGCTACTTGTGTTTGTGTGCATGTCTCGTCTTTTGTCACGTATTCTTAATTAACGACCGTTGCTAAGCTACCCCGTTCGTCACTTGTATTGATTGCGCAAGGGCTTTTGCATTGTGTCGATGATTTTTAATACTGGGAAAGTTGCCCATGTTAAGCGGACAACGTCGTGTGCGGTAGCGTGAGTTTTCCATTAGGGAAATCGGTTTACGTCGTTCGCATTGGGTTCGAAATTATCATGGCTAACCAAATATGTTTTGGCAGCCGATATATTTAATAGGAAAGTTCGGTTGTTGTTTACTTAAATTAGTTAAACTTCTTTACATAAATCAGTAGCAATATGATAAATAACATTACTAATACTGCAACATACATACACACATTTACATTAACATTGCTACTATGCTATGTTTTGCAGAAGAAAACCTGTTCATTGAAGAATCAGATAAGTGATTTGCTTAAAGTATTGTACAAGAAGCCCTCTGTTTGCAGTTGGGAAGCCAAGCCTAATAAACCGGCGCTTAACCTCTCACAACAAAGCCGATACAAAGTGAGTGACATCCCGCCCGGAGATCGCGAAAAAATCCGGCGACGTGTCAAAGACGCCGCCGCGAACCGAGGGGAAATATTTTTTAAATCTTAACTCCTTAGCGAATTGAGAGATTAAGTCCTTTTTGAAGAGGCAACCGGTCCCCGGGGTCGGGCGTGATCATTCCTTCAGATCTCATTTCCTCGGATGCTCTATTTGATTGTTATTTTTGTTGCTTTTCCCGCCGTGCCCGGCGCCGGGATTTGAAGTGACAGTCAACGATTTGCACTTGAGCGCGATAAGTGTTTTCCAACGTTTTTTTATAAGCAGCTTTGTTAGTTTTTTGTTTTTATCGACAGCCCCTCTTATCTATTCTTTTAACAAGATAGAAACAATCTCGGAGAAATAAAGACGTCTACTTGTGCAAAAATATAACGAACCGCTTCTGGTAATTCTGCATTGGTAGCGATAATTTTTCACCCACTTATACAAGTCAGACTTTTATTGAAAGACCAGTCATCTATCTACTGCCGTCAGTTTCGACAGGTTAATACGATTTGGCGGCGAAGAAATTAACCCTCTCCATACAAACGGGATACCGAAACACTGCACAGTCATTTTTCAAGCTCCTTCAAGTTAGGCGCGCATTTTTGACGTCTGATGGGCTCGGTAACAAACCATTAAGGGCAGAATATTTGGTAGAAGATGTTAAGGAGTTATTTTTACCAATTTCAAACAAGTAAATACATTTTGGTTATACTGTGTCGGACCTTAAAACGTGTAGAAATCATTTCGATACAGAGTCTCCCCTAAATTGCATTGCTTTAATTCGAACCCTTTCCCTCTTAGGGAGGCTCTAAGGCAATGGTCTCCAGTTAATATGCAGTTACAAGTAAAAATTTCATTAAGGAACTCATCTCATCTCGTTTTATTCGTTTTTATTTTCAATTGACACTATCTGTAAGAGATTAGATCGAAATATAAGCAATGAGTGAAGTCGTTACACTAAAACCATCTCTTATGTTATTTGGCCATTAGAATACGTTTTAATCCAACTGAATATGCATTTATGCGTATATGCTCCATTGAGTGGATCCTATAACCCGTGGACAGCCGGCATAAAGCCACAAGAAAATATGCAAATCACTATAAGGCAGTAGGTAAGCGGTGGTAAGCCCTGTAATTATTCACATCGGGTTTGGAATCGCGCCCGGAGCGTGCCGTTTCCGCACGCGAATTAAACTGACCCTTAGCAGGCATTTAAATCAAAACACATGTGCTGAGAGCGGACGGCTTAGCCGGCGTTGATTTTCGGATGAAGGCCCCTTTTTTGCGGGTCCCTGCGTCGATTCCTTGGCGGGCGATGATCGATACCCGCCTCCGCCGCCGGCCCGCCCTCCCTCTTAATTAGGACTCGGAATCTGTGGCGGACACACACACACACACACACACACGAGTCTCGTGCGGGTATAATGTTAATCAACTTTCATTATGCACTAAGGAATTATATGGGTACGCCTGAGGAGTGATTATCCGAGTTAGGGCCGCGTCCCCGACCAAGAAATCATACTTTATTATGATCATTCCGTATTCGGCGAGGCTTTACGGCAGCACCTCGCGGGGCCGCGGCATTAGAATTTACGGCGCATATATCACGGCCGTGTTACAGCATTGTCTACAAAGTAAGCGCGGGATAATTGCCCTTTGTTGCTAGTTGCTAGTTGGCCGGATTTTTCGGTAATTGCCTGTACATGTACAACACGAATTCACCTATGTAAATATGTAAAATTACTTGTCTATGTAAATACTGACCGTAATTATTACATCTACATTGATTATATTTATGTAAAATGAAAACACAAGGTCCACTCTCAACTAATGCCAATGACCGTGTCCATTTACATTACATGTATCTGATAAAATGTATGTATAATCTCCAGCAATATACGACTAAATACTATAGAATTAGTTTATACAAAATCCGACTTTATGTTTATATCGCTTAGATTTGATGTTAAATGAGAAATAGGTGTGATAAGGGACCTACTGAGTGCGGCCACTAGTATAATCGTGCGACGTGTTACCCATGCTCATAATGCGTGAGATTGGAACTAAGCCCAATCCTTTTGCGCTTACTCGCAGATTAATATCACTTCAGTCATCATTTAACTCCAGAACTGTACTCATCTGAATGCTTAGATAAATGGTCTACCAGACCCTTATTCCTACGTACAATATATGTAGTTGATAGACATAAACTGAAAAATAGTGCTTAGTTATAAATGGGGTAGTCATTTTACTTTACAATAGTTAATATTATATTTTAAGGAGTTCGAATCCCGGTCGGGGCGTTTATGAGCACAAATATTTGTTCCTGAGTCATGGACGTTTTCTATGTATTTAAGTATGTATTTATCTATATAATTATGTGGATATCGTCGCCTAGTACAAGCTTTGCTTAGTTTGGGACTAGTTCGATTTGTGTAAGACTGTCCATAAACATTTTATTGATTTACTACGAGTTAAGCAAAAAATCTAAAATATTAAATTTAACCTCAAGTGACACAGTTCTTTTCTGAGTCCTAACCTAACCTAATCTTCACATTTCTAGATACTGGAATGTATTTATCGACAAATTACAGTAGATTTTAAATTTTAAGTTAAATCTCAATTTTTCATCTATTTTGATCACTATAAATACGATTTTTATACAGGAACAATCGAGCAACGAATCATTTTGATACGTAATTCGTTCGTACATTAATAAATGACTGTATATCTACTTAAAATCTTATGTATTTTCGGCATAAGCCACTCAACATGTCAAATTAATATTGATTCTTATCGCCATCTTAAAAACAAATTGCGTCACACACTACATAACACTGCATTACACCTACACGCCAGTCTAAGTAACGTGAGCGCATTACAAGGTCCTTACTACACTGATGCGAAACATCATAAAGCCCTCAAACTTGAATGGCCCTCTAATCGCTCTGGCCTCAAGAAGGGTTCTATTGAACGCTGAGCTAAGGTTATGGGATAAACCTTCGATAAATCTTTCAGTTTGACGGCCCTTTAATTAAGGCGTGTAATAAAATGTAATTGATCAAAGCGAATAGTTTTGACTATAATTCATAACCACCGAGTTACCTTTACTATCGGATCGGATCTTTTACGATAGCCGAGTTTAAGTATTATCAAAATGCTTCAAGACTTAGTTGAAAGGTATTTTTGAAATGTTCAATTATACTGTATTGTAATTTTGATAATATACCATTTAAGCTAATATCGTATCGTATCATTTACTCGTCTATTCAGTACTTTGCTGTACAGCCTGATCGTATTTTGTTTTTGAATTTTTGCTAATTTTGTGTGGTAGAAATTAATTTATGGCAACACTACTGTCCGTGTTATTACCTTTATAAACTGTCTCTGCTTCATATTTCTATTTAAAGAAGTTATGGAATAAAAATAAATTTAGAACATAATAAAATACATAATATTATGACTTGCTTACTTTACTTTAAATTTCATGTTTAGTTTAAAATATTATATACACGATGATTTTTAATCCGTGAACAGGAACAATTTTTTCTAACTCAGTAATTGATGGGGATAACGTTAAAGTAGTAATTACGTGGAAACAAACTTGTTTTTTCCAATCATAATTTTAATTTTGAGTTAAATTTTATCCTTAAATCCTTGTCACTCTACTACCTTATCGGTTTGAATGAGTTTGTAACCTCTTTACAAACTTATTAGCAATTGACAATTTATGAGTAAACCCTGCCCTTCACATTGTCAATCACTTTTGTGATACGCATAAACAAAGTCAGAGTCGTGGATATTGAATGAGAAAATTATAACTAACTTTCCAAAAATCATGCCTCCACCATATGCACTTTATGTTAATCACCTACCAATTATTTTCGTCGTTATCAGTGCAGCACTGATAGGATTACAAGTAAATAGAAGTATTTATTGACATAAGATCCGTCAAATTTCCCGCCATACTGATGGATGGCACTTGACGTATCGTAGTTAAACTTTATTATACTGCAGGATGGCCATGTATTCAATGGTTACTTGTTTTAACTAAGTTTTCACTTTTAATTAATTAAACAGTGAAGAAATAACGCGAGACCTCGCCGAATAAGTTTAATTTGGGCTAAATTTTAATATTTTTCCACTCCTGTTCACGGATTCAAAATCATCGTGTATAATCCCAAAAAATCGATATTTTAACAAAACGCACCACATAGGTTAGCCCAAAACCCTGCAATCCATCACACACTCTTGAGGAAGCGTAACACTTTTGATAAATTAATTTTCTTCGCTCTTTTTGAGCATCATGTTAACTCCACGTGACCCCAACCGCTTACTCAAGACCTGCATTTCTTCGCAAATAATAGAAGGTATATTAGATACCATGGCGTGCAAAGGTGTCTTGATAAATTGGTAATCTTTATGATACTCAACCAGCGAGCAAGATCCGCGTTCTTTCACAGCCGCGAAGCGTAATGGTTAGCCAAAAAGGTGTCATGCTAAGTTGGTGATCTTGTACACATGAGCAGGAAAATTCTCGGGCCCTTGAACTAATTTAATAAATGAGGTGTTACCGTTAATTACGCAAAGAACGTCGGGCGCAGTCGCCGCTAACACACGAACAAATTAACGAGATTATTAACTCCTTCCGACGAGTCATTCTTTCTCGGCGGGTAGCGGAACTTGTGTGTGAAACTGATACAGTATAATATCAAGTAAAGGAATCATATATTGATGATACATGACCTATCGATGTAATATTTAGGACCTACTTGTGCCTAGTGTTCCCGGTGTGTGGGCTTTTTGTAACCATATGCCTGTTTCATTAGCAATTGATTGCTTGTATTAGCAGATCATAATTATTCTATGACGTAATTCCGCACCATCAATGAATTTGGTGCACTGCGTAAGCTAACGTCGTAGTTAACAGAAAAACAAAGGCTTTATTTTTTACATACTTAACAATTGTTGACAATTTGTTAGAAAATAAACAAACTGAAAATTTAGTTTAAAAAAATACTTAGCTTCATAGTTACACAGGTTAAGGAACGTTTCCATACCTTGCATAAAGAAAAACTGACTTGCTTGAATAAATATCACAATAAAAAATGTTTAAGAAATTAGTAAATAATAATCACAACAACGATATTTCACCACCGAAAGGGCTGAAAGAAAATGATGTTGATATTATTAATCAAATCCCAAAAAAATGGTGGCGTGGGGTTACGCTGCGCGGGACAGCGACGTGTGATTGATCGTTAATGAAGTGGATAGTTATTAATGGTGCGGTGCCCGCGGGACTTCTTTATTTACCCACTAACACCTATTAACTATAATGGTGTTATTACAGTAGTCTTACTTTAAATAATAAGTAATAATGTCATTACACAGTAATAATGTCATGAATCAAAAGTGATGTCCTAGGAATGTCCCATTCTGTCATTGAGTACCCATGGAATGCCGGCCGATGCTTTTTACTACAAAGAATATGGTAATCATTCTTTTTTTTATTTTACTCAACAATTTTTCATCGAGCGTGTGTCAAAATATTTTGTATAATTTATCCGGTGGTCTAAATTAATAGTGCAACAATAGCACTTTTCATTTCGAATGCTCATAAATCGTAACACGAACTTTTGAATTGCAACAAGTCTAGTTTCTTTAAAGCTTGAAATACCTTGTGTTCCGTAAACAGAAATTACCTCAAGAACTACCGTCAAATATATTATTTTCTTGGATAACGACAATTTAATTAATTTATATAATTAACACTTACAGCTGAACCTTACGTGCTATTTTTTTGTCACTTTACGATTTTTATTGGTGTCATTTGACATTGAACTTTAGTGCGAACTATTACGTTAGCTTTTGCTTTGTGTAAGAAATCACTTACGATCTTTTACAATAGTTTAACTAATTAGCTTATCTATATGGCTGTTCGGCCTTAGACCAGCGGATAGACTATACCACTGTTTGTACCCTCTGCATACAACGCACGATCCGCCTCTGCGAAGTATTCCATTCTACAAATACATACAAATTATACTTGCAACGCGGTACGGCGTAGCACTTCGTAGCAAAGATCGCCACATCCAATTTATACATAAATTTTGCCTACATAACATTCAAGCCTGCTGTAGTTTGCTCAACTATTAGAGCATGGCTTCGACACACATCTACTAATAAATCATCTCGCTAGTAGTAACATATCAATCAATTTAGCAAATTATGATGACAACGGAAATACACACCCCTTTCTTTTGCCCACAGACTAGGTACATATCAATTCTTGTAACCGACTTCCTGAAAGTTAGGTATCATGCAAATTTATGAGTTGAGTTGATCAGTTACTTGCTTACCTTCTGGATCGAGTTTTTCAAATGTATATACTAGTTATTTTACATATAGGAATTGATATTTGATTTGTTCAGCGAAGATAAAGCGAAGTCGCAGATTTAGTTTCTTGGAAAATGAGTAAAACACCTATTTCAGACTCTGTATAATAAAGAATAAGTGTAAGTATGTACTGTATATCCATATAGCATTAAACAATCAGTTAAATAAAAGACTTGATGTCTTGGAAGGTACTTTTATCTACACACATATCATAAATCCTCTAATATGCGTTCGGAAACCGTAGAAAATGACTCTCATTTCTACATTCAATGAATTTATGTCAATTTTCTTATCTGTGGCTAAGGCTACAGCAGTAATATAATTTTTAATTTTAATCTCATATATGATGTTAAAATATAAAAACGTCAAACAAAACTGTCAAAATTTAAATGTCAAAGTTGACATGTCCCTATTCTAGTATCACTGAAAATTCAAATTCAGTCGATGCGAAATATCAGCTCGATGTTTTTTTAGTATATATCGCACGAAATTTGAGCTAGAACGACATGATCACATCAGAATAGGGACTCTTTACTTTTTCAAAGATTCAAAGATTCAAAGATTCAAAGAGTTTATTTGTCCAACATAGGTAATGATTACAAGGTGTTAACAATAGTAGTTGTTTTAAAATAACATTCAGGTATCGGTTGCCAGTTCTGATTTCGATATTTCCGCAACCGTGCAAAAAAGGTTGTATTAACACAATTATTGTATTTATTTACAACGGTTTCTGAACCCATCTTAGAGTAGTTATAATATGTGTGTAGATAAAGTAATGTATGCAACTGTACATAATTAGGCATTAAAACACTCGTGTGACCTTATTATAAATGTTTTAATGCCCCTCATTATGTACCAGTTGCATAAACTACTATTATATGAATTATTTCTAGCGCTTTCTGCATTCATAAAATAGTATATTGTAAATATTGGCTATTTATTTGACATCATCATCATCATTTATTCATTATATACATGTACAGTACATGGTGTTACAATAATTTGGTATCGTACATGCTACCCTGTAAGGGCATTACAATGTCATCTTAATAACTAGGTCATATTTTAACATTTTCATAGGGTTAGTTTAGGATATCAATTTACAATTACATTAATATTAAATAATATTTAAAGTTATTTCATTATATAAATTGATAATATTATTAGTGGTCTAAGTCATTGCATATAGAAGTCAAAATCGGGTTAGTTAAGATCAGTATCAATTAGGAACATTTCCCTCTACCGAATGCAAAAAGTAGGTAATAATGATTGGAGCGACTTGATTCAAGTTGATTCGAGTCACCCTCGATTATTTTGTTTTATTTCAATTAAGAGGCAGTCTCAAAGAGTTCTGCCGCAGCAGTCACTCTATCGTCGACGATTTAAACAGATGTCGTGTTAAGGAGGTCCTCTCAGAATATTCGTTCGGAATTTAAATTGCAAATTCGTGCGGTGGCAGGTGCAGCCTCACGATTGAACGACAACCTCTCTTTCTATCCTCAAGGAAACACGTCCCACCCTCTCACGCGACACGCTCAAAATTAACGAATAATGACCGTCAACAAATAAAACTCGAGCGTTACTAATTACTTGGCGCTCCAGCGAAGAGAGGCAATTCTTGCACTCTATTCCGAAAAGGAAATCTTAAAGCTAATGGCGTTAATTTAAAAGAGGCCCATGACTGTGATTTTTCTTTTACACAAACTTTTCGACTTGTGATTTATTGGTCTCGTTGTCTATACATTTAGTTGAAACAGGACGCGGACGTATATAAAATGTCAGTCACACACTGGTCCCAAACTAAATAGAGGGTGCGTTCATTATGAGCGGAGTGGTCGCAGGTAGTAGGTCTAAATTAAAGTTTAGCTTCAGCTTGTACAGTGGACGAGTCTTTGGCAGGCGGATCACGAGCCGCGCGGCTTAATGAATGAAGAAATTCCGTGGAGCCCCTCACACGTGCCCGGGGCGGCAGCGGCCAGCCCCTCGCATACATTGTAAAGTGCTACTCGGAGATGCTCACTGCTTTAATGATTGAACGTGATTCTAGACGGGAGCAAGGAAAACGTTATTGCATGCATAAATATGTCATCCATAGGAGTGTTACTTTAACAGACCACGATTCGGCGACGCAAAACGCTACTATTAGAATTTAAGGCTAGCAAATTATATTAGAAGGTAAATATAATGAAATAAAGCTAAGGCAATAGAATTCCCCACTAATCTTTGTCGTCCCCGCAGCCGTAGCCGAGTAATTAGCTTTCCAATTTTAAAGAGCGGCCCGGCTCCATCAGTCCGCTCCCCTGCGCGCCGAATCGATAATAATTAATTATTTTTGACATAATCACAACCAAAATCCATTCTCTTTTTGCTTATTCACGTCCTGATAATAAAACGGGGCGACGCCTTTAAGGCCCGACCGAGTGAAATTGATAAAAAATAAATAAGATCCGCCAAGTTTTCGCCAAGTCAAACAAAATTGTGGGCCAGCGCTATTGGGTGTTGCGTGATTAATTACGTACCTACCGACGCGGTTGTGTCCGTAGAAAATCGGAGCAACAGCAATATCAGACGAAATCTGCTGCCTACACAAAAATCTGTCAATCCTTTTTGGCTATTTGAATAGTATTGTATCATCAAATGTCGAACCTCAAAGGTTCTGTTGTGGTTCGAATACTGCGCACCTGACATCCCGAGCACGGTCCCGCTCGGGTTGACACGGGTTTGTCGTACGCACAATCGCGACTGTGTCAATATTGGACACGACACATAATGGACCAAGGTTCGGATGTGGGCGACCGTCCCGTGGCACTAATAGTTGTTTGAGGGCTTTCCACAGAACGCGGGCGAAGATCAATAGGCAATTGTCTTAGATGCGTATTGCGTTAGTTGACATGCCTTGTAACAATACCTGTGCAGTAGCTCTAGTATAAGTTTTTTTGGAACATTAACTAATTCGAACGCGTTTGCGTTTTGTCTCAAAGTGTATGAAAGTGGTATGAAAACGTAAACAGCGCCTCTGGTAGTCACTAGTGGAAACTAAAACAGCGAGTATAACATTTGTTGCTAACCGATGAGCGCGCGAATTTCAAACTCGGTGAGAGCGTTTTCATACATTTTGAGACAAAACGCAAACGCGTTCTAATTTGTTAATGTTTCGAAAAAATACTAGAGGTACTGGAGAATCAGTGGAATCGACTTGCTACTAATTCTCCTTAACGAGAAATAAAATATCTTGAACGATTAGCGACGTTATTGTCGTAACGTTATTGTTGATTGATGAACTTTAACTTACACTAGGCAGCTGCCTTTTTAGTATCTATCAAGTTGATTTTTTGATGATCAGAAGATGGTACTCTTCATTGGTCCTTGTTTTCAATAACTGTTGTACTAAAATAAATAAGCTAGAATACCTCGTGTAGGTACCGAATTGTCAAAACAACGCTCGCAAATTTGATGAGAATGAAAATTTCGACAGTCTTTTTCCATTTTCAATGCCATTGAAATCCCATCGACCAAAAAACCAGCACAATTTCCAAATAAAATCCAATTAACGTTCCCGTTGCCCTCGTAACAGAACAAGAACGCCGCGAACAAAATACCGGTAAGTTGCCGGTACTTAAAAAATACATAGTGAAAACATTAGGTTGGCCCCGGGCGGCCGTGATTAAACCCAGCGAGGCATGCCTAACGAGACCGGTATGTTTGAACGCTAAGGAATACTTTGCAAGTTCCCGGACAGCAGTTGCCGCACCTGCGTTTGTTTATTACGGCTAAGACTCCGTGCGCCTGATATATTGTTTGTTTAGGCTTGACCCGGTTCCTATTTTTATATAGATACTTTTTATCGAGTTTTGTTGAATTTAAAACAGGCTAAGGTTTGGGTAGCACGTAAAGAGGCTGAAGAGCTTTATTTCCGTGAGAAAAACAGCATGTTTGCAAAGTTTTCAATTTGACGATCATACAGTAAGTAACTATGGATTTCTTTTTCTTAATTACTAATATTAAGATAAGTATTTATTTATTTAATATAAATAAAACAAAAGGCCTGTGGCATTACACAAATTTACATTATGCTATTTCTTCCAGGTATACACATATTTGTATATTATCTTATAAGTATGGCCCGCCTTACAAAACCTATACCTACCTCTACACACGTGTCCCTAACCGTTAACTACATCACTCATACTGGCATTAATTTTGGGACAACCCTTGTCTTCTAATTACTTTTTAAGTTTTCAACCCTACATGCACACATAAATAAGTTTAGCATACCACAGTCCAGTCTTAAGAGGGTTAAAGGGTTGTCAAAACCGGCAATTTAAATTCGTATCATAATTAATTAGAAATCAGTCTTCAGCACTGATATTAAATAATATTTTAAAGGGATAAGTACCAGCATATAGCTAATGCAAGAAGTTTTTAATTAAAACAGACGAACGGTAAGAGGCTGGGCTGTTGGGGCTATCGATATTGCGGTTCAGAAGGCCTTAAATAGACTTGAATGTAAGTGGATATACGTCACTTTAAATCAGCCCTGTAGGCTGTATCGGGCATATACTAAAGCCGAAGCACAAACATATTTAGGCCCGTGCGCAGCTAATCACTGGACGGGCCTGTGTGCCCACCGCCTTATACCCCTTCGAGCAATATTAATATATTAATTATTTATGAGTGTGTTTGGACAAGCAAGAAGTACTTTACGTATATTGATTATATTGGGAGCGAGAATGCAGGTATTATGAGTAGCGTTGCTTTATTAGGCATGTTTAATATTTATTGGTATTAATAGTCCGTTAATACGCAATACTAAAATTCATTTTATTTACTTCATACATCCGACGTCTGGGCACTGCCCTCTTGTTATATAATTTCAATTTCAATCATTTCTTCACTACACGTACAAAAAAAAAAAAACAAATATACGAAAGCGAATGGGCTGAGTTCACTCTAGGCCAGTGAAGGTTGGGGTTCGACATGACCTTTAAAAATCTCTTCGCAGGATTTATGCGGGTCTGCTCAGAATGCTATCACCGAAGGCAAATCCATCCGACTGAAGGCAAATACGGGTATACAACTATACACTCCATAGGTACAAGAAATGTGATTGAACTAGTTGCGGCAAAATTTTTAAATATGTGTCATTCTGCACCTAATCGGTCCTTTTATGTCGATGTAACGAAATTTATACACATTTTTTTATTTAAAGTTTTCGTGTTTTTCTCGACAACTTTGTGCCATTGCTTCGTTAGCTCCATCTAACTCCTCCTTCCTTTTTCAGATACACGTGACTGCGATGAAGAAGAGGCTAACAAGGTAAGTACATTTGCTAAGCTTAAAACTAAAAGAACAACATTTAAAAGCCACTCCGCCCCCGCAAGCGCAATCCAAACTTTGGCGACGACTTTATGGCCTCGGCGACCGCCAAAAGTCGCCAGGCGACTCACAGGCAAAAGTGCAACCGTGTTTACTCATATATCAGCGTTTCTTTTCGATAAGCTCCCCTGCTGCCAATAAAGTGATTAAGTCACAAATCGTGAGGGTGGCCGGGTATTTTTATAATTTCGCTGTTTTTCTACGTGTTCTGTTGGTGTGATACTGCTTGTAGTCATGGCGATTTATTTATTTTATAACAAACGTGCATGGTAATTGTTTTACTTCGGATTTCGTAATCTGGTGCTGTAGTGAAATAGGTACAAGGCCTATACAAATTGGACGACACTCGTGCCCTGTTTTACTAGGGTCACACACAGCATTTTATTAATTTATTTTATTTGTAATTTTTCTCATGAAATAAATAAATCTGAATCTTTCTCTTCTCTTTTGTTTATTGGGGAATAAAACAGATATAGACAAATGAACGAAACATACACAAGAGTTATCTGAAAGTAGGTATAGTCTACAGTGGCGGCGCGTCAAAAATATTCTTAGGGAAGCCGGAAATATTTTTTCTTTCTTATTTTTCATGAGCCGTAGTAAAAGAACAGGACTGGCTGAAAATTAGGCAACCCGGTGGGAATCGAGTTGTATGGACGCGCCGCCACTGATAGTCTATATCCTAAAACAATTACCACTGAGACATAAAGCATTATTTCAAAGCAGGCATCCATTTCATTGCAGACTTTGCAGGCTTGTATGGTTTATATAAAACGCCTGTTATTTGATGTACAATTAATGTTGAAATAATTAACACAATATTACAAATACACAAAGAGATTTATGTTTTATAAAATTCTTACCAAAAAGTAAACAAAAAGATAAGAATTGGTGCAATATGCATATACACATATTTACAACCTAATGTAACTTATTTTAACAGTATGCCTGCAGACTGTATAGGTACCAATTTTGTCTATAATTGATGTGACAAACAAGTATTGAATAAAACTTTTCCAAAGGATCCAGTTCCATTGTACGAAATATCAGATTAAATACAAGCACATTTCCAAGAACATAATAATTTCCACCGTTGCCTTATTTTATCGATATCAACTCTTACCCAATACCCTGCCCTTCGGAACCCCACGATTGTTAGTTACAAATAAATTGCCCGATTCTATAGCGTTATAAATTTCATACGTGCTGAGAAATGACATACGGTATTATTTACGACGTAGGTTTTTTTCGGGGAAGCACAAAGACATTGTGACATAATTGAGCCGTTTTGGGGCACGCTACAATTTGCAGCAATTTACTACGATAGCTGAAGGTTCCGTGAGAGCATGTTTCTCATGCAGTAGTAGTGATCGTTCTGGGCGTTTTCGAGAACTCAATTACAAATAAGTGTACAAAGGTTGCTCGCTTAAAAAATAGTATAGGATAGGATATGAACAAACGCGAACAAATTCGTTAATAACCAGCGCGATTGATATCGTCTGTCAACGAACATTAGCGCCGACCAGAACCCGCACCGCCCCGCTCACCGTGCCGCTGCAGGCGCCATTAGCTCTACAAATGACACTAAAATGAAATCTATTCATTTCCTTTGAGCCGAGTCAATCGTCGGTAAATATTGTTCAATTTCACGCGATCCGAGCATTAGATCTAAAACAGAAAACCTTTACATCCATGCCAAGAGAAGTTAGACCTTATTTTGAACGTATTAGGTTTGTGTAAATGTGTAACGCTAAAGAAATCAGAGTTCTCATGGTGACGATTCGTGTTGATAGTGGGAATAAATAGTTCTGTGTCTTTTCTACTGTTAATAAAATTCTATTTTATCCGAGGTATCGAAATGGGTAACACTGTTTATGAAAAAGAAAATTTTAACTTTTCTTTTTCATAAATCATAAATCTTCTCATTCTCCGTTGTTTAATAATAGTAGAAGAGCCGGTGACACTGAACCTAGTATGATAAGATTCCCAGATGGCATATATATAATTAGGTGCGTCATTAGTCGGGGAACACGAAACGGAGATGCTGCAATGCGAAAAACCTGGCGAAGCCATTGAAAATTAAAATTGAAAAATGATGAAAAATCCGGTTTCTAGTATGATAAGATTCCCAAGTTTCGTTTGTTCCTCGAAACAGGGGAGGGGTAGGACTATACGATAGTGCAGTGCTGCAAGCCCTCCTGACTGGCCTTGTCAGTGGCAGCAGTATGATAAGCGACCACTTTTCTGAGGTATCTAGTATGATCGGATTCCTGAAAAAAACAGGGCTCATCTGAAAGATCAGCACTTTCTGCGTAAGAAAAACCACTGCTGCATTTTCCAAACAGTGGAGAAGGTGGTTGCTGCAGCGATTAAAGGAGCCGACAACACTGAACCTATTTCGATAGATTCCCAGATGATATATAATTATATATATAATTAGTCGCGGCATTAATGGGGGTACACGAAATGGCGATGCTGCAAAGCAAATGAGCAGGCAAACCTATTAAAATTCAAATATAAAAAATATAAAATAAACGGTTTCTAGTATGATAAGATTCCCAAGTTTCGTTTGTTCCTCGAAATAGGGGAGGGGTAGGACTATACGATAGTGCAGTGCTGCAAGCCCTCCTGACTGGCCTTGTCAGTGGCAGCAGTATGATAAGCGACCACTTTTCTGAGGTATCTAGTATGATCGGATTCCTGAAAAAAACAGGGCTCATCTGAAAGATCAGCACTTTCTGTGTAAGAAAAACCACTGCTGCATTTTCCAAATAGTGGAGAAGGTGGTTGCTGCAGCGATTAAAGGAGCCGACAACACTGAACCTATTTCGATAGATTCCCAGATGATATATATATAATTAGTCGCGGCATTAATGGGGGTACGCGAAATGGCGATGCTGCAAAGCAAAAAAGCAGACAAAGCTATTAAAAAGAAAATTTTAATTCATAAAAAAACTGGTTTCTAGGATGATAAGATTCTCAAGTTTCGTTTGTTCCTCGAAACAGGGGAGAGGTAGGACTATACGATAGTGCAGTGCTGCAAGCCCTCCTGAATGGCCTTGTCAGTTTCAGTTTCGAGGAACAAACGAAACTTGAGAATCTTATCATACTAGAAACCGTTTTTTTTTATGTTTTCAAAATTTCTTTTTAATAGTTTGTCTGCTTTTTTGCATTGCAGCATCGCCATTTCGTGTCCCCCATTAATGCCGCGACTAATTATATATATATATATATATATATATATATATATATATATATATATATATATATATATATATATATATATATATATATATATATATATTATCTGGGAATCTATCGAAATAGGTTCAGTGTTGTCGGCTCCTTTAATCGCTGCAGCAACCACCTTCTCCACTGTTTGGAAAATGCAGCAGTGGTTTTTCTTACTCAGAAAGTGCTGATCTTTCAGATGAGCCCTGTTTTTTTCAGGAATCCGATCATACTAGATACCTCAGAAAAGTGGTCGCTTATCATACTGCTGCCACTGACAAGGCCAGTCAGGAGGGCTTGCAGCACTGCACTATCGTATAGTCCTACCCCTCCCCTATTTCGAGGAACAAACGAAACTTGGGAATCTTCTCATACTAGAAACCGATTATTTTTTATTTTTTTAAATTTGAATTTTAATAGGTTTGCCTGCTCATTTGCTTTGCAGCATCGCCATTTCGTGTACCCCCATTAATGCCGCGACTAATTATATATATATCATCTGGGAATCTATCGAAATAGGTTCAGTGTTGTCGGCTCCTTTAATCGCTGCAGCAACCACCTTCTCCACTGTTTGGAAAATGCAGCAGTGGTTTTTCTTACACAGAAAGTGCTGATCTTTCAGATGAGCCCTGTTTTTTTCAGGAATCCGATCATACTAGATACCTCAGAAAAGTGGTCGCTTATCATACTGCTGCCACTGACAAGGCCAGTCAGGAAGGCTTGCAGCACTGCACTATCGTATAGTCCTACCCCTCCCCTGTTTCGAGGAACAAACGAAACTTGGGAATCTTATCATACTAGAAACCGGATTTTTCATCATTTTTCAATTTTATTTTTCAATGGCTTCGCCAGGTTTTTCGCATTGCAGCATCGCCGTTTCGTGTTCCCCGACTAATGACGCACCTAATTATATATATGCCATCTGGGAATCTTATCATACTAGGTTCAGTGTCACCGGCTCTTAAACTATAAGCTATCAACAGATTTTAGTAGTTTACTGGTACACGACAAATTTGTACACAATATGGGCTTTCCAAAATGTATACATATACTGAATAGATTGATCGAATGTCACTGCACATATCATATAATGCTGCGATACGACCTCTCGTTAATTTTTAACACTGTGTTTATCGGGGCCCAAACATACCTTCTGGATGGATTCGTTATGATTTTCATGAATCCATCAATTTGTATCGACAGATTCGACATGTAAAATGGACAGCCTGAATATTTTATTGGTGTTTGTGAAAATTCTCGGGTTTAGAACTAGGAACCTGGTAACTTAAACGTCATCATTTTTGTAGTTTTCTAAGAGATCACGGCAAGTGTGGGCAAGAATACCGCCTTACTTAAGTGGAACTGGGCCAACCATGTTTGCCGTATGCATCCATAGAGGTGGGGTCCTTTAGTTACTTGATAGTCTTCACAGGACGGATCCGAGTGGCGTGGCAGGCCCGGATGGCAGAATGACCTGGCGCGTTCGCTGATTGGCCATAGATTGCGGAGGACACAGATGTGTGGAAATGCCTGGCGGGGAGGCCTTTTTCCAGCAGCGGAACACTATTAGGCTAAAAAAGGGATCATAATAATATGTACCTATGTGACCGCACACTGATGTGTGAGATGCGTGGCGCCTCAAATAAAAAATCAACATAATTTAAGCAAACCATTCATATGTCCCCGGAAAACCTTTGATCATTTTCGCCATTGTCATTTTTAAATCTGAGTTCGTATATACAGTTGTATTATGTGCAGATCCAAAGAGCTCCGAGAGTATTATGTGCAGATCCGAGAATCCGAAGAGCTATGTCCAAAATGTCGTGGGCCAAAATGTAGAATTTATATGATCATTAACTGCAAAAAAATCATAGCATATGAAAAATTTGCGATAAAAATATTAAGAATATTCCGGAACTTAGTCGCGTACAATTTTATTTTCCTCTTCGAGGTTAACCGATGCCGAGGTTTCGGGTGTGCCAGAACATTCTTAGTCGTTCATAGGCACTGACAAGACGACAAAATTAATGATACAACGAGATCCGACATGACAACACCAGCAATATTGCAATCTTTTGTATCAGCCACATCGACATGACCTTGACGAGGCAGAGGCGAAGATTGATAATGCAGAGTCGCTCGTTAGGCCACTTCATCACCGTAATTCAAAAAGTTCTATCTCTGTTGGAAAATATAATGCGTTTAGACCTTTTTGGATCAGTAAGGTCGAGCAGCTCATCGATTATCAATTTGAGCACAGCCCCTGAGACAAATTGCGGGTAGCACTATGATTACAAGCTAACTAGTTGAGGGTAAAATATTAGGGGGTTGGCATTTACATATTGTTTGAGTTATATAGGTATGTTGGCGTTTATAGATCATTCAATTTATAAATCATCTCTCTTCTGCCTACGCTAGAGATAAAACAAAAGGACCGTTTACATGGCCCAAAAACTTTTTGCGATTTTCATTACAGTGCGAGACTGAGGGCTACCAAAAATTACAACGAGTTCGATCAAACCCTGTTAAGTAGGTAATTAAAATTGCATGCAAGTTGCATTATGTAAATGGGTCTAAGTATTAAGCGATGAGAAAAAGTAACGAGCTTTCACGTGAATTTTACGATTGAGAAAATTGATTATAAGACCTTAGTAGTTTATACGAAGAGTAAAGGCGCACAAGCATACGGCTTGCCTAATGGTAAACAGAAACCGTAGCTTTTGAATGCACATTTTGAAGCACGCCTCAAGTTGAGTAACTAACATTTGTCTTGCTTGTTATTAATTGTATGCTTTAGGCTGAAATAAATGCCCATACGAATGGGCATGCATAATAAATATAAGCAGGCTATTGAGTGTTGACTGCAATTTTTAAACCAGTCTTAACAATCTATGGAGGTAAATTAGAATCAAATTGTTTTTAAAATAGCATACCGTGATATGTAATTTTCTACTTATAAGCTGCTCAAAATATACGTAAAGGTATGACATTAACAAAAAATTGGCTTTATTACGGAAGTACCCGTCGTCAGTAACTGTCTTGATCAAATAAAAAATTAACTTGTCGAGGGTGACCGTTACACGGACAAATTGTTCCGATCGCTCAACTGGTGTCCCCAGCGGAATAACATCATATGCTACCAACGACTTTGTAGATACATCCTTCATTTTTCTCGTAAAGGCACTAAATGCCCCCGGTGGTGAAATCATATGTCCAAACACATTAATTTACTCGATTTGCGTTTTTATCAGATATCAAAAGATATGGGGCGTACGTACGTTGTAAATCATGTTGGGAACGTTTATATAATACCTATATAATTTTAGGTAAGTACTGTTCATAAAGCTCCTATAAAAAGTATGCTTTTATTTGGTATCAAAATTTTTCAAGATAAACAAAATAACGACACAATTTTACTCAGTTCATGTCTTTCACTTCACCTAACGTGAAGGGAACTCGAGTAGAATACTTTTATCTCACGAGCGCGGCTGAGGCATGGTTGTATGTTGAGCTATACCTGCAAATTATATATGTGTGCGTCAGCGTAGGAGCTATGAGTTCACGTTGTCTGTGTGTTCGTATGTATCACAACTACAAATATGGCCAACCCGCCTCGTAAGATAATATTACTATAACACGTTAAGAATTGAATCAGAATCGAATTGGAATGCTTTACGTATGTTTCGTGTCGACCCCAAATTCCGTTGCTTTTTCAAAAGGATTTGAATGGCTAAGAAAAATTAGGATGGGATTACCGTTCTGTTAGCCACAAAATATCGACGGAAGCCTTCGTTTTTCTTATTTTCAGATATTATTTTGCAGTATATGGAAGTTTATTGTGACATCATTGTAATAGCATAGCGTCTTGGCCATAAAGTAACTTACTTATATACTGAGATAGAGTCATCAGCTTCTTTATGTACCATCGCCATCTAGTACGCGATTTACTAAATATAAGAATCATTTGCCACACACGCACACATACGGTACGTACACACATATACACAAACACATACATAACACACTCACACATAGCTATTGTTACGAGCGTGGGGTACGGGATAGAGTTAAACACCTGTTAGGCGCAACTATGGTTTTATTTAGCGACTTAGAAACCGCCGGATAAGTTCACTGAGTCTACACGCACTAGTACACTGACTCGACTTACGCACAAAGTCCACTGAGTCCGCGCCTGCTAGTACTGACACAGTATACTTCACTGACACTTGCACTACTAACACTTCACTGTACTCACTACCATCACTTCACTTTTCCACTACTATTTCTCTCTCCGTTCCGCTCCGGTATTCACTCACTTTAATACTACCCTGCGCCGGGACCTTGTTCCCTTTATATACCCCTATCGAACATTCTAGACGATAATTTCGATCTTCATTTTGATAGTCATTACGGTTGTCTTTTCGTTATTCATCTGTTTCGAGTAGCGATCACCATTCCCGAAACCTGTACCTTAACGTCGATTCTCGAATGTTCCAACCCCATACATTTGTCGTTTAATTTTCTATAGCATGGAATTTTCTATTCAGCCACTTCTTCTAGAACCTTCCATGCTACTCAGCCTAATGAAAATTATCACTTAACATTTTGAAATAACTTACAAAAAGTGCATCGCCGACGGGAGTCGAACCGGGTCACAATGACTCTGTACCCAATGCGCTATACCACTGGGCCACGGGGACTGTTAATAGAGTCGGCGAATATTCGAATCCCTTGATGACTTGTAATCTCCATGACAACCGAACTGTTTATACCTCCGTCGCAACATTGCCCTCCGCTAAGTCATGCTCGTCCCGAGCATCATTCGACCCATGATACCGGGCCAACCTGTCAACATGAACGATCTTGGCTGGGCTTCGAGCGGTACGGCGAATTCGGTAGGTAACATCGTTTAATTTTGTTACCACCATATAAGGACCCTCCCAGCTCGGTTGAAACTTAGGTGACTTCCCTTTTCGTCGTACTGGATTATGAAGCCACACCAGCGTTCCTTCTTCAAACCCTCTCCTGTTGGCATTGCGGTCGTACCGAGTCTTCATCCTTTCACTTGCTTGTAAACCAGCTTCCCTTACTTGTGTGTGAACATCCATCATCCTTTTTCTAAGGTCATTTACATAGTCAGTTACACTCCGAGGAGTGTCAGGGGGACAACCGGACAGCAGGTCCGCTGGCAGCCTTAACTCCCTTCCGAAGTTTATATATGCCGGTGTTACCGTCGTGCTCTCGTGAACTGCCGTTCTATATGCTAACAGAAAAAGTGGTATGTATTCGTCCCAATCTTTCTGATGACTATCGACTAACTTTGCTAAATGACGCTCTAAGGTCTGATTAAACCGCTCTACCATTCCGTCGGATTGAGGGTGGTACGAACTAGTTCGTGTTTTATGAATTCCAAGTATTTTACAAGTTTCTTGAAAAACAGTGGACTCGAAATTCCTCCCCTGATCGCTGTGGAGCTCTAGCGGCAGTCCAAAGCGTGAGAAAACATCATCCACCAATCTTTTCGCTACTGTTATTGCCTCTTGATTAGGTAACGCAAACACTTCGGGCCATTTTGAAAAGTAATCCATCACCACCAGTATGTAACGGTTTCCCCTGTCAGTGATTGGAAATGGTCCCGCAATGTCAAGTGCTATGCGTTCCCACGGTGCTCCAACATTGTACAACTTCAACGCCCCTCTGCTTCTTGTCTGAGGTCCCTTTACTGCCGCACACTTGGTACATTTACGGCACCAATCTTCGACATCGTCTCTGCAATGTATCCAGTAAAACCTTTGCTTTATCTTCATAAGTGTCCTCTTGGTTCCAAGATGCCCACCCGAAACTCCATCATGGAACGCGCTTATAATCTCGTTCACCTTAGACCTGGGTACAACCACTTGCAAATGAATATCATTTCCATTCGTTGATTCCCATTTTCGATAAAGAAGCCCGTTCTGTATTACTAGGCTATCCCATTGTGCCCAGTAACACTTGGTCACGCTACTGTAGTTAGCTACCTGGTCCCATCGAGGTCGGGTTGCACCATCCTTCATTAATTGTATTAGCGGTTTCAAGTCTCCGTCACTCTCCTGTGCCGCCCTCATTGCGTCATCACTCCATTCTATGCTAGCATTATCAGTTCTTATAACTCTTGCTGCTGCATTTTCTTTTTGTTCTTGTCTACTGCAATGCTTACACGTGTCTGTACATGGTCGCCTGGATAGCCCATCTGCATTGCCATGAATCCTTCCCCCACGATGTTTAATTTCAAATTCATATTCCTGTAGCTGCTCAATCCAGCGTGCTACTTGTCCTTCTGGGTTTTTGAAATTCAGTAACCATCGCAATGCCGCATGATCAGTTCTTAGCTCAAACTTACGTCCTAACAAATATTTTCTAAAATGTTGTAGAGTTTTTACGATAGCCAGAAGTTCTCGGCGAGTCACGCAGTAATTTCTTTGCGGTTTAGACAAAGATTTACTGTAGTAAGCGATGACAACTTCCTGGTCGCCTTGTTTTTGCGAAAGAACCCCTCCCAATCCAATATTACTTGCATCGGTATCGACTATAAACTCTCCTTTTGCATCAGGGTAACCCAAAACAGGCGTGTCGCATAAGCTCTTTTTAAGTTTTTCGAACGCATCGTTACATTCCTCGTTCCAGACAAATGATCGCTTCTCCTCAGTTAGTCGATGCAAAGGCTTTGCGATGTCAGAGAAGCCTTTAACAAACCGTCTATAATACGAGCATAGGCCCAAAAATGCCCGAACTTCCGTCTTGTTTTTTGGAACTGGCCAATCCTTTACAGCTGTGGTCTTTGCAGGATCTGTCTGAACTGAACGCCGTTCTCAGAAACAACATGCCCTAAATAATTCACTTGTCTTTTGAAGAAGCTGCATTTTTTGGGACTTAGTTTTAGATTCGCTGCCCGTAATTTTTCGAACACCTTCTCCAATTTCTGTAGATGATCGTCGAAGTCTTTTCCGACTATAATGATGTCATCAAGATATACCAAAAAGTTTCCCCTAAAAGGCCTGCCAGGACTTGTTCCATTAATCGTTCGAAAGTTGCTGGCGCATTGCATAATCCAAACGGCATTACTTTAAACTGCCAAAGCCCTTTTCCTGTTGAAAACGCAGTCTTTTCTTTATCTGCCGGATCTAGTTCTACTTGCCAATAGCCACTTTTCAAATCCAGAGTTGAAAACCACTTCATACCACTCAGGGTATCCAAAGTGTCGTCTATTCTCGGTAAAGGATAGCTGTCCTTTTTCGTCACGTCATTTAATCGACGATAGTCTACACAAAATCGTGTTGATCCGTCCTTTTTCTTCACTAGAACCACCGGAGAACACCAGGGACTTGAAGAAGGTTCTATAACGTCGTTGTCTTTCATGCCTTGGATCATTTTCTCAACCTCTGATTCACGGGCTAACGGGACTCTACGAGGCCGTTGTCTAATTGGTATCTCGTCTCCAGTATTTATTTTATGTTTTACAAGCCCAGTTTTCCCGATGTCCCCATCACCAGTCGAGAAAGTATCTGAATAGCGTTGAAATAAATTTCTCACTTTCATCTTCTCCACCTTCGTTAAATCATCACACTCGTTCAGTAGTTTATTCAGGAACCCCCTGTCTACGTTAGAGTCTTTCTTGGCATCGGCACGGCATTCACGTATCCAAGATAACTCATCACATTTTCCAATCGGAGTACCTTTCTTGATGATTTGTTCATTATTACTTAAATTCAATACAGGTACCATCGCCTTCTGTTTGGTAACAATCAATGTTCTGGCTACGATCCATCGCTGCTCATCATTTAACCTTTCTACCAGAATAGTGCGTGGCGGTCCCTTAGCTTTACCTGACAGCTTGACATGTACCAATGTCTGTGATTTCGGTGGAAGTCTTACTTCAGTTAAGCTGTATACCTTTCCGAGCTTCCCTCCTTCCATTGGAATCTGTTCGTTACCACATTTCAGAACTCCTTTCGTAACATCAATATTGCACTGATGATTTTTCAGGAAGTCCAAACCGATGATACAGTCGTCCATAATATCGGCCACAACCGCTTCCTGCCAGTAAATTTCCTCTCCTATTTGAATAGCAATTTTCTTTTCACCCCGGACAGGTATGCGCTGACCAGTAGCCGTTAGAAGTTGAAGGTTACTCATCCTCGGCTTGCCATTCTCATGTAAGAGTTCCGAATGAATAACGGTTCTTGATGCACCAGTATCTATCGTCAGATGACATGATTTACCGTTAACTCGACCAGGTATGATTAAACTGTTCCCATCCGATGCCTGGGAGATCATAATTCTTGTATACGGGGTTGTACAGCTACCAGCCAGCGCCCACCCCACAGCCCCGGCTGTATTTAGTTTTCCGACTGCTCTCGGTTGACGCTAGTATCAACCGGTCTTATTGGAGCGCCATCATCCCGTCGAGCGTCTTCTGGAGCATTAAGCTTCGGACATCTGGCTCGAAAGTGGCCGCGCTCTCCACACTCATAACATCTCGGACCAAAGAATCGTCTTGTAGATGTCCGAGTGGGTGATACAACCTCCCTCAGTCGGTGAGCATTCAAATCTTGGCGCACCGCTTCCACCTCCAACGCATGAGCCAGAGCTTCCTTCAACATGGCATGGTGACCCAACCGTACCGCAGCCCTAACTTCACCATCACGGATGCCGTCGACAAATGTCTCTACCAACATGCAGTCGACATTGGCTTGCGTCTGGTATGCCTTTCTAACCAGTTTCTCAGCCTCAATCGCCCACTGCTGCAGGTTTTCACCATGTCGCTGCTTGCGTTCCTTCAACTGTGCTCGGTAGGCATGCTCTAGATGCTTGTCTCCATATCGCGTCTCCAATGCCTCCAACAATCGGTCATAAGTTGCTCCTTGACCGACAGCTTCTAATACAGACAAAGCCTGATCACGGAGTCCGAGAGTCAAAGCAGTCGCGGCTTGTTCGTCGCTCCACCCATTGACTTCAACAACTTTCTGGAACTGAAGTCTATAGGCAGCCCAGGATGAACGTCCGTCGAACTGTGGCACTTTGAACTTTTCCACTGAAGTTGATATGGTTGGTATACTGACAACACCCTTGGTCTTTAAATCAAGTATTTCTTTCGTGACCTGGTCTACCTTTCCAACCACGTCGTCCATTTTCTCAGTAACGTGGTCCACCTTCTCTACAACGCCGTCCACCTCTGCCTGCAGTCTATTAATATGGGTTTCATGCGTCTGGACTTGCTCTTGAATTGCACCAAGCTGTTGTTGCACGGCTGCAGTTAAATCTTTAACTAATAATTTAGACTGCTCCTGGGACTGTTCCTCCAAAAGGCGGCGAGTCTGTTGTTCTAGCCGTTTGGCCTGCCGTTCCTCTTGTTGCTCTAGCTGTAGTTCCAAAGAGCGGCGAGTCTCTGCTTGCTCTTGGGCCTGTTGCGCTATCATCAGCTGCAATGACGCAAACATCGCCGCAACGTCAGTTTGCCCAGATTCTGTGCCGGCTTGTTGAGTCACTTCTACTTCGACGGCACCTTGGCTAGACGTCGAAGCACCCGCTTGACTGCGCGTCGTGACTCCTGTTCTGTCGTCACGTTCTATAACCATTTTAATTCTCTATCCCACTTCTGACACCAAATGATACGAGCGTGGGGTACGGGATAGAGTTAAACACCTGTTAGGCGCAACTATGGTTTTATTTAGCGACTTAGAAACCGCCGGATAAGTTCACTGAGTCTACACGCACTAGTACACTGACTCGACTTACGCACAAAGTCCACTGAGTCCGCGCCTGCTAGTACTGACACAGTATACTTCACTGACACTTGCACTACTAACACTTCACTGTACTCACTACCATCACTTCACTTTTCCACTACTATTTCTCTCTCCGTTCCGCTCCGGTATTCACTCACTTTAATACTACCCTGCGCCGGGACCTTGTTCCCTTTATATACCCCTATCGAACATTCTAGACGATAATTTCGATCTTCATTTTGATAGTCATTACGGTTGTCTTTTCGTTATTCATCTGTTTCGAGTAGCGATCACCATTCCCGAAACCTGTACCTTAACGTCGATTCTCGAATGTTCCAACCCCATACATTTGTCGTTTAATTTTCTATAGCATGGAATTTTCTATTCAGCCACTTCTTCTAGAACCTTCCATGCTACTCAGCCTAATGAAAATTATCACTTAACATTTTGAAATAACTTACAAAAAGTGCATCGCCGACGGGATTCGAACCGGGTCACAATGACTCTGTACCCAATGCGCTATACCACTGGGCCACGGGGACTGTTAATAGAGTCGGCGAATATTCGAATCCCTTGATGACTTGTAATCTCCATGACAACCGAACTGTTTATACCTCCGTCGCAACACTATCATTTTGGGTTTTGTATTTTCAGTACTAATAACTTTATTAAAACAACTGGATTTACGTATATGGTTCAAGAATTTATTTCTACAAAAGAACACAATTCACGTAAACTAGAGGATAATAATAATACCGCAAAACACCACTCAAAACTTCAAACCATCTTCAAACAGTTTTCTGTCATGTCACTGCAAACTGTTCAATTTCTATTTCCATTATTCACTTGCGCACTTGCGGAAGACTCCATATTTCTAATTACTCTTTAAAAAGCCAATAAGTATTTAAAATCCGCACACGAGAAGCTTCATTTTCACATTTTTCATATAATAACAAAACTGACAAGACACGACAGTCAACAACAGCGTAACCCTAGGTTACAATTATAAATTGAAATCGCTGCCATCTATAATCGGAGGAAAGAACTATTTTGACAAGTGTTTTTTCCATATAAACGTGAATGTTCAAAGTGATAATGCCCTGGTCTTGGCGATCTGATATTTTGCTGACACTGACGTAGTGTCACCAATGTCATCAAGTCATCATACCTCTAAATACGTTTTTGTTGTTGGAATAGTGGCCAATACGTATACCTCAAGGTCCGTTCGTATAAAGCTTGGATAAAATATAAAATGCAACAAAGTTATACAACTGTATGAAATTTAAAGTCGAATGAAGAAATACCAAGTTTTTAAAGTAAGTTCATTTTAAAATGCCCACTAATGTGCACCTTATGTAGTAGACTATAAGAATGATAATATTCGAAAAACAATTTTCCTATGTGAGTTAAGTTTAGTGATCAGCGCACCGGCTCTATCGCAGACTTTTGATCCAACACAAGACGTTTTCTTGGAATTTCCCTCGAATTATAAAATCAATTAGGTAGCGACACCGAGTAACGCTGGGGTTTTTAATCTACCGTGTAACTTATAAGACTCAACCATGTCTCCGTTATTTACGAAGTTTAATAACCTCCTTGATATTTCGTTTGAAATGGACAGGCATATTTCTTAAAATTGAAACTGGTATAATATTCTTTGGTGTTAAAAGCAGATTCTATATATAAAGGTTTAACTTTAAATTATTATAAAAGAGAAGTAGCAAGATTGATTAAGCAATCAATAAACAGAATCTAATAACAGTGATTCAATTAACTTCGTTTCAACAAAATTATTCATCGTCGAGATTTTATAAAACTCGACGTCACGCTCGAACAGTCAAAAACAATACTTATTCAAATGAAACAAAAAGCAATTAACGGAGGATATCCCTCGGAGGATACGAGAGGAGAGATTATTGAAAAAATAATTAATAAATATTTATGGTGAGCCACCTGAGGAACGGCGACACTGGGTAGATCCCATCTTTATCCAGTTCGAGTACGCATCTGCAGCGTTACAGGGAAAGCGGTTTATTACAAATGCAAAATTTTCCATTCATATTCAAAATTTTATATCCCGATGTGGTCGGGAGAGAGCTAATTTATTCCGGGGGACCGGCTAAGGAGACGTGCCGGCGCCTCGTCTTGGGGAGGATTAGGGAAGGGTTGAATGCTGCGAAATTGACAGGTGCCTGTCAAAAATTACAATTAATAATAATTGAGACAATTGCGGTCTTTAATTGTTACGTATTTACAAGAACTGTCTCAATAAGGCAGAATATTTTACAAATCAAATCGCGTCATCCGAAATCACTCTCAAAAATGCACTCGCTTTTCTTATCATATATAAAATTACTAGCTTTTGTCCCCGTAGTTTAGTACAGGCACTTATCTAGTTATTGCTCTTCCACACAAATTTTCATCCGCTAAGGAATTATTTTTGAGATAAAAAGTTTCTTGTATCCTTTCCCGGGCTTCAAACTTGCTTTAAACTCTCTCCATGCCAAATTTCATCTAAATCGAATCAGTGGTTTAGGCGTCAAGAGGTAACAAACAGACATACACACTTTCTCATTTATGAAATTGGTATAGATACAAAGTCACACAATACATGATATTGCCTCAACAATGAATGTAAAACGTCATACCATAAACGTTATCAGCTGTATAAAACATGGCATGGGATGCTTGGCAATAAACGGACCCCAATAACTCATGGCAATCGGTCATTTAATAGCTTGTTTGATTCGCGTTTAAAAGCTTTTTGATTATGATAACCTATTTGCCTTGTAAGCTACACTAGATTTAACTGTAAAATTAAATAGATAAAGAAAGTTAACTTCTAATTCTTCTAATTCAGGCCTAACATCAGGCTAGCCAACCAGATGACTCATTTTACATGCTTTGACCACGCTATGTTAATTTAAAATTGATTTATTAGAGATCAAGAAACAGTAACAAAGTTTCGGCCTTAAAGTATAGGATATAAACAGTTCCATGTGATGATATGAGACCATAACAACATTGTCCGCGTAGGTTAATTATTAATCTTCTGTATAAATGAAATAAATGAAATAAATGAACTTTATTCTGTAAGTAGGCCGCAATGGCACTTTTACAAGTCAAACCCTACTAGCGTTTCACAGAGGCCACTGCCGAGAAGAAACGCCGAAAGAAACTCGACAGTCAGCCATTTTCTCACAAAAATATGCTTATTACAATGATAATACTTAACCTACTTAAGATCAAGAAATCTAAGACACATAGAATTCAAAATTCAGAATTCAAACACTTATTCTGCAAACAGGCCACAAGGGCACTTTCATATGTCATAATGTTAATGTACAATTTTAAAAAAGTCTTACAATATAAGCATATGATAGATTTTTCATGAGAAAATATTAATTTACAATTTAAGAAATATATCAATAGGAATTTAATACATTTTTCATGTCAAAATATTAATTATCTATTACAAACATTACAATAATAGTAAAATTGAGAGATGTATAAGGTCTCAGTCTGAATAACAAAATTTAATATAATATCTCAAAGATGTAAATGGTCTCTGAGCGTCAAAATATTCTTAATAATGACTATTCTAACGTGCTTTAGGATGTACATGGTCTCAAAGCGTCAAAATAAAAATAATAAGTTTTAAATATAAAAGGAAAAAAAAAATTTAATATAGAGGTCTCTCTCAGAGTCAATGTCAACAAAAACTAATCCATAACAGGGTGATGTCTCTCGTCAATCTCCAAGAGAAGACACTAGTATTAAAGTAGTTACTATGTCCTTGCAAGCATGAACGACCGCCAACTAGCGGTATTAGGTATTAGTATTTAGCGGTAAGTAACAAAGGAGTATAATTATATTCCATGGTTATGTTATGATAGGTAAAAATAAATGTTTTTATGTTCGTCGACTTTAATATACTTCGTACCTGTGAGATGTGGAGCGTTACGGGTTATAATGATAAGACAAGACTCGAGGAAATACTGAAGTAATACTGATTTATTGAGTAACAATTACACTGCTTTTATACTAAAGGTTTGGTATGCTAAATAGAACATATGGTAATTTATTTAATACTATTTTCTTGGAATCAATATCAAGGTCTCTGGCATTCCTTAGTTCTGGGAAAAGGTACAAAGGTTAATATTAGTTAAGTTTCCATCAGATGTGTATCAGCTGTGATCAGCTGAGTTATTAGGGTGTGACATACACCACACCTGGACCAATCTATGTATAATCAGTAATCACATAATTTTCTCTATGGTGCTTCCGACTGAACTTCATAAGACTTTGATGAACTATAATGAATTTGACCGTCACGGACATAGAACAAAATACATCAAAGAACTCTGACCCGTTGGCCTGCACTTCGTTTAGGCAGACTAGTTTGCTTAACTATTTCGTATTATTAAATTAATTTCGGCTGGCTCGTAAAAAAGTATTGTATACAATAGTTACCTATATGATTAACTTTTTAGGTCATATATCTTACTTAGACCACTCTGAAAGCTTCGTGGTCTAAACGTGGTAGGTGCTCGATTGAAAAACCATACCTACATTATCTATATAATGATTGCATAAGAATAAGATACGATTAAAAAGAAGGAAGACACTAGTTACAAACACCTAACTACCTAGTAGAATCTATTATTTTCGACATTTTAATTCTATATATTACTCGAAAACGCAATAGTTTGTTTCTGTACGCGAAATGTGCTTGGATATTTTTCAAAGTGCGCACAGAACAAAACATTCGTCCGTGTCAAAACAACGCCATATAATAAGCGGAGTGTCCAGAAGTAAATTCGCATCGATCACTCGTTATACAGCAGTCGGTTAATAGCGGTAATCCGTACTAAGAGCGGTTTGCACCGCACTTACCCGCGGAAGTGCGCCGCAGATTGATGACTCTGTACACAGTGTGGGTGTTCCTTTATATGTGGTGCGTGTTTTGTTTTATTGTTGGAATAATGGTAAAAGAGTAAAAAGACCGATATTCATTTTCGTACATTTGAAAATTTGAGTTTGCACTTAGCTATGCTTTATTTGGTATTAATAGATGTTAACTTTAATTATAATGCTACAATACTAAATTTCAGGTTAGTAGTGGTAATACATCTACACTACACTACAAATAGTCCGTGGCGTAATGAGCCGAAACCAACACGTCACACGTAGTAACTCAGTTTGACAAATTCCCAAATTAATATTATAACTAATGTTTGATACTTCATGCATCTAAGAGTTGAAGGAGAATATTGACAAACTTGCGCCATTGTCTTGTTAATGGTATCAACATGTTTCTTTTTTCATCACATTCCAATGCATCTTATGACAATGTAACTTTCAAGTAAAAATAAATATTTTCTAAGGAAAATTGCCTTAAACCCATCCATCTTACAGTTCCTACGTATTTAAATGTCGCTAATGAAGATTTAACGTCGTTGCAACAAATTAAGGCGGCAACCAGGTGAATGTTAATGTTGCATTAAGGGTTACATTCTAGCTAAAGACGTGATATACCCATTAAGTCATAAACTCCGTGGCAGATTATATTAATGTTCCATTTCGATGTACAGTAAGATACGTTATACGATCTGGTAATTAAACCTTACTAATTTTCCTTTAGGCGTAAGTATACAATACAACAATACAAATATTCTTTATTGTTCACCAAAAATGACATAGAAGTTGGGCTTAAAACTAGGGCTTGCATTCCGGAATTCCGGAATCTCGAAATTCCGGAATCTCGGGCAATTTTTCCGATATTACAATTCCGGAATTGGGACACTCGAAATATCGGAAATTCCGGAATTGGATTTGATGAATTTAGAGAGAGAAAATAGAGTGTTTTGTATGTTTATCTTAAAGTTCACAATGTCAAACTAAGGAATTGTTCGCCTTTCACCAGACTCATAAACATTTTGTGAATAGATACAAGTATATCTACAGAAACATACACAACAAATATTCTTTACTATAATCATCATCGTCATATCAGCTGTAAGACGTCCACTGCTGGACATAAGCCCCCCAAAGAGCGCCACACCACAATGACCAGCACCGCTGCAGAGATTGTAGTATCATCCAGGTTTCGGTCGAATCAACAAGGTGTTCTCATAGCCCACAAACACTAAACAGAGGGACAAGGGGTACTCTTCAGTCTTCTGTATAACTTAACGGAGCCTATGGATGTGGTCTATCTATGGTACTAAAGCCTCTTCGGAAACCGGTTTTTTCGGGAGGCTGTAATTCATCTAGCCTGCGTGCGAGACGGCTCATAATGACTCTTGGAAACAGCTTGTATTGTAGACATGGCTCAAAAGCGTGATGGTTCGGTAGTTGTTCAGTAGTGTGTTGCCACCATTCTTAAAGAACAGCGCCACCTCGCCTGTGTTTTATGCTTTCACAATCGCGTGTTTTATGCAAATAAAACATTGATTGATTGATTCGGCGTTCCTCCTTCCAGTAAGACGGAATTTATCCCCCATGAAACTTGGTGCATTTTTTTCGAAAATCACGAGTTTAGTGCTTATAATGGCCATATATGACTATGATCCCGGAAAGCCATTAATTTAGTAAAGTGAAAGAGTAAATTGAAAATGACCATGTGGTAAGGCAAAGTACGAAATATCTTTATTTTTTTTAACTAATTATCAAAATAAAGGCTATAACCCTATCTGGATATTGCCTTTAAAACGATAATCATTGCATTTTTAGTACATTTTTGTGACATCAATTTAGTTGAAAAAGGTAAATCCCAATTCCGGAACCAGTTCCGGAATTCCGGAATTGGAGGCCAATATCGGAGGCAATTCCGGAATTGAAAAACTGTCCGATATTGCAAGCCCTACTTAAAACTAAACATGTTGATGGTAGACAACAGGCGGTCTTATCGCTAAAAAGCGATCTCTTCCAGACAACCTTTGGGTGGTGGAGACACGACAGAAATTTTACATGAGTAGGTGACACAAAGATATTAAGCAGTATAAACAACTGAATCATAAGAAAGATCATACACTTACATAGATACATAGATATATAAACCTACATAAACATACAAATACAATCGAGATAACGATGTAACACGTCGTAACAGACATACGGACGACTAAAGATACATCAGCGAACATTTACGGAAGAGATAAATAGTGATCCTTTAATCTACTTTTAAACATGGGAAGAGTTTTAGCACGTCTAATTTCAACAGGTAGTGAATTCCACAATCGGACAGCTCGGCTAAGCATATGGCCATCGAAAAGTTTTCTAAAGGAAATGCATTACGTTTTAAACCAACGTTAGAGCATGTCAACTGTCATTTTCACTTCCAACATCAAAGGACCGTTTCATGAAGCACGTTCAAAAAGTTACGATTAGATTAACGTGAACAGGATTTTACCTCGTATTAATTATTGTGTCATGAGTGACAATCCTACTGTAGCTACAAGTTATTAGTAAAGCATAAGTGCGGGTAGTTCAATAAGCTAGTGCGGCTAGAAGATCTTGATACCCGCTTACGCCAGCATCCTCGCGACAGTAAATCCCGTTAACTAATAACAATGTGTAAAATTTGTAGATGTTTATCAAATGTATCTCGTAAAAATATTGAACTACATAACAAAGCGATATCAGGTATTATTCCCACCATAACAGCGTATCAAAACACCCCTCGTTCACACTGAAACTATTTGCAGAGCACACTGGCCGTAAAATCAACAGCGCCATTGAAAAGCGTGTAGTGCACTGGAGTACCTACGCTCCGACAAATGATGGCACTCTGTCAAATGGCCAATGCGGTAATGGTCGATACATGCCGCTTGGGTTAACTGAGTGAGATAAATTTACGTGTGGGAATCTGGCTTGATGTGTGGATATTTGGTATATATTTTTAATAAAGTAGTAACGTAAATAAGGTAAGAAAACTGTTTACACTCAATATACTACATACATACTACAATATGTATGTAAGAAACTGGTAAGAAATGATTCTGCGGGGTTTCAACATAATGTCTTCAAACAAAATAAATACAGTTGGATCTGACTTACGGACATCTGACATTTTACATAATCTACTAAGTAACTGTTATAAGACAAGTTTTGATCATCTTCTTCCATAACTCCTTTACAAGCATTTGAGTAGAATTCTTATTTTCTCGACTAAGTACCTATTTAATTTATTCGGATGAAGAAGTATTTTATATAACATTACACAAAACCTTCGATTCAAAAATTCACCGTCCGTATTCATATGTCATATCAATTAATCTCCATTCAGAACGCCATGAATCAATCACCCCCGAGCGCTTGATACGGGATATTGATGGAGGTATATTTCACCCGTGTATTGCCTCTTCATGACCAAGTACCGGACAGTATCGTGGTATGACTGACGAGATTTTTTTGTCACTTTTTAGTATTATGAGCGGTGGAGATTTACATATGAGTGCAGTATTATGTCGTCACCTTTGTTTTTTTCGTTTTTCGCATAATATGTATTAACTTTCGATACATCTCAAAGATTTGAGACTCTCTTAGTAAATCCAGTCGTTTCGTCGACTAGTGAATGAGAGTACTCGCTAAATACTCCCCGCCAATGAAACTACTGTCTAAGTCATGGATCTTGACTTCTCCAAGTATTTTACTTAAATCTTAACGTGACGGGATTGATTTCTAAAGATAATGAAGCTGCATTTTAGATTAGTAGTCAGATGCATCTTCCGTCGAGCTCACTTAAATTTGCAAATTTATTCAGACCACGTTTTTCCGTGAGCTGATTTAAAACAAATTGCTCTGATTCAAAGACCATCGTCATAACGTAAACTGGCGCGGAACTAAAGCAGGTCTGGGAAGTAATTACGTCGTCCGCGCAGGTATAATCCCGCGATACGAATTCACTTGTGCAATTTCATGGTGGAATTTCCATCGCGTCTGCGTCATAAATATTTTGTCCGATAAACCGTTCGTTCGACAGCCGCGAGGCGTAAGAAAATGTTAATTAACGAATCCATTGTTTTCCCGCCCGGCGGCTCCAAGATGGTGCCGCATCCGTTTCCGGCGGGCTTTCTTTATGTGCGTTTCCCTTATTTTTACTCGGGGTAGCGGCATTGTGGCGCGGCGCGGTGCGCGGCGGAGTATAATGATTTTAATTTCCTCTAATCAAGAGCCTTCGGCGCGGCTTAAGAATTCTAATCATGCGCAGCAGCCTCCGCGGGTGACAGAAACATCAGCACTTATTCTGATTGCGTCGAGTGTGGCGTTGAATAATTAATATGCCTTTATTTTACACCGTGCTGCGACCAAACAAAAGGACCGCCTTCATTTATGAATTGTGATGCCTGAAAGCCGCGAAAATATTTTGACAGTTTATTTAAGATGTATTTTACATTTAATTACTGTATAATCTTGAAAATAGTCGCAATCCCTAATAAAGTAATCTTACTGAATCAGTAGCAATACTAAATCCCTTTCCCATTAACGTGTTTTAAAAAAAGTTATACAATCGCTCTTAGGTATTCTCTCATTCTATCAAAATGCATCAATGGTCTTAGGAGCTTTCATTTTTTGGACGCTCAGATATCGACTTTTAGCATAATGGGCCATGGACCAAAAATAAGAAAAATCAAGATGGCCGCCACTTTTTAGAAATCTGACGTCAGATCCGTAAATGGCCCCTCGGACGCTCAGACGACAATAATTCACACAATGTCACTAGCTATATTTTGCAACTAGTACAACTCAGATGTAAACCATTTTCCTCAATACCTACAATTTCTCAATACACGATCAACTTACATTGAAAATAGGTACTCTCCTATTATATCACTTCCCAATCTTCACACCATTCAACTTTCTGATGTCACTTGTGTCTACCCTAAGCTGATTACCAACAAGTAATTATAAGCTTTCACTTGTGGATTACATAAAGTTTTGAATAGAAAAACAACATAATTTCCTTCCAACACCCACTTGATTCTACCGATGTTTGGCTTCGTCCGCAGGCACCGCACAATTAAGGCAACCCCTTCTGTGCGTACTTAGCATTCTAATCACTCGCGCCGCCACAATACGACGCTTACCGCCCAAATTAAGTGCGAAAATAACAAGATCTCCACGCCGCACTAAATTATGTCGCGAATCCGCGATTCCGTCCGGCACCCTGAAATGTCGAGTAAGTTCCACGGGCATCTAGATAAAGGTTCATTTCAGAATGTATGTTAAGGCCGGGTATTACCACTTTTGAGTTTCTAAAAACCATCTGAGACATAGAATATAGTGTCTTAAAATCTAAAAAAATATATGTGTTACATAAGGATCTTGTCTAGTAAAATTCACAGTCAGTTACATGACCTGATGATTTTGATTTGACTCGATAGAAAAAAATCGCCAAGTTACCCCTTTTTGAAATGTATTTTCAATACTACGGCTATATTACTGATATTTAACATTTAATTTTTGTACTCAATTAAAGATCCTAAATAGTTACAGACAAATTCGCAGGGTTTGCTTTGATAAAATGATTGACTATAGCTAAATATTTACGAAACTGCGCGCAGAGCTTGCGTAGAGAGCGGGATGGTTAATTGTAAACTCAGGCGTGTTAGAGCGGGACATTTGCGTTGGGGATACCTCACCTTAAGCACTTTTATTGTTCACAAAAACAGGTTAAAACAATATACATGGCACATAAGGTTAAAGTATACAGGCGAACTTTTCCCTATGAAGCTAACCTTTGAGGAGCCAGTTGTACTGAAAAGGGCGTCATTCAGAAAATTTTAAGATTTGTTACCGAGAATATCTTAACATTTTTGCTACAAGAAACTGTTGTCGTGCACATGTGCGGGCTTAATAGACCCTATATCGCAGTGAACGCGTTAGAACATCCGTATTAGACAATCATCAATATTTTCTTCAATATAAGAATGCGTCCCAAATCAGGCCCACCAGGTATTATAGCTGCACTTTTACGTTGTATGGGGCACACTTGACGACCACTTTAGCTTAGGTAGTGACTCTGCCTACGAAGCTGGAAGTCCCGGGTTCGAATCCCGGTCAGGGCATTTATTTGTGTGATGAGCACAAATATTTGTTCCTGGGTCTTGGATGTTTTGTATGTATTTAAGTATCTATTTATCTATATAAGTACGTATATCGTCGCTTAGTACCCTTAGTATTACAAACTTTGCTTAGTTTGGGACTAGGTTGATTTGTGTGAGGTTGTCCTCAAATATTTATTTATTTTACTTGTGATACATCTATATTGCTATGATATAATTATAATATATTGACATAAACAATATAAATAAGCAATTTTTATACCCGAACATATATCAGATGACAAATGGCTGCTAATTTGGAACAAGAAACTCCCTACACTCATAACCCCCGAGTAACCAAAGCACAGTGGCAATAAATGCGAAAAACGATTACAGATCAATGAAGCGCGTACCCTCCGTCAAATAAAGCCGAGTACACACTTCAAATATGCTTTTCTTAATCGTTCTCATAAAACAAAGATCAGCCGACTCCCTCGTGGCAAAAAAGTAAAAAATCTCCCCGCTGCATTGCTCATATCGCGCTATCACTGCGGATTTTTACCGCAAATTGTTTTCCTCCCCTGAATCGATATTGTTTGGATTGGAATTGCTTTGGAACTTAAATTAGTACGTTGGAAAGAACAAAATGAAATTACGACCGATTCTGCGCACTTGTGGGTGATTTGCCTATGATGGCGGTCGGCGACGATTCTGTTTTGCGCTGCTTAGGGTTATTGGTGTTTACATTTTTGACATAAAAACTTCGAGGGCGGGTGTTTTTTACTCTTTATCGGGATGGACTAAAATGACCTACACAATAAATCATTTTATAATAAGCTTACTTTACATTATTAGACGCAATTTGTTTTTCATATGAATGGTTAGCATTGGGAAAATTTAATTAAACGAAACTTTTTTTATGCGCCGACAAAAATATCCGATATTCTTAGCCTAATTAATTATACATCTCACAACTATGGTGACAATGCGCTCCTGTTTTCTATTGCTCTAAAATAAATAAATCCCCAAATACCTACTTATCCGGCGCACTTAACACTCCGCACTTAAAATATAGACCCAAAAACAAATTCCATTTCAACTTTAAAATATTAACCTTCTTAGGGAAAAAGCATGGAAAATCTTGGAGGTTGAATTGGCTTAAAACCTCCCCGCGGATGTGTCATTATAATTTGTAGGGAGAGATGACGGATCCGCCCGGGGCCCGATTACAATACCGTAAGCTATTTTAATCTTAACTTAGTTAAAAATCTTGCGCTCGACATTAGCATTAATCACTTTTGACAGTCGAGTAATGGATATTAAGTAATTACGTGCACTTACAGTGAAAATGACGTATTCTTGGGTTTTTGTTGTTGTGTATAACCGTATTGAGTAAACACACTTATAAAGGTGCAGCTGAGAGTTTAAAGAATAACACAGAGGAGTCCCAAGCGTAGTAATAGCGGCTGCGAATATACGGCAATAATACGCGATGCTGGTGTAGCGGTATGAGTAGCCTATACTAATTACTGGTGCAGCAAACCAAAGGTGCAGGATCGATTCCGGACATTGCGGACACGATTATTTTTTCTTCTCTGCAAAATATGAGCAAACAGGTTGTCCTTTACACTTTAGTGATTTCAATGTTCAGTTACCAGTAGAATACCCATGATAACCTTGTACCTAAAGGCCACGAGAGTAGACAGAAAGAATGCATGGCATTTTTTCACGAACCAAGTAAAAGCTCGTTTTCTTTAAGAAAACCATGTAAAGTACAGATTTAGATACATATACTTAAACGCATAGAAAGACAAAATTACTTAAAATTAAAAATAGACAACTATACAATGAGAAATCAATTACAGGCCAATGCAATGTGATTCTTAGAAGGTGCCTAAGGTAAAGATTCCTCTCTCCAACCGAATTAAAAGCTAAGGCTTTAAGTAAAATTAAATTATTATACAATAAGAAACAAAGGAGCACGAAATATAACGCTTAATTGAACGTCGACATTGAGAGATTTCAATTCAATTACTAGACCATATTTAACGAAATCTAATCCCCCTTTCCCTCGAGAAATAATATTATTTATTCATAAAAAAATAATACAAAACACGGCAACGGAACTCCGAGCGCTGTTGGTTTAGCCGAGATCATTCGATGTAAAAGTTGGATGTGGAGGACGAAGGCAGGAAGAAACTTGGATAAGCGAAACCCTCTAAAAATGATTGATGCCATAGAGCGACGGGGCGCCGCGTCGCCGTACATTTTAAAACGAATAAAAGTCGATTTTGAAATTGGAAAATTAAGATCATTAGCGCCGTTTGGCGAGCCAATTTTTATAAGTACCTACGTTTTGATGTTTCAATGGCATATGAAGTGAACACTCCACAGTTCTGAGTGATGATAACAATAAGGAGTTTAAGAACTTAAATGTGCTATTACCTACATATGAAAGTGGTAGGAATAGAGCACAAAAAAACAATCAAATTAGCGATTCTGTTTTATTTCCATTTTACATGAAATCACGCTGATGATTATCAGTTATCACTATTGTTTTTCAGCGACACACGGCCGAAACTCATTTGCAACATTTCGATATTCGGAACAAAAGCCCGCATGGCGCCCAAGCAATTTCCTAACGTATTGGAAAATGAACAATTGTTTGAAGACATGTTATTACGGCGTTTAGCCTGGTAACAAGCGTGCGTTTGTTTCTGGAGCATTGTCTTATTTTATTTCTCAAAAAGGTCTTATGTACTCGTATTTTAGGTGTAGATACGTCGGTTTACTACAGAGTGGTAGTGTCGGTGTAACAATTAGAGAAAGCGACCGGTAGCGATGCCACTATCGCGGCGACAATAGTCGGACTGCGCTCAATATCTTTATTCTCTTTGGTGAAGCCGATGCACTCGCTTGAATGCCTTCTTGGTACGTTTAAGGACGCGTAGAGTTAAGAAAGTATAGTTACTACCATTTCTTATTGGTTTATAAAGTTATCCCGCATTGGTCTCTACAGCCACCAAAAACGATGCTCGCAACTACACAGCAATGCTTGAATCGTCTGCAATAGACGCAAAAGCCTATGATGATGATGAATTGTAAATATCGGAAACTCAATAACTCAAATATACATGTCCCATGTGTATTTACATATCCCGTTTTTATAATGTACAATTTTATTTATTCGAAGCGTTATTAGGACAAAATATTTTTAGGCAGATTTTAGTTTTTTAGGTTCAAAGTATATCTCAAAAAATCTTTAAGGTCGATATTATTTTACTAGATTGGAACAATCATGGCCTAGAAAACCACTCTAATTAAAGTAATCACTTAAGTATACATAATTACCTTCTTAATATGTATGTACCTTGTATACGTACTTGACCCTTACTGATCTAAAACAAAGTGTCAACACTTTCAGTCTTAATATCATATCAATATTTAGTAGAGGTGACGAATAGATATCAACGTTTGGTTAATAAGGTGTGAAACATTGAGACCTATCTTATTACAAACATAGGGATCAATTAAAATTACCTACGTTTATCAGCTAAGATGTGTTAAATCATTATAGTTTTGTACTTTTTCTGAGTGTTTACAGAATTCAGAGTAGCTCTTAATAACTATTATAATGACGTTTAAATATTGTATTTATTGTATCCTCTTCACAGTTATAAGCCCTGTCCACAGTCCGGCGCGGCGTCGCTTTGTGCCCGCTTCCTCCCACAGTTCCATGGTGTATGCAGCGTCTTTACACGGCAAGATAACGCTGCAATTGTTCAAATGTGACATGAATTGCATCTAAACCTGGGTGATAGTTTTTATATGCATTTTGTTATCAATTTTCACTTTTATTCTTATGAGATCTGCTCTGCGCTCGAAATTTGATATTGACCTGGAGATCGATTTGAAACATTGGTTACGCCAGTTTTATTCGGCCGCTTTCACACGCGCTGACATGTTACAAAGAATGCAGGAAACGCATTTGAATCAAACTTAAATTTACATTCACAACTGGCATCGTAGCTTATAAATAAATAAATAAATATTTGTGGACAATCTTTACACAAATCAACCTAGTCCCAAACTAAGCAAAGCTTGTACTATGGGTACTAAGCGATGATATACATACTTATATAGATAAATAAATACTTAAATACATAGAAGACATCCAAGACCCAAGAACAAATATTCGTGCTCATCACACAAATAAATGCCCCGGCCGGGATTCGAACCCGGGACCTCCAGCTTCGTAGGCAGGGTCACTACCAACTAAGCTAAAGCGGTCGTCAGCTTAATAACATTCCTTGCATTTGTTAAATTTAACGATAGTTTTTCTGAGTGAATAAAGGGCCGCTTTGTGACTTTACTTAATTTACTAAAATGTAAACACATCTAAAACAAACACACTGTATCAACACAAATACACATACTCGTAGCTAACAGTTGGCGTACAATCCCATTATAACAATCACCTTCCCGTTCATTACGCTCTAAGATACTAAATTTAAATTAACAGCCCCTTGTTAGCTGAACTACATCTGCACTCGAATGAATGCTCATTTCGTAAGCGAAAATCGGAATAGTGTCGCGATTCTGTTATTGCTGAGTTGACTCATGAGAAAACGACATTCAACCTTATACTAAGCAGTAGCAGCAGCAAGTTTGGAAGCTACATATGAATAACTGAAAAAACATTCTAAATGTATTCATAGCAATATAATTTATTTAGAAACAGAGTAGCACAGATATATATTGTCCTGGAGACAATTTATTTACACAAGGATCGCAAGTCGTGCGACTTTTACTTTTTCATAAAACTGACACCAAGTCGCACTAGTCGGGAGTGGAGCTTCATACTAAGTCATCATATTTCCACTGACCCAATTATTGAGAGAAACTAGCCAAAAATGCCTAAACCTAAAAAAAGGGTAGCTATATCGATACTGTATTGACTATCCGTATAAACTAACTTACGCTTATCTCTGTCTATAACCGACATAGAAACCTACAGCATTAAACGGCACGCTAACCAAAATTCCTAATACAGTTGTCATTTAAAACGTCTCCCTATCTTAATACCTAGACAGAAACAGCCAATTTAGCCGTCGCCTCCGCCGTCTTTATCGTATCTTTAATGAACACTCATAAGCGTACACACTACTTAACGTATTGTGTTGTAGACGTTACCTAGCGCGTTGAGACTACAGGCGCTTTGTGGGATTTGCGTTTTGTACCCGCGATCGTCATCTGGTTCTTTAATTATAAATGCCGTTCGAAATTTAAATAGTACGGAAGCTGGTTAGTTCGATATTTAAATTGGTTTATTTTTGGCTGGGTTTAGGACATCATTTCAATAGCAAAGTAACGGAAAATATTTCTTAGGTTGCATGATAATAACTCACCTATGTTCACATAAGTATTTGTTTATTAAATTCGTTTTTTAATGCCTGGGGCCTGGTATTGTCACGATTGTTCTTGTCGTGCCTTATTAGTTGTAATAGGATTCGCTGTGTAATTATGTATATACATTACCTACTATCAATAATGTATACCCATAGAGATAAAATTAAACATTTTAATGCCACTGCGAGCTCATTTATTACGCCGACCTACAAAATACAAAATATTATTCCCGCCATATCCTGGCATTTTTATCTTCGAGCTTAAACTAACGAAAAAGGTTTGCTCCCCTTTGTACTAAAACAATGTAGGCCTCGCACGGGAAATGCTAATACGGGCCGTTCGGTACAAATTGATACTCGATTGTCGTTCATATAAAACACTCCGCGAGCGAGATCGCCCCATGAATAATAAAGAATTGCCGAACGTCGACGGCGAGGCGACGCGGGTGATGGCTTGCAGCGACGAACGTTGTAGAATAAAGGTTATCGTAAAAATACCCTGTGTGTTGCTTTTAGAATCTTGGCTCAGCTTGTGTAACTCAATGTGGACTCTACCAGGCCCCCAGATATGTATTAAGTACAAGCACGTATAAGTATACTTATGAGTAGATTAGGTTTGCAATATAGGTATTTCCTGTATTTCTACAGAGATATTTAAACCTGTTAGTTGCCTAAAACTTTATAGTTTGAAATATCGCAACGGAAATATTTAATTAAAATTAGATCTACTTTTATTCTCTTCCACGCCACGCAAGTAACTGTATAAGCTTATTTTAGTTTTTTTATACCAAATTCCAACTTTAAAAACTGTGCCTATGACAGACGGACAGATATCAAGTGATGGCTTAAGTACAAATTTTAATAAAAAACACTAAAAATCGTGTCAATCAGCCGGCACGCAAATAAAAGGCGCCTATTCACTGCACGTCCACTATAAAACATAACTCCGATTTTCATACAGACCCCGTGTTCTGTTTCCATGTCAAACATCTCCCCTCCACATAAAATACTCGGGCGGCAGTAAACCCGACCCACTGTTAGCTTTATTGGGATTTTATGACTAAATCAACACTTGAAATCTATAAAAATGTAAAATCGTGACGCATTTCCGTTTAGTCATTCGTTGACATACCTACGTTTCATTATCTTTAAGATTTTTTGAAATGTACTATAGAGGCTTGCTGGAGCTGACATCGTCAGGTTGACGAAAGTTTCAAAATAAATAAAGAATAAAAAAAAGAGATTTTTTGAAGTAATTTCACTGAATTCTCAAATCCACCGCAGCGAAGAAAGGAAAACGATCGAAATAAATGCGAACGCAAAATGTAGGTACATATGTCTCAAATTTACCCCTTTAGTCATTTTAGTATGAAAGTGTTTTTAGTTTAGCCGCAGCGTCACTATGCTCTGTAACATAATAAGCTAAGATATCATAAAAATCAACCAAATATAATCTACGGTGCAGTTTAGCTAAGTTGTCTTAAAATAACATCATAAGTTTTATGATGTTATTTAACCTTCACCTATAAAAATACTTTTCCAACATTCAAAACACGTAAAAATTGGAATGAGTCCAAATTAGTCACAATCATTTTTCGTTATTTGATTTAATTACAGCCGCTTTAACTACCTCCAAATCAAACTAGTGAAGTACAATTAATTGTCATGAAGACACGTAATGACTGTTATCACACGTGATTGCGTAAGTGGAGTCATGAGGGCAGGCTTCCGCGGCAATTCGAGTCAGTCGGTGGAATACCGATTGACGTTAATGTGTGGGAGATAGTGGCAGTGGAGCTAAGAAGCGGGGAGTTAGCTGTTTAATTACTGGCTGAGTTGCAAATATGCATAAAATATGCTGAGCTTATGTTTCGGAGATACGTGCAGTGAAATGAGAATAATATTTAACCCTTTCTACGCACAATACTTTCTACTACTACTACACTCGTTTTATATTTGGTCTTGCAATAAAATATTATATATATTTGGTGGGTCATAATTTAGTCTTTCAAAGGCGGAGCCTCGCTCGCATGGAAAGTACCTATGTTAAAGTAAAATAGGTAATATTGTCACCTGACAAACCTATATGTCAATACTCGTGAGAGGTAATGCAACAGCGATAGGCATCTGACAGCTATTGAGTCGCTAATACTATTTGAGCCTCTAATTACTCTAAACCGCAATCGCATAAGGCCGGCTCACCACGTGTCATGTATTTACCTGCGGCATCCACACAATTACCCCTACACTGATTAACGTAGGTGTCGACATGGTCTTAAATTAATGTTGGTTTCTGTCATGCGTACTTAACTAGCGATTTGATTTGCACTATTTGGATTTGATTTTGCACTGGCTTTTTTTAATTGACTAATTATTAAATTGAATTGTGAAAGAGTTTTGTAATTCATTATTCGCACTTTAAACTTTGTCATGATTATTTTTATCGTATAAGAAACATCACACGGAAGAAGGAAAAAAAGTTAAGGATATGAGCTTAATTCCATTGTAAAGCATATTGGCATAAGAAAACCGTCCTTCTGCAAGGGGTATTTCCCCAATTGGGCTGCTCAAAGATGATATTTGGCTGTGGCCTACCCCTCAAAAGAGATATCTGTATCTACAATTACGAGTACAGTCAAGAGCACCAATAAGTTTACATTTTGTCACCTTATTCCATTGAAATAAGGCTCAAAAATATAGGTACCTATAAATATTTATATCCTCGACTGTAGTATACATCATGTCACAACTCTGTCCATCACCTTCCTAGCGTTTTCCAGTTGTATTCTAAAGCAACCTTCACTTTTTCACTCAACTTACTCTGTAAAATAATAAGAAAACTGGTTTTTAATCTAACGAATAATTTTGACCTAAACACACACTTTTAAAACCCAAACAGTTTAAACCGATTACTTACTCCAAACAGCGATCATAAAGCTAGCTCCACATTTGCGTAAGTGTAGTGTTTACCTCCGGCATCCACAATTAGCTGCTTACAGATTAACGCACAGGTGTCGACACACCGCATTCAATTGCTTAACGCAGTGATTTGACTACAACTTGGTAACTACCTACTCAACGTTCAGTGCACATACATAATAATAGCTACTTAAGCCGTCATCTACCAGTGACGGAAATCTCCGGGGTCAGATAAAGGAATGACATTGTTTATTTTTTCGGAAAGGACGGGTTGTTAGTTATGGACATTGTGCCTATTATATCCATTACGCGATTTCATTTAGGCGACTTCCTGATTTGTCGGTGCGGAGGCGGTACCATGCTATGGCAACTTAGAAGAAAAGAAATGGAACGCTTAGATTGAGCTGCAATCTATATATTGGTGACAAAATAACGAGCTCTTCAGCTCTAAGTACTGCTTGTCTTCTTTTCCAAGCCAAGGACTTCGTCGTTTTTACTCATGCTGTTAGATGTCAGTACTGCACACAGTTATGTTTAGGTAATGTACACATTGTAACAACTGTAACAAGTAACACAAACTTGTCTACTATGTATACATTAACCTTTACATTTACTTGTCTATGCCTTAATTTAGATGACGTATTTGCTACCTAAATTTATGGTACTAGGAGTTTTTTCCTGTTTAGTTCCTTATCGTTCCAATTTACACAAAATATTTACATTTTTAGGTAATGTACACAATTATGTGATAACAACATCGAGCTAATTGAGCCTCATCAATAGTTCATGCAAACAGAAAATTGATTAGAGTGCTAGTTAAATACCCCATAGACATGGATAAATATATGTTGTCAGCCTCTCTTAAGTTATAAGTTACGAGCAAAATTTTATGGACTATGAGTGTATATCAGCTTAAATTTGGGAGTAACGGAACGTTTATATTATACGTTGACATCTTTCATCTTTTGACAATTTTCAAAATAAAACTTCAAATATATTTATATTTTATAAAACTGTTACTGACAAATCCATTTAATTTAATTTAAAATAGTTGCGTTTTCATTTAAATGCCACCATATTCGAAATAAAAAACATTGTATTGTAATACGCATAGTTTGAGAATGTAATAGTGAGCCAGGACTCGTAATCCAGGAATACCTAATACCTATGTCATTCAGGACACAGGACAGGAATTGTTGCGTTTTGTACGGTAGCCATTTTGTAAGGGTGGACACGGAAAAGGTAATTAAATTATAATTATTTGTATTTGTGTAATTAATATGTTATAATAATAATATGACTTATTGTGCACCACAAAGTAATAACATAATAAAAAACTTAAACGAAGCAACTAAGTTATAATAGGTTATATAGTCTAATCAAGTAAATTCTTTCATTTTTGGCATTTATTTTCCTTTCACAATTGCAGGAACCCCTTACACTGATTTCCAAGTCCTCACCTAAAGATTCAAACGGTTTAGGGCTGGGAAGCTCAGTTGCGGATTTGATTTTGAAGAGCAGTCATCACAGCACAAACAGGAGGGTTATAGAATTCATTTTACTGAAGTATACCATTACCCAGAAAATATGCTTGCGAGGTATTTATTTATTTTTATTGATTAGATTTGTTGATATCAGAGTGGACTGTGGGACGGAAAAATTAAAGCATAGGTACAATTTTGACCACAGTCATATTCTCGGAGGGATATGGAGGAGTGCCTACTAAAAAAGAAAAAGATACAAGCGAATTGTTATCTGCACTTGAAGGGTTTGAGCAACAACTGGAGTAAAAATATTGCAGCCATAATAACAGCAAAACTATGTCTGTTTGTACTAATTTGATGTTACAGTGGTCAGTATGGTCGCCAGAGTTCCCAATTATGCGCTGTGTTGAGAGACAATCTGCATTTTTCTTTTTGTGTAATTGCAGTGAATCCTCAATTCACTTCGGGGTTGGCAACGCGCTTGTAATTCTTCGGGAGTTGCAAGCGTCAATATCTTATGATGACTGCTTACCGTTAGATAGGTTGCGTATACTTATATGTTGATTTGTTTGTTTCCAGCTCATTAAATAAGGGCCTCGGCTGTGAGTACAATTTTGACCTTTTGGCATCGAAAACTCGAGGTCCATGGGGTCCCAGCGCACACAAGTTATTTACTGAAATCGTGAAATGTTTGAAGTAACTGGTGACTGACGAACCTGGTGACTTCCTCATACAACGTATCTGCATTTTTTTATATGTGCGGGCCACCTGATGGTAAGCGAACTCCAAAGGACTCAACGCGCGCGATCATTGCCATATAGCGAGAAAATTTAGGTACCATGCCTCAAGGGGCCTGTTGTAGATTCAAGTTAGTTTTGATTTTATTTATGCCATGTATGTTATTTTTAATAGATTGTTTATAATACACATAAACAAGGAAATGAAGTTTCACTTGATTTTTTATTTAATATTGATAATATATTATTCTGTTTATATGGACCTATTCCAATTCTATCCTATTATAATCTCCAATATGGACTAGTGTGGCATATCTTAGAAGTTACGTAGAGAAATAAGTTTCTAAACAGGTACGCAATGAATTTCATAATCGCGTTTAGAAACTTATTTCTACGTAACTTCTAAGATGTGTCAAACTAATTGAATGAATGTTTTATATGTGTATGTATTACCTACTATGCATGTGTGTGTGCGTGTGTAAATCAATTTACACATCACGAGGGATAGATGGCAGCACTATCATCCAGTTTCCTAAAACGGTAGAGTTACCAGTCTATACTTTAGTATATATATTGTAGTCTTTGGTGCTTCCTGACTGGCGCGGGATGCGCGGTAGCGGGACGATACGAAGGCAGTACTGGTCCACTTCTGCGCATGATTTTACTTCTGCGCAAATGTAATACTGACAGTATTCCGGCGAGTGAGAATCTTTGCGACGTCAGTAAGTTTACGTCAAAGAAGAAAATGTCACATATCGATTCCGCCCCGCCAAGTTAGGAAGTCGCCTAAGGAACAAATATTTTCCCGTAAGCCGTGTTTTCTCCATTTTCTGGTTGCATCTTGGAAGAGCCAGGAGTGCTTACTGCCCAGTAAGAAAGAAACATTTATTCACAGACACAGAATACGAACATATAGTAAAAAATGGTAACAGAAGAAAACATACACATAAACCACATAACGTGTTTGCCCGCGGCAGTAAAACGAACACTAGCTCAGCATTGGGCCTATCTCGAAATAAGGCATTAGTTCCGTGGAAGTAACTGCCGCCTTACCTATTAGAATTAGGCTTTTATTGAGTGATTAGGCAACTTGACCATTAAAAGTTGGGTCAAGCCACCTTGTGGGAAGCCAGTCTTGTCATACTGGTCTATTTTGACAGACATTCAGATTTACTCTTTGAATAATGATTACAAGGATGACAAGGTTGAAACTGGTGAATGTTTAATCAGTCTAAATACCTCTAATTAAAAGATAACAACAGTACTTTATTATATTCATCTTTAAAGTCATTTATACACAATGAACCGCAAATCTATCTTGAAATAAATGATCACAATTTCTAAAAGCAAATGCCTGTCTCATAAGACGTCTCACACCATACGCGCATGTCGCGTCTCATGCAAATTTATGAGGCGGAGGCGATTTTTAATTACCGATGTGTCTGAGCATCTGTCTGCGACGGTTGTGACGGCCTAAGGCTTGCTGTACACGTGCCGTAACAATTTTGACTATTTTTGCTCGTTTTCGTAATACAGGCAGTCAGTGGTCATGCTACCTGTATACAAAATAATAAGTGTTTTGTGGATTAATTAACCTTGATTCACTAGCGTGGTTATTATTATTATTGTTAATTATTTATTAAGCTGAAAACAAAAATAACAAACATTGTAACGATGTAAATCGTGATGTAAATTCTACCTATGTTTAGATAGAACACAAGGAGACAAAAGCCCTAAGATGCTTTGAAGCTATGCTATCTTTCATACAACTCCTCAACTCGGGACAGGAAATAGAGAAATAGAAAGCGACAACGGGTCAGGTCTACGCGTAGCATGAAGAGTTTATTGCTACTAAATATTTGTTTTTTAGGATTCCGTTACTACTTTAGGAGCAAGATTTTAGTTTGGCTTGGTTGTTGGGCTTCCTTGAAACAAAAATAAATAAATCTTTTCAGTGGACAATTTTAACTAAAAACACTTCGAAAACAGACTGCGCACTACGCTGAAGACACAGAGACACATTAAATTCGTAGCTAAGTACAGTCAACTGCAGAGAAAAGGTAACCCCGCATAGAATATTTGTATGCACGATGGGTGAGGTTTCTCTACAGCTGACCGTACATGGCCAATATCATGCACTTTTCTATATAAAGTGAAACAGTTTACGAGCTAGGAACCCGCGGGTATCTGACACTGAATTTGGGAGGTCCATGTGCACCCACCCTTAGTTCCTTACCAGGTCGCTTGCAGGTGACAAGGCGCGCCGGGGAGCGGTTAAGTGCGCATTTTACGGCTTTTATGCATATTTGATGGCGCCGCCATAATCTCTGCTCACCTGCCTTGTGGTTCCCGGCTCATGCTGAGGTACGTTTTCTTACGTGCGGTGTAAGAAAATGTAAGAGGTTCGTATTAATTGCTTAATGAGAAATTTACGTGTTAATATGTTGATAAATCTTGTACTCTGTGTAATGAACTAATTATTTATATTTAACTGAACATGAAAAACACTGCTTAACTAGTACTGACACAAAAGTTATTTACAATACTTTGATAATTCATTAGAACTGGGAGATAATTATGTTTTGATCGCTCTTCAGTCATTAGTTACTAAAATAAGCAATGATCTAGTTCTCGCCGAGATATGGATGAATTTATAACAGGTTTACGGTGCAAAAGTTATTTCATTGTTTTAGGATGGAAATCATACTCATACTTAGTCATAGCTGAATAAAGTAAGGAAATAGGGTCGCATATTGCATTTATATTGCATTTATATTCGTTTTTGTTATTAATTTTGAAAACTTTTATACTTAATTTCAATGTCGTTCAAAATTAAAAGAGTACAACTAACGACAGTAAACCAAACCCGTCATCAAACTACCAAAAACACCGCTAAATTAATTCAAATTCGGAATACTTGATGGGACGCTTACCGTAGTCGGTACGTAAGCCAATCGGAATATAATAACGGGCATTAACCGGTAAGAGCGTATCAATTACTGGCCGTAAGCAAACGGCATTACGTGCTCAATATTAAAATCAAATTTACGGAGCAGAGGAGCTTTGGTGACATGTGGACCCGCGGTACGGTTAGCAACCAAATTCAAAATAACTTATGAGTCAGAAAGTGAATGATTCGAATATTAATGATTATTGGTGATGGATTTTATAAGCTGTCTACGTATTGAGCGAAAACTACGTTTATCTACACACATATCATAAATCCTCTAATATGCGTTCGGAAACCGTAGAAAATGACTCTCATTTCAACATTCAATGAATTTATGACAATTTTCTTATCTGTGGCTAAGGCTACAGCAGTAATATAATTTTTTATTTTAATCTCATATATGATGTTAAAATATTGAACGTCAAACAAAACTGTCAAAATTTAAATGTCAAAGTTGACATGTCCCTATTCTAGTATAACTGAAAATTCAAATTCAGTCGATGCGAAATGTCAGCTCGATGTTTTTTTAGTATATATCGCACGAAATTTGAGCTAGAACGACATGATCACATCAGAATAGGGACTCTTTACTTTTTAAAATAACATTCAGGTATCGGTTGCCAGTTCTGATTTCGATATTTCCGCAACCGTGCAAAAAAAGGTTGTATTAACACAATTATTGTATTTATTTACTACGGTTTCTAAACCCATCTTAGAGTAGTTATAATATGTGTTTAGATAAAGTAATGTATGCAACTGTACATAATTAGGCATTAAAACACTCCTGTGACTTTATTATGAAACTCGCCTTCGGCTCGTTTCATAAAACACACTCGTGTTTTAATGCCCCTCATTATGTACCAGTTGCATAATAGTATTTTATACAATCGTTATATAATGAATGCTTTTTTAGTCGAGAACCGCGTTTAGACCACGAGGCTTGCCGAGTGGTCTAAGTAAGGTTCGAGACTCAAAAAGCTAATTATATAACTATTGTATACAATACTTTTTCTACGAGTCCACGAAAATAACAAAATACCTAACAGAAAGTTGGCGCTGAAACGATCTCATTTGTGCATGTAGGTTACACGGTGATTAATAGCACGTGGTCTGCACATATCACAATACGTATCACGTGGGTATTGATGAATATTGAAAAAAAGTCTAAATAATTATGAAATTTACGATAATATCACAAGTATTGTAAATTTGTAATAACAATTCCCACGGGGCCGGTGCCCTGTTAAGTTTGAAAAAAAAAACAGTCCATGCCCGCCTTTGGCATCATGTCAAATTTCGACCAATCACGACGCAAGAGAATTTAAGTTTTTTTTTCTAATGATTATGGCCAGTATCCAGACGACCGTTTAAGTAGGTAGACAATTTGACAAGTGCATTGACGGTTTTACGTTCAGAAGCGCGGGAAGCACTATCAATGTTGAAATATTCATAAAGTGAGTCTCCTTAAACTTAATTTTTTTCATCAAATTACGGCGTTCTATTTTTGAATGATATTTCGATTCTCCGCGCAGTTGTACAATGAAATATTATATTACTCCATAGAGCATAGACTTTTAGTTCAGCTTAAAATGTATAATATTGTGCAATGCTCTATGAAGTTCTAATTGTAATATTGTAGTCGACGAGTATAAAAACTACTATTTTGAAGATAAGTAGCATTTAATAAGACTCTACAAGGTTGTTGATTTTTTTGTCTATTTATTTTATATTACGTAAAATGGTAACGTTACGGTGTTATAAAAATAAATTTAAAAATATTTAATGTATTTCCGTTTTTAAAATGAAAATATTAATTTTATTATTAATAAAACGGCTACCGACGATATTCACAACAAATTAAAAAACGCTACTACGCTACGGCCTAGTTATCTGTACAAACGTATGAATGTTGATAACAAATAATTTAAAACATTTTTAATATAAAAGTTACTGCAATATTTTTATTGTTTGTGTTGTAAATAAATATACACATTTAAAGGTCTATCCATAATTTAAAACATCAAAACATGAACATACATCGAACCAGCGGGGCTAGCACAACTGTCGCTGTGACGCGACGCAAAAAGAGAAAAATCTATCCTCCTCTTTCTAAAGAGGGTTCGAGCAAAACAGGAATCGCTGAGTCGAGCGACATAGGACTTGGCAACAAGTTATGTTATGATGAAAACTGAAATTCTGAAGAATTGTCTATGCCAACGGTACTCGTAGGAACTCCGGTCGCGTAACATCAATTAAAATCGCATTAAGAGCCGTCCAGCACGTAATGTTACAATTTCCCGCGATCCGATACCAGCGCTAATACCACACTAATACCACTATTACACGACTACCTACACTTTGTCCAAACAGCGCCTATTGAATACGTCGTAATTACCTATGTGACACGTTTAAAATCGAGTTTAACAATGTTTTTAATTGTATTGACATTTAGTACTTATCAGCTTAAAGACCGGCTTTTGGGATGTCTTCAAGCATTTTTATTTTAGGATTATATAGACACGACAACATTGCCTTTATATACTTAATATCTGGGCGGCCGAGCTTTGCTCGGCGTTTTCCCGGGCATGAAACCTAGCTAGATCGATTGCTCGTCCCCGAAAACCCCTACATACCAAATTTCATCAAAATCGTTAGAGCCGTTTCCGAGATCCCGGAAATATAGAAATATAGATATATAGAAATATATATACATATAAACAAGAATTGCTCGTTTAAAGATATAAGATTTGTGTTATAATTATTTAATTAATGGTCCTAGTGAGTAATTGTCGACACTAGCAAAATTCTTGATACTTTCACTTTTGATTCATTTGTCACGTGAGCATGTATATGGGTATAATTAAGGTATCAATTAAATTCATCTTGCTAAAGCTGGAAATGCTGTTAAACGATTACGAAGATCTCATGGTTCAAAATAATTGCCATACGATATATAAATAATAAATACCGATTACTTAACTCTTTAAATGCCAAGAGCATGCGCTTGTGTGCGTCTCGTAAGCGCTTTCCTGTACAATACGATTAAGTACGCAGAGCGCTACGAAATCGTAGGCAGTGAATGTTTTAACCAATCACAACACATATGCGTCATGCCTCTACGTGCGATTTCCGCTACAAGGCGGGAAAACGCTGCTACGCGCTAGACGTAGCACGTTGCAGTATTTTTAGACCTTGTAGTGGAAATCCCACGTACAGACATGACGCATACGTGGTGTCATGGACCTTGAATATGTCAAACAAAAGAAGATAAACTGGCAAAAAATATACACAACACCATTAACGTGGCTTTATCTTTGTTTCAGAATCAAGAAGATGTGATAGTACACAAACGCTTCAGGCCGTCCACTTCACATAAGTAAGCACTAGTAATTTAAACTGTTAGGCCGGATGGCATGACCCTCGTTCCCTGGAAGTTGGGACGGTCCCTAGTATGGGATGCCACATGCGTGGATACTCTAGCGCCGTCCCATCTTTCAGGGACCTCAATCAGAGCAGGGGCTGCAGCGAACACTGCAGAAAACCTCAAGCGGCGCAAATATGCAGCCATTGATACTGGCTGCATGTTTGAGCCGTTTGGGGTTGAAATGCTTGGGCCATGGGGGCCCGGCGCTCATATTGTATATAAGGAGCTGGCCCAGCGTCTAGTGGAGGCAACTGGGGACCAGAGGGCTGGCGCCTATCTCGCCCAACGGATTGCAATTGCAATCCAGCGAGGCAATGCCGCCAGCCTTCTGGGCACCTTGCCACGCGGCACTGACCTGGGGCCAGATTTTTATTTGTAAATATTTAGTTTTATTTTAGTTTATAGTTAGTTTAGTCTGTTTTTATAATGTTATTTATATTTTATTTTTCATTTATATATTTTTTTATAATTATACTGCCATGTTTACTTAAAACGGCAGTAATTGAACTTTAAATTGAACTTAATTAATAGGTACTAATTTAATTAATTTGGAGAATATTATCGTCTTTAATATTCGATTTTCATCCACTCTCATTTATGTTTACGTGCAAATGGGAACTCAAGAGCTTTCTACCGAGATCATAATACCGAAATACTTGGCTATCAATTGCCCGTTTGGATTTAAGGACGTTTTTTACGCCAATTCAAAATTATTTATTATAACAAAAAAGTTAATGTTAAACTGTTTTATTTTCTAAAAGTCTATTAAAGTAAAAATTCAACTGAAAAACAACATCCTCCTAATGTTTTGCCTGTTGTATCCTAAATTAGTCCACTTAGGCAACTAATCCCTAGACTTGTCGTAGGAACTAGTTTTACGAAACCTGACTTTCCCAGAGGGAAAGCGTTGCTTATTGCTTGTTGGGATTATACCGGTTTCCTAACGGTGTTTTTCTTCACTGAAATGTTACGAAATTATATTCGTATCCAATATTATTTTTAATGTAACCTTTAACACTTTCGCTACCAAGCTTTTCGTAGCGCTACGCAATTACCTCTACATACCGGGAAACGCATGGTATCGGCTACGCGTCTACGAGCAGAGCGCCCGCTAGGCGGGTTCCTGGCAGTGAATGTGTTAACCAGGATAAGTTCTTCAAACATTTTATTTTTAGTACAGTCAGCAACAGAGAAAAGGTACCCCCCCTTCATAGAAGTTTTGTATGCACGCGGGGTCCCTTGGGGGGGCTTGTACAACTGGTACAAGCTTTTATTACCGACCGTATAATTTTTTCCGCAGTCATCAACTACTTGTTGAAAGGTTTTCAATGAGCTCAAACACACTGAGCGAAAAAACTACAAAGTTTTTGTGAATCCGAGGGCAACAAAATTATATACTAACGGTTACAAACCGTTTTTAATATAATACAAATGATTTTATAATAACAAGGACAAATTTTTTGGTATTAGCAAATAACTACTATTATTACGAACTGGTTTGTAAGCGTTGGTATATAATTGACTTGTCCTCGGATTCACAAAAACTTAGTATTTTTTTTCGCTCAGTGCACGACGGGTTTATCTTGTATAGTTTAGGAGTTGCTTTGGTGTTGGTGACTTTCTATCTCATCATAAAAACTTGGTGATACCATAATTGTTACGGTGGTTTGAAAATGGAACCATAGTTGATGTCATAGAGTTATCTATGGCCGCTGGCAGTGGCACCGTAACGTTCACACGGGAAACCGGCGCTCTGTTTTGATATGTCGTTTATATAAATATGTTTGGATAAAGTATTATTTGTAGGCAATATATTGTGTACAAAGCACACAACGTGTTTAATTCATCAATAATCACCTCACCATTACATTGTCACCTAATTTACATAAGTATGCCAAATTTCAGTTCAATAGTTTGAGTATAACTGCTTTAAAATTCACTTATAAGATTTGACATGAACATATAATATATATTTACAAACATTGTAAACACAACACACACACATTGTAACATTGTAGTTCGCCTTTGTACTTTAATCTTATGTGACATGTATATTGTTTTAACCTGTTTTGTGTACAATAAAGTGCTTACATACATACATACATTATTAGTTAAATAAAAGCTTGAAAAAAGCAGGCTTCTCTGCTTATTTTATCAAACTAAATAATAAAATTATACCCACCAAAATTAGAGCTTAATGCCAGATTACTTATCAATAGTTTTTTTTGTTAGATGCTTATTTGAATTGAATAATTTAAAATATATATGTTAATAATGATAGGAAAAATGTTTATCATCTTTTATCTACGACTACCAGTAGTATCTACCTACAGCTCCTCGGCAATCCGCAAAGTCACGAAGTCACAACATCGTTACAGTTGCGCCTGGGGCAATTACCAACCGCCTGCAATTGTCGCACGATATTTACGCATTTATTTATGTGTCGCATAAATATGTGCGCGTGACGCGACTCGCGGCAATTATTGCGTGACTTATTGGCGAAGGAAGATAACACGTACGCCATAACCAGTGTATATTGATACGCGAGGCTTCTAAGCTGGTCCTTTTTGACGCCCGCATAGTTATAGGAAAGAGGGGTGATGTAGCTCTTGTTTATTTGGTGAGTCTTCATCGCTCGGAGCTGTGGCAGCTTTATCTACGCGTTTGACTCTTGGTCGTGACTTTCCGACTGAGATTTCGCTAATTACGCTGATTATGAGAATCGTGCCGCTATTTATCGATATACCCTGGGGATTAAAGGAAGAAACCGTAATAAAAATTGGATACCATTATTGTAATAACTGGGCATTCTAGTATTTTTTCTGTATACTCGTAGAGGAAATATCAGTGGCTTTGATTGAGGTGTGTGTTTTGTGATCTGTCAGGATTAGCATAATTTGATGAAGCACTCTATTGCACCACAAAATACATACTGTTATTCATTGAAAAATATGACTAGGAGTGAGGCGTTTCGCCAATCATTAAACGATTTATACTTACGAGCAAAGAAATCGCGTATATGCCTGTTTCATAGAATTTAAACTTTCGTAGAAACTTTTTTTTTTTCAGAAACTAAATAACTTTTTATTGTAGGTACAGCTAAAATGTCATTGTGTAGAACTTGATTAGATTCACCAGAAAATTAGGTTAGATTAGAACTGGCTACACCTACAGTATTATAGGAATATCTGTAGAAACCCACACTTCGCAAGTAAGCCGCCGCGGGCCAACTTGACTTACTTTGATCACGGGAACATGTTGCAATTGCACCAATATATTTCCATTTCCTAATACCGTGGTGCTAAAGGAAGGAATTTGAATATTCTTGGATGTGCATGTAATTCAATAACTAAGGGCTGTTGGAAAGTGCTACTGATGTATTGAGATTGTCATAGAGTTGGTTGGTGAATTTGCATTTCTGCTAGCACCTAGACGAAATGATCAAAATAGTTATTTGTGCAACAAGGGAGCAAAGTTGTTTTTTTCTGCGAGTGCTGATTTTGAGTCCCGAGCAAGCGAAAGACTCTAAAATTTAGAATAGAAAGATAAGATAGAATAAAAAGTTAGAATCTTGAGCCTCTATTAAAATACAGACAAATAAATCTACAGGAGGTTTATTTTGCAGAATCTGATCTGCGTTATACATGCATTTATATAAAAAAATATCAAATTAGAAATAAAAAGTGAAATTTAAATAAAAGCAGGTAGTTTAAATATATAATATGCAACACTTTTGGCTCAATGCCAATTCTACTTAAGCGGTAGAAGAACTAACTAAAAATGTGTCGTATTATCAAAGCGATATCTAATCTCAACATTCCAGCAACTCAGAATAGGCTAAAGCGACGCGACAATAACAAAAGAAGTTTGAACAAACTCGGCGAAAATTAATCTCACTATAACACCAAAAAGTTAGTTCCGACCTCGACGAGCTACAAACACCAAATGAAGACACTTAACCCGGCAAGTTTGATCCAATAAAACAAAGTTCCGAACAAACGAATGCATTAAAGTCAACCCTCAAACCTGATCCAATCGTAATATCGCACACTCAGACATCGAAAGTTAGTATGCATTGACTTTGAAAAGTCGTCCAAAACTAAGTTGGGTTATGTTTATGAAACTATTCGGGTGCGGGGGTGTGCCGATACACATGCAAGAACTCGCGCCCAACTTGAGGCATAGTTCGCTAAGTGGAACAGCTGTAAAACAAAGTAGCGAAGGGTCTAGGAACTTGTGTGCGGCAGCGCACGTGGCGGGTCCCTTGGACTCGCTCGGCCTCCCGGAAAACTCGCAGCGGCCGGCCGACGACCGCCATCGATTCTTAAAACAACTTTAACTAGCCTTAACTAGAGCATGGCGGCGGGATGATAACGAAGCGCCTACCCCGCCGCCGCCCCCTCCGCGTGCAGATAAACTTTTAAAATGACTTTGGAAGCTTTTGAGCTTTTAATCGGTAAAGTTGTACAGACAGACAGTTCGGGCACAATCCTTGAACCGCTTGCGCCGGCGACGGCGGCCGCAAAACTTTGTTTTACAGGACTACTTTTCTTCTTGTTTCAAGGTTGGACTCTTAAAACAAACTCCGGTTCGACGGAGTTCGTGAACTCGGGCGCCAACAATTTACAAATTTCTCTCTTTCATAACAACTAACTGCCGCTCGGCGGCGGCGAAAGTTGTCCTGCGTAGATCTTAATCGCATTGTCTGTTGCGCTGGCGCGCCAGCTGATTGTGTCGACACACTTCCCAACTTTTGCTTTACGACTCGTGCCGACTGTCCAGTACGTGCGTGCGACCAGACCTGACCCAGAACGCAACCTGAGGCGTCTGCCACCTAATACTGAGTAATCGCTTAGGTGTCGGTGACGAAGGGTCTGTAAACAGCCCTCGGACTCGACGCGTTTATTCAATTTATTTAAGTGACATTGATAGCATTGACTGCGGCCAAAAAAGTCGTCTGCCGAATTTGACGGCGCGTCCCCCCGGCGTCGTCTTTTTTTCTGTTCACGCCTCACCTGCCCCAGACTCCGGCTGCTAAAAACACTCATTGGCGTTTAATTTACAATCGCTAGGCTTTTATGGACGACAAAAATACTTGTATACTTGCCGCAGAGCGTGATTCGGGGAAATGTTGGCACGGAGTTTCGAGCTAAGGCAATACCTGCATAGGCTTTATGTATTGCCAAATAGATTGTAACATAAGCTGCAGTATCGGGTATTGCGCGTAAATTTTACGTAACTAGAAATAAATAGGTTGCGGGTGGGGCGGGCCGGAGTGGGCGAGGCTTGCGCGCGCAGCGCCCCGCGCGGCCCGCGGCCTCGCCCGCGCCCGGCACTCGACTAGTCCACAAACCGCCGCGGCCCTCGCTCCTCGCACTCGCTACGAGACTGCGGCGTCTACGAGTGCTACGAGCCGCGACCACAAACTTTTACCACGCGCTACGCAGTTCTACGTAGGCGTAGGCTTTCGACATGCAAAGGTCCCTAACGCACTAATAATGTGCCTTCAGTGCAGTGAATGAACTTTTTAGTGACCCAGTGCCAGTAAACTTTAGTGTGTGATGTGGGCTCGTGTTTTATAGCGATGTCGGCTCTCGTCCGACCAGTCTGGTAAGTCGCAAATTTTCCCGCTACCCGTCAACTATTTTCTTTCGACCAAGACGAATAGTTGGGCGTTTGTTGTTAGAAATTGCGTCGTTAGTGTTTCATTGTTTTTTGCGGTTTAAAAAACGGTGTTATTTCAGCGTTACGTTCTACGGTGAAAAACTGAAGGAGTGTCAAGATATAAATAAGAAAATCGTTTGCGCACAAATCCCACGCTCGTAAAACCATTTCACGAAATGCTTTCAATCTGTTTTGATGTGAAAATTGAGGTGATTAAGCTGGTTAATGTATGCGTATTTGATGTGAAATTAGGGGTTAAATATGGATTAGTTAGGCGTATTTGCCATTCGCGGTTGATTATTCCTCCCTGGGTCGCGTTGCGGCGCGTAATCGAATGACTCGCGACATTACGCGAACGCGGAATACGTAATTGTTTGACATAATTCCGCTACAAGCTAATATTAGCAGACACTTTATATTTTGGACCTACTGTTCCCAAACAATAAAAATAATACTTTCTAAGCTGACTTTAGGAATTTACTCCTATACTTCTTTACCTAGTAGTTGTATATTAAAAATAAATTGATTTAACAATTTGAGTCTAGTAGCAGTAATCTGTGATAAAAACACTTTTTTGTCAGTTGTATGTATGTATGTAATAACTTTATTGTACACAAAAAACACAAAAAATACAAACAAATAAGGACATTTTGGTACAAAGGCGAACTTATCCCTAAAAGGGGTCTCTTCCAGTTAACCTTGGTGTTTACCATGTTGTTTTTATTTACCTCATAATATTTTTACTAGCAAACTTTTATTGTAAATTTCTAAAAAGTATGATAATAGATTATTTAAATGTTGTTTAGTAAGATAGAAGTTAAAACTTTAGTGATTTACCTAGGTAGTCTTCAAGTTAATAATTCGATATGAGGGTATCATAAACAACGTTTTTACGTTATACTAATAGGTATTTAACTTAGGTGGATACTAAAAATGCACTATATAAATGTTATTTAATCAGTATTTAGAGGATTGATCACATCGCCATATTTTCCTACACAACAAACTGTTTTCTTCGTCATGTTTTTGACAGTTATTTTCTATATGACATTAAAACTCATTGTATGGTCAAATTCATTCTTCCTTAAGTTACAAAAGTGTTTACTTATTAACTTATAGTCTTTATAAATAAATTATCATCATTGTAACTTGCACATTACACAGAAAATATTTTACCAAACAAAACACCAAAATTATATATTCTAAAGTCCACCAAAATTCTTTGCAAAAGAACTAAAAATACCTTACAACCGTCAAGTGTCTTATTCAAATGTTTCTATTTTCATTTAATTAGCAACTTATTTAAATCGAAATGTCAAAGAATTAATCTTCTCAAATCCCAGAAATGTTCACAAATTGATATAAACATCAAACAGCGAGTTCAACCCCAACATCAGGTGTCGGAGCGTTCGAGCGTGCCCATCTTGATAACGGGCAAATTGTTTCGAGTGAACCCGCTGCTATCTGATCGGCTGTGAGCTTAATTGTGGTATATTTTACACTTACGTTACGCTAATGCTTTTATGTGAGAATATCGTATTCCCGTTTTGGGCAATTTATGGGAACAAACAGTTCATACTCTACGATAATAAAGTATGAAAGTAAAAAGTTATAGTGCTAATAATCAATGGATGCAAGTTTTGAAGATGTTGATTTACAAACATTAAGTATATTCAACTTATCAACAAAAGAAATATTACATACAACAATATTACATAGCGGATACCGTGTGTAGTAATTTCATTGGGTTAAGCCAAAATAGCACTTAAACACAAATTAACAGACGTAAAAATATTTTTAGGTTTGCCATTGCTGTGGTTTGCATTGTAAATATACATTACAAATAAAAAAATAGTTAATAATCATCCACAAACTGTTCACAAATCGAATAGATTTCATTACGCTAACATCTGTTTACCAATCATTTATTTTCCAAAAATCATAAATGGTTATATTCTGGTACCAACCTGCCTACATTAACAGTAAGAACCAAACTATAAATTAACGCAAAATATTTTTTAGGAACCACAAAAAAACAAGCCAAGAAAGGACTACATATTTCAATCGTTTAGTTATGTTGAGAGAGTTTTGGCCACCATGTTGCAAATAATATGATTTCAATACAAAAACTGCGTCGCGCTGTCACGTAAGCCGTTTAATCCATGTAATTTCAATACATCAAAAACATGTTCCAGAATCGGGCCTCTGGTTACCTACAAAATTTTCATTCGAACCAAAAACAAACACTTGTTTCAATAAACGTATCGATTATTCGCAACAAAGGGGTACGCAACATATGAGTGGCTGTAGAATCGATATGCAGTAGTTCCGCGTTCAAATAAGTGGGGTAATGGTCGTGCAGTACCTACTGCACCCTCGCGAAACGCCCTGCAAACGCTCTGCGGTAGGGTTGGCGAATGTAAACAACCGAATTCTGAAATGTTATTGTTTGTTGGTGAAATTAAAAGCATTATATGTTGTCAATCTAGATTTATTTAAATATCTTTATAAAAAAGTAATTTCTTTTGTATAATCATAATCATTTATTGCACCATGGTTAAATAAGGTTGTTACAACATGTAAAAGTATCTCATGGACCCTGGTCGGGTGTAGCAAACTTAAATACTAAAAATAAGTAATTAACAAAATGTATGAAGTTATATAAAATAAGTAAAATTAGTAAATGACGTGCAACCGCGCTTAAAATATATTTTCCCTGGCAATTAAATACGTTAAGTTTTAATATCATCGACATAAAAATGAGGATTATAATATCACTTACAAACACACATCATTAACTTGATATCAGTATATTCTTAGATTTACTTTATTTAAGTTTGTACAATCCTGGTAACGAAACATGAAAAACACAATATTATATATTCTTTATGTGCACGTATGCAAGTGTAAAAGGCCTTTTACTAGTGTAGTTAGTAGTGTCACGGTAGTAATACTAAAATTAATTTAGTTGTACCAATCGAAATATATTTTTGACGTGATAAATGAAAAACCATTTAGCAAAAGTGAGCGGGTTTAACCTTTGCCAGGAAATAAGAAAGACATATATTTTTTGTTATTCGCGATGACAGTAATTCGCGATGTCCCCAAGTTGTCTTAATTCCTCGCTATTATGCTCAAAAGAACATATTTTTATAATTTGTTCCATCGTTCAAATTATTTTATCTTGATTTGTATCGGTGTCTAAATATCTCAACTACTCTCCTCCACTTCTGTCCTTTAGTTCTTTGCCTAACAATGTCGCGCAAAAGTTGATATCTTACATAGATACACGTGTACCTTGCTTAATAAAATCCTTAAAGATTGATACATTTTTTTAAATTCAACGTCTAAACAAAACAGAACATAAACCTATCACCGACTAGAAAGTTGACAACCCTAGCGCGGGCCTAGCGAGGGTTGTGACGGACCCTCTCGTGCCCGGACACGTATTGCGTGTTCCGTATTCACGCGGCTTTCCTTGCACTATCACTGTTAATATTCATGGTTGAAGAACACCTCTGTTTAGGTAAAATTATTTCACACGGCCTCCTCCGTACTCAAATCTACGATTAATCAATCAAAGACAATATACGGTCTTTTGGTATATGACATTTTAATAAATTATCCATATACCATCATACTTTCCAGTTCAATAAATTTACAAATATTACGTACAGGCAGATCTAATGATAATGACTCGGACAATTTTTTGGCAGCATTTCCAAGCAAGTAGTGTGTACAGGAGAAACGATAATGTTACCGTTTTTGAGTATGAACGTTACATTTTATAAATAACACAATTTTGTCTTGCTCACTCGCTGGTGTTAGATTCTCTTTTTGTCAAAACGAGTCATTATAAAAAATAAGAAAACCAAGCTAATGTAGGTGGATTATTCTGAAATGAAAATCACATTATTACTTTTTTCGATAAAGAAAGCAGTAGCAAAATGGTTACAAGTGGGTAAACAAGGGTGACTGGTGGTGACTTAATATTTCAGATTTTATAAAAATATGGATTTCAAAGGAAGATATACTTACTTACTTACTTACTTACTACGCTGGCTAGACGACCCAACGAGGATCTTGGCCTCTGACACAAGAGAACGCCACTTTTCCCTGTTGTGCGCCACCTCACGCCAGTTGGGAAAAAAGAAAGTTAAGAAGTTGGAAAGAAAGATATACAGTTATCTCGAACTAAAATTGCTATAGTTGGTACATAAAATGGTTACAAACCACTTATTTTTAGTATAGGTATTAAGCAGTAATTCGCAAGAAACATACGCAATGATTATAATACTGTTTATTTTGTGTATTAAAATTATTAAAAAAAATATGTGTATTATAAAACTATGAATGAAACTAGAAAAATAAGATACCTGACTTTAAAATTAGGGAAACGATATTCATAGTACTCTTACATAGAATACAATTCAGAATTAGTTGGTGCCCATTTTTATTTTCTTGTTTCAATTTTGTTTATTTTATCGTTAATTACTTCAGTTTATTTTTATTTTGTATAACATTACTGTTAACTATTTGAATAAAAATTTATTAATTCAACGCCATTAATTCTCAGAATTAATTAAATTATCTTTTATAGTTTTTCTGTGTGTGAGGTTAATTTCAACGACTCTACTACTTAAAATACAAGTGGCAAAATAACTTGTGAATATTTAGTTTGAGTTCAAATAAATTTTATAAAAATGGTATTATTGCTTGTATGTTACCCAAGGAACCCCGCCACAGATAATCAAATGTGTAGACTGCAGGGAAGCCGCTTTGTTGCTGTTTTCCCCCAAAGTCTCCCTTGTATCTTAAACATTGAAATCATGGGTAACGCGGTTCAAACTGAACACATTCTGTGTGGAAAATATAAAGATAGTGTTCGATTGTTTTAATAAGTTTATTTTGTTTAATTATGAATGGTATTATGTACAATCAGATGCAAAAGCAGCCCATTTGACGCTGAGTCCCTTGTATTTAAAACCACACATATATTATTCTTTTTGATGAGATTAACTTCCTACAATCAACTCGTTGGCATACAGGGTGACTGGTAATTCGACCTATTCCTTGAAAGGGGTTATACTAGAGATAATTTTCAATGATTTTGACCCAGTCAACCGGGGGTCTAAACTCAGTGGTTTTCAAATTATTTAGGTTTTTCGATTTTTTTGAAAAATCCCCATTTTTCGACCTAAACATGGTAATTTTGAAAAAGTACCCACATTTTGACGGTACAAAAACATTTTTCTGATAGCCAATGAACTGCCGATTGTTTTAAACAAAAAATGATGTCAGTAATTGCCAACATTTTATTAATAAAAGGGTTTGAAATCACAAGTGATTGTTATTTTTTTCAAATGTTCTTGCAATCGAAGAGGATTACATAAAAAAAATGTATGACACTTGGCGTACAAATTACAGGCAAAACTTCCTCAACTCATAAGCTTTCCAAAAAAGTACAAATGTACACAAATTCTACAAAATATTAAAAATAATAATAATAGCACAGCAAGTAGCAGATTTGCTAGAAGCATACCGGACCCGAAATCGCTTTGTTTGTGTCACTTTCTTTCTCTGTGTGCTCTGCTTGCCTTCGTTTGTCTTGTCTTAATTTTTAAGAATAGGGGTCAGGGCAAGTTGCCTTCGGTAAAAATTCTGATATTTTCGCGTTTAATCGAGGCTTAATTATCTTCATCCAGTAAGTAATCAATTGGTTGATTATTGTGGTAATAATTATAAAAATACTTTATTTCTGTAATTTTATTGCAATATCCTAGCCTTAGACAAAAGAAAAATAAAAAAGTAAAGAAATAATAATAACAGAAAACACGATGTGCGTTTATTATTCTTTACTATAATTATTCTTTACTTTTCGTTTAAGAAATCCTCTTCGATTGCAAGAACATTTGAAAAAAAATCACTTGTGATTTCAAACCCTTTTATTATTAAAATGTTGGCAATTTCTGTCATATTTGTTTATTTAAAATAATCGGCAGTTCATCGGTTATCAGAAAAATGTATTTGTACCGTCAAAATGCAGGTACTTTTTCAAAATTACCATGTTCGAAAGTTGGGGATTTTTCAAAAATATCGAAAAACCCAAATAATTTGAAAACCACCGAGTTTAGACCCCCTGTTGACTGGGTCAAAATCATTGCAAATTAGCTCTAGTATAACCCCCTTCAAGGAATAGGTCGAATTACCAGTCACCCTGTATAGTTAAAATTATGCATAAATGTACCATGAATTGGGTTTTCCTGTTACAACATCAAATAATTTTAAATATAGTCATTTAGATTTAGGGAACAAATAAAATGATCACCTAAATAACTTTTGATATCACCAAATTTTCGAACCCTAAAATAAGGCTGAACACTCAAAAAAATTTATCGACCATCAATTTCAGGTCACCTAAACACTCATACCTATTATTCCAGCACTTGCAGCTATTTTACTTATTGCGTTCCCTGAAATTTTATAATCGCATCAAAAAATTGTCAATTACCACCAAAAATACTAAACTACCACCTAATTTCGTGCATCATTTGTTATTAGAATTACATCCAAATATTATACACATTACAAGCTATAATGTGGTTAATACATACAAATTACTTATCACTCATCATAAATCCTCTAAAATGCGTTCAGAAACCGTAGAAAATGACTCTCATAATAATTCTATGTTTTTACGTGTGGAGAAGGTTACAGCAGTAACATAATGATTATTATTTTATGAATTAAAATTGTTCATTATGTTATTAAATATAATAACATAATGAACAATTTTAATTTTGGAACGTCATACAAACCCAACAAAAATCTCAAATTCAGTCGATATGAGTTTTGCCTCGTGTTTTTTTTTCGCGAAAAATTCTTTAGTTTAAATTATAAGTAAAATTAGTTTAAATTATAAAAAAAAAATTTTTTTTCGAAAAATCGTCATTATACTCGATTTCGACTAATTCGGGGTTAAAGATTTCAAATTTTACATTTATTTTGAATTTTGAGTAAAAAAAATTTTTTTTACGTAAAATCGTCATTATACTCGAATTCGACTAATTCGGGGACGAGGATTTCAAATTTTAATTTTTTTTTTAATTTTAAGTAAAAAAAATTTTTTTTTACGTAAAATCGTCGTTATACTCGATTTCGACTAATTCGGGGATAAGGATTTCAAAATTTACATTTATTTTGAACTTTAAGTAAAAAAAAAAAAATTTTACGTAAAATCGTCATTATACTCGATTTCGACTAATTCGGGGATGAGGATTTCAAATTTCACATTTATTTTGAATTTTAAGTAAAAAAAAAATTTTTTTTACGTAAAATCGTCATTATACTCGATTTCGACTAATTCGGGGATGAGGATTTCAAATTTCACATTTATTTTGAACTTTAAGTAAAAAAAAAAAATTTTTACGTAAAATCGTCATTATACTCGATTTCGACTAATTCGGGGATGAGGATTTCAAATTTCACATTTATTTTGAATTTAAAGTAAAAAAAATTTTTTTACGTAAAATCGTCATTATACTCGATTTCGACTAATTCGGGGATGAGGATTTCAAATTTTACATTTATTTTGAATTTAAAGTAAAAAAAAAAATTTTACGTAAAATCGTCATTATACTCGATTTCGACTAATTTGGGGATAAGGATTTCAAATTTTACATTTATTTTGAATTTTAAGCAAAAAAAGTTTTTATTTACGTAAAATCGTCATTATACTCGATTTCGACTAATTCGGGGATGAGAATTTCAAATTTTACATTTATTTTGAATTTTAAGTAAAAAAAATATTTTTACGTAAAATCGTCATTATACTCGATTTCGACTAATTTGGGGATAAGGATTTCAAATTTTACATTTATTTTGAATTTTAAGCAAAAAAAGTTTTTATTTACGTAAAATCGTCATTATACTCGATTTCGACTAATTCGGGGATAAATTTCAAATTTTACATTTATTTTGAAATTTAACTAAAAAAATGTGTATACTGTACATAATTAGGCATTCAAAACACTCGTGTTTTAATGCCCCTCATTATGTAGTATGTACCAGTTGCATAAACTACTATTAGCATTGAATTATAAGTTAAACTTCCAATTAAGGTAAACGTCGCAATGTTTGACACCTTATGTTGATACCCAAGACTCATACGTTAGCGTATGTTTATATAATATACACATATATACATATATATATATATATATACAACGCGCGAGCCGAGCGAGCGAAGCGAGTGTGCCGCGGCAGCGGCCGGCGAAGCGCCAGAACCACCACATGTTGAGTCCGAAACATGTCGCTGGATGAGTCCGAAACATGTCCCTGGATGCGTCCGAAACATGTCGCTTGATGAACCCGAACATGTCGCGTGTTAGTCCGAAACATGTCGCACAACCCTAAAAAACACTCGTGTTTTAATGCCCCTCATTATGTACCAGTTGCATAAACTAATATTAGCATTGAATTATAACTTAAACTTCCAATTAAGGTAAACGTCGCAATGTTTGACACCTTATGTTGATACCCAAGTCGCATACGTTAGCGCATGTGGCGTGTTAGTCCGAAACATGTCGCTCGATAACCCCAACATGTCACGTGTGAGTCCGAAACATGTCGCTCGATGAGCCCGAATATGTCGCGTGTGAGTCCGAAACATGTAGCTCGATGACCCCAACATGTCGCGTGTGAGTCCGAAACATGTCGCTCGATTAGCCCGAACATGTCGCGTGTGGTTCCGACACATGTCGCTCGATCAATCCGAAACATGTCGCTTGCGTTCGTTACATTGCGCCATTACGTCCATTGCGTAGATCCGGCATAAGACTAGATATATTAATTTGATGAAACAAATGACACTTGAAATTAGGTGATCATGTAGTATTTCTGGGTATCGAAAGAATTATTTGGGTGTAATTAATTTTAATAGGATTACGAGCCCTGTAATATTTGGATGTAAATTATATGAAATTTGGTGTTTGAAATTAGGTGATCATTAAGTATTTTTGGGTAGCGACTAATTTATTTGGTAACAATTTAATTTAATAGGTTATCGACATGTTACTTCTTTGAGTTGCACTTTATATTTAAAAGGAGTTAAAAATTTGGTGCGAATCTAGTATTTTTGGTAATCAATGTAATTTTTTAGAGCATCATTCGGGAACTAATTTGGTGGTTCGTTAAATGCTACCCTTAGATTTATAACATAAAGTGTCTTATCTAGAAAAACTGTCGCTGTACTGCAAAAAAAAACACCGAAATAGTATTTAAACTAAAAATAATGCCACCAAAATTATTGTTCTTTAGAGGTGTTTAACATTCAAAATAAATTATTTTTATAATTTTACTTTTGATTTTATTTCTAATAAATTCCAGAAAATGTACAGATGTTTTATATATGTCAATGTTTACGAACTTCCATGTGTGCCGTGCAAAACGAGTGCGTAAAACAGATGCACATAATACAGGCATTTTACGATTATTGTGAAGGAGTTTCGGGTAGAATAATTAAAAATAAATGAATAAAATAAATAAGCTGCTCTCTCACAACCCGGATTGGCAGACCCTGTTTTCAGAAGACCATGTACTATAAAATACCTAAGTCAGCTTGTGTACAAGAGACATGTCGAATATAGGGCAAAGGCCATGGCAGGGGGTGGAGCATCTTGTGCCTTAATAGCTTTTCCGCCTGATTTTTTTTGATAATGGGCTACGCCGTTTGTTAGTGCTATACCAAATTTCAGCATTCTCTTCGTATTTTTGAACAAAAAAAATTTTTTTAGAAATGATTGTTCATGAAAATTTCTGCTTCCGTAATCCGGAGTTTTTAAAATGAGTGACTTCATACTTGGCGAGTAGACTTTCAATTAAAATATAAGAAAACCTGCGTTTTCGGCAACCTGTCCCCTGTTTGTGTGTTTAAAGTGAATCACTTATTTTTAAAAACCCAGGTTGCCCATACAATGTTTCGAAGCCCGTTTCACCCCTTTAAAGGGTGTATTTCGAAAACGCTGAAAATTATTTTCTTCCATTTTAATTCTTAGTTTATTGGGGTAGTTTAGGGTTTCTATCTTAAAAAATATTTTCTATACATAATTACCACCCCCTTTTAAGCTAGATAAGTAGTTGAATTTTGTTTGGCTCTCCTTCTTAAAATGATCTATGGGTTCTAGGTATTCACTGTGCAAAAGGAAACCTTTTTTTATTTTTATACTACGACGGTGGCAAACAAGCGTACGGTCCACCTGATGGTAAGCGGACGCCGCAGCCTATAGACGCTCGCAACTCCAAAAGAGTCACGTGCGCGTTGCAGACCCTTTATAAAATTAAACCCCTAAACCCTTGAACCCTTTTTTTTTTATCATCAAACGCCGTAAATTACATTTTTTTGTCGTGTAATACTCGTGAAATTTTGTGAGCAGGTTCGATAATTGTAGTGAACTTATTTGTCATACTGTCAGATTTTACAAAATTAAAATAGACTCCGAGGTATACAACTCACAGAGGCACTAGTTATAAGGAATCTTTAAGGTTTTTTTCTTGGTAGGGATGCAAGTGAAACAAAGTATAAAACATACATAGCACTTGTAATATGTATATGCTAACGCTCCTAAAAACCATGTAGGTATGGCTTGATGTGCGTGGGGACCTGGGGATATACAATTCTTCTATGCATACCATTTATATGATTAGATAAATGACTAGCTTTTGCCCGCGACTTCGTCTGCGTAGAACTCAGTTTACCTAGTTATCTCTCTTCCATGCAAACTCCCCCCCCCCCCCCCCACACACACACACACAAACGCACAAACTTTCACGTTTATAATATTATTAATCCATATACTTACGGGTACAAAATGATCTTTTAAATGCTTAAATTTCTACCTGATGTAACACTATAAAATTTACAAGGTGTAAAGTTATTATAGTCCCGATAGTTCCTTAAAATAATATTTGAGAACACTATCAGATAATTATAAAAAAATTATCCGTTTCTTTGCGTGTTTTTCAGTGTAAACTGATAGGAATGTAGGTATTTATAACATAACGTTCATAAAAAACGTACGGTTTTTATTTAAGGGTTGATGTAGCAGTCGCTCTGCGTCACTCCCGTAAATTTCGGGCAAGCTGAAAATCAGCGCTGTTAACTCGCCAAAGTGGCAAGGTTTAGAGCTTTTGGTGACGACCGCTTTAGCTTAGTTGGTAGTGACCCTGCCTACGAAGCTGGAGGTCCCGGGTTCGAATCCCGGCCGGGGCATTTATTTGTGTGATGAGCACGAATATTTGTTCTTGGGTCTTGGATGTCTTCTATGTATTTAAGTATTTATTTATCTATATAAGTATGTATATCGTCGCTTAGTACCCATAGTACAAGCTTTGCTTAGTTTGGGACTAGGTTGATTTGTGTAAGATTGTCCACAAATATTTATTTATTTATTTATTTATTTGGCTGAGCTTGTCCTTTTGTCACTTTTTTTTTTAATTTATAGTATTTTCAAATGTAATTCTTAGGTGACAATAAATGCATTTGATTTCATTTACCTCATCAATGGCCTTCGAGTCTATTACAGACTATACAAGCAGTGTCATGCAGGTAGACAACATCTTTTGTGGTTTAAATTGCTTTACAAGAGGCAAACTTAGCACGATCAAACTCCATTTCAATACACTTTGACCCCATCAAGTTTGGTTCTTTATTATCTGTACCTATTTTTTCATTATGTAGTCGTAATAAAGTAACAAATTCACTTTATCGCAAAAGCAGCTTTTGGCACGGACTTGTCGGGCTCAAGTGGGCTAAGAACGCCCAAACTTTACACAACATCTCAGCAAGGTAGATTATGTCCAGTTATCAGGCAGTTCCACTGCGCTATAAACTTCAGCCGCTAAAGCCATTTAAACGGGAAACTCAATTCGGCCCAAATTGGAAGAGCATTTATCTTTCCCGGGAGTCGATTTAAAAGCAGAATCACGCAAGCACACGACGCCATTATCGCGCGCTCGCGATCCTCAGGCCGCGGCAACTCTATGAATCTAATCCACGGGATTTACCCGCTGATTTACAGCCGAAGAAGCCCAACTGGAGACGAGCGAACCCGAGGGCGGCTCAAAAGAAAAGTGATAATGTCTTAATCCTACCACACTCGAAACCCCCTCCAATTTTATGGTCGCCCGCGCAGACGGCACGTTTTGATTTATGATTTCAATAATTAAGAATTCTAAGGTGCAATTTGAATTTGAAGCCGCGATTTCTGAGGGGGGCAGCGCGTGTTTGTTATTGCCCGGGGCGGAAAGGGTCTCAGATCTTATGGCTTACCTTTCATTTTCCGAGGAATTATGTCGTGTAGCTTTAATTGTGCACTGAGATTGTGCAGGGACTCGTAAATCTACTTAGTATTATGTAGGTATGTACTTATGTAGTGCCTTATGTTAGGACAGTTTGAGAAAACACGTCCCTTAGAACCCATAGTACAAAGATTTAACGTAGTATCTTTATTTTTACCCCTCTTCTGACAAGATATACCCAAGCTATGAATTTTAACAGAGTTGGTAATAAAAATTAATAATTGGTTGCATTGAAAAAGTTATATATAAATTTATGATTACTCTTTATTTCATTATATTTTCGTACGAAACATGAGTTTTTTTAAGAGTACAAGCAACATGCCTTTCCACCATCCAGGCGACTATAACGTAATCGCGGTAAGTAGTGTGTTCGTAAAAATGTGACCATAATCATAGATTACTGAACTTAAGCCAGCTCGGGCCTAATACGCTTTGTTTTATGGCCTCATAAGCAGGTACCTATATATATGTACCTATGTATACCTATAGCCTCCTAAGACAATATCCGCGTCCTCATAGTAATCCCTATCAGGCGTAATCTAGGGGCATTACAATTAACGCGGGCCGAGATAACCCGCACTCGCCACCCGCTGATAGGCTGCACTAGTTTAAACCGGTTACACCGCCCTCGGGGTTTATCTAATTACCCTACGCTAACACAGCCGAAGGCTCACTGGTGTAGGGTTGCCTACACCTGAGAATTTTATGTGGTCAATGGAAATTTTACAGGAATATGTACAAAATAATATGAACAAGAACATGGTATATCTCACGTACGTATATAGTTGTTTTGTCTCACGAATACAGATGGGCTATCGGGTTATACACAAATTTAGGTTCGAGCCTAATTTATGATCGGACTCTTAATCTGCAATAAATAGCATCTTGTTGTATACAAATACAATACAAACTTTATTATTTCCATGAATTAAGTAGTACATTTATGATATAAGGGGGTGGAGCAGTATATAGTTAAAGCCATAATAATATTTTATACATGCACGTAAACTTAGCCTTAACCACAGGAATATGTTTGAATCAGTTTTGTTTTTTTGGTCTGTGTATGAACATTCTACACATACTTAGCTTGAAAAAGAAGTGGAAAGATATTTCCTACAAGATATTTGACAGAGCTCCTGTCAAATATCGTGGATGGATTACCGGCCCTACCCAGGTAGCCAGCAGTGAGTTCAATGAACTATATGTGTTATCATGAGATAGGATAAAAACGTATCATTATCATAATGTCAAACATGCAATCGAATAGTTTTGAGAAGAAAATGTAACGGATGTGGGTAATATAAATAACAAATTGTGTATTGTGTGTTTATGTCTGTTTGTGTGTGTAAGTGTGTGTGTGTGTGTGTGTGTGTGTGTTTGTGTGTGTTTGTGTGTGTTTCATCGTCTGATTGAATTGATTTGTAACTAAGTATGTACATACCTAATATGTAATATTGCTTTCTAGTAAATCAAGAATTGCCTAGAAGTTTATGAACCATAAAATTGCCACAATAAAAAAGGTCAAAAGGTTACCAAATAAAATATTTCCATTCCAAACTTGCGAAATAAAATATCGCCAGAACACACGTCTTGTTTTTGAGCTGTACGTTGATTTAGGCTGCAATTTTAAAAGGTATTTATTTAGATATTGTATTAAAATAATTAATTTACTGTTTTTATAAATATCGTTTATTCACTTTAAATTTGATTATCGCTTTCTGCGCATGGGAGTAACAAGGTTCGTAAATAAGCATCGCTGGCAGATAGAACTGATGTTAATTTACACCTTCGAACAAAAAATAGGTAGTGAATGATTTATTTAACAAGTATTTAGTTAACAAAATCATTGTCTTCATTAGAAACTTGAACAAGCCAGGCATCAGTTATACTCTGTTTTTTATTTATTTACAAAGAACTATCCTATACAAGTTGTATGCAAGAATTGGCAAGAAACAAATGAACGCGCTATACGTTTTACTATGGAAGTACTTTGTAGAGAAAAAAACAGGCTATAGTCTACTTATTTAACTGCTTTATTGTATAAATTTGACCTAGTTATCGTGCTCGCGACGGCCGTCGATTTCTTGTACTAGAAAACGGGCCGGCCTGGACACGGAACGGTCTAGCGTGAATCATCCAGAGATGTGCACAAATGAATTTGACACTTTAACTGTTAAGCTTGCGAAGTGTCAAATATATATATGGAAACTGGTGGCTATTCTGGCAGATTGTGATGTAACAAAATAGTAACCCTACCACCATTTATAACCACTCACACTCAAACAATAAATAATTTGTATTGTATTCAGTTTTCATCCTTAGATGACTTACAGGACCAATAGCTTTTTGAAGGCCATTATCAACCTTTTAAAACTAACAGTGCCATAATAGATTTCAGTTAAATAAGGTAAATGTCCAAGTGCTCGACATTGACCCGATACGTGGCACTTTCAATCTTATGTCCTCATGACAGAGGTGATCAATAAAATGTAGACTCTCAAACCATGCGATGTTTACCTTATAATCCATTCGAATAATAAACATTCAACGGCATAAACAAGATATTGAGACACATGTGGCAACCCTACCGCGAGTCCATGGGGTTTCCTTTACCCTACTCACGTACCGTACCCCGGTACTTCCGGTGCGTCAAGGACCATCGATTACATCTCGCCGCATATTGCACAACTTCCACAACTCAATCGATCGATACGGTAATACAAACAATCTGGACTTCCATTTTGCTATTAAAGCTGAAAGCGTCGAAACCTATTCCTTTACCTAGATTTGTTATTATTTATTTAGAGCCTAATGTGTCCCACTGCTGGGCAAAGGCCTCCCCCCTCTTTTTCCAATGATTACGGTTTTTGGCTTCTTCTGGCCAGTCCTTTAAAAAGGAGTCAAGTTCATCCCGCCATCGCCGATAGGGTCTGCCACGTCTCCCCGAGTTCTCGAGCTTCCATTCCGTAGTGGTCTTTGCCCATAACTCACTGGGCATGCGGGAGACGTGAGATTTGTAATATTGTAATTAAATACTTGGTATTAACAAATAACGACCATCCTACATATGACTTTAATCTATTTCAATTTTACAAACAGATACACACCATTCTATGCGCTAATAGGTCAAGCAACGAAGGAAAACTTGGCGGAAATAATTCGTGTAAGCAAATTTTGGCAAAGTTGTAGGTAAAGATGTCCTTAATAACATACAAAAAGTCCTGGGGGATAGGGGTGAAGATAACGGGTAAAGGTCATTGTTTTTAGTTTTGCGTAAAAATCTCTTAAACGGTGGCCCATAGCAAAAAATGTTCTGAGACATGAGTAATCTACATAAAATTGACAACAGGAAAGTTCTACGCACTTTTTTGCTAGGATGAATACTTAATGAGATTTTAAAGGGGGAAAGTTTATTGTAATTGGCCTTATGGGTGGGTCTCATTCCTTTGTTTCTCAATATTCTTAAAAACAATAAATACAGTATTCATGCACTCAACCAGCACTCAACAACGATACCCCACTCGATGGGGTAGGTAAATATTTTTTTTCGCGTCCCCCTTTAGTATGTATGGGAGCCCCCCTTAAAAAGCATGTAAGAAATATTTTTTGACCATTTGTGCGGATTTGGGTCAACACGATACTTAAACTGAACATTTTAAGATTATTTATTAACTTCAATAGTTCCCTGCGTTCGTAAGCATTTTGAGATGATCTGGCTCTTCCCTTACTTCAAGGACTGTTCCTTTAAATTTGTTTATCAATGACGCAATAACATTGATAATATCGAATAGTTATTAGAGATACCCAATTACCCACCCCGTCGGCCTGAGCCTTCGTCACGTACGGTATTGGTCGTTTCGGTGCGTCAAGGAACATCGATTACTACTCAATGTATATTGCACAACTTTCACAACTTGTTAATCCGAGCTATACTAGTCAATATAACGGCAATATGTTCGTTTAAACCTACTTTTTCAATGATGGAATAATATTGACAATGTCGAGGAGTCATAAGACACGACAAATCTGCCGGCGCGAGCCTTCGTAATGGGCCTATCCAGCGCGTCAAGGACTATCGATTACATCTCTATCTCAAGGAATATTGCACAACTTCCACAACTTTCAGGGCCGCTCGATAGGCCGTCGATATGCTTTGTTTAGCTGTAAAAAACTTTGCTACCTATTGGATAACTATACTCCAATTGTTTATTTGGTTTTATAGCGTTATATCGAGGAGTTATAACTTAAAAGCTATATGCATTAGATAGAAAATATGTTTTCATCACACTTGGTCGTAAAGTGTGTTATTGCACGCGTGGGTATAAAGCAGTTATAGCCGATTTACCTCCCGCGGGAGTTATGGAATTTCATAACTCCCGTGGGAGTTATAAGTTTGTGTGTGATCTGATTGGTTTAAAAAAATCTAGTTGGCCACGCGCCGCAAGAATACGGCTCTGTGATTGGTTGAAAAAATCTAGTTGGCCGCGCGCCGCAAGAATATTGCGCTGTGATTGGTTGCGCGTTGCGCTCCTCTCGCAGTGATACTGGAGGTGAAGTTGTCAAGTTCGTGACTTTCGTTAGTAATAACCTGCTTACCTCCCTATACGTAAATGCACAATGTACTATTATCTAAATTAATAACATACTTTGAGACAGCAATTGTACCTGCAAAAAATTCGTATGAAGCAGAATTAATTGCCAACGGGCTGAAATTACTCCTGTAACTGGTTTCATTCAGGAGCATAGTTAAGTTACCCAAACATTGGGTATAACGTTGCTCCAATTTTAAAGTCTTTACTTTTACTTTAAAACAATGTTTTGATGCCTTGTAAGTATTATAACAGGATAGTATTATCATTACCTACCTACCTATGAATCTACTTATCACACTACTAAAAACTTTGAAATCATTAATTTAAATTTTTCGACCGAATTTTGAAGGAAACTAATCGCATTTTACTTAATATGTCTACAATGAATACCCACCTGGGATGTGTAAAACTACGTTTTCATACATTTGATACATCTCAAGCTTGACTGCTAACTGTTAATTGTAAAGACAAGCACCGTGCAAACGCTGAAATACGAGAGACGAGATAGTTTTGTTGTCAGCCTTTAACACATTCACTGCCAGGAGCGTAGCGGGGGCTCTGCTCGTAGACGCGTAGCGGGTATCATGCGTGTCCCCGTATGTAGAAATTGCGTAGCGCTACGAAAAACTTTGCAGCCAAAGTGTAAAACGCTTAGAGCATTTTAATGCTCTAAGGTTAAACGGCATCGTCGGTGACGCGTGGTGGTCGCGCGACACACGTTCTTGCTCATTCGCACCGTGAAGAGTAGAAAGCGGTGGGTAGATTTCCTCGTCATGAGTCGCGTCGCGGCGTCAGCCGTACCAGCAAATGTGTCGTTCGCTGCCGTAAGGTACTCGTACCTTTCAGAGGCGTCAATAAAGCGCCATTGCCTTTGAAACAATGTCTACTGGGAGAGTTGCGTTCCTTTTACTTGTTTTACTAGTTTTACTCTACGTGACCGTAACCGTTTAGTACATTTTCGATCTTGCAAGTTGGTTTCCGTCGTCTAATATATATTTCTATATAACCCTTTGAGTACTTGTGACACGTGACACACAGGTCGCGCTCAGTATCTATTGTATCACAGTTTTTCCTCCATATTTAGACACCTTGTTACGGGTCACAACGTGGCACTTCGTAAAAAACTTGGTCTATATGTCCTAGTTATCAATATTGTATTTTATTGCGCCAACATTTTTTTAATTATAACATAACGTTAGGTTAATCCCTCTTTGCCGCTCGATTATGAAAGTGAGATAGAGACATACGAACGAATGAAAGCTAGTGTTTTATGATAGCCGCTCTATGTCACGGTTTAGTGATTATACAGGGTGGGCAAATAACATGTATACACTTTGTTTTTGAAGTTTTATTCTATCAAATATAAAAAATATTAAGTATGTTTTGTTATAAATATAGTATTTAAGGCTGACAATTTAAAATGGAAAATAATGTCAGACAAATGTCCACCTCTAAGCAGCATGGAATGTGAACCCTTATCATCGCGTTTTTCATCACATTTCCTGCGTTACACAGTGGCTGTGTCGGGTTAGTGTCATTTCGTCTAATGGTCTAAAATACATTTATTTTAGACGTACATGTATTTTAGACCATTTGCTTTTCAGGCGATTTGTATTTAGCTGCGTTTTGATGCAGTGACTAGTTGCGTTTTAGACGAGTTGCTATTTCTACCAGTTGCGTTTTAGACGAGCTGATACTAACCCCAGAAAAAAGTCAGGAGCAGTTAAATCATGGGATCTTGGGGGCTAATCAATGTCACCGTTTCTCGAAACTAAGCGACCGAGAAATGTTCTTTTTAATGTTTCTATCGTGGCTTGTGCCGCATGAAACGTGTCCCCGTTTTGTTGAACGTAAAACGCTCCATAACAAATTTGCCGTATCTACACTAAGTAATTTTTATGAAATACTTGTATTCGCCGCCAAAATAAGATGGCGCCAAAAAAAGTTTTAAACCTCCAAGTTGCCCACACTGTATATGACGTTCTTATCGCTTGTCACATTTGAGCACTGTACCTGGAAACCACTATAACCAATGCCCTAACACGCTTTAATAGAAAAAGATAGCCTTATGGCGATTCCTATAAGAGGAAATAGAAAAGAGTGCCATGTTTTGTCTCTATCACCGACCGAGCATTTTTTCATGGTCGGGTTATAGACACAGGCACACTTCTTTCTATACGCAATACATTGGACACGCAAACTGGTCAAATTTTGTATTATAAATTTAAGGGGAGGTATCTCCAACGCAAATGTCTCGCTCTAACACGCGTGAGTTTACAATTAACCATCCCGCTCTCTACGCAAGCTCTGCGCGTGGTTTCGTAAGTATTTAGCTATAGTCATTAAGCCAATCATTTTATCAAAGCAAACCCAGCGAATTTGTCTATAAGTATTTAGGATATTTAATTGAGTACAAAAATTAAATGTAAAAAAAAAAACTTTTATTTCAGACACAGTGATCCATATCTTGTTAAATATCAGTAATACAGCCGTAGTATTGAAAATACATTCCAAAAAGGGGTAACTTCGCGATTTTTTTCTATCGAGTGAAATTCATCAGGTCATGTAACTGACTGCAATTTTGACTAGACAAGATCCTTATGTAACACATATATTTTTTTTAGATTTTAAGACACTGTATTCTATGTGTCGGATGGTTTTTACAAACTCAAAAGTGGTAATACCCGGCCTTAATATAAATATATTCTTTCTCTTACCACGGTCGCTCGGTGGCGCATGTATAACTACTTGTATATACTACAGGGTGGAAATAAATTATGCGCCCTGGAGGGAAACTGTCTTAAATCATTAAGTTAGCTCGTTTTACATAAAGGAAATATTTTTTGTTTTTAAAAAGAAACAAAACTGCATTCAAGGATTTTCTAAAATTCGCCGGTTTCACCAGCTAAAAATTAAAAAAAGAAACATTAGCTTTTTTATTTCACTATACGTCACTGTTAAATATAATATTTATCCAAGAAACATTAGGTCTTACACTCGCCTATCGTACAAGATATCCATAAAACCGAATACTGAGTTGCAATTTCTTAGAAAATCTTAGAAAATTTAAGAAAATCTTTGAATGCTGTTTTGTTTCTTTTGAAAAATAAAAGAATGTTTCCTTTGAGTAAAATGAGATATCTCAAGTATTTGACCCTTAAATGCATGATTTTTTTCTTTTTCAACAAAAACGCGATTTGGTGATTTACTGATAACGGGAAAAATAATATAAAAATTATTTTGTGAGTTTTTCATACAATAATTGTAAATTTAAAAAAGAGAGATTTTTCATACCTTATCAAAAAGTACAAATATTGCTTATTTATATGCGAAATACTTTACCAAACTTAGTACTCAGACAATATTTATGGGTAGAAATATATTCTAGGCAGAAAATAACTACTTACTAAACTATAAGACCGCCAAAAACACCAATCAAAACATCTCAATTTTCGAGACCATAAAAAATATGGAACCCGTTTTTTGAAATTACCGACTTTTCGTCTTTAAACCAATGTAAGGCTTATTTAATATATAGAACCGTTAAAATTTTAAGAATGAATATGAAAATATATTAAATTTCCTTTTGAAATAAGCTTTAATATTATTATAAATAGACCTACAGTTAAATAAATCTTGAATTCTTTGTTATGTATGATGCATCGTACACCATGCATTTAAGGGTTAAGGTAGTTTCCCTCCAGGGCCCTTTTTTTCCACCCTGTATAGGTATCTATGGCTGTAACCGAGCGGTATAGTGCATGTCATCCACGAAACGCGCCCTTCCACACCGAATCTCATACCTACTTACCCGAATCTATGCACAATTATACGGATTGGGCTGTGGAGGGGCGCGCCTTCGTATAAAGCACGTGACGTCCAATCTGCCCGCCTTCCCCACGGTACTACTAAGCCACACTACTGGTAGGAGTTACCCTTCTGCACTACTGGCCTAGTTATCTAGTTATGTAGTAGTCGTAATATAAAGAAATAAAGAAAGACTTATTTATTTAAGACGAGGGGTAGGGCAAGCTCTCTCCATACAAACTTTGTGCAGGATTTACTTCGTTTGTGTTTGCATTAAAGTTATGATTTTTGGTCAGTATGCTTATTTTTCTGATAGCTATTTCGTAATGTAATTTTTTTTTATTAATTTTTTTTTTTTTTTTTTTTTTTTTGATTTTTTTTGAAATATATGAAAATGTTCATATCACGATCTTCGCATATCTAATATTTACAACCAAAAAAAATATTATATTTGTTAGTGCCAAAACCGACGAATAAAACGTGCACAAAGTTTGTATGGGGAAGGCCTTGCCCTACCCTGCGCCTTAATGTATTTGCAGACCGATTTGATTTGGGAAATCCAATGTATTGAAATCGAGCTATCAAATCGGCTGGCAATAGTTTTTATGATGCTGTTTTGACTATGTCTCTTGTGATTCATGAGCGAAACAATTTTCTTCCAATGATTGTTTTGTGTTTGAATACAATAAAATATTTACATCAAAAAGGGGACAAAGGATTGCGTAGCATTTCAATAAACAAATAAAATAAATAAATAAATATTTATGGACAATTTCACACAAATCAACCTAGTCTCAAACTAAGCAAAGTTTGTACTATGGGTACTAAGCGACGATATACATACTTATATAGATAAATAAATACTTAAATACATAGAAAACATCCAAGACCCAAGAACAAATATTCGTGCTCATCACACAAATAAATGCCCCGGCCGGGATTCGAACCCGGGACCTCCAGCTTCGTATGCAGGGTCACTACCAACTAAGCTAAAGCGGTCGTACAAAGTTTTGAAATTGATCGTTTACTTTACATGACCGGAACTGACATTTTATAGTGCGGTTGTATTGAACTGGTTAGGTAGTTGGTTGGAGTTTAACTTAACAGGTATTTTTACTTATATGAGCTATATTATGTATTTTAATGTCAGCTATGATTAATTATTATCCTTTATAATTTTTTATGATATAGAAAGTCAATCAAGAAAATTGGAGTAGTAACTGCCGGCTGTAACGATGTTAAAAAAATGTCGATGAATATATAAAAAGATCCTATAATCGAACCTTAGACCTAACGTTTTATAATTAAGGTCGGTGGTCCGGAAAGCGACACATCAAACGTCCGAACCTGAAGATTTTTTTTTTGAGTATTTGGTATCAAATTTTTATGAATACTTCATTATTATAAAGCTAAACATGTTAACTTCGATTATATGAAAACTATGTTTTTACATTCTACAAATATTAACACGAAGCCAATACACACTGTACCGACTATACATGACATACGCACATTATTGCCATATGTAAGCTGTGTGTAGGGATACTATTTCCCTTCAGAAGGGACTTTTAGTGGTAAATAAATACCTAAACAAATTGTTATTTTGCGAAAGCCAATAATAAGCCATCAAAACAATTGTAACCAATGGATAACTATTATTGGCCTCCTGCTAGGTAATCAAACTCTTGTAAAATCGCATATTTACGGCTGTTGTTGTCCTGAATAAATAATATATATATATATATATATATATATATATATATATACTGTGTTTATATTATCAGATGTTTAAACCAGGCATCAATCTGAGCAATAGTCTTAAGATTCTGTATATTACATCAACATTTCAAAGGATACATTTACTATAGTAACGCACCAAAAACGGTTGTAATTTTTTTAAGCGGTAAATGACGGGTAGTGAACAAATGGATGAACGCGGGTCCCATTAAAGCTGCAAAAAAAATAAAAAAATCGCGTCCACCACCATGCAATCAGCCAATAGGCAAATAACTAGTGACTCTGAGAGTTGTAGACCTCGCGACAAAATAGACGAATGTATATATTTTATGTGTTTAAGGCGATATATCGATTGAAAGAGATACCCTTTGTTTTTCGCTCACGACAAAACGGGATGCAATCCTCTCCGAGAATGGCTTTTTAGACAAATCTCGTTAAATATCTGACTGTGTGCAGGTTTATTAAATTTCCTCTTGTCAGTATCTAGATGAGGTAAAATACCATCATATTAACTTAATCGTGTCTTTTATGCAACGCATTAGTTGTTTTAGTAGGCTGAGGAAAAAAAGGAAAATATAGACTCGACTTTGGATTTATTTTCTATCGAGAAAATTTTAAGTAATCATGTTTCGCTATTGTCACTAACACAATTATATAGTCAAGAATAATATATCTGAAAATCAGCCCCTACTGTTTGCTAGTCTGGACAGGACAGCGTTTCAAAGTCTCCAAATTTCTCAGTGTAGCGCCTTAAGTCCCATGGCTCCGTCATATAGTTTTTTTCCAAAAACAGAATCCACAATAAAATCCATATATATTTATCGAACTTGCTTACAAAATATGATCTATAGAGGCTGACAGACATAGGTACGAACATTTTTTGACCAAGATCAAAAGAAGACGCTACGCGCTTGCTCGGTCAATAAGAATGAAGAAATTCTCTTACATCACGTAAGCGGATTATTACACGTCTTTATGGAATATTTTTTAGTAAACGATTTGATTCCACTGGGATTTTATTAAAATTTTGTAAATAATAAACATTCACAAAACCGTAAGCAGTCTGTGCCCTGTGTGTGGTTTAGGCATTAATATTTAAAACAGCCTTTTCAGTAGGTATTCAAACTCCGCGGACAGAAATACGCATCATACTTTTTGGTCGAACAACAAATCATGGCAACCGACAATTCTTGAAAAAAAAACCGTTCGAGTTGAAGAAGTGTATTTTGACAGAACTCAAAAACTTTCCTGAAAAGTTTCACCTCGTGTAAAAGTTTTTTTCTCTTTACTTATTCACATCCTAATCATATTTTAAATGTAATTGAGCACAGAAATTAATACAGTGTGTACAAATGTTTTTCACCAAATTAAGAGAATAAGTGGAACCGCGGTCAATAACTTCAAACTCATGTTGGTCGCGGTAGGAAGAACATCGCACGAAACAATTGGTTGGACTGCTCTCTGACGCGAACTTGTAATAGCAAAATTACTTATGCTTACATTGTGTAAAATTTAAGAACTTTTTTTAACTTTTTATGCTCGTATTCCAACTTTTCGACATACATTCTTGGTCTACCATGTAAAATTATTTTTGGTCTGAAAGCTCTTGAGTGAAATGGTTTTTACGTGGGAACGATTTTTGTGCAATCAAACATAACAATCAAGTGCTTAAAAAGTTTCAACGTCGATGGGAAACGCCTAGAATCATTTCCGCGTAAAAATATTGTGATTGTGGATGGAAAATCGAATCGCAAGTACAATATTTGAATTTTATTAATGTTGATATACGTGGATGGGTCATGTGGCGCGGGGACGAGTCTGACGGAGCCGTTTGTTGCAGGACGGCGCCGCTGAGCGCGCAGTCGTCGCTCGCGCAGATCAACAAGAGGAGGCTGGAGTTCGGGGTGGATGTAGAGTCGTTCAGGGTTGATCGGAGAGTGGAGCGCAATAGCAGCGAGGGCTCGATGGATGAGGAGGAGGTGGCTGGCAAGCGCCGACGGCGCCTTCTGGACGACGAGCGTCGGGAGGACGACGCGCGACGTCGCGCTCTCTCCTACCGACCCGGCCCTGTCCGAAACGACGACAACGACGAAACACTTATCAGAGACACACAGGCCGCCCTCAAAACGCTCTCCGGCAGCTGGTCCAGACAACCCCAAGCCTACAGCGGCGACGAAAACGACGACGCTAACGGCTTCGAAAACCTCTTCGAAGAGAAACAATCGCACAAAATGCTTCCGTCTTCCCCCTCCCCGTCTTCCGATAGCGCAGATGGCTCACAGAAGAGTTTTGCGCAGCGCCACAGAACAGAACAACAAAGTAGAAACGGCACAGTTGAAAATGAAGTACAAGTAAAGAAAACAGCACGCTCAGAACGTGATAAAAGCGACGATGAGTATGAGAAACACGGAAAATATTCCGATCACTACGACGCGCCAAATTTCGACGAGCTAGTCGATTCGTCTTCCAATGAACTCGAGATAGATATGTCAGACCGGCATGATGATAAGTATGACGACAGAGAGTCAAAACAGAAACGCAAAAGTGAGACGATATCTGTCAATAAGCAATCTTTATACAACGCTTACAAGGCGGCGACGGCAGCGCTGCCGTACTCCACGCAATCAGCGTTCAAGCCACCCGCGGAGGTTAAACATCGGTTACACGGGGCGACACTTCCCAGCGAACCCTTCGGGGGGTATTCTAACGAGCACGATAAGAGCTCGGTCGTGAAGGGCAAGCAGTACACGGTGCTGCAGCCGGCGGGAGCGGGGTCCCGCGCGGCCACGGCACTGCAAGAGGCGCGGACGGTTCCCTCCGCCACGCCGGCACGCGACTCCAGGCCGCTCGCCGCGCTCTCCCCGCCGGTCAACAGAGGTACAACCACCTCCAACGACCTAAAACTTCCTTAACGACATTACTATAACATCGAACTCCGCGCTATCAACTTAGCCCAACTTTGTTTCAAGGTCGCTCGATAACTCATAACGTTACCCGCGGCGCATCCGACCTGATGTTCTACGTTGTTACCATCTTTTCCAAACTGTCTAGACGATTTATGTGCTTTCTGTGAATGGAATGTAGTATCTGTTGTTACTTACCGTATAAATTATAGTAGTTTCAACTAAGAGGTCTCAAAATGGGTTTTATCATTGAAAACAATCCTCATCTGTCCAAGCAGATGCCAGTCCGCAACAGACTCTGGCAACAAATCATCCTTCATTTGTAAGATGCCTCTCATAATTTAGACGGTGACGGTTACATTGAGACAGGGCTCCACCTACGTCGATATAGTATATAAGACAGTTAAATATTTTCCTCGTATTGTCGGGCGATAGCCGAGTTTACGTTAGGGCGATGCGCAATAAAAACGGGTCAGGCAGGCGGTGGGCGGAGTTTATCGTGCCGCCCCGTTTTTCCTGAAAGAAAAATCGTGAGTCCGCCGCGCAGTCGCCTGGCGTTCTTTATTTTTTCTTTTAAGTGTTGTGCGGGGTGGGGTGGGAGCGAGCGGGTGGGCGGCGCCGCGCAGGTACGCCCCGGCCGGCACGCCTGCCGGTATCGATCCCCACGCCCTCGCTGATGATTAGGGAAATACTGATTTGTGCACCGGTCGATTTGTTCGCAGAAGGCAACAAGTGTCCCACACCCGGCTGCAATGGGCAGGGCCACGTCACCGGTCTCTACACACACCACCGGAGGTGAGTCGATGATTATCATGCATTTCAGTCGTCGGAGTAACTACGATTATAACTTTACTGGAATTAACGTACCAACATGTTAAACAAAATACCACGCGATTCTGAACACGACTAACGTTTTAACAATTAAACTTCTTGGTAAACTGATAAACTTGAGAGTTGATGCTTGAGCCAGGTAGAGTTTGTGGACTCGTAAACAAAGATAAACTGGTATGAAACGTGCTCTCTTGAACTTCACGATATTGATTTGTGAACTGTTTGCTCCCTCAGTCTGTCAGGATGTCCAAGAAAGGATAAAGTCACACCGGAGAGTAAGTAACGCGATTTTAATGGCATATAGAGCTTCTTCGATTTTCTTTACTTTTTATTTTCTTCTTAAGGGTTCTTAATGTATTATCAACGTTATGTTTGACTTTTTGCATTATAATTGATCATTTGCTATTTCGTAGATATTTTAGTTAAACAAGTAGTAGAATTACGTATTAGAGTTGCAACTTTAGAAAACCTAAAATGAGACTCATTTTGGCGTGATCAGTATTATACTATGGCCTGTATTCTTACATGCATAATAAAGCATAAATGTCACTGATCCTACAGGGATCTATATGCCTGGTTGAATATTATAGCATTTCACGCTCATAATTCCTTTGGCATCATTTATGGTTAAGTTTCAGTACATTGTTATGGCACTCCGTCGTTTGAAAGAGGTTCTACCTGATAACCATATCATAAAGGCTTACATACTCGTAACCTTCACCATAAGTAAATGATGTCAAAGAAAGTAGGCGGTTGAGACACTTGAGACGCTCCGATATTCAGCCTCTTACCTCCCCTTACACACGAATTTTAATCATTCCAAAATGAGTTACCTTTTTAGTTTAATCAAACATATTCAAACCTTGATGTATGATAGTACTCAAAACAACATATAATTATAACGTAGATTTGTTAAAGTTACGTAATTAAGTAGCCCTTTTGAGTATGACCTTATAAATTTGTTGTAATAAAACTTGTTCAAAACTTTTCTTCTTTTTAAGGTCAACTCGTAAAAACGCAAACTTTGCAATTGAGTCCGCTGTTTTGCTTTTTCACGTCATTGACCTTCAACAGTATTCCAACTGTATATCGATCTGACTGAGTGTTTTCTGAATCCAGTATTGGCGTTGCACGAGACGATCTTGAAGTGCCCTACGCCGGGGTGCAACGGCCGCGGCCACGTCAGCTCCAACCGGAGCACACACCGCTCGCTGTCAGGCTGCCCCACAGCTGCCGCGAGGAAGGCGGCTGCGCGGTCTCAGCGCGCTAGACTTACTGGTAATTCTGCCTATACAGAAGCTTGTCAGGCTGCCCCAGTGCTGCTTTTCTGCCTGTTAGGCTCACCTTCTGCCTGTTAGTCTACCATGCTACAGTCGTGAAAAAATAGGTTCGTCCCAGCGATTTAAGCTCACCTGTATATAGTACTGTCGGCTCTCAGCAACTGGACCACGCACCTCTTCTTGTCAAACTGACTCACCATCGCTACAAGGAAACTGACACTCCTGTTGGGCTAACGTAGTTCTGATTACCTGCCTATTGGGCTGTACCACTGCAAGGAAGGGACCTCAGTCCAAGCGTACCTAGTTAGATATTTACCTACTCGTATTAGATGTTCCACTACAGCCAAACGGGCTTCTTAGGTTGCCAGTTTTCTGCCTTTCAAGCTACCCCATTGAGTGGTGTCGTGGACCCTGTACACTGGGGCTAGCAGTACCTAACATTGACAAGCCATCCAACAACATAATACAGTACTTAGCTACTATGTTGTAACCGAGCCTCTTATATACGATGCGTACTTAGCGTTATTACGTCAATTGCTTTACAATAGCTAATTGTTAATCACTCATTTATGGTGCAATAAAGAATATTTATTATTATTATTATTAATAGGCATGACCATGCCTCAGATTCCCTAGGTCTCCATAGAGAGCAGCACGCCAGCACGGGAACGCGAGTCCCTTAAGATGCAATTAGTCCTTACCATGTCTCAGTCAATTGCATTACAATAGACATAACCATGCTTCATGTTCCCCAGGTCTCCCCACGGTGCCAGCGCCAGCACCAATAACGATTACCATAGAGAACTGCACACCAACACGGGAGCGGTCGGAGGCGGCGTCGCCGCGTAGTCCCGCCGTGAAGCGCGAGCCAGACCTGATCGTGCCCAAGCGGGAGGCCGCCGAGCCAGAGCGCGACTCCCCAGGGATGGAGACGCGCCACGCCGGCTACGGCGCGCCGCCCGACCAACGCTCGCCGTACGAGCGCCCGCCGGACGACCACGTCCGATCCTATAGGTAAGTTGTTTTATTATTAAATCATTTATTTCAGGCATCTGCGGCCCATAATACAAATACCTTAAAGACTTACATACATAATATCATTATATTTCCTAAAATTTAATAATATCACGTTGGTTCGACGACGCGAGGCGCTTACTCTGCTGGGTGTCGAATAACTGGCCGCTTAACCACCGGGATAGTCGGGGTACGACACCTTTCGGCCAGAACTCCACCTTCGCCCTTCCTTCCTCATGGCTTGTTGAGCTGCACAGCATAAAAATTGAGGTTTAAGCTTTATTGGTTAGGCACCTTTTAAACTATATCATACCTATTACATAGTTTAATTTAAAAAAACACATAATTACTGTTTCAAAGTAACTATTCTCAATACAAGGGTCTTTTAATTTCTAAATGCTTGATTGGTGTCCGAACCAACCGCGATTCTGATTTTTATAATAAAAATAAACTCCTACCGGCCGCTCGCCGCACTGTAGTTATTTAAATAATTTTAGCATCTGTAACTTTCTCTAGCCAAATGAACGAAGCGCGGTACGGTTACGAATCGCGATGTTACGACGGCGTCCCCGCGTTCGAGCGATACGACCCGGCGCAGTGTCCTCAGCGGCCGTACGGCTGGGAGGAGGAGCGATACCACGACCCACACCTCCCCACGCCCATGAAGACTGACCAGTCCGAACAGGAAACCAACTCCGGACCCATCTACCCCAGGTACGTAACTAGACTAACGCTAGGGACACAGCAAACTATGTGGTAAACGAGACATAACGTTATCGGGTCTTTCAAATCCTCCTTGTTTACTTTTTTTATTAAAAATGGGATTGCTCTTGGCCAGCATCTAGCCAGGATCGGCATCTAGCTACTTATGATTGAATGATGACCCCCGACTCCTGTCCTAGACCAATGTACCACTACGAAGCGGGTAGCGGAGTGGGGGGCGTCGGGCCCGTGGCGATGGGTCCGGGCGTGCCGCCCGGGTTCTCCGCTATCAACCTGTCGGTGAAGATCGCGGCGGCGCAGGCGCAGCGGCCGCGAAGCCCTGCGCAGCATGACCCGCGCGACCCCCGTCCGGCCATAGATCTTTCCACGTCTAGCGGTAGTCCACAGGTGAGAGTGCCCATGGTACTAACAAAGGTCAGATCCTTCGGTCACAATTTCACTTCATAAAACCTTAAGCTTAAAAGCGCGTATCACTCAGAGCGTGACGTATAATAGACTAAAACTGCGATTATCATACGGATATGATATGATATGATTTATTTATTTCACAATATACAATGTCACTTAAAATTACCCGTAGTCAATTTTTAGAAAAAAACTAAACTTAAACAAGTTCAAAACACTCATGCCCAATGCGTGGGATTCTTAAAATGAGTGATCCCGCGCGATACATGACTTTACTAACAAACCAACACAAAGAGTGAACTCAAACAGTAAATGTAAGGAACTGACCTAGTTAGCGCTTGCAATAACTTGGCTGGCTCAATGTTAACATTGTATAATCGTTAATTGTTCACACCAGGGTCCGTACGCGTCGCCGGTGTACACGAGCGCGGGCGCAGCGCGCGGCAGCCCGCAGCCGGGCGCCTCGCCCCAGCTGACGGCCAGCCCTCAGGTCCCCAGCCCCCAGGGTCAGACCCTTGACCTTAGTGTGTCACGTTTACCACATAGGTGAGGCTTTCTGTTCTTAGGATTTTGTCATTTATTTTACTGTGCACGGTTTTTAGATTCCATCTACCTAGATTTATTTTTGATTCTCTTTTTTTGAGTCTGTTGTTTTATATGCAGAGCCCAATAAAGCGATAGGAGTACGCGATTGAAGAGTGGCCTGTGGAAACCTCCGACATGACCACTTCTCGCTCTTAGCGCAAAGTGGCTAGTATTGGAATCATTGTAAATCACTAGGTCGCTAATGAGTATCACACTTGCTGGACTGTCAATAAAATTCATCATGTACTGAAAAGTGACGTATCGTTTCAATGCCTAAGTCACAAATGAATCAGCATTGGGCAACAGTGTTTTATGTATGTAGTTAAATGTTTTATTTATGTAAAAAAAAAACATAAAACATTCAACTACAGGGTTGGGCATAATAAGTGTCCTAGTATTACCTATGTTTAGTTTAATTGAATGGAGTAAGTACCTAAGCTTTTACAATACCTAGGTAATCTACTCCGTTATTCACAGTGACGCCATTATTGCTTTAACAAATTCCGTATTAAACGCAGACTAGATTGAAGAATAACATTATACCGTAAATTGTATGTTAATCATGAGGGAGTAATTAGTTTAATGGGTGCAATTTGTCACCAGTCGCAGTTTCCCCGGTGGCGTGTCGTACAGCAGGGAATCGACGCCAGACAGCGGCGGCAGCCATCCCTACCTAGAGGCATACCACAGAGACGCAGCTGGTAAGTTTCTATTTTAAAATATAGAAAACTTCTTAAGAATAAATAGGGCTTATTTATTGTTATAGGAAATAAATAGGTATCTTACTTAATCCCGACCTCGTTGCCTATAAAAGCAAAGATATTTTTAGATCCAAAACTTCCCAAATTTCATGTTCCACATACCCCTTCCACGAGGGGTTAAAAGCCCTCCACACGCTGCCGTAAAACACGTAGTACAAATTAAAACGCGACCGCGATAATCACTCCCCATACTCCCTGTGGCGTGTAGCGAGCAACGTGCCCGCGCGGTGTAATGTTGCTAATCTCGCCCGACAGGCGCTCTGTGCGGTGGCTGTTGATCGACGACGTGGTTCAACTTTGCCATCGGTTGCACATGTGTTTAAAATTAAATTATAATTATTCTGTACGTAGACTAATGATGTAATAGAAACTTGGATGATGGTGTACCTACTGTTTAAAAATAAGAACGCGATGCTGTATCTTTTCTGAAGTTCGTAATTTAGATAATGAATATTGATTAAAGCTATTATGATCTCATACGAGTATACGTACTTAGATGTAGCGTAGGTGAAGCTTTATTGCAGTGGTTTTCATTATGCTTAGCAATTAATGTAGAAGGCAATCGCGGATACCATACCTACCTAGCGGTCGATTGTCATGTGACTGATGGAGGGTTAGCGAAGCAGTGTCATAACATAATGGTGTTCTATTAAAGAACTAAAATAAATGGTTGTAAAAGTCTGAACTGGATAAAGGATAAGCCCTTTTGGGATTGGTATCGGAAACAACGGTCAAAAATACTTTGCGCATGCGGCCCGTGAACCCCTTACTTGCGGCCCGCTAGCCTATCGACAACCGACAATGTGGTACCGCAGTGTAGTGCAGCCCGAGACAATTTTGTTAGCTACTATGTGTCCCTTGGTTGCTAAAAGGTTGCCGACCCCTGCTTTAGATCAAACCTACAGGATAACACATTTTCGCAGGTTACGGCGGCGTCAGCCCTCACCCGGTAGCCGGCTACGGTCTGGGGCAGCCCGACTACGCGGCGGCGGCGGCGGCGGCCGGCTATGGCGGCTACCAGTACCAGTGCGGCGCCTACCCGCCGCCAGCATACCCACCTCACGCACCGCCGTACTCACCGCCTTGCTACATGCCCCCGCCGCACGCCCCTCACGACAAGCCAAAAGACAGCAGGTGAATATTGCAACTTATCGTTTAGACAGCTAGGCTGGTTTTAGTTTCACTGTCACGCTAATATTGGCGCTGACAAACTAATAGGTATGAATGATTTGTCTAGAGCCGTTTTAGAGTAACGCTGACAGCTCAAACGCTGACGAGCGTATCGTACGCACCTTGTGTCAGCGCCGGTACCGCTGAATGAAGGCGGCGCTAAAACGAGCCTTAACTCTGGAGGAATGCGTAGATATCCTGGATTTTCTACAGAGCGGGCAGAAAAATCTTCGGTGCAAATTATGCATCCCGTGAGTTATTCGGTTTAAACCTTTTAGTGATGAGAGACCATTTGACTTTTTCTTGTCTTGCCATGGACCACCTCCTATTTGTATAAATATGGTAAATGATTCTTTATCAGTATCACTTTATTCATTTTTTTTTTCTGATGGCTTAAACTTAAGAAGTGTTTTGTTTACCACGAGATGATACTATTATGACCAATGGACTAGGTTTGGATGTGTCAACAAAAAGAGAAAGAAAGAAGAGATACTTGGCAACATACGTACCTACTACTCAATTACCTTATACGAAATTATAAATTACTTTGCGTGAATAGTCTTGAAATTATAACCTCAGTAACATTAGTATTAACTCTTGACAATCGAGCTAATTACCTATCGTGGAATTTTCTAGCAGCATGTACTATCGAACCAACTGCTGAAACGTGAGTCGAACCAACGATTCGTGACCCACCGTGGAACCTTGTCACAGAAAATGTCATAATGATGTTCCTTGTCAGGCAGTACGATGTCACTATGACATTTTCTGTGACAAGGTTCCATGATGGGTCACGATTAGCGATGAAAATGGCGAAAGATTCATGTTGTGTCTTTCGAAACTTTGTATCTTTCCTATAAAATACATGTAACTTTCGAAAAAAACAAAACTGACGTTTTTCTGACAAATACAATCATACAGGTATAATACCTGTTTTATACTGTGTATTTTATTTTACATGTTTATTTAATTGTCGTGCCTTTGACGCAAAATTGACTTCACGTCACATAGACCTTAGATTAACGATTCCAATTTATAATAGTTTAAGAGCCGGTGACACTGAACCTAGTATGATAAGATTCCCAGATGGCATATATATAATTAGGTGCGTCATTAGTCGGGGAACACGAAACGGCGATGCTGCAATGCGAAAAACCTGGCGAAGCCATTGAAAATTAAAATTGAAAAATGATGAAAAATCCGGTTTCTAGTATGATAAGATTCCCAAGTTTCGTTTGTTCCTCGAAACAGGGGAGGGGTAGGACTATACGATAGTGCAGTGCTGCAAGCCCTCCTGACTGGCCTTGTCAGTGGCAGCAGTATGATAAGCGACCACTTTTCTGAGGTATCTAGTATGATCGGATTCCTGAAAAAAACAGGGCTCATCTGAAAGATCAGCACTTTCTGTGTAAGAAAAACCACTGCTGCATTTTCCAAACAGTGGAGAAGGTGGTTGCTGCAGCGATTAAAGGAGCCGACAACACTGAACCTATTTCGATAGATTCCCAGATGATATATATATAATTAGTCGCAGCATTAATGGGGGTACACGAAATGACGATGCTGCAAAGCAAATAAGCACGCAAACCTATTAAAAATCAAATTTTAAAAAATTAAAAATAAACGGTTTCTAGTATGATAAGATTCCCAAGTTTCGTTTGTTCCTCGAAATAGGGGAGGGGTAGGACTATACGATAGTGCAGTGCTGCAAGCCCTCCTGACTGGCCTTGTCAGTGGCAGCAGTATGATAAGCGACCACTTTTCTGAGGTATCTAGTATGATCGGATTCCTGAAAAAATCAGGGCTCATCTGAAAGATCAGCACTTTCTGTGTAAGAAAAACCACTGCTGCATTTTCCAAACAGTGGAGAAGGTGGTTGCTGCAGCGATCAAAGGAGCCGACAACACTGAATCTATTTCGATAGATTCCCAGATGATATATATATAATTAGTCGCGGCATTAATGGGGGACACGAAATGGCGATGCTGCAATGCAAAAAAGCAGACAAACTATTAAAAAGAAATTTTGAAAACATAAAAAAACCGGTTTCTAGTATGATAAGATTCTCAAGTTTCGTTTGTTCCTCGAAACTGAAACTGAAAAGGCCATTCAGGAGGGATTGCAGCACTGCACTATCGTATAGTCCTACCCCTCCCCTGTTTCGAGGAACAAACGAAACTTGAGAATCTTATCATCCTAGAAACCAGTTTTTTTATGTATTAAAATTTTCTTTTTAATAGCTTTGTCTGCTTTTTTGCTTTGCAGCATCGCCATTTCGTGTCGCCCATTAATGCCGCGACTAATTATATATATATCATCTGGGAATCTATCGAAATAGGTTCAGTGTTGTCGGTTCCTTTAATCGCTGCAGCAACCACCTTCTCCACTGTTTGGAAAATGCAGCAGTGGTTTTTCTTACACAGAAAGTGCTGATTTTTCAGATAAGCCCTGTTTTTGTCAGGAATCCGATCATACTAGATACCTCACAAAAGTGGTCGCTTATCATACTGCTGCCACTGACAAGGCCAGTCAGGAGGGCTTGCAGCACTGCACTATCGTATAGTCCTACCCCTCCCCTATTTCGAGGAACAAACGAAACTTGGGAATCTTATCATACTAGAAACCGTTTATTATTATTTTTTTTAAATTTGAATTTTAATAAGTTTGCCTGCTCATTTGCTTTGCAGCATCGCCATTTCGTGTACCCCCATTAATGCCGCGACTAATTATATATATATCATCTGGGAATCTATCGAAATAGGTTCAGTGTTGTCGGCTCCTTTAATCGCTGCAGCAACCACCTTCTCCACTGTTTGGAAAATGCAGCAGTGGTTTTTCTTACACAGAAAGTGCTGATCTTTCAGATGAGCCCTGTTTTTTTCAGGAATCCGATCATACTAGATACCTCAGAAAAGTGGTCGCTTATCATACTGCTGCCACTGACAAGGCCAGTCAGGAGGGCTTGCAGCACTGCACTATCGTATAGTCCTACCCCTCCCCTGTTTCGAGGAACAAACGAAACTTGGGAATCTTATCATACTAGAAACCGGATTTTTCATCATTTTTCAATTTCAATTTTCAATGGCTTCGCCAGGTTTTTCGCATTGCAGCATCGCCGTTTCGTGTTCCCCGACTAATGACGCACCTAATTATATATATGCCATCTGGGAATCTTATCATACTAGGTTCAGTGTCACCGGCTCTTCTACTATAATTATTTCGTCATAATTGATAGTTTCAACCTCTTTAGTTAACTGATATCGAGATATAGTCTGAGCGGAATGAAAAGTCACCTGTTTGTATGAGAGCCAATACATTCAGAGTCACTATTCATAATCTATAATCTATATATATATATATAAAGTTGATAGGGTGACTGACTCATCACCGCCCCGCCGAAACTGCTGGTCCTAGAAATTTGATATTAATACTGTAGTTAGGGTATATAACGGAGACAAGGGATAAGAAGGGATTTTTGGAAATTCCATCCCTAAGGGTGCAAAGTAAAACAGGGGTGCAAAGTTTGTATGGGGGGCAATATTTTTTTAAGGTACAGACTTGAAACTTTGTACAAAGACTCCTTAAAATAAGACAATGAAAGTTATATCTGCGTTTTTTAAATTTTCTTCTCCTAAAGGGTTGAAAATGGGGGTGAAATATTGTATAGGGACCAATTTTTTTTTTAAAGTGAGAATCTTCAAACTGCATGAAAGTTCCTTATAAAAATAGAAAAAAAGTAATTTCAGTGTTTTTCGAAATTCATCCCCTAAAGGGGTTAAAAAGGGGTTCAAAGGTGGTATGGGGAGCAAATTTTTTTTTAAGTGAGGTACTTCAAATTTCTTACGGAGACTCTCTGTTTAAATAAAACAAAACAAATTTCAGCGTTTTTTGAAATTCATCCCCTAAAGAGGTTAAAAAGGAATTCAAAGTTTGTAATGGAAGCAAATTGTTTTTTTGAGTGAATGACATAAAATTTCTTTCAGAAACTCTGTTTAAATTAAATACAACAAAACTAATTTCAGCTGTTTTTTAATTCACCCCTCAAGGGGTTAAAAGCGGTTCAAAGTTTGTATTTTTTTAAGTGTGAGACTTCAAATTTTTTACAGTCTCTGTTTAAATACAACAAAGCAAATTTCAGAGTTTTTGTAGACTCTATTAAAACGTAGGAAAAGTAATTGCAGTTTTTTGAAAATCTATCCCTTAAAGAGTGTAAAAAGGGGTTTGAATGTTAGTATGGAAAAAGAGTAAGTAATATATTAGAAGTGAGCCACTAGAAATTTCGGTTTTAGTAATAACTATAATATACATAGATAAATATATTAAAAACTGACCTACCCGTACTAAGTCCACTGCTTCTTTGGTTACCAAACTTATAATTTTAAAAATAAACAAGGTACTTTGTATATAGCTAGGTCTCATGACCCGGAAAATACCGAGCAAAGCTCGGTTGCTCAGATATTAAAGCCGTCCTCTCCCGGTGAAAAAAAATATACAATGCCATTCTTTTGTTATCTGCCCTGGGATCCCAGGGACTGGTAGACGACGGGGAGAAGTCTATCTCTTTGTTTTAAAACTCTTCAAAACTATTTTATTGTGTGTTTTAATATCTGTAGTACTGGTGAACTATATTAACTTCAGCCTAACGAATATTTCCTTGTGTTCTTTATCCGTACCTAGTTAGGTACGAATTCCCTATACAATTAAACAAAGAATGGTATTTTGCGTCGGCCCGGAGGCTCAAGCATCCTTCTTTTTGTGCACTTTGAAGGGCACCCCGAGATATTTAAGTCGTAGTTATATAAGCGTTAACTCAGCGAAAGTAGCAGGTAGAACTTTTAGCGAACTCGCAAACATTCTAAAGAAACCATATAAGCCTACCTAATTATAAAAGTCGGCAAGTCACCTTGATAACGTGACTGGCGCATGTGTTAAATGTGTTAATCATTAGTTTTTAAGATGGCGAAAACAACTCTTAAACAAACTATTTAAACTTTAAAACTTCTGTAACTAACGTAAAAATTGGTGCAGTTATGAATTGAAAATGACACGTACTTTAAACAAAGCCGTTATCGCTATATTATTTTGTAATTGAATTGCGAGTTTTCCTGTGTTGTTACTTGTTGATCAATGACTCGACGCGCTAGTGAGTAGTGACGTGACGTAAGCGGGAGCCCTCGTCTCACGGCGGCATCATGGCCGTCCGGATACTCGAGCCGCGGCATACGAGACGCGCGAGCGTTGCGTTCTGACGTTTGAATTTATAACGGTTCTTTTTACGTATATTTACTTAACTTCGAAAATAAGCTACGAAAGTACTAAAACTTTTTGGTATATGCACTATTAAGTGCAATATTGGTTGAATCAAGTGGTTTACAATTTGTTTGAACAACTTTTGTGTCGAGAGAATGGTCTGAAGTTCGCAGAGTATCCGAACGCGTACGAGTCACAGTCGAGGGATCAGTCTAAATATACCGGCGCTAGCGCACCACGCTGTGCGCCGCGCACTAGATAACCACTTGAACGATAAGATACACAAATAATAATATCTGTGCCATTATAGACTTTACGACGAACACAACTATGCACCGGAACAGGTATGTGACATTTACAGCACTTTACATAACTTTTCAAAACTTTTGCAAACTCTTCAAACTTTGCTAACAAAAGACGTACGAAGTTTTGTAAACATTATACACTCGCTTGGCGTAGATAGTGATCATTTATTTAGGTATTAATGGCGACCAGTTCACGCTAATTTATGATTTACAGCGTGCTTTCTAGGTTAATGCCTTGAGTAGTACTAAAATTGGATACGTTAAGGTCGCATAACAATGCGTCGGTGGAAGTTTTTTTTGTTGATTATTGTTTGTAAGTTGGCCGACAGCAGTAGATACTTGATTTATGTTTTGTTTTTAAATAGTTTTGTTACTTTTTGTTTTGTTAAGTTGTTGTTTATATTGGTAGCTATCTCCACGACGACTTTTTCGGTAAACTGGACTACCGAATACGCGAGGCGGCGCGAGAGAGGGAGCTGATCCAGTGTCCCGTGGAGGGCTGCGACGGCACCGGGCACATTTCTGGCAACTTCGCGACGCATCGCAGGCAAGGGGCCGAGACGCAAACACATTGGCGTTATATTCACACAACAACAGCTGACGTTACTGGCCTTCGATATTTTATTACTTTTTTCAACTTTTTTTTATTTGGCGCATTGGCGGCGCCACCGTCTACGTGGAAAAGTTTTGAATAGTTTCGCGCGTTACGTAAATACGTAGTTTCTGCTTGTTTATGATTTGAATTTTAACTAAGTATGGCGACTGTTAATAAAAAAACTGCTGACAAGGATTATATATATAATGATAATAGATATTTATGATTCTACATGTTGTTAGGTTATGTAACAATAGTATAGCAACCTGACATACGCATGTGATTAACCACGATGAAACATAAAACCACGTTCCTTACATTACAATATGTCTGGTCTTGACATGCTGTTTGTTATTTATACATTTCTTCGCATCGAACGAGGAGCAAACTCATCCATTTGCACATGTGATTAACAAACAGCTTTTGTTTTTTTTCCATTTCATTGTGTTGGAATGGTTCAAAGACCAAACATAATTTATTTCAATAACATAAGTATATTGCCATTAAGAAATCACTGTTAAGTACCAATTCCTATGCACAACAAGTCTTATCTCGATCTGATAAGATATAAAAACTTAATTCAAACAAAATTCTAGAAGTTTTCATAACTTTAGTAAGACGTGTTCAAGATTTATATAAATGATACATTACAATATAGACTTTGAGTAGACAACATAAGGTTGCATTTCGCAAAGCGGGTCCTAACAATTGTTTAAATAAAAACCGTTTTACTCCACCCTAGTTGGGTCGATGTGGCTGTGACGTCATGACGCTATTTGAATGGAGCTTACATCTTTCTGAGAAGGGCTGGGAATCAAAGTAGGTAACCCCTCTAAACAAAATCGCGGTACTCACACTTTCACAATAGGCCTGTAGCCGACAAGCTATTTGAGATCTTATTTCGTTACGAAATACCACGTGTTTTACATTGGATTAGTGTATCAAATAGTGCAGGTACTAATTATGCAGGTACAGCAAATAATTTAGATAGACTATTTTTATGCTAGGTAGGTATGTAAATGTAGTTTTAAAGTTATTTTGACACTAGGTATATTACCCATTTTTTGGGTTCCGTACCCGAAGGTTCCAAACGAAACCCTATTGCTACCAAACGAAACCCTATTGCTATCACGCGTCCGTCCGTCCGCCGTCTGTCACAAAATTTTATTCCTAAGAGTTTTGTAATTTGCCATTGACCTGTGAACTTGAAATTTAGTGATGATGTTTATTATTAGGTACGTAGGTATATTTTACCAACAAATTTTAGGTATACTTAAATCCATCCTTTGAAATTTTCCTTATTTTTTCTATTAAAAGTAACTTAATTTTGCGGTTAGTTCGGAACCATAAATGTGCGAAGTGCGAAACGCATTTAGCTGGATTTACTATAAGCTAAGCAACGATGCATACGTAATAATGACAAAAAATATATTTGATGTCGTGCATTCGTAGAAAATGCTCCCATTACCAGCTCGTCCCAGAAACTAAATAACTTCCATACGTCTGGTTATTATAGCCGCTATGTGTCCCGCGGTGTCCCCGAGGCAATATTCTCCAAGTGCAATATGACTGTATTAGCGTTCGCTGCACGGTGCAGTGACAATCGCGCCCCTCGACGGCAATTTGCGCATTTCCGCGCATCCAGCCGAGGCAAATGACACCGTCTAGCCGCTAAACAGCCGCACTACCCCGCTTCCTGCGCGAAACCGTCTCCTTGTGGAGCAAGCGGCGGTTTGCAGCACTAGATGCCAAAATGCCAGTTTCCCATTCCCTAAATCACTAAGTTACTCCTTTTGGGGCAACAAGGGACGCAGCAAAATGCCTGAATCTCTCTATTCCTTTAGCGAAGTGACTCCTGTAGAAGACATCGGCAATGTAGTTAAGGCTAAGCTGCAAACTAACCGCATTCTGAAATCTCTTGTGTGAATTCCACATTATTTAGTCCTATGTTTTGTGCAGCAACCGCGGCTGTCATGTTTGAAATCAAGATTTAGTAACCGATTTTGTGTGTGACAGTTAACACCTTATATAGCCCAACATATGCATTTAATTTTCCCTATACAAACTCGAATCGCATACAAATATTGGCCCTGGATGGATATGGAGTCCCTATTAATCTGGCATGTAGATGTCATACGTACAATACCTACTGCAACGATATCCTTCCTTTTGGAGTTTTGCCTCCCATAATATGTACAAACAATATGTACTTGCATATTATAATTAATGTACTTATTTGATCACGGCATACACATAATACTTATATTTACTTCACTGTGGTACAGTCAGCTGCAGAAAAAAGGGACCCCCTCTGCATAGAAGTTTGTATGCACGGGGGGTCAGGTTTCTCTGCATCTGACCGTACTAAAGTGCAAACGCAGGTATGTACCTTTAGTACGGTACTAACCTTACCTAACCTAACCTACCTACATCTTCTTCTTCTCACTCTTGTCAGAGTGGTCGTGGCTGTGTGGATGCTGTACATGGCTGATCTTCACATCCGGATTTGTTTTTGGCTTTGGACTTTAGACTTTCCCTTGCGACATCTCTCCATCTCTGACGGCTATATACTAGTATTGCGAGTGCTACCTACATCACATTACTGTTAAATAAAAATGTGAAATTTATACAAACACAAGCTCGTAGGCATATACTTATGAACATATATATATTTCGAATCGAATGGCTGTTATTTAAAACCACGCTTGTAACTTTCATCGGCCCGATAACACTACATAAAGGCAGATTTGCAACTGCATTGATAATATAGAACCAGTGCAACTTGACTACCTATGTTCAATCATGCGTGCAGGAATTTTTGCTTAACACAGGTTAATAGCGGCCGGGTGTTATTAAACATTATTAGAAAATCTGTTAGTTTTTCTTTAGGCACGTAATTGATGCTTATTAAACCTAGGCTCTTTCGTCAACATCTGCACCTGCCCAGCAAGCACTATAGGCGTGTGATCTTCTTAATTTTAACTCATTGTAACAATGAAGAAAGTTAGACTTTAGTTATTTTTCCATTAATAATGCGTTATTTAGCATGTTGTGCTTGGTGGTCATTCAAAATGTAAATTTACATGTTCAAAATGTACAAACACTGTTTACATGAAGCTCTGCTAAATATGTTCGAATAATTTACATTTTGTTACGTTGCCTAAATAAATAAATAAATAGATATCGTAAATGACCCAAAACATGCCCATAAAATGTATTATCCTAATTAGGTTGGGTGTGTACAATCATAACTGGTAAGGCTAATGATTCTGATTGTTGACAAAACTAACTATCGATACTAAATACATTGGCAAGGCTTGAGGATGCGACAAACAATGCCACGTTATGTGTGACTCTGTTTCTACATACCTCATTATTATGCAAGTATTGTTATTATTCAAATCAATTCATTAACAATTCTCTATTTACAAAATGTTATGAGAACAGAGCCAATTTTCACAGACTGGCGCTATTTATATTACGCTATTTGCGCTCATTGAAACAAATATATTGTATTTGTATATAAGTATGTAGAATATGTGTGTGTGTTCTAAATATTTCATCGGAGTTATAAATAAAGTTAATATAAACTAGCGCGTTCTTGCCCATAAAACTCCACAGATGCATCACATTCAACGAAGCACCTATTTTTACCGCCAAGTGCATTGCCGACTGAAATACTTCGTAGACTAACAGTTATATCTTTCTAATTAACCTTAAGGCCGTGTATTACCACTTTTGAGTTTTTAAAAACCATCTGAGACATAGAATATAGTGCCTTAAAATCTAAAAAAAATATATGTGTTACATGAGGATCTTGTCTAGTCAAAATCGCAGTCAGTTACATGATTTGATGAATTTCACTCGATAGAAAATAATCGCGAAGTTACCCCTTTTTGGAATGTATTTTCAATACTACGGCTATATTACTGATATTTAACATTTAATTTTTGTACTCAATTAAAGATCGTAAATAGTTATAGACAAATTCGCTAGTAAACTCACGCATGTTAGAGCGGGACAGTTGCGTTGGGGATACCTCCCCTTAAAAACTGCAGCTACTTAACTCGGGTTGTGATAATGAATACAAACATACTTTGTCCTTAGACACTTTAAGAGTTTGACATTAATTTATGCCAATTATCCGCCTACATTAATATTAATTACCTATCCCACTTCTGTTCATGCGTGAGATTAAAAAGTTTTAATGACAATTTCGCATAGTTTCGGTAATATAGTGCACCCACATAAATCTAAGTGTCACATTGTATTAGGTAACACTGCATACGAAATAATTTAGGTAGGGGATAGAGGATAGATATTAAGTACTGCTTTAGCTACGAAATAACCTGCTTCGGAATTTTATGTTTGTCTTTACAAATTCATACTACTTAGTTTTAATATTCTGAGTAATTTGTATCAATATCTCTCTTTCTTTCTCTTACCACCGGCCATGACCCTAATACAAGCTTTTCTTAGTGCGGGACTACCTTGGTCGTTTTGTGTAAGATTGTTCACAAATATTTATTTTAAAAATATTTTTGTATCCTTGCTAAAATGTGTACCTAATTAATATTTCATTACAGTCTATTAATCCTTACGTGTCCTATCGTGTAAACAACTCTTCTAGAATAAATTAATCATTATCACTATTTTCTCTAGGATTAGGTACTTATACTATAATCATCACTTTAAATGGTGTTGTATACTTAATAGTACATTACATACCAAGGGCGATAAAACAAAGAATGTCTCAGATCGCAGGTATTTTACGGCCGAGCCGAAGGCAAGGGCGATAAATATGCGATCTGAGGCTTTCTTTATTATCGCCCGCGGTAAGTACAAAATTTTATGTCACCCCCTGGCCAGGAAGTAGGTTTTTTCGCGCGCGGAGCGTGCGATAATGTCCACTTTATGGCCAGGTGTGACATAAAAACATTTATGTCACACCTGGCCATAAAGCGGTAATTACCGCACGTTCCGCGCGCGGAAAATCCCACTTCCTGGCCAGGGGGTGACATAAAATTTTGTACTTAACACGGGCGGTAATAAAGAAAGCCTCAGGTCGCATATTTATCGCCCTTGCCTTCGGCTCGGGCGTCAAATACCTGCGATCTGAGACATTCTTTGTTTTACCGCCCTTGTTAAGTAATGTACTATTATTCGTGACAAAAAAAACACTTACAAACAGGACCTTACAAAACCGAATTTTGCCACGAACGAACGATTTTGCGTTTTTTGTGAGCTCACAAAGAAAAATGTGATACTGATGAACCTCATCAAAAATAGTTGGTTTACATGATAGGATAGGATGATAGGATGTGCGCGGAAGGGAACACACTATATGTTCAATGTGTTTATAACGTGTAATTAATATTTAAATACTTGACGACATTTGTTGGTTTGGTTAATAAATGGAATATGAATAAAAACGCTCAATATACAATACAACAATCGTAACGCAGCTCTTACCCGTCACGCCATTGTAAGCAGTTTGTATATGTGCAGCCTGTCGGGGTGTCCGCGCGCCGACCGCTCGCAGCTTCAGCCACACTCCCAGGAGCTCAAGTGCCCGACCCCCGGGTGTGATGGCTCGGGCCACGTCACCGGCAACTACTCCTCACACCGGTCGCTCTCAGGCTGCCCGCGGGCCAATAAGCCCAAGAGCAAGCCCAGAGATGGACAAGACTCCGAACCACTCAGGTCAGTTGGTTTTCCTTGGTGAGGGGTTTGGGTTTGACTAACAAAATACTAGTTCTATATGTAGTCGAGAAATTGAAATCGATTTGGGATAAATGAAGAAGATCACTGTTAGGTACAGTCAACCAATTTGATTTCTGGGCCACTTTGTACCATGTCACAGTGACAATTATATGAGATCTCTAGCGGCTTTCATATAGATTGTCACTGTGACACGGTACAAAGTGGCCCAGAAATCAATTTGGTTGACCGTACTTACCTAATTACGTTAATACTCTGTTATCTTGGTGCCCAAAAGGAATATGCCACTTTTCTTGTTTTTAGTTACTTATTTTTAGTATTGCGATAAAATTTATCAAGACAAACTCGAAGAAGCGTAATTTCACGCTGCCGTGTTTGTCATTACTTGCAACTTTATGATGGTAAAGATATATGTGACTAATATTATAAATGCGAAAGTTTAGATGTTAGATGTGTGGATATTTGTTATTCAATCACACAAAAACAGGTGAACTGATTACGATGAAGCTTGGTATACAACGAGTTTATAGCCTGTATTAACATATAGAATTATTTTTATTCCGAAAATCATCTCTGGAAGAGATGAAATAGGGAGTGGAAATTTACGCGGACGAAGTTGCGGGCAAAATCTATAGTTACAAATAAAAGAGGAGAGCCTTAGAACGCGTCATGTCGGGCACGTACCTAATGTTTATTTAGCATTCAGTCATTATACATGTATGCTATACGAAGGCATCAAAATATTATTCCTATTGAATCGAAAACAACATATCCAACCCATACCCAAACTACTTTGTTAACCTGATGTTACAAACGACTTGCATTACGCCTCATCCATAACAAATCACTGTGTAATTTATTTTTACGATAAATTGGTTATTTGCACGCTGCTTAGATGCCCTATACCGGGCTGTGATGGTTCCGGACACGCTACAGGGAAATTCTTATCGCATCGAAGGTAAGACGTCATCTATGTAGAACTACTGTAGATGTATGTCATAGTTGTAGTGTATGTATGTAGGAGTAAAGCCTAGTCCAGATACAACTGCAGTGTCTGTCGTATCTGACGCTAATACGAGATAACTATTTCACGGAGTCTAGTATACTTATCTTGATAATTTTCTCCAGTGCCTCCGGCTGTCCGATCGCGAATCGCAACAAGATGAGAGTGCTAGAAAGCGGTGGAACGGTGGAGCAACACAAGGCGGCAGTAGCCGCGGCAGCATCAGCCATCAAGTTCGATGGCGTAAACTGCCCAACCCCAGGCTGCGATGGGTCAGGACATATCAACGGGAGTTTCCTGACGCACCGGTCGCTGTCAGGCTGCCCGATCGCGGGCGCCGCTACCCCCACACCGCAGTCAAAGAAACCAAAGTACCCTGATGACATCACGCCGCTTTATCCTAAGCCCTATTCAGGTAAGCTAAGCAAGCTAGCAATTCATTGTAGGTACAGTCACGAGTTTTAATTTCGGACCCACTTAAGGTTAACAGTTCTGTCAAACTGTATAGAAAGTCGAGGAATAAGTTTGCGAAATGGGTCATAAATTAAAGCGCGTGACCGTACAGTCGGGGACTTTAATTGTTGAGCCATTTGGAGCTCAATTTATACTGGACAATTCATAGCAACTATTAAAGGCTGGTTCCGCTGCTGACTCAGCCGAGGGCCTCAAACGGCGGAAGTATGGAGCCATCGACAGTGGCTTCTTATTTGAGCTGTTCGGCGTAGACCCTCAGACCGTGGGGACCGGGCGCGCACCGCATATTTAAAGAATTATGCAAGCGCCTGGTCGAGGCTTCTCGTGACCAGAAGGCTGGCTTTTACCTCGCCCAGAGGATCAGCATTGCCATACAACGTGGCAATGCTGCCAGCCTTCTGGGCACACTCCCGCCTGGCAGCGATTTGGGACATTTTTTTTATCTTTAGATTTAGTTTATTTTTAGCTTAGTTTTAATTTATATGTAATTTAGTTTTATTTTTAGGTCTAGTTTAGTTCAAGATTTTTTTTTGTAATTATTACTCATTATGTTAATAAATACCTATTATTTATTAAAGTCCAGTATAAACTGAGCTCCAAATGGCTCAACAATTAAAGTCCCCGAGTGTAATATATTGTATTGTAACCAACCAATATTATGCTTTTTTATTAGCGCTAAGTTGAGTTACGTTGCCATTTTTTTATACAGCAACGATGGCAAACAAGCGTACTGCCCACCTGATGGTAAATGGACACCGCCGCTTATAGACGCTCGCTACCTAATAGGAGTCACGTGCGCGTTGCTGACCCTTTTTAAAATTTGAGCACTCACTGTGTTGACAGCAGAAGGGATAAATTTAGGTCCCTCGCTCTCAACACTCTGCAACCTTGCTCACCTCCAGAAACACAACGCTACATACCTGTATAATAAATAATGTTATTATGGCTGTGATCTTCTACAAGGCGGAGATATACTTCTCCAGTTGGGCTGCTCCAAATTCGAGCAAGGAGACATTTTAATGCAGACATGCAGAGTACACAGCTTTATGGTTTGTCTAAACCGATTTGCTTATAAAACGAGTCTGATGGAAAAGCTGCCTAAGACAGGCTCTAACAGTTTGGCTAATATCCAAAATGCCCATACAGCTGTACATATTATGTACTACCAAAAACTCGGGGAGTAGCAAATGAATGCTGTTAAGGACCTTGTCCAATTCTTATTCTTCCAGGGATGGATATGAATATGCAGACAGGAAACGGCGAAGACCTGATGACTCTGGAGCAAGAGATCACGGAACTTCAGCGGGAGAACGCGCGAGTGGAGTCGCAGATGATGCGCCTAAAGTCAGATATCAACGCTATGGAAACACACCTTAGTCACGGCGAGCGGGTAAGAATCTTTGCCAACTGAGGCTGATTTTTCACCAGAGCCAAACTAAGTCATGCCGTCATGAAGCAGTACTACGAGTACCTACATATAAACATTAATCGTGAAAATGGAGCAGTGAAGCTAATGTCAACCTAACCTAAGCTATGAAACATACCTACGTGTATGGAAATACCTATGACTTAGCAGTTCTGGTAGAAAATAAGCCTTACTTTAAGTAGCATGTTGCTTCACGAAACCCAGGGCAGTACCGACTAAAAATATAAATATTTTTGTCCTTAAACGTAGATGGTAGTGTCATGGCTCCAAACAAGTCAAACGACCAACTTTGAGTGCTACTAACGACATATTTGTGAGTACAATCAAATTACTTTTAGTAGCCTGGAAGTTGGATAATTTCGAAAAGGATAGCGTCGCAGCGAAAATTTTATTTAGACTGGAGGTTAATCTGACTCGACATTTCGCGTTTGAAGATGATATCAAAGAGTTCAACGCACTCGTACCTAATGATACCTAATGACATGTTTGTTCGAAAAGTACAGGTTTTCTCTAAGTATGATACTAAGATATGCTTCTATTGTATTCCATTGGATATTCTACTACTACTACCACTACTAATGTAATAGTTTCTACTCCATACATAGTGTCTAAAAATTGTATGCTTGTATTATTATAGTAGGTATTTTTAACCTCACGAGCGCGGGTAAGCCACGGTTATGTGTTGTGTCTAGGTTTGTGTGCATCAGCGTAGAAGCTATGAGTTTACATAGTCTATTTGTTTGTATTATGTGTAAAAACTATGGCTAACCCGCGCTCGTGAGATAAAAGTACCTACTTTAATAGAAACTCTATTTCATTCGTATTAAAGTAAAATATGCCATGGCTAAAAGTACATTTCAGTTTCAAATTAAAAGTAATTATACTGTAAGCGAGCGCGCAACACATTGAGATTATTCGGATCATTATATAACTGTCATGTCAGGTTGACCAAAGGATTCAGGGGACCAGGATTAAGCGTGCCACACACTGCAGTGGCCTGCGGTGGCGGTCAGTGTACACTATGGCACTCCTAACGATCATTCAGACACTAGCGGCCTTGATTGTCATACGTCAACTGGCCGCCACCGCGGCCGCTCTAGTGTGTGATACGCTTTAAGGTATGATTCCGCTGCCGACTGAATACAGCAACTGCACGTTCACGGCACTCCAAATTGAACCGTAATCATAAGACTAAAAGTCCCAATTTAGAGTGAGCGGCGTGTGCTGTTCCGACACTTCTCCGCTCATTTCAAATTGAGCTTTTTACGCATGCCATTACGGTTCAATTTGGAGTGCGGCGGAACGTGCTGTTGATGTATGCAATCGGCAACGGAATTATAACTTAAATCCTTAACGTTGTTAACAGGAGAGCCAGCTAATAACGCAACGGAACAGCAATCTGACAGACTACTATGAGAGCCTACGTAACAACGTGATCACGCTGCTCGGGCACGTGAAGTTGCCGGGCGGCGAGACGGCGCCGGCCACGGCCGCGGGCGCGCCGCCGCCGCCCGACAAGCCCGCGCACGACAACTTCGACTCGTACCTCACCAAGGTAACATTCTTTTTTTTTTAGTTTTTTTTTTTTGTTATTGCAAATGGCTTTGCTATTGGCCAGTATTTAGTCCAAGAGTAAAAACGAGGCTTGATTTGCTGACGCTGCGCGCTCGCAATAAATAGGTAAAGCTAAACGTCCCTGTGCTCGACACTGACCCAACACATCGCACTTTCAATCTTATATCATGATGACAGAGGTGATTAATAGGTGTTATCTACAGGGCACTAAAGGTGTCGAACACTGGAACGTTTACGTTACCAATGTTCTATGGGACACCGCCACGTCACGTCCGCGGCAGATTTCTCGAGTACCTACCTACTTATTCGTGCGCGTAACCAACGTCATCGTAACAGGGTAGCAGGGAATCAAGCCTTATACTCTAGCACGATAGTGACAAATAAGAATACCCGGCCTGCCTGATGGTAAGCAGACACCGTAACCTATGGATACATACAACTTCAGAACGATCACAAGCGTGGGTACGCGTGGATAACTGGGTAGTTACCCACCCATTATTGATATGAGGATTCGATTTATTGACACTGGTCTGGTCACTTACTCACCACCAGGAACATAGCCCATATCTACAGTACAGTAACAATACTAACAATGTATTGGGAATGGTACCTATCACAAATTATATAATGAAATAACCTGACGGATCCAAAACATAGTGTGCCAATCGGCAAAACATAGTGTTCGCTGTACATCTCCACATATTTTACTATTTTAATTGGTGATTCCAGCTCCAGACGCTCTGCTCACCCGACGGCTACTGTCCCGACGAGAACCGGCCCATATACGAGACCGTCAAAAACGCGCTCCAGGACTTCACAGTCCTCCCGACGCCCATTTAAGGTCAACAGAGCGCCGCCGACTCCGAGCGCCAGTGACGAGCTGACGCCGACGGCGGAGCTGATCCGACGGACTCAATATTAGTGCAATTGAACTCTTGTGCCGATCCGCGACGGTCGGAACTACGCACCAAAGATCGCTAAAGGCTTATGTAGCAATTTGTCACGCAACCTCCAGAGACGCTGCTGTAGTTGGCTAGCAAGTTATAGTGACAAATTGCTAGGTGTGTAATGGCCTTAATAGACAGTGTTCGAATAAATCGGTAGAATAAGGTGAATGAACAATTAGTGGCCGAATTGAACGGTGTACAGTGTCGCTCACACGTGAGCTATTCTTGGACAGTATGTGTTCCGGTTAGGTAACGATTGCGATGTATGTTTGTTTTGTAAACCGTTGTATACGATGTCTGACTTCTCAGTGACGTGACTTCATCACTCGAAGATTCGCTCTAACTTAATGATAAGATGGACTTTTAAACATAGGCTTACATACATAAATGAATTTTAACCACCGTTACTCGTATATGCGTAAAATAAATGTAATTTTTAGGGAAGAAATTTATACTACTGTATGTAAGCGATTTTAGCCCCACAGACGCATAAAGATTTCAAAAATGTAAATATTGTACTTTCGATAAAAGAAAAATAATTTTACCTACTATGAAAATACAGGCTGCCGTCAGTGGCCAGGGTTTAGCAAAAATTATAAATAAACAGACTCAGATTTTTATCATATACCTAGTAGGTGATAAGGACAAGTGTTGAATATTTGTTTAAGTTCTTACACTGGGATGTGCCAAACGCTGCAGCCGAGCCGGGGCCGCCCGCCCGGACACCTACGAATGAAATAATTATTCCTTTAAGGACCTTCTAGTCACTTTTTGTAAATAACATTGTGAATATGTAGTTGTTACGTCGCCAGGGCGTTTACACTAGGACGTAAGATCTCATTAGATCGGGTAAGTTAATTCAGTCATTAATTGATAATTTTAGGACTAAATTAATACTTTCTTTGTTAGCCAATGTTCACTTCACTGTGATTATGTTACGTGTTACGACTTATTTGTTGTTATCGACCTTATGGAATGTGATAGCTTATTCGACTCAAGTTAGTGTTAATTTGCGATGTACGTTTAGTTGTGCTTACAATGTGTGCAATCATTGTTTTCAATTGTAAGTAGGTGACGTTTTTTACACGATTTTGTTTACGATGCGGATTAATCGTTTGTTGGTCTTATTTCATGCAACCACATTGGTACACTGAAATCGATACTACCTACTTATATTCGCATTTAAATACTAAAACCTATTACTATGTTACTACTCTGATTGTCATATACGTTTCTGTAATATATTGAGTATGTGTTGTTAAAGAGAATAAAAATAATAAATACCTACCAAGATTATCGCATCGGTTTTAAATTATGATTTTCCTCTTCGCTTTCCATTTAGGTTCATGCATAAATTTACTGCGTTGCGTATTGTTTCAAACGCGTGCGGCAGTTTGACAACAATAATATTTACTGTTTGAGTTTGAGATGGTTTTCAGTGGGTCGTTCTAATATTAAATAGGTACTGGAAAATAATAAGAGAATAACGATTGACACTCACTTGGCGGTGGTTATCGTAACATCACTCAACCTGATGAAGGACTCCAATTGCAGTCCGAAACAATTCGCAAATAGTGACTTTTCCCGCTGGAAAATAAAGCCTTATTTTGGAATTCACCCTAATAGTTATCTATTGTAGTCACAATATGAGACCTTTCCATATCTAAGCGCTCAGTCAACGGCTTCCCGAAGGAGCCTGAAGAACAGAATAGTATAATAGTATTCCTAAAGTGAAAAAATGGTATCCAATGGTGTGAAAAAATGTAGGTAGGTACTCGTTGTTGTGGAAACGACTGCCATTTGGCACTTCAGCCCTGACATAAACTACCTAGGTGATACAACAACATGGTAGGCAACTTGATTGTTGGAAGTTATTAAGCCGCCCAAATGCTTTTACTCTGCAATCGCCAGCAGCATTCGGAAACAAAAGTTCAACATGCCTTTCAAAACATGGAAGCGCCCAGTCAGTAGGGATTATGGTTGAAAAGACTTCGGGTGAAAATAAAAAGGAAAAACGCAATTTGAGTAGGTCTAAACTTACACCATAGCATCGAGTTATCCTTTCACCCACCCAACCCCCACAACATCTGCCACTTACTTAGTCCTATAAATAACTGCATTCCTCCGCTAAATAGGTACTATTACTATACTAATACCTAATGGCTCCATAGTTACCTATTCTCCGAACATTAACCCTTTGACCGCCAAGAACCTATAAAGTGGTTGTGTGTCGTCGTGCCCACCGCGCCAACAACCACTTAAAAGGTCGGAGTGAAGGTGTACTTTGAACATGAATAAAATCATTTATGAACTGTTTTTATTGGTTTAGACATTACACCAATTCATCAGTGCTTGGCGTGGTGGGCACGACGACACACTACCGCTTTGGCGGTCAAAGGGTTGATCAGAAATGCAGAAAAGGATGAAACTTATTGTGGTGAAAACACGAGGTAGGTAGATATACATTCCTGGAGCATTCTGTAATTTAACACATCACATCAGGGATTGGAGTAGGTAATGATGGTAAGCACCTTGAGATTGTGGGCGTCATTTAGGTACTTTGCATAAGTAGGACCTATACTTGTATTATAAAATCTGCGCTAGGTACTAGATAAATCGTTTCTGTAGCTAAATACGTTACACATTTTGGTTTTGATTTGTATGAGTTAGAGAGGTGTGTTAAGTGTGTTAACAAAGTAAGTCAGTCTATCATGTCAGTAGCAAAGTAGCTGGCAACGACTAACACTCAACCATTTCTTTGTGTAGGGATACTCTCTTTGCTACTCTCGTCTGGATTATGATTGTAGACATGTACCCCTTCTTCATAAAACTTAACAAACCTCTGCTAACTAAAATGTTGTTTGTCTCTTTCTCACATACGTAAATGTCAAAGTACAGATAAGGACAAAGGAACTTTAGCGGCTTGTTAACTAAATAGGTTTGATGGACGTTTATGAATAAGGGGGTTAGACTTTGGTTACAGCACGGTTACAGTCAATAAAACATTTTTATTCTTTTGGAAAGCTTTGGCACTGCACATCGGTGACGTTGCGTTTTATAAGCCGGCTCAAACAGGTTTGATTATTTTGATATGACAACATTTTCACTAAACGTCATAATTAAAAACATGTCAGAAATGTCAAAATTATAACCTTACCTGTATTCTATTTTCACTGAATTTACACATGTTAATGTTTACGTTGTGTGAAGTTATTTAATTTACTATTTATTTGTGGCAACGATAAGATACAACAATGAAGCCAGAGGCTATGAAGCCTAACACCGTAAAAACAAAGCCGAAAGGTAACCTCATCAAGAAACCGAAAGAACAGAAGGTATCTCTCATTTTTCTATAGCTCTAAGTATCGTAATAAAAATTAAAATAAAATCCTTGACATGGTGCCAGCGACTTATGTCTTTCGCCGAAGACGCTGACTCGCGCTACTGGAACACTAAGACGATATTGCAAACATTACCAATGCAGATAGCGACTTCACAAAACAATTGCCTGCAAGCCAAACCCTTATTGCAGTCTATCTGATCTACCAACAACATGCACACTATATTAGGACTGCCATACGTCCCGGTACGCCGGGAGATGCCCTGGTTTGAAGCCAGGCCCCTATACCACAAAACTGTACAAGTCTACAATTCGACAAAATTGTACAATTCTCCATAGAAAAAGTTGACAAATTTGTCGAATTGTATGCTTGTAAAGTTTTGTGGTACAGGCCCCTGGTGTCCCAGCTATTAAGCAAATTTCCCCGGGGTGAAGAGCATAGTTAATAAGTAGGGACCAGCTAGGTAAATAAGCATATGTGTAAATAGTACGGACGACTATAAGCATACCGCTTAACTCACACACTGCCTGTGTGCTGCGCAGTGCAAGAAAGGTCTCCTCAGAGGGTACCAGATGGAGTTCGGGTGGCAGGGAGCTGCCCTGCTTGCATATCTGCTAACCATTGACTTTGAGGATGGGATAAGCACCGATGTGTTCGTTTTTTTTTATCTCTATGCTACTTTTTTAATCGTCCCCGGCTTCATTCCCATATTTACGGCAACCCTACACTATAGTATACAGCCAGTGTCATGTTATGTTATGTATTTTTCTATGAATAATATTTGAACTTACAGAAAAGATACTTTGAACTAGACACAAGTGCAAACAATGACAAGGATGGTGGCCAAAAAGCAGGAAGTCAACAGGAGAAAGTGTATACTGTTAAAGTCAACAAGCGTTTGATGTTCCAGTTGAGGAATAAAGAGGTAACATTAACCTTAACTACTAACAAATAACATGTCCTTTTTAAGCAAATAAATGTAAGTTGTGTTTTTATTACATGAATTTATAGTAACAGAGACACTGTTTATCAGTGGCGGCGCGTCAAAAATATTCTTAGGGAAGCCGGAAATAATTTGCCTTTCTTATTCTTCATGAGCCGTAGGAAAAGAACTGGACTGGCTGAAAATTAGGCAAGCCGGTGGGAATCGAGTTGTATGGACGCTCCGCCACTGCTGTTTATTCGGGTTACTAGACCAATCCAAAATTAAGCTTTGTAGCCCTTAACTATATGTCCGCCGAATAGACGCACACCTAAATTGCCCTAAAGCTGTCGACCTTCATGATGGAGGAGTTCTGGCCGAAAGGTGTCGTTTCCCGGCGGTTTCGCGGGCAGTTATTCGACACCCAGAGTAAGCGCCTCGCGTCGGCGTCCCAACGTGATATTATTTAGTCTTAGGAAATATAATGATATGTATGTTAATCTTTAAGGTCCACAGTCCATTTGTGGGCCACAGATGCAGAAATAAATGATTAACTTAAATTAAATCTGACAATGACCTATCTAGTAAAATCATCAGACTAATGAGATCCCATGAGCAATTAATTTTATTTATATAGATGTCTATAAACTATATTACTATTTATTTTTCAGAAATGGCAAGAAGAAAGTAGGAATGCTCGACGAAATAACCCCTATTCAAATAAGCCTATAAAGAATAGAAAAAAGAAGTTCCCTGGCAAAGGTCCCGTCAACCCTGAAAAGTTAGAGCAGTACTCTCGAGGGGAAGGGGTGGGCAAGGGTGTGATACACCCACTGCATGCTCACAAACTGAAGAAAAGAGAGAAGATTTATAACTATGCTCTAGATCAGGCAGCTAGGGCGGAAATATTGTTGACTGAGGAACAAGGGTAAGGATATTTAAATTTGAAATTTTTGGATAGAAAAATATAAAACTAGAAAAGATATCCTCAACAATGTGTTTTAGTCACAAATTATGAACATGTGCGGCCCACGTCAATTTTCATGGCTACTACCTATGTGACTGCATTAGGTATTCTGTACAATGTACAATCTTGATGCCTAATTTTGCCAAAATCTAAAAAAAGATTTTATTTTAAAAATAAATAAAATCAAATGCATTCATTCTAGTGTCCTATTCCTCTACTAAAATACATTACACATTAAAATTTGAAAAAGAAATTGGTTATGCTCTATGGGAGGGTCATACAAAGAAGCTTGAAAAAGAAATCCGTTATGCTCTATGGGAGGGTCATACAAAGAAGCGCTTGATGGTGGAATGAAAAGTTGCCAAATCTTTTTTATTTCAGTTATGTTGAAGTGGAAGAAGATGGCAAAACTACAGAAATAACACAGGACCTGATCAGAGACAATGTGGACATTACAGCAGCAACCAAGATATTTGACCTAAACCTGGACTTTGGACCACACAGAATGAAATACACCCGTAATGGTAGACATCTATTATTGGGTGGCAAGATGGGACATTTGGCAGCATTCGACTGGGTTACCAAGAAATTACATTGTGAAATCAATGTTATGGAGTCCATACATGATGTTAGGTAAGTATATTAAAAAATATTTGTTGGAGTAATCAGATTTAATGTAGCGTTTTAATGGTTCCCTACATAATCGTAATAATCATACAGCCCATGCCAGAGGTACCAACTATTTTACACTGCACAGAACATCTAGGATTTTAAAATCATAATCTGATTGAAGAGGCAGCAAAAGGCCCTCAGGAAAATCACTAGTAATAGCTATTCTCAACCAGCACCATTATCTAGTAACTTGGTAATCCTCTTCAGGTTGGTCTTACTGTGATCCTTATGACCAATAACGTGAACCCTGCTGTTGGATTGTGTAGGTTTTTTTATTCACAAGCAGAACTGTACTTACTGGCGTTATGTACTGATGTAATGAGAAACTTGAGACTAATATAAAATACATTGTAATATAATATAAATTACATTTATACATTGTTTTACAGTTGGTTGCACGTAGAGACAATGATGGCCGTAGCTCAGAAGGAGTGGCTGTACATTTACGATAACACAGGCACTGAAATTCACTGTATTAAAAGAATGGACAAAATACTCAGGATGGAGTTCTTGCCTTATCACTTCTTGTTGGCTGGCGTTGTAAGTAATCATTAGTTTTTATTCAAAGTGTACCCAGGGCTTTTTCTACGGTGGAATGTTACACATATTTTTCATGATTTTATCGTGATATAAACGTGTTTTACTTAAAATGATTTTCTCTAAAATCAATGGATAGTTACGACACCGAGTGAAGCGAGGAGGAGTGTTAGGAATAACAGCAACCTTAGCGCGCGAGCGGAGCAAGCGTGCTGTGGTAGCGGCCGGTAAAGCGCCAGAAACATACATTTTTTACTAATTCTTACCATTTTGCACTTTTGACTAAAATATTTCTAATATAGAAGAATATTTTTTTACATTGGGTACCCTTTAGTACACCCCTACAACGCTTGCGTCTCATCAAGCAAGGTGTTTATAAGACTGGCTTATAAAGATCTCTTAGTCCTATCGTCTTTCTATAACCGGGCGTTACTACTGCTCACGGCACTCAGCAGAAAAATAGCCAACAATTACTTCTAACCTTTGACTGGTGTCATAATTTAAGTGTTCTTAGTTCTTTACCTTCGTAAAATGCCTACGACGCCAACTCCGCAATCCACAAAATACAATTGTATTAACTATTACAGAATGAGTTCGGCTTCATGACATGGCTGGACGTGTCCATTGGAGAGATTGTAGGCCATTACAACAATCACCTAGGACGTACCTCAGTGATGACTCAAAACCCCTACAATGGCACCCTGTGCTTAGGTAACTCACAGGGAGTAGTGTCACTGTGGTCACCAACAGTCAAGGATCCTCTGGCGAAAATATTATGTCACAAGTCACCGTTGACGGCTATTGCTGTGGATTGCAAAGGCATGTAAGTACCTAGTATTTTACTGTGATAATAATATAAAAAGTCCAATAAACTTGATAAGTATGCGACCATCGATTGATTAATTATATTCAATCCAATCGATATAAGTCAAATGTCGATAGATCGGTTAGTAACTAATTAGGTATAATGTATAATACAAAATAGGTATTGTACCTACACATTGTGAATATTGTGATTATTATTTTTTAATGCTAACTTTATTATTTACCTAACTTGTTTTTGTATTGTTGGATTTTTATGAGTCTGACCGACTATGAGTGCTTTGGAATATAATGCTTCTTACTAAGAAGAGACGCTGCAAGAATATTAAATTATAGTTGAAGATTTGTTTATGCGTCCATTAACCGAGAAACTACCTACTCTGTCCTCTCAACCTGGACAGGAGTAGTTGATGGTTAAATGAAATTCATCATATAAGAATATTGATCTAGAAGGCTTTTACAGTTATTCAGTTGTATCTTAAAGATCATGGAATAAAAATTATACAAATATTTAATTGTTCCCTTTAAGGTACATGGCAACATCAGGAGTGGATCGCAGTATGAAAATCTACGATATCCGTAACCTGGACGGTCCCGTGCAGCACTACCGGCTGCGGAGCGCGCCCGTGGACCTCGAGTTCTCGCAGAAAGACATGCTAGCCGTCGGACTCGAGGACGTCGTTGAGGTCTACAAGTACGTATACTTTATTTTCATTGATTTTCATCAATATCAGCCGAAACACGTCTACTTATTTATTTGGGTCAATCAACAATTTCTTGTCACTCGTTACCATAGTTACGTCTCCTGGGTCACTCTTAAAACTGTGATTTTTACCGACTTTAAAGTTTTAAACATGCCTACCTTGCCATGCCTTTAACCTACTAAACATGATTTTTAGCGATGATAAACCCATTCTGGCGTTGCTCATCTCTTGAGCATCCTAGAACTCCATTCTTTCTAAGAAACTCGGTTACTGTTGTCTCCTCGCTGACGGGACAGAATAACAACAAGGAAAAGTTGATTGACCCATTTATCATATGGCATCACTTTTATAACCACTCAGGGGTCACGTGTAGGGTAGCGGTGGGTACTTTCCCTACGGACGTGGTGCAACTTCGACCCCCCTTTGTCAAGTGAGTAGCAACTTGACAGTTAGAAGTTCTCAAGCCGCCCGAAAGCCTCCAACTTGGCTTAACGACTGCTGTCATAGACACCAAAGCACGGGAGCGCTCAGTTAGTAACCACTCAAAGCGGTCACCCATCCATGTACTGACCCCGCCCGACATTGCTTAACCTTGCGTATCGCTTGCGGCACGCAGGCGCCGCTGGGCCACGAGGGCTCCGCTGCTGGACATAGAATGCCACAACGATCGGTCATGGGCTGCCCTCAGCCAGCGGACTCCCGCGACCTTCACCAGGCCAGACCTGATAGCCATTTGCCTTAATAATATTGTTATTTTTTGTTCTTATTGTTTTTTAGGGTTCCGTACCCAAAGGGTAAAACGGGACCCTATCACTAAGAGTCCGCTGTCCGTCTGTCACCAGGCTTTACCTCAGGAACCGTAATAGTTAGACAACTGAAATTTTCACAGATGATGTATTTCGGTTGCCACTATAACAACAAATACTCAAAATCGGAATACAGTAAATATTTCAGGGGCCTCCCATACAACAAACATGATTTTTTTGCCGTTTTTATAACTCTCACTTGGCCGGGTTTTTTTATACCGCTAAGATATTCATACCTGGCAATACCAAATGTTGATAAATAGCTATAGCATTTTCTAATTACTTTATCTCACCTCTGATTACAGCAACTGCTGCACACAGACGACGGTGAAACCGTACATGAGGCATCGGATGTCGAAGAACATTTGCAATTTCAAGTTCTGCCCGTACGAGGACGTACTAGGTATCGGTACCACCAAAGGATTCACAAGCATCATTATACCAGGTAAATGATCTGTACTGTTTTTTTTTTTTTATAAAGTACTACAATACTCCACGAAGGCAGAGGAGGTCGTGGAGTATGTACGCGTGAAGACCGGATTCAACCTGAGGATCGTGAAGTTGGAGTCTCGCCACAATGTGAATTTTAATTCCTTCGTTGTGAGAATTCCAACAGAACATCTACTGACCTTCACCAAGGAAGAATTTTGGCCGAAGGGAGTCAAGTTCCGGCGTTTTCGCCATCGGTTACCAGACACCTCGATGTTGCGTAACACATCGCAGTAAAGTTGTAGTGTGTTTATTTGTGCTAGTCTTTAAGTATTTTATAGATATGTATGTTAGTCTGTAAGGTATATGTAAATATGGGCCTTGTTGCCTGATTCAAATAAATAAATTGGGTTTTGGTGGCCCTGGCCCATCATGGTTGATTTCTATCGACTAACCAATTCCACTGCAGGCATAAGTGTCCCAAAATGATCGTTACGAGTACAACCTTCATATCGTTCATATTATTTAAGTTTTCATGAATTATTTTCTCACTGCACCCACGTTTGCAATGTTCAGTTTGGCCCTACGGTTGGTAGAGAATGCCTCAATGGCATGAAGTCCGCCCTTTGTACTCATATTTTTTGACGACCGCTTTAGCTTAGTTGGTAGTGACCCTGCCTACGAAGCTAGAGGTCCCGGGTTCGAATCCCGGCCAGGGCATTTATTTGTGTAATGAGCACGAATATTTGTTCTTGGGTCTTGGATGTTTTCTATGTATTTAAGAAAAAAAAAATTTTTTAAATAAATAAATACCTATCATCTATCCTGTGAGAAGAACCTTCCTGGGTATTGCCACAACATTAGTACTAATTGACACAGTCTTAAACATTTGCATTATATATGTTCACAGGAAGCGGCGAGCCAAACTTCGACGCATTAGAAAGCAATCCGTTCCAGACGAAGAAGCAGAGGAAAGAAGCAGAAGTGAAGGCGCTGCTCGAGAAGATACCGCCGGAGCTGATCACGCTCAACCCGTACGAGGTGGCCGAGGTCGATGTGCCCACTATGAAGGAGCAGATGGAGGCCAAGAAGAAACTTCTGGTAAGTCGTCACCTTCGGTCGTGATCATATGCCGATATAGTACTTTTATATCGTGCGCGGATTGGCCATTGTTGTGGTTGTGACACATGAACACAAGACAACGTGAACTCATAGCTCATACGCTGACGCACACATAGACAATGTGCATGTATAGCTAAACACACAACTATGGCTCACCCGTGCTCGCGAGATAAAAGTACAAGGTACGATTACTTTGACCTTGATACTGACATATGCTCTTATTCATTGGATAATCTACTTTAACGTTTTCAACGCCAACGACGCATATATCCGTCACGTTATCCATTGCGATATCAAGCTACATGCGTTCCTATAAGGTTCAATTTCGCGTTTGACATTCCCATGTCATGGCATGGAGTGACAGCGTTTGTATTTGACAGAGCGCTGGAAAGGCTAATAGAGTTTCTATTACAAACACGATTTTTAGACAGTGTGTATATTAATAGAAAGTCTTTAGTTCTTAGAATATCCAATGAAATTGTCATTGTCAGTGTACCTTTTTGTACTTTGTAACAGAATGTTTGAATAACGAAGTTGTTTCTTACGATTAATCTAATTTGCTTGCTTTCATTACAGTATGTAAGACCTAAAAAGGTAGACTTAACTCCTCGACACAAGAACAAAGGCAAAACGAATATAGCAAGAAAGAAGATCATCAAAGAAACCGAGAGAAAGGTAAGTGTAGTGTGTAATTGTGTATAGAGATTTGAAATTATACTGATCATAACCGATTCGTTATACGAGTACGAGTACTAATTCATTATACGAAACTCCTCGGTCACAATAACACTTGCGTTTTTTTTTCAGAAATACGTCGGCGAAGTGATTGAAGCACAGAAGGCATTAGAAACACCTGAACAGCCGACCAAACCAAAAATATCGTTTGGTGTCCTTGATAGATTTGTATCCAATCCTAAAAAACCTAAGACTAAGCATAATAAATAATACAATAAAGTTAAATTTTGACTTAATCTTTAATTTTATGACCTTAAAATAACTGTCAAAAAGTTAACCTTGATTTTTATTTACATGATTAATTATTTACATACGTCAATTAAAACATGATCACAAAGTAATAGAACAAAATATAAAATGTCTGAAAATATTACATATAAAATAAGTCTGTAGAGATCAAAAACTTAATTAACAAGGAATATCAAAGAGATCACATAAGCCTTCGGAACCCCGCAAGGAGAATGCAAAGTCTTGCTTTGTCACTGGAGGGCTCAATCGCAGCAGATAATCTGGAATGAGTAACATTATAATTATGAATATTATGATCTAATATACAGTAGGTAAAAACCCTGTTCCAAAACAGGTACTATTATCGCGATTATTACGATAGGTGATTATTATAGAGGATCAAATATTATGAAGTCTTTTTAGGTTTGATTGGCTCTCTGGATACCTTTTAATTCCAGTATAAGTAATACTGTTAATTCATTGCCAACAACGCTTGTTGCTCGTGACATGACTATGATACTTATTGAAATATAATAAACGGGTCACTCCCGTCTTTAATGAGTGGTCGCGACGGCCTAACAAACATGTCGAGCGATATTAGACGTTAAAGACGTGAGTGACCCGTTGACCATTATATTTCAATCTGAGACTCACGGGAGTTTTCTATTTAAAACTATGATACCAACTAAAAATAACTATAATTATCATAGGCAACAGTCCTGCTGCTATTAAAGGTTTGTATTTGCTCTCCAGTAATGACAAGTATGACTACTTGTCATTGACAAAACAGAGCAATTTGAAGAGCAGAATTAAAAATGCGGCAATACTCACTTTCACTATCAAGGGAATTGACATAGTCATCTGTAATGTCCTGAACCTCACTGTCCTGCATGGTTTCATCTTCCATTTCCTAGAAAGAAAACTTAATTTGTGAGTTTCAGTGTGAAACAAAAAAATACTGAATAAATAGAAAACAATACAGAATTATCGGGAAATCTAACATATAGTACCTTTTAAGGACCGAAATTTCAATCCCCAGATAAAAGATTAGCTCTGTCTTTTTCTTTCAGTTTTAACTTTAGAAAATATGGTCTTAATTTTAACCAACGGATAATTTTAAGTGGGGATTGAAAAATCGGCCCTAAAATATGTAAATAGTAAAATATGAATTTACTCTGTATGCCTGCCACATATTTGTCCTTTTACAAAAATCTTTGATGTTATACTGCAATTATTACCTTTTCTTTATCAGAGTCACATAAAATCACGCCAATAGGATCTGCAGATTTCACATGCAAAATGTAGTGCTGCTCTCTGCCCTGCAAAACAATAGTACATTACTTAACACGGGCGGTAATAAAGAAAGCCTCAGATCGCATATTTACCGCCCTTGCCTACGGCTCGGGCGTCAAATAAAATTCTTTATTACCGCCCGTGTTAAGTATAAAATTTTATGTCACCCCCTGGCCAGGAAGTGGGGATTTCCCGCGCGCGGAGCGTGCGGTAATAGCCTCTTTATGGCCAGGTGTGACATAAAAATACTAATTAAGCTTAATTTTACCAAAGAACAGAATGACATTGTATTTACCAGCTCATAATATAGAATTATTGGTAAAATAAAATAGTAGTTTATGCAACTGGTACATAATGAGGGGCATTAAAACACGAGTGTGTTTTATGAAACGAGCCGAAGGCGAGTTTCATAATAGGGTCACACGAGTGTTTTAATGCCTAATTATGTACAGTTGCATACATTACTTTATCTACATCCATATATTAAATCCTCTTTCATGTGTTTCGTGTGGGCACTTCTCGCCGGCGTGCGCCATGTTTGCGTCGACAGGCCGGCCCGCGCCTCCGCCGCCAGCCCGCAGCTGTGTCTTAATTTTGTACGTGATCTCGTTAAAGTGTTATATTTCGTGATCTAATAGGGGACGCACGCAGCAGCCGCACAGTATATTATAAAGCGGGGTCTTATCTACGGTATTTGAACTTATAAAAGAGGATTTACTATATGGGTGTAGATAAACATCATTTAAGCTTTCATTAAACTTAATAGAAAGAGACTAGACTAGACTATCAAATATGTTTGTCAAAAATGTCATATTTAGTACACTTATTGCTGATTGTACCTTTTTCCAGTCATCAAGTGCTTGTTGAGATGGTTCCAATGAGCCCAGACATGATGGCTTATCTTATATAATTTAGGAGTTAGAATGGCCACCTTCTGTCTCCATCATCAGAGCAGCCATATAATTGTTACTGAGTTTACTAACTTTCAGTTTAATTGGTTGGGAATAGCTAGTCTAAAATTGAGTTGTAAGATTTGTCCCACACATACAGACATACTGACAGGGCAAGTTAAATAAGAGTTAATTTTCAGCGTGAAAACTATCAACGCCATTGATAGTTTTGTGTTTTTTGTTTCGTGCAGTCTATAAACCAAAAGGGTGGAAGTGCTCAGAGTTTTTAAAATGGTTGTATACTTACGGATACTGGTCTTGATATGCCTTCTAAAGCATGGAAGTTAGTGAGTTTGAGATAAAAATCATGACCAATATACATAACCCATTTTCCAGCAGTAACATATATTCGGTTAGCTAATAGATACCACCAACGGTGAATTCATATAGATGCCATTAACACTTCATAAAACGATACATATCATAGATATTATAATTTTTACCTTTCCTGGAGCAGATCCCACAGATAAACTGGCACCTATTGGGGCTTCCAAAACCAGCACCTGGCTGTCTTCATAGCACTGCTCAATGTCACTCTTCTTAACATAAACAAGTGGTTCATTGTCAATGTCTTCTAATACATTTTTTATACTTTGCTCTATCCAATGGATTTGTCTGGAAAAAGATATATAAATGAAGTCGGTTAAAATATAAATGTCACATGAAAACTACAGTAGAATTTTTAATTAGCCAAAGTAAGCTAATGTCAGTGCATATTTCATAATTTACACATCATTTCATAAAAATACATGGAACTGGTGATATAAGGCAAATTTTAATTCATAAAAGTAATGTATTTTAACCATTACGGAATAATCCACATCCAATGTGCACCCGCAAATGTCAGTTTACTATGTCTATTCAAGCCACCATCTCCCAAGCCCATAGATCTCCGGGCACATAACAAAACAATGCTTTTGTTTTTGCCGGGAGAGGACAATTCAAAATTGTACTACAGTCTCAAGAGTATTACACAACACAACTTTGGAGAGGTGTGAGATGAAAGTGAGTGAAATGTTCAATTTCCATCTCACAAAATGCTTTACTGTGTCTTTTGTCAAAGACAAAACTGCTGGATCACAAATGATGCATATCACTCACATTTAACACTTGCCTGTGCTACTCATGCACATGCTCATGTTGTCCAGTTAGGGTAGTCAAGCTTGCGTGTAGACACCATCACATAGTAATGTATTCACAGCCTTGTTAAACTATGCCATCAATGGTTAATTAACACACTGGTAGTGTGTGAATGCAGAGTTTAGTAGAAGTAGCAAGACAAACAAGCCCAGTAATACTCGGCTTCATAATTGTATTCAATAAAAGACTGACTGGATACTTTCAATAACGCTGATGGAAATAAAAAAAACATACTTATCAAGCAACTCTTCATGTTCCTCAAGCCGGCCAATCTGTCTGCGGAGCCGCATTACTTTCTCTCCAATGTCTGAAGCATTGCCATCGGGACCAGCTCCTCTGCAATAAGATAACCTCAAAGTATGAACAATTATAAAGAAAATAGTCAGAAAAGCAGCAATAATTTACTAAGTCAGTTACTCACTTCCATTGTATGCTGTTCTTACTCCGTTTTTCTATCAATCCAATACCTTCTAACACATTTGTTATATCGTATATACGTCTCTTCTGTCTTACAGCTAACAAATCGGTAGCCTGAAAATAATAACAATATTGCAGAATAATGCTACTGTTAATTCAAAATGTTTATTTTCGTGCCAAAATTGATTTGACAGGAACGAAGCATTGTACTCACGATTTTCAAGTCCAGAACTCCATCCTTTGCTTTTTGTAATAATGAAACGAATCGTGTCGTAAGAAGACCCAACGATTTTTCATAACGCTTGTATATTAAGTCGGTCATCACTGTTTTAACACAAATTTAAAGGATTTTAATACAACAATCGCCATAGAATTTTGCGTAGCGCGGGGTATATAATGTTGGTAGTATTGGCACTGACACAGATAATAAATATCAGTTAATTTAAATGCTGCAGCGTCTTTACATTTTTTTGTTCAATGTTGGCCAGCATGTAAATAGTGATAATTAATACCGTTTTTTGTTAAGATTATTGAAATGTAATAAATTAATATTCATGTCCATGATAATTAACAGAATAAAACATAAACGTATGGCTCTTGCTTGGAAAGAGACTGGTAGTCTTATTACTCTCGCAACACACTCTATATAACATTCCCCTACGACCTTGTAGTAAAGCTGCCTACACAAAGCCCTGCCTGCAGGGCCCTGCTTGCAGTGCCACTGCCAAATCGTATTTTTGTGTAGGCATGCAGGGCCGATTTAACAGATAAAAAAATCGGCCCTGCATGCCTACACACAATACGATTTGGCAGTGGCACTGCAAGGAGGGCCCTGCAGGCAGGGCTTTGTGTAGGCAGCTTAACGCACGTACCTACTGGACCGTGGGCCAGGCGCTAAAATCGTCAGTCATTTCCAAGGACACAGCAATACGGTATTAAACCCCTAGTCAAATCAGCAACTTTTTATTAAATGTCAAAAACGATTTGTTAATATGAAGTTTGTAGGGAAATACTGTCTTAGTGACGTCACTAAGACAGTGTGAGTAGGTTTGTTCAAATCAGCGTCCTTTTTAAATCTTTACGCTTATAAAATCTTACAATTAGCTAAAATAAATTAATAATTGATGTTTTTCGAGTATTTTCGTTAGATCTTTTATTAGTCAAGTAAAAAATAATTTACTTTTAACTTAGTTTAATTTAATACCCTATACGGTATTAAACCCCTAGTCAAATCAGCAACTTTTTATTAAAAGTCAAAAACGATTTGTTAATATGAAGTTTGTAGGGAAATACTGTCTTAGTGACGTCACTAAGGCAGTGTGAGTAGGTTTGTTCAAATCAGCGTCCTTTTTAAATCTTTATGCTTATAAAATCTTTCAATTAGCTAAAATAAATTAATAATTGATGTTTTTCGAGTATTTTCGTTAGATCTTTTATAAGTCAAGTAAAAAATAATTTATTTTTACCTTAGTTTAATACCCTAGGCACCCCCTTGTTTATTGTCAGGAAGAAAACACATGGAAAAATTGCATTATTTTATTCATATGCTTCTATAGTATGTGTAGATGCAGATGGCGGCGCCAATGAATATGGTGCAAAATCTGGATCAGGATAAAAAATAAATATTTAAAAAAAATGTATTCATGACACCCTCAGTAGGAATACTAGGAATGTATCAGGACTATCAAGAACAGGAAATGAAAATTAAATTAACTGAATTCTGTAAACATTCTACCTGCTTTATTTTAAAAGTATCATTTACAATGAGACATTTTGCTGATGCACATTTTGTAATCTTCTTTTTTCAATCAATTTACTTAATATATTGCATTTATCCCTTTCAATTTGCAGCAGCTCCTCTTGTTCTTTCTCTTTAAGTTGCAGCTTTTTTAATTCAAATGCTTCCTTCATTTCCAATTCTTTTCTTCTCAACTCTAATTCCTTTTCTCTCAATTTTAAACTCCTTTCAAACATTTCATCCCTCCACAGCTTTTGTTCTTCTTGTCTATTAAGGTATTCTAACCATTGCTTTTCAAGATTTATCTTGCTCTGTGTTCTGTCAGCTTCTATTCGATTAGCTAATCTTATTTTCCTTAGTTCAATTGTAGCTTTGCTTTCACAATTACCTCTCACATTAGCAGTAGTTTCATTCAAGGATAAATTGAGATGATTTTTCCGGAAGTTTTTCTTACGTTGGAATTGTTCTAAATTCATGGAATCTTCTTCATCTTCACATTGACCAAAGATATTATTCATTTCTTTGAAATACTTAAACCTTTTTTGCCCGCTGTCAACTGCTTGTTTATATTTCTTTGTGAGTGCATTTATTTTCCACCGGACTTGGTCTGGTGTCATCTAGAAATATAGATTTTTTAAATTAAAAAAGGTTGTTAAGCATCTCTTGTTTATATCTATGTATAGAATATGAAATTACATAATGATCTAATAAGTTTAACTAAACTTTACCTCTATGTTGTAAGCTTTTAAATTATCAGATATAGCAACCCATAGTCTGGTTTTCTTTTTTGGTGTTTCTACCATTTCAATGTTGGATTCATACAGTTTCAGAAGTGTTAAAGTTGCACTGGTAGTCCAGACTGCAGCTGCACCTAAAACATTATTTTATCTTATTATATATAGTAAACATCACTAGTTTACTTCGTCTACTTCTACGAAGTCTACTTCAACCACTTACTATGTTTATCTGAACTTTCACCAGAACAATTCTTATTATTTCCCTGACTTAAGTCATTTGTTAAATTAGGTATGTTCTTGTAATCAACTGTTTCTGAAACCGTGTGTTGATCTGCAAATATACAATACACAATTATAAAATGATTAATAAATCGTAGAAGGCAATACAAAGGCAAGGCAACTTTAGTGGTTAGACTTGAGTTAGTTTAGCACAAAACTCACTATCTTGTAGAATTCCTTCAACAAAACCATCAGTGTTTCCATCCATAATTATTGACCTAGTATTTACTCCTTAATATACTAAAACAAAATAAACAATAGGTATCTCTTTATATCATAAAATTGTTTAGAAGCAAGCAGTAGCAGACAGAAGAAAGAAAGATCTTAAAAATATTTTATTTTGATCAAAATTCTGATTGTCAATGTCAACCATAAATAAAATAGTTTTATTTTTTTACAAGGATTTATTAGGGCTGCGCTTTGTCGAGTTTTGTGTAAATAAGAATTTATCGATATCGAAATAACGTTGCTTCACATTGTTCATATATTTTTTTACATTAGTTGTGTCCGAGTTTGACGTTAAAGTTTTATTATCTGTGTAACTATTTGTGGTTGATGTGGTTGTCAATTTTGTTTTGATTAATATTTTATTTATTTGGATACTAATCTAAACTGAATTTATGGCTGATCCCAGAGTCATTATCTGCTTAGCTGAGACCAAAGTTATCAGTAGCGAGGACAGTGACACGGGCAGCTGGAGCGATGTGTGTAGCTTTACAGCTGTTGAAGAGTCTTCAGAGAGCGAGGATCAAGACGAAGATGCCGACACTTTATTTTTTCCATTAATGCAATATTTAATAAGATCGCGACGACGAAGAGTAGACGACTATCTTCATATAGTAGACTCGTGGACAGATGGTGAATTCAAGAATCGCATGAGACTATCACGAAAGACAGCTTACCGGCTTATTGGTAATTTATACTTCTCTTTATATACAACTTTGTATATAAACACGAGTAAACAAAAACTGATTTGTTTCAGATGACTTAGAAAAATCCGGATTTATTGCATCACATAAATTTGGACTGAAGCCATTAGAACCAAAGTTATGTTTTTATATTTTCTTGTCATTTATTGCAAATACTGAACCATTAACACCTATAGCTACCAAATTCGATATCTCCATATCATCAACATTCAGAGTAATAAGGAGAGTTGTAGCATGGATACTGACTAAATTAAATGATGCCGTCAAGTGGCCACAAAACTATGTTGAAATCAGGACAATTTGTGATGCTTTCCAGTTGAAAACTGGAATCTCAAATACAATAGGAGTCATAGATTGCACTAATATAAAAATAGAGAAACCAAAAAATGCCAGGGACTACTGCAATCCTAAAGGTTATTATTCAATCATTTTGCAAGCAACTGTGGATTCATACATGAGATTTACTAATATTTTTTGTGGTGAACCAGGATCTTCAAATTGTGCTCGGGTTTTGAGGAAGTCTCCATTATATAATACAGCAATGGCTAACAGAGATGCATTATTTCCTCATGACACATTCCTTATTGGACATTCTGGCTATCCATCTCTGCCGTGGCTGGTGCCACCTTTTCGAGAAAACAAGCGCTTAACACCCCACCAGAGAGAGTATAATACAATACATGCATCTACGAGAAAGTTAAGTGATAAGACTTTTAATCTTCTCAAAGGAAGATTTCGTAGAATTAAACTTTTTACTGTATATAGAAATATAGCATTTATCACAGACACTATAGTTGCTGCTTGTATTCTACACAACTATTGTATAAATGAAAATGATCATTTGGAAGAAAATGATTAAGACTTGATTAATGCAGACTAATTTTAATAACATGAACTTATGTAAGTATTACAAGTTAATAAATATCTATTTTTTTACAAAACAGTACTACTTTTTTACATTTCATTCAGCTTGATAAGCTTCATATTAGCGTTAAATTTGTACACAGTACATACTTATAAAGGGAATCATTCCAAACAACTGTAAATTGATTTTGGGGTCAGTTAATATTTAGATGTTGAAGGACCAGCCTCATAACTACCACCATACATTTTATTTTTACTGATCACCTAACAGTTTCTTCAGTAAATCACACTTCTCCCTCTCAATTTTTAACATTTCCTCTTGTTTCCTTTCTTTTAATTGTAACCTTTTGAAAGCTAATGTTTGCTTCATTTCTAATTCTTTTCTCCTTAGTTGTAGTTCTTCTTCTCTCAATTTTAAATTTCTTTCATACCGCTCATCCCTGATTAATTTTTGTTCTTCTTGCCTTTTTAAATATTCAACCCATTGTTTATCTAATTGTATTTTTGCTCTTTGTTCCATCCTCAAATTTCGAAATGGTGCCACTGTTTTTCTTTTCTTGAATGATGATGTATCTCTGTCCATGTCTTCATGACTCTGCATGACTCCTGACGCTAATCTGTATGTCACACTATCATCACTGAAATGTCCTAGGATTTGATGCATTTCATTGAAATATTTGAATGACATTTGTTGACCACTCTCAATGCAGTCCTTGTATTTTTTTGTAAGTGCATTTATTTTCCACCTCACTTGATCTGGAGTCACCTTAAAATGAAAATAAAATTTGTTATCATTATATTTTTATATACTGTCATATTTTTTTCTTGCATGTTACCTCAACATTCAATGACCTCAACTCCTCAGCTATGGACTTCCACATTTTGGTTTTCTTTTTTGGATTATCCATCACATGCATTTTGGTTTCGTATAAACTTAGAAGCATTAGTGTGGCATTCTTTGTCCAGATTACATCTAAAATAAAAATAAAAGCAATAGGCATATTTTTTTAAAAGATAAAAACTTGTGTAATACGGTAAAAAATATGTGTCATTTATATGACATAAAGAAAAAAATACCATTTCACATACTTTGTTTATTAGCTTCACCGGGTTCTGGCTCTTCTTGGGGAGGCATGGTGGTAATTGTATGCGTCTGATTGTAGGTAGGAATACCCATGTTGGGTTTGTATGGTGATGCTGATGTAGTGCCTAGAAGAAAATAATTAATCAAGATTGTTTATTTAAAGCTGAGGAATTACTAGACATACTTATTTTACTCTTTGGGAATTACTTTCAAGGAACCTTTGGACATTGAATATGGTTTACTGGTAACAATTTAAATGGGTTTTAGTTTTAATGACATCATTTTGTTCGAGTCGCTAAGGAATAACTTTTTTATTCTGAGTATGGTTGACTGGCAACAATACATTTTCATGATTGTGAAGCTACTACACGTAGCAAGCTGGGTACTTCGGTATTTTATAATTCGTTTTATTTAAGATCATGTTGCATTGAGTCTTTATCATACGATTTACCGCACGAAGATCGATTTGACTACTCACACTGATTGTCTAGTATAGCCAAAACGGCAACATTATTTTCATCCATTTTGTATGTCAAATTGGAGTTTTCCAACAAGGTAAATTCTTATAGCAATGCACTGTGTTTAACTTGATAGTGTGCTTGTTGGAAACTTGCAGCTCACACGGTTTGATGAACACTTCCGTGTCAGTTTTGCTGCACTGTGTCGTGGAACTCCTACCAAACAATATTCTCTGTGTCGACACAAGCCATTTCCAAAGACGATGTCACGCAACGCAACTCGCTGAGTGTGCATGCATTGTGTCAAATTGTGCTGCAGGCGTCGAAATGTCTTTTTTTATCGATATCGATACATTTTCGGTACATATGTCTCGTCTCGCAGAAATTATTTTAAGAGTGCGGAACACGAAAAATAGTTTCTGCTGAGAGCTGTTTTAACCCAAATAAAACCATCTGTATACTGGTGAATGTTTCAATTATGATCGTGATTCTGAGGAACGTTATAGATCTATTGACGTAGCGTGAATATCAGCGTTTTTATGTATATTCCAAACGTTAGATAGATACTCTATCTTGTCTCTGACATGTAAATGACATGACATGACAGCTGAAAGACTGACGTGACATCGGTTCATGCATTAAAGTTTTTTTTATAAATAAATGATAACTGCAATAATATTATCTTGGTAATTACCAAGTTGTATTGCAATCAAAATGGCCAGCTGTGGTGAATTCATTAAGAGTCAATTCCCGTTAATAGATGAAGAATTGAAGAAATATGTTGAGGGTGTGTATACTTGAGGTTATGGTTACTGCTGTTGCTTTTCGTGTTCGACCTGCATATGTAGGCGTTTTGAATAATATTTTCAATCTAAATAGGCCGCTTTTGAAAGTCTTTCTCACCTCAGTATATTATTCTACTTTTCACGAAGAAATAATCATTTACGCCAACATTATAGTCGAAGTTTGATTGAATTGTAGATATCCTGGACAACAGTGCTGGAGAGTTCGAAGACACCGAGGAGGTGTACGAAGCCGTCGGCGAAGTACTACAAGGGATTTCTGAAAAATCTGAGGATGATATCAGGTAGTGATGTTTCAGGACATGTGAAAATATGTAATACTAGTTATTGCCTGCGAATTCGTCCGCGTGGAAATCGTTTATCGCGATAGAATTTAAGTAATTGTTAGATTATATCAGAGGCTTACGTTAGCATCACTCTTTCATACAATCTTCCACCCCCTTAAAGCATGATTTCCGGGATAAAAAGTATCCTATGTCCTTTCCCGGGACTCAATCTATCTCCATGCCAAATTTCATGTAAATTGGTTCAGCGGTTTAAGCGTGAAGAGGTAACAGACAGACACACTTTCGCATTTATAATATTAAGTATTGATTTTATCCGTGATCTTAATTAAGCTTATGATTAGAATTAATTTTAAGGGAATGTAACTAGAATCAGATTTCAGTTCAGTTTATTTGGTAAAAATAATGTTTTTTTTCTAATATCACAACTTCCTACAACATTTTGCAGTTATTTTAAATAACATGTCTTATGAGACTGCTACTGAAAATTTAAACACATGATTAGGCATATCCAAGCTCAAACTAGTGGGCAAAGTAATTGATTTTATAACTCCTTAATAGCCAGTTCAACAAAGTCCATTTGATTTATAAAGTGTTAAAAATATTCTCCTTCATAATTAAATCCACATGTTAACCATTCAGCGTATATATAACAAGCTATGTATTCTTCTGTTGTGAATATATGTACATAAACTAGTTGTGTTATGCAACTTTGTTGTTTATTGATAAACATTTGTACAAGGTGAACAAAACTAATTTTTTTTTTATCTAGTCTGTAGGTGTGTCCCACAGCCTAGCAAAGGCATCTCTCTCCCCATGAATTCCATAAAAACTGTACATATTTATGTTTAATTAATTTCAAGCAAATGGTCCTTAAATTAAATAATCCTTATTGACATTGACAGAGGGCGCAGAGCCGTCTTTCCCACTGGGCACTCTGGGCATATGCCCAGGGCCCCGCGATCGATGGGGGCCCCCCTAGTTCAAGACCCCCAAGGGGTCCAAGAGTTTGAGGCCCCTAGTAGTAGTTTGAGATCAAGTTGCTGTATCAAGGCTATAGGGGCCCCATTATCCCAATGTGCCCAGGGCCTCGAATTGGTTAAAGATGGCCCAGCAGGGGGGGACCTTTTGTTAACTATAGATTAGCACAATCATTGTCAGGAAACTGACAACGAGGTGCTCTACTCGTAGTTGCATAGCCAATACCATAAGTTTCCTCATATGTAGAGGTTATTGCGTAGTGCTACGAAAAGCTTGGCAGCAAAACTGTTACTCATTTTTTGTGGGTTAATACACAATACGAATTGCTGTGTGTTACCTGTATCTAAAGCCGCATCACACGGGCAATTACTTATTGTGCTTGAAAACCGCAACACATGCTTTGACTAGTGTGGGTGTCACTGTAACTTACTTCTGTATTACTGGTCTTTTCAGTTTGGTAAATAAATGTTTTTTCATGAGTATTGCACTATTGGTTGTGTCTTTGTTTTGTTGATTGTATGTTGAAACAGTCATATTTATGTACATTTTTGTTTGCAGAAAAATATGTGAAAAGCTCCTTCATATGCTACAGCCAGAGAAGACAAATACTAGCAATGGACCAAGGAAGGTGTTGGATGCCCCCATCCATCTTGCCTCCATGACCTCGCATCAAGAGCCCACTGAGGACCTGAAGAGTATATGGCTGCAAACTAGAGATGATAATTTAGTAAGTAGTAGTTTCACAAACACTCCTTTTTCTTGAGCCTCATTCTCCGAGATGTGAAGGGATTCTGGTATGGGCTGACTTCAGTTATAAAATAACCTACCATTACTTGCTCCCCAACATAGTATTTAATGTTCATTATCCATCAGTATTGTTGCCAACACACTTGGCAAGCTTAATCCCAGTTCCCAGTAAGGCCTAGTTTTCCATTGGTTAGGAAGGTCAGCTGGCAGTTGCTTCCTTAATAACTAGTGCCTACGCAAAATTTTGGGATTAGGTAGTGGACCCGGGCATTCTTCAGGATCCAGCTGTACTGGGATAATACTTGGATGACGATGATGATGATTTATCAGTATTGTCAACTTACATTAACTTTCGGGTGGGATACCCAATTTGGAACTGATATTTGTTCTTTCATATGAAGTAATAACTTACTACGCTGGCTCGTTGACCCAAAGAGGATCTTGGCCTCTGACACAAACGCCACTCTCCCTGTTGTGCGCCACCTCACGCCAGTTGGGTACACCGAGGTTGGCTAGGTCCTTGAGGGTTTCGTCATTCCAGACTCAAATTATTGATTACAGAAAGTAGATGCGAAAAAGTTAGAGAAAGCAGAGGCGAAGTTGCAACAGAAGCAGCAAAAACAAAAAGAAGGCAAGGCACCGGTGGCTGCCCCTGTGCTGCAAACAGCCACCGCCTCACAGGTCACATCCAAGAAAGACAGCAAGTTAGAAGCGAAGGGCACCAACCGGACACAGGATATTAGGATAGAGAACTTTGATATTGCTTATGGTGACAGGTATGTTTTTGATACGAACCACATTGTTTATTTGCATGTAGTTCTGTAGGACACAAACTTTTTGCATGGAACTTTACTGGTTTAGAATTTCACAGTTTTATTGAACATATGGAAAGTTTCTCATAAATTTCATAATGTACTTCAGATTTATGTCCAAAATGGATATAGCTACAACACAGATTATATTGCAACAGTATAAGCATAGTGGTAGGATATATTCTACCACTTTCTTTTCTTGGCTTTCTTAATATTTAGGTTTTTAAGACAATCTTAATTATCAATAACCACCATCTCCAATTCGAGACAGCGGTTTTGTACCCTGTGTTGGTAAACACTGGGTACAAAATCATTTGTCTTGCATTTGAGATGCTGGTAATTGGTAGGTTAACTACGGGTAGACATAGTCATGGGGTAACAATATACAAGATTTATATTTGGATATTGACTACAATTCTGTAAAAGAATTACAAAATTGTAAGACAATGGTGTTTCCAGACATGAATGTAACGAGAATGTATTTACCGTATTTTAGGCAAGCTTTTTCGCTTAGGATATTAAAAAAATTAATACTTCTTTTAAATTTCAGAGTTTTATTACAAGGAGCAGATCTCATACTAGCATTCGGCCGTCGCTACGGTCTAGTCGGGCGGAACGGGCTCGGCAAGACCACAGTCCTCAGGATGATCTCAGCCAAGCAGTTGAAGATTCCGTCGCACATCTCCATACTTCATGTGGAGCAGGAAGTCGTCGGTGATGACACGCTGGCGCTGCAGAGCGTGTTGGAGTGTGACACGGTTAGAGAAAAACTGTTGAGGAGAGAGAAGGAAATTACTGCGGCAATTAATAATGGGTATGTTATAATGGTACATTATCTGTAACATGCATTACTAAAGCTCGAAACGCCCTGACAACGCTGGCAGAGTGGGGCGTTGCCGCGCGGAGGCGGTACTGGTTGGAATATTCGAACTAATATTAAAGAGTACGCACAGAAAACCGGCCGGGGAAAAAGCTTGGCGGTGGCGGCACGGAGTCAATATATCTATGATATTCCTGCATGGGTTTTCTTGGATATAGATGCCTAATGTATGTTTTAATTTCATGTTTTATTTTGTGTGCTTCTTTGGATAGTATTGAACATATACAATAAAAATACTCTTTATTGAACACATCAAAAAGATCATAGTACAGAAACATTAGGCTATTACATATTTCAAGTACATACTATTAAATCGAAAACTTAGATCTAGACTTGAGTCTCGAATATTCAATTCTAGGTATAGCAAATTAAGGCATTGCTTGTTTCCAGGCTAAACTTGTTAATAAATTGGGAGATATCCATATACAATTACATTGATTTTGGAGATCAAAATAAATATACCTTGTACTAACTAGAAGTCGAATTCTGCACAAAAATAATATTTAAAAATTGCAATGCACAGATCCACGGACCCGGCGTTATCAGCGGAGCTGACAGAGATCTACGCCGGGCTGGAGGCGATCGAGGCAGACAAGGCGCCGGCGCGCGCCTCCATCATCCTCAGCGGTCTGGGCTTCACGCCCGCCATGCAGGCGCGACCTACCAAGACCTTCTCCGGAGGGTGGAGGATGAGACTCGCGCTGGCCCGGGCGCTCTTCTCCAAGTAAGAAGTTATAGCATAAATAATACCATAGCTGACTAAGAAGATGCGTCCATCATCAGATAAGGATGTATTAAATATGTATTTACCATAGTGGAGGAAGGAGGCAAGCCTAAGGCACTCAAAGCTCTTCATTGAAGGAGTGAAATCTAGCTGGACCAAGAAACTGTGGAAATGCAGCAGAAAGCAACTCAGAATCATATCTGGGGTGTTTACAGGTCACTTCGGGGTCAAAGGACTATTGGCCAATATGGGACTATGCGACAACATGGATTGTAGGATGTGTGGCGAGGATGACGAGACAATGGAACGCTTGCTGTGTGAATGTCACGCCCTCGCCAGACAAAGAATGAACGACTTTGGCAATGGCTACCCAGAACCAAAGGAATTCAGAGTACTCCCGCTGAACTCCATCATCCGGTTCATGGAGAGATTGGAGAACAGCTTGGAGTAGGTATAAAGGAGGGGGCAATTGCACAAAAGTTCCCATTGGGTCGCAGTGCATCCGCAAGGGCCCTCATCTAGATAAGATAAGAAAAGATATCATATTTAGTGTCATAGGACCACTAGAAATTCGTTCACAAATTTTATTGTACAAATGATTTCTATGATTTACATAAAGAGAAGTTACGTACAAAGGTGAACTGATCCCTTTAAATTTAACGGTTCTCTAGATTTGCTATTACATATTATGTTAGCTATAGATTAGTTTATACTATTTTTTATTTCTAGACCAGATCTACTCCTACTCGACGAGCCCACCAACATGTTGGACATAAAAGCCATCATTTGGCTAGAGAACTACCTCCAGAACTGGCCTACGACGCTACTGGTCGTCTCCCACGACCGAAACTTCTTGGATACAGTGCCTACAGACATCCTACACTTGCACAGTCAGAGGATAGACTCTTACAGGTACTTATAATAGTCTAGACTATGGTTGTAATAAACTGTCACGTGTTTTCAATTTGAGTTATTAGTTAGTTATAGGCGAATACATTCAAAATTTCATTGGCCCGAAGGCCACTTGGTCTCTCCTTAAAACATCTATGAAAAGATGATGCACAGAAATGCGGCAGTACAACACAACACGGTCATCAGCAGTTTTTAATGAACAGAAATACCATTTTATCTTTCTTCCTCTGAAGATAAAATATCTTAACAAATGTATTAAAAAAATTTGGTGGAAGATGTTTAGTAGATTGCAAGGGCAATAAATATAAAATGTTAAATAAAATAGAATATACAAATATGTGAAGAGGTAACGGACATAAAATCAGACACACTTTCGCATTTATAATATTAGTATGGACTTTTGAACACTTGTCTCATTTCCCTTTGCAGAGGTAATTACGAGCAGTTCCACAAAACGAAAACGGAGAAGCACAAGAACCAGCAGAGAGAGTACGAGGCTCAGCAGCAGCACCGCGCGCACACGCAGGAGTTCATCGACCGGTTCCGGTACAACGCCAACCGTGCCTCCTCCGTGCAGAGCAAGATCAAGATGCTGGAAAAGCTGTGAGTATGATTATGAGTTCCTGTTATCCCTCATTAGGGGCATAGGGCTCGCAGAAGAGTTCTCCACTTGTCACGGTCTTGCGCAGCTTTGCTTTCGCTCTTCCCAGCTGTGAGTATGCATGCTGTATAAGTCACCATCATCATTACATCCGAAAGACGTCCACTGCTGGACATAGGCATCCCCCAAAGAGTGCCACAATGACCGGTCCTGCGCCACCCGCATCCAGCGTCTCTCGTGACCTTTAAGGTCATCAGTCCACCTTGTGGGGGTTTACCCACGCTGCGCCTACCGGTACGTGGTCGCCACTCGAGAACCTTTCGGTCCCAACGGCCAAGCTGTATGTATACCATATGTCGGTCTTGCGAATTGTCAATTAGGCCTGGGAATCACTTGTCGCTGTTAGAGACTATGGTGCCATCTTCCACCATAGTTGGATATGAATCTCGAGCAATATGTACGGTCACATTGTTGCGTCATTTAGAGCTTACTTTATACTGGACACTTGGAAGCTTAACACTTTCGCTACCAAGCTTTTCGTAGCTTAGGAAACGCATGGTATCGGCTACGCGTCTACGAGCAGAGCGCCCGCTAGGCGGGTTCCTGGCAGTGAATATGTTAAACTATCTATGAAAATATCAAAATTAGCGTTGACACCTAAACGACTCAGTAATTGAAGTCCGCGGAGCGCTCGTGGCCCAGCGGCGCCTGCGTGCCGCAAGTGTTATGCAAAGTTAAGCAACGTGGGCCGCGGTCAGTACATGGATGGGTGACCGCTTTGAGTGGTTACTAACTGAGCGCTCCCGTGCTTTGGAAGGCACGTTATGCCGTTGATCCCGGCTGCTGTCTATGGCAGCGGTCGTTATGCCAAGTTGGAGGCCTTCGGGCGGCTTGAAAACTTCTAACAGTCAAGTTGCCCACTCACTTGACAAAGGGGGTCGAAGTTGCACCACGTCCGTAGGGAAAGTACCCACCGCTACCCTACACGTGACCGACGAAAACCGACCGTGGTTCTAAAAGTGCAACAAAAACTGGCAACCGTACTGTCTTCTCGAAGATCTCACGGTTCGAAATAAATGCCATACGATAAATAAGTCCGTAAGTGTACTTTGTCTTTTTTTTTAAATTAATCTACCCATCTCACTTATCCCTACAGCCCAGAGCTCAGGCCAGTAGAGAAGGAGATAGACGTGGTGCTCCGATTTCCCGAGACGGAGCCTCTCTCGCCGCCCATCTTGCAACTGAACGAAGTCGGCTTCTACTACTCTAAGGACAAGGTCATCTTCACTAATGTCAATCTGGGCGCTACTCTGGAGTCAAGGATATGTATTGTGAGTATTACTTTTTTGAATGAATCATTATTTGTGGCGTTCCATAGCAAAAGGGTCCGCCTAATAACGCCACATTTCTATTCATTTTTAGGGTTCCGTACCCGAAGGGTCAAAACGGAACCCTATTGGTGACGCCCAGACGTCCGTCCGTCCGTCCGTCGTCTGTCACACAGGTTTTACAGCCAAACGGTTGAAGCGACAGGCTTCAAATTTACACAGTCTTGATGGCCCGAAGCCATTCAAATAGTCAAAACTTATTTTTAAATGTTTTTAAGGGGGCTCCCCATACAGCTAAAGATTGCGCGAAATTTTTTTTTATCCTACCCTATTGAGTGGGGTATCGTTGTTTAGAGCTCATTGAGTAGATACTTACTATATTTTTAATAAAAAAAAATATTGGAAAACAAAGGAATGAGAAGCCACCAAACTCAGCTTTTTTTACGAAATTTTGTTCCGATGAATTTCTTAACTTCCCAAATACCTATAAACTTAAAATTTGGTAATAATGTTTGTTATTACGTATATTTTACCAAACATAATCACTAAGTGTTCAAATTTTCAAGAGGGGATCTTCTGTACCTTTTGCGTAAAACGTACCACTTGGTATGGGACGATCATCATTTACTATGACTAATTTCTAGCATTAGTTACAATAGTGACGTCACAAGTGCGGCGCTTTCTCTCTAATTAGCAATATTAAAACAGTTATAAATTCGTATTTTTATGACTGTATTAGGATAGGATTTCCATCATTTACCATATTTTTTGATCTTGTTTTATTTGAAGTAATTATAAAATTTGAGTCAATAGCTCTTTTAGAACATACACAGTAATAATAGTACATTACTTACCAAGGGCGATAAAACAAAGAATGTCTCAGATCGCAGGTATTTATCGCCCTTGCCTTAGGCTCGGGCGATAAATATGCGATCTGAGGCTTTCTTTATTATCGCCCGTGGTAAGTACAAAATTTTATGTCACCCCCTGGCCAGGAAGTGGGTTTTTTCGCGTGCGGAGCGTGCGATAATGGCCACTTTATGGCCAGGTGTGACATAAAGTAATGTATCGAAACTACTCTGTTTGTGTCTGTTCAAGTGTTTCGCATGCGTAAAGTATTGCATTGTTTTATCAAATGTATTCCAAGGCTATCAGACTAGAAGTGCTAAACTGTTTGTCATTGTGAAGGTTAATGCAATTTTTCAATACCAATCACGACTCGTGGGAACTTAAACAAAGTAGAATGACATTGACTGATGAGTTTTTCTTACCATTACCATGCCATTAATCGAGCTATAATTAGTCTATTATACAATGTTTAATAGGTCTGTTTATGACAACAAAAAGATGATTGTTTAAAGACGAATAATGATAATTATGAAGACATTTAATGAGTGTTTTACTTAAGAGGAGGGATAGGGCAAGCTCTCTCCATACAAACTTTGTGCAGGATTTTCTTCGTTTGTGTTTGCATTAAAGTTATGATTTTTGGTCAGTATGCCTATTCTTCTCTTGGCTGTTGATGTAAGTGTAGTGATGTATTTTTTTTCATTAATAGTATTTTTAGTTTTTTTAAATTTTCACTTTTTTGACATATTTGAAAATTTCCACATCACTTTCTTCGCATATCTAATATTTACATCCAAAAAAAATATTACATTCGTTAGTGCCAAAACCTACGAATAAAACGTGCACAGAGTTTGTATGGAGAATGCCTTGCCCACCCCTGCGCCTTAATTTGTTTTTCGTTCATTTGTTTTGCATTCTATCTTCACCACCATAGAAAATATATGGTGTGGTGTATGTGTGGTGTGGTGTGGTGTATGGTGTATTTGGGCACATTGACTGCTACATATTATATGACGCTGACTGTACAACCCTTAGGGTTTAATTCCGCAGCCGATAGCAGACAGCAATTGCACGTTCCGCCGCACTCCAAATTGAACAGTAATCATAAGACTAAAAGTCCCAATTTAGAGTGAGCGGCGTGTGCTATTGCGACACTTCTCCGCTCATTACAGATTGACCTTTTTCTGAATACCATTACGGTTCAATTTGGACTGCGGCGGAACGTGCAGTTGCTGTCTGCTGTGGAATTAAACCCTTATTCTTTTTCGACGCCTATTACAACCTATCTAGTGTACGCCGTACGATTAAAAAAACCGCAAATCGATGTACAGTTTAGCCGTTTGGCACACGCATACTAGAAGTCAAAACAAATTTTTTGACCCGCAGTTCCTAAAAAAAATTCCCTTAGGGGGGGAGAGCTTTTTTTTCATACAAAAAATAGAATGTCTCGGCACTCCAGTCCTAAGGGATTTTTTTTAGGAACTGCGGGTCAAAAACTTTGTTTTGACCTCTAATATGCGTGTGCCAAATGGCTAAACTGTACATCGATTTGCGGTTTTTCTTTGAAATTGGGCCTGTACGGCTACCACTAATCTGTATTACTTTTAGGTTGGTGACAACGGCGCGGGGAAGACGACGCTACTAAAGATAATTATGGGCATCCTGTCACCCACTAGCGGTGCCCGCAACGTGCACCGCGGCCTAAAGTTCGGCTACTTCTCCCAGCACCACGTGGACCAGCTAGAGATGAACGTCAACTCGGTGGAGTTACTGCAGAAGAGTTATCCAGGTACTATAAATAAGCACGTCCTGTAGTACTCTGAAATTAGAAATCCGAACTTCGTATAGTGCCGTCTCTTTCACTCATATGGGGTATAACACGAGAGTGAAAGGGACGATACGAAGTTCGGATTTTGAATTTCGGAATAGACCCTCAGGGACCGGAATTTTGGTGGCATTTTTGAGCTGTCGTAGTCACATTGATATAGATTCTAAAATATTAGATTTACTAAGGTTATTTATTTGTTAGTGTTGTATAGATGATAAGTTCCGGATTTGTTTCAAATGGATGTCAGAACATACAATATCGTGGAATCTGAATACATATAAGATTATATTCGAATTACCGAGTTTCATAAAAGGCATTTTCAACTAGTTGATAAATTCTTTACTAGTCTATAATTATGTGAACTAAACTAGTAATCATAAATGAATTTGTGTCAAAAATATACTCAATTACAGCATTTTTACATGTGTTAAGTACAATACATTAATTCCATAAAATTTTGAATTTACGTGATTTTATCGATAACTTACCATACATTGAAAGTCGGTAAAAGAGAAGTCACTATGACTGCTCCAAAATGCCACGAAAATTCTGACAGGGAAAACTTATTCTCCCTTTGTCTGTATGTGATAATCGTCATAAAAAATCTCTTCATCGACCTTCTTTTTTTTGACAGGCAAAACGATAGAGGAATACAGACGGCAGCTGGGCAGTTTCGGCGTAAGCGGCGATCTGGCGTTACAGACCATTGGAAGTCTTTCTGGAGGGCAGAAGTCTCGAGTGGCCTTCGCTATCATGTGCATGGGCAACCCTAACTTCCTAGTACTGGACGAGCCGACGAATCATTTGGACATCGAGACTATAGAGGCGCTGGGCAAGGGGATTAACAAATACACGGTGAGTTGATGTGGTTGAGAGATAGAGTACTTTTATCTCACCAGCGCGGGTGAGCCATGGTTGTGTGTTGAGTTATACATGCTCATTGTCTATGTGTGCGTCAGCTTAGGAGCTATGAGCTCACGTTGTGTATGTGTCCGTATGTGTCACAACTACAACAATGGCCAACCCGCGCTCGTGAGACCATAGGCAGTACTAGTGACTAGTGAGTCAGTCTTATTCTCAAACCGTTGGAACTTTGATTCATCGGATTCTTGGTTCTTTGGTTGTTTCAGTTTCTTGTTTTGTCCAATTAATAGCCTTTTTCTGGCTTAGGTACGGCTGTATTGGATAATTTACTTAGAATGTTACTGAATATACCACTCATACTAAGAATCTGACGAATCAGGAATAAACCCCACCAGCTAGTTCCCTAACTAGATGCAGAATATCAACTTATATCTCGGTGGAATGTTATATAGGTTGGAACTGAACTGTCATATCACTCAATGACTTACATTTTGTAAATGACAATTGAATCCGTAACTTCCTGCCAATTCTACATTACGTTTAGCAGTCATGCTTATAAGGTGTCAGCCGCTATTAAGATTGATCGATTTGACCCATTAATAAATCAAACGAATGAATTCTGGCAAGGTTATATTAGACATGGTATCGCCAAAGCACTTCTCATGTCGTTGAATATTTCACAATTCGCGAACTCTTGAAAACAATCTCCGGATATGAACTTCTCTTTCGCTTGCGCTTACAGATTATGATGCAAAAATAAGCGATTTCATCGTATCCCGAAGACTGTTCTAGGAGCGCACATAATGTAAGGGTAGATGCCATAATTGAGTTTTGTTTTTCCAGGGCGGTGTGATCCTGGTATCCCACGACGAACGGTTAATACGAGTGGTGTGCAAGGAGCTATGGATCTGCGGCAACGGCTCGGTAACCAGTATAGAAGGCGGTTTCGATGAATACCGCAAGATCGTCGAGCGGGAACTCGCTGATCAGAACAAGTAGCCCGAAAATTATGTGGACTCGGTCGAGAAATTACAGTGATTTCATGTCGCTTGTGCCGGGTGCGTAATGTTTGTTATAACTTTTTTTTACCTAATGTAATGTTTCGATTGATGTATTATGGAAGGAATCGGAAGAACTTGGACCCAAAAAATCCGTTGAATGAGGGTTTCACAGAATGCATTATGTAACCAACTTTACTAGCAGCTAGGCTAATGCCCACAACACACTACGCTATCGGTAGGACCCTAGTTAAACTATCTCGCTCTAACGAGTGAGATGCTTTAACGCTCGCTTGCTCGCTCTAATGAGTGAGTCGAGGCGAGAAGTCTTGGTATTACAATCCTGTAATCATGGTTATCACAGCTAGAACAGCCAGTGTTGCCAGGTATAATGCATTCTAAAAAACGCCTTATTGGGCTTTTGATCTTCAGATCTTTTCAAAGATCGACCATGACTGCTAAGCATTTAAACCTATCCCGTCTTTATACTAATGTCTTCCTAAGTCAAAACGTGTCGCGATTTGTACCGTGTGTTGTATTAAGCAAAACTTTACATTAGGTTAAAGAATTTTATATCAATCATAATGCATTCATGCCACTGTGGCATTCGAAGCAATCCCTTACGCGGCCTTCAAAAGAATGCCGCTACCTAGTGAATGTATAAAAAAGATATGCATAAATTATATTATTGTAATATACTCGTAGCGTTTTATTATTTATTACGCTTTTATGTTACATATTTATATTGCCGGGATGACCGAAATGAAATGCTGATTATATTATTAATGCAAATTTTTATTTATACCTTCAACCTTCCTGTCTTCATTAAATAGCATACGATTCCATACAAACCTTGAGTACTCTCAAATATCCATGGCAATTAAAAAAATATAATTAACTTAAAACGAAAATAATATTTACAAATCATAAATCGAATACATAATATACAATTATAATAGTGACTAATATAGCAACAGAATCAGAGTTAAAATTTAAACTCTAAAATGCCGAATACATTTCAAATGCGGTACTCAATTCAATCCAATTTCAACTTTGTTGATGTAAATGCAAGGTTTGTTGTGTGTACATGTACTGTTCGGGTATCGGAGGGCAGTACTATTTCATACAGAATGACAGACTTACGACAAAGGTATATATATCAGCGAGGTATACAAACAATATACCGGTTTATAATTATGGCAATTTAAGATTTTGAATAAAAGTTAGGTACAAGTAATAAAATAAAATAACACTAGCAGATCACAAACAAATTCTTAAATTAAATATGTCCAGTTGGCAAAGACAAATGGCGTTTGGATCACTCGGCTCCTACTGATGAGTAAGAGGGGTCGATGTAATAAAATAACGAATAAATTACTGATGCTTCTTGCGCCTAGGTTTTGTTTTGTCCGCGTTTCTGAGCACCTCCGCGTAGGAGAGCTCGAGCTTGCGGAGTTTGTGAATCTCCTGGGAGGCTGTGCTTTGTTTGATGTCCCAGGAGTCAGTTTCGGAGTTCCATCCTTGGTAGATTTTTCCTGTACGGCCGCTAGCGCTAGGCGTGGGCGAGTTCATGCTACGGTTGTAGAATTGTAGCGTGGATCCGTTCCAGTCGGCTGGTTCGCTCGACCGGACTAGAGGACTCACTTCTATAGGCCGGTAGTCTCTTCGCTTCTTGTTCGACGACTTCTGATAGGTGATTTTGGGAGGAGACGGGAACACTGGCGAATCAGCGCCCTGTCGCTCCTGGCTGTGTTTCCTGTTGCGATGCCTGGACTTCTTTCTAGTAGCCGCTATGTACTCCAGAGGCTGACGGACCAGGGGAGTCAAAACTCGTTCTTTCTCCTTTTCTTTCTCGTTGGCCTTCTCGGTTTTCTCAGGCTTCTCTTTTGGTTTCGTTGTTTCCTCCACTGGTTTGTTCTCTTTGTTCTCAATTTCCTTCTTTTTAGGTGGTTCCGGAACGTGCCTCTCCTTTTCTTTTAGCGTGGGGGTCTCTGGAGCAGTGATGTCGGAGACTGGAATCGACTGTTCAGACATGACAGAAGAAAGTACGCTCTGTGTGTCGTCTGTGAAGTTGCCTGGGGGTTCTTCGTTGGCGGGTGTAACTGGGGGAACTTTTCCCGTGTCATCGAGTAGCGGAAGTTGTTCGCCGTCGTCTTTATTCTCGGCCGCTTTCTTCAAGATGGTGAAGATCTCTTTGAAGAGTTCTCTGTATTCAGGTCGGTTGCGGAAGCGGCTGTCCATGGGGCTGACGTCATCATAGATGCTGAAGCGGTAGTCCTCTCCGTCGGCTATGGTGCAGAGGAAGGAGCCTGGGCGTTCGCGCTCCGTCTGCGTGGCTTTGTTGCTGGTTTCATCAGAGAAGCCAGAACTAGATGTTTCCGCTTCAGAAAAGTCTGGAGTCTGTATAAACTTCTTACGCGTTTCTGGTTTCTTTTCTTTGGCGTCCTCGCCGTGTCCGCTTTCTTCGTCCGTGTCCTTGACGCTGAAGTGGCTGAAGTCTCCGGAGACTTGTAGCTCGTCCTGTAGGGATACGGGGCCGGAGGGCGCGGGCTTGTTCTTGCGGATGCTCTTCACCTGTGACAGCTGCACTTCGAGCAGCGCCTCGTATTTCTGAACGAGCTCCCGGTACGGGTTGTCGTGCCCGTCCTCCTTGTTAGCCCAAATGCCTTGAAGTAGTTTTTCCTTCGCATTCTGGAGGATAAATGCAGAATATATTAGTGAAACGAAATGGCAATATATTTTAATAAAAGGTGAATTCACGAAAGCCGGCGCCAATGGAACGAAAGTAATAAATGACATAACATTGTGCGAGCGTCGTCTCTTCATGCCGCCGAGCTCTCTATAGGGTTCATATTGACACCACGCATTGATTAGATATAGGGAAAGAGTAAGGCTTCTCCTGTATTTAGTCGTAGGTAGTTGTAGCGTGTTCGAATAGACATTACTTATTTTAAAAAAATACAAATGCGTGATCAATCGAACCGTTCACAGCTAAATACGTGCAAGAGTGAATTTCTAAACTTTTTAAAGCCACCTTAGGCGCAACTTTCGACTTTTGTTTGCGCCAGCGTTCGAAAATTCACCAAAACTCGTCCATGATGATGATTTGTTACACCATTTTCAATGAACGACGAATTTGATATTCCGTTGAATAATGCGTGTTATTGAACGTGACTTCTGATTTTTATGATTATTACTGAAGGTCGATGCGATGAAATAGATAAAGAATAAGCAACCTTCATTAATGTAAATAAGTAATAGAAATTATTGCCAATGTTCATAATAACATTGCATAGTATGTAATTTTAAATGAATGGTAAAATCGAATTAATGATACTTAAATTATAATTTAGGAGATGATTAGTCAAATATACACCCATTACTCCACATTTAATATTAGACACATCACAATAGTGACAGTCGATTAAAATCTACTTTATTCATTAATATTAAAAATTATACAAGAAGATAAGTTCAGTATTATTAGGTAAGTGAAAAGGTCATGCATGTTAATTTAGAAGTGACTGAAATCAACTGTCGTGCGGTAACCCCAGTACTGATATCACAAGAACCTTCACCATTTGACGTGCTGATCGCTTAGTCTAATAACGTGTCAGTAATGGACGTACCTTCGACTACATACGATAAATCCAAAGAAAACTACTGCAAATGCGCTTCATAATGCATATGCAAAGCGTGAGCAACAACATCAGGGGCAGTTGGAAAAGCATTGTCGCCTAGAAACGAGTGAAACAATTCCACATGAGATTTTGAAAGGGATCGCCATGGTTTATGTATGGCATGCGCTAACGTGAAAGCTAACTCGTGATGTGTATTTAAATGGAACACTCTCAAGTCAAGACTGCTTCGTTTTCGAGTTGTTGTCAGAATTCTCATTCATAAAAGATTAGTCTGGCAGGAGTTAGTAATGTTAATTAATTTGCTCATAGTTTCGGAATGGTGCAGTTAGATTATAGGTTCTGATTATGCAAATAACTGAAAGGTACAGAAAGTTAATATGACAGGAAGTTATACACAGAAATAAGACTTGAAAGAAGATATAGAGAGAAGGAAGGTAATATGTACACGGTTTTGTACAGATACATACGTCGAACTTGATAAGTTTCGTCGTGACGAGTTCTTCTCTGGGGCTGTCTTGGACGGAGGGACTGAGAATGAGAGAGCTGATGGCGCTTCTGTCATCGTCGTCTCCGTCTAGTATTGAGGACATGTCGTCCCCTCTTTCGACGCCTCGCAGACATCTGATGCATAGCTGACCTTGTCTGTAATAGAGATATACGGTTAACCTTTGAACTTTAGCCACCGATCGCTGAGACGAGTGACACAGCTAATGGGTATAATTCAGCTTAATAAAGATTAAAGATATCATAATCCTGTCATGGACTGCCCCAAGTGAGTTGTGTATAACATGATCGCTAAGGCACATTTAATCACAGAATAAACTGAATCTTGATTAATCTTAGGTTTAGCTTAGAGATCTCCGACCACATAACAAAACAATATAATTGTTTGTTTTGTTGTTATTGACGGTAGACGACAGTTTTGTGGTACGATTCGATACTCAAGTGTTATTTCGAACAAACATAACAAAGTGAAAATTGAAAAATTCAACACCACAGGTGGGATTTGAACCCACGACCTCTGGAGTCCGTCCATTGCTCTACCAATGGACGCATCCGCTTAACAAACATTTAAAACATAACAAAGATTAAGATAGAAAGGATAGAATACATTTTACCAATACGTTTACCACCCACGCCGTTTTAACTATGTTTTATAAATATATCTTTTAACAATTACTTAAAAGGGTTGTACTTTGTTTCGCAGATAGAAGCTTCGCAGAATTTTCATTTCATAGAAAAAGTTCTTTTACTAGTTTTCTGGTAGATCGAATTGGGCTCTACACAATGGCATTTAAGTTGTACCTGAAAGTTAATTGGTTTCTGAAAAGAAAAGTTTCTATGAAACAATATATTCTATGAAACATTTTTCTGCAAAACAAGTGGACACCACTTAAAAGATTCCTTACCTGACTTCTTCTAAGATCGCGAACTCCTCATGCATCGATTTGGGCTCGTCATCTTTCTGGTTCCAATTTCTCAACTGATCCTGCAATCGGTTGTTCTCTTGGACTATAGACGCCAATTGTTCTTCAAGCTCCGTAACTCGCCTCTGCTCCTGGGCGAAGGCAACCTTACTCTCTCTTAACTCGTCGCTTATTCTGAGCAGGTCCTCATCCTCTTTAGTCAGTTCTGGGAGGGGTGCAATCGTTTTTAGAGGAGTGCTGCTCGCTTCAAGCTTTTTCGAGTTTGGCGTGGTCGGTTCAGGTTTGACGTCTTTCTCTTTGGGTTTTTCAGTGCTCTCTGGTTTCCGTTCCGCGCGCCGCCTTGCTATCTCGAGTTGGGCCCTGAGATCGTCGACAGTCTTTTGTAGCTCCTCACACTTGCCTTCGAGCGTTTCGATGTTGGAGCACAAACTGTAATGAAAGGAAGTGGGTGTGTCATTACGCTAAGCTGACTCTAATGCCGTTGGAGATAAATGCTCGCATTCATAAATTATTACGAGAAATGTGTTCAATGCAGAAAAACAAAACGCTATCGTGCAACGGTCGCCGACGCTGTGCTGTCATTTTAAGACGTGCCTAACAGAGTTTAGAGTTGTTTATCGTTTGGAGGTGTTTTTACGCAGGTTTGTTATGCTTGGATGATGATACGTAGTATTTTGAAATGTATGCTCTAGACTTTAGAGTTGTTAATCGAATGGAGGAGTTTTGAGGCTTGTGGACTCACGTCTTAATGTGTTTCTTGTCGGCGGAATGGTCGACGGCGAGGCGGTGGTTGGCTCGCTCCAGATCCTGGATGCTCACCTCCAGCTGCTCGTAGATTCGCAGTCTTGAGTCATTCACCTCGCGCAGGGCGACCGTTTGTTTTGTTAAGTACTGAAATTATTAATTAACAATATTAATATGTAAACAAGTTTGGATGGCTATGATGATACAGTATATCTTAGAGTAAGTTTTCTCAACCTCAGAGCAATATAAACACACTACGTGAAAAACGCGGACTTGTCCTTCGAGAAAATTCCAACTACATACCTAGCTATTCTGTACAGTGCAGTGACTAGGTGCTTACCTAAATGTAAATTACTTAAAAGCAAATATAAAATGCTGGCATACAATACCCATTGGAATACTGCACCCCATACCCATTGCAATAACCTCTGCTATTGTATTGATTTCAATAGACTTGTGTTCCAAGGTATAAGTTAAAATTAATCCTGCCTAATAAAAATAACGATTCGTCAACGGCCACAGCACGGTAAAAATATGATATCATTCATAAATAGACCATAGACTTTCGACTAATTATGAATGAAACCATAGAGTTTTATTGTGCCGTGGACGTCCACGGTAGAGTTTAAAAGCGACCATTGAATTGAGTTGTTGGTTTCAAAACGCCGGCGCTGGGAGGGCGTAATTACTATGAGCACGGCCGTCCTCGGACTCTTAACTCATTTACGTAACCTCTCGTGGCGTAAAAACTAAATGGTCATTGTCGTTTATTGATAGGTATAATAAACGACAGTCTCCGTGTAGCTCGCTGTCGCTAAATTTATACAGAGTAGCTGTTGTCAAACGGAAATGTTGGTTTGAAACAATCTATACCTTTAGTATTAGTTTTTTCGAAACAAAACAAACGAACGCGTTTGCGTTTAGTCTCATTTTGTAAGGCAACGCGAGCAGCGCCTCTGGTGGCCTTGGATGGTAACTATTTTTCCGTTTGTGTTTTGTTTCAAAAAAGTTATACTAGAGGCACGGAGGCTGAAAATTTCAGCCTCAGCATTCATCATTTAATGATGAATGCGCTGCTTAAGAGGAGGGGTAGGGCAAACTCTCTCCATACAAACTTTGTGCAGGATTTTCTTCGTTTGTGTTTGCATTAAAGTTATGATTTTTGGTCAGTATGTTTATTTTTCTGTTAGCTATTACGTGATGCAATTTTTTTTTCATTGATTTTTTTTTTTAAATTTTTCATTTTTCATTTCCTTGAAATATTTGAAAATTTCCACATCACATTCTTCGCATATCTAATATTTACATCCAAAAAAAATATTACATTCGTTAGTGCCAAAACCTACGAATAAAACGTGCACAGAGTTTGAATGGAGAATGGCTTGCTCACCCCTGCGCCTTAATCGCAGTGCTAACATCTCGAAATCATGCATTAGAAATTAGAAACAGATTTACTAGTGATTCACGTTGGTTGTTTATTAGTAGAATATGTGCATGATTCTTCATAAATCACATACAATTTAAATCAAACAGAGAGGGGACTTTGATTGGCAATGCTGTCATACAGTCAAATATACAAATTTATAAGAATTATAAGTACGTATATGACGGCCCGGCGAGTATTGTTTTTGTCATTTATTTACATAAATGTATTTTACATGAATATAAAGTAGTATTTTACCTTTCAATTCCAATAGCCAAGAAAATTTGTATAGTTCATGGCCATTTAAAAACTAACATACCTAAAAACCAACACGATTTCAGCCGAACCCGAATCTCATTGACTGGTGAAATGGGAAAGTGGGGTTGTGTAAGATGAACAATGAACATGGTTTTATCTAGTTGGGGGTAAAAGAAGAAGACAGCTATGTAATCCATCAAGTAGGTATGTACACACAATACTATTAGTACTATTCTGTGCCTTAGTTAAATACATAGGTAAAGTTCATTTCAGATAATGTGGCGAAAATGCAGTTAAAGCCAACCATTACCAACATCCATTGTTTACTTAATTGTTATCTTCAAGTAGGGTTGTAAAACAAACTACGCAGGCATGTATTGTTAAAAAAAATGTATACACGTGCCGCATCGGTTAGCCGTCTGGTTAGTTTTATGGCCTGTCTTTGTTATCTATTCCTTTCATATTTAGCAACAAAAGAGGTTGTAAAGTCCCACGTTAATTGCATTTTCGCCATTTAAAATGGGATAAGCCATATCCCTTCAATTTTCGTCTTTCCCAAGTCAAGTGTCCGCCTTGCACCACTTACCTGACCATAATTATAAAACTACATTAAGGAGATGTCTTTCCCGACAACACAGACACATATAGTCCTATTCGTTCCGGTACAGCCGCACACCGGTTAGAGTCAGTCCGACCCAAGTCGGGCCTAGCTGAGTTTCTTGCTGGACTCTTAGCTAGGCTAGGTACTAAACCTAGCCTAGGTTCACTAAGAACCAGCGACAAAACTCCCAGTAGCGCGATTCCACTGACATCTCAGATTTGGTTGAATCCGCTCAACCAATCTCATTGGAGCGCTCAGCGCAAGCTCTTAGAGTATTCCAGTGTTTAAACCACCCGCGTGGTCATGTCGGAGGTTTCCCCTGGATTTTCCCCAGGCCACTCTCCAACTGCGCACTCCTATCAGGCGCTTTATTGGGCCCGGCCTAGAAAGCCACAGTCAGGTTAAAAAAAAAGGAAATGTCTTACTTCGATCTCCTGCGTCTGATCCTCGATGACATTCTGGTGTTGCCGCAGGGCCGTCTCAAGTTCCTTATTCCTCTCCAAGAGCGTTTTACCCAGTTCCGCCGCAAGCTGCAGATCTGTAAAGAAAATAACCCAAATTAGTCCCACCCAGTCTCTCCAAAATCCACACCGTCTCATTTAAAGCGACTGTCTCTCGATATAAGTATGAGACTTATGATAACCCATCAGCCTCTCAACAACCATCATCCTCCTAGCGTTATCCCAGAAGGATGCCTGAGGTCCGATACCTAATCCCAAGATTTGGCGTAGGCACTAGTTCTTACGGAAGCGACTGCCACCTGACCTTCCAACCCCGAGGGGAAACTAGACCTTATTGGGATTAGGCTTTGTCAAGAGTGGGCAACTTGACCGTTAGAAGTTCTCAAACCGCCCGAAGGCCTCCATCTCCAACTTGGCTTAACGACTGCTGCCATAGACAGCAACCGGGTTCAACGGCTTAACGTGCCTTCCGAAGCACGGTAACGCTCAGTTAGTAACCACTCAAAGCGGTCACCCATCCAAGTCCTGACCGCTGCCCACGTTGCTTAACCTTAGATACCGCAAGCAGTACCCGGCGCCGCTGGGCCACGAGCGCTCCGCTCGCATTTAGGTAAACCCACCACCTAGTCTTTTGATAACCTAAATAGCCCCGTTTAAAACTATTCTGTGACTGTGGATATACTGACCTGTGGTTTATAATGACCAGACTAAAATATATAATGGTAGGTACTAACTAGAAACGTAGTAAACGTCCTTTAAGCAAAATTATAATTTTAAATTAATGGAAAAAAAGTTATGTGGTTAAACAGAATAGCTTCCCTACTTAAACCATAGGTATATATTTAGGTACGTAACCAGTAAAAGAGGGAAGAGATGATAAATCCAACTATTCCAGTTTGGCTTCTCTAGCTCAGTTGGTTGAGTGACTGCCCCGAGGTTGGTTAGAATTCAATTATTAATTTTAATTAAAAATTAAAAATCTTATTTTACTCGATCTCAACAAGCGAAACAATCCCATTTGAACCCACCCAGTCCAGCTACATCGAATCGGCATAAATAAGGTGAGAGCGACGCTAACGCGGCAGTGAAAGACATGCTGCGTCGAGGCAAGTAATTATTGGAATAGCATTAGCCAGTAAGGCCCCAGGTTACGACAGCCAGATGAAGCGCGGATAATCGCAACAAAACCATAGTCGCTGCCGGAATGTGCATGCGAAATTCAACTCTATCGTTTCTCAGTTACACCTAAAATGCCGTAGCCTAATCATTTAGTGCTATGCTCTTTTGTTTTGGCGTCCGCTGCCGCAGTACCGGCTAGCGCAATGAGTTTTTTTCCGCTGACTCACACAACGTCACGTGCCGGCTCAGCTACGTCATTTCATAACAATACATTGCTGGTTTACTACTTCCCTTCTGAAATGCAACCGCAACAAACCGCGTAACGCTGCATGTATATTAATAATCACGTGAAAGGTTCTATTTTGGAGTAACCTTGGTGGAGAACAAAAACATATTAAATACCGATTTATGTTGCCTGTAAAACGGGGTCAATGAAAAGGTTCACTTGACGAAAGTGTAGTTTGAGGCTTTATTCGCATTTTAAAGTACGGCGGACATTAATGCAGGAAAGCCGCGATACGTGTGGCCATAAAAAATATATTACCTATTTTCTTTGCTGCAGCCACATCGTAACGACATCATAGTGCTTGTAAACCTTATCTTGAATCTTTTCTTTATGGGTATCATAAAATTGGCGTTATTTAATCACAATCAAAATTTAAATCTACTACCTTACCCTTAACTACCTAATACGTAGGTATATTATTGTTTTTACCTAGTTAGGTATAATTACTTCAAACGACAAAAATGCTAATGGGATTAACGTGATAAAGTAGTTTAGTTTTTGAATCTAAATAAGAGTTGTCCTCACTCTTCATCTCCCGAGCCCGGAGCGCGATTTAAGAGGGCGCCGAGCATATTTAGCAAAAACAGCCTTCACCTCTCAATCTGTGGAGGTCACGATTCTCTACAAAAATATATAAAATATATGTAATTATTATCACAAAGAGTGTGTTTACAAGTTATCACTATTAGTAATCTATAATAAATTACGCTTTAATAAATACAATACCGTAAAGTTGCACTAAAAATGAGAAGAACGCGTGTCGGCGTTTAGGCAAAATTGAATTGAAAAATCTATTATTTCGTTTCAAAAGCACACTCAAACAAATCTCAAAAGTATTCACTATAAGTTATCACACTTTTCACATTTTTCCTCGCAAAGACCAATGAGAATTTCAAACGTAAATCTAAACTTTAGTGACTTTTCCATACATTTTCCCTGCCACCATACTTTCGAAAAATCGACAGATGGGCATTGGCCCTCGGTGAGAGCAGACGCATGCTCCTTTTTTCGCTTTGACAGCTCTGTTTTTGACAGCCCGTATATACAATATGTATACCACACACAAAGATTGTATTAATTGAAGTAGGGTAAATAAATATTGACGTGTGGCGTTTTAAGAACCTTTTAACATGGAATTTTTGGTATTAGCCTTTTATTTTTTAGAGAACACACAGTGTTTGGTCCCGAAAGTTTACTTATGCGTTCAAATTATAATGTTTTTTTTCCCGAAAACGCATTCTAGACGCAAATAGGTTGCCGATGCGTTTCATTACAATGGAAATTAATTTCAATGAATGGTCACCCTGACGGAACATCTTTATAACGTAATGACATTTGTCACTTACTTCAAATGAAAATTTGTGTACATTTTTCTTTCTTTATATTTCAATAATTTTACGTATCTAATGTTGATATCGAACACCAAATACGCATACACACACGCCTCTCGACAGTTTGCCAACAACGCATACTTATCTACTGGCATTTTTTGGACATATCGCGCGTCGTCCCTATTAGCCTCGAGTACATCATGATGACGGGAAAGGTGGAGGATAGACGAGCTCGGGCCAGCCAGGTGGATTGAAAAAATCTCCAAATTCGCCGGACTCCGAGAACACCAGGCGCTGCATGCAGCGCATCATCGGAACCACTGGCGAGCCATCTGCGCTCCCCGCCAGAGACATAGCGGTCACGATCCTCAGCATTGAAGAACCCACTGATTGGATTGATTGGATTGGAATACTTATTGAAATTTGTGTGGATATTCACGCTTTCTCGTCAAATAGGAATACATTTAATGGCTAAATATATCTCAAATGTCGTGATATAACTTCAGGAGTCGTGGATTATCAATCTGCAGTGTCACACAACAAAGAAAGTAATAAGCAGCAGAAGATTGTACTGTCGAAGCCGCATGGTCATACTAATTATAGAATGAAAATATAAATGTGTTTTTTTTTATCTTAGTTATATCTCTAACGACGACGTATAATCTGAGTCTTATACAAAATATATGTATGTAGTTCTACTTATTTCTGCAGGTCTGTAAGTACGGTTTCTAATTTCTATTTGATTGTTTTTTATGGTTTGAAATTATTTGGTTCACTGCTTTGATTTTGGATATACGGATATACGTACTTTAGTATATACATTGTAGTCTTTGGATATACGTAAGTACGTCACACCGGGTAGAGTCAGTCCGACCCAGGTCGGGCCTAGTAGAGTTTAGTGAACCAGCGACAAAACTCCCAGTAAGTAGCTCGATTCCACTCACAACTCAGATTCGGTAGAAGCCGCGTAACCAATCTCATTGGAGCGCAAACTCTTAGAGTATCCCAGTGTTTAAACCTCCCGCGTGGTCATGTCGGAGGTTTCCCCTCGATTTTCCCCAGGCCACTTTCCAACCGCGCACTCCTATCGATTTATTGGGCCCGACCTATAAGGCCACAATCAGGTTGAAAAAACAAAAAAGTACGTCACAATAATTGTTTGGACGTTACGTAAACGTAGTAAATAATAGTAAGATTGCAATTTCAATTGCATATATTATAAGTATTATAACTGTTACATTACAGCATGTATGCAGCATGTACATGGATTTAGCTATACGCAACCATTGTCCAAGTAGTGTTAAGAGTGCTTTCGTTGCCGGGCACAAGTCAAATCTAGGTATTTTTTGACGTTTTTCGCTGCACACAAACGAGCACTGTACACGGTCCGTTCCAATGTGTTCGTAACAACACTATCGCACATAACTTTTCATTTAAATTTAAACCCTTATATAGTGCAATAAGGTATACAATGATATCTGTCATGTATCTTCGTATGCTGTAACAAGTTGCCGTATAGTGTGTGTATGAGCCTTGATACTTTTGCAACGAAAATGTTGTGTTTAGGGATATACAACTACATTCATATTATTATCTTTTTTGTATCAGACTTACTATTGAATGTGAAAATATAATCAGTTGAAGATAAATTAGTGGGAAAATCATCCACATGCGTTTTGTAATATTGAAGGAAAATACAAGTCAATGAAATAAGTATATTCTCGTACCTACTTACTTATACCTATGATTCATCAATACTTCGTATTTGACCAGCTATCTAACGAGAGTGTCTTGAGGCGTCTTGATCGAATCTTTTCAAGAGACAACGTGAAGAACATGGCGGCGGCTTTCAAGTTTTAGGGTGCCTTTCCATCAAAGTTGTGTCATTGCTATGAATGCGTTGATATCCACCAATCATATGTTCACATAACATAGCATTGGTTTAAACGGAAAACTATAACATCCTCGCAGCATAGCTGCATAGCATAGCTCTGGTGGAAAGGCTATCTTAGTCTTGCTAACTATGTCCTTCTCGGCCCTTTACAAGGTTCTCGCCATTGGGGATAATGATGTCATCGAGCGTTTTGATCGATCTGTCAGTAGTGGTAGGTGTGTAACCCTGGCTACCAAGTTATGCCTACGCGAGTGCATGCTTGCCGTTAGCAAGAGAACTGCAATCGGAAATGATATTCAAGGTGTAGCCAGTAACAGGAGCAAATATATAAAAGGACGCTTCCTTAGAGCATCCGCAGGAGCCCCTTGTGTGTGTATTTCAATTCGGCTTTATAATTTCAAGCAATTTATTAGTTCAAGTTACGGTAGCCCAGTGGTTCAAGCATGCGGCTGTCAAGCGGCGGTCGTGGGTTCGAATCCCAGCTCGTACCAATGAGATTTTTACGGAATTTGAGCACGGAATATCATTTGATATTTACCGTTAGCTTTTCGGTGAAGGAAAACATCGTGAGGAAACCTGCATACATCCGCGAAGAAATTCAAAGTTGTATTTGAAGTCCCCAACCCGCTCTGGGCCAGCGTGGGGACTACTGCCCAATCCCTCTCATCTATGAAAGGTGGCCAGTGCCCAGCTGTGGGACGTAGATAGGCTGATGATGATGATGATTTCAATTCGGAGAAACTTTAATCTAAACATAAGACCCTCGACTTAAGTGCCGTGAAAGTCCACGGTAAAGGATAAAACTACCGTTATTGTGTAGATAAACATCGTATATTAAAATAAAAGAAGTATATGAAGAATAGGAAGTTAAAAATTGCATCAAAGGAAAAAGGTGATTTTTGTGGACATAAATCACATATGAACCTGAAATTTGGCGATGAAATGTTTACTTTTTTTTCCTAAGCCTATAAAGGTGTCCCACTATTGGACAAAGGCCTCTCCCCTCGACTTCCACTCGTTCCGGCTTTGAGCTGTTTCGGGCCAGTCGTTTAGAAATGTGTCTAGGTTATCCCGCCACCTCTGCCTCGGCTTGCCACGTCGTCTCCGAGCATATTGCGAAACCCACTTTTGCCCACCTCCGTGGATGCATACGGCAGACGTGGCCGGCCCAGTTCCATTGCAGCCTGGCAGTCTTGCTCCAACATCCTCCAGCTCTAACATCTGCAATACCAGTTTTGAAGCGCAGCACAGAGTTCCGAACACGGTCGATCAGTTTGACTCCCAGCATGCTGCACTCTATTGCCCGTTGGTAAACCTTCAATTTGGTCTCGGTGAGTGACCATGTTTGTGCACCGTAGGTTAGAACAGGCAGAATGCACATGTCGACGAGCCTCCGCTTCAGAGCTACCGGAAAAATCTCCCTTCAAAAATCTTTCAAAGCCCAATAGCTCTTCCAAGCATTTTGGATCCGTCTTTCAACTTCCTTGTCCTGTCTTTGGCTGAAAGAAGCTTATTGGCCCAAGTACGGATACTCGTCGACATATTTTATCTGAATTTTCTAATTCGTGATTGCGTGGTCCTAAATGTGCGTATTTCGACAATGACTTGGCCGGTTCTTTAACTATCTGTATTTGTAATGGTAACTCATTCCCGGTCTACACTATGTTTCTCCAAGCCACACTTCAGATTCGGTTGAAACCGCTCAACCAAGCTAACTGGAGCGCAAACTCTCAGAGTATTTCTATGTTTAAGCCGCCCGCGTGGTAGTATCGGAGATTTCCTCTGCTCTTTCCCCAGGACACCCTCAAACAGCGCACTCCTATCGCTTTAATGGGCACAGCCAGGTTAAAAAAGAATTTCCAAGCACATATTTCAATTTCAAGCTAGCATTGTTCATTTGCGCCAGATTTGCTATGAATACCATGTATTAAAAGGGATATTATACACAATAATATACCATGTTTATAAAAACATTGTTTCATATGTATGAAAATTAAACGCATTTGTATTTGTACTTTGTATTTGTATTTACCATGAGTCACTACATATTATAGTTATTATACTTTTATTAACTTCTAGTTGCTATTGCTACTTTCCAGGTTGTACCACTAGTTCTGGTAGCTGGCTATATTCATACATAATTGCTTATCAAAATAAAGCATTATAGTTCAAAAAACTCAAGTCCAAATACAATAATAAATATATGAAATCAACCAAGTATCAAAGTTGTTAGTCGACAATCAATTGACGGTTGCGTACCATTCATAACTTGTCTCAATTTAGATCACGATTAGTCCCCAGTATAATCTGACTGTGTCGTTCTTAATAAATACGCCTAATCGGAGGTCACATGTTTTATTGGTTTCCTGAGAGTAATTACGGTAGCTTTGTGAAGAGCCACAAAAAAACGATATATACGTCCTCCTCCGATGGCCGCTGGGCCGGTACTGAGTCACAGCAAGCGAGTCTATGAGAAAAAGGTCTGTTTTAAATCGATTAAAATTAATATTTTTATATCCTATTTGTTACTTTTTATTATTTAATATCGTAGAATAGAAGTTATTTTACCCTAATAGCATAGTTAAAAACCTTTTTATTAGCTTTAAAGTGACAATATGATGCAGCGAAGTTTGCCAAAAATATGGAGTTTTCCGTGGCTCTTTTAGTTAAACCAAATTTTAAATTGTGTATTTTCAGACAGTAGGCGAAAGAGACCGTCTTTCGGTGCATCTAACTGTATGTATTACATATTTTAGTTTCAATTGGTTACAGAATAAACAGGTTTGAATGACGACATGGTTTTGAATATTTCGAAATCGAGTGTGAGAAAAGTGCTCGAGTTTCTTTAATAAATGTTTGTAAAAAATGTTTTGACTGTAGCTCCCGTAGTCGATAAGTTGTTCTTCACGGGTCTGTAAACAGTGTTACAAAAAACTATACCGTTTTTGAGATTTTCTGTAATGAATACGTGGTAAAACGCGGAAACACGGCGTTTCCAGCGAATACGCTCTTAAAAGTTCAGTAAAATTTACTCCACTAATTATTCTATTCAATTATCGTTCTTATAAGAAGGAACATGAGAGCTAATTTGTCATAACAAAACTATGGACTCGTACATACAACCATGCACACGATAGCGCGTCCGGCCGGCCAAGTTCCAATTACAGATAGTGACAATGATTTACTAAATCCTACTTGATCATATTTGTCCTACTTATTTCATTATCATTAGGTTTTAAGAATACTTAACAAACTTATTTCAAAATACTGCCATTAATTTTCATTAAGTTTCATTACATAATATATATCGAAATAAAACAACCGCATCTTCGCTTAAAACTCGCGTTACCTATAAAAGCCGCTTTAGCTTAGTTGGTAGCAGTGGCGGAGCGTCCATACAACTCTATTCCCACCGGCTTGCCTAATTTTCAGCCAGTCCAGTTATTTTACTATGGCTCATGAAGTATAAGAAAGGCCAATTATTTCCGGCTTACCTAACAATATTTTTGACGCGCCGCCACTGGTTGGTAGTGACCCTGCCTGCAGAAGGATTACACATTCTTAAGTATTATTCACCATTTATTCAATTAAATATAATTTAACAACAAAACAGCTTAAGCCATGGCATTGATACACTTAAATATAGGTATTTTAATCTATTTGTATATGAATAATTAGGAGCGTTTTACTAAAACCAAATCCCAATTTTCAGAAGTAAGGTTTTGGTGACAGATCAGAACTTGACTTTTATTTTTACATTTTTGACATGCCTTAATAAATCGTCAAATATTGTAAATCAAAACTTTGTATCCCTTACAGAAATTGACAGAGCATTGTCTTTGTACAGTGACAAGTTATGACAATTTCGATTTCTCTAAGGAGTTTTTAACTCTGATTAACTGGTGGCAATACACAACCGAAAATACCTATTAAAAAAAATGTAAGTCAATGACCCGGGCCAACAAAATGAAGTAGTGTGTGTGAAATATGTATGTGTGAGTTACTGGGGAAAATAATTTAAAAAAATAGAAATTTGACAGGCGCTGATAATTTACCCTGCACGACGCAGTCTTAAGTCAACAATACAATTTCGCAGTACGGTGACACCAGCAATTATGGACACATTAAGCACAGGCATCAATAATGGTCACTTATTCAAAGATCATAGGGTTTTAAATTGATTGTTCTTTAAAAAATAATGACTTATTTTCTTTGACATGAGAGTAAATGTACCTACATCATTGGGCCTTGTCCATTACTGGTGGTGTCACCCTATGCAGATGACGATGACGCCGAGTTAAACACGGCATCGACGGCGTTGACATCGGCAATTCGGCAGTATAATAAAAATGCAAACCTAAGAAACCAAATATTACCTACTTAACTACCTATATCATCATCATCCTCCTAGCGTTATCCCAGTTACATCCCGAAGGATGCCTGGGGTCCGCTACCTAATCCCAAGATTTGGCGTAGGCACTAGTTTTTACGAAAGCGACTGCCATCTGACCTTCCAACCCCGAGGGGAAACTAGACTAGACTAGAAAATGTTTCTTCTTCTAGACCTTATTGGAATTAGGCTTTGTCAAGTGAGTGGGCAACTTGACTGTTAGAAGTTCTCAAGCCGCCCGAAGGCCTCCAACTTGGCTTAACGACTGCTGCCATAGACAGAAACCGGGATCAACGGCTTAACGTGCCTTCCAAAGCACTTAACTACCTATATATGCTCAACGAAATCATCAATCTATACATATAATAAAGCAGAAGAGGGTCGAAAATCTGTACATTGAAGATATTAGTAAAAAAATCGATGGAGGGGTCTAAGAATCGATAACAGAACACGTTTCAACTGTTTTTAGAATTCATGTCTGTTTGTCTGTTTGTCTGTTTGTCTGTTTGTCTGTCTGGTTATATGTCTAACTATCACGCGAAAACTAGCGAATGGATTTTAATACAGCCTTCACTAATATGTTTATTGGATCTTCGGCCAGGTTATAGGCTATAAAAATCATACATGTTAGGGATGAAAGGGGGTGAAAAGAGGGGTTAAACTTTGTATGAGAAGTCTTTCAGTTCATGATTTACAGGCTTGAAAGTTGGTAAGTATATACATGGACGCAAAGTAAATAGAACCTCATTCAAACATTGTATAATAAACAGATAGTATTTGAAAAAATGGGGGGTGAAATAACAATACCTCTGCCTCTCAAGGCTATAGACAAAAATACAAAAGTCCCTCAAACCATATTAACTGTTTGAAATGAGAGATCTAATTATGTTGGTCAGTCAGTCGCTATCAATATTCACAAACCTTACTACGCAACCTCGGTTTTTTTTTGTTTTCGATGGAGGGTACTTTACCTAGGCAGAGCGGCGGGCTCTCGGTTGCATGGTAGCACTTGCGACATGTACTACCTATATATTAAGTATGCGCATTTTTGTATAAAATATTGTTTTTTGAGGTGCTCATTACAAGAATGATACTTATCCATTTTCAAATTGAAGATGGCGGACATTTACTTATTTACTTTTCTTAATAATCGATATGAGTTTCATCTTTGAGGTTCTTCGAGGTGCCGATTAGTTGCGTTTTCCGTCAGCAAAATGTATAAAATACGTTCAGCGCGTAACAGACATAAATTTAGGGTATATTGGTATTCGTTATTAAAACATACATACCTACGTAACAATAAACATCAAGTATGACCAAATTCGAACAGGCGGATTGGAAAGCAAAAAAACCGGCCAAGTGCGAGTCGGACTTCGCACATTTAGGGTTCCGAACCGACCGCAAAGTTAAGTTGGTTTTTATAGGAAAAATAAGGAAATTTCAAAGAAAAAAATCTAATTTATCAATATATTAGTATTTGTTGGTAAAAAATACGTAATAACAATCATTATTACCAAATTTTAAATTCATCGAAACAAAATTTCGTAAATTCCAATAATTTATGAACAAAAAAAATATCTATTCAACTACCTCTTTACAAAGCCACTTAATTAGGTCAACAAATTTTTTTTGTTCAATATTTCGCGCTCGCTGCTCTCGCGTTTTCATCTACATTGCTTGATGCGTATGAAGTATTTTCTGTACCTGCATCATAATGTTCGAATCATTTCGCACTAGCTTTTTTATCTACATTACTTGACGCGTAGGAATTATTTTCCGTAACTGCATCATAATGATCGAAAAATTTCGCGCTCGCTGCGCTCGCGTTTTCATGTGCATAACTTCATGAGAATGAAGTATTTCCCGCACCTGCATCATAATGTTCGAAAATTTTCGCGCGCCGTACGCTCGCGTTTTCATTTACATTATAGTTAATGCGAATGATGTCTTTTCCGCACCTGCATCAGAATGTTCGAATCATTTAGCGCTCGCTGCGCTCGCGTTTCATATACATTACTTAATGAGTGTGAAGTATTTTCCGCACCTGCATCATAATGTTTGAAAGATTTCGCGCTCGCTGCGCTCGCGTTTTCATCTGCATTATAGTTGATGCTTATGAAGTCTTTTCCGCACCTGCATCATAATGTTCGAAACATTTCGCGCTCACTACGCTCGCGATCTCATCATCATTTCTTGATGCGTATGAAGTATTTTCCGCACCTGCATAATAATGTTCGAAAATTTTCGCGCTCGCTGCGCTCGCGTTTTCATGTACATAACTTCATGAGTATGAACTATTTTCCGCACTTTACTAAACTTTAGCGCCCGCTACGATCGCTTTTTCATCTAAATTACAGATGTGTTTGAAGTCTTTTCCGCACCTGCATCATAATGTTCGTAAAAATTTCGCGTTCGCTATGCTTGCGTTTTCATCTGCATGACTTGATGCGTATGAATTATTTACCGCACCGGCATCACAATGTTCGAAATATTTCGCGCTCGCGTTTTCATACACATTACTCGATGAGTGTGAAGTATTTTCCGCACCTGCATCATAATGTTCGAAAAATTTCGCGCTCGCTGCGTTTGCGTTTTCTTCTACATTACTTGATGAGCATTTTCCGCACAACCTACATCATAATGTTCGAAAATTTTCGTGCGCCGTACGCTCGCGTTTTCATCTACATTATATTTGATACGTATGAAGTCTGTTCCACGCCTGCATCAGAATGTTCGAAAAATTTTGCGCTCGCTGCGCTCGCGTTTTCATCTACATTACTTGATGAGTATTTTCCGCATCTACATCATAATGTTCGTAAAAATTTCGCGTTCGCTACGCTCGCGTTTTCATCTGCATGACTTGATGCGTATGAATTCTTTTCCGCACCGGCATCATAATGTTCGAAATATTTCGAGCTCGCTGCTCTCGCGTTTTCATACACATTACTTGATGAGTGTAAAGTATTTCCGCACCTGCATCATAATGTTCGAAAAATTTCGCGCTCGCTGCGTTCGCGTTTTCTTCTACATTACTTGATGAGCATTTTCCGCACTTACATCATAACGTTCAAAAAATTTTCGCGCGCCGTACGCTCGCGTTTTCATCTACATTATAGTTGATGCGTATGAAGTCTTTTCCGCGCCTGCATCAGAATGTTCAAAAAATTTCGCGCTCGCTGCGCTCGCGTTTTCATCTACATTACATGATGAGTATTTTCCGCACCTGCATCATAATGTTCGAAACATTTCGCACTCACTACGCTCGCGTTTTTATCTTCATTACTTGGTGCGTATGAAGTCTTTTCCACACCTGCATCAATGTTCGAAACATTTCGCGCTCGCTGCGCTCGCGTTTTCATCTACACTATTTGGTGCGTATGAAGTATTTTCCGCACCTACATCGTAATGTTTGAAAGAATTCGCGCTCGCTGCGCTCGCGTTTTCATCTTCATTACTTGATGCGTATGAAGTATTTTCCACACCCGTATCAGAATATCCGAAAAGTTTCGCGCTCACTTCGCTCGCGAGCGTTTTCATCTACATCTATAATAAGTTAATACCATATATTTAGTCCTCTGTCATGTTTCATGTGGGCGCATTGAGCCGGCGTGCGCAATGTTTGGCGAGACAACCCGGCGAAATACGGTGTAGAAGTTGATATGGATAATGGATATTCACGCGAATGAAGTCGCGGGCAAAAGCTTAGATAAATAAATTTAAAACTGGACTACCCGTGCGAAACTGGGGCGGGTTATAAATGGGAAAGTAACTCTGTCTGCCTGTTTCCTCTTAAAATGCTCAACCGATTTAGATGAAATTTGTTATGGATATAGTTTGAGTCCTAGGGAAGGACATAGGATACTTTTATCCCGGAAATCATCCCTTAACGGGGTTTAAGTTAGAATGGAAGAGAGATAACTAGGTAAGCGCATGAAATAGAAGAATGAAATAACATTCTAACGCGATGACGCGAGTTCTACGCAGACGAAGTCGAGGGCAAAAGCTAGTATGCAATATGCATATGCATGCATCGGTTATGAGGAGCACAACGCAATCAGATAAGAAACATTTCCTTAAAATTACTCGTATTTCCATTGCGATTTCTAACTTACGTATACCTACAAACATCATTCAAAATTATGGGAGTGTCCAAATCCAAATCTGCGAACGCAACTTTCAAATTGGTACCTACCTATCTTTGTTGCGGTATACAATGCCTCAGTTTCTATCGCTATCACCCATACTATAAGTTCATAAATGGAGGTTAGTATGATAACTTTCTAGCTGTTCTCAGGCGAAGCTGATCTAATGATTCGGATGCGGCGGCGCAGGTAATTGCACCCTTTTCTGTGTAATTTGGTTCGCTGTAGGTTTGCTTCCCATTGCCAATGTTGAGGCCGAGGGGCGATCTAATCGGTATTGTGAGATCTTTTTAACTGGCGTGCAGACTTTACGACCATAAAGCGCGGTTTAGAATAGCAAGAAGTTGCGAGGAATTTTCAATGAATTTTCATTACACTGCAGGGTTTGATCGTATTAATCTTACCCCGGTAGCCTGCAGTAGCACCGCAATGTAAAGAAACTTGCATGCAATGCAATGTCTTTATGTTGTTGTATGAGTTTTAAAGGGAGCCCTGTAAAATACTATGCCCACTACATTATGTACTAGGTACGTAATATTTTTAGACGATATTGCGTACCTAGTGCAATTGCACCATCGTGGTCGCATTTTTCTCGTTTATGCTTTGGACAAGACGTTCGTTCGAATGTATGTGTCGGTATGTCGATTGTGTGTGCAGTATGTGTCTTAATCCGTCCTTTCCATTCAGATTTTCTATTCTTTGTTGAAACTGAATATCGTAGTTGTGTTCGAACTTTTTCTTAGGGCTATTCGTTTCCTCTTTCTTATACACTAAATATTCGCGTGCGTTTATCGAAAAGTCATCATCATCATTATCAAACTCACTACTGCAAGAGCAATTTGTAAATGTCAGTCAAAAGGTTACTCAGGACTATGTCGTAACATCAGAGTTATAAAACCCATTATTGTCTGTCAAACGATTAGGAAACGGGTCACTGCACTGCCTTCGACAATAGGTGCCCTCTGACCAGAATGAATGAATGAATGAATGAATGATTTTTATTCACCAGAATATACAGTATACAATAGATGTTTTACATTGCAGTTTCAGAGCGTTCGGTGATAGTCGGGAACTGGCTGGTTATAGTAAGGGCACGCTCACATAAAGGCCTGAATATTGCATAGCGGGGCTGGATGGATTTCCGTATATTCTGACAGGCGCGCGTTACATCCTATATCCTATGCGGCTGAGCTGGTATTTTGCAATCTTCGGCTTCATAATTGCACAAGGTCGGGTAAAAACCAAGGTAGGTTTAGGTTTATGCTAAATTTGACAATAACTAACTAAGGCGTGGCTAAGAGAGTAATCACTACCGATCACTACCAGAATCTTCGCAGCGATTTAGTTTTTAGGATACTAAATTTATGTTATACCAGTTATACTTAAATAGGTAAGTGTATCAACACTTTCATAAAATGGGAATCAAATTATACCTGCCTACTATTTACAACTGTAAATAGTAGGAAGGTATAATTTGATTTAGTTAACTAACTAACTTCAGACTATGTAAACGTTTTGTTTATTGTTTATTTTGAAACAAACGGTCTTATACATTTAAGGTAAGAAGGTAACACAAAAGATTAATGCTTAGGTATATACTTACCTAATTATGTTCTGAGCAATTAACTAATCATTTCATTTTTTCGCTACAACTTAGTACTTATAAGTGGCTCTGTTTACAATATTCATTACTAAACTAATTAGGAACCGCAACCATTATTATTAAGTAAATGGAGTTCGTGAACAAAATACTTAGCTTTTAAATCGCTTTGGTACAAGGTCCGCAGCTAGTCAACATTACATACGAATTTTGATTAATATTAATTTAAGTTGTTTATTATTAGTTTAAATTTTCTTTTAGTTTGTAGTTAGGTTTAAGACTTTGTTGAATATTATTGTTAATGTTATTTCGTTTTTTTCCTTTAATAAAGTCTTAAGTTGGTATTGAAAAGCGCCAAAGAGCTAAATTAGGCAAAATATCAATTTATGTCCTTCAGAGAGCTGCAAATAGTATCTGTTTCAGGTTTTTTCACTAGATTTTTGAGGAGATCTCTAAGAGCCGCATGCAGCTCGCGTGCCGCAGTTTGCTGACCCCTGGCGTATTGTTAATTGAAGCGAACAATGTATCATATAAAATAAATGTTTATTATTACAGCAATGTGTATATTTACTAAAACGTTGGAAACACGGAAGTTAAAATAATTTAGTCGACATGACATTTATAGGTAATCATGCTGTTTAGTCCGTTTTTTGTCGTTTCAGTTGTGTTGTTGTGCCTAAATTACACGTAACATGTAAATGGTCCCGGTTTTGACCATTTCCCTGCGACATATACATATACCTACGTAAATAACGCTGTAGCTTTTAAACGACAATCTGAATAGACTTAAATTCGTCTGCCATCTAGTAATCTCCATATGCCACGACGTTGTTGTTATACCTAGTCTTCACTCGTTTGTATGCAAATCAGTTCAATGAAAACAATTGTTTGTCGTTTGCCAGTGGAAATTACACAAATGCTGTCAACGTCAAAGCGATAAGCAGTGCAACGACTTATCAGAGGACATGTGATAGGTATTTACCTGATAGTCGATTAACCGCTTGAAACTTAATTATTCATAGATAAGGTGATTCTGATATAAAATAAATAAAAAAACCGGCTAAGTGCGTCTCGGATTTCGCGAAGGAAACAGGGTCTTATTTATAGGGGTTAAGGTATCATATAATGGCACGTTCACCGTATGATTTGCTGCAACAAATAAATGCAAGTATTTTTACCCTAGGCTTACATTTATACTTGCATTTATTTGCTTACCAACCACTTATAAGAAAAAGTGGACAATGGAATGTCGAGAGAGAAACTCTCTAAACTACTATAGCCTTAGTTAGTGTCTATTATGATTTCGCTTAGACACTTAGGGATGTAGCTATAATAAATACACTGTATAATCTAGTCGGATGAGGGCACTTAAGTGCTTAACGACACTTCACAGGGACATACGGTACGGGATGTCCAATTAAACCAAACAGATACAATTAAACCAATAAAAGAGACCTACTTTAGCTCATAGAGCGTCTGCTTTCGAAGTGGCTTTGACATGTCCACTATAACCAATGCGTAAACCGTAATAACCATACCTAACATAAGAAATACTTTGATATGGGAAGAAAAATATCACAGTTATATAAGGCAATTTGCCAAATCACGTTGAAACAACAGCATGAGGTAGGTAGGTACTTACTTACTAGAACCCACCACGAGATTATCATCCAATTTATTTCACAGTTGAAAGAATGAACCATAATATGCACCGCAGTGGAACAATTTCATGGTGCAATTCGAGGCGTTTCGTGAGCGCAACCACTAGAGCCACTCACACAGCCTTGCGCAACTAACCTTCAGTTCCTTGCAGACACTCCAGCTCCACAGTGTAATCCCAGAGGTCCAGGGAGTTGAGCCCGTTCAGCTCCCAGGAGTTGAACGAGTCCGGCTGCTCCTGTTCCTCGGTCATCTTCCATGGGTCACTCGCGAGAACCAAGGTTGACGTCGGCGTTAGGTGGCGTTCTATGCCATGTTCGAAGTCGGACGGCGGATAACTGCGGCGTGCCCTCGGCGGCGGCGCAAAACGGACTGAGCCGCAGGCAACCACTGCGTACCGCACCGCATTGCAATTACGCCGCCTCACAGGCCTCACCACAGCCCAATCCACAATCTCATTTCTTTCGATTACTCGCCGATAGCAGAAGAAATTAACAAATGTTATCTTACTAATGTAACATATATAATAGAACAAAAAACCAGAGTCAGGTTCGGAGAAAGTGATTCGTCTCGCGACGGCTAAAGCGATCAATCAAGATTCTTTGGAGAGTATGTGTGCAAAATTATGGGCTGTTGTGGCTATTAATGAAATCGCTCGATCTTTATTATGCAGCGCTTCTTTACTTTCCCGAAGGTCAATTATGTTGCATTATCTAGAATTAACTTAAGATAATACCTATTGTCTATTTTCAGACACGAGACATTCTTTATTGTCGATAGTCAACAAACCAAAATAGGAATATATGTAGGTATAGTGCGCGCCATCCACGACGACGCGCCCCTCCACAGCGCACCTCATACTAATCTCTGCGCAATTGTACGGAACGGGCGGTGGAGGGGCGCGTCGTCGTGGATGGCGCGCACTATACCTATAGGTATTCTTCACCTACAAGTCACATTATCTTATCATATACCTAACGAAGTGTACTGCCAAATGGCTGGCAGCTGCAGATTTTAATTTTATAATTAGGTAGGTAATTTAATTTTGTAATTAATAAAAATGCTTTTTTTCCTGTGGAGGGCGTGTGACAGAACAGGTGCGTTGGCGCCACGGTTGATCGCGCCTGACGGTTGAATGCACCCGACCTAAATCATGCTGTGCATGCCCAACAAGTGTATTGTTATATTATTAGTTATTACATATCTTATAACCAATGTGACCTATTCAAACTACAAATCACAAAAACATCTCCTTCCTATGACGATGACAATCCAGGGATGTTGAAACAACATAGTACCTACGACTAGAAAAACAACAAATAATTAAGACCAATTAGATAAATGCCTTCTTATCGTCAATGTAAATAACGAGTCCAAATTACGTTACAAATAATAGATAACTAATCTAAAATCCTGCTGGACGGATATAAAGAAGGATCATAAGATATCTCAGACTTGTGATTGGCCTTTATATTATTTAATTACAGGATGTATATCTCTCATATGAGTCATAAGAATGAGTTGATAAGTAGGTACTCCTTATAGCAAGTTCCTAGCGAAGTGTTTGATGAATATGTTTTTGGAATTCTTAATGAAAATAAAACTAATCTTTAAATACACTCTAGAAGAGTGACACCTCCAGAGCTTTTCCTACCTCTTTGGAGCATACAAGCATGAGTTTATATTGCACAGCACAAAATAGCAGTTACCATTTACGATCGAAATAACAGAAGCACACAAAGTGCCGGGTATTGCATGCAGCTAAAACGCCCATTACCCAATATCGTGTGTCAGCGTCCGCTTACATCAACACGAATGTTTGGGATCGTTGACACACCACATCCATCTCAATTGGCTCCCTGTGTCACGCACATCGCATTAACGCCAGGCAAACAAAGTTACTTAGGAACATAACTATGAAAATCAAAATCCGACCTACTCTGTCACTATTTCAATTATATGAAATTGAGTAAAAGAGACTGAAAGCAGAAAGCAAAGTAACCATCATTTCTTTCTCTTATACCCCAAAGTTTGTACTATTTTTAAATCTAAGAGTATACATCTCTGCGTCCTCTCTCTTTCATATATCTGCGGTAATATTTATGTCTATTTCCTTTATTACTAGTTGTTTACATTTCAGTAACAGATAGTGTCTTAACTCTTAATAGTTGTTTACATTAATGTTCTTTTCATTTGAAGGTTATTACCCCCAGACTATTATAGACTTCTCTTAGACATCCCTTGATCCCTAACACATTGTCATATAATATTACGCTGACTGGTTCTTACAATAGACCAGTAGAAACAGTAAATAAATAACAAGTTGTTCGCCTGACGCGCGAAACAGGTTTGAAAGATTGAAATCGGAAGCGTCACACAGAAATATACCTCCAGTTCCCGGTTTGGTATTATTTCTACCTAATAGGATTAATTAGCTTGACTGGGCAAATAAATGTTAGGCTTACATAATCGGATTTCAAAATATTTTGCTCAATACTCGTATCAGTCTAGTGCGGGCTATAATCACTCATGCCTTGTGAAATTAATACAATTGCCTGAATTACTTATTTTAATGATTCTTGGCGCTAAGTTTTTTCGTCTTTGTTTGTAATACTGTTATTATAATTCGTGTATAAGCAAATTTTGGCGTAGTGGTAGGTAAAAATGTCCTTAAAAACATACTAAAAGTTCTGTTTATTTTATATAGTGGCAACTGATGTTTGGTTTTGAATTAGATTTTAGAGTATATTTGAAAATGAGCCATACGTCCACCGGTTCATTCTTCTTTAGATGTTTTGTTGTTCTTTCTCTGTTAAGTACTGAGATATTTCCGGGTAAGGCAATAGGCAGAGTACCTAAGTACAACAAAATGTTAAAACAGTTTTCTCAAACAAGGAAGCCAGTTAGCCGCAGCCGCAACTCCAGCGCTCAGTGTCGCAAACTAATATAATATCCAACACCGTTGTTGAAAAATGATACTTCAATAGGAGAGTAATAAGACTGAAATTTATAGTACATCTTGAAGGAAGATGTGAGCTTGTGATAATTATTATTGGAAATGTCAGGCCATCACTAGATCGGCCCGCGTGCGCAATTTGTTGAAAGTCGAATCAATTTGTTTTAGAAAGTAGATTGTCTGGCCGTTTGCAAAATAAATTCGTTTTAAAAGATTGATTACCAGAATTAAGGGTTAGGTACGACGTAAGTACATATAAGTAAGGTGGGCATTTTGTAGTAAAGCCCATGCAAGGAATGTCGATATTGTCGTAAGACAGTGCTTTTCCATAAAGTTGTTATTAAGTATCTAGTAGGTATTAAGATATGCCTTAGCCAGCCAAGAAAAACACACAAACAATTGAGTCTGTAAGTGGTAGACTTTTTTGGCTGAAAAGCCAAGTAAGTTGAGAAGTTATTTAAATAAAAGTTTCGCTTCGCTTTGATACGTAACATACCTAAATATGCTTTGTTCTGATTTATAGCTGGTGGTCCATGAGGAGCTATCAGGGGGATAATTTATTTCACGATTAACAGTATTACCAGTTCCCATTTTACTTTAATTTTTACTTTATCAGTTTTACTTATTTAACGCTTGCACCCATTACAACGGTTTATAATTAGGGGTAAAATAACTTTTCGTGCATTAAGTAGGTATTGGTATGGTGTAATCATAAATTGGCGCGGAAACTGGCACTATTGTTCACAGCTATCAATTCGTTGCGTTTCGGTAATTGTATAATTTTATTATTACAGTTAAAAAATCTCAATTAGTAATCAGTTATGAAATGGGAAATAATTGTGTCAATTGGCAGTCAAGTTTGTCCCTATTATCGTACGCCATTCAGTAACTATAACTAACCTAACTCTAATATAAATATAGACATAGGTTACCTTGATAAATTTAAAAACATATTGAAATCTAATAAACGGGTTACTCACGTCTGTATCGTCGAATATCGCTCGACATGTTTCGGGCCAATACGTGGTCCTGGTCCTTAATCATGAGTGGTCGCGGCGGCCTCGCGTTTAACACTGCGCGTTTGTCTGAGACTCACGGAAGTTTTCTATTTAAAATTTAAAAACCGTGAAACGCTAGATCGTAACTACTGCTATCAAGCTAGAACAAACGCGGCTAAAACAGCTACTACTTAGGTAGGTAATAACTTTTCTAAAAAGGGAACCGCCTTTCACATTAATAACCAAGACCTTCTCCAGAATGTAACAAACGCTTTTCTGAAAACCGGGTGGTTACACAAACCACCATATACAAACATAGAAGGGTCAAAGGGGTGGTAGGGTCAAACTGAGAACATCCTTTTTTTGAAGTCTGTTTAAAATAGTGTACGCTTACATTATTCAAACGCCAAATGAGTATACCCATAGTTCCCGAGCCCTTTGAACCTGGTAAGAACTTGTGTTATGTAAGTAGGACAGCCTCGCGTGTTAACGCACATCTGTGTTTGTGTTGATTCGGGGCCAACTGGGACGCCATGCTTCATTCCATACCATAGCTACTTACCGTAAGTTTGAGTGGATCATAAAAATAAGAAATAATGTATGGCAAGCATGCTTTTAGTTTATATAGGTACTTACCTACTTATATCACGTTACACGTCTATACCTACACAAACCATGCCTAACACACAGAGTGAAGTTGCCGCGAACATCGTCATAGATCGCGAAGATGGGATGATTAATCTGTTTGTTTACCAGAGCTTCAGTTATATTTACACAGAAATGGGTCAAACTAAGGTAAGTTATGAAAATATGTGGAACTTTTATAAAACGTAACATAATTCTCTTTGAAAAATAACCGCAGACTTCTAAGATTAGATAAAGATCACTCCGTAGCATATTGGAATAGAAAAGTTGAGGTAACTGGAGATTTTGGCAAACCATACACTAACATAATCTAAGTAGGGACTTAACTGTATGGGTATGAGTAGATTCGGATGATTCAATAAAAATGCATACTTTTTATTTAATCACATTTTGATACGAGTCCTGTTTCCTCAAAAGTTTGAATACTTCACACTCGATAGAAGGGCAAATGAATGATTCTACCTATCATTTCGGAGCAAGTTCTTATCGACATACCTAACAACAAAACACAACTCCGTTAACAATAACAATTCCGTTAAACGTTAAGTATTGTTATCGAATTAAATACATATTGTTTTGATTAAAACAAAGTCTATGACTTCAAAATGTAAGTTGTTAAGTAACCGTTATGTGGTCACTAATTAGGTATGTTATTCGCTCAGTAATGTCTATTTGCTAGAAGAACAGTTACAATGTGTAAATACCATTAAAACATAATACTCGTATGAATCGATTTATATTCTCGACAAATTTTGTTTTCTTATATTATGTGAGTTCGCTAAAACGCCAACATCCTTTTTACAATGGAGCCTGTTTTAAATTTAAGTTAAGGCGCAGGGCCCCTGCGGCATTTTCCATACAAAAGTTTCATTCGTAGGTTTTGGCACTAACGAATGTAATTTTTTTTTTGATTTAAATATTGGATATGCGAAGAAAGTGATGTGGAAATTTTCAAATTTTTCAAGAAAATGAAAAAGTTTAAAAATAATATCAATGAAAAAAAAAATTACATCACAAAATAGCTAACAGAAAAATAAGCATACTGACCAAAAATCATAACTTTAATGCAAACACAAACGAAGAAAATCCTGCACAAAGTTTGTATGGAGAGAGCTTGCCCTACAGGAGGGGTAGGGTAGTTTAAATAATTTAAATAATATTGGCTGAGTGAGGCTATTGGCTTAATGCGCTCCCTTCACGCAATGTGGGCACTGTACTGGAGCCAAACTGTTTGAGAATAGCGATCTGCCTCAGACTTGGGACCAAAATATGTATACCCTGCCCACACCTGCGTTTGTGGTAAAGCTGTTGATCAGCTGGGTAGGCATGGCCTGTCTTGCTACAGGAGCGCCGGCCGCATTTACCGCCACAGCACAATAAATGACCTGGTACGTCGGTCGCTTGCCACCGCATCTGTGCCGTCTACCCTGGAACCCACCGGTATGACTAGAGATGATGGCAAGCGTCCGGACGGGGTCACATTGGTGCCGTGGCGGCTTGGCAGGGCTCTGGTGTGGGACGCCACGTGCGTGGACACGTTCTCTCAATCCCACATCCAGGGTACCCGCTCGCAGGCCGGCGCTGCGGCTGACCAGGCCCAAATCCTCAAGCGCCGCAAATACTCATCATTAATAAAAGATTACGAATTTGCGGCGCTTGCGGTAGAGACCTTGGGCCCATGGTCAGCCGATATGAAATTTTTTATCAAGGCTCTGTCGTCTCGGCTGATCCAGGCATCGGGGGATCCCAGGGCTGGCGGATACCTTTGCCAACGGATCGCCCTCGCGATCCAAAGAGGTAATGCCGCTAGCGTCCTGGGGTCCATGCCACAAGGAGAAGAACTGGACGCCGTTTTCTCCTTATAGGACTGAAATCTTTTGTACTTATTACGTTTAATTTTAATTTAATTTATTTTTAAGTTAGTCTAGTTTATTATATATTAATCGTGTTTTTATTTTAATCATCTACTTATAATTTATTATTTTATAATAAACTTGGGGAACAAATAAAATGATCACCTAAATAACTTTTGATATCATCAAATTTTCGAACCCTAAAATAAGGTTGAACACTCAAAAAAATTTATCGATCAGCAATTCCAAGTCACCAAAAAAATTCTACCTATTTTTGCAGCACTTGCACCTATTTTACTTATTGCGTTCCTATAAATTTATAATCCCATCAAAAAAATTGTCAAGTACCACCAAAAACACTAAACTACCACCTAATCTCATGCACCTTTTTTCATTAGAATTACATCCAAATATTATACACATCGCATGCTACATTTTAGTAAACAGTTACAAATTAATTGTTTTTAGCATTATAAATATTTTAGTCATTTCCAAAATGTTATAAATTAGAAAGTAAAATTCTAAATTAATTTAAAAAGCAACGCGCAATGTGGCTGTGTGAAATAATAACACGTATACTGCTATCTCACTCAATCAAATACCAAGAATTGTCTGAAGCATAAAACCTATTGATATGTCGTTAGAGTGAAAGGTACCTATTGCTGTTTCATTCTAACTACCTATTGCTGATGGTTTACAAACTGCAAGAAGTTTTATTATTAATTTTTTAATGCGTTGACGTGAGCGCGTTTGATTGAAAACTTTTTTTTGAAAATGAGTTTTGTTGATTTATTAAATTGTTAGTTTGTTATGAAAATGGATAAAGGTCCTAAAATGAGTTTACTTTATTAATTTAGATAGACTTTCATGGAAAAATTAAAGGAAGTTAATAGGTAGAAATAGGTATAGGTAGGTTTAGGTTATGTTAGTTTTGCATCGGCCCGAAGGGCCAAAACAACTCAAAATAGGAGCTCCGCGCCAGCGGAGATCCGTCAATACTGTTCCAATGTCCACTAGTTTGAAATAAAAATAGATGTCATAGAAAAATACAAGGCAAATTGACGATTATCAGCGAATAGAGTAGAGGCAAAAACATCTGAGAACAAATAGCTGTATGCGACCAGTAAGGAAAGCACTGTTGAAAATATATTAAATTAAATTATGTAATGTACGTGTCTCATTAAAAATACAGAAATTTTGAAGCTTCTATAAAATAAAATCATTTAGCGCTGTCTTGCTCGCACGCGGTGCGACGTGCGAGCGAGACGGACCGTATGGAAAACCGCATCAGTGTGCAAGCAATGAGGTTAGACTAGATTGGAACTGCTTTGCGCGTCGGGCGTTAAAAAACAATTGCAGCGTGAAATTTGGTGATCATGTAGTATTTCTGGGTATCGAAAGAATTATTTGGGTGTAAATAATTTTAATAGGATTACGAGCCCTGTAATATTTGGATGTAAATTATATGAAATTTGGTGTTTGAAATTAGGTGATCATTAAGTATTTTTGGGTAGTGACTAATTTATTTGGTAACAATTTAATTTAATAGGTTATCGACATGTTACTTCTTTGAGTTGCACTTTATATTTAAAAGGAGTTGAAAATTTGGTGTCAATCTAGTATTTTTGGTAATCAATGTAATTTTTCACAGCATCATTCGGCAACTAATTTGGTGGTTCGTTAAATGCTACCCATAAACTTGTAGTGAATGTTCTAATAATATTAGTATTATTAAGTATTAGTAAGTTAAGTATTGTTGTTAAGTTTTCTTAGTTCGTTAAAATAAGTCAAGAACTACCTATTACTTACACAGGATAAATAAAAGGTCTGACTTTGACTGGTCCGTAAGCGTACCTTGATTAGGCGCGGAACTCTAACAAGAGAATAATAATCTGCAAGCTTTTTAAATACTCGAAATTTATACCAAACTACCTACTCACTTAAAGTAAACGCAGGCTAAATTAAAACAATAATATTCCACTACTACCGGCTATAATCTCCACAAACTTAACTGTTCATCATGAAACGCGAAAAATAAGTCAAAACCGGTCGGCACCGCACCGTGGAACCTGTCAGTTCAAGGGTACGATCATGAACGTTTTCAATGCAACTCTGACTTTAACTTGAAGAGAAGGTAGGTACTTAGGTATTTACCTACGAGTTTGTATCTCTTCGTCAAACTTCGGCAAATTAAGTACCTATTATTCTCCTTTACTTGAAAACTTGTATTGTATGCTTGAATTAGTAACTTAGTTGATAGAAATCATGTGGGTAAGCAACAAGTAAGTATCGGGTTTTACAGACTTGTCACTTCACTTGCCAACGCGGTTCAAAATGGACGGTAAAATTAAAGCAAAAAGTAGTTAAACGATATTTCCTCTTAACAACTTTCGAATCATCAATCTTTATCGAATGTAATTAAACAGTAGACTAGACACCTACCTACTCTTTTTAGCGTTTGCTTATGTTAGCCTCGGCCTCGACGCCAGCAAAGCAAAAAGACCATGATTATAATGAACGAGCTATTGATGCACTTGTGCAAATTAAAAGAGTTACTGTTAATGTGTTTCTCTTTCGCTTTATTTGCGGTTTTAATTATGCACAATGTCACTTGCAATGTCACCGTGGCTTTACAAGCAGGCCTCGCAAGTAGAAACTTGCGAGGCCTCGGAGCGAGACAGCCGCTCGGCCTGGGGCTGCCTCTGTGGATTAGATATGAGCGCCGATGGGCAATTGGCCGGCGGCGGCGCGCCGATCAAAATTGATCGGCGGCGGCGGCGTCGGCGGCGTGACCTTGTAAAAACCTCAGATTCAAAACAAAAATTCATTTTTTTTCCTTATTTGATGCCGTACACGCCTGTCAACGTCGTTTTTACTGTCAGGATGACAAACACGCCTATTGATATCGATGTTCTACGTTTTATTCCGTCCTAGTCGATTACGCATGGTGGGTTACATATTGTGTATAAAGACTAGGTATGCTCTGCTGTATATGTAGGTAACATCTAAGTGGCAATGAAAACAGCAAGTCTATTGCTGCCTGCGGGAAACTTCGCGTCAAGGTGGTCCAGTCACATGACAAAGCTTTAAAATATGATATTTGTATGTAAACATGACAATTCTGCTCAAACTCTTGGATGCCTCCGAAACGTGGTGTTTCTAACGCAAACACACTCGTATAATATATACTTCTAGGATTTATCTCAAATACTAGGAGCGGCATTATGCCCGTATTAGGTAGCGGACCCCAGGCAGCAGGCATCCTTCAGGATGCAACTGTACTGGGATAACGCTAGGAGGATGATGATGATGACTAAGAGCGGCATTATGCCCATCTTTTGGTGAACCACGAATACATCGAACCGTGTCAGAAACAAGCAAGTTCTTGAATATAAACTTTCGTGAGACATGTTATAATTTTATTTTACTAAACCGTTTTAACCGTTTAGTAAAGTAAAAGCATGTTCTTCACTAAAGCAAATAATTAGAATCAAATGATCTCCTCAGTGACCTACAATACGGCTTTCGTCACAATCGGTCCACTGGGGATCTTCTAGCGTACAACACACACACCTGGAATAAGGCCATAGAGATAAAATACGAAGAAGCCCTAGCGGTTTCTCTCAATTTCACAATGGCCTCACTCCAGGTGTGTTATTGCTTTTACATGGTCTGGCACAACGGTCTCTAATCAAACTTTCTTCGTATGGTCTGCCTGCTGGTTGTTGTGCTTGGATTGGATATCGGATTTCCTGAGGTATAGAATCTATTGGAGTGGTAATTGATGGCTGCTCGTCTGATCCGATGGCTATTAATGACGTTGTCCCCCATGGGTCAGTGCTTTCTGTGACTCTTTCTGCTGTGCGCCCGGTATCTTTGGGTATGCAGACTTCAGTACTGTTGTAGAGAACTACATATCCACTGCACGAACCAGTATGACCAGAATTCGGACTAATGGGAAGTTATGATTATGCCTGTGAACCTATCTCTCTTCGATTAGAGCGATGCCAGTCCAGTCTGGTTAGGTTCAATGCCACAAAAACTCAGACGTGTCTAATTTCCGCGAAAAAGAGGCAAAAGAGACCCCTACTTTCCGAGATGTAATCGTGCCTATTACCGGCTTTTCGGCGTAACATTGTTTTTGACTCTCAGCTTTGGCAAATATATAAGTAAAGTAAAGTAAGTAAGTAATCTAGAACATCGGCACAAAGTTGCCAGTCTGTCGGATTTTGTTTAGAATCGCTCATTAAGGATCCCTTTTGTGCATTTTTGGTACTGAATACTAAAATAAATAACGCTATATAACCGTAAAATATCAAATTCCAAACTAGTTTGCCGATCGATGATATAAGAGTGTAAAAGATAAGCTACACAGTATCTGAAACGCGCGCGAGACAGAGACCGGCGCGCCGATCGCCCTGTGTCGGCGGCGGCGGCGTGGGTTTTTGGCCGGCGGCGGCGGCGCGGCGGCGCGGCGCTCATATCTACTGTGGATACGCGGCTTATCTGCTATGATGAAGCCTACACGAAATAGGCACTTCACGCCTACTCGCGAATGAGTCATCTTCAGGGTGAGCTCGCTTCACCGTCGGCCTCATTTTTGTCTCCTGGCTGCCAAGAGCAATCCCATTTTTAATAATAAAAAAAAACTTTGCCGAGAAAACTTAACTACGTTAGGTAGGTTTATGATGATTGATGGGTTGTGCTGCAGTGGGACACTTTTGAAGTGTCAATATGACGCGGCAGTCACTTCGGCTGATTAAGGTTATAACAGTGATACGTCATAACAAAGTTATAGTTTGTTATTAATCATATTATATCTTACAGAGTGTCTTAGATCCACAACCCTGCCAGCTGAACGGTGGCTATTGGGCACATTCATGGTTATTACCATAACCTAGGTACCTAACCTAGGTACCTATATTTAAAGTAAAACTATTACAGACATTACTAGTTATTGAGTAATAGCTTAACAATTTCCAATGTTGTTAGTTGTGTTAGTAAAATATAAGTTTGCGAACTTTAAAAGTCCACATAATGTAACGGGTGGACTATTACGGTGCCCGACACGCGCTTGGCTGGTTATTTTAATAATTGGCCGATTACCTAAGTTCATATACAACAATACTCGGTTATCTAGATGAAGTAATGATCATTGAGCATGCAGTTATAACTCAAGCCGTTATGCACCATCTGATAAAGGTATCGATGTAGAAACGTAAACCGCGATTGAAATTCGACACCCCGAGTTTGTGTCTATTAGAAATTCAAACAGTTTTGCGATTGTGAGTAATTTTATATGACCGGTAAATATTGATATTGTTATGTACTTAGATGATAGATATTCCTACATTACTAAGGTAATACAACTTTGCAGAAAATGGGTATGTCGATTGTCCATTAAGATTATCGTGTACCAGAATAAGCTAATTGAGAATGTCAATGGGTGTTCAAAATCACTTGAAAGTCTGTTACAGTAAAGCTTTTATCTAAACAAATACACTATTTTTTGTTTCATTCAAAAATACTCAGTAGTTACGATTTTACAGGCATTTAAAGTTCGCATAAAATATTGCGTCTCGCTTAGGGTCAATGGCCGCGCGTGACGTCATTAAGCAACGCCTCGCTTAGTCGCAAGTACGATTTGGTATCTCGCGTGGTGTTTTGTTTTGTTTTACCGCTTATTAATAACAAATATTAATAAAAAAATGTTTAGTACAGTCAGCAGCAATGGTTGCTACGCGGGCGAGGTGTTCAAAATGATCTACACACGCTCTTATTTAATTTATATGATGCCGCCGGAACGGAAGAGAGGCACTGGAACTGTCTAACAGAAAGTGATAAAGTAGTCGAGTTTGGGCTTGTTTGTTTTGTTGTCTTGAGTACTTACCACTAGACCCGATGTCGAGGGTCTGATGATGCAGGCGGAAGAGAGGCACTAGAACTGCCTAACGAAATATGATAAAGTAGTCGAGTTTGGGCTTGTTTGTTTTGTTGTCTTGAGTACTTACCACTAGACCTGATGTCGAGGGTCTGATGATGCAGGCGGAAGAGAGGCACTAGAACTGCCTAACGAAAAGTGATAAAGTAGTCGAGTTTGGGCTTGTTTGTTTTGTTGTCTTGAGTACTTACCACTAGACCTGATGTCGAGGGTCTGATGATGCAGGCGGAAGAGAGGCACTAGAACTGCCTAACGAAAAGTGATAAAGTAGTCGAGTTTGGGCTTGTTTGTTTTGTTGTCTTGAGTACTTACCACTAGACCCGATGTCGAGGGTCTGATGATGCAGGCGGAAGAGAGGCACTAGAACTGCCTAACGAAAAGTGATAAAGTAGTCGAGTTTGGGCTTGTTTGTTTTGTTGTCTTGAGTACTTACCACTAGACCCGATGTCGAGGGTCTGATGATGCAGCCGGAAGAGAGGCACTGGAACTGTCTAAGGACAAGCGATAAAGTAGTCGAGTTTGGGCTTGTTTGTTTTGTTCCCTTGAGTACTTACCACTAGATCTGATGTCAAGGGTCTGATGATGCAGGCGGAAGAGAGGCACTAGAACTGCCTAACGAAAAGTGATAAAGTAGTCGAGTTTGGGCTTGTTTGTTTTGTTATCTTGAGTACTTACCACTAGACCTGATGTTGAGGGTCTGATGATGCAGCCGGAAGAGAGGCACTAGAACTGTCTAACGGAAAGTCATAAAGTAGTCGAGTTTGGGCTTGTTTGTTTTGTTGTCTTGAGTACTTACCACTAGACCCGATGTCGAGGGTCTGATGATGCAGGCGGAAGAGAGGCACTAGAACTGCCTAACGAAAAGTGATAAAGTAGTCGAGTTTGGGCTTGTTTGTTTTGTTGTCTTGAGTACTTACCACTAGACCTGATGTCGAGGGTCTGATGATGCAGCCGGAAGAGAGGCACTGGAACTGTCTAAGGACAAGCGATAAAGTAGTCGAGTTTGGGCTTGTTTGTTTTGTTGCCTTGAGTACTTACCACTAGATCTGATGTTGTTGCGAACGCAACCCTTTTTTATTATATAACTTCTAGTTACCATGCAGTAGCAAAACGCGCCCGTCGGGCACAGTTAGTGTAAGAGCGGCTTTTTTAAAGTCACCAATAGGAACGCTTCACGTACTCTTTATCCCTACCATTGTAACATACGTTAACTCAAAATCTTGCTCGTCATTACGCATTACTTACTCTTGTTAAGACACCACTTCTGCACATCTCCCTCGGCCAATCTCTCTGTAAACCAGTACCTATTACCAATATACTACAGTCTACTATGCATCGAAGTTTTATTTGAGTCGTCGAGTTCCACCACCATCGGCACCGGCGGCTACATATGGTCCTTCGAACCGGATCAAAGGTCATTTCATCGTTGACTGTGAAGGTTGATCATAGTTACTTTTGGTCTGATTCCATGATCGTGTTGGGCTGGCTGGCAGGGTCATCTAATCGTCTTAAACAATTTGTTCGTAACCGTGTGAATGAAATTCAAGAAAGTACTCGCGGACAAACATGGAACTATGTACCCTCAAAGCTTAACCCAGCAGATCTCGTGTCGCGAGGTATGAAGGCTGACGACATTAGCACATCCACCTTATGGTGGACTGGGCCAGAATTCTTACATCATCCAGTCATTCAATTTCCTCCAACGCCCAATGCACAAATTAAAGAACTACCAGAAATTTCATTACATACGAACATAAATACAGACTTAAATGACAATCCTATAACTAAGCTTATAACTAATCATTCTAAACTTACGAAATTAATAAGAATAATGGCATATATTTACAGATTTATAAACAATTGCAAAAACAAAAACAGTAAAATCACTTCAAACTTAACTTACACAGAAATAAAATCATCTCAATGTAAGTTGTTACAGCTTGCACAACAGGAAATGTTTCCTGATGAGTATAAACTCTTATTAGCTGGCAAAACGCTACCACCGAAAAGTCGGTTACTTTCTTTGACCCCTTTCTTAGATACACGCAACTTAATACGCGTCGGTGGTCGTCTTAATAATGCCAACTATAGCTACGATGTTAAGCATCCGATTTTGTTGTGTAGCAAACATCATTTGACAAAGCTTATTTTCGAAATGCAACACCTGTCCTTGTTACATGCTCCACCTCAGCTATTACTTGCAACCATTCGCCATACATACTTTCCATTTGGTGGAAGAGATCTAGCTCGTAAAATAGTTCATAAGTGTGTCCGTTGCATTAGGTTTAAGGCTAAACCTCTTCAAATGGCAATGGGCAACCTACCTACAGACCGCACACAGCTAGAATATCCATTTTTACATACGGGAATGGATTACGCCGGACCCGTGCTGATAGCTGACCGTAAGGGGAGGGGTAGCAGAACTATAAAATCGTATATTTTAGTCTTTGTCTGTCTTTCAGTCAAGGCTCTGCACTTGGAGCTTGTAACGAGCCTAACTACAGAGTCTTTTCTTGCTGCTCTCCGCCGCTTCATGAGTCGTCGGGGCAGGCCTCAAACTCTGTATTCAGACAACGGGACATCGTTTGTTGGGGCATCTAATGAACTCAGTAGTTTTCTTAAAAATAACCACGACATGTTGCAGACAGGTATGGCAGAAAATAATATTAATTTTAAATTTAGCCCAGCATATTCTCCACACTTTGGCGGCCTGTGGGAGGCTGCCGTAAAATCAATTAAACATCACCTTAAACGTATTCTCTCTATTACCCATTTGACTTATGAAGAGATGAACACATGCCTGATACAGATAGAAGGTATTCTTAATTCTAGACCCCTTACACCCCTATCTACTGATACCTCTGATCTCACATACCTATCGCCATCTTTTTTCCTTATTGGACGCTCGCTTCTGTCAGTGCCGCAGGAGTCACTGATTGAAGCAAACATCTCAAGACTTGAGAGGTTCCAGCGAGTCGAAAAGCTCAAGCAACATTTCTGGAGCCGCTTTTCTAATGAGTATGTTACTCTCCTCCAGCAGAAGACGAAGTGGCATACCTCATCGGGAAACTTGCAGACCGGCACACTGGTCCTGGTCAAAGATCGCGGACTGCCTCCTCTCCTGTGGCTTCTGGGTCGCGTCACGAAGGTCTACCCGGGCACGGACAACGTCACCAGGGTCGCCGACATACAGACGAAGAAGGGCATCATCCGAAGAGCCTTTAACAACTTGTGTCCTCTTCCTCTCTCCTAGTATTAATTTTTAAATTGCAAACTTCGTCTTGTAGCTTCCATTGTTTTTAATTTCTTAATTTTTTATTGTGTTGAGTCTCTCAACGCCGGGGAGCATGTTGCGAACGCAACCCTTTTTTATTATATAACTTCTAGTTACCATGCAGTAGCAAAACGCGCCCGTCGGGCACAGTTAGTGTAAGAGCGGCTTTTTTAAAGTCACCAATAGGAACGCTTCACGTACTCTTTATCCCTACCATTGTAACATACGTTAACTCAAAATCTTGCTCGTCATTACGCATTACTTACTCTTGTTAAGACACCACTTCTGCACATCTCCCTCGGCCAATCTCTCTGTAAACCAGTACCTATTACCAATATACTACAGTCTACTATGCATCGAAGTTTTATTTGAGTCGTCGAGTTCCACCACCATCGGCACCGGCGGCTACAGATGTCGAGGGTCTGATGATGCAGCCGGAAGAGAGGCACTGGAACTGTCTAACTAACGGAAAAACATAAAGTAGGTAGTCGAGTTTGGGCTTTGTTGTCTTGAGTACTTACCCCTAGACCTGATGTCGAGGGTCGGATGATGCAGCAGGAAGAGAGGCACTGGAACTGCCCAACGAAAAGTGATAAAGTAGTCGAGTTTGGGCTTGTTTGTTTTGTTATCTTGAGTATTTACCACTGGACCTGATATCGAGGGTCTGATGATGCAGCCGGAAGAGAGGCACTGGAACTGCCTAACGAAAAGTGATAAAGTAGTCGAGTTTGAGCTTGTTTGTTTTGTTATCTTGAGTATTTACCACTAGACCTGATGTCGAGGGTCTGATGATGCAGCCCGAAGAGAGGCACTAGAACTGTCTAACGGAAAGTCATACAGTAGTCGAGTTTGGGCTTGTTTGTTTTGTTGTCTTGAGTACTTACCACTGGACCTGATATCGAGGGTCTGATGATGCAAGCAGAAGAGAGGCACTGGAACTGCCTAATGAAAAGTGATAAAGTAGTCGAGTTTGGGCTTGTTTGTGTGTGTGCCTCTCCTTCGGCTGCATCATCAGACCCTCGACATCAGGTCTAGTGGTAAGTACTCAAGACATCAAAACAAGCCCAAACTCGACGACTTTATCACTTTTCGTTTGAAAGTTCCAGTGCCTCTCTTCCGGCTGCATCATCAGCCCCTCGACATCAGGTCTAGTGGTAAGTACTCAAGACAACAAAACAAACAAGCCCAAACTCGACGACTTTATCACTTTTCGTTTGACAGTTCCAGTGCCTCTCTTTCGGCTGCATCATCAGACCCTTGACATCAGTTCTAGTGGTAATTATCCAAGACAACAAAACAAACATGCCAAAGTTCAACTACCGTAGCACTTCCCGTTAGGCAGTTCCAGTGCCTCTCTTCCAGCTGCATCATCAGACCCTCGACATCAGGTCTAGTGGTAAGTACACAAGACAACAAAACAAACAAGCTCAAACTCGACTACTTTATCACTTTTCGTTAGGCAGTTCCAGTACTTCCAGTGCCCCTCTTCCGGCTGCATCATCAGACCCTCGACATCAGGTCGAGTGGTAAGTACTCAAGATCACAAAACAAACAAGCCCAAGCTCGACTACTTTATCGCTTGTCCTTAGACAGTTCCAGTGCCTCTCTTCCGGCTGCATCATCAGACCCTCGACATCAGGTCTAGTGGTAAGTACCCAAGATAACAAAACAAACAAGCCCAAGCTCGACTACTGTAGCACTTTCAGTTAGGCAGTTCCAGAGCCTCTCTTCCGGCTGCATCATCAGACCCTCGACATCAGGTCTAGTGGTAAGTACTCAAGACAATAAAACAAACAAGCCCAAACTCGACTACTTTATCACTTGTCCTTAGGCAGTTCCAGTGCCTCTCTTCCGGCTGCATCATCAGGCCTGGCCAATTTTACCGGCGCACTGATGGTAGTATTTGTGCATTTTGGCATAACACACGATTTTCTAGTGTTTGGAATGGACAATTTTTTAAAACAATTATTATTTCTTGCGAATCGCAAGGCAGCGGTACGAAAGCGCGCGAACGGAGTGAGCGAGTGTTGCTGTATGACGTCACGCGCATTGAACGCGGCCCGATCGTCGCGCGCTCACTTTAAAATTGCATATCTTGGAAACTACTTGACGTATCCAAATAATTCTTTCACCGTTATTTTTTATTAATAACAGAGAAGACTCAGAGCTAAAATTCAAAATTGGTTGACATTCTCAATTGGTAGGTACCTATGTGCTTCCGATGTATGGAAAATTGAAGCTGCCGATATCTACAATGTTGCAAATTAATCGGCTGCATATCTTATGATGTAGATAACCTTTAACCATGCCATGCTTGCTTGCCTAAATAGCTTGACTGAAAAGTTCTTATTCCTTTGTAATAAAGACTTTTGACGCCTTCATATATATGTGTCGCTACTTTTGATGCTGACTGTACGTACAGCTAATTAATTACTAATTAATCTGTATAAGTACTAAAAATTTAGTTTATTATAAACAGCTGTAGTTAGAATTATTAAATCGTATTATTTATTTATCGTATGGCATTTATTTCGAACCGTGAGATCGTATTATTGCAATAGGTACTTGTGAAAACCGTGAATACGAAATTGATTAGGGTTTTATAATAACAATTGAAGCCCAAGATTGTTTCGTCAGATACGATAATTGAAATATAAGTACCTGTATAATTAAGTACTTGTCTAAAATGACTAGATTACTAACACACACAACTTCGACGTACGTACTAGGTATCTGAGCCATGGCCACACTTTAGCAAGCAATTCAAACATTGTCTTTGTCAACTTGTGTAATGCATCGTGGTTGAGCGACAAAGGTTATAAGGTATGTTGATATGGCAATAACGCCGACACAATGGATGAGTTTAGTGTTTGGTGGCAGTGACAATGTAGATAATAAGTAACACCTATTATCCACATGTCCACATGACACGGAAAAGTGAGGACCTATGGGTACTTAATTACTACAATGCAACGTGTAGGAACCACAGACAATAACTAATATTTTAACTACATATACATAACTTACTACCTAAATTAGATGCGTAAACAAAGAACTTTGTTTATTTCGTAGTTACATAAAACTTGAGAATTCTTAGATTTGAATTTTACAAGCTACCCAACCCAATAAATAGCTTTACAACACCTTAAGATAAGAAGCAAATTACTTAATGACCGTATACCGTTAATTACTACTAGGTATAGGTACTTACACACTTTTCTTCTGCGGGTCTGTCGGGGGTGCTGTTTACGATTAGAAAGTTCTAGGATCTTAACTCTTGTTTTGGGAATTGAACAGCCATTTGTTTTTGAGTCTCGTGTTTTTCTTCTTGCTTTTTAGGATCTCAAAACTTGAATTAATGGTTTATTAACCTCCGCTGAGCATGGATTTGAACATGGCTGTTACAGATTGGTCCGAAACTAAATCTATAGGTAAATAGAACCTAATCAAATCGCTGCGACGGACGGACTGAGAAAAGAAACTTATTTCATTGCATATCAGCTGTTATTTAGATAAATATTGAAAAACATAAAACGCAATATTTTTGGATTACCCTCATCTATTTGTCAGAAATACTTATATTTATGCAAAAACTTTTTTTCAGATACCGTTTCCTTCAGCTGAAAGGTCATTGAGTAGACCTATTTGACTGCCAGAAAAGTAGGCTAGGTTAGACATGCGGCCCATTAAAAAAATCTATGAAACGAAAAATCTGCGGAAGGTGTATTTATGCCAAATAAGTTTCTGCAACACATTTGTTAGTAGTTTAGTACGTAAACCGATATTTATACCTCAGTCAGCTTAGTATTAAACATCATGTTTGCAATAAAAAAGGACTGCGTTGAATGCGGACAGATACCGGATATGCAAATGTAAGATAATGATTTTATCTACTTAGTCTGAAATTGTATTAAACTTTAGCACATAAGTAATTTATTCACATGGTATCAGTAATGTGACCACATGGTTTTAACGTTTGAAAGAAAGCAGTCACGTTCCCACCCGGATTTTGGTAATAAATCGGCATTATTAATCTAATATAAGAGATAAATGACTAATATACCTAACCTACTATTGATATAACATTGAATATAATAACCTGGTAAAACTTTGAATATGTATTAATTAGTTTGATTACGTAAGACACTTAAGATAGATATTCTAAAATATTAATATTTGTAACGCAAGGTCAATAACTAAATGATTTAAAAAGGACAGCTAGTATCATACCATGTAGTTTCAGCCGTAGGTGCGTACCTATACAAAAAAATACAACTAAAATAACCGTAAAATCTAATTCGTAATAGAGAATAAAAAAGTGAATTTCCCTATTATCACCATTATCACAGATGGCCCCAAAAAATTACAGACCAAACTGTACATGTTTTTTCCGACACTGATAAAATTGGTCCCTTGGACCTTTAGTCCCTTAGTAGAAGTTGTTAAGAATCATGGTTGACTTTACCATATTTATTTTATTGCATATCACGATTTTTTTTTTTTCTCACTGTATTTTATAATGCAGCCATTGTGATAAAAAAATATGTAGTAAAGGGTCTTTACGCTTTGAGGCAATGAAAGAACTAATTACCGCGCTTGTTAACATTTTTGCAAGAAACTTTTCTGTTATTAAAATGTTTCGCTTGAAGAAGCGCACATGTAGGTACTTAACTGTCAGTGTCTTAGGCCATGTGTGGCCATGTTCCAACCTTGAAGGCGCATTGATGAACAACGTTATTATAATTATAACTGCCACACACAGCGCTAATAAGTTAACATATTCGGACGTTCATTCTCTCACATTTAATTTATAGCTGAGTCACCAATGACTTAAGACGCCTTACAAGTTTAACATTTTTTGATTTCAAACTTTGACAAAAGTATTGATTATACCAATAAAGTAATTAATGGATACGATGTTAGCTTGAAAATAGTCGATTGGGAGTGATGTTTGAAACAATTTTTCTGAAGGAAAATACACAAAATACATTTAAAATTTATGTTTTTTAGTCGCAATAGTCCTGTTCTAGATAGTTACCAAATAGTAACTAACATTGATTGGGAAAATGTCAAAATATGTGTCGATTAAACAGAAAATGGCCTAAAGATGAGAGTTTTTTTACCTGATAAGGACCCTTTCCAAAATTTAATCAGTAAATTTATTTGGATACATTGGATGACACGCACTAATAACTTGCTGCCAAGTCTCGAGCGACTCGACGATTTAGACATGCGCAAAATGTGTCACTAAAAAGAAAAAAGTGATATACTTCATTCCTTCACTGTGAAGTACCTCATCACTCATTTAGTTCACTAGTTCAGTTTAGTTCAGTAGCTCAACAGATCCATCTACGATAAAGATTGGGTAAAATATCTGTCATTCATTCAATCATGCCGTCTATGTCACTCTCGGAACGAATGAGTAGGTAAACGATATGAATCATGATTTGAACGGACTGAAGTGTTTTAGTATATGAATCCGAACTGAACTAGTGAATGAATGAGTTACACGAGGTGAAGTACTTCATTTGAATCATTCATTCGTGAACTACTCATGTCTACGACGATTCCTGCCTTAGATAGGTACTTGAATTGTCTACTCGCGTTGCAGAGGCAGTTGCTATCTAGCCTCGCTCGACTCATAGGTTTGGGGACATCTTTTTGAATATCTTCGGGGTTGTTTGCAAGAATTTTCTCAAATTTATTATTTTCCCTAAAACCTACATCGGTTTACCGTTATGCTATTCTGTGTTTGACGTTTACCTTCCACAAGTCCACATAGAATTTAGGCATTAGGTATCTATCTACCTTCTTCAGCTACTGAGTAGGAATTATGAATTTCGATATCCGTTGATGAAAAAGATATATTCAAGTCACACCAATAATATCGAAGTTGACAATGACTGAATTGATGAATCATCGGTATAGGTATGAAAGATGGTCGATACATTCTTTCATGACATGACCGTGGTTCTCATGCAAAAGGAACCGTTTTGTCGGTAGACAAAATATGCGTTTTCCTAACTGAAACCTTGTGCATGTAGCGCCTTACAATTGATTGACAGCTGACAAAGTATAGTAGGTATCTTTTCCCCGAGCTAGGAACTACACCGATATTTCCATTATCAAAAATTAATAAGTCATCCATTCGACACACGTGCTTAAACTGAACAGTAAAATAATGCCTAAATTATGTAGACGAATGTTAAGTTTAAATTAGTTATAAAAATAATACATTAAAGGACCGAATTGAACATTTTTTAACCGGTTAGCTCTAAAGACTTATCGATTTTAAAACCCTATAAAGTACCTAGGGGAGCCGGGGTGAATGGTCGCGACGGCACGCACAATACAAAACCTTAACATTGCCAAAACTGGATACTGACTCTCCTGTCTGTCCCCTTACCATATTACCATTAAACATTGCTTCTTTGTTGCCACTTAAGAGTTATATTGGTGCGGATAATCGCAAGGCGATGCTTCGTTAGTGACACTGATCGTGGTTTTATTTTTAGCAATGATTAATCCATCGAAATGCTAAGCAGGTAGTTACGAGTATCTTACCAACAGAATATCGTGTCGCGATTAGGTACTTATTTTAATATATATTTTTCTGGCTAAAAGTAGCAATTATGCACGCAATTTGACTACCTACCGTGTCACGGTCTTCTGATAGTTCTGATTTTGAGAAATGAGGGTCGGCAACGCGTGGCTCTTTTGGAGTTGCGAGCCTCTATAGGCTGCGGTGTCCGCTTACCATCAGGTGGACCGTACGCTTGTTTGTCACCATCGTAGTTTAAAAAAATATACCTATATAAAAATTAATTACCTATTAAAATACTTACATTTTAGGAAATTATGAGGGTAGAATTAGAACAGGAATCACACGTGAAATTAGAGCTAGCAGATACGCATGTAAACATGTCTAATTCTAATGTCATCTGGAGAAAATCAATACCATCCCGCTATCAAGAATTCAAGACAGACGTCGCCGTCGCGTCATAGGAACCATTGATCTTTGTACTTTGCCTTTTCAATTTGCAAATTAGGTAGGTAACTTTTTTATAACTCACCATCGAGCATGCATCGTCGTGACGTCGGGTCATCCTCGTCAAAGTCCTCCAATGCCCCAGTTTTAGCCTTCGCGATATCCATGGTTTGATCACAAAGACACTAAGGCATTTTGCACTGACAACACATGCACCACGCGGCGTCACTGCGTCAGAGCGGCCAGCTGATTGAGGGGTCGGCCGCTACCGACGCGCTATCGCGCGAAACGAACGCAAATAACTGGCTTGATTACTGGTCTACACAGCCCGTTCAATGTCAGTATCGACTGCACAATCAATTTTATTATGCGACAGGGCCGCGGAAAGAGGAGTCGGGTGTCGCAAGTGGCCGCGTCGAGACTCGAGTCTGCGCTGCCGCGGGCATGCGTCAGTGCTTGGGAATATAAGTACGCATGCGTGCAACTCATGGTATCGACGCGCTATGGCGACGGGACGCCAGGCAACTACTGACCGCCGATATCACAGATGATAATGACGCTAATTGGTGTCAGCGCTCGTGATCAAGGTAGCGATTAAAAGTCCAGTTAAACTTACTAGTTGTTAGGTAATGACATTATCTTTAACTGGATCAGGGTTAAGTTTTGCTAGTTAATATCAAAGTGATTTAAAATTTGAGTGGAACCGTAAGCTTTTCATAATAAGGTTTACAGTTCAATAGCACTTAACTCAGTAATCTGTGGATAATGTCGTTGGCTATATATAAAGTAAATGTAGTAGCATTAAGACATTGTAAAACTTATATTATATAGTTGTTTGTTATCCCTAAAATAAATAAAATAAAAATAAAATAAACTTGAATTCGTTGATCCGTATCTAACCAGCGGAGACTAACTATGGGTTGCACCAAACCGTCTGTAATCGTAAGCGTCCATACAATCAGATTTGACGAACACCGCTTACGATTACAGACGGTTTGGTGCAACCCAGCCTTAAGGCGCCTACGGTTAGTTGCGCGGACATTATCATCGGATGATTGTTGCTATATCAAATCGCGCAGGCGCAATGCGAAATTATAGTGACTTGCCTGTACTTGGACACAGAATAAGTAATAGTACAAGTAACTTGGATCTTTTTTTACCTACGCTATTAATTTAGTGTTTTGTAAAGTATTCTTGTATTCATTTAGAGAATATACCATTAGTTATACGTGAATTTTTTGCATACATTTTTATAGGTGCCAAAAACATTCTCCGAAACTGCTCCAATAATACCACAAAAAAAATCTTGGTTTTTCTTCTGCGAAAAAAAAAATGTTCTCTGTTGTTTGATTTGAAAACTAAGTTACGGTAGGTAACGGTAGTTTGTCAAAACTATATACCGAACTACCGAACCGTTTTTGCATTTGTAGTAGTATTTGTATATTTACAGGTATGTATGGATCGGAATATTTGGGCCTCAAAGTTGACGGATGAACCAAGAATGCATGTTACAGAGATGAGAATGTTGAGATGGATGTGTGGTGTGACAAGAATGGACCGGATTAGGAATGAGTATATAAGAGGAAGCCTGAAAGTTGCACCCATTACGGAAAAACTAAGAGCCAATCGTGGTACGGCCATGTAATGAGGAGGGATGAAAGGCTATAACAAGAAGAGTGTTAGATATGAGTGTGGATGGATGCAAGAAACGAGGTAGGCCAAAGAAAAGGTGGATGGATTGTGTGAAAGACGATATGAATAAGAAGGATGTGAATGTAGAGATGACGGGCGACAGAGATGACTGTATGGAAGAAAAAGACATGCTGCGCCGACCCCAAATAAATGGGAAAAGGGCAAGCGAATGATGACAGGGATTCTACATTTAAATTTACACACACTTAAAATAGTACATTACTTACCAAGGGCGATAAAACAAAGAATGTCTCAGATCGCAGGTATTTTACGCCCGAGCCGAAGGCAAGGGCGATAAATATGCGATCTGAGACATTCTTTATTATCGCCCGTGGTAAGTACAAAATGTTATGTCACCCCCTGGCCAGGAAGTGGGTTTTTTCGCGCGCGGAGCGTGCGATAATGGCCACTTTATGGCCAGGTGTGACATAATAGTACATTACTTAACAAGGGCGATAAAACAAAGAATGTCTCAGATCGAAGGTATTTGACGCCCGAGCCGAAGGCAAGGGCGATAAATATGCGATCTGAGGCTTTCTTTATTATCGCCCGTGGTAAGTACAAAATTTTATGCCACCCCCTGGCCAGGAAGTGGGTTTTTTCGCGCGCGGAGCGTGCGATAATGGCAACTTTATGGCCAGGTGTGACATAATAGTACATTACTTAACAAGGGCGGTAAAACAAAGAATGTCTCAGATCGCAGGCATTTGACGCCCGAGCCGAAGGCAAGGGTGATATATATACGATCTGAGGCTTTCTTTATTGCCGCCCGTGTTAAGTACAAAATTTTATGTCACCCCCTGGCCAGGAAGTGGGATTTCCCGCGCGCGGAGCGTGCGGTAATTGCCGCTTTATGGCCAGGTGTGACATAAAATAATTTACACGTACATTTAAATTTTGTCCGTACACAACTACAAAAATGCAAAAACGTCTCGAAAGTAATTTACCTGTAGGTACTTTTACTTTGGTATTTTATCCACCTCACCATCTCAGAAGATGAAAAAAAATGCCATGCATGAGATCATGGAACTTGTTATTGACATTATAGTGATGTCACAGTGATGTCAAGTTTATTTCGATGGACTCTCTAGGCGTGTCTGCAATGATAATTTAAAAAAAAACGGACAAGTGCGAGTCGGACTCGCGCACGAAGGGTTCCGTACCATTATTTATAAATAATAACGTTAAATAATATCAAGTAGAATTTTGGTCAAGTGCGAGTCGGTTTTTAGTTTTCCCATACTTACATTTTGAGACCCAGCACCTGATGAAGGCAACGAGCAAAGTTTTTAAAAAGTCTTTTTATATAGGAGTACCCTTTAAATATTTATTTTATTTTGTTTTTAGTATTTGTTATTATAGCGGCAACAGAAATACAGTGAAAATTTCAACGCTTCATGAGATACAGTCTGGTGACAGACGGACAGACGGACAGCGGAGTCTTAGTAATAGGGTCCCGTTTTACCCTTTGGGTACGGAACCCTAAAAAACTGCCATTAATAAATCTAAAATAAAATAACTTAGTCTAAAATACGTTTTTAACTTTTTTACACCAAGTGTTTCACCACAACCGCCCATCAGTCAGACACCATTCAGTCAGAGGGGCTAGCATAACATGCATCTGAAGAAGAAGAAGAAGAAGAAGAAACATTTATTTACTGCACAAAAGACACACAGATACAAAAAATAATAGACGTACAAAACTCAGAACATATAAAATAATGTGTGTCTTCGCGGCAGCAAATCGGTTGCTGTCTCAGCATTATGCTGAGGTGTTAAACACCTGCAGCGCTGGTTTTCAGACAGCACCGTACGTGACCCACGGAACGCAATACAACATAATATACAATACAAAGAGATAAATATCATAAAAAAAGGCAAAACAGGGCAAAGTAGTATGAGACATGAACAAGGGAGGCATTATTTACTCAACCTCAGGCTAAAATGAATAAAAAGTAATAATAAAAAACAGCTACAGTACAATAATGTAGACAGACCTTAACAATATATAAAAGAGAAAAGGTAGTTGGGATATTTTAGGTGCTGGATGGGTTAGGGATGGGATCTTTGGAGCGTCAACAAATAGCCCTTAAGCTTGCGCTTAAAGGTATACCTGCTAGAAGCTCCTTGGATAGGTGGAGGGAGATCATTCCAGCACTTGGACGCCGCAAATCTGAAACTCCCTCGAAACGCCGCGGTCCGATGCTTAGGCATCAGAATCATTGCCTTACACCTGCGCACACTCTTGGGCCATACAAGTCTACTCAGCAAATATTCCGGGACCCCAGACTGTACTATTCCAAAAAGAAGAGTGGCGAGGAGCAGGCGTCTGCGTGCAGGCATGTTCAGCAGACCAGCGGCGTTCAAGTAGGGAGTGATGTGGGAACGGGGAGGAACTCGGAAGCAGAAACGAGTGCATGCGTTTTGCACTCGTTGTATAAGCTTTTTTGTACGCCCAGTAATGCAGCCACCATACACAATATCACAATAGTTTAATCTAGACAATATCAGCGATTCACAAAGGTTGATACGCAAATCCACACTTAAGTAATCGCGAATATTGTAAAGAACTTTAAGGCGGTAGAAGCAGTTACTCACAACTTTAAGTATGTGGTTTTCGAAGCGCAGCTTGCCATCTCGTCTCTACTCGCGCGCGAGATAGGCTACCTGTCACTGTCTGATTAATACTGTCAAAAAGTGACAGGTAGCTTATCTCGCGCGCGAGTAGATACGGAATGCATGTTGTGCTAGAGGGGCTGGTGCGGTATTAGTTTAACAGAAACAGTGGATCATGGGGCGTCCCTGGATTTTAAGGAAATCAAGAAAATTAGGACTGTGAAGGATACAATTGCATAATGTGGTGAATTGCTTTGTTGTAAAAATGGGGACCGTGAGGAGTACCTATAACTACTGTAAATTGCTAGAATTGCGTGTGTAGAATTCGGAAACCTTTAGATTTAGATTTATTTATTTCATAACATAAATTACATTATAGATTAACTTAAAGCTAAATTACAAGAATGTACATTAAAAAAAAGATAATAAAGATTAAAACTTTTTAAAGATATAATTTTAGCATAAATTGTATTTATTCTGAATTTGGATGCTGCAAGACACATTTCATTTTCAACTGTTATATAGAAAAAACCGGCCAAGTGCGAGTCGGACTTCGCACATTTAGGGTTCCCAACCGACCGCAAAGTTAAGTTGGTTTTTAAAGGAAAAAATCTAAATTCTCAATTTTTTAATCAAAGTGAAAATTGAAAAATTCAACACCACAGGTGGGGTTAAAAAATTTAGATTTTCGCTAGCGGGCGCATCCGCTTAGGGTAATGGCACCAGTAATCGGCAGGCTCCAGTAATCGGCATTTTTTTACAAGTTAGATTAAAATTAGGACTGCCTGACATTTATTCCAATTAATCAACACTGGACCATAGACAGTGTATATTCTACTCTCATCCAAGACAATATCATAGACACAGGCGGTTTTGTTTAAAGATGATAACATGAAAATGATGAGAAAAACAGTGCTTCTGAAGAAAATGAATAATCCTTAAGGAAATAGTTAAGAGAGTGACTGTACATTTTTTTCGATTATTTAATAACTATGAAAGATGTTTGTGTTTTTGTTTACGTTATGTATAGCTATAAATATCCTTCAAATAATGTTGTATTAAAACAATTTAATGTTAGCTTATTCTTGTTAAAAAATATAGTGCCGAATACTGGTCCCGTGAAAGTACACTTTCTGCAGTAATCGGCAGATGTTGATAATAATGATTCTTAATATGCCATTAATAAATTATTCGTAGATATATAGATTTTGCCCGACGCAATGACTCAGAATATATAAATACGAGGGCAGATAGTGAGAGAAATACATGATTTTAATTCTAACTGCAGTACTAATCTAATATAATCAATTTTAAAAACCAACGTCCTAACAAAACTACTGAACGTAGAAGCTTGTTTTTTTACAGTAGTCTTTCTAGCCTATACTTTCTGTTTATCTACCTTTCCAAGCTAGCTCTCTCGGAACATTTCAACTTCTTCCTGTCACTTTTCATTTTCATACATTTTATAACCTAAAAGTTTCTTTTAGGTTATATAAAGAAACAGAACACCCTAAGCAACTTTCTACAGTTCGATTCTTTATTTATTCGTTTCATTCAACGATAACTTCCTATCCTGTTCCGTAAAATACATCAAAACAAAAGTTCCTATTCAAAATACTTGCACTATACTAGTGCCGATTACTGGGTGCCGAATACTGGAGACTGCCGATTACTGGGTGCCGAACACTGGAGACTGGCTGCCGATAACTGGAGATTGCCTATATTTTTGGTTATTAGAATATTTTTATTTATCCGTGTCTCTTCAGTTAACAAAAAGCTAATATGTTGTTACTCAGAGATATATTTAACGTTTTTATTCAGTTATTTTTGTCCTAAGTAGTTACAACCATATTATTTTTATCATTGATGAAAGCACACAACCTCCTTAAAGTGCCGGTAACTGGTGCCATCACCCTATCAAACATATTAAAATCTAAATTATCAACATATTAGTATTTGTTGGTAAAATATACGTAATAACAAACATTATTACCAAAATTTAAGTTTATAGATATTTGGGAAATTAAAAAATTCTTCGGCACAAAATTTCGTTAAAAAAGCTGACTTTGGCTTCTCATTCCTTTGTTTTCCAATACTTTTTTGTATTAAATATAGCAAGTATCTACTCAATGAGCTCTAAACAAAGATACCCCACTCGATAGGGTAGGATAAAATTTTCGCACCCCCCTTTAGCTGTATGGGATGGGGGGGGGGCCTTAAAAACATTTAAAAATAAGTTTTGACTATTTGTATGGCTTCGGGCCAACAAGATGCTTATACTGTGTAAATTTGAAGCCTGTAGCTCCAACAGCTTGGCTGTAAAGCCTGTGTGACAGACGACGGACGGACGGACGGACGGACGGACTAACGGACGGACGGACGGACGTCTGGGCGTCACCAATAGGGTTCCGTTTTGACCCTTCGGGTACGGAACCCTAAAAAGTACCACTTTATATTTCGCTATAGGATCGCTTCGTAGAGCTTGGCTCAAGTAAACAGAACAAAGTTTTTGTCAATCAACGTGTTTTGAACCAAAGGTCACATTAGGTTGACGACCACAAATACATAATAATTCATAATTATAAATAACCGGATATGTTTAAAATATCATTATCCAGTCCAGCTGAGATCATCGATAAGTTCTCTTTGAACGAAAAATCGTAAGCAAGATTGAAATCAGCGCTACAAAAGGGGCTAATAAATTAATTAGACAGTGTATCGTTATAATTTTAGTACGATACACTTTTAATGGATGCGATAACATCACTATTACTATTACTCAATCCATTGGTTCGCGGACGACAAATCCACTGCTTCTTGCCAGCCTCTTATCTCTCTTTAGCATCGTTTTAAAATAAGAACTCACGTGACTTAAATTAAGGTTGATTTTACAATAATAAAATGGAATGTGATACGAGGTTGTCAACGTCAGACGTGGATATTAATCGCATGAAAGTTTGGCGAACTATTTGTTACGTCCCACAGGGGGACAACAAAGGTTCTCGCAGGCGTATAACAATAGTTACATTATTTTACAGGCGAAAGATTACGTGAGTGCTAAACGACTATTAAGGCTAAATTAATGGACAGACCTAATGACTTACATCATGCCTCGTTTGAGCGGACAATGCAGAGTTAACTGTAACTCATTAATAAAATTAGATATAAAAAGACCGCCGACAAGCTAAATGCGTGTCTGTTACTTTTTCACGAGATGATTCGTGCAGAGTCCGGTACTGCGTTCCCCATACATTCGCCCGTGCCGTGTCCGTGTGCTAGCCGGAAAATGGAGTTAAGTCATGAAGTCACCCTTTATTGTGACCCAGCCTTAGGATTAGGACCCTATATTTAGCAGAGTAATATGTTACGACTTCGGCTCAGGCACGGCTCGGAGTCATCTGTAGCTCTAGTATAAGTTTTTTCGAAACATTAACTAATTCGAACGCGTTTGCGTTTTGTCTCAAAATGTATGAAAACGTTATCACCGAGTTTGAAATACGCGCGTTCATCGGTTAGCAACAAATGTTATACTCGCTGTTTTAGTTTCCACTAGTGACCACCAGAGGCGCTGTTCACGTTTTCATACCACTTTCATACATTTTGAGACAAAACGCAAACGCGTTCGAATTAGTTAATGTTTCGAAAAGACTTATACTACAGCTACTTAAAACCACTAAATCGATTGAAGTATATTAAAAAGTAGCGAGATGTCCAATTCTATACCACGCGATTCCCATTAGCTTACATAGATATATTCAGCCAAGTATCGACTTCGTTGCAAACTGACAATAGTAGATTGTTTGACAAGGGTCTAAAGTAAACTATATTACCACGAGATAGTTATTTTCCCGAACGTAGAGAGGGAAAATTGTTCGAGTGGTAATATGGCTTTTAGGCCCGAGTTATACACTCTACTTTTCACTTCGATTGCGAGAAAACACATAAACACAAATTATCCATCTTAAATGAATAATTTAACTCTTGGCGGTGTATGTCTAATTTGACAGCATGTTTTTTTTTCTAAGGCCAGCACCATTTGCCTCGCTATGCGTGGTTGCTTGGCGTATTCGCCTCCCTTTCTTTTGCTATATCAAAGAAAGAGATGCATCATGCGCTTTTTTTTTCTTTTAAGAGGAGTAATTGCTTTGACCATAGACACCGCTTAATCTTTAAAGAACTGAAAAACGCCTTTCCTGATTGGTCGATTTTAGTACAGCTGTGTTCTGGTTGGTTGATATTTTTACCAAATATGTTTTAATCTGTCAAATTACTTTTCTGTGATTGGTGGATTTAATCGGAGAAGTATTTTGATTGGTCAAATTAAAATGTTTTGTAAATCATAAATATGTATACATATTTTCCCTAGGGCTTAAATGTACTACTTTAGCCCCGCTTCACAAGTCTAATATGACACACTTTTCGAGCATGAGAAGTGAAAAATTAATTGTTTTAATTGAAAATTTGGCTTTCGATAGGTACTACCTACTGCAGCAGTAGGTAGTACCTATCGAAAGCCAAATTTTTAGTTAGGTTTAGTAGTACTAATCTAACATTAGTACTGCTCTCCATAGTTTTGAGAATGTTTTGAAAATAAACATAACCATATCCCTCTGAACCGCAATAGAGTAGGTACATTGCTAGGAACGCCTAGTAAATAAATCGTATACTATACTATTAAATGAGCAAAATTTATATAAGTAATTATTTGTTTAGTAAGTACACGGGGGTTTCCAAAACCGGCTCAAACCAACGATTTCGTTGAGATTCATAATCTGGGGTTTACATGGACGAAAAATCGAACTCATTTTAATAAAAAAAAATTTACATCACGAAATAGCTATCAGAAAAATAAGCATACTGACCAAAAATCATAACTTTAATGCAAACACAAACGAAGTAAATCCTGCACAAAGTTTGTATGGAGAAAGCTTGCCCTACCCCTCCTCTTAAGTTAAATTCTTCAAATGCAACGTTTAATTTACGAATCACGTTATGCAAATCACTCAAGTAAAAATGATTTACTTACATCCATAGCAAGTACAATTATTAGTTAGGTACATAATGTTCTTAAAGGTAGGAACAAAAAAATAATGTTTTACGTAAATAATGTGTGTTTGGCCTAAATAATGTTTTTAGTTTTAAGTATATAGTTGTATGTATGTTAGCTATAAGGTATTTATCTATGGGCCCTTGTTGCCTGAAATAAATGATTAAATAAATAAATAAATAAAAACTATCAGCACTAGTTAGCTAGTCTTTTATGTGATGTTTTAGTAGGTACATTTCGGCCATAAAACGTGACGGTATAACCTATCTTGTTATCGTTCAGCATTTGCGGTTTAGATGCTTTAGCAATTTTAAAGTTTTAATCAACCGTATTTCTAGTTATTTTTGACATACTACTTAATTTTCTACAAGAAATTCAAACATTCAGGTTATTAATAATAACACATTAAAGAATAACATATATTATTATCCATGATTATAAGCTTGCTCATAAGTTAGCGATTCTAAAATAATCAACAGGCATCAGGGATATACTACTTCTCTTATAGCATTTGTCCCTCTCGCACTTATATAGGTACCTACTTGTTAGAGAAGGACGATTAATTTGCATGTAGAAGGTAGGTGTAAGTACAGTCGAATTTATAAATGTACGCAAGTATATGTTCTATATACAAAGGTTCCAAAGCGTCTGAGCTTCTGATTAACCTACCCTTAACGATAACGTCGTGTTCAGTTCAGATATATTTGATCACTTTGTGCGTTCACTATTTCGAACTCGACTGTACCTACAGGCGCCAGCAATCAGAGCTGAATAAGCTAATGTCTTCATGAACATGTTTTCACACGGTTTTAATTGCCCTATAAATAGAAGAACAATGTTATCGTCTATTGATCTGATTCATTCAAGCGCATTATTAGATAACATCACGCAATAATATTTAATTTGACAAGAAAATGGCATATAACTCTATTAGAAGTCGAAATTTATTTTTTCTACTAGTGAAACCCTATGTTTCTAGCCTACCTTCGTTTCTTTTACTAATGCAAAGAACTTATACTGTCGTAAGTAGTGGGATAAAGCAAAGAAGTTGACTTTTATATGTATATATATATTTTTTTTTGTTTATTTTTTTATGTATTTTGTACGTGTATTTAATTAATAGCTCAATTTCACGGTACTTAACATCTGTACTTATTTATTTATAGATATTCGTAATCCAAAACTAATAAGTGCTACGTCATTCTAGGAGCTGTTTTTGAAAACACACCCATAGCCTTGAGAACATCATACCTTTAGTATATACCTACATTGTAGTCTTTGCATTATGGTATGCCATACCTGTTCATTTACTAAGAAATAAACACACAAACCGACTCGTCCTCATCTTTCACCTCACCCTCACCCGTTTTTATACGGAAACTGTCAAAAAGTGACAAATGATATTTGGTTTCCATATAAAAAAACGGGTGAGCTGTGTGGTGACAGGTGAGGACGGTGCTTAGCTTAGTGAATCGCATAGCTTATATACGTACTTTGTTCCGTCGTGGGTAAACCATGGCGCTATCAGCCGTCAATATGGACTGTCCACTATGTAAACAAGCCGTGAATCTGTACAGAACCACAGAATAAGTAATAGTACAAGTAACACAACATCAACCACCAAGCTTAAGGCGCTACACTGAGAAATTTGGAGACTTTGAAACGCTGTCCTGCCCAGACTAGCAAACGGTAGGAGCTGATTTTCAGATATATGATTCTCGACTATATGATTGTGGTACTGACAATGGCGAAACATGATTGCTTAAAATTTTCTCGATAGAAAAGAAATCCAAATATTTTCCTTTTTTTCCTCAGCCTACTAAAGCAACGCATTATTAAAAGACACGATTAGATTAGATTAGATTAGATTCATTTATTTCCTTTAGAAAATAACATTATTATTTTCCATAAAAATAAAATAAAATGGATCCATTAAAGGATCGTCTACAGGTTTTGAATTCAAAATAATAATAATGATAATTAAAAAAAAATCAGAACATGAAATAATACAATTTAACAAATAAAAAATTCTCTACATGTAGGTATACATGACTAGGATATATCCTAGGTGATGTCAAATATAAAGTTGAAATAATAAATAAAAGAATTTACAAGGCTAATTATAATTATTATCAGAATGTCAATAGATGCAATGTCAAAAATATAAAATACAATCGTAAGTGTCCAAATTAATAATATTGAAACATGGTAATAACAATTTAAAAATATTCAATTATTAAATAGTTCCTCGTTATATTCCTTTGTGGAATATAACGGTTTCGAGGATAAACATTTCTTAAGTCGGTGCCTAAATTTATCGTCAGAGATTTCGTTTTTGAGAGTAGCGGGTAGGCGCTCATAAAATGCAGGGCCAACTACTCGCGGATGTTGGTCGAGCAGCGCGAGTCGACGCCGCACGGGCAGTAATCGCCCCGTCTGAAGGGTGATTCTGCCAGGAATATTTGCCCGTTTAAATAAATTAATATTTTCACATGTGAACATTATAATCTCATATACGTAAAGTGAGTAGTATATAACGAGATTTGTCTAAAAAGCCATTCTCGGAGAGGGATGCATCCCGTTTTGTCGTGAGCGAAAAACAAAGGGTGTCTCTTTCAATCGATATATCGCCTTAAACAACCCAGTCTAATAATTTACATGACTTCGTTGGCAATGGATTTAAACCCTGCTGCGACAAAACCGATAAACAAGTAAGCAAACGTAGTTTATAGCGTTCCGTGGACGCCATGGGCTGTCGGTACAGTCGTAAACAGTGTTGGTTATCGGTGGTTTCGTCTGCGACAGTACCCAGGAAGGACATTGGCAACGGATAGTTTACTGCAGGTAGTGGATACAACGGATTAAAGTTGGTATAACCATTCTGTGTACAGTCAACAGCAATGGTTGCTACGCGGGCGAGGTGCTCAAAATGATCTTCACACATTTATTTATTTATTTATTTAATAACAATAACATTTATACCTTGACAGCAGAGCCAAAGTGGTACAAACTTATATACTACTAATAGACAAATACATGAAAAACTTATGCTATTGTGCTCGCAGGGCGTCGCAGGCATCTCACGTTCCGCTACCTTCTTGCACTCTATCATCTTTATTACAAGGGAATAAGAGCGTGTGTAGATCATTTTGAACACCTCGCTCGCGTAGCAACCATTGCTGCTGACTGTAGGTACTGGGCACAAGAAAATGTAGTAAAATTAATTCCTGAACACTTAACGTAGTGTAATTTTGATACGTGTTGCGATACTTGCGATCTCCTTTATTGCAACATCAACTTTTTAATTTATCTACCTATGATATTATGTCAATATTTCTTTTTTTATTCTTCTCTAATACAGCAACGATCTCAACACGTCAAATCTGCATTTTATTTAATACTAGCTTTTGCCCGCGACTTCGTCTGCGTAGAACTCGCGTCATCGCGTTAGAATGTTATTTCATTCTTCTATTTCATGCGCTTACCTAGTTATCTCTCTTCCATTCTAACTTAAACCTCGTTAAGGGATGATTTCCGGGATAAAAGTATCCTATGTCCTTCCCTAGGACTCAAACTATATCCATAACAAATTTCATCTAAATCGGTTGAGCATTTTAAGAGGAAACAGGCAGACAGAGTTACTTTCGCATTTATAACCCGCCCCAGTTTCGCACGGGTAGTCCAGGTTTTAAATTTATTTAGCTAAGCTTTTGCCCGCGACTTCATTCGCGTGAATATCCATTATCCATATCAACTTCTACACCGTATTTCGCCGGGTTGTCTCGCCAAACATTGCGCACGCCGGCTCAATGCGCCCACATGAAACATGACAGAGGACTAATTATATGTTATTAACTTATTATTGATGCAGATGAAAACGCTCGCGAGCGAAGCGAGCGCGAAACTTTTCACATATTCTGATACGGGTGTGGAAAATACTTCATACGCATCAAGTAATGAAGATGAAAACGCGAGCGCAGCGAGCGCGAATTCTTTCAAACATTACGATGTAGGTGCGGAAAATACTTCATACGCATCAAATAGTGTAGATGAAAACGCGAGCGCAGCGAGCGCGAAATATTTCGAACATTGATGCAGGTGTGGAAAAGACTTCATACGCACCAAGTAATGAAGATAAAAACGCGAGCGTAGTGAGTGCGAAATGTGTCGAACATTATGATGCAGGTGCGGAAAATACTAATCAAGTAATGTAGATGAAAACGCGAGCGCAGCGAGCGCGAAATTTTTCGAACATTCTGATGCAGGCGCGGAAAAGACTTCATACGCATCAACTATAATGTAGATGAAAACGCGAGCGTACGGCGCGCTAAAATTTTTTGAACATTATGATGTAAGTGCGGAAAATGCTCATCAAGTAATGTAGAAGAAAACGCGAACGCAGCGAGCGCGAAATTTTTCGAACATTCTGATGCAGGTGCGGAAAAGAGTTCATACGTATCAACTATAATGTAGATGAAAACGCGAGCGTACGGCGCGCGAAAATTTTCGAACATTATGATGTAGGTTGTGTGGAAAATGCTCATCAAGTAATGTAGAAGAAAACGCGAACGCAGCGAGCGCGAAATTTTTCGAACATTATGATGCAGGTGCGGAAAATACTTCACACTCATCGAGTAATGTGTATGAAAACGCGAGCGCAGCGAGCGCGAAATATTTCGAACATTGTGATGCCGGTGCGGTAAATAATTCATACGCATCAAGTCATGCAGATGAAAACGCAAGCATAGCGAACGCGAAATTTTTACGAACATTATGATGCAGGTGCGGAAAAGACTTCAAACGCATCTGTAATTTAGATGAAAATGCGTTCGTAGCGGGCGCTAAAGTTTTTGAACATTATGATGCAGGTGCGGAAAATAGTTCATACTCATGAAGTTATGTAGAAGAAAACGCGAGCGCAGCGAGCGCGAAATTTTTCAAACATTATTATGCAGGTGCGGAAAATACTTCATACGCATCAAGAAATGAAGATGAGATCGGGAGCGTAGTGAGCGCGAAATGTTTCGAACATTATGATGCAGGTGCGGAAAAGACTTCATAGTAACTACTTTAATACTAGTGTCTTCTCTTGGAGATTGACGAGAGACATCACCCTGTTATGGATTAGTTTTTGTTGACATTGACTCTGAGAGAGACCTCTATATTAAATTGTTTTTTTATCCTTTTATATTTAAAACTTATTATTTTTATTTTGACGCTTTGAGACCATGTACATCCCAAAGCACGTTAGAATAGTCATTATTAAGAATATTTTGACGCTCAGAGACCATTTACCTACATCTTTGAGATATTATATTAAATTTTGTTATTCAGACTGAGACCTTATACATCTCTCAATTTTACTATTATTGTAATGTTTGTAATAGATAATTAATATTTTGACATGAAAAATGTATTAAATTCTTATTGATATATTTCTTAAATTGTAAATTAATATTTTCTCATGAAAAATCTATCATATGCTTATATTGTAAGACTTTTTTAAAATTGTACATTAACATTATGACATATGAAAGTGCCCTTGTGGCCTGTTTGCAGAATAAGTGTTTGAATTCTGAATTTTGAATTCTATGTGTCTTAGATTTCTTGATCTTAAGTAGGTTAAGTATTATCATTGTAATAAGCATATTTTTGTGAGAAAATGGCTGATTGTCGAGTTTCTTTCGGCGTTTCTTCTCGGCAGTGGCCTCTGTGAAACGCTAGTAGGGTTTGACTTGTAAAAGTGCCATTGCGGCCTACTTACAGAATAAAGTTCATTTATTTCATTTATTATTTCATAAGCATCAACTATAATGCAGATGAAAACGCGAGCGTAGGGCGCGCGAGAATTATCGAACATTATGATGTAGGTGCGGAAAATACTCATCAAGTAATGTAGATGAAAACGCGAGCGCAGCGAGCGCGAAATTTTTCAAACATTATGATGCAGGTGCGGGAAATACTTCATTCTCATGATGTACATGAAAACGCGAGCGCAGCGAGCGCGAAATTTTTCGAACATTATGATGCAGTTACGGAAAATAATTCCTACGCGTCAAGTAATGTAGATAAAAAACGAAATTTTGTTCCGATGATTTTTTTAACTTTCCAAACACCTTTAAACCTTAAAATTTGGTAATAATGATTGTTATTACGTATTTTTTACCAACAAATACTAATATATTGATAAATTAGTTTTTTTTCTTTGAAATTTCCTTATTTTTCCTATAAAAACCAACTTAACTTTGCGGTCGGTTTGGAACCCTAAATGTGCGAAGTCCGACTCGCACTTAGCTGGTTTTTCTTGCTTTCCAATCCGCCTGTTCGAATTTGGTCATGATCATCTTGATGTTTATTGTTACGTAGGTATGTATGTTTTAATAACGAATACCAATATACCCTAAATTTATGTCCGTTACGCGCTGAACGTATTTTATACATTTTGCTGACGGAAAACGCAACTAATCGGCACCTCGAAGAACCTCAAAGATGACACCCATATCGATTATTAAGAAAAGTAAATAAGTAAATGTCCGGCATCTTCGATTTGAAAATGGATAAGTATCATTCTTGTAATGAGCACCTCAAAAAACAATATTTTATACAAAAATGCACATACATAGTAGTACATGTCGCAAGTGCTACCATGCAACCGAGAGCCCGCCGCTCTGCGTAGGTAAGGTACCCTCCATCGAAAACAAAAAAAAAAAACCGAGGTTGCGTAGTAAAGTTTGTGAATATTGATAGTGACTGACTGACCAACATAATTAGATCTCTCATTTGAAACAGTTAATATGGTTTGAGGGACTTTTGTATTTTTGTCTATAGCCTTGAGAGGCAGAGGTATTGTTATTTCACCCCCCATTTTTTCAAATACTATCTGTTTATTATACAATGTTTGAATGAGGTTCTATTTACTTTGCGTCCATGTATATACTTACCAACTTTCAAGCCTGTAAATCATGAACTGAAAGACTTCTCATACAAAGTTTAACCCCTCTTTTCACCCCCTTTCATCCCTAACCTGTATGATTTTTATAGCCTATAACCTGGCCGAAGATCCAATAAACATATTAGTGAAGGCTGTATTAAAATCCATTCGCTAGTTTTCGCGTGATAGTTAGACATATAAACAGACAGACAAACAGACAAACAGACAAACAGACAAACAGACACGAATTCTAAAAACAGTTGAAACGTGTTCTGTTATCGATTCTTAGACCCCTCCATCGATTTTTTTACTAATATCTTCAATGTACAGATTTTCGACCCTCTTCTGCTTTATTATATGTATAGATAATTTCAACTAGCATTGCTTTTAACATGGTCCTTCGAACCGGATTTGTACCAGTGACCGTTACATAATCAACTAAAGCCTATTCATCCTTACGTGTCCTATCATGTAAACAAAATCTTTTTGAAGACGTTAATCATTATCACTCTTTTCTCTAGGATTACAATACTTTGTGAGCTTATTTAAGACAACAACAAGTGATGCTTAGCTTTTTTTTTATCTAACAAATACATTTATTTATGTACATGTACCTATACAACATACAAAATAAACCTAAATGAAATAAAAATAAACTTAAAATATATCTAATTAAAACTTAGCTTTATTATTATGATTTATTTATTTAATAAACACAAGTTAAGTACATGAAAACATAATACATCGCCCCACAAAACTGTGGTTACAGTTTGACTGTGGGATCGGCCGTCTGTTGGTTACACTTTAGTTTTTTTTAAATATAATAACATGTTATGAGTAATACGTTCGAGAGCCTACTAATGAAGCACTACCCAGAGTTTAGGTAATGCTTCCTCAGCAGTCTCCCGAACCCATTCCTATTATGTTCACACCTAACTGCTTCGGGCAAACTATTGAGTATAGGTATGGGATACGTTTTTTTAAAGTTCGGTGCGGAGGCGGTACGATATGAGAAAACTGTCAAATGTCAGTGTCAACTGTCAGTCAACTCAGTACTACTTTTTACTGCGCCCCTACATTTAAATGAGTGCTTCCTGACTGGCGCGGGTTGCGCGGGAGCGGGACGATGCGAAGGCAGTACTGGTCCGCTTCTGCGCATAATATTACTAATGCGCAAATGTAATGCTGACAGTATTCTGTCAAGTGGGAATCTTTGCGACGTCACTAAATTTACGTCAAAGATGAAAAGCCGCCCCGCCAAGTCAGTAAGTCGCCTAACTCTAGGAACAAATAGTTTTCTTGTGTAATGCTAGAGAAAAGGGTGGTTATGAGTAATGTCTTCAAGAAGAGGTTGTTTACATGATAGGGCAGGATGAATCTACTGTAGCTTTGTATTTAACGTTCACCACACCCAATAAAAGATAAAGGATGAGTTTGCATATTATTTTACATATGACGTACCAATCTTACAAGTTCACGCGTTTGACGTCAATAATCAAAAGCTAAGCCAAGTTCAAAGGACAACAAAGCTCACTGAACTTGAAATAATAGCGTGCCCACGGCATTTGACGTAACTTTGACGGGCGTAGTATGTATGACGGTGAGGTAATGTAGGTAAAGCGACTAGGTAGTGGATCTAACATAGAAGTAGATTACCATGTCTATAAATACAAAATTTATTTTTATTTCTAGGTCTAGTTTTAGTTGTTTATTTTTATTGTATCTATCATGTTTTGATCTTAGTTTAATATAAATAAAGTATAGACAGAGCCATGCTCTGATAGAAACTTCTAAATACAAAATATAGGCGGGAAAAATCGTAGGTGTTTTTCCTTGAAAAAAAATTAGCCTGTTATTATGTCTGCTAAAATCGAACCAAGGAAATCAAGCTAGTTTTTTACTACAACACGTCAAAGTATTAACTAACATAAATCGAAAAAAAAAAACATAATATTTAATATGCGTAGACGCGATATCTCTATGAAACTAGGCGTAGGGAAAAAACATGTACAAACCTAAGATTCGATAGCAATCAAATGGAAGATATGGTATGATTGCACTTCATTAAATGCTTTTTACCGCGTTTGCGTGTCGATACTATCGACTCGATACTCATGCGACTAGAAAATCCAATTGTTCCACATATACCGCAGATTCTCACTACCGACTAGGTACTGTTATGTTCTTACTTATGACATGCATATGACAGCTGAATTAGACCAAGCAATGGAGAGGAAAGTGAAATTACTTTATGTAGGAAATGTAATAGAAGCGACATGTAGGAAATGATCTGTTCTTGCGTGCTATCCTGGCTTCGATGTTGCAAAACCATGTACCTAGCCGTGTTGCTAGAAAACATCGATAGACTTGTACCTTATAATACGCAACTTCTCTAAGTGATAATCATCTCCCAGTGGTAAGTTAAATTTGATTGATGATACTTAATGCTCGTTAGATAACTCAAACTATTAGAACGCGTGGGTAGTATCACTTTCAGGCTTCTTTCATCGCAAATCGTACGTAACCACAATATAGGTACGTTGGAAATCTTTACATGGATCATAAAACGCACATTACCGTCTCCATTAGGCAAGCTAGCTGTCATTTATGATCATATTGCCAATACCGGATAGACGTAAATGTAAAGTGTAAATTATAAGCCAAGGAAGGATAACTTTAAACATCGTAACTATGCAATCACACTTGAACATTTATGCCTCAAGCTACATACATTAGCGTGATTAGCGTACCTACAATTATGTCATCGACTCATTGAATAAATGTGTCTGTAAATCACAGTCGAATGCTTAGTGGACCTCGTGATAATTATTTATTGTAAATCTTATGGCTCAGGGCGGTAAGAGTGGCGATAATCGTAAAACCAAATGTGGGAGGACAGTTGTGTAACAATGAAGTAATGTTTAATGGACAAGTTCGCGTAGGGTGGCTAGGCCATAAAATATGGTAGCTATGCGGACCAATTATAATAAAAGTGACTAGTTAACTGATCTCCATTAAAAAGTTACGTATGTCTGTGCTGTCTTCACTGATGCTAGCTACATCAGCTGCTACTTTTATGGGTAAGTTTGGTCGCTAATGTGAACCAATTATAGTAAAGCGGTTAGGTAACTAACGTTACTCCACATAGTTAGTAATACCATCTCAACAGTCAACATATAAGCTCCAGCATATATATTTGAAAAAATATTCACTCGTATCTCGTATTAGTGGTGCTTAATGTGCTTTTATGGGTATCACTTCGTTAGGGCTGCATAATTTCCCCTTAATAATGCGTTTTGCGAGTGTGTTCCTTTTACGTACTAGTGTTAATAGTGGTTCTGTGAGCTGCAGACTTCGCGGATGTTTATAACTCTATGAAAATTTCCAAAAAGTGACTCGACAAAAAAAAAAGTGTACAATTATCAAACTTGCTCACAAAATTTCACAAGAACCGGTTGAGAATTGTTAACTATACTTATTAGAGAAGAAGAAATCGAAATCTGCAAACATACGAAATATAAATAAAAAAATAAAATGTTTTTGAAAATTTTCAAAATGTATCTTGACAAAAAACGATATAAGTAATTATCGAACCTGCTCACAAAATTTCACGAGGATCGGATGAGAAATGTGACCTAGAGGATATCCGCCATCCGGATATAAGAAAAGCATTTTTTCGAAGCTGAAGCAGAGACTTATTTCGTTTCACTCGGTCAATTACATTCACAATGACCTATTTCAGAATAATCCTCATAAATACACGTATTCTACGGCAATAGGAATATTTTTCATAACCAAGTATATCGGGTTTTAGTGTATCTGTAGACTAATCTATATTTTATCCCGACCTAACACTTTCCACATATTCTATCTCTACCTGCGATTAGTGTCACCTTTGACATTTTTGACATGCTATCGTAACGAAATCTGCAACATTCTCGTAGTATCCGCTCTTACCCAACGTTCTTGTATGCTTAAGCTTTAAACAAACACTGCACTTGTATCGGTTAAATGAAAGTAATTACCTCACAATGGACTCATTAATCATCGATAAGTATTTAAGCCAAAATGTGGTAAGGAGGTTGCGTAAGTAATATGAATTATCTTTAGGATCAGACACCGTTTTTAATTACGGTCCATACCACAGAACATTAAATAGGTACCTATTTAATGTTATGTGGTCCATAAATAGGTACCTATTTAATGTTATGTGGTCCATAAATAGGTACCTATTTAATGTTATGTGGTCCATAAATAGGTCATCCATACGAGTAGATTGGCTGCTTCCTATAGACGCCAATGACGCCATGGTGATTTTACCTGTAACAAAGTAAATAAACATTAATTATAAGCAGAACACTTGACTTTACACTTGCGTGTCATTAAGTAAAATAATGATATTGAATGATATTTATTTGATGTATGTAAAGTCAAATTATTCTAGTCTGTGTCTCAGCAGTCTTAGCACAACTTAACAACAGTGCAACAATAAGTACCTCTATACCATTCAACATCTTGTAACAATACCTAACTGATTTAAAGATGCCGAATTTGTATAAAACGTGACAAAACTAAGCTATACTTTAATTAAACATTGACTGAACTAAATTTAATTAAGTGCTTTAATTGAGCGGTAAAAGTTAGATTCGAAACTTTCTAAAACTCGGTCACATTCAGCGCCGAGGACGCGATATATCGTGTTCTCCGTCCGTAGACAGTTTTCGCTACAAATGAGAAAAACCATATCGGCTACGTACTAGTACGGCCTACGAGCGTAGCGTGTAGCACTCGTCGGCAATGAATTTGCTAACTGTTGTACTTATAGTACCTTTTTTTTTGTAGGGGGGGAAAATCCTTTATGGATACCCCCGCACCGCGGTGCAGTGCGCGGGGCAGTGCGCAGGTTATGTCGGACTTGCACCGACTAAAAACCCCCCGATTGTCCTCCTCAACCCATTTCGGACGGCTCTGGGCTCTCCCATGGAACTCTCCAGTGCCGCCCTAGAGTCCACCTACGGGTCCCGCCATGTTTTTATGGACGATCGCAGCCCCCAACTACGACCGTCTTCGGCCCCGAGGACCCTCTTTTAGTCGCCTTCTACGACAGGCAGAGGATACCGTAGCCGTATTCTTATGCCCTGGCTACAGGGCGTGTACTTATAGTACCTACTTTTATCTCACGAGCGCCGGTTGTCCATTGTTGTAGTTGTGACGTGACACATACGAACACATAGACAATGTGCATGTATAGCTCAACAGCTCAACACACAACCATCGTGATAGTACTCTACACCGTCAGCGTGCTTGATGATACACACCCTATCCTGTAGAGTGTAGGCTCGTGCAACTCCCAGAATTTGCCACATTCACATACTTAAAAATGCATTGCTGATCTTTCTAGTAGGGTTTGACTTGTAAAAGTGCCATTGCGGCCTACTTACAGAATAAAGTTCATTTATTTCATTTATTTCTAAATTATAAGCTTAATGTGCACTGTGCATACCTATTCCTTGCTGTGAAAAAGCAATGGAATGATGAGAATGGGTTTACCTACTATGTATCAGACATTGTTTTGAGATATTGACATTTGACAATCACGCCGATTGTAGTTTACATAAAATGTCGCAATACACATTGCGCAATTTTTTTAACGTTTGAAGCATCGAATGACAATAAAATAACATGAAAATATACCAAGCAATGCAATTAACACAGAGTTGTCACAAACTGACTTACTGTGTTGTGTTTTGTAACTTAGCTCCTGTTCGATAATGGTATGCGACAAAATTACAAACAATTAGTTAAGTATCATGAAAATTAGGTATGTCACTGTATTTTAATAATTCAGTTACCACAGAGATTTTGCATCTTGTTGGCCCATATTCCGATCACATTTATAATTATATGAAGAAAGAAAGTGTCACATAATTAAGATAAAACAATTAATTGCCTGCCACATATAATAAAAATAAATTGAAAGAAATCGATACGTAGATCAAAACTATGATTGGTTTATGCATATGATCTTCGAAAGTTTGCCAGGAAGTGATTGATTCGTAAGATACTCGCCAATCTGTCTTGGTCACGTATCTCAACGTAAATGAACACATAAAACTACAAAGTAACTTGCAATTTAAATCTTTTACTTTACATATTGGGTTCATATTCTTTTGTAACTTAGTCGGACTTATGATGCATTTATTTCTTTGATTTTAAAGCATGGCCGTATCCGGTAGCTCATTAAATTTATTACTGACACGCGTCTAATGTGTCTATAGATCAAGTTGATTATTTTTCACTATCGAAGTTGACAACCGAGTGATCTTAAGTTTGAGTTAACCATCATCAAAGTTTATAACGAGCTGAATGTATACTCATATCATTTACCTATATGTTTACAACTAAGTAGGTACAGGTTACAGGTACACAGTTGCTAACACATATCGAGGTGCTATGATATGAAAGACCGGGTAGTATTTCAGGCAACGCAGGATGCCATTATTTTCATTACTTATCTATGTTAGTATATGAGTGTTTTTGCAAACTCAATCATTACTATTACTGTTCCTTCCTTGTCAAGCAAAAAAATCCACACTGCGTTTATAATGTTGTATCAACATAGGCAGACCTTTTCTTTTTTGGTAGAATTGTTGATAATGACGAAATACCATCTACAGACGTTTAACAATGTATTGAAATGAATGAAGGCGTTACTTAGCACCCTCTTACGTCAATAATACATATGCGATCTAGACTTGCAGAGCGGACGGACTTCCTCTTATGAAAGGCGATACGCGATTACAGTACGGAGGTAATACGATGTTAAACGCTATTGTGTAAGAGGTCGCAGCCATTTGGTGTATTTGTATAACACATGTTTTTTTTTTCAAAATGGTGCTTGGAGGCCAAAATTTTGTTAATGACGTTGGGAGACGTATGTAGGACAGAGCCGTAATTGCAGCCCAATGCGGTATCGCAGCGGAAACCTTTACACCAGGAATTCCATGGAGTGGCTTATTTAATTAAGATATACTGACCTTATCTATACTAATATTATAAATGCGAAAGCGCGTCTGTCTGTCTTCACGCTTAAACCGCTAAATCGCATCAGAGGAAATTTGGTATCGTGATAAACGAGTTATGCGCGGACAAAAGGCGCAGGCAAAAGCTAGTATTTACCATTTTACCTACTTACCTAAACATTCTCCATGTAAATTAAGTAAGTTACGCAAGTCACTTTTCGTGTCATAAAAATCATTCGAGTGTGCAAAAAGTCCAACAGAAACATTACCTATAAGTATTATAACACCCACTTTCATGAAACTGTTAAAAGTTCGTTAAAATGCGCTAAAGTGTTAATAGCATTTGTAACACGTTAATTATTTAACAAATTTAATGCTTAAGCAAAGAAGTTGATGAAACTTATAATGTTTTTCGTCTCACGCTTTCGCAAGGAATTAAACATCTAAAGTTTACATTAGGTTTTAAGGTGTTTGTAAAAATCGTAAAGTGTAGATTCTAAACCCTAAAAATACTTTAAAGAATAACATCCATATTCCTGAAAATTAAATCTCACTTTCGGATGTCCTCTGGGTGTCGAATAAAGGATGATTCACGCTAGACCGTTCCGTGTCCGCCGTCCGGGCCGGCCCGTTTTCTAGTACCTACAAGAAATCGACGGCCGTCGCGCGTCCGTCGATTTCTTGTACTACAAAACGGGCCGGCCCGGACACCAAACGTTCTAGCGTGAATCATCTTTAAATGTGTATTTGACTCATGTTAAAATTTATACCATAGTGTGGCTATATGGATGGGATTGGGATACCATCAAATTATCACAATTACTCATTTTTCCATACAATGGTAGTACGAGGTACAGAGCTGTGACGTCACATTTAAATGTCAATCAGTATGGAGCATTTTCAGTGCTCGACAACTTTGGCTCTCATGTTCCAATTGGTCCCATACAAACATTTGATGGCACCATAAAAGCGAATCAGGGGGCCAATTTTTGAGTGTCGAACGCTCGAATTTTCACTCGACATCTGTCAAAACATCATAGTTTTTTGACAGATCTCGGGTGAAAAGTCGAGCGTTCGACACTCAAAAATCGGCCCCCAGAAGCGAATTAGTCAAATAGCGAATTGAGAATACATTACATAGTATGCGGATGAGTACGGACACTTGAATAGATTCGGATGTCGATTTTTTTTGTGATTTTTACTACGTAAAATTTCTATGGAGTAAATTTATTAGGAAGTAACTAACTCCTCTATACATATACTTCGATTTTCGCCTTTTTGGTATGTACTGTTACACATAATACTTATTACTTAGTTATATATTACATGTGTTACACATTACACTACGCAACCCATAAGAACATTAGCGGCCTTTCCACTTGCAATTATCAATCTTCCCTGGGCTGGTATTAACTATAACCAACAACTCGACTATAACAAACCAGCATAAGTCTGACCCTCGGTTTCGCGTCGATTTCGAGTCAGGTTGAAGATTAACTAGCGGTGATAGGTGAGTTCGCGAAGATTATGAGTAGCATAGTTGACCGCTCTCATTTGTTTATCCTCGTAAGGCCCCGCGTACTAAATTAAAGACATATAGTACTTTCAATCGAATTTGAATTATTTGCGATTCGAACAGAGATGCATTTTCATTTGATACGCTCGATTTTCGAAAAAAAATAGTTTAAACCCTATTGATAGAGAAAATTGACTCAAATTACTTTGTTTCTTTTTGTTGTATGGTGGGCCTTACGAGGATGTATTAACATACCTATCTACACATAGGTTTAATTCCAAATAATTACTTATTACGTCACGTTACATCGTTCAGTAACAGTCAAGAGACTTTAGAGCCTACTAGCCGCGGATTTATCATATCTGACTTGCTGATCAGGTTTCAAGTACAAAAACATGAAGCTGTGGTAAGATAAGGTTACGTATTTTGAGGGTTCCGTACCCAAAGGGTAAAACGGGACCCTAATACTAAGACTCCGTTGTCCGTCTGTAAAATAAATATTTAAGGGGGACAACAGATATGACTTTTTTCCCGTTTTTATAGATAATGGTACAGAACCCTTCGTGCGGTTTTTTTAATACAATGACGCTGGCAATAACTTCAGAAGATCACAAGCGCATTGCCAAACCATTATGGACTTGAGGATTCGTTGTGTTGACACCTGCAGACATTCGCATTTTTTTGGAAATATTGAACTAAGTACAGCTACTGTACAGCTATTCGATTCACTAAGCACTGTCCTCACCTGTCACGGCTGTCACCTCACAGTTGAAACTGTCAAATGTTATTTGTCACTTTTTGACAGTTTCTACATGAAAACGGGTGCAGGTGAGATGGGTTGTACTTTGTTTCGCAGACGGAAGTTTGACAGATGTATTAATTGTTTCGCAGAATTTTCATTTCATAGAAAACATTTTTTACAGAAAGGTCGCAGTTTTAACCTAACCTAACCTACTTATCTGGTAGATCTAGTTGGGTACTACAAAATGGCATTTTAGCTGTAGGTACCTAAAAAGTTAGCGGTTTCTAAAAAAAAAAAAATGTTTCTGTGAAATGAAAATTCTACGAAACAATACATTCTATGAAACATTTATTCTGCAGAAGAAGGGGAAACCGTCACCATCATAAAGTTGCGGAGATGTTTTTAAACCTCTCGGGCATATAACGTACAATGACTCGACAGTACCAGCGCTTGTATTAGATTAGCCATATTAAGATTATTTTATCAAGATACCGCGTATTTATCTACTAAAGAGACACAATTAAGTGTTCTACTGGCAACTGTCATCGAAATTAGACGCTCTTCAACACGCATTATCATCCATTCAATCGCGTTCAAATTACATCGATTGAGACATCGATGTCGATTATTATCTATAATCGATAAGATTACGCATAGTGTATGGCATGCTGTAATAGTTTCAATTTCGAACCGTATGTCGAGCTAGAGATACAAGTGGTATTTGGGTCTTGTTTGAACTTAATGTATGCTCTAACGCAACACAAATAGACACAGAAGGTTCACTTCGTGTTACCGTTCTTTTATATGGTACCTTTCGCTACTGCAGTGAATGCGTTAAGGGTTACTATATCATGCTAGTTATAACGTTATACCACTTTACAAAATAAACACATTACGCTATCCAAACTTGTAAAAAAAACACAATTCATTAAAACCTCTGTTAACTAAAATATCTACTACTATACTATACTTTTTTAATACGACGGTGGCGAAGAAGCGTACGGTCCACCTGATGGTAAATGGTTGCCGACCCTTTATAAAATTGAGGATTCACTGTGTAGACAGCAGAAGGGGCAAAATGTAGGTCCTTCGCTCTCAACACAGTGCACACTCAGGAGCTCTGGAAAACTTGCTCAACTCCAGGAACACAACACTACTTACCTGTATAGCAGTGGCGGTGCGTCCATACAACTCAATTACCACCAGCTTGCCTAATTTTCAACTAGTCCTGTTCTTTTACTACGGCTCATGAAGAATAAGAAAGGAAAATTATTTCCGGCTTCCCTAAAAATATTTTTGACGCGCCGCCACTGCTACTATACATAGTAAATAATGTTCTTATGGCTGTGGTCTTCTGCAAGGCGGAGGTACTTCCCCAGTTGGGCCGCTCCAAATTCGAGCAAGATGACATTTTGTTGTATGTACCCTGATCTCTCATATATTTTACCGCGAATACCTTATTAAGTGTGTTTTATGGGGAATGTTCCTGTTCGAAGATTTTACTCCGTACAAATCGTTTAAGTTCTGTAACTGCACATCCACTTTATTGTTACTTACCAACTTCATTTATTTTATTTCACAGGTAGGAATTTTCGACCCATAAACCCTGTACCTCGAAATGCTAGTTAATTCCTAATTCCATAGAATGACATTGACATTTCATTCTGCCTCACGAATGACACGACAGAGATTGCCTCCACTGGCGGAGTGACTTGGCAGTTAATGTTTGTAGTTGATTGTTCTACGTTCACAATATCGATGATCGTGCACCGCTATCCTAACTGAAATGAAGGTTCGATGACATAACGGAAGCACCCATCCGCACCAATAACATACTGTCTGATCTAATAATTGACATAAGTTATGTCAAGTTCGTTTTCACTCTACTTCATTTCTACTTTATGAATTCGCTGATAGATGCTGTTGCGGGTGCAACCTTTTTTATCTTCTCATTCTTTTTATAACTTTGTGTTTTACATCACTTGTTATATTCTGTATCATATCATATGTCATCATACATTTGTTATATACCTACTTATTTTTACTGCTTTAGTAATTTTGTTGTAATTTTACTAAATTCTAATGTTCCACAAGAAAGCTATCGGAAATTTGAAGTACGAATCTCGATCATCACCGTTTTAGAGATCATTCATTTTACGTGGTATAAAATTATTGTACTATGCAGAGCATGGATCATTTCGTGGTGTATCTCTGATATCTCTATGACACTCAACTCAAACAGAAGTTACCGTTCCAATTTGAGTTATATATATTCCTAGAAAATAGTCATGATGTCTTAAATAATTTACGTCCTCGGGTTAAAGTTTAGATACGTACTCGCCACTCGATGCCAAAAATGGCAAAATTACTGTGCTTAATTTATAGCTCGAAGTAAAATCTCGTGTCACACATTTATTAATGTCATAACACGCTGGTATACGCTACATTAGCACGGAGAAAATAACATGAAAAACTTGTCAAAAGCACTTCCCGAATCAGTCGGCTGTAAGCGGGACGTGATATTTACCTACGTAAAAGGGTGTAATAATCGTATACATTTCATATATTCTTAATACCTTTCTCTTCTGATCGGTAGTTTACGTAATTAACCCGGTTCTGTTCACCATATATATGAAGCGGTAGGCACCCTGTAACCATGTATGAGAAACACATCGAAAAGTTCATAACAAGATTTAGTGTTATTAGGATTTTCAACTTTGCTGCGTAGGAAGAAGGTGGGATTTACAGTAGCATTACTAAGTCATATAAATCTTTGCGTAAATTGTTATTTTGCGTGGAATGTCGTCAGATTGTCTGGTATTTTTCTTTTCGAGGAATATGTTGTATTAAACTGTGTCGAAACAATGTTGTTTTGGTGCATTTCTGACACCTACCAAATTAAGCTCGAATGAGAATGCTTGGCTAATTTAGGAGTAATAACACGATTAAATAATATCACCAGATGAAAATATTGTATATATCTACGTTAAGGCACAGGGGTGGGCAAGGCATTCTCCATACAAACTCTGTGCACGTTTTATTCGTAGGTTTTGGCACTAAAGTGATGTCGAAATTTTCAAATATATCAAAAAAATTAAAAATGAATAAATTTAGAAATAATATCAATGAAAAAAAAATACATCACAAAATAGCTAACAGAAAAATAAGCATACTGACCAAAAATCATAACTTTAATGCAAACACAAACGAAGAAAATCCTGCACAAAGTTTGTATGGAGAGAGCTTGCCCTACCGCTCCTCTTAAGCAAAAGAAATGGTTTCTTGTTGCCGCACAATGTTAATTAATTAAAATCTATTCACGACTAAATAATATAAAGCTATCTTTTTCAACGTTTAAATAAACAACGCCTAATGACGGGTTACCAAATTCACTTTCAAGCTAGGTTCCTGCATTTTAAACGCTTCGCATTTAAGTAGCAATTACGCTTCAATTCAATTCGCCTACTTATTACTTTCATTATACTAATGCACAAATAATTACAGAATAAGACAACCCAAAAAGCTTTCATTTTCGAGAAACAAAAATTTCAACATGCAATCCTAACAACTACTTTGTCAGGAAGTTATAAAATGAAAATACTGCTATTTCTAATGATCTCAAATTTTATAAATACATCGCAACCAAATGACTTTAACTACATAAGTACATAATGTAATTTTGTATTCCTAATGGTGAGTAAAGTCACCAACACCGAAGATATACCGCCCGAGCCCAAGGAACCAACAACAATTTTCGTGTATATAAGCATATTATATACTTACAGCCTTATTCATAAAAAGTTAGAGGCTCCTTGAAGGCTCCTTCAAGGACCAATGCCAAAAAACATGATTTAAACGTCTGCTAACGCTAATCAGTCCATCAAGGCTCTGTTAAGGATTTTTTATGAATAAGGCTGTTAGACTTTTGGCCAACGAGCCTGTAACATCTCATGAACTTAATAAGACTAAGACTGAGATCGTACTTCAAGTAAGGTACCGTAAAATGGGGTAAGTAGGGATTGCGAGGATAGTTGGGTTATGAATGGGGAGAGTAGGGATGGCAGAGAGGTGAGCTGGTTTTTATAGTGCTGCTACGTAACATATAAATTCTAATTACAAATCGTGCTATTAGAATATGCATAATCCCAAAGTCGTGCTGTCCAGGAAGACTACAGATGATCACGATCTTCAGTTATGAAGGAACGACTACAAAGAAGAATCCCAAAGTGTCTATCCTACAATTTCCCAAACTCACTCCGTGTTTGAACTTCGGTTTTGTGCCAACTCACCCCATTTTACGGTACTTGTCTGCTCAAATTTAACCCATGTTCCACTTAATTGCCTCGCTGAAATTCAAATTCATCACCAACTTACTTTACGTAAGCAGGTCAGTAATGTACCGACCATGTTGTACATGGCAGCCTCAGATTACCAGCAGATAGCGGTTACAAGTCTGGGGTATTTAATTAGATCGTAGTAAAACGAGCGGAAACCGGCGAGTTTGGTTATTCACGACAATTTCCGACAACTCGCCTGAGGCAAACTTAAGTCTGACCACCGATTGCTCATGGTTATTTCAAGTCTCTGCGACGAGGTATACTACTTGGAGAGCGTTGAAGTGAGCCGAAGTAGTTTGTGAATAGCATTGCTGAGATAAACTGTCTGATTCCACGAAGTGGGCAAGGAAAGTAAGGTGTTTTAAAAGGTCATTGATAGTTACCATCAATACTATTAGGTACATGTTCGCTTTGGTATTAATCTTCTGCACCACTTTTGCTATTTGCTTTGATTGGCGTTTATTTATATATACGGTATATTTCGGTGTCTCGCGTTTTGGTTTCACTTGAAACCATGTTCTTCGTAATTAATTCGATGATGGCGCTGTTTTCATCATCTCGCTGTGATTTATTGGGTACATAATGTTTGTTACGTATGTGGCAGATTTATTTTAATTAAATATTTTAAAAGGAGCACTGTTTAGAATATTAAAAATGTGAAATCCAAATCCTAGGTGAAAAACAACTCGATCAACTCGCCATTTAAACAAAGAGCTACACGATATTTCATAAGTATCAATAAAACAAATGTACCAAGTACCAAATAATGCGAGAACCTACTAATGTAACGAGGTCGCAAGATTTTATCCATTAATGTAGGTACGATTTACATATTCAACGGGTCGCGACGCGATTTTCTCATACTAAATAATATGGGCAAACTGTTTGTTATCTCGATGATTTTAAATGTAAATATTACAAAATTAAATTCACACTTCATTAATTTGGTAAATTAGGCAAGATAGGGTTTTATAAGGTGTTTTGACACTTATTTGGGCTGCTGTTGCAATAATTTGATTTTTGTTGTAAATATTGTTGATAATTAATATCGTTTCCGTTCCTCAAAATTAAGGGGACTAGTGCCTTACCTATTTAATTTTTTGTTGTTTCAGCGTTATTCTGAACTTAGGTTTTTATTAAAGTATTACTCATAGGTATGACATGACCCATTAGCCGGGTTTAACTTGTTTAGATTATAGAAATAGAAATAGAAAAACATTTATTCACGACACAAAACATAAGGTACATAGGAAATAAGAGATAACAAGTAAGTACAAAATATGTCGTGAAATGGTCCCAACTCAGCATGGAGCTGGCGTAAGTACCAGCGCTGGTCTTCCGTTGGAACCATCAGTGACACACGGCGGGCATCGCACACTTAATACATTAAAAAATAAAGTAAAAATAAAGATTAACAGAAAATAGAAAAACGACAGTGTATACAAGACTTAACTAAAAACCAATCAACAACAATCAATTAGTATCCGACAGTCGCCCATGTAATGGCACAGATATTGGCTAATAACGACTTATCTCTCAATGTTTATACACATAGATTTAATAATCTTTTATGAAATTTTCTAATTTACTGTTGACATTCTGCTCTTTACATTACACGGCATCAAGCATTAAGGTACAGTATCTACGTAGAATCTCAATCCTTTCCACTGAATCGATTCCACAACTTTTCCCTACAACAGTTACAACATATACCTACCCATATCAAGCTTTCAACGTGGCGACGGCACGACCGAGTCATCGAGTCGGGATCGATTGGTAACCGATTAGTTCCACTCTGGACCAGCGTAACTTTGATCTTCTGACGGATAAATTGTGCCTAGGAACAGCTTTACCGTGACAGAGGAAAGCGGGACGTTTCCCATCTTCGTTTTATTGATACGCTGTGTCGTGAGGGTAATGATCCTTATTCCTACTTTGAATACCGTTACGGTGAACGATTGTTGGGAATCGATGATGCTATCAATAACGTTTACAAAGTAAATTGAAGATACGAAGGTATTGTCGTGACTACACGTATCCAATAAGTAATCGCTCGTAATTTCAGGGTGAAGTAGCATCGAAAATGTTCAAAATGTTATTTGTCCGGTGTAATGGAGGTTTAGTACAATTTGTAGTTCTATGAATCTTCTTAATCTAAAACATCTACTACGCATAGGTATTTATGTTAACTGATGCAATATGTGAATTGATTACATAATGATGGTTTTGCATTCGTATTATTCATAAATATAAATAAAACGATCTAGTATGTAAAAGTAGCGGGTTTTTTTTATGATGTGTTGTCTTTCACAAAGATTTAGCCATAAAGCCATTAGGCGTGATGATAGTTATTAAGTTAGAAATGTTGAGTTCTCAATTAACAATCAACCGATAAAACTATGTATTACGAGAAATTTAATGCTTTTTGGCATTTAACGTCAGACAAGCTAAGTATGATTGAAAGCTTAGACTTCTAGACCTCTTTAGCAAGAGCGAGTATCATCTAGTTACGTAATTTCATATGCTAGTTAAGTAAGTAGGTTTTGCATCTGATATGTCGTCAGATAAACGATGCTTATCGTGCCCTCAAACGTGGGAAACTTTCCTTGGATTAAGTGCTGGATATCGAAAGTTGAACCACATCAGGTTGTTTTTATAGCGTTAAATGGTAATAAACATGCCATTTACAATCGTGTATTTTGTATTGTTTTTGTGAGGTGTGTGAGGTCTGATGATCTGGAAAAGGTCACGCGAGTCCGCTGGATGCGGGTGGCGCAGGACCGGTCATTTTGGCACTCTTTGCACTGAGCGAAAAAACTACTAATTATTATTAAGTTTTAGTGAATCCCAAGACAAGGATATAATATACTAACGGTTACAAAACAGTTTAGTTGTTACAAGGGCAAATTTTTTGGTATTAGTAAATAACTACTATTATCAAAAACTGGTTTGTAACCGTTAGTATATAATCTCCTTGTCCTGGGATTCACTAAAACTTACTAAAAATTAGTATTTTTTTTTCGCTCAGTGTGGGGGAGGGAGGTCTATGTCAAGCAGCGAACGTCTTTCGGCTGATATAAAATGTTGATGATTTAAGTATCGAGATTAACCCCATCATTACTTCTATCAATTAAATTTTGATTTGTCCCTTTCTTACAAACCATCATAATCATAATAATTATTCTACCTATTATCTAATCATCCTTTTAAAATCCATGCTTTGTCCCTTTGACCCAAAACATGTACATTAAAGCAAATTAAATTACCGTTAAAGTCCGATCGCGTATCAAACAATTAATTCTAAAGATCATTGTTCCACGGGAATTTATCTCCCTGCTAAAGTTCATCTTGCAATGTAAATAGATTCCAGGCCACAGCTAGACTTTCCCTGATACTGTAGGTACATATCTTATAGTATACCTACTCAGATTATACAGTCCGCTACCTACTAATTATACTGACTACATACATACTCACAATGAAATATAGATTATTCTTAATAAATAATGATTATATCAGCTTGCTGACTCTCGATACCACCTAGTTGTCTACAGATTTCTCAGCTAGCGTGTGCAAAATAATACTTCTAAAGAATACTGATTTGCGCGGGTGCAACAGATAAAGGATGTCTCAAGTGGGTCAGAAGTACAAGTAAGAGTAGGTGGAGATGTGATTCGTATTTAAATTGAATCTGTGCCTAATAATTCTCTTTAGTATAACATACAAGTGACTTTAAAAAGGATTCAAAAGCTGCTATTTTTATTATTAAATTCCCTAATCATACATATAAATACTAACTCAATTAGGGAGGTACATTTTATTCGGTGAGTTTGAGTTATCGATCGAGTTATAGTTTTTTTTTCATTCACTTATAAGTAAATTCTAGTTGGTAGTGAAATATGTTGTGTTAGAAAACTAATTCGCGACCCATGTTTATATACCACCGCGGGTTATTAATGACTTGTCTATATTTCTACTTACATCGTTAACATATGAATACGAAATGATGTTTTGATTTGTGCTTAAATCTTCTTTCACAGTCATCACTAGTTTCATGATAAGCTATTGGTTTGCTAAACATTAATTTAGTGTCGACTAAATTGGGTGCCTATTAGTTTTGTGTACCTAACAATTATCAAATTACACCGTTGATTACAGAGATCGTAAATATAGAAATCATTATAACCCCCGAGGTCGAATCGGTTGCGCAGACGCCACGACAGGTTGTGCAACAGATGCGCAGGATGCGCACCTGCTTTCTTCCACTCCGCTAGAGATCTAATCGAGTGAATCGAGTGATACCTAGAAATAAATTTTCTACTACATCGGTGGTATCGCCTGCACCCTCGCGCTACGCGGTGTTTTGATGTTTATGATAATTATTGTATTTGTATTGTAATGTTTTCTGAAACTTATATATCTCAGTATTAAGTGTCCACGAAAATGGGTTACGATTTTTCACGGAACTCACAGCATGATTTCACCACAACAACTGGTTTTAGCGTGTGTAGAAACACTCCTTTATTAGGTTTCAAAACGGTCAGTTGTTCACGCTAGTCTAGAAAAGCTTTAACATCAATAAAACATTCAACGGCCATTCATCTTCAAGCGTGACAGACTTGCGAAGCTATCTCGTGATCAATACGCGAGTATTTTTACTAGACACAAATCCCAGTGAAGCGCATTCAAGTGCCAGCAAGTGTAAGTAGTTAATTGAGTGGTCAATGCAAACCTGTCACGCGTTGATACGAACTTTTGTCCAATCAGCGACCTTCAGATGCCTTCTAACACGAATGCTTCAACGCTTCAGAGTTTCTTTGGGTTTGGCATTTGGCACAATGGACACGTGCTGCCAACTTTGACCTATATTGCTTTTGTGTATAATGAGCTGTGAAATTTCGAAATTAAATTGATTATAATGATGATATCAGTCAATACAAATGCATAAATACGCGTTAATTAATATAAAATGAAATAAAAATTAGATTAGGCAACAAAAACTAATGAAAATACAATTTGTAGTACTGCAACAATAATAAGACAACTGTTTTTTTAGACGCCGAAGACACGTTGCCAGATTAGGAAATCCATTACTTCGAGATATGAATACCTATGTTTTTATATAAATTCGTAAGAAAGTAAAGTCTGTACTACGTATTTTAAGAACCAAGCATTTCAACCTTTGGATGCAACGCAATTTTTCTAATCACTCTAGGAAGCCGGTGAAAGCAGCCTTTCTAAGATTAATAGCACAACAGCCGTATGTGTATCGGAAACGTACACTACGATTATTTACGCTGTCAGTTTCGAGATTCTGGTATTTGGTGTACATTCTTGAAGTGGCGATCACGTGGAATGATCTGATTCCACAACCACAATAAGTTATGTAGGTATTCAATGGGTCAAAAATTATTGATCGGTAGTTTATGATAGCATAAGGCTTGCATTAGACAGCAGGATCCCGGATCAGGTTCTAAGTAGGAGTATGACACGGTTTTGGGGAATATTATAGCGTATAATTGTCATATACCGCAGACAACGGTTTTAAGAATAATGCCTTCGAATATGATTAATGACAGTTACAAGCACCCTGGACTGCCAAACCCTCTACGTACCAAATATTTGTTATAAGCCTAATATTGTAAATATCTGAACATTTTCATTCAAAATTTTAACTTTCCTTTCTGATAATGTGAAAACTTTGGGCTTTGCTGATGAAAAAAGTGACCCCAATTTGTTAGATACAAAAACATCATTCCCCTAAGGGATGAAATAGGGAGAGGTAGTTAACGCGAACGAAGTCGCGGGCGAAAGCTAGTTATCAAGGGTACCTAACCTTATTCCCTTAATTTATGAAATAGACAATTGCAATGTTCTATTGTGCGAAAACAATAAAAATAACATAGTAGTATTAATGTTGTATAATTTTTCATAGTGTGAACAATAGGTAATAGTTTATATTATACAATAGACGTGATAGGAACCAAAGTGAAGCGATTGTTTCGCGATGGCTGCTGTTTTGATAACCATAATTATGATTAAAAGTCGAACTGGTATTGGAAGTTTAAATAGAATTAAAAGGATGGGAACGGAAAGTGGAAAAAATCATATTAGCTTTGGAAGCGGTTGATCTCTTTCGTTGTCTACCCCGTTAAATTCGGACACATAGCATTCGTCCCTCTGACACTTCATATAAGTACTTGAATAGTAAGGGACGAATGATTCGAATATGTGCGACATAATACACGCGATCACGGTCGTTAAAGAGACAACTTCCCCTCAACAACGCGTAATGCCAATAAGATTCCTATAGTTTTATTCCCTCTGATTTGGAAGGAAAAACGAATTACAAAAAACACTCCATCCGAAAGTTCTGCCTGCGCCATAGAACCCAAAAATCCGGCAGCCCCCTTTGCACCGAAGAACGATGCGTTGAGAAAGGTACAGTCACGAATTTTAATTCGGGACCCCCCCAAAAGACAGTCCCGTCAATTCAAAGAAAAAGTTTGGGAAATGGGTCGTAAATCGTAAATTAACGAGTGTGACCATACAGTGACTCTATTTCAATTAAACAAACAAGAGTGGAACACCTCGAATGCAGGCATGTACGCGTTAGCTCTGAGATCCCCGAGGCGTGGACCAGCCACAACGACAGGACCTCCATGAAGATCTTCGTGAATGTCGGCTGACCAGGGTCCCATTCCCATGGTTTCCTTTGGAAGAGCCGCAAACTCGTTGCTCTACACTAGAGAATATTTGCGGCGCTTGAGTATATACATCCGTAACGGTACTATCATTTATGCATTATTGATTAGTAGTCAAAGTAGAACTCGCCTATTAATTTTCTTAAATGATTTAGCACCTGATTTAACCGTCGCTGCTGCTTACATTATCTTCACCGCGTGTAAAACGCATTATAAACGGATGGCTGGTGGAACAGTACCTGAAATCAAATAAGGCATCTTTAACTGTCGTAATATGATACTGCATTTCAATAGGTAGATTTAGTTTAAGTTTAACAACTGTCAAGACTCAATTAAGAGATGATAAAAATCTTATCACACAAAAATACGCGCGTCCGTCCGTGGAGACCGCCTCGTGGAGAACTTGTTAGTATTTGACAGTCATCGATTTTTTAGATGTAGGTAGTGAATAATGTTATCGATTGGGAAAACTCGGAATACGAGTATAAACCGAAGTGTCAATCATAATATACAGTACGCAGTGATTGATTTATTTTTGTCCTGTCCTGTACTGTACCTACTGCCAGCTTCCATTATGATTAAAGCTTTGTACTTTGGAAGGCATCACGTTAAGCCGTTGATCCCAGCTTCTGTCTATGTTAAAAGTCAAAACTAGTACCATGCCAGCGATGGGGACTTGGGGGCATTTACTTTTTATAGGTTATAGGTTTAGTTTATTAATAGTTCAGTTATATTTAAGTAGTTTTACGTTTTTTCTTTGTTATTGAATACCTTTGTCCAATCTTCATTCCTCTAATTTTCTTGGCGTAGTTAGTACATTACAAAAATGAATTGTTTAATAAAAACAGCTCTAACGGTATTTCTTTGAGCGTTTCGACCTGCAGAGCGGGAGACCATAATCAGCTTGTAGAGGGCAATCATTATTTTCGAAATGGACCACAAAAACCTAAGGACATCGTAAATAATACGACCACCGAAGTCACGGCGGTTGAAACACTCTGAGAAATGCCCTAACAGAATTTAATATCCTTCATTTGCTGTCTTGAATTGAAAAATTGAGATTTATCGCTGTGGAGCAACCATCGTAGTGCCATGATGACTTTTACTGGTAATTTCCCTCAGAGTTCGCTCCCACGATGACTCGTGCCGCTATAAATATCCAATGTGTCGATTCCAGATCTGCTTGAGTTATTGCACCGGGCGTGGCCTCAACTTGGACTTTCTTCGCCATGTTAGGCTGGCCAAAGACCTACCCTACAATCGCCCATTTATTTCTGTCCACAACAACGTACGTATTGTCAATTGTCCCGTCTATCAACATAATAAGCGAAAGGTATCGAAAGTCATGTATGTGTGAAGGAGTTTCGCCTTAGGTTTAGCACCGACTTGCGATTTTTCATAAGTGACGCTAACACAAAGATCCATTTCTGTACACAATACACACATCGTATTTGTAAGTGAATCGAATTATGTCATACGCTCTTGATTACGTATGCAGCGATGTGTATGAGATGCGCGATTTGCGCGAAGCAATATTGAAATGGGAATGAATTCTGAATGGCAAAATGAGCACAGTTCTCGTACTTATCATGTTACAAGACGCCAAATAAGTTGATTACAAAACTGTATCGGTTTAGCTGACATGCAAATTAAAAGGAGGACGTGCTGTTAATTGTTGGTAGTGAAAATATACCATTATGTGGGAGGTGATGAGTAAGCACGCGCGAGCGGATCTATGCACGAAATTACACGATGTTTACAATAATGAGTTGAATAATGATTGATTTAAACGATGTAATGTGATGTGCTTAAGAGGAGGGGTAGGGCAAGCTTTCTCCATACAAACTTTGTGCAGGATTTACTTCGTTTGTGTTTGCATTAAAGTTATGATTTTTGGTCAGTATGCTTATTTTTCTGATAGCTAGGTATTTCGTGATGTAATTTTTTTTTTAATTAATTTATTTTTTATTTTTTTTATTTTGAATATTTTTGAAATATTGGGAAATTTTCACATCACGATCTTCGCATATCTAATATTTACAACCAAAAAAAATATTATATTTGTTAGTGCCAAAACCGACGAATAAAACCTGCACAAAGTTTGTATGGGGAAGGCCTTGCCCTACCCTGCGCCTTAAAAGGCGAATATTGAATATCGATCGGAGTTTTAGCGAACTTCGTGAATCGATGATACTTATACGAGTAATAATGAAAATTGAATATACTATTTTGCGTAACAAAGTGATTTTAGAACTAACTTTTTAAACAACTGCTCTGTAATAGTCACAGTAAACCAATATTCGTCAAAATTAACGTTTAAGCATTTGGTCTTTTAAAGCTGCGACATGTTTTTATTGTTTGAATATTAATTAAAATAGAACATTATTTAAAAAAAAAACTCTACTATCACCCGTAATGATTTAGATTTGACAATTGTGACATACAATAGAAATATTACTCTATCTGTCCCATTTTGTTTCTGCAAATCTGCATCTGATATGAAATTATGAATATAAGTTTAACTTATTTGTCAATTTAACAAGGATCTTAGTTACGTAACGTTAACGATCAGATAATCCAGAGTTATTGCAAGTGTCAGCTAAAACTGAATTTGCTTTCACATTGAGCATTAAGCTTCAATTGATACAGGCGACGCTTGGCTAGATTTACGAGTAAAGCCTCCATCCACGGACCATAAATACTTAATACAAGAAAAGTGAAATTGCATATCTTATTCATCACAATAACAACGTCCAGCTTTCGTAGTCAGTCATATCGGACGTAGTCAAATAAATCAAGTCCATACTCGTATAATAATGCCATCACTATACCAAATGACGATCGCAAAATACGCACATGGTTCACATAGGTAACAATCACTCCACAATTGAACAGGCATAAATATAAGAGCCATAACCATTTTACACGGCAGTTAGTTTTTGAACAATTGACCTCAAAAATATGTATACAATTTTCGCCTTATTACGAAGAAGTAAGGTGCAAAACTGTACATAATATTTGACGTCGACGGATCAAACCGTAATAACAGCTAACAGCGAATGCAAGCATGAAAGTGAAATTTTTAAGAATGTAAATTGGTGAAATTGTATCTAAATTTTTTACCAAATAATGTGCAATAAATTTACTTTCAATTATGAAGGTTTACTTTTTACGTCATAAAATGTCATAATAACGCTGTTGTTGGTATTTTTATGGAATATAGTTATGGCATGTTTTGAGCGTCAGTAGTAGATATGTAGGTAGAGGTACATAGTCAAGTGCAAAAATACATATGTATCGAATTAATCCTCTAATAAATATTATCTGAAACCTTAATCCACCGACATAAGAGCTATGGGACGTATTCTTGAGCAAGTTGTATACACCCATATTTTTGCGCTTGACTGTACTGTAAGACTATTTTGTGGCGTCACATCAGGCAAATAGAGCGACCACTGCGACGCTATTAATTCTTATATTTGTCCTCCTAGCTTAAATCCAGTACAGTTGCATCCTGAAGGATGCATAAATATAATGTCGACTACCGGAATAGTAGGTACAAATAGGTTACAATCTGGTTACAATAGTTTAGACGCACGCAACCATACTAATTCTCCAGGATATTTATTTCTAGATCTCACTCAGTATTGTTTTGTTTTGTAAGCCGACGCTACTTCTAAATTCAAGCTCTAGGCTAAATTCCGCCCTCAACCTCACTCACGTACCTAATGTCCTCACGTACCTCTGCATGACGCATCTTCGAGCTATTATAATATTTATTACAACGGAATAAAGTCCTCATGGAATGCCAAAATGAGTGCGAGTGGCGAATCCAACGGTCACTTAAGTATGTCGCGAACTCTTCTCGGAAGTCAGAACGATACTTACCTGACGCGAATTGTAATCAAATGATCAGTTATTTTCAATGAAACGGAACTTAAGTCCCATATCAACAAGATCACTTGCATTGCTCATTATTTCGTAGTAAATTTCTCCCGTTATTTAGATTGCCCTATTATTCAGCATTACATAAAGCACCTATTAAGTAGTTACACAGTTATCTTGATTTATTTGTTTCATAGTTTTCACGTTTATCTGTTCAGCCCTAATGCGGAAACGCTCTCTAGTGGTCCATTTCTTCCGGAATAGCTGCATGTTAAGACACTGTTAACTCGAGAGAGCAGTAGATATAACCACTGGCTTTCTAAGTAGATATGGAGATTACTTGTGTATTTAACGTTTAACCTTAAACCTGAACTGTGAATTTATTCTGAACATGTTGGAAGTGGTTTAATACGATCGTTGCGGGGTAATCCCTACTGGGTAGGAAAACTATTTTAAAATCACATGCGTTTGGCGTTGTGATGATAACCTGCCGTGGTTCTGCCTACACATGTATTAGGACTTCGTCCGCGTAGAACGCGTTATCGAAAAGAAAGAAAGTAAACACATTTATTCGTGGCACAAAGACAGTACGAATAGCAAAGCATCGCTCACAGTACGAATACAGAACAGCTATGAAATTGCCCCAAATCAGCATAGTGTAGGTAGTTATTTCTCTAAGGCGATAAGGGGTTATAGCCTTATCGCCTTAGAGAAATAATTATTTGCTTTGAAATTATTTTAATCGCAGGCTTTATTATCGCTCTCCTATACAAACTTTCAACTCCCTAAGGAGTTTTACAGGGATAAATATAAACATAGTAACTAAAATAGCCCTGCTTTTGGGTTGCACGTCGGGGATTAAAATCTATCCGACGTGCTTTCCACAAGCTCCAACTATCTCCATGTTAAATTTCATCTAAATCTGTTCAGCGGTTTAAGCTTCGAGGTAACAGGCAGACAGAATGGACGGTACCACAAATAAATTAGTAATTCAGGAGACAGGTTTTATTCGGGTTATCGTGAAGAAATAGCAGTCAGATCAGGTCGGGCCGGTGAACGTAAGTAAACGTCTGAAGAAATTATAAGTTTCGCAAAAACTATAATTAATACTCGTGAGTTTTCATCTGGGACATTACGCGTTTAAAATTTTTGAATTGCAATCTTAACATAGAGGTACCTACTGATATCACAATACTGATTATAAAAACATTGGAGTGTTGATGTATTTCAATAACGATGAATCGAGTTTGACAATTTTCAATGTTGGTTCAACTAAAGCTTGTCTACCGATTGTTTCAAAGTTGCTTCGTTAAAAAATGTTCGCTTGGGAAGTTTGATACCTATTTCTTTATGGTTTGATTGCTCTTGGCGCCACATCAAATATGAACACTGCAACAATATCAAATAAATATGAGGCTGAACCATATCAGTCAAATTAATATAAACACATTATTAAAATAGGCGCTTTTCACGAGAATGTCGCTAACGTAACGCTTTTCTTTTACTAATTCATTATATGATCATATTGGCTTGACCTGAAGATTGACAAATTATTTCTAAAGTTCTTCATTTTACTCATTTTGTGTCACAGCTGGCCATAAAGTGACAATTCGTGGCCCGGGGAGACATAAAATTTTGTACTTACCACAGGCGGTAATAAAGCCTCAGATCAAATATTTAGTCTTCGGCTCGGGCGTCAAATAGGTACTTGCGATCTGATACATTCTTTGTTTTACCGGCGTTGGTAAGTAATCTACCATTACAATGCAGATATATCTTACGTACTCAAGCTACATTATAATGGAATTCCCCCAATATAAGTATCCAGTATTAAGCTATCAGCGAATTATCAAAGACAATAAATTTAACATTACACAACACCATCGTGAGAAGAACGTAACTCCAGATCGGCACCTGTTCCCGAACAATGGCGCCGTTCATAATCTCGCGTTCACTTTCGTCGCCCACGCAGCTTGTTAACATTTTCGAAAATCGAACGCGAATCGTGACCGGACGATCGCGGTTCCCTTTCAAACGTCACGAGCCGCCTCGTTATCGGGACTCGCGATAATCCGTCTGGGATGAATTGGTTACGAAACGCTCCTGCGATTTCCTGGGAGATTCTGGTTTCACATTAATCTGTAGTGGCAGGGAAAACAAATACCGATGGTATCGTAATGTCGAGACATATTGATGGGGGTTATAGTGTCTTACATAGCCTCATGCTAGCGATGTTAATACAATAAAACTGTCTACTTAATTAATATTTTGATTTCGGATCTACTTCTAGATCAGATCCAGCACTGGCTAATCAAGAATGGAAATAGCTGTCAATATATGGTATTATACCTATTCCAACTATTTTGAGATAAAGAAGGTTTGGCATGTCCCATCCAGTATTCCTCCTAGCGTTATCCCAGTACAGTTGCATATTGAAGGATGCCCGGGGTCCGTCAATTCCGTTAACTTTACTACGATAGAATATTTATTTGGGCGAAGTTAATTTTTTGAACTTTCAATTCGTCCATTATTTCATTAATTCCGTAGTGACACGTAATTCTTCCCTATAAATCGTATGACAAATCATTATGTCACTACGTCATCCAAATGAGAACTCCACCCATATATACAGGGCGTCCCAACACTATGGGACATCAAGGGAAAGTACCTTGAATATTGTAGATAGAAGATTTTACTAAAAGAAGACATTATTTTAATTTAAAAATTACATGGTTGAACCGGGAATCGAAACCGATACACGATAAAAAAAATTGTGTTGTTAAAATTCATGGTCTTCCTTTTATTTCTGACACTATGTTATTTAGCAAAAAATTATCCTTATGATGAAGCCTTTCGATCGGTATGATAAAAGCTAAAGGATAATCTTTTTATCGTGTAGTGGGTTCGATTCCCGGTTCAATCATGTTCATAATTATTTAAAAATCTATGAATACAGTTTAAATTGTTTTTTAAATTAAAATAATGTCTTCTTTTAGTAAAATTCTCGATCTACAATATTCAAGGCACTTTCCCTTGATGTCCCATAGTCTTGGGACAGCCTGTATATTACACTTAATTTACCAGCATATTCGTTAAGTACTCACACCAAGATTATACAACCACAACGTATAAATAAGAAGTGTTTACAAGTTAACAAAATTTACTAAACGTGCCACTTATTTGATAAACACTCACCTTTAAAAGTAAAATATTCAAAAGTCCAATAAGCTCAAAAGTCGTGACGCGGTTTAGCAACAAATCGCTCTCATAAGCGTTCCTTCGCTCTCAATCTAAATTCTGTAACGACGTGGCCTTTAAAGGCCGTGTACACAAAACTGGATAAAGTACAAACATCGGGTCAATATGATCGTAATCTTAAAATAGGTAAAACTATGGATTCACTACTTGACAGCACCGGCCGGGTTTAGTGGCAAAACTGTCTTCGCTATTACCATGCTCCTAAGTAGGTATACTGAAATAGACTTGGTGTCATATTGTCATGATTGACAATCGAGAAGACCCAAGGGCGCCAAGGACCCATTAGGGCGTTATTAGTGAGTGATTCATTTTTGCAGCTAATTGCAAGTTGGTATAGTGCCGCCGTACTTTTACAATATGCACGTAACAACTGTGGATAAAAGATAATATAACCAAGGAACAAGGCTAAGGCTTATTTAATATATCATTTTAATTTAAGATATAAACAACCGGAAATATAGAAATATAGATAGAGGAACAAGGAAAACCAAAAAACTATTCAATATTAACGTTATTAATTTTATTTTTTTATTTTATTTTAATTTTCGAGGGAGACGATGGCTGAGATACGCGTCATACTCGTGATAGGGTGCTGTTTGTGGAGTCCGGTCGTTCATGCTTGCAAGGACATAGTAACTACTTTAATACTAGTGTCTTCTCTTGGAGATTGACGAGAGACATCACCCTGTTATGGATTAGTTTTTGTTGACATTGACTCTGAGAGACACCTCTATATTAAATTGTTTTTTTTTTCCTTTTATATTTAAATCTTATTATTTTTATTTTGACGCTTTGAGACCATGTACATCTCAAAGCACGTTAGAATAGTCATTATTAAGAATATTTTGACGCTCAGAGACCATTTACATCTTTGAGATATTATATTAAATTTTGTTATTCAGACTGAGACCTTATACATCTCTCAATTTTACTATTATTGTAATGTTTGTAATAGATAATTAATACTTTGACATGAAAAATTTATTAAATTCTTATTAATATATTTCTTAAATTGTAAATTAATATTTTCTCATGAAAAATCTATCATATGCTTATATTGTAAGACTTTTTTTAAATTGTACATTAACATTATGACATGTGAAAGTGCCCTTGTGGCCTATTTGCAGAATAAATGTTTGAATTTTGATTTTTTTTTTGAATTATGATTAAACTACATTGACTTCTAGCGATTAGGTACCACCAGTTCTTTTCTTATAGGTATCGTTGTAATTGTTAGGTATATGTATTATTGGAACGGAGAGAGATATAGGAACAGGAACCAATAGTGAATGCAAGGTAAAAAGTAATATTTCATATTTCAATGTTAAGGACAAAATGTGTTCACTTGATGTGTACTAATATCAGATTCAGTAGAATCTAAATTGTACTTACCGCGATTAGGATGTACCTAATAAGAATCAGAAAACTTTCTGAAGGGATTAATATGAATACCTACGTCAATCGTTATTTACGCCTTCTATCCAAACATTAGTTTCAATAGTAGGTAATGAATCTGTGTTTTTGCTCAAGGTGTCAACCCGGCGCCTCGAGTTGTCAAAATACGTATTCCATTACAGCTACTATTATTGTCATGCGATATCATATTGTTCCAAAAATTCTTGAGATAAATAATGTAGCTACCCGATACCTTTGAATTGAAACTAAATCATGCGGGATTTGCGTCAAACTTTGTTTAGGTACGCATACCTACAACAACCTGTTTTTATTTTGAGAAGCAAAATGTAATATGTTCATCAAATCATGTAATCCTAATAAAAAACCGGCCAAGTGCGTGTCGGGCCACACGCAAGGTAGGGTTCCGTAGTCGTCCACCCGTTACATTATATGGACTAAAAAGTTCGAAAACTTATATTTACTATGTTTTTGAAAGAATTAACAACATTATCTAAGGTATCAATGGAAACTGTACGAAAGTTTGCTTTTGCAAAGTACATTTCTGAAGTTCGACTATTACTCGTTAACTAGTAATGTCTACTTAGCTGTGATAGTTTTCCTTTTAAATTCATCGTATATACTACTACCATGATTTTTTTCACATGCCTAGTAGCCACCGTTTAGCTGGCAGGGGGGGGGGGACACTTGACCATAACAAAAATTATCACTTCAAAGCTTAATATCACGCTAACCAATTCTTTAATCAAAAAATGCTTTTAGAAACCTTATAATATTTTCAAATGAGCTATCCAACGATACCCCACACGATGGGGTTTGGCAGAAAAAAAAATTGAACCACCACTTTACATGTAGGGGAGGTACCCTAAAAAAAATTTTTTTTTAAGATTTTATTCTACCGTTTTGTCGGCGTCATTGATATGTATACTCATGCCAAATTACAGCTTTCTAGCACTAACGGTTACTGAGAAAAACGGGGGTCGGACGGACGGACGGACGGACGGACGGACGGACGGACGGACATGGCGAAACTATAAGGGTTCCTTGTTTACTACGGAACCCTAAAAATGAGGCAAATTAGGTCTTTGCGAAATGGGAGTAGCACAAGTGTTTGAAATGCTATGGAATTTGGCAGCTGTTTCATTAAATTAGGTTTTCAAATATATTAGGACAAATGAATTGAGCTCTAAAACGTTTTCGTAAAATTAGTGTCACGTTACACTTGTTATAACATTATTTTCTTCGTTCAATTGTTATAACAAATACTCGAACTGGTTTTGTAGGTCACTTCGGAATCTAGTATGACACAAGAAAACTATTTGTCGTGACTTTATATTATGTCATACAGAAGTGCTTTGTGGTGGCCTTTATTTGGAAAAAAGCTTAGATGGTGAGAAAGAAACAACAACTAGGAACAATGAGTAGATAAACGATAAAACGAGCATCCTGGTAATAAATATATCGTGTATTATTTTTTCACTTATCTAATGACGAGATGCATTTAATGTAATAAACATTATATTCCATGATAGGTTGAACATAAGAGTTTATTCGTATTTCATTGCTTGAAAGTAGGAAGATATATTATACTCGTAAAATGTTGAAGTTATATCGAGGATAATAATACCTGTTTGTAAAGAAACATTAAAATTTGTTCTACCTGTTATTGTTATTGTCACCGCATTTATGCAAAACATGCAAACATGCATGCTTTATACATGCAAAATTTCACCTCAATCGGTTGAAAATAATTGTCGTAAGATTTAGTTGCAAGATTTGTCTATCGGTGACCTATGGTTCTTGAATAGAAAAATAAATTCCAGAAAAAGTCGTGTGTGTAGGCATGCGCTTATGTATGGCTTCGTTTAGTGAAATATAATCCAATGCCTTATGTTGCTAGTTTTAATTAGATTTATATTTTAACACAAAATACCCCGGTGTCATTTGTTTAGCCATCTAAAGTTACATGAGAATTAAACAATAGAACTATTAAACAAACGAAATTAACACCTCGTATGTCAAAAAATAACTGGCTAGGAGTAGCAACTCCGATTGCACTCAGTTTTTTGTGTACCTCTATTATGATAATATATATTTAGTTACATAATACATTATAAATAACAAGACTAAGTAGTATCTCTTTTCCTTCGTTATTTTACAGCGTAAACATACTTCGGTATAAATGTCATACCACATATGTAAGTTCCTATTAGGTTCGGATATACCAATTATAATTCTTTGGTTTTAAATAATTATGAAACCTTTAGGTAGGACTGCTACTGTTTATTTTCTTTCTGCTACCGTAGCAGAAAGAAAATAAACAAATACAACCAGTGAATGGTGCAAAAAAAAAACACTGTTATGTATTCCAAAACTTCTCATATACTTAGGCATAGCATAGGCATACTTACTTCCCTACCTGTAGTTTTTTTTTTATTCGTGTATGTTTTCGACTGGAAACCCCTGAATTATCATGCTCAAGGCGTTTTATAACTATATATACGCATTCATTAGGCACCTCATTGATTAATGATTACAAAAGCAATTTAAGAAAAATTGGCTTTGAGTGAACACAAGAGTGAATAATGCACCTCATTAACAAACCATGTTCGGTCACGCATTCAAACTCGTTAGATTGAGATGTAATAAACAATTTGGCGTTAGCCATCAGAAGGCAGTTGTCGATAGACGAAAATACTGGGCATAGCATGGTAACTCTCCGAACTTCACTGTTCTTTTTCATAGGTAAGTTTAAAATTACAATAACTATTAGAATATACCCGTGTGTGTCCCTTTATGTATGTATGTAACTATTAGACCCGTTAAAACAAACCTTTTAAGTATTAGAATGTTGATTAAATTAAATACAAGTTATACACCAGATAAAAGTCACACACACACACACACACACACACACACACACAGACACAGGGAACCTGAATTTTTCGATATAGATTTTTTTTTCGTAGATATAGGTAAGAAATTATGAGTTTTGTTTTTGGGTTTATGAAACTGTGATATAAGAGTAGATAATAGTTATTAAAATTTACCAGTTACTTTCGTCTCTGTAATTAGAGTCCAATAGAGATCTATCAATCAATCAATCTACCAATCAATTGATCTAATAATCAATTAATCTATCAATGACATAAGCATTTAATTACGGTCTAGAATAGGTACGCACGCTGCTGAGTAATTTGCAACAACGTTGTAGAAAGTACGTGCATATCTTTATACTGTATAGATAATAAAGACTGACTAACCATTCAACCCTTTAATTACCAGTCACGTTATGGCTAGACATAGGCCAAAGTTTGCCAAGCAAACGAGCCGGAAACGACCCCAAACCAGCAGATGACGGAGCCGGAAAGGAGCCCGAACCAACAGATGACGAGTGTGACCAAGGCCACGATGATCTCCTGTGTGGTTCCGACGACGTTACATACCTGAACCTATGCGAGTTCCAAAAAGCCATCGCAAAAAATCCAGGGTTAAAAATTATTGAAAATGGAGCATGCATCTGTGACCCAAACGAGCAACACGAATGGGACCCAATATGTGCGACGAATGGTGAGTCGTACGCGAACAACTGCGAGTTGCAGAAAGCGAGGAAAGTCCAAAAATTGTACATACGACATCTAGGATTATGTAACTCCATCCTGAAAAGGAATTTTATAACATTAAGAGAGTTGCAAAAACTTAAGATGTGGCATTCGTTCATGCCTGCAGATCTTTATCAAACTCTTAGCAGTCGTAGTGTGGCTGGCGCTGATTCTCCCGCAAAATCTGATGAGAAGAAAAGGAGGAATTTATTTGGATTTTTGATATAAACGAAACCATACTAGAGTATGTATCTATTTTGATAAATGGATCTTTATAAATATCATTGATTGATAAAAAAAAATGACTTTTACTCTCTTACCCAATGTTCATGGTTTATATTTAAAAAAAACCTTGGTAGTCAACAGTTACACTGTTTTTTTAAGATTAGAATTTTAACGGCAATTTTCTCCCACAATTCTGCGTTTCTCGGAGACATCAAAGGATAATATTGTACTGATTTCACTTATTTCAGTAGCTTATTACGTCTCAAAGATAGCACAGCGCATATTTTCCCGTTTAAAGATTGTTTTCCCTGAAATCGCATGATCGCATTAACTGGCAACACATTTGCCCCATTGGTGAGCCGCATCACTAAAGCACGTGCCAGATGGTCGAAGACAAGCCCAGAGACCGAGTAGCACGGACCGTGTAGACCGTCTGGCACGGGCTTAAGGTGTTGGCAGGATTGTACCTAGCTTGTAGGTTGAGGTGTTGCCAGGATTGTAGCTTTCTGAAATTACTGCAGGCACAGCGCTGTTATTTTGATTGATTTCCATAGATGAATAACGAAGTTAACGAAGCATTCATTCAGTGTTAATTCATAGATTTTGTAATTACATAGTCGACCACGACTTACACCAGTTTTTTTAAATCATTGCTCGGCCGATCTTTGACTCCAATGTAGGTCGCCTGTCGACAATCACATAAATTTACATGGCACAAAGGACATCCTAGTGCCGTTTGACTTCAAGATCGTTAGAATTTAAATACAATGCGATAAGATAAAACTGCGGTCTAATGATAGTCATCGACTAAATACCCAATAATGGGCGACATTTGTATAACAGCAGGTAGGTACAGTTGAGTAACAGATCAATATCTCAATACATGTTGCAAAACATTTTGCTGAACATCTCCTAAATATTTATCAGCGTTGCAGAGGCGTGGTTGTTTTGAAATTAATTCTAGCCTACCAGTTGCAACAGCGGGCTACAAACTTAGTAAATAGATAGGTACGATATCACCAGCTACAGCGTCATTATATACTATATGTCGAATCAAATTTATGTCCTGACTCGATAAATAAATGACTGTGATATTGGTATGTCATTGGTCGACCGCGCTCGCATCTTGTCAGAAAAAGTTCGCGCAGCAAATACTTAACAACATCATATCAATACGTCAAGGGAAATATACCTCCGATGCTGCGGTAAAAAGTCCAGCAATCTGTTTTTCACATTGGAAGTAATTGAATTCAAATCTATTCTATTTTACGGCGTTTTTGCAGTTCCGTTCTACACTAAACAGATAAAAAAGTTTGCTAATGCATGTCGCTCTAACGATTATACGGCTTTTTAATGTATACTGCAGCGTCTATATACGCTAGTTACAAGCAACTGAGCATAGTAATTATCGACATTGTGCGGCATAACGGGGTACTCCTACATTGGACTTGGTTGACCTTAAGTTGCGATTTCCTGTTATTAAAATTAAGCGTCGAAGGGAATGTGTCCACTGTTCTGACGTCAGCTAATAAACACTACCATAAATAATGTCCTCCTATTTGTTGTAAAAGTATAACGGATATCCGGATATTCGGGTATCTACGGATATTCTTACCAAATTCAAAGATCTAGTGTGCATTACCAGTGGACATAAAAACTAGCATACTATATGCACACACATTGAGTATGTGCTCAGATATGTCGTAAGCAATATTGTGATAGTACATACATTGTTGATAAATAGTTGCATTACAACAATGACAATTTAATAACACTATTAAAATGACGTGACACCATTTCACCAATGGGTCTATGATGTTGATGTCTAACGGTAAGTACTTATCATTCGTTGGCTGCAGTCATTTATGATTCAATTTTGGGCGCTATTTTCTAATTTCACACCGGTTGTTTTCTTTCAATGACAAATGCTTTCCTGAAAATTCTTGTTGAATAACCAACAAGGAATGTATGTTTTGATTAGTTTGGCACACATAAAGGCATTGTTTCCGAGCCAAGTATTGCTTTAAAGAAGTGGCTCTATTTCTATTGAGACACTATCAATTGAATATTGCCCGAGACTAGGAATTATATAGACTGCCAATGCAGGAATTATATAGCTACATCAGGCTCATTATTTTAAAATTACGCCACAATGTATAGGCATTGGCAGTCTATATAATTCCTAGTCTCTGATATTGCTTAAAAAAGCCGGGGCATCCATTTTGTCTAGGTACCTACTTGATTTACACATTTATTTTCAGTATTTGTTTAAAAAATTACATTTTGTTTTTTGGTCAAATACGAATTCATGGTAAAGTTGCGTTTATCTATGAGTGACGCCCCATACGACGCTTCGTGCGAAGAAAGGCACCTCCATCAAAAAAATCAAACACTAAGTTATATATATTTGTTTGGCACCAAGCATCGTTGTCATTTTTCCGTCCGGCGACACACATTATGACTGGCCCACATCTTGCCTGACAGGTGCCGAGGCGTCAAACAAAAGGCAAGTTCAAGTTAATGCGATGGGCATTCTTCTGACCACAACCTAAAGAACTGCCCATTAACATACAACCCAATTATTAACCTTATTTTAACTGCAATAAAGATCATAATACGTCAAAAGAAGAAGATGCTTTGACTTAAAGGTCCTACAAGACTGGTCAATAAGTATGACAGATAAGATTATAGACAGATTTTAAACTAATGATGGCTAACTTGCAGTTATATTTCCTCGGTCAGTAGGTAAGTGTTTCCGCGTTCGATTATAACTCTAGTAACCCAAAAGTGGTAGGTAAATCAGCCATTGTAAACCGACAATGCTTAGAAGGGATTGGTATTTTAATTACATCGCATTGCATAGTCAATTCACACGGTTTTTGAAGCTTAATTGGTTCTATCGATCAGGTAATTCATACCAGATATTTAACATTGTCTCAAAATTACAGGATTTAGTCGGTAATCATGGTGTAATTCGATCAGTGTTACAGAGTCGTGAGAACGGAGGACAATATCTTAATTAAATGATTATGGAACATGTTTCTTTGTCTTAGTGTGAACGCGACACCAGAATTTGAAACCAATTTTATTTATATCAAGATGTACCAGAATCGCTTTTAATGTAGCACAGATCGTAACTAAAGTATGTGACAATGAAAATTAGAGATTAACTGATAGAGCAAACACCTCGGATGAACAATACTTGTGTTCTATAGTGTTATTGTCTGTGGTAACTAAAGTTAACTGTAAATTCTTCTCAGTAAGTGTGTTAATTTAACTCTGATTTCGTTCTTCGCAGGGAGTTATCTTTTACAGATCAAAATTCTTTTTATTATTCAGCCTATGCTACTTACCTTAGACACCGCCCGTTATAAATTGACGGAATGACATATACATTTTGAAGTTATTGTAACATACACATTACTTACAGTGTTACAGTGAGAGAACTGTAATTGCAGAACTCACATGTTGATAGTAAAACACTAATGAGGATAATCTTCTAGAATGTTTTGCTCAATAACCATTGAACTCTGAACGAGGAAGCAAAGGAACAGATGGGTTATGAAACATACTTACCAATCTTTCACAACATAAGGCTAGCTCAAAAATATATATACGATTTTGAGTCTTATTCCTTTAACTTAAATTCCGTAAAGTATGTACCCACCTCAATTTTAATCGTCACTGTATGAATTACGAAGTCTCCGATTGAAACTTAATCCGTGTAAATTGGAATCGGTATAAGTTGATATGTTTGCTGAAAATCAAATCAGGTACGATTACATGATTTGTGTAATTTAATATGTTTGGACCTGTAACTTTAGCCATTTTAGATTACCTGTCCCGTCCTTTTAACATAATGTCTGGCCCGGGCTTCTAGATGCCCCAGACGATGGTTAGGTGTCAAAACGGAAAGAACGGAGCACATCATGACCAATTTTCTCTCGAGGCTGCTCAGCTACCTCGGCCAACGAATAAGTTTGGCTATTCAAAGAGGAAATGCTGCCAGTATCTTCGGCACAATGCCGTGGGGGCCTTTTTTAGATTTAATTTAGTTTTATATTTAGATTTTAATTTAGCTGAATTTAGTTTTATTTTTGTTAGGTAATATGTTTTTCTATAGTCTGTATAGGTATCTATTGTACGAGGCCAATTGCTCATTGTAATTTAGTTTGTCTTCGAAACCAATTTGTGAATTTTCTCTACATTTGTCAAATTTAAGCCATCTCTTTGACTCTACATCGGTCAGATTTGAGTACCTATACTAGTAAACGTGGAGAAAAACCAGTAGTTACATAAGTATGCTGCTGGCATATCAAGTGACAAATGGCATATCAAACGAAAATGTCAGATGTATTGTGGATTGTGGCGCCTGCTGTCACTTCTATTATGACTACTATGTTTGTGCTCGAAACCGGTATTAAGCATATTTTAGTTACTAGTTACTTAGTTTCAGTTATGTTAATATATATTGCATTGCATTACACCGACCGTATGTCTAGACAGCGCGACCTATTATTTATGCCAAAATATTGTATCAAACAAACTGCTCGAAGTCCTTTTTACATGTGTATAAAAATATATAATAAATTACCTTTGGACATCAAGGAGCTTCCTTTGAACTTATTTAAAAGAAAATTGTTTCTATGGCTTTGCGACAAGTGTTTTTATACTGTTAATGAATATTTAAAACTATGACATCTATTTATAACTTGGACATGTAATAATTATTTATAGGACTTAACAATGTAAATTAATTTTGTCAGGCTTGACATCTAGAACTAATAGTAATTTTATTTATTTCTTGACCTAACCTTAAAATGTAGAATAATTTATGTGACATTGTTAATATTTGTTATTTTAAGTTCATACTGAAAATTTGCATGCTACCCTAAGCAGAGTATGGCAGATCTAAATTTTAAGATTAACAACGATATGTATGTTACCTATACTCAGCAAATAATAAATTCATTCATTCATTCATTCATGGGTAAGAGTACGCATAATTTCAGTAATGATACGGTTTTAAAATATATTTTTGTATTTTTGCAACTGAACGTAAAAATACGTAAAGGGCCCGGCACTGGCTTATTAGCCCAGCGAACCAGCGACAAAACTCCCAGTAGCGTTGCTCATTTCCACTGAAACCTCAGGTTCGGTTGAAGCCGCCCAACCAATCTCACTGGAGCGCAAACTCTTAAGAGTGGTCGTGTCGGGGTTTTCCCCTGGATTTTGCCCAGGCCACTCTCCAACCACGCACTCCTATTTTGCGTCCAGCCTACCTATAGAGCCACAGTCAGGTTAAAAAAAACTGCCTTATTTTATTACTGGACAACTTTAAGGTCAAATAGTACCTAGAGGAAATTGCGTAGCGCTCCGGAAAGCTTAGAAGCAAAAATGTTCTTCAAATTAAACTGTCAAGCTTGGGGACGAGAAAAATTTTTTTGAACATTTTTAATGTTCCCTACAGCAGGAATCGGATTTTGTTTATACCGACAACAGCTTGTCCCTTACCCATATTTTGCGAGACATTAAAGTATTGGTTATTATGTTTTATTAATAAAATTAATAAATGTTCCTCGTTGTTCCTTTTAATACTAAGCAATACATATTTATAATCCCAATAAATATGCAACTTTCTTTTATTGGGACTGAGACTCGTGAATAAACATATCCTTTGATAAAAATGTATGGCATTGTCGGTAAAAAAGAAGAAAGACCCCTGTGCGTAAATACCACAAAATCGTAGGACTAAACGGACTCCCACGTTTACCTTCCCAATCAAGGCTATAAATCTGCGGCAATAATTTAACAGCGTTAACGCGGTGGCAATATTCGCTAGGAATGTGGTTCTTGATTAGCTGGTTGACGCTGGGAGGGACCGCGCCGCCTGACATCCTGTCTCTCGGTGTAGCACCTACTCGGCATTCTAGATAGGTAAATGAAGGAAAAGTCGATACCAGTTGGATAAACAAATTTGTGTTTACAAGGTATAGATAATTAAAAACATTGCAAAAACTTATATCAGTTATCACTCGGTTATCAATCATAGGTATCGTATGATATTGTGTTTAATGGTTGATGAGTAATTATATAGGTAGATAGGTCTAAGGTTTAGGTGATTTATTTAGCCAATTTTACATGCCTCTAAAGAATTTGTAAAAATAAAATACAATTTTTCATTATACGCGTCGGAGTCGCTCCTACTATGTTAATAAACGAAGAGTTGAACATATATTCAACATTTGAATGGAGATAATTTCATTAACTTCATCAGATTTTACTGGGGATAGTTTATAATTACTCACGGCAGTCATGTCCATTTTATATTAAGTACAAACACTGTATTATAAGTTATATTAGTTCTAAGAATCGTCCACGTTTGCATAATCATCCATCAGTAATTTTTTTGTAACTAGGTATGTAGACCTTTCACACATTTCAAACTTATAAAAATGAAATTCCACGTAAGTACCTAAATACGAGTATAATTGCGTGCGTTCAAATTAAGTAGATCGAGCTTCCTTGCATAAGCTCACGGAACTTCCATAAAAATTGTTTTGGAAATAATAAAAATAATTGTGTAGTAATAGAGGCCTATAGTAGCGGCCGTTCTGTGGCCATTGACATCAGGGTTTCACAGCATACAGGACCGGCTTATCTCAGACGTATCAAAGTGTTAGTACACGGACACAAGGTCGATTATTGCTTGATATGTTGAACAGATAAAATGGTTGGCATTGGCGTCTAGAAGAGAAACGTCTTAAGATCGTATGGAGACCATACATTGTTGATCTTTTCAGTGTATTAATGTAGCTTCGGTCGAAAACACACGTGAATGTCTCACGAATGTGTCGGGTTACGCAAAGCTTCATGGGAGATGCTTTGGAACCCGCCAACCTGAGACAATGGTACTGCCACAATGGACAACACTTTTTGTGGATACAGTTACAGTTTAGGGTTGTTAAGCCGGATTTGCACGTAACGTGAGATGAAGGGCCTGATAGTGGTTTGAGACAAGGCAATTCTTTCGGCAATTGTTTTTTATGGCGACATGATGGACAACCTGCGGAATAAAAGATTTCTAAATAGTTGGACCTCTCGTGAAAAAGCAGTCCTAACTTCTAGTTCGTTCCTATATATACTAGTGACCAGAGGTACTAAAATCCCTTTAAGTAAAGAGTACCTGTGTGGAGAAAATCGGGTTGTATGGACACCCCGCCACTGGTAGCTACTTAGTGGCTGAAATGAAGATCATGATGCTGATTATGCAACTAAAATCAACTTGCGTAAAGCATTGCTTGTTTTTATCATTAATTTCATTCGTATCTATATTTTATTCTCGTGTAATACATTTTGTATCTACACCTGCACCATCATATGAGTAATTGAGTACCTACACAGTGCAAATATCAGATCGAAGTTAAAACGGATTCAAATCCTCACCCAAGAAACAACGCCACCTGATACAATGAAGACAGCTTCAGCGAATACTAGAGCTAAGTATAATACATATTTTGTGTCGTTTTCGGATGAGTTTCGTTTATAAATATATGTTTTTTTACCTATCCTATTTATTCGATTAAATTTTAAAGTTTAGGGTAGCGTGCATACCAAAAAATTAAAATTAAACAGATATAATTATGATTTCCCGCACGCTTTATCGTCTTAATTGTGCTATATAATGATTGGATGGGTTGCAGCCTCTGCCTCCCTTGTAATATATGGATGAATACAATGTGGTCACACTTGAATAAGCCATACGTCCATTTCCCGGAGTTTCAAAACTAGACTTTATCCCAGACACCCAAAGGTCGAATTTAAGATTAAGTCTAATGAAAGAAAAGTACTTTTGAAAAATCGAGATACTCACATGGAAAGTCGTAAAGAAAATTTAAATGCCGGCAAAAAGTATCGTTAGCGTGCGGTGGAATAATCTTATTCAAATTATATGTGCGATGCGCTGCGCAGTGCTCGCTAGACATTTCTATTTCTATGGGATTCACTCCGGCGGCCCCGGCTATGTGATAATGACTATACATACTAGACTGTTGCTGTAAAAAGCACACGTTACAGTAGGTATATTGTACGCAAGTAGGAAGAGCCAACATTCTAAAGATTATTGCCGATTTTTTTGTCCCGTAAGGTCAAAATTGTGATGTGTGATTATCTTTTTTAGGTTTTTTTTTCATTGTAACAACATTTTTTGATACTTGTTAAAATCTTTAATTTAAAATAAATGAATGGAATTGAAGAACGTTAATGTGCGCCGCTTTTACGTCCTTTTGATTCAAGCACATAACTCTTCCAAAACTAGTTTATGGGTGAATAACGGCCTTTTCGCCATGGCAAGTTCCTTATTATTCAGGTCTCGAATATCCCTGCGATGTATTGGACAGTTATTTCAATTTGCCTGGCCATGCGTGTACAGTCGTCACCAAAAATATATCCACATTTTTTGCCTTATTACAAGGGAATAACGTATAGAAGTGTGAACATATTTTTTATGTTGACGTACCTACACGTAAACTCGCCATAAAAACAGTACTTAAATGCCATTATATTTGACAAGCGACTTTTATTTATGTTATGTTATAACTCGACGACCATTAGCTGCCGTTAGCTTTTTACTCCACTAGTTGTGTTGATGTTTATTTTCAATAACAATCGTTGCGTTGACTTTAATGCGTTTGTGAGTGGTTTACTTCATTTGTGTCATGACCTCATTATGAATGACACTCTCTCCATATATTATCGATTTAACATGAATAGATCATTGCTAGAGTGGTAGTTAATTTTAAAAATCGGTCTCATTTTCGATGTCAACGGCATTTTATGAGTCATTTAGGCAACACGACTTTTCCGTAGTAAAAAAGCTTGCTGAATCCAATTCTGAAAATTGTTAAGCCGAATTTTAGCTATGCTCGAAGTCAAGATGGCGACATTAAAACTCCGTAAATATAACCAACTATCAACTCAAGTATGGTCGAGTGAGGTTTGGCGATCGTTCATCGACGGTGCGGTATGGCGAGGGCATACCGCACCGTCTCCTATGAGGCGGCCTGTGCGTGTTGGCGGGGACTCCGCCCTGGGACCTCGACGCTTCGGTTCTGGCCGATGTATATTGGCGTGTCACCGAGGCGCGGGCCAGGGGGATCCAACCACTTCTGGAGGAGATCAGGCCGTGGAGGCTCGACTCCCGCCGTGTCCTCATCCAGAAGTGGAAGGAAAGGCTGGAGGGAGGTGCCGAGTGCCGGCCACTGGACTATCGGAGCGATCCGGCCCGTCCTGGAGAGATGGGTCGGAAGAAAAGGGGGGTTCCTCTCCTTCCACCTTGTGCAGATCCTATCGGGGCATGGCTGCTTCGGGAGATATCTGTGCAGGGTGGCGGGACGGGAACCTACGACGGAATGCCACGCGTGCGGCGATGCCGAAGATACGGCCCAACACACGCTGGCGGTGTGCCCAACTTGGGCGCAGCAGCGGGCTGCACTCGTGGCTGTAGTGGGGCACGACCTCTCTCTGCCTGCCGTGGTAGAAGCCATGGTTGGCAGCGACAGGTCGTGGAAGGCGGTGGCCTCCTTCTGTGAGGACGTGGTGGCGCAGAAGGAGGCGGCGGAGCGTGGAAGGGAGGAAGATCCGGCCTCCCTACCAATGCGCCGCAAACGCGTGGGGCGACGGCGGTTAGCCTACGACCGCCGAATTCCCCCTTAAGGGCGGCCGACACGGGGACGTCTGTCGCCTACACAAAGGTTTCCCGAGTGGAGGGCCTGCCGTTTCCCGGCACGCCCCTTTGAGAGGTAGCGGGGGGACTAGGTTTCCCCAGAGACGAGTCCGGACTTCGGACGGCCGTTGGCGAGGTTATGGTGGAGTGCAGGTACGTTCCCATGACCTCGCCTTATAGCACGGAGGCGGCAAATAGAGGGTTTTTTTAACGGGTATACCATAGGCCTCATTAGCCGACATGGGAGTCCCACATAACCACCAGGGTCCGTCCCCGCACCTTGGTGGTATGCGTAACGCATTTTCCCCTCTTAAAAGAAAAAAGGTTTGGCGATCGTTAACTCAATTTTAATCCCAAAAGTCGGTCCGGGTACCAAAAGTAGTTACCAACAAGATAGCGGTCAAAATAGCGATTCAACTTTTAAAAAAACTGTGTTATAACTCGAATCTGGTCGAGTAAGGTGTCCCGGAATTGGTTTTGGAGGTCGCTGAACTCAATTTTAATGACCAGAAGTCCTTCCGGGTACGGATACAAACAAGATGGCGGCAATTTCGGAAGTAAATACAAATGTTTTTTCTTCTTCGTTAAGACAGTGACTCAACTACAAGGGCTGCGAGACTTAAATATCGACAGTCGACACCGGAACTATCTCCGGCTATCGTAAGTGCAGTTACAGACTCAAAAAGGGTGGAAATTGGTACAACCAGGCAGGTCAGTGTAGATAAAATTACGAGCTAAGCGAGGAGGAGCGGTTAAGTAGATCTGCGACCCTATAGCTAACCTACCCTAACATTTTTTTTATGTGAACAAGATTCAGATTATGAATGTTCGTCATTTTATTTTTTGGTGTTTTGGAACTCACTATTTTGATGATCGATGTATTGTTATAGAGAAAAGGGGCTAAGTACCTACTCTCATTAGGATACAACCAATATTTTTTGTCAAAGAAAACAATACCTACTTAACAGTAAACACCTTCACCTTTTTACAATTCAACTATATAGGTGTAAGTGTAACGACATATATTAGACTAGGTATTTCTTATATAAGCCGCAAAAAGATCATCTTGGCGGTATACAACTTTTCACGGTGTCAAGTCTTTTGAAGAAAATCGCCTAATGTTTAGATCGAAAACGCCAGTTAAGAAAACGTATTTCATACACAGACACTGATACTGATAAGTGATAGTACCTAATTTCAAGTTTAGGTTAATGTTTCAATAGGTACCTATTGCCTCCATTGGGCATTATGAATATAGGTTATATAAGTGCTAGTGACTGCAGGTCTGCAGGCATAGGCTGCGGTGACCGCTTACCATCAGGCGGGCCGCACGCTTGTTTGCCACCGACGTGGTATAAAAAAAAATTGACTGCAGGTAAATTAATTGTAGGTAATTAAATGAGTAACCCTTTAGGGGTGCGTTTTACGTCACCTATTTACTAACAGACTTTATTTACCTGGGGCCCATTGCATAATGACTTATAACTAATATTACAAGCGGAAGTCTTTTTCTAATGGAAGGGGTTGAAAAGAGGCTTCCGCTTGTAATATTAGTTACAAGTCATTATGCAATCGGCCTCTGGTCGTGATTTTTTCGATATAAAACTATAGGTATAAAATAATAATAAAAATTGTTTTAAAGCCAAAAACCGTTGAACGTTTACGAAAACGTGCTTAAATGTAAATCCACGAAATGAATCATGCCATTCATGCCTGCCTTACCGGTTTTCTGACCGCCATTACCAAAATATGAATTTTATAACCGACACAGGGCCATGAAATTACATACCTGCATCACTATTCAATTTGGAGGGTTCAATGACAGATGCACCAATTAATGCGCAATCGTGAGAACTCGTCGTGTGAAAACACCGTTAAATTTAACTAATAGTTCCAATTATCTCAAATAATAGGGACCATTTAATAACCTAATTACAATTGATAGAACAATACTGATTCTATTACACGATTGCGATTCGTAATACATTTTAGAGGGAAATAAGTACAGTGCAATTAAATTATCCGTGGTTTACGCGATTGCGTGGAATTGCAGAAGTAGATAGTGATATTAATTGTGGTGGGTCGTGGTGGAATTTGATGACAAGGTTCCATTGTCACCTTTTGAAATGAATACTTTGTTTAATTTATACTGAAGTTTTAGAGATAATGTTTCAACCATCAATAAATATGTAAACACATTTAGGCACTTCAGATAACAATACCTGCCATTTGCAACTTCGGGTCAATTCATCAACAATTTGAATGTTAAAACCATACTATATAACAAAGCTATAAGATTGAGCACTTTAGATATGGTCTCAAATTGTCATTATACATTTTGAACCGCGTAGGATTGTTGGCAATGAACCAACTATAATAAATAGTGTGTTCGTAGGAGTTTAACATTTCGAAATCATAACTTGACTGACCGGTTTGGTCCTATGATTGCACAGATTGACTAGACAGCCGGTGATAGATTCAATATGGGACCATTCTCGTGAGAAATGGTAGGTATATAGATAATATACACCTGCATTTACCAGAGAAAGCCTTGGAGCCCTAAACCAATGCAACATATGTCAACAGATATTGCAAGAAACTTACTACAGACTTTTACTTATTTCATAAATAAAATAACTGGAATTTATTTACCTAAAATCTGAACGTTTGATATTTAGAAGTGATTACAGGATTGACGATATGAAATTTAATTCCAATTTCGGAAGTAGGTACAATAAATAGGTCAGTGCGCGGGCGAAAAGCCCCGCATATCGAGCTACTTAATGTATATCAGAATATCAAATTTTTCGTCCTAATTTGTGATTTTTGTGTCTTGTTGGCATGATCGTGTTTATGTCGCACATAAAGCATTCCATTACGTACCTACAACACAATACAATACAAATGCCTACTCTTTATTGCACACCTAAAAAAGAACACAGAACAGAACTTAGGCTGGTTTTCCACTAGAGCTATGCTATGCTATGTCTTGATACATTTTACACGTAGCTCAAGCTGGAGCTATGTGTCAAATGTATGGAAACCAGCCTTAAAGTGGAGGTAAGCAACAGGCAGTCTTATCGCTAAAGAGCGAACTCGTACATCTGTACCTATGAATAGCGGACGATGCTATATATCCGACAATAAGCTAACTATATGCATACCTATTGCCTCAAAAGATACGAGTATTCCTACCAGATTAAGTGAGAGTCAGACATGGGGCTTTCGCTTCTTAATTGACTTTTATTAGGTAGGTACGTGTTAATTTTACAAACTAGTCATCTTTATTCACTTTTATGCGTCTAACGAAGTTTTGATGGTCCATTTATGACCAGAGAAATTATCACGGTGAAGTGATATTTATTAAATTCATAAATTTAACAACTGTAATGCAATAAATAAGTTCCGGTACCTATAATATTTTACAGTAAAAACAACCTTTATTTGTTTGTTATTAAATGCCAAGAAACTTTTGATTTATTGAATAAATTATAGACATTACGATCTATATGTGGGTAATGTAGTTCGTGCATCGTGTAAACATTTGTTTTCGATTTGTCAGATAAACAAAAGCTATAAGTCTCTGTCTCTTATGAGAAACCTATTACGTTCCAGTTGTGTAATGATGTTACTACCGTACCTCTTCTTTTTTGTAAGTCGGCAGGTCGGCACTTATTTTATGAGAATAATTTTAGATTGGGGAAATGCACAGAAGGTAAATCCAACTTACATTTATTTTAATGATTTATGTTGCCAAAATTTACAGCCAATTCGTCAAAAACGTGTCCACGAACGTGAGGCAGTTGAAACTGCTAATAATGATCCACATACCTATCTATCTCTATGACTCGAATAAGGCAAGTGCGTTAAAAATGGAGATATTCGAAAGATGACGGTTATAGCCCTGAGAAGTTTATGAGCCATGCTGGTGTTTACCGAACATTTCCCGAAAGCGTGTCCGCCCGCGTCAACGCAAGCGCAAACATTGAATAATCGTCGGCGCGTGCGGCATCCGCTAACAACCGCAGTTTATGTACGGCAAAGTATACAACGAAGAATTCGATTTTTTTACTAAAAATTGGATTGCTCTTGTCTTGGCCAGCATCTAATCATGGGCAAAGATGAGGCCAACGGTGAAGCGAGCTCACCCGGAAGATGCCTATTCACACTTTCCTTACAGAGGTCCAGGTTATATGAAATCGGAAATACGACAGATCGTCTGCACGTGTACACGTAGAAAACGCTGTTGGTATTAATAAATTGGTTGATAAAATTACACATTTATTTTGATTGGTTGACACTGAAAAGTACCCTTTAGATTAATGTACCTAGTTACATTGATTCTTTTTCGGAAAGAACGGTAGGTAAACATACCTACAGTTTAGTTTAGCGGTTTTTTGGCATATTCGATATGTTGTTCTAAATTTTTAATTAGATACGTACAACGTTTTAGTTATAAGTAAGTACCTATTTCTTCGCTTAGTTGTAGAACCTAGCTTAGGTACTCAAAAAACGTGTAGGGTACCGGTGGGTACTTTCCCTACGGACGTGGTGCAACTTCGACCCCTCTTTGTCAAGTGAGTTGTACTTGACTGTTAGAAGTTCTCAAGCCGCCCGAAGGCCTCCAACTTGGCTTAACGACTGCTGTCGTAGACAGCAGCCGGGGCAACGGCTTAACGTGCCTTCCAAAGCACGGGAGCGCTCAGTTACTAACCAATAATGTGACGCAGGGATCCAATATTTATTTACTTACTTATGACACAGAATAAGTAATAGTACATGACATGTTCCACGTACGGCCACGATACAATAATATAGGTACCTACTGCGCCAGGTATGTCAAACCGGTACATCGGTTAGTAGTGTGGGTGACACAGGCTACGGCATCAGCCTATCGATGGTATGCGGACGTACGTGTGAGTATGTCGTCACATTGACGTCACTTGTGTCACGATCCAGATTGTCACACCTTGTTTTCTTAGACCATGTGCTACGGCGAAGTATCAACAAAAGTTCACTCTGTCCAATTCTGTATTGTTTATACCTAATAAGTTATCATTAGAGTTAGACTTGCGTAGTCATAACATAGTGTCTAGACCTTCAAGAAGACATGAATTATTTATCTGGTTCACCTTAATTAATTGACTCAATGTAAACTTGAAGCTTGTATTATCAAATCGACTTCTAGCTCGAGACTTTGATTACCGTCTAGGTAATTATTTCTATCATCATTTCAGCGGAGGCAGGTTTACGTAGGTTCTAAATTCTAATTAAATTCTATTAATGCATAAATACTCGTAAAACCTGTTTTAGGTAAGATGTGATTCGTATGTCCTTATTAGTCAATTAGTCATTGTCTCTTTGACATGTGTTTGTGTAAAATACAATAAAACCATGATATGAATACGAGGGCTAGGCTACCCAGTCCTATATAGATATTACATGGTTAGGAACAAAAAACACTTCTTTTCAGCACTTTTTAAACTGTAGCACTGTACGCAGCCTGTATGTTTTTTCCAAAATCTGTAAACGCCAATATTCATTAATTTGAAATCTAGGGAAGGTCATCTAAGACCATTTTCGCGTAGTAGCACAGGATCTGGTAGCATCGTCCATTTATATTATTCGTTGTTGTAGCAACAGTAATACATATTTTGTAAAACTTTAACTGTCTGCTTATTACGTACGGTTCATGAGACTCAGCCCGCTAACAGACGGACGGACAGGGGAATAGTGATAGGGTTTCATTGGCCAGTTAGGTAAGAACCCTAAACACATAACACAATTAATGGCTTATGTGTGTGTCGATGATGACAGATAAGTACTTACCACTATTTCCTTATAGATAGAAAACCAGCAGCTTAATCTAATCACGGAACTTTGTGTACTAAGTACTACCTTAGGCATATTTAAATGTCATTTTTCGAAGTTAGTTCATACATTTATGTTTATTTTACATATTTAGAATGACATTAAATTACCAACCATTAGTACATAAATGTACATAAAGTTACGTGACTAGGCTGTAGGTGTAATTTTAAAAGTATAAATAGCTGGAAAAAGGATTTTTAATGTACCCTTATTCATTTTGAGGGTAGCTTTTCAAAAAAATATATATATAAAATATATTTAGACATTTTAGAAGTATTGTTTTGACCTTTTTAATAAGATTTTTTTGAATATTATACTAGCGAAAGAGAGTTAGAAACTAAGATATTTCTTATCTAAGTTATTCTAGTTTTACCTGATGTGGTCCAGCATTCTGGACACTCCTGGCAGAGCGACTCCCAGTCAAAGGACAGGTCATCGAAGCTGGCCATGGCTACCAACTATACTTCCAGTCCACTCAGTAACATAATATTCAGCTTGCACTAACACTTGTTAACACCATCCAGTTGCAGTCCACAACCTGTCCTTAAGGTCAGCAGGTATTAGAAATTAATCAAAAACAACACTGGCAGTTTATAAATTAAAAATAAAATAATAATAAAACTGTACTGCTTGGAAAACAATGCATAAGCCGTAAAGTTTTTAAAAATAAAAGGAATTCGCGGGAATATCGTGTGGGCGTTCGGATTTTGAATGTACGCGCACGCGCGTAAACGGCCAGCAGAGCACTGCGCGGCAACTGGCAACCGTGCGGGCGTCTTGGGATGCCGCTCGGAACCAGTTCCTGCGCTCACTCAGAGTTCTTTCGATTTCAATGAACCGAACGGTTAAAACTTTTTTCTCGTGTGTCTTCTTATCTATCTATCACGTAATATTGCATTGACGCTACACAATGGACAACAGTTGTGATTGAATTGGAGCGGATTCGCGAGTTGCAATTGATAAGATCGCGAATCGAATGTTTGGGCATTCCGAGCATTTCGTAGGATGCTACAATGGATATAACAGGTTCCTGTTTTTTGAATGTATGATGAATGGTCTATCACACAGAAAATGTGGATATGAAAGTTAAAAAAAACGCAGCGATGTGATTACGTACTATCTCTCGAATGCGTCCATTGTAAGTGGAATGACGTATTTACACATTAACACTTAGCGCATCATAACAAGATTTAATTATAATGGCGAGTGCCATTATCACTAAACAGTGGGAAAGTAGGGTCAAGGAACCAAAAGATGAACACTTAAGCGACTAACCCAACTTTAGGAATTTTTTTCGGGGTGTTGTAACCTACTATATACAGGTTTCTTTTTTTTATATGAATCGGTATATAATCGAGATTGAATTCCAATTTTTTAAATCATCCTATTATAATAGAGTATTTTTTTTTAAATATTCTAAGCAAAAGTATGCCGATTTGCCCAGAAGTTGAACAGTGTGCCCTAATTCTGAACACTTTGACACCATTAGATGAACGAACACTTTCGCACCAATTTACTCCATTGATAACGGTGTATGTTAATAAAGATGAATGAAATACTAGTGTAAAATGAACAAACATATTTATTTATGCATTGTCCGGGCATTTATAAGCAAAAAAAATAATTTGCGAACTTACATAATACAATAAATAATATTTACCAAAATAATACAGTAAACTAGAGAACATGAAAGCTAAGGATGGGTAAAGTTGCCAGGTTTTATGCTAATTAGTAACTTTGGAGTAAAGACGTTCATTTACTAACCACTGCCTAAATCATGAACGACTAAATTATGTTAGTTCAAGTTTTGGACACGATAGCTGTGAAATGAACGAACCAAAATCAACAAAGTGTTCACATATTGGAATAGTAGCCAGAAGTTGAACTAGTTAATTTTATTCGTTCAAGTTCTGGCCTCAGGTTCTATGTTGAACAATGGTATTTTTCATAGTAAAACAAACTCCAAAATAAACGTTTTGTCAATAGAAAGTTGCGTTCAACTTTTGGTTGAAAAATCAACGACAAAGAAACGATTAATTTAAGCTATAGAAGTTCTTATTATCTTTTCAGTAAGAATTTAAATCAATGTTTGAAAAAACGACACCCTGCCCGAAAGTTGAACGCCGTTCAACTATTAGCTCAGGTACACAAAATTGGAACCATAACTTGAACAGCAAATATCTCCCAAATTATTAAATATTTTTTTTTATCTAATATATAAAAATGTAAAGGCATTAATCAAGAATCTATTTCACTCAAAACCTTGTAAGTATACGTTATATTAAATTTTATACGTAATTTAATGCTTAAATTTGAGAGCGCTATCCTTAGTAAGATCTCCATACAAACGGAGTTTTTGGCGCGAGGCCTGGATTCAACAGCGGCTTATAGCCACGTGTGTACGGTTACAGCCTGGGAGTTTAATTACTAGCCTCGACAAAGGATTGCCGCGTTAGAAAAAAATATTCCGAAAGGGTAAAATATATCACGATTTTTTTATTTCAATTTTTCGGTCGAATGTTCAACTATTGGGGTGTGTTCATCTTTTGGTTCCTTGACCCTATACTTCCTATTTGCATTTCAGAGTACCTACCTATCAATGACGAGAGGATATTCAAAGGTCGGTTGTGAAATAATGGTAACATGTGCACGAGTGTGGGTAGAACCCAAATTAACTCATAAAAGTCGCAAACTCCTAATGCTAATACGCCCTAAAAACTTTAGTTACCGATTTCAATAAACACAATGTTACGAAGTCTAAGTGTTTTTGTAGTTCGAAATGCTATTATTTGGAATTTTTGACGCGTTTTGTAACTCGAGGCACGTAGAATGGCCGTTAGGCGTTCTTTTGGCTTGTGCAAGCCCACGCGCGTTTCAAGTACACACCAAGTCTTAGTAAGATCAGGGGGCCGATTTTTGAGTGTCGGGCGGTCGACTTTTCACTCGAGATCTGTCAAAAAACTATGATGTTTTGACAGATGCCGAGTGAAAAGTCGAGCGATCGACACTCAAAAATCGGCCCCCAGCTCTAAGAATATTAATTCAATTAATCTATAAATAATTTATTTCAGAACATTAACTCCATAATACATGTCATTACAATCAATAAAATAAGTATATATTTAGTAACAATAATTCGTAAGTAACATGTTAGTTTATTATTATTTATTTATGGTGTGGAGCTAAATACAATTTTGTCCTAACTTAGATCTTACATTTTTATTAATGTGACTATTGTTCACGTCCGCTGCTAAATAATCATCAATAAAAATGCATACGACTCAATGTTTCTTTAGGGCATGTAAAAACTTTAATTGAAAAAAAAAAACTTCGTTTTTCAGACGGCCGGAAACTGGCGCAGGCCGCGTAACTGGCCTAGCCTAGCGACCCTACCCAGCGATTTAACGACATAACACCCATGTGCTTATGGAATGGATATATAAGCGTAAACACTACTACAATCGTTATACTTAGATATTGTTGTTTTCTTTAGGGTAAAAAATAAGTAGACTAACGGAATTCTAATCATAAAAGTTAACACCTGTGCAGCGGTGAGCAAACAAGAAATATAATGGAAACCTGCGTTAATGTATGCTCAAGCACGACGAAGAAATAAGTTAACAGTTTACGAATATACCTAAGGAAAGTAGGCAAATAGCGATGGATTTCCATAGAATTTGTTCACGTCAACCGTTTATCTTGGCATTAGAACTTTGCGATATGAATATCAATATTTTTTATTTGCTCGTATAAATTTGTTTCTCACCATTTCTGAAGGTAAGAAATTTTCTTTGTCGCTATGAAAATTTTCCTCCGCTCTTCATAATTTCATCAATTATTGGTGGGTGGAGACGGTTCTAATGAGCCCAAGAAACACGACGGGGTCATTTCATGTGTAGTTTAGAGTTGCTATGGCCACCTTTTGTTTCCATCATCAGATCAGCTCGCTGGTACCTACCATAATATTCCATTGTCACCGAACTTACAAAATTTCAGCTCAATTGAATACCGGCAGGTAGGTATATGAAAAAGGATAGCAAATTTTCACGACAACTTACATAGTTAGGTACTTACTCGTACATAGGTGTGAACAGTGCAAGTTAAATAAAACTTGTAATTAGCTTCGGTCTCTAGCTAGCCTGTTATACCTACCTGTTACAAACCACAGCGCACATATCATGTGTAGGTAGGTAGGTATAATAACTTTAATGAAAACGGTACAGTCGTAATCACGTACCTGCAGCAGAAGTCGAACACTATAGACTTAAATAATTATATTATATTTAGTAATTAATTTTGACATGTTATTTATATTCTATTATTCTATTCCGAAATTCAATTGTTTAATTATAACATTTAATTGTATACCTACTCAATTTGTAAAATATTTGCACGCCTTATTGTGGTTGAATACATGATACAAAAACGATGTAATACTACTTGTACTATTACTTATTCTGTGGTAATACCTTATAAGTTAAACTGTATTCTATGCAAATAAATCATTTATTGATTGATTGATTGATTGAAGTACGCGACCAAAGAGACTAAAATATTCTGCAGACGTCTTTAAGGCAATAAGGGGAGGTTCTTCCATTGCAAATGTCCCGCTTGAGTTCAACTAACCAACCCGCTCTCTACGGAAGCTCTGCGCGTAGTTTTCGTAAACATTGAAACATAGCCATTAAGCCAATCATTTATTATCAAAGCAAACCATACGAATTTGTCTATAACTATTTAGTGTAATTAATTGAGTACAAAAATTAAATATAAAATATCAGTAATAAAGCTATAATATTGAAAAAAAAAAAACAAAAAAGGGTAACTTAGCGATTTTTTCCTATCGAGTGAAATTCATGAGGTCTTGTTTGTAACTGAATACGATTTTTATCCAACACATATATGTTTTAACATTTAAGACATTATATTCTTTGTGTCAGATGGTTTTAAAAACTCAAAAGTGCAAGAAAAATACCTTAAAAGCCAGTGAAATTTTTTTGTTCCTTTCGCCCGCTTAGGTACTTCTGCAGCTGAAGCGTACATTAAAAGATTATGAATTCACTAAAGCCAATTATTTTATCCCATTTTGAGCTCTCTGCTCTGGCAAACGCTGATGACGTCCGCTTTGGAGCGTTTTGAGGGTAGAAATATGTATCTACAGTCAGCTGCAGAGAAACCTGACCCCCCGTGTATATGTCGCAGGCAAATCGTATAATCCGCCGTATTACATTATGCCTAGCCGTAATGTAAAACGGCGGATTATACAATCCAGCGACGTATACATACTTCCTTTTCTCTGAAGCTGACTGTATATACCCAGTAATTCATCGATGGTTCGCGGGTTTTCTCCCAGTACATTGCACGTGATGGACCAGCCGCACATAATTTGTTCACGACAACTACTTGTGATGAAACAGAAACATAATCCACTTAATTGTATTATTCCGGCTTGAGTAACAGCAATCCGTCATTAGACTCGAAAGTAATGCACAATTTAATTATTAAAGAAAGTTTCATCCGGCAATGGCGCTCATGTAATTTTAGCACAATTGCAGGCACATTGCAGGTAAAACGCTGGAAGCGGGCGGACACGCAACTTTGATTAATGAATTTTAGACAAAGTTAAACATACTCTTGTTCAAAAGGTCGACTTTCGACCTCTTTCGACCCTTGATACATTTGAAAAGCACTCGATAAACGCAAACAACGTAATCCATTGTATGCAGTGATCTGAAGTGTACTCATACTTTCATTATGTCTGTTATGTTATTGATACTATTGATAGAGAGATTAGAGAAAAAGCGGGATTTCAACCAGGTTAAGGATGGTAGCCAGCCAGCCGTACACATGTATGGCATGGACGCCCGATTTGTTGCGTAAATGTATCCGCTACCCTAAAGTTGTCCGGAACCTGGAACGCATCATTCTGAGTGGACAAACCAGTTGCATTTGTGGCTCTACTTGCTACAAAAAGTCTCAGTAACAAAAAAAACTCTGCTCAAACCACTTCATCTTAAATATTAAGAAGAAGAGTGGAAGGAAAAAGGGGTCGAGGAAGATCGCCATCGCTAAACCGTTGGACCGATACTGTGAAGGAAATCTTCATATGAAACTTGCAGACGTCTAACCGGACGGCCGAGAACCAAGCCTTGGCTCTGTGGAGGCTCTCCAATGGAGAGCTAGTGCGCAAAGTGACGGCCTCATGTAGTCACGACCCTCAGTCATGAGGATTCATCATGCTACAAAAAAGAAGAAGGAAGATAAAGAAACTTCCGTCGAACTCAAACCGCAGTCTTCTGTCTTAGTTCGTATTCATAGGTTGTTCTTAGTTTAAGGAGGGACTTAGGCCACGTGTGTCATTCGGCGTTACTAACACTCAAAATCAAACTACCCAAGTTAAAACTTCCACGTAAACGATTTTCGAAAAACCCAAACGATTGGTAGACACGTGAGAAACGATAAAAACCAGCGTAGCACGGTCGACGTCCTTGAACTGAAGTTACGCGGACGTTATTATGAAACTCGTGCGCCGCTGCGGACCTGTCGTTGGCGAAACTCAAGCGCATTTCACGTGTCTGCATCACAACAGCGCGATCTGTCTCGCACGCGAGAGAGCCCGTCTCTTTCCAATTAGGTCACTTAGATAGAGATGGGTGAATATCTCTCGAGCCGTCTTGGGCGCTGCTGTACCATAACTTAGATTTTATATCCTTTATTATTTATAGAAGGGGTAGAAAAAAAACAAAATAAACAAGAGTAGTGAGTCAGTTCGAGACATACGCTATGCATTCTTAAATTTTATTTGATTTGAACGCGTTTTGTGCGCTTCCATGCGCAACGAGTGACGTTTTCGTTATTATTTATGTCACACCTGACCATAAAGTGGCAATCCCACTTCCTGGCCAAGGGGTGACATAAAATTGTGTATATACCACGGGCAGTAATAAAGAAAGCCTCAGATCGCATATTTATCACCCTTGCCTTCGGCTCGGGCGTCAAATTGCTGCGATCTGAGACATTATTTGTTTCACCGCCCTTGGTAGTTAAGTAATGTACTATTAGTATCTTACGTATATGTTTGATTGTCGTGGTGTCTTAACATAGCATCAATAAGTACCTATACAATAATCATTCCTAAAATAAAACGAAGGATATAAATCTATTTAGATAGGTACTTTACATATTTACATATATACATATATACATTCGATAGTGATTATTAACCCTTTCACCGCCAAGAACCTATAAAGTGGTTGTGTGTCGTCGTGCCCACCACGTCAACAACCACTTAAAAGGTCGGAGTGAAGGTACTTTGATCATGAATAAAATCATTTATGAACTGTTTTAATTTGTTTTTATTGGTTTATACATTAAATACCAATTCAACAGTGCTTGGCGTAGTGGGCACGAAGACACACTATCGCTTTGGCGGTCAAAGGGTTAATAAAAATATGTACATTATTAATCTAGCAGCTAGCTGATGCAACTTTTCAGATCACTAAATATATTGAATAAAAAAATATTTTGGTTGCAAACATTCAGACTCGCAGTATAAGTTACCGGGCACAGCAGAAACAAGCACTGATCGACCTTAAGGGTCAGTTGCACCAACATACGAACACAGGCCGGTCATCGTCAAATATGGCGCCGGCAGCTGTCATCCCATAGAAACTTGTCAAACTGTCCATACAATCAGATTTGACGAACACCGCTTACGATTACAGACGGTTTGGTGCAACCCAGCCTAAGTCTATAGTATAAGGTCGAAAAATATATACCTACAACCTACCTATGTTTATACGATGCCGATTATTGTTACCATTTACAAGACCTAGTAATTAGAACCTAGCAATCTGATAACAGACACCAATCAACACTTCGAAAAACACCACTTGCTGCATTATTTGCAATCAAGGTTGTATTTCATTCGCCGTAAATCATGTAATTCTATATACCGGTTGTTTATTTAATGGTCCAGTCATTCGACCTACAATCACCAATCCGCCTTGTTTATTTATTAAATAAAATCATAAGTACAGAGTACAGTAGTGAGTGATTTAGATCAAATAAAAAAATATATAAAAATACCCAAAGAAACACTCCAAGTCAAGTCATTTATTGTTCGGCTGTTTTTTTTACCCGGTCAGAACATTTATATGCGTGATGCGTGATGACGTCATGGGTCGTTTGCAAAATTGTACATAGTTAAGACCACGTTATTCGAAATCATAGTATTTTTCATTCAATTTTAAACCATTAAATACTCACTTTATTGATGGGATATTTAGATATGTTATAGTTTAAGAGTCGGTCTAGTGTATTTTAAGGCTGAAAACACGATATTTGAAACTTCGCTCGATGATCTCACATCGCAAAAACAGGTAAATTTTGATCTTATTGTGAGTCGTATATAAAATATATCCAACTCAGACTCGAGTAAAATATATCAATAGATAGGAAACGATGTGAAGAAGTGCATTTTACGGCTAAATTTTTTTTAAATGTTTTTATATTTAACAAAACTCAAAAATATCAGAAAACCAAACTGCGCGCTTCATTTTAGTAGACAGATGGCCGTTGGGCCTCGAGCTGGACGGACGTCTGTAGCACTTTTTGCAGTTTGACATTTATAAAAATCGCATATTTAATACCAGTAACTAGATGATATTGACATTTCCAGGGTAAATTACTGGTGAGTCATATCGACGAATAAACATTTAAAATAGTTTTCCTGGTACTTTTACAATTCGAGATAGTGGAAAACATAAAATGTGGCTAATAAAGCTTATCATTATATCATTTTTTTCCTTTTTAAACCCTCTCTTATTACAAAAGGTTTCATTGAGTATTTTTAGAATGTGGATTTTTTTTCCATTATACGGGTCACACTCCTTCATATAGCATATTGTATATTTTATGTCTATGTGTGAGTATATTCATAGCGCCTGACACATAGTTTGACATCTGACATTAGCAAATTAAATTCAAGCTTGGTATTTCAAATACAATATTTTAAATTATTAAATATATTGAGCTTCGTATTGTAACAAAATAAATATGCCCAAACGGACCGTAATCCTGCCAAAGTTTTGACGCTATTCGACTTCAATTTGCTCTGCAGTTCAATGTAAAGCAGAATGACATCAGTATTACGATGAAAGTGATATTATTGCATTGTGTAATTATTCCAATATATCAACGTAAACGATAAAAAAAGAATAATACAAATTTAAATGAAAAGATGCCTCGGATAATATCTGAAATAGAAAGGGCCCAAAGCTCTGAGGAATTCTGGCCGCTTACGGCTAGTATGTGGGGGAAGATATCTGGTGACGGCGTCGCGGTCTCAGATCTATGATCAGCGGCTTCGGTGAACTTCACTTCATAGCCACATCATGCGCAAATGTTTACGTGAATTCACTGGACGAAGTGATGCTGCAAATTGTTCTACTGACTTTCCTGACTTTATTCAAGATAATTGCCCCATACAGCACGGGTCACTTGGGAATGGTTTACTCTACAGCTACATCCAGGCATAAATGTAATGATGTAATGCCATCGCCTGAAATTCGAACCCGATTGAGAATCTTTGGGGTTTAATGGTTCAACAGTGGGATCATCACCATGAAAGAACCAAAGAAGCAATTCAAGCAATATATACTGCAATGAAATATGGGAGGAAATGCGGGGAACTGACATAATTATCAACGTCTTCTCAGCTTATTGAGAGACAGGCTACAAACTGTTGTAGACGCACTGTGGTTGCACGCATTATAATCCCTCAGTCTTATGTTTTATGTTTATAATAAATTATATAATAAATCTTGAATTTTATTTAAGATGGATTTATGAACCGTACTGTCTTCTCGAAGATCTCACGGTTCGAAATAAAGGCCATACGATAAATAAAGAATAAATATCTGGGCGACCAAGCTTTGCTCGGCGTTTTCCCGGGCATGAGACCTAGCTAGATCGATTGCTCGTCCCCGAAAACCCCCACATACCAAATTTCGTCAAAATCGTTAGAGCCGTTTCCGAGATCCCCGAAATAAATATATAAATAAATAAATAAATATACAAGAATTGCTCGTTTAAAGATATAAGAATATCTGGGCGACCGAGCTTCGCTCGGCGTTTTCCTAGGCATGAGACCTACCTAGATCGATTGCTCGTCCCCGAAAACCCCCACATACCAAATTTCATCAAAATCGTTAGAGCCGTTTCCGAGATCCCCGAAATAAATATATAAATAGACATATAAATAAATAAATATACAAGAATTGCTCGTTTAAAGATATAAGAAATAGACATATAAATAAATAAATATACAAGAATTGCTCGTTTAAAGAACTAATAAATAAAGTTGTAAGCTTTTATTAGCAGGGCAAAATGTTTATGTTGAATCTTTTTCTAAATAAAATAAAAAAAGTACAAAATATTTATTTACCAAAATAACGCTCAATAATTATTTATGCTCTAAAAATTACAAAAAAAACCGGCCAAGTGCGTGTCGGGCCACGCGCAAGGTAGGGTTCCGTAGTCGTCCACCCGTTACATTATATGGACTAAAAAGTTCGAAAACTTATATTTACTATGTTTTTGAATGAATTAACAACATTATCTAAGGTATCAATGGAAATTGTACGAAAGTTTGCTTTTGCAAAGTACATTTCTGAAGTTCGACTATTACTCGTTAACTAGTAATGTCTACTTAGCTGTGATAGTTTTCCTTTTAAATTCATCATATATACTACTACCATGATTTTTTTCACATGCCTAGTAGCCACCGTTTAGCTGGCAGGGGGGGGGGGGACACTTGACCATAGCAAAAATTATCACTTCAAAGCTTAATATCACGCTAACCAATTATTTAATCAAAAAATGCTTTTAAAAACCTTATAATATTTTTAAAAGAGCTATCCAACGATACCCCACACGATGGGGTTTGGCAGAAAAAAAAATTGTACCACCACTTTACATGTAGGGGAGGTACCCTAAAAAAAAATATTTTTTAAGATTTTATTCTACCGTTTTGTCGGCGTCATTGATATGTATACTCATGCCAAATTACAGCTTTCTAGCACTAACGGTTACTGAGAAAAACGGGGGTCGGACGGACGGACGGACGGACATGGCGAAACTATAAGGGTTCCTTGTTTACTACGGAACCCTAAAAAACACTTGCTCTTGCCTGAGATTCGAACCTGCGACCTGTGCTTTAGAGAGCAAGCGATTACTAATTACATCACAATGTACTTGGCTTAGTGGTTGAAATTAAGCTACTTATTTGTGGCTTGCAACTTTGACTTTTTGTGTCGAGTCGTGATAAAATTTAGCCCTTATTTAGTTAAGTGAAATCTGTCAAAACTGCGCAACAGAGACAGAGATATGCAATGACAAGTCTACACTCTTTTGCGTGAATGTCATAACAATCTGTTCTAAATTTAAATGGTTGACAACCTAATTATCACGTGCGCCACTCTGGCTTATTCTGGTTAATTTGACAAAGAAGGTCTGTCACATATTCAAATTCTAAGTTACAGCAATCATTAAAAAAAACGAGGTCAGTGACCTGTCACAGTAAAGTGAGATAGTGTGTGTAAAATGTAATTGTGTTTGTTACTGGGGAGAATTACGATAATGTTGCGCCGCCTAGCGGATTTTTTGTGTCGCGTTTGTAGTTTCGCTGCAATAAGAAAGCCTTAAGGGCTTTAATTGAAACAAAACTTAACTATTGATTCCTTTGTGTAACGATTACTCATAATATTTTGTATGGCTAACTTTCGTTACAGAATGGACGCGATCGTAATTTTATTTTTTTGCAAAAGACCCATATGAGTACGAATATTTGTTTCTGAGTGTTGGATGTTTTCAGTGTACCTACATATTTAAGTATTTATCTATTTATGTGTAGTAGGTGCCCAAAGTACCTACCAGGCTTTGCTTGGTTTGGGACTAGGTCGATTTGTGTAAGATTGTACACAAATATTTATTAAAAAATATATTTAAATTAAAGAACCCTTTTATTCTAGTTTTAACCACGGAAAAATCGGCGAAATGATAGCAGGGCTACAGACTACTTAGAAGATACGCCAGCATAGCAGAACTTTAAAAAAAAAACCTTAAAAGTCAGGGTCATTTATAATGCCATTATGTATGACACCTCAAACAATTTAAATGACTCGCTAGTAAATATAAGATGACATAAAGGTTTAACGACTAAATACGCTGTCGTCAGAACCAATGGACAGGATCCAAGATAAAATAAATAGGTAAATATGTAGATACGTACAGAATTATCACGCCATTGTATATTGTGATAAAGCGTGATTAATTATAGATGAAAATCGCTATAATCGATCATAACAATCGAATTCTGATAATACTCAGATTTTATACTCCTCAACTCAACCCGCATACTTTTTAATGTCTGGATAGTCATTATATAATCACAATTAAGCACTCAAACGACGATCATAGCCCTTCCTACATAACGCCGCATACCGTGACGAATAGCTAAATGCTCGGAATGCGCGAGGACCATAGTGTGTGGTGTGCAAGTGTTTAGTAACAAGCGGCCAGTGCATCTCGCTTTGCGTAATTTACATCGAAATACAAGGAAATACCAAAACTGGGACAGTAGACAACCTTTCGTACAATGTTTTGGAAACTATTTTTTTTATACCACGTCGGTGGCAAACAAGCGTACGGCCCGTCTGATGGTAAGCTGTCGCCGCAGCCTATGGACGCTTGCAACTCTAGGGTTGTCACATGCGCGTGGCTGACCCTTTGAAATGTATACAATCCTTTCTTGAAGAGGCAGTAGCCCATACAGTAGTGCCTCGGGAAAACCTCGATAGGAAACTCATTCCACAACCACAGCGAGGGAAGAAATTCCTCTGAAACCGTACCGTACGCGACCATTTAGGTATTTCAATCGAATGCTGTTTTGAGGCCTGAGTACCAGTGACTTGCATTTTGCCGATAAATTAATTGGAATGCCTCTTTTTGGTGATATCACTCGAGACGAAAGTTATTTCTTGGCCATAACACGCCGTGGCCGACCACAACAAAAGGAGTGTAGAACTGAGAACACAGAGTAAGTTTTACGAGTATAGGAAACATAGCAAGATAACCCGTTGAAAACCATCCCTAACCTAACCATAAATAAGTCTTCACGGCTGCTGCAATGTTTTATCTAGTCGATCTATAGGCACACAAGCCCAATTATTCCCGACCTAAAACACCCATTAATGTAGATTGGCAGTTATTCACAGTAGTAGTCATGTTTTCACAAATAAAGAAGTGCGCGAGAGACGATGACGAAAGCGCTTTTGGGTAATTTATTCGTTAACAATATCATTGAATTTAAATCAATATCATACATTGTACTCACAGAATCCACTGTAAGTTAGATACATATGTTCAAGATAAATTATTATCGTAGATAGTTTGATGCGTAATTTTAGTATTTTGTATTTGATGCCAATGTGTTGTAATTTGTGCGAAGCGCGGGCAGGTTATGACGATAAGGAGTTGGGTGCATTTTCTTCAGTCAAACTTCCCCTTAATTGTTGGACTTACATTTTAGCTAGAATAGGTATTAGGTACTATTACAGAATGGTTACAATTCTCACGGACTTGCTTGCCAAAAATGGGCATATGGTTCAAAAACAACTTCTCCAATACATTTTATATTGCGTCACTTCGTTGCAGTTCTGTGAGACCTTATAGTGATTGATTGATGTCGTTCAATACGAGTATGTAACCAATGCCGTTACGGTTACGGCAACTCTAAAAAATACGTACAATTTCGAGTCTTAATACTAAGATATAAGATGTAAATTATATGTAAAAAAAGCCGTGACTATACATATACCTGTATTTTTAAACAGTACATAAACAGGTACAGGTGTTTAGTGTTTACTCTGCGCGTAGCAGTGTTGCCAGAACGTGCTTTTTAGCACGGTTTTACGTGCTTTTTTGGATACGAACGTGCTTTTTACGTGCGCTCCCTAAAAACGTGCTAAAACCGTGCTTTTTTAAGTGCTATGGTGCTTTATGATTTTACTACTTAAAATGGGGAGCTAATATTGGTTTGGTACTTTCTAAAACTGTAATTTTTTTCTAACAATCATTGTGTTAAACAATCTTTCCCTCCTACCCTACGCTTTGATATCCTAAAGTTAAAAGTTATGTTTTACCTGTGGTTGCAGTTGCAGGAAAGAACTTGTCCTGCAACTGCAAGCTCTATCGTTCGTGTCGTGCAATGTGTACACGATCACGATTCATGTAGTAAAGGCTCAATACTCTGTATCTGACGAAAACCAGCCAAGTGCGTATCGGACTTCGCACATTTACGTTTCCGAACCAACCGCAAAAGTATGTAGGTTTTAACATGAAAAATAAGGAAATTTCCCATCAAAAAAACCTGTTTTATCAAAATATAAGTATTTCTTGGCAAAATACCGGTAATAATGAACAGTATCACCAAATTTCAAGTTTCTGGGTCAATGGGAAGAAAAAATAATCTTACGAACAAAATTTTGTGACAGACGACTGACGGACGGACGGACGGACGCGTGAGTGACATCAATAGGAGTCATTTTCGAGCCTTCGGGTGCGGAACCCTAAAAACGTGCTTTTTATTCCAAAAACGTGCTTTTTTGGACACCCGACCGTGCTTTTTAACGGAAATGCTCTGGCAACACTGGCGCGTAGCGCGGGAATTGTTCGATCCTGTTTGTTTTTGTTGGATTGCGTACCACTCTCAGGTTTGCATCCATCAACTGCTTATATAAATACGCCAAGTTTTCCTACTGACCTTCATTGAAAATATACTCTTCATTTTCAATAACTTCTATTTCTGTTATTGAATTTAAACTATCATGAGATTCATGAGTCATGTTTAAATTACGGGTAAACTCACATACAGACATTACAGGCAGATGTTACGAATCCTTCAGAAGTCCTTTTTCACAATGAATCTGCGGCCGCTTCTCCCCGCATACAATACAATACAATTACTCTTTATTGCACACCTCAATTAAAGGATACAGTACAATACAAAATCACAGTAAGTAGAGGCAAACAACAGGCGGTCTTATCGCTAAAGAGCGATTTCTTCCAGACAACCTTAGGGTAGCGGAAATTAAGTCTAATCATGACGATTGATAGTAGGTGGTGCAGAGATAATATATGAAACCTCTTAATAATTACAACAATTCAACTAAATTAAGAATGATATACATACATAAATACCATCATCATCATCATCTTCAGCCCATAATCGCCCACTGCTGAGCATAGGCCTCTCTTCTTGTACGCCACCCGCATACCCAACTCTCGCAAATAAGAGTTAGAAACCTGTCGCCTGACGGGACAATTCTTGCATTGGGTAGTCATTAATTCATATTAGAGAATTGCAATAGGTAAAAAAAAAAGAAGATAGAACTTACCAATAGTTTTATTCACGACAATTACATCCAGCAGTCAACGTACATTCCACATTCTAATCGCAAAACAGTGTTCCGAGAGCAATTTACATAAATCAAGTTGTCCTCTTTCCTACAGATAAGAATCCCGAGGTGTTTGAGAAGTATTTGGCATTGGCTTCGTTTACTCGCGTCTCAGCTGCTTGGGGATTCACGATTTCCAAACCCTGAAACAAATAGAAAATACATAAATGGTACAGAATAAGTACCTCTAGATCGACGATCTGAGGAAGTGCGGAGGGACAGCCGAAATTAGTATGAGTTTGAGTATAAATTTTAGAAATAAAGGAAAAATTGAAAAACATAGGCACCGAGCAGGATTCGAACCTGCGACCTCCCGGTACTCGCCAGTCGCTCTAGCCAACTAAGCTATAGGTGCGATTACTACCCGGCTTGAAATTCGTCAATTCTTCCTTCATTTATACAACGCCTTAAGGGAGGCGTAGGGGGTTTTTCCTTTATTTCTAAAATTTGTATTTTGCGTTAGCAGCGTTACTGCTTAATACAAAATCCAAGTGTGAGTATAGTTTCGTCGGGATAGGTTAGTGACGTTTGCATGTCATCTTCGCATCTCTATGTTGACCGCTTGAAGGAGCGCGATGCTGACTTTTTCCGAACCGACATTACTAGTTTATAGAAATATGACCACTATTTAAAAAAAGTAGTTTAGCAGAAGGATACTTTGGGCATAAAATGATACCTAATAGATCGCCTAGTTGGAGACCGCTTAATTTAATCCAAGTTCGCGGAGGATGGCAGGTAGGTCTCTACCTAGCTGTGTGCCACATCCAGATAATATGAATACCTAATAAGACTAATAAGTAAACCCACCTTGCCTTTATGGGCCGGATGCTAGGAGAAATAACTTATTTAACAACTAAAATACTTTTAGGTTTCTGGGCTAAGGGAAAAGCCTCTATCAGCAAGTGTTGACCCTTCGGGCCAAGCGCTAGTTCTCCATTTCAGGTCATATTAGAAACCATCGTCTTGCATACGTGCCACACGAGTCAATGTAAATGGGAAATATATTGTGTCCGCCTATTTCAAGTGTTGAAGCTTGTTTACGAAGGCATAATTTTACATTCCCTTTGGGCTGACTTGAGCTTGACTTGATGAGCGTTGATACAGAATTGGAATGCGAAATTTTAGTCTTTCATCGACCCTAAAGCTGGCGTGCCGTCATTACGGACATTGTGGAGGATCGCTGGTTTTATTCTAGTCATTCTAGTAATGACTATCTATATCAGAAATTATTGCACGCAAAACCACCAGGCTGTGCGTTTTACCATCGTCACATCTAAGTTAACAAGTAAGCCGGTTCGATACAATGGCTGGTAAATTTCTCGCTTGATTCGCGTTTATCACATTTTTTTGCTCATTATAATGTAATGAATTGAGTCATTATCAGATGATCACGCGACAACCTATTGAGGTAGCTGAGCTAGTGTTAACCAGGGACCCGACCACCCCTTCCCAGAAAAAAGCCTTTGAACGGCTTAGTCGTTCAATGAATAGCCCTAACGTCTTGCTAACCCAATCGAAGGGGTAACCCCTTCATTTTGCTTAGAACTAGGAAAGAGGCTACCACCGCTTTTATAAGGGTATCCCTTTCCGACAATTTTAAGCGCTGGTTGCCCATTCAATGAATAGTTTCGGGAAAGGCTAACCATAACGAGTTTAGCGCTTACCCTTTGGAAGATCTTCAGTTTTCTGTGCTGCGTAAGTACTTGCAACTCGCGTAGAGCGGCGTGAATTAATAGTTTCACTTTAGTTTTTAATATTTGGGTAGCCGACGCCGAAGTTTTGTTTTGTTTCGTGTTCGGGCGATTTTTCTACCGTTGTATAGCGGCATTTTTGGTATGTCCTACCATTATTTTTATCACTTTAGACATGTTTTTAAAGTAGTTGCGTATCTTTTGTGCTATTAAATACGTTAATAGATAATTTTGCATCAATAATGCGTAGGAACTTTTTTTAATAATATATATTTTTTCCATGTCCCAGCATTTTATTGCAGATGCAGATTTTTGTATGGTAAGAGTATATGATTTGACTAGCAATAAAGTTTATAGATACATCGATATTTACATCATTGTAATGGTTTTAATTTAAATGTTTAGTGTATAATATTGCTCAAAAAAGTAGCGCTGTAGAGATTCCTATTGAATAACGAATGTTATTCGATGATATTTTGATTAATTCTTCCAAAAAGACAATTTTATTTTGGTAAGGCTACATTCTTTTATCCATGCCGTGTTGGTTTTGTTGGTTAGTCAGTATACTAAAAGCTTTCGTTGCAAAAGGAGTTATATTGCAGAGTTTTTGGTTGACTATTTTTAGTTCCATTTAGTGACGGAGTTTTAGAAGGTAATTATCGTATTTTATCGTATTTCTTATATGTGTGGTGTTATTAATAACATCATTCATTGATATAGAAATAACGTTACTTTTCATAATAAAATAACTTAAATTTTGTATCTCAAGGTACAAGCGTGAAGTTCCACTGAGAAATTTTGTTTCTCATTGGATCGAAAAGTTACTCAGTGTAACGGTAAAGCCGCGTTATAAGTGCATAAAGAAGGATAATAATTAAAATATGAATTCTGTACTAGTTTATTGCAGTGCCATTACAGATGTCTCGCTCTAACACGCGTGAGTTTGCAATTAACCATCCCGCTCTTTAAGGAACTCTGCGCGTAGTTTTCGTAAACGTTTATTTTGATCGTTTTTTGGAATACTGGATCACTTATCAAAAATATATCCGGTTACCAATTGTGTTAGAACAATAAAAAAGCTATCCTTGCTTGTCATGTTTTCGTAATAAACAAGGAACCCTTATAGTTTCGCCATGTCCGTCGAACCGTCCGTCCGGTTCCAGCTTAGCTCAAAAACCGTTAGTACTATAAAGCTGTAATTTGGCACGGGTACTAAATATAAACGGACGAATATAGAACAACATCTTGAAAAACATGTTTTTTTAGGGTACCTTCCCTAGACATCGTGTTGGTGAATTTATTTTTGTTTCATTCAAACCGCATCATGTTGGTGCTGTCTAAATATTGTGAGGTTACTCAAACCGTTTTTTGATTCAAGAATCTGTTGGCGTGATATTAAGCTACCAAGTGTTGGTTATTGAAATTTCCTGTTACTGACTGATTACTTTTTTCATGGCGACGTAAGTAGAATTTTCAATGAGCACACGTATTAATACAGTGCGTTACCGGGAAGCAGGTATTAATTTTAAACTGATATTAATATGTTCCATTAGCCATTCTACGTCGACTAGAATTTATACTACGATGGTGGCAAACAAGCGTGCGGTCCACCTGATGGTAAGCCGACACCGTAGCCTATAAACGCTCGCGACTCTAAAGGAGTAACGTGCGCATTGCCGACCCTTTATAAAATTTGAGGATTCACTAAGCTTAGGAGTAGCAAAAACCCAAAAACTGCGAAATTAAATTTCCTAATTCCGCACCTTCAATGTAGGTACTACGTAACGCACTGCCTAAGAGAACGTCATAGTAAACAGAACACTAAGGGCTGTCATTTGTACTGAGTTGTCAATTTACTTTGCAATACATTGCTGGCAATTAAAATTTTAATTTAATCGATATCAAATCCCTAGAACTTGTTCCGAGTTAGAACAGGTATGGTCATAACTTCATAAGTAAATGTTACTATGATGCTATCTAAAATGAATAAAATGCATCATAAATTCATAACATAACCCTTCATTAAGTTGATGTTTGAAATAGCAACCATGGTTTTCAATGCAATATTAAACTCGTTTAGGTGATGATTTTACTATTGCGTTTTTCTTGTTACTGAAATCTATGACATCGTTCCTAAGAACAGATCTTCGTATGTCTTATAGTTTCAGACTTCCCATACTGACCGATTTAAATGTTACACCCTATATAATGAAATTATAAGTAAAATGATCACAGCTGAGTAGACATTACTAGTTAACGACTAAAAGCCGAACTTTCATACAATTTCCATTGAGGTAGGTACCTCAGATAATGTTTTTAATTAAGTATTTCAAAAACATAGTAGGTAAATATAAGTTTGCAAACTTTTTAGTCCACATAATGTAACGGATGACCAACTACGGAACTCTACATTGTGCGTGGCCCGACACGCACTTTACCGGTTTCGTAAAAAAAAGAACATAATTATAACTGACGTTGAAAATTACGAAATAATCAGCACTAAAGTTGATTTTTACGATGATATTAGGATTTATGACAGAGTTATCTAAGGCATTTTTCAATGTTTTCTTCGGTTATTTTACTGTGTTCTTTTTCAGTCTAAATAGTTTTTAGTGTAGTATAATTCTACCTTATTTCTTCACACTGGAAGCTCAAACTTCAATTTCACTACGTTAACTCTTCCATGAAAATGAGCTGTCAAACAAATATAAATATCTGGGTGACCGAGCTATGCTCGACCTTTTCCCGGAGATGAGACCTACTAGACTTAGCTAGATCGATTGCTCGTCCCCGAAAACCCCCACTTACCAAATTTCATCAAAATCGATAGAGCCGTTTCCGAGATCCCCGAAATAAAGATATATACAAGAATTGCTCGTATAAAGTTATAAAATATCTGGGCGGCCGAGCGGCGTTTTCCTGGGCATGAGACCTAGCTAGATCGATTGCTCGTCCTCGAAAACTCCCACATACCACATTTCATCAAAATCGTTAGAGACGTTTCAGAGATCCCCAAAATAAATAAATATATATACAAGAATTGCTCGTTTAAAGACATAAGATTTGGCAACATTGTGCATTATACGTCATATTGGTATTACTAACATCTCACAAAAAATAATTTTTCTCAAAAATAGTATGTAATGTTCTCATAACATCTGTGAAGACAGTATCCGAAAGTGGGTCATCCTGGACAGTTGGCAGAAGTGTCCAGGAAGTAACAGCTACTGTCCAGGAAGTAAGTATGTAAATCCCATTACATATCATAAGTTTGGAGCTGGCGGCGCGCGTCCCCCGCGAGCCCGCCCGGCGCCAGCCCGGCGCGCGCCGCGAGCGCGCCAGCGCGCAGCTGGTTCTTTAACTACAATTTTAGAACGATCGAGGCGGAATTGTCGAAAATTATTTAAATATTGTTATTCATACAACTTGTTTCATTTTTGAGAAAAGCACTATACAAGCTTCGACCGTAAGTGCCATCCTGGCCTCGTATTATAGCCGGACCTCGCCTTCGGCTCGGCCGGCTAATTCATACTCGTCCAGGATGGCTAACTTACTGGTCTCTGCAGTAATGTACTATTGTGGAATATAATGTTTTTCTTCGTTTATAATGCATGCAAATAGAACCGGTCTATTACATGGCACTTTACTAAAAAAAATATGTACCTTTTTCTCGTTTTTTAGGTAAATTATGTTACTTAAATAATAGTGTACGTATACGTACACCTTGTACAAAATGTAACTCAGTGGAAATTAAAATGTCTTTATTTTAAAAGGTTTTGCTATATATGCAATGTTTTTTGTATTTCGAATATTGTTGTAGTCTATATTCATAATTTAGGGAAAAATATATTCATTATCGTATTTTAAACAACCATTTTATTAATTTCAATTTCGTCACTCAGGGGAATATCGGTATCGGTAGATCGGTACCGAGATTAACACTAACACATTCATCCGATTTTTTTTTTGCTAAATCCAAGCATTAATCCGTGAGTATATCTATATTTTTTAGGTACCTTAATAATTAATTAACATTATAAACCCAGCTAAGTGCTTGTTGCACTCGCACATTTAGGGTTCCGAACCATCCGCAAAATTTCAAAGGAAAAACCTCATTTATCAATATATATATTAGTATTTGTTGGTAAAATAATAAACATTATCACCAAATTTCAAGTTCATAGGTCAACGGGAAGTTAAAAAATTGTTAGGAACAAAATTTTGTGACAAACGACGGACGGACGGATGCGTGAGTGACAGCAATAGGGCTCCGATTAGAGCCTTCGGTTTCGGAACCCTAAAAAGTATTTGCATTAACAGAATCAGCATTTGTTTTTTGAACACTACTTTTTAAATATGTTACAACTGCAGAAAAGTCGGCCCGTTCGATAAATTGCACGCTTCAACTTGTTCCGGCCCTTCGCCATGCCAAACGAAACCGTATTGCAATGTGATAAGGTATTTTTAAATCGCAACTTAGCGGTATTTCAAAGGCGCCGGCGTTTTATGGCACCTTTGCCGACGGCGCCGGCAGTCATCCAGTCGACAAACGTAAATTTGCAATTACTGCTCTTATTGTCATCAGTAAAAGGATGAAAATTGCATAAGCGTGGAAAGGGAAACCCCTTCAAACTGTTGCCTTTTCGAAAGGCTTTTTAAGCGCTTAGTAAAAATATCTGATATTCGTTAACTGAACGGCTTACCCATATTTAAAGCGCTTTAAAAGCCGAATGAATGGGTTTTTTTAGAGCAACGACTTCGGTAAGCGAAGTCTTACTAAAAACCCTTTCAAAAACCCCTTGAAGGGGATACCGTATTAAAAGCGCTTTAAAAGCCAAATGAATGGGTTTGAAGCGCAACGGATAGGGTAAGCAAAGCCTTACTAAAAACCCGTTCAAAAACCCTCGAAGGGGATACCGGGCGGGTCCCTGGTGTTAACCTTTTGAATCCATGTGGGTAATTTGCGAAAATTGTGTGAAATCGGCGAAGAAAGCGTGACGTCAGTGCGAAATGTGTCTGTATGAGCGCTTGAGATGATTAAAACGATTTGCCCCCATTAGCAACAGACCGTATAAAACGTTTGAGCTGAAAACTAGATTAGATTGTTTAATTTTCATTGGGCTAGAAAAGTGGAGCATTTCTCTCACTATCCAAACACACTAAACTTCTGATTCAAGTACCAGAGCTATAGGTATTTTTTTAGCAAAGTATAGTGCAGCAAATCTAGTTCTGTACACGCGGTTAAAGCGATCGTAATATAGGGTTGGAACACATCAGGCGCCGGCGGCGCGCAATCTCGCTGATTACCATCGGCTAACGGTCGCCGCTGGATGTGGCCGATCGCTGGGCGGAGGGCTCGTAATAGCCCCCCATTTGCAGCTCACTTCAGCTATTCATTAAGTAGGTTCCTATTCGACTGTCACCCTGTTCTTAATGTCATCCAACTCTGAGAGCTATATCAGCTATGCGCCATCAGAGGTCACAATTATACCGGTATGTAGTGGAAAGGACGGTAAACTTTGTGAATTGCTATCCAGGTCGTTTGCTTTGCGGGTGTGGTTGAGGTTGAGGCGGAATTGTTATAGTTTTAAGCGTGGGTGTTACGTGGAATTGTTGGGATGTGGTTTGTGTGAAATGCGGGAAGAGGATAATTATCTAGATGCATGCCGACCATGAAGGAATGACAAAAGTACCGCCGCTCCGAGCGGCCGGAATATCCCACATCAGCCGGTCTTACCACGATAAAATTATTTGATTTCTCATAGCATTTCTCACTCAAGAGCTCACCGTATACTCAATAGAAAACGGAGAATACAAGATAAAACCACAACGGCATTTCCTCGCGTTGCCGTTGAGGAGGGCGCCATGGAATCGCTAGCAACCACGACCAGGAAATGATAGACTTACTGTACTTATGTTTTAGTGCTTTTTACCATTAAACACTCTGTTAGATTAAACAACAAAGATAAAATACTATCGTTAAACGGGGGACCTCATTATGTTGCTTATGGTTAACCGTAAACTTGAGGTTCTTAGTCAAGTGAGGAGGCGTAAGTCATTTATGGTTAATAGACAAATGTTGATGGATGGTGCTGCCCATAGTTTAGATCAGTGTTTTTCAAAGTGTGGGTCCCGACCCCCAAGGGGGCCGCGGCTCTTATCCAGGGGGGTCGCGAGATACAGCTTAGAGTCCCGTGACTTCATAGAGTTCATTCTAGGATAATTAAATAAAACAAATAACCGAACTACAACCTTATTGAAAAATCCCCTTTTTTGAGTGGGTTAAAAACAGAAATCATGCTTAGATATGTATATTTTACGATAAGAAATCTCTGAAAAGTTAGATTGAATGACAAAATGCGTTCCAAATCTGTTAATTATGGATAGGGTCCCGAGGGTTAATCATAGACATCTCTTTTGGGGATCGCGAAGAAATTATGAAATCATTAAGGGCCGTAATACCAAAAAGTTTGAAAAACACTGGTTTAGATCATGTACCCGGTAGTATTAGGTTTTATATCAACGTCATTTGCTAGCAAGATGACTGATCGTAAAGTAAATTGTGCGACTCTGTCTGTGTCTCACTTAATCTTTAGTGTGCAACATATAATATGTCGAAATCCATTTACAATAATGTGATAGAACGTTAATGCAAGTCTAATAAGAACGTATTACATATGAAAACATAGCAGTTACTCTTGGATATGTAATCAAATAGAGAGAGTCCTAATTGACAACATTTCATATTTTTAACTACTTTATTTTATGAACTAGTTAGAAAATAGGTAAAAATTTAAGCCACCCGTTTTTTTTTCTTTTTCAATTTAACTCATTATTTCATACAAAAAAAACACGTTGAAAAGTAGGTCATTCCGAAAGGGCGTAAGTAAAATATGACGTCATCTTCCCAACAAGAATCCAGAGCCACTCCAGAGCAGCGATTGTCTGTACTCTGTACTAAGGTCTCCCTGAATACAGCGAGGAAGATGACGTCAACTTTCGGTTTACAGTAACTTGCGATTTGTTCCAAAATTAAAGGAGAAAAAAATCTAAAAAAAATATTTTTGTGTACTTCACACGTTTTTACCGAAATGGTTTTTGAATTAGGACTTTTGGAAATTATGAAATATTGTCAATTCTGTGTTATTCGTATACTAATAATAAACTTCAAAATATAATACTCGACTCTCATTCACTGAAGCAGAGTACATGAAGCAAAATGATAAAATTTTACAAGCTCAAAATGGTCGGAGGCAGGTGATATCTACTTATTTATGTGGTGATAAAGCTGTGAGGACACTATGTAAATGCATACCGCGCAAGCTACGCGTAGTTAACATAAGGGCGTTGCCACGATGGCATAAATACCAATCTAACCTAAACGGTGAAAGTACTAACTAGATCGCCTGAAATACCAATGGGCAATTTTCCCTACCCACATGCAAAACCCGCAGACATAACGTGCCCATAATAAATGCCAGGTTAAAAATAAATAAGCACTAGGCTAGGGCCATGGGCTGCGTTAGGTTTCTACTTTCCCTTGGTACTTTCAATTCACGACTGTTTGTTATACCGTTAATTGAGGACCGGCTGAAATGTATTCCGGAGCAATTATAGCTGTAAGTCGGCTGGCAGTTAAATCAGATTTGGAGTCCTAGTTAATATTGTTGACAGAGGGATAAATTAATACGTGTTCAATAAAGGTAATTACAAAGCTCATCTACTGTTACTTCCTACAATTATTTACATATTGACGACTTAGCTACAACTAAGCTAAAAACAATTGCAATTTTTATTAATGACACATTTGCAAGTGCAAATGTGGTTTTTAAAGGTCGAATAAGAATATTCCATGAATTCGCTTGTATCATTAAAAAACTGAAATTTAGCCGTGGCAATGTAAATCTGGTAATGACTAATGAATAAGCGAATTTTCATTATTTATTGAATTAAATTAGGGCGATTAATTAAATTTGGTGAGTTTGATTAGGAATTAAGTTCCTTTTAATTTATTTTGTAAAATAATTAGAGAGGTACCTAAACTTGTCCCTTCTGCTGTCAACACAGTAATCCTCAAATTTATAAAGAGTCAGCAACGCGCACGTGACTCCTTTGGAGTTGCGAGCGTTTATAGGCTGCGGTGTCCGCTTACCATCAGGTAGACCGTACGGTTGTTTGCCATCGTCGTTGTATGTAAAAGCTATTCTCAATTCTATGACAAATTTCTTTCACATATTTCATCAATTCATCATGCTGTAATTTTTGCTAAGATAGGTAATTCGCCATTAAAGAGACGGGCATAACGTCCCACTAGCACGGCGAGGTTGGAAACAAGGATAACCTCAATCTTAGCCATTTAGATAACGCGCAGCGGACGATGACTCGAGATCGTCAACCGTGTGGGAATACACACAGTACAAGGATTCTCTTCTAAAGTGGAAATTCACAGAGCGATATAATAATAAGAAAAAATGTTAATTCAAACGACCATTTCGATCTACAGCTCGTTAATCGATAGTGTGCCGTTCAATCGATAATATAATTAAATAATAACAGAAGTTCTAATACGAACAATCAATAGTTAACATACCATGAGTTAAATAGAGGTGAAAAATGGACTTGGAATGTATTTCTGGAAGTCTTATTTGGTATTGGGTAACTTGTATTTAATAAGGGCAAGAAAACGCAAGCGATGTTGTCATGTAAACCAAACATGGAGTAAATGCCTGATTAAATCTAATTAAGAAACATGGCATGCAAGATGATCAACGTTCGGCGTGGCTTTGCTTAGCTAACTAGCTACGGTAAGAACCTACCACGAAAAAGGATTGTCACTCCTATTTAACTTTCTTAGGATTTGACTTAAGCGTCAGGCATTTTTCATTTACATAGCATTTCTAGCGGCGCAGTGACAAATGACAGTCATAGCTCATCATGTATATCGTTGCGCTCAATAGAGCCTCACTACTCACTCGCAGTCGACGTTTAGAAGCACGATAGTCAAGTTAAGGCCAGGCAGTGCCACTACTGCCACTGCAAATGTCCCGCTCTAACACGCGGGCGTTTCCAATTAAGGCGATATATCGATTGAAAGAGACACCCTTTGTTTATCGCTCACGACAAAACGGGATGCAACCCTCTCCGCGAATGGCTTTTTAGACAAATCTCGTTAAATATCTGACTGTGTGCAGGTTTATTAAATTTCCTCTTGTCAATACCTAGATGAGGTAAAATACTATCATATTAACTTAATCGTGTCTTTTAATAATGCGTTGTTTTAGTAGGCTGAGGAAAAAAAGGATAATATAGACTCGACTTTGGATTTATTTTCTATCGAGAAAATTTTAAGCAATCATGTTTTGCTATTGACAGTACCACAATCATATAGTCAAGGATCATATATCTGAAAATCAGCCCCTACTGTTTGCTAGTCTGAGCAGGACAGCGTTTCAAAATCTCCAACTTTCTCAGTGTAGCGCCTTAACCATCTCGCTCTGGGCGTAATTTTCGTAAATATTTGGTACATTTAGATTGATTTTTGGAATACTGGATCACTTATCAAATATCTATTTATGGGTTATTGAGTTAAAACAATAAAAAAGCTATGCTTTTTGTAAAAATATATATATATCACTGTCGTTGGCAATCACGAAATAATCAGCATGAAAGTTTATTTTTATGATGACATTTAGGAATTTCTGACAGAGTTAGCGAAGCATTTTTCAATATTTTGTTCGGTTATTGTGTTATTTTGTTTCTTTTTCAGTCTACAGTAATTTTTGTGTAGTGTAAATTCTACACAATTTCTTCACACTGGAACCTCAAACTTCATTATTTTCGTCGATTCGTGAAATGGTCTTGCCTTAAGCCTAAGTGCTAAATTGTCGGAGCGCCGATAGATCAAGTCTCGCTCAAGGGCATGATCTTAGATAGCGCTAATGTCTTTACTCCACCATAAAACATAATGCAAGTGCGATGCGCTTCGAACGCCAAGAATGCGATGCACGCTTGATGCGCTAATTACACAATGTAAGCTTTAAGACATCACGTAATTTATGTCCACTACTTTAATTTATCGTTTGTTAAATTCGCATGGTCCTTCGAGCCGGATAATTTTAACGGCATATAGAATTACGTTATTGTTGTTCAAAATGTAAACGGTCGTCTATTGTGCGATTGAAATTACGTGCAGATAAGCAGCGGATGAAAAAGTTGCAAATTATTATGTGTAATGGGAAGATGGCACGGTGCAGGTACATAATGACTATGTAAAGTAGCATAAGTGAATACGTGAGATAAAGCTGCGATTACGGCACAGCGACGACAATGTATATTTTGTTAACTCCGTACATCGGCACGGTTTTTTTTTCTCGAGGATACCTAACCCACATTTATGTAATTACAACAAGCCAGTTCGAATTTTAGATTGTCTGACGAGGCAAGTATGAAGTTACATTTGTCACAACATTTTAAAATTAAGCCTTGATAACTGGAGCGTTTGTTCCGCAATTCATCTGTAATATAGCTATTATGAAATTTGCATATGCGCTTCGTTCTAAGTCGCGTTTTCCATTTGCAAGGTCTTCACACGCGTTCAAAGTAACAATCGGTCACCACGGTATCTTCAAAGCGATCGTATTAATTAAGATTTGATCTAACAAAACCGTACAATACCCATTGATGAAAACATGATAGATAACATCATTAATCAAGAGGTGCATAGACAATTAATTTACTAAGGTTCCTTAAACTAATATAGAAACGCTATTCGCTCCACCGAAATAGTTGTAAAGTTCGACCCAGAGCTCAGTGCGGGCTGGGGACTTCACATACGCCTTTTTTCGCAGAATGTATGCAGGTTTCATTAATTCCATCAGCGAAAAGCAAACGGTAAATATTAAATTATATTTCGTACATAAGTTCAAAAAACTTATTGGTACGACCTGGGATTCGAATCTACGACCGCCGGTGGACATCTGTATGCTTGAACCACTGGGCTACCGCTTGCTTACAAAAATATAATCTTTCTTAATCCTTCGTATGCCTTCTACCGGATCTGTCCCGACGCGTTCCTTGCCTTTCGTTTAAATTCTAGTCACTATTTTAATAACAAAATTTTGACAGCGACATTCAAAAGGTTAAACGTGTTACTTGCCACTTATATATACAAAAAAAATATTAAAAGAGATAATAATTAAACATACAGAACCCATTTCACGCGCAACATCAACCTCTGTTAATGAAGTGTGAATACTAATCTGTGAAGGAGAGAAGGTCATTGAAGATGCTGTGGTAGATACCTCTCTCCTAATATTAGTGGTGCCGCTGTAAGATTCTGCATGTAAAGCGTGTTACTAACGCACTATTTGGTACTATACGAATATAATGAAGGGGTCTAACAAGCCCGCTTACACACTTGTCTCCCGAGACTTGTCGCGCCAACCTGTGCTGATTCTGTTTCTACTTCTTACTTTGTTCTGTTTCTGTTTATCAGTGTTATCACCTCAATTGATAATGGTATTTTCACACCTGCTATTCAAAAAAAAGAGTCATTGTTGCCCTCGAATGAGGGATCAATGTCGTACTTTTCTTCCCTCATTTTAGGGCAACAATAACTCTTTTCAGATTAGAAGGGGTGAATAGCAGTTTGTTCTACTCGGTAGCAAAACTATTTGTAAGACATTTCATGTTTTTAGCAGCGGGCCTCATAGGCGGTGTGAAAAGCAGTATATGCCACACGGTAGCAACATTATTTCCGTCCGGGCGTAAACACTTGAATCCCTCGCTACGCTCAAAGATTCTACTTTAGAATCCCTCGCTACGCTCAGGATTCTATTATAGAATGTTTAGCTTCACTCAGGAATCAATATACCGCCCTCGCGATAAATATATCATTGTGCTTTAAATAGAACCGGGCAGCCGCGCGCTCGCGCGCAGTGTTAAACGCGGGGCCGCCGCGACCACTCATGATTAAGGACCACGTATTGGCCCGAAACATGTCGAGCGATATTCGACGATATTATATTTCAATATATCATTGTGCTCCCTTGAGATACAATCTATTATTTTTAAATCTACACTCAACACTAACCTGTAAAGGAGTGAAGGCCACCGAGGACGCCGTACCGGACACCTGCCTCCTAATACTAGTTGCCCCTCCATACTGCTGGTTCTGTTTCTGCAGATTCCTCTGCAGTGTCTTGCTGATCCGCACTTTGGTCTTCTCGTCGACTTGCGGCAATCGAACTCGGCCCGTGCTCGACTTGCCGATGGTGCCGCGAGTGTAGCCGAGGTCTTCTTGGTAGGCGTCGTCTTCGATCTACGAAGAAAAAATATATATTTTAGAAGAAACTAAGCATAAACAGTCCACAAATTCTAATCCACAACACAGGCTTCGTCAGGTGCGTACATAAACAAACAATCACAACACAGAGACACCAGAGATTAAATCCGCCACAGGCTTCGTCAAATGGACTTAACATAAAGGAACGCCCCGGATCGTAGATGGCTCAAAAGTTCCCATAATACTGGCGGCGTTGCCACGCTGGATGGCCAGGGAAATCTGTTGAGCCACGAACGACCCGGATCGAGGATCGCACCCCCTCTCCCTCAGTCGTTTTAGAAGGCAAGTAGGTAATGCATAAATGTAATATTATAAGAACTAGATTCACAATCACCCGAAAAAAATGGCCCCCATAAAAGTACCGTACATTCGTGCTGGTATTTGTTTTTACAAATTTGTCACTTAAGACCAATAGCTGTAAGTCATGAACATGAACATGAACATAGGTACCGCACCCAGCCAGGAGCAAGCCTGACCCGGACAAGCCGGATGTGAGTGAGGATCAAACCCCCGGCACATCGCCAGGGTATTACGCGGGTATGCTAAACGCCCCAACGATGCGCCAAAAACCTGGTCCTCTCCCATATACCAGGGGGCACAAGATTGTTAGGAGTGACACGCTCTGGGATGGGAAGGGACGACCGACGAGTCGCAACCAATCGGCCACAATCGACCGGCTGTGCAGCCTTTAGCCAATATTGGAATAGAGGAGGGGGAGGATATTACGTCGGTGGATGAGCGTTGGTGAGATGCTGCACGTTGCTTCGTATGAAGTCTTCTTTTTAGAGTGAGTCTTCTCGGGATCTCTGCGTGTTCCATTGATTCGCAGTAATCGTCGCTAGATATCTTCATTTCGTAATTTTTCAGGTAGTGAACTATTAAATAGTTTTTTGTTTATCCGATAGTTTCCGTGTTAAAGTGGACAGTTTGAGTCATTAGCAGATGTTCCGATTTGAGGGGGTTTTTGTGGTGTATATGCTTGTAGGTGTCTAAGTTATCAGTCATACTTTGGTGATAGGCTGTGGTGTACCAACATTCAGTCAGCTTTTCTGCACCCGGTGAAAACAAGCGATGCGACGCGTAGGTACAACACTGTTCCTATGATAAGTAGTATTATAATCAGACAAAGACACAACTTTTTACACACAAACGCTTTTTGCGGTATTCTCCGAAGAAATGTGGTATTTCATATTTTCCGTTACTTGCTGACGGGGTTATTATAGCACTTTATTTTTTGTTTATATCTTATTATCATAAAGGAAGAATAAGTAAAAACGTGTGTCAATTTATATGAAGGGAGAATGACTGCTGTTACTCAGATTTGTGAGTTGGAGAGTGGCCATCGTGGCTTTCATCCTATTGTTGTTCGACCTCGTCTAGTTCGGATTCAGTGTCCGTTTTCAGGGCTAGCTTTGCTGTATATTTGGTTAGCTATTTCTTTATAAGCCTCCAGTTCGATGCATTTTAATTTCAGTAGGCTTAGGTTTTGTTTGAGTAGTGAGTTATGTCGTGATGAAGGGAATCGTTCCAAGTACTGGTCGGCCAACTTTTCGCTGGCTCTGTTCGTATACGACATAGTTACCACTTTATTATCACTAGCGGCTGCGACGGCAATCTACTGCATTATTATCTGTGGTTGCCTTTTTTTTACGGCATTGTTATATTTGGAATTGCTTGAGTACTCCAGGTTGGGTGATATTATAATTACACCTCCTTAGCTTGTTACCCTAAATACACATTTGCCACTCTTAGAAATACAGATAGACGAATATAAACACATCACCATCACACTAGATAAATATCACAATTTTATCACGAAATCAATGTTTTATGTGTTAATCGTGTCATAATTTAAATGTTGAATCTTCAGAATAGTTTTCGGTAGGGTGGGTGAGTTTTAACTGATTCTGGCATGGTTTAAAAAATGCACTGTACGAAACTATTAGAATGGGACTGACAGTGTCAAATTGGGCTACATTTTCCGCCATTTCAGTTCGGCATTGTGTGTCTATTCCTATATTTTAAGTCGATGAATTAATGTTACTTTCTTACTATTAGCAGAGACTAGGAATTATATAGACTGCCAATGCCTATCATTGTGGCGTAATTTTAAAATAATGGGCCTGCTGTAGCTAGTTTCACTATGGAGAGATCACTTTACCATTTAATTCGTATGCCACTAAGACCTCTGCTTAAAACATAGCGCCATCTGTTGGGAGCTTCTTCGTTGTGTTCATAGATGGCGCTATGCGTTAAACAGAGGTCTTAGTGGCATACGAATTAAATGGTAAAGTGATCTCTCCATAGTGAAGCTAGCTACAGCAGACCCATTATTTTATAATTACGCCACAATGTATAGGCATAGGCAGTCTATATAATTCCTAGTCTCTGCTATTAGCTTTCTGCCTTTACTTTGAAATTGGGAATTTTATTTATTTTATTTATACACAGTATTACAGTCTTATTACTAATACACTGTGGACTTAAGGCGCTCGGTAGTTTTATGCGTCAAACGCATGCGTTTCCATATAAGTCCATTCAACGCAATGAGTTTGACGGAACGTATTTATATGGAACGCATGCGTTTGACGCACAAAACAACCGAGCGCCTAAAAAATAACATGGATAACAGGAATGATTGATAATGTTAAAGTGACATCGCACTCGGCGAATTTTACATCAACAGCAACACGCGACTATTTCGGTCGACAGTGTACAAACTACATCGCTGCAAAAAATCACCGTATTTATTTGTTTGTATATTCACCTCAGAAATATTACGTCTAACAAACATCACTCTTCTAGTCATGTATACATACATATGTTTATATGTGTGGTAGTAATTCATAAGTTTAGTCATTATCGTAAGAGCTATAATGGGAGGATATTCCCAACTACATACAGAAGAACCCACTTCAATCACGTCTCGATTCAACGATTTCTAGGACAGCAAGGTGTCCACTCATTTCTAACACAACTGACCCAGTTTTCTTCGTACTCAATCTCCACATAACACATAATCCGAAGAAACGAATCGATAAATACAACACCGATTAAGCTATTCTTCCCCTCAATTATCAGCGATAAATCGTTACGCTTAGACATCATGCGACTAGTGCTTCTGAGCTCATGAGGACAGTAACACATTCCATTTTGAATCTAATAACAATAGAAATAGAGTACTTATCGAACAGTTTAGTGCGATGAAAGAGTTATAAAAACCTCTACACGCACGATCAAGCTACCGCATAAACGAACGAATAACTATATATGGGATGACTCTTGCATAACAGTCTAGTCACTAGTGTATCGTTGAATCAAAACCATGTTTTCGTGTGTCCAAATAAAGAGATTGCACGGTTCGTTATGCATAACAACTTTGTTAAGTAAGTTAAGTAATATGGCACCAAAATAGATGAAGGGACTGCAAGAGTTTTATCGCTAAAAGACGTAATACGTAATGTAATATGTATTTTATTATACTGCAACCCGAGATATGAGCACTAAAAGAGCGCAAAGTGGTTCATACGTATACTATTTTAAAACATATTTTTTCTCTTAAGAGGAGGGGTAGGGCAAGCTCTTTCCATACAAACTTTGTGCAGGATTTACTTCGTTTGTATTTGCATTAGTTATGATTTTTGGTCAGTATGCTTATTTTTCTGATAGCTATTTCGTGATGTAATTTTTTTTTTATTATATTATATTTTTTATTTTTTTGAAATATTTGAAAATTTTCACATCACGATCTTCGCATATCTAATATTTACAACCAAAAAAAAATATTATATTTGTTAGTGCCAAAACCGACGAATAAAACGTGCACAAAGTTTGTATGGGGAAGGCCTTGCCCTACCCTGGGCCTTAATGTTAAATATGAGCACTAGCGTTTTAATATCATAGTCCCTTCATTTTTTTTTTGTCCTTACCCCGCTACTTCTTCCGAGTAAACTTTCTTTTTAGGGAAGATTTCCGAGATAAAAAGTATCCTATATGTTAATCCAGGCTCTAAACTCGTTGCATGCCGAAATCCGTTCAGCCGTTTTTGAAATTGAAATTGTTCATTTTGGAGGTTCAAATGTTTCTCATGATAAAAAGATTAGTTACCAAGTCATCGCAACGAAACAAAAACGCATCCAAAAAGCGACAAGATTATCAATTTCATCTCAAGTCCGGATGATCGCGTGTAACAAATTGGTAGAAATGTTATCTCGTTAACTGTTTCATCGTATAGGTACTCATGTAGAAGTATGGTTACATATCATAACATGCTTGTAATGCATTCGATTCAAATGAAATGAGCCATCATTAGCACGATTTGATATAATTGTAATGACTAACGATGTGCAATTATAGTCGAGTATAGTGCTTAGGAGATTTATTACGAATACACACCGGCAGCAAAGACAGCTAGCAAAAAAACTTAAAATATTTTATGTCACACCTGGCCATAAAGTGGCCATTATCGCACGTTCCACGCGCGAAAAAACCTACTTCCTGGCCAGGGGGTGACATAAAATTTTGTACTTACTTACCACGGGCGATAATAAAGAAAGCCTAAGATCGCATATTTATCGCCCTTGCCTTCGGCTCGGGCGTAAAATACCTGCGATCTGGGACATTCTTTGTTTTATCGCCCTTGGTAAGTAATGTACTATTATCTATATTTCAAAACAAATGTTCTCATGTCATGGCCTGTGAGTACGAGTAACAACTTTTGTATTTGACATGCCGTTGAGAAGGTTAAACGGTAGGCCTACACTTATACAAATTTTGACTTTTGACATGCTTTCGAATTACTATAAACTACCGCTTCTTCGGAGCGCTCGTGGCCGCGTGCAGTTTTGCATCGTGGTGACCTTTGATGGTTACTAACTGAGCGCTCCCGTGTTTTAGAAGGCACGTTGAGCCGTTATCCTGGCTGCTGTCTATGGCGGCAGCCGTCGGCCACAGCACTGTGTATCGTTCGCCCGCGCACGGACGTCCGCGGGTCGCGTTCCGGTCTATTTGACGCACGAAAAAAACGTACCACATACGGACCATTTGAAATTCAACGTCTGCCTCGGACCGCCGAGCGTGACGTCACATTTAGGAGGGATTCTGCGAACGTGAGGCTAATTACCAATTTAATCGTTCGGTTTATCGGTTACTAATTAAGGGTAATTAGTAAGATCGTGAGGAAAGCGATAGAGATGTTTGGTGATGGATTTGACGTTACATGTGGATGTGGCGCGTGGTTAAATATGTACGGTCGCTGTTTCATATGTTTAGAGTTTAACATCTTATGGTTTTCCAATAACACAAAATCCATACTGTCTGTCTGTCTGTTACTTCTACACGTTTAAACCGCTGGACTGATTTAGGCGAAAGTTGGTATGGAGATAGTTTGAGTCCCGGGAAAGGACATAGGATATTTTTTATCCCGGAAATCATCCCAGGGAGTGGAAATTTAACATTAAACACGTGACTATAACGTCGTATTACGTCCACATTAGTCACAAATGTGACGCTTATACTATCTCTGATAGGTACGCATTTATAATACCAACTGCTAAGGTTTGAAATTTCCTGCTGGCCTCTGTATTTCCGAGCTAATATAGCCCAGACCCAGACCTTGAGGTATACTTCTGTTCCAGATCAGATTAGATGACGAAAAGTTCTCATACTATTCTATAAGAAATTTTCGTCACCTAATCTGGAACGAAGTATACGAGTGACGTGCATCTTCTGGGTGAGCTCACTTCACCGTCGGCCTCATCTCTGCCCTCTGTCTAGATGCTAGGCAAAAGAAATCCCATTTTTAATTGAATAAAAGTCCTTATGAATGGACGCATGTATGATATTTGGGCCATTTTACGGAAAGTTGTACACTCAACTTTTTTTTTATTTGGATAAAATCGGTTTTTTTCTACTCAAAATCGAAAGCACTTTCGAACCTAATAGGAGAAAAAAGTGTCCCAAATTGTTCATACAATTTTCAGTTTTTCCATTCCGTTACCACCATACAAACATTACAAACTCAGTATGAAAACGGTAACAGAATGGAATTAAAAAAAATTGGGACACTTTTTTTCCCCTATATCATTCGAAAAGTGCTTTTGATTCTGAGTAGAAAAAACCCGATTTTATCCAAATTAAAAAAAAAGTCGAGTGTACAACTTTCCGTAAAATGGCCCATTTATGCGCGCCTTTTTGTGGCAGATACCTGGTGATGTTGGTGATACTTCTGGCCCCGGACATTTTAGGGGTGCAACTAGAATGTAGGACGCCAAAAAGTGAACGAGAAGTCTTTACCGCAGTACGTCAAGAAGCTACAACCTACAACGGATTTCGAAAATGTTTGCTCAAGGAAAGATAGATAAGACCGCCTGTTGTTTACCTCTAGGTTTAAATATCATCATCATCATCATTTTCAGACTGTAATCGCCCACTGCTGAGCATAAGGCCTCTCTTCGAGGGTTTAAATATACATACTCTGAAATAGTTCTATTTATTGAGGTGTGCAATAAGGAGTATTTGTATTGTATTGTATCGCCCAATTAGCGATCTGCTAAACCACTTTTTGCCAAGAAACCATTTTGCTTTTCTCAGAAAGTGATAACCAGCTACCACTCCATCGTAATTGGTTCCAATTTTCAATTAGCTTTCTCCGAGCCATCATGGAATTTTCATTAATACTGCTTCGGTTTATAATTGATCTAGCTCCGTAATCGCAATTAAGTGCGATACAGATATGAGTTTGAATTTATTTAACTGCTGGTATAAGGTAGTTTGATTCCCGTTTGGTTATAATTGGTTTCCTTAGAAACGCCTGTTTATTAACCATAAACCAACTTTCCAGATCTGGATTTAATTTATAATGTAAGGTTTGTAATAAATGGGAGTTACCTATTTAATTTTGTACACAATTAGCGATTGAAATATTTATGCAAAAAATGTATGATCGTTATCAAATATATCTGTACCTGCTGCTTTTTATTTCACATTTAATTCGAAAAGTATGAAAATGATCATACTGTTTCGAGAAAATTGGAATTTATTGATTTTTTAATTTAGTGTCAACAACCCTAATTATTTGTTTACCTATTATAATTTGGGGTTGTAAGTTGGGTATTGTTTGCAGTGGGACTTCTATACTTAGTACTATTACTTATTCTGTGCCCAAGTCTTAAGGGACGTTACGTTACACTCACATCAGCGAAGTTGAGTCGATTGGCGTTTTTCCGGAACTCTGTCATCGCGTAGCGTTCCTTCATCTTCCGCACTCGCTTGCCGCCTCGCTTCTTGCGGCTCTGCTCGATCGGCTTCGGTAAAGGCTTCACGAACTTCACTGGGGGCGGTTCCTGGGGACAAAATATCATAGAAACTTCATAAAAGCAGGGCCATTAGAGGCATTAGTGTGCTAGGAACTTGATACTCAAGGAGTTGCTATCTTAAAGAATAAGCAACATAGGCCAGGCTTGGCTACTAAATGTACCTACCTATAATTAAATTGTAATTTCCTCAATTTGCATGCTATTAGATTGTATTTCAGTCTTTCTGTGAAATATAACAGATTCATATGTGCTTATAGTATTTTCTTGCAGCTAAGACCTCCTCCTAGATCCTACGACCGTACCTCTTTTTCGCCCCCCCCATAGTGGGAAGGTCAGATGGTCTAACTAAACCCAACAAGAACAAGGGAATACTAGTCCTTGTTGTGTTTAGACCGGTTTCTTAATGATTGTTTCTTTCCCCAAAAATCCACAGTTAAATATAAAATGATATTTCGTATCTACATTTTTTTTAACCCTTTTTCGTCTTTTGGTTTATTATTTCATTTTTAATGGGACAATCTAATAATAGTTACGAAGTTGTTACCCAACCACATGATTCAGTCCTATGTAATGAGCATAAAATAATTCAAATATTGGGATATTTTTTTAGTTATACACCGTTTTCGATCCCTGCCCATAACCACCAGATAGAACGTGGCTTTCCGCTAGGAGGATGATTAAGACCAAAATAGTCTTACCTGTAGTTTGTCCAGTTTTTTCTCAATGCCCTCTCTAAGCTGGCGACCGATGTGTCCGTCCGTGCTCTCGTGGCACGCGTCCACGCGCGCCGCTAGGATCAATTTCGTGGATACCAGTTTGGCCGCTTTGTAGCGCAACTCCTGAAATAGCGGATTAGTTAGAACTCCAGGTCAGAAAAGGATTTTATTCCAAACTTTTTAATCCCTTGAAACTTAAGCGCATTGAAAATGGAAATGTCTATTTTATGTGTGTGGCTGTGTAATCTATCTGTTAACCTTTGGGTGCGTTTCCACTACAAACGTGCAAAATTTATCAAACAAATTAATCCATGAAGGGAAAGTAACTTCATTGGTGAAAATCTGGATGTCTCCTCTTCACTCCGCCACTATGAAATCGCAGCGTTAGAGCCTAACGGAATCTAACAAAGAGTAGCAAAGAAAAAGCCAGTTTCTAAGTAAAAGTAATAACTAAGCTATATAAGTAGCTTAAGCGCTAACTATAAGAAAATAATCTATAGACAGCAAGGCAATATGATGATGAAGGTGTAGATTGTAGGTTCAAGTCACGACAGGTCGCGTATTATTAATTTGTGTCAATCTTGGTTTCGATAAAAATAGAATAGGAATTAATTATTATTTTGTGTACTACCTAGATGTATGAAGCAAACTTACAGGTGGTGTGTCCTGAACAATTTGTGAGAAGTAAATGAAGCCTGTGTGAGGCAACGAGGCGGCCTGCGAGAATCCTGATAAAGTCCTCTTCTGTTGTCCTAGAGGCAGAACATTGCATGCCGGCATTTTGGATAGCTTTGATAACCCTCCGGCCACACCGAGGATCTTGGCTGCTGTTGATGCACCTGGTAACATATAATTAAATCCATTTGGTGATGGTCGTCCCAGATACCGCTGGAATGACGAAGCCCTCAAAGACCTAGCCAACCTTGGAGTACCCAGCTGGCATGAGGTGGCGCAGAACAGAGAAGAGTGGCGTTCTCTTGTGTCTGAGGCCAAGATTCTCTTGGGGTGAACTCGCGTGGGGAGTTCTCAAGTGGCGACCACGTACCGGACGACGCAGTGTTGGAAGGCCCCCCACGAGGTGGCCTGATGATCTGGTTAAGGTCGCGAGGATCCGCTGGATGCGGGCGGCCCGTGACCGGTCTTTGTGGCGCTCTCTGGGGGAGGCCTATGTCCAGCAGTGGACGTTTATCTAAGGGATCTCATTTTATTGCACCAGGTTTTATGACTAATTGGTGTTTTTAATTGAAATTAAAAATTGTTTTACTTACCAAGGATAGCAGTGATGTTGGGTGCAATAAACGTCATTCTACTCTCCACATACTCATAGATGCTGGACTTGAAATTGTTCAAATCACTCGCCATGTCACAAGCTTCGTAAATTTCATCCAATTCATTCTCTGTCAATATTTTTCTAAAAACAAAACATACTTTTAGTATACGGTTTGCAATTTAGAAGGGTGGATTGTGTGAGAGAGGATATGCAATAAGATCTAAATGAAAAGATGATGAGTGACAGAGATATATGGAAGAAAAAGACATGTTGCGCCAACCCCAAATAAATGGGATGATGGTTTTCAAGTTAGTATGGTGTTCAAACTAAGATGTTGTACATTCAATAAATAAGCACCTTAATCATGTTTAATGTGATTTAACACACTTTACCAGTCTTTTAAGAAATTTCTTTAAACTTTTACCAGTTTAAAACCTTTTTTCACTTAATACACTCAGTGCTGGTGACATGAATTCATATCTTTTTTGTATGAGCAGGCGTCGAAACTATTGTTTATCAGACAGTGATTACCAGACACGTTTGTTCATTGAAAATGACAGTGGGTGATGATGATGACAGATTAAAGTAGCCAATTTTTAAATATACAGTAAAACTTACATATTTAAGAATTCGCTACTTGCAATAGGGTGACACAACTAATGGTTATTATATAAGTACCTATTTGTATGCAATATTAATTATAATATAATTAATTACCCTTGTGTAGTAGAAGCAGTCACAGACACAATCATAATAGTGGCTTGGGTCAGGAAACTCTGCAATGTTTCATTATTCTTAGCCTTATCCAGGTCATTGCCAAGTTCTTTCACAGTTCTGATGTACTCCAGGGGAGTCACAATTAAGGACTCAAGCTCGGGAAACCGTTTCTGATACTTGTCTCGCACAAATCTGTGGATAATAGCTGGAAAATGAAATAGTTCATTTACAATTGGACACTTTTTTGCATGTATACAACAATTTATTCAAAAATTCACTTATATCAATTTCCCACTAATTAGTCTTTTAATTCCCAAGAAGTATCAATTAATTTGATTGTCATATTGATACATTATCAAAAGTATGAGTGTTGTAATTTTAGAGAGTTAATTTAGTTGTACTATGCATAAATGTGTCCATAAATAAAATATTTGATGAATAATAAAATAGAACCTACCAATTTCACCATCAATTTCTACAGCAATGTTGTTGGCCTCCACTATCAGTTGGTATTCGGGATCTGATTCCATGAGTCCGGTGACCTCAATCTTCTTACGATTATTGCCAACATTTTGTTGAATTTCTGCTATTACCTGCATTTGAATAAGAAGTACCTATATTATAGAGTTGAAAGGAACGAGTATGTTGTTTTCTAGTGAAGGTAGGTAGTCCTAAGATATAAATTTAGTATTGTTTGCACAAGTTGAAACATACCCTCTGAAGCCGGTCAGAATGCCGCAATTTTGCTAATTCCCTTATAGTGACACTTTTAATGTCTTCCTCCATAGGAATAACGGGATGAGGCACGGCAAATTCGTGATCAACATCTTTAGATGTTTTGGTTTCAATAGCAGCTTCAAGTTCCCCATCGTCATTCTCCTCCAAGTCGGCGAGCAGTTCATCCGCTAAAGACATTGCAAGCTAAGATTTGTAGTTACGACACTAATCAAAATCAATTATTAGCAAAGTATTACTTTTGCAAAATATTGTATTTTTTTGTTACAAAATAACCCCACATCACGTCACGCAGCAGTAATAGAGGTCATAGACACTGTCAAGTTTATTTTTTTACAACAAAACAATCGTCGGTGGTGAGATAGTGTTGAGCACACCACATACTTTTATCGATGTTTTATTTAACCATTTCTTTTGCATATCCATCAGTATCTTACTCTTCCTTTAATAAAAGTAATATGATAATTCCCAAAATTTACGACCACGGTATTATCGTTTATTTTTTTTATTTAATCGTGTTCTAAATAAAATTGTATTTGTTAAAACATGTCATAATTGTACATTTCTGAACGAAAAGAAACTGGCAACACTGAAAACGGTTGGCTCGTCACTTCACTTAGCTTATTAGCTAATTTTTGCTCTCTGTGGAAAGGGCATGCCGAAAGCCTGAAATTTACATTTTCGGCGAATTGTGGACGTTATAGTGAGTTTGAAACAATAAAATCGTCTAAATGGCGTTAAATCCACAATACGATGCAATTGGAAAAGGATTTGTCCAACAATATTATGCTATATTCGACGACCCGGCGCAACGACCAAATCTGGCAAATTTGTACAACGTGAGTGCTTCTTTGCATCGTGAGCTGCAGCTATTACATTCCATTAAGACGTACACTCCATTCGGTCACGCATTGCAATTGCAATTTTGCCATTAACTTCTCCATGAAATGATCTGATGTCATCGATAGTTTGTTTATAAGATAGATGAATCATATCTACGTAATATTTCATTTTTCGGCTCAATGACCTACAACTGCAACAAAAGTAGACAACTTTGGAAAGTGGATAACACGAACACTGTCGCAAACTCTTTATGTTATGACGCTGTTCTAGGTTATATTGAGTCTTACTCTTCACATAAAGTTATTCATTGACATGAAATTGGAAATATACCTTTTTGAATACTCCCATGCAATGTTAAAGAATACTTGGAGCTACCTGCTAAAAATAGAATAAGAACTGTAAAATATAGAGTTGCTATTTAACCATTGTGCCAATATAACCTTTCAATTCTATGGGAAGCTCAACTGAAACCATGCAGGTCATCTGAATTTGGTATCTATCCACAAACTTTTAAGGGCATAAACACATCAGTTTTTTAGTAGGATTGAACCATATCACTTTCAATCATTCAATCACGGTGGGAATTGCCTCCACTTTTACTGTTGTACCATACTTAGGATAATGTTGGACATGTTAAGTATGTGGATTTGTCATATAAATGTAAGCTAAAGTTGTAAGGAACCAAGAAGCATTAGGTAACATGTTGAAGAATGCAACACCTACAGGTGTTGTTGAGATGGCTCACCAACATTTAGTTGAAGTACTGTCCATCAATGTTAAAGTGAATTTTCTCCAATCTTTCATTAAGTCTTTGAAATCCGTCGTCTCCCGATCCCACAGATCTCCAGGCACAACAAAATATTGTTATTGTTTGCATTTTCATCGGGAGGCAAAGGGTCTTAATTTAGTCCTTTATATAATTTTGTTAAGCAATTCAATTCAAATAGTTGCCTTTTCCAGGTTGAAACATCTTTTATGACATTCGAAGGAGTGCAACTACAGGGTGCTGTTAAAATTATGGAAAAATTAAATGTAAGTAGTGAACAAAACCATCTTGTTAATTTCTACTTTGTTTTAAATATTAGTAATAATGAACTTTATTGTTTCTAGGGCTTGGGATTTCAAAAAATCGGCAGGTTTATCACATCCATTGATTCACAGCCAATGTTTGATGGTGGTGTTCTAATCAATGTTCTTGGCAGGTTGCAAGTAAGTATCACCTATTATCACCTTTATTCACTCACATTATTTAAAACATGTGCCTTATTAGAACAAATTGAAAACTATTGTTACTTTATCAAAAAGAAAAAAAAACTTATGAAAAAAACAAATGACATAATGATGATTAACTATTAGAACCATCTTATCTAATATACCTATAAATGTTATCATTATACCCAAGTTCATAATATGTTCAGTCAAAGGCATGAATATGTATGTTTCCAAAATGACAAAAATCTCTGTTAGTTCTTACACCCTTGGTATTAAAGTCATATTCACATACTTTCACAGTATTGCATATAGGTATATTCGATGTCGACTGTACTACAGACTGTACACATTTACTCTGTTTCTGTAGGAAAAAAAATCATCTTGATTATGAATAGCATTTTATCCTTCACACGGCAAAGTTGACTGACATTTTACAAATGACATTAACCTTATAATTATTAACATGCTTGTTTTTATTGATAAACAGGCTTGATAACTCATTAATTCTGTAGGTTTTTCTCTCTGAAGTAATAATCTGTCTGTACTAATATTACTAGTGACTCCGTGAGCTTTAGACCTTGTGAGTGTATTTTTTTAAATTTCCGAAAACTATGTTAGATATCGAACCTGCTCACAAAATTTCACAAGAATCGGTTGAGAAATGTGATATGTAGAGGAGGACAAACCGTTGAAAAACTTTTTTCAAAAATTACTCTACAAAAAATTTCTATGTAATCATAGAACCTGCTCACAAAACTTCACGAGAAACGGTTGTGAAATGCGACCCGTAGAGGAGAACACCTGGAAATCCGGACATATGAAAGGACATTCAGATGTACTCTTTGAGTAATGATAACAAGGATAATACATGTCAAGTCAAGATTTAAGATATTTGTCGAAGCTGAAACAGACACCTGTCACTTGGTCAATAAAGAGGTAAAGTTGGCGTGTAAGTTTGTATGTAAGCAGCAATCTCATGAACTACTAAGCCAATTGTTATTCTTTTTTCACCAATATTTAGGGTTGATATAGGCTTTATTATATCTCGTGGATCTGCCTGCATTCTCTGTAATACACGGGGCAGAGGCAAGCAGCTAGTATTTCTACTTTCCTACTCAGTGTATTGTTGTCCGAAGGCACTCCAGAGGTGCAAAGGACCTACTCATACTGGTGAAAGTATTTGTGACTTGGACCAGTATTTCTAGAGATTACCCCTTACACACAAAGGTAGAAACATTCACATGTCTAATGTTTTACCTTTTTTTTACAGTGTGACGACGACCCACCACACTCCTACATGCAGACATTTGTACTGAAGACACTTGGAGACTCCTTTTTCGTTCAGCACGACATTTTCCGTCTATGCATCCACGATGTCGCCTAAACTCCGTAGAATAGATCGCGAATCACAGGGGACAATCATTCACTGGCAGCATAAGCTCATTCAACTCCGTGCATCCCATGTATAAACTTCCATAGAGAGGCCCTATAGTGCTATCGCTATTTATTATATGAATGTGTTAACTGGTTGAACCAATATAAATCTTGCATATGATCTTTTCATCTGAAGATATATAAATTAAAGCCTTCACGGTTGGTATTGATTTAACCAGTATTTCAGTTGTAAGGTAGGTGTATTAATGAACTATACGCCATGTCCCCTTTACGCCTCTTTACTCGCGTTCACAATTTTAACGTCGATCAAAAATTTCAATATTCCTCACGCTGTTTGTAACGCATCTTGTTTTGGTTATCTAGGTATAAGTAACTAGTAAATGAACTGCCCAAATGTGAATTTCCAAATTTAAAATAATCTAATTAAATCGTCGTTCTCAGCTTAGATGTAATTTAAAGCTTGGAAGGGGCGTACTTTTCAGTTACGTGTATACATTTTATAATAAATACATTATAATTTTGTAACATTTTGTTTCGTTTATGGGTTTATTTCTCATCCATTTTTTTTTTCAATCACCTGAAACCGAGTAAAGAAAACGAGAGTTGATGCTAAGACAATCATGTATTAAGTAATAAATAGTCAAAAATTAACAAAAGAACCACTGAAAACAGGTACATTTTTCACCAATCTCAGAATTTAAGACGCTCCTCCCTTTAAATCCTTAGACGCTACGAACACTTAACAAGTTACTTGCATGCACTACTAACGAAACACACACGGCCTGACGGCCCCCACTTGTCTAAGTGAATGACTAGGTTGCAAAAGTGAGACGCTCCATAGAGGGCTTGCACGCACAACCGACCCGAGTCTTCCTGAGCCAAAATCGTGATTTTATGGCTTAGGTTTCATAACAACTTAATTTTATTTTGCCCTATTCAAATACTTAGATTTAAAACGACTTTGTGTCGACGTGATTCATGATGATGTAATATTATTCTCAAAACACTTTCTTTTCTACATTATTATTTGCGACAGTTATATTCAGTAATGAATCCGTAAGAAATAAATATGACATTCTGGGAGTGTTGGGCAAAATGAAATTAAGTCTGAATAAAACCTAAGCAATTTATGTGTAGATCCCTTATAATACTGCAGTTTTTGAGTAACAATTTGCAAAAATAGAAACAAGTCTTCTCGCATTATCATTATGACTTGACAGAATTCTGTGGCTTATTCCATTTCCATGTAGGCATAGTTAACTTTATTAACAATATATTATTGCTTATCTCAAGCATTAGCCGTTAAAATAAGACTTAGAATAAAATACATTATGATAAGAACCAGGTTTTTCTTGTAGAATGTTTTTTTTTAATTTGTAAAGCCTTTCGAATATCCGAAACTGCTAAAAGGAAACACCACACATTAGGGATAACTATCAATAAGTGACGAAGACTACAAAGCAGAGATCAAATTAGACATGGCAAGACCGGTTAGGTCACTTTTGTACATTAGCCTCTTTTTGTTGCACTGTTTCGTAAAAAAATTAAACTTTTGACAGTTTATATCAATATGGCTAATTGTTGTGTTGTTCCACCTTTTTTACCAACTAAGTTTTTTTCGTCCAATCCAATCCCAGTGGTAAAAAAATGCCGGCAATAGTTAAAAATAACCGTAAGTCTGTAGTTTGTAATTTTTTTTAAATGTAGTTTTAAAAAAAAATCCTACATCACATCGCAACTTTAAATGCAAGTTACTTACTCACTATTTTTATTTGAACTAAACATTTCACGAAACAGTACCACAACATCATTTTCTTACTCATAGATAGCGATACTGGGACATTTTAGCTGCCGATATCTTAATTTTCAAGCGACAAAATGTTATTCATAGTTTTCCAGTCTAATGTCTACGAGATAAATTAATTTAATCACAACCTCCACAAACTAATAATTAAGAATATACTTTCATTACTGAGCATTAACCAAATTCGATTTTCCATACTTCACTTAAAAAAGCAAAGATATACATAATTAAAAACCGTACATAAACTGATAAAATGGTGTTCAACGGAGAAAAAAAGGCAAAGTAATCATTTAATTTCACACTATTTAGACAGGCTATCACTCTAATTTATACTTTAAGCAAATGCAGGAAATTTTATATTCGTCTGTTCGCTTTGAACGAAAGTTGCAGATATATCAGTCATTGTTAAATTTGGACATTTAACTATCATATTAATACTGTATTATAATTATAATACGTTACCACGGTACGGTAAGTCCACGTATTAATTTAGTTATAATCATGTATTATTGCTACTAGGCGGGTGGTATAGCCTGTCGCGGCTTTGATAATTCTCAACTTGATGAGTTCGAAACATGGTACCAACGAGAATCAAAACTGAACCGTGACTGAATCATAGTTATAAATTTATAATGGTGAGAAGAGAACACATGGCGTCATTTCACAGAATAGGCTGCTACTTGCCGTCAATGAATTGGCAAACAAGCAAGCAGATACCACAGCCTGAGGACGCTTGTCACTCTGGAAAGTCACAAGGCATTGCCCACACACACTATTGATTTGAGGATTCGTTGACCTACCTACCACAAGTACCTACTAGGTCGTGTACGTTACAAAAACATGTAAACTTTTACCTCTATCGAACACCATTACACGTCATATTTCAGTACACATAAAACCAATAGTACCTAGACATTAGACCGGTTTCGCTACACGTATTTAGGAGCCACCTTTCTTGCGTCCGCGCGACCCGGGTAAGGTCACGCCTCGCAACGAGCGCATCGCCATAGCGCGGTTGAAGTGCCGTTGCGTCTTGTGCTCCTCAACATCGCCTCCGCTATCCACGGATGATAGGATCACTAGCAGTACCCCCATCACCTGAAAAATTATGCTCTTGAATCACCGGGTACAGTATAGTACATTATTGCCGTGGCCGGGAAACAGGCAATTACAGGATGAGTATTAGTTTAAGTTTAAATGGACGATCTTGCGAGTCCGTTTAATTATAATACGAAGCCTGCATAAAATCATCTATACTAATATTATAAATGCGAAATTGTGTCTGTCTGCCTGTCTGTTACCTCTTCACGCTTAAACAGCTGAACAAATTTAAATGAAATTTGGATATATATATATGGTTTGTATCTCGAGGAAGGACATGAATAGTATTTATCCCGGAAACCATCCCTTAATGTGTTTTGTATGGAAAACCTATAACTCGGTAAGCGTCGAAAATAAAGGAATACCTAGGTAGGTGCTAGCAATTAAATTATATTAACCCTATGAAATGCATGTAGGTTGGACGGCGTGACAGATATATGCGTCGAACCGATGGTGCGCATTACATACGTTGTTGCGTTGGGGTCGTTCAAAAGTGTAAGCTAGTATAGTAGAAATTATTTAAGATTTACGACATTTTATAGATTAGATTAGATTAGATATATTTATCTCCTTTATAAAATTACACAGTGTTTTACATTTTTAAAACAAAATCAATTCACAAAAGGATCGTCAACAGGTATAACATAAGAAAAAATATAAAACAATAAATAAAATAAAGAAATCAAATAATGTCGCATATGTCAAAAATAAATTAATAAAAAATGTTACATTTGTATACACGCGACTAGGAAATTCTTGGTAAAATCTAATGTCAATAGTCAAGGTTTAACATAATAATATGGTAAAATAATTATCAATGTCAACACAATGTCAAAAATACTAATTAAAAATGTCAAAAATATACAAAATAAAAAATATAAAAGAATAACAATTTAACAATAATAATAATCAAAAAACGACTGGCTGTTCATTGTATTCCTTTACGGAATACAGTGATTTGAGCATTAAAAGTTCCTTCAGACGGCGTTCAAATATGTCGTTGGAGGATTCGTTTTTAAGTGTGGCGGGTAGGCGCTCGTACATTGACGGGCCTATTACTCGTGGGCTTCTATCGAGCAGCGCGAGTCGACGCGGCACAGGCAGTAGTCGGCCCGTCTGACGGGTGATTCTGCCAGGCATATTCGCCCGCTTAAATAAGTTAATATTGCGACGCGTGAACATTAATACCTCAAACACGTATAATGAATAATGTGTCATTATTTTGAACTGTTTGAAGAGCTCTCTACACGAGTGCCTCGGATTTACTCCTGCCAATACACGTATTGCTCGTTTTTGTAGTATGAACACACTATCCGAGTTCGTTGAATTTCCGTACAAAACAATACCGTACGACATCAGTGAATAGAAATACGCATAATAAATCTGAAGTAGTGCATCACTGGAGACAATTGGTTTCAGTTTACGCAGTGCAAATACAGCACTGCCCAATCTTTCACACAATTTGTCTACGTGTTCCTTCCACTTCAGCCTGGCGTCAATAGTAAATCCGAGAAACTTGCATGAGTCACAGCGGGGTATCGGGCTCTGTACCAGTGGAATGTGTGTAGTGTTTCCGGATGTGAACCATATTACGTGGGATTTTGAGACATTGAGTATTAGCCCGTTCGCCGAGAACCACTCGTGGAGTTGACTGCACGTAATTGACACTTTTTGCTCGAGCTGTGAGTGCGTGTGAGCGGTTACTACTACAGTAGTGTCATCGGCAAACAACACCACGGTGCCTTCAGCTACAGAGGAAGGGAGGTCATTTATATAAATTAAAAATAGGGTATTTCCCAGCGAAGAGCCCTGTGGTATTCCATGCTTGAGTATACCTGCTTCAGATTTCGCGGTTTTGCCCTCTATTTTGACCTCAACCGTCTGCCGTCTGCTTTTAAGGAACGATGTAAGTAATTTCCGAGTGTTATCCTGTATTCCATAATACCCTATCTTTGTTAATAACAACTCGTGATTAATTACATCGAACGCTTTTGAGAGGTCGCAGAATACCCCTGCAGCCTTGTCCTTCGTATCGAGAGCCGTTGTTACGTAATCGTATATTTGATAAGCAGCTGTTGTGGTGCATCTATTTTTTCTATACGCAAATTGTCTGTCCGTCAGTAAGTTATGTGTCTCAAGGTGTTGCATTAAGGAGTTTGAAACAATAGATTCTATAATTTTGGAAATATTTGGCACGATGGTGATTGGTCTGTAATTGTCGACAGAAGTTTTTTCGCCCTTGCCCTTATATACTGGACATACTCGAGTGCTCTTCAGTACGTCGGGATACGCACCGCAAGTGAACATGGTGTTTAACATGTTATAAAACTTGTCATTGGACTTTGAATCTTCACGCTTGGACAGTAAAGTCGCTTTATGAACGGCCTAATTTGATACAACTCGGACAGTTCAAATAATTCTAAGTATATATGTATAGAGCGACTCACCAAACACACAATGATAAGTAGTGTGTACACGTGCACAGATGCCTCCGGTATGTTCTCGATATCCTTCAGCGCGGTCAACGCCGGCTCGAAGTCCGGTCTCAAATCTAGAGCGTGCCGCAGATGTACCGCTGCTTCCTGCAAACAAAACAATGCCACAATGAAATACAATAGACTAGTCACTCACGTCTTAGTGTAAGCACAGAATAAGTAATAGTAAAAGTACAGAAGCTTCACTTTCTAACAAAAACGGCGTTTAGGCATAAAAAACATGCCTACTCTGTGCATCTCTGTCTATCGCATAACTTGTATTCATTCATACGCGGCACGTGTAGCTAGCTAGGGCTATCGACTCGTCGCTCGTCGCGTTCTAGTCTGCGGCGGCAGCGGTAACGTGCATATAGACGCGTTCGCGCGGCGGCGGGCGGCCCTCGACTGACGTACGGCACCGGGCCTTTTTTTTTTTTTTAATTGATTAACTGCTAGCCGGGCCTCGCAGGGCCCTTTTGCTAGGGAAATGGCTAGGGCGTATGCAGGTCGATGCCTACACAGCACGGCCCCGGGCCGAGCGAGCGGTAGGCATTTAAAGCGACGCGCGCCTCCCACTGCAAGCCCCTTGGTGTAAGGCCTGAGTGGACGCTCGAGTCGGGCGTGCATGTTAAACAATTGAAACTCGTACTGGCGTCCTGAGTCTGCCCTGCACAAATAGTATGCACGCTCGCCCGCCCCGCTGCACGCCCCGCCGAACACTCCGCTAGGCCGTATCGTATATGCTACGACGGTGGCAAACAATGGACACTTGCGGCCTCAGGTGGCAAACAAAACTACGACCTGCCTGAAGCTAAGCAGACACGAGTCAGTCACTAGCCTATAGTCCTACGGCCTTCTAGGAAAATCACATTAAAATATAACTAGGTCACGAGGACAGTAAGTTAAAATCGGAGTTCTGCAAGGATCGATATTAGGCTTACTCTTATTTCTATGTATGTTAAAGAATGACCTTCCTTTTACGGCTGAACATCTCTACAGTCAGCGTCATATCGTATGTAGCGCCTAAGTGGCCAAATAATTCGGTACACCATATATTTTGTATGGTGTTACAATATGTTTGGCCACTGGCTGCTACATATATATGACGCTGACTGTACAATAGTGTTATTCACAGATGATACATCACGCATATATAAAGTAAGTATAGTTCGTACAAAACTCTAAGGCCAAATTCTGTCAAACGAACGCAAGCAAAACTCGACTTAGACGTCTGACTGTTAGGTAGATTTTTACTTGCGTTAATTTGACAGCACTTGGCCTTAGTTGTGTACGAACTATACCTATATGCCTTGGTCACACGTACCGAGCAAAACAGGCGAACCAGTAAAATTAGTAGGTGTGATCCTGGCAATAGAGATACCGAGGACACAAAGTAAGGTAATTTACAGCTATGAAGCGGACTTGGCATTTTACTTTACCTGATAATGTCCATAGGCTTTGAATATTTCCCCCAGAGTGAAGTACTGCTGCCACGCGCTGCGATCCGGGGGTTGGACTTCGAGCGAGCGCCGTGTCAGATAGATGGCGTCGTCGAGATACTGTAGAGTAAATAGCACTCGCGCCAGGTTCAGGAGCACCTGCAAGCGAATCACAACTTTATTGCAATGTAGTTAGTGAAGCATTTTGTTTGGGAAGTTTTTTTCTTATATAAAATGGGATCGCTCTTGGCCAGCATCTAGCCAGGTCTTTTTTTTTAGTGTAAAAAGAAGCATTAAACTTTAAACACTCTAAATAAGGTTGAACTTGCTTGCGTGGAATTAAAATTTTGGACCATGGTTGAGGTTTTTAATTTTTCTACAATTTAATTGATTGTTGTTGTGACACGAACATTACCCATATAAATTGTGTGACACACATTCGTGTCACAACGGAATCAATTAAATTTTAGAATAATTAAAAGGGTTAATTATGTTCCAAACAATTGAACTTCATCCACATAGGAATGCTCAAAATGAACGAGGTTTGTATTATTTTCCTTGTATTGAATAACTGTCGGTCTTCATTAAAGATGGAAGAAATTCAAAATTTTATTGATAATATCATTTTCATTCAGATTCAAGGCTACTCTGTGAAGACTAGTCTTGAATCTGAATGAAAATGTTTTTTTTATGGAAGTGACTTCCATAAATTTACAGTTTTATAAACTGAACCTAGCAGCAGGTTCCGCGCTCGCCTCCCAAAGGTCCGGGATCTCATTAAACTTGTAACAAATTGTAATTTATTCTGAGAAAAGGCTATAAATAAAATATACAAGAATTACAACTTACTTCTGCATTGTATGGTGAGACGGCCAGAGCGCGCCGGAAGCACTCAATGCTCTGTCTAGTGTCGCCCTTGATTCTCCAAAAGTTGCCGATTTGGTTGTACAACTGTACTGACTTAGGTTTCTCTCGTTTTGCTTTCTTCAGTCGTTTCTCTAGAGCAATTATATCATACTCTGTTACACTGTTTTTGAAGGACTTCTTTTTTGTGAATATTAGAGAAACCTGTAATTTAAAAACAGAAATTTAAAAGCTGCATTTTAGGGTAAGCTGTAGTAATGGTTCCCCGAATCTATGGCCTGTTGAATGATAATTCAATGTATTAATTAAGCAATCCTTCCTTCAATACAAGGTTGAAAATAAATTTCATATTTTTCTTTGTTTTCTACACTCTAAATTTTGGTTTGTAATTGTGGTGAGATAATAAGAGTTAGTTTTGTGTGTGGAGAAAACTATTCATTATTTTCTGAGTTTTAAGGCTTGCGCGACGCGAGCGAGCAGCGTTCCGTTAGCTTCGCGCAAGCTGTGTGTCCAAGCCTTTACCCTTTATTTTATAAATGTTTACATTCAAATACCTGTGGCTCAGGGACATTGGGATGTCTATGGCGCCTGGCCACCCCCACAAGGTTGTCATAATACGTAAAGTTAACAGCCTTCCCACAGTCCAAGTATTCGTCATCAACGTCACCATTTGTCTCTGTCATTGTCGACTCATCCCCATTTTCAACGCCAGATCTGTGACAGCAAATAATTAGCTAAGTTTTAGTCAATATCATTATCATTTGCAGCCTGTAATGTACGTATTGATGTGCCGTCGGAAACTTTCCAAAATTGCGAATTTTTCCACATGGGAAAGTTTCTGAAATTTCTCACAGTTTTGTATGGGGTTTGAAACTTTGCGAAATGTAAAATGGAAATTTCGTATATTTCTATGAAATTCTTAAGAAATTTCCGAGAACTTTTCCAACTTTTTGGAAACTTTCCGCAACTTGCACATCTGTAAATGTAAGCCCACTGCTGAGCATAGGCCTCACTTCGACTTCAAGTATGTAGTTTTAGTAGTGGGTTATTTTTCCTGAATAGTCAGAAAATACAGAGGGCATTATTGGCATATGTATGTCACATTAAATAACAAATAAGTATCTAAAAACAAGAGTCAAACAATTGAACTTCAAGACACTTAATTAGGCACAAAGCATTTCTTAGCCCACTAGACTATAAACATTTTGGAAACAAGAAAAATAATATTATAGTATAATGATCAATATTCATATCTGAATGTTGTAAGTAATGAGGTTTTGTGTATGTTATTTTTATAAATAAGTTCTTCATTTTTTTCACCTGTGCGAGGTGCAATACAGTATGTGCATTGTAATTTCAAACAAATTATGATAATGATGAAGAGTATTAACCCGTCATCTTCAGGCCTCAGCCTTTGAAATGTATTCCCGCACTTGTCAGAACACTCCTACCATCATTCTTACTTAGGCTTATTTGACGAGCCCAGAGATCTCTGGCATTCACTTTCTTTTTTTACTCCAGCATCCTGGAAATTAGGCCGGAGATATCCAGGCCCCTCAAACAGGCCTAGTAAACATTTTGCTGAGTCATGGATAGCCTCGGTTAATATTACTGTATTTTGTTTTACAACTCAAATGCATAAAATGTGATGATGGCCGTCTAGCACACTTGTTCACCTTCAATAGTGATGTAATACCTGGTCGCCTTAACTCTGTACCTGGTACATGTACAGTCTAGTGCAAAAATATGTATCAAATGAATCTTCTCATAAATATGTACCAAAATGTTAATCCACTGACATAAGAGCTTTGGGACATATTTTCGAGCAAGTTGTATGCACTCAATTGCACTCATATTTTTGCACTTGATTGTACATTTCAATGAGCTCCAGTCCAGGTGCAGAGTTAACTTGACAGGCATTAATTGCATAATTTTAAAATCTTACTTTATATAATGGATGAAACTTAAATACCATATGATCAAATTAGTGTAAATGACGAACCTTTGTTGTTCATAAGCCTGGCAGTCAGTACAAAACATGTCAAAGCCATGCTTGGTCCAAGTGTTCCCATAATACACAGTGGATGTTATTATGTTGAATATGGGGTCTTCCTCAGTCATTTTTTGCTTATCAGTGTCATCCTAAAAGCAATATTAGAAAAATTGTAGTTTATGTTGAGAGAGATAAAATAAAGAGTAGGTATATTATTTTATTTTGATTTTTTATTATTTTTTATACACTAGCAGCTACAAGCTGCATATGATTCAAACAGTATGAAAGAACTAGAAAGAGAGAGGGAGAGAGATAAATATAAAAAATATCAAATGAGGTTTATCAAGTTTTATAAATATTATCAGTTTTCACATGCTTAAATTTTAGCTAAATAACTGGAAACAAGATGCCATTATTTCTTCATAAGCTACTAACGTGTTTCTGCAAGTTGTCCATGCAAACAACTTATTATTCACGTGGCTTGTGGTCAAAATAAATACGCTGAGCACACGGCGAGAGTTGTAACATATATCGTGTGGCGAAACCGTGCATCGATTATATAAAAGTCGAATTTAAGAATAGAAATAACTGACCTGGGTCAACGTATTCCCGTCAACTATTGTACCTTCTTCAGGATTGAGTTTCCAAATGTTAGATGTACGAGAATTCGTAACAATAATTTGGAAAGAAAATATGTACAGAACCAAACAAGTCAAGTACGGTAGGTCCCCCATGTCGACCATTCAGTCTGGTATAAAACATGAAAACTGTTTTCACATAAGGTTTTGAAATTAACTTTCGTCTGAAATAACAGATATCAGGGTCACAATATTGAGAAGTTAGTAATTTTATCACATAGAATGAAATAGATCTCCCTTCCTTCTCGTTATTTTGACAAGCAATAGTAGCGATTTGTAACGTTCGAAATCAAAAAGTGAAAGTAAATCATAGTAGAGGATAAATGTCGTTATTGGTATTTGAAAACATTAACAAATTTTATGTTTTTATTGCAGTAATCTGGCAAAGTAGTATTTATTAACAAAATTAAAAGAAATCATATTTTACGGGATGATTATAATCTTGAACGATAGAAACTATCACGGATTATGAACGTATGTTTTTAAATAGACCATAGACTATAAAGCGCACTACACATCAACGCTTCAACTAGCATCCGGCCGAGATACGAATCACTGCATCTGGCAACAGACCGAAAACTGGATGATCCCCAATTTGTTCATGTTTTGTAGAAAACCAAAGATATTTTATATTTTCAGCCTTCTATTTTTCTGCGGGGAGAGGACGGGTTAAAACATGTTTTTCCTACCTAATTCCAAGCCTGGGCCCCGGATGAGGCACGCGTGGTTATTTGATGGATCCCAATTTAGGATGTGCGCCAGACTACAAATAATGTAGTGTGAGAGCACTTTAATGCTCCATAGTCTATGTCCCTAGTTGTAGCTGTCATGGAGCTGTCATGTCATGTCATGTTATTCGATTCTGTCGTTCAACGAATCAATCAACGCGTTCAGTCAGTGATTGTTTTTAATGTAAATTTACAGCGCAGCAATTTCCAAACTCGTATTATTTACAGGGAAAATATGAATGACTGCTGCAAACCATGAAGAAAGAACGCACTGGCGACAATTGTCGCCCATTCAAATTATGAGTATCCTGGCGATCTGTTTTGTTTTTTTATAGTTTAGTGGGTTGCTCGCTAATAATTTGTTTTTTTCCTTTACAGCCCATCAAATTCTCAGTTTGACCGGTATAAGCTTTGAGAGAAGAAGTATTATTGTGAGTTTTAATGGATAATTCCGTGGTTTAGCAATGAAGTCATAACATAAAATCTTAGGTTACTTTATACGACCATTTCTTCTGTCTCCAGGGTTTTGTTGAGCTGACCGTGGTTCCATTGAAAGATAATTTGAGGTATATAAGACTCAATGCAAAACAATGTCGAATATATCGCGTCTGCCTAAATGATCGGTATGAGGCAAATTTTCAATATTGTGACCCATTTTTGGATATCTGCCAAGCTGACCCTAACACGTAAGTATTTCAATAATTTCTGGCTTTGACACATTTGAGATAGCATTGGGTTAGGCTGTAGCAAAGGGTACACAGGACTTCGCAGGATCAAACTACCCAAACTCAAAAATACCCAAAATCAAAATTGCCCAAAAACCGAATCAGGCACCCGACCATCCACGTAGTCTTGGTCTGTCCTACTCCTAGAGAGTAATTCCAAAATCGGAGGCGCGGAGGGAGAGCGGCCCTCGCCCGCCGTGAGGAAGCGCGGGAACGTGCGAGGTGGAGCAGCTGAGGGCAAAAAGCCGAAGCTGCGGAGCCGAGCATGGTGACCGTGCTTTCTCACGCTAGGGTGGAAGGGCTGCTCGCAGTGCCGGAGCTAAGGCGGAGTCAGACCGCTGAAGTCGAAGGCTCGCGGAGTAGCCCCTGAGGTCAGTGAGCGATTTTTCTAAGTCTTTTTATACTGCATACCCTTCGTACACCCGGACCGGCCCTTATGGATTAAAGTTCTTTGTGTTATTGTTGAACATTCTATTATCTATCTATCTATTAGGCCTTTTTATTCTGAATTAATAATAATAATAATAAAGACATTTATTCAACTAAGTTGCAATAATAACAAATAAGTAAGCAAATTTAAAGTCAAGTAAGTTGCAATAATAATGAATGAATGAATGAATGAAATTTATTCCAGAACAAGTCCATATTGTTTTACATACTAGATCAAATTAAATTAAAAGATTAAAATTAAAATAATTACATAAAGTCAAACTACAATAAACAATAATAATATAATAAGTGAGTAGACCTTAGGCTTCTCCGTATAGCGGGTTAACCCGGTCCCCCAACGATAGGCCTATGGTATTCCCTCCAACGCTCATGTAGCGGGCATAATAATTAGATAATGTCTCTAAATCTAAATTCAGTGTGCTGCTTGGCAAAAGCCTACTCTAGCTCTTTCCATTGTGTTCTGTCATGGGCCACTCTCCTGTGAACATTAAAGAATATTTGTATTTGATTGTATTGTGTATTGTTTGAATTAAACTTTATCTTAATTAAACCAGCAGAAGTGTAAGCATTGAAAGGTAGAGAGACACACTGTTTCTTTAGTATTTGATGTAGTAGTATAGATTGCACATTATTACAACATTATTTAATCTACAGGAGATCCCTCGAAGTATTCTCACAATGCCACCTAGCTGCAGCTCAAAAGATTGACCCTGACCACAATTCAGGAGAGCTCCATATCCAGGTCCCTGACGATGCAGCACATTTGGTGGGTGAGGGTAGAGGCCTCCGCATCGGGATTGAGTTCTCTTTGGAATCACCTCAGGGAGGGATGCACTTTGTGGTGCCTGAAGGAGAGGGGTCATTGGTTGAAGTAAGAATACTTTTGTTTTTGTAGGTGAAATAGATTTTTTTTCTAGATTCAAAATAGGGTTGACCTTGGCGAGCATCTAGCCATAGTTTGTCAAAAATGACCTTTTACTCGCATCCTGTATGTTTTTCCAAAATCGGTAAACGCTAATCTTCATTAATTCAAAACCATTTTCGCGTAGCAGCACTGTTTACTGTTACAAAGAATATCTCTGTGCCTCTTTAAAGCACTAGTGAATAGGCATCTTCTGGGTGAGCTCGCTTCACCGTCGGCCTCATTCAGGCCCCTATACCACAAAACTTTACAAGTCTACAACTTCACAAAATTGTACAATCTCCCATAGAAAAAGTTGACAAATTTGTCGAATTGTACGCTTGTAAAGTTTTGTGGTACAGGCCCCTGGTAGCTGCCCTCACTGACCCAAAAAGAAAATCCATCCTGTATAATGTTGTAACTCTTGTGGTTGGATTGCTTGAAGGGTTAACTCAGTAAAATGCTTGATTATCATGTCACATTACCATGGAGGTCCAAGACAGGTAAAATTATGGTTTCATTCATAACTAGTGTAAAGTCTATAGTCTTTTTATGAAAGAAACCATAGAGTTTTACCATGTGGCGTCAACAATAAATACTTTATTTTAAAAGCATCCATTGTGGCTGCATGCAGTCCCACTCTTACAAGTCTGTATTCAATTCATACAGCCGCAAGTACAACATGAATCTCATGAACCTAACAATTATTTCTCAATTTCAGAAATCTGCGCACATGTTCACCTATGGCCACTCAGCTCGCCTCTGGTTCCCCTGCGTCGACAGCTTCGCTGAGCCCTGCACATGGAAGCTAGAGTTCACAGTAGACGAGACACTAACCGCTGTGTCGTGCGGCGAACTGTTGGATGTTGTGTACACTCCGGACCATAGGCGGAAGACATTCCATTATGTTGTTAATACACCGGCGTGCGCACCGAATATCGCATTGGCTATTGGGTGAGACTTCTTTATCTAATATTACTATTACTATAGCCTCTTTTTTATCCATAAAATACTGCCATACTAAAATGTATACATAAGCATTCATTTGTTCCTTGACAATTCTTACACAGAATTTGTTCTTTATAGTTAAAAAAAAACCAGAGTATAGTTTACTGCAAACCAGATTCAAAGCCTTCATCGAGTATGAAATCCTATGAAATAAAATTTAAATTAATTTATTCCTTATATGTAATTTAATGATGGATTGAATAAGTATATGTGTGATTTTGTTAACTATACATAAATGAAATAGGCTTGCATCCTAACAACATTAATTATTTTTGAGGATTCAAAATTTGCTTAATTAGATTTGTTGATACACTACATTTTTAAACCGATATCCTTTTCTATTTTTCAGACCTTTTGAAACATTTGTAGATCCATTCATGAATGAAGTGACACATTACTGTTTACCAAATCTGATGCAAATACTTAAAAACACTGTAAGGTATCTACATGAGGCCTTTGAATTCTATGAAGAGACATTATCCACAAGATATCCATATCCTTGCTATAAGCAAGTGTTTGTTGATGAGGTGAGTTTTATGAATTTTTAGCTGAAGATTAAAACTGTTTATATTTTTTATATTTTTGAGTGGTGGAGGAATATTATTCCAACACTTTTTTGCCGTGTATTTAAAGCTACCTTGAAGTGCGGTGGTGCGGTGACTAGGAATTATAAAATCTTGGCTGACTGGTTCGAGGCCATAATCTGTAGATCTACTTTAATTATCTTAGTAGCAATTGAAGCAGTACCTATTGCCATACCAAACTTGTCGCTATATCAGGTGATATCAAAACCCTGTCCGAAATAACCCTTGTTGGTTAGTTTCACTGCTTTTAGCATATGAACAAATAAAACATGTACATAACATTGTATAGTTAGCAAAGTAGTTAATTGTGCAATGTGCACTTCTTCATAGAAATCCCTATATAGGGATCCTAACTGTACATAATTAATTATGTACATAAATAGTTAAATAAACAGAGAGGAGAGTTTTTAATATAGAATCCTAAATTTTTACTTTATAAAATTGCTATATTCTCAATACTTCATGACTGCAAAAAAAAAACAAAACAGTTCACACTAATCCGTACTAATATTATGAATGCGATAGTGTGTCTGTCTGCCTGTCTGTCTTTCTGTCTATCTGTCTGTCTGTTACCTCTTCACGCTTAAACCGCTAAACGGATTTAGATGAAATTTGGCATGGAGATAGATTGAGTCCCGGGGAAGGACATAGGATACTTTTTATTATTAAAGAGCGATGAGTAGTTAAGCGCCTGATATAGGCTATTACCTCCTTCAATTCTATCGCGATAAACGAGATCCATGCGGAAAAAACTAGTTAAGATGGTTCGCTTTCCATACAAAACGACGTTTGACATTCGTAGGCTAGCGGCGTGATATTTCAAGAAACTTATGTAACATACTTTCATACATTGGCTTTTCATTTGCGCGAAATTCTCCCTTTCCTAGAATATACTTCTGATACTCACGTGACAAAATAATTTCTCAAATTATTCTAGTTTATACAAGTTCGCGCAAATGGAAAGCCAATTTATGAATGTTTGTTACTTAAGTTTCTTAACATATCACTCCGCTAGCCTGCGAATGTCAAAAGACGTTTTGTATGGAAAGCGAATCACCTTAATAATATAATTGTAAACAATTTCCAGACTGAAGACGATGCTACAGCCTACACCACAATGTCTATCCTAAGCGTCCATCTTCTTCACTCCATAGCTATTATAGACCAAACATACATCAGTCGAAAGGCTATGGCGCAAGCTGTGGCTGAGCAGTTCTTTGGATGCTTCATTACTATGCAGAATTGGTCAGATCTGTGGTTGGCCAAGGGAATACCTGATTATCTGTGTGGGTTGTACTCGAAGAAGTGTTTTGGCAATAATGAGTATAAGTATTGGACGCATCAGGAGTTGCAGGAGGTTAGTATTGGAGTATCAAATGGTAATAACATATGTAAGTATTCTTTATAGATAATATTGTAGTGTCGGCAGAGTTTCTTTACTCTGTCTGTATTTTCTGACAGCCACTATCATGGCAGAGTATATTTTGCACAAGAACAGTAATCACTATTATTGATTAGAAGTTAATTTTTATAAAGTTTTGTTTTGTTGTTTGTAATTTTAAGGAAAGTTTTGAATTATTTAAGATTACGCGTCACGCTCAAACATTGAAATGCTCTTGTATAGTAGAAATTATTTAAAATGTCCGACATTTTATAAAACTTGACATTGGACTTTGAATCTTCACGCCTGGACAGTAAAGTCGCTTTTTGAACGGCCTAATTTGATACAACTCGGACAGTTCAAATAATTAAAATTATACTACCTCTGACAATTGAATTGACAATTCAATTGCCTAACTTGACGTCTTGTCAAACCGCGGCATTTCTCTTTTTTTTGTTCCTATGAAAATTTAATAAAGATAAAATAGGTAACGCTAGTTTTCATTTCCTACAAGCTCTGTTATTGTTATTATAAAGGTTGTGACATACGAGGAACAATACGGCGGCATCGTTCTTGATCCCTGGCAGCCGCCGGCGAGCGGAGCGCGTGTCGACCCCAAAGACGTATTTTACTTCCCAGTGAGAAACGTGCACACCATGTCTCCTAGGTATATTGAGGTAAGTTATTTTCCTAATTTTGTACAGCTTGTTCTATTACCAAGGGAATGCACGTGCACGACAATATGCAGTACAAATGCTCTTTATTGCACACCACAACCTACACAGTACAGTACAAAATCACAACAAGTAGGGGCAAACAACTGGCGGTCTTATCGCTAAAGAGCGATCTCTTCCAGGCAACCTTCGATATTTGGTGAAATAAATCTATACATTTGTAGAATTGTGTGTGTGCTACAAGAGTACAAATTATAACGAGGGTGGGACACTGACGCCGCCTCTTAGGCTGCCTTTCCATTAGAGCTATGCTGCGAGGATGCGAAAGCTACGCTACGAAATTATGTGACCGTTTCCACTAATGCTATGCTACGTAGCTGTGCGAGGAGGAGGCGCTATGAAGATGCGCAGCCGCGAGGTAGCTGTGCGAGGAAGATGCGCAGCTCGAGCTATGCGATGTATCGACAGGGGGCGCGGAGAAGCGGCAGCGCGGTGTGGGCGGAAGCGCTCACGCATCCTTAGCGCGCATCCGTAGCACGCATCCACAGCACGCATCCATAGCACGCAACCATAGCTCGCATCTTTCCATATAAAAAACATATATACCCATTACAGTCATGATTATATTGCAATCTATGATAAAATTACCGCCACTCTTCCACTTAGTTATCTTTCAAAACATCGGCAGAACATCATACTCATACAGGAAAGCAATAGGTTAAAATGTCCTTTAATTTGCAGGTAATGCGGAAAAAATCTCACCTAGTACTTCGAATGTTGGAGCAACGTATTGGCCAAGAATTACTACTACAAGTATTCAACAAGCAACTGTCGCTAGCCACAAATGCCGCCAACACTAAGATTGGAGGTGGTCTTTGGGGGCACCTGCTGTTGTCTACGAATTTGTTCGTGCGGGCCATATTCACTGTGACCGGGAAAGATATGGCTGTTTTTGTGGACCAGTGGGTTCGGACTGGTGGTCATGCGAAGTTTCAGTTGACATCAGTGTTCAATAGGAAACGGTAAGAAACGGACAATTTGGAAATTAAATATGGCTACCTTGATTATCACCCTTCAGTGTACAATACAGTAGAGACAAAGTACCTATTACAGTACAGTTCATGTATTGTAGTAGATATTACGTAAAATTGTTAGAGCCGTTTTCCGCTATTTACAAAGTTAATACAAGACTTATGTAAGTTTTGCTTGTTTAATACGACATTTTAATGCAACGCCATTTTTGTAGTTCGGTTAAAAATACAGTCATAATGCTGGAACAACTTTCATACTACTCATCATTCATCATTAAACTTAAGAGCTACGCTCTTTTCGGTGGACTGATCGACTGTCTTCCCGGTTCGCTGTCGGTCTTTTAGCCACCTGATACGACTCGGCACCAATTTTCTCCTTCACTTTGTTGAAGTACGTCAATCTGGGTCTACCTCTTCTCCCCCCCCCCCTCCCCCTTCTTCCTTCAATTTTGCCTTCCTAAATGTTCACAAAAAAACTGTCGTGCCGTATCAGGTGTCCACTCATTCGTACTCTCCTGTTCTGTATTGTTTAAAGCATAGTTCTCTCCCCTTTCACAATGCTTAAGGCAAGGCAGTCCCACTGCAGACGTCCTGCTCTAACACGAATGAGTTTACAATTAACCATCCCGCTCTCTACGGATATCTGCGCGCAATTTTCGTGAATATTTAGTACAGTTTGATTGATTTTTGAAATACTGGATCATTTATCAAAAATGTATCCGGTTATTGTGTTAGAACAATAAAAAAGCTACCCTTTTTGTAAAGAAAAACTTATCACTGCCGATGACAATTACGAAATAATCAGCATGTAAGTTTATTTTTACGATGATATTTAGATTTTTTTACAGAGTTACCAAAGCATTTTTCAATATTTTGTTCAGTTATTGTGTTACTTTCTTTCTTTCTCAATTATACAGTAATTTGTGTAGTGTAATTCTATGTTATTTTTTCACATTCTAACCTCAAACTTTAATATTTTCGACTATTCGTGAACTGGCCTGGCCTTAATATCTCTTCCTTTTTTTTTGCCTTTCCATTCTCCCGTTGTATCTCTCACAACTACACAAACACAACATTATTTGTCAACAGAAACACAGTAGAACTAGAAATCCGCCAAGACTGCGTTCACGAGCGCGGCATACGCAAATACGTAGGCCCCTTACTAGTGCAATTACAAGAGTTGGACGGCACGTTCAAACACACGCTGCAGATCGAGAACACGGTGGTTAAAGCGGACATCACGTGCCATAGCAAGAGTAGAAGGAACAAGAAGAAGAAGATACCGCTGTGCACTGGAGAGGAAGTTGACATGGACTTATCTGCTATGGAGTAAGTTGAGTCTATCTCTATTGATGAATAGAATCAAGAGTAGGACGGCACATTCAAACACACGCTGCAGATCGAGAAGACGGTAGTAAGAGTAGAATTAAGTAAGAAGTCGACATAGATATTCTGTCTTCTATGGAGTAAGTTTTCCAAGGTTATCAATATATATATATATATATATATATATATATATATATATAAACCTCTAATATTTTTTTTTCATTTCATTTATTTCCAATAACAATATACATTGTGTTATCATATATACATCAATAAATACAATCAAGAGGTGGACCGCCTTCAAATGAAATGAAACAGTTCTTTATAATTTCATGAATTTTATACATATTCGATGGAACATGCAGTTTTGGTCATGATCAGCATATCTCGCCAAATTATGGACATACAAAAATTTTAAAACACTATACATTAGAAGAAAAAAATACAATTACAATTGTCAAATTGAATAAAAAATGTGATTAATGGTAAATTAATTTTCAAAATATTATCATAACTTTATCGTTTCCTTCCAGTGACTCCCCTGTGCTCTGGATCCGTCTCGACCCCGAGATGTCTCTCTTGCGGAGTACCGTGATATCCCAACCTGACTACCAATGGCAGTACCAGCTTCGACACGAGCGTGACGTCACAGCTCAGAGCGAAGCCATCGACGCGTTACACAACTACCCTGAACCAGCGACGAGAAAGGCGTTGACGGACACTATTGAGAATGAGCAGACGTATTACAAGATCAGGTGTCGGGCGGCGCATTGTTTAACGAAGGTGAGCCGTGTTGGTATAGCAATAAGGTTGATTATCACATGTAAGTATCAGGTCAGAGCGAAGCCATCGACGCGTTACACAACAACCCTGAACCAGCGACGAGAAAAGCGTTGACGGACACTATGACGTATTACAAGATCAGGTGTCGGGCGGCGCATTGTTTAACGAAAGTAAGCCATGGTGTTATAGCAATAAGGTTGATTATCATATGTAAGTATCAGGTCAGAGCGAAGCCATCGTCGCGTTATACAATCCTGAACCGATATGAAACTAACGCGTTGATTTAAAAAACCTTTTTACTGGTAGATGCATGGGCATTTTCACTTTAAAGTGTACCCCCTACTTTTTTTTTCGGATCTCGGTGATTTTGGGTATTCTGACTCAGAATCACGAGTACTATACATTACAGCGAAGAAAAAAAGTGTCCCACCAAAAAAAGTCAGTTTTGTGACGCTTTTTTCATACAGTTTATATGGCTCGTCACAAAACTGACACAAAAAAATTATATGGAAAATCATCATTTTTTTCCTTAATGTGAATCAATAGTACTCGTGATTCTGAGTCAGAATACCCAAAATCACCGAGATCCGAAAAAAAGTAGGGGGTACACTTTAAAGTGAAAATGCCCAGATACTGCTTATTTACATGAGTGGAAAACAAAGTATGTCTTAAAGTATGACTTGTAGAAAAAATGTATGAATTTTGAATTATCTAAAGACTAATTTTAATGTGTCGTAGGTGGCAAACGCAATGATCAGCTCATGGGCGGGGCCACCGGCCATGCTGACGATATTCCGGAAGATGTTCGGATCATTTTCCGCGCCTCACATCATCAAACAGAACAACTTCGACAACTTGCAGCATTATTTCTTGCAGAAAACTATACCGGTGGCTATGGCAGGTGAGTCGAACGTTTTGTTTGTCTGTGTGTATGAATATAATATTGTTTTGTCTTTAGAGATCTGCAGGTTTATGCCGCTAACTTTCATATCGAAAACAAAACCTGAATTTCGCCTCTTTCTGATGCTACTACTACTATGCTGACCGAAAAATGCGGATATTTTATCTTTTCTTTATAACTGTTTGCTGCGAGATCTATCTCATTGACGATAATGATGACATAGTTACTGTTTAAAAAATAAAATTTAGATTACAACACTCGAATAATGCCATTGTATGAATACAACGCATATGTTTTACGTTAAGGCGCAGGGGTGGGCAAGGCATTCTCCATACAAACTGTGCACGTTTTATTCGTAGGTTTTGGCACTAACGAATGTAATATTTTTTTGGATGTAAATATTAGATATGCGAAGAAAGTGATGTGGAAATTTTCAAATATTAAAAAAAAAATTAAAAATAATATCTATGAAAAAAAAATACATCACGAAATAGCTAACAGAAAAATAAGCATACTGACCAAAAATCATAACTTTAATGCAAACACAAACAAAAAAAATCCTGCACAAAAGTTTGTATGGAGACTATGGAGAGAGCTTGCCCTACCCCTCCTCTTAAGAGGCCGTGCTAAAAACTACGACATATTTAACATACATCAATACAATAGTGACAACATTTGTCAATACAAGATTTCTACTTTTTTTTAAACCTGACTGTGGCTTTATAGGCCGGGCCCGTTAAAGCGATAGGAGTGCGCGGTTGGAGAGTGGCCTGTGGAAAATCCAGGGAAAACCTCCGCCACGACCAAATTAAACTACCCGTTAAACACTGGAATACTGTAAGAGTTTGCGCTCCAGTGAGATTGGTTGAGCGGCTTCAACCGAATCTGAGGTGTCAGTAGAATCGAGCTACTGGGAATTAAAATTTCTACTTTCCCTAACAATAAGTAGAAATTATTTAAAATGTCCGACATTTTATAAAACTTGTCATTGGACTTTGAATCTTCACGCTTGGACAGTAAAGTCGCTTGTTGAACGGCCTAATTTGATACAACTCGGAAAGTTCAAATAATTTTAAGTATACATTAGGATCATTATTAATTCTGCTCGTCGACTATATTTCCTAAAATTGTTAGCATAAATATATGCTTTTCTACCAGGCCTTCGCAATATCCACGGCATCTGTCCACCCGAAGTAGTCAGATTCCTTCTGGACCTCTTCAAGTACAATGACAACTCCAAGAATCACTTCTCGGACAACTATTACAAGGCAGCGTTGGTTGATGCGTTGACGGCCACCATTACACCTGTCATATCAGTGTTGCAACCTGTAAGTATACAAACAACTTAAAACCGTGCGAGACGGTCGAAAACAAGCCAATACCGGGTCACCTTGGTCCACACGGACCGTGTAGACAGTTGTTTCATGCAAGATTTCCTTTGAGAACCGGTCTTGCGGACCAAGGTCGTTCCGTCCTAGGGACTTATCGGCGACCGTCTGTATCGCGCTTTATATAACGAGTGGAAAATATTTCACGTGGGCCAGGCGACATTCAATCTTATGCCAATGTCATAAAAAGTTTCATATTGCCAAGCAAAACTCACTAGTAAATCTTTCATTAGGTACTCTTAGAAACATTGTGTGTCAGTACTGAAACGAGGCTGTTTTAGCATAGTTATTACTCTAAAAAAAAATTTGTTGTGTGTTTTGCTTTTTAAAACACGGCTTTTCTCGCTTGATCTGCAACATACTTTAGTACAGTCAGCAGCAATGGTTGCTACGCGGGCGAGGTGCTCAAAATGATCTTCACACATCTTTATTATAAGGGAATAAGAATGTGTAGATCATTTTGAACACCTCGCCCGCGTAGCAACCATTGCTGCTAACTGTACACAGATACATTAGCACAATGTTTTGACCGTGTCCTTCATTTTCAATATTTTTTCTGAACCCGATTCGTAACCCAGTCTTCTGGGATTCAAAAACGAGATTATTAAGTTAAAGTTCAAAAAAACTATGCTGTACACGCGTTTGCTAAACAATACGACAACAAAATGACTATCTACACACATATCATAAATCCTCTAATATGCGTTCGGAAACCGTAGAAAATGACTCTCATTTCAACATTCAATGAATTTATGGCAATTTTCTTATCTGTGGCTAAGGCTACAGCAGTAATAAAATATTTCATTTTAATCTCATATATGATGTTAAAATATTACGTCAAACAAAACTGTCAAAATTTAAATGTCAAAGTTGACATGTCCCTATTCTAGTATCACTGAAAATTCAAATTCAGTCGATGCGAAATGTCAGCTCGATGTTTTTTTAGTATATATCGCACGAAATTTGAGCTAGAACGACATGATCACATCAGAATAAGGACTCTTTACTTTTTAAAATAACATTCAGGTATCGGTTGCCAGTTCTGATTTCGATATTTCCGCAACCGTGCAAAAAAGGTTGTATTAACACAATTATTGTATTTATTTACTACGGTTTCTGAACCCATCTTAGAGTAATTATAATATGTGTGTAGATAAAGTAATGTATGCAACTGTACATAATTAGGCATTAAAACGCCCCTCATTATGTACCAGTTGCATAAACTACTATTCTTTCTATTTCCAATTGACATGAAAATTTATTATATTATTGTCATATTTCTTAAATTCTAAATTAATTTTTCTCATGAAAAATGTATCATAATCATGCTTATATTGTCTGACTTTATTACATTGTAAATTGACATCATGACATGTAAAAGTGCCCTTGAGGCCTATTTGCAGAATAAATGTTTGAATTTTGTTTTTTTTTTAAATTTCCTTAAGCCATACTAACGTCAAAATTTTCCTACAGGGTGCTCCAATAACAGCTGACTCCCTAGCAGCCGATACAAAATTAGTTTTAGAGGAGATAACCAGAGTGCTAAATCTAGAGAAAGTACTACCCTGCTATAAGAACACTGTCACAGTGAGTTGTCTGCGCTCGATACGGCGGCTGCAGCAATGCGGGCATTTGCCCAGCATACCAACCGCGTTCAGGGCTTATGCCCAGTACGGGCAATATGTTGGTAAGTGTAGAATATTATTCGGTGGATACCGCATTAACGCGATGCGAATGCAATTTTTTTGGTAACGACACGGCAGCCTATAGACGCCCGCAACTCCAAAGCAGTCAGTAACCTATTTCAGTTAAGTTGCCGCTAAAATTCGTTTATCACTGTCTGTCAGTTTGACGTTTGTAAGAAAGAGCTAAAACACATTTTAGATAACAGAGGTTTGTTAAGTTTTTTGAATAAGGGGGAACGTGTTTAGGGCATACATATGCACAATATTAATAGTAAATATGATGGTAAACGCGGCACTAATCTGCATTCTTCTTTAAGGGGAGGTATCCCCAACGCAAATGTCCCGCTCTAACACGCGTGAGTTTACAATTAACCATCCCGCTCTCTACGCAAGCTCTGCGCGCAGTTTTGTAAATATTTAGCTATAGTCATTAAGCCAATCATTTTATCAAAGCAAACCCTGCGAATTTGTCTATAACTATTTACGATCTTTAATTGAGTACAAAAATTAAATGTTAAATATCAGTAATATAGCCGTAGTATTGAAAATACATTCCAGAAAGGGGTACCTTCGCGATTTTTTTCTATCGAGTGAAATTCATCAGGTCATGTAACTGACTGCGATTTTGACTAGACAAGATCCTTATGTAACACATAAATATTTTTTAGATTTTAAGAAACTATATTCTATGTCTCAGATGGTTTTTAAAAACTCAAAAGTGGTAATACACGGCTTTAAAATTTCGATGTAATTTAAAATTTTTGGGTTTGGGAGTTATGGAAATTATTTGGTTGATGGTTTGACGACACTAAAAAAGCTTCGGGTTTTTCCTAGATAAGAGTACTCTAAGACAGTTCTATACTCATCAGTGGGTATTTACAGCCCATTATTATTATTATGATGATGATGATGATTAAGGCTGGGTTGCACCAAACCGTCTGTAATCGTAAGCGGTGTTCGTCAAATCCGATTGTATGGAAAGTTTGACAAGTTTCTATGGGATGACAGCTGCCGGCGCCATATTTGACGATGACCGGTCTGTGTTCGTACGTTGGTGCAACTGGCACTAAATCTCTTTACAATATTTCAAATTCTAATACCTTCACAGACGTACGCCTCGCCGCCTTCGAGTGCCTAGTCGACTTCGTCCGAGTGGACGGTAAACCTGAAGATCTCAGCTCCCTCCTCACTACGGTAGAGAGCGACCCAGATCCTCACGTCCGCCACGGCCTGGCCCGGTTACTGGTCAGCAACCCACCCTTTGAGAAGGCACAGCGGCATAGATTGGATACTGAAGCTGTTGTACACAGGTATTTAGACTTTATGACTATCGCAATAAGGACTAGGATAGCGACGAGTGGACGGTAAACCTGAAGATCTCAGCTTTCCTCACTACGGTGGAGAGCGATCCAGACCCTCACGTCAGCCACGGCCTAGCCCGGTTAGCAACCCACCTTTTGAGAAGGCACAGCGGCATAGATTGGATACTGAAGTTGTTGCTATAGTCATAAAGTCCAATAGGTATTTGGACTTTATGACTATAGCAATAAGGACTAGGATTGCTTCAACGAGCGGCGGGTAAACTATTCCACGCAGCCAGGGACTTTGGTTGCCGACACGTCATTATTCTCACCTATATCGCACTTTACAAATCAAAAAGAGACCGACAATATTTCTTGTTGGTCATATTCTACTAAATGTACTAAAAGAATTAATGTACGCCTTTTATCGATTAGCGTGAAATCTGAAATGAACCTTGCAGGTGCTTAGTTAAGATTCAAATTAGCACAAAATAAGGATGATGATGATATTTTTTCTTTTTGCAGATTATGGAACAGCATAAACAGCCACCTCTCAAACGACGCGCGTCTTCGATGCGATTTAGTCGATCTCTATTACACTTTGTATGGGCTGAAGCGGCCCATATGCGTACCTTTGCCTGAAATTCAGGCTATGATGAAACAAATGCAGCACAAGGAGCGAGAGAGAATAGAACGGGAGAAGGAGAGAGAAAAGGATAGAGATAGGCAAAGAGATATACAGACTCAACCTGTAATTAAGCAGGAGTTTCCTGAGGTATATTTCTTGCACACGATACAAATGTTTTTTTTTTTTAATTTTTTTCCAAGGGAAGTATGGTACATTTTAAATTATCACACAGTTCGCCAGTTTGAAGCGCTCGTGGCCCAGCGGCGCCTGCGTACCACTTGCGGTATCTAAGGTTAAGCAACGTGGGCAGCGGTCAGGACTTGGATGGGTGACCGCTTTGAGTGGTTACTAACTGAGCGCTCCCGTGCTTTGGAAGGCACGTTAAGCTGTTGATCCCGGTTGCTGTCTATGGTAGCAGTCGTTAAGCCAAGTTGGAGGCCTTCGGGCGGCTTGAGAACTTCTAACAGTCAAGTTGCCCACTCACTTGACAAAGCCTAATCCCAATAAGGTCTAGTTTCCCCTCAGGGTTGGAAGGTCAGATGGCAGTCGCTTTCGTAAAAACTAGTGCCTACGCCAAATCTTGGGATTAGGTAGCGGACCCCAGGCATCCTTCAGGATGCAACTATACTGGGATAACGCTAGGAGGATGATGATGACAGTTCGCCAAGCGTTGAGCTTATCGGCGAAATATTACACGCTTCCATTTTTTGTACAAAGTTATCTTATCTAATGATCTAAAAACCTAACATTGGTTTATTTAATTGTCAGTGATTGGATTTCCCGGTGCAACACCCGGTTTTTGATTTTATTGCATCAAATAAATTTCAATAACATTTTAACGTGTAAAATGAATCATTTATCATGTGTAATTTAGGCCTCCATCATCAGATCAGGTCGACAGAACCATTATATTGCATTGTCATCGAACTTACATAACTCAATCGGATAGGTACCAGCAAGTGGTTTAAACTTTAGTTGCAAGAATCCGCCCGAACAAACAATTTACATAAGCCGTGTTCCGAATCACGCCAACAACGACCACAGCGTTTACAGTGCTGACGGCCGGTCCGAATCAGTAAGCGCGCTCAAGGCCGCGTGAGTGGTGTTTTGATTCGGACCGGGCATGTTGTGTTTACTGTCATGTTCATATATCAAACGTCAACTTGACGTTTGGTTTAAGGTGCTGACGCCTGGGAGTGTGAGCATTGTAAACGCCAATATGGCGCCGTCCATGACGTCATCAATGACGTCACGACATCTCATGTAAACGCTATGAGCGTGATTCGGTCCGATCGTAAACGCGTTTATAGCGTTGTAAGCGTGATTCGGAACACGGCTATAGTTACATTGAAAGTTAAAAGCTTGTAAAAACGATTAACTGTTTAATTAATTGTAATTAACGTGAATTAAATATATAAATAGTTCAGTAACCTTGTCGCCTGAGAGTACGAGGTACTTTGCGTCAGTTGCGGTAGTTCTGATTTTATGCAGACTTTTTTATGATGTTGGCCCAATGAATAATCCATGTTCATGACCTCAAGTGGCAACCGCAATTTTGTCAAAAATCTAAAAAACCGATTATAACTCTAAAGTACTAGTTGTTGACAGTACCTTCTCAGGACGTTTTTAGAGTAGACTTAATTTGCTGCAATAGAACACTAGATTTGTCTCTGTAGCCGCAATAGTTTCCGAGATAAATCCTTTCAAAGTTTGCAAAGTTCAAAAAATAAGAAAACTTTGAAAATATTCCTCTCGTAAACTATGATGTATAAAGTTACTGTACCCTTACCTTGAGTTTGCAATGTTTGCATTACCGTACTCGCTAGCGACTGCGTAAACGATTTAGTACGGCGATTCTTAGTTCTATTACGTAACCGCCAGAGGCGCTGTACTGTTGTCCATACTAAATCGTTTACGCAGTCGCTAGCGACTACGGTAATGCAAACATTGCAAACTCATGGTAAGGGTACTGGACTAATATTAAACGATTGCTTTCAGTTGAAATTCGAGACCGAAGAACCATCCTCCGTAATCCCAAATCTGGACTCCCATATAATAATGCCGACCCCAATGGAGTTGGACGTGAAGACCGAGTTACCGGTGCCGCTTGCCAACATCAAGGAGGAGGAGGTCAAGATCGACGTCACCTCCGTCCATGACATGCCCATTAGGGTGTTTAGCGGCGTAAGTTGATCTCGCATTCTAGGACATTCTTGCACAGATGAGTGCTATTGTTAATTTGTGCTCCGGGTATCGACATCTGAACGCGTTCGCTCGTCGCGTTGCATCATAAAATAGGTAGAAGTCATGACGCGTATGCTGAACAAATTTGATAACCCTGGCAAGATGATGCCGCGCGTGTTGTGCGCTAGAAAGGGAAGGTATGTATCCGGTTTCTTCCCGTTTCACATCGCGTTTGTTAGACCAGTGAGCCTTCTGTGTTTTGTTATATACCTACCAATTCGCTTGAGGTCCCAATTCTGGACTTTCGTATAATAACGCCGACACCAATGTGGGTTGGGCTTAAAGAGCGAGTAGCCGGTGCCGCTCGCCAACATCAAGGAGGAGGAAGTCAAGATCGACGTCACCTCCGTCCATGACATGCCCATTAGGGTGTTTAGCGGCGTAAGTTGATCTCGCATTCTAGAACATTCTTGAACATAAGAGTGCCATTGCACTTCATTTGCGCTCCGAGTATCGACATCTGAACGCGTTCGCTCGTCGCGTTGCATCATAAAATAGGTAGAAGTCATGACGCGTATGCTGAACAAATTTGATAATCCTGGCAAGATGATGCCACGCGTGTTGTGCGCTAGAAAGGGAAGGTATGTATCCGGTTTCTTCCCGTTTCACATCGCGTTTGTTAGACCAGTGAGCCTTCTGTGTTTTGTTATATACCTACCAATTCGCTTGAGGTCCCAATTCTGGACTTTCATATAATAACGCCGACACCAATGTGGGTTGGGCTTAAAGAGCGAGTAGCCGGTGCCGCTCGCCAACATCAAGGAGGAGGAGGCCAAGATCGACGTCACCTCCGTCCATGGCATGCCCATTAGGGTGTTTAGCGGCGTAAGTTGATCTCGCATTCTAGAACATTCTTGAACATACGAGTGCCATTGCACTTCATTTGCGCTCCGAGTATCGACATCTGAACGCGTTCGCTCGTCGCGTTGCATCATAAAATAGGTAGAAGTCATGACGCGTATGCTGAACAAATTTGATAACCCTGGCAAGATGATGCCTCGCGTGTTGTGCGCTAGAAAGGGAAGGTATGATTCCGGTTTCTTCCCGTTTCACATCGCGTTTGTTAGACCAGTGAGCCTTCTGTGTTTTGTTATATGCCTACCAATTCGCTTGATGTCCCAATTCTGGACTTCATATAATAATGCCGACACTAATGGAGTTGGGCTTAAAGAGCGAGTAGCCGGTGCCGCTCGCCAACATCAAGGAGGAGGAGGCCAAGATCGACGTCACCTCCGTCCATGACATGCCCATTAGGGTGTTTAGCGGCGTAAGTTGATCTCGCATTCTAGAACATTCTTGAACATACGAGTGCCATTGGACTACATTTCTGCTTCGTGTATCAACAACCGAACGCGTTCGCTAATCGTGTTATGTCATGACGCGTATGCTGAACTAATTTGATAGCAGTGTCATGAGGCGTATAATGAACTAATGTGATAACCCTGACAAACTGATGCCGCTCGTGCTGTGCGCTAGAAAGGGAAGGTGTGATTCCGGTTTTTCCAGTTACACATCGTGTTTTTAGACAATGAACGGTCTGTTCGTTGGCATATTGTTTGGTAGGTACCAATACGCTTGAGGTCCCAAGTCGAGGCACTATTATGATAATGCCGACACTCATGGATACTGGTGCCTTGTGGTATATACTCGTAGCATAAGTTTCACCTCAAAAAGCCAGCTTTTAGAAATATGTACCAACCTCAAGGTATCTGTTATGCAGGCTAAGAGATGTCGTAGCGCCTAGTTTCCGGGATATCTCGATCTTCTAGCTATGCAGCATTCTACCCGATTAATTTTTAAGTGCGTGATCACTTGGAACGATTACTAAAAGCTTTATTTGTTTATTAATTTGTATCTGGCCACACAGCCCATATAATTAACCATATTTACATATAATTTACTTTACTGAGTACTGACACGAATAGCGTACTCCTTTGTGAAATGATGTTCTATTTGTTAACAGGACGACTCTAAGCGTGAGTTCATATCGGACAACGCGGCACCTCTACCGGGCATCCCAGGCTCCTCGGGCCCGGTGGGTTTCGAGCCCGGCATGTTCCGCCGCGACAAAGACGACATGGGCGCTCCTAAGGTAGATACAGATTTCTTACATAACAAGATGACATTTATCGCTAGTTTATATCGGACAACGCGGTGCCGCTGCCGGGCATCCCAGGCTCGTCGGGCCCGGTGGGCTTCGAGCCCGGAATGTTCCGCCACGACAAAGACGACATGGGCGCTCCTAAGGTAGGACAATTTTTTTACATAACTTGATGACTCTAAGTACGAGTTCATATTGGATAACGCGGCTCCTCTACCGGGCATCCCAGGCTCCTCGGGCCCGGTGGGCTCGAGCCCGGCATGTTCCGCCACGACAAAGACGACATGGGCGCTCCTAAGGTAGGGAGGGACAGCTTTCTTACATAACAGAATGACATTTAACGCGAGTTTATATTGGACATCGCGGTACCTCTACCCGGCATCCCAGGTTCCTCGGGCCCTGTGGGCTTCGAGCCCGGCATGTTCCGCCGCGATAAAGACGACATGGGCGCTCCTAAGGTAGGGACAGATTTCTTACATAAGAAGATGACATTTATCGCTAGTTTATATCGGACAACGCGCCACCTCTGCCGGGCATCCCAGACTCGTCGGGCCCGGTTGACCGGGATTCGAACCCGGGATCACCAGTTTCCTAGGCAGGTTCACTAGTTTCACTACCAACTAGGCTAAAGTTGTCCTAATATAATATAAGTCAATATTATATTGACTTATATTATTGACCATGTGACACCTAAGTATTACATTATATAGTTTTTTTTTGTTACAGCCCAAGAAAAAGAAGAAGGAGAAGAAAAAACACAAACACAAGCACAAACATAAACACAGCAGCAAAGACAAATCCGGCAAAGATAAGGACCACAGAGACCGGCCCTTCCCTCCCCGGCCTCCCTCCAGCACCGACCATTTGAAGATCAAAGAGGAGACGCGGGAGACTCTCAGTTCGTTCAGCTCAAGTCAAAGCCCTTCAGAGGATATATCGTCTATGCCTAGTAATATGAGTTTTTAATTTTTTTATTTATTTAATTCGTACCTACCTTTAACACTGCCCGATAATCGACTTTATGGTTAATGCTGTAAGGTTGAATTTTGAACCAAGGATTTGTAAAGCTAGTGTGCATTTAAACTAGGCAGAGACTATTCGTTATGTAAGTTAAAATAAATCTATCTTAACTAGAAGTGAGCGGTAAAGTGTATTATGTATAAGGATATTGATTTTAAATATATTTTCTATGTAATTTGAGAGCATTTTTCATACCAGCTTCATTTTTATTTGATTCCAATATCCCATTCCCATCTCATAAGTGCGTCTTGCTCGCACTGCCAATGAACGTAAGGTGAGCGTATACACCAAAATCAAGACGATCCACGTATTATTTCATGCGTATGTAAATACATGGTACCTAATAGACCGCGGGCCAGGCGCTAAAATCGTTAGTCATTTCCTCTCGCACGAAATCTTGTACAGATTTCTGGAACACCCTATATCATTTTTAAAGGCCTATCCATGGATACACGCCGATATACAGATTTTTTTCATCCCATAGAATGTTGAGGGCCTTGGCAGACGGGTTTTCCACCGCAATACAAATGGAAGACGACTTTATCATAATAGCCAAAAAATAACATAATACCGTAAAATGGTCCTACTTTGCTCCAAAATTGGCTCCACTTTTACGAATCGCATCGCATCTTTTATAAATATGGAGTTATGGTACTTTCAATGGTTTTCTGGGAAATATGTACTCTTTAACTACCCTTTGGGGTGAAATTTGTTCCAGTTTAGTTGATACATTAGATTTTTTTAAACTTTGTTTTTGGAGCAAAGTAATCTGTATGAAGCAGGAAACTTTGCTCCAAGGCAAGATTACTTTGGATTCGGAGCTATTCCTGGCTTGGAGCATTAAATAGCGTGCTTTATTCATCAATGCTCCATTGGATGATAGTTGGGGTACCAGAAAAACGCAAATTTCGCTCAGAATCACAGTTTTTTTTAATTAAGATCAATCAAATACCTTGTAGCTCCATTAGAATCAGTCTTAAATTTGAATAATTCTTATTATTACACAAAGTTCATATTAAATCAACGTTTATAAACATTTCGCAAGTTATTGCTTTTAATTGCAACCATTAAATCTAAAGCCTACCTATAAAAACAAAACAAAATATCAGGTAACTTTCACCTACCTATGTAAACAAAACAAAACAAAAAGGTTGTTTCAATAACACGAAATAAAATATTAGTTAAGGAATAAGAAATCAAACAGCCCACAAATAATCTAGTTCAGGGATGGAATAAAACTCTCGTCTTCCTACTTTTTTGGGAACGTTTATGCCTCCTAGGACGTCCGCCCATTTGTACATAATTTCATCTTTGGGTTTTGGCCATTTCCAATTTTTGAGGGATCTCTGCATGGCCGATATTGCGTCAATCCTTCTCACGCACATTCTGGGCATGATTATCTAAAAAAAACAATAACAGAAAAATTATTAACTAAAAACATTATTTAAAAGGGATACATTGCTCCTAGAGCAAAATATCCCCAAAACCATGTGCATAGTAAGACCGTCCGTGAAAAAAATTAATAATTTGGAAACTATCGAAGCAATCACTTAAATATCATGTTTCCAGATAGGTAATGAAATGTTAAATGAAACAATAAAACACTTACCAAATTTCATCCAGAGATGTTTGAGATTCGAACAGATTTTTTGTATAAACAAAATCGGTTGCACATACGCGTGTTGAAGTTTTGACAGCTACTGACATGACGTTTAAACTTTTGACAGTCAATCATACCGGTGTTGCCAGGTGAAATATTGTACTACCCGACAAAAACATTTAAATTTACCCAGCTAACAAGCACTTTCGTCTGGAACGGAACTTAACTTTTTTTTTTCTTGGAGCATAGTTACCACCCAAGGAGCAAAGTAGGGCCATTTTACGGTAGTCTATAAACAGTCATTTGATAAAATTTCATGCGAGAGGAAATTACTGTTTTTTTTTAGTGTTTTTTTATTTTTTTTTACGTCTGGGAGGCTGCTGCTCCTCAACCCACCAACGGAATGGTGGCAGACGTCCACAGTAATTATTTATACATCTTTCATAACCACTGTACAAGTTTTCATGCGCGAGGAAGTTGGTCATCGTGACCTGTTGCTGGCCCGCGGTCTATAAACACAAAGCGCTTTCGACATTGAGTTCCGTTCACTGCCCCTGAAGTACAAATAAGTAATACAGTTCAATGTATGAACGAAACCTAAGAGAAAGCAATAAAAGTCATGCCAATTACAGCCTTATGAACAAGCAGTAAAGTGCATAGTAGTTTAAACTGCTACCTAAACCTGGTTGCCCCAAGTAATCTAAGACTACGACTTTGTATCGAGTAGCGCGACTCAAATTACTATTGTGTCCTAAATGCTCCCTATTCAATGTCATATCGATTGGTGTCAATTAAGCGTACTGTCGAATAAACAAGTGGAACAGGTAAGTGCTGTCAAATTAACGCAAGCAAAAATCTACCTTACAGTCAGATCTCTAAGTCTAGTTTTGCTTGCGTTCGTTTGACAGAATTTAGCCTTAGAGTTGTGTCCGAACTATACCGTTAAAGCTCAAGCCACACAGAGAGCGGGCGGGCGGTGGCGGCGCGGGCGCGGGCGGTGGCGGCGCGGGCGCGGGCGGCGGCGGCGCGGGCGCGGGCGGCGGCGGCGCGGGCGCGGGCGGCGGCGGCGCAGGCGCGGGCGGCGGCGGCGCGGGCGCGGGCGGCAGCGGCGCGGGCGCGGGCGGCAGCGGCGCGGGCGCGGGTGGCAGCGGCCTTTGTCGGCAGCCGCCACCGCCAAAAGCAGCTCCCGCGCCGCCGCCGCCCGCGCCCGCGCCGCCGCCGCCCGCGCCCGCGCCGCCGCCGCCCGCGCCCGCGCCGCCACCGCCCGCCCGCTCTCTGTGTGGCTTAAGCTTAAGCGGCAATTACATAAAGCCTGTCGCCGAATGCAACATGCGAAATCAGAATCAATTAATTATTAGAATCTGATAACCTATTTACTAAAGTAAATAGAACGTACGGGTCGGCACTTTGTTATTAAAGGCAAGTTGATTATTAAACATTTTCAGACAAAATCGTTCCGAAAGTCGTGTTGACGTTTGAGTTCAAAATGATCTACACACATCTTTATAATAAGTGAGCGTGTGAAATGTGTAGATCATTTTAACACCTCACCGGCGTAGCTACTACTTCTCACATTGACATGCATATCATTAATTATTACTATTACAACACACTAAGATAAAATACGTAATGGAAAAAGGATACAATTAATAAACCCATATTTAATAACCTAGGCTCTCGTGTCTACGTATCAGTTAAACGCATAACTAATGAGTAATGATTTGTTTACACAACTTTGAGATTGTTTATTCTTTAGTTACATACCTACATTGAAGAGTTACAAACGGCTCCGCATCAAAAATTGCATGTGAAATGTGCAATGAATAGCTACCACGCAGACGAATCGATTGATAGTTGCTCCTTACTAAATGAACGGTGTCTGTGTTATTGGCCGCGCTTAGTCGGGTTTGTGCCTTTCGGCATTGATGACACGGCCTAGTAAATAATTAATACAGATTATTTATTTAAATTCCAAACTGTATCAACTCAGTGCATATTTTATCTTGATATAAATAACTAAATAGTGATGGCTCAACTCCAGAATGGACATTTAAAAAAACAGTTGAATGTAGCAATTGTTGGCGGCGGTTTAGTAAGTACCCTACCACTTGATATTTGACTTCTCAGTATTAATAATGTAAAAATCTTTTTTTTTTCGACACAAAAAAGTTGTGTCGAAAAAAGATTATAACTCTAAAAATCTTTAAGTTTATTAAAGTAGACTAAATACTACATTTTGACGAGACTAGAATAATCTCTGTAGACCCAAAATTTTCTGAGATACAGCTTTTCAAAGTGCATAATTTTTTCGAACTTCTATCTCAATCTTTGAAATGATGTAGGTAAGTATCTCGGAAACTATTGGGTCTGCCAACAGAGACAATTTTTGACAAAGTTGCGTACGACGCTCGAGGTCACAGACTTTGATTATTCATTGGGCCTAAACAAGTCTGCAAAAATCAGAACTACCGGATTTAACGCAAGCTCTGAATGTATAAAGTTACTGGATTACTAATTTTAAATTTAGTTCGAACTAAGTTAGTTGTGTTTATTTTCGGAGCACGTGCTGAGTTGAGTATTCTGCGTGTATTTTTAACATTTTTGAAAGTGGCATTCTGGCAACCCAAGACTGGTTAGGATATTTTGATTACTAATCTAATCTATGAATATGCATGAAATATCAATGCATGAAAAACAATGTATAGGTTAGGGCAATAGATCGCATAACCGATATATCGGTAACATAATAACATAAAACAATCTGACAAGAATTAGTCCATTTCTTTAGGGCTCCTTTTTGAAAGGCAGTCAAAAAGGGGATCCTGCCATAAGAAAATGTATTCTCAAGCAATGTATCTCAAGCTGTATATTTCATCGCTCCTTTACGTTCGTAAGAAGCACGTTCGTGATCTTTATTCTCATTTGTTAAGCAAATGCTGTTTTATAGGTTGGGTCCTTGGAGGCTCTGTATTTGGCGAAAAGAGGTCATCGGGTCCATCTTTACGAATACCGAGAAGGTGAGCCTATTTCTTTCTCCTTAGAATTATTTACTTAAACAATATGACAAACTCACTACACTAAGGACTCAGTCTTAATTCCCTCGCTTCGCTCAGGAATTAAGTAATTAATGCCTCGCTCCGCTCGGGACGGGAGTAAAATTTGGTGCCCTTCCTACAGTCGGGATTCAATACCCGTGACATAAAACAGTTACTTTATTGTAGTAACCTCTAGTTGTATTATATTCCATTTTCATAAAACAATATTAACAATATTGTGAGTGACGTGCGCGTTACCGACCCTATATAAAATTTGAGGATTCACTGTGTTGACAGCAGAAGGGCCAAAATTTCCCTCGCTCTCAACACAGTGCATCCTCGGGAGCTCTGGCAACCTTGCTCACCTCCAGGAACACAACAGTACATACTTGGTTATTCAGCAAATACATTAATTGTTCTAGATATACGCAAAACCCCGCTGGCTCGGGGTAGATCTATAAACCTCGCGTTGTCAGTGCGTGGCCGCACGGCGCTCAAAGATGTCGGGCTGGAAGAGCACATGATACAGAAACACGGGATCCCTATGCGAGCTCGTATGATACACAGATTGGACGGGTCAACCTACGCGATACCGTACGATGCCAGGACTAACCAGGTATGTACGGCAGTCGCCGGCAGCAGTGCAGGGGGTCTATGAGGCCGCGATCTCGACGGCTGCGACCAGCGACCAGCGACGAATAAAATGTGACAGACTTGAATGAACCTGTTCTCGGAGCCGGATCTAGGGGGGGGTTTCAAGCCGGGGTCCATGCCCCGGGCGGCAAGTTTAGGGGGCGGCAAATTAAGGAGCGGCAGGGGGGCGGCAATTCGAACTTCTTGACAGGCCAAAATACGTCTTGACAGGACAAAAAAATTCGCGCTCGCTGCGCTCGCGGTTTTTCATCTATACGTAGGTGTGTTATGACTTTATGACCCTTCCCCCCTTAGAGTAGATGACTAGTAGCTACTTTTACTGTTCTGAAATGGTAGAGGTAACAATTTGTAAGACAATATATGCAGACGGGGGCGGCATTTTATAGTTTTTGCCCCCCCCCCTCTCGAAAAAATTCTAGATCCGGCGCTGCCTGTTCTGGTCGCAGGCATCGTGACCGCGGCCTGATGGTCGGTAGTGTGATAAACGACAAGAAAAAGCATCTGCCAATTTCTATTGAGTGGTAACTAAAAAGTGACAGATGCTTTATCTGGTTGTTTATCACGCTACAATGCGACCATCATATACCCCTTGAACTGCCAACGTCCCCTGGATGTCCCTCATTCTCTGACCGTCTTTTTTTAGTTTTTCCTGACCAGTATCGTTTGGACTACTCAGCGTCACCGAGTTGAATTATAAATTAAATTAAAAATTAAATTAATTTTATTTCGACCAGTTAGAACCATAACTTTGGCTAGGACTATGGACTTTCTCTATTTTTATTTCTCTAGTTTACCCTCGGGATTTGAAGGCAGTCGCTATCACAAAACTACACGCCAAATAATGAGATTAAGCAGCGAAGTAGACCGGGAATGGTGGGAATACGGCAGAAGGATGATGAAAGTAGGGACTTCCCAGGGACCAGGTCTTAAAGTGACTCCTTGAAATACTGCTTTATGTAATATTGTAACGGCATTTAGAACTAAATGATATAAAAATGAATAAAAAAAGAATAATATGAACTTTAATCGTAAGTAGGCCGCAATGGCACTTTTAGAAGAAGAAGAATAATAGTAGATTGTTTGACAAGGGTCTTAAGTAAGCCATATCACTACGAGATGGTTATTTTCCCGAACGAAGTGAGGGAAAATTGTTCGAATGGTAATATGGCTTTTAGGCCCGAGTTATACACTCTACTTTTCACTTCGATTGCGAGAAAACACATAAACACAAATTTTCCACCTTAAATGAATAACTCTTGGCGGGCGTATGTCTAATTTGACAGCATGTTTTTTTTTCTAAGGCCAGCACCATGCCTCGCTATGCGTGTTCGCTTTGCGTGTTCGCTTTGCGTATTCGCCTCCCTGCTATATTAAAGAAAGAGAAGCAACATGCGCTTTTTTTTCTTTTAAGAGGAGTAATTGCTTTGACCATAATACACCGCTTAATCTTTAGAGAACTGAAAAACGTCTTTCCTGATTGGTCGATTTTAGTACCTACAGCTGTGTTCTGGTTGGTTGATATTTTTACCAAATAATTTTTAATCTGTCAAATTACTGTTCTGTGATTGGTGGATTTAATAGGTGAAGTATTTTGATTGGTCAAATTAAAAGCGAGCGCGAGAAACGCCATGATATCAAATTAAAATGCAAAGCGTCAGCATCGAGCCTGACTCCTGATCTGGGCGGAGTAATTCATTAAAAGGCGCATCTAAAAGACCGTTTTTCTCTTTTATTATTTTCGCATTCGGCATTTAGGCGCCCGTAGGAACCAGCCCCTAGAGAGCCCGCTCCATATCACTGTACACTAAGAGCTGGCCCTGCAAAGCGTGTCTTATCGACCCAAGTTTACTGTAACAGTCGATGTCAAAGACAAATCATATTAATAAGTAATTAATTAATACCAAGGAATAAGGTGTAAAAATGTTTTGTAAATCATAAATATGTATACATATTTTCCCTAGGGCTTAAATGTGCCTACTTTAGCCCCGCTTCACAAGTCTAATATGACACACTTTTCGAGCATGAGAAGTGAAAAATTTATTTTGCAAACCATTACAGTGATTAAATTAATTTACTATTACAAGTCAAACCCTAATAGCGTTTCTCAGAGGCCACTGCCGAGAAGAAACGCCGAAAGAAACTCGACAGCCAGCCATTTTCTCCCAAAAATATGCTTATTAAAATGATAATACTTAACCTATAGGTTATATATACGCAGATTTCTTTATCTTAAGTAAACAACATAAAATCAAAGAATAAAACTAGAGAATAGAGATACTTTCTACCCCGAAAGATACTTCAATATCAGTATTTTTATTGTTTGTATTGTTGTTTTTATGTTTTGTTCCGTGGGCAAGTTTTCGACTTTCGTGGATTTGGCGATATAAGTACATAACTTTTGCGCCAAAGATCTTGTAACATTAATACACCTATCTGATTTCAGTGCATTTACTCCGTCGGGCGAAATTATCTGAATGGACTGCTCTTGCAAGGTAACTACTGAGGTCTATAGATTTACTAATTGAACCCAGATAATGAGTCAATTTATACATTGCGATGCCCTTACAGGGTTAATGTTTGAGACTTATATTGTAACATGTATACAATTAAGGTAAACGTCCTAGTGCTCGACACTGACCCATTCATGGCACTTTTAATCTTATGTCATGATGACATAGGTGATAAATAAGTGTCATCTATTAGACATTAAGGTGTCGAGCATTGGGACGTTTACCCTAATTAACGTGTAAGGTCACTTAGGTCGAGTTCACGTACTACACGTGTTATGTTGACCTGCCATGCAAGCGATTGTAGCCGGAGGCGGGAAACATCATAAGCGCTTGATTAAATTCAGCGTCATATGTATGTAGCAGCCAAAGTGGGCAAAAAGTTCGGTACACCATATATTTTGTATGGTGTATCGAACTATTTGGCCACTTTGACTGCTTCATATTATATGACGCTGACTGTACCTCAGTGCAATTAGACCAATTTCCTTCCAAACCCGGACATTGATAATCACTAATTGAAACCTTTTGGGATATGTTCGGACACCTTTCAGGATTTTAACTTTAATTTGGAAGAAGGAACTGAAATGTAATGAAGTGATATATGTTTAGAACCGGCTCAAAAAGCCCTTTCATTTGATACCACACATGATAGGTTTCAGGACAATTTTTGTTTTTTTCCCATACAAAAAAAGATGACGTCATTATCTCGGCTATCCCACTTGGGAGGTCTAGGAGTTTAGTGAGCGTCATTGTGAAAGGTGTCCGAACATATCCCAAAAGGTCCCAATCAGTAATTATCAATGTCCGGGTCAAAACCTAGTTTCCCCGTACTACTGGTACAGGCGTGAATGCGGCCTTGAAGCGGGTATTAAATTAACATTGTCCTGTGAATTAAGCATCCTGTATAGGGGAGGGGAGTTGAAGCGTCTCGCTCTAGCATATGCGTACTTCCCGCTTTAAGGATTCTTAATTCAGAAAGGTGTAATAGCAGCTTAAGAGACCTCAGCATGGCGAGGAAGCGAGCGCGGGAAACACTATGATATAATAGTACATTACTTACCAAGGGCGATAAAACAAAGAATGTCTCAGATCGCAGGTATTTTACGCCCGAGCCGAAGGCAAGGGCGATAAATATGCGTTTTGAGGATTTCTTTATTATCGCCCGTGGTAAGTACAAAATTTTATGTCACCCCCTGGCCAGGAAGTGGGTTTTTTCACGCGCGGAGCGTGCGATAATGGCCACTTTATGGCCAGGTGTGACATAAATATTTTTAAGAGCCTATATAGTGTCCCACTGCTGGACAAAGGTCTCCCGTCTTAATCTCCACTCGTCACGATCTTGAGTAATCTCTGGCCAATCGTCGTGAAATTCGTCTAGGACTCTAGGTCGTCCCGCCATCTCCGTCTTGCCCTACCACGTCGTCGTCGCCCATCGTTCGGCACCCACACCGTAGCCAGTTTGGCCCACCTTTGTGGATGCATGCGGTATCATATCAAATTATATGGTATGATATCAAATTAAAATGCAAAGCGTCAGCACCCGAGCCTAACTCCAGATCTGGGTGGAGTAATTCATTAAAAGGCGCATCTAAAAGACCGTTTTTCTCTTTTATTATTTTCGCATTCGGCATTTAGGCGCCCGTAGGAACCTGCCCCTAGAGAGCCCGTTCCATATCACTGTACACTAAGGCTGGCCCTGCAAAGCGTGTCTTATCGACCCAAGTTTACTATAAGTAACAGTCGATGTCAAAGACAAATCATATTAATAAGTAATTAATTAATACCAAGGAATAAGGTGTAAAACTGTAAATACGGCACGTCTACTATATTGTCGCTATAGCATCACCACGAAAACGACCACCACATTGACCACGTATTGGTCCGAAACATGTCGAGCGATATTCGACGTTCAAGATGTGACAATGGAATTACTACAGACTTTACACTTGTATAAACGAGTATATACAAGTGTAAAGTCTGTACTGTTTTGTACATTTATTGAGGTGTGAAAGTATGTGTGTTTGTATTGTAGATACAATAAGGAGTAATTCCTTATCTACAGTCAACACAGTTTGTTTGTACAGCTAATATCAGGCGCAAACTGTGCGGACACGTGATTTACTTCGTGGACTTTCTCCGGACAAACATCATATGAAGCATAATCTTAGCATAAATAGTATCGTAAGACTCAAAGTAAATAGTGTGTTGCAGTTAATAGGGATGACGACACTATAAAAGAAAATCAATAAATCCAAATTTTCTACATAAAGGCTCAAATTCTCAATCAAATGGCGAAAAAAGTAATTCAAAAAAGTAAATATTTACGTAATTATAAGTCTTCAAAGTTTTAAGAGTGGGTATGTTCTGTCCCTTTTCCGCAAAACGCACCTTTGTATTGAACAATCGTCATTTACTATGGCGCTACTTAACAGTGACGTCACGGTTAGGTAGCACTTTCTCTCTCTAACTACGAAGATTCTAACCGTTGTAGCTTCGTTATTTTTTGAGATATTTGAATAGGATTTTCCCTATTTGGCATAGTTTTATGTCTTCTTTCTATTGAAGTAATAATTTTTTTTGAGTCGACTTCCCGATAGTACCTATACTGTATTACTTTTTAAATAGAAAACTCCCGTGAGTCTTTAAAATATAATAAACGGGTCACTCACGTATTTAACGTCGAATATCGCTCGACATGTTTCGGACCAATAAGTAAGTTATATCATCAAAATCGTTAGAGCCGTTTTCGAGATCCCCCAAATAAATAAATAAGTAAATAAATAAATATACAAGAATTGCTGGTTTAAAAATATAAGATAGACCAGGTGCATTAAATTATTTATACGTTTTCAATGAATCTGCAACACTGATAACGGGGTGTGTCTTTACCTACATTACTGTCAATCACGGAATAAGAATAACCACATAGTAACGAGTACATTTCATATTTAAATTTGCAGAATCCGAAAATTACGAGCACGTCGAGCGACATTTCAATCACAAATTGGTTGAAGCCAATTTGCGAAAAGGCTCGTTAACGTTCGAGAAGTGAGTATCATTGCGCTATAGAGTATTCTTGTGTAGGATGACACCACCATTAATGGACAAGGCCCAATGATGAACATTGAATGTTATGTACAAGAAAATAAGGGTCATTCATGGCTCTTTTCTAAATTTCTGGTGTGACATGTATATTTCTGATGTTTTCGCAGGCCTAACAAAGAAAACGTGCATGTGACGGCTGACCTGATCATTGGAGCAGATGGGGCTTTCTCGGCGGTCCGCAAAGCCATGATGAAACAACCCCTTTTCGACTACAGCCAGAAGTATATTGAGCATGGGTACCTGGAGTTGTGCATACCGGCTGATGAGAGTGGCGGAGTAAGTCAAACCAAGCCCTTATCATCATCAGCCTATCTACGTACCACTGCTGGGCACAGGCCTCCTCTCATAGATGAGAGGGATTGGGCAGTAGTCCCCACGCTGGCCCAGAGCGGGTTGGGGACTTCACATACAACTTTGAATTTCTTCGCGGATGTATGCAGGTTTCCTCACGATGTTTTCCTTCACCGAAAAGCTAACGGTAAATATCAAATGATATTCCGTACATAAGTTCCGAAAAACTCATTGGTACGAGCTGGGATTCGAACCCACGACCGCCGCTTGACAGCCGCACGCTTGAACCACTGGGCTACCGTGGCTTGGCAAGCCCTTAGCTACTAATTAATTCAAAATAATGTATGTATGAGAAGAAAATTACCGCCATTATTGTTGTTTGGTACCTATATTTAGACGAGATTAACGAGAAAATATCCGTATCTTTGAGTAATTATATGGCCTGTAAGTATATAATAAACTTCGTTTAAACAGCGATATCATAAACGTCTTACACACGTAAGCACATTAATAACTCCAGGCTTGACTCGAATTACTTAATGAAACATTTGATAGCATAATAAATCTAGGGCGGTAACGTGTCTCTTGCCGGCTGAAGTCTACGTCATACCTGTTGAAACAGTATGTTGGGTACATTGAGGGGTGAACTTTCAATCGTAAACAATTGTAAACACGGCTTTATTTCCCTCACTGTATATGACTAAGGCGGACTCCTAGAAATGCGATAAGAGAGAGCATGAGAGCGCAACGGAACCAAAATGATTTGGTTGGGAAGGTAAAGTTTTACGTGAGCTTTAGCTTACTGAGAATGAGAGTAGGTAAACTGAACTTTCCGGTGCCCAATAACTAACATTGGACCAGTTCCAGTACTTCGGAATTTCAATATTAATTCAAAACCATTAAGTTGCACAATATGTGTCAAGAATCAGGATTAAGGTGTGAAAAATTAGGCGGTAGCGAAACCGCCCCAATTAGGCAGTCTAAGGCACCAATATGTATACATTTTTTCACCTTACTCCATTGAAATAAGGTCCAAAAATGTATACATATTTATGCCCTTGACTGTATGTACCCTACCCAATGAGAAGGTGTATGATTCACAAACCGACTCGTCCTCACCTGCCACCTCACCCCTCACCCGTATTTAGGGTTCCGTATCCGAAGGGTCAAAACGGAACAAAATTCAAAATTCAAACATTTATTCTGGAAATAGGCCACAAGGGCACTTTTACATGTCAATTTACTCGTAATAAAGTTTGACAATACAAGCATATGTTATATTTTTCATGAGAAAAAATAATTTACAATTTAAGAAATAATGACAATAAGAATATAATATTTTTTTCATGTCAAAATACTAATTATCTATTAATAATATTACAATATCAGTATAGTTAGAGATGTATAAGTTACAACTTATTTTTAAATGTTTTAAGGGGGGCAAACCAACTTAATTTTGCGGTTGGTAAAAACCCTAAAATGCCTAAATGTGCGAAGTCTGATTCGCACTTGGCAGTGTTTTACATGGAAACTGTCAAATATCATTTGAATTTTTGACCGTTTCTGTATAAAAATGGACGAGGAGTGAGGTGACAAGTGATGACGAGTCGGTTTGTATTTAATAGCCCTGTAGGCCTAGCACGTGTTGCGCTCGAGAGTATGTCGGCGTAACTCGAGCTATCCGACACTTTCTAACAGCGCCAATCAGAAAAGAAGCGTAGCTCGAGATAAGTCGAGATTCTCGAGCGCAACATGGCTACGGGCGCTGGAGTGGCTAATACACGCGTATCTTATCTTACTATACATAGGTTCAGAAGCTGACCGTTATTGTATAGTTCCAGATGCCAGCTAACTACCTCCACATCTGGCCGCGAGGCAACTTCATGATGATCGCCCTACCGAACCAGGACTGCTCCTGGACCGTGACTCTCTTCATGCCGTTCACCAACTTCAAGACCATCGACAGTGAGGAGAAGTTGCTTCGATTCTTCGAGAAGTACTTCCCTGATTCGATTCCGTTGATAGGGAAGGAGAGGTTGGTGCAAGACTTCCTTGGCGGATCGCCATCGCCTTTGGTTGCAGTAAAGGTAGGTCAAATAGATATACAGGTGGATTTTATTTTTGGGTCAGTGAGGGCAGCTACCAGATCCCGTGCTGCTAAGCGAAAGTGGTCTTAGAAGACCTTCCCTCGAATTCAAAATAAATGAAAAATGGCGTTTACAGATTTTGGAAAAAACATACATACACATATATTTGTGGTTTTTCTAGCCGGATTTTTTTTTGTCCCTTTCAACCTTTTGATCCTTGATAGGAATGGGATCGATTGACATAAAAAAAAGTTTGTCAAAAATGACCTTTTTCTCGCATCCTGTATGTTTTTTCCAAAATCTGTAAACGCCAAATTTCATTAATTTAAAATCGAGAGAAGGTCTTCTAAGACCATTTTCAGGTAGCAGCACGGGATCTGGTAGCTGCCCTCACTGACACAAAGAAAATCCACCCTGTATAGATAGTTATTATATAGTTACTGACTGGCGCCGCGTTTTCGTACTGCAGAAAAGAGCAGTCACCGCCCAGCTCACCAGCTCGACAGCTCTTTACTTCCCTGGGTAAGTATAGTGGGTGGGTATACTGACAATACCATCTCTGTATATCTTCGATATTGTGAAATTTGTGAGAAAACACATTGAATCCGTTCCCCAAAGAGCAGAGAGCTCACGAAATCTACGAAGCAACCATTCCGGGAAACTTGGTAGCCACGGCCGGTGAATAGGATTTTCATCTTCATCATAGGCCGAAAGACGTCCACTGCTGGACATAGGCTTTTGTGCTTCGCGAACATGGTTGACACTGTCGTGTGTTTAGTTTTATGACTCCGAATTTTAAAGCTAAGGTAATCGTTGCAATGTTTGCCACATAAGGTGGAAAAGGAACTCTTATTGTTTCACTCTGTCGCATCGCTAAATATCTCAAGAACTACTTATAATATCGATTTGGGAATAGTTATAAAGAAGACTAACCCAAAATATATATTGAAATCGGTTCACGTGATAAAGAATTATCCTAGAAAAACCAAGATATAAATAAAGTCGCTCAAATTAGTAACAAAATGCGCCGATTAGTGGCGCTATACCAATGGCGTTCAATTTCTACATAGCGCTGTTAAGATTTTTCCTGAATGAATGGGGTCGGGACGGGTACACAATCTGTTCTTTATACGGAACCCTCGGTACGCGAGTCGGACTCTCATTTGACTGTTTATTTATTTATTTTTCAGTGTCGCCCCTATCACGTGGAAGACAAAGCCCTCATCATAGGCGACGCAGCGCACGCCGTCGTGCCATTTTATGGGCAGGGCATGAACGCTGGGTTCGAAGACTGCACGCTCCTCGACAAACTGTTTCAGAAACATCAAGACAGCCTAGCGGAAATACTGGAGGAGTTTTCACAGACTAGATGGGAGGATACGCATGCAATCTGTGATCTGGCGATGTACAACTATGTTGAGGTACGTTTCACGGAAAATTATAATATTCTTCATAATGTCATCCCAAGTCAAAAGACTTTTAGTGTGTCATACGCAAGAAGGCACTCTCTGCGAATTCTAACTAAACTTTAATTTCACAAAATTAATGCAAGAACAGTTAGTTACTCTAGAACAGTCAATAATTAACGATCATCACTATCTAAAAAGAAATGCAGAATTTGCGTGAAAATATTACCCTCGTTGGTCTAAAGAAGAAGAAACTACGAGTAATAAAATATTTCTACAAGTCTACCTTCTAAGTTGCCGTTTGTAAAATACTAAGTTCCCCAACCTTTAAGTGGCTTAAGTTAGTTCTAATTCAAATGTAATTAAACGAAGGAAACCCTGTTCTCTGCGATGGTCGGATTTGGGAATGAAAGCAGCAAAACATTAATTCCCGCTGTTCCCGAACGTTTCAATGGGCCTTTGTGCCTGTATTGTTTACAGTCTAAATCAGGAAATACGGGTTTAATTTAAACGCTTTAATGCGTTTTTAACCGAGATATATGGAGTCGTTGGTCAAAAGGTAAAGCGGTCGTGAATTATTATGTTACTAGCTTTTGCCCGCGACTTCGTCTGCGTAGAACTCGCGTCATCGCGTTAGAATGTTATTTCATTCTTCTATTTCATGCGCTTACCTAGTTATCTCTCTTCCATTCTAACTTAAACCCCGTTAAGGGATGATTTCCGGGATAAAAGTATCCTATGTCCTTCCCTAGGACTCAAACTATATCCATACCAAATTTCATCTAAATCGGTTGAGCATTTTAAGGGGAAACAGGCAGACAGAGTTACTTTCGCATTTATAACCCGCCCCGGTTTCGCACCGGTAGTCCAGTTTTAAATTTATTTATCTAAGCTTTTGCCCGCGACTTCATTCACGTGAATATCCATTATCCATATCAACTTCTTCTACACCGTATTTCGCCGGGTTGTCTCGCCAAACATTGCGAACGCCGGCTCAATGCGCCCACATGAAACATGACAGAGGACTAAATATATTTTATAATAGATGTAGATGCTTTCGGTTATTCTGATATTTCTGATACGGGTGTGGAAAATACTTCATACGCATCAAGTAATGAAGATGAAAACGCGAGCGCAGCGAGCGCGATATCTTTCAAACATTACGATGCAGGTGCGGAAAATACTTCATACGCATCAAATAGTGTAGATGAAAACGCGAGCGCAGCGAGCGTGAAATGTTTCGAACATTGATGCAGGTGTGGAAAAGACTTCATACGCACCAAGCAATGAAGATGAAAACGCGACGTTGTGAGTGCGAAATGTTTCGAACATTATGATGCAGGCACGGAAAAGATTTCACACGCATCAACTAATGTAGATGAAAACGCGAGCGTAGAGCGCGCGAAAATTTTCGAATATTATGATGTAGGTGCGGAAAAACTTTATAGTCATCAACTAATGTAGATGAAAACGCGAGCGCAGCGAGCGCGAAATTTTTCGCACGTTATCATGCAGATGCGGAAAATACTTCATACGCATCAAGAAATGAAGATGAAATCGCGAACGTAGTGAGCGAGAAATGTTTCGAACATTATGATGCAGGTGCGGAAAATACTCATCAAGTAATGTAGATGAAAACGCGAGCGCAGCGAGCGCGAAATTTTTCGAACATTCTGATGCAGGCGCGGAAAAGACTTAATACGCATCAACTATAATGTAGATGAAAAACAGGCGCGGAAAATACTTCACACTCATCAAGTAATGTGGATGAAAACGCGAGCGCAGCGAGCGCAAAATATTTCGAACATTGTGATGCCGGTGCGGAAAATAATTCATACGCATCAAGTCATGCAGATGAAAAAGCGAGCGTAGCGAACGCGAAATGTTTACGAACATTATGATGTAGGTGCGGAAAAGACTTCAAACGCATCTGTAATTTAGATGAAAAAGCGAGCGTAGCGGGCGCTAAAGTTTTTGAACATTATGATGCAAGTGCGGAAAATAGTTCATACTCATGAAGTTACGTAGGTGAAAACGCGAGCGCAGCGAGCGCGAAATTTTTCGAACATTATTATGCAGGTGCGGAAAATACATCATACGCATCAAGAAATGAAGATGAGATCGCGAGCGTAGTGAGCGCGAAATATTTCGAACATTATGATGCAGGTGCGGAAAATACTTCACACTCATTAAGTAATGTATATGAAACGCGAGCTCAGCGAGCGCGAAATGATTCGAACATTCTGATGCAGGTGCGGAAAAGACATCATTCGCATTAACTATAATGTAGATGAAAACGCGAGCGTACGGCGCACGAAAATTTTCGAACATTATGATGCAGGTGCAGAAAATACTTCATCCTCATGAAGTTATGCACATGAAAACGCGAGCGCAGCGAGCGCGAAATTTTTCGAACATTATGATGCAGTTACGCAAAATAATTCCTACGCGTCAAGTAATGTAGATAAAAAAGCGAGTGCGAAATGATTCGAACATTATGATGCAGGTACGGAAAATACTTCATACGCATCAAGACACACTACACACACACTACATAGATGAAAACGCGAGCGCAGCGAGCGCGAAATGTTGAACAAAAAAAAATTGTTGACCTATCAAGTGGCTTTGTAAAGAGGTAGTTGAATAGATATTTTTTTGTTCATAAATTATTGGAATACCTTTCAAAGTTCAAAGTGCTTTATTGTAAAACATAGGTATAACTGAATACCTACTTTGGTCTGTTCTTTCACTTTCGAAGATGGAGTAGAGGCCTAGGTTGATAGCGCACCCACCCTGGTTGCTTCTGAGAGGTATGTGATTTTCTGAGAGTTGTTTTTAGGGTTCCGAACCCGAAGGGTCCAAACGGAACCCTATTGGTGACGCCCAGATGTCCGTCCGTCGTCAGTCACACAGGTTTTACAGCCAAACTGTTGGAGCTACAGGTTTCAAATTTACACAGTAAAAGCATCTTGTTGGCCCAAAGCCATACAAATAGTCACAAATTATTTTTAATGTTTTAAAGGGGGGCTTCTATACAGCTAAAGGGGGGCGCGAAATTTTTTTTTTATCCTACCCTATCGAGTGGGGTATCGTTGTTTAGAGCTCATTGAGTAGATACTTAGTATATTTTTTATTGAAAAAAATATTGGTAAACAAAGGAATGAGAAGCCACCAAAGTCAGCTTTTTTACGAAATTTTGCTCCGATGAATTTTATAACTTCCTAAACTCCTATAAACTTAAAGTTTGGTAATAATGATTGTTATTACGTATATTTTACCAAAAAATACTAATATATTGATAATTTAGTTTTTTTTTTGAAATTTCCTTATTTTTCCTATAAATTGCGGTCGGTTCGGAACCCTAAATGTGTGAAGTCCGACTCGCACTTGGCCGGTTTTTTTTGCTTCCGTTCCGCCTGTGACTTTCGAATTTGGTCATACTTGATGTTTATTGTTACGTAGGTATGTATGTTTTAATAACGAATACCAATATACCCTAAATTTATGTCTGTTACGCGCTGAACGTATTTTATACATTTTGCTGACGGAAAACGCAACTAATCGGCACCTCGAAGAACCTCAAAGATGACACCCATATCGATTATTAAGAAAAGTAAATAAGTAAATGTCCGCCATCTTCGATTTGAAAATGGATAAGAATCATTCTTGTAATGAGCACCTCAAAAAACAATATTTTATACAAAAATGCGCATACTTAATATATAGGTAGTACATGTCGCAAGTGCTACCATGCAACCGAGAGCCCGCTGGTCTGCGTAGGTAAGGTACCCTCCATCGAAAACAAAAAAAAACCGAGGTTGCGTAGTAAGGTTTGTGAATATTGATAGCGACTGACTGACCAACATAATTAGATCTCTCATTTCAAACAGTTAATATGGTTTGAGGTACTTTTGTATTTTTGTCTTTAGCCTTGAGAGGCAGAAGTATTGTTATTTCACCCCCATTTTTTCAAATACTATCTGTTTATTATACAATGTTTGAATGAGGTTCTATTTACTTTGCGTCCATGTATATACTTACCAACTTTCAAGCCTGTAAATCATGAACTGAAAGACTTCTCATACAAAGTTTAACCCCTCTTTTCACCCCCTTTCATCCCTAACCTGTATGATTTTTATAGCCTATAACCTGGCCGAAGATCCAATAAACATATTAGTGAAGGCTGTATTAAAATCCATTCGCTAGTTTTCGCGTGATAGTTAGACAAATAAACAGACAGACAAACAGACAAACAGACACGAATTCTAAAAACAGTTGAAACGTGTTCTGTTATCGATTCTTAGACCCCTCCATCGATTTTTTTACTAATATCTTCAATGTACAGATTTTCGACCCTCTTCTGCTTTATTATATGTATAGATTTGTCATTAGAAGTGATATAGTAGGTTTCAATTAGGTTCAATCATAAAACCGAATTAATGCAGGTGCCAGTAGTTCTATATTTTTAGTGTCTTCTTTGCATTTTTAGGTGACTGATCTGTCCTTAGAAGTTAAGAAATATTTAGACACGACTTTAATGTATGTACCTATGTATGTATGGAGCGCTCGTGGCCCAGCGGCGCCCGGTACCGCTTGCGGTATCTAAGGTTAAGCAACGTGGGCCGCGGGCAGGACTTGGATGGGTGACCGCTTTGAGTGGTAACTAACTGAACGCTCCCATGCTTTGGAAGGCACGTTAAGCCGTTGATCCCGGTTGCTGTCTATGGCAGCAGTCGTTAAGCCAAATTGGAGGCCTTCGGGCGGTTTAAGAACTTCTAACAGTCAAGTTGCCCACTCACTTGATAAAGCCTAATCCCAATAAGGTCTAGTTTCCCCTCGGTTGGAAGGTCAGATGGCAGTCGCTTCCGTAAAAACTAGTGCCTACGCCAAATCTTGGGATTAGGTAGCGGACCCCAGGCATCCTTCAGGATAATAACTACTGGGATAACGCTAAGGAGGATGATGATTTCAATGTATGAACCTATGTATGTTTGTCTGCAATTATATCGCGTTTAGCTGAACCGATTAAGATGCGGTTTTCAGAAAATCATTTGTCACTTTCTGGAAAAGGTTCTGATTTAAAATTTGAAGGCGGTTAACTTTTTGAAAAATATTGATCTCCAAAAAATGCGCTACTATCGTCACCAAAGCAAATTCCGTTCACTAATGAATTGAATGTGATCTTCCAGATGCGTGATCTAGTGACACGACCGTCGTATCGCCTCCGCAAGGCCATGGACGATTTCCTCTTCTGGTTGGTCCCTAATTTCTGGGTGCCTCTCTACAACTCTGTTACATTCACCACCATGCCTTACAGCCAGTGTGTCAAGAACCGCGAGTGGCAGGATAAGGTAACTTGCATTATTTCATTGATCTAGGGTCAGTTGCACCAACATACGAACACAGACCGGTCATCGTCAAATATGGCGCCGGCAGCTGTCATCCCATAGAAACTTGACAAACTTTACATACAATCAGATTTGACGAACACCGCTTACGATTACAGACGGTTTGGTGCAACCCAGCCTTAGTCTATTTAAAAAAAATAAGGATTCCGTAAAGATACTAAAAAGTTAAAATATGTACATTTAATAAAATTTAAATTTGTACAAATCAAAAACTGACATTTCTAATTTCGCGCGGAAACTCTGTTGAAGCGAGTACTTAATGTAGTGATGTCACTTCTCGTTTTAAGTAACGTTACAATTTATGTAACTTTTAATTAAATTATTTCACAAAAAAAGAAATATTTCAGAATTAATCTTCCAGTAATACTTTTAATTTTGCTATTATTATTGGATCTATACATATAATAAAGCAGAAGAGGGTCGAAAATCTGTACATTGAAGATATTAGTAAAAAAATCGATGGAGGGGTCTAAGAATCGATAACAGAACACGTTTCAACTGTTTTTAGAATTCGTGTCTGTTTGTCTGTTTGTCTGTCTGTTTATTTGTCTAACTATCACGCGAAAACTAGCGAATGGATTTTAATACAGCCTTCACTAATATGTTTATTGGATCTTCGGCCAGGTTATAGGCTATAAAAATCATACAGGTTAGGGATGAAAGGGGGTGAAAAGAGGGGTTAAACTTTGTATGAGAAGTCTTTCAGTTCATGATTTACAGGCTTGAAAGTTGGTAAGTATATACATGGACGCAAAGTAAATAGAACCTCATTCAAACATTGTATAATAAACAGATAGTATTTGAAAAAATGGGGGTGAAATAACAATACTTCTGCCTCTCAAGGCTAAAGACAAAAATACAAAAGTACCTCAAACCATATTAACTGTTTGAAATGAGAGATCTAATTATGTTGGTCAGTCAGTCGCTATCAATATTCACAAACCTTACTACGCAACCTCGGTTTTTTTTTGTTTTCGATGGAGGGTACCTTACCTACGCAGACCAGCGGGCTCTCGGTTGCATGGTAGCACTTGCGACATGTACTACCTATATATTAAGTATGCGCATTTTTGTATAAAATATTGTTTTTTGAGGTGCTCATTACAAGAATGATTCTTATCCATTTTCAAATCGAAGATGGCGGACATTTACTTATTTACTTTTCTTAATAATCGATATGGGTGTCATCTTTGAGGTTCTTCGAGGTGCCGATTAGTTGCGTTTTCCGTCAGCAAAATGTATAAAATACGTTCAGCGCGTAACAGACATAAATTTAGGGTATATTGGTATTCGTTATTAAAACATACATACCTACGTAACAATAAACATCAAGTATGACCAAATTCGAAAGTCACAGGCGGAACGGAAGCAAAAAAAACCGGCCAAGTGCGAGTCGGACTTCACACATTTAGGGTTCCGAACCGACCGCAATTTATAGGAAAAATAAGGAAATTTCAAAAAAAAAACTAAATTATCAATATATTAGTATTTTTTGGTAAAATATACGTAATAACAATCATTATTACCAAACTTTAAGTTTATAGGAGTTTAGGAAGTTATAAAATTCATCGGAGCAAAATTTCGTAAAAAAGCTGACTTTGGTGGCTTCTCATTCCTTTGTTTACCAATATTTTTTTCAATAAAAAATATACTAAGTATCTACTCAATGAGCTCTAAACAACGATACCCCACTCGATAGGGTAGGATAAAAAAAAAATTTCGCGCCCCCCTTTAGCTGTATAGAAGCCCCCCTTTAAAACATTAAAAATAATTTGTGACTATTTGTATGGCTTTGGGCCAACAAGATGCTTTTACTGTGTAAATTTGAAACCTGTAGCTCCAACAGTTTGGCTGTAAAACCTGTGTGACTGACGACGGACGGACATCTGGGCGTCACCAATAGGGTTCCGTTTGGACCCTTCGGGTTCGGAACCCTAAAAACAACTCTCAGAAAATCACATACCTCTCAGAAGCAACCAGGGTGGGTGCGCTATCAACCTAGGCCTCTACTCCATCTTCGAAAGTGAAAGAACAGACCAAAGTAGGTATTCAGTTATACCTATGTTTTACAATAAAGCACTTTGAACTTTGAAAGGTATTCCAATAATTTATGAACAAAAAAATATCTATTCAACTACCTCTTTACAAAGCCACTTGATAGGTCAACAATTTTTTTTTGTTCAACATTTCGCGCTCGCTGCGCTCGCGTTTTCATCTATGTAGTGTGTGTGTAGTGTGTCTTGATGCGTATGAAGTATTTTCCGTACCTGCATCATAATGTTCGAATCATTTCGCACTCGCTTTTTTATCTACATTACTTGACGCGTAGGAATTATTTTGCGTAACTGCATCATAATGTTCGAAAAATTTCGCGCTCGCTGCGCTCGCGTTTTCATGTGCATAACTTCATGAGGATGAAGTATTTTCTGCACCTGCATCATAATGTTCGAAAATTTTCGTGCGCCGTACGCTCGCGTTTTCATCTACATTATAGTTAATGCGAATGATGTCTTTTCCGCACCTGCATCAGAATGTTCGAATCATTTCGCGCTCGCTGAGCTCGCGTTTCATATACATTACTTAATGAGTGTGAAGTATTTTCCGCACCTGCATCATAATGTTCGAAATATTTCGCGCTCACTACGCTCGCGATCTCATCTTCATTTCTTGATGCGTATGATGTATTTTCCGCACCTGCATAATAATGTTCGAAAAATTTCGCGCTCGCTGCGCTCGCGTTTTCACCTACGTAACTTCATGAGTATGAACTATTTTCCGCACTTGCATCATAATGTTCAAAAACTTTAGCGCCCGCTACGCTCGCTTTTTCATCTAAATTACAGATGCGTTTGAAGTCTTTTCCGCACCTACATCATAATGTTCGTAAACATTTCGCGTTCGCTACGCTCGCTTTTTCATCTGCATGACTTGATGCGTATGAATTATTTTCCGCACCGGCATCACAATGTTCGAAATATTTTGCGCTCGCTGCGCTCGCGTTTTCATCCACATTACTTGATGAGTGTGAAGTATTTTCCGCGCCTGTTTTTCATCTACATTATAGTTGATGCGTATTAAGTCTTTTCCGCGCCTGCATCAGAATGTTCGAAAAATTTCGCGCTCGCTGCGCTCGCGTTTTCATCTACATTACTTGATGAGTATTTTCCGCACCTGCATCATAATGTTCGAAACATTTCTCGCTCACTACGTTCGCGATTTCATCTTCATTTCTTGATGCGTATGAAGTATTTTCCGCATCTGCATGATAACGTGCGAAAAATTTCGCGCTCGCTGCGCTCGCGTTTTCATCTACATTAGTTGATGACTATAAAGTTTTTCCGCACCTACATCATAATATTCGAAAATTTTCGCGCGCTCTACGCTCGCGTTTTCATCTACATTAGTTGATGCGTGTGAAATCTTTTCCGTGCCTGCATCATAATGTTCGAAACATTTCGCACTCACAACGTCGCGTTTTCATCTTCATTGCTTGGTGCGTATGAAGTCTTTTCCACACCTGCATCAATGTTCGAAACATTTCACGCTCGCTGCGCTCGCGTTTTCATCTACACTATTTGATGCGTATGAAGTATTTTCCGCACCTGCATCGTAATGTTTAAAAGATATCGCGCTCGCTGCGCTCGCGTTTTCATCTTCATTACTTGATGCGTATGAAGTATTTTCCACACCCGTATCAGAAATATCAGAATAACCGAAAGCATCTACATCTATTATAAAATATATTTAGTCCTCTGTCATGTTTCATGTGGGCGCATTGAGCCGGCGTTCGCAATGTTTGGCGAGACAACCCGGCGAAATACGGTGTAGAAGAAGTTGATATGGATAATGGATATTCACGTGAATGAAGTCGCGGGCAAAAGCTTAGATAAATAAATTTAAAACTGGACTACCGGTGCGAAACCGGGGCGGGTTATAAATGCGAAAGTAACTCTGTCTGCCTGTTTCCCCTTAAAATGCTCAACCGATTTAGATGAAATTTGGTATGGATATAGTTTGAGTCCTAGGGAAGGACATAGGATACTTTTATCCCGGAAATCATCCCTTAACGGGGTTTAAGTTAGAATGGAAGAGAGATAACTAGGTAAGCGCATGAAATAGAAGAATGAAATAACATTCTAACGCGATGACGCGAGTTCTACGCAGACGAAGTCGCGGGCAAAAGCTAGTTACTAATATAATTTCTCGATGGAATCTTAACGCAAGTTCCCCATTCATTTCAAAGGAACAAAACACCAGCTTCTTAAAAGGGTCTTTTGTGGCGGTCTATAAAATGACACTCTATTAATAATAAAATGTATTATATACTGACGAGCAAAAATAACGGGTACACTTTCTATGGAACTTACATACAAAGTGTAGCCGTTATTTTTGCTCGTCAGTATAGGTAATCATTGCAACCTGGAGGCGTGTGCTGGTTCTCCATCCAGACTTCAATAAGAACGAAAGGAAACAAGGAAGCTAATTTTACATGCCAAAGCTAGACCAATATACAGTCAGCATCAAAAAAAGCTTGGCATATGAAAACGTCAAAAGGAGCGCTCGTGGCCCAGCGGCGCCTGCGTACCGCTAGCAGTATCTAAGGTTAAGCAACGTGGGCAGCGGTCAGGACTTGGATGGGTGACCGCTTTGAGTGGTTACTAACTGAGCGCCCCCTTGCTTTGGAAGGCACGTTAAGCCGTTGATCCCGGTTGCTGTCTATGGCAGCAGTCGTTAAGCCAAGTTGGAGGCCTTCGGGCGGTTTGAGAACTTCTAACAGTCAAGTTGTCCACTCACTTGACAAAGCCTAATCCCAATAAGGTCTAGTTTCCCCTCGGGGTTGGAAGGTCAGATGGCAGTCGCTTCCGTAAAAACTAGTGCCTACGCCAAATCTTGGGATTAGGTAGCGGACTGCTGTAACGGAGCTGGATGCAACTGTACTGAGATAACGCTAGGAGGATGAGGTTGATGATATGAAAACGTGACAAGTCTTTATTACAAGGGAATAGGAAGTTTTGACATCTTTCATATGCCAAGCTTTTGGACCAATCAATATTCATTACTTTTGCTTGATTAATTTATATTGTTGTAAACTAATGTTTGATTGTTTCAGATGTTAATGTATTTGTTTGTATCCTCGATATCAGCGGGGCTGTTGGGATACTTCTTCATGTCACGTTAAACTGTTTGTTTTAATTTGTCACCAGTATTTTAGACATGTACGTAATGTTTATAATAAATCACGAATTTAATTATTTTTTGTCTATTGTTAAAAAATATCATTAATGTAATAGAAAAGATAAAGACATCTTTACGAACATGTGGCATGCTAGATATAATGAGATAAGCTCTAAGTAATACCTAAACCTACAGCACCTGAGGCTGAATATTAATAATTACAAGAGAATTTCAAATCTAGTCCGAGATAGGTACAGTCAAGGGCACCAATATGTATACACTTTTTCACCTTATTCCATTGAAATAAGGTCCAAAAATGTATAAATATTTATGCACTTGACTGTACAGTCACGAGTTTTAATTTTGGGCCCATTTAAGGTTGACAGTCCTGTCAAAATGTATAGAAATTAAATGAAAAAGTTTGCGAAATGGGTCATAAATTTAAGCGCCTGGCCGTACATTTCGATGTACTTTGATTAAAATACCTACCTGTATTTCCTCACAGCTTTACACTAGACACGCAGTTTTCAATTTACTTACCAGAATGTCAAGTCTTAGTGATAAATTATTGTCATTTAGGACCTTTTTCATTGAGAATCGTACTAGTGCACTAAATCAGTGTCCTGTCCCACCTAATGAGATGCACTGCATAAAACTGTGAATGCAACGCAAGCGCAGATTGATTTAAATCCTCGGAAACAACACTTTCTCGGTCCATGTCACTTTGGAGCCTTAAAGTGACAGATACGAGCTTATCTCTACAGTCTATTCATCCTTACGTGTCCTGACATGTAAACAAACACTTCTTGAAGACATCTATCATTATCACCCTTTTCTTTAGGATTACAACACAAATTATCACTTAAAATGTTGTTGTACACTTAAAGAAGCTCACGAAGTAATGTAATCCTAGAGGAAAGTGTGATAATGATTATCGTCTTCCTTCAAAAATAGTTTGTTTACACGATAGGACACGTAAGTATGAATAGACTGTCACTGTCACTAATGCATGCCAATATTATAAAATCATCGTCTACGTCTAGTAGCCGTAGGTTATTTCGTAAGCACCCAACTCGTTGAATGGCTGTTTTCAGAAAATGTTTAGATACTTATACGGGTAGCGAATGTGTATTCGTAACGATTCAAATTTTATTTTTCTATATAGATAATTCCTTAGTGTAGGGACTGCCATTTGTTGCTGAAATACATCGATCTTAAATAATTTATGTGAGTAAGTGTCATCATCGACCGACTTTCGTCCACTGCTAGACATAGGCTAGGGAGTACCATGCAATGGGAGAGCCCATTGCATGGCACTCCCCTGAAATCGGTCTTGAGTTTTTTGTTTCCAACCACTGCTAGCTACTTTGCGTATGTCATCGCTCCACCTGGCTGGAGCGCATCGTAGACTACGTTTGCTAGCAGTGGTCTCCACTCCAGAACACGCCTGGGATAGGTGTAAAGGTAACGGTTTTAAATATAAGATAATAAGTATTTTAAAATATGTATGGCAAGTATACGACCATAGGCATAGTCAAATGAGTACATAAAAACTATGCCAAAGTGGAACATAGTGCATTAACAGAGAAGCAGTTGAGATCTACTCGAACAGTTTAACGAAACACCGTCGGTCGGAATTTCTTGCCAACGGTGAAGTTTAAATACGAATCTGAAAGCATTCCCGCACGTACCACCTACCCATGCATGTGGTTTTAGTATTTAGAGTAAGTACCATGTATACTCTACTATATGCAGGTAGTTTGAAACTGTTCGTTGAATCTTGAATTTTCAATTTTGGCAACTGAAATGTATGTGAGGATGTTTTATGGGGCCAATAAGTACGATTTACGTAATGCCGCTTTATTACGGCCCTACTTTTACATGAGCACCTACACTTACACTACTTACTCATACAATTACATACAAAGAATATTTTGTCGCGTCGCTCCGCTGCTGTGTCGCATCGCGTAGTTACGCCTAGCCTAGTGCGTACGTAACTTTAGTCAAAACATTTTCGAGGTGCGCCTGTTTATTTATAAAAGCAAAGAGCGGCCGGTGCAATAAAGTTTATCGGGGTTAAAGGGTTTTCATAGGATAAAACATTGCTTGTTATAATTAAAAAGGAACTTTTCCAACATTACGTTTAAAATGCATTATGAAAGTTTTCTTTGTGAGATAATTTGGACCCGAAAAGTAGATTAAAAGTTGATGACTTTTTTTTACTTAGGTATATTAATTTTGATAATATGTTTTTCGTACTCGTTGTACCTACTTGCCTAATCGTACCACTCGTTCTAAAACATGTACGAAATATCATTAACAATAAGCTTTTCGGTGAATGAAAACATTGTATGTGAGAGGTAACCTGTCTAATGGAATAATGTAGTATAGCAATGTTATATGTTTTTAACATCCCTGTCTTGTTTAGTTATACCTTTGTCTGACAAAAAAAGCACTTTGAACTAGTTTGTCTAGTTTTCCGTCTGGGTTGGAATGTCAGTGGCAGTCGCTTTCGTAAAACTAGTGCCTACTCCAAATCTCGGGATTAGGTGTCAAAGCGGACCCTAAGCTTCTTAGGGTGACCGGGAAAATGCTAACGATGATTGTACTCGTTACCTTACTTTACCTGACTGTATTCGAAACTAATTCGCAATTTAAATGCGAAAGGTCCTCACACGCTTTGAGAGAGAAAGATAGCCTTATTGCGATTCCTATAAGAGGAAATAGAAAAGAGTGCCAATGTTTTGTCTCTATAACTGACCGAGCATTTTTTCATGGTAGGGTTATAGGCACAGACATACTTCCACAAGCAAGACATTTGAATGCAAACCGGTTAAATTGCGTAGTACAAATTTTATATGAATATACCTTCTCATACCACCGGTCGCTCGGTGGCTCATCTATAACTACTTGTATATACTATATCTATGTAAATGCGTCATGTTAAATGTGTCACAGGTGTACCTATCATTCTCTACACCCGTGAAACTGCAAGTGCCGTCGAAAAAGGTAAATAAGTGCAGTCGCCGGCTCTAACGAGTCTTCCACACGTGTCCTGTTTAATTTGCCGCGAAACTGCTATTAATTAACATACAGAACAAACTCAGCGTTGGATACGTGTTTTTATTTGGATAGGCTTAAAACTTTAATGGATTCAGCTGCTTCCCTTTTAGGTAAATATGTTGCTATTTATTTCTACGCTATTTTATGTAGGTACCTAAGTACCTTAAGCATAACCCAAGCAGTCTCTTCACTTTTAATCATCATTGGTGATAGTTAATAGCGGTGAACTAATGACTTCATTATTTCGATAACTTTATCGAAATACCTAAATTCAGCGGCCAGGCCACATATAAAGTCCTAAAATTTATGATAACTACAAAGTAAATTTTGAAGAGCTAAACCAAAAATCACAAAAAAGGCGCTGACGTTCCCCCAACTCACATTCCACTAGCGACGAATCGAGTGGCCTGACCGAATTAATTGGCTCAGTATTTGACAACAGGAAAAGAAAACGAACTATTGTGACATTAATGAGGATTTATAGCTGCGATCCCAGGTAGGGATGGGCGACGGTAAATAGCTAAGGTTATGTAAATACAATTATTCAACTTTTCGCGAACTTATATAAAGCGAGGCAACTATGCGGGAGCTTTAGATCTGTTTCACGCGTGTCAGTAGCTCTAGTATAAGTTTTTTCGAAATATTAACTAATTCGAACGCGTTTGCGTTTTGTCTCAAAATCTATGAAAGTGGTATGAAAACGTGAACAGCGCCTCTGGTGGTCACTAGTGGAAACTAAAACAGCGAGTATAACATTTGTTGATAACCGATGAACGCGCGTATTTGAAACTCGGTGAGAGCGTTTTCATACATTTTGAGACAAAACGCAAACGCGTTCGAATTAATTAATGTTTCGAAAAAACTTATACTAGAGCTACAGTTCAATCCATGTATGTAGGTATCCAACTCTTAACTACCCATATATATGTACCTATGTACCTATACATAGGTACAGTCAGCTGCAGAGAAAAGGTAAAAATAGAAATTTGAATGCACGGGAGGGTTAGGTTTCTCTGCAGCTGACCGTACCTAACTTCAGGTTTCTAACGGAAACTATAATATACCTACATATTTGGATCAGGTGCGATAGTATCCATCTCTCGTGAAATGGCATTGACCGTATCGGTATTATTAAATTAACATCTGCACTGCGATCCCCAGAAGCTAAATTCATGTCGTTTTAATGCCAGCTCGTAACATGGCGGTCTTATGGCTGGTCGTATGACATTTAGTTATTTCACTACATCTGTGATTAAATTAAATACATACCTACATAAGTGAAAAAGATACTATACCAGTTAAGTATTACTACTAGCTACTATTTTTATTTTACCTCTTTCCCAATTCCCAGCTGTTTTTAGAAAGTTCTCAGGCTGTTTGTTCGCTAATGAGTACCTACTAATGTTTGTTATCGTTTATTTTGACACGACGTTCGTCAGAGGGTTGCCCGATCGGCATTTTAATTGGCGGCTTGATCAAAGTGATTTCGGCGGCCGCTGGACACCCCAAGCATCTGAATTCTGCGTCTTTATTATAGCATTTTATAGGAAAAGTTTGACGATTAGGATAAGGTAGTTTATAAGCTTGGAAAGTACCCTATTTTATCAATTAATACATAATTGCTTCCTCTAATATAGAAAAAATATTGCTTCCCTTAAGGCGCCTGTATTACGGAAGCACTCCCCATACAAACGTTTTTCTTGGCTTGTGTTTGCATTACACTTATGATTTCTGAACCTCAAGAAAAAAATGTTTTTTTTTATTCTTTTTATTTTTTGAATTTTTTTTTTTGAGTTTTTTGCTTGACATTCATCGTATATTTAATATTAACAAGCATAAAAATGATATGCGGGAGTGCCAAAGCTGACGAATAAAACTTACACAGAGTTTGTATGGAGAAGGCCTTGCGTATACAGGCGCCTTAACAATTTGAACGCCATACTTCAAGTACGCCGCAGTGATATACCTACATGAACTTGAGTGTAAAGCGAGAATGTGACTTTGACAATGTACATTGTAATTAGGGTTTGCAATATCGGACGGTTTTTCAATTCCGGAATTGCTTCCGATATTGGCCTCCAATTCCGGAATTGGTTCCGGAATTGGGGTTTACCTTTTTCAACTAAATTGATGTCACAAAAATGTAATGATTATCGTTTTATAGGCAATATCCAGATAGGATTTTAGAATTTAGAATAGCCTGTATTTTAAAAATTAGTAAAGAAAATAAAGATATTTCGTACTTTTTTACTTACTTACCTTTACCACATGGTCATTTTAAATTTAATTTTTCACTAAATTAACGGCTTTCCGGGATCGAATGAGCTGAGTAGTAAATGTGGTTCATTACTAGTCATATATGGCCATTATCAGCACTATACTCGCGATTTTCGAAAAAAATGCACCTAGTTGCATGGGGGGTAAATTCCGTCTTATTGGAAGGGGGAACGCTGAATCAATCAATCAATATTTTATTTGCATAAGACACGCGATTGCGAAAGCATAAAACACAGGCGAGGTGGCGCTGTTCTTCAACAATGGTGTGTGGCAACACACTACTGACAACACACTACTGAACAACTACCGAACCGAACCATCACGCTCTCTGGTGGCTAGTCTGGTGATAGGCGAAAAATTCCTCAGTTTTACATTGTGAACTTTAAGAATAAACATTCAAAACACTCTATTTTGTCTGTCTAAATCAACAAATCCAATTCCGGAATTTCCGATATTTCGAGTGTACCAATTCCGGAATTGAGATATCGGAAAAATTGCCCGAGATTCCGGGATTTCGAGATTCCGGAATTCCGGAATGCAAGCCCTAATCGTAATCGCGACAGTCAGGCGGTTGTTACACTGCTGTGATTTCCGGACGGCTTCCGCATCAGTGTGACAACCGCCTTATAGGCGTAAGCGATGCTGTCGTGCCTATGGCGCCTATAACGTTAAGAGCGATAGGCACAGCAGCATGCGACACTTTTAGGTGTTCTCGGCTTTATTGAATCAAAATTGCGATACTTTAATTTTACTTATAAGTATTGTATGCATATTGTTTTGAAAAAATTACACCTCGCCGAGTCTCTTACAGGTGCCGGCAAACATCTTGAACCTAACCTTGAGCCTTGAGTGCGCAGAAGCGTGATTTGTACGTAAATCGGCTACTGCGCACTCAAGGTTAGGTTCAAGATGTTTGCCGGCATCTATACGCCGGTTCTCCTCGAGGCAGAGGTTTATTTTAGGAACCGGTGGTAGTTTTCTCACATTTATAGGTGCATATAATATATACCTATGCCTAAATTGAAGAATATCCTAAATTAATTTTACTATTATTATTATATAATTGTTATCTTGAATTTGAATTACGCTTAATTATTGATTATTTATGATGACTATGCGAAAAAGGTAATAATTAATTTATTACTAACTAAAATTAGATAGTATAAGACTACATATTGCTGTGCCCTACCAGGGTCTATGTGAACGCAAAATTATAATTTTTAGACCTATATGTAATACAATGGATGCAATATATGATGATTAAATGATTAAATAAATGAATTTTATTTCACCTTTTTTTAAATTATGACGGTTGTCTATAAGATAGTGTCATTGAGAAGTCAAAATCTGTGTTAAAATTTAACTAGTTGGGGTGTCAGTGCCGGGGCCACATTAAACATTGACTGACCTGTAATAGTAAGTTATTTGCATTTTTAAGGGTCGGCAACGCGCATGTGTCATACATCGGGTTGCAAGCGTCCATAGGCTGTGGTGACCGCTTCCCATCAGGCAGGCCTCACGCTTGTTTGCCACCGACGTGTATAAAAAAGTCGAAACCTGTAAGAGTTTTCTAATGAGTACCTACCCCTGTCTTATCACCAGAATTGATTGACGCATCGTAAATCTGCACTGAGAAGAGTGAGAAACGATGCAACTATCAATCTGCCGTTAAAGCGAATACATGGAATACTTAACTGATTCATTTTGAGATAGTACAAAAGTGATTGAATAGCATTTCTTGTACAGCGTACAAAATGGAATTTAAAATTGATTCGCTCAGGGTAGGTAGGTATTAGTGGAACTATTGGATCTTAATAGTACATTACTTACCAAGGGCGATAAAACAAAGAATGTCTCAGATCGTAGGTATTTTACGCCCGAGCCGAAGGCAAGGGCGATAAATATGCGATCTGAGGCTTTCTTTATTATCGCCCGTGGTAAGTACAAAATTTTATGTCACCCCCTGGCCAGGAAGTGGGTTTTTTCGCGCGCGGAGCGTGCGATAATGGCCACTTTATGGCCAGGTGTGACATAAATTACCATTTTTGTTTATAGTGCGGAAAACATCACAATAATTTGGAAAATCAGATGTTGAATTGTTGCCGTGTCGGTATCTTCGGTCGTTATCAAATTGATAATTAAAGATCTTTTTTTTTGTAAATAAGCATGATTTCCTGCTGTAGGTAGCGACGAGAACCATTATGTTAACAAAATTAAACTAATTGTATTAACGTAGAACCCTTGGTAGACCGAGTGGACACACATTCAAAATTGCCTTCACTCCTAGCTACGGCACGAATTACAAAACCCAGCTTTTTAACCGCGTAATTACAGAACCCTTTTAATAAGGACACCCTTTCGTATATAATCGCCTTAACTGGAGAAACCAATTAAGTGGAGTGACCGTGCAATAGATGCCTCAAACCGATAAACTTGTTTATTTGTAAGCAGGTGCCTGCATGGTCAAAAGGTAGTGACTTCACCAAGGTTAACTTTTTAATTAACCATTGCCTTATTAATATTGGATACAAATTTGTAATGTAGGTACAGTCTGGCCAAAAAGTGGTTTACCACTTTTGAACTTTAATGTATAATACTACCTCCGTTTTTCAACGCTATTTGGTAATTGCGTTGAAAATTTTTTAGGCGTGTAGTTAAAATGTTTATATGCCAGTTCAAGTAGGAAATTGATGCATGTTATGTCTAGTAATTTAGCATCAGAAATAAATAGGGTAAACCCAGTTTTAAAATGCACGCCCGACATGCCAAATCCATTGTGTCAGTGGATGAGATTTTGTTTATTGCGCCTAATATTACTCATGTGAGTGATATCAATGGAGGGGCGATCATTTTAAGACTGCGTTTACTGTACTGGTGTTGGACGGAGATCACTGTAAAAGCGGTCGATGAGTTGGCTCGGGATATTATTTTACGGCATCTAGGCTCTAGCGTCATCTCGTTCCTTTCTGTCGTATAGTTGATACTGATTTCTCGTAACTATACGCCGCATGTCAGGTATATACTAAATCAAAATACAGTTTCTATCGAGGTGATCAATGTAATATAGCATTGAATCCAGGCTAGAATTTCTCTTTACTACCATAAATATATTTATACCATCGTTGTAAGCTTATAAAACCATGAAAGACCACATAACCCTTCATAATCCTTATGAAATACGTCGTTAGAAAATAGACTAATCCCCGCTGAAACGTTATTTCCATCATGTTAAACCCAACTTTCAGCACCATCCGTAAATAAATAATTAAAACCGAGCTATAAACACGAGAATCGAATTTCAAAGTTCACATGTCTCCCGTCTCTATCGCACTTATTATATACGAGCCTAAGTGATGGAGATATACAAACTTTGATATTTGAATTCGTGGTAGCGCGCCGGTTCCCATGGTCATTACAAACGAAGCCATGTGTTTTGGTTGTGAGCTCTCGTTGAAACAATCAGGGCACATGTGGTGATAAATGCCCTGACATTGAGAGGAGCGGGGATTATAAATAGACTACTTAATTAAGGGGACGGGTAGGGCAAGCTCTCTCCATACAAATTTCGTGTAAGATTTTCTTCGTTTGTGTTTGCACTACAGTTATGATTTTTGGTCAGTATACTTATTTTTCTGTTAGCTATTGCATGATGTATTTTTTAATTTTAATTATTTTTTGTATTTTTTTTTTTTTTGAAATTTTTCAATATATCCACATCACGCCCGTCGTATATTCTAATATTTACCATATATTCTAACCGTATATTCTACCGTATATTCTAATATTAACCAAAAAAAATATATATTCGTTAGTGCCAAAACCCACGAATAAAACGTGCACAGAGTTTGTATGGAGAAGGCCTTGCCATACCCCGCGCCTTAACCTAAAATTCAGTATAGGTAAGTCCAAAACGCGCATACATGACCGCAAATAATTATATAGGTAGTATTATACTACAGTATTATTATTTTTTCCTAAATCCATGAGGCTGCCTATACCTTTGAGGAATATTGTAAATCTCGTCGGTAATATATTAAATTGCTATCAATGAAAGGCAGTGCGTAGGTACTTAGAATTGTAAACCTATAATTATTACCTACTTATCCAAATGCTTCTATTGATTGATTTATCTGGAACAGCCCAATCAACTAACTGAGTAGTTTATTAGTGATTTACTAACACAATACCGTTGGTGCTAGAGCAAATTTGTATCATTTCGAGCGTGTCACTACCGAGTCCAGGCCATTATTTTGCGGTTAAACATTACATGTAACCAAATGTTAGCCAACCTCCGCCGTAGTAGAATAACTCAGGCTGGTAATCACCAGCTTTATAACCGTCAAAGTAAATTTGACGCAAAAGATATATGTGCTTATAAAAAAATACATAGCAGTATATTGACTCACTACCTTTTCTGTCTACATGTATCTCGGCTCAGGTAAATGCGATCACAATGTCAAATATTCCCTAAACCCAATAACATAGTTTCTATTTGTATCCGATCAATATGTTCGGCATCCTATTCACCCTAAGGTCGAGTCTAGTTTCGAATTGGGCCCAACCAGATTCCGCCTTTGAGATTGTCCGCATATTCTCAAAGCATTTCCCAAAGCTTAATTGCTTTCCTTGCTAGCGTTTATTACTACAAACATGTGAATGTAGATAGGATCGATCGGGGACAATTGAACCACTTTTTGAATAACGGTTCATAGGTCAGAACGTAAAGGTATCGAATTAAAACTGTATGTACATGTAGCGGACGGAACCCGTTTACGCATAAATGTAACTAACGTTAATGGGTCAATGAGGACCTCTTTAGAACCATAAAGAATATTAAAAACAGCTAGGTAAATGTAAAAGTAAATCTGTTATTTAAGTTGAAATAGGTATTTTTAGAAAAACGATGTTAAACACAGTTACTGTTACTACGCATTTGCCTTAAGGGAATGGGATAAGTTGTCAGGTACATAGATTCATTTGCTCATCGAGCAACCTTTGGAAAATTCCATTAAAACATTGCGCAGTCTAGCGTGGAAAGTTCCATCAAGGTGAGATTGCGCAATATAGTCAAATGGCCAAAATACCGATCGCAGATCTTCAAAACTCGCAGCGTGAAACATCTCGTAAATAAATATTCAGACATCATCCGTTCTCATAGCCGAAACCGGCGGAATTGCGCTCAGAGCCGATGAGCTTCGTATAGATGAATCAGATGGAGATTCATTAGTCCAGAAATGAGCTCACGACTGCCTCCCACGGCGCCTGTAGAAGTGTAGACTGACAAAACCCCGCGTTTCAACAAAGACGCTATTTATACTAAGGGCGTGGTTTAGCTGTGTTCGGCAGAAAGGTCGCAAGTAACATGGCTTGCGTTACGGTCGAGCCTAAGGGCGATAAGAGGGTGGAGTTCCTGTACCGTTCTTTTAGCAACTTAGATTCGCACTATGCGACTTCTTCTCCTTTTTCTCACGTGACTAACCCATTTTCATAATTTGTACAACACCTTTAATAGCGTGGTGAAATACCTGACACCATGTTTAATAAAATAAAATATCTTCTTATATTAAAACGTGTCTGAGAAAACAGTTCATCAATAATTTAGGTGATACACATAAAGAGGGGATCAAAGTGACAAATTACTAAAAAAGTATGATGAAATTTTTTAATATTATGGTGAAGCTAATCACATAATCATGGAGTAATGCAATTAAGTGATTAGCTTCACCATAAAATTTAAAATTTTCATCATACTTTTTGGTGATTTGTCACTTTGAGCCCCTCTTTATGTGAATCACCTAAATTATTGATGAACTGTTTTCTCAGATTCATTTTACAACCATGACAATCAACCAACCCCTAGCAACCAAACACAGATAACGTAACACCAGGGAACACCAGCTACAAACAGCAACGAACAGAACAGGACCTCCGCTCGCAGCCAAGAAAGGTTAGGAATCTAGTCATTGAAACCTAGATTTAGCTAGAATCTCTATAAATAAGTCAAATCGTTGTATAAAATGTTTTTGAGGCTGTGTTCTTTTTGAGGTGTGTATTTGTATTGTATTTTATTGTTTACAAATAACTATCTTTCGCAACCGGACTTTTTGGCAGTTTCTATAGGGTCAGTCACTAGCAATTCATCAAATAGATCATTGAGCCAGTAAATTCTGTGTTGTTATACAATCCACCGAAGAATCAGCTTCATCTACTTGAGGTAAGCGCGAAATTAGCTTGAGTCGATTAGGCCCTAGGGATCCTCAAGTGTGGTCGTGCATCGGCTACAGTACATATGGAATACTAGGTTCTTGATCTACATGTTTAGAGATAAGTGTTAATGAATGTCGAGCGTATGCTATAAAATTCAGTTTTTATTCAGTGATTCTTTGTGTTACGATTAACCCTTAGTGTGGGTCAATGGACTGTAGGAACTAGGAATCTAATTATATCCGCACATCCCAGCCAAAATCACAAAATATATTCGCACATGTCAGTCAAACTCACAAAATATCGAAAAATCACATGTACGTCTAAAATGAAGCAAATGAGTGAAATCATAGCAGGCATGATGTGATTTCATCTGGGCGTCTATTCCCACACCCACGCTTCACCCGGTAGCCATTTTCCACTGAATTAATTAGAGTTGTGATAAAAACGCGTGAAAATGGCCGTTTGGGGCTCTCGAAACATGATTGGCCGTGTAAACATGAGAGGTGAGGTCATTATGGAAGTGTTCAGTGAGTAAGAGTCAGGAGGTGTAGGTAATTAAAACATGTTTGTATAAATGAACATAGGTACCTTTTATTTATATTAATTAATTAAGTTAAAGGCAAAAGTAATAAAATGAATACGAGTAGGTACATAATAATTACACTTAGTACACCTAAGTGCACTTTACCAAGTGCAGTTCATATGAAATTTGATGGAATTATTGAAATTGCTTACTAAAAGACTTCACATAATAAAGCAGCACATACAAAAAACACAGAGATACAGGGAGACAGAGGTAGAACGAAGAACAGGCAACATATTGATTGGAGGTAGAATATTGGGTACCTCTACATGTAGATATATCAGAAATAGCAATAAAACGAATGTATCTAGCGGATACGCGCATTTCAACACATAGTTAGGCGCCAAAAACACATCTAGCGGATTTATAAATAAAAGTTTACCTAATACCTGTATTAGGTTAAACTAACATTTAGGTTTGAGTTAAAAATAATCGCCTCTTGAAACTTTTATCAATTATAACATGTAAACAATACTTCAATTAAAGAGATTGCTTCACTGCGTAGGTGTGCAAACAGTTACTTTTTAAAAGTTATTAGATTTTCCAAGTTCGAATATCAGTCGGCAGTTGGCTATAAAACTAAATTTATTGTCTCCCAATGAGCCCGTTACACTGGTTCTTTGTCTTGGTGCAACTTTTGAATTACATTTATATGTAAATTCATTCCATGCAGCTCAAATTATAATGATTTATGTGAAGGTATGAGTCAAAATGCATTCCTTTTTTGTTTTGCTGGAGAGGTATTTTAATATGGTTAGGCATATAAGTGTATTTTGAGGAATTTTGCTGTATGTTAGTGCATAATAATAAAAATTTCGCAGGTGAAGTAAATGGTTAACTGTGAGAGAGATTGACAATGAATATGGTTATGAGAACATGTCTGCTTGTCTATGTTAGGTAATGTCTAGAAGGCTGAAATTAAAAAGAAAACAAAATGTAGATTAATTTCACACTTCAATTCTATTCAACTACGTCCAGTAAATGATTTCCCACGAGGCAGCTTGGCTTGATTTCTTAAACGTATTCCATAGGGCCTACCTACATGCGAGAAAAGATTTAGGTACCTGGTCGATAACACCCGCATTCGTGGTGCAGGAGATTTCCAAATCGCATGCGATAGGGTCCGGAAAATGTTTTCACCTCAGGGGGCCGATTTTTGAGTGTCGAACGCTCGACTTTTCACTTGACATCTGTCATATAATCATAGTTTTTTTGACAGAACTCGAGTGAAAAGTCGAGCGTTCGACACTCAAAAATCGGCCCCCTGGTTTTCATTTTGAAGTAACTATATGTCGTGAAGAAGTAGAGTTAAAATTCCACTACTTGATATGAAAACGGAATAAATGCACGTCGCCTTAGCGCAAATTCTACTGACATTTTTGGAACGTCTATCTTAAAACATTTCACATTTTCCCATCGGATAAAATGCAAGAAACGTCCCCTACTAAATTTGCTGCCATTTTTATTTGAGGCTAGAGAATTTGCTTCAGGACGAAATGATAAATAATGTTAAAAAAGGCAAAATACTATAAAATGCTTTTACAGGTAGCGAGGAGTGCAATAGCCGATGAAATTTCAATTAATTAATTAAACATCTTTCGTCTTTTAAATGTTCATAAAACGTAGTAGGTAATTTCTTGTCACATTTAATTTACTTAATATCTGGGCGGCCGAGCTTCGCTCGGCGTTTTCCCGGGCATGAGACTTAGCTAGATCGATTGCTCGTCCCCGAAAACCCCCACATACCAAATTTCATCAAAATCGTTAGAGCCGTTTCCGAGATCCTCGAAATAAATAAATAAACATATATATAAATAAATAAATATACAAGAATTGCTCGTTTAAAGATATAAGATTTATATATAAATAAATAAATATACAAGAATTGCTCGTTTAAAGATATAAGATTTATTTACTAACTATACTATTACATACCTAATACCTATCGGCCGCTTGCAGTATACCTGCGTGTTCGAAGATCGCAACTCATCCAAAATTCCGGTCCATGTGGAAAATATATTATTCATACGAAATGAAACGTGCTCTAATCATCACTGCACCGCTATTGATTCCAGTGATCACTGATATTGTTATTTTATCTGCTATTGTCTATATTCGGGGTTATATTGAAGGAAGGCTAACATACACATCTGTAACTATGTATAGGGAACCCTATGCCTGCGTGAGATGTGGAGCGTTACGGGTAATAATGATAAGACGAGACTCGAGGAAATACTGATTTATTGAGTAAAAATACACTGCTTTTATACTAACAGTTTGGAATGCAAAATAGAACATATGGTAATTTATTTAATACTATTTTCTTGGAATCAATATCAAGGTCTCTTGCATTCCTTAGTTCTGGGAAAAGGTACAAAGGTTAATATTAGTTAAGTTTCCATCAGATGTGTATCAGCTGTGATCAGCTGAGTTATTAGGGTGTGACATACACCACAGCTTCCCCGTTTTTTTGAGACAAAAAATAGTAAAATACATAACTACTATTTTTTGGCTATAGTAAACTTAAGTCTATGGTTTACATGGTTTCTTAACTAACTTAAGACTATGGTATACATGGTTTCTTAATGTATCTTAATACTAGTTACAATGTTTACATTACGTGTTCCTTATATGGTAGGTTTCTTTGTTACATTATTATCTCGAGTGGTTCAGAGTAATATTTATTTGTTATCGTAACTTGAGATGTCCAGATGTTGTAGAACAGGTGGTATGCGATCAGATGGATTGGCATAATCCTTTTAGCATTGTAAATACTGTAATATAAATTTTATGAATGAATGAATATGTTTATTTACGATCAAGTTGGATCATTGTGTAAGAGTATCAATTTATTAATTTATAGTTTTAAGTAAACATTGTTTTTTTTTTCTTAGTTAATACACTTAATAATACTAGTAGGTTATATTATTTACGTCACACCTGGCCATAAAGTGGCCATTATCGCACGCTCCGCGCGCGAAAAAACCCACTTCCTGGCCAGGGGGTGACATAAAATTTTGTACTTACCACGGGCGATAATAAAGAAAGCCTTAGATCGCATATTTATCGCCCTTGCCTTCGGCTCGGGCGTAAAATACCTGCGATCTGAGACATTCTTTGTTTTATCGCCCTTGGTAAGTAATGTACTATATTACTATAGGAATAAAAAAAGTAAGTAAATGAGGAAAAAAAAATTAAAACTAAATATAAATGATCTTATTACTAAATTAATGATAATTATGAAATAAAATTAATTTAAAATGTTATAATACTGTTTTTTTTTTTACTTATACATAGTTTTTTTTTTTATGTGTAGTAAGGTTTAGTTCTATTTTTAAATAAGAATGAATTGATTTTTTTGAATAAGAGTCAAATACGTTTTCTGGAGTAGTATGTTCCAGAAATGTCAGCCAATTCGCATTTGGCTATGGTCTGTTTAAACTAGCCGTTTCAGTATAACCAGTATTCTGATATTTTGGGGAATGGGACTATCCACGAAATTGGGTTAATTAAATAGCTGATGACGTTACTACAGTTATTTTATCATATTTGCGACGGTTTATTACATATGCCTATTGATGCGCCGGGGGTTAGGTATAACAATTTCGTTGCTATAGGTTGCGTTGGCAAGGAATTTGGAAATTCGCCGTTTACTTGCAACCCCTCTGTGGCTCGGTGGTTTGAGTCAAAGACTACAGCTAGAAGCAAAGAACTGCTCGTCATGTTTATAGTAACATCATCATCATCATCAGCCTATATACGTCCCACTGCTGGGCACAGGCCTCCTCTCATAGATGAGAGGGATTGGGCAGTACCTAGTCCCCACGCAGGCCCAGAGCGGGTTGACTTGGGGACTTCACATACAACTTTGAATTTCTTTGCGGATGTATGCAGATTTCCTTACGATCTTTTGCTTCACCAAACATCTAACGGTAAATATCAAATGACATTCCGTACATAAGTTCCGAAAAAAACTCATTGGTACGAGCTGGGTTTCGAACCCACGACCGCCGCTTGACAGCCGCATGCTTGAACCACTGGGCTACCGTAGCTACAGGGCTACCGTAGCTACATACATTATAGTAACATCAACCTGTAATAAATATTGTAAAGTTATTGACTAGCGAGCACCCAACGTACTTAGGGGGTCGTCTATCACCGTGACACTAGCTATTTACGAACTTGAAGCAAGTTTCCCTTTCGATATTTGGCAGAAGTAGCAGTTTTGCTTGTCAGACGTTTAACGCATGTTCACGAAGGTTTTAGGAAACAATTGACAAACATGAATGTGGCTAAAAGTAGCGAAATGAAAACGGCTACGTTTTTTAGTGATTCTGTACCTACCGTCGACGTCAACGAAATGCATAAGGTGTTCGGAAAAATCTGCCAGTTTAACGTTGTTACCTAATTGAATTTGGGAACAAATAAAATGATCACCTAAATAACTTTTGATATCACCAAATTTTCGAACCCTAAAATAACGCTGAACACTCAAAAAAATGTATCGACCATCAATTTCAGGTCACCTAAACACTCATACCTATTATTCCAGCACTTGCAGCTATTTTACTTATTGCGTTCCCTGAAATTTTATAATCGCATCAAAAAATTGTCAAGTACCACCAAAAATACTAAACTACCACCTAATCTCGTGCATCATTTGTTATTAGAATTACATCCGAATATTATACACATTACAAGCTATATCGTAGAATTAATTGCTTAAAAAAAATGCGTTCAGAAACCGTTGAAAATGACTCTTATAATATAACATTCAATGTTCTTACGTGTGGAGAAGGTTACAGCAGTAACATAATGATTATTATGAATTAAAATTGTTCATTATGTTATTAAATATAATAACATAATGATTTTTTTTTATATTTTTTTACGAAAAATCGTCATTATACTCGATTTCGACTAATTCGGGGTTAAAGATTTCAAATTTTACATTTATTTTGAATTTTGAGTAAAAAAAAATTTTTTTTACAGAAAATCGTCATTATACTCGATTTTGACTAATTCGGGGATAAGGATTTCAAATTTTACATTTATTTTGAATTTTAAGTGAAATTTTTTTTACGTAAAATCGTCATTATACTCGATTTCGACTAATTCGGGAATAAGGATTTCAAATTTTACATTTATTTTGAACTTTAAGCAAAAAATTTTTTTTTTTACGTAAAATCGTCATTATACTCGATTTCGACTAATTTGGGGATAAGGATTTCAAATTTTACATTTATTTAGAATTTTAAGAAAATATTTTTTTTTTACGTAAAAGCGTCATTATACTCGATTTCGACTAATTCGGGGATAAGGATTTCAAATTTTACATTTATTTTGAATTTTATGTAAAAAATTTTTTTTTTACGTAAAATCGTCATTATACTCGTTTTCGACTAATTCGGGGATAAGGATTTCAAATTTTACATTTATTTTGAATTTTAAGTAAAAAAAAATTTTTTTACGTAAAATCGTCATTATACTCGATTTCGACCAATTTGGGGATAAGGATTTCAAATTTTCATTTATTTTGAATTTTAAGTAAAAAAAATTTTTTTCTTACGTAAAATCGTCATAATACTCGATGTCGACTAATTCGGGGATAAGGATTTCAAATTTAACATTTATTTTGAATTTTACGTAAAAAAAATTTTTTTTACGTAAAATCGTCATTATACTCGATTTCGACTAATTTGGGGATAAGGATTTCAAATTTTACATTTATTTTGAATTTTAAGTAAAAAAATTTTTTTCTTACGTAAAATCGTCATTATACTCGTTTTCGACTAATTCGGGGATAAGGATTTCAAATTTTACATTTATTTAGAATTTTAAGAAAATAATTTTTTTTTACGTAAAAGCGTCATTATACTCGATTTCGACTAATTCGGGGATAAGGATTTCAAATTGTACATTTATTTTGAATTTTATGTAAAAAAATTTTTTTTTACGTAAAATCGTCATTATACTCGTTTTCGACTAATTCGGGGATAAGGATTTCAAATTTTACATTTATTTTGAATTTTAAGTAAAAAAAATTTTTTTTACGTAAAATCGTCATTATACTCGATTTCGACCAATTTGGGGATAAGGATTTCAAATTTTACATTTATTTTGAATTTTAAGTAAAAAAAATTTTTTTCTTACGTAAAATCGTCATAATACTCGATGTCGACTAATTCGGGGATAAGGATTTCAAATTTAACATTTATTTTGAATTTTACGTAAAAAAAAATTTTTTTTACGTAAAATCGTCATTATACTCGATTTCGACTAATTTGGGGATAAGGATTTCAAATTTTACATTTATTTTGAATTTTAAGTAAAAAAAATTTTTTTCTTACGTAAAATCGTCATTATACTCGATTTCAACTTATTCGGGGATAAGGATTTCAAATCTTACATTTATTTTGAATTTTAAGTAAAAAAAATTTTTTTTACGTAAAATCGTCATTATACTCGATTTCGACTAATTCGGGAAAAAGGATTTCAAATTTTACAATTATTTTGAATTTTAACTAAAAAAAAAAGTGTATACTGTACATAATTCGGCATCAAAACACTCGTGTTTTAATGCCCGAACATGTCGCGTGTTAGTCCGAAACATGTCGCATAACCCTAAAAAACACTCGTGTGACCCTATTATGAAACTCGCCTTCGGCTCGTTTTATAAAACTCACACTCGTGTTTTAATGCCCCTCATTATGTACCAGTTGCATAATCTACTATTAGCATTGAATTATAAGTTAAACATCCAATTAAGGTAAACGTCGCAATGTTTGACACCTTATGTTGATATTGTTGATACCCAAGACTCAAAACGTTAGCGTATGTGTATATAATACATATATATATATATATACAACGCGCGAGCCGAGCGAGCGAAGCGAGCGTGCCGCGGCAGCGGCCGGCGAAGCGCCAGAACCAACACATGTTGAGTCCGAAACATGTCGCTGGGTGAGTCCGAAACATGTCCCTGGATGCGTCCGAAACATGTCGCTTGATGAGCCCGAACATGTCGCGTGTGAGTCCGAAACATGTCGCTCGGTAACCCCAAAATGTCGCGTGTGAGTCCGAAACATGTCGCTCGATGACCCCAACATGTCGCGTGTGAGTCCGAAACATGTCGCTCGATTAGGCCGAACATGTCGCGTGTGGGTCCGACACATGTCGCTCGATCAATCCGAAACATGTCGCTTGCGTTCCTTACATTGCGCCATTATGTCCATTGCGTAGATTCGGCATTAGACTAGAAACAAATGACGCTTGAAATTAGGTGATCATGTAGTATTTCTGGGTATCGAAAGAATTATTTGGGTGTAATTAATTTTAATAGGATTACGAGCCCTGTAATATTTGGATGTAAAAAATATGAAATTTGGTCTTTGAAATTAGGTGATCATTAAGTATTTTTGGGTAGCGACTAATTTATTTGGTAACAATTTAATTTAATAGGTTATCGACATGTTACTTCTTTGAGTTGCACTTTATATTTAAAAGGTGTTGAAAATTTGGTGCGAATCTAGTATTTTTGGTAATCAATGTAATTTTTTAGAGCATCATTCGGCAACTAATTTGGTGGTTCGTTAAATGCTACCCATTGAATGGGGTGCATGTTAAACAATTGAAAGTCATACTGGTGTCCTGAGTCGCCACTGCACAAAATAGTATGCACGCTCGCCCGCCCCGCTGCACGCCCCGCCGAACGCGCCGCTCTGAGCGTCCACTCAGGCTAACACTTACTGATATAAAAAATCGTTGTGATTATAGCGAAAGACAAATGCGGGCCCTGACTCCTCAACACCGCGCATTTTTAACCGACTTCAAAAAAAGGAGGAGGTTCTCTATTCGTCTGTATGTTTTTTTTTTTGGGAGCTCTGGTGACCTTACTGGCGAACACAACGACATCTGGCATTTACTACCTATAGCATGGTCTAATTATGGCTACGGTTTTCTTGTAAGGTGAAGGAATCTGGAATAGTGGTAAGTACTTACCTCAGTTAACGGATCAGAATAGGTATGAGTTAATTGATATTCCGTTTCATACCAACCATGAGAAAAAATATGCAGGCGGGTCATCTAGTTGTACGAATTCTCGTTTCATCGGACGCCGTCGGCATCAAAATCTATCTTCAAAATCGCCAAAGCGAAATTGCAACCGATTGTGCTTTAATATCCGTAGTTTGCGAACAATCCGATCGTTATTTGGAATTTAATTAAACGGACAGGTTCCGATCGCGACGATATTTGTGTCGGGAATGATTTCAGAGATGCAACAATTGGACTGATATTCTACATGTATTTACATGTTGACTAGTGACTTCATCTAGTACTAAAGTGTGTTAGATCTGATTAAATTTAGCTATTTATTGTTTGATTTAGTGATTTCAGACGTACAATCATTGAAGCGATTGATATTCTGCATGGGTGTCTCTGTCTTTACAAGTGCTAGACTAGTGAATGACTTTATATCTCGTACTAGGGTGATAGAGTTGCTAATTTATCTTAGGTAAATGATTAAAAATTCAGCTCATAACTATAGGTTCTATTAAGGACAATAAATATCATCGTTAATTAACTCCTTAAATAAACAACACTTAATTCGTCGTTTAATCGTAATATCAATATATCAAGTGGGTACAATGGTGATAATACGTATACAGAACTCGAGTATTCCAGTGTTTAAACCGCCCGCGTGGTCGTGTCGTAGGTTCCCTTGGATTTTCCCTAGGCCACTGTTCAACCACGCACTCCTAACGCTTCATTGGGTCCGGCCTATAAAGTCACAGCCAGGTTAAAAAAAGACGTATACAGGTTATAAAAATTGGTTATTGAACGGTAAAGTTTCGGAACCAATCTTAAGAAAAAAATGTACGTGTATGGATACCTCCATGCTGCCAGGAAAATCAGATAATGAGACAGTTGGTGTCCGAGATTGAGACAAATATCTTTTGTATTTAAAATGGCGTGGAAAGAAATGAAATAAATAAAGTAATAAAGTCACTATTACTTATAGGTATCATTTAAACAATATTGCCCATTCGTTTTTAAAAAGCGTAGTTAGTTACTACAAGTTTTTTCGTTTTTACGAATTTAATTAATCAACAGAATATCGCGATCGGGACAATCGTGATATTTCATTGAGAATGATGGAAATGCAGATGACAACAATGTTGTAGGTAGGTACTACAAATTTGATATCGGGAATTGAGTTTGTATCGATATTTTTGTTCATATTCTGGTCATGTTTGATTGATTAAAACGGAGTGCTATTGCAGTATGTTATATTTTATATAGGGTTGGTACCTATGTATGTAGGTATATATATGAATATACAGAGACCAAACCTGATGCCTAAAAAAATACTACTTATAAGATAAAAAAAATAAGATACAGAAATAAGTCCTGCGGATCCTACCATAGCATCGAATAGCCCCGCCTGTGACGTAACAGGGTAAACAAAATAACAGTTCCATTTAGCCGAAGGCCGGTTTCCTGTGGGAGAGATCCCTTCCACTCGGCACGCGGCGCATTGTGACGTCACGATGGAACATTTTGTTTTGCTCCCGCCTGGACCCTTTCTGTGCTGGAGTCAGGGGTGCAATTCTCACGGCTATTTATATCAATTGTAGTTTGTGGATAGTTTATTGCGATTGGAATGGATTTTTGATGTTTTGATGATTTGTTGTTTTGATTCGCAGCGGGTTTTAAAGTGTTGGATTTTTGTACTTGTCTGTTAAGAAGTATATACTTATTGTCGGACAAAAGGCCGAAAAATATTATTTCATATCATATCATCGATGTATGCTATAGAAATAAGTACTGCGGTATGTATAAATTATTAATAGTAAGTATGCAAAAAAATAAAATAGATGCCTGATTATATGATTTAGCAAAAACTATATGTACCTCATATGTACAGTTCCCTTTGGGAATCCATCTCCGCATCAGACGACGTCGACGTTATGTTATTTTCTACAAATGAAACTCATCAACTAAGTGCTTTGGCTGCCGGAGTAATGATTTCAAAATTATATAGTATCACTTCTACACGCTCTCCTCGTATCATAAAACAACTTTATTATTAATATATATAAGGGTCAATTTTCATTAATGAAAGTAAAACGAAATAGAAGAGTGCTTGCAAATAAAAGTGAGATTTTTTTAAATTTTCGCGGCAAATTAAAAGGTATTATGCCGCTCGGCGCTGTGGAATATCCATTGCTGATGATAATGAGTCAATTTCACCAAACGGGCATTTTTGTCAAATTCCCATGGAATTTTGAAATACCAATAATATATAGAAAATTTTATGCTGATAATTTGATAAAAAAATTAATAAACACAAATTTTCTTACGGGGTACTTATACATATAAAATTACGGAAGTTATTGCAATTTGAAAATTTGACCAGGGCACGGGAATTTATCTGTCCATGGGAATTTCCTTTTCTTAGAAAAAATTGTATTAAAATTATTATTTACCATCTAATTTATCAAGAATTATAAAGTTCAATTGTATCGAAGTTATTTAGCCTAATTTTACCAATCATGGGTTCAAGTTTCAACCGAGGAAATTTATATTAACCAAAAATCTATATTTTAAGTTAAATTTATCTTTATACAATCACATAGCAACTCGTTTGCAGAAAATCATACAAGTATTAATATTTAAAACTATCACTAAATGCAGATGTACATATAGACGCTCGCAACTCCAAAAAAGTCACGGGTACGTTGCTGACCTTTTATAAAATTTGAGATGTCCGCTTACTTGTTTGCCACCGTCGTTGTATATAAAATGCGTATATATCGATATATACCTACATGATTTTATGTACATAATGTTCATTGGCTTTGTTTATTGATTCTTTTCAAATATTTAAGAAGCTAAGTGTAATTGTAGAAGTTGGCCTGTTTTTTTTAAATAAACGCATAAACTACAACTCTAATCGATATACTTAGTACAAATTATATTTATTTATGCATTTCATCCATAATTATTGTTATTAAATGCGGTTTATTAACAAAATAAGTGACCCTTCCCAATTCCCGTGCCCCAAAATCAGCTGTTTTGGGTAAACAAGCTATGGGAATTAGGACACGGGAATTGGAAATCGATATAAAAAAATCATAAAAAAATCAAATCACATGTTAATAATATTTTAAGTTATCGTTTATATAGAGACACCAAAGTGCTTTATAATGCATACATACGTTAATGATTACTTATGTAAGAATTTGAATTTCTAAGGGCCACCGAAATTGCAAGCAAAAGCAAAAAAATTGTCGCCCACCCAGAAACCGATGTACTTAGGTGGTTTACTCGAACTTAATGCGGTTTGCTATATATTTTTTTTTTATCTATAATAGCTGACATTTGAGAGCACATGTGAAGCAGGACGCGAAGCTGATCAAATGTAAACGATGGCTGCCAGGGACCTTTGAATTTTGCCGACAAAATTTAACTCTCGCGCTCGGACGATTTTTAAACATCAATTACAAGTTATTCACCACAGTGAAGTGAATAGTGTCTGTGCTCAGTGATAGTAAATATAATCGAGTTAAAGTTTTTGACACGAAATCAGTGATTCTAATGTACAGTTTTTGATAGGAATTTTTGATTGATTCAAAACTCGATGCCGGACAGGGCACGGAGTCTTAATTTGAGCGTTTAGGTATTTTTTAATGTATTTTAAAAACAAATAAGTCAGTGAATTTGAGTGGACCTCAACGTGGAAACATGTATTCTTTATGAAAAAAAATAAATGGTACGTATTATCTCATGCTACACTACGATTTTCAGCTCGGACACAAAAAAAATCGAGTTTAGAAAATGACCCTAATCATTGACAGGATGTGCTTTATATCGTTACCACTGCAGTTTTTTTTCTCAATTACCTATGTTTCACGTGCTCGCTTATGTTCGCGTCCGGCGAACGTGTTACAATCTCAGAATGAGCATGCAGAATAGACCGAAATGCGAAACTAGTGCGAAGGTTCTGAAGGGAATAGTGGCACTGATCGGCTACTCCTATACAGGATCCTTACAAAACGTCGGATAAGTAAATAAAATAAATAAAATAAAATAAATAAATAAATATTTGTGGACAATCTTACACAAATCAACCTAGTCCCAAATTAAGCAAAGCTTGTACTATGGGTACTAAGCGACGATATAAATACTTATATAGATAAATAGATACTTAAATACATAGAGAACATCCAAGACCCAGGAACAAATATTCGTGGTCATCACACAAATAATTGCCCCGGCCGGGATTCGAACCCGGGACCTCCAGCTTCGTAGGCAGGGTCACTACCAACTAAGCTATATATAGTCCTCCTCATCGTTTTCGATGACGGCGACCCTGACAAACTATGTATTTGCCCTATCGTGAGCTCTGATATGGCTGGCGAGGCCAAACTTGCCAACCAAGCTAAAGCGGTCGTCAAAGTAACTTGAGCCATTGAGCATTTCTTTGCATCGTACTACAAGATGCTCAAGAAATAATTGACATTGATGGCATTAATCCCGGTGTTAATATAAGTCCAAGGTGTTAGCATATACCTACAGATCTTCCGGGGGGGGGGGGGGGGGGGGGGGGGGGGCTGAGCATGAGTGCATCATACATTAATTTAAATTGAATAAAATATTTCTACGGTTGTCTATGGTACGGTATTACTCAGAGATGCGACGGTACTTAAGCACTAAACCGTAATTCTGCAGCGACTCCGCCCGACAGTACGCAAACGCGAAACATCTGAGATTAAACTAATTTCATTCTGCATTTAACTACACAACACTAGACTCCCAAAGGCGTCCATTATTACGCTTCGAGTGAATGACGGGGGTGGAATTAGAGCATCTGCGTTAAAAGACTATGTAGCGACGTAGAAGGTACCTAGACACATATGGAGGTACATATGATATTGTTTCAATTTTTTGAATCAGGCCTTTCCTCTTTTCGCTTTAGATGTTCTTTGTTAGTGCTAAAACGTGATGTATAAATGATAGAAAAGGGACTTATTTCATAGATTTAGTAGTACCTAAACCAAAAGATATCAGTATCAGTACTCGAACAGTAGGTACTTTGCATTCATAGTACAGTCGAGTTCCGAAATATCTACACGTTCAAAGTGATGTAAATATTATGTAAACACGCTTCTACCGTTAAGGCCTAAAGTTGAGGGCCTAAAGTTGGTCATAAATTTTTGTACCTTTGAGAATGTACATCTAATTATGACTCACTTATAAAAACACATTTTTAAGCCTTTACAACCTCCTAAATTCCCGAGACAAGAAATCATAAGGACGATGTTTCTTTCCTTATTGAATTAACCATCGCTGTAAATAATAACGACTAATCCGTTAACATGACACTTTGATCGTACTAACTCTTTAACAGAGTGGACATAAAAGTGTCAAGCGTTTTATAAATGTCCACATAACGGCCACAATCAAATGGTGCTTGATGTAGCGAGCCTTTACTGGCTGATGGATGATCGTAACTGGATACGAGTGTATATCACTCAAAAATGATACAAATGGGTCATCGTTAGATAAACTCGATTTTCACCACGAAGATAGGCATTTTTACAGAGTTTTCCTAATGAATTTACTGGCATTGATGGCTTTTGTTATGCGATACTTCTTGCGTTAGCACGTCAAGACGTCGTGGGCGTGAGTTGCCTGTGAAGTGACCAGTCCATACCTATATAAATATGTGGCTAGCTGCAGGGGTCTGCGGTGTCAGCGTCCGCGCAGCCTGCAATATTGTGATATGCAGACAGGCATAACAGTATCCTTGTCTCGTCGCAGCGTTTGACTGCGAAGTGACCAGTCTGCGTCTAAAATCTATGCCGGGCTGCCCAAGGCTCGCAGTGTCGGCGTCCGCACATCCTGCAATCTCGGGATAAGAAGACAGGTCCAACATTATCCCCGTCTCATCCCAGCGTTTGACTGAAAAGTGATAAACCTTCAGGGGCAGGGGCAGGGGTCTGCGGTGTCAGCGTCCGCGCAGCCTGCAATATTGTGATATGCAGACAGGCATAACAGTATCCTTGTCTCGTCGCAGCGTTTGACTGCGAAGTGACCAGTCTATGTATAAAATCTGTGCCAGGCTGCCCGGGGCTCGCGGTGTCGGCGTCCGCACAGCCTGCAATCTCGTGATATGAAGACAGGCGCAAACGTATTATCTACGCGGCTCAGTCGCTGCCCGCTTGCTCTACTTATGTTGTAGACCATCTGCTTTGAGTCTAGCTTGTTTTTTAATGGTATTGCTATTTGAAAAGTTTCTTTCATGCTAAGTAGGGAATAAAATGTTTGTCTATTTTCCTCGTCTCGTAATATTACTAAAAGGAAAGTACAAAACTGGCAATACATGCACATTATGTATGATACATGATACTAAATGATATCATTGTAATTCTATTGTTATATATAACATGTAAAAGAGCGCTTGCAGAATAAATGTTTGATCTTGATTTCATTTTTGTATTTTGTACATTCAAAAAAGTTATATATACCGTAAAATGGGGTGAGTTGGCACAAAACCGAAGTTCAAACCCGGATAAAAGTTTATTTTTGTTTGTGGCGCATTGATTTATTTGCAAAAAAGTGTTCCGGATGTTTGTATTTTAGTTTTTTTATGATTTTGTGTTCATAACTTTAACGATAAACACAAAAAGTTGGAAATCCCGCCTCACCCCGTAGGTCAGGTAGGTTGGGGTGAGGTGGGATTTCATACTAAGGCGAGTTTGGGAAATTGTAGGATCGACACTTTGGGATTATACATATTATAAATAATAGCATGATTTGTAATTAGAATTTATATGTTACGTAGCAGTAGCCTATAAAAATCAGCTCACCCCTCTGCCATCCCTAATCTCCCCATTCATAACCCAACTGTCCTCACAATCCCTACTTACCCCATTTTACGGTAATTATTATTGTTCTTGGATTACAACATCAGATTATGCTTCGGAGAAAATAAAAATATGTAATACGTCGGCGCTTTGTCGTATTTGCTGAGGGCGGGTTTACCAAACTGTCTGTAATGGAATTCCCTATCGACATCTGTATTTCTTTGATAGGCATCTTCTGGGTGAGCTCGCTTCACCGTCGGCCACATCTTTGCCCCCTGGCTAGATGCTGGCCAAGAGTAATCCCATTTTTAATAAAAAAAAACTACTGACGGCATATTTAACCTTGATCGGTTTGTTAAATGCCCCTCAGAGACACAGTGTACTAGTAATGTCTACTCTACCGCAAATCAAACATGCTTTGTTCTCCTTGTTGTGTTCGCATGTTAATTCAACTCCAGTGCGCTACTCGTGCAGCTCGCTGTTAGACATCGAATTGCTAACATAACTTCATTGGTTAGCTGTAGATGTAAAGGTTTCTTTTTTAACGCACAGCAATTATCGTTAGGTAAAAGTTTAACATTACACTTTCGTAAATGCTCGTTGTTTTGGTTCCTACTCATTAAGGATGATTCACGCTAGACCGTTCCGTGTCCGGGCCGGCCCGTTTTCAAGAAATCGACGGCCGTCGCGCGTCTTGTATTAAAATATCATTCAATACAGGACGATCATTCATTCTGTATATCAATACAGTGGGATTTTCCTATACCAGCGCCCAAAATTGCCAAGACGCAATATTCAAAAAACGTAACTTCCTAAATTGACATGAGTGCCACTCACGTAAATCCTGCATTTTCTTCAAATAAATGATAGCGGGATTTGCGGAGACTGATGCCTCGCTACAAAAGGCAGGCAAGGCACGTCTCGCGAATAGGATTAACTAGTTCAGTAAATTTAGGAGCTTTAGTAGTTATTGCAGTTTCTAAAAAAAATTAAGTGAGCTGAATTTCTTGGTTGAAATTTGAAGTTGTGATCAAAACGTGTATCCAGTATGAGGAAATTTGGAGTTTACCGAGAGCTTACTGATTACGCCCCGTTTGTCTACTGCATCCATCTAATCCATCTAATCATAGTACATGAAAATACAGTTTAGCTTACTTTTAGTCGATATTTAACTCAACGTTTTTAAATTGAATGATGTAGCACGCCTGTTATTGAGATGCAGGCAGGACTTGTGTCACCAAATTTTATTTTCTTTAAATGTATCAGCCTTGTATCTTGTTGGTGTGTCAAATAAATAAATAAATAATAACGTTCTGTAATATCATAGTTATTATTTATGTATGTGTATTTTATTTATTATGTTTATGTGTAGTGTACTTGCAATTCATTTGTTTTAGTTTTCTGAAAAGGCTTTTTCATAATTTTTTCTTTGCAACCTTTATCAAATCTCTCTTTAGCCTAATGATTGGCCGGTAGAGAATGCCATTTGCCATTAGGCCCGCCATTTGTACAATTCTATGTTTTTGTGCAATAAAGTTTAACTAAATAAATAATGGTAGAATTCAGCGACACTGATTATAAGACATTCTTAAAGCTGTTTTAGCCCGTTCGAAGCTATTTAACCTTTTCTATAACGATATAATTTTGGCAGAAAGTTTTATGCGAGTTGTTTTGTTCCCGTATCTCGGACCCAAGTTCCGGTAGTTTACCCACGCTCCAAACACTTACGTTATAATGGCCCGAGATATAACAGCTTCATTTGTACGAAACTATTCTGAAGTAGGTAACTTAAATGGGGCCCAATTTCAGAATATATTTATTATGACATGTTACTATGACATAAGATGGAAATTGCAGAGTATTTCGGTCACTGTCGAGCTCTGGAACATTTACCTTCAGTAATACTATAAAATAGAGTGACCAAAAAATGCATTTTCAATCTAAATGTCATAATAGTTAATATAGAGGCTAGCATAAGGTAGGTATTAACTATTGGGTATTAAGATTACTAAGGTATGAATTATTGGGGCCTTTATCTTATCAGTCCATGTACCTATAGTAAAGCGGGTATTACACTGTCCTGAATTCAGAATCCTGACTAGTGACTAGTGGAGGGGAGTTGAAGCATCTCGCTCTAACGTATGGGTCCGAACCCTTCTAAGTGTCCTGGATTCAGGAAGTAATACCCGCTTAAGCAATGAAACAACAAATAAAATAATGTCATAAATGCGAGAAAATACAGTCACTAAAATAAAACGTCAAAATCCTCTTTCAGACCCCGTTCGTTAAGTACGTCTCAATATCGGTCCGGCAAATTATATTAAATCGGCAGCAATAAAACGATCATAGAACGTGGAAAAGTGGAGCTAATGCAATCATTAATGTAAGTGCCATCCACACCATCAGTCTGGTACGTGTCGAGAATATAAGACCGAGAGGAAAACGTGGACGGCCGCTCCTTTCAATGTTATTCTGTATCATTATTGTTACTACGGAAACACTAGTGTAATTTTTGATCTGCAAAACCCAATGCAGCTTATTAAACTAGCTAGAAAATGGCTAGGAACACTGGAAAGTAAACATAGCGTGCTTGGTTAATAGTGGTAGATTATTATAAATATATACTTGAACAGGATAGGGTGCCATATTTACTTATACATTTTCTAATCTGATCAAATCGTAGAATATTTTGCAATACCCGTAGACAATCTGTTCATTGCAATCAGCAGAGTGATTACGCAATGTCATCAGACGTCTGCGTAAAAATATAAATTTACAAAAAGTTTAATTCTCTAAAATACATGTTTTTATGGTGATCTGCGCCTACTATACTTTTAAAGTAGTTAAAGGCTTGAATTGAAATCCAATACATAAATATATCGTACCGTAAACCGAATACCTTCATTCCAATTAAGCTTTACATCACCCTCCCTCAGTAGAAATATTTTGAAAATAAGACGCGATTCCATAGTGTATTATTGTTAATCTTTCGGTTGTAAGCTTACGACGTGAGGCTTTCGTCTAGACAGCTCTAAGCTCCATGAAAACTTTGAAACGAACGATAATTAACACGAACTAGCTCCCTTCATTTTTATTTTCTCTATATCAAAAGAATACTCCAAAAGTCTTGGCAACCCGGTGCAGCGATAAAAGTGATTAAGCGAAAAAGATTTTTCTTTTCTGATATCTTTAAAAATAGACAATATTCCCGCTAAATATTTAAGGACGGCAAAAATATTTCGTAGGAGACATTTAAAGGTGTTTTTGTTTGTTGATAGGCATGTATCATAATGAGATGATTAAGTAGTTGAAAATGCCCTTAAAGAATACGGTATTGTCAACACATTTAAGATACATGTATGTACGGTAGATGTTGCCAGTCAAGTTGAAAATTCCATGAATTAAGTTAACATAGGTACTTAGATCGATTACCGTGTTATTTTGATCAATTTTTCAACTTAATGCGAAGTAGGTATGCTTACGCTTTCAATATTGTTTCACTTACAAAAGAGTTAATAATACTGACTAGAATATTAAAAAATTACATTTATAGGATAATTATTATTTGCAAATTAATGTATGCTGTTTCCAAAGTGTCAAATATAGCTAAAAAGGTTAAATAAGTCTTTAAAGAAAAAGAGAAAAAACTGGTTTGAACAAATCCACCTCTCGAAACAAAGTAACCCCGTTTACCGGTAGTAACTGTACTAAATTAAAAACTTTCTTTTTCTGTTTTCGAATCTATTTAATTTATTAAAAACTAAAGAAATGCATGTAGGTAGTAGTCGCAAACGCGCGTTTTTTATGCATAGTTCATACAATTTGGCCCGTACGCACATCATTACTCCGTAATCCGAGTACCAACACAGGACGTCAGTCGGGACATTTTGTATTTTTGCCCTGTTGTCAGACCAACCATTCTTGCTTGACCTCTTGTCATGTTGGGATGCATACTACAAGCAAGCAAATAAGAGGGTTAGTTTATAATGGTTGACGTAACTAACGACCTCGGTGAAAGATGAGTGCAATTTGTTAGGTTCTCACTGAATTACGCTGTAAGTATTAGAATGTAAGGGTTAAATTACATGAACTGAGTTCACTAATTCGTGTCAAATATAAAATTAACTGGGAGACTATGTCTGACAACTAATATTTGCGATCTCGTGGTTATGACGTACCTTCGCTTTAGAAATATTTAGGGTGGTTTGAACCAACTTAGAGAGACTGGTAGAGATTGCCTTAAGGCATTTAGTCCACCAATTGTACTTTGTTATATGGTGCAATAAAGTTTAAATAATAAATATCTGGGCGACCGAGCTTTGCTCGGTATTTTCCCGGCATCGATTGCTCGTCCCTGAAAACCCCCATATACCAAATTTCATCAAAATCGTTAGAGCCGTTTCCGAGATCCCCGAAATAAATAAATAAAAATTATTATATACAAAAATTGCTCGTTTAAAGATATCCATCCTCCTAGCGTTATCCCAGTACAGTTGCATCCTGAAGGATGCCTGGGGTCCGCTACCTAATCCCAAGATTTGGCGTAGGCACTAGTTTTTACGAAAGCGACTGCCATCTGACCTTCCAACCCCGAGGGGAAACTAGACCTTATTGGGATTAGGCTTTGTCAAGTGAGTGGGCAACTTGACTGTTAAAAGTTCTCAAGCCGCCCGAAGGCCTCCAACTTGGCTTAACGACTGCTGCCATAGACAGCAACCGGGATCAACGGCTTAACGTGCCTTCCAAAGCACGGGAGCGCTCAGTTAGTAACCACTCAAAGCGGTCACCCATCCAAGTCCTGACCGCTGCCCACGTTGCTTAACTTTGAATAACGCTTGCGGCACGCAGGCGCCGCTGGGCCACGAGCGCTCGTTTAAAGATATAAGATAAGATAACTTAGAATTACAACATTATAGCGACTGCAGCTGACATCGTCATCACATAAAACTTGTCAAACTTTTCATATACATTCACGTTCTAACGATCACCACTTTTAACTACAGACGGTTTGGTGCAACCCACCCTTGCTGTTGGAAGGATCCATAGTGTTTCGGTGATGAGCTCTCAATGCTCGGAATCTCCCTACAACATATATGATTTTAACTGAAGAAGAAGAAAATTAAGTCGCTTTCAAATACAATAACACCTCGTATGCCACTATCTATACATATAATAAAGCAGAAGAGGGTCGAAAATCTGTACATTGAAGATATTAGTAAAAAAATCGATGGAGGGGTCTAAGAATCGATAACAGAACACGTTTCAACTGTTTTTAGAATTCGTGTCTGTTTGTCTGTTTGTCTGTCTGTTTATTTGTCTAACTATCACGCGAAAACTAGCGAATGGATTTTAATACAGCCTTCACTAATATGTTTATTGGATCTTCGGCCAGGTTATAGGCTATAAAAATCATACAGGTTAGGGATGAAAGGGGGTGAAAAGAGGGGTTAAACTTTGTATGAGAAGTCTTTCAGTTCATGATTTACAGGCTTGAAAGTTGGTAAGTATATACATGGACGCAAAGTAAATAGAACCTCATTCAAACATTGTATAATAAACAGATAGTATTTGAAAAAATGGGGGTGAAATAACAATACTTCTGCCTCTCAAGGCTAAAGACAAAAATACAAAAGTACCTCAAACCATATTAACTGTTTGAAATGAGAGATCTAATTATGTTGGTCAGTCAGTCGCTATCAATATTCACAAACCTTACTACGCAACCTCGGTTTTTTTTTGTTTTCGATGGAGGGTACCTTACCTACGCAGACCAGCGGGCTCTCGGTTGCATGGTAGCACTTGCGACATGTACTACCTATATATTAAGTATGCGCATTTTTGTATAAAATATTGTTTTTTGAGGTGCTCATTACAAGAATGATTCTTATCCATTTTCAAATCGAAGATGGCGGACATTTACTTATTTACTTTTCTTAATAATCGATATGGGTGTCATCTTTGAGGTTCTTCGAGGTGCCGATTAGTTGCGTTTTCCGTCAGCAAAATGTATAAAATACGTTCAGCGCGTAACAGACATAAATTTAGGGTATATTGGTATTCGTTATTAAAACATACATACCTACGTAACAATAAACATCAAGTATGACCAAATTCGAAAGTCACAGGCGGAACGGAAGCAAAAAAAACCGGCCAAGTGCGAGTCGGACTTCACACATTTAGGGTTCCGAACCGACCGCAATTTATAGGAAAAATAAGGAAATTTCAAAAAAAAAACTAAATTATCAATATATTAGTATTTTTTGGTAAAATATACGTAATAACAATCATTATTACCAAACTTTAAGTTTATAGGAGTTTAGGAAGTTATAAAATTCATCGGAGCAAAATTTCGTAAAAAAGCTGACTTTGGTGGCTTCTCATTCCTTTGTTTACCAATATTTTTTTCAATAAAAAATATACTAAGTATCTACTCAATGAGCTCTAAACAACGATACCCCACTCGATAGGGTAGGATAAAAAAAAAATTTCGCGCCCCCCTTTAGCTGTATAGAAGCCCCCCTTTAAAACATTAAAAATAATTTGTGACTATTTGTATGGCTTTGGGCCAACAAGATGCTTTTACTGTGTAAATTTGAAACCTGTAGCTCCAACAGTTTGGCTGTAAAACCTGTGTGACTGACGACGGACGGACATCTGGGCGTCACCAATAGGGTTCCGTTTGGACCCTTCGGGTTCGGAACCCTAAAAACAACTCTCAGAAAATCACATACCTCTCAGAAGCAACCAGGGTGGGTGCGCTATCAACCTAGGCCTCTACTCCATCTTCGAAAGTGAAAGAACAGACCAAAGTAGGTATTCAGTTATACCTATGTTTTACAATAAAGCACTTTGAACTTTGAAAGGTATTCCAATAATTTATGAACAAAAAAATATCTATTCAACTACCTCTTTACAAAGCCACTTGATAGGTCAACAATTCTTTTTTGTTCAACATTTCGCGCTCGCTGCGCTCGCGTTTTCATCTATGTAGTGTGTGTGTAGTGTGTCTTGATGCGTATGAAGTATTTTCCGTACCTGCATCATAATGTTCGAATCATTTCGCACTCGCTTTTTTATCTACATTACTTGACGCGTAGGAATTATTTTGCGTAACTGCATCATAATGTTCGAAAAATTTCGCGCTCGCTGCGCTCGCGTTTTCATGTGCATAACTTCATGAGGATGAAGTATTTTCTGCACCTGCATCATAATGTTCGAAAATTTTCGTGCGCCGTACGCTCGCGTTTTCATCTACATTATAGTTAATGCGAATGATGTCTTTTCCGCACCTGCATCAGAATGTTCGAATCATTTCGCGCTCGCTGAGCTCGCGTTTCATATACATTACTTAATGAGTGTGAAGTATTTTCCGCACCTGCATCATAATGTTCGAAATATTTCGCGCTCACTACGCTCGCGATCTCATCTTCATTTCTTGATGCGTATGATGTATTTTCCGCACCTGCATAATAATGTTCGAAAAATTTCGCGCTCGCTGCGCTCGCGTTTTCACCTACGTAACTTCATGAGTATGAACTATTTTCCGCACTTGCATCATAATGTTCAAAAACTTTAGCGCCCGCTACGCTCGCTTTTTCATCTAAATTACAGATGCGTTTGAAGTCTTTTCCGCACCTACATCATAATGTTCGTAAACATTTCGCGTTCGCTACGCTCGCTTTTTCATCTGCATGACTTGATGCGTATGAATTATTTTCCGCACCGGCATCACAATGTTCGAAATATTTTGCGCTCGCTGCGCTCGCGTTTTCATCCACATTACTTGATGAGTGTGAAGTATTTTCCGCGCCTGTTTTTCATCTACATTATAGTTGATGCGTATTAAGTCTTTTCCGCGCCTGCATCAGAATGTTCGAAAAATTTCGCGCTCGCTGCGCTCGCGTTTTCATCTACATTACTTGATGAGTATTTTCCGCACCTGCATCATAATGTTCGAAACATTTCTCGCTCACTACGTTCGCGATTTCATCTTCATTTCTTGATGCGTATGAAGTATTTTCCGCATCTGCATGATAACGTGCGAAAAATTTCGCGCTCGCTGCGCTCGCGTTTTCATCTACATTAGTTGATGACTATAAAGTTTTTCCGCACCTACATCATAATATTCGAAAATTTTCGCGCGCTCTACGCTCGCGTTTTCATCTACATTAGTTGATGCGTGTGAAATCTTTTCCGTGCCTGCATCATAATGTTCGAAACATTTCGCACTCACAACGTCGCGTTTTCATCTTCATTGCTTGGTGCGTATGAAGTCTTTTCCACACCTGCATCAATGTTCGAAACATTTCACGCTCGCTGCGCTCGCGTTTTCATCTACACTATTTGATGCGTATGAAGTATTTTCCGCACCTGCATCGTAATGTTTGAAAGATATCGCGCTCGCTGCGCTCGCGTTTTCATCTTCATTACTTGATGCGTATGAAGTATTTTCCACACCCGTATCAGAAATATCAGAATAACCGAAAGCATCTACATCTATTATAAAATATATTTAGTCCTCTGTCATGTTTCATGTGGGCGCATTGAGCCGGCGTTCGCAATGTTTGGCGAGACAACCCGGCGAAATACGGTGTAGAAGAAGTTGATATGGATAATGGATATTCACGTGAATGAAGTCGCGGGCAAAAGCTTAGATAAATAAATTTAAAACTGGACTACCGGTGCGAAACCGGGGCGGGTTATAAATGCGAAAGTAACTCTGTCTGCCTGTTTCCCCTTAAAATGCTCAACCGATTTAGATGAAATTTGGTATGGATATAGTTTGAGTCCTAGGGAAGGACATAGGATACTTTTATCCCGGAAATCATCCCTTAACGGGGTTTAAGTTAGAATGGAAGAGAGATAACTAGGTAAGCGCATGAAATAGAAGAATGAAATAACATTCTAACGCGATGACGCGAGTTCTACGCAGACGAAGTCGCGGGCAAAAGCTAGTATTAAATAAGGCTATGGGTATTGTACTCTCCAGTGTCGTGGCGTCTAAACTACAGGAAAGCCAGACAAAATGTAGTATAGATACCTATTTATATTATCAGTGGCGGTATATTAAGATGCTAGCGGTTTGTCAGTAGTTGCTCCGCCACTGGTACAATCAAGTGCAAATATATGTATCGAGTGTATCCTCTCATAAATATTTGTTTATTTATTTAGAAATATGGTACTAAAACCTTAATTCACCGACATAAGAGCTATGAGACATATTTGTGAGCAAGTTGTATGCACCCATATTTTTGCACTTGACTGTACTAGTACTATCGAACCAATTGAATCGTGACCCATCACCGTGGAACCTTGTCACAGAAAGAGTCAATAACGATTTTCCTTGCTAGGCAGTACGATGTCACTATGACATTTTCTGTGACAAGGTTCCACGGTGGGTCCACGATTCAGTTGGTTCGATAGTATGTATATAAATGACATATGAATATGTGGATACAATTATAGTTTCATAGGACGTCATACCCACATATCGGTGCAGTGAGAATCCGTTGATTTCAATGACGAATGACAGCCAGTCACCAATTGTGAGCTAAATGAAATCAATCGGTCAATCCTCGACTTTTATTGACGTATTTAACTGTTAGCGGTCAGTTAACGAACGCGAGCGACGTAAATTGATACACAGCGTGCATCATTGTCCAATTGTAAATCAAGTTGTTACGGCAAATATTTCAAAGCGGAGTTATTAAATATTGGCATCTACCCAATATTATATTTCCGAAGAAGCAAAGCTTTTGTTGAATTTTAAGCGATATATTTTCGTTAGGTTTATGACGAGTAAGGAAACAACACGGATTAAGGCTTATTACTCGAGACAGAGAGTTGCCGACCCTTTATTGTTAAGAGGATATGGATGGAGGCAAATACAGGTTCCTCACTTAAGACCACGTTATTCCAAATCATAGTATTTTTCATTCAATTTTAAACCATTAAATACTCACTTTATTGATGGGATATTTAGATATGTTATAGTTTAAGAGTCGGTCTAGTGTATTTTAAGGCTGAAAACACGATATTTGAAACTTCGCTCGATGATCTCACATCGCAAAAACAGGTAAATTTTGATCTTATTGTGAGTCGTATATAAAATATATCCAACTCAGACTCGAGTAAAATATATCAATAGATAGGAAACGATGTGAAGAAGTGTATTTTACGGCTAATTTTTTTTTAATGTTTTTATATTTAACAAAACTCAAAAATACCAGAAAAGCAAACTGCGCGCTTCATTTTAGTAGACAGATGGCCGTTGGGCCTCGAGCTGGACGGACGTCTGTCGCACTTTTTGCAGTTTGACATTTATAAAAATCGCATATTTAATACCAGTAACTAGATGATATTAACATTTTCAGGGTAAATTACTGGTGAGTCATATCGACGAATAAACATTTAAAATAGTTTTCCTGGTACTTTTACAATTCGAGATAGTGGAAAACATAAAATGTGGCTAATAAAGCTTATCATTATATCATTTTTTCCTTTTTAAACCCTCTCTTATTACAAAAGGTTTCATTGAGTATTTTTAGAATGTGGACTTTTTTTCCATTATACGGGTCACACTCCTTCATATAGCATATTGTATATTTTATGTCTATGTGTGAGTATATTCATAGCGCCTGACACATAGTTTGACATCTGACATTAGCAAATTAAATTCAAGCTTGGTATTTCAAATACAATATTTTAAATTATTAAATATATTGAGCTTCGTATTGTAACAAAATAAATATGCCCAAACGGACCGTAATCCTGCCAAAGTTTTGACGCTATTCGACTTCAATTTGCTCTGCAGTTCAATGTAAAGCAGAATGACATCAGTATTACGATGAAAGTGATATTATTGCATTGTGTAATTATTCCAATATACCTATCAACGTAAACGATAAAAAAAGAATACTACACATTTAAATGAAAAGATCTGAAATAGAAAGGGCCCAAAGCTCTGAGGAATTCTGGCCGCTTACGGCTAGTATGTGGGGGAGGATATCTGGTGACGGCGTCGCGGTCTCAGATCTATGATCAGCGGCTTCGGTGAACTTCACTTCATAGCCACATCATGCGCAAATGTTTACATGAATTTACTGGACGAAGAAATGATGAAATCCGCAGAAGAACCAAAGTAACTGACATAGCCCGAAGAATTGCCAAACTTAAGTGGCAGTGGGCAGGCCACATTGCCCGGAGGACCGATGGCCGGTGGGGCCAGCGAGTTCTCGAGTGGCGACCACGTACCGGACGACGCAGTGTTGGAAGGCCCCCCACGAGGTGGGCTGATGATCTGGTTAAGGTCGCGGGGATCCGCTGGATGCGGGCGGCCCGTGACCGGTCTTTGTGGCGCTCTCTGGGGGAGGCCTATGTCCAGCAGTGGACGTCGTTCGGCTGATTATGATGATGATGATGATGACTGGACGAAGTGATGCTGCAAATTGTTTTACTGACTTTCCTGACTTTATTCAAGATAATTGCCCCATACAGCACGGGTCACTTGGGAATGGTTTACTCTACAGCTACATCCAGGCATAAATGTAATGATGTAATGCCATCGCCTGAAATTTGAACCCGATTGAGAATCTTTGGGGTTTAATGGTTCAACAGTGGGATCATCGCCATGAAAGAACCAAAGAAGCAATTCAAGCAATAGATACTGCAATGAAATATGGGAGGAAATGCGGGGAACTGATATAATTATCAATTTCTTCTCAGCTTATTGAGAGAAGGCTACAAACGGTTATAGACGCACTGTGGTTGCACGAATTATAATCCCTCAGTCTTATGTTTTATGTTTATAATAAATTATATAATAAATCTTGAATTTTATTTAAGATGGATTTATGAACCGTACTGTCTTCTCGAAGATCTCACGGTTCGAAATAAAGGCCATACGATAAATAAAGAATAATAAAGAACTAATAAATAAAGTTGTAAGCTTTTATTAGCAGGGCAAAATATTTATGTTGAATCTTTTTCTAAATAAATAAAAAAAGTACAAAATATTTATTTACCAAAATAACGCTCAATAATTATTTATGCTCTAAAAATTATGGTTGTTTAAATAAAACACAAAAAAAACACTTGCTCTTGCCTGAGATTCGAACCTGTGACCTGTGCTTTAGAGAGCAAGCGATTACTAATTACACCACGATGTACTTGGCTTATAGGTTGAAATTAAGCTACTTATTTGTGGCTTGCAACTTTGACTTTTTGTGTCGAGTCGTGATAAAATTTTGCCCTTATTTAGTTAAGTGAAATCTGTCAAAACTGCGCAACAGAGACAGAGATATGCAATGACAAGTCTACACTCTTTTGCGTGAATGTCATAACAATCTGTTCTAAATTTAAATGGTTGACAACCTAATTATCACGGGCGCCACTCTGGCTTATTCTGGTTAATTTGACAAAGAAGGTCTGTCACATATTCAAATTCTAAGTTACAGCAATCATTTAAAAAAACGAGGTCAGTGACCTGTCACAGTAAAGTGAGATAGTGTGTGTAAAATGTAATTGTGTTTGTTACTGGGGAGAATTACGATAATGTTGCGCCGCCTAGCGGATTTTTTGTGTCGCGTTTGTAGTTTCGCTGCAATAAGAAAGCCTTTGAGCCACTTGTGTGAGACATGATATGATATTGGGACCGTGCGCGACGACAGCGCCACGGACAGGTGGCCATTATGGACACTTTGTCATAGCTGTCAAGCGAGAAATTAGTAAATATTGTGAAAAAAATTAATGAAATCTTGTGTTATTTTACTATATTAGACAATATTGGATGATGGTAGTCATTAAAATTGTTGTTTTCAGGTTAGGTGACTTACTTTTTTTTCTTACGGCAATTATCCACTTATTTCTTTGGTCTCGTTTCCACCACGGTCTTGAAAACTGGTAAAATTTACAGTCGCTATTCTGTGGTGTTTTTACAATTCACAATAACACATTTTACTAGAGCCATATTAAATTTATCTTTACTGCAATATGGATTTGACAGCTCAAGTCAATAGACCGCGGGCCAACGACAGGTCACGATTACCAATCTCCTCTCGCATGAAAACTACATAGAGTGGTTAAGAAAGATGTATAAAAAATTACTGTGGACGTCTGCCACGATTCCGTTGGTGGGTTGAGAAGCAGCAGCCTCCCAAAGACGTAAAAAAAAAAATTAAATTCAGTCATTTCCTCTCGACTGAAACTAGGTTTAAATGATACTTAGTTAAGAAAATACCTTAACGAAAAAAAATCGTCTGCCACTTGTAGGGCGGTGGAATACCCGTCTGCCAAGCACGTGAACATGTAAAAAAATAATTAAATTCAGTCATTTCCTCTCGCATGAAATTTTGTCAGACGATAGTTTATGGCCTATTATGAAGAAATAAATTCGTCTGCCACTTGTATCGCGGTGGAAAACCCGTCTGCCAAGGGCCTAAACATTGTATGGGATGAAAAGAAAAAAACAATGTACATCGGCGTGTGGGGTATCTATGGATAGGTCTTTAAAAATGATATAGGGGTTTCTAAAAAACTTTTCCATTTAATTCAACCGTTGGTGAAATATTCGCCGTGAAAGTCGTAAAAAGTTCATCCCCCTCTTTAATTTCTAAACTGTGAGATCAAAAATTCTGAAAAAATTGGGAGGGTGTAAATAAATAAAGACTCAAAAATATTCGGTTTGAATAAACTACGTCAAACGGTTTTTGAATAAACGCTGAAAAACTGTCTTGTTCAAACAAAACGACTTAAGCGACGTGAGTTTCCCATACAGATACGACCATTTTTGCTACGATTTATTGAATAGTGGTTTAAAATGTGAACTAGTACGTGTCGGTACGGAAACCTTCATTGTGTGTAATCCCAGACGCACTCTAGGACTGCTTGAAAGTTATTCGACATGCCTCAGGTCGTGTCTTCATAGGAAACTCACGTCACTTAAGTCGTTTTGTTTGGGCAAGACAGTTTTTCAGCGTTTATTCAAAAACCGTTTGACGTAATTTATTCAAACCGAATATTTTAAACCGATATCCAATAAATTGTAGCAAAAAAGGTCGTATCTTTATGGGAAACACACGTCGCTTAACGCGTTTAGTTTGGACAAGACAGTTTTTCAGCGTTTATTCAAAAACCGTTTGACGTAATTTATTCGAACCGAATATTTTTGAAAGTCTTTATTTATTTACACCCTCCCAATTTTTTCCAGAATTTTTGACCTCGCAGTTTCAAAATTAAAGAGGGGGGATGCACTTTTTAAGACTTTCACAGCGAATATCTCACCAACGGTTGATTAAAATGGAAAAGTTTTTTAAAAACCCCTATATCATTTTCAAATATCTATCCATAGATACCCCAAACGCCGATGTGCATTGTTTTTTCCTTTTCACCCCATACAATGTTTAGGCCCTTGGCAGACGGGTTTTCCACTGCGATACAAGTGGCAGACGAATTTATTTCTTCATAATAGTTCATAAACTATCATCTGACAAAATTTCATGCGAGAGGAAATGACTGAATTTTTTTTTTACATATTCACGTGCTTGGCAGACGGGTATTCCACCGCCCTACACGCCCTTTCTTAACTATCATTTAAACCTAGTTTCAGTCGAGAGGAAATGACTGAATTTAATTATTTTTTTACGTCTTTGGGAGGCTGCTGCTCCTCAACCCACCAACGGAATCGTGGACAACGTCCACAGCAATTTTTTATTCATCTTTCTTAATCACTGTACAAGTTTTCGTGCGAGAGGAAATGACTGAGGATTTTAACCTTCTGGCCCGCGGTCTATTGAGGTGTTAGTAGAGGAACAGCAAACAGTTAGAAATATTATAAAGATATTTATTACGTTAAGACATTTTACAAGACATCACAAGACAGCTCGAAGTATGACGATCGTAAATAGACAATACTACCGTAGACTAAATACTATCGTAACATCTCCCTCCGAAAAATAAGAAAATTAATTAACACAATGTTAATAAATTAAACACATTTTACACATTAAAACCTTTTTAAGTTCAAAAACAGTTAGTGCAAACTCAACAGCGTAAAACGAAACGTTATCTGACATCTGACATTTGTCAGTCAAAAAATAAACAAACATACTTCAATTCAACATGACAACCAATATAATTATGATAACGTATGAAAATATTACCTACTTAGGGAAATATTACAGCTTGGCAATATAAAATTCTTATAACCTAGTAATAACAATCATAATAATAATTAGGCTTTTTAACTTCACGACCTGATCGTGTATATTTTTTATTAGGATCTAATCCTGTAGTTTCTTGTGAACCTAGTCCAACATTACTAGAAGTTGTAGGATTACATGGACTATGTTCAGGCGAAGGATCAATAAACATAGGCCTTTCTAAAATATGTTGCCTGTTTCGCCTGTACACGCCATCTGGACTTTTAACTACGTATGACCTCGGTTCAGAACAAACTTCCTCAACTAAACCGGGAACCCATGGAGAATCTGGCCGTTTCTTGAACATTACTTGACTCCCAGTGTTTAATGGTTTTAAGTTTTTTACATTTCTATTAAAATAATCTGTCATTTTTGCAATTCTTGTTTCATTATATTCATGTAAGGCTTTATAATTACACATCCTGGGTTTCAAGCATGTTTCAACAGTTGGAAGCTTAGTGCGTAATGATCTAGACATCAACAACTCTGCTGGCGAGTATTGACTATCCTTAGCAGTATTCCTGTACTGTAATAGTGCTAGGTAAGGATCAGAGTTGTCTGCCTGACACTTCTTTAGCATGTTTTTGATTATACCGACTGTTCGCTCTACTAAACCATTAGACCTACTATGATACGGACTAGAGGTGATATGTTCAATATTCCACTCTCTAGTAAAGTCTTGGAAAGCTTTAGAATTCATTGGAGGTCCATTATCCGAGATTAATGTGGCAGGAATACCATGTCTGGCAAAAATCGATTTAAGTTGAGTAATAACTATTTCACTAGTGTTACGTGAACAACGTGCTATCTCAACATACTTTGTAAAATAATCAACAACAATGAGATAAGTGGTCCTATTGAATTCAAAGAAATCCATAGCTACTTTATTCCAAGGCAAGAACTTAAATTCATGTGGCAAAAGACTTTCATTAGAATTATTCCTTCTGTATGTGAGACAAATTTCACAGTTACCTATATAATTCTGTATGTCATTATTTATATTAGGCCAATAAATTGAACCTCTGGCTAGTCTTTGACATGAGTTTATACCTTGGTGACCAACATGAAGTAAAGATAAGTACTTTCTTCGTAGTGTTTGTGGTATAATTACTCTATTGGACATGAACATTATGTTATTGGTACAGTGTATGTCATCTTTGACTGGAAAATAGGGCTTGATTTCTGGCTCTACTTTTTTATTGTTATTAGGCCACCCATTTTCGCAATAGAACTTTAACCTGTTCATGACATGACACGATGAAGTTGCTTCTTCGACTTCGCGTACACTGTTAGGGCTAAGTGACAAATTAGAGATTAATAAGTTAACATGAAGATCTATGTCTTTATCTAAGTCTGTCAGTACATTTTCAGGAAGAGCAGCTCGAGATAGAGTATCTGCTACATATAAATATTTACCTGGTATGTAAGTGACATGAAGACCATATGGTTGTAATCTTAGCATTATTCTCTGTAAACGTGGCGGTATGTCATACAGCGCCTTGTTGAAAATATTGACAATTGGCTTATGGTCTGTCTCGACTAACACTTTATTGCCATAGACATATTGGTGAAACTTAGTGCACCCAAATAAAATAGCCATCAGCTCCTTCTCAATTTGTGAGTAGTTTTGCTGAGGTTTAGTTAGAGACGCTGACGCATATGCTATAGGATTCTTGTCATGCAAAATAACAGCTCCCATGGCATCTTTAGAACTATCAACTGAAAGAGTCAGTTGTTTATTCTGGTCAAAATACGTCAAGACTGGTGCTGAGCTGATACATTCCTTTAAATGATTAAATTCATTTTCGTGCGTATCAGTCCATAACCAAGCAGTATTTTTATTTAACAACTGCCTTAAATGAGTCGTTTCTTTTGACAAATTGGAAATAAACGTACCTAAGTAATTTGTCATTCCTAGGAATCGTTGCAATTCAGTAACATTAGTTGGACTTGGCATTTTACAAATTGCTTCGACTTTTGACGGATCGACTGAAACACCATCTTTGTTAAAGATATGTCCCAAGTATTTCACCTCTGAAACACACATAATAGACTTCTCACGATTGAATTTAAGACCTATTTGATCTGCTCGTTCAAGTACTTGCTTTAACCTCGAATCATGCTCAGACTTGGTTTTACCATAGATCAAAAAATCGTCCATCATGATTTTAAGACCTTTTATGTCTCCAAACCTTTTAACCATTTCACCATGAAAGATTTCTGGCGCGGCATTAATTCCAAAGGGCAAACGTAAAAAACGGAATCTACCTAATGGAGTTATGAACGTACACAACTTAGATGACTCCTCATCTAGTTTAATCATCCAGAAACCTGATCTGGCATCTAATTTCGAAAAGAAGTGTGACCCAGACAAATCTGATTTGATTTCATCGATGTTTGGAAATGCAAAATGTGATCTTAATATTGCCTTGTTAAGCTTTCTTGGGTCTAGACATATGCGTAAACTACCATCTGGTTTTGACACAACAACTATTGAATTAACCCAAGCCGTTGGTTCGTCAACTCTAGTAATGATGCCTTGTGACTGTAATATTGACAATTGTTCTGCAAACTTTTCTTGTATTTTAAACGGTATTTTTCTACACGCATCAATACTAGGCTCGACGTCCGGTTTCAGTACAAGATTACACTCAAAATCTTTTATACAGCCAATACCTTCGAATACATGTTTGTACTGTTCAAATAAATTATCATTTGAGACTTGTGCCTGATTTTCATCAAATTTAACTTTATGAACTCGTTTTATCAATTTCAATTCTTCTGACGTACGGCGTCCTACAATATTTTGGCATTGCAAATTCGCAATATAGAACAATATTTTGTGACATGACCCATTGTAAATACAATTCAATTCACATTGACCAACTGTTGGTATGACATGACCTGTCAAAGTTGATAATTTGAAATCACTTTTCTTGATTAAGTGGGATGGCAGTTTGAGTTTCTGAAAATCATGGTAAGAAATCACGTTCGTGTCTGCACCCGAATCAATCAAAAAAGTAATCGGAACGTCGTGAATATCTAAGTTAATGGTCCACGGTCTATTTTCATTAACATTGTTGCACGTTATGGAACCAAAAAACATAAAATTATTCTCGTCATTATCTTTGTCAACAAAAGTGGCTGAAATATTTTGTCGACGACAGTACTTACTGTAGTGATTCATGCGTTGACAGTTGTGACATTTGGTACCTTGAGCGGGACAGCGATAACGATGTACCTGTCCGCAGTTTCCGCATGGACGCTGTGAAGACGGTCCTGGCGAGCTGGAAGCAGTAGCACGGGATGGCGTACTGGATCTCGATGACGTGTTCCTGTATGGGGACGGATTATTAGGTCTGCCACGCGTGTATGAATTTCTGTAAGGAGAAGAGTTCCTATACGATGTAGCTGAAGATTTCGCCTGACTTCTGTGTGACGAATAGTTCTTCGCTTGACTTGTGGTTGACAGTATGCTCGCGTTGACATCATTTGAAAGTTCCTTAGCCTGTATTCTTGACAACTCTACAGACTTCGCTAGATCAATCGCTTCATCTAGGGTCTTCGGAGTATGTTGTAGAATTCTCTCTTTGATATACTGGTTCGCTTGGTTCAAGTTCCAGCTGAAAATATCTCTGACAAGCTCATCTCGCAATGTATCAAAGTTACACGAAAGTGCCATATTTTTCAGATCTGTTGCGTAGGAATCAATATCCTCGTCCAGACGTTGTCTGCGATTAAAGAGTTTGTGTCGCTCCATAGTTACATTTACCTTAGGGCTGAAGTAATTTTCATATAACTTCATGAGTTCTTTCAGAGTGATTTTGTCCATATCTACGTTGAAGCTGTAGAATATGTTTAAGGCTTCGTTGCCGACATGATGTAGAAACAGAGCTACTTTACGCGATTCTGATTCTTCTTCTAGACTATATGCTCTCAAGTATATGGTAAATTTGGTTTTGAAATTTTTCCATATTTGCGGCATGTTACTTCCATTGACATTAATAGGTTCAAGACCTGCATTATTGCTCACGGTCTTACTTTTAGGTCCTGACGAAGATTGTGACGATGACGGAAAATTCTTGTCGGGAAAATTATCTTTAGACATTTTCACTTATTTGTGACGATATTTTCGGACAACATTTATTAACACTGACGACTGCTGCGTAGACGATTAAATTTCACCTGACACCATATTGAGGTGTTAGTAGAGGAACAGCAAACAGTTAGAAATATTATAAAGATATTTATTACGTTATGACATTTTACAAGACATCACAAGACAGCTCGAAGTATGACGATCGTAAATAGACAATACTACCGTAGACTAAATACTATCGTAACACGGTCTACAACAACGAAATGTAAATTTTAGCCGTAGTGAGCGCTGTGATCGTTTAGGCTACCCCCTCCACCCGCTTTGCACCCTGCCAATACTCGTTTTCCATAATTTTATTTCCAATAATTTTCACATTCCATGTCATAATTGCATTTGCCATTATATTATCTAACATGCCAAAAATATAGCTAGCTTTTGTCCGCGACTTCTTCCGCGTGAAACTCGTTCATCGCGATAGAATTTAATTGTTTTTTTTACCTAGTCATCGCTCTTCCATACAAACTTTCACCTCCTTAAAGGATGATTTTCGGGATAAAAAGTATCCTGTCCTTCCCTGGGACTCAAACGATATCAATACGTACCAAATTTCATCTCAATCACCTTCATACAGTAGAATCCGCATATCTTTGACCGCTTTTAACGACTGCTAAACGACCTGACGTTAGGATTCATACCATACATTTTCAAAGAAAATCAACCCGTTTTGTGCGACGTTCTGTTAGTGCGACGTAATGTCGCCGGTCCCTTGACGGTCGCTGTATCCGGACTCTACTGTACTTTATATACTTTCACCATAATAATAACTCTACAAAGGTACACTTTGGGATAGTTCAGTTCCACCACTGTCGCGGTTCGAACTAGCACTACAGAATGCGACAACCGCAACTTACATGTCTCGGAACCCAAGTTTAAAATGACTTATGCACGTTACGGCTTCCTAATTTTAGGCCTTTACAAAATGGCATGGCAGAGTTTTATAACCGCACCTGCATTTTGCTACGAGTTTATGAGAATGAATCCCTTTATAGTGCTATAGCTTTATATTGGACCGTATAAATGATAATTGTTATTACTGGCAACTTTGTGTCCGGATTACGCGTTGTTAAATTGTGGACGTAATGATGCAACTGTCTGTCCTATATGAGACGTGAAAATGGACCATTCATGTACGCTACTCGATTTTATAATTTTAAAACGACATAAACTGATAGCCGATCAACGTAACCTAACTATTTCCTAATATCCTCTCCCATAAACAATGTTTTTATTTTATTTTTTTTCGCTGGGAGAGCACTAGGATTTTCTAAACTCTTGGCGATGATTAACTTATTTAAAGAGTAGTTGATGTAATTCATGCTGGTCATTAGATGGTAATATTGTTCTTAAACAATTTTATGTAGTTATTTATTAAAATACATAATATGTCTCTAGATGTCAACACAAAGAATTCTCGAACCAGTAATGGGTTGGCCGAAAATATAGGTAATATGTAAAACACTTATTTACGCATGAAACACACGCTGAAATTAATTTAAAGTGAAACGAAATGTTAAAATCTAAATGCACCGTTTATATAAAAGCAAACCAAATCGATTTAGATACATACACAATTACACAGTAATTACTGAGCGAGTCTAATATCAAGCACAAATTTATTTCATATATGTAACAATATTAAACATTGAAAACTGTTAAACATTAAAAACTTATCTTGCTTGAAGTTACAAGGATGGAGATATAGCGTGGCGTGTTTGCAATAATACCTATTATTTAATCTATGCCACATGCGACACTAACATCGCGTGCGCAAGACAGTTCCCTGTAGAATCACTAATGACGCCACAACTCTCGCAGATCTAGTTGCTCTGCCATCTTGATAGCTGGCCAATTCACAAAGCTAACCACAGCTGTTCTGAAAGATTTTCGTTTATTTTTTAACATCAAACGACAGACGTAGCTAATTTGAGTATGTAAGGGCCGTTACCCTGTGATAACATAATTAGCTATTAAGATTTATGACTTTTAGAAATAGACGTAGAAATTATTTATTGAAAATGTTACGTTAAAGGTACAATATACGTCTTTGTGTCCTGAGCTAGGATTTCCCTGCAATTCCATTCCATTTATTTGTATAACGCACCGAAATGATTATTCAGGCAGTCACGAAGTGATAATTTCGTCAACGAGATGATATAAACTTGTACTAATAATGCATTTTAAGTTACGTTCTACGTTACGAATCTAGGAGTTAGTGTTTATTAGGAATAAGCTTCCAGCCATGATACAAAAATAATGTATACTGCGCCAGGTATGGCAATCCGGTACATCGGTTGTAAGTGTTTTTTATTTTATTTTATTTATTCGGAGATAAAACAGAAACATGCAAACAAAATAGGTGGCATTTATTTACAAAAACACAATATAGATTAAGATGTTTCCCTAGACATATCTCACTGAGAACATACTTAGCATTCAAATTTAAAACCTTACAAAATGCAAACAATTCTTGAACTAAAATTATATCTAAAATGGTCGGAGAAGTTGACGCCACCTTCCGCATATTGGAAGGTGAATCGTACATTCATAGTAAATACCGGGAAGTGAACAAAATCTAATATACATAGTTAGCTTTCGTTTTTAAGAGAAGTACCTACATTACATTAAATTATTGGTTAAGTACCTTTTTTAATTATATATTAGATTTATACTGTTTTACAACAGCAGCCTTGAATGAGGCGCGGGAGCATGAGAATAAATCAACATGAGAAAGTAATTTGTTGTGGTGGTCGCAAATTCTATGTATTGGAGCCCTTTTATTTGCGTTATTCCTTGTATTTGGCAAATTGAATAAATGTTTGGATCTGGTCGATCTCCGAGGCGTGCGGAACGGTATGGACGCGAGGAGCGGCGGGCAGTCTATGTCGGCTACGCAGATATTGCGCAGCATCAATGCATCAGCAACGGCTCGTCGGTCCTCCAGAGATAACATATTATACTTGACCAACAGATCAGAATAGAAACATCGTGAACATCTCATTTTATAATTAAGAAAACGGAGAAATTTCTTCTGCACCATCTCTATTTTATCTACGTAAATATTATAGTATGGGTCCCATGCCACCGAAGCATATTCAAGATACAATCTTACCAATGCTTGATAAAGTAGGATAAAAGTGTTTTTGTTTTTGAAATGTTTAGTAGTGCGTATTATAAAACCAAACATTTGATATGCTTTCCGAACGAGATTATCAACGTGCACATCAAGAGTAAGTTCAGAGTTGTTGGTGACAAAAATTACGGCATCAGCCTATTGCATGTATGCGGACGTAAGTGTGAGTGTGTCGTCGACAGTGACGTCACTTGTGCCACGATCCGTATTGTCAGATCTTGTTTTCTTAGACCATGGCTTCCAGCCGAGTTGAGAACACTTTATGAATAGAGCTTTACGAATGGACAGCGATACGAACGCGTCGGGACACTGATACTTTTCTAAGGTGTGTTCTAAAGACTAAAACAGACACGAGTGTTTAATGTGGTGTAGTCTTCCTGCAACGTTGATCATAACACCTAACTTTTTTTAAATACAACGACGGTGGCAACCCAGCGTACGGTCCATCTGATGCTGATGGTAAGCGCACAGTTAATCTTTGTTACGATTGTGGTTTCTAACTAGTTTAACTTGTTAATAGTCTTGTAACTATCTTACGCGAATTCGCCTGCTACGTTTAAAATATAACATCTACAACATTAGGCTGTTATATGTTACATTCAAAATTGCATTAATTGCGGTAAACTTGCATTTTTGGTATGTTGTTTGAGTCCACCTAGATAGTATTTACCCAGATTTGCAGCAGTTTAAAATGAACGCGCGCTGAGTTATTCCTGAAAAACCAAAAGTGGCGAATTTTCGACCAAAATATCAATAATGAGGCATCTACGGGGAAATTAATGGGAGATAAAATTGCAGCAAACTTAATTACCTTCATTCAAGACCATAAACCAAAAAAATGTTCATTCAAAAATTTAATTTATGGTACAAACTTTTAATGCCGACTGTACTTCTTTTCAATAGTCATCAACTACTCGTGGTGACGGTTCTAATGAGACCAAACACAATGGGTTTATCTTGTGTAGTTTAGTAGTTCCTATAGCCACCTTCTGTCTCCATCATCAGATCAGCTCGATGGTACCATAATAAAGGAACGCATGGATTGGCTGCTAGTGTAAGGTTAAGTTACACTACCTACTATTGACTGATTTCTTAGGTTACGTGCAAACGATACCTATCTAACTTTTTGTAGTAGGTAGTACCTAGGTCATACCGACAAATAAAAGTTCAAGATGCGAACCATACCTAAGTTGACTTTTAAGGAGTTGTGGGCTTAGTTTCAATTCTTTTCACAGTCTATATATTCGCCCGGGAAGCGTACTATGGATAGTAAAGACATTTGGGTCATTAATCATTATTTGGGCGTTTGTTTCAAATCAATGCCGTGGTATATTAGTCGAATTGGACAAATATGTTAATGCCATTTTCAGTTATTTGGTAGAAGTAGGTACGGGACCGCTACCAACTGACTCAGAAATGCCACCAAAATCTGCAGTCTATTCGTCAAAAACGTCTCCACTTAAGTGAGGCGGTTGAACAGCGCGAAATAATGGCCCGTTTACAAACTGGCTGCAGCATGATAACTTGGCCACACCGATCGCAAGAGCAAAGAAAATCTCGATTATCTCGAAAAACAAATAGTATATCAGGAAGTTTGTCGGGTCACATACCTACTGTATTCGTCTATGTCGCATTACACCGAACAGCTAGCTGAATAGGGATGTTGACACCAAATAAAAAAATCAATGAATCCGAATTTTCTCGAAAAAGGATCAAATTCTCTATCAAATAGTGAAAAAAGTAATCCAAAAGAATAAATAATTACATAATTATAAGTCTTCAAAGTTTTAGGAGGGGGCATTTTCTGTCCCTTTTCCGCAAAACGCCCCGTTGTATTGAACGATCGTCATTTACTATGGCGCTCTAGGTCAGTGACGTCACTGACCTGTAGCGTTTTCTCTCTCTAACTAAAAACATTCTAACGGTTGTAGTTTCGTTATTTTTTGAGATATTTGAATATGATTTTCACTTTTTGGCATAGTTATATGTATTCTTTCGTATGGAGTATTAAAAAATTTTGAGTCAACATCCCTATTGTTGATATAGCCGGGCCAATGATTAATAATAGGTTGATTACCAGAGGTTGAGTTGGTTAGAAAGGTTGATATAGTTGCCGAAATATAATTTGCACCGATTCCTCGAACAACTTGTATGACCAATCGGGGCAAATTATATTTCGTCAACCATACCCAATGGTTGACTGGTCGAGAATGCCTTATAGCATTAAGTCCGCCATTTGTACATATTTCTTTATTTGTGCAATAAAGTTTAAATAAAATAAATAAATAAATAAATAAAAGGGCAATTACGAGCTGGGGTCAATACACAAAAAAATTCGTGGCATTTTCTTAGTTAGAATAATGTCACACCGACATTACGAGTATAAGTACCTAATGGGCCATTTTACGGAAAGTTGTACACTCGACTTTTTTTTTAAATTTGGATAAAATTGGGTTTTTTCTACTCAGAATCGAAAGCACTTTCGAATGATATAGGGGAAAAAAAGTGTCCCAAATTTTTTTTATTCCATTCCGTTACCGTTTTCATACTAAGTTTGTAATGCTTGTATGGTGGTAACGGAATGGAAAAACTGAAAATTGTATGAAAAATTTGGGACACTTTTTTTCTCCCATTAGGTTCGAATGTGCTTTCGATTCTAAGTAAAAAAAACCCGATTTTATCAAAATTTAAAAAAAAAAGTCGAGTGTACAACTTTCCGTAAAATGGCCCTAATATCTGGGCGGCCGAGCTTTGCTCGGCGTTTCCCCGGGCATGAGACCTAGCTAGATCGATTGCTCGTCCCCGAAAACCCCAACATACCAAATTTCATCAAAATCGTTAGAGCCGTTTCCGAGATCCCCGAAATAAATATATAAATAAATAAATAAATATACAAGAATTGCTCGTTTAAAGATATAAGATAGGTATACAAGATCCCAGATATAAAAAAAAATCACAGATTTCGAAGTCCCGCAAGAATCGGAGCATTGAAAATGAATACAAAAAATTACGAAAATATTTCCTTTTATCTTGAATAACACTACAAGCTGAATAATAAGGAATTATATATTATGTAGGATTTTCAAATTCCTACTCAAATGCACACTTCTCGTCTTCTACCGCATATTTTAACACCATTTCCATGACGATCAGTCAATAATCATTCTAACTTTTCAAGATTCTTAAAAAATAAAAATATCTTCTTCAAAAATTTTCATTACACTCAGGATTCAGTTTTAATTACCTCGCTTCGCTCGGGAATTAACTCATTACCAGTAGCTTCTAGGGTCCTTCGTTTCCTAATCCCTTTGGTGTATAGTCTACTATAACCGAAATTCAAAATTCCAAGTTCTGTAGTTTCTGAGTTATGGCTGTTTCAATTTTGCCAGCTGTGATCCGAAATGAACCGAAATGAACATCTCACCGAGCCCTACAATTTCTCGCTACACTGCAGTAGTCTAGGGTGGGTAGTTTCCGAGATAGGAGCTATCCTACAGGAACCGTGTATTTTTCCGGGATAAAAAGTAGCCTATGTGTTAATCCAGGTTATAAACTGTCTGTGTGTCAAATTTAATCCAAATCCGTTCAACCGTTTCAGCGTGAAAGATAAACAAACATCCATCTAAATTCATCCATCCATACAAACTTTCGCGTTTATAATATCAAGTAGGATTTACAAATATACAACTCGAATGCACTTCTCGTCTGCTTCCGAATCTTTTTACACCATTACCATGACGATTTGTCAATAATGACTCCAGATTTTGATAATTCTGAAAAAAATATACATCTCTTCTTCAAAAATGTTCACTACACTCAGGACTCAAGTGTTAATTAAAGTGGAATTAACTCATTATCGGTACGTTCTGGAGTCCGTCGTTCCGTTCAGGATTCAATATCGCGCCCGTGACATAAAACAGTGCTTATATCTCCATGGTGTGTAATCTTCTAAAACCGATTTTCAAAATTCCAACTCGAATGCACTTCACGCCTGCATCAGCATCTTTTAATACCATCACCATGATAATCGGTCAATAATCATAGAAGCTACATCACTTTTTATATACGAAAACTCGTTTTTCTACATTACCAAATCTAAAGGGACCACCTACAGGTCACAATTGTAAACCGATTTTCAAATTTTTTTCACCATTTTGTAGCTAAACTAATACCCTAGGACCATTTTTTTCATTTTTTCTTAAGTCGGTTTTCTTTTCGAAATATTTACAATTTAGTAAACAAACACCCCTAAAAAACCCGACTTTTTTACATTTCTCAAAATACCAAAAAAAGTTACATTCCGATTTTCAAAATTCAAACGCTCACACGTGTTTCGATAAATTCCTCGACTCATGGTATTATTGCCATCTCGATCCTCCCAAAATCCTCGCGATTTGCATCTGATAACCATTTTCAATGGTAAAATAACAGCCTCTAACTACACATTAGTCTGTCAGAACACATACTCCCGTCGTTACTTTGATCGATAAGCGGTCAATCTGTCAATACAGCAAAGTATAGACATTTCTGGACGTATCAGATCTTGCGAACCCGTCACGTCGCCTTCGCTACGGTGAAAGTCCATGGATAGGTAATAACAGTTGAAATGTTGTTGCTTCCACTTTCTCGTTTGTAGTCGACGTATCAGATCAGATAAGGTGGCAATTAGGTCCATTAGCAGATGTTTATGCTACGAGTACGTAGAGAGTTTTCTTTTCTCATGTTCTTGTTCGATTTGATGGGGACAATGATAGGGTAGTATAACATGGGATATACGTAAAATTTCTTTCAGGGTTAACCCTATTTACCTAAAAAGATAATAAAATGTCCTAAAATAATTTTAAAACTTTTATTATTTGCCTTTTTACAGAAAAGTAGATTAGCGATGTTTTTTGGAACTACAAATTCAAGTCAGTGGTACTTGACTGAATTTGCCCTTAAATACGCTTGTTTATGCACATACAAGAGAGTCCTTGATTTAAATGTCAAAAGATCGATTTAGGGCCCCAGAGTACGGGGCCTGTACCACAAAATTTTACAATTACAATCTGGGGTTGTATAAGTATAGGTAATACATTAGTTGACATAATCAATATTACCCACGAAAGTTACGACCGTAATGTACCTCTATTAGAAATATTATTTAATTATTAACAGAATATTTTAAACAATAACATCAGCTATGGCGCCCGACTACAGCGGCGCCTCGGGCGATAATGTTTCGTTATACTTACTTTTAATGTTTCCAAGGTAAGCTTGGCTTTAATTATTGCCTAAGGCTTAACAATTTTAAAACACCTATGACACTTGGTATGTAGCGTGATGTATTAAACGACCATCAATTTAGTTTATCCGCTCAATCATTTTTATTATGGATGTTAATAGGTGGACTTTAAAATGTTTTGTTAAATGTTTCATTTGTTTGATTACTTTTGTTATCGTTTTTATTTTTAGTAATACATATAAGGTAAGACTACTAGGAACCTTTTAACGGCTATTTATAATGATACCTATAAAATATAATAAATCATAGATAAACATCTTTAATAATCTAAAGTGTATTCATCTTTAGGTGTCCTATCATGTAGTGTGATAATACACTCAAGAGCAAAAATTACGGGTACACTTTCTATAGAAATTCCATAGAAAGTGTACCCATAACTTTTACTCTTGAGTGTACTAAATGTCTTCAAGAAGAGTTTGTTTACATGATAGTAGGACACGTAAGGGTGAATAGACTATAATAATGATACCCACACTGTAGAATAATGAAATGATGTGTGTATATTAACCCAATACATGACACCTATCTTATGTCTTGATGACAAAGGTATAATAGGTGTTATCTATTGGGCACTAAAGTGTCGAGCACCGGGAGGTTTACCTTACAATAATGTAATTTGGTATGGGATGGGGCATTGTAACTAACGATTTGACAAGATGAGTGAGTCTTCTAGGTAGATGTCGCTGTACGGCTCCCAAGGCGTTGTAGTAGGTAACGGTGTAGGAATTTGGGGGTTGAGCTCGATTGCCCCCATAGCTCAGTGGCTACAGCGACTGCCAGAAGGTCGCAGCTTCGAACCCTGCTCGGAGGCTGAATTAAAAAAAAAAATCTTAGTTTAGAAATCTATCTATCGTACTTGCACTTTTAGAATGGGCCTGAGAGATTTCAACGACCTATAATTTTGAACCTGACATGATAGATTCTCTAAGGGCTTTTTCCAAAAAATACTCATAGACTGCTTAGTAGGCATTCGTATTAAAGCGGACCTATTAGCGCCCGTCCCGCCCGCCAGTCTTCCGCCATGCAACGCTGAGCACACCTCGCCAATATACGATCTACGGTACTCCTTTGTTTATTCACAAGGCCACCAAATAGTGGACCCTTGCGAGTAACATCAAGTACCGCACACTCTATTACCTACGATAGACGTTCTTCTGGATCTCTACGACAAAACATCATTCTCGCTGTAACTATCAAAATGCATAATCTTGGCTTTAGCTCGTAAAAGTCGCGAGCAAACAATTCACGTTATTAGTAATAACGTGCCTCAGCAGTTAAACCTCGTACATACGAGTAACAACTTATTACTCGTATCGTATATACGAGGTTTAACTGCTGGACAATTGGACTAACCGCTGTCGCGCGAACTTGTTGGCGTGTGGCTTTGGGATCCCGTTGCTACGCTTGAATATTTAAGCGATATTTTTTAGCAATATTTAAGCGCTTCGCCCGGTCTTTCATAACGGTATGTACACATGACATGACTCTAACCTCTGTGACTGAATAGTTGCAGAATATATCACATACATTTTACCACCTCTCTGAATCGCAAGGGAGATTCTTTGAGAGAGGTAGGTAAGCGCCAGGTGTGGATTTCCAAATTCCTGATATTTACAATGACTTTGCCTCGCATTCTTGGAAATGGGTGCAAATGCAAAATCTAATCTTCGGTTACGCATAATTGTTACAAGCCTACGAGCCACATTATAAAAAGGACGACTTCGTTTTTTAACGCTCATCTAAGGAGAGCATTCGTGTTTTTATTTTTTTAACTATTGCGCTTAGGTACCTATACGCTAATGCTAACATCAGCTGACATGTAACACTATACTTTATTTTATTAATTTTATTTTGACGAAAGTGCATATTCTTTTAATTGATAGTGACAGATTGTGACATGTAAAGAAGTGCTTGTGGCCTATTTGCAGGATAAATATTTTGAATGTTGAATTTAAGCGTAAACTCAATGCAGTTCCGTTCCGTTAAATATTATATTTACCCTAATAAATACTTGCTATTGATGTTTGTCCATTGCTCTCGTCTAAGGAGCCCGGCTATTAAATGGCATCGTATTATCCTTGAAAAATTGCCAGCATTTTTTTACCGAGGAACCCTAGCGGTCGGAAAGTAGTTTAAATTTAATTAGGTTCTGGCTGAAGTTGACTGCTAGAGTAGAGTAGACTGGCTAATAGTCTTCGTAGTAAAAGTCTATTTACAAAATATTTTATTTTAAAAGTATGGTATACTTTGTGTATGTTGCAAATAAAGAAAAAGATAGACGTCGTGTCGTATAGAGAAGTCAAAGAACTGGCGTTAAGTAGAACGGACTGGAGAGAACTGCACCGACAAGAGTGGAACTCTTAAATAATGATGATGATACTTTGTGATATCCTAAAATGGAGAGGTGTTTTAGCATTCATAATTGATTCCGAAATGTACTATTATATAGGTTGACAAAACTATCTATCTAGGTATACATACTTAGCATTTTTGAATATGAATGATAAACGGTTTTGAATATCATTTTTCCTTCAGCGTATCCCAAAGTATTGATAATTTTATACCACCAAAAATGTACCATAAAACCATTTTGTAAATTGATCTCGTGTCCTTACCCAGCTCATTGGAGCGTGTGCGCACGTAAAACATGGCTTATTTTCTACGTGTCTCGTCATTGAGTGACCATCGGCAAACTTTTATGACGCACTTTACATTTAAAACAATTCTCGTTTAAACCGCACAACACAATACGAACCGGAGATGTTAAACTGCGCCGCTTTAATGAAGGCGCGTTCATTTTTCAAAACGAGATGGCAGTAAAAGATACATCATAAGCAGCTCCACGTTAAGCCGATGAGACAGGCTCCTGCAGTGCTCTCTGTAATATATTTTAACACTGAGATCGCCCGGCAGGTGGCCTTTATTACCAATAAGTCGTTTTTCACCGTTTGCGAGCATTCTTTTGTTTCCAAACGGTCGAATTCAAAGAGTGACGTGTCTGATTTATTATTGAGAAAATTTTACTCTTAAGTGGAATAGAAATTGTGTTATTTTACAAGTCAGTGGATAGGTAATTAAATTTCTTGTTCTCTTCGGGTTATCCGATCTAGCAACTTGTTTACTGACTCCCACTAAGACGCGAGTTATACTATCTATACATATAATAAAGCAGAAGAGGGTCGAAAATCTGTACATTGAAGATATTAGTAAAAAAATCGATGGAGGGGTCTAAGAATCGATAACAGAACACGTTTCAACTGTTTTTAGAATTCGTGTCTGTTTGTCTGTTTGTCTGTCTGTTTATTTGTCTAACTATCACGCGAAAACTAGCGAATGGATTTTAATACAGCCTTCACTAATATGTTTATTGGATCTTCGGCCAGGTTATAGGCTATAAAAATCATACAGGTTAGGGATGAAAGGGGGTGAAAAGAGGGGTTAAACTTTGTATGAGAAGTCTTTCAGTTCATGATTTACAGGCTTGAAAGTTGGTAAGTATATACATGGACGCAAAGTAAATAGAACCTCATTCAAACATTGTATAATAAACAGATAGTATTTGAAAAAATGGGGGTGAAATAACAATACTTCTGCCTCTCAAGGCTAAAGACAAAAATACAAAAGTACCTCAAACCATATTAACTGTTTGAAATGAGAGATCTAATTATGTTGGTCAGTCAGTCGCTATCAATATTCACAAACCTTACTACGCAACCTCGGTTTTTTTTTGTTTTCGATGGAGGGTACCTTACCTACGCAGACCAGCGGGCTCTCGGTTGCATGGTAGCACTTGCGACATGTACTACCTATATATTAAGTATGCGCATTTTTGTATAAAATATTGTTTTTTGAGGTGCTCATTACAAGAATGATTCTTATCCATTTTCAAATCGAAGATGGCGGACATTTACTTATTTACTTTTCTTAATAATCGATATGGGTGTCATCTTTGAGGTTCTTCGAGGTGCCGATTAGTTGCGTTTTCCGTCAGCAAAATGTATAAAATACGTTCAGCGCGTAACAGACATAAATTTAGGGTATATTGGTATTCGTTATTAAAACATACATACCTACGTAACAATAAACATCAAGTATGACCAAATTCGAAAGTCACAGGCGGAACGGAAGCAAAAAAAACCGGCCAAGTGCGAGTCGGACTTCACACATTTAGGGTTCCGAACCGACCGCAATTTATAGGAAAAATAAGGAAATTTCAAAAAAAAAACTAAATTATCAATATATTAGTATTTTTTGGTAAAATATACGTAATAACAATCATTATTACCAAACTTTAAGTTTATAGGAGTTTAGGAAGTTATAAAATTCATCGGAGCAAAATTTCGTAAAAAAGCTGACTTTGGTGGCTTCTCATTCCTTTGTTTACCAATATTTTTTTCAATAAAAAATATACTAAGTATCTACTCAATGAGCTCTAAACAACGATACCCCACTCGATAGGGTAGGATAAAAAAAAAATTTCGCGCCCCCCTTTAGCTGTATAGAAGCCCCCCTTTAAAACATTAAAAATAATTTGTGACTATTTGTATGGCTTTGGGCCAACAAGATGCTTTTACTGTGTAAATTTGAAACCTGTAGCTCCAACAGTTTGGCTGTAAAACCTGTGTGACTGACGACGGACGGACATCTGGGCGTCACCAATAGGGTTCCGTTTGGACCCTTCGGGTTCGGAACCCTAAAAACAACTCTCAGAAAATCACATACCTCTCAGAAGCAACCAGGGTGGGTGCGCTATCAACCTAGGCCTCTACTCCATCTTCGAAAGTGAAAGAACAGACCAAAGTAGGTATTCAGTTATACCTATGTTTTACAATAAAGCACTTTGAACTTTGAAAGGTATTCCAATAATTTATGAACAAAAAAATATCTATTCAACTACCTCTTTACAAAGCCACTTGATAGGTCAACAATTTTTTTTTGTTCAACATTTCGCGCTCGCTGCGCTCGCGTTTTCATCTATGTAGTGTGTGTGTAGTGTGTCTTGATGCGTATGAAGTATTTTCCGTACCTGCATCATAATGTTCGAATCATTTCGCACTCGCTTTTTTATCTACATTACTTGACGCGTAGGAATTATTTTGCGTAACTGCATCATAATGTTCGAAAAATTTCGCGCTCGCTGCGCTCGCGTTTTCATGTGCATAACTTCATGAGGATGAAGTATTTTCTGCACCTGCATCATAATGTTCGAAAATTTTCGTGCGCCGTACGCTCGCGTTTTCATCTACATTATAGTTAATGCGAATGATGTCTTTTCCGCACCTGCATCAGAATGTTCGAATCATTTCGCGCTCGCTGAGCTCGCGTTTCATATACATTACTTAATGAGTGTGAAGTATTTTCCGCACCTGCATCATAATGTTCGAAATATTTCGCGCTCACTACGCTCGCGATCTCATCTTCATTTCTTGATGCGTATGATGTATTTTCCGCACCTGCATAATAATGTTCGAAAAATTTCGCGCTCGCTGCGCTCGCGTTTTCACCTACGTAACTTCATGAGTATGAACTATTTTCCGCACTTGCATCATAATGTTCAAAAACTTTAGCGCCCGCTACGCTCGCTTTTTCATCTAAATTACAGATGCGTTTGAAGTCTTTTCCGCACCTACATCATAATGTTCGTAAACATTTCGCGTTCGCTACGCTCGCTTTTTCATCTGCATGACTTGATGCGTATGAATTATTTTCCGCACCGGCATCACAATGTTCGAAATATTTTGCGCTCGCTGCGCTCGCGTTTTCATCCACATTACTTGATGAGTGTGAAGTATTTTCCGCGCCTGTTTTTCATCTACATTATAGTTGATGCGTATTAAGTCTTTTCCGCGCCTGCATCAGAATGTTCGAAAAATTTCGCGCTCGCTGCGCTCGCGTTTTCATCTACATTACTTGATGAGTATTTTCCGCACCTGCATCATAATGTTCGAAACATTTCTCGCTCACTACGTTCGCGATTTCATCTTCATTTCTTGATGCGTATGAAGTATTTTCCGCATCTGCATGATAACGTGCGAAAAATTTCGCGCTCGCTGCGCTCGCGTTTTCATCTACATTAGTTGATGACTATAAAGTTTTTCCGCACCTACATCATAATATTCGAAAATTTTCGCGCGCTCTACGCTCGCGTTTTCATCTACATTAGTTGATGCGTGTGAAATCTTTTCCGTGCCTGCATCATAATGTTCGAAACATTTCGCACTCACAACGTCGCGTTTTCATCTTCATTGCTTGGTGCGTATGAAGTCTTTTCCACACCTGCATCAATGTTCGAAACATTTCACGCTCGCTGCGCTCGCGTTTTCATCTACACTATTTGATGCGTATGAAGTATTTTCCGCACCTGCATCGTAATGTTTGAAAGATATCGCGCTCGCTGCGCTCGCGTTTTCATCTTCATTACTTGATGCGTATGAAGTATTTTCCACACCCGTATCAGAAATATCAGAATAACCGAAAGCATCTACATCTATTATAAAATATATTTAGTCCTCTGTCATGTTTCATGTGGGCGCATTGAGCCGGCGTTCGCAATGTTTGGCGAGACAACCCGGCGAAATACGGTGTAGAAGAAGTTGATATGGATAATGGATATTCACGTGAATGAAGTCGCGGGCAAAAGCTTAGATAAATAAATTTAAAACTGGACTACCGGTGCGAAACCGGGGCGGGTTATAAATGCGAAAGTAACTCTGTCTGCCTGTTTCCCCTTAAAATGCTCAACCGATTTAGATGAAATTTGGTATGGATATAGTTTGAGTCCTAGGGAAGGACATAGGATACTTTTATCCCGGAAATCATCCCTTAACGGGGTTTAAGTTAGAATGGAAGAGAGATAACTAGGTAAGCGCATGAAATAGAAGAATGAAATAACATTCTAACGCGATGACGCGAGTTCTACGCAGACGAAGTCGCGGGCAAAAGCTAGTAGAACATAAAGGATAACTTCAAAACTGCTGAACATTAAGATGGTCGATTTGCTAACAAATGACCGAGTGAAACATAACTTTGTTCTCCAGCTGAAACTTTGTTTTTCCAGTTGAATTTGCTGAGTGTAGTGGCCAGGCAATCTCGAGAGGTGTATTGGTTTGGTGTCGGGCAATAAACGTTATTTTTTGTTGGTTTTCCTTGTGCCAAGAACATTGTGTATTCTGTTGCTCTCTACGCGAGGACACAGAATACGGTTTTAGATCTAAAAATAGCGTAGCTCTTAAATCTGTGGAAAAAGGTTCCAAATTTTTAAATTCGGTAAACTGATCCGCCGGTTTACTTACTTGTCCCATTTGACGCAATGCAGTCAGATGATATATTGTTGAAATTTCATAACGTTTTGTTGCTGCACGTTTTGAGGTTTTATTTATGGTTTGAAAGAACTGCTATCTAAATAGTTGTTGTGCGGAATCCTACGTATATATCGTAGCAGAGACTATAAACAGAACCTGAACTATTGTAAGCTCATCCTACAAGAAGCTTATCTTAGACGAAAGTTTGTATTGAATAGTGACACATTGAAATCAAACAGGAATTATACGACACATATTTCATATGTGACCCCTGACATTTTAAAGCTTCTTTGCTTTTTTTGTAATCACGCAAAAAGTGCTACACAGATTTACATGACATTTCGTAATAAGACCTTATGAAAAACACAGGATTCTCTTTACCTTAAAAATCAGCCCCTTAATGGATGAAATTAGGCATGGAAGTTCACGTGAACGAAGTCGCGGACAAGTGCTATTGTATGTTATAAAAGTAGGTACCGATTGTTAGTTCAATGCACTAGGATCAACCTTTTTATTTCTTTGACACTCCCAATTTCAAAGACATCATGTAAAACAGTAGCAGTATTTATGTTAACAGAAAGTTTTCCTGTCATGCATACATAATTTACTCCAAGTTGAGCTCGCGGCAACTCGAGTCGAGCCAATATAGGGGTTAATTAACCAGATCCCGTAATTGATGGCTATTTTAATTAAACGGGCCAAGACAAGGATAGATGCATCTTTATAATTACTGTATTATCTACGATACGCGAGTTGCGTTGGTGATTCTCGCGGTGGCAAAGAAGAGTTACAAAGCCAGACGAACTGAAGGTGGGAAATGGCTTATTAAATATAAGGCGCCCTTATATTATTGGATCTAAATCTCTAAGAGCCGTCTCATAAATTATACATATATCATAAATATCAATACATCCAACTGCTGGACACAGGCACTTTAATTTACTTTATTGCTCGATTTAACATACCTGGGTCATTGTCAGATTTAGGTGCGCGTCTTTTCGGTGGACATATCAAAAGTTAAGGGCTACAAAGCTTAATTTTGGATTGGTCTAGCAACTCGCATAAACAGTGTCTCCATTACTATAAATGCACGTAATAAAAACGTAACTTACATACACGTAAGGCGACTTCCTGACTTGGCGGGGCAGGAACGATATGTGACATTTTCTTCTTTGACGTAAACTTACTGACGTCGCAAAGATTTCCACTTAACAGAATACTGTCAGTATTACATTTGCGCAGTAGTAATATTATGCGCAGAAGCGGACCAGTACTGCCTTCGCATCGTCCCGCTTCCGCTCATCCCGCGCCAGTCAGGAAGCACTCATTTAAATGTAGGGGCGCAGTAAAAACTAGTACTGAGTTGACTGACAGCTGACACTGACATTTGACAGTTTTCTCATATTATCGTACCACCTCCGCACCGACAAATCAGGAAGTCGCCTTAGCCGTTAACCGGAGGGATGACTTTTGTTTTTTCAACTGACAATGACCCACCGTTCACATCTAGAAGGCTACCGTATGTAACTTGCGATTCCTATTTTGTAAGCTTGTCTGTGTAACGTTCTGTTTTGAGGACCTAACGCTTACGATTGAATGGTATTTCCAGCTCTAATAGATTGCATATAAGGAGCTGTAAAATCACAGTCAAAAGAGCGATGAGTCTATACACAAATTGCGTCTTTGGTTGCTCCTTTATCCAAGCCGTACACGTTAGGACAGATAGCCAGCGGTTAGTCAGTTCGATTACTGCGTTATTTATTACACAACCGACCAGCTAATTAAACTCAGATAGAAAGTGTATTATAAAACCAGAGCAGTTTACTACGGGTAATGGCTACCAGTTTAATATACCCGTTGGAGTCTCAATCGGCCCTTTCGCATCCCAAGCTTGTTTTAATATGTTTCGCGAGCACGTTGTGACTGTGAGTCTTTAGATCGGTGTGCGAGTAAGTGAACGCAGTTAAACTGATTGAAAGGGGATCGAAAACGATGCTTGAAATACCTGTTCAGAGTGTTTCTATCCGATATATGATGCGATTTGTTTTGACAGGCAAATCATGTTGATACGGGATCAGTGCAACGAACAAACTCTTGACGGATGGATGGATAGGCGATGGTATTGTTTTTATGTCACACCTAGCCATAAAGTGGCCATTATCGCACGCTCCGCGCGCGAAAAAACCCACTTCCTGGCCAGGGGGTGACATAAAACTTTGTACTTACCACGGGCGATAATAAAGAAAGCCTCAGATCGCATATTTATCGCCCTTGCCTTCGGCTCGGGCGTAAAATACCTGCGATCTAAGACATTCTTTGTTTTATCGCCCTTGGTAAGTAATGTACTATATACGGTTCGAAGGACTTTGTAGCTGCGGTGGGCAGTGGAGTCGAGAGCTTAAGTACACATAACTGTTGCTGTTTATTGCCGCCGTGCAGTGTAAGGCTGTAGGATTAATGTAAAGGAAGGCAATAAATTAACCCATACTTTCTGACTCAAATCTAAGATTGTTAAGATATATTGGTAAAAAGATAAAACAAATTGGAGTGTTCCAATACGCGTGTTCGCTACTGCTACAATTTGTAGCCTCGAGCCGTACTAATGTACCGAGCGTAATCGAGATATAAATCTGAACTGCATCATTAAAATAGTTCCCGCCGGTAAACTTAATCAAGGATTTGTATCGACCGTTTCCAATACAACTCTAGTTAGTATAGATTCTACGCTCTCTTAAATCGTTTTAGAAATATCTAGCTCAACTGTACCACCCACCCATGTTACAATATTTATGGTAACAGCTGCAATATTGTGGGTAAATAGTAACATTACTTACCAGGAAAGCTGTGGTTTTTGTCCCATTTGTAATGCAGAAGCGTGTTTATTGACTTGCGATTCAAGACTTAAAATTGTCGCGATTTTTACTCATCATGAATTGATTTAAACGGATTCAATTACCTACTAGCTGCCGCGATATTATTATTAACTAATTTATTAACTAAATAATAATGTACATTACATATGTAGTTCTTTTATCACACGAGCGCGGGTTGGCCATACGAACACATAAACAACGTGAACTCATAAGTCCTATGCTGACGCACACATAGACAATGTGCATGCACTGAGCGAAAAAAAAAACTAATTATTAGTAAGTTTTAGTGAATCCCAGGACAAGGAGATTATATACTAACGGTTACAAACCAGTTTTTGATAATAGTAGTTATTTACTAATACCAAAAAATTTGCCCTTGTAACAACTAAACTGTTTTGTAACCGTTAGTATATAATCTCCTTGTCTTGGGATTCACTAAAACTTACTAATAATAGGGATGATGACACTATAAAAGAAAATCAATAAATCCAAATTTTCTACATAATGACTCAAATTCTCAATCAAATGGCAAAAAAAGTAATTCAAAAAAATAAATAACTACGTAATTATAAGTCTTCAAAGTTTTAAAAGTGGGTATTTTCTGTCGCTTTTCCGCAAAACGCACCTTTGTATTGAACGATTGTCATTTACTATGGCGCTACTCAAAGGTGACGTCACGGTCGAGTAGCACTTTCTCTCTCTAACTACGAACATTCTAACCGTTGTTGCTTCGTTATTTTTTGAGATATTTGAATAGGATTTTCACTATTTGGCATAGTTTTATGTCTTCTTTCTATTGAAGTAATAATTTTTTTTGAGTCATCATGCCTATAGTACTCTATGATATACCTAATTACTTTATAAACCGAGTTTATTGGGTAGGAAAAGTGTGAACACTGCATCCTTTTTGGTTTGAGAAAAGCACTATGTATACCACTATCACTATTACTTATTCTGTGACTATACTTAGATTAGCGCTAACTATATGGATTACCGGTTAAGCTTGGCTGTGTCTCTTGTCAAGCTTCACCCTGCTAATCACCACGACCCTTAATAGATGTACTATTATTGTATACCTCAATAAAAAGAAGACACAATCAAGATAAGTAGAGGCAAACAACAGTAAATGTGGTCTGACAGTTTGCTAGTTAGGCGACTTCCTGACTTGGCGGGGCGGGATCGATATGTGACATTTTCTTCTTTGACGTAAACTTACGGACGTCGCAAAGATTCTCACTTGACATAATACTGCCAGTATTACGTTTGCGCACTAGTAATATCATGCGCAGAAGCGTAGCAGTACTGCCTTCGCATCGTCCCGCTACCGCGCTTCCCGCGCCAGTCAGGAAGCACTCATTTAAATGTAGGGGCTTAGTAAAAAATGGTATCGCGTCGACTGACAGCTGACGCTGACATTTGACACTTTTCTCATATCGTACTGCCTCCGCACCGACAAATCAGGAAGTCGCCTTAGTGACGTCAATTATTAGCGGAAAAATGTCAATTGCTACCGGTGCCGGTTCACACGATTAGACTTAATCATCGATTGACGATTAGATGTTTTATGTGATTTACAGTTATGCTACTCATTAGATCCTTCTTATCCCGCCGCTCACCCATAAGCGACTTCCTGACTTGGCGGGGCGGGATCGATATGTGACATTTTCTTCTTTGACGTAAACTTACTGACGTCGCAAAGATTCCCACTTGACGGAATACTGTCAGTATTACATTTGCGCAGTAGTAATATTATGCGCAGAAGCGGACCAGTACTGCCTTCGCATCGTCCCGCTGCCGCGCATCCCGCGCCAGTCCGGAAGCACTCATTTAAATGTAGGGGCGCAGTAGAAAGTAGTACTGAGTTGACACTGACATTTGACAGTTTTCTCACTTCGTACCGCTTCCGCACCGACAAATCAGGAAGTCGCCTTAAACCTTATTTACCTAAACACGTACGAGATTCGCACTCGAGAAAAACTTGTCACTCCGGAGCAAATCTTACATGAAATTAAATTAGACCTGCCACTGGTGAAAACGCTTAAACTACCTATGCCTAAAAGGAATTTCATCCTTTTATAAGTATGTTATTTTTGTATAATCAAGAGTAGCCATGCATTGAAGACACGTTTACAAAGTTACGAAATATTATCTGTGGAAAGTTCTCAGACCTTAAATTTCAGATTTTTTTTCTTGAAATTATGGAATGTTTTGAACTTTGTATCTTGCTAGTCACGAACAAAAAATTATAAAATATTTTTAAAACTGTCAAAAATGTTTTCCACTGTTGTTCTTACAAAAACAATGAAGAACAATCGCTGGACGCAGGCGGCACAATCGTTTTAAATTATATCAATATTCCATTTGCCACCGAAATAAATACGGATTCGATTAGATTCATTTGTTTGAATAAACAGAACGGTCGGTAACAATAAAAGATAACAAAATTGCCCTCCGAATGAAGGGTTTTCGACGCCCTTTAAATAACAATGAGACAAATGCTATTATTTTATTCCCTGCTTATAAAGCTGTGTTTGAAGTACTTCTTTAAGTGTTTAATTGAATTGCTTTTATGTTTTGGCCTTTTGGTTAAGGATTACTTATAGGCTGATCTAGTGTCGTTATTACAAACTTTTAGAATAATTTCAAGAATATATTTTGTTTTTCTAAAATTTAATGAAACTATTTATTTACGCAAACTATTTATTATCAAAATAACTTAAAATAAAAGCAATACTCTCCAGGTACTAATGTTAAGCCGAAGTTTGTGGGTAAGTAATTCTATTTCGTGATTACGAAAAAAGCCTATTACAGTGCAAGGTAAAAAAACAAGCGTTCCTGGGTCGGACAAAATTGTGGCACGAGACACATTGACCGTTCCTTTGTGTCGTTTTATTATGAGCGCGAGCGCCCGATTATTTCGTTACACCAAAACAAATCCTGAACTAGACCCTTCAGGCAAACATCGGACTTGCGTCATAAGTCTAAGGTATAATTTCACAAAACACACTAACGGTTACAGTCTTGCTTATCATTCATGATTCATTTGAATGCAACAGTCTGAAAGATGACCTAGGCGGAGATCATAAAGTTGTTTTTTGGTTGTGAATAGGGGAAGTTTTTGCCATGAATGGTAGGTGTTTTATAGAGATAGGCGCAGGGCACCCGCGAGCTGTCACGCGCCGCATATTGTCGACGGTCGACAAAAAGTGGACGGTAAAAAGGTGAAACGACAGGATGCCGAAGTTGGTATAGAAAGCTCTGTTCGTTGAACTCTCATATAGGCAAAACTTTGTTGATGTAATGTAATAGTTTAATATCGAATACGAGCCATCATTAAAGTGTTTGCTTATGCTGAAATAGAGGTTTGAATTTGATTACTAATCATTTTGGTAAGTAGGTGTATTACACGAAATAGTAACGACACTCCTACTAATTTCAAAAAATACCTTGACATTTTTTTTTTGTGGAAAATGGATTGCTTTTGTCCCTCATCTAACTAGGAGGCAAAGATGAGGCCCTCAGTGAAGCGAGCTCACCTAGAAGATGCCTATTCACTCTTGCCTTAGAGAGGTCCAGGTTATATGAACTCGGAAATACAGATGCCGGCAGAGAATTCGAAACCTTAGCAGTGGGCATTATAAAAGATGATTGAAAGCGCTTGGTTCTACGTAGTAAGAGGAATTTCAACTACGTAAGGCTGGTAACCAGCTGAAGGAGCTCCTGAGCACAGCCACCGAAGTACAATTTATAGAAAATTCCATGTAATGGTGGCAGAGTTAAATAGTCGTTCGGTTAAGTAAAAAGTTCTTTAGTTACTATTTAATATGTCAATTAAAACATAATAAATGAGTGTCCGCTGGATGCGGGTGGCGCAAGACCGGTCATTGTGGCACTCTTTGGGGGAGGCCTATGTCCAGCAGTGGACGTCTTTCGGCTGATATGATGATGATGATGATGATGATGAAATGAGTTTATAGCCAACTGATGCATAACAAAATTATTAGCATTGGGACGAGTACATAGCTGACGAATTAGTTGATGAAAGTATATTGGAATAACAAGCGTTGACAAACATCATTAAACAGGTTTCACTCAAGTCAACGGAACCTTGTAAACTCCTTAATGTCTTCTTCAATTTGCTCTCCAAATCGTCGTTAAGTTTAAAATTAAGTTATCCGAACTTATTAGGCAAAAGTGCGTACCTACCTACGTCTATATTGATCAACTGATATTATCTACCGATATCGTAAAGCGCTTTATAAGCTACCGTACCGTAACCAAGCCGATAAATAAATATAGAGGTATTTTACAGCCACCTTCCTGAGCATTTAGATTAATATAATTAACACCCACCACTTTAATTTTATCGATATTTATGTGCACGGAAAGGTCTAAAGTCACGGGTCGGTGCTATATCGAATAGTTCGAATGTTAGACGAAAGGAATTCTACGCGTGGTGATTGATGGGGTGAGATATAATAATAAATTGTGTTGAACTTTGAATAACTAACATATCATTTCGGATCTGGTTTATAAATTCATTTATCACCTGATAAGTATACGTTGTGATGAAATATAAAAAGAAGGCATTAACTTGTGGTTGTGTTTATTTAAATGACATTTTGTGAGGCAAACTCACCTATTAAAAGCGGGCACTTTCATTTCCAGCAGTTGGCACATATCGTTTAGCTCTATTGTCATGATCATGAATTAAATGTGTCAAAGTGTTCAAGTGTCAAGCTGAGGGACATCTTAAGTACTTTTTTCATTCACATATACTATTTTCCCTTATATTATATATTCATAAAAGTTCATCAAATCTATATTAGCAAACAATTTAATTCAATCCCTTTTGTCTTTATGTATCATTTGAGTCTCGGAAAAGAGACAAAACGTGTTTTACTTACATAACAGTCATCATGTTTAGTAGCGCTTGCAATGATAGCTGTTGTTTCTGATATGATTTGATCCTTCAAAGTCACTCTGATGGCGCCCAAAGATTTTTAATCTTATTTATAATATGGGTTGTGCTCCGAAGAACTGTTCGACATGATGCCCGCGGCCCCTTTCTACCATAGCACCGCTCGCCGTCGGCAGGACATTCATCCTCAGACCTTAGAACCTAAATGGTCGCGTACGCTACGGTCTCAGAGGAATTTTCTCCCTTGGACGCTCCGGTTGGGGAATGACCGAGGTTTTTCCAAGGGACTACAGTATGGGGCTCTTCAAGAAAGGATTGTATATATTTCAAAGGGTCAGCCACGGGCATGTGACAACTCTAGAGCTGCAATAAAGGAGAAACAAGAATAAAATAAACATCTCATTAAAAAAAGTATTTATATTCGAACTGATCCGCAGGGGATATTAAAAATAATTAAATTGCTTGGAATTAATACGGTAAAATGAATCACTAATGGCTTGGTTGTCTTGACAGAGGTACAAAACGCCTTTTAAGAGAATCAAATTGAAACTGATCTTGGGACTGGTTTGTTGAACCTAATTAAGAAGGCGATTCGCAATTTATGGACTATAAAGATACACAGGGGCCGCTTTGATACAATCTTCTTATTACCAGAGCTTGGAGAATTTGACTACACGCTTGGGAATCTTGGTATGTTCTGTCGAATCTTTGAATGAATAAACTATAGGTTTGATTGTGTAGTGTGAATTAAGTTTAGAGTAGATCTTTAAAATAGGTTTGGCTATTTGTAAAAAAAAAATGGTATAAATATATTTGTATTTAAAATGGTTTTGTTGTTTGTTTTTGTATTTGTTTTTTTGGAATTTAAAAAGTTGATTAAAAAAACCAAACAGTTCCCAAAAACCTCAGTTCGAAAGAAATCTTATAAGATGCATAAACTAATTCGAGGCGTAGGTATTCTAGACTATCTAGAGACACGCAAATCGGACATCTTGGAATTAGATTTGATAGTGGCGCTCTTCACTTCGTTATGGGATAATTTTTTGGGGAAACTCAACAGACTGGCACCTGGCTTTCAAAGCTCAAAAAAATGCATTAGAGCAGCATGCCATCTCCGACCGACCGTATCATGTAAACCATATTTTGTAAAATTAAAAATATTAACTTTTCCTTGTTTGTACATTTACGAATTAGTAGTTTTTGTCAAAAGACATAGTCATTTATTTTGTAATTTCACCAGTGAACGTTTGCAACATAAGATATGTGCTCATCCGTCAAAAACTGCTCTTTTGTCTAAAAGTGTTCTAGGTATGGCTCCTCGAATCTACAATAAGTTACATGAACATCTAAGAATAATAAATGACATTGGTAAATTTAAGGCATGCGTGAAAGAATATTTGACCAAAAAGGCTTACTACTCTTGCAATGAATTTCTGTCGGACAGTTTGAAATAATATAATATTGTGACATTTTTTATATAACTTCATATCGTAATTATTGATGTACCTATCATTTTATTCAAACTAATGTAATTAATTTTGATAAACCAGTAACTTGACATTTGTATTTTAATAACTATATCTTAAGACCGACATAAACAATTTTTATTAAGTGCATTGTCCTTAATGATTGACTGCATGTAAAATTTCGTATGCCTGCGGGTATTACGACATAGTGAAACTTTACCAATTTTACCACCTTTTGCAATATTATGTTGTGTACACCTATGTTCGACGAATAAAGCATTTGTATTTGTATTTGTATTCTTGTCTTGTACGGCAACCTCAAATATGGCTCGGTTTTTAAGCCTGTTTTATCTACTTGTGCAGTCTAAGGCAACTTCCTCATTTGTCGGAGCGGAGGCGGTACGATATCAGAAAGCAGTCAGCTGTAAGTGTGAACTGGCAGTCGAGTCTGTACTCTGTACTTACCGCTTCTTTACTGCGCGCCTAAATTTTCCTGACCAGTGTTGTATGTGAGGGAGCGGGGCGATACGAGTGTTGCATTGTCCCGCTTCCGCGGATGATATTACGACTGCGCAAATACTGATCGTATCCTATGCAAGTGAGGACATTTATGTGCCATCAGTAAGCTCACGTAAAAAATAATCAAAATGCCATGTATCGATGCTGCCCCGACAGGAAATTACCTTTAATGCAGATTTTGGCTAACTTGTTCAATGGTCGCTACAACGCTGGTCATGTACCTCAAGGATTTTTTTTCATCAGACAAATTTGATTGATACAAGAATGTTTCAACTAATTTTGATAGCCACAAAACTCTAAAAACCTTTGTAAAATCTCTTTCCTGTGTCTAACGTTATTCGTTCATCTGCATATTTTTAATCCATTATAAAGTGCATTTGTAATTAAAGTTGCAGGCGAAAAGCAAATCCCCGGTCCGAAGAGGATCACACGGCTTATCAACCACTTCAAAGGAAATTGGTAGAACGCAGCTCTTTAAACATTCCACTTTATATGGGAGCCATTACAATATGAACAGTCACAACGCCACTCGTTTTTAAAATGCAAATTTTATTACAAGTAAATGTTTGTGTAAAAGGATAACGTTTCGCGGAATTATAGTAGCACTTGAGGCAGCTAACATTTTTAAACGAGTAATAAGATTTCGCTTTGAAGTGCCGTTTTTCGAAATTTTCGCTTGGTACCTAAAGCGAAATGCGAGATAGTTATAACGAAACCTTGGAAAACTTGGTGAATCTATCAAATAAATGAAAACAACAAAATAATGGGCGCTTGGCAAATAAAACACTATATTTACCTACATGCTAAATGGTATCGGCTTAGCATTGTCTCTTCTCGATAGCTTTCAGCAATCGCCCATCACCTCGCCCCCTCTCTAACATCCATCCTTTTCATGATATCCTGTAAAAAGTTTATACAGAGTACGAGTAAGTAGTCTCATAAAGTTTTTTATAAGAATTAGGAGCGAGAGACCATGATCATCATATTGAAATAACTTATATTAAACAATACGTATCGTAGTTGTTTAATTAATACAGTGTAGTTTCGAGAAACATTAATTATATTGTGAGATTATTCGAAATTTTGCAATTATCCTTTGTTTCAGTAGTTTCAGTTATCTGCAAAATCGAGTAAACGTATTGTTTGTAAACGCGAAGCTTACAGATATCGGAAACAATAGCTTCTAAATTTAAATTAAGTAGGTATGTCGTGGTATAACTAATAAGTCTAATAACCAAATGAATGGTTGTTTAGCATATCTCGTCGTAAGTATGATGAAAAATATAATTGACAATTATTAAATTTATTGACAGCCATTTAAACTAACATAATATTAAAAACAGTTTAAACAACTAAAACTAGACCTAGAAATAAAACTAAATTAAAATTAAATATATATATCTAAATAAACTAAACTAAAACATTAAAAATAAATTGAGGTAATAAATGATCAACTATTATACAACAATTATACTTCGCCAGCGATTAGAAAACAATAAGAAATTACAGCTTGCGCCGACGCAGTGAGATCGCAAGAAACAATAATGAAATGATTTATTGTTCGGAGTTGAAACAATACCTACGCTATAGTTTATACGAATGTTTTACAATACGTCATGAATTATTCTTTATCAGAGAAGTTTAATACGTACCTTATGATAATTGCGCTGTGAACAAATCAGGAACAAAAAGACACATTTTCAATGACAACGGTTGTCGCGGCAAAATCCAAATGATTTGCTTAAGTTTTTATTAATACTAAGCGTTTCTGATGCAAAATACAAGCCGCTTCGGTTTACATGATTTTATTTTTCGATATCTTAAGGTAGATGTACCCTTTACCGGATCTGCCCTATCACCGGATTTTCTATATTTTGAGCCATAAGTCGAGTTCTTACAGCTAATATTACGTTGTGATATTTTTTTCCGTTAGCTAGATACCTATTCCTTCCACTACGAGGCAAAGAAAGCCATTTTGTTTCTTAGTTGTAACGGGAGAATCGATTGAGCAGGTCGATCACGGCGTTGTATGGGACTCCTTACGAAAATGGTTAAGAAACTGAGTGTACTTCGTAAGGTCATAAAAGCGTTTAAAAGTGACTTTATGCTTCAAAATAGGGTGTTATCGTATCATGAGTTAATAAGTGTGTGTGTTTGAGTTAAATAAGTGAAATTAGTGCAGTCAAATTTACAGAATTCAACAAAAATGTAAATTCGGTGATGGGTCACCCTCATCTACTGCTTGAAGGTTTTACCGAACAGCGTTCGGAATCAGGGAAAAACGTATGTTTTGAAAATTATTTTTTCACTCGTTAATTTTAAACGTTATATATATACTACTCCGCTTTACACATATCCAATTAATAGAGTAATTTAATGAGCAATTACCGAACGCCTATAAACGAGACAGATTTTTTGTAAATTGCATTTGAAATGTATAGTTTTCACGACTTTTTGACGTCAAAATAAGCTTCATTGACCAGGTAATTTTAAAAATTCCATATTATTTATTTAACATCAGTAGAAGCAAAATAATTGTGTATTTATTATTTTGCAATAGTTCTTATTTCTAGATAAAATGTACTTATGTTGTTATGGCAGAATCATTAAGATTAAAACACTATTTTATTAAATATGTTCGCGTGATAGGTTCAATGTGTACGCTTTACCGAACGCCCGTTCGGTAAAGCGTGCCCATGGTCTCTGATACCGAACATATGATTATCTCGGCCTAGCTGCTATTTGGCGTTCATTGGAATATAAACCATATTCAGCGTACAGCTAGATCTATATTGAAATGTGTTATTTTTCGTATATCTTTAAAAAAAAGCCAGCGCTACTTAGATGTAAACCGTTAACGAATAAATTATATAAAAATAAATTATTGGTGATTAGCGAAGAATTTTTAATAGATAAGTATATTATTTATATAAAAAAATATTTGATTTAAATTTTTAATTATAGACAGTTTTTTCTTAGATTAAATTACCGTCAAGATTGCTCGAAATCACAAAACTAGTGCAGTTAGGTTGAAATAAATAGTCACTCATCAGTTTACAAACTCACACACTGCCATCATTCCATACATTTCTTCCCTAGTTCGGTGAAACGGCATGCCGATCCGGTAATGGGTGCAAATTCCGTTTCTTAGTTCGTTGAATGGGACAAATCAGTGTAATCGATATAAAAAACTTTAAAAAATATTTTTATATACGTCTAACTATGTAATAAATTTCGACGTACATTTAAATGATGACAAATTTATCTATCTTTACCATATGCTGTTGATCATAATCGTACAAAAATTCTAAACCTTATTAAAAAAACAAACGTACATGTAGGTCTTAAGCGTCCGGTGAAGGGTACTTTTACCTTATTTCTTTGTCGCTTAAAAATAAAATTTCCTTTTAGCGTCCTTCGTTCGTGCAAATTGGAGTCAATTTGCAAGCAATATTTCCCGTATTTTTCTCTGTCAACTCACGCAAGCCGATTTGCCGGTCAATTTGAAAGGCAGCGTTTCCCGCTTGATGCTATCGAGGACGCCTTGACAGGCGACAGTCGGTCCAAGGAATGTTTTCCCGTAGATATTCCATGCTACTAGTTTTTGTACCGCCTCGCTACTTTGTGCCGTTGCCGACCAAGCAGCCAGAACATGAATGGTGAATAAATATTTATGTACGAGAACAAATAAGTTCGACGGGAAAGTACTTAGTACGGAATAATGAATAGTCTTTGTTGTGCAACGGTTTCCTGATCTTTAGATATGTGTTCACATCAGGTATTAAAGACGGTAGTTATTGCGTCTGATTGCAGTATGTTGGTGTTTTTCAAGCCAACATCATTGCGAAACGATAGTTAATGTGAGTTCTATATGTATCCACTGAAGATGTTTGTGCACATAAACAAAATAAAACACATATACACCCGAATCATCGCATCGGAATACATAAATTTAATGCATATGAATTTCATTTGACCCAGGTATGTTTAGATTGCTTAGTTCAGAAAGTCTCGATTAGATCTTCAGTCGGCGAAATCAATACGGTCGCCGGATGCTGCGAAATTGGTTCTCGCTGTAATAATGTAATATAATTATTCATATCTTATCAACGCCTAATATAATATCGGCGTTCTCCAAACGAGTTTAATCCAGGTTCTTTCTCCTTTGTTGTTATAGTCAAAGTGACTTATCACAACTATCAATTTGCCTTCGTAAGCTGTCTATTTGTTTAATGGCCTGCAATAGACGTGGTAGCCGGCTAAATGTTATCAGTGCTTGTCAATCGTTTCAAGAGTAGCCGTCCGTACCGTTAGCATAGTTTTTTAAATAATATTCTATTTGTACATACGGAATTTGAAGCTGGAGATCGAGTGATATGCGAGCTTGGAACGTAACCGACGCATTACGTTCCGGGATAAATGTTCTGTTGTGTCGGAACTTTGTCGTGTATAAATCGTGCTCTATCTGCCAACGTTTATGGCGGCTTTTAATTCCATTGAGTGTATTAATAGTGAGATAAGAATGGAGTATTTAAAAGATTGTAATCGTGAAGAATTAATATTATGGCCACATGCTTAACGCTAGTCGAAGCTTCTGCCTACGCACAGAACACATAAGCTTGAGCCGACAAGCTTGACTTATTAGATATTAAAAAAAAGATAAAAGTGCACTTTACATCCAGAAATATTTATTGTAGATATATATTTTGCCTGGGACTTTGCTTGAACTCCTCTAACCATGAATTTTCACTTCCAGTTTCATCTCATTAGGATATGATTTATTGCCATCTTTTCTGTGGAATTATCTAAATCTATCCAATCATCATCATCATCATCATCAGCCTATATACGTCCCACTGCTGGGCACAGGCCTCCTCTCATAGATGAGAGGGATTGGGCAGTAGTCCCCACGCTGGCCCAGAGCGGGTTGGGGACTTCACATACAACTTTGAATTTCTTCGCGGATGTATGCAGGTTTCCTCACGATGTTTTCCTTCACCGAAAAGCTAACGGTAAATATCAAATGATATTACGTACTTAAGTTCCGAAAAACTCATTGGTACGAGCTGGGATTCGAACCCACGACCGCCGCTTGACAGCCGCATGCTTGAACCACTGGGCTACCGTAGCTTCTTCATCTATATTATATCTATCCAATACGTGATTTTAATTATGACAAGATTGACAAGCAAAAACATTCATTCAAAATGTTGACATGTACATAGCAAAGTGGCAAGTAGGTTTCATCTAACAGATTTGCTTTCGTCCTTGAACGAGCACCATAGAACACGCTCATCACAGACAAGATAAGGGTTCAAGTCCAGGGTGGGCTGAATGAGTGGCTTGGTTATTGACTCGTGCGCCGACCAATCGGTCGCGAGGACGGAGGCAGGTGCGCGCGCCGGTGCGCGGGAGTCGAAAAAAAAAAAACAACGAGTGTCAATTGCGATGGGCGAATTAAGGTTGGGTTCTGCCGAAAATTATGCGCTTGTGACTCCTGGTGTTGCAGGTGTCTATGGTCGAAGGTAATCGCTTACCACCAGGCCATCCTTCTGCTCGTTTACCCCCTATAACTTTACAAAAAAATGCTGTTAGTAGTAAGTTAAATTTGTACGTGAACTACCGTACAAAAACGTTAATTCCACTTTAGTCCTTTTACTTTCTTAGTACATTTGTGTCATTTTCATAGCCAATCCCTCTTTATCGATATAAATAAGGCCGTTTTATCGGATACCGTTTTGTTTGAGAATGACACATCAGTAATAATGGCATTACTTCTCTACCCATTCTATTTTATTATATGAAATGAGAGTAAGACAGGTATTAAATACATTAGATATTACGGACAGTGTCTGGTATGTGGACGACGTTCACACGTACTGAAGTAACATTCGCAGTCGCAGTCAGTAGAAGTTGAAGTTACAATCTTAATATAGGGCTTAGGACTGAGTCCTAGTTGAAATAATAACTCTTCTTAGTAAAATCTCCAGTTTATTTATAACTTTTATCTTTACACGTTCATATCGTCTATCAAACTGATTTATACGTCAACCGTCGCCATTCCAAACCAATTCAAACTTCATTCGAACGTTCCTTATTCATCATCAAGCAGCCAGCACCTTACACAGCACTCAAAAAGTACCAATCCCACATTAATTTTTACGCGAAAGTTGCTGATTGTGAATTATGTACAGTTTGTAAGAGTCAAGTGTAACGAACCTTTTTGTAAATTAATTACATTGATATTGATAAGTCACGGAACCCTAAAAAACTTAAGCGGAACGTTTATAAATAGCGTCAACGATGCATGTTACCCTTTGAAGAGGATGCTCCAGGTTTAGTGCAGCGTTAAAAATAAACAACACCTTCGTAAAGGTCTACGGTTCAGCGATTAATGATTATAATTGACTTGTACCAACAGGTCGTACACACGTATGTTTGTGTGCTTAGGTATGTGGACGTGTGATGTCTTGTGTTTTTAACAATAAAAAACACAATGTAGTATATATTTTTTAATCATTTCTTTCTTGAAGTATGAGCGGACCTCTGCCTAGCTAGGATAATCGCGTTTATGACAGGTATATAGAATGGTCCCTTACTAGTAAGCAAGTATGTAAGTGCGAGAGGGACGAGTGCTATATCATATATGTCCAAAATCCTAGCAAGGCAGATGACGCGACAACGTGTGCTGTCACAAGGGGCCCGATTTGAGATACAAAATGTGACATATCAGCGATATCTATCACCATTTTATGGATTTCGAAAATCTCGGTACACGCTTTTAGTATCCGTATTAAGTTTTATTTTATGTTGATTACATAACTTTCGTTTACAGTGCAACAACGAAATTTTGCTGTTGTTAAAACGAAATTAAAATGCCAAGCGGTTTTACAGTTTTCAGAATTAAGAGCCATGAGAAGTAAAGAGCCGGAGCTCTTGCAGCCGTTTTATAGCCTTAAAACTTCGCTGACTGAGAATGCTACAATAACCTTAATCAGTTTTATACCTCAGTAAATAAAGTTCAAATTAGCTTGTTTGTGTAGACTGCAATTAAAAGTAATTATTGGTAATAATAGTTTTTGCGTTAGAAATCGTCTTCGATCACAAACCCTTAATGGATGTCGTCAATTATTTTTAATTAGTACCAGAGAATGTGAAAAGCCTGCAGTGAGATCGGAACACGGGTTTTTTTCTCAATAATATCGATACTTTGACGAAGTGTCATGCAAGTATTTCATTCAAGTTTTGATTGAATTACGTAATGAGAGTTGAGAGTTTTGGCACGGAATGCCATGTCACGAAAAAACAGCTAAGTATATGCCATTTATGATAAAAAATTGACAGTATGTGCAGCAAAAAAAGTTACTACCAGTATTTTTCATATAGTTTTTTTAATGGCCACGATGTTACGCAAATCGTAATTTCAAACATAGGTACTCAAGAGCAATTTAATCGGGTCAATATATTCGATGTATACGGTAAAATTTTGTTGTTGTGTGTCTCTTGCTTTCGACTTAGCAGGTACCTACTCATATATTTCAATACTAGCTTTTGCCCGCGACTTCGTCTGCGTAGAACTCGGTCATCACGTTAGAATGTTATTTCCCTGGCTAGATGCTGGCCAAGAGCAATCCCATTATTAATAAAAAAAAAAAAACTTCTATTTTTTGCGCTTACCTAGTTATCTCTCTTCCATTCTAACTTAAACCCCGTTAAGGGATGATTTCCGGGTTAAAAGTATCCTATGTCCTTCCCTAGGACTCATACTATATCCATACCAAATTTCATCTAAATCGGTTGAGCATTTTAAGGGGAAACAGGCAGACAGTTACTTTCGCATGTATAACCCGCCCCGGTTTCGCACGGGTAGTCCAGTTTTAAACAACAACAAACAACAACAAATACCTACTCTTTATTGCACACCTCAATTAAAGGACACAGATCAGGATCACAGGGAGAGGATTTTTTATGATTTAAATTTATTTATCTAAGCTTTTTCCCGAGACTTCATTTGCGTGAATATCCATATCAACTTCTACACCGGCTGTCTCGCCAAACATTGCGCACGCCGGCTCAATGCGCCCACATGAAACACATGACAGAGGACAAAATATATATTAAGAAGGTAGTAGATGAAAACGCGCGCGAGCGGAGCGAGAGCGAAATTTTTCGGATATTCTGATACGGGTGTGGAAAATACTTCATACGCATCAAGTAATGTAGATGAAAACGCGAGCGTAGCGAGCGCGAATTCTTTCAAACATTACGATGCAGGTGTGCAAATGACTTCATGCGCACCAAGTAATGTAGATGAAAACGCGAGCGTAGCGAGCGCAAAATGAAAAAAAAGAACATTGTGATGCAGGTGCGGAAAATACTTCATACGCATCAAGTAATGAAGATAAAAACGCAAGCGTAGTGAGTGCGAAATGTTTCGAACATTATGATGCAGGCACGGAAAAGATTTCACACGCATCAACTAATGTAGATGAAAACGCGAGCGTAGGGCGCGCGAACATTTTCGAACATTATGATGTAGGTGCGGAAAATACTTTATACTCATCAAGTAATGTAGTTGAAAACGCGAGCGCAGCGAGCGCGAAATTTTTGAACATTAATATGCAGGTGCGGAAAATACTTCATACGCATGAAGAAATGAAGAAAATCGCGCGCGTAGTGAGCGCGAAATGTTTTGATGCAGGTGAGGAAAATACTTCATACGCATCAACTATAATGTCGATGAAAACGCGAGCGTAGGGCGCGCGAAAATTATCGAACATTATGACGTAGGTGCGGAAAATACTCATCAAGTAATGTAGATGAAAACGCGAGCGCAGCGAGCGCGAAATTTTTCGAACATTCTGATGCAGGTGCCGAAAAGACTTCATACGCATCAACTATAATGTAGATGAAAACGCGAGCGTACGGCGCGCGAAAATTTTCGAACATTATGATGTAGGTGCGGAAAATGCTCATCAAGTAATGTAGAAAAAAACGCGAGCGCAGCGAGCGCGAAATTTTTCGAACATTATCATGCAGGTGCGGGAAATACTTCATACTCATCAAGTAATGTGTATGAAAACGCGAGCGTAGCGAGCGCGAAATATTTCGAACATTATGATGCCGGTGCGGAAAATAATTCATACGCATCAAGTCATGCAGATGAAAACGCGAGCGTAGCGAACGCGAAATTTTTACGAACATTATGATGCAGGTGCGGAAAAGACTTCAAACGCATCAAGTAATGTAGATGAGAAAGCGAGCGTAGCGCGCGCTTAAGTTTTTGAACATTATGATGTAGATGCGGAAAATGCTCATCAAGTAATGTAGAAGAAAACGCGAACGCAGCGAGCGCGAAATTTTTCGAACATTATGATGCAATTGCGGAATATACTTCATACTCATCAAGTAATGTGTATGAAAACGCGAGCGTAGTGAGCGCGAAATGTTTCGAACATTATGATGCCGGTGCGGAAAATAATTCATACGCATCAAGTCATGCAGATGAAAACGCGAGCGTAGCGAACGCGAAATTTTTACGAACATTATGATGCAGGTGCGGAAAAGACTTCAAACGCATCAAGTAATGTAGATGAGAAAGCGAGCGTAGCGCGCGCTTAAGTTTTTGAACATTATGATGTAGATGCAGAAAATGCTCATCAAGTAATGTAGAAGAAAACGCGAACGCAGCGAGCGCGAAATTTTTCGAACATTATGATGCAATTGCGGAATATACTTCATACTCATCAAGTAATGTGTATGAAAACGCGAGCGTAGTGAGCGCGAAATGTTTCGAACATTATGATGCAGGTGCGGAAAATATTTCATACGCATCAACTATAATGTAGATGAAAACGCGAGTGTAGGGCGCGCGAAAATTATCGAACATTATGATGTAGATGCGAAAAATGCTCATCAAGTAATGTAGAAGAACACGCGAGCGCAGCGAGCGCGAAATTTTTCGAACATTATGATGCAGGTGCGGAAAATAATTCATACGCATCAAGTCATGCAGATGAAAACGCGAGCGTAGCGAACGCGAAATTTTTACGAACATTATGATGCAGGTGCGGAAAAGACTTCAAACGCATCAAGTAATGTAGATGAGAAAGCGAGCGTAGCGCGCGCTTAAGACTGCGTCGTGCAGGGTAAATTATCAGCGCCTGTCAAATTTCTATTTTTTTAAATTATTTTCCCCAGTAACTCACACATACATATTTCACACACACTACTTCATTTTGTTGGCCCGGGTCATTGACTTACATTTTTTTTAATAGGTATTTTCAGTTGTGTATTGCCACCAGTTAATCAGAGTTAAAAACTCCTTAGAGAAATCGAAATTGTCATAACTTGTCACTGTACAATGACAATGCTCTGTCAATTTCTGTAAGGAATACAAAGTTTTGATTTACAATATTTGATGATTTATTAAGGCACGACAAAAATGTAAAAATAAAAGTCAAGTTCTGAATTCTGATCTGTCACCAAAACCTTACTTCTGAAAATTGGGATTTGATTTTAGTAAAACGCTCCTAATTATTCATATACAAATAGATTAAAATACCTATATTTAAGTGTATCAATGCCATGGCTTAACCTGTTATGTTGTAAGATTATATTTAATTGAATAAATGGTGAATAAAACTTAAGAATGTGTAATCTTTCTGCAGGCAGGGTCACTACCAACTAAGCTAAAGCGGCTTTTATAGGTAATGCGAGCTTTAAGCGAAGATGCGGTTGTTTTATTTCGATATATATTATGTCATCATCATCATCATCATACCAGCCGAAAGACGTCCACTGCTGGACATAGGCCTCCCCCAAAGAGTGCCACAATGACCGGTCTTGCGCCACCCGCATCCAGCGGACTCCCGCGACCTTTACCAGGTCATCAGTCCACCTTGTGGGGGGTCTACCCACGCTGCTCCTTCCGGTCCGTGGTCGCCACTCGAGAACCCTTCGGCCCCAACGGCCATCGGTTCTACGTGCAATGTGCCCCGCCCACTGCCACTTAAGTTTAGCGATTCGAAAGGTTATATCGGTTACTTTGGTTCTGCTACGGATGGCCTCATTTCTGATGCGATCACGCAGAGAAACTCCCAGCATAGCCCTCTCCATTGCCCTCTGAGTGACTTTGAGCCTTCTTATGAGGCCCATGGTGAGCGACCACGTTTCCGTACCATATGTCATCACCATATGTAATGAAACTTAATGGCAGTATTTTGAAATAAGTTTGTTAAGTATTCTTAAAACCTAATAATAATGAAATAAGTAGGACAAATATGATCAAGTAGGATTTAGTAAATCATTGTCACTATCTGTAATTGGAACTTGGCCGGCCGGACGCGCTATCGTGTGCATGGTTGAATGTACGAGTCCATAGTTATGTTATGACAAATTAGCTCTCATGTTCCTTCTTATAAGAACGATAATTGAATAGAATAATTAGTGGAGTAAATTTTACTGAACTTTTAACACTACTTGGACAATGGTTGCGTATAGCTAAATCCATGTACATGCTGCATACATGCTGTAATGTAACAGTTATAATACTTATAATATACGCAATTGAAATTGCAATCTTACTATTATTTACTACGTTTACGTAACGTCCAAACAATTATTGCGACGTACTTTTTTTGTTTTTTCAACGTGATTGTGGCCTTATAGGTCGGGCCCAATAAATCGATAGGAGTACGCGGTTGGAAAGTGGCCTGGGGAAAATCGAGGGGAAACCTCCGACATGACCACGCGGGAGGTTTAAACACTGGGATACTCTAAGAGTTTGCGCTCCAGTGAGATTGGTTACGCGGCTTCTACCGAATCTGAGTTGTGAGTGGAATCGAGCTACTTACTGGGAGTTTTGTCGCTGGTTCACTAAACTCTACTAGGCCCGACCTGGGTCGGACTGACTCTACCCGGTGTGACGTACTTACGTATATCCAAAGACTACAATGTATATACTAAAGTACGTATATCCGTATATCCAAAATCAAAGCAGTGAACCAAATAATTTCAAACCATAAAAAACAATCAAATAGAAATTAGAAACCGTACTTACAGACCTGCAGAAATAAGTAGGACTATACATACATATATTTTGTATAAGACTCAGATTATACGTCGTCGTTAGAGATATAAGTATAACTAATATAAAAAAAAAACACATTTATATTTTCATTCTATAATTAGTATGAGCCGCATGGGCTTCGACAGTACAATCTTCTGTTGTGTGACACTGCAGATTGATAATCCACGATTCCTGAAGTTATATCACGACATCTGAGATATATTTAGCCATTAAATGTATTCCTATTTGACGAGAAAGCGTGAATATCCACACAAATTTCAATAAGTATTCCAATCCAATCAATCCAATCAGTGGGTTCTTCAATGCTAAGGATCGTGACCGCTATGTCTCTGGCGGGGAGTGCAGATGGCTCGCCAGTGGTTCCGATGATGCGCTGCATGCAGCGCCTGGTGTTCTCGGAGTCCGGCGAATTTGGAGATTTTTTCAATCCACCTGGCTGGCCCGTGCTCGTCTATCCTCCATCTTTCCCGTCATCATGATGTACTCGAGGCTAATAGGGACGACGCGCGATATGTCCAAAAAATGCCAGTAGATAAGTATGCGTTGTTGGCAAACTATCGAGAGGCGTGTGTGTATGCGTATTTGGTGCTCGATATCAACATTAGATACGTAAAATTATTGAAATATAAAGAAAGAAAAATGTACACAAATTTTCATTTGAAGTAAGTGACAAATGTCATTACGTTATAAAGATGTTCCGTCAGGGTGACCATTCATTGAAATTAATTTCCATTGTAATGAAACGCATCGGCAACCTTTTTGCGTCTAGAATGCGTTTTCGGGAAGGAAAACATTATAATTTGGACGCATAAGTAAACTTTCGGGACCAAACACTGTATGTTCTCTAAAAAATAAAAGGCTAATACCAAAAATTCCATGTTAAAAGGTTCTTAAAACGCCACACGTCAATATTTATTTACCCTACTTCAATTAATACAATCTTTGTGTGTGGTATACATATTGTATTCGTATACGGGCAAAATGTCAAAAACAGAGCTGTCAAAGCGAAAAAAGGAGCATGCGTCTGCTCTCACCGAGGGCCAAAGCCCATCTGTCGATTTTTCGAAAGTATGGTGGCAGGGAAATGTATGGAAAAGTCACTAAAGTTTAGATTTACGTTTGAAATTCTCATTGGTCTTTGCGAGGAAAAATGTGAAAAGTGTGATAACTTATAGTGAATACTTTTGAGATTTGTTTGAGTGTGATTTTGAAACGAAATAATAGATTTTTCAATTCAATTTTGCCTAAACGCCGACACGCGTTCTTCTCATTTTTAGTGCAACTTTACGGTATTGTATTTATTAAAGTGTAATTTATTATAGATTACTAATAGTGATAACTTGTAAACACACTCTTTGTGATAATAATTACATATATTTTATATATTTTTGTAGAGAATCGTGACCTCCACAGATTGAGAGGTGAAGGCTGTTTTTGCTAAATATGCTCGGCGCCCTCTTAAGTTTTTGAACATTATGATGCAGGCGCGGAAAATAATTCCTACGCGTCAAGCAATGTAGATGATTGAACAAAAAGAAATTGTTGACCTATCAAATGGCTTTGTTAAGTGTTTGAATAGATATTTTTTTGTTCATAAATTAGTGGAATACCTTTCAAAGTTCAAAGTGCTTTATTGTAAAACATAGGTATAACTGAATACCTACTTTGGTCTGTTCTTTCACTTTCGAAGATGGAGTAGAGGCCTTGGTTGATAGCGCACCCACCCTGGTTGCTTCTAAGAGTTATGTGATTTTCTGAGAATTGTTTTTTTTTGCTTCCTATCCGCCTATAACTTTCGAATTTGGTCATACTTGATGTTTATTGTTACGTAGGTATATTTTACTAACGAATACCAATATACCCTAAATTTATGTCTGTTACGCGCTGAACGTATTTTATACATTTTGCTGACGGAAAACGCAACTAATCGGCACCTCGAAGAACCTCAATGACACCCATATCGATTATTAAGAAAAGTAAATAAGTAAATGTCCGCCATCTTCGATTTGAAAATGGATATCATTCTTGTAATGAGCACCTCAAAAAACAATATTTTATACAAAAATGCGCATACCTAATATATAGGTACATGTCGCAAGTGCTACCATGCAACCGAGAGCCCGCCGCTCTGCGTAGGTACCCTCCATCGAAAACAAAAAAAAACCGAGGTTTCGTAGTAAGGTTTGTGAATATTGATAGAGACTGACTGACCAACATAATTCGATCTCTCATTTCAAACAGTTAATATGGTTTGAGGGACTTTTGTATTTTTGTCTTTAGCCCTGAGAGGCAGAGGTATTGTTATTTCACCCCCCATTTTTTCAAATACTATCTGTTTATTATAAGATGTTTGAATGGGGTTCTATTTACTTTGCGTCCATGTATATACTTACCAATTTTCAAGCCTGTAAATCATGAACTGAAAGACTTCTCATACAAAGTTTAATCCCTCTTTTCACCCCCTTTCATCCCTAACCTATATGGTTTTATAGCCTATAACCTGGCCGAAGATCCAGTAAACATATTAGTGAAGGCTGTATTAAAATCCATTCGCTAGTTTTCGCGTGATAGTTAGACATATAAACAGACAGACAAACAGACAAACAGACAAACAGACACGAATTCTAAAAACAGTTGAAACGTGTTCTGTTATCGATTCTTAGACCCCTCCATCGATTTTTTTACTAATATCTTCAATGTACAGATTTTCGACCCTCTTCTGCTTTATTATATGTATATAGATAGATAGATTATTCTCTGCTATGATTATTTATTTGCAAGAAACGTACATATTTTGTCGGTATTACTTTGACTAGTCCTCAAATCTAGTGGAAGCAATTCCATCGCCGTGGGAAAAACGCATTTCTTATTAGCACTATAATACATTTCGTTAGGCCGTAATTTCATTAGTCATCACAATGACGTTTTGTATTGAAATCGTGACCGACAATGATGACCGTGACCGATCCGTGGGTGATGATGTCCCATGACCGCTGAGTCGTCCTATAATGTCGCGGAACTAAACCAAACGCGCTTCAAAAACCTTACATTAAGGCCGTGTATTACCACTTTTGAGTTTTTAAAAACCATCTGAGACATAGAATATAGTGTCTTAAAATCTAAAAAAAATATATGTGTTACATTAGAATCTTGTCTAGTCAAAATCGCAGTCAGTTACATGATCTGATGAATTTCACTCGATAGAAAAAAATCGCGAAGCTACCCCTTTTTGGAATGTATTTTCAATACTACGGCCATATTACTGATATTTAACATTTAATTTTTGTACTCAATTAAAGATCGTAAATAGTTATAGACAAATTCGCAGGGTTTGCTTTGATAAAATGATTGGCTTAATCACTATAGCTAAATATTTACAAAACTGCGCGCAGAGCTTGCGTAGAGAGCGGGATGGTTAATTGTAAACTCACGCGTGTTAGAGCGGGACATTTGCGTTGGGGATACCTCCCCTTAATAACTCGTTTGAACAAGACCATAATATTTAGGTACCTACTAACGAACTTAAGAAAGCAGGGAAATTGTAAAGAACTCGAAAACGTACCTATTTAGAACGATTTAAAATAACTTACTTACAGCGCTGAGCGCCAAAGCTGAGCAACGCTTTCTTTTCAGCTAACTGCTCTTTAACTTTAGCCCCTTCTTTTGAAGTGTAAGGCTTTTGCTAACAATAGAACACGAGATGGTTTGTTGACACGTTGTTGCTCTTTTCTCTAACCCAACTACTGCCTATTGTCCGCAAAAAAATCAACATCTAGTTCCGCTAGCCGTGCAAAAGGTATTTTTAAGCGAAGACAATAGAAGTCAAAATTATTCTGCAGCTAGCGTTGGGATTATCTCCCTATTTGACCGGAACTTGAACTGAACGTCATTTAGTTCAACGATAAAGCAACCTCTATGCACGTTGAGATTAGGTTCTTACTTGCTTGAAGAGGTTGGCAGCAAGTGATTTTATATTTCGGACCCAACGCCCCGGCTGTATTTAAATTATAATGACACAATGAAAATGCTAAATTTGTCGGTGCTAGCCTCATTTTGGTATTTCGGTTTACCTTTTTCCAGATAAAAGGACAGGCGGTTCCACCGAATTCGGCTCGTGGCTAAAATAAGCCGCACAAAGGCTCAACAACATGCCGTATGGATACCGATACGGGCATGATTGACATTTGGGTGGAATGAAATAACAATGTTATGACCGTGGACGCTCTCTGAACTTTTGATTGATCACGGTACGGCGACTCATTGGTATTCATACATTCGATTACAAGCGCCCTTTTACGATACACGACATGTCTGACTACACTCTTGAGACAAATCAGACAGCGTTTTTACTCAAGTGGTTCTCGGTTTATCTACCGGATCTTTAAAAGCTTGTCTAAACAGTACTTTCTACATATAAAAGCGTCTGTTCTCTACTTAGCAATTTGCAGACATATACAGCACTTAGTGCGTGGGAACCGCGGTGTACCGCGGCATGAAACAGACGAAGATTCACCGTAGTAGAGCGGTAGACAATGACAGGAACCTCCTCGTTCGTTCCGACGATTTGCTATGGAGTGTTCGCGTATGCCGTCAATCTACAAATGTTCATTGTTTCATACGACCGGTAAACGACCGACCCGTGAACAAGAATTATGTACGCAGCGGAGTTCTCACAGTAGCGAAAGTGTGAAAGATGATTTTAAGGTCACCAATGAATTGCTTTTTAAAAGCGATATTGTTCGTAACATTATCTCTTCGGCTTTGATAATTGTATCTCAGTGGGATGCCGATGGCCCGAACATTATTATAAGTGCAATATTATTCAGAATCCTATCCATTTTATGTGAAATAACGAGTAGAGAATTATGAGTGTGGCTCTATTTCAAGCGTAGGCGTACTTTAATTAGGGTAGCATTTAACGAACCACCAAATAAGTTGCCCAATGATGCTCTAAAAAATTACATTGATTACCAATAATACTAGATTCGCACCAAATTTTCAACTCCTTTTAAATATAAAGTGCAACTCAAAGAAGTAACATGTCGATAACCTATTAAATTAAATTGTTACCAAATAAATTAGTCACTACCCAAAAATACTTAATGATCACCTAATTTCAAACACCAAATTTCATATAATTTACATCCAAATATTACAGGGCTCGTAATCCTATTAAAATTATTTACACCCAAATAAATCTTTCGATACCCAGAAATACTACATGATCACCAAATTTCACGCGGCAATTGTTTTTTAACGCCCGTCGCGCAAAGCAGTTCCAATCTAGTCTAACCTCATTGCTAGCACACTGATGCGGTTTTCCATACGGTTCGTCTCGCTCGCACGTCGCACCGCGTGCGAGCAAGACAGCGCTAAATGATTTTATTTTATAGAATCTTCAAAATTTCTGTAACTTTAATGAGACACGTACATAACATAATTTAATTTAATATATTTTCAACAGTGCTTTCCTTACTGGTCGCATACAGCTATTTGTTCTCAGATGTTTTTGCCTCTACTCTATTCGCTGATAATCGTCAATTTGCCTAGGTAGTAGTATTTTTCTATGACATCTATTTTTATTTCAAACTAGTGGACATTGGAACAGTATTGACGGATCTCCGCTGGCGCGGAGCTCCTATTTTGAGTTCTTTTGGCCCTTCGGGCCGATGCAAAACTAACATAACCTAAACCTACCTATACCTATTTCTACCTATTAACTTCCTTTAATTTTTCCATGAAAGTCTATCTTAATTAAAAATAAAACTCATTTGAGGACCTTTATCCATTTTCATAACAAACTAATAATTTAATAAATCAACATAACTCATATTCAAATAAAAGATTTCAATCAAACGCGCTCACGTCAACCCATTAAAAAATTAATAATAAAACTTGCAGTTTGTAAACCATCAGCAATAGGTAGTTAGAATGAAACAGCAATAGGTACCTTTCACTCTAACGACATGTCAATAGGTTTTATGCTTCAGACAATTCTTTGTATTTGATTGAGTGAGATAGCAGTATACGTGTTATTATTTCACACAGCCACATTGCGCGTTGCTTTTTAAATTAATTTAGTATTTTACTTTCTAATATATAACATTTTGGAAATGACTAAAATATTTATAGTGCTAAAAACAATTAATTTGTAACTGTTTACTAAAATTTAGCATGCGATGTGTATAATATTTGGATGTAATTCTAATGAAAAAAGGTGCATGAGATTAGGTGGTAGTTTAGTGTTTTTGGTGGTACTTGACAAATTTTTTGATGCGATTATAAATTTATAGGAACGCAATAAGTAAAATAGGTGCAAGTGCTGCAAAAATAGGTAGAATTTTTTTGGTGACTCGGAATTGCTGATCGATAGATTTTTTTGAGTGTTCAACCTTATTTTAGGGTTCGTAAATTTGATGATATCAAAAGTTATTTAGGTGATCATTTTATTTGTTCCCCTTTAATTAAGACAAGCATTCGACTTCACACATTCTAAAATTCTCAATAGTTTGATTCTCGTTTAAATGTTTCCTCGCTGAAGGGATTATGTTGTTCTTACTGGAGGATTAAGTACTAATCACCTCAGTAAATCTGGTATTTTAAAAAAATCTATAACGGGACATAAGTGATGCTTATAAGGCAAATAGCGAGCCCAGTGCTGAGTAAGGATGTATTATTAAAGGTATATTTATAAAGCAGCAATTATGCGAGGAGTTTGCTCCGTGTCTGCCAATGCAATACTGGGCTTAGCTAAGCAAACACGTGCATGTGAGCTGCGTGTGTAGGTATTTTCTAATAGGGTTGCCTCTTTGAAGCAAGCTAGTATACCCCATACTACTACTATGCTACTTTTATGACCTCTCTTTGTTATCTTTTTCTTTCATATTTAGCAACAAAAGAAGTTTTTTATTAAGTGCATTTTCGTCATCTAAACTGGAACGAAGTGTAATTTATCAGTTATGCCAACATGCCAGCGACGTTCATCGTCATTATCATCAACCATAATCCGTCCATTGCTAGAGTGGCGAGGTACCGGGTATTCTTATTTCTATTCTATATGTACTTACTAATATCCGAGGTAATGTTACTGATACCTGATACCGGTACTAAATACCCCCATATTTATGGGGGAGCCGCATGGGCAGCTAATCAAAAATATTTCCGACCAAATGGCAGCCCTAAGTTTAACCCGCCCGCTGTCGTCAGCCGCGATCAACTATGAAGGGACAAACAAAAGCTTTTACTCCCGGTAGAACCTTACTGAAGAGCGATTTTATTTAGGGTTACGAATAAAGTAACTTTTCATTATAAAATTTAATTATTCTTTATTTGGATTTTATATTTAACTATTACTTTCACCATTCATTATTAGCCTATATATGTACGTCCCACTACTGACCACTTGCCAACCTCACATCGATGAGAAAACGGGAATTAGTCCCCACGATGAGCCGGTGTGGGTTGGGGACTCCACATGTACACCATTAAATTAAAAAATCCGGTGACCAGAAGGCTGGCCAATATTTCGCTCAGCGAATATTCGAATAAGCAATTAAGCATTGCCATCCAGCGTGGCAATGCAGCCAGCCTTCTGGGCACACTCCCCATTGACGGCGATTTGGACCAAAATTATTATTTGTAAACACGACTTTACGAACGTAGTTGTAGCGATTTGGCAAAGTGATATCGACTACAAAGAAAAACTTTCGAAGCATATTACGAAGCAAAAGAGCATCACCATACTTAAATTCTTATTAAATCAATGACTCAGTGATAAAGTAACAGTCCAGAATTAGATGAGTTGCTCGGTTGGTTAATTAAGAACGCCATATCTATCGCACTACGCGGGCATCTGCAGAAAAAGATATCTTCGATGACCGTGGGACCGGGACGAGCCAGATGTTGACGCGTAGCGAACGTTGGTAACAACTATCTTTTGTTTTCATTCCATTCAATTGATTTAGTGAGTGTGAATGAAGCTAGGGGGTATATTTAATACTACTTATACGTTTATATGTATAGAATTCACTTATTAGAAGGGTAGGTAAATTACTAGGAACTTTACGAGTTTGTAACGTTTAAACTGGACATGCGGTCGGAAGTCAGTCGTCCCAGTTCTCGATACCCTACCTAGATGAAACCTATTAATCACCTCTGTCATCATGACATACAATACAATACAATTATAAACTTATCCTTAAACTTAATTTACGTGCAACATTTCATTAGAGCAAACAGTGGTCTTCACACTAGGCCGAGCCTGTGTCGTGAAGGCCGTATGATATTACCAAAAGAGTTAAACAGGAGAATGATACAGATAAATAAAATAAGATTGAAAGTGCCATGATTGGGTCAGTGTCGAGCATAGGCTTTTATTTCCTAAATTGTCTATTAAGTATGTTAGGAACACTAATTATCTCTCTCAAGAAAATCTGAAAGAATGAAAGAATATTTCATCTATGTAAAAAGTATATAATTTAATACCAAAATGGGTACAGTCAGCATTAAAAGTAGCTTGGCATATGAAAACGTCAAACGTCTAACGTACGTCTAAGGGAATACGAACTTTTGAACACTTTCATATGAAAACGTCAAATGTCCAACGTACGTCTAAGGGAATACGAACTTTTGAACACTTTCATATGAAAACGTCAAGCATCAAAAGTAAAGCTTAGCATATGAAAGTGTTCAAAAGTTCGTATTCCCTTAGACGTACGTTGGACATTTGACGTTTTCATATGAAAGTGTTCAAAAGTTCGTATTCCCTTAGACGTACGTTGGACATTTGACGTTTTCATATGAAAGTGTTCAAAAGTTCGTATTCCCTTAGACGTACGTTGGACATTTGACGTTTTCATATGAAAGTGTTCAAAAGTACGTATTCCCTTAGACGTACGTTGGACATTTGACGCTTTTTTATATGAAAGTGTTCAAAAGTTCGTATTCCCTTAAATGTACGTTGGACATTTGACGTTTTCATATGAAAGTGTTCAAAAGTTCGTATTCCCTTAGACGTACCTACGTTGGACATTTGACGTTTTCATATGAAAGTGTTCAAAAGTTCGTATTCCCTTAGACGTACGTTGGACATTTGACGTTTTCATATGAAAGTGTTCAAAAGTTCGTATTCCCTTAGATGTACGTTGGACATTTGACGTTTTCATATGAAAGTGTTCAAAAGTTCGTATTCCCTTAGACGTACGTTAGACGTTTGACGTTTTCATATGCCAAGCTACTTTTAATGCTGACTGTACCCATTTTGGTATTAAATTATATACTTTTTACATAGATGAAATATTCTTTCATTCTTTAATTAGCAAGTAAGACAACCTTTCTCAGCCTAGGCAAATGTAGCTGGACCTATCACATACACACATTTTAATTACACACATTAGCAGTCATAACATCGGACAATGACATGTGCCTTTGTCCACCTAGATGTTAACACGTGTCATAATCTGTGCAAGTGGCAGCGCCTCGAACAATGATTCATGCTCAGTGGCCCGAGCTGAGCTCTTAACAAAGTGTGTTTACATAATAGCTTAGGTATAGAACTGAGAGCTCTGTTTTTGTAAACTTTGTTTCGCTCTTCTGCTTTGTAAACGTCATACACAGATTTGTGGTGAGAGTAACTATACCGACAAGTCCACCTTCATGAAGGAGGAGTTCTGTCCGAATCCTTCTAACCCAAATGACAATAAGTTGTTGTTAACCAATAGTACATAGGCCCCAAATAAGTTTTGACTCTTTGTCAATTTGACAGAGTATAATTTATTCTGGCAAATTTTGATGCCCAGTCGCCAGGAGGTTAATGTTCAATGATGTTGTTTTATTTTTATTATTTGAATAGAATAGAATAGAATAGAATAGAAAAAAGTTTATTCATGACGTTTTACTTAGGCTAATACATAAGAAATAAACAATTCATATAACTAAGTATACCTATATAAAATCGTCATTGAAATGGCCTCCACTCAGCTTTAATGTCAAGGTACCTTGTGAGTATCTTGACGCTGGTCTTCCGTGGATACCTTTCAAGAGAGCGCTCCAACACGCTTAACACAAATTTACATAAACGCTTAACACTCTTTATTTCTCTTTATTTCTACTTATACCTTGTTTCTGTATCGAGATAATTTTAAGAATTACCATAAAAGGACACGATTGTGACCAAATATCGATAAACTTCTATTTAGCAACCTTACTAAAACATCTGAACAAGACCTGTATGCTTTATTTATATGTAATTCATTATTAAAACAAGGCATTGATAGAAAAGATAATTTATTGAGATGCTTTCTCTTGCACGAACATTAATCTAGATCGGGTCTGTTTGTGATTGCGAGAAATGTGATTACATTTATAGATTGATTGCTTTCATGGCATAATAAGGTAAACGTTCCAACGATCGACACCTTAATGCCCAATAGTTAACGCCTATCCATCGCCTCTCTCATTATGGTATAAGATTGAAAGGAAAGTATTGAGTTAGCATCGAGCACTGTGACGCTTACCTTACTGGCTGGAGTTTATTTTTTTTAATCATTTATTTCAGGCATCTGTGGCCCATAATACAAATACCTTAAAGACTAACATACATATTATATCATTATATTTCCTAAAACTAAATAGTAGTAGTATCACGTTGGGACGACGACGCGAGGCGCTTACTCTGGGTGTCGAATAACTGGCCGCGAAACCGCCGGAAAACGACACCTTTCGGCCAGAACTCCTCCTTCATGAAGGTCGGTCGGTCGGAAGTTTAGTCGGAGTTTTAAGAAACGTAAGCAGTGTTAAGGAAGTGGCCATGTCATGTCGAACAGTTCTTCGGAGCACAACCAAAGAGGCGAAGGTTCCCCTTAGATTTAACGGTTCAATATCGCTTTTTGAGTGCTATTTGGTCAAATTACGACAATCAACGTTAAACATGGCACCGGCACCCCATCCATACAACCTTGCCAAACTTCATGTTATTGTATATTACAGTATTATATAATAACTTGTATTAAATAGGTACTATAATCTACCTTTGTCTTTTTTCTTGTAAGTGTGGGCAGTGCACCACAATTTTTCGGATTTTCCTTGTCGGCTGTTAGTAAATTTGGTCTGCCTTTTGTACTATAAGATTTTCTTTTATGAAATAATAGTACATTTAGGGAGGTAAGCAGGTTACTACTAACGAAAGTCATAAAAGCCGACGCCGAAGGCGGAGGGCTTTTATTGACTTGATTTTGTAATAACCCTTACCTCCCGTGATACACACAATGTTTTTCATCACATTTGCGAGGTAATAAATAACTACAAAAGGCAGAAAAATCCATGTTTCATACAACCACACCAATCAAAAATTGACGAACTTGACAACTTCACCTCCAGTATCACTGCGAGAGGAGCGCAACGCGCAACCAATCACAGAGCAATATTGTTGCGGCGCGCGGCCATCTAAATTATTTTCAACCAATCACAGAGCAGTATTCTTGCGGCGCGCGGCCAACTAGATTTTTTTAAACCAATCAGATCACACACAAACTCATAACTCCCACGGGAGTTATAAAATTCCATAACTCCCAAGGGAGGTAAATCGGCTATTACTGCTTTATACGCACGCGTGCAATAACACACTTTACGAGCAAGTGTGATGAAAAGATTAATACAACAAACTGTCCATACAATCAGGTTTAACGAACACCGCTCTGAAAACAAATCTGTTTTGTAACTTCTAAAATGTTATTGAGTCCCGAACATAAAATCCCAGTACTATTTTGATCGAATTTATACCGTTGTTTTCAAACTCCGGAGTAGCTGGGCTCTCTATTTTATTAGAAGCTTTATATTCTCATTAACGTCGAGATGTTTAGACGTAGTTTTATTTGCCGCATCAGTATCCAATTAATCTCATTAAGGCATTCCAGTCCACGTGTTTCGCAGATTACAAACTCCCAAATATTTAGTCTTCCCACAACTTTGTTTTCTTTATTTCTCCGCCTTTTATCGGAAGAATTTTAATTAAAACTTACTCGCAGCTACTTCTCATGCAGAACACGCCATCATTATGCACTTATATATTGGATAATCGATGCCAATCGACGGATATGTTCATGCGGATAAAATTCTCAGGCACTTGCGATCTTAAGAAGAAAATACATTAATTAAACATGAACTTCTAACGACAACATACTATCGTAATTGCAAGGGACCGGTAATGGGAGCATGTTTCTTCAACAAGCCCTGAATTAAAACGTCTGTGAATACGAACTCTAGTGATCTAAATACTAGTTTGCGGAGATATAAACACATCGGCTCGTAAGAAGAAACCCGCACCACCGGTTGAACAGAGAACTTGTTCTTAAGAATCGTCCAATGCGACAAAAAATAAAATCGATTGCGGCCTTGATGCTAACTATAGAAATAATATGCAATGACTACTTCACATTTGATTACGCAAGTGAAAATGTTAAGTACCGTTTAAAAAATGACCCCCGCCCCGCCCCGCCGCTTTGTCTGTACGCGATATAAGTACTAAAAATAAATGTCGAATGGATGTTCATACGAGTCTCACCAATAAAAGTGTAATTCATTGAGTTCTGTGGATATTGGCAATAAATGTTACCTTGCTTAACACTTTTCACTCCCAAATCGCGGGAAAAATAGTAACAGTGTTAACAAAAAGAGGAGAAGTATTTCCAACCAAAACAAAACTTATCACTTTGGACAGTGTTAAATTGGTGCAGCTGTTAAAAGTTATGCGCGGAAACAGAAAAGAAGGAAAAAAGTACACGGGTCGCAAGTCGCAATGCAAGCAGCTTAAAGAAAGTAAAAAGTACGTGAACACCGAGACGAAATGCGTACTTAGTTATTTAGTTGTAATTACACTGCATCAGTTCGAGCTTTAGATAACGATGAGGTAATTGACGAAATTGTCTCCATGGTGGTCTTCCATGCCTCTAACAAATTAATACAAGAATTCAGTGTTTTAAATTCGATGTCGAGAGACTTGAAAGCGACCAATTAATTACGATCAACGCCCTCTGCATTTTGATGGGAGCAATTAAAAAAATTCGCCTCGTATTCGGCATGAGCAATCCCTGTATTAGGAGTAATTGAGCTGATGGGCGGAATTGGATACGCTCTATTAGTTAAGTCGTCCTAAATGGGACATGTTGTAAGTTCGTGCACAATTCGTCCGTCATACCGACCGGTCCGTGGGAGAACCATTATCCCTAGAATTTGGAGTGACCATTGGTTCTAACTGTTACTAATATATACTCTACGGCATATTAACAAGACTTACGTAATGTAGCAGGTTATTTAGAGTTACATGAACTTTTGTTATTGTAACGCTAGCAATTTATTTTTCTAAATATTTTTAATATAGCTGAACCACACTGAATTTCCCCATTTTACCTCAGGAGAGTGAATTCCAGCTGCACAAATAAGCAATTTCTTTTCAATTCATTAACACGCGATACACATCATTCGTTATTAACCAAAATGCCTGACATGTACATAAGGTAGAATACGATCATACTTTCTCGCTTTAACATATTTAATTTGTGTTAGCTAGAAGAAGATAGCTGTATCTAATGGTTTAGCGGATATTAGAGAGTCGTTTCGAGTATCCCAACGTGACGTAAGCTTCATCCGCAATCTGATTGATGGCGATGAAATTGGGAGTTTTATCGCAATTCCTTTCAAAGTAAAAAGTTTTGGATTACAAAGCATTCCATTAATTTTGTTTTTAATGCATTAAATTACTTTCATGTTAGTTTTACAAATGGCAAAATCATCATCCTCCTAGCGTTATCCCAGTACAGTTGCATCCTGAAGGATGCCTGGGGTCCGCTACCTAATCCCAAGATTTGGCGTAGGCACTAGTTTTTACGAAAGCGACTGCCATCTGACCTTCCAACCCCGAGGGGAAACTAGACCTTATTGGGATTAGGCTTTGTCAAGTGAGTGGGCAACTTGACTGTTAGAAGTTCTCAAGCCGCCCGAAGGCCTCCAACTTGGCTTAACGACTGCTGACATAGACAGCAACCGGGATCAACGGCTTAACGTGCCTTCCAAAGCACGGGAGCGCTCAGTTAGTAACCACTCAAAGCGGTCACCCATCCAAGTCCTGACCGCTGCCCACGTTGCTTAACCTTAGCAAGCGCAAGCGGTGCGCAAGCGCCGCTGGGCCACGAGCACTGGCACGCAAATGGCAAAATACGGATTGCAAATAAAGTGGAAAGGGAACGAAGAAGCAAACCGCCACCTCCACCGCGTATTTTTTTCTTATATGAGTGGGGCTCGGAAGGCCCTCAGGCCGGTCGCACATTGGATACGTTTTCGTACGAAATTAAAATTACTCGTCCGAACACGCACGAAGCCGCGCGAACCATTCCGACCTTGAAAGTACTACGGGAGCGCGCTCACTGGATACGAATTGATGGTATTCGCGCGATCGTAGTCGGGATCGTTCGCGCGGCTTCGTGCGTGTTCGGACGAGTAATTTCGTACGAAATCGTGTCCAATGTGCGACCGGCCTCAAACCGCCGCGAAGGATAATTACTTACAGAAAAGGAGATGTAGGTACTGGTCGATAAGTGTGGATGCAGATGGCCAATGCCATGCGGTTTTGGGAATCGCAGTAATAATCGAAACATGATGTAACTCAGTACCCTTACCATGAGTTTGCAATGTTTGCATTACCGTACCTACTCGCTAGCGACTCCGTAAACGATTTAGTATAGCGATTCTTAGTTCAATTGCGTAACCGCCAGAGGCGCTTTACTTTTGTCCATACTAGATCGTTTACGCAGTCGCTAGCGAGTCATGGTAATTCAAACATTGCAAACTCATGGTAAGGGTACAGGGAATATTTAGTTGCAACAGCTACCAAGTACGTCCCCAAGTTTTAAAATTCATGTGTTCATTTTATCTAGAAGGGCCTCTGGCATTTCACCATTTCATAGATGGGCTAACATATTAAATGGGTGTCATTCCGATATTCGTTTAATTTAGATGTAAATGCTATCGTATCAAACCTCATCGGCGCGTAATCTAAGAGTTTAATACCAATTTACGAGCGATAAATAATATAAAAAGTCTATTTGTGACATAAATATGCGGGGGCTTTCTGAATAGCGAGTGCCTATTTTAGGTTTAAGACGAGGGTACGTGGTACCTTTATCATTATAAGCATTTTTTTCATACTTACAAGTCTTACAACGGCGCGACGATGGGGCAAACGAGCTTACGGCCCGCCTGGCATAGTAAGTAAACACCTATGGACACTTGTGAGTCCAAAAGAATCACAATCGAGTTACTGATCCTCTATTGACTAGAAGGAGTAGAGGACTGGTCGTGTTGAGACCTAGATTTACATAGGTCCCTAACTCTCAACACAGCGTGACACAGCGCATCTTGGCAACCCTAATGACCTAGATTGTGCATCTGGGGCCAATTTAAAAATAATCTACATATTTTGTATAACATTATAAATAATAACTAAGTGTCAACTTTGACCTACAAATGACACGTGGTTTCAATTTAAAAATAAGGACCATTTAAAGAATATACTCGTGATTTATGATAGTTATGACACGCAATTACGTATTGTTACTTATATCGTTTCTTTTCTCTCTAATTATTTATTTATAGTATGGCATTTATTTCGAACCGTGAGATCTTCGAGAAGACAGTACGGTTGCCATAGTTGTACTCGAGTTGTAGCCTTTGGATACTTCTGCTACCTGAGCCTCCTTTTATACCGCAAAGACCATATGAGTTAAGTGGTAGGTTTATATAGTAGGTAGATGTAGGTACACACAATAACTGTGCTACCTTTATATTTTATCTAACGAATGACCTATGGCAAAATACTCAGTCCATTTAGCCATCAGTCTACATCGGAATGGTAATTTGATAAATGTGAATGGTAATTTGATTTCCTTGTTCTAGTCGATCTAAGCTAGTGATAAGAAACAGGCTAGTAAGCACAACCGCTATCGGTCATCGAACCCCATTCCTTGCATGCGATTGAAACGAAAGCCGTTACACAAGGAGTGGCTACGTCACAGTATAGGTAACAAACAGTTCAACAATGATACGATGTTTAGATGCGTTTTTTCAAAAGCAAAAGTTCTCTGTTTATACTTAGATATACAACTTCTGATTACGTCAGCAAGGAACTAGCGCATCATTGACGGCTGCGACTCTGAGCGAATTGCTTCGATAAGCGTTTATCAGTACCCTTACCATAAGTTTGCAATGTTTGCATTACCGTACTCGCTGGCGACTACGTAAAAGATTTAGTATGGCGATTCTTAGTTCTATTGCGTAACCGCCAGAGGCGCTGAACTTTTGTCCATACTAAATCGTGCGAGTATGTTAGACATGAGCGCCACACACTGGGGCCTCTTATTGTGGTCGCAGTTATCGGGGTGATAAACGACAATATAAAGCATCTGTCACTTTCTATCCAGTGGCATCAGAAAGTGACAGATGGTTTATCTTGTCATCTATCACACGATAAACGTGACCATCATATATCCCATGGCTTTATTCTATAAGCTTTTGTCAAATTGGCTCCTGGTCGATCATGTTTGCCATTTGTTTTCTATATTTGTACTGTACCTATATTATTAAACATTCAATTATTGATTTGAAGAACACTCATGTAAGTTCGAAGATAAGAAGTACCAACAAGTCGACATCCAGCGTGCCTATTTTGCGTGAAAAAGGGGTAGCGCTACTCTAACCACCCTATTTCCTGTATGAAACCTATTAGTGTCTTGATTTGAAGAACACTCATGTGCCTAAGTTCGAAGATAAGAAGTACCTTTGTGCTTAGTCTAGTATCAAAATTGGCTATATTTGCATAATATTTTTTAATGTATTTTGCATCGGAATAAGTACACGTTACAACATTTAAAAAAATATCAGATCTTTGATTTAAACCCTGTGAATGTTTGGTACTGTGTTTATAACACTGTGGTGTTTCATGTCGCACAAAATATCAGTTCTCGTTATTCCGCACGGAGCACAATCTACGTACACAGTCAATAAAGCCCAACCCAACTGAGCCCATTTCTCTTCTACCACCGTTACACTCCGACATTCTAACCCAACTCAATAGGTGTGGATTGAAACGGAAAGACACACAGCTTACTGGTTTAGCAATTCGATAAAAACATAACTGCCAGATTTTTGTTAGTATGGCTTAATAAAAAAAAATACTAGAAATACGTGAGACAGTATTCCAGCTGAATGTTCAGCAATAACATGTGAACAAACAAACCCATACGTCCCATCCATATCATCCATACCATCGGACGAGCAGGGATACGGCGAGGCGACACCGTTTTACGGTGGCAGTTCCGAAAACTCGCACGAAGCGTTTTGCTTCCACCTTTATTGTGAGAACAGCCAAGCTGTGGAACTCCTTGCCGGAATCCTTGTTCCCTGTGACCTTTCGGTCTTCAAGGCGGGAGTGAATCGGTTTATACTAGGTAAGCGCCTTCCACCCTAGACCACAATATCGCTTACTATCAGGACTATCAGGAGATTTGAGGTCAAGCGCAAATCTATCAAAAAATTACAGCAATTATTATTGCATTAACGCCACGACTCTGCCATGGCCACGACTATGCTTGACTTGCGAATTGCGGCGCGGCTAGCCTTTTATCTGTTCATTGCACCGTCGAGACGCGCAACGCACTATGCTTTAGTTGGGATCACACGCAATGTAAGTACACTCACGAGCAAAAGTAATGAATACACTTTGTATCGAACTTCCATAGGAAGTGTAAGTAAGTACCCGTTATTTTTGCTCTTGAGTGTATTAGGAAAACCGCTGCCACTACCGCCGCTCGAAGACGTGGTTTGCTTTTTCGCTAAAACTCTCAACCTTAATCATACCTACTGGAATTATTGGTTCGCTTCATCTAATAGATCGAGTTCAGCTTACTTGCATGTTTAGCGTTGCGGGTTCGGCGCCATATCAGTAAGCTGCAGCCGAGTCCGTACATTTTACTGCGGGCCTACATTTAAACGAGTGATGCTCGGATACGGAGAAATAGAGTTGCAGTACGATCTCAGTCCCTATCACTTCTGTATGACTGTATGACAATCAGTATGACTGTATACCGATAAATAAGAATATTTGGCGACATCAATTTGCTGCCTGGCAGTCAAGTAAAGAAGTAGCCTTAGATCTTATAATTTTCCCTTAAACAATTAAAGAATATCTATGAGTTTATTTAACACATAAATAATTACCTACATAATAAAATAACAAAGATATAACATACATGAACTACACAACTAACTTAAAATTAACTTAATCCATTAACAATTAAAGCTAACTACAAAAGCCGTCTCGTGGGTGTGTTGTCAAACATGTTCCTCAGTTTGTCAACACACCAACGAGATTGAAATTACACGTCAGACGTCAGTAAGCAGTTAAGAACATTTGATAAATCAGTCAACTTTCTCCGTAACTCAGCGCTTGAACGAGTATTTTTATCAATTTATAATTGCGGAAATAACGTCGGAAATACATAATTGTCACTTTCGATTGTAGAAACATAAATAGAAAAAACAAGTTGTGAATGTAGTAATACCCATACCTACATAATGCAGTAAGTATCCAACTCTACAATAGGTACTTTCACTTGAAAATAGTCACATCGTATATGATTATAGTTGGTTATAGTTATAAAATCATTTCAGCTATTCTTGAGCCTCTTTCCTTATCCTTCTCTCATAATATCGAACGACTGTACAATTTCATCTATATGTTTACATTCAGTACCTAGGCAAGACTAAAAACCGGCCAAGTGCGAATCGGACTTCGCACATTTAGGGTTCCGAACCGACCGCAAAGTTAAGTTGGTTTTTATAGGAAAAATAAGGAAATTTTAAAGAAAAAATCTAATTTATCAATATATTAGTATTTGTTGGTAAAATATACGTAATAACAAACATTATTACTTACCAAATTTTAAGTTTATAGGTATTTGGAAAGTTAATAAAATCTTCGGAACAAAATTTCGTAAAAGAGCTGACTTTGGTGGCTTCTCATTACTTTGTTTTCCAATATTTTTCTAAATTAAAAATGTAGTAAGTATCTACTCAATGAGCTCTAAACAACGATACCCCACTCGATAGCGTAGGATAAAAAAAATTTCGCGCCCCCCTTTAGCTGTATGGGAGCCCCCCTTAAAAACATTTAAAAATAGGTTTTTACTATTTATATGGCTTCGGGACAACAAGATGCTTATACTGTGTAAATTTGAAGCCTGTAGCTCCAACGGTTTGGCTGTAAAACCTGTGTGACAGACGACGGACGGACGGACGGACGGACGTCTGGGCGTCACCAATAGGGTTCCGTTTTGACCCTTCGGGTACGGAACCCAAAAAATTGTATAGGTACATAACAAGCGTACTTAACAACATGTAAAATTCTTGTCTCATCTCGAGGGAGCCGAAATCTGTGACACGTTCAATTATAAAACAAACGAAACAAGTAGGTACCTGAGCTTGTATCGCTGCTCGTTTGTATTTCCCTAATGCCCTGTCGAGATAAAAACATTAGTACACGGCCACAGTACTTGTCATACGCAGAAGCTCAGATATACTTACGTAATGAATATTATTAAATTATACCTACTTTTTTGAAGCGTTAACACAAACAACAGAAGTCCAAAGGTTTTTGTGGATGTTTTTCTTTGCTCTTGGGTCGGCAATTCGCATGCGACACTACTGGAATCAGTCATAGGCTACGGTGATCGCTTACCACTAGGCCGGATGTACCTACGTGGTGGTAGGTACCTACCTACGCTGGTTTACCACCGACGTCCATATCAATTAAAATACGCTCTTGCGCTCATCTATTTAGGCCATTTTCTGTTTGAATTGACTCGTATCTTGACATTTTCTTAGCGTTACTATTTAGAACAGGACTATTGCGACCTAATGTTATACATTTTAAATGTACTTTTAGGATTTTTCATTAAGAAATGCCGTTTCAAAAATCAAACATCACCCCCAATCCACCATTTTCAAGCACAACGTTGTTTTCTAAGCAATAGAATCAAAAAATGGCTCTGTTACTACCTATCTAAAACTGTAATAAGATCATTGTATCCTTTAATAACTTTATAAGTAGAAGGGAAATAAATAATAAAAAAAGCGATCATATTTTTCTCATATCCGTACTAAATTTAAATACTGACCTAAGATAAAGTATTTGTTGTTAAAAAAGATTAGAAACTAGTAGTTTGTCCACTTATTTAAACAGCACATCAGAAAAGGGTGTTTCCGTGCGATCATTATTATCCATTATAACGTCACACTTGCACGCAAATATAATTTGCGTGTCACTTTTAGAAACCACATTAAAACGCTACATTGCTGATTAAATACTATGCAGTTATTCGCATTTATCTTCTGACCCATCCATTCATAAGGCTGTGACGGCTGGACGGATGCACAAACAGTAAAATCGCAGATGACGCCCGCGGCCGCCTCTGGCGGAATTTTAATACGTTCCATTCACGTATGGGAAACAAATGGAGCCCCATTTTCTTCACATCATCGCATTTCCTCTCCCGTCATGCATGAACAAGGCTGATTTAAATAATCTAATGGTGCTAAAACAAAAGAACTTGAATGAAGCAATTTATAATGTCTCAAACTTCTATTCAGACGTAGACGTGAATTGGTGTTAGTATATTGCTGTTTAGAATCGGATCTCAGTAGGTGAAACCATGTTTGGAAATTTAATTTTATCGAATCTCACACATCACACATATAAGTAGTTACATATATAATTTAATATATTGAAATTTTGACAAACATAAATAAAAAGTAAAACATCTTGTCCCAAATCGCCGTCAGTGGTTAGGGTGTATTGCCACGCTGAATGGCAATTGCTTATTATTTGTGCAAGTTTTATTTAAGTTTGCCTAGGTTAAGTATTTTTATTGTATTTTTAACTTTTGTAGGTATTATGTTTTTATGAATAAAAATCATTAAAAAATTACACACTTTATTTTAACTACAATTGAACGTAACGTGCATTTTGTGATAGGCTCTACTATACATCCACACGCTTAATGATAAACGGACTAAAAAAATGTATTTACATTGTTTAGTAAAATGCATTTAGCAATTATTTATGAAAATGAAATTAGTCCGGATACTGGACTGGAAAAACAAAACAATTCTAAAAAGATAAACGTGTTGTGTCATATCATTTGTTTTACAAATTTAGCTCAATCTGGCGTCCACAGCACAGTAAACTTATCTCCATTATAAAGCCATTAAGACTTCAAAAAACCTAAAAGCCCGACGCAATGATTTAGCAATTCCACCGCTGCTATTTGTGTGTCACAGATACGGTAGTATAATATAACAGATGGTAACTTAGTTTTGTTTCATTGGTATTTAATAGTTAATGTATAGTTGACGAAATATAATTTGCACTGGTTCTGGTGAATCGGTGCAAATTATATTTCGTCAATCATACATATCTATCTACATTAATAATAATAAATTACTTATGTATATATTTAACATTCCATTTAAATTTTTATTTAAATTTCAGACAATATTAGACCATTGTCCAAATAAAGGCCATTGTTGATAAAATTAGCTAAATACGGCTCAGATCAACGTGCGATATAAGTTGTCATAATCCTTGAATGGGTTCAGTCCCACTGCTGGATACATGCCAACTCTTAGAAATAAGACAGGATGTTAGTAGGTGTGTTCTGCGGTTGTTTATCTACTCTTGTACTACTTCATATGCTGCGTCCCCTTACAGAGGGCCTACAGCCAACTGAAAACATAGTATCTATCTCTGTCACTCGAATCAAATAAATAATTAATGTAATTCAAATACACTGAAAATTGCACGCAAGTTCTTGCTAATCTAACTAAACCGTGCTTTACATACGAAAGATATAATATTAATTACCTATATAATATTAGTAGGGTTGTAATATTAGTTACCTATATAAGTCATTATGCAATAGGCCCCTGGCTATGATGACCAGCGGCGGCGGAGCGGCATGTAAGCTACCTAAATTATTTCAAGAGCATTCTCCTATTTTGCCTTAAACTCCTTCCAAAATTACCAGGACATCATATTTTCCTGGCATTCGCTCAGTTTCGATTTATCAGCTGTTTAGAAGGAGCTCGTTCAAGGAAGCGAACACGTGCCTGCGGGCTTATCAACACGTATAAAGCAGACACTAATGGCACAAGGAAGGTTGCGGCATGCTTCTGATAATGTGGTGCAATTTGCTTTTGCACCTAGAGGTGAATCGGGAATTTAGATTAGCGAAATGGACCGAACGCATACAGACTAAAATTATCCATTATATATCTGTTGTTAGTTTGCATTAGCGCAAAGACGACGAGTTTCTGTCGAATTAGAATACGGGATATTAATCGTAATTGTAATGTAAATAACCATATAAGCTTGAAATCTTATACCTATTCTGTCGAATTGGTATAATTGGAAACTGGTATAGGTAGGTATGTATGTATTCTTATTTCCTAAAAATAGCTTCTCATATAAGTATTGAGGCGGGTGTTTTTCATTGTGTTTTGATTCGCCATTTAGCACAAAACATACTTTACTATTGCCTGTGTCCTTCACCGGCTCTCTCTTGCACATTATTTAATTTCTTTTAATTTAATTAATAAAGTATTTAATTTATTACATAAATAAGTGTTAAGCATTATAATTTACAAGTATATATCGTCTTAATTATGGCCATTACATACGGTCTTATGCCGAAATTGGTAGTGATTTCCTCCTATCCCGATCTCCAAGCTCGCAGACTGTACCTACCTACGTTTTATTTTCAAATTACTATTTTAACGACCACATTCAAGTATTTTTCTTTGCTTATCTAGTTTCAGAGGGAAGAATTAAACTTCATATTATTTGTTTCGGTTCGGTTATTCAAAAAACTGTAATTCATATAGAATAAGCAAGCACATTTTGCATTTACGATTTAAAGGATAACGCAAAGTTGTTTCGAAAAAAAAAACGAGGTATATATGCATAGGTATATATGCATACTTATATGATCATCATTCATGAGCAGTCATTAAACTAGAATCGAATTTTATTAACGCGAAACACTTATGTTCTTAAACGCAATCTATAAGTAGAGTATACTACATTAGCCATTTTTATGTTGTGAAAACTGTTTTACCAACATTATTCTCACGCTTTTTCCACAATAAACCAACATGTTCATGTCTAAACAATGCCTCTTGTGCATCGTTTATAACCAAGGAACACGTGTTCGAGGCTTGTATTCAGTAGGTACCTACAACTCACAAGAGAGCCAGCGTTAGACTGATCCCCGATTACGAAAAGTTGTTAGGAAGGTCGAGGTCAAGATATGATTGGTTGAGTGGTGTGGTTAATCTTAGTAGGCTGTGAATAGTACATGTTCCCAACTTCCCACCGCGCATGAAGTCGATATGCGGGCATATTATCCAAACACCTGATTGGTTATTACCTCCGATAGATTATATTTCAACTTACCTACTTCAATAGCCTTTGATTGAGAGATTTGCATATTTAGTTTTTCTATGTACCTATTTTGTTTGTTTAAAAGGTTTCGTGGTATCATCGCGTGTTTGGAGTGTCGTGTCAGGGTTGTCTATCGCTCCAGTCTAGTCTTCACAAACAGCATTGCATTGTCATTGAACTTACACAAACATGCCTAATTTCAGCCCAATTGGTTGAGGACAACCACTGGTTTAAATTCAGTTGCATGACTTGCAACATTTTCTCCACACATATACATAACTAACTGGACTAGAAATTGCGTTTATAAAAGGTAATAATAGGTATGATATTAGGTAATAGGTAAGTAGATCATCATCATCCTCCTAGCGTTATCCCAGTACAGTTGCATCCTGACGGATGCCTGGGGGCGCTACCTGATCCCAAGATTTGGCGTAAGCACTAGTTTTTACGGAAGCGACTGCCATCTGACCTTCCAACCCCGAGGGGAAACTAGACCTTATTGGGATTAGGCTTTGTCAAGTGAGTGGGCAACTTGACTGTTAGAAGTTCTCAAACCGCCCGAAGGCCTCCAACTTGGCTTAACGACTGCTGCCATAGACAGCAACCGGGATCAACGCGTTCACGTGCCTTCCAAAGCACGGGAGCGCTCAGTTAGTAACCACTCAAAGCGGTCACCCATCCAAGTCCTGACCGCTGCCCACGTTGCTTAACCTTAGATACCGCAAGCGGTACCCGGCGCCGCTGGGCCACGAGCGAGTAATAGGTAAGTAGATCAAAAACTAATAAACTGGACTACCCGTGCGAAGCCGGGGCGGATCGCCAATAAATTAGCTACTAACAGGGCAAGTTAAATAAGAGCTTGTAATAAAGAATAAACGTAATCTAATATTCATGACATGCGAAGATCCGATATCGTTCTTTATTAATATGAAGATTGAAGACCCAACCCCCGATCTTCGGAAAGGTAAAATAAAAGACGTCAAAGTGTCAACGTGATAAAAACGCCAAAGACATGCGATAGTTACGTACAACGCTCAACACATGCTCTTGTTTTACATGAACCGTATTCAAATGACCATAAGGGTGTGTTTTGTTGGTATTTAGCTTAGTGGCCAGTTGTACGATACCTTGTTACGGCGAGGGGACTTGTTATCCCCTACTCCAGTTATTGACGGCAATAAATCCAAATCAGAAGTAAATAATCTACTTGATGACAGCTCGTTATGCCCACTGTTGCGATATATTTCGATGGGAGTAAATTAATAAGGACAGGTACGATGATATATTTCAAATCTCTTCATGTTTCTGAGGATGAGTGGTAATTGACTTTGATTTGCTGATTTATAGAGACGGATCTGTTCCATAGCTTGAGGAGATTCCTTACACACTCACTTTGTACGGTGCAATTAAAGCGGAAGAAGAATCAACAATTTGGTAAAGACAATTTTAAATATTCGTTTAAGAGGAGCGGTAGGGCAAGCTCTCTCCATACAAACTTTGTGCAGGATTTACTTCGTTTGTGTTTAATCGTATGGCATATATTTACAGTGTTTGCTATAAAGTTATGATTTTTGGTCAGTATGCTTACTTTTCTGATAGCTATTTCGTGATGTATTTTTTTTTTATTTTTTTTTTTAATATTTGAAAATTTTCACATCACTTTCTTCGCATATATAATATGTACAACCAAAAAAATATTATATTCGTTAGTGCCAAAACCTACGAATAAAACGTGCACAGAGTTTGTATGGAGAATGCCTTGCCCACCCCTGCGCCTTAAGTGCTGAAACTCGGGAGGGCCGTGGTGTGGGACGCAACGTGCGTCGATACGTTCGCTCTGTCCTACATTTAGCCGACCCGTTTCCAGGCCGGCGCTGCGGCTGATCAGGGTCAAATACTCAAGCGGAGCATTAAATACACTCTAGTCACCTCTAGTGCAGAGCTACGAGTTTGCGGCGCTTGCAATCGAAACCATGGGACCCTGGTCAGCAGATATGAAAGCGTTCATGTTGAAGACCTTGTCGTCACGGCTGGTCCACGCCTCAGGAGACCCCAAAGCTGGCGCGTACCTCTCCCAACGGATCGCTCTCGCGGTTCAGAGAGGTAACGCCGCCAGCGTTTTGGGGTCTACGCCGCAGGCAGAACTTTTAGAGGGAGTGTTTTTTTTTGTAATTTTTTTTCTACGATTTTCAAGTTTTATTCAGCACAACACAAAATATATAAACATAAGAACTAAAATAATATTATAACTAAATTAAAAAAGGTCCGCGAGATCGGAGCCCTGTGGAAATACGAGTATGTTTGTAATTAGGTTTTATATGTTCGTAGTTTTAAATAATTTCATGTTGTTATTTATGTTCTTTTCATTAGTTATGTACCTGTAAAATTCTTTTAAATTTTCACTTCTCCCCTAAAGTCCTCTCTAAAGTCTTATCTATGAGAGGAGGCCTGTGCCCAGCAGTGGGACGTATTTAGGCTGATGATGATGATGAATTCTTTTAAATTTTAAGTGCTTACTACTTTTTTTTTAAATAAGCGTTGCTTGAATTTCTAGTTAACCTCTAGAACCTTGTAAGGTATGTTGGGATAAGATCGGATCGGGTCAAGATCGGATAATTCAATTTTCTACTAAACTAGAAGAGATTTTCGGTTTGACAACACACCTGCCTACGCCATTTTTGTTACGCCCCACATCTCAGCCAGCCGCGTTGATTTAAAGCGACAGGTTGTCTGTGACAGCGTGAAATATAAAATTAGTGTTTTTTTGTAGTATTGACAGGAAAGACCAGATTATTTTTAAAACGAACTATACGCGTAACTGCACAGAGTTCATTTTTCAACATAGTCCGATGTTAACCGTTTAGGTCCGATGTTTCCCGATGAAAAAAAATTCAAATACTATCTTTAAACGTATTTTGAATAAAAACAGTTGCATATATGAGGAAATGAAAAATATAGGTTGAAAATATATTTCATACTTATTTATAACAAACGATAACAATTCAAGGAATCGATAGACAAGTAAGTAAAAAAAAATCCGAGTGCTTAGCAATGTATCGAAAATTAGTCCGATCTTATCCCAACATACCTCACGAGCAAAACAGTTCTTCCAACCAGGATACTACTAAGTACAGCATCTATATTCAGTTGATTGAGTACTGGGTCAAAGTATTTATAGTTAACATATGTACATTTATGATCAGAGCAGAGAATATTCTTGAAGCCTTAAGAATATATCTGCAACATTTATAGCGCTGAATTTTTTCAAATTTCTACAACGAACTCTTCGGATATAGTAATTAATTTGTGCTTGTACACACATTGTAGCAGTTTTTTTCTAGCTGGCTATTGCCTAAATAAACAATCCAACTTTCCCAATAAAACATTGCCTGGAATCCAATTACGAATCCGTATTCAGTTTATAAAGCCAATACACCGACTAAAATTGCCAGCGACAAAGTTAGCCGACTTTTTTGTTACTACAGAAATACTGGCCAAGTGTGATAGTTGCTAAACTCAATTTATGGGAGTTATTTTGGCCGAAGCGTACATTATCTGGCTTGGCCGGTCGGCGGGAACCGTTGGGATAAATTGCCAATTTTGACTTACATCACTTTAGACTGTTACCTTTTCTAAAAGGAATAAACCGTGAGCGTTTTAGAATATTATCAGTAAGTACGAGTAGGTAGCAATAGTGTTATGTAGTCCTATTTTTTGATAGTCTACTTTGTTGGCCAAGTTGTTCGTTATGCACTTTGCATAGAATGTAGTAGATGCAGGGGTCACTTTAATTGTTATTATCTTTATTTTTCTTTTTTCTTGGGCTTGATTATTATTATTTGTGTTTGTTCTAAAATCTCGGTTTTTAAGGCCCGGCATTTCAATGACTAGGTATGCCGACCAAAATTCGTGGCAATTCTCATTATTTTGCTTCAGTATATTCCACTAATTCAGATGCTTGACTACTTACTGAAATTTCAAGTGTTAGGTATTGGTTCGGTTTCATTGCATCCTAAAGGTACGCTATGTTTCCACGTAATTATCTTCAGTTAGCTATCACCCATGTTATATCAACCAGAGTTCCTTTATCAAATAAGTATCGCTGCGTTTCACCTGCCCACAGATTTTATAATACTAGGCCTGCCATAACTCGAAATATGACATTTTCTTAACACAATATTTACATTAATCCACTTTTGAAATTTACCCAAGAGCCTCTATCAATCACTTAAAAGGTGAAATTTCGAGCCCTTCCTAGTCCCTAGGTGCGCGGCCCGACAACATCCGTGGTGAGATAGTTTATAATACACACCCTTAACTACTAACTAACTACATATCTTCTACTTATATAAACAAAACACAGAAAAACCGTCCTTATTTTAATATATATATATATATATATAAGATTTACAGAGACCGCATAATGCTGCTCCGCATTTTTACTAACAGACATTGGCAAGATCCAGTAAAGTGAAGCTCAAAGGTAATACAGCCCTCGTAAAATATTTATATGCGAGATGATTTGCCAAAGCAAATGTATGATATATGACTGTTGAGTGCAGTGCAGTTTTATGGCCGAATGATACGTGTGAAAAATCTATCACAATATTGTACATTCTTACCTCCACACACTTTAGACTCGGTTTTACAATATGATCCGGTACATATCGGTAAGTTTGTCAAATAGTGTTCAGAGTCCTCTTTAAGGCACGAGTGAATAGGCATTTTCTGGGTGAGCTCGCTTCACCATCGGCCTTAATTTTGCCCCCTGGCTAGATTGCTTGCCAAGAGCAATCTCATTTTTAATAAAAATAAAAAAAAAGTTACCAAGGTTTTATCTCATATTTGGTCCGGATCTCTAGAACCTTAACAGAAGCCTTAACAGAGAGATAATATATATTTTTTATAATGATGTAGGTAGTTTTATTAATAAGTAGCAAGACCACACTAGCCGATCAAGCTCCAAGAAACCTAATAGCCCATTCGCAAAGACCTCTTTATTGACCAATAGAAGGAAATATTAAAAGTATGACAGAATAATGCAGTCTTACTACCTTCTTCCATTCAAAAACTACACCAGGCACGCATCGACAATTTTACGGCGTTCCACTTCTTGCATACTCTTACCATGCTCTTTGTAACATTATCTACTAAAGCCTTAACACAAAGTAATAAGAACTATTATCGCAATAAGCAATCTGCGTTACTTTGTTTTAACTAGGTACGCATTTTATGTGGGGAGATGCGACAAATGATCCAGGGAAAATTATTTTACGGCCGAAATTGAATAGGAGCTATAATATAAGTTACTTAGTCACTGACTGGCTTTATTGGGTTACCAGAATTTTGAACTTTGAAGGTTGTGGTGTAGGAGGGTCACACAATGTTACTGAAAGTGAAACTGTAAATAAGTTACGAAATTACAAGTTTGTTATGCTTACTTTGCTAATTAATGCTTGTGCTCGATACCAGCAGCTTCTAAGTATTTTGTCATCTGATTTGAAGTAATTGACTGTTCATAAAATTAACCAAAGGGTTGGTAGAGACTTAGAGAGTTAGGTAACGTAGCACAGTGATAGATCAAAGACGAAGATAAATGGGATATATGGTGAAAAAAGAGGTTGAGATTGAGATGGGTCAGCATATTACTACTGTTTAAATACTTGGCGCCAAGTGCGAATGGCATTAAGTAGAAGACTACCTACTTTGCAAATTTTGAGATCTATTTAGTAGGGTGGTCCAAAAATTACTTTTTTTGAATTTGTTTTCTCCACAAGGTTCCCTTTATTCCATTGCACTTCAAACTCTTCTCTGCCAATTTTGAGACAAATCGGATAATATTTAGAGGTCGCGACTGTTTTAACATTTTTTAAATATTCAGAGAAAACTCTCATTCTTCGTCGGCAGTTTTATACGGAAATTATGAGTAAATAGAACATGAAGTGATATTAAATTATGCTAATCATTATTGTTATTTATTATTAAACTTCCTTCTTTATCTCCTTATTTAATTTACGGAATGTTATAATTAGAAAGAAGTCACTATTTGCATCTTTCTATGTAAGCCGTCGGCACAGGTGAGATATCGCTTTTGTTCTTTGCTTTTTGTTATAATTGTATTTTTTAACAAGGCAGTATATATCGCACTTTAATCTGCACTTCAAGAATAGTTGTTAATTTTACGGCCTCCCTGCCTACGCAGCCGATGTTTTTGGATTCACATTCTGATAAAGACAGATATCTATTTCTATTTTGTATGATAGGCACTAATATTCCTTCCTGGGTCAAGGTTGTATTGTATATATTTGTTTATTTATTTTTTTAGACATATCTTTATGTATATATAACGTCATCTAGTACCCACGACACAGTTTTAGCTTAGTTTGCAACTGAGTCGATTTATGTAAGATTATTCCGCTAACTATATTTATTTTATGGCTGTTGTTTTTCGATTTCACTAGACTCTTTAAGCATTCATAAACACGGAAATTAAGTCGATGCATTTTTAAACTAGTTTTTAAATATCCTAGCGTCCTATCATTTACGTGCGACTATGCTGTCGATGTGTCAATAAGACTATGACTACCGAATAGCTACATTTTTACGCCAATTGAAACCTACACCTACATAAGCAGTTATAATAAATAAGATACAAAGTAACAGGAAAGATCGCATTTGAGATAGTTTTAAAAATTTACCAATGTAGGTGCTTGGCGAGTTCATATATATTTAACTTGCAAATTGTCGCGACCTCTAAACGTTGCTCTAGAAAGCAAAATTTTGGTATATGTTCTCTTTGCTCATACAGGAACAGGATAAGACTTGTGGAGCAAGAATAAAACGACATTTTTTTTCCCCCATACAATCTTGGACCACCCTACTATTTAGTTTATACATGCTAGTTTATAGTGTTTTAATTAGCTAATGGAAAAATACCAATGCTGGTTTTTCATTGTGGACCATTCGTGTCAAGATATATAAGGCAGTAAGTAATATAGTTATTTTGGAGAAAAAGACATTGTACGTAATAGGTACTTAAATTTTTATATTACAGGTACTATAAACATAATCTAGATTGTTATTATTAGGACAACCGTAAATAAATTCAAATTCGAATGTTTATAACATCGAGCATCGCGAAATAAGTTATTTGAATCGAAAAAACATACGTATATTTGTTTTCACCTGAAGACAGGCCCAATTTGAGGTAATGTTTACAACTTTCTCTGCAAAAGACAAATTTGGTCGTCCGTGTTATTCGAAGACTGATGAAGCGGGGCTATAAAAAGGCAGCATTGTTCCGTGAGATTCGTTCCAATAAATTACATGAGGCAGCCAGGTTTTCTACGTTTCTTATTACATTATTTGGAAAATTTAGTAAAAGCGGCATATCCACTGGATATTCAGACGAAACTGTCAATAGTAACTACTGCCGAAACAATGAAATGCTAAGAAATCATTTGGTTCACAAAGCACAAGATGGATAGTGATGTATCAAATCCATTGTTGGGCCAATATGAAATGCTGGAGGCGGTGGAAATTATCATATGATATCTGACCAGGGCATAGACAATAGAACATGTAGCGGACCTTATCAACATCACTAGTCAATTAACTTTTATATTTATCCGTTAGGTTCTATTGTTGGCCAATAAAGGCGTGAAACAACTTCTAATAATTGACGCCCAGTTGTTCACCTTTATTTATATAATATGTGACTCAAGGTGATAATATTCTGGGTCGATATATGGAACAACTTTTCGGCGCGACGTTTCCTGTCATCGGTGGCCCTGTTGTGCCATAATTTTATACATCTACGGGCCCGGACACATGTCCACGGTACGGCGCCGGGCACCGTCTACGGCCTTTGTTATTTGTACGTAGCCGCGTACGGCGCGGCGTCGTACCGTGGACATGTGTCCGGGCTCTTAGACCTTTTGCGTTCGGTGCGCCCGTGTTAATTATCAGTTGTCTTAGTACGGATTCCTTAAATTTAGTGTTTTGTGTTTCCAGAATGAAGCGGGATACGGGGAAGCGCGGTGGTATTCACTACCCATCACTACCGCATCGCCTCCGTATATAATATATTACAAATGCGCGAATGTAATTCTGTTAGTAAATTGATAAGTGCTGAATGGCATCTGGTGATGAATCTGGATGGCATCAGTAAGATCTCTGGGAGTAGAAAATATCGCGTACACAGGTTGTCTGATGTGTTGTGTCACAACTATAACCAGGGCTCATACGCGCTCGTGAGATAGAAGTACTAAACGCCCCAACGCCGCTGGTGACACGCGTCGCGCACTTTGTCACCTAGCGAATCCCTGGCGTAGTGCGACCAAATAAACATTTTTCGGCACTATGCGAATGTATCCCGTGAATATAAAGAGAGGGTTACAGCTCCAACCAATTTCGTGTAATGTGACTATAAAATGCTGATTTCACATCTACTGTGGTGATGGCTCGCTTTGAAACCAACTGGGTTTCTGAGTGTGATTGCATTCGGTTAATTTGCAAGAAAATGGTCGAATTTGGTTAAAAAATATGCTCACGAAGTTTTAGAAACGCACTTGTACTATCGAGGTTGGATTTTGTTGCTACTTTTGTATTATAATTCTTTGTCTAAAAATGAATGAATGAATGAATGATAGTTTATACATATAGTTTAGAGAAAATGTACCTAGGTATTGTGTCACCGTGCGGTGTAAACATGGGTGAACATAATGTTATATGTATATCTCTTATTTAAAATGAGATCCGAATTCTTTACATCAAGTCAGAGAGCGCAGTATCAAAATCTATTATATCAGCCTCGTTGTCGCTCAGCTATATATAAGAAAAATGCTTTTAATATGTGTATTGTTTTATACAACAGCTTACCTAACAGTATAAAATTAGTACTTAATACATCAGAATACAAGAAGAAATTAACTAGTTTCCTGTTAGAGCGCTGTTTTTATAGTGTCAAAGAATACATAGAATATAACAAACAAAAGTAGTTAGTAGGTTTTTGATGAAATGTATTTCTATTTTTTATATTGTATATTTTTCTAATGTTTAATATTTGCATGTCGCTTGCGATTGAATACTGTCACCTACACTTGCACAAGAACATCTGTGTAACTAAAATAGAATTACGTATTCTTGCGAATAAAGATTATGATTTATGATTTATTTATGATTTATTTTACTAAACTGTTAAAACTCACGTATTAATTGTCACTTAGGTAATACGAAGTGACAATTAATACGTGAGTTTTAACCGTTTAGTAAAATAAAGTTATGACATATCTCACGAAAGTTTAAATTCAAGTATATATATATCTCTCTCTTCTTTTATTTAAGAGTTTACTACTCTTGTCGGTGGAGCAATAGCCACAGCCGTTTCCGTCCTCTGTTATCACCTTCACTCTCTGATCTTTAAGACCATTATAGAAGGGAAGATTGAAGGAGAGAGAGGAAGAGGAAGGCCAATAAGAAACTACTTTGAGCAAATAAAGATCATAGATTCATATCAGAGAGTGAAGGAATGTTGTATGTAAGTTGATACTCTGACGCGTAAGATTATAAATTAATCTAACGTAAATTAACCGACAGTTTAAAAGTCTTACTAGATATAGTATACTTTAATAGTTTATATAATTTTACGGTGAGCTAAGGTAAACTTCCTAGTTCTGGAAACTGGCCCAAACTTTTATTTTAATTTAATTCAAGACAATAGAGATAGAGGTAAACGCTAAGTATCAGTTAATGAATCATTTACCTCTAGGTGTCAAGCATTGGTTACGTTTGCCTTTTGCATATTTCGCCTTAAATCGTCGTCATTTGTTTTATTTTCGTAATGGGATTGCTCTTGGCCAGCATCTAGCTAGCTAGTGATCCGAAGAACTGTTCGACATGATGCCCACCGCTCGCCGTCGGCAGGGCATTCATCCTCCGTACCTTAGAAGCTAAATGGTCGCGTACGGTACGGTTTAAGAGGAATTTCCTCCCTCGCACGCTCCGGTTGTGGAATGAGCTCCCGAGGTTTTCCCGAGGGACTACAATGGGGGTCTTCAAGAAAGGAGTGTATAAATTTTTAAAAGGGACGGCAATGCGCTTGTGACTCCCTTGGGGTTGCAAGCGTCCATAGGCTGCGGTGACCGCTTACCATCAGACGGGCCGCACGCTTGTTTGACGTGGTATAAAAAAAATCTAGCCAGGGGGCAAAGATGAGGCCGACGGTGAAGCGAGCTCACCCAGAAAATGCCTATTCACTCATGCCTTCAAGAGATCGGTTTTAATATCTCGAAAATACAACGTCTGGTCTGTACGTGGATCGTGTTTGTTCAATTAAAAGTTAGAACAACGTAATTTCTCTGTCACTACGGCTTTCGAAGATTCCCCGTCCTTTGATGTTTGTTTGACCTACTTCCAATTTGGGTTTCTACCTTCAATTAGAATAAAGACACAATGTAACAGCAATACAAAGCAATAGATTCATGGGATTATGTCATGACGTCTCAAATGGAACTAGCGTATTTGGGCGAACTCCGTGATGTTACATTATTAGGATTCTTGGAGCGTGGTTGTTCCCCGATCCAAATAAAATGCAAATCTTACAATTTTCACCTCTAATATAACTATAGAAGGTCGGATGTTCGGTGGCAAAACTCGATTGTTCACATGACGTGGTGAGCCTTTCAATTTCCAACAATGTTCAGTATGCGAAAATTGTTGTCGACCTTTGTACGTGTTTGCTGCAGGTATCTTGGAAGGTAACTTAGACGAATGTTAACATCACTTAGGCCGGGTTTTATTAAGATCCTTTAAACCAAACGTCAAATTAAACTTCGGTAACTCACTACATGTTTTGACATAACTTACCAACATGAGGTCTAACAAATCTTTAAAGACCGAGCCTAATTACCTATTGATCTACAATCATCATCATCCTCCTCCTAGCGTTATCCCAGTACAGTTACACCCAGTTGAAGGATGCCTCTAATCCCAAGATTTGGCGTAGGCACTTAGTTTTTACGAACGCGACTGCCATCTGACCTTCCACCCCGGGGGGGTTTAGGGCCGACGCTAGCTTACGCGGGTGCACGGAGCGGGTCATACTAAACTGCGCCCGCGGCGGGCAGTTTAGTATGAGTATGACCCGCTCCGTGCACCCGCGTAAGCTAGCGTCGGCCCTTAGAGTCTAAACCCCCCCGGTTTAGAGTCTAAACTAAACTGCCCGCCGCGGGCGCAGTTTAGTATGACCCGCTCCGTGCACCCGCGTAAGCTAGCGTCGGCCCTTAGAGTCTAAACTTTAGACCTTATTGGGATATGCTCTGTTAAGTGTTTACTTTGTATCTTACTATTTATCTACAATATGAAACTAAAATTAAGAAAACTGAAAACATACTACGTGTTTCCTGTAACGATATATTGCATTAAAAATATGTTGGTGTTTTCGAAACAAAATTAAATAATAATGTGCATGAAAGCTAAAATATTTCATAACTAAATACCCAATAGATAACACCTATTCTTAGTATCCTACTAATATTTTAGGTATAAATGCGAAAGATTGTATGTTTTGGTGTTTGTTACTCAATCACGCAAAAACGGCTACACGGATTATAATGAAACTTAATATTGATACTATTTAATAATATTTGTAACCGGCATTAAAATATAGGATACTTTTTACCCTGAAAATCATCCCTCGAAGACATGATATAGGGAGTGGAAGCTAGTTATTATGTAGTTCGTTCCAGATTAGATGGCGAAAAGTTCTCATACTATTCTGTAAGAAATTTTCGTCATCTAATCTGGAACGAAGTATAAGGACATAGAATTGATTCAGGCTTGGAGTTAGATCCCTTTGACGGTCGGTAAATTATTTCAAAAAATGTAGTTACCAAAACTCGATCTGACATATTTGATTTAACGGATCTTGATAAAACCTGCCCTTAATGTCACATTAAAGTCAAACTCTCTCGAATTAAAGTTCATTTGGAATCGTCTTGACTATTTTCATCGGAACTGTAATCCCGATGAAAATTGATCTTTAATCTGAAATTGATCTTTATAGGTGATGGTTTTATTCTTAGGCAACAATGGTACTATATTTTTTTTATCCATTAAAAAAAACAGTTCTTACCTACATACAAAAAAGTATAAACAAGTAAATTGCATAATAAACGGATTATATAAAAAAAAAAAATTAAGGTTCATATCGAACAATTATTTCTTAAGCTTTCATCCTCACTCCATTTTAAAGCTCCAAGTTTGTGAGATATAAAAACAAACGTTATTGTGTCGCGTAGTCATCAATCTTAGGCCATTAGGCGATTAGATAGAATGCTCTTATTAAATAAATCGATATCTCGCCACCCACGCGCGGATCGATCGATCGGATCGGACCAACTCCCGAAATCTGGATCCGATAAATTGACCAAGGCTTCATTTTGTTTAATGAGATTAAGCCTTTCCCCATCCATCAACACGTATCAGCGTCAAATAGCTTAAGCATAAAAGGGACTAGCACGCTCGCTAAATAAGCCCTTATTATGACAGCAGTAAATTTGAAAACTGATTGCTTTTAATATCGGTTAGCTTCGATATGTTAGTTATAGATTGTACAACGTTACCGCCTTTGAAGCCGAGACATCGATATTAATTAACGCGTATGATTCCGGCAGATAGCTGCTGTACAAAAAATAGTAAATTAATTATTTCAATGGAAGTAAAATTATATCGGTACCTACCTACTCGTATTTCTTCACAGCAGGTGTTTTGGCACGAATTCTGTTTGTAGTTAGCACTGCATTGTGAAAGTTAGATTGTTATCATGATTATTGTAGTACTCGTAAATAACTTGTAATGTAATTTAATAGACAAAATAGATTGTGTTACATATTTAGGAGTAAAAATAGATTCTAGTTTTTCCTGGTCTCATCATATAGATTATATCTGTGATAAGTTAAGAGTAATGCTGGGTAAATTTTACCATCTTAGTTACAGAGTTCCTGTAGGTACGTTAAAATGTTTATACTTCGCGTTGGTAGATTCTGTACTAGGGTATGCTCTTGATTGTTATGGTCTCACATTTAAATCTTACTTAAATAAATTAGAATCCCTGCAATTAAGATTTTTAAAATTTCTCGTCCCACCAAAGATTAAAAATAACTGTAAAAATGATTATCGTAAATTATTCAAAATTTGTAAAATACTTCCCATCACTTTGAAACATAAATACCTCCTGGCTATTAACAACTATGACAGTCAGGAGCATGACCTGTACAGAACTACGCACGAAGACGATACGAGGTCGGTGTCGGCCGGTAAGTTTGAAGTGCCTAGGGTCAAAAATTACTACGGATACAGAACGCTAAAAAAACGCCTACCATACATTTTAAACAGCCTACCCGAGGACATCCGCCTCGAGAAAAAGAAAAGTTTATTTGTAAATAAGCTAAAAAAACATTTCTTAGATACACTGCCATAAATGTACCTAATAACTATTAATTAAGAAGTTGTTATTTGGTTTTTATTTTATTTTGTAAAAGTCTTCCTGCAGACAAACTGTCATAACAGTTTTGCAGGGCTTTAATTTAGTTGTAATTTTTGTTGTATGCTTAATAAATAAATAATAATAAAAAAACTGTACCTTGAAATGCATAAATCTATTTGTTTCATTATCTTCAATTTATTATACAAAATGATGTTAGTAATGCAACTTATGTAGGTAAGAAATTTAATAGGCATTCAGAATTGTTTTTACAAGTATGCTGTCAGTAATAAAATATTGCCACAATTTATCACAAAATAATAAATACTTACGAAAATAAATATTTAGTGAGTAATTGTAACACTAACTCATAGGTAATTAGAAATTATGATCAAAATCAATAGATCAGAGAATACTACAATCACAAATGAATAATTAATAGCTGTACATTTAGAATAACTGACTAGATATCCGGAATTTAAAGCATGGATCACAATGCAACCACTAGACGATTAGTAAGGTAAGGTAAGAAAAAAGGTATAATTTCCTCAGACGGCATGCAATTTGTTTTCCTTAGAGATTCCTCGTTTACAAGTAAAATACCGAGCAGCTGCGGCAGGCATCCTAACAAGATAAAGCAAGGTACTTCAGTTAGAGCACTGTTCTTACTTCAGAGCTCTTACTCTCTAAAAAAATAATATATTTTGCTTTTCCCCTGAGTACTATTACCATGCGACACTGATAAAGTAAAGAACCGATGGCCGTTGGGGCCGAAAGGTTCTCGAGTGGCGACCACGGACCGGAAGGCGCAGCGTGGGTAGACCCCCCACAAGGTAGACTGATGACCTGGTAAAGGTCGCGGGAGTCCGCTGGATGCGGGTGGCGCAAGACCGGTCATTGTGGCACTCTTTGGGGGAGGCCTATGCCACAGAATAAGTAATAGTACAAGTACAGAAGTTTTTCTGCTAACAAAATCCCCGTTTAGGTATGCCAAACGTGCCTAAACGTGGCCATCTCTTTCTATCGCACGCAACGCGCTCTTTCGAGGCCCCGCCCTCAGCGCTAGGGTTACCACCAGCGAGAACCTAGTTTGATATATGTACTTTATTATTAGTAGTGTTGTTTACAATACAATTACGAATAGTACTTTTAAGGTTCCGTAGCCAAAATGGTCAAAACGGAACCCGTCCGTCCGTCTTTTCGTCTGTATGTGACAGCCGATGTACTCGGAGACTATAAGCACTACAAATACAATTAAAACATTTAGCAGGAAGGTGTGTTCTACTCGTATGAACCGCTACGTAAAAGTGATGTGAAATGACGAAAAAATATTAAAGTAGGGGGAGGGGGCACTCCATACATGTAACCAGGGGATACAAAGTTTTATATAATTTTTAAAGGCATCACTTTAAAAAATAAAAGAGGTTTCTTAGAACCAACGTTTTCATTTTCGTTTTCTTTTATGTCAACCGTTGGTGAATACCAAACTCAATGACCGTTCTTACGTCTACGTTCATTATTATTATTGGTGCAACCTGCTGCAATACAATAATGCTGTGGTTTTGACATTATTATTTAACACGAAACTACACGAAAAGAATTATTTTTTATGATCGTACAAGCGCGTGCGCGTGCGATCCGTAACGCTGCTCCGCACCTCCGCAGCCATTGAATAGTCACACAATGTGTGAGCCGGCGGCCGCATGTACTTTGCGCGGCGCGATGACGTCACGGTAGTAAGCCCCTCCTGCCTATGCTGTCCAGCAGTGGACGTCTTTCGGCTGATATGATGATGATGATGATGACTGATAAAGTAATGTTTCTTAAGAACTACGTAAGTGTAATAAATATGTAAACATTCACTGAGATTGGGATAGCTTATAATGGACTGCTATGAAAAGTGTGCGTAGGTATCCGTTTTTTGGTCGCGTGCCTGTATATACCTATTTATTTTGCAAGTAAGCTTCAAGGGTTCTTTTACTAGTCCTTAACCCACCATATGCTTAGACACCGTATCCGTACCTAACATTTGAACGTATTGTTTTATTGATTGGACCATTTTGACATCCGTATACGAGGGTTACCCCTCCAGTAGTCATGCGCAAAATGTTTCACTAAAAAGAAAAGAGTGATATACTTCATTCCTTCACTGTGAAGTATATCACTCATTTAGTTCACTAGTTCAGTTTCGTTCAGTAGCTCAACAGAGCCATCTACGATATAGATTGGGTAAACATATCAGTCATTCATTCAATCATGTCGTCTATGTCATTCTCGGAGCGAATGAGTAGGTAAATGATATGAATCATGAACTGAACGAACTGAAGTGTTGAAGTATATGAATCCGAACTGAACTAGTGAATGAAAGAGTTACTCGAGGTGAAGTACTTCATGTGAATCATTCATTCGTGAACTACTCATGTCTACCTCCAGTACCTGGATAAAGAAAATGGCAACTAATCTATTTAACAGGCACAAAGTCGGGTTCGCCTATGTTCGGAAACATATTAGCCTTTAAGTACATCTTTTCGGAGGTTGCCCGTGGATTTCACCGGACCACTCTCCAACCACGCACTCTTATCACTTTATTGGGCCCGGCCTAATAAAGCCACAGGTTAAAAAAGTACATCTTTTCATTTCTTATTGACCTGACAGGCCACACGTTGTGCAGCACAGCACGCAGCCTGCAAGTAAACGCGGCTTAAGACCCAGGCGACTTCCTGATTTGTCGGTGCGGAGGCAGTACGATATGAGAAAAGTGTCAAATGTCAGTGTCAGCTGTCAGTCGACTCGGTACCATTTTTTACTGCGTCCCTACATTTAAATGAGTGCTTCCTAACTGGCGCGGGATGCGCCGTAGCGGGACGATGCGAAGGCGGTACTGCTCCGTTTTTGCGCATGATATTACTACTGCGCAAACGTAATACTGACAGTATTATGTCAAGTGAGAATCTTTGCGACGTCAGTAAGTTTACGTCAAAGAAGAAAATGTCACATATCGATCCCGCCCCGCCAAGTCAGGAAGTCGCCTTAGTCTATTTTACAAGCCCATAAAACCTAACGCACAACGCTTTTACATTTGTGCATAGATTTAGCACGCGTCCATAAACAGCAGCCAGGGGGCGCCGTGCGCGGCCCCGCCTGCGCAGCGCATAAATAAACAACCGTGTACGCCGCCGCCGCGACCATGCGCGTGCGACGCTGAAGGCTATGCCGTGGCGCGTTCCTGAACAGGACCCCCATTTTTACAAACATCATCCTAGCTTTATCCCAGTACAGTTGCATAATGAAGGATGCCTGGGCTCCGCTACCTAATCCCAAAATTTGGCGTACGCACTAGTTTTTTTACGGAAGCGACTGCCATCTGAACTTTTAACCCCTGGGAAACTAGACGTTATTGGGATTAGCCTTGTCAAGCGAGTGGGTAACTTTAACTTGACTGTTAGAAGTTCCCAAGCCGCCCGACGGCCTCTAACTTGGCTTAACAACTGCTATAATAGACGGCAGCCGGGATCAACGGCTTATGCTCCAAGCACACCCTCATTTTTACAAAGAGAGGACGAGATAAAGAGAGAGATTGCGTTTGTAAATCAAGCAAAGGAGAAGGTCAATGTAATGTCGTATCAGGCAGGAGCTCAAAGCTGGCAGAGAAACTAACAGAATGACTATTATTTCACCGACAAGATGATACGACCGATATGATGATGATCAATGAATAAAAAAAATGAAAATGAAATAATTTATTCGTGACATTATAAAAACATAAAACAAAAGTAACTAATAAAATAAACTAATCTACATGACTTTTTTATACAACGACCGTAGCAAACAAGCTTACGGCTTGCATGATAGTAAGCAGATACCATAGCCTATGAACACTTGCGACTCCAGAAGAATCAGTTTGTTGCCGATCCTTTATTGACTTGAGGATCTCTTGTGTTGAAAGCATGATCACGTCATGATTGGTAGGCGACTCGACTGATAGCTGACACTGACATTTGACACTTTTCTCATATCGTACTGCCTCCGCACCGACAAATCAGGAAGTCACCTTAGGTAACATTAAAGCGGGGTTTAGACTAGCAAGAACTTGCGTACAATTTTCAGTGAATTTTCATTACATTGCGGTAGCCCGCGGTCCCGCAATATAAATAAACTTGCATGCAAGATTTGCCAATGTAAATCGGCCTTTAAACGGTAATATTTTCATACAGCCTGAATATTAAGGAATGAATTATAAAATGTCCAAAGTAATGTCACTATTAAATTCCTTGGGTTGCCTTGGACCCTTGACCAACGATACGGATGCAAATAAGAGGTCTTGATTTACCTCAGTGGGAACAGGGATTTCCTGACTCATATTATGGGCATTTTTACTTTCCGGTGAAAGACTTACTAGGCTAAAGCTTACTAGGCTTAAAGGCTAGGTAATTTGTGTTTTCTAACGCAGAATCACGAGTATTATTAATTTCCACAAAGACAAAAAGGGGCCCCAAAAAAAGTCAGTTTTGTGACGCTTTTTTCGTACAGTTTATATGGCTCGTCACAAAACTGACACAGAAAATTTGTATGGAAAATCAAAGGAACTTTTTTCTTCATCTGAATCAATAGTACTCGTGATTCTGTCAGAAAACCCAAACTTACAAACTTAAAAAAAGGGTACACCAGAAAATCAAAATGCCATTATAACACATTCTGTCCTGGCCTTTAGGGTAATAATATTATTGGAAGTTTTTGTGTTGTTTTATCCAGTCGTAAACCGGAATAGACCTCGCGCCCGCGCAGCTGCGCGGATAGTGGTCATGCGAGATGGATAAATGATAGCGCCCAACGCCAGATTGAGTACGGTCTAGTTTACGACACAGATTTATTAAATATTATAAGAAGAGCAAAATATAGAGATATAATTTTATTCGTCTCTCTCAATGTTAGTTGTACGGTCAACCAATTTGATTTCTGGACCACTTCGTACCTTGTCACAGTAACAGTAATATGAAAACTTCCGTGAGTCTCAGACATATTGGAATACATATAATAAACGTCTTTATCGTCGAATATAGACCCACCAGCTAACATACCGGTACGCTTCGACGTTCTACATATTCTCTTCCACTGTCCATTCATAGGCGTCGTTTCAGGTACCTTAATTGTACACCTATAATGTAGAACGCCAGTGTTTTGGTTTAGCATCGGCACACAAAACATTCTTAGCCAGTAACTTATGACATATTTAAGTGGCCACTGGCCAGCTATTTATTATGCGTCTCGAAATATAAAAAATAAGACAAAATACATAGAAACACATACTCTACATAAAGTAAGTTTAATATCAACGCTTGAAATGATACAATGAGACGAGTGTTTGCCCTCCTCTTTGCGTGCGCGTAAAAAGGACGATGAGTTCTTTGTGCACCGTGTCCTTTGATACCACACTTGATGTCTTCAAAAGAAACATATATAAATATGAGTCAGTACTGTGATATACAAGTTCTTTTTTATTAATTTTAATATAAGTTGGTAAATCTAAGCGCAATTTATTCTTTCATCATGAATGTAGTTTATCCCAGAAGTTTACCCTTTTTCAATAGCCTGGCAACATATAAGTTGGCAGATTGAATTAAATAGTACCTACAGGGGTATCCCCTTATTTTGCAGAAAAAGGTTTCATAGAATTTATAGTTGTGCTGAATTTTCGTTTCACAGAAACTTTTTTTCAGAACCCGTTAACTTTTTAGGTACAGCTAAACTCCCCCAGAGAAGAACTCAATTAAATCTACCAGAGAAGTAGGTAAGGTTAGGTTAGAACTTATAATACCCTTTTGTAAAAAAAAAAACGTTTTCTATATCAATGAAAATTCTGCGAAACATACATACATCTATGAAAGTTCTGTCTGCGAAACAAAGTAACTACAACCAAATCGTTTATAATAATATAGTACCTCCATAAAAACTAGCGAAATAAATGTACATACCTTTTTCTATTCTAGATAGGTTTTGTCTTGGCCTCAAATCAACTGATGATAAGCGATATTCTGATGTAGGATGGAACGCCCTTACCTGTTAAAAACCTCTCCTAACAGCCTGTTAACTGTACTAGATTTCATGTAGGTGGTACTATATAAACGATTTCCTCACAGAAACGGTCGCGGGGCTAGCTAGTTTTCTAATTCAATACGTACATTTCACATTTAGGTTTTGTATTTGACATTGATTTTACCTGTCCTCCTATCATCCTATTAACCTGTAGTACTTTTATTTCACGAGCGCGGGTTGGGCATTGTTGTAGTTGTGACACAAACGAACACATAGACAACGTGAACTCATAGCTCCTACGCTGACGCACACATAGATAACACAAGCATGGCTCACCCACGCTCGTGAGATAAAAGTACTATAACCTAAAACGAACTTCAATAACCATAAATACATTAATCTTTAGAATATGATACGTTATTGAGGTATTCATAAACGACGTTAATTAATATGTCAATGTAAATTATAAACCATATTTTATCTATCGATGCGCTTGACTACCAAATGACACCTAACAATTATTTCAAACCCTTATGATAAACGGTTGGCGTCCAACGAAGTAATTTGGTCGTTACAATGTGGCGATTAAGAGGCCTTGTAAATTTTAAAATATTTTGATTTCAAATTTTGACAAAAGTACCTATCGATAATACCTATGAAGTGAGTACAGGATACGATGATTTTATTAAGGTTTTAGGATAGTAATGTAGTAATATAGCCCTTTTTTGATTTTATTGCTTAGTAACATTTAAGCGGAAAAAACTGTTACTTACTAGCTCGAAAATGGTCGATTTGGAGTCATGTTTGAAGTAGTTCTTAATCAAAAATCCAAGAAAATACATTAAAAATGTATGTCATTAGGCGGCAATAGTCCTGTTCTAGATAGTACAATTGGGAAAATGTCAAGATATGTGTCAATTAAACAGTTTTTCAACTGATAAGAACCCTTAACATACAGCTGCCTACGCCAAGCCTACACGCTTCCAAAACTAATAACAGCCTCTTTCAACATTATCTTTAACAATTTTAAGATTTCATATTCATCTTTACTTTTATTTCTTTCTCATCTGTGTAAAACAATGTTGACCACACCGTATAAAGGAATATATAAATTCATCTCATCACTTTTAAAGTAGCATTTTAATTACGGCGGAACAACAGTCACTAAGGCTGCGTTTCCACCAGAGATGTGCGAGGGTGTGTTTTCATATATTTGACACCTCGCTCCGCTCGGCGCGTTGCGACTGTTGCGAGGTGTCAAATGTATGAAAACCATGGAACAAGTATAAGATGGAACTGGTGATACGTACACATACAAAGGTGTGTGAAGGAGATGTAAGCATAGACAATAACACACGTGGGAGCGAGAAAAAATGACATATCTTCTGTCCCTCATCGCGTATAAGGAACCGATTATTTGTCACCGGCCGTTGTCACCGAAATGTCATCGATGAACCAGTGGCCAGAGTATAAAAAAATATGTTACCCATAATGTTGGGTAAACTAAACCGGCTCGAATGTTAAAAATAACAGATAAAAAATTTAATTGTGACGTGATTAGAATACTATTGTGAATTTCATTATTATAATGGCTGAATAACTAAGACGTTTTAATCTAATCGTGATTTTGTTAACTTTAATGTAGGTATTAAATTAGGACACATTTATATCGTAATTGGGAGGACATCGGATGTTTTGTGTTTGCCCGCTAATATTTACTAAGAGTTTATTTTGAACATTCCCAATAATTAAAAACCTACTTGTCAGTAAAAATGGGGAGATTATTCTTTTTGTGGTAACCCCAGAAAAAACTGTCACAATATCTCCGTCCTTGTGTGTGATTTGCTAACCCTCCTTCTATATATCCTCTTTCTACGATGAAAACGCATCCTCGCACATCTCTGGTGGAAACGCAGCCTAATTGCACATAAAGATATACCCTAGTGACAGCGAGTAGCATGCGAATTTCTTCGAGGCACGGCTTTACGCCAGTTTTAATTTGAGCTTCAGTCTATTCGATTCAGCGATTTCTTGTAGCGTGTGTAATGATTCATTAAACTACTAGCAGGAAGTTTAAAATGACCGTAAAGAATTAGCCATTGAATCTCAGCCGTCAATTGAAATAATTGAAGCAATTTAGTTTGATGCGGATGACTTTCAGACAGATTTATTATGTGGTTTGATCGTACACCTTATAATTTAATATTCCTAATGTAACCTCGGGCGACAACCCACAAAAGCGTTGATGTGCAACGAATTTGAATCATTGTTTTTTATAACTTCTAAAGTCTGAAATTAAAATCAAACGTAGAGGTTTTTTAATTGCCCGCCGACTAAAGCTAAGTGTTTATTACAACATACAAGCACGTATGTAGAGTTGTAGGTTCATGTTTTTTTTTCACGTTTACAGTCCTAGGTATTTTTCTAACGAGATATCTTAATGGAGGCTTTTAGCAATAATACAATAGGTGCCCAGAGGAGGTTTATGAGATAATTTATTTTTGGCACAAAATACACTATGATATTTTTGGAGTAATATCTACCTATAGTAAGGTTGATTTGTGTACCACAAATATTTATTTATAGTAGGCACATACAACCTACTTTTTTACTAAACTTTTGTAGCACTTATCTGATTACAAGGCTTACTGTAATTCAAGTTTAAAGCTTAATAATGCTACTGCTGGTTTATGCCCCAAGATCATGCTAACGTGTTAAGGTCCGTCCACATATATATTCAAAAATCAACCCCAATGCATGCTCTTAAAGTCTTATGTTCAATACTCGGACTTTTGTTTAAAATGTGCTTGAGTAAAGAACTTGCTTTCAGTGCCCGAAATCGTTTCGTCTACTCCAGTGGTTTCCCACATACTAATGTCCCGTGAATAAGCAAATAGTTGTACAAGATTGGTAATGGTTTTTGGAGTGCACAGCTAATATTATTATCTCTCTAGTTCGTTGCTTCCCGTGTTTGTGTAAACTTTACCATCTTCGTTTGTTTTTTTTTTACGTTTGTTTATTTTATATACGCCGGTTTTTTTGTTTATGAATTGGGAATACCTAGATTTCTTGAAAATAATATTAATAATAACTATCATTACGGACTTTAAACCTGGTACCGCATACAAATCCCCCCCTCCCCCATCTACCCTGAAACGCTAAAATACGCGGTATCAAATCCAGATCCATAGACAACAAGTTGAAATTTAAAATAATCTTTCCTAGAAAACAGTTGTTCTGCAATTGAAGAAACTGCTCGCAAATAACAGGTTTTTTCATTTTCCACAAACAATAATGCATTCGCGATGTACCACGGATAGTCACGCTTGCATAACGTGAGAAGCTTCATTGTGAGGTTAGAAACCTACATTTCTTTATGATTAGCATAAAAAACATACAGTTAACAGCATTGTTCGAGAGTACAACGCGTCTTCTTTACATGTACTAAGTTACGAAAGAGAAATTGTGGATTAGGTATATAATTAGTAACATGTTACAAAAATGAATAGAAATATTAAATTAAATTCATATGAATGGAGGACCAGCTACTCGCACATGTAGGTAAGGCGAATGCAGTTTTGACTGTTCGTCAGTTTTTTTTATGAAACGTCAAATTATGCTGTGATAAAAATGGAGACATCGCAATTTTGCCAGTCATTTTTATGTAGGTACCTCTTCCAAAAGGTTAAAAGTCCCTGACCTATACCTGATAGGCAATTAATAATGATTTCCGAGGATTTACAATACAATACAATTGCACTTTATTGCACACCTCATATAGATAGATAGATAGATAGATATCATTTTATTGTATTGATCATTGATAATACATTGTCAAGAACAAAGCAGCACATACAAATGAAAAACAAAGAAACAGGGATACAGAGGTAGAACAAAAGGCGGTCTTATCGCTAAAGAGCGATCTCTTCCAGACAACCTTTGGGTAGTGGAGAAAAGAAGTATAGGAGTAGGATTAGGTGGTGCATAAATTATTAAAATGAAAAAATAAGATTAAAATAATAAATTGACTACTACCTACTACTATTGATTTACTTATGTTTTAATATGCTTCTTCTTCTAAATGTTTCTTCTTCTTCTTCTTCTTCTAATAGTGATGAAAAAATACATAGGGAGCTAAGCAAAAGGCTCGTCGACGCCACTGGTGATCAAAGAGCTGGCAGATTCCTCGCACAGCGTTTAAGTATTGCCATACATCGAGGGAATGCTGCCAGCGTCTTTGGTACTGTAGGGGTAGGAGGGGGTTCGGAATGATACTCTCGGAGTTCTTCATCAGGTTTTATATTATCTTAACCAATCTTTAATATATTTTTAAGATGAATGAATACACAAGAATTTCCCCCGACCGCGGCTACAATCCGAATGATGTTTTCTACTACTTCAATATTCTTATTATAGCTTAAAAGAAATAAATAGTGATATTGACAAAACAAAAAAAAGTGACACGGCAAAAGGTGACAAGGTGACAGCGTAGATCAAGAAACAGACAAATGTCAATATAGAAAAGAAAGGTTATCGGGTGACAAGAGAAATGCAATCACAAGTGAAACAACTCTGTACAACACAAGAATTTCCCCCGACCGCGGCTACAATCCGAATGATGTTTTCTACTACTTCAATATTCTTATTCGTTACCATTCCTAATTTAAAATGTTCCATCTAGCCAGTCCGTCACAGTAAGGAGATCTGTAAAGGCGTGTATACAACCTTTACAGTACCATGCCACGGGGGCCCTTTTTAGATATATTTTAATTAAATTAGTTTTAATTTTAGTTTATTTTTTGATACCTTACTTGTATTTGCAGTTAGCTTTAATATTATTTTAGTTATTGTTGTATTCGTGTATATATTTTCTTATTAATAAAAGATTTTATAATAATAATAAAAAAAAATGTTTTCAGTTTACCTATGTTTGAAATAATGAAACACACTGGAGGAGACTTCGGTTACTCCATTGATTTTATTCCACGCCATTACTTTGATTGTTCTTGGCAACACTAAAGTTTCACTTGGACTGGACACTTCGGCCTGAATATATCAGACGCATGTCAAAAGTTTTGCATGTCATGCACTTGATTAGAATTCAATGAACCACAATGTCGATAACATCAAAGACTTTTAATTGGCGTTACGAAACCATAGATAATACAAACGGTGAGTGTAATATTTACCTGATAGGCAATTAATAATGATTTCCGAGGATTTACAATACAATACAATTGCACTTTATTGCACACCTCATATAGATAGATAGATAGATAGATATCATTTTATTGTATTGATCATTGATAATACATTGTCAAGAACAAAGCAGCACATACAAATGAAAAACAAAGAAACAGGGATACAGAGGTAGAACAAAAGGCGGTCTTATCGCTAAAGAGCGATCTCTTCCAGACAACCTTTGGGTAGTGGAGAAAAGAAGTATAGGAGTAGGATTAGGTGGTGCATAAATTATTAAAATGAAAAAATAAGATTAAAATAATAAATTGACTACTACCTACTACTATTGATTTACTTATGTTTTAATATGCTTCTTCTTCTAAATGTTTCTTCTTCTTCTTCTTCTTCTAATAGTGATGAAAAAATACATAGGGAGCTAAGCAAAAGGCTCGTCGACGCCACTGGTGATCAAAGAGCTGGCAGATTCCTCGCACAGCGTTTAAGTATTGCCATACATCGAGGGAATGCTGCCAGCGTCTTTGGTACTGTAGGGGTAGGAGGGGGTTCGGAATGATACTCTCGGAGTTCTTCATCAGGTTTTATATTATCTTAACCAATCTTTAATATATTTTTAAGATGAATGAATACACAAGAATTTCCCCCGACCGCGGCTACAATCCGAATGATGTTTTCTACTACTTCAATATTCTTATTATAGCTTAAAAGAAATAAATAGTGATATTGACAAAACAAAAAAAAGTGACACGGCAAAAGGTGACAAGGTGACAGCGTAGATCAAGAAACAGACAAATGTCAATATAGAAAAGAAAGGTTATCGGGTGACAAGAGAAATGCAATCACAAGTGAAACAACTCTGTACAACACAAGAATTTCCCCCGACCGCGGCTACAATCCGAATGATGTTTTCTACTACTTCAATATTCTTATTCGTTACCATTCCTAATTTAAAATGTTCCATCTAGCCAGTCCGTCACAGTAAGGAGATCTGTAAAGGCGTGTATACAACCTTTACAGTACCATGCCACGGGGGCCCTTTTTAGATATATTTTAATTAAATTAGTTTTAATTTTAGTTTATTTTTTGATACCTTACTTGTATTTGCAGTTAGCTTTAATATTATTTTAGTTATTGTTGTATTCGTGTATATATTTTCTTATTAATAAAAGATTTTATAATAATAATAAAAAAAAATGTTTTCAGTTTACCTATGTTTGAAATAATGAAACACACTGGAGGAGACTTCGGTTACTCCATTGATTTTATTCCACGCCATTACTTTGATTGTTCTTGGCAACACTAAAGTTTCACTTGGACTGGACACTTCGGCCTGAATATATCAGACGCATGTCAAAAGTTTTGCATGTCATGCACTTGATTAGAATTCAATGAACCACAATGTCGATAACATCAAAGACTTTTAATTGGCGTTACGAAACCATAGATAATACAAACGGTGAGTGTAATATTTATCGTAATAAGTTGCTTAATGAACTACTATCGACTTAAAAGATTTATTCTATATCTCAGTGAAGGGACAGTGGTAACACTCACAAAATATGCACCAAATATTGCATAATTGACAACATTTCATATTTTTAACTACTTTATTTTATGAACTAGTTAGAAAATAGGTAAAAAATTAAGCCACCCGTATTTTTTCTTTTTCAATTTAACTCATTATTTCATACAAAATAAACACGTTGAAAAGTAGGTCATTCCAAAAGGGCGTAAGTAAAATATGACGTCATCTTCCCAACAAGAATCCAGAGCCACTCCAGAGCAGCGATTGTCTGAACTCTGTACTAAGGTCTCCCTGAATACAGCAAGGAAGATGACGTCAACTTTCGGTTTACAGTAATTTGCGATTTTTTCCAAAATTAACGGAGAAAAAAATCTAAAAAAATGTTTTTTGTTTACTTCACACGTTTTTACCGAAATGGTTTTCGAATTAAGACTTTTGGAAATTATGAAATATTGTCAATTGTAAATAAGGACGTTTTGTAAGTATGAGCAACTTTTGTGTGAACTCATAGGCAACTTTATGTGTCAAATTCTTGCCACAGAAATCTAACACCATTGGATAGGGTATCTAATAACCTTTCATTTATCATATAACAAATGAGGGTAAATCCACTCTACTCGCGGCCCTTTTAAAGCCTGACAACCCCATAGTAGTCCAGTTTGGCAGTAGGCAACCCGCATTTTCCAATTACTTTTGTTATATTCTTTCACTTAAATAACAACCCAAAAATGTTACTTAATATTTTTAATTTTTAACGGGGTCAGACTAGGTTGCAGGTAGGCAAACCCTGTGTGATTTATCAATCTAAATATTGATTACGTGTAATGTTTGTAATTATCGAATAAAAAATTACATCATTCTCCATTCTTACACCATTTTACTCCAGTATCAATGAAAATTGTGAGGAATTTTGAGATGTGTCTTAACTTCATTTAGGTACTAAATACTTACTTCGTCTTTGATCTCGATTTCACTAAACGAAAAAAATACTAATTATTAGTAAGTTTTAGTGAATCCCAGGACAAGGAGATTATATACAAACAGCGCGGTAATCACGTAACTTTTTCGACCGTTAGTACGATAGATTTAAATGTCAAATTCCATACAAAAACTGACATTAAATACGTACCAACGGTAGTACAATATCGTTACGTGATTACCCCGAAGTTACAAACCAGTTTTTGATAATATGTAGTAGTTATTTACTAATACCAAAAAAATTGTCCTTGTGACTACTAAACTGTTTTGTAACCGTTAGTATATAATCTCCTTGTCTTGGGATTCACTAAAACTTACTAATAATTAGTATTTTTTTCGCTCAGTGTTCTTACCAATAGATTGTGTAACTTGAAATATTTGAGACATATGAATTGAAGTTTGTAGTGATAGCTAAGACATCTCCTCTGTCAAATCAAGCGATTATTGCATCGATTTAACAGCCGATTTTTGAAATGCTTTTATCAAGCCTTTATAAATATATTTCATATCACAATTGTATCATTCTACACAAAGAAAGAATTAATTAATTATACTTTCTCTCGTTCTGAAATCGATAACTATTTTATTCCAACATGGCAAAGGTACGTTCACGGTTTGTAGTACAATTTGACTATTTTTCGTGTTGTACTTCATAGTTTAATTGTATGATATTTGGTTTTGATCATAAATGTATCGTTTTATACTAATCGATTTCTAACAATTTACGGAAATGTCATATGAATCGAAAAGACAGACTTGGTCACAACACTGGTTTTAAAAAATAAAAGACATAACGTGCACAGAGTTTGTATGGAGAATGCCTTGCCCACCCCTGCGCCTTAATGAGCGGATTGTCGCTCAACGACCCATTCGATCGGTGAATCGGAAAAGATTAATTTAACTTCGTTTGGCGATATCTAGGCATATCGCTGAACGAAGGCCTATAGCGACACGTGTACGTATCAAGTCTATTCCGATTTATAAAGCATATTGACTTGTATAGTATTTACAGTTAGAATATAAATAACTGAGTAGAGGTGATTGATAGTTGATATAAGAAAATTATAACTTATCCTTTTTCTGTACCGTAAAATGGGGTGAGTTGGCACAAAACCGAAATTCAAACCCGGATAAAAGTTTATTTTTGTATGTGGCGCATTGATTTATTTACAAAAAAAGTGTATTTTAGTTTTTTTATGATTTTGTGTTCACTTTAATGATAAACACAAAAAGTTGGAAATCCCACCTCACCCCGTAGTTCAGAAAGGTTGGGGTGAGGTGGGATTTCATACTAGGGCGAGTTTGGGAAACTGTAGGATCGACACTTTGGGATTATGCATATTATAATAGCATGATATGTAATTATAATTTATATGTTACGTAGCAGTAGCCTATAAAAACCAGCTCACCCCTCTGCCATCCCTACTCTCCCCATTCATAACCCAACTGTCCTCGCAATCCCTACTTACCCCATTTTACGGTACCTAAAGTCCCAAAGGTACTAAAAAGGTATTAAACAGATTTTTACTTATCGATATTATTTAGCAAATCTTCAGGATAACAATGTATGCACGCAATGTAACTCTAGGGTTAAAAGTTAACAGTCGCAAAATACATTCGTTTTGATATTAGTCCAGTATATTCCTTACAAGTAACCTCAAGCTAAAATTTAATACGGATGTTCGCTGACATAGTCTTCATAAAATATATCCAACGTAAGATTATTTATTACCTGAGTGTACAAACATTTTGACGGTTAGATCTCTAAAAGATGATTCGAATTAGAAGGTCTGTCCAAAAATCAGTTCAATCCCAAACAACCTAAGGTCCACTTTTGAAGGACCGTGTTCAGAGAGATACGGTTCTACCAAAGTAACACGCGATTTGTGGCCTAGACTCGTGGGGAAATAAATCTTGGAAAAATAAGGTTTCCTCCGTCTCATTTTGTTCTGACCTTACGTGCTTGTCATACAGAGTTCAATATCGATCGCGACATAGAGGATAAAATTATTAAAATTTTAACGTGTTTCTTATATTTAAAGGTAGACACAGTGGGTATAAACTTTTTTATTACACGAATGCCTAAAAAAAATAGTAGTTTGGGGTTCATATTTGTTTGTTATGTGTTTCTTTATTTTACCTGAACTACTAAACGCTTTAGCCCATTTTGGAGTATACTGAGCCATTGTAAGATAACAACGGTATTATTAATCTGTGTCCAAAGCCTGTTCGTACAGTCACACACATTCAGCTTATGTACTTCACCTACTTATAGGTACTTCACTTGATCACATTGCTTATTTCAAGTCGTGTGCTTTTGCCGATAATCTTGGTTAATGTATTATCTTCGTCAAATAGGTGCAATGTGTAAGTTTAGAAGTATGTTTACTCAATCTCACAAAAACGGCTAAATGTAGGTATTACAGGCATCTGTATCTGTATTACCGAGAACATATAACTTGGACCAATTGAAGGCAAGAGTGAATAGGCATTTTCTGGGTGAGTTCGCTTCACCGTCGGCCACATCTTTGCCCCCTGGCTAGATGCAAGCCAAGAGCGATCCCATTATTAATAATAATAAAAAACTAATCAATAATTGATAAGGAGGACTTAGGTTACTTACTTTATATAAGGTATTATTTTTGTATTTATTACTATTTATTTCATTGTAGTTAGTTTTATATTCAATTTGTTACGTGATCATTGAATTAAATTTCTACAAAACATAATGCTTAAAAATAATTTATTTTATGTCACACCTGGCCATAAAGTGGTCATTATCGCACGCTCCGCGCGCGAAAAAACCCACTTCCTGGCCAGTGGGTGACATAAAATTTTGTACTCACCACGCGCGATAATAAAGAAAGCCTCAGATCGCATATTTATCGCACTTGCCTTCGGCTCGGGCGTAAAATACCTGCGATCTGAGACATTCTTTGTTTTATCGCCCTTGGTAAGTAATGTTTAATCATAGAAATACCTTCGAAGATATGAAATTAGCCACGGAAAAGATTATTCAGGCGAAAAAGGCGTGAATGTTAGTATGAAATAAAATTGGTACAGCGTTCGTTTCCATCCACCCTGTCGAAAGAGCTTTTATGTAAATTGCGGTACCCCCCAGATTAAAACACGAATATATTAATTTTTATTATTTCTATAACAATCCAAAGTAGCACGGTTCATATACCAAGTATGTTTGTTGTCACCTATATGACAAAAGTAAAAAGAAACCCAATTAAGAACTTCATATGTCACCACTTACAAGGTAATATATGTACCAGTCGTTAAATCGCGCTTTTATGTTAAACTAAAGATCTACAAACTTGATAATAGTTATTTATTAACTAGTTAATCTTTTCATCACGTCAGTCTACTTTGATAGGTCGTTAAGATACTGCAATAGTGCGTAGCTAGCATAACCAATAAGGTGACAAATCAGTGGAATTGTGTTGAGATTTGAGCCTTATTGACATTGTAAATGTGGATATATCATACATGTTACGGATGGAATTAAGATAGCAATCGGTCAGTTTGACACCGTGTCATGGTTCATCTGGATACTGGGTTATCAATGTTAGCGATTGGTAGGAAATTGAGCGTTATCAAATCTTGCATCTTGTGTAGTGTGTGATTGTATCACTGACTTTGATGATATTACTGTAGGTACTGTTATAATTATTATATTATTAAAATGAGCGCTTTATTAGTAAAGGAAACATGTACCGCTATTCATACACATTTAAAAAAAGATGGTGTGAAAAAAAATGTTTCTTATGGTTATATTGGTTATGTATTGTTAAATAGCTATAGTGACTATAAGATCTAACTAACTATTATTATACGATACCCGTCAAAATTTAAATGTTTTTCAAGCGGATGCGTCCACTAGCGAAATCTCAATTTTTAATCAAAGTGAAAATTGAAAAATTCCCACCACCCCACCTGTGGTGTTTAATTTTTCAATTTTCACTTTGATAAAATATTTACCCGTCAAAATTAAGTACCTACATTTAGGCTCACTTTTATAAAGTTCCATTTAACCTCATATAGGTATGTTTTGTCGAAAATCTTTAGAGTACAATTTGACAAATTTGTCAACTTTTTCTATGGAAAATTGTTTTTTATATGTTTATATGTTTCCTGAAAGTAAACTGTCTTTATCCTAAATTTCATGACTAACATTTTAAACTTGAAGATGTAACACGCACTCAGAATTTTTGGTTTAGGTGGGCCAGGTCAGATTCGAATTCATCCAGTTGAGCTGTAGGTCATAATCTGATTTAGTACTATTCTGATCAGATCGGATTTGTCATAGGTTCGTTTCTGAATGAGACAGTTTCAGGATACGACATATGACGAAGTAGCATGCTGTTAATTTCTTTTTTCTATAAGAGCTGCACGATTTGGAGCTGAAATTATCTCGAAATTTCTGTCCAGGATGACGTTGAATGCTACATTACATATGAACAGTTCTATTAGATCTAATTAGACTTAACACGAATCTGACATACTCAGAAATTTACTTCAATAGAAAACGACCTCCACTTCATAAGTCGTATCCTGAAACTGTTTCATTCAGAAACGAACTTATCACAAATCTGACCTGATCAGAATAGTACCTACTAAATCAGATTATAACCTACAGCTCAACTGGCTCAATTCGAATCTGGCCTGGCCCGCCTAAACCGATTTTTTTTATGTCTGTGCCAATGACATTTCCGTAATCTATAGAAAATTAAATACTCTACCACCACAAAACAATGTTTCTTTATTATCCTGATTAATGACTAATCTGCGCATGCTAAACACATACAAAGTCCATTAGGCAAGTAAAATGTCCCGGAAAGCTCTGTTACCAACCAGACGGGTAAGTAGTATTTTATCAGGCGGGCACGTTTTGTCTAGGGACAAAATAAATAAACATGAACGTTCGAGAAGGCCAATTAGTGCGGTTGTGGTGTTGGCGGCGGTGAGGTCCTCGGGCCATATTAGTAGGCGAGATAGGACGTCTTTATGTACGTAGGTACTTCTACAAGTATATTAACGACAGGAATCGGTGTGTACGGAATACTGGAAAGTAAACTCAACTACTTTCATAATTACCTCATAATTTGAAAGCATTGTGAAAGTGATTCATGTTAAGCAGATGTGGGTAGTTAAAAAACTTGTACAGCATATAAGAAAATGTACGTAAGTAATACCTGCCTCATTTTGACAGATTTGTTGCGACGTAGATAGACGTAGACGTTGTGTTGTGACCCATAAAACGTAATAATTTCATCATCCCTTACGTTGTCCCAGTAGAGTTGCATCCTGGATAATGCCCGGGGTTGTATGTACGAAAAGAATTAGGTATAAATGTAGAACCAATCTCAAATATAGCTATGTCTTGTTACTAAAAACTTCACGTTGGCTCCCATACGAGCTGTTTCACTTGAGTAATCTAATTGTATCAAAGGTGATATTTTTACGTTTACGACGGATGAAGGCAGGTAAATAGGTACCTTGCATATTCAATTACGTATACCACGCTCAGTATTTACCAGGTAGGTAATTCCCGGTACACAGCTACCTAGAAATTCCGCACAAGCGAAGTTTGCTTGCAAGTTTACACGGTCCGACCCTTAATTTATGTGCATGTAATTGCTACTTGCTCTGGTCTCGCACCAGTGATCTCCGCTGCGTTTTGATTAAACACTAGATTGTTTTTCACTTCTCTTTGTGTTGTGTTGCGGTAATTACACGGCTAGCTGAACCAGTTACGTATGTCAATTGTTTATTAATTTTATTATATCGCGGAGCTGTAAGGAAAGGTTAAGAATAAAAACTGCTATACCTCTAGTATACGTTTTTTGAAACAAAACACAAACGAACACGTTTGCGTTTAGTATTAATTTGTATGGAAAAAAACAATTATCATATAAGGCCATCAGAGAACGCCGCTCGCGTTGCCTTACAAAATGAGACTGCGTTCGTTTGCGTTTTGTTTCGAAAAAACTTATACTAGAGGTACTGGAGATAATTAATACTTGAACGGTGTTGCAGGTTTAGTAACATTGTAAGTGACATAATAATATTAAGAAACAAAAATACAATAACAAATACCTACATGCTAATACTTACATATATCTATTAACTATAAAATAAAAAAAACAACGGGTTGCACTCCGGGAGTGCCGTTAGAAGTGAAAATTCAATGACATGATTTAAAGAAAATAAATAACAAAGATATTGATATTCATATTCGAATAATCCATCTACACATATACCTTAAAGCATTTAAGACGGGAGCCGCCATTGATATACTTACCCCTCTGCCAAAAGCATAGGAGAAAAATCTGCCACGTTATTAAAAACTACTTCATTAATCGATTATACTTCAGTCTCAGAATCGTTCCCGGCGTGTGAAGAGCTCCGTCAAAATGCCTTAATGTGCTGTTTTTGAGTGCATAAAACGTTATAATTTATCAAATTAACACAAAGATAATTATCATTTCACATGCACGTATATTTTGGATTTAATTATAATTTTCTGCACAGTTAAAGTTTTAATTGAAATCGGAAACCAAGCATCGATTACAAAGTAGATTCAATATTATTCGTCCTTTGACCATCACGCTTGGCCACTATTTTGACGTGAACTGTCACCGTATTTAGGGACAATAAGAACTACTTTCAGTCTAGCTATCCGATATTGGACTTAGTGGAAAAGTCAGTAAGAGGAAACTTCATTCCTCAGGTTTGGTGTTTAAAGTCTTACGATTGGGAAGAATGGGAAGACCAGCGGTGTTGACCCCTCCTAGCATCGCAATCACGATACTAGGAGGCATGCTAAACTCTGCCGGCTTGTTTGGCTTTATGAAATGCGTTGCGTTTGGCATTCGCGTGCGTAGATTTCGTAGTGGTTAGCTTAAATCTATTATGACGCTAAAGTAAATCGTATTATCAAATTGTATTTAGGTAATGGATATTTTGTATACATAAATTGATGATTTATTAAATTAACAGCAAGTAGTTTGTAGCAAGATTTTGTAAGTCAAACCGGTGGGAATCGGGTTGTATGGGCGCTCCGCCACTGTTGCAATTGTTAAACGTGTTGAAAGCAAACCTCGAATGACGATGACAATGAAAACATGAGTGATTGCGCATAGCGGATAGCGGATCCGACTATTAAACTTTGAATAGTTATAAATCCTAAACGGTTGTTTTCACTAACTAATGACTAAAGAAACCTTATAATGATTTTAAAATACCTATTCAATGATACCCCACATTATATAGTTCGTCAACTTTATTTATTATTTGTTTACAAAATGATGTCTGGTGGCCGCCATCTTTGTTTTTTTTTTGACGTCACATTTCTAAGAACACTCGGGCTGGTAAGGCAAATCTAACGATATCTCAAACATTAAAATCCGTTCAGGTAATTGGAAGATGTCAGGTAATAAAGAATATTACATACATACATACAAGATACGCGCGAAACACATAACCCTGCCTTGCAGTCGGGTAAAAATAAGTAACCTTAATACTTACATGCTCCTTTTTGTCTTTCATAGATAAATTAGGTATGTCGTTGTTGAAATAAAAGGATAAACTTTAAATTAGAACAAGAAATTTACTTAATATATTTATAACTTTATTTACAATAAATAAACAAATACCTACTTATAGATAGTTTTTTCCCAATTCTCTTTTCCTGTTCCCTCAGTCCTCAAATGACTGAAAAAATCAAATTACTTGAATTTCCCGAAACGTGGGGTAATCTTCAGGGGATTTTTTTATTATTTGTTGGTATCCCGAAATCGAATTATAAACCGACTGAATGATGGGACATCAATTCTAAGCTGGCTTCTATGGTAGATTTATACTACGCGTTTTGACCGGTTTGTATGTGAAATGTTTGGAGGTTATTTTTGAATTAATTTACATATTTTTCCTATTTCATCAAGTGTCTCATGATATAACTAATGATTTATATCATGTATCATCAGTAACTTGGTTCCGGTGAGATTTTAGAAATAAACACGGATCCAAAATGCAAAGAAAATGTACTTACGCATGGAGTGTAACATCCGCCTTTTTTCGGTCGAGTTTGCTTTTACAGCCCAACACTGAACACCCCACCATGTTTGCACTGAACACCCAAACACTACGGATCTGATAATTGGTAAATTATTATTCATTTAAACCAAACTTATCATTAATTCTCCATTTATAAAATGCACTACCAAATATTGCCAATTTGTTTTGCAATCTTCTTGACACTTCATGAAAGATTGGCTTTACCCGACCGTGAAAAAAAATTCGGTCGGTGATAAGGACAAAACATCGCACTATTTTCTACTTCCTCTCATAGGAATCGCAATAAGGCTATCTTTCTCTTACAAAGCGTGTCAGGCCCTTGGTATTTTATCCATCACTCTTGGCCACTAGGTATTTTGAAGGGAACTGTCACCGTATTTAGGGACAATAAGAACTACTTTCCATGAGAATTTATTTGAAATATGATCTTTACGGAAATCGGTCAGTCTGGCTGTCCGATATTGGACTTTGGAAACGCTTTTTTAGGGACAATAAGAGCTACTTTCCATGAGAATTTATTTGAAATATGATCTTTATGGAAAATCTTAGGATTGTTTTAGAACAGTTAGAACCTTGGCTTTCTAAGAAGACCAGCTGTCGACCCCTCGTAACATAGCAATCACGATACTAGGAGGGGTCAACTAACCTGGTCATAGAATTTATCGCGAGTTTATACATTTTTCCCCAGTACAAAAGTGCTCAGCGCCGCTAAAGAAGTTTTCACTTCAAAAATTATAACTAATACTTGAATAGGTTTAAATATATAGAAATCATCCAAGACTCAGGAACAAATATGTTCATGCTCATTACAATAATTTGCCCTGACCAGGATTCAAACAGAACACCGTCAGCTTCCTAGGCAGGGTCACTAACCAGTAGGCTAAACCGGTCGTATTTAAAACGTGGACTATAATATTTTTTTAATGCTTATGATAATTCTGGATGTTTTGGCGTGGAGCTCCATACAAATATTTTGTGCATTTTTACTGATTTATTTATGTAATCTAACCTTACCTTTTAAGAAGAACACCCCGCCGAGCAGGTAGGTAAATTAGCATTTCACAATTCTTTTACAAAGGTATAAATATTGTTACAACATTTTTTTTGTATTTTATTTAATAACCTTTTATTTACAAGAAATTAAATGAGGAACTTAAAATTGGAACAAGCTCTTAACCTCGGACAGTTCAAAGTGTGTAATCAGAATACACACGCAAAAGTTCTTAGTCTTTTATAACACCCAGGTTACTTGCAATTAAGTATACTAGTTCTTGTAAGCCTACTGACACCTGCCCTTACCCAGTTTGACTTCTTTCTTTACTTAAACAAGTTTATCGTCTACTTTTCTATTTTTAATTAAGGCGATATATCGATTGAAAGAGACACCCTTTGTTTTTCGCTCACGACAAAATGGGATGCAACCCTCTCCGAAAATGGCTTTTTAGACAAATCTCGTTAAATATCTAACTGTGTGCAGGGTTATTATATTTCCTCTTGTCAGGTACTAGGTGAGGTAAAATAACATCATATTAACTTAATCGTGTCTTTTTTAATAATGCGTTGTTTTAGTAGGCTGAGGAAAAAAAGGAAATTATAGACTCAACTTTGGGTTTATTTTCTATCGAGAAAATTTTATAAGCAATCATGTTTCGCTATTGTCAGTACTACAATCATATATCTGAAAATCAGCCCCTACTGTTTGCTAGTCTGGGCAGGACAGCGTTTCAAAGTCTCCAAATTTCTCAGTGTAGCGCCTTAATATCGGTTTTCTGCAAGCGTTACATTATGCTCATTATTATTTTTACTTACAAATGGTTGCTTTAATTTATAATCTACTCATGTACAAGTTTTTGTTTTTATAATACGTATAAGTCTATAGATGTGTTCTACAAGTTATCTACAGCTAGTTTTAAAGTTGTTATAAGTAGGTACAATCACGAGAAGCCCAAGAAGAGATCAAAAACTCCTAGTCCCTTATAATAAAGACTTTTTACATCTAAATATGCGTAGCTACTTCCAATGCAGAGTACTTATTCTGAAGAGTTTATAGGTCTGTATTCTAAACAACAGATGGGTAGGTATTATTCGCTAGCCAAAAAGGAAGTGGATAGAGATTTTCATATACAAATTGTCGTGACATGTATAAATTTATGCTCTTATCTTATGGGTTATAAACATAACATTAACGTTACTGACCAACGTTCGGGATTTACGTATGAAATAAAAATAAAAAATTCAATTTCAATAATGGCTCACCTTTATATTAATTAAACGTAATCGTTATTTGTCCATAGTTACTTCTTTAACTTTAATTAAATTCTAATGAAGTCACGCCAAATTAAGTAAAGATAGATTAATGGACGCAACCAAAACGGTAATGAACGGCCCGGTCTTTATTAAATCTTCACAGATATTTAATGTTGCCATAATTCACACTTTTACACGTACTACTAATTGGGTATAAGTTATAAATTAGTAGAACTAGGAAACCGAAGACGGGTGCCTGTCGCGTCGCATCACCTCTCGTATACAACAAAAAGGTATATTTTATGGTCATGTTAATTGGTTAAAAACGCCCAAAGTTTTATTTCAACCGGTTTGAAATAAGATACAGCCTATTCTAAAAGTGTAAACGTTGTTCTTACCACTAATATTCTCTTTAAATACCTATTTATTAACATAACGTGAGAGAATAATTTAAATTCCAACATGTAAATGGCTGAAGTGGTATAAAAATTTGAATTTCAAATGAGTGTCCACCCTCTTGATGCCACATGGGAGGTATTTGCACTTGTCAGCGAATAATTATTTTGTTTTACTATATTTAGTATTCATTTCGGTACACTTTATCATGCATTTCCAAAATCTTGGTTTACTTTCACAATTTGTAGGTAAGTAAATTTTATAAGGCAAATATGTTCCAGTGCACGACACTGGTCCAATGCTTGACACTTCCACCAGTTCCACCTGATATCATAATAATAGAGGTGTAAAGATAGGTGTGAATTTTTTTTCGAACCTAACTGTGGCTTCTTATGCCGGATATAATGCGCGGTAGGAGAGTGGCCTGGCGAAAATCCAGGGAAACCTCCGTCATGACCACGCGGGCGGATTAAACACTGGAATACTCTAAGAGTTTGCGCTCCAGTGAGATTGGTTAAGCGGCTTCAACCGAATCTGAGGTGTGATTGGAATCGAGTTATTGGGAGTTTGTCGCTGGTTCACTAAACCTAGCCTAGCTGAGAAACTTAAAGGAACAAACATTGAGACGTTTAACTTGGAGCTTCTTATTGTGTTCCCGTGAGACTCAGAGATATTGAAATATAATAAACGGGTCACTCACGTCATTAACGACGTCGAACATCGCTCGACATGTTCTGGCTTCTTATTGGTTATTAGAAATACTAATATTACAGAGACTAGGAATTATAAAGACTTCCAATGCCTATACGTTGTGGCGTAATTTTAAAATAATGGGCCTGCTGTAGCTAGTTTTACTATGGAGAGATCACTTTACCATTTAATTCGTATGCCACTAAGACCTCTGCTTAACACATAGCGCCATCTATGAACACAACGAAGAAGCTCCCAACAGATGGCGCTTTATGTTAAGCAGAGGTCTTAGTGGCATACGAATTAAATGGTAAAGTGATCTCCCCATAGTGAAACTAGCTACAGCAGGCCCATTATTTTAAAATTACGCCACAATATATAGGCATTGGCAGTCTATATAATTCCTAGTCTCTGATATTACCAATTGCCCCAAAAACTTACACATAATAAGTAATTGAGAATAAAATCGAATACAAGTTACATGCAAATATGAATACATTTTTTTATTTCTGTTCAATAATAAGTAACTACAAGTACTTTGGTGATGAAATTCCGGCATGAACCCTGCCTATTCTTTTAGATCTTAACGTTAACTGTAATTTATAGTGCTCATTTATGTTTAATTAAACATTAAGTTCTAAAAGCTCATGCTAATTCTTGGAACCTAATGACATTACTCCCCAGGGGCTCTTTGAATCTAGTTTAAGAGTCGTTGAACTAGGTTTATATATTTATATACCTACCAAGTTTACGAATTGGTAAACAGCCGAATTTGTATGATTTTCGACCTAAAATAACATTTCTGATCCATCCCAGTAGGTATGCTTGAAGTACTCAGATTTATTGGCGAAATATTAGTATAGTAGATTCAAATAAAGAAAATTGATAAAGCGTATAGACATTTTGACGACCAGCCGTAGCCGTAACTATAACTATTTTAGACATTAAGCCCATCTTCCAATTCGAATTTATTTTAACTGCGTTCTTGAAATAAAGCGTCGTAAACTTGTCGTGGTAGGTGGTAAGATTCTCGCTTCATTTTCGACACTCGGAGTAAATCAGTAAAGTTTGGGAAAGATTTCCAATCGGACATGTCGCTCAAAACAAGAAGATGGCAAACGAGATGTAATAAAACCTTTTTATATATTATAAAGATGCTCAATTATTAAGCTAACGAGTTAAAAATATTCTATCCGATTGGGCGCGCTATTCGTGGCAATGATGATGGTAGATACATTTTATAATGTAATAAAATTGAGTTGTAGGTATATTGGTGACGCGCTCAATAAATTAACAATGATTTGTGTAAAAACAGATGTGTCAAGAATGTTTAACTTACAGGCCGAAAGAAATCAGAATTAGAGTCTGAAATTATTGTATAAATATATTTTAACCTTGATTTACTAAACGAGGTGATGTAATTGTTAAGGTGCTTTTTACTTGTGAGTTGAAGAAAAGTAAAGCGAATAGCTTCCTACGATCAAAATAAAACAGATTTTTTTTATCGACAGCCATACGATATTTCTCATCGGTGGAAAATCACTATTAGGGCATTCTGACACTATAACCTTATGTCTGAACAAGACCGATAATTAATTCTTAAGTATCTGTGCCCATCATTACTCATTGTTAGCCATTGGGCTTTGAGCGTAATGACCTTAATGATGGGTTGTATTACTGATTCCTTTCATCATCCATTATTTAGTCTGCGGCTCAGCGTGATGCAGTATTAATGGAATATTAGTGTTACCTTTGAAAACAACAGCGCAATGTGGTCATCGAAAACAATAAGGTTGAGTGGAGTGGTTTGTATGATCCTTTTGATACCCTTAATAATACCCCTACATATTATTATTAGGTATATTAAGACTAATATGTCCCACTGCTGGGCAAAGGCCTACCCCTCTTTTTTTTCTATTCCTCGCGGTCTTGTGCAATATCAAGTTGCAATGCAAGGTGCAATACAAAGTCAAGTTATCACGCCACCGCCGGCGACGTCAACCGCGTCTCCGTTTTGAGCCGTGGGGCGTCCGCACTGTGGTTGTGTGATTTTTAGTTATTTTATTTGTGTACCTAGATAATATTTTTTGTCTTAATGCAATAAAGGAATAAACTGAATTACTTTGAAGTAAATTACACAGAAGTGCGCTGTATAATATACACATATAAATAACGTCATTTGAATTTTCCAGAAGCCATCAGTTAAATACTTGGTATCCAGAGTAAACTAACGTTACCTTAAAATGAGAGATCGAAGTATGAAAATAGCATCACTTAGGTCCTATGGTCGCTTAGCGATGGAATCGTTATCATTTTTATGCAAATCAGCCGGGTGCTTTCAAGCAAATAGAACATTTATCTGGAGAAAGCCGGACCGCACACGAATAGAAATAGTGGAGCGCACAAATTGCATAAATAAACGTGACAATTTACGAGACACCGGAGACACCAGACGTACAGTCAGCGGTTACTGCACGAGATCACTTGCAGAATACTTTTTACAAACTTTGTTATCAACTTGAGATGTTTGTATGTATCCAATATAGACCACATTTTAAGCGGAGGTCCTTCATTTGCAAATGTCCCGCTCTAACACGCGTGAGTTTGCAGTTAACCATCCCACTCTCAACGGAAGCTCTGCGCGTAGTTTTCGTAAATATTTAAACAGTTATTATACCAATAATTTTATCTCAGCAAACCATACGAATTTGTCTATAAGTAACTTTTTAAGAAGTGTCTTTAATTGAGTCTAAAAATTAAATCGAAAATATAAGTAATATGGCCATAATATTGAAAAAACTATCCAAAAAGGAGTAGTTTGATTTTTTTTTATCGAGTGATATTCATCAAGCCTTGTAACTGAATACAATTTTAACTAGACAATATCCTAATCTAACATATATATATTTTTTTGAATTTAAGACAGTTCAGTCTCAGATGATTAAAAAAAACTCAAAAGTGGAAGAACCCAGCCTTAAAAAATATAAAATGTTACATGTTACAAGGTGACTTAGCAGCAGAGGTGTGATTAAAAAGCATATATGATATATTGATATGTGTAATATTTACGAGTATAGTAAATACTATAAATATTTTTTCCGGATCCCGGAAATCATCCCATAAGCCAATCACAAATCTAACCAATTTATGGTAGCATTCCGTTTCCTCTCTCTCTCTCTCCACTCCGCGGAGTCCCAGTTCTAACTTAATTGAATCTAATTTCTCGTAGCAAATGATTGCTTCATATTGTTCAATTTATTCAGCCAAAACGGTATGAATATTAGAGGACTAGTATAAGCTTATGTTGTACGGAATTCCAATGCATAACTTAAAACTTTAGATACAAAGTAGCCATAATCGATACAATATGAAACCGCAAAATGTTGAAGCGGATCGAACGCTCCATAAAAGTATTTCAAGTGTTGAACGAAATAGCCAAGTCAAAACCGCACCGCCTATTAGTGGCTTTTAGACTAACTCCCAAAGATGTGGTAAGATAAAAGATTTTAAATGAAAGGATTCGAGAACTACATAACGCAAGTAAACAGTATTTTAACTTCGTGCAAAAACGACAATCTACAAAAAATAATACAACTTGGCACGCAATTTCAATTTCAATTTATTTCCCATGTAGGAGTACATTGATACACTTATGTCCGTCAACTTTTATACATTTTCGACTTAAACGCTATTGATAATAACATATGGTTATTTAAGTCAACTTATCATTTAAACATTACAGTCATTCCATACATATTTTTCTGTTAGGTATTCCGACACTTTATAATAAGATTTTTCAGTTAATCAATCAATTTCAATTTTACAAGTTTCTTAAATTTATGGTCTGGTAAATCTATTATATGCTTAGGAATCTTGTTATAGAAATGTACCGCCTGTCCAATAAATGATTTCCGGGCTGTGGCAACTCGCAAGCGACGCACAGCAAGTTTATCTTTGTTCCTAGTATTATAGGTCAGGTGTATGTCACTGTAGTATCTTCTGGCATACATAATTGACGCGAAGTTGACGTGACAATGTATTTTTAAATACATATGTATTTTTAAAACCAACATGAGACATAAATTTTAGCCGTCTCGGATACTTAGTGTTAAAGGTCCTTTTTTGCCGCCATGGTTAAGCGAAGCGGAACAGGTACATTTTGGAAACAGTTCATAATAAGTGCATACGATACTATATATGATGGTAAATATTATTTACGGTGCACGATTAATACCATTGTGGTAGTCATTAATGTCTATGGCAGATTCAAATGCATAGTATACTAAGTCAAAGTACTGATAATTATGCTTCACGACGGTCAAGTGCTGTGGTTTTCGAACGGGCCGCGTCTCGGCAATTTCAAGCTTCAAAGAATCTCTTTTTGTCCACTGAACATTGATAAAAGGTGAAATTCTCTTTAATAATAGCATCGTAAGGGCCAATGACTTTAAAAAAGTGTGGTTAGGTAGCTATAATTCCTTTTAGTAAATGATATTGATAGCGCGGTTAAATTGACCGTTCAGAGTAAGTATTGTGGTTGTCGACCGGTTTTCATTTTATGTGGTTTACTAGCTTTTGCGCGTGACTTCGTCCGCGTGGAACTTGTTCATCGCGATAGAATTTAATTGCTATTTTTTTATATCACGCTCTTCGCTAGTTCTCGCTCTTCCATACAAACTTCCACCCCTTCAAGGGATGATTTCCGGGATAAAAAGTAGCCTACTTGCTTCCCCAGGACTCAAACCTATCCTTACCAAATTTCGTCTAATTTGGTTCAGGGGTTTAAGCGTGAAGAGGTAACACACAGAAACATTTTCGCATTTATATTTTTTTATGGAATGTCATTATGGTTTACTTGCATCAAGAACTCTCATACCAAGGATGAGTTAACAATGTTGGCCCTGCGTTTATCTCTCAATGCAACTAATCCTTAAAAAAAACGCGTAGGTACCTTCAGGCAGGCAGCGTGCTTGTTTGCGATCGACGAATAAAATAATATTTTATTTTCAATTACTTAGTTACAACGTAGTGCCATATACTGCATGAATTTTAAATATAAAAATAGGTATAATTTGTATTTAAAAACGGCTACAAAATTATCCTAATCTCTGTTCGTATCGCTGGTGGAAAAGCACCTTGAACATTTAGTCCCATCAAAAGCCAGAGTTGAGAACATAACATATGGCTATACCACACATGCTGCACTCCCAACATATTTCACGCGACACCTAGAATGTACCCAGTTGCGGTAGTATTTAAATTACAATCGAACTATTGGAATACATGTTTATGTTAATAGCCGCTAAATGGTCGTTTTGTTAGAAAACGGGTCGTGCCACATTAAACTAATGTGGCTAATAATTTCCTTGGCCGCTGACCATTACCATATCGATGGAGTCTTGTAGCGATAGGCGAGCCAATAATTATTGTCTTGGAAGGTTAATGTGGGCTTTCTGTGTTTTAGTCCACGGATTGTGTTGCGGACTAAATAGGGACATTATACACTTATTAGGGACATTATATAAACAGTTTTCAGACTTTTATTAATACTACAATAAAATTAAATAAAAAAGCCTTTTGGTCTCCAACAGATTGAGATATTTATTGATAAAATTATAAGTAATTTTACATGTCATTTGTACATATATCTAAGCAAATTTAATAATCATTTAAATTTTTATATTTACTTAGTAGGGGAGAGTCCCGTAAAGCCGGACGGCACCTATCGCCGGACACTCGTAATATTTCAATAAATTGCAATGGGTCCTATCTAATATTTGATAAAAGGGGTGCAAGGGAGTCCGTCGCTTTTTTTTCACCACTTTTTGCTTAGTAATCATTAAGAATTACCGATATATTACGAGTGCCGTCCGGCTTTACGGGACTTCCCCCTAATGTTACTAGTAAAATATTACAATACAATACAGTTTATTGCGCACCTCAAAAAAAACAGTGCAACTTATTGAAACTGAGAGTATGTTAATGAAATTTTCTTAGATTTTGTGGAAGTGTCACATAGGACATTTTTTGTTAGGACTAGAATACGTCGGATGTCCCAGTTCTGACACAAAAATCCGTAGTCTCGTACTGGCACTGTCGGAATGTGTTCTAAAATCCGTTTATTTGTCATTCAAGTGTGCAGAATTAAATACCAAGGACATAGGACTGTCAAAGTTAAATAAATAAATAAATAAATATTTATGGACAATCTTACACAAATCAACCTAGTCCCAAACTAAGCAAAGCTTGTACTATGGGTACTAAGCGACGATATACATACTTATATGGATAAATAAATACTTAAATACATAGAAGACATCCAAGACCCAAGAACAAATATTCGTGTTCATCACACAAATAAATGCCCCAAACGAGTAAAAAAAACTTTATACATGAAATATAATAGGTAAGTAAGGGTAGCATTTAACGAACCACCAAATTAGTTGCCGAATGATGCTCTAAAAAATTACATTGATTACCAAAAATACTAGATTCGCACCAAATTTTCAACTCCTTTTAAATATAAAGTGCAACTCAAAGAAGTAACATGTCGATAACCTAATAAATTAAATTGTTACCAAATAAATTAGTCACTACCCAAAAATACTTAATGATCACCTAATTTCAAACACCAAATTTCATATAATTTACATCCAAATATTACAGGGCTCGTAATCCTATTAAAATTATTTACACCCAAATAATTCTTTCGATACCCAGAAATACTACATGATCACCAAATTTCACGCGGCAATTGTTTTTTAATGTCCGACGTGCAAAGCAGTTCCAATCTAGTCTAACCTCATTGCTAGCACACTGATGCGGTTTTCCATACGGTCCGCCTCGCTCGCACCTCGCACCGCGTGCGAGCAAGACAGCGCTAAATGATTTTAAGAAGTTGAAGTTTGAAATAAAAATAGCTATTTTAATTTCAAACTAGTGGAGATTGGAACAGTATTGACGGATCTCCGCTGGCGCGGAGCTCCTATTTTGAGTTGTTTTGGCCCTTCGGGCCGATGCAAAACTAACATAACCTAAACCTACCTATACCTATTTCTACCTATTAACTTCCTTTAATTTTTCCATGAAAGTCTATCTATATTAATAAAGTAAACTCATTTGAGGACCTTTATCCATTTTCATAACAAACTAACAATTTAATAAATCAACAAAACTAATTTTCAAATAAAAGGTTTCAATCAAACGCGCTCACGTCAACGCATTAAAAAAAAAAAACTTCTTGCAGTTTGTAAACCATCAGCAATAGGTAGTTAGAATGAAACAGCAATAGGTACCTTTCACTCTAACGACATATCAATAGGTTTTATGCTTCAGACAATTCTTTGTATTTGATTGAGTGAGATAGCAGTATACGTGTTATTATTTCACACAGCCACATTGCGCGTTGCTTTTTAAATTAATTTTAAATTTTACTTTCTAATTTATAACATTTTGGAAATAACTGAAATATTTATAGTGCTAAAAACAATTAATTTGTAACTGTTTATTAAAATGTAGCATGCGATGTATATAATATTTGGATGTAATTCTAATGAAAAAAGGTGCATGAGATTAGGTGGTAGTTTAGTGTTTTTGGTGGTACTTGACAATTTTTTTGATGCGATTATAAATTTATAGGAACGCAATAAGTAAAATAGGTGCAAGTGCTGCAAAAATAGGTAGAATTTTTTTGGTGACTCGGAATTGCTGATCGATAAATTTTTTTGAGTGTTCAACCTTATTTTAGGGTTTGAAAATTTGATGATATCAAAAGTTATTTAGGTGATCATTTTATTTGTTCCCGGTAAGTAATACCTATCGCTATGCATCAACGTTATGACAGAATCCACGTCGCGCGTCGCTTGTCCCTACTTATTTTAATTTGCAACCGCTTGTAATAATATGCAGTTCAAGTAAAACTTTAAAATCCAAAAGATCACAACTCAATACACGGTCTAACAAAAGATAGGATCTTTTTAATATTACCAAGTAAACTTGTGGTTATCTAGACCGGTCGGTCTAGTAATGTCTAGGATAAGTACCTACCGCCTGTGGTCAACCAGAAACGCCGTCTTTTACAAAGACGCTGGATGTTGTATTTCCAGTTGATCAAGATAAGATTGTATTTTTGTCGTATAGTACTTGGAGTCTTTGAAACGCTGTCCTGCCCAGACTAGCAAACAGTAGGGGCTGATTTTCAGATATATGATTCTTGACTATATGATTGTGGTACTGACAATAGCGAAACATGATTGCTTAAAATTTTCTCGATAGAAAATAAATCCAAAGTTGAGTTGAGTCTATATTTTCCTTTTTTTTTCCTCAGCCTACCAAAACAACGCTTTATTAAAAGACACGATTAAGTTAATATGATGGTATTTTACCTCATCTAGGTACTGACAAGAGGAAATTTAATAAACCTGCACACAGTCAGATATTTAACGAGATTTGTCTAAAAAGCCATTCTCGAAGAGGGTTGCATCCCGTTTTGTCGTGAGCGAAAAACAAAGGGTGTCTATTTCAATCGATATATCGCCTTAACTCGCGAGCGCGGGTGAGCCATGGTTGTGTGAGCTATACATGCACAATGTCTATGTGTGCGTCAGCGTAGGAGCTATGAGTTCACATTGTGTATGTGTTCATATGTGTCATAACTATAAGTATGGCTAACCTGCGGTCGTAGTATGTTTACAAATAACTGGTTGAAATCTACCTCCTTCCTTATAGATAGCAACAATAAAGTCTGTTTTTCTTTTTTATATACATATAATATACATATATATATAAGATTTAAATAACGTAAACGAGCGACAACGGCGACAGATAAACCGCACGCGGTTTTCGCTCGCTGTTTTAGAAAACGATGTGTAGTATAAGTATTGTTTTTGGAAAAAAAAAAGTAAGTACTACATTAATAAATCTATCCTAAGGTAAAAGCCCCATTAAAAAAGACTCATCTATTTAGGCGATTTTCTGTTTATTTGACTCGTATCTTGACATTTTCTCAATGTTACTATCTAGAACAGGACTATGGCGACCTAATGACATAGGTACATTTTAAATGTTTTTTTTTTTGGGTTTTTCATTAAGAAATATTGTTTCAAACATCGCTCCAAATCGACTATTTTCGAGCTAAAAACTGCTTTTTCCGCTTAAATTCTACTACACACAATGAAATCAGAAAAGGGCAATACTATCTAAAACATTAATAAAATCATCGTAAACTTTAATCACCTTATCAATATTTTTTTGTCAAGATATCAAATTAAAATATTTTAAGACTTGTACTTAAAAAGGCTTCTTAATATTCAATCGTTGATATCTCGTATGATCTTATGTACGATTGAAAGTGTTATATATTAGGCCAGTGTCAAACACTGGCATGTTTCTTTAAAAGTTAGAAACAACGCCTATATATTATGCTATTTCTGTAACAAAATTAGTTTATTAACAAGCTTTGTAAATCACAAATTTCTTATTAATTCAGTATGAAAGTTAGACCGAGCTGAATTTGAAAACAATTGCCAGTTTATTAAAGCTTTCAAGTTTTAATTAAAAATTTCTGCTCGTGTTCCTATTATTAGTTAAGTAACAAAGAACCTGCCTATTCAATTTTGATAACTACAGTTGCGTGGTATATACCACGAAACAGTAGCAGTTGCCTGTGAAACATGTAGGTGTCGGAGACTAAATAAATATCTGGTATTTAACATTACATGGAAATGGATTAAAGTATCTTTAGAATTGAATCGAAAGTTGATTTAATTATCTGGCTTCTATTGACACCGTTTTAGTAATAAAATAAATATTAGACCCAGTCCTTGCTTTTATTTGTCTAATTATGTGGGTTTAATAGAAAGGGGTACCTATAGTTGGTATACAATTACAAGGTACTTTTACCCTTTTTCGAGTAGTGTATAATTAGGGTTCCGTAGTAAACAAGGAACCCTTATAGTTTCGCCATGTCCGTCCGTCCGACCCCCGTTTTTCTCAGTAACCGTTAGTACTAGAAAGCTGTAATTTGGCATGAGTATACATATCAATGACGCCGACAAAACGGTAGAATAAAATCTTAAAAAACATTTTTTTTTAGGGTACCTCCCCTACATGTAAAGTGGTGGTGCAATTTTTTTTTCTGCCAAACCCCATCGTGTGGGGTATCGTTGGATAGCTCTTTTAAAAATATTATTAGGTTTTTAAAAGCATTTTTTGATTAAAGAATTGGTTAGCGTGTTATTAAGTTTTGAAGTGATAATTTTAGCTATGGTCAAGTGTCCCCCCCCCCCCCCTGCCAGCTGTGGCTACTAGGCATGTGAAAAAAATCATGGTAGTAGTAAATACGATGAATTTAAAAGGAAAACTATCACAGCTAAGTAAACATTACTATTTAACTAGTAATAGTCGAACTTCAGAAATGTACTTTGTAAAAGCAAACTTTCGTACAATTTCCATTGATACCTTAGATAATGTTGTTAATTCTGTCAAAAACATAGTAAATATAAGTTTGCGAACTTTTTAGTCCATATAATGTAACGGGTAGACGACTACGGAACCCTACCTTGCGCGTGGCCCGACACGCACTTGGCCGGTTTTTATTTTTTAATCAAGTTTTAAGGCGCAGGGTAGGGCAAGGCCTTCCCCATACAAACTTTGTGCACGTTTTATTCGTCGGTTTTGGCACTAACAAATATAATATTTTTTTTGGTTGTAAATATTAGATATGCAAAGATCGTGATGTGAAAATTTTCAAATATTTCGAAAAATATTCAATATAAAAAAAATAATAAAAAAAAGTTTACATCACGAAATAGCTATCAGAAAAATAAGCATACTGACCAAAAATCATAACTTTAATGCAAACACAAACGAAGTAAATCCTGCACAAAGTTTGTATGGAGAGAGCTTGCCCTACCTCTCCTCTTAATCCGTGGGCGTGAATCATGTTAAATGAACGGAATATTTGCAAATTAATGAAATATCGGTCTTTGCCCTGTTTATTGCACTAAATCTATTTTAACGGAGTAAATCAAATCCTCTGATTCGACACGTCATAAACGAATTATAACCATCCGATATTATGCAGATTGCAGGTTATTCATTTGATTGGTCATGGAATATTAATTTTGATTTAGCGCCATCACCTATCAAATTGTTTTATGTGGGTGATTTAGTTCGGCGTAGGTATTTAGTATTTATTATCAATGTTTGTTACTTGGATGACGGAACCCTAGTTGGTGACGTTAATGTAGTGCTAAAAGACCTGAGGGCCGATTTTTGAGTGTCGAACGCTCGAATTTTCACTCGAGATCTGTCAAAAAACTATGACGTTTTGACAGATGTCGAGTGAAAAGTCGTGCGTTCGAAACTCAAAAATCGGCCCCCTGCAAGGTGCCTGCAAGTAATTAAAGAAAAATTCGCAGACATAAGGCTCGACCTAAATTTCTCAAAATGTGAAATTTTCTTTTCAGACGGTTCCAGTCAAAAAGACATCGCTATAACCAATTTACATAAAATAGCACCAATTATCCAAGAAATTGATAGCGCATCTCTTCACTTCCTAGGGTCACCAATTTTAGAAAAACCGCGGTGGCGGTCAGTTTATAGTATGAAATCCAGGCCGCGTGTGTCTGAATGAACGTTAGGAAAGTCATAGTATGTAGGTACAACTGACCGCTACCGCGGCCGCCACTGCAGGCCGCTGCAGTGTGTGGCACGCTTTATTAGGTAGGTAGTAATTTATGTTTATTTTTTAAATTTAATGCCTAATCGAGTTATTTTTAATGGCAATGGCACACGATTCTGGAGTGCCCGGTAGTTAAATTCATCGGCCTGACCTTCCGAAAGTCGGTGCAAGGGCCTGTACTCTATGTATTTGAAAATGACTAATCTCTTAGGTAGTAGTAAAATATCTTTAAATTCACGAGACGGTAATTAATTTTATTTTAAAAATGGTTTAACTCTTAACTATTCCCGGGTTTATTTCACAATGCTAAAATCATATTATAAAGACGGCCCCATGACGGCCCCGTCCAGTTACTAACTACACCAATTCAATTCATATTTGCTTAGCTTTATTAAAAATCAACGTTTCGTTCTTAAATACATAAAAATCAACTAGTAGAAATTTATTTTCGTATCGCTTTCGCACGAAACATTAAGTTTAACATCAGTACGGTAGACATTAAAGGTGAACTGTAATTGCGTTTAATATTGAACGTATTTTAGTACTACCTAATAACAGGGTACTAAACTACATGCAACCGCTAAGCACTTGAAAGTACAGACAGGTGTGGCCTGGCCCAGTTCTCTAGCCTCTGTTTAATTGTGACTCCTGCGTGGCTGGCATATTTGGACTTTATAAGTTATCGCATAATATTGTGAATGCGAAATTCGGAGTGCAACAATGTATGCTCATTCTTTGAACTGACTGGTTTAGCTTTGTACTTTTTTCCCGTAAATGTTTCGAAAAACAGTTCATCGTGCAGTAGGTACCCGAAAAACAGTTACTTGCTTGAACCAAAAACTCATTTTATAAAATCGATGACAAGGAACGTACAAAGTGATACCTACTAGATATAGTCACACGCAAAGTTTGCAATGAAAAACGTTAAAATGCAACTCGAAAACTGCAAAAAACTAAACTCAAATCAAAACGAAACTACGTATGTATTATCGTTTGTTTGTATCGGAGTATTTCGTTTTGTTTGGTAAAGTATGAAGTTTACTCACTAGTTGGTAACGCAAGATAAATATAAATAATAGTAAAAAATATCGGTATTACTTTGCCGATTGTCACGAATAATGAATGAGTAATTTATCAAATAATTATTTAAAATTGTAAAGTAAATAAATAATATAATAACAACGAATTTGTTAATCGTTAGTTGGCGAAACGTTGTTTTTAAAATGAATATTTATGAAACGTTTTTTATGTAATTATTGGATAGGTATCAATAAAATGCAGTAAGAGTACAAAGTTTCTCTAACTTTTAATTTCACAGCTGCGTTTCTGCAGAGCTAAAATATAGTAGGTAGCATGTTGTTATTATGCGTTCTCCAAAACAAGAAAGTGCATCTAATTTTGAAGTTTAATTTTCAAGACTACTTATTATGAAATTTTACACTTAAGTCTCAAGATAATTGTGCTATGCCAAGAATGCAACGCAGGGAGCAAAAATGTAATGAAAGTCGTGTGCCATTTGAGCCTTGTGGTTTTTAATAGGAATTCATTTTGCAAACTAAGATACCTACTACAGTCTTAAATGAAAATAAGCATAATTTTTGAGTTCTTACAATAACATTTGACGAGTAAAACCTTGTTCTGTATTGTTATTATTCTTACTCTAATTTGATTGTTTCTATGATTCTGAACTTTATACCTACTGAAAAATAATTCGACTCTATTATGTGTACTACATACATTTGGTTATTTTATTAAAGTTGGCAGTAAGCAGTTTATTATTAATAATCCCAATATAATTCAGCGTGATAATCATTAGCGAAATAATTGGATCTGTAAATTGAACAATTTAATTAATCGAACAAGTGCCTGAACTCGTTATAACGCCACACCCACCCGCTAACCAGAGGTTCCGCCACATTAATTCACGATTTAAATACCTAGGTACTGTGGACCGACTTCTGATATACGCCAATTCGGATCAGAGGCCAGAGACGGCTGGTTGTATTTCAAAGCGGTTTGTACAGTAAATTCTGCGTTTTATTGTACCGGGAAGGTGCGCCAAATGACAATCGCAACCTTGGCTAGGACACACCTCGGTTGGAATTAGCAGCACAAATTGGTATCAAAGTTTGTGACGGAGGCAATTTTATAGTCACGCTAACGTGACTGAAGTGTTGCGAATGCTTTCATTTAGTGAAAGCGTTTGTTCAATTGTTTGTACAAGGGAATTTGGAGTTCAAGGTGTCAATTCCTTTGTTTAATTTCATTTTAAAAGAACAATGAAAAATAAATGATTTTCCTTTCTTTCTTGTGACGTTTAATGTTGCGTTGCGTATTACAATGAAAGGTTTTCTTTATCTTCGATATGTGAATTAGGAAAGCAAGATGAGAAAAGTAATATGTATAGGTGGTACCCAGAATGTGTACAGCGGAACTTGTGTGTAGGTTTGCTAAATAACCTATACCTAAATAAGCTTTTATTATCCTGACAGGTTATGATTGATGCCTTTTGACCAAATTGCCCATTATATTCTACTAAACGGTTAAAACTCGCGTATTAATTGTGTTGTAATATTACTAATTCGTCGCGAACGCACTCAAACTAAAGGAGAACTCCCGAAGAGTCCGAAACATGTCACTCGGAATGACAATTCATACGGTGTAAGTTTAAACCGTTAAAAATATAGTTTAAACATGTCTCACGAATGTTTTATTCAAAAATTTTGCTATTGATAATAAAACCTATTTAAATACTGTTAATTTTGATGTTTGTTTACGGAGAATGCCCGAAGTGGCGCCTGACTTCCTCGCCGCGGTACTAAGTTAACAGCTACTCAGTTTACTCACAACACTACATCACTTGCCGGGCAATATTTGTTACAACCCAGAAAGTGTATAGTCAGGTTTCTCTTACCTAGCTCTGACCACAATCTGGTATGATTTAGGTACTATAATAGCGCTTTGGACCGTTAATATAACGGCAGCAAGCCGATAGATATTATTAATGAAGGTTTGCTGCTAGGAAATTGTGCAATTTATTTCCAAAGTAAAGTTATAAAACGTCTAGGTGGTTTACGCATGTTAGTAATCTATTCCTTCTATCTAGGACATTACACCTAAGTATTCTGCTAGTTAATGGCGGATACTGGTGTCATTAACAGCTCGATTGGTTCTAGATATGTTTATTGTAGGTAGTATTAGATAGATAGAGAAGTAATAGAATAGACTGCCAGATGATGTAGTTTCAGCTCTCAATGTCAACCAATTTAAGAACAAATTAGACAAGCATATTTTTGTGAACATTTTGGAAGGGATAATTGAAGGAAGAAGGGGAAGAGGTAGACCCAGATTGACGTACTCCAATCAAGTGAAGGAGAAAATTGGTGCCGCGTCGTATCAGGACGCTAAAAGACTGGCAGAGAATCGAGAAGACTGGCGATCTCTCCACCGACAAGAGCGTAGGTCTTAAGTTTGATGATGATGATTTCGAATTTAGCTCAACAGTGATATATATTTAAAGATAATTGGATACAGGCTTCATCAGTTGTTTCAACTGCCTGCCTGATTAATAAATAATAATAATATTATCCGTTTTATTACTTTATCCTGTTAATTAATTACGAACAGATTTCAAGTTTCCCCGTCTGGTACTCTTTGACTTCTCTCATCTTGACGCAGGGACATTTATTTTCATGACTACTGTTATGACGATTTAGGCTTCCGTATTTGTTACGACGACTTAGATGGAAAGCCTGATGTGCAACTTGTTTCACCCACTGTTACCCTCCCTCTCTCACCTAAAATACGAAACTGCATCAAGTTTCTATTTTCATTTCTGTGGCTATAAATCCAAGACTGCAATATAAAATTTCTTACAAGTTTAAAGAGGCAATCAAATGCAATATTTGAAACTAGTTTAGAGGGTTTCTGCCTCATTCCATTCTCTGAATGTTTATAGAGCTTCCGAGAAACAGAAATTGATTTCATTCAGTTGAGCTCAATTGGAGTGGATAGTGCTGTAGTAATTAATGTTTATGGTGAATCGACCAAATCATGAATCACTAGACCGAGACTGATGATTTTTTATTAATCAGCTCCTATCCCAATGCATTCATCTTGATGGTTTTGTTATTTTGTAGCATGTTTTCATAAAACAAAAATTAAAACTTTTTACAGTGGAGTAGGTCTCCAACTAAAAGTTCTATACAGGCAGTTCAATGAAAACCATCATGTAACCAAAATAGAAGTGATTAGGTACCTAAGGTAACTTTTACGAGCGTGCATAAGTTTAGGTCTTAATATCATTTTACAACTAAAATGGCAGTTCCTGTCTAAATACAATATTGTCCTTAGCGGAAATCATTCAATATATTCACGAATATTGATTTCAAAAAACAAATCTGTTTTTTGTTATTTTTCATATATATAGTAGGTACTGTGACTAATTGTCGAGTTTACAAAAAACGCGGACACGTGACAAGCTAAGTTAAAACAAAGGAACTGGTGACGCTGCAGTCATGTGTTATATATCAATTTATAATACATTTGCTCGTAAGGTGGCACTTATTATACAGGATATTAAACATGCGGGTTTTATAACATTACAACACTTGGGCTGAGTATATTATATCTCGATTCTCGGCTAGTTTTTTCCAGCGATGTCGTCCGAGTAAACTTCCATTCATTACCTATTTCATCTTCGAGGGGTTATATTCGGGATAAAATGTTTTCTATACGTAAATCCAGGCTATAAACTCCTTGTATTAGGTACCAAGTTTCAGCCACTTTTGCGCGTGACAAACATCTAGTTGCCTTATTGCAGCATTGGTTTGAAATACATGTTCAGTTTTCATTACGCCACCAGTACTTATTATTTAGTTATTATAATTAAACCAAACTTCATTTATTAATGCTTTTGTTTATGTATTCACAAACAAACACCGTTCGAATGTTGACGTGCAAAGAGTAAATTAATGATGATTATTATTTGAATGCGAATGTCATGCACATTTTATTTGTATTCACGTGAGGTAACACAAGCGGTTTTTTTCAGAAAAGGCCTATAACATTCAGTTTCATGTCTTTCATATGACGTTTAATTCATATTTTGTCGTCTCAGCGAAGTAGTGCGACATGGTCGTAATTGAGAAAGTACGTACAATACTCGTTCGATTGTGCAGCACGTTCTGTAGCACTTTGTGTCAGTGAGCTCTTTGCTCGATCGTTTATTGAATCTGCATTCATAAATAGCTTTCGTCTGAGTATTCTGCTGTCTGATTCATCGTACTTTCATAAGGTGAGGTGACATTAAGCAAAATTATTCTCATCAGTCAACTTGTTATTGCCCACGACAGTCTAGATAATGCTTATGGATAGATGAAGCGTGCCGCAGTGCGCGATGCGTTCTGAGTCTCTAGTATCAGTTTTTTCGAAACATTAACTAATTCGAACGCGTTTGCGTTTTGTCTCAAAATGTATGAAAGTGGTATGAAAACGTGAACAGCGCCTCTGGTGGTCACTGGTGGAAACTAAAACAGCGAGTATAACATTTGTTGCTAACCGATAAACGCGCGTATTTCAAACTCGGTGAGAGCGTTTTCATACATTTTGAGACAAAACGCAAAGGCGTTCGAATTAGTTAATGTTTAATGTTTCGAAAAAACTTATACTAGAGCTACACTGTCGAGCGAGCATCAGAAAATACTCTACAACTTAAAATCTCTTTTAAAGAATTGGCAGCACATTTCGTTCTTTCACACGTCATTATTAGGAAATGGGACTTAATCGTCAGGCAAATCTAAGAAGGTAAAATAAATTACAAATGTACGCGATTAAGTTCCGATTCTCAATAATAACTCTTGTGATTTTTTTGAAGCCGCAACCATCCATAGGCTCTGGTGTCTGCTTGCCATTAGGCATGCCGTAAACACGGCACTTTTCAGTTCCATACCCTTAGGGGATCGTTCTTCAAACGTAGATACGATGTATGCTAATTTCGTAAAACTTGCCTCCTACAAAACAGGAACAAGGCTTTCTTTTCCAGAAATGCATGCTAAAATTACTGTCCTAACATAGCACTTTTGGTAAATTTTAAAGCGACACGAATCGAGAATGGCACTGCGGATACTGGCTGCCGTTGCTTAACTATAGGCTGTTGTATGTCGCCTGAAAAATGAGAGGAACGTGTGTAAGGACCAGTGCACAAAATAATAAGATACAGAAGGTTCATTGAATCACACGCTTTAACGCTCTGAGGAGCGCTCGTGGCCCAGCGGCACCTGCGTACCGCAAGCGGAATGCAAGGTTAAGCAATGTCGGGCGGGGTCAGTCCATGGATATGGATATCCATCTATGACCGTTTTTTGTGGTTACTAACTGAGCGCTCCCGTGCTTTGGAAGGCAAGTTAAGCCGTTGATCCCGGCTGCTGTCTATGACGGCAGTCGTTAAGCCAAGTTGGCGGCTTTCGGGTGGCTTGAGAACTTCTAACAGTCAAGTTGCCCACTCACTTGACAAAGGGGGGTCGAAGTTGCACCACGTCCGTAGGGAAAGTACCCACCGCTACCCTACACGTGACCCCTGGGTGGTTCTAAAAGTGCAACAAAAACCGGCAACCGTACTGTCTTCTAGAAGATCTCACGGTTCGAAGTAATGCCATGCGATAAATAATAATAACGCTCTGACTATTTTAGCTGTACATTAATATTGATGTATGTAGTATTGTGTTCCTGTTGGGGCTGTTGGTGAGTAAGATGACCAGAGCTCCCGAGGATGTATTGAATGGCCTTATGTCTCTCTAATTGTCAACACAAGGAATCCTCAATTTATCCTATATCCAGTTCAGCAACTTGATCAAGCAAAGGTAACTAGCCACCACTAATTTCATTAAACAGTTAACTTCGATATGTAAATGAATACCGAAAATTTCAGAAGAATCCGTCAATTTTGACGGAGATAGGGTAAATCGTCAATAACTGGCTACTTAGCACATCAGGTACTATTATGTGCTGATGCCAACCAGACAAGATTGATCTAAACGTCAATAAATTCTTTGCTCTCTACGTATATTTTCGAAGTGGGCAATCGTTTCACTTCACAATACAATATAGGTATAGGTAAATTAAATATTACCTACTAGGTATCTTCCAATAAGCCCTCTTATTCACCAGTTACAGGCAATTTACCGAAAAGATAATTTTCCTTTCTCTTCTGTGCACTATTATCTTGTGTTCAAGGAGCAATATCGATAGAAGGTCAGCCTTCAATGGATACAAATTGACTTGACACCCACCTCGTGGAGAAAAAATGGCGTCGATATAAGATAACGCTGTTATTGGATCATGTTTTTTCTAAGTAAGGTTTTCGCTGTTATACTTCGTAGTTTTATGCGAGTACAGTACCTAATTATGCACATAAATTAAAGTTAAACGTCAGCTAACGCAATAATTTATCGCGATAAATAAGTAAGTCAGTGATACATGGTCAGTAAAATAAGAATTCGTTTCAAGATAGACTGTATCTTACTTATATTATTTACACATACGAAAGTTTAGATGTTTGTTACTCAATTATGCAAATACCTACGGCTGAACGAATTATGTCGAAACGAGGTATACGACGAGTTTTTAGCATGGATTAACATACAAGATATTTTTAATTCCGAAAATCATCCATAGAAGAATGAAATAAGGAGTTAACTATATAGGCACTATGTCTACTGACTCTACAATACAATCCTTATTGGAATGCGAATATCTCAATATTAACATTTTCAGTGCCAGGAACTCGCTAGGTGGTCGTTTCGCAGGCTCTTTTCGCAACATACGGGTCGCATCGCATGTTATTGGACACGAGTAGTAAGCGAGTGCAGTAGCAGTGAAGGTGGGACAGGACAGGCCCAAAGGGCGCGACTTGCGGACAAGGACTTTGATTAACTTCAAGAAAATACCAGCACAACGTCAGTCAGTGGCGGTAAGTGAAAATTTGCAATCGCCGCTTGTTTGGAGTGTAAGAAATGTCGGTCCGAAATGTGCAGACAATGTGCCCTATTCTTTTGGAATCATTAGACATACATGATATTAAGCCATACCTATACCTAGGTAACCTCTTTTATTTTTTTATGCTAAGCGTTGGTCCTCCATTGCACGTGCAATCGTGTATACATGCTGCATATTTATTTACAACGTCACGATATTTGATAAGGGTCTAAGTACTTATACGTACTATGAATACATATAACTAATGTTTAGCCCCGAACTGTGCCAAGTGAACTTGCAATGTGTCCGTGAGTCTAGTGTCTGACAAGCCATGTGACCAACATGATTACATCCCCCTCTCGCTCAGGTTCGAACTTTTCTGAAGATTTTCTCATTTCTCGAGACGCTTCACTCGTTTGTGGAAAAACATATTTATATGTCAGAAATGTGAAAACAAAATTTGCGGAACCGTTCCAGAATACGTCGCATACAAACGTGACAATGCATTTAGAAACCTTGTGGCACAGGCCGTCATATCTACACAAAATGGTCGGCAGAGATTGGCAATCTGTGCCGGTAGTGGCACGCGGGCGTGGCAGGTCACGACTGCACCCTACTTTGCTATTCACAGTATTCACTACTTGTTTTACCACACTATTGTTCCCTAGTATAACATGAACCCATTATTCGTACACTGCCGCGATCGGAAAATTCTAGCGACAAAGAATAGAAGCGGATATTTCGTTATTGCTTCACGGTAGGCTGAGGGTTCCTTTATCGCGAATGTGTCAAAGCGGTGTTGCCACACGCAGTTGTGATGTGCTTGTACTGCTTGTGCCAGAAGCACAGTGTTATCTGTAATTATTAAAATTGCATTTATTTTTACTTTATTATAGATATGCTAAGATCAGCCTCACAGTAACTGGCCCCACGAGGCCGCTTGTCCCGTTTAATCGGAGGCCTGACTTAAACTGGTTTGACCTAAAGTAGTTTGTCGATATTAGTGAGTATGCCCTGCACATTGTCCGGTACTAGTGAAAGGATACAAACACTTCAATTAGATAAACTGTTAGCTCAAGAATTATGGTAGCATTAAATCCTTCCAGTTGTGAGCTAATTTTGCTGAGTTATTGAAGTAATTTTGTCGAACATATTTGTAGGTATTTACAGTTCGAAACATTTTTGAAACCTAGTTGGTGTTATTGTTGTCTTATTATGACGCTAACATCATAACGCAAGTCGACGTCTTAACGTCGTAAGTTTTCAAAAAATATGGAAGCATATATGTATACCATGCAAATATAGTAAAATACCTGCAGTGCATTCTTGTGGTATTCTGGCCACGAACTACGTCTTACGCGAGACTGTGGCAGATATCAAACCAGAAGCCCGTACCTAACCTAAAAGAATCCTGTAACGGAAATGGCGATGGTTTGACCTCGCGCTTCGACGGTCGGATGACCACTTGTCCAAGCAGAAGCTGGGCTTCCGCTGGCAATGCACTGGCAAAAGACGGCCGGGACGTCCTCAAACCACATGGAGGCGCTTTGTTGCTGAAAAAGAGGCTAGGAAGAGCCAGAAGAAGCCGCGCAAAACCGTGACAAGTGGAGAACACTTCTGCTAGCCCTATATGTCTCTCATATAAAGGGTGGATTTTCTTTTTGGGTCAGTGAGGGCAGCTACCAAATCTTCATAAACGAGGTTGGGACACGCATGCGGGACTGAGGCCTGGACCCCCGCTCCGGGATCATTCTTGATGCAAAGGTTGTCTATTGCAGTCCTATGCGGCAACGCTGCAAGAGAGAATGAGGTGTGGTGGGTTATTAAACTAGAATAGGTTACATTTTGTTTTTATTTATTTGTTGTATTTAAATATTTGTATAAATACAAGTACCCTTTATTCTCAGGAATTATTTATAATTTATTAGTTAAATAAATTAGTTGGTTAGTTAAATTTAGTTAACTAATTTAACTTAAATTTCAACCCACGCTCGATTTGTCAGCCCTTCGAGTGAAACCAGGCTCATTAAGCGTAAATGGGTCTGTCTAAGTATTTCAGCACTTTAAGTAAATTAATTAAGTCTAATGAAGATAGTAAGCTAAAATGGCGAAACTTTAGTACGTACCTACCTTTTTTTTTTTTTCCACCCAGAGAAATGTATAAAACTGCATACTACTACGTAACCTAAGGCTCCGGGGGAGAACCAGAAATTACGCATTGGTTATGTGGGGCTCTCCAGTCCAGAAGGAACAAGCCTACCCACTAAAACTCTGGGATGCTGCCCTCTCGTGCCTTACCTACCTACAGTCAAGTCGTGGTCAAGTCTAAAAAGATGTATTTTCGATTTTGCGCCTTATTCCCTTTAAATAATAAATCTTAGTTTCTTACTTACTCACAGCTACAAATTTCAAAAACGTCCTGAAATTATTGAAAACCGAGATGCCGATAAAATTTATCTAAATTAAAATAAACGATTTTTTTTACATTATAACACACATATGCAAATTGCAGCAATGTACGTGGATGTAAATAATAATTATGATAATTGAATTAATTAGTTTTCACATAATTATACGATTAAAGAACCCGACGGTACTCGTTTCTTCTAGATATTAAGTTCATATAAATAAGACGTAAGCGAAAACAAATGAGAGCAAACGGATCCATTAATTGAATGTAATTCCAAACTAATCATTAAAAGATAGATCGTAATGCCTTACGGAAACGATTTTTCAAAGGGTCTATATAACTTTTAAGATAACATCGAAAATACACCTAATGTAAAAATCAATAGAATATATATTTCCTATGCTACTGAACAGAAATAAGCACGTTATATAACTTAAGGTTTCAAAGCTTAATTATGTTTATACGCACTCATTAATTCTGGGACCAGTCTCTTTAATCGATACGTTTATAGATTGATACATAGAAAAGTTTTTAAGTGATAGTGGTTGGTAATGTACCTTTTAGTCTTGAGTTAGTAGGAATAATGTCGTCTGTTATTTTATGTCCGTGAGTTAAAAATGACCAGGGTTTTATGAGCCCGTAGAACTTGATAAGGACGCATTTTTGTAGAGTGATGCTTTGGTTTTAAATGCATAAGTGACGATAAAACGTTTCTATCATCAAACTTGGTAATGTCTTACCTAATACTCACTGTTTAGAATTGATTGAGACTTGTGAGAGAAAATATCTCTTTAAATAGTCAACACCTAAATTATACCAAATTACGTGTGGCAGAAAAAGTTACGTGTAAGGTGGGTACTGGGTAATATGCATTTTTATAGCATACGACGTGTCTTTAAAAATATAATGAACAAGTATGTGGAAAGCCTTAATACCTCAAATTGTTAGAAGAAATCACATACCTAACGTTCGTTTCATCAATATACAAGGTAAAACGAGTGTTTATTCTATTTATGTATTTTGAACTAAATCCTGCTAATATTATAAATGCGAAAGTTTATATGTTTGGGTGTTTAGACGTTTGTTACTCAATCACGCAAAACGGCTGAACGGATTACGATGAAACTTAGTATACAACGAGTTTATAGCCTGGATTAACATATAGGATACTGTTGGAAAATAAACCAAACAGTTTTTATAGTTCAAGCCAGTTATACTGGCCGCGACAGGATGCGCGTTGCTAGGTTTGTTTTTCTGTTACGTCTTGTCATTGTCATTGAAGAAATGTAAACAATGTTTTATTTTACTGTCTGAATAAATTTACATATATTATATCAATCCTGGCTTAATTCCACTCTAAACCTAATAGGTTAGGGCCCAGGACGTATTTAAAGTATATAGGTAAATAGTCCGTTCACAAAATCCGAGATGTCGGAAAATAAATCTTCGGCTACGAGTTCCGGAATATCCGTTAATTTTGAAAAGCTCAGTGGTAAATAACGAACTACGGAAACTGGAAGTTTTTAATGCGTATGTATTTGATTCATGAAGATTTGTGGGATTGCATCCAAGAATCCAAACCAGGTGTCCCCAAAGTTACGGATGAACGTAAGCAACAAAAGACCCTTGCTAAAATATGTTTGATGGTGCAACCCTCGTCTTTTTCTCATGTAAGAAACGCAGAGACTGGATATGATGCTTGGAACAATTTGAAAATAGCCTATGAAGACAGGGGACTGTGTAGAAGGCTAGGACTATTACGTACTTTGTTTGGATTGAAACTGGAACAATTTAGTGACATGGAAGCGTATCTCTTAAAGATCACCGACTTAGATCAACAACTACGAGACATAAATGCTCCATTGGATGACGATTTTCTGTCAGTGCTGATGTTAAGCGGTCTACCGCCAGACTATGACCCACTCATCATGGCATTAGAAAATTCTAACATTAAATTGTGCAGTGAGACAGTAAAGAGTAAACTACTTCAAGAATATTTACGCAGACATGTTGACAAGAGTGAAGATAGTGCAATGTTTACAAACCGAGGTACTGTCAACAAGCATTCCACAAAGGTTAAATGTTTTATATGCAAAAAGCCGAATCATTATGCAAAAAACTGTCCTACTAAAACTAACAAAGTTGATAAACGGAGTGAGAAGAGTGAGAAAGCATGGAACGGAACATTGCTAACTGCACTAGCTGTGGATATCAACTCCAGCTCCTTTTATATCGATTCTGGTGCTACGGCGCACATGACGAATAATAAATATCTATTACAAAACTACGTCGTGGATACTCCGAGGTTGGTGACTGTGGCGAATAATCAGAAGATGCATAGTGAGGGACATGGTACTGTGGAATTGTTGTTAAAGGGGCACAATGAAACTACGAAACTGAACGATGTCATTTACGTACCCGGATTGTCAACAAACCTCATTTCTGTTGGAAAAATGACAGATAAAGGACTTGATGTGCACTTTACCGAGCAGGAGTGTAATATTTACTGCGGCAAGACTGTAGTTGCTAGTGCTACGAAGGTCAACGGTGTTTATGAAATGAACACGGCGAGTCAACTGTCAACAGTGTCAACACATGGATGCGAGCAGGCTGCTACTTGTCAGTCAGAGGTTTCTAGTGATCCTTTGCGAGATATAATATCTAGGGATCAAGAAGCAGAAGCTGTGAATCTATGTGAGGCGAAGCCAACCCAGGAGTTATGGCATCGCAGACTCGGGCATCTGAACAGGAGAAGTATGGACTTACTGAAACAAGGTATGGCTAGTGGAATTGATTACACTGATGGTAAGCATACTCCCTGTGTAGCTTGTCTTGAGGGAAAACAAAGTAGACTACCATTCCCCAAGAGATCTTTTAACAGAGCTGCTGAGAAACTTGGTCTTATACACAGTGATTTGATGGGGCCAATGCCAGTTTCCTCATTTAGTGGCAGTAGATATTTACTGACTTTTATTGATGACCACACAAGAATGACTTTTGGTTATTTTATTAAAAGCAAAGACGAAGTATTGTCTGTATTCAAGATATTCAAAAGCTTTGTAGAGAACCAGACCAATTTAAAGATAAAATGTTTGAGATCGGACAATGGCCTTGAATATGTGAATAAACAGTTCCAGATGTTTCTGCAAGAGCATGGCATCGAGCATCAGACGACTATACCCTACTCGCCACAACAGAACGGGGTGGCAGAGCGGGCGAATCGCACGATTATGGAGGCAGGACGATGCATGCTGCAAGATGCAGGAATGGACCGAAGGTTCTGGGCAGAGGCGCTGAATACAGCAATACACATTAAGAATAAGTCACCAAGCAAAGCGGTGAGAGGCACCACGCCGGAGGAAAAATGGTCTGGTAATAAAGTCAATTTATGTAGCTTAAGAGTATTCGGCTGTATTGCATATGCAATGATCCCCAGCGAGAAACGCAAGAAACTAGATGCAAAAAGTAAAATGTACATCTTTGTGGGATATTGTAGCGAGTCGAAAGGATATAGATTAGTTGATCCTGAAAATCCTTCTAAATGCATTAAGTCACGAGATGTGCAATTTTTAGAAGACAAAATGTATAAGGATCTGAAACCAAATCAGACAAACTGTACTACTGATTGTATGTTCGAACTGACTAGTAATGACGTGGATGATACGGCTGAGGATGCGGGTTCATTACCAGCCGCACCAGTTACAGACGTCTCTCCAGTTACAGATGTAGAGCCGCCTACTCCGAGCACCTCCAGTTCTAGCTTTGTGGATGACCCTAATGATGTCACTTGGAATCCAGATATGACTACGGATCAAGCTTCAAGTGAATATGAAGATTTTTCAAACTACGCAAATATTATGGTTGCCATGACAGCTGCATGTCAAGGTGCTGAACCACAGACTATTCATGAAGCACTGTCAGGACCTGATAAAGACCACTGGAAGGAAGCTATTGCAGATGAGTACAAGTCATTTGAAAAGAACAAGGCATGGACTTTGACTTTACTGCCTGCAGGAAAGAAAGCTGTAAAATGCAAATGGATTTTTAAGAAAAAGCTCGGATTAGATGGCCAGTTACTTCGATACAAAGCTCGGCTTGTAGCTAAGGGTTTTACCCAGGAATACGGAGTCGACTATAATGAGACCTACTCGCCTGTGGTCAGATACTCGACAATACGCATCTTACTGGCTTTGGCAGTCAACTTGGATATGCATGTTGACCATATGGACGTGAAGACAGCCTTTTTAAATGGCGACTTAAAGGAGACAGTCTATATGGAACAGCCAGATGGGTATAAAGTAAACGGTAAAGAAAACCATGTATTCCGGCTAAATAAAGCAGTATATGGGCTGAAACAGGCATCAAAAGCCTGGTACGACAAAATTGATAATGCTCTGGCAGCTCTTAAGTTCAGAAAGTCACTCAATGAACCCTGTGTTTACATTAAATCAGATGCAACTGGAAATCTTATCATATTAGCCTTATATGTCGACGATATTCTGATTTTCAGTAAAGAGACAGCAGAGAAGAAGAGGCTGAAGGAGGAATTGATGAGAACATTTGAAATGAAAGATCTTGGCCGAGCTAATCATGTTTTGGGAATGCGACTGAATCAAGGCAAAAATAAAATAATTCTTGATCAGAAGAATTACATTCAGAAGGTATTAGAACAATTTAATATGGCTGACTGTAAACCAGTAAATACACCATTGGAGAATGGCATGAAATTTGAAAAAGGAGAACAGACTGACCCTAACTCCAAATACAGAAGCCTCATTGGTTGTATTATGTATATAGCTGTGTGCACTAGACCTGACATTGCCCATGCAGCCAGTCTATTAAGCCAGTTTAACAACTGTCATTCTGATACGCACTGGAAAGCAGCGAAGCGTGTTCTTCGATATTTGAAAGGAACTATAGACTACAGTATAGTTTACGAGAAGACAAACTTATCTGTTACAGGATATGTAGATGCAGATTGGGCGTCTAACCAGATTGACCGACGATCGTACACCGGCTACGTATTCAAAGTGGGTAACGCAGCTGTGTCATGGGAGAGCCGTAAGCAAAGAACAATAGCTCTTTCTTCCACAGAATCGGAGTACATGGCGTTATGCGAAGGAGCAAAGGAAGCTGCATTTATAAGAAACCTTCTGCATGAATGCCTCGGTAAATACCTATCTGTGATTTTGTACAACGATAGTCAGTCAGCGCAAAAGATTTGCAACAATCATACCAATCATAGTAGAAGCAAACACATAGATATTAGACATCATTATGTAAGGCAAGTAGTAAAGGACAAAATTGTCGAATTGGAATATTTGCCTACTGAGCGTATGCCTGCAGATGTCTTGACCAAATCTTTAGGTAAAGACAAACATTTTAATTGTGTTTCTAATCTTGGTTTGAAAACTGTTTAGTTTAAGGGCAGGTGTTGGAAAATAAACCAAACAGTTTTTATAGTTCAAGCCAGTTATACTGGCCGCGACAGGATGCGCGTTGCTAGGTTTGTTTTTCTGTTACGTCTTGTCATTGTCATTGAAGAAATGTAAACAATGTTTTATTTTACTGTCTGAATAAATTTACATATATTATATCAATCCTGGCTTAATTCCACTCTAAACCTAATAGATACTTTTCATCCCAAAAAATATTTCTCGAAGGAATAAAATAGGGAGTAAAAGTTTACGCGGACGATGTCGCGAGTAAAAGCTTAGTGTTAGGCTGCGTTTCCACCAGAGATGTGCGAGGATGCGTTTTCATACATTTGACACCTCGCAACGCGCCGAGCGAGGTGTCAAATATATGAAAACACATCCTCGCACCTCTCTGGTGGAAACGCAGCCTTATATAGGTGGATATGAAAGGACAGTTGGGTAGCTTACCTAGCAGAATTATAAAATTATCAAACATAAAGTCCGCGACAACCATCCATGTAATGCTTTAATAGGTCCAGATCCGCTCATTGCACCACCTCTTTGTGCACAACCAATTTGCCCCAAGTCCTAATAGCCAGACGTATTATCTTTAATACCAAAACTTAGGTTCTACTGGTTCTGAGACACAGAAATTTGGACGGAATCCAATTACACGAAGTGACTCTGCACTAATAATCGATTTAAAAAACGATGTTACCGAATGCCAGGTGCTTCTAACCTTACCCACCGCGGCGGGACGAATCGTCGTGACAATCACTTTAATTAATCACTCTAGCGGCTAAGGAAATTCGTTTAAAACTAATTCGACTAATAAGTTGGTTGAAAAACGTTAAATAGGCAGGTGGATGAGAACGCTTTGTGGCTGCTAATAGTATCCTGATCCTATAAATTAAACACAAATCACTCGCACGCCCATGCGTATGAATATGTACGTCCCATTTTCACCTCAATTTTGATTTATATCTGTTGTCGAGTACTAATATAACAATCAACAAAAAGTGGCAACCGTACTGTCTTCTCGAAGATCTCACGGTTCGAAATCAATGCCATACGATAAATGAATATAACAATAACAGGATGTACTTACAGAAATCACGCTAAAATCAAATCATCTAAATTCACTCATCACCTAGTACCTAATGACTAAGTAACTAAACAAGAAAGGTTATTTCCAGAACATGGTTCATCCACTGAGCGAAAAAAATACTAATTATTAGTAAGTTTTAGTGAATTCCAAGACAAGGAGATTATATACTAACGTAACAGTTTAGTAGTTACAAGGACAATTTTTTTGGTATTAGTAAATAACTACTATTATCAAAAACTGGTTTGTAACCGTCAGTATATAATCTCCTTGTCGTGGGATTCACTAAAACTTACTAATAATTAGTATTTTTTTTCGCTCAGTGTCCCATTCGACAAAATACCGTTTCTTCTCATTTCTGTAGTATATAGAAAATAAAAGATACAGAACCGTATTCGCACACATACAATAAAGTTAGTCATCGGCCTAAAGTATTGTACTATCACCATCACATAAATCTTTTATACTTCAGAGTTAAAAAATATTTGAAAATGCATTATGCCCTGTGATTACAATAAAGTTGTGTTAATATCTTTGTGAGCACATAATTCGGTACAATGTAACTATGAGATGTACTAAGATTTCAACTCTTTGTTACAAAACGTCACAAGGCCGATTTTCCAATCTTCTCAGATAAAATTATCCGTCGGTTAAAATTATGAGTTTTTCTTAAGTCAAATGAGAGAAAAAGAAAGAGTTAACATTTATGGGGATTGAAAAATCGGCCAACAGTAGAATTTAATATTGTTACCACCGAGGTAAGTTCACTTTTATTTTAACGCAAATACAGTCGGCCTCATAAGTAGCTGAACATTAAGGGACTTTGTCGCTTTCAACCGTTGGACATTGAGTATGACGGTTTAAATATGAGATTAAAGCGACACGGTGCAAAGGTGTTCAGCCCCATGTGAGGCCGACCGTGCCGTTTAAGAGGTCAAACACTGAAGTATCCTATTACTCGATGCATTCGTAACTTAATCCCAGTTCTAACGCTCATTAACCCCAACATTTACTGTAAAGACATTAGAAACTGACGCAACAGCCTACAGGAAACTATCAAGATAGAATCCACCATCTTATACGCCGTTAAATTCGATATTTGACTCTTCACAACCGTTTAAACGATTGAGTCAACAGACTTTTATCACACTATAAAAGCTGAATAAACATTCCTATGGCTCCAATGAGACACCTTTAGCTGTTTGTGCTTATTATGATATGAGTTTAGTGGTATTAGCGATTTGATACTGGGCAGTACTGGGTTACGGCTGTGACCCATTTGAAATGATAGGTGTCAAACATAAGTAACCGTTTAACCGACTTTGTCATTGTTTGTCATTTCTGTTAAATTATTTTTGGTAAATAAAATAAATTGAAATTGAATTAAATTTTAGATATTCAATCGAATTGAATTTTTAAGGCACAGGCTCACAAAATCTGTGTACATTTTATTCGTCAGTTTCGGCACTCCCGAATATATATATTTTTTGCTTGTACATATTGGATATACGAAGAACATCAAGAAAAAAAAAATATAAAAAAGTACAAAAAATGAAAAAAAAATCACCAGGTTTTGGCTGACAGAAAAATAAGCATACTGACCAAAAGTCATAAGTGTAGTGCAAACACAAGCGAAGAAAAACTTGCACATTTTGTATGGAGAGAGCTTGCCCACCCCTGCGCCTTAAGCAAGAGATATAGACCGAGCGTCCGACCCTAGATATGCGTCCGATCGAGCTGCTTCCAGCGACAAGATTCCTGCGCGCATCTACGCATCAAATACGCCGAAAACTAAGGCACTTCGCAATATACCATCATATTGAAAGATTACAAATGCCTGAACAGGTATTTGGTAAAATGGTCTTACTAAATTTCAGTAACAAACCATGTTAAAAACCGAAATCCTTTTTAAATTACTAGCTATACTGTGAGTCAACTGTGAAGTACGTATGGTCGCAAATGACAGGCTTGTTACATTAAATGAAATAATAAGGTAAAGTTTAGCAAACTGTCAACCAGCCCTTGATTCATTATCACTATACTTATTGACCTTAAATGGATAACGCAAGCGTTGCACGCTAACTGCCCAGCACGATTCATCTGTATAGGGTGACACCACCAATTATGGACACTTTAAGAACAAGCACCAATAATGGACACTTCAACCCTTATTCAAAGATCATATGGTTTTAAATTGATTGTTCTATAAAAAATGGATGACTCTTATTTTGTTTTACATAAGAGTCTCACGTACAAACCTCAGACTGCCAAGCGCAGAAGGAGAAGAGACAACTTATTGTCAGTGGTTCCAGTGCCCTCTTTCAAATCCGTTTATGCTAGAAGACAGTACTGTATTCAGTCACATCACATGTATAATACCGTAAATAAGAAAATACAGATTTATCCCCTAAATCAATATGACTGTAAGAAAACACTGTTCAAATGGATAATTGATCTCACCTATACTGAAACCGAAGAGCTCCTACGCACAGGTCAATAAAACTATAATTATGATTTCAGACTAAAATATATAATATAAAAAGCTCATACTCGTAAATTGTAACACACACACACACGCATGCGCACACACATACACACACACACACACACACACACACACGCACGCACACACACACACACGCACGCACGCACACACACACACACACACACACACACACACACACACACACACACACACACACACACACACACACACACACACACGCACGCACGCACGCACGCACGCACACCCACATGTTCTTTAGATTAAGAAATCGATTACCTACCTCATGTCACATGTTTGTTGTTCTTGCCAATTGTACTATTTTGGAAGAGCGGGGTCTCCTGATACAGGTTATTTTATACCTACTAGGAGGTCTCAACCTTTACAATTGCAATTTACCTACAGTTACATGAATAAAATATATTATATTATATTATATTATATTATATTATATATTAAGAGTTAATGTACATCATTGGGCCTTGCCCATTATTGGTGGTGTCACCCTATCTTGTCCCTAAACGGCACACTTCTGCATTGAACTATTTGCATCTATACCGCGAGCACGGCGGTGTGTCAGCCAAGTTCGGTAGTTACCGATTACGGCTCAGAGATCGTGCTCAATGCTCAATAAATATTTAATGTTGGAGGTGTTAAGAAATGTCTTTTCGTGCTTAATGTTGCATTCAAGCGTCTTTCAAGTGTAAGTAGGAGCGGGCTTGTCTTTGGAAGAACCTAATTTATGGGTGACATTGGACTAGAATTTCCTGACTCAGAAATTCTAGTCTCGCGGACACTGTACCAGTACCATTGCTACTTTACGCTATGTACGAGTATTTGTTTAAGAAAGGCATTTCTATTCAAACTTTTGGTAAGTACGTGTACCTAGAATAAAAAGTACACTAAAGGAAATGATGTATCGACTGTATCGTTCTCAAGCAAATGGTGCATTTACTGTCAGATGTAAAAACGTTTTTAATTTTTTAACCGAGAATTCGCAATTTTCAACTTTGTCAATAGGTATATCACGAATTGGACGTGGCGGTTGGGTTATTAATATCAGTTTCACAAAGTGGTATCTTTTGGCTGGCAGCGGTATATTATTAAGTACATTAAAGTAAGTACAGTCAAGTGCAAAAATATGGGAGCATACAATTTGCTCAAAAGTATGTCCCATAGCTCTTATGTCGGTGAATTAAATTAAGGTTTTGCTACATATTTATGAGAGGATTCATTCGATATATATTTTTGCACTTGACTGTACCTGAAGATGAAATCCTGCTGCAGTAACCCATTACGATGTGTGATCATAGTTATCGGCTGTGTCTTCGACATCAAACAATAACATGTACCTATTCAACTAGATTGTAAACCTGGCATATTAGACTGTTTTTTACAGTTATTTTACCTCAAAACTCAAAGTCAAAACTCAAGCGAACGCGGCCAAAAACAAAATACCGTTTCAGCTGACCATACATGGCGGGCGGTGGCAGAAGGATTATCGCCGCCCACACTACTAACGTACACATAAACATCTCCAAAACTAAAGCGATTTATGTCACATAGATCATATATTAGAATGTCAATCTTATTACGACTCCGCTAAGTCGACAATGGTAAGAACTGTGTGATGTTTCGTGGTTTTCTAAAGCGGCAAGTGCATACATGCATAGCCCGCAGATGTCTCCATGACGTAAACCGAAACCGAATATGTGGTAGCCATAATTTTTTTATAACTTGAGCATAAGCGTCAATTAAAAATCCAACGCATTTCTTTATTGATAAAGGAAGTCGTTTCTATAAACGACCGAGACGTTCATATGAACACGTATCGCCAAAATCCTTTTTTATTTGTTTAAAAGCAGTTGTTCTCATCGGACTTTTTTGACGTTATCAACTTTAATATTGACTTAGTGATTGAAGTTACAGATAGTGATGACATGATGCCAAAGGCTGTTGATATTGTAGCGCCGATAAGGTACCTAGCATATATAATGAAAAAAAAAAAGATTTTAATTCTGAAATTGTTTATTTTATAAACAAATAATTATTTTAAACAATATCATAACGTGACTTGGGAGATTTTAAATAACACTTTATTAGCACATTTTCGGAGTCTAATTAACAACTATAAGCTAATATCACAGATTTTTCTTAAAGACAACAGTTATACATAACCTTAATAGGTTTTGAATTCGTGATATTTACATAAATACTTCCTCGATTTCCCGCCATAACTAGTACATTGATATAATAATAATTTATTTCTGTATTAACGATTGTGATCGGCTCAGTAATAAGCTAATCATTTATGTTTCACAGCGACATGGGAAACAGTTTATATTACAATTCATAAATTATTTTACCATTCTAATATTATAATCGGTAATATAATCCATAAAAAATAAGATTATAGCAAAACGAAAGAGTGATTTATAAGAAATAAAATCCATCCATCCATCTTATAAAATCCATCTCATTCTCACAAGCTTTAGTTTTCCAGATTTTTAGTTTGCATCAATATAAAAATAAATGCTAATTTGGATCAAAGCAAATTTCAAATAAAAATAACAACTTTGCATTCATCTGCACTTAGACTAGTATGAGCTCTAAATTCGAATTATGACACATGAAAAAAAAACAAAAATCATCTTTTGAATGGCTTGGCTAACGACTATAAATCCAAGTTACAAAAAAATAACAGAAACCACTTTAGGCGATCACATTTAAAAATCAGAGTAAACTATGTGTACTTTTCACACGTTTAACACGGGGGCTATCTCGGACAGAACTTGAAATGCGGGAACAGGAAACAGTGTAGAGACAGGAACCTGCAACAATGGAAGCGAACTCGTAATTTGCTTTTATCTTCACGCCAGTGACAGGAAACGAGATTTTCTTTAAAAAGTTAGCAAACCACGGAGATAAATAGATAGTTTTTTGTTTTAAATATTGTTTGCACGTCCATAAAAAGATAATGGAATATTTCATTTCATCAACAATAAACAAAACTGGTTTATTGAACGTAATAAATTATATATGTATCAATAAAACTTATTAATTATATAAAATTTTAATATAATAGTAAGTATAATCCCGGGTATGCTTCAGGATGCAACTGTACTAGGATAACCCTAGGAGGATGATGAGTATAGTGAAAAGTACGACCAAATAGATTCATAAATCCCAAAATACTTCGTCATGCACTCCATCTACCGAGTTTTTTTGCGTTTAAAAGTGGACAGAGTTCTCCGGTATTGGTAGTTGACAGGTAATTCGCTTTCCCAATCAATATTTTAAGATCCGCTGGAGCTCTCGCTATTGTCAATGGAGTGCATTTTTTTTCTGTAGGTAGGTAAGCAATATTGATTATAACTCACCTAGTAGGATCGTACAACGTGTCGAAACCTGGCACGTTGACAACATTCCACTCGTTCTTAAACCTGCTGTAGCCGAAGGAGACCTGCTCCTTAAACTTCTCTGTGTCCAGGAGTTTCATCTGTTCCAAGTGGGAATGGAACTCCGGTATCACCGTTAGGTTTATGTGCATTAAGTTTTCTGTGGACAGAATGAGAAAAATTATAATGGGATCCGCATGTTCCGATTTTCGTTTTGAAATGTCATTTACCTTAGTTTTGTTGAACATTTTGTAAATAATTCTTAAAATTTTCCAAAACTGTTGAGCAGTTTTTGAAACTTGTCCTAACCTGGGAGGTTAGGGCCTTTCTGTAAACTATGAAGTTTAGGTTAACTAATAGGAAGAACAACATGTAACCGACTACCGCTCTATATTTCAATCCTGCAAATTTTATCATGACCACAAATTTAGGAATTTCTACGAAAGTTCCCAATTGTTTTGCATCTACAGTTTCTATATAGTTGATGACGGCTGTAGTTTGAGCAACAAATTTAATTTCGGCATAGCTTATTTCAAGCAGATACGGCATATAGTGATAATATCTACTTGAAAAATAAATATATCACATAATTCTGATTGCACTGCATTTCTCGTTTCTTGTACGTTCTCTTATAGTATTTAACTCACATTGGTTATTCATGGCTACATTAATGAGAATAAATTCAAGTAATATCTTACCTATAAGATATCCAAGAGATACGTCGTCAGGAAACCGAACGTTATCACAAAAGCTGATGAATCGTCCTCCACTGTAGAAAAAAAAGTACACGTTTAATAAAATTGGTACCAACCAGTACAATGTTACATGCTTACATGGGTCATTATCAGTTGCAAAAACAAAAGTTGTCCGTCCATCACCATGTGCATATTATTATTATGTTTTTATTACATGGATTTATAGTAACGGAGACACAGTTTATGTGGATTACTAGACCAATCCAAAATTAAGCTTTGTAGCCAAAATTTAACTTTTCATATGTCCACCGAAAAGACGCGCACCCAAATCTGACAATGACCCCCCATACTACAGTATAATATTACCAGTATTGCCATATACTGGTAAAACAAGTTAACATAAAAGCCGTTAAGACGTTGTTACATTAATATAACAACAAAACATTAATGTATTTCCAAATAAGTAATATCAATTCCTGTATCAAGGATTTACGTAGCCTTCTTTAATAGAGTAATTATGGGGTGGGTGGGTTTTTAAGGCTTACTAATTTGAATTTATTTATGAGAATTGCAAAGTACATTATGTACTGCAATTCTCATAAATTTAAATAAGGTCAATTGCAACTTAATATTAATAATACACCTGATATGACTTATAAATCGCAAGACACGCTATATTTGGCAACAGTAAATCATAAACATGTAGCTGTATTGGTTTGGAATGCAACCAGTGACTAGAAACATAATATATGTATAAGTTGAAATTATTTGAAATTCTGAATCTTCTTGCTTGGACAATAAAGTCGGTTTTAGAACGGAGGACTATTTTGATATATGTGGGAAGTTTAAAGGATTTAAAGTATAGCAACCTTGACACAAATTCTGTCGTCGGTTAATTATTTGCGGTAACATTGACATTTACAACGACAGTTAATGATTCCTTATGAATTTAAATTTCGACTGTTCGATTGAAGTAAAATTCCTTCCTTAAAACGTACGATCAACATGTAATTGTTAGCCGTGGTGGGGTTAAGTCCTTGTGATACGCTTGCTTGCGTTGAGTGTTCAATAGTTGTACAACTTGGTAATCCAATAATACTGCAATATCTAATAGTAAAACCATAGGTACGAACCAATACGGTATGCTTGAATTGAATTTAGAATAGATTTAGTTTCGAGTTTAACCCCTAGGCAGTCTGCCGAATTATCAAGTGGTACCACTTCGGGTTTGTTCCTATCCGTTGGAGTTTTACGAATTATTTCGATCAGACCCCACCATTATTATGTTTATATGGTACCTTAAAACCCACAGGGAAAACTACTTAAACCTTGTTGAGTTTGACGGGTTTCCTCACGATGTCTTCCTTCTCCGAAAAGATTTTGTTAAATTACAAATCGTATTTCGTACCCTAAGATTTGTTAGTCTTAGTAGTATTAGCCATCAGATAACAACCAGCCAGCAACAAAATACTGTTTTTTTCAATGATTACAGTGAAATTTTAGAACAGCTTTGTTGAGAGACACAATTTCACATATCTAACTTTAAATTATACCGTACAAAATTATGTGTAACGTCATTGCATTGTGCTAAATGCGCAGAGTGATTTTGCAAAACGTTTTATTGTCGTTTGAATGGCCTTTCGTGATGACATCATTATGTCAACAATTGGTAATACTAACGATATAATTTTGGATTAAGGTTTGCTACATCACTTTTTTACTTACCTCGCAAAAGGTAACATTTTTAAAGCCAGACTTCGACTTAAACACACTCCAGCTCCGCCAGTACCAAACCAGAATGAATATTTTAACTGAAACAAATAATTAAAGCTTATTATTTTAATCTTTACACAAAACATTGACCCATAAAGCACTCTGTTGCAAAAATCCTGTCTTAAGTATTGTTTCTAGTTTTAAAACAGTACTTCAGCTTCCTCAATAAAGAAAGTGGAGGGTGCAGGTGGAAGCTGGGGAAGACCTGGGTTAACTTTTTGCAACCAAATTGAGAAAATAGGGATGCTGACTCAAAATTTATTATTACTCCATACGAAAGAATATACAAAACTATGCCAAATAGTGAAAATCGTATTCAAATATCTCAAAATATAACGAAACTACAACCGTTAGAATGTTTTTAGTTTGAGAGAGAAAGCGCTACAGATCAGTGACGTCACTGATTATTAATTACTTTTTTCGCTATTTGATTGAGAATTTTATCCTTTTTCGAGAAAATTCGGATTCATTGATTTTCTTATTTGGTGTCAACATCCCTATTCTAAATTTAAAGAGTATTTACGAAAAATAGCATGTGAATGTGGATGAAGCTAAAGCGGTTTTTCTATTCCCACGGGAAACAGACGCCATTATACTCGTATGTATCTATATGTCAGCTTCAATTACCTTTGTTTTTCTGCCCCCCTTGGGCTTTTGGTAAACCTTCACCGGGTTATAGACCGAGGTCCGACCGAGGTACCAGTCGTGCCTGTAGTCAAACCTCTGGAGCACTTCGACGAGTCGCGGCACGTTGACGTAGTTGTCGTCATCGAAGTGACAGAACCATCTAGAACAAACGTATTATATAATAAAAACCGGCGAAGTGCGAGTCCCACTTCGCACTTTTAGGGTTCCGAAGCAACCCCAAAATTAAGTTGGTTTATTTTCGCGTTTTCTCCCTTTAGCTGAATGGGAGTCCCCCATAAAACATTCAAAAATAAGTTTTGACTATTTGTATGGCTTTTGGACACCAAGATGCTTATACTGTGAAAAATGTAAGACTGTAGTTTGTTTGAACCGTTTGGCTGTAAGTAAACCTTTGTGACAAACGACTGTCGCATGGACGGACGCGTGAGTGGCAGCCATAGCCAGCGTTTTGACCCTTCGGGTACGGATACGGAACTCTTAAAATTACATTTCACTTCCGTCTCCACGTGTCGGATCTATAAAACCAGGAAACGAAGCGATAGGGTTTTGAGTGGATGTAGTGTCAGTTCGAACCTTATTATAGCTGTCTGTATTTTGGGCAAAAAATTTTTTTTTTATAAAACAATGATCTTTATACAACAATACCACAACGAACGAAAAAAAAATCCTCCATCCATAATCCTTTTAATTTAAATTAATTCAATCTTGCCATGATCTATGATAATCCGTATACGCAAAGTACTTAATTCGCTATCTACAGTTGCGTTTCGTTAAAAAGTCAATAAACGATCGAATTAGACTTTTTTGCAAAAGACTTAACTACTGATTAGCATCAATTTACTCTCATTAAACTATTCCCGTAAGCATACTTCGTTTCGTTTTGAGCAGCGTTCCAATGCGTAAATGGGTTTCACTAAAACTACAAATTACTTGAAGATCCATAAGAATTCAATGCCATTAAAAGTACTTACTTAAAATACTAAAGTGTGGTTACGATATAAGGTCTAAGGGATCCGAAATAAAATTCTGCCATCAGAGTATTTAATTTCAAAATGTTATAAGCGCCGCACGTTTCCAATATAATTAAGTATTTTTGTTGCAGGCAGAGTTGCGTCCAGAGTGTGTAATTAGTGCGGTATAATTTTGTGGCATTACGCCGACGCAAATAACAGGAGCTGCGCTTGCGCAAACCACAGTACACAGATAAACAGGGGTTCTGTGAGTATCATGTACAAGTACGTATTATACACAAGTGTAGAGTGAGAGAAGGTGAGAACGTAGGTGGGATTGTTAGTAGCTCGTATGGAGTTGGAGAGCGAAGCTCGATTGAAGCTCTGGGTTATCGTTGTAATGAAGACATAGAGGATTAAAATAATCTATAATTTTGCATACTACTAGTTTCTTTTTGTGATGATATTAATTAATCATAATCAATTCAATCTGAAATAAATAATGATTTTTTTTTGTAATTATTTTTACTAATGAAAGTATAAGTATAGCCTATATATAGTCTGATTTAAGTAAGAGACAGGATTGTCATCATAGTTTTGTTTAAATCCCCGTTCATTCATATCGTATGAGTTGTCACGCACTTTTTTTTTTTTTAAAGAATAAATGTATGTACAAAATATTCAAACGAGGTTGTATTCTATTTTAATTTATCTCTGCTCTTTTCGGAAAAGAATCGAAATACATTAATCTAAAACGTCATTGTGAACTTTCAGATGACTACTGTTATTATCCTAGTACTGTGAAATTGCGAGGCCGCGTGATTGCAGCGTACGACAAAACGACTTTGCCGCCAACTTTATAATCACTATCGGGTTTCTTGCATATCGGCAACTTGGTGATCTCCAATATCAATCAACAGAAAAATTAAAGAAGCAACCTTATTATTCTACAATAGAGTTCATAATGTGAAATAAAGGAAAATAAAATACGAGGTAGGAGCAGAAAGGAGCTACATATCGAAATTGCTCGCAAAATTTAACCGATGAGATGAAGCATAACTGGTGAGACAGATGTTTAACGGTCGGAGACAGATTATTTGAGATCGCTCATTTTGTGGTGCCGTATAATTGAGACATAATGTATAATTTGTGTATACTCAGCCAAGTTTTTGACTCTATCACTTGTAAATACATTTTTAAATGTGGTAGACCACTTTCCTAGCTGTATCATCGATATCATACAACTATTGCGCATCCTAACTCGATTGCCTCGGAAGGAAGGTAGGTAATGTTTTGTTATATTTGCATTTAAGTATTAAAAAATGCTATGCGACTACCCTGCTGCTAGGACATCAGGATTGGAAGTAAATTAAATTAAAAATGATTAATAATACAGATTTGTAACAATTGAGGTTATTTCAACCAATCAAAAATAGAGATCTTTGCAAGACTCTTACATGAATTTGGAGGTTATGCCCTTAAGACGACGCTTTGGAAATATTGGTTGCATGGATTTCCATTTTTCTCAGCAACCAAGCAACTGATGAAAACGAAATTGACTCACATGATCAATCATACCTTTAGCTTTAATTTTATAATTGCTTTTCACGATTGGATAACTTTTGCAAGAGACTTTTCTTCGTCAAAAACACCTCTGTTTAAACAGAGATTCGCATTTTACAGACAAACGGCACTTGTTAAAGCCTCTTAGTTTTCAATATAGATTCATCTTAACAAACACTTTAAAATTATAATTGGATTTTATAAAATAACTTAGAACTCTTATTTAAATCGAAAAACACGGTTTTGTCGTATACGACCTTATAGTTTAAGCCAGCGCGTGCCGTGTTTTCTATACAAGAATGATGACAAGATGTCAAGTCAATCGGCCGACGGCCGCTGTCAGCGTTGGACCCGTGCTCGTCGAGACCAGCAAAATTACGTAAATATATGTTTAAAATGTTATTTTATTCGCGTAAAAACTCGAGGAAGCACTCAAAACGAAAAAGGAAAGCTTGTTTAATTGATTAATGTAAAAATATGGTTATAAAAGGTAAGTAAAAACGCAAATAGATTTATTCAACAACATTCGTAAATGTCATTCAATGTTCTAGTTGGAAAAGAAAACAATGCCATGGAGTCGTCTCCGGATTTAAACGAAAACGAAAATATGTCATGTTATATATAAGTTTTGATAATCGAATACTTAGAATTTGAGACATAAAACCTTCTTACTGATAAACTGTTTTAAGAGTATTTTTAACCAATTTCAAAAAACTGGCCAAGTGCGAGTCGGACTTCGCACATCTAGGGTTCCGAACCAACCTCAAAAAATGTTTTTTATTAAGTATTTATTGGTATATTTTACCAACGTAACACAACGTAACGTAATAATAAACATGATCACCAAATTTCAAGTTCATAGGTCAAACGGAAGTTGACAAATTCTTCGGAACAAAATTTTGTGGCAGACGACGGACGGACGGACGGACGCATGAGTGACAACAATTGAGTTCCGCTTGGCCCTTCGGGTACGGAACCCTATAAAGGAAGAGGTTCCTACTTCGGCTGTATTATAAATTTCTATACATCTTTTTAATTTACATTATTTTATATGTTGTACAACACGAGAAATGCCACTGAAGTATAAAGACTTACAAAATGTGTTGCCAATGTAGGGTTTTATACCTATCTAACTCGCTAGTGGCAACTCGATATGTCATGGGTTCTCTGTGGATTGCCAGAATTTTATACAGTAAGTATAATTTCGCTTGCCAGATTTTCATTAGAAATAATTTTGTATTCCACGGCGTTAAGTTTCAATTATATTCATGTATTTAAAGCCTGGATAAAAATTTATTTTACTTTCGCCATGTTGCGGATTGCTTGTTGACATGTCCGGTACTGACATTTTATAGTGCCGTTGTATTTAACTGGTTTGTTGGTTTGGGGTTTAACTTAATAGGTTTTTTTTTGTATTAAGGGACACGTCCACCAAACCACGAAAAATTGTCAAAAAGATCTTATAATCGAATCACTGGCCGAACATTTTATAATTGAGGTCGGTGGTACTGAAAGTGACACTTCAACTACTGACGAAAATGAAGCCTCATCGGAGTTCGAATCTGAAGAATTTTTTGAATCAGATTTAGATGAATAGGTAGCATAGCAGAGGCTGTCAAGACCTAATTTTGTTGAAATTGATGTTATTTAAGCAGTTTTTTAAGAAAAACTATTTGTTCTAGCACATCAAAATATATGTTAAAAATATTCATCATATTTCAAAGACCTTGTACGGACTCGATACATAATTGGACGAAATCGGCTCGATAGAAAATAATTGCAAAGATTGGTCTTAAATTCATCATTAAACGGTTCTATGTGTTTATTTTTATTACGTATGGGTCTGCAATTAAAAACATAAAGTCAACATATTCATACCTAAACCGCCAACGAGCCATATTTCACAAATAATCCACACTTTTTTCATTTCAATATTATTGTAGTATGTATTTACTATTTTACGCACAGAGCTTCCGTAAAGAGCGGGATGGTTAATTGGAAACTTCAGAGCGGGACTTTTTTTAGGTGTTTTCAGCCCCTTAACATATTCACTTTCTCTGAAAACAATGTTTCGACATTCTACATTGTTAACATGAAGCCACACTGTACCGACTGTACATGACTTACACTCATTATTGTTAATTTCAGGGCCAAATACAATCTTGTCAGGGTTTAACTGTAAATGTAAACATGTACAATAGGTATTTGATTTCTTACCTCCTTATCTGACATCGGTAATAATGTCGGTACGAATAGTTTTACATATTTGTATCAAGTTTTACCGGATAAAATTCTTATTATTAAATACCCATACATCTCTAATTAGGTACACAATAAACACAATCTAATCTAATCTTTATAGGTATTACAAATTCCAAAAAGTAATGTTATAATTAGAAAATATTTAAGAAATGTGAAAAGCACAAATTAATCCTCAAATTTGATAAAGACTCGCCAACGCGCATGGAATTGCCGGCGTCTGTAGGCTGCGGTATCCACTAACCGTCTGGTGGACCATATGCTTGTTTGCCACCGTCGTATTTAAAAAAATTAATACCTCTCCTTTGATGTCTATGTTCCGTGCGGCGCTCTGTCTGTCAACTCTGTCATGCGCTATTCGATCGCGAGTCGCGTAAGAAATACCGGGGCGGATGAGGTGAGGGGATTTCAGCACACTGTTTGAGTTTCATAGTTTATCACAGCGTCGCCTTAATCTGACTGGCTTGGCCAATCCGGCGGAAGTAATAGTTTAAGAGCCGGTGACACTGAACCTAGTATGATAAGATTCCCAGATGGCATATATATAATTAGGTGCGTCATTAGTCGGGGAACACGAAACGGCGATGCTGCAATGCGAAAAACCTGGCGAAGCCATCGAAAATTAAAATTGAAAAATGATGAAAAATCCGGTTTCTAGTATGATAAGATTCCCAAGTTTCGTTTGTTCCTCGAAACAGGGGAGGGGTAGGACTATACGATAGTGCAGTGCTGCAAGCCCTCCTGACTGGCCTTGTCAGTGGCAGCAGTATGATAAGCGACCACTTTTCTGAGGTATCTAGTATGATCGGATTCCTGAAAAAAACAGGGCTCATCTGAAAGATCAGCACTTTCTGTGTAAGAAAAACCACTGCTGCATTTTCCAAACAGTGGAGAAGGTGGTTGCTGCAGCGATTAAAGGAGCCGACAACACTGAATCTATTTCGATAGATTCCCAGATGATATATATATATAATTAGTCGCGGCATTAATGGGGGTACATGAAATGGCGATGCTGCAAAACAAATGAGCAGGCAAACCTATTAAAAATCAAATTTAAAAAAATAAAAAATAAACGGTTTCTAGTATGATAAGATTCCCAAGTTTCGTTTGTTCCTCGAAATAGGGGAGGGGTAGGACTATACGATAGTGCAGTGCTGCAAGCCCTCCTGACTGGCCTTGTCAGTGGCAGCAGTATGATAAGCGACCACTTTTCTGAGGTATCTAGTATGATCGGATTCCCAAGTTTCGTTTGTTCCTCGAAATAGTGGAGGGGTAGGACTATACGATAGTGCAGTGCTGCAAGTCCTCCTCCTTTTTTTAAATTTGAATTTTAATAGATTTGCCTGCTCATTTGCTTTGCAGCATCGCCATTTCGTGTACCCCATTAATGCCGCGACTAATTATATATATATCATCTGGGAATCTAGCGAAATAGGTTCAGTGTTGTCGGCTCCTTTAATCGCTGCAGCAACCACCTTCTCCACTGTTTGGAAAATGCAGCAGTGGTTTTTCTTACACATAAAGTGCTGATCTTTCAGATGAGCCCTGTTTTTTTTTTCAGGAATCCGATCATACTAGATACCTCAGAAAAGTGGTCGCTTATCATACTGCTGCCACTGACAAGGCCAGTCAGGAGGGCTTGCAGCACTGCACTATCGTATAGTCCTACCCCTCCCCTGTTTCGAGGAACAAACGAAACTTGGGAATCTTATCATACTAGAAACCGGATTTTTCATCATTTTTCAATTTTAATTTTCAATGGCTTCGCCAGGTTTTTCGCATTGCAGCATCGCCGTTTCGTGTTCCCCGACTAATGACGCACCTAATTATATATATGCCATCTGGGAATTTATCGAAATAGGTTCAGTGTTGTCGGCTCCTTTAATCGCTGCAGCAACCACCTTCTCCACTGTTTGGAAAATGCAGCAGTGGTTTTTCTTACACAGAAAGTGCTGATCTTTCAGATGAGCCCTGTTTTTTTCAGGAATCCGATCATACTAGATACCTCAGAAAAGTGGTCGCTTATCATACTGCTGCCACTGACAAGGCCAGTCAGGAGGGCTTGCAGCACTGCACTATCGTATAGTCCTACCCCTCCCCTGTTTCGAGGAACAAACGAAACTTGGGAATCTTATCATACTAGAAACCGGATCTTTCATCATTTTTCAATTTTAATTTTCAATGGCTTCGCCAGGTTTTTCGCATTGCAGCATCGCCGTTTCGTGTTCCCGACTAATGACGCACCTAATTATATATATGCCATCTGGGAATCTTATCATACTAGGTTCAGTGTCACCGGCTCTTCTACTATAAAGAGGGGATGCAAAGGTACAAAAAATCAACACTAATAATAAGTCGTGTCGACATTATTTTGATCACTTTGTTCATATGTTTTCGAGCTCGACTGTACAACTACGAACGATCCATGAATATTGAATCTGGGCGAGTGTAGTTAAAGTCAAAGCTGAGACCGTAAATGCCGGAGGAGATTAGGCGTCGGACAAGCGATCCTACGGCCAGGCAACCTTAGGCACGCTTAAGTGGCGGGACAGGGAGTTAAACCGCTGGAACTACGCGGAATTGCGAAAGTTAATTTAAGAAAAATATACAGGAACCATTAGGAGTATAATAATCCGTTCAACCGTTTTTGCGTGATTGAGTAACAAAAATCCAAACATCTCACGCTGTTTCGCATTTATATAGTATTAGATTAGATTTATTCTAACATAACTCATGACCGCCGCTTCACCGTCTCCTATATGTTGTTCTACAAAAAGCGCACAAATTTACAATTTTGAAGAATAATACCACTAAAATTTGCGAATAATACACAAGAAGAAAAAAACGTTCTACATTTGACAACACGCCGTTTTGTCAAACCTTATTACTAAACTTTAGTCATAAATAAAATTACATATAGCTGAAAGTGTAATTATCCGATCGAGCACTGGTTACCCAACAACAACAACAACAAATACTCTTTATTGCACACCTCAATTAAAGGACACAGTACAATACAAAAGACACAATAAGTAGAGGCAAACAACAGGCGGTCTTATTGACCCAAGTTAGACATCTAGACGGATTTAGCTCGCTGTTCAGGGCCATAATCCTATTACACCGCCGGCCACCTGGGTCCGATAAAGAGATCGTTCTGCGCCAACTAGTGGCCGTTTCTTAAATCCAGCCGCGGGCCCCAGTACAAATGACAAAGGGATTACTTAAATTTCCTAAAAATCCACTATGGATCAACTTGGATTCATGAGGCCTTTAACTTGATCGTTAGTGTCTCTAGTGAGTTGAGGCGAATCTCTGCGCGGGATAGTTCAAAAGGGATTTTTGAGGTTAAGAGGAGGGGTAGGGCAAGCTCTCTCCATACAAACTTTGTGCAGGATTTACTTCGTTTGTGTTAGCATTAAAGTTATGATTTTTGGTCAGTATGCTTATTTTTCTGATAGCTATTTCGTGGTGTAATTTTAATAATTTTTTTTTTAATTTTTTTGAAATATTTGAAAATTTTCACCTCACTATCTTCGCATATCTAATATTTAAAACCTAAAAAAATATTATATTTGTGCCAAAACCGACGAATAAAACGTGCACAAAGTTTGTATGGGGAAGGCCTTGCCCTACCCTGCGCCGTAAGGAGTGAAACTAAGCGGGAATAAATTTTGATAAAAAAACGGTTGTAACTTTGGCACTTAGTTAACATTTCAATGAATGATTTCAAATGTTTCTTTTTGGCCCAGTGGTTGAGTGGTAGACAATTCCTTAAGGCATTAAGTCCGCCATTTGTACCTTTTTAATGTGCAATAAAGTTTAAATAAATAAATAAATGATATTTATGGGAAAATAAATTAATATTCAAAAGAGGCTACTTTCTATTTTTAATTCGCTACTTCTAAACTATACCTAAGTTTTAGTTTGATCGCTCTTTGGGGAAAATAATCAAAATATATTAATCTAAAAATTGAAAACACGACTGCATTAAAAAGATAAAAACAAGTTTCCTAATAAAGAACCCAAAGAAATATATTTTGATTGCAGTCGTGGGACCTAATATTTTGGTTTTACTTGTATGTAGTAGGTCCCCCGACTGCAATCAAAATATATTTCTTTGAGTTCTTTATTAGGAACCTTAATGCAGTCGTGTTTTTAATTTTTATAATTATGTATTATTTTATTTCGAACTTTTTTTCGCTTGAAACACACATATACACACACATACACATTATATATATTTTTGGAATCGTCTCTTCAAATGCTTCATTTTGATACCTCACTTGCTAGGATAGAAACATTTTTTTTTACGGAACACACAAAATGGAGTGTATAGTGTCCGCCATATTGTTTTTATTGCAACGTCACATATCCTATGTCACCCGGGATGACGTAAGGATTCCAACGATACCTCACACATCTAAATCTGTTAGGGGGTTGAGAAGTTCTGGGGAAACAAAAAAAGTTCACATACATACATACATACATGAAACCTGAAAACATTACACTCCTTTTTTTGGGCAGTCGTGTAAAAATTCCAAAACGTCATTGTACTATAACTTTTAAAAAATGGTGAAGGATTTAATGTTGTGTGTTAAGCGCATGATATTCTACTTTTCTATTCATATCGATATGAACTAAAAACACTAGTTTTGTGGGAAAACAAAGAACCGAATAAAAACATCCGCCCGCTGTGTCAACGCGTGAAAATTATTGTGAGCCCAAAATAATATTGGACTTGCTCTCCAAAAACCATTAACGTTTGTTGTGTGTTTGAACACTGAGGCTGACCGAGTTTCGAGATGAGACCGTGGATTAAAAGTGTTTGAACCCGCATAGGCAAAAAGCTGGCTTGAACGGTGGTCCCTAAACAAATTTTGGATACACCGATGATGGTGTAATGAGTTGTCCCATTAAGAGCTTCCTTTGATATTTTTGTCGTCTCCGCTGTCGTTTGATCACATTTCAAATGCGGGGATATTTAAATATTTTAAACGGTTATCAAATTTCCTACGCGAAGATATTTATTTTTATTTTACATTCATCATCCTCATCCTCCTAGCGTTATCCCAGTAGGTACAGTGCATCCTGAGGAATGCCCAGGGTTCGCTACCTAATCCGAAGATTTGGCGTAGGCACTAGTTTTTACGGAAGCGGCTGCCATCTGACCTCCCAACCCAAGGGGAAACTAGACCTTATTGGGATTATGCTTGTCAAGTGAGATGGCAACTTGACTGTTACAAGTTATCAAGTCGCCCAAAGGTCTTTAATTTGGCTTAAAGACTGCTGTCATACTCGTGCTCACCACCAGAACACCGCTGTATTAAATATCCAGATCCCGGGAATATCGGATAAGTAATTAAATCCAAAAGTTACCGCAAATGTATTTTTAAACATTGGTAAAGCATATCTTTCCCGATATTTTCATTGAAATATAATATTATACTTATAGTTTAGTTGTAGTCCACGTAAACTCATGAGATGATCATCAGAATTCTCAAACAAAACGAAATCTCAATATTTACTCACACAGCCAGCTTCTAAAAACAGAAGTTGAGAGCGTTTTGTTTTTAATAAAAACAAAAACGATCTCCGAATGTGTACGTAGTGCAAACGGTGATATTTAACGAGCACAGGCTAGTTGAGATAATGAGAAATGATTTCTAAAATAATTGAAGAAAAAATTATAACTTATAACTTACATGAAATCCAATTTGTGGTTCTAACCGGGTTTTGTTTGTTGCATTAAACTTAAACTCCATTAGAAAGCCTTTAAAACAATAATGTAGGATGTATATTTGAATACCTACCTACGTGACACCTACGTGTTTTTGTTTCATAAATTAAACATAGGCTCGCGTGATCAATTGCGTCTACTAATAAGAGGTACTTAAATAATAGCATTGATACTTGATTACGATTATACAATTAACTATGAATTATTTCATCTCATGGGAGACAGATTATTGGGAACGAAATATAAGGAACAAAAACTATTTCAGCCAGAGGGCCCAGTTCAAACCCCATAAGCACAGCGCCATGTAGCGACTAATCCGTACAACATTCTACCTCTTTGCCCTATGGCTAGATGCGGAATCGAAAAAAATCTATTATCGAATCTGCTCACAAAATTTCACGTGAATTGGTTGAGAATTGCGGCCTATAAAGAAGAACAGGCGGAAATCTAGATATACGAAAGCATCTTTGCCCAAACTGAAACAGAGACAAACTTAAAACAAACTTATGATGTACGACTCTTACTCACTAATCAAACAACAGGCCCCGCCTTTTAAGGCGATATATCGATTGAAAGAGACACCCTTTGTTTTTCGATCACGACAAAACGGGATGCAACCCTCTCCGAGAATGGCTTTTTAGACAAATCTCGTTAAATATCTGACTGTGTGCAGGTTTATTAAATTTCCTCTTGTCAGTACCTAGATGAGGTAAAATACCATCATATTAACTTAATCGTGTCTTTTAATAATGCGTTGTTTTAGTAGGCTGAGGAAAAAAAGGAAAATATAGACTCGACTTTGGATTTATTTTCTATCGAGAAAATTTTAAGCAATCATGTTACGATATTGTCAGTACCACAATCATATAGTCAAGAATCATATATCTGAAAATCAGCCCCTACTGTTTGCTAATCTGGGCAGGACAGCGTTTCAAAGTCTCCAAATTTCTCAGTGTAGCGCCTTAAAACAAACTTATGATGTGCGACTCTTACTCACTAATCAAACAACAGGCCCCGCCTTTTTAAAACCCTCAATTTCCTTTTGATCCAGATTGACGTATCACGCAACAATATTTATAAGCTTGTAAAACTAATTGCTGAGGCTTTCGTATAATTATACAGATTAATTGTGTGTGAGAATGAGAATCTGCTTTGATTGCATTATAATTGCTCTCGCTGTAATGGATGAGCGATGTACCGTATCGATGTCTAGCCTCATCGGTCATGACGTCATAGTAATTAACTAAGATTAGGATTAAGGAGTTCAAGTTTAAGTAAATAATATGCAAACGTATGAAATTACTCGGAACAAACATTTAACGACCCATCAGAAAACTTTTAAACTTTTTTATATTTAAGGATATTCTTCACAAATCGACCTAGTCCCAAACTAAGCAAATGGTCACTACATTCCATTCTAATCTTTATTAGTAAAGGATCCTTATTAGGAACTTTAATGTGTAAGTTCCAATGGGAGTTTCTGTGGTACTTAGTGCTAAAAATAAATAAAAATTGTTTTAATTCAATTGAATCCTTAGTTATTTCTTTTGTTTCGTAAAACAGAACAAAATGAAAATATGGCTTTGAGAAGGTTACTCACTTTTTATTACTTTCTAAGTAGCGATCGTATTCCATCGCCATTTTGCAGCAAAGTGCCTTTGTGGAATGAGTCGCCGAGCATTTGGTGTTCACCATGTGGTTGTCTGTCAACAAAATAAACAGCTTAGCATTTTATACGAGGATCCGTTTTCAGCGTGCGTATAAATAAAATTACTTGTTGTAAAATTGTTGATTAATCCAAATTTTAAGACGACAGCGAATAAGGATCCTTTTTTAGGGTTCCGTATTTACTTTTTTGGCACGAAGTCCGAATATTGACGGGACGACAATAGGTAGCTGGAACAGTCGATACAATAATGATGCAAAATACCGGCCTTATCGCCAGATCAGGCAGCCACAGCAGGCAATACATAGTGTAAAATTATTAGAGGATAAAACTTACTTGTTTGGCTTTGAAGGACTTGATTTTCGCCGTCTGTGAAAAACCATGTCTGAAAGAACGAAAACATCATGATTAAAATTCCCTCACTTTTAGCAATAAACTTGTAAATGTGTATTCAGATTGCAATAACTTTTTCATGCCATGGAATCAAATACCCCATCCAGACAATTCAATATATATTTACAGGCTATTACTGCAAACAAAAAAATAAAATTGTAGGGTACTCCCTACAATTTTATTCCCGCTTTTGCCTATTATCCGAACGTTAATAATGGCCCCAAATAAGCGAAATATTATTTTCATGAAATAATTGAATCTAATCTAATCATGTACAACTTCATAATTCCAAAATAGTTGTACAACTTAGGTATATAGTAGTTCTGGGAACGATGCCTCGGGCAACACTGGGAGGGATTGAGGATGAGCGATTCCATTTGTAATTATTATTAGTTTAGTTAAGGCTGGGTTGCACCAAACCGTCTGTAATCGTAAGCGGTGTTCGTCAAATCTGATTGTATGGAAAGTTTGACAAGTTTCTATGGGATGACAGCTACCGGCGCCATATTTGACGATGACCGGCCTGTGTTCGTATGTTGTTGTTGGTGCAACCGACCCTAAGTGTCATATTGTATTTCTATTTTTGTGTTGTGTTGTAAATAAGTAACTAAGGTAGTTTTTTTTTTTTTTTTTTTTTTTTTTTTTTTTTAATCTTTATTTATTAAAGAGGGTTTTACAAATGCCACCCTCATAGTGGCTCTCTTATATTCTAATCACTTCTTAGTTCTAAAACAGTTTTAACCAATTTATACAATAGTTCCGCCTCTTCTGAGGTCGGACAAGCCAATACACTATTTATCCTACCGAGATCGTAATTATTTATGTTAAGTAGACGCCGTTGTGCGTCGCCACGGCCACACTCCATTGTAACATGGTACACGTCTTCCACAACCCCACATATGTTGCAATTGGGAGAGTCAACTTTTCGCATCATGTATGCATAGCTATTTAATGGAATGTGGCCGGAGCGAAGTCTCAGAGCGACAATCACGTCTTGTCTACTTATTTTACTTAAATAGAACCACGGGGTTCGAGGAAGTGTTGGCTGGATGGTTTTGTACCAAATACCTTTGGTACGAGATCTTTCATCAAAATATTCAGTCCACATTTTATAGCACATTTCTTTGACCTGGAACAGCACGTCAGTAAACCAAGGTATTGTACGGTATGAATCGCCCGTTTCGACCGCTTGTCTCGCCAGCCGATCTACCTCCTCGTTCCCCGTGACACCGGAGTGTGATGGCACCCATTGGATAATTACTTTTTTATTATTCGAGTAAAGTTTTAACAAAAGGCGAATTATTGTGTATGCCACTGGAATGCCCCTAAAAACGTAAGTACAACGGTTCAAATGTTGCAAAGAACTTTTCGAGTCTGTGAAGATAACAAAGTTGAACTGCTTATTAATACTGTCAATATATGAAAGCGCTTCAGCAATACCAATCATTTCAATAGCCATTATCGATACATTTTCCTTAATCTGAAATTGAACTACTTCTTGAGTTTGCCAATCCACAAAGGCTGCTCCACCCTCTTTGCCTGTTTTTGAACCATCTGTGTAAATTTTGAAGTAGTTCTGATAAATGTCTTTTAGCATCGTGTTACATATAGTTTTTAATTGAGCACCGTTGTACTTACGTTTCGCTTTATCAATTTTATCAATATTAGTTACTAGACAATTGTTCAGATCTATATTAGTAACCCAGGTATCGAGTGAAAACATTTCTAATTGTTTGCTTGAATATATTGAGACGTTTTTGAGGTAATTATGCACAAGGCCAAGTAGGGGTTTTGATTTGTGACGCCAGTAGGGATTTTCATACGAGTCAGAAAGGACAGGCAATAACCTAACTAGTATATTTGAACTAAATGATTTAGATTTTAACCACATTTTGCCTGCTAGATATTGTCTCCGTATCGACAACGGTGGCAGGGCCAGCTCTGATTCCATGACGTGTATGGGGGTACTTTTCGTAAATCCTCCAATTACCCGTAAACAAGCGTTCTGGAGTTTATCTAACTTTGATAAATGAGTTGCAGCGCTGTTTCCGTATAGAAAGCTACCGTAATCAATCCTACTCCTTATCATTGCTATATATAAACGCCTGAGATGAAGTTGATGTACACCCCATCCGGACCCCGCCAATACTTTAAAAACGTTTATATACTTTACTACTTTTTCTTTGATCTCGTTGATGTGTTTCCCCCATCGCAAGCCACGATCTAACCAAAGACCTAAATATTTCACAGCCTCCACAACTTCCAAAGTGTGATTGTTAAGTTTAATGTTAATATTATCCCTTTTATATCCCCTCTTAAAAACACACACTTTAGATTTGTTCGGTGAGATTTCTAATCCTAGATCTAACAATAACAAATTTATTTTATTTAATGCTTGTTGAATTTTCTCCTCCCCCTCTGCAACATTACTACAATGGCAATACAAAACATAATCGTCATCATATTGTGAGATAAATCTCTCTTTTTCAAGGGTTTTACAGATGTTAAGAGTAGCTATATTAAATAATAACGGCGATAAAGGGTCTCCTTGTGCTAAACCACGGCTGGTTGATCTCTCTAGGGTTACCTCATCTAGATGTATTCTAAGGTTTCGATGATTTAAAAAATTCCACAAATAGCTACATATTTTGCGTCCTACTTTTAATGAATCTAGGATGGAAATAACGGCTGTATTTTCAACGTTATTATAAGCATTATCAATATCTAAGAAACATCCTATAGTTGCCAAGCCCTTTGAAAAACCGATTTGAGTTCTGGTAACCACTACACTCAAGTTGTCTAAACACGATTTGCATTTCCTAAATCCGACGGTATTTTCCGAGAATACATTATTACGCTCTAAAAACCACTCGATTCTGTTATTGATAATGGTATGGAAAATTTTGCAAACACATGATATTAGAGAGATGGGTCTTAATGAAGATACATGGTCTAAATTCCGTCCAGGTTTCGGAATAGGTACGATACCAATGTCTTTCCACTGTTTAGGAACAAATCCCTCTGTAAAAAAGTTATTATATAATTGAAGCAAGATTTTCTTAGCATCTTCGGGCAAATGCCTTATCATCGAGTACGAAATTTCATCGCATCCAGGAGATGTATCCTTCAACTTGATACATTTATTTAACTCCTGCATGGAGATATCGCTGTCAATAGGTGACTCGTAGACTGACAATAAGGGGCTAGGTGAAGCGGCGTAATCCGGTGTTAACATACGTAGGAGTTCTTCAGCCCTTGCTGGATCAACATACTGATGAGGGGTCCTGCGGCCCTTCATCCAAGCCATTTTGTTCCACATTTCACTCGCAGTAGTACTTGCGTCAACTGAAGAGCATAAGTCTTGCCATCCCTTTCTTATCGCTTCACATAGTTTATTATGGGCGCTCGCCGTTTTCTGCTGCAAGATATCCAAATTTCCTGGTGTAGGGTTCCTGCGGAATGTGGATAACGCCAGCCTCCGTTTAGCCACTGCTTCGGATAATTTATCATTCCAATAGGGTTTTGGTTTAAATAACTAAGGTAGTTGACTGCAAAGATATCAACTGTTTCAACTTATTGCATTGCAATCAGGTCCAATAGATAGTTACCTCTTTGTAGTCTACTTTACTAAGCAAGTCGATAACATAACTCATAATCATTAAGTACTCAATGTATCCGGGTGATTCCGGCTAATTTACCGGGTCTAAGCTACAAGTAATATCGACACATTAGCATATAGGGCGGAACAGCCACAATCTTGTTGCTCGATGACGGAGCACCATCGGAGCACGGTCGTGCAATACCTTCCTTGCCTCCGTCAATAGGTACGTGGAGCTATAAGATGCTGAATGCTATTTGGTCAAGACAGAAGTCATTTAAGAGTTGTTATCAAAAGTGTACATATACTGTCGTGTGTTTACTAAAAAAAAAACAATACGAGTACATAACAACATGCACATGCATGTCAACTGTTCTTGTATTTTTATGCTATGTTTACTCATGTACAATAAAGAATTATACATACATACATACATACATAACATTAACGCACTGAGCGAAAACAATACTAATTATTAGTAAGCTTTAGTTACTCCCAAGACAAGGAGATTATATACTAACGGTTACAAAACAGTTTACTAGTAATTAGTAGTTACAAGGAAAATTTTTTGGTATTAGTAAATAACTACTATTATCAAAAACTGTTTTGTAACCGTTAGTATATAATCTCCTTGTCCTGGGATTACTAAAACTTACTAATAATTAGTTTTTTTTTTCGCTCAGTGCGTGTGGAAGGTAATTGACCGGGCTCGGTAGATGACGGATTCAGAACTTAATTCGTAGGTACTTTATAATTGGTTATTTTATGTTACGAATTAAATAACCATGAAATTGATAGACCATTTATTTGTAATCTATAAGTAATTAAATTGACTAATGAAATAAACATGCCTATAAAATGCTAAATCCATCAACTAAGATTTATTATTAAGTATCTATTTTATCTATATAAGTATGTATATCGTCGCTTAGTACCCATAGTACAAGCTTTGCTTAGTTTGGGACTAGGTTGATTTGTGTCCACAAATATTTATTTATTTATTTTATTTTATTTATTTATTTATTACTTATTTTTCTCGATATGTCATTTCCTTTCTTACCTGTAGCTCTAGTATAAGTTTTTTCGAAACATTAACTAATTCGAACGCGTTTGCGTTTTGTCTCAAAATGTATGAAAGTGGTATGAAAACGTGAACAGCGCCTCTGGTGGTCACTTGTGGAAACTAAAACAGCGAGTATAACATTTGTTGCTAACCGATGAACGCGCGTATTTCAAACTCGGTGAGAGCGTTTGAGAGCTACATGCAGGCGGAATACACAGGATAATTAAATGTATTACCATCTAGATTTACTGTATTCTGACAAATAAATGATATTGATTGATTGATATTGATTGATTGACATGTTTGCCAAGGTGGTGCGCAGATAGATAAAGATTAGCACTGGTTTACCCCCATGTGGTTGCGGGTCAATGACTGCTTTTGAAACAATAGGGGAGCAGACTATACTCGCACAATGTATGATGGATAGTATAGTAGGTCTACGTTAGTTTATTATCAGCAATGGTGTTAACTGACCATTGGTGAATCTTAGGGCGGGTTTCACCAAGTTACGATCAACGTTAAATATGGCGACGGCACACAGCTGCTGTCATCCATTAGACTTTTCAAACTTTCCATAGAATCAGATTCTAACGAAGACCGCTTACGATTACAGAGGGTTTGGTGCAACCGACCCTTAATCTTGTTGCAATAAGGTTCATAAATGCTCAGTAACTGGGATGCTGATAATACGTAGGTCAGAGAAATTTAACTTATGCTGCAATTACTAGAGACCCCGTAACTCAATACTAAAACGAAGCCGAGATTTTTTTTAAATGGGATAGCTCTTGCCCAGCATCTAGCCAAAAAGTCATAGCAGCAAAAGAGGAAGCGGAGCGGGAACGCGAAACAAGACCCGATGCGCACCCGCTCCGACGCAGACGAAGGGGTTTAAGGCGGTGGCAATACGCGAACCGCCTGATTCCCCAGTAGGACCCACAACCTACAACCTACACTACTGGGGGAAGTGTTGGGGCGTTACCAACACTTCCCCCCATTAGCGCCAGGGTGGCTCTGGCGCACTAGCCGGGGCAGCCGAGGGGGCATCACGGTAGAATGACAGCGATCCCACGATGCCCCCCATTAAACGGCAGCGAGGGTCAACGCCGCAGAGGTTTTAGTGGGTATTCCCTTCCCCTGTGGAAGGGCGAGTCCGACATACCCCCCACCATGGGCCTTCCCCGGGCCCGGGGGGATGCGTAAATGCATTTCCTCTGCGTCAAAAAAAAGGGGGCAAAGATGTGGCCAACGCGGCGGTGAAGCGAGCTCACCCAGAAGATGCCGCTTCACTTATATGAACTCGGAAATACAAACACCAGCAGGGAGCCGATTTTTGAGTGTCGTTTTCATTCGGGATCTGTCAAAAAACTATGATTTTTTTGACAGATTGTGAGTGAAAATTCGAGCGTTCGACACTCAAAAATTGGCCCCCAGCAGGAATTTCCAATTCGTGCGCTTTTTAAAAGATGATGAATTAGGCGATACGCACGGTACGCCGATACGGCATGATACCTACGGCGTAAAGTCTAAATATACTCACCGGCAGAAAATTTTACCCAAATTAGAAAAATGCAGTTTTATATAATTATATTAAACATTATTTAATTTATAGTTTGAAATCACGAAAAGTTTTTGGGCCAAATTTTCTGCCGGTGAGTGTATGTTCTACGGTAAGATATTTGTCACTTTTTTATGATTTACAAATATAACTTACCTGCTAGTTTTATGACACTTTATGCAGTTCCTTTATCGATTACTCTTTCATCTCGCTATATTCAGTTCTGCTAAGCAAGTACAAAATATTGGTGGATTTCCTTACAAGTATTATTGTAATATGGACTTTTAGCATACCTACATTCGTTCTACAATAGGCTGAGCTAGTCTTTTATTTTGTATGTTTCTTTGCACACGATTCACATACAAAATTGTTTGATGATAATTTTCTTCTCCAGAGACAAAACCGTAATTGTCGGTTGTTTTACTGGCTTTGTGAATAAGGTAATTAGTTTTTAATGAGATTTTAGGTAAGTACTTCATATTTTTGAAGTAGAATCTCTTTAAACTGTTAATTATTGTTAGCTCATTACGCTAAGCACTCTTAGGCGTTTGTTTATACTTGCCGAATGAATTATTCGTTCGTGCATTATTATGTACAGTCAGAGAATTTGAATGTTTGTCACTTTTGGACTCTATTTCTATTGTGTGCCATAAACAATGTAAAATATTATGAGTAAACTATTTTAGTTATGGGTACATTTATTAAATGTAAAATGTCATAGTACCTATTAAATATTATGTAGAAAATATAACAGTTTTCACGAATAACTTGATATTTTGGGAGCTTAAGAAAGAGGAAACCGAAAGTTTGTTATAAGTAAGAAACTTCTGGGTGGTTTTATATATTTTGTCAATAGACGTGAATCATGATTTAATCTGTTAGTAAGATTTAATCATTCAGTTTAAATGAACATTTTAGAAAAAGGATAAAACAGTAATAACTAGTATTAAGTTCACAGGTTCAGCGAGCCAACTATCCAAGAAACATAAGCACCTGTGTTTTTATATCATGTACAAAAGTAATAATTAACACCAATGAAATATAGACCTTAACGCTTTAAAATTAAGTACTCGTTCATTAACAAAGTGTCTCGCGGGCAAACTTGTTAACAGAATATCCACAACCACATCACAGGGATAACATAATGAGCGATAAGCATCAGGCAGGTATATTATCATTCAAAAGTTCTTCCACGTCACCTTGCGTTACACCCTCTAGTATAACTTGATACTTGGATAGGTAATAACAACGCGTAATCAAAGGTCTGATTTACACTGGTTTGTCTTAGTTATTAAGATGAAGTATTGTGAATAAGATTCTACTCGTAGTTCTCAGAACTTGGCTGAGGTGCGTGCTACAATTTCAAAACGCAGATAACCTAAAGAAACACGATAGCCGGAAACATTTCAACGTCCGTCGGCAAACATACGGCTCCATTGTTATTGCCTGGGTAGGTGTGTTTTAAAGTAAGGTGTTTTTGTGTATTGCTCAAGGTATTCAGTTGTTCAAAAATGCACATCAACGAAAAACCTAACAACCTAAAACTGCTGATTAGCGTAGCTACATACTAATCTGAAACAAATAACAATATCAATATAATGTGTTGTTGAATTTGCTCTAGTAACCTACGTTTAACTCAATCAGATTCTGCGATAGGTCTGCGGTGTGAGAGGGAACCTACCTACATACTAATTGCACATCAAACTCCGTTCGTATTACATTATGATTCTACGAAATCGCTGCATTTTCCCAAAAGAAGTAAAAACTAGTTCACACGAGAATAATCCAACATTAAATAAAGCAGGCTTATATAACAATAAGAATTAATTGAACCCACAGCAGTACAGTTACCAGCATAAAACGGAACGGTCTCTAAAAATGATTCGAAATGCGATCGGCCCCGAGCTTTCGATACAAAAGGGCTACACACAGAAATATATCAAGATAGAAGGAAAGAGTTCAGCAATTTGTAGGGAGACCGAGCGTGTAACATTTTGCGTAGGTACTTTGACGTCACGAGCGTAATTTAGTGATGAGAAACATAAGCCGCGCGAAAACGATTCAAAAGGATCGATTAGAAGTATTAGAACTCGGCACCGATTCTATGCATCGATTTAAAATATCGATAAGAACCGACAGAGGAAATGATAATTATTTTCGACAGAAGAAATGTTTTGACAGAGGAAGAATTTAAATCGAAAAATATAAATGTAGGTAGGTACCTACCTAATGACCAATAAATTGCGTTACATTTTAGTAATTTGTACATATTAGCCGCTCCAGTTATTAACTAAGTACCTATAAACGTGTACCATTTTCAGGGTTCCGTACCCTAAGGGTAAAACGGGACCATATTACTAAGACTCCGCTGTCCGTCCGTTTGTCACCAGACTGTATCTCATGAAAAGTGATAGACAGTTGAAATTTTCACAGATGATGTTTTTTCTGATGCCGCTATAACAACAAATGCATATTAATATAATATGCATAACAATATAATAAATATTTAAGGGGGCTCCCATACAAAAGATATAATTTTTATTGCCTTTTTATAGATAATGGTACGGAACCCTTCGTGCGCGAGTCTGACCCGCACTTGGCCGGTTTTTTATATATTCTTTGTTACAGACCATGGAAAATCAAAGAAGTCCCGCGAAGAAATATTAGAAGCTAAGAGGAAAGCGATTAATAATATTTGTTTTGCACTACGTACATTAAATAGCTGCATAATAATATAAGAACGTAATTATCATTTCGTCGTTTTCAAAATCGATTTTAATAATCGTGTAAGAAAATCGCAGTGTACAGCACTATTCTTTAGTTTTGACAGAAAAAATGACTATCGACCTTGAACGTGACTCGACAGTTTGAATAGCTTATTTTTACATTGCTGGTTTTGAACGCACGCCAAGTCTGGCTCGTCAAATTAAAGCCGCAATGGAAAGCTAGCGTTGACACACAATCGCCCGCTACCGTTATGATGAAAATAATAAAATATTTCGTTTTTTAATTATTAACAGATATTTAAGGACAAATTGTACTTACCAATGAAAGGAAATACCACGATTAACAGCTCCAACTTTCTTGGAAGTGTTTGAACAATTAATTATTGCGCAAAGAGCCATTTTGTTTTTAAAACCTGGCGTCGCACGCATAACGCGATCGGGAGCACACTGATGTTTGCGGCGAGCAGTTGTGTCTCCGGTACGTAATTTCGCCACGCGAGGTACATACACTCTTTCCTTCTATCTTGATATATTTCTGTGGGGCTACATCACAATCGGGTCACGTGGCCGGCGCGCGCCTTCGCCACGCGCGCGCGCAGCGCCCAGCACAATATATTTATGCTGGTCCTTCGAACCGGATTAACGGTCGATTATGCGCGTTCCATGCAGGAAATGCAAGTTGAACGAGCACACGACTGAATCTGGACCGTTCTCTATTGTTTGCCATTTAATGTTGCGTTCACGATCGGTTCTGTCGACGACATTTTTGAACTTCAGAAATGGCGCAAAACGTTATTTTTATTCCGAGCAAAGTTAAAATACAATACTACAGTACCTATAGGTATTTTGAAATCGACTTTTTTAAATTTCGGAAATCCTTCGAAGGCACGAATGAATGTGTAGATATCGTTCTGTATTCTTTGTATACTGGATATCCATGATCATTTTTGTTAACATTCTTTTCTTTCAAAATTCTAAAAATTAAAAGGTGACAAATGCTTGTTAACTACATTACATTACAACACATCACATAATGTAGATTGTTAAAAAAAAAACTTTTTTTTTCTATTCAATGGAAGCATATGACTGACTGGATTGTTATTTACTCCAGTGTTTGTTAAATATCTGCTGTCAATACTGGATATCCACGACTATTTTTATTACCTAGGCTAGATAGATTAGATTCGATTTGGATTAGATTTAGGCTAGATACTGGCCAAGAGCAATCCCATTATTAATAAAGAAAAAAACATATATAAAAAATATATACATCTCGGGAATCCCGCAAATCACACGCGATACTCCGCTGAGTGATAAATGGAATCACCAAAAATGTTTGCATAATAATGCTGTGGGGGTCCTGTCTCGTATGCCTATGGAATAATAATGTGTTGGAAATTCAAATGACGCTTCAAACGAGTTTATTAAAGGAACTGGTACTTTTCAGCTTGTTTAAGATTCATTGCGTATATACAGAAGAAAATGAAGACGTTGTTTTATAAGCAATTCCTAAGCTAATGGCAATATTGACCTGTTGCAAATAGTGCCTGCTGCGATAGTTTCTAGTGCATTTATCACCCTGGGATTGAAGCTTAACTCCGCGGGATGTCTTTTTATAGCGCTTGGTTAAGGCCGTGTATTACCACTTTTGAGTTTTTAAAAACCATCTGAGACATAGAATATAGTGTCTTAAAATCAAAAAAAAATATATGTGTTACATAAGGATCTTGTCTAGTCAAAATCGCAGTCAGTTACATGACCTGATGAATTTCACTCGATAGAAAAAACTCGCGAAGTTACCCCTTTTTGGAATGTATTTTCAATACTACGGCTATATTACTGATATTTAACATTTAATTTTTGTACTGAATTAAAGATCGTAAATAGTTATAGACAAATTCGCAGGGTTTGCTTTGATAAAATGATTGGCTTAATGACTATAGCTAAATATTTACAAAACTGCGCGCAGAGCTTGCGTAGAGAGCGGGATGGTTAATTGTAAACTCACGCGTGTTAGAGCGGGTCATTTGCGTTGGGGATACCTCCCCTCAAGTTACCTTCTAGGTGTTTAATACACTCGGCAGCAATTGAAACGGCCGGTTTGTAAGGAAATTCGATACAAAGTGTACCCATTTTATTTGCTCGTGACTATAGTTTCGTCTATAGTTAAGTCTGAGGTATCATTCACTTGCATTAAAACAATTAATGGCAATATAACACTGAAATACTAGCTATTATTTGTGGAACATTATTTTCGTGTACCGGCGGGGTAATCACGCAACTTTATGTACTGCCGTTAGAGCATATTTAATGTCATTTTTCGACATTAGCTCATAGCTCATAGATTTATACGTCAAAATTGACATTAAATATGCTCTAACGGTATAGTAGTACATAAGTTACATAACGTTACGTGATTACCCCGCTGTTCTAGTCTTTCTGTAAAATCTGGAAATCCTAGTTGTCTCTTCAAACATACTTGGATACGTTGTGATTGCCGGAAGCCGGAAGGATTCAAATGTTGTTGATAATCATCTAGTCGAAAATCATCTTGTCCATGTCAAAAAGCATGACTTCAAATTGCGTCGATACGGTTATTATATACTAGGTAGTTCATTAAAACCGCCGAAAGTTAGCCATTGGATTGACTAGGACACCCTTATTTTAAACTTCTGTCAAAACGGTTTAAGTTAGGTATAACCACATTGTACCTACACCATGTTTATTTATAAATTAATTACTTTGTCCTTTGTTGTCTCTTTAAAAATACTTGGATACGTTGTGGCTGTTGGAAGGAGTCAAATGTTGATAATCATCTAGTCGATCCTATGTTTTTGGCTTTATCCTATTATTAATATTATAAATGCGAAAGTTAGTGTGTTTGGATGTTTGTAACTCAATCACGCAAAAACGGCTGAACGGATTATGATGAAACTTGGTATACAACGAGATTATAGCCTGGATTAACATATATAGGATAGGATACTTTTTATCCCAAAGTCATCCCTTTTACGCGGACGAAGTCGCTGGCAAAAGCTAGTTTATCATAACAGAAGAAATCTGGGATCCTTTTGTTTTGCCGAAATTTATATGTTTTGACTGGTTAATTTTCTTTGATCGAAGAATACTCGTGGATTCTTAAATAAATGTGTCATCACAAAGGCGTGCCCCTCCACAGACCAATCCGTACAATTGCGAGATTCGCTTTGGCGGGGCGCGTCATCGTGGATGATTGACACGCACTGTAAGTAATCCTACCCAATTTTATGAAATAATAGTCAATAATAAGAATAATTTCCAACACAATTCTTATTGCTTATGCCTAGTTAAATTTCAACAAGTATCTAAAAGCATCCGTATTATCCCTAATCAAAAAGTCGTTTCTTAGTTTAACTTATTAATGACCGCGAATTCAAATTAATACGAGTTCTGCCAATGCAACTTTGGAACAGTCATTAAGATGTTGAAGCGATAGCTCTTGTACCTAAATAAATATTGTCGACCACTAACAAGCTTCGTACCCTCCTTATCTTATTCGAATGATCTTCTTGGTTAACTTGTTTTGACATCTTTATTCTTTGCAAGAACATGACAGATGATAATGTCTAACGCGTTTCACACACCTTTCAATTTATCACAACAACCACCTTGAAACTGATAGAATTGCATACAATTAAATGATTGCTGTCATTTTCCATCTTATAGCTAGCTGCGTCTCTGTTGTTGTGAAAAATTGACAGGCGTGTAACACGCTTAAAACTAGTATCTATTAGGCTAATTATGTAGATTGTAGGTACAATAAACAATGAAGTTCTTACCTGTTCTTTTGCCAATTGAAACCATGTCTTCAATATTATTGGCAGTCTTGTCTCTTCATAATGTTTTGTAGTTTTTACACTAATAAACAAATCATCCAATGTTATGTGTTTCGTGTCACTATCATTAACACTGGGTTTAGTCACTGAGTCTATAGTCAATTCTTGCACTAATCTTGGTTCTTGGAAGTTGAAGGCTACACCGCCCTGGTACACCAATAAGGTGCAGTACAAGAAAGCGATGATCGCTCCAACTTTAATCAGCTTTCGGCTCGCCATGCCCGAGCCGACTGGCGCCAAAGCGCGCATGAGCTTCAGAAAGCTTCACCTTGCCACTCATCTGTTGGACGTTATTTAACGAAATGTTATTGATAAACAGCACGCGGAGTCAAGAGCTGTGGTTCTGACTCAAAGAACGGTTACAAACTAATAAAAATGTAGCACAGGGCTTCGAACAAGCCCGCGCCTCCGCTCTGCCCCACCACGTGGTGCGAGCGAGAGATCAGATGCGTGGTCCCGCTCAGGGCTGGACTACCTGCGCGCACGCCGGCCTGTACCGCCGGCAGCTACTCCCGTGTCAATGGCAGGAGTAATTGACGCCTACAGTATCGACAACTTTTGAATCCTGCTCGTAACAACAGTACATATTTGTGATATACCCGTAAACAACCAACAACAGTACTCCATTGTTGGAGTCACCTATAATATAATAACCGAGACTTATGTCGCCCATTGCGTAATACGAAATTCAGTACGTTGTATGCACATAATGCACAAAACCGCAAGCGAATAAGGAAATTTTAGGAACAAGAAAGGAATTTAAAAATTTCTACACCTGCATATTCTTTTCAGGTATCTGTTAATTCCCAACTTCCTCGACGTTTTCACTTCAACTTAGCAAGCACTACTTAATTTGTTTCCATTGGTCAACAATACATCATTGTTCGCCCGGCAATGACTAATGTTAAAAAAACATGAACAAGCATAAACATGACACACCCTTACTACCTTTCATCATTGCATGCATGACAGATCCCAAAGTCCAGCCGTGGGTGGTAATGAAATTAAGAGCCAGTCATTGTTGCGTTAAATTCGTCTCAAATGAGATAATAAAACATGAAATTGCCTACCGAAATTAATAGCATGATTTTTGAAAGTTAAAGTCCCGAGAGAAAGAACAAGAATCAATCACGCGGCTAATTTTCAATTGTCTTGCTTTAATGAGATACGGTTCTCATTGTGCGGTATATTTATTCGTATCTCTGCGTTGCTATTATTGAGCGTAATTTATAATTTAAGTCCAATTTAATTAAAAAAAAAGAGTAATAGTAAAGCGTAGGTAATAACCATAAGGGCCAATTTTGTAAAGATACAATTTTGTACATTTTTGCGTCGAATCTCTAGGTCCATGGGGTCCCAGCGCGCACAAGATATTTACTGTAATCGCGATGCGTCTGGTTGACGTAACTGGTGACCGAAGAGCTGGTGATGCCTTTCTCGCACAATGTGCCTGCGTTGCGATACAGCGAGGAAATGCCGCCAGCATCCTCGGTACAATGCCTCAATGGCCGGTTTTAGATTTAAGTTAGCTTTAAATTGATTTAAGTTATTGTCTTTCTTAGGTTAGATTTTATAATATTTCTATAAAAAGTAAAATATAAAAATACACTTACAAAACATAAAAATATTATAAAAACCTAACCTAGGGTGCCGCCGGTAGCGGGGCAGGGCCTGAGCTACCGGTGGTTAGGGCGACAGAGAGAGGAACCTCCTGACTATCCGCGCCGTGTCCAGGAGTACCGCCTTCTGAATCGGACCTTTGACCCAGCCATCTAGCGAGAGTCTCTTGAGGTGTTGGTCGAGACTCTTCGCTATTAGACGGTTCGCAGAAAGTTATTGTTATTATTATTGTAGGTAACATATAAAAATAATTATTTATTTCAATATCAATAACATTTGGCAGAACGTCTGTTTTACCTGGTCTTACAGCGCCGCGCTGAATCAGCCATCGTTACGGGCTCCGTTTCGGATGAGAATATATTAGTATTTTCAATCTTAATACAATTAGCATTTGCAGTTATTACGGCAATATTTTGTTCATTATAGAAATAACAAGAAAAATTTGCACGGGCATAAATCAAAATAGTGTCAACAAAATAATGTCAATAACAAAATAATGTCTGTCAAGTGTCAGTAGTGACAACTGTCAGGCTATAGCGGGGCTGCGGCCAATACGCCGCGCCGGCGCGAAAAGCTGAGGATGCCAGGTCTTTTGCATCTTTTATTATGGAGACAATAAGGGCCGAAAAATATCATTTCCTTATCTTGGTTAACCATTAGGGTTCAAAAAGATAACTATTTGAAAAATCGTCTGGCTCGACACTGCGAGTTGTAGGCAAGTCTTCTTTCCGTAAAATGTCTTATCTTCAATATTTAAAGTGTTTATTTTTTAATCGATGTGACATTCAAAGGTGACATTGACACTTGACATTATTATAGCTACTTATTTTAAGGGAAGTGGATAACATTTCAACTTTTATTAACAACAGTAAAAATATAAAATTTAAAGTACCTCCCTTCCATGTGGCATAGCCGTGAGAAATTCAGTATAACGTTATATACAAATACAGCGGACTATGTCTCTTGTCGATCAGATAACAAAACTATTGAAAACTAATTTCTAACATGCACTTAGAGTTTGGCTACTTTAACTCTACCAAGCAAATGAACTGTCAAACAAATATTGGGTTTGGCAACACTACCTCACACATCACATTTCCGTGATATTTCCATATAAATATGACGTATAATGCACAGTATTGCCAAATTATATTTGTTTGACAGTTCATTTGCTAGGTAGAGTTAACGTAGCCAGACTCTACCTTTAACCAAACCACAGATCATCATAATTTAAACTCAAATACCTACGCCGTAACAAGATAAAACGGGTTACCTATAGTATCATCTCGTCTAAAACGCAACTGGTAGAAATAGCAACTCGTCTAAAACGCAGCTGGTCACTGCATCAAAACGCAGCTAAATACCTACAAGTCGCCTGAAAAGCAAATGGTCGAAAATTCAAACGGAATTCGGGTTCGAAATTTGCTGTTCATGCGACTTGTATTTAACTCTTTGCTGTTGCTTGCTGCGTTTTGGTGCAGTGACCAGCTGCGTTTTAGACGAGTTGCTATTTCTACCAGTTGCGTTTTAGACGAGATGATATGCTAACCCGATAAAACAACATAAAATAAGAATATTATGTTTAAAGTACGAGGTTAAAACTTTAATCAGCCTTTTCTTGTATAGAATAAAACTATAATTGGCTGCAGGTGTTTTATATTCGTTACGATATTTAATGGTGATTATATACCTACGGGTCATGTGTAAGTATTGATGAGAGTATACAAAATACAAATACAAATTATTTTATTTGTCAAACAGTATTAAGAGTTTGTAATGTATATATTGTAGTACCTATTCGTACTTTCAGGCGACAAGGTTACAGGGGTCAAGCCCCTCGTCGATTGATATAATTCGTACTTAAAAGGTTTGTTTTAACGGGTCTGACGTGATATTTATGTATTTACCTTTTTTACCGGCGTTGATATAATTCGTTCTAATTCGGCCAGCTATTATTAACTAAACATTTATTGTTCCCACTCATTCCCACGGCCACGGTCCGAACTTCGAACCTTAAAGAGCGCAAGTATACAGGGATGTACCGACGTTTGTGTCTTTTCTTGGATGCGTAGTATTGGCGTGTGCTCAGCTCATTACCGGGCTTAGCTCCCGCAATTAGTGATGGGATACGGTTCGGCTTTCATAATGCCGCGATTACGTCCCGTTATTATGTTAGCTTCTAATGCTAGACCGACACACTGCACAGCGCCGCTTTGGGTTTAAGGTTCTTCATGCAAAACAACTGTTTATACTCTTATTCCTTCCATGTCATGAATAAAAAAAACTTGGGGCACTTTTTTCCCTTATATCATTCGAAAGTGCTTTCGATTCTGAGTAAAAAAGCCCGATTTTATCCAAATTAAAAAAAAAAGTCGCGTGTACAACTTTCCGTAAAATGGCCCAGATACTATTAATATATTATTAATACATATTTCTCTCCTAACATGTATATACACAAGACACATACAAGGCCATTCACTGTGCTCCTTAACAAGCAAGTTACCATGCGCAGTTTAACACAATAAACGCAGTATTTATTACAGTTTCGGTGGCGCAAGTGAACAGATTGGTGACGTCCGGGCGAGCCGACACCCGCCATTATCCAATTTAAATTCATTTATTACGAGCGCTGATACGGAGGGAAAGGATTGTGAATAAGTTGGGTACAAGGCTCGCTGTTTATGAAGGTATACTCGTAATGGCTGCGAGTTTTATTTTAAAACTGGAAATACAACTAAGTTGCAACTAAGTCCTTTCTAACAATTACACTCGCGGTCAATAATTACGGGTCACCCTAGTTAAAATAGCCTCAATAGGGTTTGTTACATATTCTACACTCGTTTTATTTACATAATATACTATTCTTCGTAATACCTGTGATGTCCTCCAATTGTGTCGCTCGGGGTATTAAATAAAACCAACATTTTAGGCTATTCGTTTGGGTCAGCTGTTCCTGCCTTCGCTCCACAGCTGGTCGATGTCAAGTGACCTGCGAGTCGTGCGACTGCTGTACACCTTGGTAGGAGCAACTACCCGCCATCATTTATTCATAACGCCAGTACACCACACCTCCCTCATGTTTTACAAAATCTGAATTGTTTTATATCATTAGATTACTTCACAAATAGATTACAAACAACTCACAATAATCTCACATAAAACACTATAGATACACAGTACAGTTTTGTCCTCCACTCTGATAGCAGAATATAAATTGGTCTACACCAAAATTACTCCTTTAAATTACAACTTTGGTCACTGAGTTAAAATCTCTTTTTCCCACTTCCGTCTACTTCTTCTCATCCCCCTTTTTTCAGTAGTATTAACATACTTTGTTACCTTTATTTTCTAGGGCAGCGGTCAGCAACACTTTTTTTGTGGCCCTTGGCCTTAAAGGGTTGCCGACCCCTGTTCTAGGGTACTCAATAAAGTACATAATTAAACCAACAACAATTTGCACATATACATATACTCTTTATAGCTATCGACACTATCGACAGCACTTTACTCTAAAATTAATTCTTAGGTAAATGTCAAATTAACGAAAACATTACTTTTCAATCAACATTAATATAAATAATCAGAAATAAGGGATCCACCTCGCGGCATAGTGCCAGAATACAGTCAGCATTTTCCCGATGTATAGTAGTACAGTTACATATTAAATTTCTATATTAATACATTTTGTATACCATATGTAGCTCTTTTAAACCAAAATGATATCATATTCTATTTACTCAGTCACTCCTGGGATAACAATAACACATTACCATAATCCTGGATAACCTAAGAAACTAGATAATCTCAGGGTCCATTAAATATTTAAATGTCACTCAATACAACAAGATGTACGTCTACATAATCCCAAACTGTTATGTATAATATTTTAGACAGTTGTTGTTCCATATATTAGTAGATTTCATATCTTTTTTTTTCAAATCAGCCATTATAAGAACATTAATGTGGAACAATTTTTTTACTAAAGAAGACAAAAAGTAAAATATTAACTTAGTATTATAATCTTAAAATACAAAGATTTAGCTAAGTAGAACAATAACTATCATTTTGAAATAAACATTTCAAATTTATTATTTTTTTTTAGTTAACAAATAGTTTCATTAAAGAGTAGACAGGAATTCAGGCTGCTAAATGTTTCAACATTCTGTCTTATATTATTAATGTAAGTTATGAGTGTTAATTTCACTCAAAGATATGCAGTTGAATAGATATTTGTTTCTACGCAAATCATTATTATCCGCCGAAAACTTCCACTGCTGGAAATAGGCATCGATCGTGGGCTGCCTGTATCCAACGGACCCCCACGATTTTATCACGCTACTGTTAAATAGCTTGTTTATTTTATTTTTTACTATTTTAATTTCACCTGACTTTCTTGTGAATTCGGAGTCAGTTAAAATTAATTTGGTGAAATTAAGGGTAAATTCTATAAACTAAAAATGTAAATGTAGTTTTGAGGATTTTCGGTACACAATGCACAGCACGGTATCTACGCCAATGTAGCGGTAAACCTTATTTTTTGGGGTATTTTTATTCCTTTCCATTTTTTTACTTTTAAAGAAGTAAATTGATATTTAACCAGACAAAATAGGTACTTATTATTCCACCAAAATATTTTAAGGTCGAATGAAGGATAATACACACATAAATGTCTACTTTACTAGCGTTTAAGAAAGTCAGGCATTTTGGATGGCCTTTGTCCATCGCTCGCTGTGCGTTGGGCTACTTTAAGCTATGATCATTTATGGATTAAGTCGGGTTGTATGGGAATGTACCAGGTTTTTTTTCAGTTTTGACTCATTTGTTCTCAACACCTTGTCTACATCAGCCTTAGGCCGTCAGAATATAAGTATCATCGCTTGCCTGACAATATCAGAAATGCAGCATCCACTGCGGTATTTAAATTAAGTCTGATGAAACGGCTTATAAAACACGCTTTGTGATTATACCGACTTTTATTTCATTTATCATTAACAATAAAATGCTGAAGAATTAACGGTACCGAATAGTGTGCCGTAATTTATAATAATAGTAATAATGCTTTGTATATAATAACTAATTATATTGAATAATGTAAACCTTAGTAATTGTTTTGAATTAGGACACCTTCATAATATACATATTTTAATGTAAAACACATGAAACAGTCGTTACCCATAAAATTTTCATTTGCTTTTTACCATACAACCCTTTTACTTTCAGTTGCATTAAATGCACTATATGCACAGACATGCTCATACGGCATTCACCTACTCGTACCATCCCTAACTGTTAGGTAGGTACGTTGTTTTATTTTATTATTATTTTTTCCACTTGGAAACAGCCTTGGGTATCTATATTTTCATACCTTGCTAATAGACCTCCACAAGACACTTCTGAGAAGTATCACCTTAATTCTGATTTTAATCGATAAAAAGATACCTTCGATCAATTTACTTTCATTTATGATAAATAGATAGGTGTGGTAGGATTATGATCATTATTTTATTTAGACAGTAGTCTTCAGGAATTTTAAAATTCATTTACTTTTGAAATTGGATTACTTAGTAATCTATATCTATACCAACACTTGAGAGTAATATATGAATAATAGTATTTTTTCTAAAAAAGAATTAGGGCTTTATAGGCCGAGGCCAATAAAGCAAAGGAGTGCGGTTGGAGTGGCCTGGGGAAATCCAGGGTAAACCTCCGACACGACCACGCAGGCGGTCTCAACACTGACATACTTTTAAGAGTTTGCACTTGGTTGAGCGGTTTCAACGGATTCTGAGGTGTCAGTTCTGAAAAACCGATATGTATGACTATAGAAACCATGTACAACTCTAAGGACAAAGTAATTAATATCATCAAGATTTTAATGACATATGACTTTTTTAAATCTGTTGTTCTGAAAATATGTTGACTTTTATCCTCTATATATTAAATTAAATTTCAGATTCTTTAAATTGTACCTAATTTAGGTATCTTTTGCCCTTTTGGCCTATTATTGCAGAATAAATATTTGATCTTATTTTAATATTATTCTGTAGTTTGTACCTTTATAAAAGTATTTCTTATACCTATTCTACCTTCGGGAAATATTGTTTTATCATCCGCCTTCGGGACTTTTCCGGAATTTATTTTTCAATACTAATGTGTACATATACATATGAATATGAGTATTCCACCTTCGGGAAATGTTGTTTTATTGTCCACCTTCGGGATTTTACACAAATTTTGGCGTGTTCATACACATATACCTACTCTTACTAGAAAATGTTTATCACTGTCGTGATTTACTTTCCTCGTGCCTGTCGTTAGCCGACCTGGCACGTCACTACAAGTTGCTCTTGCATTGTATATTATATACTACTATTTAACGTCCTTTGACGAAATAATTAACCTTTAGTTTTAAGGCTGTTACAAAATACTATATTTAGCACAAACCCAATTCTGAGATTCATTTATTTATTTTAGGTGATTTATTCATGTTGACTTTGGACAGTCCTATGTAATATGCTCTAGCTGTCTACGTGTTATATGTAGAACGTAGGTATAACAAATGTTTGTACAAATATTTTACATTAATGAACATTTCACCATTCAAGATGAGTTATTATTAAAATCCCTTGGTACTAATACGAATTCTGAGTTTACTTTATTACCTGTGAGTTTACCTCTTACAAATTCTCATATTGAGTAATAGTGTATTTGAGATTTTAACTCAAATGTATACCAGCACATACATGTAGATATATCGCCATTTAGTACCTTTGCTTAGTTTGGGACTAGGTTGTCTATTTATTTATATGTTGATGAGTTGATTCCATATTAACTCATATATATATATGTATATATATATATATATATATATATATATATATATATATACCTATATATATATTATATGTTATACACTAACTATAATTGAATCAAAGCATTTTGTATGAACGTGTTTAATTTATTAGTGGACAGCAAAGTTTTTATTGATATTATGACGCCACATATTGTATCTGCCATAATAATTTCTTAGTTAACTAATCTGGATAGCATGTTTTGTAAAACACCACTTTATGATCAGTCAGTATATATAATTCATTACATGAAGTTATCACATTCATTAACACACATTTTTTATTTTATTCAGATGTTAATTGTGAAGTATAAATATGCATTTAATTTTCACAACCTGTATGAAACAACCAATTTACATGCATAATATTACAGAATATTTTTTATTATTATTGTTGTATATTTTTTTTCAATATTTTGTTTGTATTGTTAAAATGTAGGTATATGTGCATAAATAAATCTTCTTCGTTTTTATTGAGACTCACTCTCAATTTAATTTTCGACGCAGATTTCATACGAATCATTGTATGACTCGCCTTTGTAGCCAAATCTTATTGACCAGTTTAACCCATTGACGACCATGACAACTTTGTATTTCACGCTGACAAGGAAATGATTAGAAGTAGATATCATTTGATTTCCTAAGTATGTATAGACCTATTCACAACTGCAATCTCATATCGAAAATCATGTCACTCACTCGGTTGTAACTTGTAAGTGTGCATAGTCAACGACAGAACATTCTGCTAAAAATATCCATTTAGCTTTAAGACCGGCATGTTCAGATTATTGTATTTATAAAAATACTTTGAACGTTACTAATTCTGGACTTACATATCCGAATAATGCCTACATTGGATACCAACTGCGTTGTGCTACTTAGAACCCCGCAGCACACCATAAAGACAGGTGTTGCAAAGTTTACATCCAAATTTTATAACGCATCGGTAGCATAAATATGCAGTGCGTTAAATAAATTCATAAAAAATACAATATGCGGTTCATAATCTATGAGTGATCAACTCACCGCATGATTCCTAGTATTAGTTGATACCGAGGTCCATAATACATATGCGTATTCGAGGGTCAAACTCACTGGTTCTCCCTATTTGATTTGACAAAATATATTTAACAACGGGACAATAACTGTAAGTTATAACAATGGTAGCCGTGTATTTCTATTTTAAAATCTTTTATTTTTCTTTGCGAATAATGTAAAAACTCCCTTCAGTTGACGTGTTATTTCAACAAACAACAAATAGTTAAACCTAAATATTTCATTGAAATTGTAACGCAACAATTGAGGTTAATTTATACACTCTTGGCTGTTAAAACTGCATAGAATTTAATTACTTCGGGTAGCTAAACAAGTAAACACACAGTTTAAGTAAATTCCGTCATTGCTTAATTTCTTTATATTTTCGCGTTTTGGGTTCTTTGTCTACTCCATCCCTTCCTTGTCAACGTTTTGTTTCAGGTGGTCATACCACTCATTATGCAGGTTTTACCTTATTTATTTTTTCTTTTGTTTTTAACGGAGGGTTAAAGTTCACTCACATAACTCGTCGCCAGTGTGATGTCCTCCAATTGTGTCGCTCGGGGTATTAAATAAAACCAACATTTTAGGCTATTCGTTTGGGTCAGCTGTTCCTGCCTTCGCTCCACAGCTGGTCGATGTCAAGTGACCTGCGAGTCGTGCGACTGCTGTACACCTTGGTAGGAGCAACTACCCGCCATCATTTATTCATAACGCCAGTACACCACAATACCCAACTGTATTAGCAATTTCCGGGATCCTTTCATAAAAATATCAATGTCCAAAAATGACGATTTTCGCGATATCTCGCTCCGTTAACGTTGTTTTTTTCATGGGTTTTTACGAGTCCGATTTAAACCTGGAAACGTTACTTTTTTAGCTGTTACTTTTGCAGTATAGATGTAAAATTAAATAAAGATAATGACCTGATTTAAAAAACTTACAACCTCGCAGTATTTTAGGAAATATGACGGTTTTTTACCGACCCGTAATGCCGCTTTCCGTAATGCATCTTTGTCCGCGAGTGTAGTAAAATTTTTTGTATGTCGATGAAATTTCGAGGTGCTGTTCAATTAGATCAATTACCTACTTTTTATATAACTATGACTTTCGAATTGACCATCTGGCCTGGGAATCACTTGCCGCTGACCGTTGATAGTTGATAGAGACGGATGGCGCAGAGCGTTGTGGACGGCAGAAAGTTATTCGATGAAGCCTGGTTTGATAACTAGCTAGCAAAAGTTTGCTCAGACAAGAAAGACAAGAAGTTTCAGACTTCTGATGAGAACCTACGTTGGAATATGCTGCTGCTATGCTGCTTCGCTTTAGAAGATCGTGCCATTCCCGCATCGGCCTTTACTCAGTCAGCAAAAACGGTAGGTATACACAGCAATTGTGTTGAATCGTCTGCTTTATACGTAAATGCCTATAATGATGAGGATATTTTTAGGTATTGGATGAGTTTCTGTAACTTTTTACATTTTAATTTAAGCATAATGGATTTTTAGATTTGTGTAACCTTCATATTTATTTGTGTAATTTTTATGCATCATGAAAAATATTTAGTGGCTCGTTTCACACGGTAACTGGCGAAAATCGGCATCATTATTTTTCCAAACGGATTTTGTTAATATTTAGAAGGAACGACGATACCAAATATAATACATTTTTTTAAATCAGATATAGATATATTCAATTAGCATATATATGTAGCATATTCCTTTGCTTCCAAACTCGTACGTGGCTAGCAAAAACCACGATTTCGCAAGACATGCAAACAAAAACACTAAAGCCTCCATCAACTAAAATGCATCATTCGAAAACCCAACTCTAGTCAAACTGGTGAAGTACACTGGGCAGCTTAAAAGTAAATTAAAATTTGTATAAACACCTTCCAGTCCTCTAAAGACATGTTTTGCGGCCGACTGTACGTTAAGTAAGAGGATAATAGATTAATGCGTTCTAAGCTGACATGCAATGTGACAGGATATCGTTCGGATTAAACCGAGTGTTCTTAATACGGTTATTTCGATACACGCTTGTTTTGTTGTTTACTATTGGCTCTGATACGATTAAAAAGGATTGACGCATAATTAAATTAATATGAAGTTTCCTTGTGGTTTTGTTACGAAATTCTGACAGAAAACCTTCGTGTTTATAATGTAAGTGTCAGTTCAACGTAAGATTAGTGGTCCTATGACCAGTTCAAGAAGAAGGTAAAAGTTTAATATTTCAACGAGTCAAGTCTAAACGAGTAATACGGTCAAATGGCTTGTGGTTATTGTCTAACGCTTTTAGTGTTGCCAGTGTAGAGTTTGGCTACTTTAACTCTACCAAGCAAATGAACTGTCAAACAAATATAATTTGGCAACACTGTGCATTATACGTCATACTTCTATGGAAATGTCACGGAAATGTGACGTGTGAGGTAGTGTTGCCAAACCAAATATTTGTTTGACAGTTCATTTGCTTGGTAGAGTTAAAGTAGCCAAACTCTATATACACTAGTTAAATTGTAACTTTTAAATGAGCCCACCAGGTTTGTGTACAATAAGTATGTTTATGATACGTATAAAATTGTTAATCCCTTCAAGGACTCACTCATTTCAAAACTTACCTACTTCTTTATCAAATTTCATCCTGTTTCGAATTTAGGTATCATAATCGTTGTCACACCCGTTGGTTATGGATAAAAGTTTAAAATTCTGTACCTCATTAAAATCAGAGCAATAAACTGCTTTAACTTCCGATGTTTCAATAACTTTAGTCGACTTTCTAAAACCATTTTACCTGCCATTTCAATTCACTGATGGATTAATGACCTTTATCAGAAACTCCTAAAGTTAATTCCCTTTGCCTCGTTCAATTCACGTTTAGTTCGTGGAATGGAAGGGGTGAAACCGTTTGTTGGTGATCCCTTGATTAAGGTAATCTGAGGCTACCGGAAACCGAAAACGAAGTATCTGTTCCCCTTTCTGTCGCACTTGTGACACTTGCGTATTCGATAGACAGAGATGCAGATATTTCGTTTTCAGTTCGCAGTTGGCCCTTCGGTTCACTGTACTTCTTTTCCATGATTGGTAGCTACATGAGACGACAGGCGTCGAAAGAAGGTTTAGAAGGATGAGTAAACATATATTATCGATGCACAAAAAAGTATTAACATTAGGCTTTTTACGTGCCATAATATCCTTATATATTATGTCCTTATGCTTCTTCTGATACGCTCTAATTGGCATCACAAATCACAAGTCATATATATATGAACTTGACAATGGGAGATAAGTTCACCATGATCATAACCAACCTTTTTTGAAAAACTTGAGCTCGAGTTGTGGGATATGGAATACCTAATACGGTCCTCCTTGTCGTAATGCCGTATCCTCGCTAATTTGGTAACCATTTCAAGTACCAGCCATGTTTGACGCGGTGATAGAGGAGTGTAAGTACCTAAGTATCAACTACGTATTTGATATTAAAAGTAGGTATCAGACATTGAAACTTTTACTTCTCTATCTAGCTGACGATTATTCAAGCAGTGCATGTTAATAACTTTTTTCTGAATTAAGGCCTAGTTTACTATTTGATAGGAATTTAGAATAGGTCGTTTCTTCCCGTCCTGGTATAGTTCGTACAAAACTGTAAGGCCAAGTGCTGTCAAATTAACGCAAGCAAAAATCTACCTTACAGTCAGAGCTCTAAGTCTAGTTTTGCTTGCGTTCGTTTGACAGAATTTAGCCTTAGAGTTGTGTCCGTACTATACCTATTATGTCACAAGGAAGCGGCCGGGCTGTATCTACTCATCATAGAGTAAAATATTCCCTGAATATTCCGACAAAACGGTTTAATACGCTATTAAACAAAAACAATAGCGCACCGTGGGTTGCAGACAGCCAAACAAATGACCAAAGCCGAAATATTAATAGCTGACTCAACAAGGAACGACGTTAAAGGTAGACTGCCTGTGGAGATAAAGTTTCCTAACGCAAATCAATTAGACGTGTACTCTGTGGGATCTCTGTTGTTGCCAGTTTTATCTGTTTGTATTCAGGTTACATACAATTAATTTTGATGCTATAAAATGTCGGCTGTGATTTGTTGAAAGGTTTTAGAGTTTGAAGTATGCTTTAAATTTTAGTTTTGACACAAACGACGCTATATTTTGGTTATTGCATTTGTTAGAATATTGAGAAACAAAAATTATACGTTCTGCTTTTGGCTTTGGCCTAATACGCGAATAGTTCTATAATACTATTCTGTCCTAATTCTTAGGGATTATAGGGGTCAACGCCACACGTGCCGTAGCGCGCGTGTGTCAGAATATATGGAAATCCTTGAGAAATCCAATGCGTTTGACAAGCGACTCGGGATTAGCTAGCGAATGGGACACGTACTAGATACTCCCTTGGTAATGTCAAGTGAGGAGGAGAGGATAACTTGATAGAGAAATGTCAACATATCTTTTCTAGTAATATTTATTAAAATAAAACGATATATACAAATGTGTAACAGGAATTAAAAACTAATAATAAACCTAAAAACTATACAACACCTAAAATAAAACAAACACAATATAATTTATCCTAAATCATATCACACCCCACTCCGATACTCCCCTGGACCAAACGTGCCAATGATACTGGCGGCATTACCCCGCTGAATTGCCAGTGAAATTTGTTGGACCAGGTAAGAACCAGAGCGAACTTTTCTAGTTCTGTAGGCTTTTTAATTTTCTGGAAGCTGGCAACAGTTTAATAATCAACGTTCGCGTTGAAATATAACAGAAAATTTCCGGAAAAGTTTTTGCTGCTCAAGGGTTACTTGTACATAATGTAAGCAGAAAACAGCCTCTTTTGAATCGAAATGAGTTATGACAAAGTAATTAATGCTCAAAAAAAATTCAAACAATAACTATTTCAGTAGGTATTAGGTACCGAGTTTCAGGATTTTTAGTCGCTTAGTTTCAGTGGCTTAGGTCCGCAAAATTTCCCATTGTACCAGACAGCGCCGAGAATATGCCTAGTTGTGCAGATTCCTTAGATAAATATTGGTCTACCAAGTTCCTAAGTTTCCAAACACGCGGATCCTTTTCAAGGAGCAATACAAACACCTAAACTTCTCGACACCGCCAAACATCATAGCACCGTTATTGACTCAACTAGACACAACACTGTGGAAGGATGTGGTTCATAGGTAAAATAGGTATATTTAGGAACTTGAAGTCTATTTTGATATCACACTGCACAATTAGTATACCTGCCGCAGAGACTTTTCAATTCATTGACGTGGTTTAGAGATTTTGTCAAGTAGTTATCTAAGTGAAAGCGATTTCGAGCGATTTCGAGCGATTTTATCATTCAGGGATTTGATAAAATCACTGGTGTTTGTTATGTTGTTATTATGAAGTGGAGACACCATTTAACATTGCGTGATATGACAAAAACCAAGATTTGATTAAATTCGTAAACAGTAAGTGATGTGATTAAATCTTGGTTTTGATAATTCCGCAGCGACATACCTATTCCTAAATCCGACGTAGAGTCAGAAAGTCACATATTGGAAGAGCGCGACGGCCGTCGATTTCTTGTACCTACCTACTAGAAAACGAGCTGACCCTGACACGGAACAGTCTAGCGTGAATCTTCCTTAAATAGACTGTTCAATCAAGTCCCTAGCGCGACATTTCAAAAATAAATCAAAAGCGTTTATTTTTCATATTACAATAATTGGGGTATCTTTTTAATTTTTGAAAGTTAGCAACAGTTTAATACAAAGCTACGTTCGAATTGAAATGTAACAAAAAATTCCTGGTAAAAGTTTTTCCTCCTCAAGGGTTACTGTAAACTAAAGACACCCTCTTTTGAACATTTTGTATCGCGATGAATATTATAACGCCACTTTTTTAAAAGTTTGGATCATCAGCGGATAGCAAGCTTGCAGCCAGCGAACCAACCAGTGGTATACTTTGCCTGGCAGAGCCACAAATTATTAACACATGACAAAATGATTTATATTTACGATTTCAAATCAACATAAGCTAATGGTCTGTGAACAATGGACATTATGCTATTATAATATAGGTCGCATAATAATATTGTTTTGATTTATACCATGTCTACATCAAACAAACGGACAACCCTCCTGATGGTCAGTGGACACATATATGATAGACGGCCAGACAAACACCATACCAGGCAATACCCGCGCGTTGCCGATCCGTTACAAACTTTTTCACGCGTTTTTTTAAGAGTCTATGCTCACATGTTGTCACCGATTGGGAATACCTCACCGGGAAGTTCAGTTTGTACTAATTTTATGTTTATTATCCTTAAAGGATGATTCACGCTAGACCGTTCCATGTCCGGGCCGGCCCGTTTTGTAGTACAAGAAATCGACGGGCGCGCGACGACCGCCGATTTCTTGTACTAGGAAACGGGCCGGCCCGGACACGGAACGGTCTAGCATGAATCATCCTTTATCATGGATTTCATTTCACAGCGAAAACTACACGATCGATATTCAAGGTTGTTTACTCGTGCCAATAACCTTGTCAGATTTTACAAAACCTAGTGAAAATGACACCCATCTCTCGCTATCTAACAGATACTACCTTACTACCTACTGTAATGAATGAGGATGGAACAGGCACGTATCAGTTTAACCTAATTAGTAGAGACCAATTAGGCTAAAGTGGTCTTGTACTAAGTGTGAGTAGCTAAAGGCTGAAATAATGCTTAGCCTTCTCCGTTCCGATGTATGTGAGGGGGATTTTAATACTGAAGCTTTATTAACCAGTTAAAACGAATCTAAAATAAACAATTCTAAACTCATCATCATCATCCTCCTAGCGTTATCCCAATACAGTTGCATCCTGAAGGATGCCTGGGGTCCGCTGCCTAATCCCAAGATTTGGCGTAGGCACTAGTTTTTACGGAAGCGACTGCCATCTGACCTTCCAACCCCGAGGGGAAACTAGACCTTATTGGGATTAGGCTTTGTCAAGAATTTCAAGTGAGTGGGCAACTTGACTTTAGAAGTTTTCAAACCGCCCGAAGGCCTCCAACTTGGCTTAACAACTGCTGCCATAATCAGCAACCGGGATCAAAGGCTTAACGTGCCTTCCAAAGCATGGGAGCGCTCAGTTAGTAACCACTCAAAGCGGTCACCCATCCAAGTCCTGACCGCTGCCCACGTTGCTTAACCTTAGATACCGCAAGCGATACGCAGGCGCCGCTGGGCCACGAGCGAATAAACAACAATACTAAACTAAAATACATTAAAAAGAATCGGTCCCCTGGGCATTGTCCCTAAGAATCTGGCAGCATTTCCTCGCTACTTAATTTTTAGTTTTATAATTAACCTACAAACCAACAAACTAAAATCTAATTAAGTTTAATTAAGTTTTACATTTTCTTGATTGTATAACCTATCGCATTTGAATAAATTTAACCAGTGGAATGTTTTGATGTCACAGATAGATTTTTTGGAGATATATACTTAGATGAGCATCCAAAATAGCGAACTAAAAGTGTTTAAATGAGAGCTGTCAAAAACAAAACAAACGGAGAGGACTATTCATCTTAATTAAAAGATTGTACTTTTTTGTGGGCGGTCTAACATTACTCTGACTGGAACCTGCAGGATACGCCCACAGGAATCCGACCTATTATCCCTAACCCTTTCGGTTTGTCCTCTAGACATAAAGGGTAAATGACCTACCTATAGACAATAAACGCTCTTTGTCTTGTGTAGGGCATAGGTAAAAAACTTAAGTAAATCCCTTGTTGTTTGTAGTTTTCCAAATTTTAACACAAATTAAACGAGCAAGAATTTACCTTAATTTTTAGTATAAAATTTCAATGATTTTATTTTGTATTTGCATATATATTTATATTATATAGGCTTATGGCAAATAAAATAATTTTGAATTGAATTGAAGCAAATTCCTATTCAAACAGTCCACAACTACATGCAAGGCCTATATATACGAGTATATACCTTACCAGATCAGTTCAGGTAGGGTCATAATTAATGTTTACTTACAAAATGTAGCAGCCGAAGCGAAGCTGAAGTAAGTATAGGTACTATTCATCCGCTCAGCGCTAGATCTGGCCCTGTAGCTCTAGTATAAGTTTTTTCGAAACATTAACTAATTCGAACGCGTTTGCGTTTTGTCTCAAAATGTATGAAAACGCTCTCATCGAGTTTGAAATACGCGCGTTCATCGGTTAGCAAGAAATGTTATACTCGCTGTTTTAGTTTCCACTAGTGACCACCAGAGGCGCTGTTCACGTTTACATACCACTTTCATACATTTTGAGACAAAACGCAAACGCGTTCGAATTAGTTAATGTTTCGAAAAAACTTATACTAGAGCTACGGCGGAGAGATAACTTAAATTATTCTGTTCTGTCTATCGTACTCCATTCGAGCGACAGAGAGAGAGAGAGAGAGATGCTTCGTTTTCGGTACGCGGGCCGCTTGCGAATCGGAGTTAAGAGGAGGTAGGGCAAGCTCTCTCCATACAAACTTTGTTACTTCGTTCGTGTTTGCATTAAAGTAATGATTTTTGGTCAGTATGCTTATTTTTCTGATAGCTATTTCATGATGTAATTTTTTTTTTTTGAAATATTTGAAAATTTTCGCATCACGATCTTCGCATATCTAATATTTACAACCAAAAAAAATATTATATTTGTTAGTGCCAAAACCGACGAATAAAACGTGCACAAAGTTTGTATGGGGAAGGCCTTGCCCTACCCTGCGCCTTAAGCGCTCGGTTGTTGCGTCAAACGCAGCGTTCCCATATACATTGCGTTGAGGGAACGCTGCGTTTGACGCATAAAACAACCGAGCGCTTTAATCCGGTGCCAGACATAGCTTCAAAGATTTTCGCAGTTTTTCATGGCAAAGTGCAACTATTTGTAACACATATTCAAAGTCCCTTTCCATACATCAAACAAGTGTTCAAACAAGTTGAAGTTAAGTATGGCGCCGGCATAATAATAAAGCTGTAAGTTTGATAATCTGATAACCTATTCATTGATAATTTATAAGCAAATACAATACTAATTAAAATAAAAAGCCGTCATGTACGAGTTCTGTATAGTTTGTACAAAACTCTAAGGCCAAACTCTGTCAAACGAATGCAAGAAAAATACGACTAAGGGCTCTGAAAGTAAGGTAGATTCTTGCTTGCGTTCATTTGACTGCATTTGGCCTTATAGTTTTGAAGTTGAACGTACATTTTTGTTTCAGAATGTGCAACTCAAAGACTATCATTTATATTACTCGCTTGATCCAGTACCCAGACTTTGATTTTTCATTCCTCTTCATTATTGTATTTTTCTTAGAAAATAAAATTTAAATATTAAATAAAACATTTTATATAAATTTATTTAAACATTTAAACGTCCCAGTGCTGGACCTTAGCGCCTAATAGATGAAATAACCTATTAAACACATCTGTCATGATGAGATAAAAGATAGAAAGTGCCATTTGTAGGGTTAGTGTCGAGCATTTACCTATTATATATTATATATTTCTTTTTATTTTCTACTTATTTCTACTTAAACGTGTATAGAAAGTAACTTCCTGGTCAGGGGGTGACATACAATTTTCTGTACTTATCACGGGCGGTAATAATGAAAGCCTTGGATCACATATTTATCGCCGTGCTCTGCTCGGGCGTCAAATACCAACCGATACACCATTGTAACTTAAAGAGAAAAATAAACGCTTTTGTATTTGTATTTTGTATTTGTAAATACCTGCGATCTGAGACATTCTTTGTTTTAACGCATTCACTGCCACCAACGCATATATGCGTTTCCGTTACTCTCACCCAGTGCCTTGAACGCACAGACGCGTTCATAATATTTAGTGACTTTTCACCCTGTGCCTTAGTGCCTTAGACTTAGAATAGTCGGTTGAACTCACATGTGCGTTTGGGGCACACAGCAAAGTGCGGCACCTGCCAAATGTCCAGCAAAAGAGGGTGGCAGTGAATGCGTTAAAGACCTTGTACGTACACCTATACTATACAATACTATTCAAGATCAGCTTTTGAGACAGCGCCTACCTGCAATTGGAGAGCAATGTGGACACATACACAATTGCTGTTAAATTTTATGAGTATTGGATTAATGAATCAAACTCAAAATTTTGATGTTTGGATGTTTGTTATACAATCACGCAATCATGGCTGAGCGGATTATAATGAAACTTGGTATTACAACTAGTTAAGAGCCTGGATTAACATATAGGATACTAGTTATTCCGAAAATCATCCCTCAGAGGGATGAAAAAGGAAGTGGAAGTAACGCGGATGAATTCGCGGGCAAAAGCTAGTAATACATAAATTTATTTCTGTGCCTTTAAAAATAGTTCTGAAGATTTCGATGCACTACAAGGGTTTAGGTAAGTACGTGGGCGAAAAATCAATCTGCCTTAACCAAGCAGGTACTAATGAAAGCTTTATGATTCGACTCTGTTTATATGTCACATCTTTGTTATATCCCCATTTTTTGTTAATGCCACTTAAGGCGCCTGTAGAGGCAAGGCCTTCTCCATACAAACTCTGTGCAAGTTTTATTCGTCGGTTTTGGCACTCCCGCATATAATTTTTTTTTGTTGTTAATATTGGCTATACGAAGAATTTCAAGCAAAAAAATTCAAAAAAATGAAAATTAAAAAAATACAACAAAACAAAAAAAATGTTTTTTTCTTCTTGGGGATTTGAATAACAGAAAATAAGCATACTGATCAAAAATCATAAGTGTAATGCAAACACAAGCAAAGAAAAACTTGCACAAAGTTTGTATGGAGAGTGCTTGCCTGTACGTACAGGCGCCTTAAGGCGCAGGGTAGGGCAAGGCCTTCCCCATACAAACTTTGTGCACGTTTTATTCGTCGGTTTTGGCACTAACAAATATAATTTTTTTTTTGGTTGTAAAGATTAGATATGCAAAGATCGTGATGTGAAAATTTTAAAATATTTCAAAAAAATTCAATATAAAAAATTAACAAAAAAAAATTACATCACGAAATAGCTATCAGAGAAATAAGCATACTGACCAAAAATCATAACTTTAATGCAAACACAAACGAAGTAAAGCCTGCACAAAGTTTGTATGGAGAGAGCTTGCCCTACCCCTCCTCTTAAGATGATTTGATTGGACTATTTTGGCACCCGGATACAAAAGGGTAAAAAGACTGAATAAATTTCAGTTGCTTCTTTAATACCGCAGGATTTAATTAAATTCCTCTCAACTAAAATCAGTTCCAAACACATTGATTTTACTTAAGTCGTAATAAAATTTAATTACCCACGGAAGCGCTATCTTAAACGCGTCAGGTAATCTCTTATTTATTGCGACCCGGGGCACTGGGGGTATAAACCTATCAGTACCGGAATATATCGCCAGTCGCGTACAACACATACCTAAAACAGTAGCTCAACAAAAACGTTTATTAAGCATATCTTTTTGGACATATCGAATACTAGCTTTTGCCCGCAACTTCGTCTGCGTAGAGCTCGGTCATCGCGTTAGAATTCTATCGCTATTTTTTTATTTCAGGCGGTTACCTACTTCCTAGTTATCTCTGTTCCATACAAACTTCCACTTCCTTAAAGGATGGGATAAAAACTATCCTTTGTCCTTTCCTCGGACTCAAACTATATTCACACCAAATTTCATCTAAATCGGTTCAGCAGTTTAAGCGTGAACGGGTTACAGACAGACATACTTTAGCATTTATAACCCGCCACGACTTCGTACGGGTAGGTCAGTTTTTAATATGTATATTTAATTTATCTACTATACTAACATTCAACCCCTTTTTTACACCCTAACCTAAGGGATACATTTTCAAAAAACTGCAATTACCTACTTTCCCTACGTTTTAATTGAGAGTTTACACGTAGTGAGGGCGTTTAGCGACATAAAATGGCCAAACCTTACTTTTTTTGACACAAGTATGAAACTTGGCACTGTTATTCCTTGTGTCAAAATAAGCCGATTAAGATTGGTAGCCCACGGGAGCCCCCCCTCTGGCGCCGGGGAGGGGGGGTTAAAGTACCGCACCGTCCGCCTTCATTGTAAAAATTCTAACCGTCCACGGTTAGCTAGTAGGTCGTGTTTGGTATCATTTTCGGATAAATCAATAACGTAGAATTCATTTATGGTATAAAAAAGGCAATTTGTTTAGTAATTTTCAAAAAAATACAAAATTTTCAAAATTTTCAGCCACATGTTTTTAATTTGAGTCATCGTAAATACAAAACTTTCTGTTTTACTTATATACAAAAAATACGATAATAAAGAACATTTAATGCAGATTAAAAAAAAAAAAACTTAACTATACTTGCTAACAATTTATAGTAAAAAAAAATTTTTGATAGACGCACGCTAACACTTTATTCTTGTCGCCAACAACCGAAGTTCACATTTTAGGTGCCCGACTGACTGTGTCTCATTATATTCTTCCTAAAAAGAAATAAATTTACTTTTCATATACTTTTTCCTTTGAACAAAAGTGGGGGGTTCCCGGATCCCGGAGTAATGAAATCTTGGAATGATTGAACCTTACATACATCGCAGAGCCCACCTATTGAGAGCGACACTGTAAACAAACGCCAATCATTCTAAGATCCCTTTCTCGAAGCTCCAAATAGAAGATAAAGGTATATACAAGATGACGTACAATTACATTGCGTGTCTTGTGACTCTTGTGATTCTGAGCAGTTTCCTCCACAAAGACATAACTGCGTGCATTTCAAACTTCTCTTCATACAATTACATTTCGTTTTGCAGCCAACTTTACATTTGCATCTAGTTAATTCTATGCAGATGCTGGCCACAGCAGGGTTGTCAGACCAGTGTGGGACCCATTGGCCAGCATCTTGCTTCCATCCCCAAGCAGAGGGACTGGGCAAATGTTGATGCGGAACTAATGCCTGGCCCCAAACATGTACCCCTTGGTAAACTGCCCATAATGTGTGTTGGTATAGGGCAGCTTCCGTAGGAGGTATGTTTTCCAGTTGCCGATCTTTTCTAGAAAATAAATGCTTTCGGCATTCATTTACTTTTGTGCATGGACTTGATCTGAAATAACAGGCAAAAAATATATTTTTGACACTTAAATCTCAACATCTATGTAGTTAACTTTATGCTTATTTGTACCTATAACTCTTACCTGTCATACAAAGTTATAACAAACTTTTGTAGAACGCTAACCGCATCTACAATTAGTTCGTCCTGTAGGAGTTTAAAACCTCTTGTTGCCTCGTTAAAGACGTTCCAAGCTTCAAAAGCAGTTCTTTTACCTCTCGCATCCAGTAAAAGCATGTAACACGGGCAACACTTCCGCTCTTTCGGGGCCTAATGAATATAAAATAGATGTAAGAGACATTGGGCCTGTTCAGCTGCAGCACCGGCCTGTGAGCGGGTCGCTTGTATGTGGGACTGGGCAAATGAGTCGACACAAGTGGCGTCCCACACAAGGACACGGCCCAATACTGTTTCTTCTTTCAATGGGAGAGGTAAAAGAACTGCTTTTGAAGCTTGGAACGTCTTTAACGAGGCAACAAGAGGTTTTAAACTCCTACAGGACGAACTAATTGTAGATGCGGTTAGCGTTCTACAAAAGTTTGTTATAACTTTGTATGACAGGTAAGAGTTATAGGTACAAATAAGCATAAAGTTAACTACATAGATGTTGAGATTTAAGTGTCAAAAATATATTTTTTGCCTGTTATTTCAGATCAAGTCCATGCACAAAAGTAAATGAATGCCGAAAGTATTTATTTTCTAGAAAAGATCGGCAACTGGAAAACATACCTCCTACGGAAGCTGCCCTATACCAACACACATTATGGGCAGTTTACCAAGGGGTACATGTTTGGGGCCAGGCATTAGTTCCGCATCAACATTTGCCCAGTCCCTCTGCTTGGGGATGGAAGCAAGATGCTGGCCAATGGGTCCCACACTGGTCTGACAACCCTGCTGTGGCCAGCATCTGCATAGAATTAACTAGATGCAAATGTAAAGTTGGCTGCAAAACGAAATGTAATTGTATGAAGAGAAGTTTGAAATGCACGCAGTTATGTCTTTGTGGAGGAAACTGCTCAGAATCACAAGAGTCACAAGACACGCAATGTAATTGTACGTCATCTTGTTCATACCTTTATCTTCTATTTGGAGCTTCGAGAAAGGGATCTTAGAATGATTGGCGTTTGTTTACAGTGTCGCTCTCAATAGGTGGGCTCTGCGATGTATGTAAGGTTCAATCATTCCAAGATTTCATTACTCCGGGATCCGGGAACCCCACTTTTGTTCGAAGGAAAAAGTATATGAAAAGTATATTTATTTCTTTTTAGGAAAAATATAATGAGACACAGTCAGTCGGGCACCTAAAATGTGAACTTCGGTTGTTGGCGACAAGAATAAAGTGTTAGCGTGCGTCTATCAAAAAATTTTTTTTACTATAAATTGTTAGCAAGTATAGTTAAAAGTTTTTTTTTTTTAAATCTGCATTAAATGTGCTTTATTATCGTATTTTTTGTATATAAGTAAAACAGAAAGTTTTGTATTTACGATGACTCAAATTAAAAACATGTGGCTGAAATTTTTGTATTTTTTTGAAAATTACTAAACAAATTGCTTTTTTTTATACCAGAAATGAATTCTACGTTATTGATTTATCCGAAAATGATACCAAACACGACCTACTAGCTAACCGTGGACGGTTAGAATTTTTACAATGAAGGCGGGCGGAGCGGTACTTTAACCCCCCCTCCCCGGCGCCAGAGGGGGGGCTCCCGTGGGCTACCGATCTTAATCGGCTTATTTTGACACAAGGAATAACTGTGCCAAGTTTCATACTTGTGTCAAAAAAAGTAAGGTTTTGCACTAAACGCCCTCACTAACGCCAAGTATGAAGTTACTTACTCACTTTAAAAAACCAGGTTGCCCATCATAACTTTCAACAACTTTTCATCCATTTCTTTTAATCCCTTCAGAGGGCGAATTTTGAAACAAAACTCTGAAAACAGTTTTTTCAAATTTTGATGTTTAGTCGATTAAGGAAGTTTTAAATCTTAAAAATAATTTTGTTCTCCATACAAAATGACCTACCCCTTTTAACTCCCTAAAATTACAGCATATCCCTATTCTGATGTCTAAGCTACAATACTCGAAAGTTCACAGAAACCACTTGAGTAGTTTTTGAGATTAGGGTCGGTTGCACCAACGTACGAACACAGACCGGTCATCGTCAAATATGGCGCCGGCAGCTGTCATCCCATAGAAACTTGTCAAACTTTCCATACAATCAGATTTGACGAACACCGCTTACGATTACAGACGGTTTGGTGCAACCCAGCCTTAGTGCCCACAACTTCGTACGCGTATAAATGTATCTGAAATGTTACTATTTTGTACATACTTACTTAAGCTATAAGATCATTGGGAAATAAATATTTTTTCGGTGAACTATTCTTAGTTTTTTTAGTTAAAACATCTTAATATCCAGGAAACGGTAACAATAATTGTGGTACTTTTACCCGGTGAGCTGTGCAGATAAATCGGTCAACCCAAATTCTCCACCCCTCTTAAAATCCCTTTAAAGGTACCTACTTATCCGCTAAAAACTCTTTACTTAGGCAATTTTTTATGTGAGTTGACACGTATCTTGTCGTTTTTTCTTCGTTACATTACAGTACGTATTTATTTATGGACCTGTAGAAATTTCGTTTCAAACATATATCCAAATCCACAAATCCTGAAATCAGTTTAGTTGTATTTAAACAGAGAAACAGCACACTTGGGCCGACCGACCGGACGACGTCCTGTGGGTCGCCCCAAGTATCGCTGGAGGGATGTGGTGGAAGCGGACCTGCGTGAGCTCGGAGCTGGTGCAAGCTGGCGAGAAATTGCGCAGGACCGAGCAAAGTGGCGTGCTCTTGTGTCGGAGGCCAAGACTCATTTTGGGTCGTCGTGCCAGCCCAGTTAGTTAGTTAGTTAAACAGACAATCTCTTTGCGAAATGAAAGTCTCTCACTTTAAGAAATTGCTCCCCATACAAACTTTGAACCCCTTTTTAACCCCTTTAGGGGATGAATTTCAAAAAAACGCTGAAATTAGTTTTGTAGTACAACAACAGAGACGCAACAACAGAGAGTCTCTGTAAAAAATATGAAGTCTCTCACTTAAAAAAAAATTGCTCCCCAGACAAACTTTGAACTCCTTTTTAACCCCTTTAGGGGATGAATTTTGAAAACGCTGAAATTACTTTTTTCCATTATTATAAGGAACTTTTATACAAAGTTTGAAGACTCTCACTTTAAAAAAAAAATGCTCCCCATACAATATTTCACCCCATTTTCAACCCTTTAGGAGACGAAAATTTTAAAAATGCAGCTATAACTTTCATTGTCTTATTTTAAGGAGTCTTTGTACAAAGTTTCAAGTCTGTATCTTAAATAAATTATTGCTCCCCATACAAACTTTGCACCCCTGTTTACTCCCTTAGGGGTAGAATTTCCGAAAATCCCGTCTTATCCCTTGCCTACTTTATATACCCTAAATACAGTGTTAATTTAAAATTTCTAGGACCGGCAGTTTCGGCGGGGCGGTGATTAGTCAGTCACCCTATCAACTTTATATTATAATAGCTTTTGCCCGCGACTTCGTCTGCGTAGAACTCGCGTCATCGCGTTAGAATGTTATTTCATTCTTCTATTTCTTGCGCTTACCTAGTTATCTCTCTTCCATTCTAACTTAAACCCCGTTAAGGGATGATTTCCGGGATAAAAGTATCCTATGTCCTTCCCTAGTATATTATAATAGATTATCGGTTGCGTCAACTGGAGTAGAGTACAGTCCGTCCGTTCTTGTACCTACTAGAAAACGGGCCGGCCCGGACACGGAACGGTCTAGCGTGAATCATCCTTTATGTCACAAAAGTATGGCTTCGGATGAAATTCTCACGACTCAAAAAATTACACTCGTCTAGTCTCACCCTAAGTAACTATAAGTATACTTTTCTGTGGCAATACCAGGAGGGGCTTACTACCGTGACGTCATCGCGCCGCGCAAAGTACATGCGGCCGCCGGCTCACACATTGTGTGACTATTCAATGGCTGCGGAGCAGCGTTACGGATCGCACGCGCACGCGCTTGTACGATCATAAAAAATAATTATTTTCGTGTAGTTTCGTGTTAAATAATAATGTCAAAACCACAGCATTATTGTATTGCAGCAGGTTGCACCAATAATAATAAGAACGTAGACGTAAGAACGGTCATTGAGTTTGGTATTCACCAACGGTTGACATAAAAGAAAACGAAAATGAAAACGTTGGTTCTAAGAAATCTCTTTTATTTTTTAAAGTGATGCCTTTAAAAATTATATAAAACTTTGTATCCCCTGGTTACATGTATGGAGTGCCCCCTCCCCCTACTTTGATATTTTTTCGTCATTTCACATCACTTTTACGTAGCGGTTCATACGAGTAGAACACACCTTCCTGCTAAATGTTTTAATTGTATTTGCAGTGCTTATAGTCTCCGAGTATATCGGCTGTCACATACAGACGAAAAGACGGACGTCCGACGGGTTCCGTTTTCACCATTTTGGCTACGGAACCTTAAAAGTACTATTCGTAATTGTATTGTAAACAACACTACTAATAATAAAGTACATATATTAAAATAGGTTCTCGCTGGTGGTAACCCTAGCGCTGAGGGCGGGGCCTCGAGAGAGCGCGTTGCGTGCGATAGAAAGAGATGGCCACGTTTAGGCATACCTAAACGGGGAATTAGTTAGCAGAGAAACTTCTGTACTTGTACTATTACTTATTCTGTGGCAATACACAGAAACTCAGTCTCATGCCTTGAAACAATGTTTACTAGGAGACACGCGTTTATTTATAATGTTATGTTCGGTGTAAATTCTGAAAGAATTTTCACTTAAGGCGATATATCGATTGAAAGAGGCACCCTTTGTTTTTCGCTCACGACAAAACGGGATGCAACCCTTTTAGACAAATCTCGTTAAATATCTGACTGTGTGCAGGTTTATTAAATTTCCTCTTGTCAATACCTAGATGAGGTAAAATACCATCATATTTACTTAATCGTGTCTTTTAATAATGCGTTGTTTTAGTAGGCTGAGGAAAAAGAGGAAAATATAGACTCAACTTTGGAGTTATTTTCTATCGAGAAAATTTTAAGCAATCATGTTTCGCTAATTGTCAGTACCACAATCATATAGTCGAGAATCATATAGCTGAAAATCAGCCCCTGCTGTTTGCTAGTCTGGGCAGGACAGCGTTTCAAAGTCTCCAAATTTCTCGGTGTAGCGCCTTAAATAAAGCATCGAGAATAGTTCACCACATAAGTCATAAAATCCCTGAGTCGTCGATCGGAACATGTTTTTGCCAGGAGAATATTTATGTCGATGTTTGTCCCATAGCGTTCAGGAGTTTGGGTCAGTGGAAATGACGATTTCGGAAGCTTTAAGAATAGGAAACATTTATCCGGGCAGAACAAACTTGATAAAGAGTGTCAGACGTAGGCGTAGGTAGGTAAGTATAGTATTGTCACAATTGTCACTAAGAATGATGACATTGATGACCATCGAGTGATTTCACTATGGGTAACAATCTAATTTTGAACCAAAAAAAGGAAGAATAAAAAAAACTAAAATTTTAACTGGACATATACGGTTGCGCGCTTTAATTTGTGACCCATTTCGCAAACTTTACCTTTGTATTTCAAAACAGTTTAACAGGACGGTCAACCTTAAGTGGGTCACAAAGTCCTTGGTACATGTACGGTCAACCAATTTGATTTCTGGGCCACTTCGTACCTTGCCACAGTGACAACAATGTGAGATTTTAGCGGCTTTCATATTGATTTTCACTGTGACAAGGTACGAAGTGGCCCAGAAATCAAATTGGTTGACTGTACTGGAAGAGATGATTTTTCTTTTGTTTACATACAAAACACACGCTGCGCATAATAATACAGAGATGTAAAGAGTCTCTTTATTCATAAATAAACATGTACAATATTCGTACATAATTACAAATATTTACTCATGCATGAAATAAAAATAATGAATAAGTATGTATAATTTTATAATTATTTTAATAGGAATTAATAGTAGATTGTTTAACAAGGGTCTAAAGTAAGCCATATTACCACGAGATAGTTATTTTCCCGAACGTAGTGAGGGAAAATTGTTCGAGTCGTAATAATGGCTTTTAGGCCCGAGTTATACACTCTACTTTTCACTTCGATTGCGAGAAAACACATAAACATTAAATGAATAATTTATCTCTTGGCGGGCCTTTTTTTTGTTCTAAGGCCAGTAGTTCTAGTATAAGTTTTTTCGAAACATTAACTAATTCGAACGTGTTTGCGTTTTGTCTCAAAATGTATGGAAACGCTCTCACCGAGTTTGAAATACGCGCGTTCATCGGTTAGCAACAAATGTTATACTCGCTATTTTAGTTTCCACTAGTGACCACCAGAGGCGCTGTTCACGTTTTCATACCACTTTCATACATTTTGAGACAAAACGCAAACGCGTTCGAATTAGTTAATGTTTCGAAAAAACTTATACTAGAGCTACAGAACCATGCCTCGCTATGCGTATTCACTTTGCGTATTCGCCTTCCTTTCTTTTGCTATATTAAACAAAGAGATGCAACATGCGGTTTTTTTTTCTTTTAAGAGGTGCAATTGCTTTGACCACAGACACCGCTTAATCTTTAGAGAACTGAAAAACGTCTTTCCTGATTGGTCGATTTTACTTACAGCTGTATTCTGATTGGTTGATATTTTTACCAAATATTTTTTATCTGTCAAATTACTGTTCTGTGATTGGTGGATTTAATAGGTGAAGTATTATGATTCGTTAAATTAAAATGTTTGGAAATCATAAATATGTGTACATATTTTCCCTAGGGCTTAAATGTACTACTTTAGCCCCGCTTCACAAGTCTAATATGACACACTTTTCGAGCAAGAGAAGTGAAAAAACTTTTTTAAAAGTGTGGCCGTTATTATTATGTCATCCGGTGGGTTTAAAAAAATAAGTAGTTTTTATACTTAATAAGTATATCTACACTTACATTATTACCAATTTTACAATCATCATCAATTTTTAATTGACGGTTGGTGTGTTGTGTAAAATCATCATAAGTTCGACAAATCACTGGCATGTTACAAAATCATCCGAATCATTCGAATAGCGTCCGTCATAAAATATTGATATCTCCTCCTAAGGCGACTTCCTGACTTGGCGTGGCGGGATCGATATGTGACATTTTCTTCTTTGACGTAAACTTACTGACGTCGCAAAGATTCTCACTTGACCGAATACTGTCAGTATCACATTTGCGCAGAAGTAAAATCATGCGCAGAAGTGGACCAGTACTGCCTTCGTATCGTCCCGCTACCGCGCATCCCGCGCCAGTCAGGAAGCACTCATTTGAATGTAGGGGCGCAGTAAAAACCGGTACTGAGTCGACTGACAGTTGACACTGACATTTGACAGTTTTCTCATATCGTACCGCCTCCGCACCGACAAATCAGGAAGTCGCCTTTTTCAATCCTCAGATAAAGGTATCTGTCAGAATAATTTTAGCTCTGTCCTTTTCTTTTATATATTCATGAAATTATAAGCGATAATTTTAACTGACGGATATTTATCTGGCGATTAAAAAATCGTCAATAAGTAGTTCATTATAACTTATCTAAGGTCAGTTATGTCGCAGCTAATATTAATTAGGTGATAAATGTAATGTTAGTCTTTAATTAATTGTTCAGTAATTAATCAATAAGTATATAAATGTAATGTTTTGAGTACTGACTACATTTTGTAGCGTCAAAATGGTGTTAAAACTTCTACTGTTTTTCTGTATAGTGAGCGCGATTGCTGGGAAACATGGTAAGAAAATTACGACTAGTTCAAAAGTAGGTAGGTAATAGTTCGTCAATGGTTCAAACAATATTTTAGTATGCATTTTCTCTCATTTTACCCTAAGACCGCGGATATAGGCGATATGCTATAAGAAAGCGATTGCCAGTTTACTTTTAATAATTAGTAATTGCTTTAAAATAATATAAATTTATCTTGCAGTGAAAATTAGGAAACCCTCAAAATTTCCACTCCTAGAATGGACCACAAATTACTCAGTCGAGGCAAAGAAATATTATATGGGATCCAGTTTGATTGAACATTTTAAATATTGGTGAGTTTTTGTAACTCATTGTAAATATGCAATTGTCATTTCCAATATCAATGTCTCCGACATAAAAAAAAAAACTAAATTAAATCGGTACAAAAATACTATATAATTATCGAATACACTTACAAAATTTCACGAGAATTGGTTTAGAAATGCGATAGTGCAGAAAAGCCAAATATTCGGACATACGAAATCATTTTTACGTGAGCTGGAACAAAGATTTTCACTCATTTCCTAAATGTTTGCTTTTCTGTATTACTAACAGGAGGCGAGGTTCAAGATCAAGACTGGATGCCAATGACGGGGCAGTCATTAACATCGCCATAGGCACTAAATCGGGAAAAGGAATATATGAGGTAGGTTACGTTTATATGCACACCTGAGCTGGCACCCTTTCGATACCGCTCAACTACCTTTGAAACCACTCACTTCACCTATGACGCCTTTGCCTACAAGACCTTCAACCATCACGACTAAAGGATCATAGGTGTAGTAGGCGAAGCGAGGCGGGTTTCACCGGTAGGTTACTGTCTCTCTCTCTTTCTAGCTATAAATCCCACATGGTGGTGGGGTCAGCTTTCCGAACTAATCTTCGCCACTTCGCTCTATCCTCGACATCGTCTTCGGATGCCTGACGCTCTATCATGTCTTTTAGCACAACATCTTTCCACCTTGTTTTGGATCTGCCCGGATCAGCAACAAAATCTTTCTTTAATTATTAATACATGTTCACCCGTAAAAAGGGTGCGGCTGTGTGGTTCGACACCGTGGTCCGACTGTCGGACGTCGAAGAATTTTAAGTCCTTGCGGTCAGACATGTCGGACTATCAGGAATTTTATATTCCCCTTAGTTCGATCAACGGACTACGGGGATTTTTAAAATTCCACTTGGTTCGACCCTCGAAACACGAGAATTTTTAAATTTTATAAAGGGTCGGCAACGCGCACGTGACTCGAGTTTGGAGATGTGGGTGTCAATAGGCTACGGTGTCCGCTTAACATCGGATGGATCGTATGCTTGTTTGCCACTGTCGTTGTATAAAAAAAAAAAAAAACTGTGTTCAAACTTAAATTTAACAATCTCCGTAGTTCGAGAGTCTGAACAAGTGGATTTTAAAAATCCTCGTGGATTGAGGGTCGAACCAAGTGGAACTTTAAAAATCCTCGTGGTTCGAGGGTCGAACCAAGTGGAATTTTAAAAATCCCCGTGGTCCGATGGTCGAACTAAGGAAAGTATAAAATTCCTGAAAGTCCGACATGTATGTCGGACAGCAAGGAATTAAAATTCCTCGTCTTTCGACAGTCGGACCACGGTGTCGAACCACGCGGTCGCACTCTGTATAAAAATTTACGTGGATCGTGGAATATAGCTCACCTTCTACATTGCAGATCCACCATGAAACAACAAATGAAGAAACTAACAAGATGGTTTGTGTTAAGTCAATCCCCTACCCTCTCAAACCTAATGACTTTTTACCCAATATCGGAGATCTAAGTGAGCAAGGTTAGAAAAGTAGCATTAATTATTTCATGGATGTAAGTGGCTGCCACACTGATGCGATTTCCGACGATGATTGCGCTTGTATTAATGTGACAACCGCCATAGAGTTTGTTCCCAACAGCTGAATATGACAGTGTTGCACTCTAGCGGGCATCACAGCGGAATCTATGACGGCGGCAAGAGTCATGATCCTCAGTAGTGAGGGAACGATCAGAAAGGAGAGAATTTAGGGTCGCCTTCTCAAATTTTAGAGTATACAAGCAGTACGTCTATGTTTAGGCTTAAAAACTTAGTAACTTGTCAGTTCAACGTCATGTAAACTGTTATAATATTAATTCCATACAGGTCAAAGCGACAAGGTACCAAAGTGTCCAGTAAGGTAAATATGGAACTGTACAGAGGGTTAGGTTAGGGCAGAGCAGTGGAGCGAATTATTTTTAGATTATTTTCGGATATAGATATTTCAAGCTTGATCGAAGCTTTAAGGACTTATGGGTGTCATCTGTTTATATACGCTTGTACAAGTACATGCCTCGTCGGATGCCTTCGGAGATTGTTGTTGGATCTTGTTTTATTGTGAAAGAAGAAAAAGATGACAGTATTAATAATAAATATTCTAAAGTATTGTTTGAAAATCTATATTTTTTTAATTGTTGCATTTATTATGTTTCAAAGGCATAGAAAATGTGAAAGGCATCGATTGTATCAAGTTTACGAATGAAAATCAAATAAAAAAAAACACTGAGAAGACTTTGTTGGCTTACTACGATAATTCCACCAAAGTCTGGATTCCTATGAGGTATATTTTTTAATTTATTATTCCAAGAAATAAGTTACATTTTACCGATATGAAGATATACTCGCCAAACTAAACGTTTGATAGCGTACTGCTGCTGTATTTTTTTTGTTAGATCAGAGTTATTAACATATAAGTACAACTATAATAATACCACGTTCCCGATATGTCAATGTGTAGATTATCATTACCTCTATACACAATTTTCCTGTTAAATTGTTTTTTTTTTATTTTAGATATAAAACCAAGGAGATCGACGAATGGCATGGTTACTTTAAAACTTACGAGATATGGGACTATTTCAACTTTAAGCAAGGCGTTAATCCAGACATCTTTAATATTACTTGTAAGTTAGTAGCATGGTTTATGTTCTTTACTGTCCACGAATATAGTATCTTTGAACATAAGGAAGCTCTAATTTAAATTTTTAAATATTCTTATATTAATTCTTTCTAAAATTAGTGTCTAAATTATTGATATGCAGACATTGAAGTTAATGTATTTTTTTATTAACACGTTCGCTGACAGTGAACTCTTACCCTAACACCATGATACGGCAGTAAATATTTCCATACTAAACGACAACCCGTCAAACGACGTACTTACAAATTCAGTGTTATTAGTTTGAATTAATCCGTCACGACGTCTACAGACGCAAACGTCCTGCGACGTAGTGTCTAAATACGTATAAAAATATCTGTCTCAGTGCAACACTACGTCGACAGACGTGGGATTTTCTCGACGTAGTGCCTATTTGAACCTATTTTCATATACTTAAACGTGACACTACGTCGAGGGACGGTCCCGCCTGTCGACGTAGTGTCAGGCTGGATATATTTTGTCATGCCTGTATGTGACACTACGTCGAAGGACGGTTCGTCTGTCGACGTAGTGCCTATTTGAACATATTTTCATATGCTTAAATGTGTCACTACGTCGAAGGACGTTCCCGTCTGTCGACGTAGTGGCAGGCTCGACATATGTTTGCTGGCCTAAATGCGACACTACGTCGAGGGACAGCTCGTCTGTCGACGTAGTTACAGACTGGACATATGTTTGCTGACCTAAATGCGACACTACGTCGAAGAACTTGCTCGTCAATTGACGTAGTGTCAAGCTGAGCATACGTTTGTATGCCTAAATGTGACACTACGTCGAATAACTTGCCCGTAAATTGACGTAGTGTCAATCAGAGGATACGTTTCTATACCTAAATATGACACTACGTCGAAGGGCCGCATGTCTCCCGAGGGAAAATAACAAAAAAATATATTCATAAGACAATAACAGGTATATTCTGAAAAACAAAACAAAAAGTCAACAATTTCTGTTATAATAGACGTAATTGGCTCGAAATAAAATGTAATTGAAAATCAAACAAGAGAATCTTGTTCTTGCTGCTCAAGGAGTTGGTGATAATTTTGGAAACATTCACTACATTCAGGACATAGCGGAGGAAGCCCTAAGAAACCAATGCACCGGTAGTTGGTTTTTACACTCTTCTTGTTCTTGGAACACATTTTACAGTGTTAGTGCAAAAATTACCTACGAAGTTCGAGTTATAAGTAATCATAATTCTTACCAAACGCTAAGTACGTAGCCACTTAATACTTGTATAATCAAGGTAATTTCAATTATAATCATCTACTTTCCCAAACAGATACAAATAACTTAGTAATATAATTCTAGTTTCAAATGTGGGTAATTTTTAACTAAGTGAAGACTTTTATCAGTAAATCGTATTTATGCACCGAATTCAAGGTAAAATAATAGTATAGGAAAACCATAGCACGCAAAATAACTATTATTAAAATTTTACTTACGATTTGTGCGACAAAACTTCGTAGTTGTTCTCAAAACGACACTGATTGCACTTATTGTTTAATAACCGAAGCGTGCACTCACGCCGTTCGACGTAGTACACAAGTGCGAGCGGTGCACGTGTGTGTGCAAGGGACAGGCATAGGGCTATTTAAAATACCTTTGATATGGCAGTAGGAAAAACAAGATTGCTGACAACATGACAGTGAACACTACTCTCCTTAGTGTTTGTATGAGAACTTATCGGCGATCGACGTAGTGCCCATAACCTTAAAAGAAGTAGGTACGTTCTTGGACGTAGTGTCATATCGTTATATTTGAAATTCCCGGCTAGCGACGTACTGTCAGCGAACGTGTTAATTGTGTTGTCCTTTAATTATGAATTTCAACTTTTTGTTCAACGCTTTTTGTTGTTTATTGGGAGCTTATGGAGTCTCGTTTTCAGATAAATGTACAAATAAAGAAAGATCTGGGAAAAAATCGAGTACCAATCATCTCTTGTCATCAAATACTGAAGAGAAGAAATTGAGCAATGACGTATTTTCTACGTAAGAACTATTTGTATAAATTTCCTGTTGAAGTAGTACCCAATGTTTTCTTGCCCATTAAATAAACTGTTTGTCCGTAGTGAGGCAGGGATCAAGAAGTCCAAAGACCCCAGACGCGACAAGCCAAGGGAAAATGGAAACATACCCTACCCGTATTCAGAAACGCAAGTAAAAGAAATCGCAGCCACTTTGCCAAAAGAATACGATTTAAGACTTGAAGGTTTTGTTGGTCCAGTTATCAGTAAGTTAATAAAACATACACAGAACATCTTCTCACAGCCTAAACACATAATTTAAAATACACGTAAATACTATTAATCGTGGAGTAGTAAAGATTTTCACCTTCTTGTAGACTATGAACTTTAAATCAGTCCTATCATAGGAATACAATAAAATATTTTTTTATCAGATATTTATTTGAAATTATACTATTTTGATTTTTATTTGTATGTACCTAATCAACGACATCTATATAGATGATCATGTATGATGACAGATCGACGTGACTGTGAGTCTGATTGGGCGTTCGCTGCAACGGCTGCTGTTGAAGGCGCCTTGGCTCGAAGAAAAGGAGGGACTTGGAATAAGCTCAGTGAACAGGCCCTTATCGATTGCTCTTGGGGGTAATTAATTAAAAGATATACTAAACTATAGGTGTATTACTTTTTTTGCCTTAAAGAGATCCAGGTTATATGAACTCGGAAATACAGATGCTGACAGCTTTCCCATGACGCTTGCAGCATTACCATGCTGTATAGCCAATGAAATCTATTTAATAAAACCGTAAACTGTTCACTGTAAATTAATATTATAATATTAACTACTACGTTTACTGATTAAGAAAAACTTTTTTTTACTTTACAGATATGGCAATAAAGGATGCACTTCTGGACGTCCAGTAAGCTCATATACATGGATCAAGGACCATGGTTTACCTACTGAACAACAATATGGAACATACACTAACAAGGTAATAGTACATTACTTAACAAGGGCGGTAAAACAAAGAATGTCTCAGATGGCAGGTATTTGACGCCCGAGCCGAAGGCAAGGGCGATAAATATGCGATCTGAGGCTTTCTTTATTACCGCCCGTGATAAGTACAAAATTTTATGTCACCCCCTGGCCAGGAAGTGGGATTTCCCGCGCGCGGAGCGTGCGGTAATTGCCGCTTTATGGCCAGGTGTGACATAAACTCTTTTGTTTTCGGAGTTGCAATATTTAGTTAGATCATTATCATCATGATACTGTTACGAGCGTGGGGTACGGGATAGAGACACCTATTAGGTGGAACTATGGATTTATTCTGCGACTTAGAAACGCCGTATGAAGCTAACTGAGTCCACACGTACAGTCGAGGGCATAAATATGTATACATTTTTGGACCCTATTTCAATGGAATAAGGTGAAAAAGTGTATACATATTGGTGCCCTTGACTGTACTTAGTACACTGACTCGACGTCACAAAAGTCGACAGAGTCCGCGCCTGCTAGTACATACTGACACAGTTATTCTTCATTGATATTTAGTAACACTTCATATTCACCAATTGTTTCCACTAATTCACTTCTATTTTCCACTTCAATCCACTCTGATACTGGCCTGCACCGGGAGCATGCTCCCCTTATATACCCCTATTCGAATATTTATTCAAGTAGTCTTTTCGGCAGCCATTTCGTTATTCATATGTTCCGACTAGTTCCGAGTAGCGTTCACTATTACCTGTGCCTCAACTACAATTCTCGAATGTTCCAATCCCATACATTGTGTCGATTAATTTTCTATAGAACGGATTTTTCTATTCAGTCATTTATTTATTCTAGAACTTTTCATGCTACTCGTTGTGATGAAAATTAACACCAGAATTTTAAAACGTCTTACGAAAAGTGCATGGCCATCGTCGAAATCGAACCCTCATACATAGACTCTGTAAGCCATGTCCATGTGTTATTACCACTGGGCCACTTCTTACTTACACGGCTAATTTTCAAATCCCTTGCTACGTGCCATTTCTATGACAACGAAACTGTTAGGCGACTTCCTGACTTGGCGGGGCGGGATCGATATGTGTCATTTTCTTCTTTGACGTAAACTTTCTGACGTCACAAAGACACAAGGGGCGTAGTAAAAAATGGTACCGCGTCGGCTGACAGCTGACACTGACATTTGACACTTTTCTCATATCGTACTGCCTCCGCACCGACAAATCAGGAAGTCGCCTTATTTGTCGGTGCGGAGGCAGCACGATATGAGAAAAGTGTCAAATGTCAGTGTCAGCTGTCAGTCAACTCAGTACTACGTACTTTTTACTGTGCCTTTACATTTAAATGAGTGCTTCCTGATTGGCGCGGGATGCGCGGAAGCGGGACGATGCGAAGGCAGTACTGGTCCGCTTCAATATTACAACTGCGCAAATGTAATACTGACAGTATTCCGCCAAGTGGGAATCTTTGCGATACAAATCAGGAAGTCGCCTTAATCTCAAAAATGTTTTATTTGTTGTTTCAGAATGGATTTTGTAAGATGGAAAACATAACCAAGACTTTCAAAATTAAGGGATATTCAAAAGTCACTCCATTCGATGTTGATGCCCTCAAGGTAAAGAAGACATCATGACATGTTTAAAAAGGGTAATTTATTGGGAACTAATGTGTCGAGCACGGGACTGGGACTTTACTTGAAATCTAACAGTAATTTTTTGTAAAGATAATAATACTTAAATCCTACTTAACGCATATTCGAAGACATTATGTACTTATTCACTGCTTTGGCCACATCTCCTGAATCACCCTGAATAGTTGTGAGCACCTCTTTATTTATTGAGATACTAGGTTTAGTCTTTTAGAATATTTTTATAAGAAAATTTACATAAAAATATATAAAGCCAAAGCTACCGGTGGTTAAGGCGCCAGAGAGATAAACCTCCTGACTATTGCAGCTTTGGTATCTGATCCTTGGCCCAGCCATCTAGCTTGATCGAGACTCTTCGCTATTAGACCGTTCGCATGATTCTTTCGTATGCCGTAGACAAATATCGGGACAATGATCTTCGAGTCACCATCCCACATGGCGGTTTCTTTATGTGCTAGGTACTTGCTGTCTTTGTACTACTTGTGCAATTTTTGTATTATTATGTTTCAAAAAAGATGGCCAGCCTCGTGTGAAGTCAGTGTTGTCTGCCTGTGTGTGTAATTTTACAGACATTCAGATTTACTCTTTGAGTAATGATTGCAATGATATCATGTCGAGATGTGTGGTGTCTCCTTGAGTTTTTTGAATTGTTTCAGATCACATTGATCAACCATGGACCAGTAGTAGTGCGTGTAGACTCAATACTGTCTGACTCATATGACGGAGGCGTTTATTACGAACCTTATTGGTAAAGTACTGATTACTGCTTTAAATACGCCAGTCAGTAGAATATTGTGGTCGCGTCTTTTTTTAATTGTGCATATGGATGCTACTAACTGTATATCAGAAATGGTAGAACACGAGATATCTTGGGACATCTTTTGGCAGCTATTTAACCTAGTTTTTTTCGTTTTATCGCTCACATGTTCTATACAAAGCATCCTAGCATAAAGTTACCAGGTTAAGGAACATAAAATTCAGCTAGCTACCAAAAGTTGTCCCTAGATATCTCGTGCTACCATTTTTGATATACAGTTAGTAGCATCCATATGCACAATTAAAAAAAGAAAATCTTCTACACCACCTTTTGCAAAATAGCTCTTGGCGTTGATTTTCTACTGAACTAAAATAAATGGTGCATAAGCACCATACATCCATCTATTTTGTATACTTGATGAAGGATACGTTCATAAAATTCAATTGTTAAGGCGCCTGTAGAGGCAAGGCCTTCTCCATACAAACTCTGTACAACTTTTATTCGTCGGTTTTGGCACTCCCGCATATAACTTTTTTTGCTTGTTAATATTGGATATACGAAGAATGTCAAGAAAAAAATTCGAAAACTTCAAAAAAAAAATGCGAAAAATATTTAAAAAAATTGCTTGAGGTTCTGGCTAACAGAAAAATAAACATACTGACCAAAAATCATAAGTGTAATGCAAACACAAGCAAAGAAAATCTTCCACAAAGTTTGTATGGAGAGTGCTCGCTTTTACTAATGACAATATGTATGTTTTACATTCACAACTTCGACACATACATATTAAATAATACTCCACTAGGTACCTGATTGATGGAATCTGGCATTACTCTGCAGAATTTGAGGCAAACCATGTAATGATCATGTTACAATATGGTTATTAAATGAAATTTAAATTAAGTACTTCACTAACTTGTTAATATTGAAACAAAGATCATGAATGATGTTGGCCGGAACCGCCAGATCCGTAATCATCGATGTTGTCTCACCTTTATTTCAACAGATAAAGTACTTTAAATAGCATTGAGTTGATTACTTTTGTTACGCCATCTTAAATTACACAAGTTCTTAAATTTCAGCAAGAATTCGCGTAAATCCGAATATATGGCTGTAGTGGGTTACGGCGAAAAGGACGGGGACGCTTTCTGGATCCTCAAAAACTCCAAAGGACCATACTTGGGCATCGATGGCTACATCCACATCTCAGCTAGAGACAACAACTGTGGCGTGATGACAGAACCCACATACGTAGTTGTATAATTTAAAAAGAATGCTTTATCGTTAGATATTTATTAGGTCCACTGTCCTAAAAACGCACCTATGTGCAAAACAGTTATTTTATTTTTGTTTAAACCGTAAGCTTTAGGTTTTGTACGTAAATAAAGCTAGATCTGAGTTTTTAATACCCAATTTTCGCAGAGTAAAAATAAATACTTTTATGTTTATGTTCAAAATATTTATGACTTTTATGAGAGGTTTTATTTGATGCATATTTTTGCACATGACTATATGTCCAATAACTCGGAAAATTTATGTGTACCTTGAGAACAGATGTGAGTTACAAAGTTAAATGGTTTATTAGGAAATAAGTTAGCATTGTAAAAAAATACACGTGGAATGTAACAACTAGGCTAAGCATATAAGATATAATAATAATACCAAATGCATACCTTTTTGGCTTTATTTTTGTACAGAAATCGAACAATTATCGTAAAAGTAAACAGTACAAGACAGTAGCTCTAGTATAAGTTTTTTCGAAACATTAACTAATTCGAACGCGTTTGCGTTTTGTCTCAAAATGTATGAAAACGCTCTCACCGAGTTTGAAATACGCACGTTCATCGGTTAGCAACAAATGTTATACTCGCTGTTTTAGTTTCCACTAGTGAGCACCAGAGGCGCTGTTCGCGTTTTCATACCACTTTCATACATTTTGAGACAATATGCAAACGCGTTCGAATTAGTTAATGTTTCGAAAAAACTTATACTAGAGCTAAAGATCAAGACAAGAGTGTTAGTACTGCGAAGGTATGTTGTCACTCCGGTCAACTGTCAAACTTTAATTCAGTTGTATTGATTTCGATTTATTCATTTCATCATGGTGCGTTACCAGAAAGCGGGCATTTATTGAAACTGATACTGTACTGATATGATCCATTAGCAATTATTTCCATGCATTAGCAAATCATAATTATGTGAATTAACCTTCAACTTCTAGAACAATGTCCAATTTTAAGAAAACGAGAAATGGGACACACATGTTACAATTCTTCGGTACGCTATGGGTAATGTACAAATAGTTGTTCAAAATTATGCAGGTAAATCTATAAAAAAATAAACTTCTGTTTATTATGGAATATGATCCGTAAATGCGGATTTATCTGTAAAATCAACAGGAATTAATCCTTTATTCCCACTAGTCCTGTTGTAATTTCGTACACAGAACCAGTGAGACTTTTTGTCCCATTAGATCTATTACCCTATCTAATAGTAAACCGGCCAAGTGCGAGTCAGACTTTGCACATTAGGTTTCCGAATCAGCCGCAAAATTATGTTGGTTTTAATAAGAAAGATAAAGAAATTTCAAAGAGTTAATCTAAATAATCAATATATTAGCATTTTTTGGTAAAATATACCTACGTGATACGAAACATGATCCCGAATTTTTAAGTTCGTAAGGGAATGGGTAGTTTGAAAATATCTCGGAACATTTTGTAAATAATTTCCAATAAAACAAAAATACAGTATTAATAGACAACGAGATTAAAACAACGATACCCAACTCGAAGGGGTAGGTCATTTTTTTGTGCACCCCTTTAGCTGTTTAGGAGCCCTCTTAAAACACTTGAAAACAAATTTTGACTATTTGTATGGCTTGGGGCCAACCTATGGGGCCAACAAGATTATACTGTGAAACTTTTTACAAACCTGAGGGGCTACTACGAAACTCGAAATTCGAACTTCGTATCGTGTAGTCCCCTTCACTCTCGTGTTAGAGACTATAAGAGTGAAAGGGACGGCACACTGTGTGACAGGACAGACGACAGATGGATGGACGGGCGGACACGTGAGTGACAGTAATAGGATTCCATTCCGTTTGGACTATGCGGGTGCGGAACCCTAAAAACTTGTGCCTATAAAAAATTATTGACACATACTAAGTTAGTTATGTCTACAATCAGCTTAGCTATTAAAATTAATTTGATAAAAATTTAATTGTGGTATATAGTGGTATAAAAGTTAATATTTTGCGCTATAATATGGTCACATCTTGATTGATGATGATTGTGAAAGGAACCCTTTTGTTTTTACTCGCTTACACAGTTTCTGGCGAATATGGTAAGAAAACATTTATTTGCAGAATTTTATTTAATTTGTGTATACGAGGATATAGACACCGGCCAGGGGGTCGATTTTTGAGAGTCGAACGCTCGAATTTTCACTCGACATTCTGTCAAAACATCATAGTTTTTTGACAGATCTCGAGTGAAAAATCGAGCGTTCGACACTCAAAAATCGGCCCCCATGTAAAGGATACAAATACAAATACAATACAAATAATTTATTTGCCAATAACCACTGATACTTAACATATATGACTAAAAGTTAATACGGAAATATTTTTTTTATGTGGTCCCTTGGGTATAGTCCCTGTAATGTTGGCAGCATTTCCTCGATGAATTGCTATGCTGATGCGTTGAGCGAGGATGCTGCCAGCTAAGTAAATAGTTTTTAGGTTCCGTACCCGAAGGGCTTAAGTATCCTTACAAAACCAATTTATAGTTATTACAAAAAAAAAAAATGTCGTGTCGTTTAGTAAAATTTTGTAACTCTTACTAAAATTTTGTGATATTAAGTAAAGTTTTTTGTCAGTGTATTGCTGTCACTCACGCGTCCATCCTTCGTCTGTCACAAAATTTGATTCCAAAGAATTCAATAACTTCCCATACCTATAAACTTGAAATTTGTTGACAATGTTTAAGTATTAATATGTATATTTTAACCAACAAATACTAATCTAAAGTTTTAATGATAAATCACACCATATCACCTTTTTTCTTTGAAAGGAGAATGGGCAAATTAGGGCAAATATACAGTTGAGACATATATCATTCGAAAGCTCTTAGCGGTAGCTTTAATTTCTTGTATGACGCTGAAGACCGGTCGCGTGCAGGGAAGGTGGAATAGCTCATTTTATAACAGTACTGTGACGATTACTGGAACTAAATAGTTCACATGGTCGTTTATACACGGTAACAATATGACACTTGACATCTAAGGCCCGCAGTACGAGGTAGGCCCTATGTTTTCTATTGTAACCAACTTAATACATTTTCAGATGCAATCGAAGTCGCTGTACACAGTGATTCGCCTTGGCCCAAAAAATACAACGTAGAAGCAACAAAGCTGTATTTGACAACTGGTTTGGTCGAACATTTAAAATACTGGTAAGTGCACAACTTTTTAGGATTTTGCGACTGTGCCTCAAAAGTGCCCTAAGACCATAACATGATACCTAACATAATAAACATTATACACTTAATTTAATTTTGTATTAAGCAGTAACGCTGCATACGCAAACTACAAATTAAGAAAAAAAAACAATTTTCTAAATTTGTAGTTTGCGTTAGTGCTTGAAAAAAAAAACTAATTTAGTATGGGATAGCGCATCGTAACTGATGATTTTTCAACATTATTTAAGACGTTAGTGCCATTAATGAAGCCTGAGTCTTCTGGTAGATGTCGCTCTACGCCTCCCTTAAGGCGTTTGTATAAATTAAGGAACGGTTGAAGAATTTGGGGCCGGGTGGTAGTTGCACCTATAGCTCAGTTGGCTAGAGCGACAGTCCGCGAAAAACATTTTTTTATTCACAGGAAATCAAAAACCTCGTCCAGACTTGATTCCAACAATGGAGCAGTTACAAGGATTAGTACACCGCACATCAAGCCTTACGGATTAAAATATGAGGTAATTCAAGTCACTTTTTTTTGTAAACAAGCAAAAATTTCCGGCTTATGGCGAGTGACCACCATAAGCCTATGGGCGTTTGTAGCTTCAGAGAGAGAGACAGCAAGAGGAAAATATGTGTCCATTCTGAATACAGTCCACCCGCCCTGGCGATCTTACCAACTTAGCATCAGGAACACAACACCACACATACCTAATACCAAGTACCTACTTGAATTAGTACCTACTATTAATTTCGACGACCGCTTTAGCTTAGTTGGTAAGGACCCTGCCTACGAAGTTGGAGGTCCCGGGTTCGAATCCCGGCCGGAGCATTTATTTGTGCGACGAGCACGAATATTTGTTCTTGGGTCTTGGATGTTTTCTATATATTTATGTATCTATTTATATCTATATTAGTATGTATATCGTCGCTTAGTACCCATAGTACAAGCTTTGCTTAGTTTGGGACTAGGTTGATTTGTGTAAGATTGTCCACAAAAATATTTATTAAGGTTCAGTGTTCGTAAGATGGAGGTACTCTCCTAGTTTGGTCGCTTAATTTTGCGATTGGTTCGGAACCCTTAATATGCGAAGTCTAACTCGCACTTGGCCGGTTTTTACACAGTTCCATTAAAATAAAATTTAAATATAAGACACGTTTTATTACAACACCGCTTCCTTAGTCAACGATATTAAAACTTTTTTAATACTTGTTTACGTTACGTTGAATTAGCCCGGCTAGGTGCTGGCCAAGAGCAATTCCATTATTAATTTAAAATATTATAATACTTAACTGCGTTCCCAAAAGATGCTTATCAACATTTTGATGTGACAGCGGCGCTGTTCCAAGGTTATAATATAAACAAAGTGGCACTGCCAGTGTCATAGGGTTCATGTACGGCCGAGCTCCGTATAAGACAAATGTCGGTAGGAAAGATTTGTTAAAAAATGGTACGTATTTTTTTTACAGATACACCCTGAAACAACAGAAACAGAAACAAATAATAAGGTTTGTTATAAGATAAATGGGAATAGCGACAACCCCATCGAAAACATAGATTTCCTCCCCATAACAAAAGGATTCCAAAGAGTTGGTAAGAATATTGAAAGCCTTTTAAGTTCGAGACATGGTTTCATGTTTTCTAAAAGCCAGTGTAATGCGTTTTCACTAGTCAAGAGTAATAAAGATTGAATGAAAACAAAAATACGATTGAAAGTTTAACGTATTTTTTTTTAAATCTTATCTGTATGTTTTAAGGTCGGGATGTCGTAAGGAGTATTAACTGTGTGAAATTTACAAGAGACCTCAACATAGAAGAAAAAGGAATTATTTATAAAGATAAATTGTGGGTATCCTTAGATAACTCTAATGAATCTTTGGTTCCTGTCAGGTAAGACATTAATCGTCTTATTGAAAATAAAACTACAATGATGTGTTTTAATTTGGACATTCCGTTGGTTTCTCTCAACAAGATATTTAACGGTTATTAACCTATTATGTGTACTTTTATAGCATTGCTCAGACATTATTCAATTATATTTTTATCCTAATCTGCTAGCTAGCAAGATTACGTATTACGGCGAATGAAATACATCGTTTCAGTGCTTAATTTAAATGAGTAAAATGTGCTTTGTAGAGCACAAATATGTGTCATTATTGATAATCTCTGATAGTCTCTCTCTTTGTTCATTTGCGCTATGTTATGTGTCTATTATTATAAAGATTTCTCAATTACTTTTAGGTATGAATCACAGAAGGCTGAAATTCGGCATGGTTATCTAATGAGTCACATGATCTACGATTATTTTAATTTTTACCCGAAAGTAGCTAATAAAGTATTCAAGGTTTACGAAAATTGTAAGTTTAAAAAATCATTACAAAATGAGTAAAAACCACGGTTGTTTATATGAAAAACTTATCTACCTACAAATAAAATATTCAATGTTTCAAATTAAGTTTAAAATCACTCAATTTAAATTTAATAAAATCGTGTAGATTCTAAACCACATTAAATATTTCATATATTTTGTAGACGAGTGCGAAGAAACTGAAAATGAAGATGAGGGTACAACAACTGCGATAGATGCTGATCGCATGCAATATATGAATACTGAAGGAAAAAAAGAATTAGATAAAGCTTTTGAGTTGTAAGTATTAATAAATACTTATTGTATTAATCATTATTCAAACCGAACAAGAAACAGATTGTACAGTCAAGTGCAAAAATATGTATCGATAGAAACCTCTCATAAATATGTACCAAAACCTTAATTCACCGACATAAGAGCTATGGGACATATTTATGAGCATGTTGTATGCACCCATATTTTTGCACTTGGCTGTAACTACCTGTCTTTAATGGCACTTTTTAATTCCAGATATAAAAAGCAATTCAACAAAAAATATGCCCATCGGGTAGAGCATGAAAAGAGAAAAAGCATTTTTCACAAACAATGGAGGTAATTTTTTTTTGTCTATAATTTAGGAGTCTTTTCCTAATACCGTAACCTTTACCCGCTATAAACATCATCATCATCATCAACATCCTAGGTAGTGTCATCCCCGTAAAGTTAGCATACTGACAACTTTAAAGGTATATTATTAGTAACATAAAATGCCAACAGACAATTGTATTGTTATGTTTGTATTTCTTTTCGCATCCCGAATAAAAAACTTCAAACTAAGGCGACTTCCTGACTTGGCGGGGTGGGATCGATATGTGACATTTTCTTCTTTGACGTAAACTTACTGACGTCGCAAAGATTCTCACTTGACATAATACTGTCAGTATTACGTTTGCGCAGTAGTAATATCATGCGCAGAAGTGGAGCAGTACCGCCTTCGCATCGTCCCGCTACCGCGCATCCCGCACCAGTCAGGAAGCACTCATTTAAATGTAGGGGCGCAGTAAAAAATGGCACCGAGTCGACTGACAGCTGACACTGACATTTGACAACACTTTTCTCATATCGTACTGCCTCCGCACCGACAAATCAGGAAATCGCCTTTATCAAGTAAACAATACTTCATGGACGGAGAAGATATATAAGACTCACATTATTTATCGGCATATAAATTTATCTTTTAGATTGGTTACTGAAACTAACCGACAAAACCTAACGTACAAGCTTGTGTTGAACAAAATGTCGGATCGCACAGAAAAAGAACTAAAACGATACAAAGGATTACGCAGAGACAAACCAAGGATAGTTGGCAACGTCCGATTCCCTTACTCTGAAGAGGAAATTAAAAAAATATCGGAAACGTTACCACCTGAGTACGATTTAACGCTTGAAGGAGTTGTCGGGCCAGTTTTAGGTAAGCAGTTTAATTTTTGTTTCGACAAGAAGAAAGAACATGGGGGAAAGCATACAAAATATACCTCTTGGAAAGCACACAAAATATACCTCTTAACATTATCTTTGCATATTTGATGAAATATCATAAGCAACAATTCCCAGAACAACTTCTTTGGAAACAAAGGAGGATGCTGCCCCTTCTTTGTTATCCTCGGTCTTAGGCATAATTGTCAGATCACGTTCTTTGAAACGTCGTTCTCACCAAATTCATGATAAAATAATATACTGCGCTTATGTCAATTCGGTACCTACATCGGGTGTGGGCATAATAGTAGTTTATGCAACTGTTACATAATGACTATTGTTACGAATCAAATTATTTTTGTTAAGGCGCCTGTAGAGGCAACGACGTAAAATCTGTTGTTTTTGTGCAATTTTTATGGCAACAATACGCATTGCGGAGTCTTGAATAAGCCAAAGTTTACATGTCACCGAATTGACATAAACTAATAAAGTCCATGAAGTGCAGTATTTTTTGACATGAAATGATGTCAATTAATAAATAAGATAATTGATGGAAGTTGTGGCGGGGAAGCCAAGCCACGCTCAAGGTCGTTCACGTCTCTACGCGCCTTAAATTGTTTTGATTTGTCCGGTCCGGTAAACCAGAGGCACGGGTCCGATTCCCGTCTGAGGCTGCGTGCGTCATATAATTGTTACATAATGAGTTGATTGGGGTTTTAAGACCTAATTATCTATACAGTTGCATATAGCTAGAGGTACTACTTATGCAGCCAGAGTAATGGCTGAGTACTGGGAACCCAAAGGCTGAATTGAGGACTTATGGGGCTGACTACTAGGGAAAAATACCCTTTTTCTTCTTTTTTATATATCACAGAGTTCAAGAGATTATTATACTGTGTTTTTACTAAAGGTAATTAAAGTTTAATACATGATTAATCGATATTATGGGTGTTTTACACAATTGGTTCTAAAGTAAAATATAATAGGAGTTTGAACTCTGAACTTTCGTTAAAAGGTTGACTATTGGAGACTTTACCCTAATATTTATTTTAAAAAGTTTCCCTTTTTAACTCCTGACGCACAACCCCAAATTGGTGTTAGGCGACTTCCTAACTTGGCGGGGCGGGATCGATGTGTGACATTTTCTTCTTTGACGTAATCTTACTGACGTCGCAAAGATTCCCACTTGACGGAATACTGTCAGTATTAGAGTATTACATTTGCGCAGTAGTAATATTATGCGCAGAAGCGGACCAGTACTGCCTTCGCATCGTCCCGCTTCCACGCATCCCGCGCCAGTCAGGAAGCACTCATTTAAATGTAGGGGCGCAGTAAAAAGTAGTACCGAGTTGACTGACAGTTGACACTGACATTTAACAGTTTTCTCATATCATACCGCCTCCGCACCGACAAATCAGGAAGTCGCCTTAGAGTATGTACCTGTTTGTGGCATCGTACCTCCTTAACAGATGTACTGATTTGAGTGCGGGTTTTTATATCAATTAAATTTAAAAATATTTTAGATCAGTATGATTGCGGTTCATGTTGGACTTTTGGTACTACTGCGGCTGTACAAGGCGCTTTGGCCAGAAGTAATGGCGGTACATTGATAACACTCAGTAATCAGGCTCTTTTAGATTGCTCTTGGGGGTAAGTACCTACAAAAATAATAGAATTGGTGCCAATGTAGCCACTGAATACTATTAAACTATTGAATCTGTGAGCTGCAGACCTCGTGAATGTTTCTTTTTAAATTTCCAATAACTATAATACCTATTATCGAACTTTTCGACCAACCAAAATTTCATGAGAATCGGTTGTGAAATGCGACCTGCACAGGAGAACAAATCGAAATGTGAAATCTTTTGTTTTTCTCAATTAGCGGTCCCCCAACGCGACGACGCTTGGAAAATAAAAATATTTAAACTTACATAATATATTATGCGACGATAATAATTATAAGAGGTTTAAAATATTATTTGTTAGTTTTTAGAGTTTATTTTTGGTGTCAGGGGGTTTTTTAAATTTTTAATTTGGAGCTAGTAGAGACGTTAAGTGCCTCTTAATGTACTGGGCCTTGCTTTTATTGATAAATAAACTATTTGTATATTTACTTTCAGAATGGGCAATTTGGGTTGCGATGGCGGTTTAGATTCTGACGCATACAAGTGGATAATGAAGCATGGCCTGCCTACAGTTGAAGAATACGGACCATACGTTAAAGAGGTAAGTTTTGAATATAAGTTAATGTTGAATGCAATAAAGTACAATTAAAGTATTTAAATTGTTGCAACAAATAAAAATACAAATACAAAAAAAAAATATTATAAAAATACTTATGCAACCTATATGCAAAATATTAAAGTTTGAGGTTAGAGTGTGAAGAAATAATGTAGAATTACACAAAAATTATAATCTACGGAATTGAAAAAGAAAGAAAGTAACAAAATAACCGAACAAAATGTTGAAATTGCTTGGGAAATATGCTTTGCTAACTCTGTAAAAAAATCAGAATATCATCGTAAAAATATTTTTTTATGCTGATAACTTGATAATTGTCAACGGCAGTGATTTTTTTTTACAAAAAGGGTGGTTTTTTTATTGTTCTATCTGGAGATAGATTTTAGATAAATGATCTAATTCCAAAAATCAATCAAACTGTATGAAAATTGTGTATGCCTACTGAGGGGAGGTCGAAAATATTTTAAGGGTTTTTATTTTATGTTATTATAGGTCGGGTATTGCAAGATCGAAAACATGACGAAGACATACAAAATTCGTGGTTGGACTGATGTTACTCCATTAAGTGAAGAGGCTCTTAAGGTAACGGAAAATACCTATATTTTTTTTTAATTTACCTTATTCAAAAAATTGCCTATAGAATAATTGATAAAATTATATTCGATTACAATGAAGATTTATTTGAAGAAGCCAATCGTGGAGCAGCTACGAAATAAACCGTCAATGTCAGAAACTGTTTAAGATCTAGGGAGTAAAGTAAATATAAAAAATAAAATCATTTATTCTTCAATCAAGGCATATTACATGCGCCTATGAATGTCAAAAAATTACCACCAGTTATAAACCTAACACCATAAAATAAACCTCTAGTCTGTCTCGAGAAGAACCCTATTATTCACCCCTGTCTGTACTATACTAAGTAGCTTCACTTTACTTTTTTAAACTAACTTGGTACTAATTTAAAACTGACTGTGGCAGGCAGCCTCAGCCGTAGACTAGGCACAGAACTGGAAAAGGCGTCTCTAAACAATGCAAGCGGCAAATCATGACTGTAACAATTAGGGTGGCAACGTTTAAAGATGTATTGAACCCTGCAGAATATGGATCTGCCTGTCGCCATGGTGGAGTGGGTCGGTTGGAGACTTCGCAAAAACCAATATATTCCCATTCTTATGAGCCTCGAGCCCGTCCATAAAATCTGTACGGATATTGTATCCTGCAATTGTTCATCCCAGTGCCTGACTAACATGTGCTCGTGCATGAAGAACGGATTAATATGCAACAAGTTGTGCCACCGTTCTCGCTTCGCCCAAATCCACACTTTTGGACGAATCGCATGTTGGACCAACAGCTACCAAATCAGCATTTATTTGTTTAACAGATTGCTATTATAAAACATGGACCATTGTCGGTCTCTATTGACGCGACCGACAAGTTCATGCAATACGACGGGGGAATTTTCTACGACACTGAGTGGTAAGAACAAAACACTGAGCGGTAAAGGTCCTAATACACGCGTACGAGACTCGCATCAGAGTTTTACTACATTGCGCGCTTTTATAGACTGATTGAACTCGTTATACCTGTGTGACCCGCAGTGTAATGAACAGGGCCCGTACTTTTCATGCCGATGACATTAATTTGACGTTACGCTGCTTTATTGAAATCATTAATCATTAGTCGTCAATTATTTTAATCATGTACAAATGACTTTAAAGTAATCTATTATTCACACGTGGAATAATTAATACTTACTTGATACGTAAAACGTAAATTAAACTATTTGTTTTGTTTTTATACTTTTCAATGTTTTTATATATTGATTAATTGTATAACTTGTTAAGATGAATGTTTCCTGATAATCCCGATAGATATCTAAATTTTCTTTTTAACAGAGAAATTGGAAAAAATACTAAATGCGTGACACAAAAAACAAAAATACGATTACAAAACAAAGTATTTTTTATGAATATTGCATTGCGTATTGAACACGAAGATTACTCAGATTTGCTCTGCGTGGGAATTAATGCAAGAAGGATGACGTGCTTCAAGTTTTTGCTTGCTTCGTGTTTTCTACGTAATTATTGAAATGTGGTAACAATACCATTTAACCCTTTGACCGCCAAAGCGATAGTGTGTCGTCGTGCCCAGTACGCCAAGCACTGTGTTTTAGGCGTAATGTCTAAACCAATAAAAGCAAATTAAAACAGTTCATAAATGATTTTTTTCATGATCAAAGTATACCTTCACTCCGACCTTTTAAGTGGTCGTTGGCGTGGTGAGAACGACGACACACAACCACTTTATTTTTTATTTTATTTCAATTTATTTCCAAAAGAAGTATGGTACATTTTAAATTATAACACAGTTCGCCAAACGCTGAGTTTATCGGCGAATGTATAGGTTCTTGGCGGTCAAAGGGTTAATAAAATGTATGGTGGATGTATGGGTGAAGTAATTTGTACCTGATTAAAATGATTGACGACTAATGATTAATAATTACAATAAAACTATTTGGGATCATCCTTTATGCAGCGTGACGTCAAATTGATGTCATCGGCATGAAAAGTACGAGTTCTGTAGCTCTAGTATAAGTTTTTTCGAAACATTAACTAATTCGAACGCGTAAATTTGCGTTTTGTCTCAAAATGTATGAAAGTGGTATGAAAACGTGAACAGCGCCTCTGGTGGTCACTAGTGGAAACTAAAACAGCGAGTATAACATTTGTTGCTAACCGATGAACGCGCGTATTTCAAACTCGGTGAGAGCGTTTTCATACATTTAGAGACAAAACGCAAATTTACGCGTTCGAATTAGTTAATGTTTCGAAAAAACTTATACTAGAGCTACTGGTAATGAACGTCGCATGCGAGTCTCGTACTACCTACGTTTGTTAGTAGGGCTTAATTGAGGCAAGGCCAGCACTGCACATGAATCGACGAAAATATTGAAGTTTGAGATACCAGTGTAAATAAATAATGTAGAATGCACTACACAAAAATTACTGTAGATTGAAAAAGAAACAAAGTAACAAAATAACCGAACAAAATATTTAAAAATGCCTTGGTAACTCTGTCAATAATTCCTAAATATCATCGTAAAATAAACTTCTATACTAGTTATTACGTAATTGTCAACGACAGTGATATGTTATTTTTTACAAAAAGGGTAGTTTTTTTTATTGTTCTAATTACATAACCGGATAGTTAATTAAAAATAAACAATGCTCACTGGACACAATCGGGTACTTACAACACTTGGAGAATTATAATGAGTTTGACTACCGAGTCGTGGCAGAAGCATTTTTTTCGAATTCTGTATATGGCGACAAATAAGCTGTCAGTTACATGCCTACATGCCCCTATTACGTTGCTATGTATTTTTGTTACCAGCATGAGATTTTTTTCATTCTGCCGCATTTTTGTTGTACCACGTCATGTTAGTCAAAGGTACTATTCAGTGGTGAGAAAAGGCTATAACCTGCATTAAATATGGTGCACGATTCTGAATTTAGAATGTGACTTTAAAATAACTACAGTCATCAATATTTTGAACAAGTTAACGCTGGCGATATTGTATTTAAATAAAAAAATAATAAACGTAAGAAAAATAAGTTTAAAATCCACATTTAATTTATTATAGTGCCTAATTGCATATTATACTACCTAGATGTGACCAAGCCGTAAGTAAAAAAATAAAATAAAATAAAATGCATTTATTTCAGACAACATGATCCATAGGTTGTTAGTAACACAAAAACTCATACAATTATGTTAGTGCAGGCCGCTGTCCCACCTATCCGCCACAACGCTTAGGAGACCGTGGCGGCTGGCGCGCACCCTGCGCAGCGTCGCAGCGGCGGCGGCGGCGCAGCGCTCGCGCAGCGTCGCGTGGAAACCGTCCACGTGCGCGTCCGCGAACACGCCGGACGCGCTGCAGTGTCGCGGCAGCCGTAACAGTACCCTGAAGGCGTTGTTGTACTGTACACGCAACGAGTTCATGGCTCGCTGCGTGTACCTAGTCCACAGGCTGCAGGTGTACAGCGAAGTACAATATGCTCTGAATAATGTTATTTTAACTTGTGCTGTACACCTACTAAACCTGAGGGCCCCTCATATTGGCCCTGACAGCCAGAGCCCCCGCTCGCGTTCAATGTCAGAATCGTCACAACTGTCTCTTTTATTATTACAGCAGTTCTACAGCCTTGAACCATGAGGTGGTACTTGTTGGTTACGGAGAGAAAGACGGCGAATCATTCTGGATCATCAAAAACTCGTACGGTTCATATTGGGGGCTCGACGGATACATGCACATTTCTACTAGAAACAATAATTGTGGTATTATGACGGAGCCTACGTATGTTGTCATATAGTAAGTTTAGTGCAAGTAAGGCCGCATTTACGCACATGCTGAAAATTTAAAACGACGATGAATGTAAAACGGGTTTTTGATAAAATATGTATATTAAGTTTTTAATTAACATAAGTAGTTTACTGTTTGCACGTGGAACTTAAGTAACAAGATTAAATATTGTCATTGCTACTGACATTTTGTTTTCTTCATTCAAAATGTCATACCCTCCTGTTAAAAAAAAAAAATGATGACCTTTTGAAATATTTGCCTGTCAAAATGTGATCATCATCAGCCTATAAACGTCTCACTGCTGGGCACAGATATTTGAGGTATTTTCTCTTGGAAGAGAGGGACTGGGCAGTAGTGTCCACTCTGACTCAGTACGGGCTGGAGACTACATAGTTCATATCTTTGAACTTCTGTGCAGACATAAAGTACTTACATGTAGGTTTTCTTTCACCGAAAAGGAAAAGGTAAATATCAAGTTATGTTCCTAAAACTGGTCAGGTGTGAATCGGACTCGCGCACGGAAAGGTAAAGATTTAATCACGTTACATTAATATTTATTTATACCTATACCAATTTTTTATATTTGGTTGGTATAGCGGCAACAGTATAGTAAATAAAGTCTACACAATAAAATAAATAAATATTTGTGGTAAATCTCACAATATTCGGCCTAGTCCCAAACTAAACAAAGCTTGTAAATACTATGGGTTTCTAGGCGACAGGTGACGATAAAATATATACTTATAACACACACAAACAAATAAATGCCCGGTCAGGATTTAACACCCTTAAATAATTAAAATTAGATCAAATAGGTTAAAATTAAAATTATTAAAAATTGCATTATTATTGACACAAAAAATTCAATTAAAATAAAACTAAGTAAGCCGTTAGACTGGGGTATAGATTCAGATTCAGATTATTTATTTCTCAATAGTCATATGGCATGGTTTCAGTAATTTCAGTATACAGAAAGCAGAACATATACACCTACTGAGATCGTCACGGTATTATAAAATGGGCATTATTGTTCTAGATATAATTACATTATTCATATATGTCACAAGTTATGATTAGTATTTCAAGTATATTAAGGTTATAAAGCAAATGTTAGTGACAAGTAGAAGGATACAGACAATAATTTTATTGATAGTCATAGTCTAAAAATTCCTTAATCGTATATATTGTTTTAGTGAGGAGAAGCTTTTTGACACTGTGACGGAAAGTATTGATGTTAGTCTGGGCTTTTATTGTTTTGGGCAGTTTATTGTATAATTTTGGACCCATGGCTTTAGGCAATTTCTTCGCAATATTTAACCTACAATTATTTTGCTGCAAGTTCTCAGCGTATCTATATATATACGTACGTATCTATATCTATATCGCGGGTTACCCCGATCCCACGACGACAGGCTTGTGGTATTGCCTCCACCGTTCATGCAGTCAAGTGGGCTGGAGTCCCACTAGCACTGTGTTGGAAGAGGCGTAAATGGCTTTCCTGGCGGTGGCGGTCCTCCCACGCTCGCAGCAGCGCGGGCCAGGCCGGTGCGCGCCCTTCCGCAAACATCGCGCGCGCACGGCACCAGCGCCACACCTGTGACACGCGAAGGAACGTAAGCGCTGTGGGTAAGTATGTGTGCGTGCGCTGTCGGTACAGTATACGCGGTCGGCTTGTTGGCTTCTCGTTCCTTTGTTTTTCAATATTTTTTTAAAACAAAAATAGCTGCAGTACCTATTAATATACCCGACTCGAAGGGTTAGGTCAAAAAATTTTTACGTGCAACTCTTTATTTATTTGGGAGCCCACTTAAACATTTAAAAACAAGTTTTGAGTATTTGTACTTCTAGCTTCTGGCGAACAAGATTAATACTATGAAAATTTTAAGACTGTAGCTCCAACCGTTTGGCTGTAAACCTGTGTGACAGGACAGACGACAGATGGATGGACGGGCGGACGCGTGAGTGACAGCAATAGGGTTCCGTTTGAACCCTGCGGGTATGGAACCCTAAAAACGAGATTTTATTCTGAAATTGCCACTTATTTTTAATGAATTATCCCTATTAAAAATAATTGACGCATACTAAGTTAGTTAAGTATACAATCAGCTTATTAAAATTAATTTGATAAAAGCTAATTGTGGTAAGTATAAAAGTTAATATTGTGTGCATTAATATGGTCACATCTTGATTGATGATGATTGTGAAAGGAACTGTTTTGTTTTTACTCGCTTGCACAGCTTCTGGTGAAAATGGTAAGAAAACATTAATTTGTAGAATTTTATTTCATTTATGTGTGTATAAACCCCGACCAAGTATAATTAAATTAAGATCTGATAAACACAACTTAGGTGTCTGTCAGAACATTCTGTTTATCAGAAATAAGTAGCTAGTAAAATTTCCCCAAAGACGAAACTAACTAGGAACTGATACAACATATATATGACTAAAATTTAATACAAAAATACGTTCTTTTTCCTTATTCCCTTGGGCATAGTCCCTATTATGCTGGCAGCATTTCCTCGATGAATTGCTATGCTGATGCGTTGAGCGAGGATGCTGCCAGCTAGGTAGGTATATAGTTTTTAGGTTCCGTATCCGAAGGGTCCAAACGGATCCCTACACGGAGGAAAAACATAACCACATTTTACAGTCGTTTTGTTATTGTCCTAATTATTAAATTTTAGTAATTTAATATTGAAGTTTAACTGGCATTACTATGCAAAGCTATGTTTTACACCCTACATAGTACGTATATTTTATCTTTTGTTAAACTTACACATTTTTGTCGTCCCTTCAATTTTTTAGTTATCCCTACAAAACCAATTTATAAATAGTTATTACAAAAAAAATGTAGTCGTGTCGTTCAGTAAAATTTTGTAACTCTTACTTAAATTTTGTGATATTAAGTAAAGTTTTTTTGTCACTCACGCGTCCATCCTTCGTCTGTCACAAAATTTGGTTCCAAAGAATTCAATAACTTCCCTATAAACTTGAAATTTGTTGATAATGTTTAAGTATTAATATGTATATTTTAACCAACAAATAGTAATCAAAAGTTTTAATGATAAATCACATCACCTTTTTTCTTTGAAATTTCCTTTTCTTTTTCTTTTGTAACCAACTTAATACATTTTAAGATGCAATCAGAGACGCTGTACACAGTAATTCGCCTTGGCCCAAGAAATACAACGTCGAAGCAACAAAGCTGTATTTTACAACAGGTTTGGTCGACCATTTAAAATACTGGTAAGTTCACACTTTTTTAAATTTTTCCCGCCTGTGCCTCAAATGTGCTCGGGGTCCCTTAGACCATAACATAATAAACATTATATAATTATTGGCTATTCATCAGAAATAATAATAGCTCTCATTTTAACTGACATTCTCAAGAAAATTCCACGAGAAAAAAAATGTAGCTATTATGTAACGGAATACACGAGACGATGCACGAAAAACAAGAAATAATTATACAATTTTAGGGTTCCGTACACAAAGGGTAAAACGGGACCCTATTACTAAGACTCCGCTGTCCGTCTGTCATCAGGCTGTATCTCATGAACCGTGATAGTTAGATAGTTGAAATTTTCACAGATGATGTGTTTGTGTTGTCGCTTTAACAACAATACTAAAAGATAGAATAAAATAAATATTTAAGGGAGCTACCATACAACAGACATGATTTTGTTTCTTTCAAATTAACGCAAGCAAAAATCTACCTAACAGTCAGAGCTCTTAGTCGAGTTTTGCTTGCGTTCGTTTGACAGAATTTGGCCTTAGAGTTTTGTACGAACGAAGTTTCGTGCGCGAGTCCGACTCGCAATTGGCCGGTTTTTTTTATTCACAGGAAATCAAAAACCTTGTCCAGACTAGACACCAACAATGGAGCAGTTACAAGGATTAGTAGACCGCACATCAAGCCTTACGGATTAAAATATGAGGTAATTCAAGTCACTTCTCCTTCTCCTTCTTCTTCTTCTTGTTTATAAAGATATAAACAAGCGAAAGATCCACCTCATGGTGAGTGACAACCGTAGCCTATGGACGTTTGTAACTTCAGAGAAATTTAAACTGATTTAAAATGCGCCGCGTTGACAGCAAGAGACGAATATGGGTCCATTCTGAACTGAACACGTCCACCTGCACCTGATGATTCCCCCTAATTACCATCAGGAACACTACACCACATACCGAATACCAAGTATGATTCAAGCAACAAGACCACTAATTGCAAATTGACGGAAATAATTCGTGTATAAGCGGATTTTGGCATAGTTGTAGGTAAAGATGTCACAAACAACATGCTAAAAGTCTTGGTGAATGGGGGTGGAGCGAACGGGTAGGGGGGGATATAAAGGTCCTTTTTTTTTTGTTTTTCTTAAAAATCTCGTAAACGGTGGCCCTTGGAAAAAAATGGTCTAAGACATAGGTAATCTCCATAAAAATCTTAACATAAATGGTTTTACATACTTTTTCGCTAGGATGAATATTTAATAAGATTTTAAAGGGGAATGTTAGGTACTTATAAATAAATAAATAAATAAAAGTGGTTATAAATAAATAAATATAAATAACCATGGGCCATGTTGCGGAATTTCAGTGGAACTAATTTCTTACAAGCGGTTTTTTTTAAAGAAGAATTAGTAGTATAGAAAATTAAATGATATAAGTAAAATGCCCAAAACGATTCATAGTCAAGAGCGGAACATTGTCTAATAATGTATATAAGAAACTACTGCTATTTTTCGCTACAAAACATTTCGAAGCTAACATCAGACCTGACAGGTAAACAAGTCAAGATGTCACTATAGTCCGGTTATTACGAATTGGTTACTGCAGTGTTATGTTAACCAACTTAATTTTGCGGTTGGTTCGGAACCCTAAAGAGTACGACTCGAACTTGGCCGGGTTTTAGTGTTTTTACACAGTTCCGTTACAATAAAATTGAAATATAAGACACGTTTTATTACTGTCACTTCAATTATCGACATCTGTTAATCGACAACACTGCTTCCTTAAGTCGATACAGACCAACGAAATAACTTTTGCAATACCTACGTTACCGTGTATATTCCGTTGGCATGCATTTAACGCGGCGACAAATTAATCTGATTTAGGGATTTATAAAAAATTAAAGGGGGTAGCAAAAATAATAAGTTGGCGACTAATTGCGGAGACTAGTATAAAGTAAAAAGTAGCAGCTAAGTAATCAATTTTCGGCTTTGTTTCAATATAAACTAGCATCGAGTTATTATTTTGGCAACTGAATTAACTAATTAAGCGGAAACATGACAGCGGATAAAAAGTTGAAAATGGCCTACTCTAATTGTTCAATGGAGAATGCATATAAAATAAATCAAGGTCATAAAAAAAATACTTTGGGCGACACTTTAAAAGCTTTAATCAAAGTTGAAAATTGCATGTATTTGGATATTGTGTCAGACTCTGCCTTAGCTCCGGCGCTGCGGGAAGTGCAGCCTTTCCGCCCTTGCGTGGCAAAGCACGGTCGCCCGTACTCCACTCCGCAGCTTCGGCTTGTTGGTCACCTTCGGCGACCAGCCTCAGCCGCTCCGCTCCGCACGGCTCCCGAGCTTTGTCACGGCGGGCGAGGGCTGCTCTCCCTCCGCGCCTCCGGCATTTTATATACACTCTAGGGGTAGGGCAGACAAGACCACGTGGAATCGGGGTTGACAGCTTCGGTTCTTCCACTTCAAACGAACGCGCTTGTCGCCGTTTTCATTAAATTATGGTTTCGAAAACTAAAAAAATAACTCCCCATTACTTTTATATAGTACCCATTTTAATATTTAAGCTGCCAGCAAATCAAAGCCCAAAATACTTTTTTAGATGGAGACCTGTAGTTGCCACTAATATAAAGTTTGTTATCCTTCTGCTAATATTAGTCGCCAAGTCATTATTTATAGTACCTCGCCTATGATTTCAGTAATCTTGTTTATTATTTCTGCTACCTTAAAATAGCTGCCATTATTTGAATTTTAAAATATCCTTAGTTTAAAGCTCATTTAATATAAATGATTGCCAAAATATTTAATCGCTGACAAGTCATTATTTTAGTTGCAAATAGTTTGCTGCTCTTTAATTTTTCTGTCGCCGCGAAAATAATAAGCCTATTCCGTTAAGCATATTTCTGGAAATAAGCGGTGATAGAAGTTTCTTTCATATTATTATTATGTAAATGTTATATTTCTACATAAATTAGCCTGGCTAGATGCTGGCCAAAAGCAATCCCATTATCAATTAAAAGAATAATAATAATTAGCTGCATTCCCAAAAGATGCTTATCAACATTTAGATGTGACAGCGACGCTGTTCCAAGGTTATATAGGTCATAGGGTTCATCTCTTCATATACGGCCGAGCTCTGTATAACACAAATATCGATAGGAAATATTTGTTATATTCAAAAAATATACGTATTTTTTGTACAGATACACCCTGAAACAACAGAAAAAGAGACAAATAATAAGGTTTGTTATAAGATAATTGGGAATAGCGACAACCCCATTGAAGACCCCATTGATTTACTCCCCACAACAGATGGATTCCAAAAAGTTGGTAAGAATATTAAAATCCATTTTAAGTTCGAGACTTAGGCTGGCGTCACGCAGTCTGAATCCTTATCTTAATTCATAATTTAATTTCATAATCTTAATTACAGTGCCATGCCTCACACATATCTTAAAAATTCAGAACTGACGACGATTGTCCATCTGTAGTATCACAATTTTCGTCTCGCGAACGCATTAGAGTAAATAAATAAAATAAATAAATATTTGTGGACAATCTTACACAAATCAACCTAGTCCCAAACTAAGCAAAGCTTGTACTATGGGTACTAAACGACGACATACATACTTATATAAATAAATAAATACTTAAATACATAGAAAACATCCAAGACCCAAGAACAAATATTCGTGCTCATCACACAAATAAATGCCCTGGCCGGGATTCGAACCCGGGACCTCGAGCTTCTTATTAGGCAGGGTCACTACCAACTAAGCTAAAGCGGTCGACAAGAGGACTAGAGGACTTACATCCATGGAATATACGAATTTTGGCTAATAACATTAATTTTTGTCAGTATACAAAAAATACACTCCGATATATTGAATGGATTGGATGGTTAATTTAAACATAATAAATCGAAGCCAGTAGGTACCATATTTACAATAGTATCCTGACAGGTTCTTCGACTATACGTAGGACGTTATTTGAAGATCCCTATGACACTGACAGTGACATACCATATAGTGATGTGCATGTGTCGATACTTCAATTGTTTTTTTATCTGTGGCGGCTCTTATCAGCGTCCTCTCACGTACATTAATTTAAACCTCAAATGCGGTTATCGTGTAAAAGACGTTTCTGGCTACTAAACCGCCATTTTTAGGGTTCCGTTTCAGAATGGTCCAAACGGAACCCTATTGTTGTCACTCATGCGTCCTTCCGTCGGTCGTCTGTTACAAAAATATTTTTCGAAGATGTTTTCAACTTCCCTTTGACCTATTGACATAAAATTTGGACATAACGTATTCTTACGCCGCACCAGAAGAAAGACCAGTACCTACAGGTCAAAACAATAAGTGTTAAATAATAAATAAATATGTAATTTAACGTTGTTTTATTTTTACACAGTCACGTAACAATTAAAATGAAATATAAGACACGTTTTATTATTATCACTTCAATTATCGACATCTGTTATCGACGGCACCGCTTCCTTAGTCGATACAGACAAATAACTTTTGCAGTACGTCACCGTGTATATTCCGTTAAGCATATTTCTGGGAAATAAGGGACAATTCAAGTTTCTTTCATATTGTTATTATGTAAATGTTACAATCCTACATAAATTAATTAGCTACATTCCCAAAAGATGCTTATTAACATTTCGATGTGACATCGACGCTGTTCCAAGGTTATATAAATGAACTGTCACTGCAAGTGTCATAGGGATCTTCAAATAACGTCCCACGTATAGAATAAAACTCTTTACTTGATTTTAAACTCAATTGCTCTAAAATTTCACAGACATCAAAATAATTGTGAAGTACCCGCAATTGTAATGAACAAGTTCATAATCTGATTCTGATGCGTGTCCTAGATAATGTTTGGAAGGAGGCGCGTTCGGAAATCATTTGCTTAAAATTTGATGAGATTTGAATGAATTCATAACTCATAACGCACGTTCATATCATTCTGACAAGTCGATCTTATAAATTAATAATATGAAAAAATCTGAATGTGTGTGAGAACATCTTAATTAATATTATGATGTCAGATTCTTAATTAAGATAAGGATTCAGACTGTGTGAGACCGGCCTTAAATGAATGGCTTCAGGTTTTCTAATGATCAGTGGTAATGCGTTTTCACTAGTCAAGAGTAGGTAATAAAGATTAAATGAAAACAAAAATACGATTCAAAGTTTAACGTATTTTTTAAAATCTTATTTGTATGTTTTAAGGTCGGGATGTCGTAAGGAGTATAAACTGTGTAAAATTTACAAGAGACCTCAACATCGAAGAAAATGGAATTATTTATAAAGAAAAATTGTGGGTATCCTTAGATAACTCTACTGAATATTTGGTTCCTGTGAGGTAAGATATGTATCGTCTTATCTTATATCTTTATACGAGCAATTCTTGTATATATCTATATTTCTATATATATTTATTTCGGGGATCTCGGAAACGGCCTAACGATTTTGATGAAATTTGGTATTGTGGGGGTTTTCGGGAACGAGCAATCGATCTAGCTAGGTCGCATGCCGGGAAAAACGGCGAGCAAAGCTCGGCCGCCCAGATATTTAAAAATAAAAATACAATAATGTGTTTTAATTTTAACATCAACAAGATATTTAACGTAAGCAATATACTCGTATGCGTTCTTTTATAACATTTCTAAGACATTTCTCAATTACATTTTATTCTAAACTGCTAGCTAGCAAGATCGCGTAATACCTCGAATATAAAGCATCTTTTCAGTGCTTAATTGAAATTGGTAAAATGTGCTTTGTAGAGCACAAAAATGTGTTAATATGGATAATGTCTGATCTTTCTGTTTGTTCATTTCCGCAATTTTATGTGTTTATGAATTATAAAGATTTCTCAATTACTTTTAGGTATGAATCACAGCAGGCTGACACTCGCCATGGTTATCTAATGAGTCACGAGATCTACGATTTTTTTAATTTTTACCCGGATGTAGATTATAAAGTATTCAGGATTTACAAAAATTGTAAGTTTAAAAAAACATTACAAAATGAGTAAAAGCCACGGTTGTTTATATGAAAAACTTATCTACAAATCAAATAATCAATGTTTCTATTCATCATCATCATCATCATATCAGCCGAAAGACGTCCACTGCTGGACATAGGCCTCCCCCAAAGAGTGCCACAATGACCGGTCTTGCGCCACCCGCATCCAGCGGACTCCCGCGACCTTTACCAGGTCATCAGTCCACCTTGTGGGGGGTCTACCCACGCTACGCCTTCCGGTCCGTGGTCGCCACTCGAGAACCTTTCGGCCCCAACGGCCATCGGTTCTACGTGCAATGTGCCCCGCCCACTGCCACTTAAGTTTAGCGATTCGAAAGGCTATATCGGTTACTTTGGTTCTGCTACGGATGGCCTCATACGGATGGGAAGCTACGGCATATCTTTTCGTCCAATATTCCGCAGTGTCTCAAGACGAGAGTCTTTGACCAGTGTGTGTTGCCAGTGATGACATATGGTACGGAAACGTGGTCGCTCACCATGGGCCTCATAAGAAGGCTCAAAGTCACTCAGAGGGCAATGGAGAGGGCTATGCTGGGAGTTTCTCTGCGTGATCGCATCAGAAATGTTTCTATTACTCAATTTAAATTTAATACAATCGTGTAGATTCTAAACCACGTGAAATAAATATTTCATATATTTTATAGACGAGTGCAAAGAAACTGAAAATGAGGGTACAACAACTGCGATAGATGCTGATCGCTCGCAATATATGAATACTGAAGAAAAAAAAGAATTAGATAAAGCTTTTGAGTTGTAAGTATTAATAAATACTTATTGTATTATCATTATTCAAACCGAACAAGAAACAGATTGTACCTACCTGTCTTTAATGGCACTTTCTAATTCCAGATATAAAAAGCAATTCAACAAAAAATATGCCCATCGTATAGAGCATGAAAAGAGAAAAAGCATTTTTCACAAACAATGGAGGTAATTTTTTTGTCTATAATTTAGGAGTCTTTTCCTAATACCGTAACCTTTACCCGCTATAAACATCATCATCATCATCAACATCCTAGGTAGTGTCATCCCCGTTAAGTTAGCATCCTGACAACTTTAAAGATATATTATTAGTAACATAAAATGCCAACAGACAATTGTATTGTTATGTGTGTATTTCTTACGCATCCCGAAAAAAAAACTCTAACCTACAACAATTCTTCATTGATGAAGAAGATATATAAGACTCGCATTATTTATCGGCATTTATCTTTTAGATTAGTTACTGAAACTAACCGCCAAAACCTAAGTTACAAGCTTGTGTTGAACAAAATGTCGGATCGCACAGAAAAAGAACTAAAACGATACAAAGGATTACGCAGAGACAAACCAAGGATAGTTGGCAACGTCCGATTCCCTTACTCTGAAGAGGAAATAAAAAAAATATCGGAAACGTTACCACCTGAGTACGATTTAACGCTTGAAGGAGTTGTCGGGCCAGTTTTAGGTAAGCTGTTTAATTTTTGTTCGCACAAGAAGAAAGAACATTGGGGAAAGCGTAAAAAAAGTAAATCTTTGCGTATTTGATGAAATATCATAAGCAACAATTCGTAGAACAACTTCTTTGGAAACAAAGGAGGATAACTGCCCCTTCTTTGTTACCCTCGGTCTAAGGCATAATGTCGCATCGCGTTCTCTGAAACGTCGTTCTCACCAAATTTATGATAGAATAATTAGACTGCGCCAGTAGGCCCAGCACGTGTTGCGCTCGAGAGTATGTCGGCGTATCTCGAGCTATCCGTCACTTTCTAACAGCGCCAATCCGAAAAAGACGCGTAGCTCTAGATAAGTCGAGATACTCCCGAGCGCAACATGTGTTACGGGCGCAATGGCAATCCGGTACATCGGTTAGTAGTGTCGGGTGTGGGTGACACTGAGCTGCTATCGAGCCAATCGATGGTACGAGTATACGGTCGTAAGTATGACTGTGTTGTAAACAGTGACGTCACTCGTCTGTGTCACGATCGGGATTGTCAGACCTTTTTTTCTTAGACCATGACCAAATCAGGAAATGATAAGGACTGATTTTCAAAAATATCATTGTTTACTTCTCCAAGAATAAACAATGAGAAGTAAATAGAAAAATCAATAAAGGTGCGTAAACACTGCCAAAGTGCGGTGTGTGGGCCGGTTTTTATGGCTGAATGTACCTAAATTTTCCTTAGTTTTCTCGATATAGGTTTACTTGTATGATAATATTTATAATTCTATAGCACAAAATTTTTAGTTTTCAGGCAATAATAATATTTATTTTTAAAAGTTCCCCATTTTAACCCCTGACGCACAACACTAAATTGGTGTTATGAGTTTAACATGCGTATAGTATGTTACGTGTACCTGTTTGTGGCGATGTACTGATTTGAATGCGGGTTTTAATTATTAAATTTAAAAATATCTTAGATCAGGATGACTGCGGTTCGTGTTGGACTTTTGGTACTACTGCGGCTGTACAAGGCGCTTTGGCCAGAAATAATGGCGGTACATTAATAACACTCAGTAATCAGGCTCTTCTAGATTGCTCTTGGGGGTAAGTACCTACAAAAATAATGGAATTGGTGAATCTTACTCGCAATCAATAGAAAGTGCTGACAGGTCTGAGAATTTTCTACGAAATATTCTCAATTATTACAGAATATTTATTATATTTTTAGTTAAGTTCTTATCGAGTTATTAATTCTTTAACCCAAAAAAAGATAATTATGAAATAAACCAGTGTAACCACTGAATACAATTGTTTACGTGAAATCTCCCTCACGGGACAGGCAATGCCTAGTATGGGGGGCTTCGTAATAACTAGTTTGATGTATCCAAAAGGTATTTAAATAGGTACAAAATATAGTACGTAGCGGCTCCATTTCTTAAATATCTGTCGTAAAATTTGAATAAAAACAATTATTTACGACTGACGCTAGTAGAGACGTTAAATGCCTCTTAATGTACCGGAGCATGCTATTATTAAGAAATAAACTATTATTTATTATATTTACTTTCAGAATGGATAATTTTGGTTGCGATGGTGGTACAGATTCTAACGCCTACAAATGGATAGTGAAGCATGGCCTGCCTACAGTTGCAGAATACGGACCATACGTTAAAGACGTAAGTTTTTAATATAACGCGTTGTCCTACGTGGGCGAATGAACGCGAAGCGAACCGAAGCTCGGCAGCGGCGCGGCGATACACAAATACGCGGCGAAGCGATTCGCTCACGTAGGAGACTTCAATAGACTGTTTTGTTTTGCTTCGCGCCGCGCCGCACCGCTTCGTCGTCGCATCTAATTCGCCCACGCGGACACAGGACAACGCGTAAGTTAAAGTATAATTTAATGGAGTACAAGAAAAGTATTTTCTCAAAAATGGCCTGCAAATTGGACGTTACTACATATCGGAAGATAAAGTGTATTGTTTAAGGTTTAAGGTCAGATCAAAATTAAAAATATAATTAACATTGCAATGCAGGCCGCCTGCAATGTCACATATAAATTTCTTTATTTGTCGAGTTCCAAACTTTTTAAAAAGTAGGAACAGTCGTGTAAAAGGAGGCACAGGTCGTATTTAGGCAATTCAGCTAGTATTTTTCTGTTGAAAACGCTACGTTTTTCTATGTGTATCGAAGAATTTGCGTTTTTCGGTGGAAAAATACACTTGCGATTCTGTTTTAAAAAATAAACGGCGGGAAAGCATGATGTTTTTGACGTTTTAAGGTTATGTTTATCAAATCTTAATTCAATTTTTTTCTTATTTCCCCCATTTTTGAGTAAACCACTATATTAGCCTCGGCCGGAATGGCAATTGCAGGCTTCGTATTACAATTAAACGGATTCGCAAGCTCGTCCGTTTAAACCAAGTTTAAACAAATACTCAGCCTGCAAATTGCCTCCTTCTCATCCACGGCAATAATGTACTATTAAATTATTGTAAAAAATAAAAATAAATACCTATAAAAACTACTTAGCAATCACTCAGTGTCTTTTTTCCTGTAACAGTTCAACCTTTAAGCGTTTTTCCGGTTGAAGGTATCACAAAGGAGCCCGAGGTTGGCTTGGGCACTAAGGCCTAACTAGGTCTTACCTAACCTAAGGCAAAATGAGACCTTCTTGGGATTAGACCGGATTCGTCACAATGTTATACCGAAATGCTACAGATGTTTAAAAAAAACATTTAAACCATAAGGCCTGTGATATATCTAGATATAACTTACCTTACCTAAAACTAATGCCTATGTCGCAGGAAAATTGTATAATCCGCCGTATTACATTATGGCTAGGCGTTTTACAAAAGAAAACTGTTTTAAATAATACTGCGTGTCAACGACTAGGCGGATTTAATACGGCTGAATGAAAATCCGCCGGAATGTGTTCAGCGATTTATGTTCTTCAATTCGCCTAGTCTTAATGTAAAAAACCGGCCAAATGCGAGTCGGACTCGCGCACGAAGGGTTCCGTCCCATTATTTTTAAAAACGGCAAAAAAATCACGTTTGTTTGTTTGTTTGTTCGTTTATTAGTAGGTTTCTTATATTAACTCTGCATATAGATAGTAAGTGACTATCAATTTATTAGATTTCATTTCTGTTACCCTAAGGTTGTCTGGAAGAAATCGCTCTTTAGCGAAAAGACTGCCTGTTGTTTGCCTCTACTTATTGTGGTTTTTTTTTTGTATTGTACTGTGTCCTTTAATTGAGGTGTGCAATAAAGAGTATTTGTATTGTATTGTTTGTTGTATGGCAGCCCCCTTAAATATTTAATTTATTCTGTGTTTTAGTATTTGTTGTTATAGCGGCAACAGAAATCCATCATCTGTAAAAATTTCAACTGTCTAACTATCACGGCTTTTGAGATATAGCCTGGTGACAGACGGACAGACGGACAGCGGAGCCCTAGTAATAGGGTCCCGTTTTACCCTTCGGGTACGGAACCCTAAAAAGCGGTTCAGACGGATTGTATAATTTGCCGCAATACAATACAGCTAGGTTTTTTTACGAAGTTTCGTTGTTTTATATTACGGCGGGTCAACGATTGGGCGGATTGAACACGGCTGAAAGGAAATCCGCCTGAATGTGTGTTGGGCGCTTTACGTTCGTTAAACCTGTCACCTCTTGACAGCTTTTAGTCCCTATTTTAACACTCGCAGCGCTGTTTGGCAATGACGATCCGGCTAATCGTTAACCTACCGTATTATAAAACGGCTCTATTTTGTAAAACGGCTAGCCGTAATGTAAAATGGCGGATTATGCAATTCGGCTGAGACACTTACACCAAATCTTGGAATTAAGTAGCGGACCCTGGGCATCCTCCAACATGCAACTATACTGGGATCACGCTAGGATAACGATGATGTGCAAATAATGGTCTTATTCTGTGAATGAATCCAATATTATGTATGTGTATGCCTACTGAGGCGAGGTCGAAAATATTTTAAGTGTTTTTATTTTATGATATTATAGGCCGGGTATTGCAAGATCGAAAACATGACGAAGACATACAAAATTCGTGGTTGGACTGATGTTACTCCATTAAGCGAAGAGGCTCTTAAGGTAACGGCAAATTTATAGATTTTTTTAATTTAGATAGGTAATACAAAAAAAATGCTTTTAATGCCTTTTTGCCTTTTTTTATCTAAATAAGTATGTATATCGTCGCTTAGTACCCATAGTACAAGCTTTGCTTAGTTTGGGATTAGGTTGATTTGTGTAAGATTGTCCACAAACATTTTTTTATTTTTTATTTTATTAATACACTTAAATACAACAAATATCTTGGAGCAGCTACAAAATATATCGGCAATGTCAGAGACTGTTCGAGATCTAGGGACTAAATTATAAGTTTATTCACCACTGTAATATGTACATAATAATACTAAGTAGCTTCACTTTACTTTTTTAAACCAACTTGGTACTAATTTAAAACGGGAACAAATAAAATGATCACCTAAATAACTTTTGATATCATCAAATTTTCGAACCCTAAAATAAGGTTGAACACTCAAAAAAACTTATCGATCAGCAATTCCGAGTCACCAAAAAAATTCTACCTATTTTTGCAGCACTTGCACCTATTTTACTTATTGCGTTCCTATAAATTTATAATCGCATCAAAAAAATTGTCAAGTACCACCAAAAACACTAAACTACCACCTAATCTCATGCACCTTTTTTCATTAGAATTACATCCAAATATTATATACATCGCATGCTACATTTTAGTAAACAGTTACAAATTAATTGTTTTTAGCACTATAAATATTTCAGTTATTTCCAAAATGTTATAAATTAGAAAGTAAAATTTAAAATTAATTTAAAAAGCAACGCGCAATGTGGCTGTGTGAAATAATAACACGTATACTGCTATCTCACTCAATCAAATACAAAGAATTGTCTGAAGCATAAAACCTATTATTGATATGTCGTTAGAGTGAAAGGTACCTTTTGCTGTTTCATTCTAACTACCTATTGCTGATGGTTTACAAACTTTTTTTTTAATGCGTTGATGTGAGCGCGTTTGATTGAAACCTTTTATTTGAAAATGAGTTTTGTTGATTTATTAAATTGTTAGTTTGTTAGGAAAATGGATAAAGGTCCTCAAATGAGTTTACTTTATTAATATAGATAGACTTTCATGGAAAAATTAAAGGAAGTTAATAGGTAGAAATAGGTATAGGTAGGTTTAGGTTATGTTAGTTTTGCATCGGCCCGAAGGGCCAAAACAACTCAAAATAGGAGCTCCGCGCCAGCGGAGATCCGTCAATACTGTTCCAATCTCCACTAGTTTGAAATTAAAATAGCTATTTTTATTTCTAACTTCAACTTCTTAAAATCATTTAGCGCTGTCTTGCTCGCACGCGGTGCGAGGTGCGAGCGAGACGGACCGTATGGAAAACCGCATCAGTGTGCTAGCAATGAGGTTAGACTAGATTGGAACTGCTTTGCGCGTCGGACATTAAAAAACAATTGCCGCGTGAAATTTGGTGATCATGTAGTATTTCTGGGTATCGAATGAATTATTTGGGTGTAAATAATTTTAATAGGATTACGAGCCCTGTAATATTTGGATGTAAATTATATGAAATTTGGTGTTTGAAATTAGGTGATCATTAAGTATTTTTGGGTATTGACTAATTTATTTGGTAACAATTTAATTTAATAGGTTATCGACATGTTACTTCTTTGAGTTGCACTTTATATTTAAAAGGAGTTGAAAATTTGGTGCGAATCTAATATTTTTGGTAATCAATGTAATTTTTTAGAGCATCATTCGGCAACTAATTTGGTGGTTCGTTAAATGCTACCCATTTAAAACTGACTGTGGCAGGCAGCCTCAGCCATGCCACCGCATGGATTCTGGTAAAATCTTAACAGCGTGTTTTATCACATGGTACAGCTACATATTTTATATCCAATATGGTCACTAATTTTAGAATACATTTTAATTTTTTATGCATGGCTGTGTGTGGCACTTCAACAGAAGATTTTGACTCGTTACAATTATTCCGATCATTAACAACCTAAATACTTACCTACCTAACTTTTTTTTTATACTACGACGGTGGCAAACAAGCATACGGTCCACCTGATGGTAAGCGGACACCGCAGCCTATAGACGCTCGCAACTCCAAAGGAGTCAGGTGCGCGTTGCCGACCCTTTATAAAATAACTAATAATTCTAACTAGGTATATTTCCAAAAAGAGCACATGCTACGCCATCTGTTGAGAAACCATCAATAACGGCAATTAAATAGGAATCATATTAATGGTCGCCCAAAACGACGCTTTTGGACGAATCGCGTTTTGGACCAACAGCTACCAAATCAGCATTTATTTGTTTAACAGATTGCTATTATTAAACATGGACCATTATCGGTCTCTATCCACGCGACCGAGAAGTTCATGCAATACGACGGCGGAATTTTCTACGACACTGAGTGGTAAGAACAAAACACTAAAGGTCCTAATACACGCGTACGAGACTCGCATACGAGTTTAACTACATTGCGCGCTTTTATGGAGTGATTTAACTCGTTATACCTGCGTGACCCGCCTATAGTCTAACTACCGAGTCGCGGCACAAGCATTTTTTCCAAATTCTTTAATAGCAACAAATAAGCTGTCAGTTATATGTACCTACCTATTACGTTGCTAGTATTGTTACCAGCATGAGATTTTTTTATTCTGCCGCATTTTTGTTGTACCACGTCTTGTTAGTCAGACCCAGTGATGAGAAAAATTTAGGCTTTAAAAAAATGCTAGAACCAGCATTAAATATGGTGCACGATTCTGAATTTAGAATGTGACTTTAAAATTACTACAGTCATCAATATTTTGACCAAGCTGACTACTGGCGATGATGTATTGAAATAAAATAAAAACACGTAAGAAATAGTACATTACTTAACAAGGGCGGTAAAACAAAGAATGTCTCAGATCGCATTACCGCCCGTGTTAAAGTACAAAATTTTATGTCACCCCCTGGCCAGGAAGTGGGATTTCCCGCGCGCGGAGAGTGCGATAATTGCCGCTTTATGGCCAGGTGTGACATAAAATTAGTTGAAAATCCACATGTATTTTATTATAGTGCCTATACTAGATACCTATGTGATCAAGCCTTAAGTGTCTCTTTTATTATTACAGCGGTTCTGCACCTACAGACTTGAACCATGAGGTTACACTTGTTGGTTATGGAGAGAAAGACGGCGAATCATTCTGGATCATCAAAAACTCGCACGGCCCGTATTGGGGCCTCAACGGATTCATGCACATTTCTACTAGAAACAATAATTGTGGTATTATGACGGAGCCTACGTATGTTGTCATATAGTAAGTTTAGTGCAAGTAAGGCGACTTCCTTATTTGTCGGTGCGGAGGCAGTACGATATGAGAAAAGTGTCAAATGTCAGTGTCAGCTGTCAGTCGACGCGTTACCATTTTTTACTGCGCCCCTACATTTAAATGAGTGCTTCCTGACTAGCGCGGGATGCGCGGTAGCGGGACGATGCGAAGGCGGTACTGCTCCGCTTCTGCGCCTGATATTACTAATGCGCAAACGTAATACTGACAGTATTATATCAAGTGAGAATCTCTGCGACGTTAGAAAGTTTACGTCAAAGAAAAAAATGTCACATATCGATCCCGCCCCGCCAAGTCAGGAAGTCGCCAAAGGCCGCATTTACGCACTGGCAACATCGCGATATATCCACATATTGTATACCATGCACATGCTGAAAATTTAAAACGACGATGAATGTAAAACGGTTTTTTGATTATGTATAAGTTTATAATTAATATAGTAGTTAAATGTTTGCATGTGGAATTAAAAAAAAAACAAGATTAAAATATTGCAGTTGCTACTGACATTTTGTTTTCTTCATTCAAAATGTCATATCCTCCTGTTCTTTATTTCATTTTACATCTTTAAGATAATTATTTAAAATACGTCAATATATATCAGCATACCTCAGGATACCTCGATAAGAACCAACCTGTTAAAAAAATATTATGATGACATTTTGACATATTTACCTGTCAAAATGTGATCATCATCAGCCTATATACGTCTCAGGGAGGCCAATTCTCGGGCCGCTCGAGATGATGTCTATTCGACATATCTCGAAAAAAATGGCGGATGTCGATCGAAAACCAATTTTGCGTATTCTCGAAATCTCACACTCGAGATATGTCTACTCCCAGCGTTCGAGATACATCGAGTGGTCAGTAGCGATCGAGATGGTTTCATCACTATTTTTTGCATATTTGATCTGTCAATGGCGGGAAATATTGTTAGCGTCACGTTAAATAGGGCTAGTTAGAATTCTAGGTATTAACCCAATATACGAACAAATTGTCGCGTGCGAGTCCGAAACATGTCGCGTGTGAATTCCGAAACATGTCGCGTGTGAATTCCAAAACAAGTCACGTGTGAATCCGAAACTGTTACTCGATGAGTCCGAAACATGTCGCGTGTCAGTCCGAAACATGTTGCTCGATGAGTCCGAAGCATGACGCTTGCGCTCCGTACGTAGGGGCATCATAGTCATTGCGTGTAACCGGCATTACCTCGCACAGCTACGTAGCATAGCACATCTTCATAGCGCATCTTCCTCGCACAGCTACATAGCGTAGCTTTAGTGGAAACGGTCGCATAGCTCGTAGCGCATCCTCGCAGCATAGCTGCTTAGCATAGCTCTAGTGGAAAACCAGCCTTAATCATTTTATAATTGTAGCGATGGCGATACCGATGACGTAGACAGTGGCGCCGCGGTGGTGGCCGATATGGGTAACTAATCTATTACCGCGGCCTCCTGTCTGATGGGAAAATTAAAAAGTTAAGGAAGCAGTTGGCATAATTATCGATCGGTAAAAAATGGTTGTTGTAATGTTGTTAATATTATTAGAATAAGTATAATTCTTGTACAAGATCGACTATTTCAGATAATGTAATACAGGTATTGTATAGAAATGTGGAATTTGATTTACTAAACTACCATATGAACAACTTTAAGTGCGTTTAAAGCAGCAAAAATTAACGAAAAATATGTCAATCTATTTAAATAATTTAATCGCGTTTAATTTCAGGCTTTCGAAGGGCCTTGCTCTAAATTAAATTACCGAATTAAGTTGGCGGAAAATATTGTATTGAATTGACAGCTTACAAATATACCTATTGAAAGAAAGTAGTCAGAGTTATTATGCGTTCCATTTCACGTAAGTATATAAAAGAGCAAATATATTTAAATATATTTGATGTGTTAAATCACCATATTTATTTATTAGATTATTGTAAATGAATAACACTTTTGTTTTTGATATAAGAGATATTTAATCAAGTGGAAAACCTTATAAAATAATTTTTTGATTTACACTCGATTGTAAACTAACACAATCGAAAAAAACGGAACGCGTATTGCAATAGACATCGAGATCATCGTTCGACATAATCTCGATCCTGCCCCAGAATAAGAAATTTAGCTGTGTTCGACATTTTGGTGAGATTTTTCGATAGACATTGCGTCAATCGAGATCATCTCGAATAGACATCATCTCGTGCGGCCCGAGAATTGGCCTCCTGGGCACAGATATTTGAGGTATTTTCTCTTGGAAGACTTGACTCGGTACGGGTTGGAGACTTCACAGTTCACATCTTTGAATTTCTGTGCAGACATATATAATACATGTAGGTTTTCTTTCACCGAAAAGGAAAAGGTAAATGTCAAGTTGTGTTCCTAAAACTAAACAAAGCTTGTGAATACTATGGGGGTCTAGGCGACAGGCGACGATATAATATATACTTAAATATAAAAATAGATACCATAGAAAATATCCAAGACTCAGGAACAAATATTCGTGCTCGTCACACAAATAAATGCCCGGTCAGGATTCAAACCCGGAACCTCCAGCTCCGTAGGAAGGGTTCTTTGAGTGCTTTATTTTATCATATGTTATGCTTTCATCGTGTATAACCTGGGGGCCGATTTTTAAGTGTCGAACGCTCGACTTTTCACTCGACATCTGTCAAAACTTCATAGTGTTTTGACAGATCTCGAGTGAAAAGTCGAGTGTCCGACACTCAAAAATCGGCCCCCTGTGCTTCGCAAATCATTTTTTACTTATGTACTTCGGAACACTTTTGGCACGGAATGTTAGAACCACTTGCGCGAATCAAATCAACAACAAATAACCTACCTCTACGATCCAAAAAAAAAAGCCTTAAAACAAGTAATTTAAAGCAATCTTCCTTGTCAGTCAAATAGCCCATTCATAATAGTACTAAGATATTTCTTAAAGTAACGTGAGATTAATTCCTGCAGAGCGGTCGTTAGCAAAGAATCTTAAAAAAGTTACACTGAAACCGTGAAGCAAGGCGTCGGGCGAGGACGAAAGAAAACAACTTCGAGCGGTGGCGGCAGCGGCAACGGTTTTCCTAATACATTGCGTGATATCGTTACTAGCTGCAGTGCGTTGAGCATCTCTACCGTGCAATGAACAGTTAAAACGCTTGCCGCGCCACAATCCACGCAAAGCCGTGGCCGGGCTGCTGTTAAGGCCGAATATCCAAAACAATACTCGGCGGTAAGACAGAGCATTTGTTTTTTGTCCCAAATTAACGCTCAAAAGAACAACGTCATATGAAAACACAGGGTTCATGTACGCGTTATGCATTATTCTACTAATGCCGCGAATAACGGCCTCCCCAGGATAAATGATAAGGGTAGGGTAAAAGATAGCAAGAATCGTCCTTACTCGCAATAGGATTCAGGATCTTGTTTTTGGACAACATCAGCAGATTCAAAACATGGAATTTAAATATGGCTCCGCTGAACAAAGGTTGTCTGGAACAGATGGCCATTATTGCGATAGCCTTGTCTTTATGCTTTATTTGAGAACCATATTACTCATTTATGCCATCGTATGACTAAGCCCTAGGGTCAATAAATTGCTGTTCAGCTTTCAAAAATAATACATCTGCCGTAAGTATAATTGATTCTGGTATAAAGCAGGCTCTAGAAAACCACGACCGACCAGATTCTAAGTTGTTTGTGGAAAATAGATATCTGTCGATCTCATAATAGTTTTAGCTATGTTACATTTAAGAAACATTCAGATCACCTCCCGTGTAGATAAAATCTAGCATTCAATAATAGTGTAGTGGATTGTTTTGGTCCGACTAACCTATATTTATTTATGAACGGGAGTTTGACGTCACGTTTCTCGGTTTCCCTATCAAGTCAGGGACGTTTCAGGGTTACCATGATTGCTAAGTTAAATCGGGACAGCGTATGATTATTTACTTAGTTACGTAGTCTCATTCCGCTGATACGATTCTGATGGTGTTTTGTTTTCAATGTGTTATTGACTAGCATCTTAGCGTTTCAGGCTTAAAGGAGCCCGGGGTCTACTTTTACACCTTAGTTCAGGAATTGGTGTAGGTACCGCCTTTTAAGAAAGTAACTGCCATCGGTCCATCCAAATCAGAGGGAAAATTAAAATCTTGTTGGGATTAGGGCAGTTTCCTCACGCTGCTACCCTTTCAGTGCCTTGTTCGTAATGCGAATTAAATTTTATTATTGTTATCATTTTATTTATGTAATTTATTTCGATTCATTATTTGTTGTGTAAAATAATATTAGCAAACTTGTATAATATTTATAGCTGTCAGATTTAGCTTAAATCCTGTGGAAGCTTTCTAGGGGTCCATTTTCCTACATATTAAAAATCAAATACTCTGGATAATATTGGTATCTTCTTTGGATTGGTATTGGTACCCAATCGCCAACCGACATCGACCGCATCCGAACTTTCCTTTATACACTTAACAAGTTTTCTCCGAGCCTTGGGAAAACGAGTTTATAGGCTTAAGAAGCGATTGCAGCGTTGTCCGGGGAAAACAGTACGGCTGGCAACCCCACCGGAGCTCCCGCCGGTTCGCAAGTGTGGCGCATGCGTCGAAATTGCGCCAATTTCGCGGGCAGCGGCCTCTGACGGCAGTACCAGTCAGGCACCCAGGGGCAGAGGCGGTGCGTCGCGTCACTGCAACTGCACGGGATGGCACTAATTTTGAAAATGTCATAGTTCGAAAATGGAACGACGTGGACTTTGCCAACCGTCGTTTTTCAGGCGTTCGCTTAGTTAACCTGAGTGTTGTGTTAGGTTAAGTTTCGGTATACCTTTGATAAGTTAGAATAGTTTGAGGGGTTTAGTAGTTACGTATGAGTGATGCAGTGTAGAACATAACCTTGACATGTTTCCCGCGCGAAGTTGCCTCTTGTTTTCTGTTGCACTTCACGGCAAAAGCAAGGGCCTTAATTAAAATCAACTTTAGCATAAACTGAATAAACCAATAAACCGTAGAGATTGGCAGATATGTGTGACGTAGGTTATGATAAAGTTGTAATTTAAAAATAGTTGCGGTAAAACGATTTACTCTAGAAAATGACACTTTTGTGACCTATTCTAAGAAGAGTGTGGAACGGAGCCGACAAAATGAAAATTTCCAAAGGTAAGCCTACCTAAATACCTGTAGAAATAATTAAAACATTACTTACTAAACTAGAAATTTGAAAAAAATATTACACAAACATACAATATGTTTTTATTTACATTTGACCTACGTGGTGCACTTTCAGCAACAACCGTTTTTTTCGACACCCAGAGTAAGCGCCTCATGTCGTCGTCCCAACGTGATACTATTTAGTTTTAGGAATTAATATGTATACATGCTGCTATGTTAGTCTTTAAGGTATTTGTATTATTGGCCACAGATGCCTGAAATAAATGATTAAATAAAAAATAAAAAATTAGGGTCGATAGGCGGGTTTGCGGCCAGCTAATTTGGTGCGCCGGTTTGCGGCCACTTCGATGAGTTGAGGAACTGAAAGGATGTTTTCTCATATTTTTTATGAATTTCCTTTCAATAACTCCCAGATGAAACGCATACAACTTACTGTTTTTGAGGTCTCTAGCAATACAAATATCTTTAATTAAAAAAACCTCTTTCTTGAGGTGACCGCAAACTGACTCTGGCCGCGTCACTGGTCTAACGACCCTACTGCAGGCTGAAGTAAACCCTGTATAAAAAACGTATTTTTTATCAATAATATTTGCCACTAATCTAATTTTACGTATTCAAGTAATTCTTCATTAAAAATACTAGTTTTTCTTTATCAGTTGACACGCTCACCTGTATCATAAAACCCATAGGGTCTGATTTGAGATTCAAGATCTGACCGATCCGGATTCATAAGGATCCAACTTCCATGCTAGGTACTATCTTTCTGAATTATATCGCAATGACGTGAAACTAAAGCAACTTACTTAGGGGTACCCCACGTGTGACGTCACATTGATACATTAAATACATAAAATTTATAACACACTCTAGAATGACACACTTCAGAACCAAAGTAACCGATATAGCCTTTCGAATCGCTAAACTTAAGTGGCAGTGGGCGGGGCACATTGCACGAAGAACCGATGGCCGTTGGGGCCGAAAGGTTCTCGAGTGGCGACCACGGACCGGAAGGCGCAGCGTGGGTAGACCCCCCACAAGGTGGACTGATGACCTGGTAAAGGTCGCGGGAGTCCGCTGGATGCGGGTGGCGCAAGACCGGTCATTGTGGCACTCTTTGGGGGAGGCCTATGTCCAGCAGTGGACTTCTTTCGGCTGATATATGATGATGATGATGATGACTCTAGAATGATCATGGAAATCATTGTAGATACTGTTAATAAGCAGAAGCACATCACTTTTGAAGATATTTCTAAAAATACAGTATGTTAAATTTTGCTTTACCTTTTTTCTGTAAGGTAAAAGTAGTTTGTGGGATTATTTTATACTATAGTAGCTTTTGTCAAACTTTTGAACACGGTTCCACGGAGCGAGGTGATTTCTTTTGTAAAGGACTTAGACAAAGAAGAATTTTTCTCACTTTATCTGCAAACCTTTTTGAGTTGACACTTTCCAGCCACCAGTGTCGGAATTTACGAGTACAGAAGTAAAAAGACGACGAATCCTTTAAAAGCCAAGTCGTGAGGAGCAATTCAAACTTGAACGGTGTGAGAGTTATAAAAACAAACGACAATCTACGGGCGCACTCGACAGTTGTAGGCAGACACTAGACAGCTGGGGCCCGTTTCTTGTAGAGTAAAACCAATTTTAAACTATAAACTAAACGCATTTTCAGTATGTTTGCTAAGGGTACATCTGACAAGCATCTATATATTATACACAAAAGCTGACTCATTTATGTAAATGATCAGATCTCACGGTGATTATGTTTAATTCACTCTCGTCTGGAGAGCCTCTTACCTCACCTCTATGCGTGAACTGTATTGAAAGTCACCTTATTGTGGGCCATTCATCACAAAACCTAATGCAAACTCAACCTTAAACCTTGTATCCCTCAGTTGATCGACTTTTCAAAGGTCGTACTGGGTTTCGATACGCCCCTCTTACTCTCTCACGCATAAACGAATATGCTAAAGAGGGATGCCCTATAATTTCGGCGGCACTATGAACCCGTCTCCTTTACGTAACCTTTACTGGGATCTCCACAGTCTTTATACACTCAAATTATTTTCATAACGAAACTTTGTAAAGGTACATTTTAGTCTACATGAGTTTGAGTAAGTTTGTGTAATTGTGTTATAATTATGATCATGTTTGTCCAAAAGTAAGACACGCCAAATATGACATAAGTTTTGTAATTAAACTGTGTAGAATAGTACAGTACCTATGACTATGTCTCGAGTTTCGTGGGTAAATCTTATCTTATATCTTTAAACGACCAATTCTAGTATACATTATTTATTTATTTATTTACTTATTTATTTATTTCGGGGATCTCGGAAACGGCTCTAACGATTTTGATGAAACTTGGTATGTGGGGGTTTTCGGGGACGAGCAATCGATCTAGCGAGGTCTCATGCCCGGGAGAACGCCGAGCAAAGCTCGGCCGCCCAGATATTGTCTACATAATAAACAAACTACCTACCTATGTTAACAATTCCGCGAGTCGGGATCCCCGTTCGTATTAGAGAGTTTTCGCTACAAAGCTTAAAAACCATTTAGCGCGTAGTTACTAATCGGCAATGAATGTGTTAAGGGTATGCCTCGATCCTATAAACCATGCCTAAGAGCACTTTATATTATTATCTTCTGCGCACGAGGAAACAAGATGGATTATTCGCCCATTAATTTTTTTGAATTTTTCGATCAGTATCTGACTGAGAAATTTAACTCATATTTCGGCTAATGAGAGCTGTTTAGATGAAAAATACTATAATTTTAACTAAATTGTATCAATAAATAATGTATTGTTTTAGTAGGCTGAGAAAAAGATTTAATAATTTGTTTTTTTTTGGATTCATGTTCTGCTCTTATCTCTGAAAATCGATCCTTATTAACACAATATGTTAAAAGATTGAAAAGATTGAAAGGTTTTAAATACTCAAAATAATGGAGGATTCGACCAAACAGGAACCTAAGTTATTAATTTATAGTTAGAGTACTTTTATCTCACGAGCGCCGGTGAGCCATGGTTGAGTGCTGAGCTATAATACATGCACATTGTCTATGTGTGCGTCAGCGTAGGAGCTATGAGTTGACGTTGTCTGTGTTCGAATGTTTCACAACTACAACGATGGTCAATCCGCCCTCGTGAGATAAAATTACTAATACATCAAATTGTATTTTACCTTCATAATTATTTTGAAATAACTAGGTACTACTTACTTAAACGACGCAGTGATCCAAAGAGGATCTTGGCCTCCGAAACGAGAGCACGCCACCTTTCCCGTTTCCTACGCCGCTTCTTGCCAGTCTTCGACCTGAAGCTGCCGCAGATCTGATTCCACACTGTCTTCCCAGCGATACCTGTGCCGGCCAACCAGGCGGCGACCACTCTGTCGACCCAAGTATACTCTCTTGACGGCTCGATCATCTCCCAATCTATAGTTAAGCGCCATAATTATTGTATATACAGTGAACATAAAAGTAGCTCGCTAAAGATGTGCAACAAAAACTTGTTTTATACGCCTTGCCAACCAATCATCGTAAATACCTCCATAGTAATATTAATTACCTTTCAGCTGTGGGTTATTTAATCCTTATTTTTAACTAGCTTTTGCCCGCGACTTCGTCTGCGTAAAACTCGCGTCATCGCGTTAGAATGTTATTTCATTCTTCTATTTCATGCGCTTACCTAGTTATCTCTCTTCCATTCTAACTTAAACCCCGTTAAGGGATGATTTCCGGGATAAAAGTATCCTTTGTCCTTCCCTAAGACTCAAACTATATCCATACCAAATTTCATCTAAATCGGCTGAGCATTTTAAGGGGAAACAGTTACTTTCGCATTTATAACCCGCCCCGGTTTCGCACGGGTAGTCCACTTTTAAATTTATTTATCTAAGCTTTTGCCGGCGACTTCATTCGCGTGAATATCCATTATCCATATCAACTTCTACACCCTATTTCGCCGGGTTGTCTCGCCAAACATTGCGCACGCCGGCTCAATGCGCCCACAACATGGAACATGACAGAGGACTAAATATATTTTATTATACATAGATGTAGATGAAAATGCTCGCGAGCGAAGCGAGCGCGAAACTTTTCGGATATTCCGATACGGGTGTGTAAAATACTTCATACGCATCAAGTAATGAAGAAGAAAACGCGAGCACAGCGAGCGCGAATTCTTTCAAACATTACGATGCAGGTGCGGAAAATACTTCATACGCATCAAATAGTGTAGATGAAAACGCGAGCGCAGCGAGCGCGAAATGTTTTGAACATTGATGCAGGTGTGGAAAAGACTTCATACGCACCAAGTAATGAAGATAAAAACGCGAGCGTAGTGAGTGCGAAATGTTTTGAACATTATGATGCAGGCACGGAAAACATTTCACACGCATCAACTAATGTAGATGAAAACGCGAGCGTAGAGCGCGCGAAAATTTTCGAATATTATGATGTAGGTGCGGAATTTTTTTATAGTCATCAAGTAATGTAGATGGAAACGCGAGCGCAGCGAGCGCGAAATTTTTCGCACATTATTATGCAGATGCGGAAAATACTTCATACGCATCAAGAAATCAAGATGAAATCGCGAGCGTTGTGAGCGCAAAATGTTTCGAACATTATAATGCAGGTGCGGAAAATACTCATCAAGTCATGTAGATGAAAGCGCGAGCGCAGCGAGCGCGAAATTTTTCGAACATTCTGATGCAGGCGCGGAAAAGACTTCATACGCATCAACTACCTATAATGTAGATGAAAACGCGAGCGTACGGCGCGCGAAAATTTTCTAACATTATGATGTAGGTGCGGAGAATGCCCATCAAGTAATGTAGACGGAAACGCGAACGCAGCGAGCGCGAAATTTTTCGAACATTATGATGCAGGTGCGGAAAATACTTCACACTCATCAAGCAATGTGTATGAAAACGCAAGCGCAGCGAGTGCGAAATATTTCGAACATTGTGATGCCGGTGCGGAAAATAATTCATACGCATCAAGTCATGCAGATGAAAACGCGAGCGTAGCGAACGCGAAATTTTTACGAACATTATGATGCAGGTGCGGAAAAGACTTCAAACGCATCTGTAATTTAGATGAAAAAGCGAGCGTAGCGGGCGCTAAAGTTTTTGAACATTATGATGCAGGTGCGGAAAATAGTTCATACTCATGAAGTTATGTAGATGAAAACGCGAGCGCAGCGAGCGCGAAATTTTTCGAACATTATTATGCAGGTGCGGAAAATACTTCATACGCATCGAGAAATGAAGATGAGATCGCGAGCGTAGTGAGCGCGAAATTTTTCGAACATTATGATGCAGTTACGGAAAATAATTCCTACGCGTCAGGTTATGTAGATAAAAAAGCGAGTGCGAAATGATTCGAACATTATGATGCAGGTACGGAAAATACTTCATACGCATCAAGCAATGTAGATGAAAACGCGAGCGCAGCGAGCGCGAAATATTGAACAAAAAAAAATCTGTTGAAAGTGGCTTTGTAAAGAGGTAGTTGAATAGATATTTTTTTGTTCATAAATTATTCGAATACCTTTCAAAGTTCTAAGTGCTTTATTGTAAAACATGGTATAACTGAATACCTACTTTGGTCTGTTCTTTCACTTTCGAAGATGGAGTAGAGGCCTAGGTTGATAGCGCACCCACCCTGGTTGCTTCTGAGAGGTATGTGATTTTCTGAGAGTTGTTTTTAGGGTTCTGAACCCGAAGGGTCCAAACGGAACCCTATTGGTGACGCCCAGATGTCCGCCCGTCGTCTGTCACACAGGTTTTACAGCCAAACTGTTGGAGCTACAGGTTTCAAATTTACACAGTATAAGCATCTTGTTGGCCCAAAGCCATACAAATAGTCACAAATTATTTTTAATGTTTTTAAGGGGGGCCATACAGCTAAAGGGGGGCGAGATTTTTTTTTTAGCCTACCCTATCGAGTGGGGTATTTTTGTTTAGAGCTCATTGAGTAGATACTTACTATCTTTTTTATTGAAAAAAATATTGGAAATCAAAGGAATGAGAAGCCACCAAAGTCAGCTTTTTTTACGAAATTTTGTTTCGATGAATTTGTTAACTTCCCAAACACCTATAAACTTAAAATTTGGTAATAATGATTGTTATTACGTATATTTTACCAACAAATACTACTATATTGATAAATTAGATTTTTTTTCTTTGAAATTTCCTTATTTTTCCTATAAAAACCAACTTAACTTTGCGGTCGGTTCGGAACCCTAAATGTGCGAAGTCCGACTCGCACTTGGCCGGTTTTATTGCTTCCAATCCGCCCGTGACTTTCGAATTTGGTCATACTTGATGTTTATTGTTACGTAGGTATGTATGTTTTAATAACGAATACCAATATACCCTAAATTTATGTCTGTTACGCGCTGAACGTATTTTATACATTTTGCTGACGGAAAATGGACGGAAAACGCAACTAATCGGCACCTCGAAGAACCTCAAAGATGACACCCATATCGATTATTAAGAAAAGTAAATAAGTAAATGTCCGCCATTTTCGATTTGAAAATGGATAGTATCATTCTTGTAATGAGCACCTCAAAAGACAATATTTTATACAAAAATGGGCATACTTAATATATAGGTAGTACATGTCGCAAGTGCTACCATGCAACCGAGAGCCCGCCGCTCTGCGTAAGTAAGGTACCCTCCATCGAAAACAAAAAAAAAACCGAGGTTGCGTAGTAAGGTTTGTGAATATTGATAGCGACTGACTGACGAACACAATTAGATCTCTCATTTCAAACAGTTAATATGGTTTGAGGGACTTTTGTATTTTTGTCTATAGCCTTGAGAGGCAGAAGTATTGTTATTTCACCCCCCATTTTTTCAAATACTATCTGTTTATTATACAATGTTTGAATGAGGTTCTATTTACTTTGCGCCCATGTATATACTTACCAACTTTCAAGCCTGTAAATCATGAACTGAAAGACTTCTCATACAAAGTTTAACCCCTCTTTTCACCCCCTTTCATCCCTAACCTGTATGATTTTTATAGCCTATAACCTGGCCGAAGATCCAATAAACATATTAGTGAAGGCTGTATTAAAATCCATTCGCTAGTTTTCGCGTGATAGTTAGACAAATAAACAGACAGACAAACAGACAAACAGACAAACAGACACGAATTCTAAAAACAGTTGAAACGTGTTCTGTTATCGATTCTTAGACCCCTCCATCGATTTTTTTACTAATATCTTCAATGTACAGATTTTCGACCCTCTTCTGCTTTATTATATGTATATAGATGTATTATATTCACTCAACCATTGTTTTTGTAAAATCAATCAAATGCCTAACAACTTACGGTTCAGAATTCACACACGACATATGGTCGCCGACCAAGTAAGCATTGGATATGACGTCGATTAAGACGTAATTCACCGTAAACGTCTCAGATGGCGTGAGTTATGACAAGCCACTGTAACTGAATTATGGATGTAAGCAAGCAAACCCTTCACTTTGCTGCAGCAGCACATCTGTAGCTCTAGTATAAGTTTTTTCGAAACATTAACTAATTCGAACGCGTTTGCGTTTTGTCTCAAAATGTATGAAAGTGGTATGAAAACGTGAACAGCGCCTCTGGTGGTCACTAGTGGAAACTAGAACAGTGAGTATACCATTTGTTGCTAACCGATGAACGCGCGTATTTCAAACTCGGTGAGAGCGTTTTCATACATTTTGAGACAAAACGCAAACGCGTTCGAATTAGTTAATGTTTCGAAAAAACTTATACTAGAGCTACATAGCGACTACGTTACGTTTCAAAATTACGTAAGGTTGGTCTGTCACTTTCAGTGTGACAACAGAGTTCTTTAATTCTCCATAATTTTCAGTACGGAAAAGATGTTTTCAATAATTATAATGACGTAATAAGTTTCCATAACAAAATTTATGTTTTACCTAAAAAGACGCCTAGTTTTTTTACAGATTCAATTCCCAGTTTTATGAAAGTATATGAATGCAGCAGTCTTTCTTCTTTAAAAAGGTAGGTACGTCTCCTTCAGGGCTCAGGGCCACCTTTTTCAATCCTGTGTAGTTCATACCTAAAATGAAGCTCAAGCCGCTTCAAATACTTTCATCTTATTTTTGTTGATTGAAGTGAGCGTGCAAGTGTTGTTAGATCTTCGCAAAATAATAAATGAACATTCACGCCAGAAAAACTTTCAAAGGCATTTAATTGTTCTTTAATTTCCACTCTTCTTGATTCCCTTTTGTGCTAAGCAAATGAAAGATTGTTAGAAAACTTTCTAACGTTACTAATGTTCCTTTGATAATTTTCCTCTCATTTACCCAAATAAATGAGCTGTGAAACATTGTCTCATAAAGAAAAACATGTTAATTTACAAACATTTATAAGGTTTCGTAAAAAGATTCATTAAAAAAGAGATTGGTAACTGGACTATTAGCTCTCAAATCCATACTGACTCTCCGCTCCCGTCGCCCGCGCAGGTACCCTCTCAATATTTACGATGCGCGAATTGGTTTTTTGGTGTTATTTTCTTGACCAATAGCCTGAAAATTATAATCTCTCTTACGTTGTTAAATACGATAGTGAGGAATAGTTACGTGTAAATTTTATGTGATTAAGTACTCATTTAACTTTCGAATATCTAAAATTTGTGCTGCGCTAGGCTATGCTTGAAAAATACATAAAACACAACTATAGATTATTTTCTAACATCGGCTCTTGAAAATTAAATTAAAGGATCAATAAACCGTTTCGCATTCGTTCCATAACTTTGCCTTTAGTATTAACGGAGGAATATCAATACGAACATCGACAAAAAACGATTTTTCTTGTATGAAGCGGCCTTAAGGGACTGAAAATTTGTATGGAAAAGGGATGACTAGCTGAGCGCCTGATGTAAACAAATGGCAAATTAATTCTCTCGCTATAAACCGAGTTCCACGCGGACAAAGTCGCGGGCAAAAACAAATAAATGAGCCATCCAAATCAAACTAAAATAAAAAAATGTATTAGTCATTCAACATAATAGACGGTACCAGAAAACCGTCAATATATTGGTACCTAAGTGAAAAATCGCACACCCAATGAGGCCGATGCTTATGACGCAAAATTAAACGCCGGCCTATTTCCATAACATATTTCAAGGGTTTAAAACGCAATAATAACGGTTTTATAGGCACATAAAAAGAGTAAGCAATCCACTCACGCTTAGGTTTTTATTTACCGCTCTGTAATTAGGCTTAGGTTAGAGCAATGCCATGTAACATCTACGGTAGATAAAAGAGTAAATGTGAATTGTTGAAGCCTTTTAACAACCCATATGAATAGAGCAGCTAAAGAAAAAAGTAAATGTATGTATGTGTGTAAGCACTTTATTGTACACAAAACAGGTTAAAAGTCTTACGGGACCTAAAGAACTTGGCCGGGGACCGTGAGAATTGGCGTCAACTCCACCGACAAGAGCCAGCTCTTAAATTTCGATGATGATGATATGATTCATACAATAAAATTATAGAACCCAGCATCAGCACCCACATAAGATGTCTGTCCAAGATTCTCTTCCAAGACACCGTTTTACCTGTCGTCAATCATCAGACGATTTAGAGTGTTATATAAGTGATCTAGCTGTAATATGATATGTTATAGTTTCATTTTTAGTTCATTACAGTTGACTTTTTTCCCATTTTATTTAAACTACGGAAAATTTTGAGATAAGCACCGTAATTATCGTAATTTAGTCAAAGTTTTAATGGCTCATATTATAGCCTAGCTAACCAGAATATGAATTATTAATTAATACGAGATGGATTACTGAGACACGGGCCTAGGGATGTACTTAATGATTGTTTTCTACCTACTAGTAAAGATGTTATTAGTGGGGAATAAATAATGAGTATGTAAGAGGAAGCTTGAGGGTAACATCCACAGTTGACAAGTTAATCGTGCGGGCATGAAGAACCCCGTACAGTCCCTCGGTAGGGAGTTCATTCATTGATGAAATACTTGATTGTATCGAACACACTCGAATACACGACTTGGGTTCGAATCACATAAGGCACGATATAAATAATACAAATATGTATAGCGAGTACCGATGCCTTTATTAACTTCTCCGAATAAATTAATTTGGTTTATGTATGAATTTCGGTTATACTAATGTAATGTATATGTTCTTAGTTAACTTTCCATATTCTGATCTCATTGAATTTGATACTTATTACCAGCTATCATCTTAAAACATGTAATGTTTTACGGTAACTCCAATAAAATAATCTGCCAGTATAAAACAATCAACTGAAATTAACACATTCAGCGCAGAGGATCCGATAACCGGGATACCTGTTCGTAGACAGTTTTCGTTACAAAGCGAAAAATCCATGTGTACGGGAGTAGCGCGTAGCACTCGTCGGCAATGAATAGGTATGTTAGCGGTTCTTCATCGCTGCCTTTTTTGTCAATATCGTCAAAGATTGCTTTGTGAATCGGCCCGTAATGAATTGTTCCCAAAATATCTGAAGCTTTAATATCGGGCTGTTTTAAAAAGATACCTCCATGAAGGCATTCGTTTCATTTCGTGGATATTTTGGTCTCGATATTATACCTCTAGCTGTCATTGGTGTTGGCAGGTGAGATTAAGTTTTTCAGAAGTTATATTTTATGGAGAGTATGAGTATTAGGGATGCGAGTTATTAGTTCGTATCGCCTTATAGATTTGACAGGTATAGACATCAAACAAGACAGGAATTTTTCATTAGGACATTTTATTTTATTAATTGATTGAATCAGGCGTTCTTTCAGCGGAATAGCAAAGGAATATTGTTGGATTAATTTAATTTATTTTACTTGAATTTAAACTTTCGTGAGACATGTTATAACTTTATTTTACTAAACGGTTAAAACTCACGTATTAATTGTCACTTCGGGCGACATGTTTCGAACTCTTCGGGAGTTCTTCATCAGGATGAGTGCGTCTGCGACTCATCCTGATGAAGAACTCCCGAAGAGTTCGAAACATGTCGCCCGAAGTGACAATTAATACGTGAGTTTTAACCGTTTAGTAAAATAAAGTTAATTTATTTTATTTTTTATTCACGTACATACACTATAACCGCTATATTATATATAACAAGCAATCTGGTTACAGTCACTTATTTCGACACATAATGTGTGAATACTACTCAAGACGGTGCTAAAGCGAATAAGATTTTTTTTCATAAGTTTAGCCAGAGATAAATAAGACCACCACAACCACCAGTGTAAGGGTTTCCTTACCAATATTTGTTTACACGCCTTTGATTAACCATCAAAGCTGAGAGACAAAATTAACTCAACTCGAAGGATGTTTTGACATAGGAAATGATCGGAAAAATAAAAATAGGTTCCTACTATTGAATCTCTCCAATATCATATCGCACTGACGAGTAATATCATGGCATGGGTGTAGTATTTATTTCGTGTAGTTGATTAACTTTTTTCTTGTGAGTTATTTGACTACAATAGTAAAAAGTTATCTATGAATGATATAAGTAAGCGCTTATTATTTGGTCGACAGTTGGTAACAGGTTGAGGGATATTTTGACCGGATTAATTCAGTAAGTGTTCCATCATCGACACTTAGAACGGACCTAATCCTTAATGTTATTGAAATTAGCTGCTTGTGTCTACAACATTATTTGGAATGAATTGGTGTGATGTGCACTCAATAATTACATCTTGTGGTGTAATGTGCAGCTTATAAGGAATTTTATGTGTCCTTGTCAATGCCAAAAAATGGCATTACCAAGAAATGTACACGACACCAAACAAAGAACTATAGAAGGCCTTACTCGTACATAAACTTGCAGTTAAACTGGTATAGCGATTTAGCAATCGTTCGCGTTTTTAAAATCTATACAAACTTTTATAAACCCTATCTATAAAATCCTTGTAAACTTTTGGTATCCCCAAATAGTTTCCTCGATTGAATCAAGGGATCACAGTAACCTAAAGCTGTTGTCCCACAAAGAAATCCTTCCTAAAAACACGAGTAGGTAATCCAAACAACTGGTATTAGTAGGGCGAGCCTGACATTCCCATGATTACTTTCAGAAGCTCTTTATGTTTAGTGCCATATTGTAAAGTAATCTCGACTGCTCGCAAAATACGGTTCATATTTCGAAAACTTAAACGAGGTAGATATGCGGTCGTGTTTGTAAGTACTCGACTTCCCTACGGTACTCGACTCGCTCCATGTGAATAATACCGCACACGCAACGCAGGTCAGTCAACATTGCAGCGTTTTGTGCTGTTTACCTATGTTTTGTACTACTCATTGGTTGTCTTTTTATCATTAGTTGCTTGAAAGAAAATATTTTCTACCAAACTTTTTTAACTTTTACCAAAAAATGGGTTAAATAGCAGTAACCAAATATTATCAATTCGATATTTTAATTTTGCCACAAGGAAACGTCTTGGAAATTAAACCACCAGCCTAGTCGACAACTATGACAATATTTTTAATTATCATTATTAACTACAAAAACCTAAAACTAAGTGATTAAACAAACCTTAGGACATACAGACTAAATGTAAACAAAGGGTTCATTACGTAAACAAATAACATCCGCCTTGAGCTTTTACAACACCCTCCGTATTCTCTGTAATCATACCACATACGAGGCTTTATAAGCAAAAGTTCACCTCAAAAAGACTCCGGCAAAGCGGGGATGATTACGCGGAAACTCATTGTGGAATTATGCGTAATTCAGAGTTTGAAACCCTTCAAGCCATGACGTCATGAATTCCGAGATGGCAGGCGCTAATCTAAATAAAGCGACCAAGATTCCGATTGAGGTTGTTGTTAGATGGGTGAAGGTTGGCTTGTTATGGATAAAATTAATTCTGTTCCAGAAATAGATGTTTAAGCTCGAGGCAATTTGGGGTGAAGATATAAATACAATTTGTTGATAGGCCTTGGTCCGGGAACGAAAAAGATTTGAGATGATCAGCGTCAGAAGTTCGGATTGTAGTCCGGTGGATAAATATACAAATTCACTGATGACATTATATTCTTTATTTAATTATCTGATAATCAGTGTGATTATAATTAAAACAATATTAGTTTATGTTTTTCCGGTGAACATGCTTGATACGTGTTTAATCCCGATTAAAGACTGATTTATTGTCTTCGCATACCCGTTTCAAAGCCGTTTTCAAGAACCCATTAACAAAAAATAAGTAAGTATAGAAATTATCCTCCTTGATTAGAAGAAAATACAAATAAGCTTGTAAGGATTTTCCAAGTTCAATAACTAAGTTGTTGAGACCGTATCCGTTGGATCAACTGAATCCGAAGCAATCGAAGTTACGACCCATTTAATTTAACTACTGAGTATCTTCGTGATTCTGTCCATGGGCACTAACTTATTCCTAACTTGTAGTCTGACCCAATTTCCAGACAGTCGATAAATCCGATCGAGGAATTAAAAGCGCTACACCACTTAAAAGATCATTGAAATCTGAGAGGAAATTTGGAATTCAAATCTTTCATGTTGGCTTTAGAAGGAAATGCAAATTTTGTGGTTGAATAAAAAAGTCGAATCACAACAGTTACCTCACCTTTGACTACAACTTTGTATCACTTTGTATCAGGACTTTACATATGAACCTGTTTCGGCACTGCGAATCCTAAGAGGAACCTAGTTGCACTGAAAGTGTTAAATAATATTAAGTAGGTCATAGAAATGGTCACAAAAAACATTATGAAAGCAAAGGAAGAATATGACTATAATGAGTGTTATGACCGTAGGGATTGTCATCTGTCTTCCCTTCACATGCGGATATGTGTTTTAAGTTTTCGTATTCCGAGTAAACGAATCGATCAAATGCCTAAACTAATAATGATCGGCTACATGTACGAACTTTGACTTCGTACCCCATGTTTGTCACCATAATGCCTAATAGTTGACATATTGATCACCTCTATTATCGTGAATTAAAAACAAGGTCAATGATTGGGCCAGTGTCAAGCACCAGGAAGTCTATTTTTTATTTCCTAAATACCTTGATTCATAAACATTATAAACTTTTTATCACTGTTATTATTCCAAATCATATTAGCTAGTCTCGGGTGAAGACCAATCTCAAGCAGCGAGTGTCACGGCCAAAATCCCAACGTCCCTGGTGTATTTGGCTATTATTGGTATTTAGGCCGAAGTTCGGGAAGGAAACGTTAAGGGTCTCTCGTAAATTAAACCCTCTACGGGACTAGCACAACTACGGCTGCGACGCGAGTAGAGAAAAGTCTACCTTCCCCTTTCTAATTCGCATAGTTCGAGTGAGACAGGAATCGCCGAGTCGCGCGTGACTTATTGGTAGCAAGTTGTGCTAGCCGACCGGAGTGGCAAGGTGCCGATTACTAGGCGACCAGCTACGAATAGCGTCAAATAACTTCGTAGCACACTAAAACGTACCTAATACTGTGCATCTATTTCTTTTGTATCTGTGTGTCTTTTGTGCAGTGAATGAATGTTTTCTTTCTTTCTGATTTAATTAATTACCTATAATATTGGCGCACCGATTGTTTTGTGTTTTTCATTTATTTTCTGTTAGTTTCGTGTTTTGATGGCGATGGTAATTTATTTATTCAAGTGATCTTGTTTCGTCGACCCGTCTAGAATCGTTTCGTCGACCCGCGCTTTTTTCCATGGGTGTGAACTTTGGTAAGGATTTTGTCCGTTGCCGCATTGGTGAACACACGTGCTCTTCGCGACGACGGGCAGAATTCACTACCGTACAAAACCAGTTGCCTAACTGTCATGGCGTCGTTACCGAACAACGTCTTTGAACAAGTATTGATTGGCGAAATCATCATAAAGATGGAAAGTCATTTTTTAAAGAGTGAAGTGAACTTTGGTAAGCGTGTCGAAATGTGTTGTGTATGATGGGGTATCAATATATATTCGTTGCAATGCAATATACGCATTTTCTTCATGGTGAACCCAGAATTTCTAAATTGGCCCAATATTTAAGTATTTACTTCTTTAAGCAGGTATTACACTGTCCTGATGATGTTAGAGCGAGATGCTTCAACTCCCCTCCCCTAGTCAGGATTCTGAATTCAGGACAGTGTAATACCCGCTTTACGGTAAATTTATGTGATTTCGCCCTAGCGTAAAAAATAACTAGATTAAAATACGGAGAAATACATTTGTTTACAGCTTACCCTACATGTCTCATGGCATTTCATTTCGAAAGTAATATTTGCCGGCCTTGCCCTCGCTCGCTCGGTATTCAAATTTCATGCTATTTGCTTCTACGTACTTGGCGTTGTTTTAATACGCGCGGGATATTATGTGGGGTTTTAATAACAGCGGCGTATGTGTGCTTATTTAAAATGGAATTTCCTTCGTATTATGCAGCCGCCGTTTTGTTTTAGTTGTTGCAGTAAAAAAATAACAATGGGGAACTTGGGTTAAGATTACATCGAGAAATTATATTAGTAATCCAATAATGAGAGCCATTACCCACAAGTTTATTGCTGGGAGATTTTTACTGAAATTATTTTTATTTTTCTGAAATCATCATCCTCCTAGCGATATCTCAGTACAGTTGCATCCTAAAGGATGCCTGGTGTCCGCTAAATAGTTTTTTGGAGTGTTTTAATTAAAAGTTACGTAATTTAAAATGTAAATTAAAACGCGCAGTGACTTCACTCCATCAATAACTTCAGTTGAAAACGTTAAAAAAATCTATATATGAAACTAAAAATATATATTAATCTATGATGCCAATAATATTCATGCGCCATGAAAAATTTTACGTCTTAATGCAGTAACGTCACGTCAAGTCGGTGAGCGTTTATAGGGTTTTCAAATACCGGACCTTTCGTAAACCGGGACCCTGCAAGATATTTTAGGCAGGGGTGTATGTTAAGAAATAAAATATTGAAAGAAATACAAATAGATCATATGCATGCCTAACAATATATAGTTCAAATGTACTTGCAAATTAGCCTCTTTGTCTTCAAATTATTTGAATATAAATTAACAATACGACCAAAGTAAAGTAATGTCTATTTGCTAGAATACGTACAGTCGAGGTCATTAATATGTATACACTTTTAACCTAATCGAATGCGTTTACTTACAAATCGCAGGCGACCGCATTCGATCAGGTAAAAAGTGTATACATATTAATGACCTTGACTGTAAATGAGATGTTAACATTATATGATGAGTCACAGTATTAGGGATCGTCCTAATACAACGCGATTACGCGATGATCGCGCAATCACGCGAGTGAAATTCGCGAATACATTGAACTCGAATAGGTGTCCTTACGCCGGCCTTACACTGATCTGAATTCAGAATCCTGACTAGGGGAGGGGAGTTGAAGCATCTCACTCTAGCATATACGTACCGCTCTGAACGTTCTGAATTCAGAACAGTGTGAGGCCGGCGTAAAGGGATCGTCCTAAAACAAACGCGACTAAGCGATTATTTCGCAAACTCGCGACTTCTACTAGTAAATAATATCTGGGCGGCCGAGCTTTGCTCGGCGTTTTCCCGGGCATGAGACCTAGCTAGATCGATTGCTCGTCCCCGAAAACCCCCACATACCAAATTTTATTTAAATCGTAAGAGCCGTTTCCGAGATCCCCGAAATAAATATATATATATATATATATAAATAAATAAATATACAAGAATTGCTCGTTTAAAGATATAAGATATTAAGATCGCGAGATAATCGCGTAGTCGCGCACCTGTTAGGACGATCCCTTACTACGCCTCTACTAGATGCTTGCCGTTATTACTACGCCTCTAGATGCTTGCCACTAATCAGCATTCCTACTCATGGACTAAGATATGCATGCTACGATTATATTAGCAGAGCATCGCTGGTTGCTGGTTGGCGGAATAAAGGATTTCGATATGGCTGGAGGCTCTTATTTAGTTACGAATAAAATTTTCAGAACCTTTTTTTTGTGCATATTGGAGTCCGTAGTTATATACTTAATGGTCACCCTATCACTTTTGACACACATTTTATAAAAAACACTCTAAAATATAAAATAGGTACCTAGTCAATATTTCGAGTAGCATCTTTGCTTTTACTTGTCTTTATTCAGTAGCTCTAGTATAAGTTTTTTCGAAACATTAACTAATTCGAACGCGTTTGCGTTTTGTCTCAAAATGTATGAAAGTGGTATGAAAACGTGAACAGCGCCTCTGGTGGTCACTAGTGGAAACTAAAACAGCGAGTATAACATTTGTTGCTAACCGATGAACGCGCGTATTTCAAACTCGGTGAGAGCGTTTTCATACATTTTGAGACAAAACGCAAACGCGTTCGAATTAGTTAATGTTTCGGAAAACTTACAGTTTGCGAACCTACAAATGTGCAATGTAGAACGAAGTACAGAAAGAACGGGTGCTTCTTGCACACACTACAACGGATGTGACGTCAAAGCGTGTTCTGGGGCAGACAGCGACAGCTGTCACCACGGGTGACATTTCCGTGCCCGTCATGCTTCGTTGACAAGTTTCCAATAAGGAACCTGAATCGCCTCTTATGACTTGGGTCTTGAGATTATTATCTATGAAAGATAAATTGGGGAACTTGGATGAAGTTAGTCGTTCTACAGGCAACTAAAGATTTTGGACGAGGAAGTGTTTTACAAACTTATTTTTTTAATTGGAGGTCAAGTCAATAGAAGGACTGCATGCGGTATTTTTTGATAGTTAAAAAAAATAATTGTCAAATAAATATTACCATATCGCGTAACTTATTTTGCCTATAACTTTACGGGGAAGAAAAAATAGTGCAAAGAAATTCTAATATTAATTTATAAAATTGAGAAAAACTCTTGGGATAGGGATTATATATAATCCTATCCCTCCTATTTATTAGACAGATCCAGACCTCTGGACATATTCAAGCTACAGAGATGATGCTGAAATTACATTACAATATATTTAAGGCGCTACACTGAGAAATTTGGAGACTTTGAAACGCTGTCCTGCCCAGACTAGCAAACAGTAGGGGCTGTTTTTCAGATATATGATTCTTGACTATATGATTGTGGTACTGACAATAGCGAAACATGATTGCATAAAATTTTCTCGATAGAAAATAAATACAAAGTCGAGTCTATATTTTAATTTTTTTCCTCAGCCTACTAAAACAACGCATTATTAAAAGACTCGATTAAGTTAATATGATGGTATTTTACCTCATCTAGGTACTGACAAGAGGAAATTTAATAAACCTGCACACAGTCAGATATTTAACGAGATTTGTCTAAAAAGCCATTCTCGGAGAGGGTTGCATCCCGTTTTGTCGTGAGCGAAAAACAAAGCGTGTCTCTTTCAATCGATATATCGCCTTAACTTCTTTTAATTTATAACCAACAGCTTTGATTAAGGCGTGGGGGTGGGCAAGCTCTCTCCATAAAAACTTTGTGCAAGTTTTTCTTCGCTTGTGTTTGCATTACACTTATGTTTTTTGGTCAGTACCTATGCCTTATTTACTGTTAGCCAGAACCTCGAGAATTTTCTATTTATCTTTTTTATTCGTCGTATTTTATTTTTTTTATTTTTGATTTTTTTCTTGTCATTCTTCGTATATCCAATATTAATAAGAAAAAAAATATATATTCGGGAGTGCCAAAACCGACGAATAAATCTTGCACAGAATTTTTTATGGAGAAGGCCTTGCCCTACCCCGCGCCTTAAGTAAGACTTCAACCATTGCTCAAGATACTTTTAAAAAGAACTTGACTAAGTCTCCGGCATTCTGATTATTCAATCTTACTTCAGTCTGCCAATTTCCTCGGCAAATCGAAATGTGAAGAAAGGTAAAAATATGTAAATGAGTTTCGTGCCGAAGACGATCTCGTCTATTGTGAGATGTTCTATAATTTCCTAAGGGAGCTAAGTACGGATTCTATGGGCAAGGTGTTGATTTAGTAATTGCTTTTCACGCGGATTTGAGGGTTGGAATAGAATTTTTATGAAAAAAGAAACTAGGGCTCAAGACAGTCAAGACCCTTCATTCATTTTTGCTTCCCCGTCACCGGCACGGCGCCGGCGCCGGCATCGATCGGTGCCGGTGCCGGGCCGGCTAATGGAAAACGCCCACTGTATCACTCACCGGGCGTAAACTGGCATCGACACCAGTGGAAAAACGAAGCCCCGGCGCCGGTGCCGTGCCGGTGCACGGCCATGCCGGTGCCGTGCCGGTGCCGGGCCGGCTAATGGAAAAACACCCATTAGGCGAAGTTGTTTGACAAGTCAAAATGCACAAACGTTGCCACAGTATGGCCAGTGCTGTTCATATCGATAATATTTAAGGCCTCACTAGACGTACATAAAATCGAAATTAATACTGTTTATCTCAATCTAATTATGCTCTGAATTTGACAAATAAGAAATATTTTTACATTTTATGATATATTTTTATTTAAAGGACTAAACTTCATATTTAAGTACCTACTAATTTTGTCCCGTTTAATGAGATTTTAGTACCTAGAAACTTGAAAGCTCACAACAACATTGGATTAAGTTTGAAAGTGCGATTAGTTTTTATCGATATATATCGTCACTATTTATTTTTCACCTCAGCGGCTCGAACACGGCTGTTTTGCTGCTTGAAACCAGTGGCCAAAATGCAATTTTGCTGCGAGCGTGAGTCAAAGTAGCTTTTTAATTTTTGGTATGCCACGAATGCCAGGATCTGCACTTCGTAGTTCGGGGTATATTACGAATTCAATATAATTGACCTTCAATCGCTCTGCCCCTTTCAATTCGTTATATTAAAAAAGAGAGGGCCCACATAGGTCGATTCTTAATTTGACATTCATTGGACATTCAAATTCTCTAATCGACTCAAATCGACTCCCAAAAACGCGCTAAATAAGTAACGTAAAAACACGTTAGAAAACTCATAAATTAACCTAAGACCTAACCTACCTAAGACCTAATTACTTATCAGAAAGTTGTTGGCAACGGCTCTTTTAAATATAATATTATTTTGATAATACATATTTATAAATAAAACCTTTATTGCAGAAAAAACAGAAATTTTATCACTGTAATTATTAATTTTACTTTTAACAATCTTTATTTTAGTAGAAGAATAAAACCGGAGACATTTCAGAACGCACCCTTTAAAAAAATAGTGCGATTTTTTTCCTTTTTACTTTTATTCTGTCTTGCGCTAACAAACATTAATTAATAATCAGTGTTGAATATTATAAAAATATCTAGAAAACATTAGTGATTAGTGATGAAGGGTGTATTTAGTTAGACTTGGAAAACAGTGCGTCTTAGCTTGTACACGCGAGCTGGGTCGAGTGAGAAGAGTACCTACTTAAAAAGTGTTATTGTCTCATTCTTGCGCTATATATATTGTTCAAATAACTAAAATACATAAGTGAAATCTGTGACACTGAAATAGGCTGTATTTTAACAACAATAGAACTAATTTTTAGTGTGCATGTGACATGTGAATTAGTTCGCGCGATTATGTACCTAAAGTCTGCCGCGCCTAACTAAACTCGAGTCGCGCGCTTATACGTTCGTCTTGTGCTGGCTTAGCTGTGGAGTTAAGACAAGCAGGAGATTCCTAATCAATGCTGAATTAAATCTGCCTGATTTATCACGAGACACGTACGTATAAGCCAATGATAAGCCGTAAATGATATTATTAAAGTTTAATATGTTCTCGCCGCTGAGGAGAAAAGTTGTATGTATCACACGAGAGCAAAGATATTTGCATCTCGTGTCTTTGAGTCCCTCGCTACGCTCAAGATTCTAATTTTGAATTATAGAATCTTTCGCTTGCTCGGGACTCAACATAAACACTCGCAGCAAAAATCTACTTTGCTCTCTTGTTGAACAAATAACAATTTTCTACTCTTAACACAACATCTTATCTCTCAGTTAACTTCGCCGAATTATGGATTTTACCTTAAGCCGCCTACTCAAAGCCCTGCCTGCAGGGCCCTGCTTGCAGTGCCACTGCCAAATCGTATTGTGTGTATGCATGACAACTGAGACAGCGCCAGTGACGACACAGGGATCAAAAGGGAGACTTTAGGTAAAAGGTAGCGGACAGCGAGTTACCTACGTAATATATAGCAGTGTTGCGTGAGCCAGCTCATGCCTGAGCTGGGCCCCATTTACTTTACAATTAGATCTTTAACTTAAGACATATGTGTAAAATAATAGCTTTGCTCGTACTTGGCGGGCCAAAATCTGTAAAACCAATTATATAAAATAAAGTTTATTCTATCTATCTATCTATCTATCTTGCCTGCTTCTTATCTCATCCCGAAACATTGCAATAATATTTCACTTGGACCAACTTTTAATATGGGAACAAGACATTTATTTTGAACAATAGGTACATACGAACAATAGGAGTAGGTATAAAGTACTTAATTTTGCCAATGGGAACAAAAATGCATATTTAATTAAAAAATATTTTACCATATTTTAATGTTGCCGCTACCGCAACAACTACATTACCTTGCTATAAAAGGGATGCGTCGAATGTTAACCTTTAAAACAGTGATAAATTAAATAAATAACGAACTCCGGACGGCTTCGTCATCAAGAAATGCATCTCACGGCCAGAGGTGAACGCACAGCGACGCTGAACTTGACTCGGTTTTACATTAACATTGCGTCTACGAGCATTTAACTGTGATATAGGTAACGATAAAATGCGTGCAATTAGTTACAACACCTAAAATAGTGCGATCTCGTTCATTTCCCCGTAGGTACGCCGCTGTAATTTCCATCGGTCTGGCTGGCGTCGAATTAGCATCAAATTTGCTTAAATGCCGTAAATACGAGCCTAACGTGTTGAATCCGACTCGTTATTCAACTCGTTATGCCACTTTACTCTTTACATTTTAATCGGAGGTTAATTTTTTTATAAGCGTTACATTACTTCACCTGATGCTAGTCGATTATGCAAGTTAACTTACTTTAGGTAGATCTTTCTGTTTTAATATGACACTTACACTTGTTTAGATCAAGGTTCAAAATATTACGTAATCAAAACTCCCACTGGATCGCTAACTAAATAAAGTTTTACTTTCAATATGCATTCGCGAAAACCATCCTACAATGTGCCAATCTGTAGGAACAGGCGTCCAATTAAGGCATTAGAGTGTTCAGATATTTGTGAGCATATTTGATGGCGACTGACTGTAATGTAGATCCTAATCTGTACATTGTACAACGTAGATATACTTAGAATTATAAATAATGTTCATTACTCCTTTACAGTATCAACTGCTGGTAATATTTCTTCATTCCTAACCCATTCGAAGAAATATTGAAACGAATAGGGTATTAAACTAAAGTAAAAATAAATTATTTTTACTTGACTAATAATAGATCTGACGAAAATACTCGGAAAACATCAATTATTAATTTATTTTAGCTAATTGAAAGATTTTATAAGCATACAGATTTGAAAAGGACGCTGATTTGAACATACCAATTCACACTGACTTAGTGACGTCATTAATACAGTATTTCCCTACAAACTTCATATTAACAAATCGCTTTTGACATTTAATAAAAAGTTGCTGATTTGACTATGAGTAAAATACCGTATTCAAGTGAATCTTTCGAAATGTTCGTTGAGGTATATTTCTTAATAAAGTATTTATATAACGAAACCACATGGAGATTATTCGAAAGACAACGGAGTCCCACAAATCGATGCCAAGATCCCACCGCAGTTTTCAATGCTCCCGCTCTCACCATACGCTACAAGGGTAGATGACATGTAAAATGACGTGTCTATTTATAGCCCCTTGTCAGATCAATATGGGGTGATAAGTCAGCCAAGATCTGTAGGTATTATACTAGTTGAAAGGATGTGTCGAGTTTGGGATCCTTTGAATCCATTCACCGGTGATGCGGGGAACTTGTAAGGTGACGTTTCAGTGAGTACAGTCCGCATCAAAAGTAACTACGCATTTGAAGACGTCAAAAGTCTTTATTGTAAGGGAATAAGAGCTAAGAGATTTCGACCATACGAATACTCGTATATGCGTAGTTACTTTGATGCTGCCTGTACATTTCTTTGCGCATTATAACAATTACAAAATATTAAAGTTAAAAAGCGGCCAAGTGCGTGTCGGGCCACGCACAATGTAGGGTTCCGTAGTTGTCCACCCGTTACATGATGTGGACTAAAAAGTTTTCGAACTTATATTTACTATGTTTTTGACAGAATTAACTCAAATCAATGGAAATTGTAAAGTACATTTCTTAAGTTCAACTATTACTCGTTAACTAGTAATATCTACTTAGCTGTGATAGTTTTCCTTTTAAATTCATCGTATATACTACTACCATGATTTTTTTCATATGCCTAGTAGCCAACGTTTAGCTGGCAGAGGGGGGACGGGACACTTGCCCATAACAAAAATTATCACTTCAAAGCTTAATATCACGCCCACCGATTCTTGAATCAAAAAATTGAAAGAGCTATCGAACGATATCCCACACGATGGGGTTTGGAAGAAAAAAAATTTGCACCACATTTTATATTTACATGTAGGGGAGGTACCCTAAAAAAATTTTTTTTTCAAGATTTTATTCTACCGTTTTGTCGGCGTCATCAATATGTATACTCATGTCAAATTACAGCTTTCTAGTACTAACGGTTACTGAGATAAACGGGGGACAGACGGACGGACGGACGGACCCCTAAAAATGGTACAGTTATAATAAAATATCTAAATTTGACAGCCACTCCCTGGATTCCGCAGTAAGCGCGTGCAGGTTACTGAGTCCTCTAGCAAAGCGTCTCCTTGGGCACTCTTCCACAATATGAGCGGTTGTTTGAACCGGTGGTCTACAATCGCTACTCGGTGATGTCTTTTAGCCCCATTTATTGGAGATTGTGGGTGCAGCGTCTGATGCCCGTCCTTCCGTCATCCGTGTAGATACTGTACATCTTACTCGTGAACGTTATAAATTTCACAATTGCCACAAATCCGAGGAGTTTAGAAGAAATGTATGCCATATAGTAGTAATAACTGTGAAGGTAGAACTCTATTCATGCGTTGGTTAAACTTTAATACAAAGTTTAATTTAACTGTTTTGTTATTTGAATTTTTATACTTAATGCTAGAATCTACAAGTCAACAAATCTAAAGCTGAAATACTGGTAAAAAAAAGACACTCGACATTCGTCAAAGATTATTTTGTTATTTCAGGTAAATGCTTAATCTGGGGCATATTGAATGTACCTACTGAAACGCAACAATGACAATCTTACTCTAATGTCCCATTAATAACAGCCGATAATATAATTGGCATTTGAAACCGTACACAAAGGACTTGGCTTATTGAAATCCTGTGTTTGTGTGTGTGTAATTGTAATGTGAGTAACTATAGTAGTCAGGACATAATTGACATGGTGCTCATGTACACTTGCTAAGGGATATTCCTTTAATAGAAAAATTATTACGTATATACCCTTGTAGTAACGTTGGTAACAAAAGTAAGTACCTACATAAATATCGCCTTAGACCCGTATAAACAAATCTTTTAAGTAGGTATACGAGCATTTACCTACTCACTAACAATAAAATTGTACCTATCTAGTGTACATAATACTCGTTGCAAGTATCCATCTCATTATTACGAAATTATGTATTACCCAAATAGCGAGCGAAATTCTACTTTGTTAATCAACAACAATAACGAATGTGTACCGTCTTGCTTATGATTCATATACCAACAAGTATAATTTATTGTAAAGGTAGCAAGACTTGAACCGCTAGACCCCGCGGCGAAGTAAACCGAACTTTCAACCGCTGAGATAACAACAGTGGAATTTCTTGCTACTTCTGAGACAATTTGCTCATAAAAGTTTGTCCAAAGCTTTTTGGGTACTGAAAATTTTAGAAGATTTCGAGACGAATATTGCGCTAATGCTTCATTATTTCGTGTAATTATGGGGTTGGGGTTTGGGATTTAAATAGCGTGTCTAGACTCTATTCTTATCCTTCTGTATGTAGTTAGAAATAGTTGTTAAATTCACTTATATGCTTCAGGTGAGATAGACATTGTTCATTCGTCATTACATTATCATTAGAAAAGTAAAAACACAGTTTGTTTTGTGAACTATAACTAAAGTGTTTTTTACACATATTACTTGACCATAAATTGCTGAAACTTTCTCTATGAAGCCTATTTAATTTTACCTAATTGTGGAAAGAAAGTTTTCTAGCAAAAATTAAGTAAAAATAATATTCTACTATCAATACTCTGATTATACAAATAATTATTTTTCCCTTTAAATTACAACGGTGTATCGGTTAGTAATATCTTATATTTATTTATTTATTATATAATTAATTAATTTATAATTTATTATATATATATATATATATATATATATATATCTAATTGATAGGGAAAAATCGGTGTGAGCTCAGCGATAAGCTGGTTTTAAGCCCCTACGGGTGGGTCAGTAAGTTGGTTTCACACTAAATAAATAAACAGGTTAGTAAATTAAATTAAGTAGTTACAATTGCAATAATACAATATTAAATTGACTATGTATAATGGTATTGAAGTGATTATGGTTATGAAATCACGTAACAGTTTTATTTTTAAAATTATAATTATGTCTACTCTTTGTGTGATTATAAATGTGCAAAGTACCTAAATCCTTACCGATATTTTCCTAGCGATTTTTACTGAAATCAGTCGTATACCTGCAAGTGATAGATGGGCAGGTGTTGCAAAGCAAAAAAAATGCGAAAATTGCCGGCACCCAAACAATTTGAAACAAAATATTCACCGCACCTTGATTGGGCGGCAACGACCGACTGCCACTCCAAAGCAGCTTAAAAGATTTATCACTGACCAGCCTATTAATGCCTCAATACAAAGAAGGGAAGTATGAAAGGGTGTCATCGCCTCAGACTGGAAAGATTGATGGCAGTCTCAAATGTTTCCATTCATATTGAGCCGGCGAATAAAAGTTTGCTTCTCGTAGTTATTGCGGAGATGAGCTGGATTTTCTTAGTTATTGAAAATTATTCTCCTTTCATAGCTGTGCTTGTGGGGCGGAAATCATCATCGTAAAGTTGTAAGAGGGGAAGAATATGATACTAACGTATCGTGTAACGTGTGGCTATCATAATTATTCTTAATCTTGAACGGGGTTGTTAAAATTTCTAATTAAAGGAAAAGGGATTGTTAAAGATAATGATAAGACTCCTTTTGCTTTTGTTTTCTAAACCAGGGACGATATTAGGGTTATCTTTTACAGTCACAAAAAAAAATGTGTTTCACTCATTAATTAAAATTTATTTTGTTGTTCGTGAAATGATTATATTTTAAAATAAAGACGTAAGCTAGGAATATTATGAAAAATCACTTTGCTGTTAATAAACAAATTTCCAAATTAAGAAATTTACATTTTACATAGGCTAGAGGGGTCGGCAATTAGTTTTAAGTGGGGTCCGGAATAGTCCGGATAATGTGAGCAAATATTTTTCGAGGTCCAGAAAAAAAAACAACTTAATGAAATCAATTTGCATGCAGCATATTTAACATTATTTCGGGGTCCGCGGTTCGACACTCCGCGGTCCGGATGCGGACCGCGGTCCGCCGTTTGCCGACCCTTGGCTAGAAATTATTAAATATTTTAAAAATAATAGATTCTAACATATATGTATAATCAAGCCCATCATTGTCGTGGCCAGATCTTAAAATTGATTACTTCATGGTGTGGCCAATCATTTCATGAAATAAATATTTAATCCGTCGACTGCTATCAATATTCGCAAATTTGACATAGGTACATGAAGTGATCAATTCTAAGATCTGGCCACGACACACACACAGTATATCTGATGACGAATTAAATGTTGCAACCGATCTACTGTTCTCATTGGTTCAGGGCTCAAAGCACGCATCAGGGCATCAGGGGCCGACGAATCCATATTGATGAGCTGTTTTGAATTCAAATAGATTGCAGGTGCTCCCGTAGTTAATTCACCGGAGCTTGGGGAATAATAAATATGTTGCCAAGGAAATTGGGTTGTTCGGGTTAATTTGGATAAATGAAACTTGTGGATTGAGTGATTTTGGAAATAGTATTGATTGTATTTACCTCTATATACTCACTCGCCTCACTTTTTCTGCATTATTGTTAGTTATAATATAAGTAATCAAGTAGGAGCGGGGCACTTCTTTGTAGGTGAACAAAGAAGATAAATATGTCTTTGAACATTAATGTTGTCTAAAATATCTAATTCGATTGATTTTTTTTTATTAGGTAAGTAGCAAATTAATATGTACTGTATTGAAAACCTTCTGTGAAAATTTTCATTTTACAATATACCTACTACTTATATACCTACAGGTTTGTACGGAACCCTCGGTGCGCGAGTCCGACTTGCACTTAACCGGTTTTTTTTTCTGGACCTCGAAAAATATTTTTTAGCATATCCGGACTATTCCGGACCCCACTTAAAACTAATTGCCGACCCCTCTAGCCTATGTAAAATGTGAATTTCTTTGTTAGGAAATTTAATTAGTTTATTAACAGTTAAGTGATTTTTCATAAAATTCCTAGCTTATCTAAATACTTCTTTATTTTAAAATATAATAATTTGACGAACTATAAAATTAATTTTCATTATATATGGGCGATTCGCATTTTTTTGCTGACTATAAAAGATAACCCTAATATCGTCCCTGGTTTAGAAAACAAAAGCAAAAGGAGGCTTATCCTTATCTTTAACAGCCCCTTTTCCTTTATTTAGAAATTCTGACAACCCCGTTCAGGATTAAGAAAAGAACCAAACACCCTAATCGAGCGCTGTTTGCTGTTCCCCAGATATATGAAACGAAATTAAAGGCAAACATGGCGGCGAACTATAGGTACCTACCACAGAAATATATTATATTTCTGCGATAGGTAAGTAAGCAGACTTTACGTTTCTAATCAACTGTCGTTTAAAAACACCTTGGTTTTATGAGTTTACGAGTTTTTACAGCGTGTTGAGTTCTACATATCTAACAACATCTAATAATGATTAGAGAATTCACCTAGTATTGAGGCACTGATTTAAGAGGAATGCCTAGCTGCGATTTTCCCATACAAACGCTCTCGACTGTTTCCTCCCTGGTTTTTGAACCTAGAGCAATGATTTTTTCAAATAAGATCAATATCATCAATATCTATGCCGCTACGTTTTGTTTTTTAGGATATTTTTATTTTGAAGAAAGTTACAGCCCTCCAAAAATTGCAAAAACGGCTTAGTTGAATTGGCTCCATAAAAAGGCGCAGTATACAAATATGACAAAAAATATCCAAAAAATCAAAACGTAGCGGCATAGATTAGTTCTTGCTCTTGCAGTTTCCAAAATTTTATAATGATTGGTTGCGTTTTGGATGAGGAAACAGTCGAGAACGAAACCTCGATTTTTCAGTTTTTTGCAAGGGAATTTTAGTCCGAGCTGCAGTTGTCCTTATCGCACGAATTCGTGGTGGAGTCAGTTTCTAAATATACGTACACAGAAGGAATAGGGATGGGCAATAGTCGTTGACATATATTGCCGATACGCTAGTGGTGAAAAATTATCGATAAATCATTATTACCAGAAAAGTTATTCATCACAAGAAGAACCCTGAGTCACAATGGAAGAATATTGAATAGAAAGGTGACCTGGGAACCCTTGTCTTTGATATAGGAATAAATGCTACTTAGTTAGTGGTAAAGTTATTAACGAATCATAGGTTTTTATAACCCACTAGCTTTTGCTCGCGACTTTGTCCGCGTAGAACTCGTGGCGATTAAGAGTAAGAAAAATGTCATGTAATAGAAATAAACCTAATTTTCTTTTATGGGTACTTCCATAAAAGTTGGGTAATTTTCGCACAAATTTTGAAATAGTGTTTTCAGATATTTATTAGAAAACTTTTTAATATTATACAATACTTATAACAGTTTACTTTTTGTATCCAAAGTGGCCAGTCACTTTACTTGATATTTAATGAGAAATTAGTGTTTTTCTGAAATCTATGATCTAGGGACTGACGGGATATGCTAGGGACTGACGCAAAACATTGTTAATAGAATAAAATCACGTGTTTAACTTCCAATAATCATTTATTTAGAAATTCGTGTGTCCGCGTGCACTCGGCCTTCGGCCTCGCTTAGCCTTGCCGCTCACCTTCGGGCCTGCGGCCCTCAGGTTCGTGTGCCCGCGTTCGCTCGGCCTTCGGCCTTCCTATATATAGATCTACATATTATATAATAATAAAAAACTGACTTCAATGGGGGAGACCGGTGAAAGATGATTATACTTAGATGGTGCACTCTTAAATTCCATACAATGAAATAAAAATCTACATATTACCTATATAATGAAAAATAAAAAAAAACCGACTTCAATCGGGGAGACCGGTGAAAGATTATTATACTTAGATGGTGCACTCTTGGATTCCATACAATGAAATAAAAACCGGCCAAGTGCGAGTCGGACTTTGATTTTTGATTTGATCTGCATTTTGATGAACCGAATTGAGCACCTCCTCTTTTGAAATCTTGAAATGGGTTCAAAAGAAACCCATACTATAAAAGAATCACACATGGCGCACGTGAACTTTCAACCCTCGCTTAAACCCTTTAGGGGATGAATTAAAAAAAAAAAGCCATAATCAATGTTTTTCACTATGTAGGTACATAAGAAGCTTGTGACCGAAGTTTCAAACTTCTTACTTGAAAAACAACATTTTTGTCATACAAACTTTCATCCCTTTTTTGAACCCTTTAGGGGATGAATTTTTATACCAACTCTATATAATTTATCTTGTTTTTTAATAAGTAACCTTTGTACAAAGTTTCCATACAACGGTTCAACCCCTGTTTCACCCCCTTAGGGGTTGAATTTCGTAAAATCCTTTCTTAGTACACGTCTACGTACCCTAAAGAATATATGTTCCAAATTTCATGGTTATATCTTCAGTGGTTTAGGCTGTGCACTGTCTGTCAATAGTTGTCTAAGTAACGCAAGTTTTATAATATGTATAGATAATATTATGGCAGGGCAGCCAAATAAATATACCACAATTTTAGCTAACCAAAAAAAAAAACAATATTGTTATTTGTTCTCATTTCTGTTTATTATTTTGTTTAGATGTGTAAAATAAAGAGAGATATACATATTTTTATGCCAAGATAAAACGCTATTATTTTCAATATGATATTGCTAAGTATTTCAAGTTAATAAAGTAAAAAAAAGTTTAGGCGTTATTTTATTTCATTTTCCTATTAATATATTGACGTAAATAAACATTTATTATAAAAGCATTACATTAATTTACTTGGTAAGAAAAATAAAAAGCAAAAAGTTCTGTCAATCTCTGGATTTGAACCATGAACCTCTTGATTGCGTGTCAACCATGTTAACGTCTGAGCTAAAGTGGATTCATTTTAGTTGACGAAATTATTGTACAGTTTTCATAAAGTGCTCAACGGGGGACTTTTTCTATGGTGCGATCTGTACCTACAGCCTAATTTATCGTATGCTGGGTCAGTAAGTAAATTCGCGAGCTCGCGTCTCGCGCCTGTGTGCGTGCGCTCACACATAGACAGCGCCCGCTCCCGCTCCCAGCAGCGCGACAGAAACATTATGTCAAAAATTCAAGATTTGAAAAGTTGGTCAGCTAGGCATTCCTCTTAATTGAATAGAGTTATTAGCCTTACTAGCGTGCTGTAAGTAAGTCGGGCTTATGGCATTCGTCCCTTGCACTTACATACTTATTTGGTAAAAGACGAATGCTATGTTCATAGTGACGCCTCGTAATTGACGTTCACAAATAACGAGTCACGAATAGAGTGAGACAACCGATTTTTTTTTAATATTATGAATACTCATTGCTACATTTCAATTGTTTCAGAATATCACACCGCTGTCAAAATCATCTTCATCATCTCAATCAAGCTGACCGATTGCGACGTCGTCACGGAAACTCCAAACGACATCATCGGCGGATTTCAAAGGGACTCGTTCTCCTTAAAAGACATACCAGAACCCGAGAGCTTACCTGTACTAACAGGTAACGATACCCGATGTCGAATCTCGGAGTACCAATGTACTAATAAAAAATGCATACCGATAAACCGATTCTGCGACGGGAGCAACGACTGTGGGGACTCGTCAGATGAACCCAGACACTGCACACGTGAGTAATATATTATTGAATTTAAAGAATTGACTTGACGTGAATTTTTCCAGAGTTGATCTTCTCTCCTTTATTTTTGCGATTGTTCTTTTATTATATTCCGGACCGGTATATTATTCAATATCGAGGATCAAATATCTGTCTCTCAAAAGGCTGCCGCTTTCAGTCAAATAATGCGGGAGGGATATGAGCCCATAATTGCTATAGCACACTGTGCCTTTATGGTAAGTACGTTATTACCTACTAACGAAAGTCTTATAGAAACCCGACGCCAAAGGTTACATGTGAGATACTATTGCATGGCAAAAATCCCAATCCTAAATTTGGCAGCCCCAACAGGTATCAATTTGAAATTGAAGCTGATACGGAAGTTCTCGAGGACGGCCAAAGTTAGTAGTATACACGTTAAATTATCAACCCGTCTCAAAAACCCGTATATATAAATTCCTCCATCGTCGCAACAAATCTTAATACCTACTTAATCATCATCAAACACGGCAAGAACACTTACAACCGCAAGTGTCCGCAAATGGGGAAAAATAATCGGCTTAAGTAGGTCGTCGCACAGGTGGGTCGATAAGAGGAGCGCCTGAATTGGCACGGCTCCGAGCCAGGTTCTGTGCGAGGCCAAATGGCCGGTCAATAATGAATACGCATCACAGTTTTACGGTGCGCTCATTACCTTCATTAAAAATTAAATAAAACATTCAAAATTATATTCTTCGGTCTGGAATCGAAAATAGTGTTCAGAAAACTTAACCTACTTACTCTTCAGAATATCTGCATTATTTATGTGATCTAGGTAAGATTAATTCACAAAAGTTTTTCCAGTAAAATACTCGTCATCGATTTCAATAAAGCCATTTGTTATTCGAGCTCATGAAAATTTGCCTCCAACAGTCAATTTAAACAGTAAATAAGATCGCCGTTTTGATCATATACACTCACAAATTCAAAGTACTTAACTATATCTTGAAACACATAATCACCTATATTATTAAGTACTTCATTGGGTACCTACTTGCAAAACTGATTAAATGATTGTATTAAAACAATAGTTACATCTTGGCAGTATTCCATATTAAATATAAAAAAACAGTAAGATTTTTTTCTTAATGTTCCTGTCAAAACAGTTTTTAGGGTTCCGTAGTAAACAAGGAACCCTTATAGTTTCGCCATGTCCGTCCGTCCGTCCGTCCGACCCCCGTTTTTTTCAGTAACCGTTAGTACTAGAAAGCTGTAATTTGGCAAGAGTATAGATATTGATGACGCCGACAAAACGGTAGAATAAAATCTTGAAAAAAAAATTTTTTTTAGGGTACCTCCCCTACATGTAAAGTGGTGGTGCAATTTTTTTTCTTCCAAACCCCATCGTGTGGAGTATCGTTGGATAGCTCTTTTAAAAATATTATAAGGTTTCTAAGAGTATTTTTTGATTCAACAATCGGTTGGCGTGATATTAAGCTATGACGTGATAATTTTCGTTATGGTCAAGTGTCCCCCCCCCCCCCCCTGCCAGCTAAACGGTGGCTGCTAGGCATGTGAAAAAAATCATGGTAGTAGTATATACGATGAATTTAAAAGGAAAACTATCACAGCTAAGTAGACATTACTAGTTAACGAGTAATAGTCAAACTTCAGAAATGTACTTTGCAAAAGCAAACTTTCGAACAATTTCCATTGATACCTTAGATAATGTTGTTAATTCTGTCAAAAACATAGTAAATATAAGTTTGCGAACTTTTTAGTCCATATAATGTAACGGGTGGACGACTACGGAACCCTACCTTGCGCGTGGCCCGACACGCACTTGTTAAATATTTATTAAGTATATGACTGTGGGAGTTTTTTGTGAAATATGTGCTTCAACATTAAGAATCTATGCATATACCTACGTCTGATACTTTGTACGAAAAAAGAAAGTTTTTACGGTATTGGGGCAGCATTTAAACAGGGAAAAATAAAGATTTTCTCTTTGAAATTATAAGGTTAAAATTATCCCGTAGGAGTGTATTTGCGTCCGCTGCCCGTCAACTTCTGGTCCCTCGTGACAAACATAATGAAAATTTATTTTCAATTCCTCGACTGAGCCTACGGAAAAGTTGCGTTTAATTTTGTATTCAGAACTAATTTGAATATTTTGCACCAAGTTAATTGGATTGAAAAGCGATCTGTAGGGACCAAAGTGCTACAGTTTACCAAATTAAAGACATTTAAAGACCTTGCTTTAAACCCTAAGTTATCGGAAACGTCTATACTTTTAACTTATTTTGTCATCCTTTTCTTAGTATCGTCAGCTTATTCATTCAGCACTCTGAAGAACATCAAATTTTTGCCTACACTTCTTCAATATGTCAGTAATACCGAAGTAGGTCATTTTGAACGCAGCTTCCATTCAACATCAAATTTCCGTAGATAAATGATTGGCCCCGCTACGCGTAAACATATTACACCCTGACGCATGAACATCTAATCTTTGCCCGCACCTGATCGACCTCGACCCTTCGATCGCCGAGAGTAATGGGCGTCTTTACTCCCCTCTTTATTGAAAAAGCACATGAAATGCCTAAAGCAATTCCGGCTATTCATTTCTGAAAACGCCTCTTGTGCGCTCGTAGATCTTGTGGCGCCAGCGACAGATGCTCCAAATGAGGAAACCGGGACGTTACTGCTAAGTGCCACTGTGAGTGTGTGATTTAGCATGCCTTGGGAGCTGACTGCATTTTGTGGGTGCGTATTTCGGGAACCCAGTAATTTTTTTAGATTGTATAATTAATTTTTACTAAAATACATAACCATTGCATAAAAGACGTGTTAGCCGTCGCAAAAATACTAACGATCCTGGTTTTCAGTCTCTCAGAAGGAAGAGATGAATACACGAAACTTGTTGATATTAACGCTCGTTCAAAAATTATTAAAAATATTATCGTCGTATTTAGTACAAGCCTAACTTGGTTTAGGTCTATCTGTGCAAGATCAAAGTTTATTGATTTATTTTTAATTAATGATAAATTCTTCTCTGTCGTAACACTCTATTGTCAGAGTGGTCGTGGCTGTTTTGATATATAAAGATAAATAGAAAGGGCCAGCGTCACAGAAATATTTCTGTGGCCAGCGTCTGCTCCAAATACACGCTTGATGTGGAGTCTGATAATCTCATGTTTTATTCCAGAAACCTATCTGTCTACGGCTTGCGTAAAAATAACAAAGTAAAGCCACAAATACGGCTCCTTTGGGAATTATTATTTTTATCTTGACCTTTCTTCATAAATACGAGTATACATATTTCGGCACTGCTAGCACGACACGTCACGTTTTTCTGAACATTTCTCTATTACTAAGAAAAACGCGACTACATGGGAGAAAAGTGAACTAAAAAGAAAGAAAAAAGTTTTAAAATAAAGAACCTAAGTTTTTTTTCTTGGTAATCGGGGACTACAAATACAATAGGTGTTAAGTATTAGGTCCCGCAACTGCAAACAAAAAGATTTCTTTGGTTATTTATTTTGTGTTTTTTTTTCTTTCTTTTTATTAGTTCAGTTTTATCAAGTGCCAGTGTATTTAAAATAGGTTCGATTTGGATGTATTAAAATATCTCATGATTTAAATACATACGTTATTGACCGAGTAAAACGAGGTCTCTGTTTTAGCTTCGACAAAAATGCTTTCGTGTGTCCGGCCGGATTTTTGTATGTCCTCCTCTACAGGTCGCATTTATCAACCGATTTTCGTGAAATTTTGTGAGCAGGTTCGGTAACTATATAGAATTTTTTTGTCGAGTCACTTTTTGGAAATTCAAAAAAACAAACATTGTATCAATGATTTCGTGTTTTTCTGCGGCCGTTTTTTCCTCTACAGGTCGCATTTCTCAACCGATTCTCGTGAAATTTTGTGAGCAGGTTCCATGGTTACATATAATTTATTTGTAGAGTAAATTTTTGTACATTTTTAAAAAAATTTTTTTACGTCGTTGGCTGATCTCCTCTACAGGTCGCATTTATCAACCGATTTTCGTGAAATTTTGCGAGCAAGTTTGGTAACTATATAGAATTTTTTTGTCGAGTCACTTTTTTGAAATTCGAAAAAACAAACTTTGTATTAATGATTTCGTATTTTTCTGCGGCCGTTTTTTCCTCTACAGGTCGCATTTCTCAACCGATTCTCGTGAAGTTTTGTGAGCAGGTTTTATAATTACATAGAATTTTTTAGGCAAGTAAATTTTTGTAAATTTAATTTTTTTTTATTTTATTCATTGGTTTGTTTTCCTCTACAGGTCGCATTTATCAACCGATTTTCGTGAAATTTTGTGAGCAGGTGCGGTAATTCTATAGAATTTTTTCATCGAGTCACTTTTTCAAAATTTAAAAAAAACAATTTTTTTATCAATTATTTTATGTTTCTGCGGCCGAATTTCGATTTGTTCACCTCTAAGGGTCGCATTTCACAACAGATTCTCGTGAAGTATTGTGAGCACGTTCTTTGATTACATCGAATATTGTTGTCGAGTAATCTAAAAAAAATTCTATGGTTTGTCCTCCTCTACAGCAGCGGTCGGCAACAGGCGGCCCGCGAGCCCCTTCCGTGCGGCCCGCGAGCCTCCCTGGCTTTATTGTTTGTAAAGGTAAAATTTGAAATTCTTAACATCGTGAAAGCGTCTGTATCGCCAACCACGAATATTTTGTCAGGTTGACACAGTTGGTCAGGACGAGATATGTGTTTGTAAGTATATTTTACAGTTAAATGTATCTAAAATTTTTTTCAAAAATTTCGCGCTCGCCGCGTTTGCGTTAGACAGTATGAAGTATTTTCCACACCTGCATCTTAATGTTCAAAAAATTTCGCGCTCGCTGCGCTCGCGTTTGCATCTACATGACTTGATGCATATGAAGTATTTTCCAGATCTGCATAATAATGTTCGCAAAATTTCGCGCTCGCTACGCTCGCGTTTTCAACGAGATTTGTTATGACTTGATGCGTATGAAGTATTTGCCGCATTTGAATCAGTGTTCGAAAAATTTCGCGCTCGCGTTTACATCTACATAACTTGATGCGTATGCGTATGAAGTATTTTCCGCACCTGCATCATAACGTTCGAAAAATTTCGCTCTCGCTACGCTCGCATTTTCATCTAGATGTGTTATGACTTGATGCGTATGAAGTATTTGCCGCATTTGCATCAGTGTTCTAAAAATTTCGCGCTCGCGTTTTCATCTAGGTGTGTTATGACTTTATGACCCGTCCCCCCCTTAAAGTTTCTATATCTGCTATTCTATATGCTTGCATTGATCGAATGAATCGCGAAATTACGATGCGGTTGAAATGCGAATTATCTGGGTTTGGTAAGGAAACTAGCTGGTTTATCTGTGAAAAGTCGGTTTTTTTCGTCTTTCTCGTTTTTCACGTAAAAAGGGGTGCGAATTTTTACTACGTTACTGTCGCGTACGGCGTACCAATTTGTTTCGAGTTGATATCAACAGACAGTGATCATTATTATCATCTGCGGCCCGCGAAGATTTTTTTAGCTACTATGTGGCCCGTGGGTGCTAAAAGGTTGCCGACCCCTGCTCTACAGGTTCGATATCTAACATAGTTTTGGAAATAAAAAAACACTCACGAGGTCTACAGCTCACAGAGCCACTAGTATATTTATTTGAAATCTTTTTTTCAATGTCTTTTGATAGCCCACTTGACAATATCGATTTTTTTTCTTCAGTACGCCAAATTTTTTTATTGCATCGTCACTTGTAGTACTAATGTTACTCGAGAAGACGTAAGGATTCGATGATACCTAACACATACTTATAAAAAAAAATTAAGAAAATCATTTATAAATCAGTTTCAAGGTGGTGAGAAGTTCTGCGTGAACAAAGAATCCCTGAACACATTACGAGTACACTCCTTTTTTGGGAAAGTCGTGTAAAAACGAGTAGGTAATCTCTTCTTTAAGTACTTATAACAAAGTCATGAATGTCACGGAAGGTACCAACATATTATATCAATCTGCGAAGAAGGTGCTTGTTAATATAATTACGGAAGGTTCGGAAATTCACGTTACATTTTCTGGATGCAAAATGTTAAAACCATTAATTGACAATATTTCATAATTTCCAAAAGTCTTAATTCGAAAACCATTTCGGTAAAAACGTGTGAAGTACACAAAAAACATTTTTTTAGATTTTTTTCTCCGTTAATTTTGGAAAAAATCGCAAATTACTGTAAACCGAAAGTTGACTTCATCTTCCTCGCTGTATTCAGGGAGACCTTAGTACAGAGTACAGACAATCGCTGCTCTGGAGTGGCTCTGGATTCTTGTTGGGAAGATGACGTCATATTTTACTTACGCCCTTTTGGAATGACCTACTTTTCAACGTGTTTTTTTTGTATGAAATAATGAGTTAAATTGAAAAAGAAAAAATACGTGTGGCTTAAATTTTTACCTATTTTCTAACTAGTTCATAAAATATAGTAGTTAAAAATATGAAATGTTGTCAATTTAGTAATGGGCTAGCGTGCAACGTTCGATTCTTCTGCGAAACCAGAATATGGTTGGTAGATCTTCTATTGTATTTTTAAATAAGAAACAGTTAATATATTTTTATTATGAAAATGGGGTTCTATTACATAAACATCAGTTTCAAACAGGCACACATTATCCGAAATATGTATAACCTGTGCCGAAATCACATTCTCGAAATGCAGACCAACCATGTTCTAAAACAAGGTCTGACTATTTGGATCGTGACACAAAGTAACGTCACTGTCGGCGGCAATACTTACGGTACGTCCGCATATCATCGATAGGCTGACAGCGTAGCTTGTGTCACCCAAACTACTAACCGATGTACCGGATTGCCATACCTGGCGCAGTATATTATTGTATCATGACACTGTTACCTTATTATTTTAAAAATGTATTTTATTAAACAGACACCATCTAATTAATACCACACACTTTCTCTCCGAGAACATTTTTATTCCCATAATCTTTTGTTTAATTTCTTTCGTGTCTTCTTTTCTTCTTATTACTTTCTACATCCCAAAATAGCTCACATTGTTTTGTATTTACGGCGGGTCAATGATTAGGCGGATTGAATACGGCTGATTGAAAATCCGCCGAAATGTGTTCGCGCTTTGCATTCTTCAATTCGCCTAGTCGTAATGTAAAAAGCGGTTCAGTCAGATTGTATAATTCGCCGTAATACATTACGCATAGCCTTTTCACAAAATAGCATCGTATTGGCTGTCAACTCTTTGACAGCTTTTAATTCCCATTTTTAACACTCGCAGCGCTGTTTAGCAATGACAATCCGGCCATTTTGTAAAACGGCTAGCCGTAATGTAAAACGGCGGATTATGCAATCCGGCTAAACGTGAGCCGAAATATTGTAGAACGTATTGCAATGACGATCCGGCTAATCGTTAACCCGCCGTATTTACAAAACGGCTAGCCGTAATGTAAAACGGCGGATTGTACAATCCGGCTGCGACAACAATAGCTTGTGTAACTATGTCACCTAGCACCTATAATATGACAGAAAACCGGTAATCAGGTTAGACAATGCGGGAACACGAGCATGGTCCAATTCGATTTAGTCTCCGTCACAGAAAAGTGGATTTATTCTCTGATCGTTCTGCCGTCTTCAGACAATAGGATTAAATTAATTGTAAACTTATTACGACAGAGATTTTGTAAGATGGGCTGATTAATACCATTTTCAACCCGTTCACGAACGTATGTCTGAAGTATATTAGACGTCGCGAAATGAGGCATGACTATGACTTAATTTAGGTACATCACATATCACATCATAAGTTACAAATGGAAGTCGAAAAATACCTAGTCATAGAGAAAGTCTTTTCGTATTTTAAACCATGAATTTAGGCAATAATAACAAATATTTATATTTGATTTCAATTCAAGGTACAATGTATTTTTCTTCCTCTTCTACCTAAGTAGCGTTATCACGGCTTAACTTTACTTAACGTAAAAAAAAAAACAAGAAAAAATAATTGAGCTAAATATTAAACGTCTGACAGATGCAGATTCGTGTGTACAACTCTGATTGTAAGTATGGTACAAACCATTTTATTTCTGGGCTACTTCGTACCTTGTCACACTGACATTCATGTGAGATATTTTTCACTGTCACAAGCTACAAAGAGGCACTAAAATCAAATCTGTACCAACTTTCGTTGTATTAACGCGATTTTTCATTAGCCTTCTATACGTTCCAAGTGCACAGGTGCGAGGTTTACGTAGAAAAAATGCAATTTATCATCCAGGTTCCTGATCCTATCCTTCGTTCGCTATTTTCTTTTTATTACCCAGATGCTGGAAGGCATAACGTGATACCAGTAGGTACCTACGTATAATAAGGCCGCCAGGAAATCATTGGATGTTAAAGAAGGCAACCCAGCTTGCCTAAAGTAACATTTGGAGATAAGATATTGGGAAACTAATGTTTTATTTATTCATTTATTTGTAATGTTTTTAATTATTTGTTACTAATTATACCTACTTAATTACTATATTTGTTTGGTAAAAATAAAAAGTAATGTTTCTTTTACAGGTTACATATTTAAAAACTTTTACGTTAGTGACCCCGCCTACGAAGCTAGGAGCGCGGTCCTGGCTTCGAATCCCGGTCAGGGCAAATTATTGTGTGATGAACATGAATATTTGTTTCCGAGTCTTGAATATTTCTTTTGTATTTGAGTAAGTATTTTTTGTTAAATATTTATTTATTAAATATATCGTCGACGCTATCCTCATTATTGAGCTAACCATGAGGCATAGTTCGATTTGTGTAAGATAGTCCGTTTAATATCTATTTATTTATTTAGTGAAGACAAAAATCTCAGTACTTAGGTACTGGCCACTTTAAAGTAATTCTGCTTTTATTTTATAGTGCGGAGTTGTTATTTTGACCCAGATTCCGTCAATAGAGTACCTAGGAACTAATTTTAACTTAGCCCGTCGACGTGTTTATGAAGAAAGTTTTCCAACTGCTCCATATTTATGGCCATTGTGTCTTGTCTTATCATCAAAGTTTTATAGTTAATCATAGCTTGGACACTATATTTATGAATTAACTCGGAAATATGAAATTTACAGTTTTCGTACTGCTTTATTCAAACATTCCCGGCGATTACGTTCAGATAGAAACTTTTTGAATTATGGAACGGACTCTCAGACATATTGAGCGACCCGTTATCATAGTTCAATATTAAGATATATCGATTTAAACTTACACGATTTTCACACATTTTTATTGGAAAACGGGACTAAGCGTGTATAAGTGTACGCGATTTAGTCCCGTTTCCCAATAAAATAAAAAAATAAATAAATAAATATTTGTGGACAATCTTACACAAATCAACCTAGTCCCAAACTAAGCAAAGCTTGTACTATGGGTACTAAGCGACGATATACATACTTATATAGATAAATATATACTTAAATACATAGAAAACATCCAAGACCCAAGGACAAATATTCATGCTCATCACACAAATAAATGCCCCGGCCGGGATTCGAACCCGGGACCTCCAGCTTCGTAGGCAGGTTCACTACCAACTGAGCTAAAGCGGTCGTCCATAATAATATTAAGATGACGTAGGTAATACTTATATAATGCGCATTTGCTTGTGCTTGGAATTTCGTGCCGGCATATGTATTTCCGAGTTCATATAACCTGGACCTCTTTAAGGTGAGCTCGCTTCATCGTCGGCCTCATCTTTGCCCTCTGGTTAGATGCCGGCCAAGAGCAATTCTATTTTTAATAAAAAAACTGTCAGTTAGCTTCGTTGTATTCTCCGATACAGGGTTCAGTAGATTGCCCTGAATTCCCGAAACACCACGACCTTTCGCCAGATGTCAGCACACGCGCGCAACGCGAGCAAGCAGGCGGCAGCAGAGCAGGTGGATCACCCATAACGCGTAGGTAGTCAGTCTTCTGACGAACAACTTTTACCACTCATTAGCCGCATCGTGGATTAAATCGTCGACTAGGTATGTATAACGAAAACCCCGCCATCTTTAATAAATAAGCAACCCTGGCTTCTTTAATGAAAATAACCACACCGCTAAGTACCTACTAAATTAAAGTATTAATTTACTTTACGAGCAATTTAAATCGAAAATTATAACACCCTACCGGGAAGCCAGTTTCAAATTGAATTCGTATATCTAGGAGAATATAGTTCTATTGAGGTTGGCGTTATTAAATTTGTACCGGGGAAGCACAATGCTGCTCCGGCTGAGTGCTAATGACTAGAGAGGTAAGTAGCTAATAAGATCACGTGGTTCGTTAATTTCCCTCCGCGTCACTAATGAAAAGGTTTAACTTTAAATTGTATTGTACGGCATCCCAACTTATGTAACGTTACTGATAGGGTCAATCCAAACTTTATCCTAGTTTGGAGCTAGGCCGTATGGCGTATATAACTTTACGTAAACTTGAAATGATTTGAGTTCGCAGACATGCATTAAAGTAATTCAATTAACAAGATATTTTCAGTCACTATAAATTCAAACATCGAGGTTTAATAGTACATTACTTAACAAGGTCGGTAAAACAAAGAATGTCTCAGATCGCAGGTATTTGACGCCCGAGCCGAAGGCAAGGTGAAGGTGAGCCTTTTTGTCATACGGTGGGTTAACGATTGGCCGGATCGTCATTGCGAAACAGCGCTGCAGTGTTAAAAATAGGAACTAAAGCTGTCAAGCTGTCATACCTATAATTTCTAACATTGTGATCGTTTATTGTGAACATAGATTGTGAAATAAATTAATCTAAATCAAGAGGTGGTAGGATTGAAGAACGTAAAGCGCCCAACACATTTGGGCGGATTCTCATTCAGCCATATTCAATTCGCCTAATCGTTGACCCGCCGTAATATGAAACGGCGCTATTTTGTGAAAAGGCTAGCCGAAATGTTTTACGGCGAACTATACAATCCGACTCAACCGCTTTTTTACATTACGACTAGGTGAATTTAAGAACGCAAAGCGCCGAACACATTCCGGCGGATTTTCATTCAGCCGTATTCAATCCGCCTAATCGTTCACCCGCCGTAATACAAAACAGCTCTGTTTTGTAGAACGTCTAGCCATTATGTAATACGGCGATTATACATTTACCTACGACACATACATTGAATATAGGAAACCAAACGCCTGTTAACGTACTCTATCACTATGACCGAGATGATTTTTAAAGGTAAAAGAAAGTGACATTAAATGTCATGGCAGCATGCCCTTTGCCGAATATACTGGACACTACGGGTCCATTAGTGTATGTAAGTGAATTACATTTACATAATTGAAACGTGGTAGTTTGATATTCTTAAAGGATTTAAGTGTTAGATATTTTTTTCGAAAGGTTTGATATACTACAACAATTACTTGAAAGCTTCGATCCGTCACGTACCAAAACTCAGCAGCTCGAATCGCGGCGAGTTTTTCCTCCTCTTTTCACAATAAACACATGGTCGTTGGGCGGTAAAACGCAGGCTACAGCGGATTCAATCCACCATTATTAAGTTTTAATGACGTCGCCCACAATGGCAGGCCTCGGGGCGATAAACAAAGGATAATGGGCTCTGTGTCACTGGTGATAAGATATATAACCACGAACGCAATCTGGCTGGCCGAGGGCAATGTTATCTCGAGACGACTGAAATTAAACATGAATAAAATTGAAATGAATGAAGGTACAATACAACAAAAGATTGGACAATAAATCTTAATGGGTGCTTTGGGGATAGATTGATATTGTTACGATGGTTTGTGTTGGAGCAAAATAAGGTTGTTTGTATGTATGGAGTGTCGGCAATTAATATCACGGATTTTTGGTATTGGTTATGTTGTTTTAAGATAAAATTATGAAATTTATACTGCACGCATTTTGGTAGGCTCATTAAACATGCTCATATCATAAACGACGACTTCCTTACAACATGTCTAATTAATGAATTTTAGAGTTGTTAGCAAAGTTAGCAAAATTAAAATCAATAAGTACCTATATGAGTTTTTAATATGTCACAGTAAATGATTACAGAAAATCAAGTATTAATTTCCAGGTTTAATACTTGTAGAATGTTTGTCAGTAAACTGTTAGCGTTCTTAATTAGGTAATAGCTAGAGATTTGGTTCCACTACGTTACATTCAAGCTTGATCGAATATGTGTATTGAATTCCTAATGCCCCTGTTCTCACTTAGCGTTACTAGACAATGAAGAGCGAAACACAACCAAGCAATACATTTCATTTGATTTCTGATTTAGCTTTATGGGAAATAGCGCCCCAGCGCGGCATTCCAGTCAGAAGTTTAATCGGTAATTATTAGTTTTCATTGCAGCTACGAGTATTTCTTTACTTTACTGTTCTCTATAAATTCCGATTGGAACACGATTGCTCCAATGCTTGCTAATAAATAGTTTGCCGGAGATTAAAAAAGCAATCGAGTCCTACGACTTTCAGTAATACCTATATGTATTTTCTGAATAGTTTTATCATTCTTAATGCTAGGGATATTTTTCTAGATTATTTAAAGGTCGAGTTAGTATTCTCGTTTCTGGGACCGGACCGGGGAATGGCTATGGTCCGTTCCCCGGTCCGTTCAGTCTAGCTAGGATTAAACTTTTTTGGTACAATTATTTCAATCTAATAGAACAACTGTAAACTGTGATTTGCCTGTGATTTTCATGCTATATGCCCGACATAAACGCGATAATCCTAGCTAGGCTGGCCGTGTAGTAGGTAGGTACATCGGCATTAAATAAAGCACTCTTATTTAAGTGGTTTTGTGGCCAGATGCTAAATAGAGATAAAACAAATCTCTGTATATCTCTTTTGTGCGACAATATGTAATTATGTCTGCACTTAACACAAGAACTTACATTAACCACACCTCTCACCCTTCTATTTCACCGAGACCTCACACTAATATAATTTTATTGTATAGTAATAAATACTTATAATAGGTACTTACCTTGCTCGCACGGCAAGGAGTTAATTTAGAACTTTACCAGCGGGAGTTCTCAACCTGTTTACAATGCACCAATTCGTAACTGCTCTAAAAGAAACGACTAACCATATACGAGCTACATATAGACATAGTGCCTTATGTTTCTGATTTAACTTAACCGTGACTAAAAGACGTAAGTAGCTAGGAAACCCGTACACTGGGAGATACGACTGGCACTGGCAGTAGTGAGAACGGTAAAGTAAAAGTAATGCAGTGCACGATGTTTGTATGTTTGAGTTTGTAACTAGCATTGTGCTTTGAAAATTGCAGGCAAATCGCAGTTTGCACTTGTTCGAGTATTTATATTGAAATGAAATAATTGTAGCAGAAAGCGTTTAATAACAGTGTAGGTGTTGGTGTGTCTAGAATTCAGTATCAACTAGTGATGTATGTCGACCCACATCTATTGAGTTATCAAAATGAATTGAGGTACGGTGCTCTATCAAGATGAATGGATATGTCTAAGCCCACATTTATTTTACTATCTCAATTAATTTCGACGCGTACCGGTTAGTTTACTTCTTTATTTATTTTGCGTCTATTTAGTGGAATCGCAAATGGAGAACTGAGCAAAAAAAAATTTTTTTTTTTAGTTTAAACTGTTTGTTTCAATTTATTCATACATACATTTGACATTGTTAGGCATAATCTTATTGTTTAAAGATTTTTTCAATTACCTAATTTAGTATGATAATAATAGAAAAAAAATGAGGAATGTGTTAAGCGGTAAATAAATAAAATAAAATAAATAAATAAATATTTGTGGACAATCTTACACAAATCAACCTAGTCCCAAACTAAGCAAAGCTTGTACTATGGGTACTAAGCAACGATATACATACTTATATAGATATAAATAGATACATACATAGAAAACATCCAAGACCCAGAAGAAGAAGGTACTTAATTATATTCATAATCTACTTATCAACATATCCTCACATTTTTTAACTACATGTTTACTTGACTTGTTACATATTTGTTCATATGAAAGTCTATTTAAAGCACATGGCAGGACATAATTCCATATTCTCCTTCCATAAAAGTTATTATTAGCGGGTAAGACAAATGGAGAAAGGTGTTTTAACTTTCGCAGGTTTTCTGTTCTATGTCTAATTGTTAATTCAGGTATCTTATCACTATATTGTGTAACAATGGCTAGATCAACCTTATAATGGACTGGTGATATCTAATTTTCAGTGGTACAATATTTAGTTAGAGGTAGAGAGTAATTTGTTGTAAGTTGATGTTTTTTTTGAGGAACTGTGTAAATGTCATCATAGTGTGATTATTTTTAACGCTCTCTATTTACAACATTTACTGACTACAATAGATCTCGCCTATGTTTTTATTGACAGTCATATTTACATGCCAAATATAAATAATCATTGTCTCATTTATCGGCAATCCGTTTCAGATTGCTTAGCAATTGTACGTAACATGCAAATGTGGGGTTGAATTTTTACATAGCATCTACATTGTAAATGATTGTAAACTCGACGGCGGCTGGCTTACTAATAGGGCCTAACAGTATATGCAAATTAGTTGAGGCTTAGCACAGACGCTGCCACAGAGTAGGAAATAAATATGGAGCGGCTTGAGCTGAAAGTTTTCTCCGTGTATCTTGAGATTTTAAGAAGAAGACCATTTACTTTATAGCAAAGACAATTAGGATTAAAACAGAGAAATAAAAGAAAAGTGATTTGTAATACTTTACAAATCATTGCACGCACTAGGCGCTAATATTTCTTTGAATCTGTTACAAATCCGATCATTACTTTCTTCTGCCCGTAGTTGTTGAATTGATCAGATTGAGGGTACAGACCTATATGATTTTTAGATAACCCTTGAGATTTTCTCGATCTTACTACCTGAGCCATAAATCAATCGTATCTAGGGTACTAGTCAGCTTGCAATAAAAATCTTTTCTGTGATTAAGTTTTCCACGTTAATATCAGAAAAAAGGGATCAACTATTGAGCACCAGCTATAACGCCATACGGGTGTAGAATTTCTTAATTAAGTAGTCTCTGATACAACATAATGAGATTTTATATCACACCCGCGGGGTAATCACGTAACTTTTCGAACGTACGGTACGATCGATCTAAATGTCAAATCCCATACTAAAAATGACATTAAAATATGCCTACCGTGCGCGGAAAATTCCGCTACCTGTCCAGGGGATGAAACAAAATTTTGTACTAAAGTAAGCCGAGCCTGTAAAAGAAAGCCTCTTTGTTTTACCGCCCTTGGTTAGTAATGTATATGTCGCAGGCAAGTCGTACAATGTAATCCGCCGTATTACATTATGACTCGGCGTTTTACAAAACAGAGCTTTTTTGTATTACGGCGGGTTAACGATTAGGCGGATTCAATACGGCTGAATGAAAATCCGCCGAAATGTTTTCGGGGCCTTGCATTCTTCAATTCGCCTAGTCATAATGTAAAATAGCGGTTCAGTCCGATTGTATAATTCGCCGTAATACATTACGGCTAGCCTTTTCTCAAAATAGCGTCGTTTTAGCTGTCAACTCTTTGACAGCTTTTAGTTACCATTTTTAACACTCGCAGCGCTGCTTAGCAATGACAGTCCGGCAATTTTGTAAAACGGCTAGCCGTAATGTAAAACGATGGATTCTGCAATCCGGCAAGTATAATCCGGCTAAACGTGAGCCGTCATATTGTAGAAATGTAGAACATATTGCAATGACGATCCATGATCCAGCTAATCGTTATAATCGTTAACCCGCCGTATTACAAAAGGGCTCTGTTTTGTAAAACGGCTAGCCGTAATGTAAACCGGTAGATTAAATGCAATCCGGCTGCGACATACAAATGCAATCGCGCACTCCTATCGCTTTAATGGGCCAGGCCTATAAAGCCACAGTCAAGTTAAAAAAAATGCATAAAAACATAACGGAATCAACTCTCAGCTCAGCATTGCCTTAAAATTAATATTTACCAAACGATAAAAGCCTAAAAGTTTTATAAAATGCTTTCATTTACCAACCCACGTTTGTTAAATCTAAGGTTTTATCGGTAAATGCTTAGAATTGAACGTAGTTAGGGTTTTACATGCGATTAAGTAAATTACAACCATTAAATAATGTTTTATTAAAAATATTTCCAAAAAGAGTAGTAAAAGTGAGTATGCTCATGAAATTTGATGAATTCTCGACTCGGATTCTCTTTTATTCCAATCGTTGTCAATTCCCGCTATCCCCCAAAATTAATAAAAAAACAAAAAAAATAATAATTAAACAAGAATGAAGAACGAAACGTTGAAATCTAACCGCAAACAATTTGCAGACAAAGCATACTTTTATTGCATACAAGCCCTGTGCGGATCGTGTGTATAAATAACTTACGGAACTACAACGAGAAAAATCGCGTTCTTTGAAACGCTCTTCTGCCCAGACTATGAAATAATAGGAATTGATTCTTGACTATCTGGTTGTGTTTATGACAATAGCCGAAACATGATTGCTTAAAGTTTTCTCGAAACGCAAAAATCTAAATTTGAGTCTTTATTTTTCCTTTATTTACCTCAGCATTCTACTAAAACAACGCATTATTAAAAGACACGATTAAGTTAACATCTAAACTCTGTCAAGAAGAAATTTAATAAAACTGCGCACAGTCAGATATTTATCGAGATTTGTCTAAGCTAAGAGAGCCATTCCCGAAGTGCTGCATCCCGTTTTGTCGTGAGCGAAAAACAGAAGCGCGTCTCTTTCAGGGGGGCGTGTTTGAACGAATGGAAGAATCCCCTTAAAAGTTTGTGTAGTTATCTTTCCTTTTAGAACAGACTTATTTATTTGTACTCCAAACGGTGGAGGTGACACGTGACCGGGAGGCTGGGATGGGATCTGGCGCAGCGAATCAGGATTGCCAAATAATGTGGCAATGCGGCCAGCCTTCTGAGGACGCTACCTTCAGAAGGCAATTTGGGGTATTTCTATTTATTTATACTGTTTTGCCTTAGTTTCTAATACGAGTGTTTAGTTTGTACCTATAATAATTATGGCCGCCGAACGGGGCCACTAAAGACGCTTTCTCGATCGTGCAAAGTGGACAAAGGAAAATTTTCATTATTCTTCTTGATCGCCCAATGAAGTTAATTAAAAGGGCTGTAAGAATACCAGAGGGTATAGGATAGGGGCCCTCGTAAATAAATTCAAATAGCAACTCACAGTTGTAGTTCGCAGTTTTCTCTACTCCTGGGAATGCCTTAGACACAATACCGAAGGATTGTACAAGACTTCGGCACGTGTTTGAATTTGCAAGCAAGTCTCATCTAATGAAGAAAGGCTCATGTTAGTACTAGCATCCTATTAGTTGATGTTGGTTTAAATTATGGTAATTAGAAGGAAATTCTGATTGTGCTTTTATAGCAACATTTAGGCATTGAATTCGCATGACTTACCTAATTTGGTATTACGTTCATGAGTAATTTAGTAACTTTTATGTTTAGAAATTGAAAGTTATGGTATGGTAGGGTCGCTAGGCCAGTTACGCGGCCTGCGGCAGTTTGCGGCCCCCTGACCGACTAGGTTCCTTCAACTAAAGATAATAACAATTATAAACTAATTTAAGAAAAAGTGTAAACCGTAAGCTAAACTTGATTAGAAATGCTATAAGAATCTATATAATTTTGTAACTAAAATATTGATCTTCAACAAGATAAAACGTTACAATTCCCGCATTGAATCCGTAGTGCGTGCGAAGCGTGGAATTGTAGTGAATCTGTACAAAAAATAAAGAGACAGCTGACATTGAAAGCTAATTAATGTTACTTAATTTTGGTTTCATTCATAAATTTCTTTTTTGATCATTTAAATAATTAAGTTTTTGATATGATTTCGTTAGATTTTGGCATTTTTAAAACTTTCTTATCAAAAAATTGTGGTGGCCGGTATCTGGTATACACAATTACCGAAAAGGTCAGTTTGCGGCCCCACTATAAAGACCATTGATTTTGAGATGTTACATAGTGAAATGTGGAATAATAGTAGTTTATGCAACTGGTACATAATGAGGGGCATTAAAACACGAGTGTGTTTTATGAAACGAGCCGAAGGCGAGTTTCATAATAAGGTCACACGAGTGTTTTAATGCCCAATTATGTACAGTTGCATACACTACTTTATCGAGATCCATATATTAAATCCTCTTTCATGTGTTTCGTGTGGGCACGTCTCGCCAAAAAGGTCATTTTTGACAAACTTTTTTTTTGATGCCAATCGATCCCATTCCAATACAGGATCAAAAGTTAAATTTCCGGGTAGAAAATCCATAAATCGAGGAAAACTTCTCATTTATAGATTTTGGAAAAAAAACATACAGGGTGCGAGAAAAAGGTCATTCCTGACAAACTTTTTTTTTGATGCCTATCGATCCCATTCCTGTCTAAGATCAAAAGCTTGTATGCTACCAAAAAAAATCGAAGGTAAATTTTCTCATACAAATTGTATGAAAATGAAAACTTATTTTTCACATGCTATTTTTTTATGCCAATCGATTCCATCCTATCCATTATCAATAGGTTCCTAGGGGTCAACTTCCGGTAATGTGCTGAAATGCCACAAAATAAATGTATGGAAAGATAATTAATATTTTTTCCCATACATTTACTACGGAGAGATAGTGAAATTTTATTCTCCTCATAATCCCCGTTTTTAGAAATAGAAATTGAAATATTTATTTGCTAGAATACGTTACATATAAGGTCTTAAAATAATTAAAGTATCAGTAAGTTTCTTGATATTTTGAATGCTGTTACCGTATTTTTTTCATATAGTATTATGTTCCTTAAACGAAAACAGGACAGAACAGGAAGATAGAAAAATGTGAATAAAATTTCACTTTTTCTCCATAGTACTTAAATGTATGGGAAAAAATATTAATTATCTTTCCATACATTTATTTTGTGGCATTTTAGTACATAACCGGAAGTTGACCCCTAGGAACCTATTGATAATGGATAGGATGGAATCGATTGGCATAAAAAAATAGCATGTGAAAAATAAGTTTTCATTTTCATACAATTTGTATGAGAAAATTTATCTTCGTTTTTTTTTGGTAGCATACAAGCTTTTGATCCTAGACAGGAATGGGATCGATCGGCATAAAAAAAAAAGTTTGTCAGAAATGACCTTTTTTTCGCACCCTGTATGTTTTTTTTTCCAAAATCTATAAATGAGAATCTTCTTTAATTTGAAAGTAAGGAAATGTCTTCTAAGACCATTTTCGCGTAGCAGCACGGGACCTGGTAGCTGCCCTACACTGACCCAAAAAGACAATCCACCCATACCTAGGTTTTGCCGAATAATTGTATACCTACCTTCCTCCAGCGTTTCCGGAACCGGAACAAATATTTAAAAATATTTGCACCACATAATTATGCGCCTTTGATATAAAAAACTTATTAAAAATTATATTATAATCATTTAAGGGGGCCGCAAACTAGCTCACAGGGGGCCGTAAACTGGCGTAGGCGGCCGCTATCTGCCGCATTCGCTATTTTGTCACATTTTCTACTTTTTTCCCAAGTTTACGGATGAAAGTACTAACTTTTATTGTTAAGTACGCATCTTGACAATACTTAAGACTTATTTATATGACTGCCATCCAATATGCATATAGGTTTCATATTTTTTTACTTGTCTAAAGTGCGCAACTCGGCTAAGAGGCCGCCAACTGGCCTAGGGACCCTACTTGTTCAAGCAGGCGGCTGTCGAGTCGGCGTTCGCGGGATCTATATGAGAATGAATTGAAGTGAGAATAATTTATCCGTGACATTACATAAAATAAGACTACCGATCTCACGGTTCTAAATAATTGCCATACGATAAATAAATAATTAACCGATACCAGGCTCGTTACTGATAAGTAGTGACCCACGGCGACTTGAGGATGGCTTAGCAATAGAAAAACACATGTTCGTATAACCATATTTTTTACAAGAGTAAGAATGACACAGTAAAAGTTGACTCGAGTCAGCGCGGAAATATTTAAAACTTTATCACCAAGAAGGTTAACATTACAGTTACAATGAGTTTACGGAACTTATTTTACGAAATTTCACATCGTGTAAAAACCAGCTTACAAAAACCGATGAAATTCAAAGGTGTTTATGAAGTCCCCAACCCGCGCTGAGACAGCGTGTGGACTGCAATGCTGCCCATTACCTCTCATCCATAAGGCTGGTGACGACTAATACAAAGTGCATCTACGTATGCAGTGTCCCCTGGCTCTCCTACTTGCCTTTTACATGAGAATATTTAGTACAGTTGCATGGGAAAAGAGGCTTCCCTTGCGTATTAACTTCTTTGCAGGTAAATTAACTGCACATACATTAAAACACTGGCAAGTAACAATCAACTGTAAAAATAATTTTAATTCCCAGTCAAAGCTTTTGCCATTGCATAACTAAGAATCATGAAAAGTGTTTTATTTACCTTTGAGGACCACTGGAAAATAAAAGAACTGTAAAGGAGTTTTGCTGTCTGAGAAAGCGCAGCTAAAGAAATAATAAATGAGCATGATAAAATTCAAGGAAGTCACGCCACTGACTTCTTCTAGTAGGAAAGTTCAGTACTAACCAAACAAAACTAGAATGAAACGAACTTTTTTTCAAACATGATATTAAAATACCCATTCCTAGCTACTAAAGTAAATATACGACCAGTTGAAGAAGTGAATATTATACTAGTTTGTTATTATGTTTGCTAGCACTTTATTGTGTATGGTCACCAGTCACCAGAGAGCGCACCAGCGTCGCTCTCAGCAGTAGAAAGTAGTCGCTGTGGCCGAATACGGCTAGGAGAGATGATGATGATTGTGTATGGTAATAATATTCATATAATTATGTATTAATGACATTATAAGATTAGAGTACCTACATAGGCGAATATACCCTATAAGAGATCTCTTACAGTGTACACAGTGTATTAGCTAACATTTGAAAAATGCAGTGAAAGGTTGGTATGGGATAGAAAAACTTACGTTGAGTAACTTTTCTTCATGTCTAATTTGATGCAGTTAAAAACAAAAGAAGCGCAATAGTGTTAGGGGAAAGGATCTCGTTTATTAGATTTCAAACTGTGCCGTGCAGATACTTAAAGCCAAAGTTCCCATGTTCAATTTCCTTCACAGAGGTGTCGGCGAGTATAAATACGGAACTTGTTGCAAAACAACTTCAGCCTTCAACTCCTGGGGATCCGTAGGTGTATTAATAGCACGCGAAAACTTTTCGTTTTATGTTGTTCCTTTAAATGTTGTTAACTTCGAAATTAGCGATTTTAATCTAAGTTCTGCGGTTGTTTTGTTTGAATCGGGATTGTTTTGTTTCGTGATTAATTTTCGTTTATGTTTGTTAGAAATGTTGTTTCAAATGAAATGCGTCAATATTAACACCAAACATACTTAAAGGTAGGAATCTTTTGTAACATGTACGTTTGTACGTCTTGTTATTGTGCACAATAAAGTGCTTACATACATACATACATTCGTAACGAAGTTTGCTATAGTTAGAAGAGCCAACCTAATTTTAACACAAGATTTAATTTTTTGTTGGTAACGCAATACGATTAAATAAATAAAAAGTCTTACCCACGAGTTTCAAAATTAAATAATTAAATTCATGAAGTAAAAAATGTATTATTAACTATGAATTACTGAATGTGCTTCTCATTTAAGGCGACTTTCTGACCTGTCGCTACAGATGCCGTAGGTACAATATTAGAAAGCTATCAGCTGCCACTCTCAACTGGCAGTCCGTCAAGTGACATAAGTAAGCACACGTCATAAAACAAAATAGGTAGTTCGGAAGCGACCTTAATGGCAAGCAAACACTGTTCATAAAAACAAGACAATACTAACCTTTCCCCCTAAGTGAGTTTTATGCCAATTGAGATCAACGTTAAACATTCCAACATTGCCAATGTAACACTATCCACATTTCCATTGCAGTACACAATTTATACCGCTGACTTCATTATTTGAAATTAAAATTGTTACCAACGCAGATAGGAGTAATCGCCGCCGCCTGGCTTGCTGCCAGTGAGCCAAGAGCCTTTATTCTTCAGATTTTCATCATCAACTTTATTCATAAATCGGTGTTTAAGAACTGTGCCAATTTTCAGCGCGATAGTCAGGAGTTTCATTGAAAAATGAAGTATTTTACAACTTCTTTCCAGTTGATATTAAAGTTGAAGTCCTTTTCACAGCGGAAGTAATTTATATTTAGCTGGATAATATTCTATGAAAATAATAATATCCGCTCTACAATATACGCCTACTGACAACGTGTTATTTACTTTACAGAAATCAATTTTAATTTGATGATTTCCTTTTACGCTCGTCGAATTACGGAAATGTGAACTAAATATACTTATAAAAATGTTCATCCTAACGGTTCTAACGTTGAGGCAGCATTCTGATTATATTTTCAATACCCCTTAACTATTAACCTGCAGACGACAAATTTGAACCTAAATATATGTACTTAATGTATGGTGCAAAACCTATCTAAACAGTTTTTGGGCATGTGATTTTTAGATAGTGTTTTCAGAATTTCATGCTTACCTTCTTACAGTTCTACAGAACTAGAGCGTATACTATCTTCCGTCCGATATCAGCTTATTTACGACCGGCCCGCGTCCGTAAAACCGACAGTAAAGGAAAAAAATATTTCTAAGAGAAATTTTACATTTTATTACTCAACGGTCTATCAAGGGGCTCTTAGCGTTTTTACGAGTTGAAGTTATATTTCCTACCCCATTGTGATTAAGAGTTATGGGACGTCATCGAACGACTTACGAAAACGCGACGGATCGTACAGGTTTTAAGCTAAAAATAGTTTGGACTTAAGACGAAACTGAGAGTGATGTTTCTTCTTCGTATGTTTCTTGTGTTTGTTATTCTTTATCTACACACATATCATAAATCCTCTAATATGCGTTCGGAAACCGTAGAAAATGACTCTCATTTCAACATTCAATGAATTTATGGCAATTTTCTTATCTGTGGCTAAGGCTACAGCAGTAATAAAATATTTCATTTTAATCTCATATATGATGTTAAAATATTACGTCAAACAAAACTGTCAAAATTTAAATGTCAAAGTTGACATGTCCCTATTCTAGTATCACTGAAAATTCAAATTCAGTCGATGCGAAATGTCAGCTCGATGTTTTTTTAGTATATATCGCACGAAATTTGAGCTAGAACGACATGATCACATCAGAATAAGGACTCTTTACTTTTTAAAATAACATTCAGGTATCGGTTGCCAGTTCTGATTTCGATATTTCCGCAACCGTGCAAAAAAGGTTGTATTAACACAATTATTGTATTTATTTACTACGGTTTCTGAACCCATCTTAGAGTAATTATAATATGTGTGTAGATAAAGTAATGTATGCAACTGTACATAATTAGGCATTAAAACACTCGTGTGACCTTATTATGAAACTCGCCTTCGGCTCGTTTCATAAAACACACTCGTGTTTTAATGCCCCTCATTATGTACCAGTTGCATAAACTACTATTCTGCTGACGTTTAATATATCATAATATGAACTAGAAATATTCGAAAATGTGGACATTTACTTGATCTTTATAGTTTAAAATGTGTCAACAGTAGGTAGGTACACGTTTTTCTAAGTTAAAGTGAACATTACCGTGTATAAAGCCATACATTATGGCACAAAAATAACGAGGTATCAGTAACAGCCTTACCCCGGCTTCGGCCTTCTGAAGACTCAACTCAATAAAACCACCACATTATAGCACGGTTCCCTGTTGCTCCGCCGCCGATGATATTAGATTAACTACCACTTTACTTGCCTCTAGTATGCTAAACGAAGGTAATTTGAATTTTAGAATAATGTAGGTATTAAAAAAAAATATACATTGTAAACATTTAAGTTATTCTTCTTTTGGTTTTTCAAGTAAAATTACAATTAATTACTCTGAACACTGTGTAAGGTAGCTACGTAGATTTGCATGCTATATACCAGGTATTAATATAGACTTTTTATAGGTTTCATATAATTTTAGCATCCGGGATCAACGGCTTAACCTGCCTGCTTGTTATTGTATATTATGTATGTATAGAAAACAAGAAACAAAACAAATATATGTCACAGCAATAATTATTTGTACACCAAAAGAGCAAAGATGCTAAAAAGATTTTGATTCTATTAAAGCGGAAAATACAAAAATCAAATCTCGAAGCGTTGCTACTAATTCAAAATAGATAAAAGTTACAGATAAAATTTCTCGCAACAAGGCTTATTAGAGCTATTCAAGTATTCAGGTGAAAACCACCTATTTAAATTACATAATGTATACACTGAGTCGAAAAATAAAGAGTAGAATTATAACTATTCGTAGAAAGTACCTGGATGCATAAGGAGTACACTCATCCCACGGTATCAGTTCGGACCCGGGCTTACACGTGTTTTCACGTGTAAACACAGATACCTAGCCCTGATTTATGTTACAAACTTTCTTCCGCTGACTACTTACCGATCCGTTTCCTTATCGTAACACGTTTTACGTACAGTCAGCCCATGAAAATGTTGAGCATACTTAGAACCTTGTCACATCGAAATCTAAGAAATTGTAGGAGAAATGCTAGGTGGCACACTCAGAGAGAGGGAGAGAGAGAGAGAGGGGAGGAAGTCGGGCTAGCTGCGGGGCGGCGTCAGGATCTTGAGGTTGCGCTTATGTCCATTGTCGGAGGTCACCAATGTAGAATAGAAATGTGCTCCTAATAGGAATAATGTACAGGGTTGGGTATATACAGAAAAGAGGATATGTACAAACTATACATATATACAATAGATAGGAGACACAGGAAGAAACGACAATAGAGAGATCTCTCAGGGACCGAAGTCCAATGAGAGTTGGTTGGAAGTTCTATATATGCAACTGACTTAAGAAACTTCGATAGCGCGTTGCAGAGCATGTCAGATTTGACGGTTGCCTAGCGACGCCACAAAATATTTAGACTGAAACGTCATAAAATTTGAAACATCTTTAATTTGACAAAGTACTAAAGTGCTCAACATTTTCGTTGGCCCACTGTACATGTATTTTCATGGCCGACCACATTTAAATAATATTGTATTTCTATAACCATCACAATATACATGTATGGTTCTTTTATTCTGCGCCTATATTATATGTAAGTAATTTCCAAATAAAATTGGTTTTGCTTTGACAGTGTTAGTGAGGGGCTCATTTCATGACTATGCAATAAGATATCGTCCTTATATACTTTGTGTTCGCGCCTGAACGGTGCGACGGTCCATTCATTCATTCACGCATTCGCCCGGCTCATTCCGCTCACTCAACGACGCCAGCGCGGCGTCAGTCTGCGAGCGACACGCATTCGAAGCGGATACGTACCACCTCAAATCAGCTCCCGCGCACGCGATACCATACAAAACTGCAATTCATATTGGCCAATATATAGTGTCGCGAGTGATTCTGACTTTGTGACAATTGGTGAACTATTCTGCCCATATAACGCGAGTGAACATTATCAGCTCTTAAACCCAGTGCTTCACGAAGAAATCATCAGCTCACAGCCGTCGGAGTCGACAGCATCATCCATCAGCTCACACCACCAGCACCCAGACGCAATTTATACCATCTCATCGCTTCACCTTCCATCAAGTAAGCCAGCCCATATATAGTTCGCCCACGTTCAATTCTCGTCTCACCCATATCTCTTCTCATCTCAATCTCCCACTCATCGTTATATGTAATTGCCCCCAGCGATTACATATTTTTGGTCCTTCGTAACCTCCTGAACCCCTTTGGAAAAAGCCCCCTGCTCAAATTTTCTTGCCCCAAAAGTGCCCCCCCATTTTCGAAATAATTTTTGGTCCTTCGTAACCTCCTGAACCCCCTTTGGAAAAAGCCCCCTGCTCAAATTTTCTTGCCCCAAAAGTGCCCCCCCATTTTCGAAATATTTTGGTCCATCGTAACCTACTTAACCCCTTTGGAAAAGCCCCTTGCTCAAATTTTTCTCGCCCCAAAAGTGCCCCATTTCGATTAAAACCCACCCACATTTACAAAATATTCATCCGCCCACCATTGTTCCATACATTTCTCACATAGGTACAACTATAAAAAGTACCAATCCACATTTATTTAAAATTCCATTCCCATAAACAAACAATTTCGATACGTTCATATTTGATATTAAAAAAGTGTGTAGAATAAGTTTAAATACGTAATAAGCAAGACGTAATCGCTCAAGTAAAAGCAACGTGTGATTGCATCATCCTGCAACATTGTAATAAATACTTACCTACATAATTTGCGTCGCAACAACGTATTGTTGATAGATAATCCGCTCATTAGGTTACTTATTAAGATAGTTTAGTTAAGTAAACAAACCGCAATCAAGTGGTTAGTTAGAATAAAAAGTATTAGTTTTAGGGATCAGCACGAAAGATATAAAAACCAATTTACAATAACACATTGTTTTAAATCAGCACAAACAGTACAGTATAAGAAGATAGTATAGGTGTATACAGTGTGTTTCAAAATACAGTAATACAGAGTGATTTTTTTTTAATCTCAAATTAAATACTTCAAAAAAAAAAAAAAAAATTTCTTTGTTTTGTAAATCATAACTTCGCTCCGCACAAACACTTGCACAGGTACAAAGCCTACACGACACATTATACAGGGTGTTCACATTCAGAAATTAAAACCATCTCATTTATTTATTTTTTTTTCACTTCACAAATAAAATTGTAAAATCACTCCTCAGCAATTACACAGAATAGATCACACCGTCCACACTATACAGGGTGTGACATTATCAGCTCAATTTGTAAACATATATTTTTAATATTTTTTTTTTTTTTTTTTTTGTTTTGAAGTCAATTCCGCTCAACACTTAAACAACAATGCCTACCAAATCACAAGCGGCCATCTTCCGTGAGGCAGCCAAGGCAATCTCACAGCTCAAAGAAATAGGCGACGCCGTATTAAACAAAGACGCAAAGAAATACACAATGACAGACTTCACCGCCAGGTACGCAAAACTGGACGGCCACAAGACGAAACTTGAGGACATTTACCACGAAATACTGGACGACGAGACATTGACTGACGAGACTGAAGACACATACACGACAAATTATGAGGCCGCCATGACCGACTACGAACACATACTGGTGACATTTGAAAAACTCAGCGTGGCATCAGCTCTCCCAGAAACCTCCCACCCCTCAACGTCGGCCACGCCCACAGCCATGCTCCCCAAGATAACCCTGCCCAAGTTCAGCTCAAAGGTCGAGGATTGGCCATCATTCATCGCAATCTTCCGAAGTCTCACGGATGACATGTCCACCATCTCGGATGCCGTGAAACTTCACTATCTGCTCTCATCTCTCACAGGCGAGGCACGCAGTATGGTGTCACACCTTCAGCTCACAAATGAAAACTTCGCCGTGGCTATGAACATCCTCACTCGACGGTATGAAAATCGGCGCGTCCTCATCGATCGATTTGTCGATATTATCCTAGGCCTGCCCAACATCCACGCGCGCTCAGACATCCGCACACTATTCCTCACCCCGCTCATTTCAGCGCAGTGCGCGCTCAATAATCTAGATCTGCCCATGCAAGAGAGCGATTACGTTTTCGTATCCATAGTAGTCAGAAAACTACAGGGTGAACTCAGAACCCTCTTCGAACGCAAATATGGCTCACGCCAGACTCTGCCCACCCTCAAAAATTTAATCGCCTTCCTGGAAGAGCATGCACGCTGTGTGGAGACCGAGTGGTCCAGCTCAGGCCCATCCCCCGCTACTCAGCCCTCCCCCCAACCGGCCCCATACCGCAGACAGTCCCCCATAAACCCTCCACGCGGCCCGCCCCGACAACCCGCTTACCGGGAATTCCGCCCCATAAACCCGGTCAGGCCCCGACTAGACTACCCAGCTCAGCACAGGCCGGTCTATTCAGCTCAACCCACACCACCGCCTCCTAACACCCAAAACAATATGCCCTGCCCATACTGCGCCGAAAGAGGCCACAAGCTCATCGCCTGCCCGCGCTACAACGACCAACCCATTCAAGGCCGATGGGACTTCATTCAGGCGCGCAACCGCTGCCGCCGCTGCCTAGGTCCCCATTATGAGAACGAGTGCAAGTCGACCAACGCTTGCAAAGAGTGTGGCAACCCTCGCCACCACACATCACTACACCGCCCCGGGGCTAATTCCCCCACTCACACATCCGCTCATCTCCTACCCCCTCATCTGAGGGATCAGCCCAGAACGCGCTCAGCTCGTGAGCCCCAACATGTATCAGCGCACGCCTCACAACCGAAACCCACGCCGCAGAACGAGCCATCGACTCACTCTCGCTCGCCCAGTAGGACACGACAAGGTGGTCAACAATGACTATCGACGATAACGGAGCATAACGAAGAGGACGACAATCAGCTCACACACTCACCCCCACAACGCTCACACCCACACACACAACACACACGCTCAGCCCAGACTCAGACATCACAAGCCCATTCTGCGAGATCAGCTCCAGTAGCAAATCATTCCACATGCAACTACCCACAGCATGAAGAGCAGGTAGCAAATCAGCCCATATTATTGCCCACCGTCTCGCTAAAAATAGCAGACGTAAATGGTCAGTTTCATTCAGCTCGAGCCCTGCTAGATTGCGGCAGTATGCTCACACTTATAACTCAGCGCATGGCCCAAACTTTAAACTTACCATTAAACTCAACATCACTCAAAATCGCAGGAGTGGGCAATCAACACACACAAGAGTCTAAGGCATCCATCACAATAGTATGTCGACCTACACATCGTGACACACCAAGGATCACGGCTACAGCACACATTTTGAATAACGTCACCGGTTACTTACCTTTACAAAAGGTCCCGCACATTGCACCTGTGAGAGGTCAACCGCCGATTCCCTTAGCCGATCAGGAATATAATACTCCAGCTCCAATTGATCTCTTGTTAGGTTCAGACGTTCTCGGCCAAGTTCTGGACGGGACTAAGGTCTCGTTAGGCCGGGGGAAGCCCATAGCCTTCGGCACGATTTTTGACTTCGCATTGATAGGACCCATCGAGGACTTATGTGCCACACCAGCGAAGCAATCCAACTCGGCTCATGTTATCAGCTCACAACCGGAATCTGAGGAATCCACTCATGATATTTGTAAGAGTATTGAGAGGTTCTGGGAAACGGAGGAACCCCAGCCTCACGTACACACCAGCCCATTACACGAACAGTGCGAAGAAATATTCCGCACCACGACTACTCGAGAACCCTCAGGCCGCTACATGGTGACATTGCCCTTTCTCCCAGATGCGCCGACCTTAGGCAACACCCATGCTATAGCACTACGTAGGTTCCTTAACCTCGAGAAGAAGCTTCAGGCAAACCCGACACTCCGCTCAAAATATGTTGACTTTATGACAGACTATCTCAATCTCGGACACATGTCACCCTGTCACCCAAGTACCTTCGCAAATAAGCCTCATTTCTACATCCCACATCACGGAATCTTCAAATCGGGATCCGAGAAGATACGCACGGTATTTGATGGGAGCAGCAAAAGCTCCAACGGCGTCAGCCTAAATGACTGCCTTCACACAGGTCCAGCTCTTCAGCAAGATATTGTTGACATCATCATGTCTTTTAGAACACATCCCGTAGTTTTCAGCACTGACATTAAAAGGATGTTCCGAAACATACTCGTCCATCCCGATCAACGGCAGTATCAGCTCATTCTCTGGCGGTCTTCACCTGACCAGCCTCTGCTCACCTACGCTCTTAACACCGTCACATACGGTTTACGTTCTTCGCCGTTTCATTCAATCCGCACTCTGCTCCAACTGGCTGATGACGAAGGTCATCACTACCCACAGGCTGCTCAGGTCCTACGCCACTCAATCTTCGTAGATGATATCCTCTGTGGTCATGACTCAGTGGAGTCTGCTCAAGCACTTCAAACCGAGCTGATCGACCTACTCGCCCTAGGTGGCTTCCAGCTCAGCAAATGGACCTCCAACTCACCTCAGCTCCTCGATCGGTTCCCAGATGACCAGTGTGACATGCCGAAAGACTTTGACATCAGCCCAGATTCGAATTCCATTAAAGTACTCGGCATACAATGGATCCCTCAAACAGATGAGTTCACATACCGCATCTCTCTCCCCGCACCGACTCAAGTGACAAAACGCTCTATTCTCAGCACAGTAGCCTCTCTTTATGACCCCAACGGTTGGGTAACACCCGTAATATTCCGCGCAAAGCTCCTCTTACAGAAGTTATGGCTCTTGAAACTGGGATGGGACGAACCCACTCCCGATGAAGTCCACACAGAGTGGCAACACATTTCCCAAGACCTTCCTCAACTCTCAAACATACGCTTACCTCGGCACATTTGCAAGTACAAGCCCACGTCCACATACTCGCTCAACGGATTCTCAGATGGCTCAGAGGCGGGTTATGGAGCCGTAGTTTATCTGCGCGAGCTCGATGCAGATGGACATGTCAATGTACACCTGGTCATTGCCAAGTCAAAGGTCGCGCCTCTCAAGAATCGTCTCTCAATCCCCAAGATGGAACTCTCAGCTGCAGCTCTCTTATCACAGCTCATGATTCGAGTCTAGTCCAACCAGCTCAACGTGGAGGCATGTTCCCACGAACCTCAACCCTGCAGACTGTGCAAGCAGGGGAATATCAGCTCAATCTCTTTTAACTCATGACCTCTGGTGGTCTCCCAGATGGCTCAAGGAGCCTCCCTCCACCTGGCCACAAATGCCATCCGCTTTGGGTCACCACATTTTACCAGGCCTTAAGCCAAAAAAGGTTTTAGCCCACATAGCAGTCCCTGATGTGGACCACGACCTGCTCACTCGTTTCAGCTCGTTTGACAAACTCATTGGAGTGACGTCATGCCTCAAGCGTTTCATTTTTAATTGCACACACAGCTCAACCGAGCGACGCTCCGGACCGATCACGGCCGGTGAACGCAGGGACGCTCTTTTATTCTGGGTCCGCTCTGTTCAGCAGAATGAGTTCGCAGAAGACATTCATCGTCTGCAAACCAATAAACTTTGCACGAACCGACTCCAACGGCTCTCGCCTTTCATTAAAGACGGTCTCTTGAGAGTCGGCGGTCGGCTCTCTCACGCGTCGATCAGTTACGACGCCCAACACCCGCTCATCTTACCCAGCTCTAGCCCACTCGTAGATCTCATTATTGACTATTACCACAGAGTATATTGCCATCCTGGTGCGGACACACTACACGCCATCTTACGCCAGCAATTCTGGATACTATCCGCTCGTCGCGTGGTTCGCTTCCGGGTATTCAAATGCATTAGATGTTTTAGATGTCGCGCTCAACCTACAGCCCCGTACATGGCTGACCTACCCGCGGACAGGGTTACACCACAACCCGTATTCAGTCAAGTCACGACCGACTTTGCCGGCCCATTTCTCGTTAAATCAAGTACGTTACGAAACGCTAAGCTCCTAAAAGCATACCTATGCATATTCGTATGTCTCTCAACAAAGGCGGTTCATTTGGAGGCCGTCTCCGCACTCACCACAGAAGCCTTTCTCGCGGCATTACAAAGATTCGTCTCACGACGTGGCACACCAGCTCTCATTAGGTCAGATTGCGGCACAAATTATGTAGGCGCTAGAAATCAGCTCATAGAAGTCCAGAACTTTCTTTCAGCCAATAATGACGCAATTACACACAAACTTGCCACCCAGCAGATCACTTGGTTGCTGAACCCACCCAAGGGACCCTGGTTCGGTGCTCTGCACGAGATTAATATTAAATCTACAAAACAACTGCTCTATCGCGTAATCGGTGAACAGCACCTAACTTTTGAAGAATTCTCCACACTTCTCACACGAATCGAGGCTGTTCTTAACTCAAGACCTCTCTGCCCACTCTCTTCCGATCCCTCGGACAGGGAACCATTAACTGCTGCACATTTCATTACGGGCCGTTCTCTCACTGCTCTGCCCGAGCTATCCTTTGCCGATAGACCCCTCTCTGCTCTTAAACGCTTCCAGCTCATACAAGCTCTGGCCCAACGCTTTTGGACTCAGTGGTCCAACTCATACCTCCACACACTTCAAACCCGCTCTAAGTGGCTTTCCTCCTCATCCCCTCCTCAAGTGGGCGAACTTGTACTCATCAAGGAAGATGACCTGCCGCCACTGCAATGGAGACTGGGCCGGATTACCCGCACAATACCCGGCAAGGATGGAGTGATTCGAGTGGTGGATCTGGACACCGCTCATGGACAACTGCGCAGACCTGTGTTCAAGATAGCCAGGCTGCCATTGGACTCAGCTCAGGAAGAGGCACTCCCCCGGGCCCCCCAGGATGTTCGCGCCTGAACGGTGCGACGGTCCATTCATTCATTCACGCATTCGCCCGGCTCATTCCGCTCACTCAACGACGCCAGCGCGGCGTCAGTCTGCGAGCGACACGCATTCGAAGCGGATACGTACCACCTCAAATCAGCTCCCGCGCACGCGATACCATACAAAACTGCAATTCATATTGGCCAATATATAGTGTCGCGAGTGATTCTGACTTTGTGACAATTGGTGAACTATTCTGCCCATATAACGCGAGTGAACATTATCAGCTCTTAAACCCAGTGCTTCACGAAGAAATCATCAGCTCACAGCCGTCGGAGTCGACAGCATCATCCATCAGCTCACACCACCAGCACCCAGACGCAATTTATACCATCTCATCGCTTCACCTTCCATCAAGTAAGCCAGCCCATATATAGTTCGCCCACGTTCAATTCTCGTCTCACCCATATCTCTTCTCATCTCAATCTCCCACTCATCGTTATATGTAATTGCCCCCAGCGATTACACTTTGGAAAAGCGAAACCTTTGCTCGGAACACATGTGATCATCACAAATTGTAACTGACCTTTTTTTTGTATGGATGGAAAATCCGTTATGGATAATAAATCTTATCGGACGGCTCTACGATCTCCTAATACGGAACGCGCCAGTGCTGCCCTAGAGTTCACCCTATGTGGGTCGCGCCAGGTTTGTATGGACGATCGGCAGCCCCAAACTACGACCGTCTACGACCCGAGGACCCCTTTTAGTCGCCTTCTACGACAAAGGATACCGTTAGCCGTATTCTTTACCCGCGCGGTAATCACGCAACGTTTTCGACCGTTAGTACGATAGATTTAAATGTCAAATCCCATACTAAATCTGACATTAAATACGTACCAACGGTAGTACATATCGTTATGTGATTACCCCGCTGGGCTACATGACGCACATTGTAATTGACCTAGAAGCTATATGCAATGACTGATGACCAAATGTGATGAAAATTTACTAAACTCGAGACAATATACCAACACAATAATTATCTCAGCTTGAAAACTTTGTACTTACAACGATCTGAAGCGAAACAGAAATATAATATATAAGGTTTAGGTAATTTTTCAAGGCATTCAGAAATTTAGAGAAAATTTTGCAACTTATGGCTACTAGCGACCCACTAAGACTATATACCAAGGCCCAGTAACCGAGCCAGTAAGCCATAAAGGTCCATTAAACCTCTCCATAAACCGGATAGCTTCCGGACCATTTGTATATTCTTAACGGGAAGCTCTTAGAACCCATTAGTTTTAGTTACGGGGTGATGCAGAGGTAATAACTGCATCGTATATCGAGTGAAACAGTTTTCATGGCGTCCTGTCTTAATTTATTTCGTTTCTAAACGTATTTTTTTCTTTTAGTTATTTCTTCATGAATATATTTTTATTTCTTGTTAAAAAAAAGTTCTGCGAGTATAATATTATGAAAGAGAATATATTTATGTTTAAGATGGGACTATTAATAGGTAGATAAATGTAGTATTATACAGTTTGTTTGTTTGTTTTGTGTTTAGTCAGAACTACTATACTAAGGCAAGTAGGTTAATTTTTTTTATAATTTTCGTAAAAAGGGGGTCATATTTTTGCTTTTCAATTTTAAGGTACGAATGTCATGTCTGGTGGGTTATACGCGGATAAAGCACTTCGTCACAAAAAGTACCCGATAAAATATCATGGTAAAGTTTTCTGTTTATGCAGCGTGGGTTAGAGTAACAAAGTGGGTTTTTATCCACCAACAATTTTCCACAACAGCTACGATCAAACGCCGGCTGAAATATAAAATGGCCGAGCAAATTACCGAACCATGCACGCAAATTGCCTAGGCACTACATCCGTTATGATCGTTTAAACACGCCCGATGTCGCTACGACTACGTTACCGCTCATCAGAGCTCACTTACCTCACTGCTCAATAGACCAGCCAACTTACAAACTATAGTAATAATTTTATCGCGTTCATAAATTTCAGTATTGCACTGTTCACTTACATGTAAAGTTTCACATTCTCACTCAGCATGGGAACGACAAACAAATTCCTCTCATTCATGAGAGACATAACACAAGAAAGGTTTGTTCGCCGGGAGCCCATAACCCAAACGGTGTAACTTTTTAGAATAGAATAGAATAAGGTTTATTCACAGAACTTATAAGGTATACAACAAAGCAAAGAGTTGAAAAAATTGAAAATAAATATAGAATTAAAAATAGAACAACGCTGCTACAACGCGCCAATGAAAGGGTGAACATGCAACCATAGGCTTACCATCCCGACTATAAACAACCGGATAAATTATCCTGAGTGGCCTGTTCTGTATTATCTCCTCATGTGGTAATAAGAAAGTGGTACCACTATTACCACTAAATAGTTAGCACGCTTCATAACATTTATAAACTTTGCAACTTGTTCAGGACGATTTCGGACCACTAGATGGCACTAATACCTAATACAAACTAGCTAATGGTTGTTCGATTCAAATTCCTTAACGTATTTATTTACATATACTGAATTTTAAGATATCTATATTTTAATAAACTGCAATATCATTATATGATAAATCCTTTTCATTGCGTCCTCCCACGACAAAGTCACGAGACTACGACTGCATTCCAAAATAAGCGAGTATGATGCCATTCTACAGCCGCAAAGGCTAAGAGTAGAAAACGCTCTAAAATAGCTTTAAATGTCCAGTCTCCACGCAAAATACGTAGTCCACTACAACGGGGCTACGAGCTCATTAGGTCATTTACTGATCATAATTGAATTAGTTCAGGACACGCGACGGACCGAGCAACAAAGTGCTCTACGTTCACCTTTCGTCGCTCTCAGCGCATCAATCCAATTACTCTCAGGATGTGAACCCGTGACCTGAATCGATGGCATGTAAATCTCTAAGGCAGCATTTGCACTCATTAAGGCGACTTCCTGACTTGGCGGGGCGGGATCGATATGTGACATTTTCTTCTTTGACGTAAACTTACTGACGTCGCAAAGATTCTCACTTGATATAATACTGTCAGTATTACGTTTGCGCAGTAGTAATATCATGCGCAGAAGCGAAGCAGTACCGCCTTCGCATCGTCCCGCTACCGCGCATCCCGCGCCAGTCAGGAAGCACTCATTTAAATGTAGGGGCGTAGTAAAAAATGGTATCGCGTCGACTGACAGCTGACACTGACATTTGACACTTTTCTCATATCGTACTGCCTCCGCACCGACAAATCAGGAAGTCGCCTAAGGCGACTTCCTGACTTGGCGGGGCGAGATCGATACGTGACATTTTCTTCTTTGACGTAAACTTACTGACGTCGTAAATATTCTCACTTGACATAATACTGTCAGTATTACGTTTGCGCAGTAGTAATATCATGCGCAGAAGCGGAGCAGTACCGCCTTCGCATCGTCCCGCTACGGCGCATCCCGCGCCAGTCAGGAAGCACTCATTTAAATGTAGGAGCGTAGTAAAAAATGGTATCGCGTCGACTGACAGCTGACACTGACATTTGACACTTTTCTCATATCGTACTGCCTCCGCACCGACAAATCAGGAAGTCGCCTAAGGCTTCAATTTGCTTTGTGCGAGGACCACATTCTTTTTTCATCGATTATTGATTTTGAATAAGCACACGGTTCCAATCTTTTTTGTGAAGCAAAGATAAGATGGAGTCGGCATCCGAAATCCGTAATCCTCGACGCAAAATGAAACTGTAGTTGGACAGATACTACTTAGTTTATATTTTCATTTGTATTTTGGCAATTTTTGCGTCCCGGCATTTCGAATTTATTGACTGTGTACGTGAGAGAAGAACCACATTAGTTTTTCATAGATTGTGGATTTCGTGGCTCCCATGGCTCCTCTTTTGCCAACACACCCTTTTGCGCTGATTGTGTTAAATTACACGCCGGTTACTTCCACTTTCATTTGGTACGGTATACGGTATCCTTAATAGTTCACCCAACGAAAACTTATAACTGACAGTGTATTGTGTGTCGTGTATTTATAAGCGTTAATTTTGGCATAGCTGAAGGTAAAGATGTCCTCAACATACTAAAAGTATTGGTGGATGGGGGTCGAGTTGTCATTATCAAGAGTTGTCATTGTCTGTCAAGTCAGTACAGATTCTTTGCTTTATTTAAATGCCGTCTAAAACTACGACTAAGCTGCTCTTGTAAAGTATCCATGTTCAACGAATAAAAGTTCACATTACTTTTGGTCATTAATTTGGATTTAATAAATTTTAGTTATCCATTCAGCGTCTAGTTTACAAGCGCAAACTACAGCTGCAAAATATTTGATGGTTTTCTCACAATGGCCCAGCGGAGGAACAGTGCTTGCCATATCACCCATGAAACGATTTGTTCAAACTTGTAAAGAATTTGTTGTCTGTAATAAGATCTTACTTTTAAGGCATGCATGTAATATGGGCCCACTAACAAAAAGGTAACCATAACATTAGATTATTTATTTTATAGTAAAAAATTACATTATAAATTTGCATACAATTGTTATCCTGATCGTCAAAACAGCAAAAATAGGAATAGCACAATGTCATCAAAATATCAAAAAATAATTCACTAACTCTTAAATTAAATTTACTTTTCATTTGTATGGCTGTGATGCTGACCAAAGTTGCCAAACAGATTTGCTATTGGGTGTTTGTTTACCTTATGTTAGTTTTTACGAGGGTAGTGTTGCATAAAAAAATCGGCCGGGTTTTTACTGAAGCGGTTTTTGTTGTTTCTATACTGACAGCTTGTTACGGGGCCGTAGAATCCGTAGATAAATCGTGTCACAAGATTTTAATCCGTATAGCGTAACTGGTGTTTTATAGTTTCTTTCAGATTATTTATACAAGAATTCGTATCATAGTTATGTATACCTAATTTGATGCGGTAGGCCGTAACATTAAAACTAAGAACAATTTAAAAAAAAGTTCACTTTTGTGATGTCCTCCAATTGGGTCGCTCGGGGTATTAAATAAAACCAACATTTTAGGCTATTCGTTTGGGTCAGCTGTTCCTGCCTTCGCTCCACAGCTGGTCGATGTCAAGTGAAGTGCGAGTCGTGCGACTGCTGTCACCTTGGTAGGAGCAACTACCCGCCATCATTTATTCATAACGCCAGTACACCACACCTCCCTCATGTTTTACAAAATCTGAATTGTTTTATATCATTAGATTACTTCACAAATAGCTTCACAAATAACTCACAATAATCTCACATAAAACAATAGATACACAGTACAGTTTTGTCCTCCACTCTCATAGCAGAATATAAATTGGTCTACACCAAAATTACTCCTTTAAATTACAACTTTGGTCACTGAGTTAAAATCTCTTTTTCCCACTTCCGTCTACTTCTTCTCATCCCCCTTTTTTCAGTAGTATTAACATACTTTGTTACCTTTATTTTCTAGGGCAGCGGTCAGCAAAACGCGGCACGTAATTTTTTTTTTTTAGCCAATAAACAATTTTTTGTGGCCCTTGGCCTTAAAAGGTTGCCGACCCCTGTTCTAGGGTACTCAATAAAGTACATAATTAAACCAACAACAATTTGCACATATACATATACTCTTTATAGCTATCGACACTATCGACAGCACTTTACTCTAAAATTAATTCTCAGGTAAATGTCAAATTAACGAAAACATTACTTTTCAATCGACATTAATATAAATAATCAGAAATAAGGAATCCACCTCGCGGCATAGTGCCAGAATGCAGTCAGCATTTTCCCGATGTATAGTAGTACAGTTACATATTAAATTTCTATATTAATATATTTTGTATACCATATGTAGCTCTTTTAAACCAAAATGATATCATATTCTATTTACTCAGTCACTCCTGGGATAACAATAACACATTACCATAATCCTGGATAACCTAAGAAACTAGATAATCTCAGGGTCCATTAAATATTTAAATGTCACTCAATACAACAAGATGTACGTCTACATAATCCCAAACTGTTATGTATAATATTTTAGACAGTTGTTGTTCCATATATTAGTAGATATCATATTCATATCTTTTTTTTTCAAATCGGCCATTATAAGAACATTAATGTGGAACAATTTTTTTACTAAAGAAGACAAAAAAGTAAAATATTAACTTAGTATTATAATCTTAAAATACAAAGATTTAGCTAAGTAGAACAATAACTATCATTTTGAAATGGGTAGCATTTAACGAACCACCAAATTAGTTGCCGAATGATGCTCTAAAAAATTACATTGATTACCAAAAATACTAGATTCGCACCAAATTTTCAATTCCTTTTAAATATAAAGTGCAACTCAAAGAAGTAACATGTCGATAACCTATTAAATTAAATTGTTACCAAATAAATTAGTCACTACCCAAAAATACTTAATGATCACCTAATTTCAAACACCAAATTTCATATAATTTACATCCAAATATTACAGGGCTCGTAATCCTATTAAAATTATTTACACCCAAATAATTCTTTCGATACCCAGAAATACTAGATGATCACCAAATTTCACGCGGCAATTGTTTTTTAACGCCTGACTCGCAAAGCAGTTCCAATTCTAGTCTAACCTCATTGCTAGCACACTGATGCGGTTTTCCATACGGTCCGTCTCGCTCGCACGTCGCACCGCGTGCGAGCAAGACAGCGCTAAATGATTTTATTTTATAGAAGCTTCAAAATTTCTGTAACTTTAATGAGACACGTACATAACATAATTTAATTTAATATATTTTCAACAGTGCTTTCCTTACTGGTCGCATACAGCTATTTGTTCTCAGATGTTTTTGCCTCTACTCTATTCTCTGATAATCGTCAATTTGCCTAGGTAGTAGTATTTTTCTATGACATCTATTTTTATTTCAAACTAGTGGACATTGGCACACTATTGACGGATCTCCGCTGGCGCGGAGCTCCTATTTTGAGTTGTTTTGGCCCTTCGGGCCGATGCAAAACTAACATAACCTAAACCTACCTATACCTATTTCTACCTATTATCTTCCTTTAATTTTTCCATGAAAGTCTATCTAAATTAATAAAGTAAACTCATTTGAGGACCTTTATCCATTTTAATAACAAACTAACAATTTAATAAATCAACAAAACTCATTTTCAAACATAAGTTTTCAATCAAACGCGCTCACGTCAACGCATTAAAAAATTAATAATAAAACTTCTTGCAGTTTGTAAACCATCAGCAATAGGTAGTTAGAATGAAACAGCAATAGGTACCTTTCACTCTAACGACATATCAATAGGTTTTATGCTTCAGGCAATTCTTTGTATTTGATTGAGTGAGATAGCAGTATACGTGTTATTATTTCACACAGCCACATTGCGCGTTGCTTTTTAAATTAATTTAGAATTTTACTTTCTAATTTATAAAATTTTGGAAATGATTGTAATATTTATAGTGCTAAAAACAATTAATTTGTAACTGTTTACTAAAATGTAGCATGCGATGTGTATAATATTTGGATGTAATTCTAATGAAAAAAGGATCATGAGATTAGGTGGTAGTTTAGTGTTTTTGGTGGTACTTGACAATTTGTTTGATGCGATTATAAATTTATAGGAACGCAATAAGTAAAATAGGTGCAAGTGCTGCAAAAATAGGTAGAATTTTTTTGGTGACTCGGAATTGCTGATCGATAAATTTTTTTGAGTGTTCAACCTTATTTTAGGGTTCGAAAATTTGATGATATCAAAAGTTATTTAGGTGGTCATTTTATTTGTTCCCTTTTGAAATAAACATTTCAAATTTATTAATTTTTTTTTTTTAGTTAACAAATAGTTTCATTAAAGAGTAGACAGGAATTCAGGCTGCTAAATGTTTCAACATTCTGTCTTATATTATTAATGTAAGTTATGAGTGTTAATTTCACTCAAAGATATGCAGCTGAATAGATATTTGTTTCTACGCAAATCATTATTATCCGCCGAAAACTTCCACTGCTGGAAATAGGCATCGATCGTGGGCTGCCTGCATCCAACGGACCCCCACGATTTTATCACGCTACTATTAAATAGCTTGTTTATTTTATTTTTTACAATTTTAATTTCACCTGACTTTCTTGTGAATTCGGAGTCAGTTAAAATTAATTTGGTGAAATTAAGGGTAAATTCTATAAACTAAAAATGTAAATGTAGTTTTGAGGATTTTCGGTACACAATGCACAGCACGGTATCTACGCCAATGTAGCGGTAAACCTTATTTTTTGGGGGATTTTTATTCCTTTCCATTTTTTTACTTTTAAAGAAGTAAATTGATATTTAACCAGACAAAATAGGTACTTATTATTCCACCAAAATATTTTAAGGTCGAATGAAGGATAATACACACATAAATGTCTACTTTACTAGCGTTTAAGAAAGTCAGGCATTTTGGATGGCCTTTGTCCATCGCTCGCTGTGCGTTGGGCTACTTTAAGCTATTGTAATATGTATAATCATTTATGGATTAAGTCGGGTTGTATGGGAATGTACCAGGTTTTTTTTCAGTTTTGACTCATTTGCTCTCAACACCTTGTCTACATCAGCTTTAGGCCGTCAGAATATAAGTATCATCGCTTGCCTGACAATATCAGAAATGCAGCATCCACTGCGGTATTTAAATTAAGTCTGATGAAACGGCTTATAAAACACGCTTTGTGATTATACCGACTTTTATTTCATTTACCATTAACAATAAAATGCTGAAGAATTAACGGTACCGAATAGTGTGCCGTAATTTATAATAATAGTAATAATGCTTTGTATATAATAACTAATTATATTGAATAATGTAAACCTTAGTAATTGTTTTGAATTAGGACACCTTCATAATATACATATTTTAATGTAAAACACATGAAACAGTCGTTACCCATAAAATTTTCATTTGCTTTTTACCATACAACCCTTTTACTTTCAGTTGCATTAAATGCACTATATGCACAGACATGCTCATACGGCATTCACCTACTCGTACCATCCCTAACTGTTAGGTAGGTACGTTGTTTTATTTTATTATTATTTTTTCCACTTGGAAACAGCCTTGGGTATCTATATTTTCATACCTTGCTAATAGACCTCCACAAGACACTTCTGAGAAGTATCACCTTAATTCTGATTTTAATCGATAAAAAGATACCTTCGATCAATTTACTTTCATTTATGATAAATAGATAGGTGTGGTAGGATTATGATCATTATTTTATTTAGACAGTAGTCTTCAGGAATTTTAAAATTCATTTACTTTTGAAATTGGATTACTTAGTAATCTATATCTATACCAACACTTGAGAGTAATATATGAATAATAGTATTTTTTCTAAAAAAGAATTGTGGCTTTATAGGCCGAGGCCAATAAAGCAAAGGAGTGCGGTTGGAGTGGCCTGGGGAAAATCCAGGGTAAACCTCCGATACGACCACGCAGGCGGTCTCAACACTGACATACTTTTAAGAGTTTGCACTTGGTTGAGCGGTTTCAACGGATTCTGAGGTGTCAGTTCTGAAAAACCGATATGTATGACTATAGAAACCATGTACAACTCTAAGGACAAACTAATTAATATCATCAAGATTTTAATTTAATGACATTTGACTTTTTTAAATCTGTTGTTCTGAAAATATGTTGACTTTTATCCTCTATATATTAAATTAAATTTCAGATTCTTTAAATTGTGCCTAATTTAGGTATCTTTTGCCCTTTTGGCCTATTATTGCAGAATAAATATTTGATCTTATTTTAATATTATTCTGTAGTTTGTACCTTTATAAAAGTATTTCTTATACCTATTCCACCTTCGGGAAATATTGTTTTATCATCCGCCTTCGGGACTTTTCCGGAATTTATTTTTCAATACTAATATGAGTATATGAATATGAGTATTCCACCTTCGGGAAATGTTGTTTTATTGTCCACCTTCGGGATTTTACACAAATTTTGGCGTATTCATACACATATACCTACTCTTACTAGAAAATGTTTATCACTGTCGTGATTTACTTTCCTCGTGCCTGTCGTTAGCCGACCTGGCACGTCACTACAAGTTGCTCTTGCATTGTATATTATATACTACTATTTAACGTCCTTTGACGAAATAATTAACCTTTAGTTTTAAGGCTGTTACAAAATACTATATTTAGCACAAACCCAATTCTGAGATTCATTTATTTATTTTAGGTGATTTATTCATGTTGACTTTGGACAGTCCTATATAATATGCTCTAGCTGTCTACGTGTTATATGTAGGACGTAGGTATAACAAATGTTTGAACAAATATTTTACATTAATGAACATTTCACCATTCAAGATGAGTTATTATTAAAATCCCTTGGTACTAATACGAATTCTGAGTTTACTTTATTACCTGTGAGTTTACCTCTTACAAATTCTCATATTGAGTAATAGTGTATTTGAGATTTTAACTCAAATGTATACCAGCACATACATGTAGATATATCGCCATTTAGTACCTTTGCTTAGTTTGGGACTAGGTTGTCTATTTATTTATATGTTGATGAGTTGATTCCATATTAACTCATATTTATATATATATATTAGGGAATGCAAACCGGTTAACCGGTTAACCGAAAAACCGGTTAACCGGAACTTTTTGAGCTCGGTAAAAAACCGGTTTTTTACACCACTAACCGGTTTTTAACCGAAATTGTATTTAGTATAAAAAACAACTTCATGGGGAGATTAGAGCGTTCTTTCACCTTCAAATGACGTTATGGATGATAGGATGTACGTTTAAAGAAGTTAGTTAATTAGTTTCTTTTTCTTACGACTGTGGATAGAGCACATGAATATCATAATGTTATAAATGTTGTTAGTTTCCCATATCCCCACTTCACTTGAGTCTGCCGCGTCAAAAGCGCAGAAAGGGTTTATGGCTTATGGCCGGGTAAGCCCTATTGTTTTACTTGGATAGTTTTGCTACCTGCTACTACCCTGTAGTAAGTAGTAACGTATCTAATCAGTCTTATTATTTACAGGCACAGCCTGGAGTTTTTGTCAGGCTTTTGAGAAATATGTTATTTTTAATTATGTTGATTATTTATAGTATAGTAATCATTATTAACTTTTTATATAACAATTAAAGAGATTTCTTCTCAAATGGCGGATGGGAAATTTGATTGTACAAGGCCAATAAGATGATCAAACATTCTTAAATCTATCTTTTACACTTACCAATTTTTTGATGACATGTGAATAACTTGTTCAACTTATGACCGTTATGCATGCATGGCCCGAAATTAATCAAACATTGCCCTTTTTTGTATTAGAATGTTTCATAATTTTATTTGTCACTTGTCGATTTGTTTTGAAGTTTATAAGATGATGATAAAAACCAAATTTGTTTTATTTATTAGCTTACTTATACCTATTCACATCACTAGAAACATGCCCGGATTACCAATAGAACCCAGAAATAATAAATTTATAGTCCAATACTTCGATTTCAGGTAGTTTGTAAAAAACCCGTAAAAAACCGGTTAACCGGTTTTTGTCCAGTCAAAACGGTTAATAACCGGTTTTTGATTTTCACCGGTTTTTGCATTCCCTAATATATATATATATATATATTATATGTTATACACTAACTATAATTGAATCAAAGCATTTTGTATGAACGTGTTTACTGTTTAATTTATTAGTGGACAGCAAAGTTTTTATTGATATTATGACGCCACATATTGTATCTGCCATAATAATTTCTTAGTTAACTAATCTGGATAGCATGTTTTGTAAAACACCACTTTATGATCAGTCAGTATATATAATTCATTACATGAAGTTATCACATTCATTAACACACATTTTTTATTTTATTCAGGTGTTAATTGTGAAGTATAAATATGCATTTAATTTTCACAACCTGTATGAAACAACCAATTTACATGCATAATATTACAGAATATTTTTTATTATTATTGTTGTATATATTTTTTCAATATTTTGTTTGTATTGTTAAAATGTAGGTATATGTGCATAAATAAATCTTCTTCGTTTTTATTGAGACTCCCTCTTAATTTATTTTCCGACGCAGATTTCATACGAATTATTGTATGACTCGCCTTTGTAGCCAAATCTTATTGACCAGTTTAACCCATTGACGACCATGACAACTTTGTATTTCACGCTGACAAGGAAATGATTAGAAGTAGATATCATTTGATTTCCTAAGTATGTATAGACCTATTTACAACTGCAATCTCATATCGAAAATCATGTCACTCACTCGGTTGTAACTTGTAAGTGAGCATAGTCAACGACAGAACATTCTGCTAAAAATATCCATTTAGCTTTAAGACCGGCATGTTCAGATTATTGTATTTATAAAAATACTTTGAACGTTACTAATTCTGGACTTACATATCCGAATAATGCCTACATTGGATACCAACTGCGTTGTGCTACTTAGAACCCCGCAGCACACCATAAAGACAGGTGTTGCAAAGTTTACATCCAAATTTTATAACGCATCGGTAGCATAAATATGCAGTGCGTTAAATAAATTAATAAAAAATACAATATGCGGTTCATAATCAACTCACCGCATGATTCCTAGTATTAGTTGATACCGAGGTCCATAATACATATGCGTATTCGAAGGTCAAACTCACTGGTTCTCCCTATTTGATTTGACAACATATATTTAACAACGGGACAATAACTGTAAGTTATAACAATGGTAGCCGTGTATTTCTATTTTAAAATCTTTTATTTTTCATTGCGAATAATGTAAAAACTCCCTTCAGTTGACGTGTTATTTCAACAAACAACAAATAGTTAAACCCAAATATTTCATTGAAATTGTAATCCAACGCAACAATTGAGGTTAATTTATACACTCTTGGCTGTTAAAACTGCATAGAATTTAATTACTTCGGGTAGCTAAACAAGTAAACACACAGTTTAAGTAAATTCCGTCATTGCTTAATTTCTTTATATTTTCGCGTTTTGGGTTCTTTGTCTACTCCATCCCTTCCTTGTCAACGTTTTGTTTCAGGTGGTCATACCACTCATTATGCAGGTTTTACCTTATTTATTTTTTCTTTTGTTTTTAACGGAGGGTTAAAGTTCACTCACATAACTCGTCGCCACTGTGATGTCCTCCAATTGGGTCGCTCGGGGTATTAAATAAAACCAACATTTTAGGCTATTCGTTTGGGTCAGCTGTTCCTGCCTTCGCTCCACAGCTGGTCGATGTCAAGTGAAGTGCGAGTCGTGCGACTGCTGTCACCTTGGTAGGAGCAACTACCCGCCATCATTTATTCATAACGCCAGTACACCACAACTTTCAATAGTGATATTTTATATTTTGTTTTTAACGCCGACAAGAATCTTAAATATAAAAAGAATCTTTTTGATGCTTTTAATACAAAGCAGTTTAAATAAGTAGTAGTAGAGGACTAGTAGTAATTGTGTGTGTGTTAACGGCGAAAAAAAACAAAAGAAAACAAACTTTTGTTATGATCCCGTAAGTCGACGACACCGGTAGCCAACGAGTCAAAATAGTGATCAACTATATTATCAACACGCCCTATGAAACTAAATTATGTGGTAGATCCCGTTTATACGGGAGGGATCACCGTAAGCGGATAACGATACAGGCCGGGTGATTAAAGCTGATGCCTGATTAAACCGCCCGTTAACGTTGTATCTGAAATTTAACAACCATATGTTTATGGTGGTTCGATTTCTATACAAAACGTATTTTGACATTCGCAGGCTAACGGCGTGACATTTTGAGATTATGTAACAAACTTTCATGAATTGGCTTTCCATTTGCGCGAAATTCCCCCTTGCCTAGAATAAACTTGTACAGTCAGCATCAAAAGTTGCGACACATATGAAGGCGTCAAAAGTATTTATTACAAAGGAATAAGAACTTTTGACATCTTCATATGTGAAGCTACTTTTGATGCTGACTGTATAAACTAGAATAATTTGAGAAATAAGATTGTCACGTGACATCTTTTTTTTTTCAAGTTATTCTAGTGTGTATGGAAATCGTCCCAGCTTAAGAGGAGGGGTAGGGCAAGCTCTCTCCATACAAACTTTGTGCAGGATTTACTTCGTTTGTGTTTGCATTAAAGTTATGATTTTTGGTCAGTATGCTTATTTTTCTGATAGCTATTTCGTGATGTAATTTTTTTTTTAATATTTTTGAAATATTTGAAAATTTTCACATCACGATCTTCGCATATCTAATATTTACAACCAAAAAAAATATTATATTTGTTAGTGCCAAAACCGACGAATAAAAAGTGCACAAAGTTTGTATGGGGAAGGCCTTGCCCTACCCTGCGCCTTAATGCGCTAAAATAAATATATTGTAGACAGCGGATTATCATCAAGCTCATATTTAGAGAAGTAGCCCCACCATACACCTGATGAAATGTAATAGAGACGCAGTGTGTCAGTGAAACTATTAAAAAGGTACCTTATTAATAGCGTTTTACACTTCAACTTATGTGTAAGCTTGGGGTTGGGACTGTATACAATGTTGGTTACATCAAGCACAAAGCAAGACCAATCAAATCGAAACTACGAAATAGGTAACGATTTTTAAACAATCTAAATTAGATCACAAATAGAAACACCTGTAAAAATAACGTAATGTTTTAACCACACGTTAAAAGTAGATAAATCTATTGTTTAGATAAGTAGGTGTTTTAAATAGGCAAAGAAATACTAAGTATATAATCACATCGACTCTACTAGAAAATATTTCATTCGTTGTACTCGTAGACATTTTTGTAGCTATTTTGACTCCCTATTCCCCCTTCCTTTTATGTAAATATATAGCAATATATTCAGCTTCAGAAGTCGACATCCCCTTTTCAATATATCGAAATTCCCTTGATCCAAGATGAAACAAGTAAGGTAGGTATTGTTCTGTATAGGTATTGATTGAAAATTGAAACAATGAATGCCGGAAATGAAACCTTTTCAAATGATTCTGTGATCAAAAGGCAAAATAAGTACAGTCGGCAATAGAAACGCCTATTTTGTTTCTGCGTCAATGGTGGCAACAAGCTTAAGAACGAGTTGCCTGATGAAAAGCATACACCATTGCCACAAGTGCGATGCCGGCTTTTTATTGAGTAGAGCAGCGGTCGGCAATAGGAGCCTCCTCGTTGACAACCGACAATGTGAAACAATTTGTCTGATAGAGTCACAACATGTGCGGCCCGCGACAATTTAGTCCCCTGCCCTGCTGTGAGCCCTTGGCTGCTAAAAGGTTGCCGACCCCTGTAGTATTTTTTGTGCTAAGGAGATACGTTGTGCTGAACTTGGGATAAATAACAGGCCTTCACTCTCGTCCATGGGAGTTCTAACAACTTTGCTCACAAAAATTACACAATGCTTTCAGTTTCAAAATGATAATAAAAATTTACCTAGTGCCTTTAACAATAGATGTTTTGTATGCCACTAAGTATTTGAAAGAAAAAGATCTTTTTGTAGATTTAAATATTCTCATAAAGGCGTGGAACCAGGGAATTTAAATAGAACATTCCAAATGGAACAACCAAAAAATAAAGGGTCCGTGTGAGCTGCCGACTCCGTTCCACAAATGGCCGAGTATTTACTTGCGGTACTTAGTTTCTTTCAGTCCTAGGTTTATTCAGAGGAGCACAATCACACAATGTTTGCAGACTAGCTAAAAGCCTTTAAATTATTACTAGACATGTTCGTATGACAAACACTTAAAAAGGGGTGATGAATCATATCGTAGCATTACGCTTATGAAATGATTCGGGTCCGTCTAAGCTCAGAGAGCCGATTCCGTAACATTTTCGAGCGTGCATAAATACGATTGGATCTGAATGTCATTTTCAATAAAACTAACGTATGGAAATTGACATCAGGTAATCCAATTCCAAGATGATCCAATTGATTCGTTAAGAAATAATTACATTCAAACTTTTTTATTAACTCTCATACATAACCGGGAATCGAACCTGGTCAAAATCAATGTGTATAAATTCTGCGAGTCGCAAGAAGCACAACACTTATGGAATCTTGTTTACTAGAATAAATTATTGTTTATAGTTTGAATGTAATTATTATTCAATCTAAAATCGACGTCATGGTTCCTAAGAACAGATCTCGCTATCTCTCATAGTTTCCGACTTCACCATACTGACCCATTTGGATTGTACACCCGGTATATACAGTCAGCCACAAAAGCCTAAAGGAGTCGAGTCTAAATGTGTTATGGGAGAGACAAATAGTGATCTTCAAGCTATTTTTTGAGAGATTTAGCACACCTCAAATCAGACATAAGGTTCTATGCATGTTATTAATATTTTTTAAGACAGCTGATCGCGAATCGTGGGTAGAATGAAACTCCTTAATTGAAATGTACATGACTAAACAACGAAATAAAGAATGAAACGTTTTTTTTTACCGGCCTATATCCTCGACAAAGTTGTTCAAGTGGATATTTTGGAATCTGGTTGAATTCAACACTTACAAATTTTTAGGTAGTAAAATTGACTGTGTACCTAAGCGAAATGTACGCTCACAGAAAATTGCCTAGAAACACATACCCTACCTAATTCGGAGAGAAAAAATCCGATTTGTACCCTGTCCAATACCGAGCAATCCTACATTTCGGGCAACTTGTAAACTTCCCCGCTCTAATTTCAACAACTTGCCAAACTTATTATAACTTAAATTGAAATTCTGAAAGACCTACGCCAATTGGTAAAGTACACGAGAATATTTTAGAGGAAAAAAACGTACCAGTTGAGGCAACTTTTGGCTCACATTTTTCGGCGGTTGTATTTGTTCGGAGATGAAATGTAAACGTTTTTACTGTACTTGGCGAACTTTACAATGGTGCTGAGGTGAAAATTCATGATGAGTGTAACGAGATTTTGTTTGCGCTCGGCTTTTTCCTTAGCTCACTTTTGCTGCGTACCTATTCAAAATTATAGGTATATGTTTGCCTGATGTTCGTACCAAGAATAATTAAATCAATAGGTACTAATATTGTTAACGTGAAAGTGTGTGTGTCTGTCTGTTAGCTCTTCACGCCCAAACCGCTGTACCGATTCAGTTGAAATTTGGTAAAAGGTAATTAAGCATCTTGAACTTCCAAGTGATATTCATCTTTATTATTCAGGCATAACCATGGTATTGACGAAGAGACTCAACTTTTTTACTTCTCCGCCCTGCTCCAGATCCGTGTGACAATTCGACGAAAAATTTTGTTTATCGGTCAAAGGAAATATTTACTATAATTAAAACACAATTTAAACTTTACAAGAACTGTCCTTCGATTTGTGCTGATAACGTGGTTCTAATTCGGTCAAAGGGTTGTAAGAGATAAAGAATTTCTTTATCTCTTACAACTTTATCTCTACTCTCTTATAAAATAGTAAAAATAGATGTTACTGGCACAAGTGTTTAATAAAGTGAAGTAATTAGGTAAATAATAAACATTCAAATAAGAATAAAACGGGCAACACCATGCGGACCAACATGCGGGGCCGTAGTTTTAATTTAATTTAATTTATATTTTATTACAGAATAAAAGAATATGTGAAATAAATTATGCCTGAAGAAGAAAATAGCTTATAAAGAGTCCGACTCTAGACAGTAGGTATCTACAACAGATAACTTTGAAGTATTGTTCAATATTTCATGATATTGCAATTTCATAAGCTAAACCTTGAAACTAGGTTTAAACTGTCATTAATATACCATTAAACATTAACCGCCAATTCACGAGCTCATCAATAAAGCGAAGCAAACTTATAAAGCGTGCCATAGCCTGGTAAACAATCCGCCGCTAAGTCAGCGCTCTTGTGCTATTCGATATTTTACATTTACAATTTAAGCTGAGCTACCAGCACATTTTGCTGCATTAATTTTAATTTTGTACATACATATACTCATGCCTGAAATGAAAATGAAATGAAATGAAAATATATTTAATGCAAGAACATAGTATGTATAAACATGTTAAGGTTTAGAATATGGTTGTCCTTATGTTCTACCATTTAGGCATGCAAAATATAATAACACTTAATTAGTTACAAAATTGTTTTAACAAATAGAAAATTACAGAATATCAAATTAGAATTATGAGATTACGTCTTATTTAATTACAATTATTTCATTAGGTAGATATCATTGGGATAAAGTATGCATTATTCAATTACAGGTAACAAAATTAATGATTACATTTACAGTATGTCAACTTAAGCTAAAATTAACGATTCAGGCCGGACATGAAATCTTTAACTGAATAAAAACATTCTGACAAAAGCCATCTATACAGGGTTCTTTTGAATACTGTAGTTTGTTGACATTCCAGGATGTGTTTTGGTAATTTGTTGTATACCTTTATAGACATAGAGTATGCATTATTTTTGAACACATCTTTTCTAGCTCTAGGTAAAAATATTTGATTCTTGTATCTAGTTGATCTAGGAAAATATTTGCTATGCGTATCAAAATATTCAGGATGCTCCCTTACGAACATTGATGCCTGTAGTATATACATGCAAGGCAGTGGGAGAGTTTTTGTCGACTTGAATAACGGTCTGCATGGTTCTAAGTAATGGACGTTGCAGACGGCACGTATACACTTTTTTTGGGCCAGAAATGCTTTTTGTATATCTACAGAATTGCCCCATATCAATAGTCCATAGCTCAAAATAGAGGACACATATCCATGGTACGCTGTTAAGGCCACATCTCCAGAGGAGATACTGCTTAATCGTCTCAGAGCAAATACGAATTTATGAAGTCTTTCGCAAACGCTAGCAACATGGCTTTTCCAGCTACAAAACTTGTCTATGTTTATACCTAAAAACTTTGTTGACTCTTCTTCTGTAACTTTCTCGTTTTTATATTGAATGTCTAAATTGATATCTTTACCTCTATATGTCCTAAACTGAATCAAAGATGTCTTATTAATATTGATTTTTAAATTATTACTATCTAGCCAATTAATAATATTGGTTACGGAGTCAGTTATCTCTTTATTAAAGTCACTTAAGCTGTCTGATCTGATAATCAAAGTCGTGTCGTCAGCAAACATTATGCAGTCATGTTTAACATGCTTTGGCAAGTCATTTATGTACAGGAGGAATAATGGCGGGCCCAATATGCTCCCTTGGGGCACCCCACATTGGCTATATTCGTATTCTAATCTGACCGACACTAGTTCACCATTAATGAGTTGTTGGATCTCTGTACATTGCTTTCTTTCAGAGAGGTAGTTCTGTATCCAGCTTAGCGCATTTCCTCTTATTCCGCACTTTTCCATTTTGTACAGAAGTATTGAATGCGTTACAAAATCAAAAGCTTTGCTAAGGTCTAAGAAGACCGCCGCTACAGGAGTACCACTGTTACCATTATACCATTGGGCCTGTATACCATTGGGGTAGGCAAGAACGCCAAATACTACGGTCTTTACATACGTCTTTTGCTTCAATTACATCCATACATCTCCTCACACTAGCTTGTCGGTTCGTTCGCTTTGTTGGTTTTTAATATTGTAGGCACTTAAAATTCATATAGAATTAAAGAGATTATAAAGCATAAACCATGTAGTGCTGAAAGACAGTGTCAGGATGGTGTCAAGCATCTGAAGAAAGTGTTAGGGATAGAGTGAAGTGGCGAAGATTAGTTCGGAAAGTTGATCCCACCGCCATGTGGGATATATAGCTAGGAAGACAAGAGATAGAGCGTAAAGTATGTACCGGAAACATATAAGCTACCCTAGTTTCAGATCATTACCGTGTATTGAAATTATGTGGTATTATTTTCGTAAACTCGACAAAAAACTGTTGACAGATCCATCACTCTCATTTTTCTTCTTCTGTAAACTTCTAACCTAACCTAATTATCAATTTTTTAATTAAAGTGAAAATTTAAAAATTCAACACCACAGGTGGGATTTGAACCCACGACCTCTGGAATGCGTCCATTGCTCTACCAATTGAGCCACCGTGGTATCCCTTGTAATGGTGAATTTTTCAATCTTAACACTCATCTATTAAGCCTTATTAGGGAGGCTTTGATTAAAAAATTGAGATTTTCGCTAGCGGACGCATCCGCTTAACAAACATATTAACCTAATTATTTTTTTAAAAATCTGTAGATAATTTTCAATGTTTTTCACCTAAGGACAATGACTTTAATACCTACAGAATAAAAGCGCTTTCAAATTAAGTCCTTAATTTATTTGCCTTACTGTTGGTAATGAGATCTTCAAATAAGTTACATTTTGACATTAATGAAATCCCAATAAAGTGATTGATAGGTGGTGACAAAATGTCTTTTGAAAAATAACACCTAGGTTTGGCGCAACGTTAAGTCAAACGTAAACTAATGAATAACACCACCGTATTTTTACAATGCAGCCTTAGCGTTCACTGGCAATACTGCTTTGCATATCCCAACACTGGCTGCGGTCAGCTTGTTTTGTTTATCTATTTTATCTTTGTTACTAGAATCAATGTTTACCTGCTGGATTCTGGCTTCTAAAAGATTTAAATAGATCTATAAAACTTTTAAGTCAGAAGCTTATTAAATGGCAGCTATGATATCTATGAGAATGGTGTTGTTCTTTATGGGTTAAAGAGAGGGTATAATAAATAACAATTATCAAAGTATTTTGCATTTTCCACATCATTCAGAAAATTAAATATCAGGAACTTGTTTTTGACAATGTTATCGCATATATGTGACAATGTTATCGCACATATGTGTTACGAAGAATGTATTTAGTGCCTACGTGTCATTTTTCTTTTAACACGTAATACACAGTAATGCAACACGTACATAGATTTAAAAATGCCGCTATATTAGGTACAACTAATAACTAACTAACCAACTAATAACTATAACTAACTTATTAACTTCTTTACTTGTTATTATAACTTCCTTTAGCTAGATTCTAATTATTTTATGGACCTATTCTTTAAGGGTTAATGTCAACTACACACATAAGTATTTTCCCTGACACAGACTTTCATTTTAAGATAATTTTCTCCTTAAAAAGTGAGTTAACGTATCCTAATGCACCGATACCTAAGCCAGAACGAAATTTAGCTTCGCAGGTACCTAGAGATGCTGCCAGCGATATAATATACTGTGCCGCATTAAAGGCGCACAATAATGTGTCCCGTCCCCTACCTACTAGGCATCACGTTGTCACACATTAATATGTAAACTTATGCTTTTAAATAACTCTTAGAGAAAATAAGATTTAAGGCATTCAACGATCAGGAGTAAAACAACCAAAGCAGAACATAAACAACTACCCATGATACATTTTTAGTTACATTTTAGCATTTTGCAGAACACAAACACGCATTAAATATGAATATTTACGCAATAAAAGATAGATCTAAGCATTTCGTGGATGGATAGCCGCGGGCACAAGAGGGGCTGACATACATTAAATAACTCTTATGTTGGGTAATGTTTCGTTAGATTATTGGGGCACAATACATTTACTTCTTTGTCAATACATTTTTGGAATGCGTTAAAATATTCGCAATCCACGGTTAGATGATTCAGTTTAATATTGGTTGCTCGCTACGGAAAAGTATTTGGCACCGAATATCTATTAATGTTGTTGCGAGTTTTTAATCTATGTATATAATAGTTGAGTTTTGTTACGCGTTTTTGAGTAGTCACCTGCATTCTAAGCATTCATAGCTAAATGTCTATAAGTAGTAAAAGTCGATCTCTGAATTTAATGTTACTAGTAGAAAAATTAAATTTGAAGCTACGTGAGTGTCTCGGTTGTTTAATTCGTTTCAGTGTTTGTTTTCTTTTCTTTGATGTTCAGTCAATATTTTTTCGCTATAAACAAAGGCTGTAAGATAAAAACTGTCCAGGAAAAAAGGAAAAGGAACAAAATATTGACCAAGTACCTAAAGGGGTAACTGTACAATGATGTAATTAAACCTTCAATAAAGTTTTCACGTAAATAAACAGATGAGCGAATGATGAAATCTACTTGGAAAAAATAAATAAAAAATTCCCCGAATCGGTGGATAACAGCCGTCTCCGTTCGCAAACACCATTACCGGGGTTCGGCCGTAAACCGCCCGAGATAAGATGAATAGCCGACGCGAACGTAAAAAGCGTATCGAGTGTTTCACTTTACGTGGTCGGGTAAGCCCGTATTATGTTGGAGAATTTTTCAAGCTTACGCAATATGCATATTTATCAGATTGCGTAAAATTCATGGGTCCGTATCATAAAGCGTAACTGAAACTAAACGTTTGTAAGTCATAAATATACATTCTCATATAATTTATACATCACTTAAAACTTCGGCTTATAGAATAGAAATAGAAATAATTTATTGAAAAAACGTTTTACAGAGATATAATTACGGACTGTTTGGGACCTACGTTCCTTTCTAGGTATTTCGGGAATGGCCTAGGTGGATCTTCAATGAAGAATATTATTTTTAAATACAAAATCGGGTTTATTCCTAATATATAAATCAAATTTTTACAGACAAGAGTGTTAGTTCGTTATGAGTTTTTATAGGCGATTGTCGTTGACAATGTTGACGACCGTTAATTGCCGCGCGTTGCCGATCTTCAAATTTAGTGTGTTTTCGGAGACAAACGGCCGTCGGTGACGTCAGGTTGGATGCGTTCTGAACACGGACTAAAATTTAAGTAGTAATTACAAAGATTATTATTATGATTATTTATCTAATAAAATGGTATAAGATAGGACCTCTTCTTCTAGCCGCCTCACTTTAACTCGTCTCTAGTGTAAATACGAGGTGGCGATATACCCGACCTCACGAAAAAGCATGGGCTATGCGGTGCGTGAGAATGATTTGCTGTCAAAAATTTAATCGTCTTTGTTTAAGCGGGTATTACACTGTCCTGAATTCAGAGTCCTGAATAGGGGAGGGGAGTTGAAGCATCTCGCTCTAACATATAGGTACGTACCGCTCTAAACGTTCTGAATTCAGGACAGTGTAATACCCGCTTTAGGCTGGTTTTCCACTAGAGCTATGCTATGCTACATTGCTATGGATGCGTTTGAAATCCACCAATCACATCCCTTTATTCACATAGCATAGCTCTTGGGGAAAAGTGTGCAGCTAAGCAAGACAATAATAGGGTTAATAAGTTTAATAACACACACACACATCAATTTTTAATTAAATATATCAATAGAATTAAAGTCAATTATCAAAAAAATATCGTGTTAGGGACGCAAGGTCATTGTTCAAACTTGACCAGCCCTAGATAAGGTATCAGTTTTCAGGTCACGCAAACGACCTGAGTCATGCACGTTACCTCTGGACTTTCCATAATTTTCTTGCGTGTGCTTCGCCAAAGCACCTTATGTAATGTGCGTTGTTCAAAAAGAAGTCTGTCAGTTTAAAGGTTCCTTTTTGGTAGTGATGATGATGAATTAAGTTTATATAGTTACAAGATTTTTTTTTTAAAGTAAACAGACTGTCTCTTAAAGCCTAAAATTGGTATAAAAAATAACACCTGTTCAAGGAAGAACGGGATCTCCTGATACAAGTATCATTGTTTACTTAAAAAGAGACCCCAACCTCGTATACACCACAGATTATATAATAGTTCTTCCAAGTTCTTCGAACAGATACGTATGTTCTAATAAAAAAAGCTTATACCTACCGTTTTAAATGCCTACTAAATTTAACAATGGACCGACCTTGAACACTCATTGCCTTAACGCGCCGGCCGAGCGGTTCTAGGGTTGACACTACTTAGAAATAAACTTTCACTTTTACTTCCAGTATCCGATTTGCATTTACATACATAGGGTACAGGCATATCAACGCAACAAGTTACATCAAAATTCAATGCGAAGTATATCTCTCACCATAGACAGGGTGAGGTTACGTTACGACATACGACAGAAAGTAGGTAAATAAACTTGAAACAATATGATTGAACTACTACAGCCCCTTTTCCCGAAAATGCACTGAGTTTATATTTCAAACAGTGGCGCTAAATTTAAACTTTGCATCGTCGCCTCTAAATTACGATCCCGTTTTCAGTAAACAAAACTATGTATTTGAATATGTCTGTACCCTTACCATGAGTTTGTATCGAAAACTCTTACCGTACTCGCTAGCGACTGCGTAAACGATTTAGTATGCCAATTCTTAGTCTTATTGCGTAACCGCCAGAGGCGCTGTACTTTTGTGCATACTAAATCGTTTACGCAGTCGCTAGCGAGTACGGTAATGCAAACATTGCAAACTCATGGTAAGGGTACTGTTACTGGTATAGTTAAACAACATTATATATTTAACAAAACAAACTCCAACATATATATTCTGAATTGCGCTATTGACGTAAGTTTTGAATATAGTTTAGAAACAAATCGAATAATGCACTCTCGTTTGTTTTGAGTTGATATTGGAAAATGTGTAAGTATGAGAGCGCGCAAACCAAAATGACTCCAATTTAGTGTTCAGAGTCTGTATTATTATTGTTACCTAATCCATACGGACTACGGGTGCTCTGAATTGAACTCAAGGGATTTGCCTGTGTTTACATTTGTTTGTGTTTAGTTTGACCGAAAACCTCAATTCGATTCATCCCTTCAATCTCTGTAACATTTTATTAATTTCACCACACCTGTCTGACTCGTTATCTCCGTGCGCGTGGAAGTGAGCGCGCAAATATATTGCAATGATCACAGGATCACAAGACACGAACAAAAATAGACCTCCCGTCGGGTACGTTTGCACTGGGCAATCGTGTCGGGACTTGTCGGCAAACAATTCGGGTGCACTCGTTCAATAGCACCGTAATCTATGGCCGAAACGCAAACAGTCCGCATCCACATTCACACATTGCTCTTTCAAGCGCATTTTATTAGTTGGACTTCAACGAGTGGGTTAATATTCTGCATGAAATCGCTGAATATATATCATAAGCAGCTTTGTTGAAATATCAGTACCTAGTTTTGGTAAAAGAGAGCAAATGTTTAGGCTGAAGTTGCTGTAGTAAAAAAAACGTAACATTAAAATGATTTGTTTAAGATTGTTGTACGAGAATTTCAATTAAAGTGGAAGACTAAGTTCTAATTAAGAATTTGGTGAACTATCGGGCCTTCATTCTTTCACATTGTGATTTTGTCCGTACTGTTTCATTTAATTGAGGTGTTCATCATCATCATTAATTTAAGAGCCAAGCTCTTGTCGGTGGAGCAATTTCCATGTACTATCTCTTTCTTGAGCCTTTCGTTTGACCTCCTGATACGACACGACGTTTACTTTTTCCAGATGTTCAATAAAGATAATTTTCATTTGTATGAAAATTAGGCTGCAGTTAAAAATATTAGTTGAAAATGAGAAAAACTGAATAAAATACGAAAAAAAATTTTTATTAAATATTCTACAGCACCGGAATGGACTAAAACTTTTAAAGACTTTCCAAAGACTAAGTTAATATGATTTAGCATGTTGCTCAAAAATGCAGAATTTTCCTTTTTGTATTTTCACAATTTTATCTCGTTCCAGGCTTCGTCTGCAACGCTCTCATTTCAAAATCCTATTTCAATCGCCTAGTTGATGGAGACTCAAAGGCAAAGCTTCCATATCAGGAAGTATGACGTTGCTTTTCCGAGCTCCAAAATGCATCAACTCGAGGGCTCTTAGCTGGCAAGTGGCTGCGTCGCGTCCCATATACTCGTGCGCTCTGAGGTCCTAGTAGGAACACGGTACAGTCAGCTTCGTAATAATGTATACAATTTTCAACCGGGCTTTAGTAGGCCTTAAAATATGGTTCAAAAACGAACTTTTAGGGAATTTCATGATCTTTAACTTTGCACTAATGTAAAATAAAGATGTCTTTATTTTATTAGATGTCATTTCCCCCCGTATAAAGTACATACGTACTAGCTGGATTATTAGGAATGAAGCTAGCAATACTGAACTTTTTAGAATCATTACGTGTTGGACTAGAGGTGAAACGTATTCCAGGAAACAACTATTCTTGTTCCTCAAAAACGGTCGCTCAGTCAAAAAAAATGTAGCTTGACCCGAGTTATCCTTTGCCGGCACTGTCAAGTACTCAATTTCATAAGTGCCAATATTGAAATTAAACCATAGATTTAAGTCAAATGGATTGAAGTCAAATCCATTTGGACTTTCATACCGCTTGGAGTTTCAAACTGCACCGTCCCACCCAAGTATTAGTATCGTACAAGGGGCTGACACGCTTTGCTAGAGAAAGATAATCTTATTGCGATTCCTATAAGAGGAAGTAGAAAAGAGTGGCATGTTTTGTCCCTATCACCGACCGAATATTTTTTCATGGTCGGGTTATAGGCAAAGGCAAGCTTCCGTAAGGCGACTTCCTGACTTGGCGGGGCGGGATCGATATGTGACATTTTCTTCTTTGACGTAAACTTACTGACGTCGCAAAGATTCCCGCTTGACGTAATACTGTCAGTATTATATTTGCGCAGTAGTAATATCATGCGCAGAAGCGAACCAGTACTGCCTTCGCATCACCCCGCTACCACGCATCCCGCGCCAGTCAGGAAGCACTCATTTAAATGTAGAGGCGCAGTAAAAAGTAGTACTGATTTGACTGACAGTTGACACTGACATTTGACAGTTTTCTCATATCGTACCGCCTCCGCATCGACAAATCAGGAAGTCGCCTTAGGAATACATTGGACATGCAAACCGGCCAAAATATAGGGTATTAAACTAAGGTAAAAATAAATTATTTTTTACTTGACTAATAAAAGATCTAACGAAAATACTCGAAAAACATCAATTATTAATTTATTTTAGCTAATTGAAAGATTTTATAAGCATAAAGATTTGAAAAGGACGCTGATTTGAACAAACCTACGCACACTGCCTTAGTGACGTCACTAAGACAGTATTTCCCTACAAACTTCATATTAACAAATCGTTTTTGACATTTAATAAAAAGTTGCTGATTTGACTATGGGTTTAATACCGTATTGCGTAGTACAAATTTTGTATGAAAATGAGCAAGTATGAGAAAGACATAGCCCCGGTCGCTCGTTGGCGCATCTTTAACTACAGAGTATATATTATATCTATGGTATCGTAGCAATCAAAGAGAGAGCTCTCAGTGGGGCATCCGAAAGTTATATGTGTCACCGCTTTGTTCCAAGGAGTTTGAATCGGGCCGGTGGAATTGAGATACTGGGCTTTTGAATGCTGTAATAGTGATAGAAGGAAAACCTTTTGCTGCAGTTTTAGAGGCGTCAAAGTTTTAACGGCATATTTAAGCGACTTTTTTCTATCGGTATTCCATTCACGATATATTACAGACGGGAATCAATTCTTATGCAGGGGGCCGATTTTTGAGTGTCGAACGCTCGACTTTTCACTCGAGATCTGTCAAAAAACTATGAAGTTTTGACAGATGTTGAGTGAAAATTCGAGCGTTCGACACTCAAAAATCGCCCCCCGGACGTGAAATTAAAGATACTCATGAGATTTGCAGTAGACATATCATATTATGTAAATCAAATAACAGTCCAGTATTCGGTTTGTCAAAATATCACGAGACAGAGGGTCAGAAACGAGGAAAAGTTATTACTGCAATGCTGAACCACATTTTCAGAGTGTAGTAATGATACAAATTATTTATTGGACAAGGGCGAAAAAATATAGCAGATGAAACAAACACAGCATGATATTTGGCACCGAATACCTATCAACCCAATGTGTATATCGCGTCGATTGAAGTATGTTTATATTTCTACATTCACGTTGAAATATGTTATTAACATACTTAGTTTTTATATGAATTTAAAATAAGATAACAGTTTGGCAAAAAGTGGATTATTTTATCTGCTCCGTTCTGAAGTAATGAATTAATAAGAATTATTATTTGTAACTCATTGGTGTATTTTATTTAACCCACGGAGATGATTGATTAAGGTAAATACAGACATGTATACTAAAGTCTCAATTATGCACCGCGCCTAAGTTCAGTAGTAAAATATTAATAGTAAAAGAAGGAAAACGTCAAATTGCTCAACACTGACCTAATACTTAACACTTTTAATATTACATCATATTATTAGAGGTGAACAATAGGCGCCAATTATTAGGTGTTAAGGTATCAAACTTTAGAAATACCTCATTTATCTCATTTAAAAAGACAATTTTGCTCCAGAGAACAATCAATCAAGCTTATACATTCCCATTAATATACGTATAACATATAACGCTACTCAAATATTAACTTCGCACGTGAAACGCGAGAATGTGCAAAGAAAAATGAGCTCCATGTAAACAACAGACATTTATTTATTGTTCGACCAATCAGCCTGAAAGCACTCTATAGTGGCAATGAAGAGGCGAGTCTCGTACAAGTTTCTGTTGTACATACTTTGATATACTTACGCGTAAGCAAAGTATAGACATAGTACAACTGTATATTCAGTACGATTATAATCATTTTAAATATTTAAATAAATATTTGTGGACAATCTTACACAAATCAACCTAGTCCCAAACTAAGCAAAGCTTGTACTATGGGTACTAGGCGACGATATACATACTTATATAGATAAATAGATACTTAAATACTTAGAAAACATCCAAGACCCAAGAACAAATATTCGTGCTCATCACACAAATAAATGCCCTGGCCGGGATTCGAACCCGGGACCTCCAGCTTCGTAGGCAGGGTCACTACCAACTAAGCTAAAGCGGTCGTCTTTTAGTAAGTAATGTTTTGGAAAAAATAGGGACTTCTTATGAAGTGAAGCAACTTGTATAGGTATATTTAAAATAAAACGAAGATATGAAATGAATGAATTCCTTAGCTTGGTATCAGCAATCTCAGCTAAAATGGAGCACTCTTTTTGTCTAAACACGAATAAGTAAGTACACGTTCATTAGCTATCAGAAAGAAACAAATATAGACAATAACATTGAAAAATAATGATTAGTAAAAACTTGGATTTTTACGAACTACGATACTAAAAAAACAAGCTCTTAACTGTTTTTTATTGTACGAGTATTACTAGCTTTCCGTATCCATATTGACATTTTTACGCTTTGAAGCGGTTTTAGTTAATCCCAACTTACTGTTACATTTATGTCTCCTGTAGCCCCAGTAACAGTTTTGCTCCTAAAGAGAACTTTGCTTTGTCTGAAGATGCAGGTCCTTTGTTTGGAAGGCGGCGTCGCAAATATTTTCATTGGGTTGTGTTCGTCCTTCGTACAAGTTTGCTGCTTCCATAAAACTTAGTAATCCTCATTGCAATAAACCATTCTGTTCACGTACAAAACATTTTACTGTAAAAATTGCTGCAATAGCTCTCAACAACAAATATCCCATTTGCTACAGTTTGTTTTTTCAGTAACATTTTCAATTGCTTAGGTCTTACACCAATTTGATACTTGCAATGCGGAAATATTGATCTAAACGTCAATTATAGCATAAAAATAATAAATATAATATAACATTTGTGTCAACCTCAGGTACATTTGAAAATGTTACGTTATCACTCTGCGGATCAAGCTTATTTAACCGTAAATTATTCGAGATTTCTCGTATTTCAATCCTACGTCAATTTCAGCTTTGGTCCAAACGACAAAATGATGTAAATTATCCCTAACGGTTTGGAGAAAGATAAAGATGTCATGGTAAGAGTGATTAATAGGTTCTGAGGGTCGATTTTCGACGCACAGTTTGCATTCCAGTCTAATACAAATGTGTTTCCCGTGCTCGTGTTATCTCTGCTAGCAGGGAAGTGATGGCGTGAAATTATTTTATGTAAAATTGGAGTAAGAAACGTGAGTCTCTGTTTGACCACTGGAATATGGGATACTGCTAGTCCACAGAAGTTGATTGGATATGGTAAATAGCAATTACAATACGTTTCGTATCTGAATGTTTGTGAATGCGAAAGTTTTTTGATGCAAATGCGAACTTTTTGCGATTGAAATCCAGCTCATAATAAACGTCAGTTCAACTTTATTTATGATTCAAACTTCAAACTTTTTAATTCATCATACCTCAGCAGCCTTTAATGATAAATATCATAACAAAGTAGCAAAGTCACTATTTATTTATTATGATTCTTGACTATATTATTATGATTGTGGTACTGACAATAGCGAAACATGATTGCTTAAAATTTTCTCGATAGAAAATAAATCCAAAGTTGAGTCTATATTTTCGATTTTTCCTCAGCCTACTAAAACAACGCATTATTAAAAGACACGATTAAGTTAATATGGTGGTATTTTACCTCATCTAGGTACTGACAAGAGGAAATTTAATAAACCTGCACACAGTCAGATATTTAACGAGATTTGTCTAACGAGATTCTCGGAGAGGGTTGCATCCCGTTTTGTCGTGAGCGAAAAACAAAGGGTGTCTCTTTCAATCGATATATCGCCATAATATCTAAACACGCTTGAAGACCTTTAATAATGTATGAACGTATCTACAGTCAAAAATGTTTACTTTTACTACTCAATACCAAGTGATAAGGTGCATTAGTGTACCTACTCGTACATATCATGTTTGTCGTCAACTGAACCTAATAGAGACTGCTGACTGCACCAAATTCTCGCCATTATTATTTTGTTTTCTGTGCATAAACTTACAAACGTTTATTATTGTCACCAGGCTGTAACAAGACTTATTACGGGGACATCGGCCGCACCTATGAGTTGGAGCTACACCGGCCACGAGAAGATCTCGTGCCATACGTCTGTCTTCTCACCATCACGGCGCCTGGGGGCGTGCATGGCGACTTGGTTCAGGTCAGTTCAGTTTCCTCCCTGACCATAATGTGGCCATATTATGGCCCATATGCATTCCGTTGTCATTCATATTATTCATCATATGAATGACAACGGAATTAGGTATTAAATGAGCGCTTACCTGCAAAAAGCACGTTAAGTCTTCTTGGTGAACCTTGAAAAAGCTAGTTTGTATTTGTTTACCTTCACTAATGGTTGGTATTAGTCGACAAGCACATTACGACAATCCTTGATGATGGATGATAATTATTATGATATTGATTAATAAAACGCAAACACGGAAACTCGATGCATTTCAGATCAATAAATGTGATACTGTGACTGTCTTTATCGTGGGATTTTCTTAATAAAATCAGAGCGAGACATTTGTTTCTAAACTACTTTGGTGCGTAATAAAAAACAATTTCAAATTATTATCTGTAGACTCCTACAACTTTACCGTTTGGCTCTGCGAGCTATGGCCTCGGAAGTGGCCCCCATGGCTCGCCTATTTTAAAATTTCCAAAAACTAAAGCGACAATAATAATGGAACCCGCTCAAAATTTCACGATAATCGGTTGAGAAATGCGGCCAATCGAGGAGAATACCCGGACATGCGGACGACATAACAACCAATAGATGAAACCTCATTATTATGACAATCAAAATTTAAAATTATTTATTTTTTATCAATAACGTTAACAAGGTTACCGAATCCTCGTTTTAAGTAAAAACTTATGTTAGGAGGAAGCTTGAAAGTTAGAATAATAAGATTATCAGTGTTGAGCACTGGGAAGTTTAATCGTTTACCTTACGACTTTATATAAGAACATAGCTAGGCTTAACATATCCGCGCGTGTAAGATTATCATTAATCACTTGTCGTTTATCATTAGTCCCAATCCCGATGTCACAGTGGATTGCGTGTTTGTCAGTAGAAAAGTCATGAATATCTAGCAAATTGCTTTTCAGCTGCTATTGATTGCGATCGGCACGGGTCACCTTAGACACTAATGAATAAACGTGGGACTATTTGTCAAGCGACCACCTATTTGTTGCTTGGAGCTCCAATCGATATTGGAAAGGGAAGTTTTTCCAAATGGGTCTGTGACAGTAAGTAAATTACCACCCTTTTTGTATAAATTTTAAAACATTTATAAGAATTGAAATTTTAATTGTAATATTTGGCAAGTTACAGCGCATCACTAGGGGTTAAAAAGTACCTTTCATCATCATTTAATTTTATAAATGCCTACTGGCGGAAACCAATTTAAACCAATTAGGTACAAGAGCCCAGTACACAATATACTTTTCTTAGACAGATATTTCACGTCTTACAGGCAGTGTATAATATTTGTATTTACTTCAACATTCTGAATGCGCCATAACAGTTATAAAGGATCCGTGTAAGCTAAGATTTTGACTGAAACATCTTTCTTATGACAATATCTTCAACGCACGAAGTGATATTATATGCACAGAAAATAGACAAAACTATCGGCAAGTCAAATCCGCCCGTGGGTAAATCTTCCCGGGATCCGGAATATGAAGGGAAATATAGTGGAACGCTCTCGGGCACCAAATAGAGGAATATGAAAAATGTGCCGTCAGAAAAGTCGTTTCTTACCGCGCTTAGGTATGGCACTCATGGGTGAAATATTTGATGCTTATTTTTTAAAAGCGTTGTTCGTTATGAGCACAAATGCTTTATTGTTTTAGTTGTGCTTTCTTTATTAGTAAATAAAAAACAAATTTTATAAAGGGTCGGCAACGCGCACGCGATTCCTTTGGAGTTGCGAGCGTCTATAGGCTGCGGTGTCCGCTTACCATCAGGTGGACCGTATGCTTGTTTACCACCGTCGACACCGTTGGTATAATAATAGTAGCAAGATTATGTGATAAATACCAAAATGTAAAAAAAAATAAGCAAATACTTGTGAATTTAATCCCAATTTCGAACTACAATAATTGTAGTTCAAAATTGGGATTAATTATCTAACCTAATATAATTTACTGATTTAAACTTACACGATTTTCACACATTATTATCGGGGAACGGGACTAAAAAATCAATCAAAATTATTTTGATTGTGATAAATTATTTTTTTCTTGTGGTACCCACTTTGTAGTTATGGGTACATTGACACCTTTCAAGAAAAAGAAAGAAAAAATGCCTACTAATTTAATGTAGATTTAGAACAAGGGTCAAAAATATCCATCGAGTAAGTCAGATATTTCGAAATATGTACTGCAAATCTCAGGTTTACGTACGTGGCTACTCACTGTCCCTGAAAAACTCAAGCAGGAATTTTAAACGTTCTTTCACTGTACGATGACTTGTGGATACTAGCCTTTATGATTCTATATCTAAATTCGGTACCAAGGAGTATGCATTGGCCGGAGGCCACCGGCTTGTTTCAATTCAACCCTTTGACGTAAATATCCGGCCTCCGTTGAAGCTTTGTATTAAAACGTTGAAGCGAACGCGACTATTTTGTGGTAGCTAGTCTAATCTAGTGAAGAAATAATATTGCTTTATAGTAGAGTAGCTTTATCTCACGAGCGGGGGCTAAAAACAAAGTGTGGTTTTATGAAATAAGCCGGAGGCGAGTTTCATAATAACATCACACAATTGTGAGGCCTTATTATGTACGGTCAACCAATTTGATTTCTGGACCACTTCGTACCTTGTCACTGTGACATTCATATATGAGATGTTTTACGGCCTTCATATTGATTTTCACTGTGACAAGGTACGAAGTGGCCCAGAAATAAAATTGGTTGACTGTACAGTTGCATACACTAGTTTATTTTATATCTACATCCATATATTATTATCTTTCATGTCTAACCCATATTTACTGAGATACTCCGAGGCAAAGCACGTGCTCAACTGCTCACGCTTGTGCTGTAAAGTCCGACCACGGGCACGCGCCTGTGCTGTAAAGTTGTACGTTATCTCATAACTGCATCATCTATGATGCGGTTCCGGCCTTCTCCGTCGAGGCCGGGGGGCCGACGGGCACGGCGTATTTAAAAGCAAACACACGACTACGGGTTTTACACGACTGCCCAAAAAAAGGAGTTTGCTTTCAGGGTTCATGTACGAGTATGTATGTGAGATTCTTTGGTCCCCCAAAAACTTCTCAACGCCGATTTAGATGTGTGAGGTTTCGTTACAATCCTTACGTCCCTTGCGTCATCCCGGGTAATAAAGGCAGTGTGACGTTGCAATAAAAACAACATGTCGGACTTACACATGAAAGAGGATTTAGTAATATTATGGGTGTAAATGAAGTTACATGATTACCCTGCTGGTACTTAAATACAAAATAATATTTAAGTAATCTATGCTTGGCATATTCAATCGTAAATACCAAACTGATTCCAACAGTACGATTAGTGAATACAGTCGTTAGGCGAGCGGCTAGGCCATATACATGTCGTCTAAATCACCTATGAATTAAACAACGTCAGTATGAACGCAGTGCACTGAAAACATGCACTTTATTAGGCCCATGCAAATTATAGCGTGTGTCACGATAACCAAACTATTATTTGCACAAATCTTTAGTGTGGTTAAATAATTATAAACTATACATTTGTTTTACATAAACTTGTTAACACATTAATGGAATATTGTTATTTTGCTACCTACTCGACGATTCAATATACAATTATACATAGTGCTTGTACATTCCGTTTTTTTATGTCGTGTCTAAGTATAATATTTTTAACGCGAATTTATTACAAAGTCCGTCTACCAACCTATCTGTCTAACTTACTTCTCAACATATTCGAAATCTATAGAGACGAATCCTTTGCGATGTGTGGCGTAAGAGACGTCAATTGAGTAGCGCACAGGACGAGGGATATCGTCATTACAATTAGTACTATATTGCCGTGGCCGGGAAGGAGGCAATTGTAGGCTGAGTATTTGTTAATTTTTAAACAAAATCGCAAGTGTGTTTTATACCGATTTTCGCATTTGTATGGGCTATATACTATATGACCCTGCCTTTATTATGATCCTTACCTTTTTAAAAAGTTTGGAACATTTCAGGCGCGTAGAGACTTATTTTTTTCTATCTGATCTTACTACACATTTCACCTTCCAATATGTAGTGAGTAACGTTCAATTTGGTCCTATGGGCGCTGATCAAACACAAATAATATACCCATATTCCCTTTGTGCCGGTTGCAAAAATGCTAGAATCCATCTTTTTGCCTTTACACGGTCGACATGCAGCATTTCAGGTCGATTGGTTCTGTAGTTTCCACGTGAAGGGGTGCGGACTCACAAAACAGATATCGCTTGTATTCACGTTTTGAATACTTATGCTTTGAGATTGAATACTTTTGTTTTGGTTCAATACGTGTCACAATATTTTATGACAAGCTCTTATCAAAGTCGGTATTCATTAGGTACTTAGAGCTGTATAGGCAAAGGAATCTATATATCATAGGACTAAGGTCAGAATTACTTATCTAGAAAAAAAACAACAAGTTTGATAAATATTCCCATACAACGGTTGGTGCGATACTGTGCGTGTGACGTCATTCGCCCGTACTTACTTACCTATTTGTAGGAGCCTTTTGGAGGGCCGCTAGCGTCGAGCTAGGTTCGTCCCAAATTTTTACCCTTTATTGTCGTCTATTGGTAGTCGGTCCCATAGAGACATTTGATCGTCTATGAAAACTGGTTCGAATGGTACCATAAAAAATTTTAGTCAAATAGCGAAATACATTAGGAAGCATCAACACTAAATCAGCTCACGTGACTGTCTGAAAACCTACACTTATAAGGTTCCGTACCCGAAGGGTCCAAACCCCACTACTGTCACTTATGTGTCCGTCCGTCGTCTATCACACAGGTTTTACAGACAAACGGTTGGAGCTAAAGTCTTCAAATATTCACAGTATTTATAATCTCGTTGACCCAAAGTCATAGGAATTCACAAAAAAAAAAATGTTTTAAAGAGTTGCTGTGGAAGGAAAAAAATGACGTACCCCATCGAATGAGGTATGGTTGTTTAAAGCACGTTGAGCGGATTAAATACACGTGGATGAGAAGCCACCAAAGTCAGCTTTTTTTTACAAAGTTTTGTTGCAAAGAATATTTTATTTTCCTATTGAGCTTATGAACTTGGTTGATAATATGGTTTAAGATATTTATTTCTCTAATGTGCAAAGTCCGATACTCTCTTGGCCTGTTTTTTTCAATTTGCTGAATAATAATTATGTTTTTGAAAACAAATATTCATTTTCATTTGGTTGAGATTTCTCGAAACAAAAATCTGCGACCATTCTGATCTATTGTGATCGCCACGTTCTACAATTCTCGGTCAAGTCCTTTTTTGTGAACTCGAGACACATGATGTTCTTGAATGGGCCCACAGGAATGAGCTACGGCTGCGCATTAGGCTAGGTAGGGCATTCAAAGGTTTCGACTTTAATGTTTATGATACTAGCTTTTGCCCGCGACTTCGAGCCCGCCGAACTCGTTCATCGCGTTAGAATTTCATTATTACTTATATAAATAATTATTTTATTTATGAGGCTTACCTAGTTGTCGCTCTTCCATACAAACTTCCACCCCCTTAGGGAATGATATCCGGGATAAAAAGCATCCTATGTCCTTTCTCGGCTCGTATCTGAAGTATCTTCTTTATTTATGAGTTTCTTAATACCTATACGTTAAAATAGTAGGTATTTATACTTTACACCGCTGAGTTATGATTCCTTTGTGAACTTTGAATAAAATAAGCTTTTGGAAAAAGGGTTTTTGCTTTAATAAAACGATTGAGCCAAAAAAAGGTATCCTTACACTCCTTACATAATAGTTGCAGCGCCCCTTTTCTCTTATAGCTTTCGATCCCGTATTTTCGCTAAGGGCCACTAGTCTTATAACCAATTTTCTTTACGATTTCATCAACGAATTTTGTAGTAGCACTGAACGATCTTATTCTTGGTTGTTCGCGATAATACAATGCGATGGAAAATAATATTTTATGTGTATAATATAATTAGCGAATATACCAAACAAAACAAAAGAACAAAATAGAATTTGCGGGACTGGAATTCCAGAATTGCCGGTGCGTAATGTGCTAATCTGTATTCGGTATTTTCTACTTTACCGCGAGAACAATTATTTTACCGAGATTTCCTTACCTATCAGTATACTGCCAGTATTAAATGTAAATTACCGCAGGAGCTATGTTTTATGTGCCTTTCATTGTATCACGGTACACTACTTTGCTTAATTTTTAACTAAGTAGCAAAATTCCTTTAATGCGAGTACCAAATAATCTTTAAAAAAACTGCAGCAATTTAAACAATTGGTAGACTAAGTTTTATTATTCTACAAACGTTTGACAGCGTAATTACGGCCACATTGGAATTAACCATTTTTAAAACCAGCTTAAGGTAATCTATTTGTTTAATGAACGTTCAAGCAACGTTTTGTTTTCGAGTCCGTTTCTCGTTCATTACCCATTTCCCTGTTTAATTTCCACCGAGTTGTCTGTTAGAACTGTATCCTTTAATTTGCATGCAATTAGAGAGACTTTCCAGTAAGTTGGAAAACTTTTCTCTCAGGTCTTTGTCCTGTTACTTTTGTTTGATGTACAATTGTACATTATAATGAATGTTGCTATTTAAGAATTAAGTATTTAGTCTTTTTGTGTACATTGTCTTGAACAGTTCCCTATTTGTCATTTTTCTTCACCCTGTTCATGATTTTCGGTCCGATACATTTACAGTTCTCTCAATTTGTGAGACGTCTAGAATCTATCACTAGCTTGGTTTCATTATTCCCTCAATAAGTATTTTTAATGCAAAATTTATTTAGATATATCTGTAACGTTACAGATTATCAAAACTCAGAACAAAAATTTTCTTCACACCGAACGTTATCTGAACGTCTAATGTTGTGTGAGAGCTCTTTGATAATAGGTCATACAACTATGACAATTCTTTTACATTCAAGATAAAGGCTGAAGACAGTGCTCGACTGACGGTCAACGCGTATTGGGTGTAGCTATCGCTGTATGAAAGCATACGTGCGTTCAGCCGATGCTCACCGTCAGCGCGTATGCGGCCATACAAAACGCCTCGACCATACGCGCTGACCGTCGGTCGACCACTGTTTCCAGCGTAACTAGGCAATGCATGAACTTGCAAATTCCTTAAGTAAAATTCAAATTTCAATATGTGAGTTTCCGTGTCATAGCGCGTATTATTATGCTTACGTGAGGTGTGTGCGGAAACATATTGGAGTGGCGTTCAGTTCAAGATTGGTTTTACTTTATATAATAGTGGCATATGCGAATATCTATTCGAATATGCCATTATTACAATAGTTACAAGGGGGCGCTTTTCTTAATCCTCCTCCTCCTCCTCCTCCTTCCTCCTCCACCGTCAGATGAGTGCATCTGATCAAACTTATCGGGTAAATCATGATTTTTTGATATTGTAAAGATTACTTTCTGACTCGATATTATCCAACACCGATATCGAAAACAGCCTGCGGCCGGTAGCAAGTTACATAAAACTAAGGCACCCTATAAAACAGGTCAGGCGATCCACGCAGTGACCGGAAATTGTATTTGTTTCTCCCCTCAATGGACTGCTTCAACAAACAGCGCTAAATTATATATATAATGCCTGATTGAGGAACACAATTGATTGGTGTTTTTGTATGTAATGAAAGGATGTTTATTATTTGTATTAGGACTACCAGACAAATAGAAGTTTGTGTACAATTATACTTCCCGCTCTGAATCATGGCTGGCCCAACAGGTCTCCATTGGTGTACAGCGTGGAAATGTCGCGAGCATTCTGGAAACCTTTGGATCAGGTAGGAAACAGAGCGGGGGAATAGGTATTTTATTTAATCTTAATTTTCTGTTTTGTGTTCTTCTCTTTCATGTCTTCATCTTTTATGTCTAAAGACTTAGTTTTTATGATTGATGGATGGATTCTGTCTTGCATTTTATTTTTAATCAGTATTGTACGACTTATTACATATTAATTTCAATTATACTTATATATTATAAAGATATCAATACTTGGATCATACTGAATCTCCAGAGCCGGAGAGAATTGTAGCAACCGTTCTAGGCGCCGGATGCCTTGAGCCACCTAGGGTAACACCACCAGTAATGCACAGGGCCCAATGATGTACATTGACTCTTATGTAAAAGAAAATAAGAGTCATTCATTTATCTATAGAACAATACAACACAACAACAAAAAAAAATTATAACCGTATAATCTTTGAATTAGGATTGAAGTGTCCGTTACTGGAGGTGTCACCCTACTCGTAAATACCGGATGAGAATATAAGTTATTGTGGCACTTCTGTGCGCAAAATTTTTTTCTTCGCCCTGATGAGACTGACATGTTTCACGACCTTCCATAATAAAATGGAAAGTCATGAAAACAGTTTCTGTCATTAGGTTTATAATCACGAAATCGTGTGTCGAAAGTAAAAAGAAAATTGTCGTCTAGGAGAAATCGCTATCCTATCTTTTTTTCTGTAGATTTTTAGCAATAAGACCGGCTGATGTTCTACATCTATCTTCCTGTAGGTATCTTCGTTTATTATTTTGTGCGAGCTGCTTATTATGTGAGATGTGCAATACTACCAGTGGCGGAGCGTCCATACAACTCGATTCCCACCGGCTTGCCTAATTTTCAGCCAGTCCAGTTCTTTTACTACGGCTCATGAAGAATAAGAAAGGCTAAATTATTTCCGGCTTCCCTAAGAATATTTTTGACGCGCCGCCGCTGAATACTTTTGTATTGTAAAACCTGTGATCAAAACCGTCCTTAGCTGGAATGGAATGAACCAATTCCAATATGCGTAGGAACAAAGTCTGGATAAGCACTAACCTGTCGTGGTGAGGCTTTCGAATCGGGAACTGGGTCAATCGTCGTTTGCGTCATCCATTGATACAGCGCTATTCAGGCCGGACTCATTAGACCAATGTCATTACTGTGGCTATTGATGTTCACACTGTAGGTACAAAACGGCAAATACGCTGCACTATCCAATAAATAGGCCTTGATTCATTGCAATAAGGTTCAATAATGGTCAGTTAATTCTGTCGTCGACGGCACGGAAAGCAGTGCGGTGCGATATGTTGCAGTAAATTGCAATAGAAGGGTATTTAATGATATAACATTAAATATTTTCACTATTATGCTGAATTTCATATAGTTTACATACTTTAAAATGTTTACATAATTATGGAAGAACATCACACATTAAATTTAATGTAAGTAATAAACCAAGAAACTAATGAAATTGCTCTCAGCTCATATCGCCTGCACCAGATACCAGATAACTTAAGAGAGGCCACCCATGTTACGGTTCCAAGTCGCTATTTGATCTAATTTTCGACATCGGGGCCTCCGTAAATGGACCGTTATACGCGATCGAATATACCAAAGTACCCTCAATTTGTAGACATTTCCAGCCTATAAAATATCTTACGAAATTATATCAAAGGGCGGTTTTTGTATAGTTCATTTGTATGATTTGATTAATAAACAGTCATTAAGATGAGTTCTTATATACATCAAACTGTTGAAGAACTAGTCAAGAAGATAGAACGTCTATTATTTAAGTATATTATTAAGTATTCATACAGCATTTTGTTGTTAAGACTGCTTTCTTGATTATATTTTTTTGCTGCCTATTAGTTAGTTACTTAGTTCCTTTTAAGCACGCGTTTTATTACAAAAAGCCCATAAGAAGAAACATAATTCTTTTCACATCACCTATTCGGATAAGGGCTTTTTCTTCCCTGCTAGGAGGGATCAAAATGGCACTTTTCTTCCCTGCTAGGAGGGATCAAAGTGGCACTTTTCTGTAACGAGTAATAAGTTATTAGTCTCGATTTTGATAAAATAAATGCACAACCATTGTTATTTCAGATCTTTCATTATCCTCAATAGGTGATGTGAAAAGCAGTATGTGTCACATGGAAGCAAAATTATTTCCACCTTGGGCGTTAATTCTTGAATCCCTCACTACGCTCAGGATTCTATTTTAGAATCCCTCGCTACGCTCAGGATTCTATTATTATTCTTCTCTTCGTTCAGGATTCAAGTTACGCCCACGCCGTAAATATGTCATTTTGCTCCCTTGTGACACAATCTACTATTATTTCTCGTGCATTCTATTTATTTTAAATGAGATTCCTGAATTTAAGTAGTTTCTAATTTCATATTTCAAGTAGGTACTCCTGGACCCCACAACAAAATGAGTCTTGACCTCTAATATGTAGCTACTATCTAGTGCATTGTTTGTTTCCCCCAATCATCGATTTGCAGTAAAACGAAACTTAATCAGCGTCAGAGCGTAAATGTGCAAAGCCCTGGCCTATATCGCCTGTCAGTTCTTCATCCTTTTCACAAGGTTTTTATAAAATACGCGTTGCAGTAGCATACTCGAATTTATTTTAAAAAAAAGATGAGACGCGTGTTTGTGATTATTCCTACCTAAGGGTTCCATGGGAAAGCAATACCGAACTGAATTTAACTTACTTAGTCATGATAGTTCCAAGGCATTGTTATCGATGAAAGGAAAATAAACCTTTATACCGAAATCGGTGTCTTTAGCTTCGTAAATCGTATAGGCATCATTAGCTGTCGTCGGTTTTGGCAAATGTTCAACTATTAACGTTGATCACCTTTGATTATAGTGGCTATCATAGATAGATCCGTATTATTTAATAGATGAGACCGAATGATTGTTTGTCTATAAAAAAACTATCATATATATAATGATTTCATTACATTTATAAAGATTACTATACCTCTAGCTACTTTGTAAATTGCAGGTAAAAAATACGTACTAAATTCATTCACATTAATATTTTCAGAATAAAGAACGAATAAAGATAATAAATGAATTGAATTCGAAGTGTATAATATTACATTACTTTTCTTTTTTTCCCGTATACCTACGTTTATTGGAAATTCTTGAAATTTCGACGACAGGTTTAATGAACGAGGCAGCGATGGATTCCTTTCCTGCTTTTATTCTGTTTGGACTTCTGAAACAATTGATTGTAAGAGTGCTTTTAAAGTGTAACCCGGTAGCGTTGCCAATTTCGTACAATTTCTTTATTTATTAACCATACAAGAATTTCTAACAAAAATAAATGAAACAGTATTAAAACTCACTTCAATCTAAAACAGGCCCTTGAGACATACTACTATTTAGTTATTTAGCTTACCTTCTAGACTTCTCTATTTCGCAGTGATTTTAAGTTAAAAAAATAATCATACATAGTTTCCTAATTGGATCCATGTAGGAGTGAATTAAATAATTTTATAATCACGTGTTACAACTTAAAATAAAATATTACTCTGCTCAGTCTTACAAACTGGACTATTCGTCAACTCGTTCCATTTTTCAAAGCATTCGTCACCTCGTTCCATTTTCCAAAGCAATTCAAACTAAATCTGATGCATTGGTAAGTCCGATTCAGCGTTCATCATTCAAATTCTGAAGTCATCAGATATTCATTCACATCAGTCAGTTTAATGCTCATTTAAAGTTTTAGACTTCGCATTCCATACATTCGGATGGTAAATTATGATCTCATAACATAAACATGAGTCTGAAAACAGAGTCAAAATACTTATCTCCAAACTTCTGAACCATCCACTCAGTGTAAGTATCATTACTTAGTAAAAGTTATCCCAGAATCTCTACATAAGTTTAAAAGCACAACTTTTAACTTCATATTAAAGTACGTATTACCTATACCGTTTCTAAGCTAGCTTATCTACTTTCGTTTCTCAGAGAGTTCAGCCACTACATTTCAAGTTTGATATACCTAAATTAAATTACGAAGTTACCTAGAACATGCAATTAGTACTCCAGTTAACTAACTAATATTATTGTAGAGTACGTGGGTTAATAATTAAATTGGTCATAAATATTTTTACCGTCAATGAGTTTTCAGTCTTCCTAATTAATTTAATAGTTACATACACTTTAAAAGCCTAATAATTTTGGCGCAGATCCCATAGGCATATAAAGCACCCTTACGATTTATGATTTGTATGATCGAAACGTAATTTATGTAACTACACGGAAAAAAGGAAATATTTACATTTTAAAATCAACTTATCTAGCTCTATATATAAAATACCCCACCCAGTTCACCCGCTTGAGGCATGGTGCCGAGAACGCTGGCGGCATTGCCCCTTTGCACCGCCAGACTTAGCCGCTGGGCAAAGAAGGAGCCAGCCCTGTGGTCGCCTGAATATGTTTATGTATGTTTTATTTATGTATGTATATTATTCTTAATTTAGTTGAATTGTTGTAATTATTAAGAGGTTTCATATATTATCTCTGCACCACCTACTATCAATCGTTATGATTAGACTTAATTTCCCCTACCCTAAGGTTGTCTGGAAGAAATCGCTCTTTAGCGATAAGACCGCCTGTTGTTTGCCTCTACTTACTGTGATTTTGTATTGTACTGTATCCTTTAATTGAGGTGTGCAATAAAGAGTATTTGGCGTAGAAAGTGCTGCCTCCTATATTTATTCAATATGTAAAATAGATAAACAAACAATCAAATAAAAACTTAAACTAGGGGTAGAGGTTCGTCAGCCAGTACCGACTTTCATTGCTTGTGGGGTTCTTCGGCGGGGACAATAGCTAATCCAGGGTATCAATATAATACAGTCCACACCTTCGTAGCTTTACGCCACATTTTCTGGTAAAGAGTATTTGTATTTGTAACTAAATCTTTACCTAGTTAGTTATCGTTTTTGTTCCTGATTTTGACCCAAAAATGTAGATAAAAAATAAAATCTACCTGGAAAAGAACTGCATGTGATGAGCGTAGCATCAAAGCAAATACGTTCTGGCTCTGTGACTGAATTTGTTCGTTTCTGATGATCTCCGTATATATCTCGTATGGATTCAAATAAAATAAATAAACCTATACGATTACTAAAAATGTTATAGTATCAAATAATGTACTGCAATATTTTACATTTGAAGCTAAGTAAATTCTTAAAATCGATGATGTAATTGGGAACTTTGTAACCTACGTAAGTACGTAAACTGGTATAAAGTAAATAATAGAGTTTATTCCTACAATTTTCACGTTCAAATTGAGACTTAAGCCACATTTACATACAAGCTAAACTCAAACTCAAACTAACTTTACTATTCTAGGGTGTGAAAAATCGATTGAACTCATTATGTCTCGGTGACCCGCAATGTAGTTAAACTTTCATGTGATTTTTGCACGCGTGTAAAATATTAATGAGACTGAAGTAATTTTTCCTGTACGGTCAGATCCTTCCTATTCCTAAAAATAATTCTTGCTTATCACCCACATCACTCAAATACCGAGGCTGTCCCTTTTTGCGTCGGCTCACATGCAAGCGCAGTCTAAATTAAGGCTAATTCTAGGTCATAAATTAGCCAGATCCGGGGGAGAGCAGCGACGACTGCATTTTGCTGCCAACGCTACGCCCAGTTTAGAATGGTTAGAACACCAGCGCTTAATTGCTATGGCGATTGCGATTATGCCTCATTGCAAATGCGTGTTTGAGTTTGGTATCCAAAGACCTTATTCGGCTCATTCGTTCTGGGCTTCAACTTGCATATTAGTAGTGAGCTAGATCACAAAACTTCGCATTATGAGCCGTAACGTGTAATTACTGAGATACCAAGAATTCGTGATGAAATTTCCAAGATAAAAAAGCTTGTAATTTCATGCACCGATAAATAAATCCTTTATTAAAAGACGATCACTAAAACGAAGAGATATTTAATATAATGACATAAATTTAACAATACGCCCGTCTCCAATAATATAATAGTATTTTATGCAACTGGTGTATTATAAGGGTTTTAAAATGTGAGTAGCGTGGGTTGCGATGTGAGCCTTGTAAAGACGTCACGAGCATTTTTAGACCAAGTTGTACACCGTTGCATACAATACTTTTTCTACGACTAATTTCAAATAAATAGTAAATTGTTTTTTAAGTAATATAAGTCATCATCATGAAAGTTTTCGTTTTCAATTGGAATTTAGGTCGGAAATGCAAAATATGACAAATCTTCTTTAAGGTTAATTTTGTTTTTTATTTCCTGCACTTATCATCCAAACCCGACTGAATCCGTATCCAGACCGAATCCTAACTGTACAGTTTATAAATATTATTACCCAAAAATAGATAAAACTTGTTAGTCAACACCGAATAGATGTGATGAATGTAATGTAAATAAATTATTTTAAGAAGAAGAAGAAGAAATACATTTATTTGGTGTAAATAAAGAAATACAATAATAAAACAGTAGCTACTGAACAGAGTGGGTATACACCAAAAAGGTTGCCACTCAGCATATGCCACGACTGATATCATGACGCTGATTTTCAGGACAACCAAAAAATAAATACACAGATACAATGTTTATAGGAAACGATAAATTTTATTTTAATAAATTTGTTTAAGTAGTTTAAAAAAAAGATAATATTATTAAGCCTGTCAAGCTTCACTTGGCATCTCGTGTTCACGTTGCGTATTGCCTTCTCTTCCTTTTGCGATATTAAAGAAAGAGATGCAACACGAATGTTTCCACAAATACGTCCAAGTGAAGTGCCGGCCTAACAACAGTGCTTTTATGAAAAATTTATGAACTATAAAAGCACGCTAAATACTGCTTTTATGAACTATACAGAGTATAGAGTTTTCACAGACTTGTTATCGGTGTCGTTGTTTACATAGTCTAGTAAATGACAGATAAAAGTACATGAGCAGTAAAAATAAATAAAAAACGAAAACGTAAAATTGGAAATTAAATTTGAAAGTATTATTTGATGACGTCGATCGCTCATTCTGAGGGAGACCATACTCGTATTTACATTTTAAAGAAGATTTAAATAACCTTTTCAAATTCATTGATACATCTTCTTCTGATTTTTGTATTTTCTTACGAATAAGATGGTGATTTTTGTGAGATAAATAAAATAGCAAATATTATTTAAAATACGAACCAGTTTTGTTTTCAAAATACAACCATTAACACGTAAAAAAAGGATCGTCAATTCAGTACGTATATTACGGGCCTAGTAATAGATCATTTACACCTTTAGAGAGAACTTCATAGCTTTGATTGACGTTCTTAGTGATATCCACAGCTGGATTGTCATTGGAAACCATCCAAGTAGTTCCAGTTTGGCCTCTACGTATCACTTCCATTATGCCTAAGACAGCCGACTCAACCCTGCAAAGAAAAACTCATAAGAAAAATGTTTATGAACACTTACGCTGGCGGCGACGTTTACGCAAGGATCCGATTTTCCTTGGGGGAAATTTCTCCTTCCTCTTAGGGGAACATGAAATAAAAGCTGTCTAATCGCGAGAAAGCTGTTGGCACGTTGCATATGTCAAGATTGTGGATTCACTTTATCGTGACTAAATTATTGATGCTTCTTGAGCCTTTTTAATTCTGCTATTTATGTTATGTTTAAGGGTAGGGCAAGGCCTTCTCCGTACAAACTCTGTGCACGTTTTATTCGTCGGTTTTGGCATCCAGAATATTACTTTTTATTTTTATGATTGTAAATATTGGATATACGAAGAACTTCAAGAAAAAAAACAAATATTTAAAAAAATATATATATTACAAGAATTAAAAAAATCTACAAGTTATGGCTAACAGAAAAATAACCATACTGACCAAAAACCACATCACAAACGGAGAAAAACTTGCACAAAGTTTGTATGGAGAGAGCTTGCCCTGCCCTTCCCCCTAATATTTTACTCTTATATCATTTTACCTTTGCCTTTCATCAGCATGTGATGTTAAAGCAGAATTATCTTCTTTCAGGCTGTCTCTATGTAGGATTGCCGTATCGGTAGGACCAAGACAAACTGTCATAACCCGCACATTTGTTTTTGAGTTGTACTGATTTGCCTGTGGATGTAATTTTGTATTAATCACTATACCAATTAAAACAATCTACGTAGAAGCCATCAATATGTGTAATAACAAAAAGTCTTCAATAGGTTCTATAGGTACAGTCCTCTATCACTTTTGGACTCTAACATACACAATACACATAATAGAATCGAAAAGTGGTAGACCACTTTTTTGGTCGACTGTACAACAAAATCTAAAAGAACATTACTAGGCGAAGAGCAAAGTTTGCATTAGGGTCAGATGAAATGGATATGTAGAAACTTCGATAATGCATTTGTCGAACATACCCCAATGGAGTTGCTGAAATGGAGCACTGCGGTTTTTGTGGCCGCGTACACAGGTAGCTGACTATCACCTCGGAGAGCCCATAGGGAGGAAATATTGAGCACAGTACCGCCCTTGCCTCCTTTGTCCACCCTCATCAAATCTAATGCCACCAATGAACTTTGGATTGTTGCTGTCTAAAGTTAAACAGAAGGGTTATTATTACAAACGTTACTACAAGAGTAGATTTAACGTGACAATTACTTACGGTTGTAGTGAAATAACACGAAGCAACACGCTATTTGACAAATTTTTTTCATAATGTCAATCGAATCAGTTTTTAGAGACGATCAAATGTCTATATGGGACCAACAACCATTAGAGCACAATAAAGGGCTAAAATTAGGGACAAACCTAGCTCGACGCTAGCGGCCCTCAAAAGGGCTCCTACAAATTGGCCCTGGCAAATGACGTCACTTGCACAGCATTCGACCAACCGTTGTATGGGAAAATTAGTATTTTGCTGTTTTAGTCGTAAAATAATGCGTTTAGGTACATAGTTGCCATACAATTTATTTTTTATTTTTACATAAGAATTCTATTGATACCTTTTATTTGAATTTTGGATGGTAAAAGAAATTACATAATTTTCTGAGTTTTTGATGATTCATAACTTTTTATGATTTTATTAAAATTGTATAATTTGCGATTTATTGTGATATTTTTATGGCTAACTATCCAAAAAGTGACACTGTGTTATAAACTTTAACATGTGTCAAATACCCTATTAGTGTTAGCAAAAACACAGGTGGGTATTTTCCTCAAATCCTCTTTACTCAAAATCAATGAAAATGGCTACAGTTTGCCTAAAAGTTCTATATATTACACGATTTCATTGCTTTTGATTGTACTTAGTTAGGAAGAGCATACTTACAAAGTTAACGTCAATAATTTTCTTAAAGTATTTCGCTTCATCGATGTTCAGAACCGCGGCGTTATTAACAACGCCATCCAGCCTGTGATATTTGTCGACAACTTGCGTAAACGCAGAGTTGAGTTGGTTCTCGTCAGCAATATCACATTTTATGAACTTCGCTCTTAGGGCGCCAAACTTGTTGGAGAGTTCGCCTTCGAGCGCCGCGCCCTCGCGCTCTCTTATGTCGAGGAAGGCGACGTGCTGCAATATTGGGTAAATTACTTGTTATATTAACTCTTAAGAATGAATGTTATGTGTAATGTTGTCAACGATGGTTGTAAACTTTGTGTAATAAATTGTTATTAACTAAAGTGGATCGGTAGACTGCCGCGGAAGATAATGTGCAGAGTGTATCTATTAAGGGAATATATTTGTTTGGCACGCATTATTATAAATTCATTTATTGTTTACCCTTGCATTTTCTGCCAACAAAGCTCGGACGATTCCAGCACCGACCCCTACCGCCCCACCGGTCACCACAAACACTTTGTCATCAATATTTTCCGACACTTGCACAAAACCAGCCGCCATATTTCACAATTTTCTACCAACAACTATCCAAATTCAAATCAATTGTTTATGGATAACTCCATAAAAAAGATAGTTGAGTTTTATCGCAATCTCTATGCGTAGTATCATTGATATAGAATAATCTCTTGATAAGGCTCGTTAAAGCGTCTTTTACGCCCGTAGACTTCGGTCAATCTGGTAATAAACTGTAACGAGTTTTTTTTGCATTGACCCTTTTTATCAGTCAATGTTTTTGTTGTTGAGAAAGTTGAGCTCGAGTGATAAGACAATTACAAATATTGTGTCTGTGACCTACGCCATATTCATAAATTATTAGCTCAGAAATAATAATAAGCATTTCATTATAAATATTCTTTTATCATATAACTATCTATTATTCCTAATAAAGATGTATTACGGATTGTTATGGTTGGGTACCATTGTTTCAATAAAAAAAACCATATACATATTGGATACACAACTTACACAAGTACAATACCTGTATTGTTAGGACAAATTCGTTTTTATTCGGTTAATGGTTAAAACACACGCAAAATGCTACGTACATTTTAAATTAACATGTTGACTTACTACCTAGTTTTCAGAGTATTTATTTATTGATTTTTTTTTTTTTGCAAAAATGAAAATTATTAATTGTCACCAACAAAAAAACAGGCAAAGAAATAATAATACAAAAATTTACAAATAAAAAAATTGCCCCAAATCGTCGGTGCTTGATAAAGGTATTATTAAACTCTAAGTAGTACGAATACGTCATCATCTTAAAGCGAACTTACTAAATCAACATTTGTGAGAGCATACCTCTGAGGTATATGTTATCCAAGGTGTAATGCGGGAATTCAAAGGTTTTAGACATGTGGGAATATGGCTGCTTCCATTTATTTGTGTTGCGTATAATGAGAACACCCGCGTAATGTGTGCTTATGAGAATATGAATTTAATTGCGTAGCTGTTTGTATATCTAGTACTTTGCTTGTGTTGTAATTTATGATGAATTTCTCTGCAGATGTTATGTTTACAGCTAGAGGCATAAAATTAATATCGAGCACTGTTGCTGCTATACAATTAAATATTATTTCTGTTTTTTAACGACATTGCAGATTATGAAAAAATCTTATCTGACGCTATTCTATTCCAATGTAAACTTATAACGGTTGCCTTTATTATATTGTACATACCATTGTGTTATTAAATGTTCCTCTTGCGTATATTGTTTAGAAGCGCTCAAGAACCGCTCTAATTTATTAGAACGAAAGAGATGTATAAGAATGAAAGAGATGCAAGATAACGGTGACGTCATATGTGACATATTTTTTAGCTTCAAACGAATGTATCTAAACTTCTTGGAAGCGCTTAAATATGTCATTAGGTTTTGCTGCTGATAATAATATCCACTCCGTCCCTCCTTGTAGAACTCATGACCACGAGGTTTTCTTTCAAGACCTCTTTTAAAAGGGATCGCCAATGTCTTTACTTCCGACACGCTAGTAGTTCAATCTGACCGCAGTCATGTCGTCTGCTTCATTCATATTTTTCTCTGCCAAAAATGAAAAGAGATGGATGGAGGTTTTTAAGTTCATCCCCCCTCGATGCGGCCACGTCAAGTGCGCTATTCACCACGCAACAATGACGTCTAATAGAGCGGCTAACGATGCCGTCACTTGGGGTGATGCGGTGCGGTATGATTTGTTGGTGTGAGTTCATTTGGCATATATTTATATCAAATGACATAGTTTCATTGAACCTATTATTATTATTATTTATTTATTCAGGTATAAAACAATTACAGTTCATTACAAAATAAATGCGCCAAACTGTAGTGACCAGTTTGTTGGCGCGTCGCGCTCAGTTTAGGTACATAACATTACATTACATATTTTATTATATTAGTGAAATGCGTATCTGAAACATCTGCTTCTAAAGTTACATTAATAATACATCTAAAGTTAACATGTAGGCGCAAGCACATAAATTCACACATTGAAACAATGTCTATTAGTAGGGGGGCGATAATTTTGTTAGACGTTGGGTTTACTCTAAATACCGTCATTTTCTAAATTTGAGGTTTCGGTAAGATGGACTTTGATTGAATTTTAATCGCTTATAAGTTTCATAAATACGTAAATGAATAACACAAAAGTAGTTTTATGGCTTTTGTTTTTGTCACACTTTGTGTTTGTCACGAATAAATTATTTTCTTGCTTTTATTACTAGGATTCCTTTCAAAAAGTCGTAAAGTGTTTTAAATTATTAACTCTTAATTGGGTTTTCTGACTCAGAATACCTACCCATTTCCCTTTTTTATAGATTACAGTTTATATGGCTCGTCACAAAACTGACACAGAAAATTTGTATGAAAAGTCAAGAACATTTTTCTTCATCTGAATCAATAGTAAGTACTTATTCGTGATTCTAAATCAGAAAACCCAAAATTACCTATAGACACGAAAAAAAGTGACGGTACATCGGAAAGTGGATATGCCACGCTATGGAAAATTGAGTGTAGGTCGAGCGAAGGGCCATAGAGGAATGAAGTGATTTTTTTAAAGCGTGAATAGCACAATGGAGCGGCGGATAAAAATATCCGCCCTTATTATGACGTGAAGTGGAGCTATTAACATCTATTGGTACCTTTTAATACACTTATTATTAGATAATATTAATTATTGCTATAAGTTTCTAGGTTACTTAATTTTTTATTAAAATTGTTAGGCAGGTAATTAACTACATTTAATTTTTCAGTGTCCTGTAATGTGACTCCAAAAAATGCATTATTTTCGTAGTATTCAATTATAACAAGAAAAACAAGGAATAATATTTATTTAGCAGGCTTTAAAACAATATATATATATATATGTATATACTGTATATAAGTAGAAACAATTTGTACATCTTATGTGCTAAATAGGACAGCCACTCAGGCCATTACCAATACAGAAGTTATAGAGAACGTATATCTTTAATTCTTTATTTATGCTACGAAACGCTGTTACGTACCTAAATGTGAAATTATGTGCCATTGTTTGTACCTTTTGATCTCCTTAGACAGCAGAATGGTCTAATCATCGGACTTACAAAGTCACAAGCACTTGTTACCTACTCATTTAAAATTTAAGTTTCAAATAAATAGTTACCTGCAATATTGTTCAACAATTCGAATTCATAGCACGCAAATGCGCTAAAAATATACGCCTGCTCATTTCCAAGCTTTCATTGTTATATTATTAACGAGAAACGAGAGAAATAAGTAGAATAATTCCAGCGTGTAGACAAAGCGGACCACTTCAGAGTTGGAATGCGACCGAGTCAGCCGCAGTGTAGCCCGGTGATAAAGGATTACCTATATTTTTTTTATATACAACGAGGGCGGCAAACAAGCGTACGGTCCACCTGATGAGGATTCACTGTGTTGACAGCAGAAGGGATAAAAGATCCCTCGCTCTCAATACAGTGCATCCTCGGGAGCTCTGGCAACCTTAGTCACTTCCAGGAACATAACACTACATACTTGTTTAGTAAATAATGTACAAATATATATGTGTTTGTATGTATGTTGTTTAGTAATTAACTTGTCATTAGTTTTTTTGTGAACTTTTAATTACAATTTCAAAAAAATTAGAAATTATTGGAAAACGAAGCTGGCTGCATGCAACATTAATTTAATATTAAGTGTTTTTTTTTTCATTAAGATATTTTTGTCATTCTGTAATTAATTGTTGAATTGACTTATGACAGTCATCATGTATACGGTAACGTTTAGTTTATCACTGTTTGTTGGATGCTCAAAACGGTAGCTCTAGTATAAGTTTTTTCGAAACATTAACTAATTCGAACGCGTTTGCGTTTTGTCTCAAAATGTATGAAAACGCTCTCACCGAGTTTGAAATACGCGCGTTCATCGGTTAGCAACAAATGTTATACTCGCTGTTTTAGTTTCCACTAGTGACCACCAGAGGCGCTGTTCACGTTTTCATATCACTTTCATACATTTTGAGACAAAACGCAAACGCGTTCGAATTAGTTAATGTTTCGAAAAAACTTATACTAGAGCAACAGATTCCGGGTATTTTCGGATAGTTACGATAACGGTTATTTTTCTTCTCAATTAATCAAAATATGACATCAAGTTAACAGATTTTTACTTCACGCAATTGACATTCATGTCTTGGTATTTTACTGTATGCTTGTTCTGGCATAGAAAATGTGTAGAAGAAGATACAAATGTACCTACCTATGATCGGCCGAGAAGGCTTCGCAAACCGTCGTGGTCAGCCAAAAATGTCATCAGTGAATATAATGTTTTATCCTATGCCTTAATCAGCAGTCTTAAAACAGGCATTACCGACACAATATTTTTAGGCTACGTGTCCTAGGAGTAGATGGCGAGTTCTGGGCACTGAAAGTGTTAAAAACTCAAACATAGCCTGTCATGTTAGTCATATAATCTACTAGTTATTCGCCACGACTTCGTCCGCGTGGAACTCGTTTATCGCGATAGAATTGAAGTAATTTCTATTTAGGTACTTAATATCAGACGCTTACCTACTCATTGCTCTTTCATACAAACTTCCACCCCCTAAATGTATGATTTCCGGGATAAAAAAGTATCCTATGTCCTTCCCCGGGACTCAATCTATCTCCATATCAAATTTCATGTAAATCGGTTCAGCGGTTTAAGCGTGAAGAGGTAGGAGACAGACAGACAGACCATACTTTCGCATTTATAATATTAGTATGGATTTTTATCCCATACCTAACAAAATGTTGTCGCATTTAGCATCAAAAATGACACTTGGGGTTGATGCCTTGTTGACTGGACTAGTAGGGATTTTCAAACTTGTGGGGCTAATGAGTAAACTGATGTAGAGGTATGTTACTTTTTTGGAAAATGGAAACAGGATACTACGTTACTTTATAAACTAACTGATGATAGTGTATTTTAGCTTAACATTAAAATTTTAAATATATGTATGTATGTATGTATAATTCTTTATTGTACATGAGTAAACATAGCATAAAAATACAAGAACAGTTCAGAAGAATATACCTAAATAACGTTATTTAATTGCTGCTTTATTTTGTGAGCCTGTTTGTGGCTTTATTAGCCGGGTACATTAAAGCGATAGGAGTGTGCATGGTTGGAGGGTGGCCTGGGGAAAATCCAGGGAAAACCTCCGACACGACCACGCGGATAGTTTTAACACTAAGAGTTTGCGCTCCAGTGAGATTGGTAGAGCGGTCTCAACCGAATCTGAAGTGTGTTAGTGGAATCAAGCTACTGGGAGTATTGTCGCTGGTTCACTAAACTTACCTGAGAAGAGTCCAGCAAGAAATTCAGGTAGGCCCGACCTGGGTCGGACTGACGCTGCCCGGTATACGGCTGTATCGGGACGAATAGGACCAGCCCTATACCGACCAGGACTATGTTATGTGTCTGTGTTGTCGCGATCACGCGGTGGACGTCTCCGACAAAATTCCATTGCTGCATCGGAACGGTATTAAATAGACGTAAATGAGCTTCTCGTGGTCGCTTGGGTCAGGGATACCATTCGCAAACAACTGGCTGGTGAATGCTGGATGGTATGGTACGCGACCTCGGCAACCCGAGCTGCTATTGCTGTCCCCTCTCTTCCTCAAGGGAATAGTGTCCCGCCCCCTTATCCTATCCCTTATCCCTGAATCCTCGACCCGTTATCCTCATCTAATTTTCCTTTTCCTTTCCTTTAGCCCGGAGTGGGGTCTCCGTTAGGTAGCAGTAGGGCAAGTCCCGAATAAGCCGCAGACTCCTGCAGCCGAACTGGCGCCACACGTATCGACGTGTCGTTCCTGTGGATCCAGCCAGCGAGGCCGAGAGGGTGGTGCAGGTCTTGGAAAACCCTGCATTTTCCTTAATTGCGTCCCAGGCAACGCATTGCTCGTGAAGAGGACACTTCTCTTGATCGCGGTTGTTCAGATATTGACCAGTTAAGGCTAGCTAGTCCAACTAGCAATACGACTAAACTGTTACACCATTAGGTCCGTAAAGTTCATTAAGATAAAATATAATTGTGAATTCTAAAAATTGGCCTGCCCCTATTACACCTTAATTTCCGCTTTCATCATTATTAGGTATAACGAACCTGGTTGAATTTTGTCGGATCTAATACTTATGGATATAATAATAGAGTAGGCCTATTTTTGAAGAAGTAGCATGCAAGAAGCAAGTCATGTAACAGTTGGGGTGACAACGTTATCAGAGGGCTTAGACCCTGCAGAATACGGTTCTGCCTGTCTCCATCCCCCAAATTTGAGCCGGAAGTATGTTATACCGGGTAATGTGCAGCCCATACAAATTTTTTCGTTGTACATTTTTGGTAAATCGTGGTTCCGGTACCCTAACTATGGTCCGATTGTTATAGGTTTTTGATATGCCGTAAAGGACAATATTTGTCATTGTATCCCGAAATTTTCGACCCTCCAGCTCCATATCTTTCTCCGCCATCTTGGAAAATCTGTCACTTTTTTCAGTCTTTTCCTTGTACTGTCGCTAAAGTTCATTTTAGTGCTAAACATGGTTTGGCAATATTGTAGAAGACAAAATTTGCTAAAACTTTTGGCTACAAAGATTTTTTGTTTGACCCCTAAGGACGAAGGTATGACAGGAGATATCTTTAAAACTGCATTTTTTTATTAATTATTCCTCCCATATTTGCGTTTTAAGTGCAATTTAGCGCTAAGTATAGTTCTGCAATATTGTAGATCACAAAATGTGCTACAACTCTTCTATTGAAATATTTTTTCCACGATCATCAGGAAAGAAGATACGAAGTCATCTATGGAGTACTACCGTCGATATTTGCTTCTTTTTCCAGTTTTCTTCCCATATTAGCGTTTTAGTGTATTTTAGCTCAAGTTCTAGGTCTGTAATATTAGAGAAGACAAAATTATATGCAAATTCAAAGTACCTACGATCTTACTAGGTATCGTGGAAACAGACGACTTTGTCTTTTGAGGGATTGAAGTGGTATAGATCGGAAAGTGACAGATGCTTTATATTGTCGTCTATCCCGCTATCACTCGATCATCATAGATCCCCTACAGATTGCGATTAATTGCACTCAAACCTAAATATGAGAAGAAAGTTGCAAAAGTAGCAAATTTCGACGGTGGTACTCCATATATGACTTCATATCTTCTTTCCTAATGGTCGTGGAAAAAATATTTCAATACAAAAGTTGTAGCAAATTTTGTGATCTACAATATTGACGAACTCTAGTTAGCACTAAAATGCACTTAAAATGTAAACATGAGCGGAAAACTAGAAAAAAGTGCCAATTTTTAATGATATATCCTGTCATATCTTCGTCCCTAGGGGTCATGGAAAAAATCTTTGTACCCAAAAGTTTTAGCAAATTTTATATTCTACAATATTGCAAAACTATGTTTAGCACTGGAATGAACTTTGACGACAGTATAAGCAAAGAACTGAAAAAAGTGACACTATTTCCAAGATGGCGGCCAAAGTTATGGAGCTGGAGGTCAGAATTTTTTAGGTTACCATGGCTAATATTGTCCTTCACAACATACCAAAAAAAAACCATATCAATCGGACCTCTTTTAGAGTACCAGAGCAACAATTTACTAAATGTACTACGATTTTTTTTGTATGGGCTGCACCTTTTCCGGTATACCGTACTTCCGGCTCAACTTTCGAGATGGCGACAGGCAGATCCGTATTCTGCAGGGTCCAAACCCTCTGATAACGTTGTCACCCCAACTGTTACATGATTTGCCGCTTGCATTGTTTAGAGACGCCTTTTCCATTTCTGTTCTTGCTCTATAATATAGTTTAGTGAAAGATTTCGCATTAATGTGGAAAATCTTGTTGATTTTTCTACGTCTACTGGAGATGCAGGCAAAGTTAGGTAAAGTTCGAGTGTCGCAGTTGTTTACTTGGATAGCGACTTGTAGTCTATTAATAGTTACTAACAGTTCGGTGTGCACAAGTTGCCTAAGTCAAAAGATATCAGATAGATTTATCAAGACACAAGTATATCCGACATTAAACTAGTCGAACTTTAATAGCATTTAGTATATACGTGCGAAAAGGATAAGTTCTGACATAAAGCGTTTACTTATTGCCTTAACGCATAACACATTCAAGAAATATATTTTACGTACACGTGCGAGAAGCAGTTGCTAGCAAAACCTATATGTATACTTAATAACAACTATCATCAGGTACATCATAAAGGATCGATATGGATAACGATAACCGAGCAAAATTACGTAAGACGCGTCGCCGTACCTCGCGTGGTCGAGCCTGTACAATGCTTACCTATCTTATTACCTGTATTGTATGAACCAATGTAAAAATATGAAATAACTAATTAATCTTAATTTTCATACTTTTAGCATTTTAATAATAAAATCGATAAATAACAAATAAATATAAAAGAGGATAATAATATAGGAGTGTATAAATTTTTAAAAGGGTCGGCAACGCGCGTGTGACTCCTTTGGGGTTGCAGGCGTCCATAGGCTGCGGTGACCGCTTACCATCAGGCGGGCCGCACGCTTGTTTGCCACCGACGTAAAAAAATGGTAATCGCTTTTTTTACAAAATTACAAAGAATCTGTTAATTAACAATTTATGGATACAAAGCAACATTACGCGCGCCTATCACCATGTTACATAAAGATGACAACCCGCTTTCTCCCACGTAATCTGACAGTCTGCAGTGCTGTCAGTCGTGATATTTAAGGCGTTCTTAAAAACGTAGAATCCAATAATATAATTCATCCAACTCTTCAAACAAATTATTTCTAAAAACTACGAAATTCACTTCCGCCATTTCATAATAAAATTCCATCTTGTTTCGTAAATATGGCAAATTGAAGTCTAGACTGCAATCCAGCTTAGGTTAGGTTAGGTTAGGTTGTAACCTGCTTATGCCACGTGTGTACACCTAGCTCGGAAATTGAAATGCCACGACGTGTTTCGTTGGTGGTAGCACATTTAAATTTCATCAAAGACTCGCGAGAACCTTGTCCCGCTACATAAAATTGTATTTTCTACGCGAATAAGGCGTAATGTCGAAAGGCGCCGGGTGGAATACCTTTTTCCTTCACGTTATGTTTATAAATGACGCCTCCTTTTGTTTCTTTCTTATTTTTGGACTGATTTTGATATAATGATCTTAACGGAATCGGCTTTAGTTATGGGATGGTAAGAACATGAAGAATAAAAATATATACTTTAGGTAAAATAATATCATGTTTTCTTGCGTTATAATATCCATATTTTTACCTAAAGCAGTGCTAACAAATTCGCATTTAGTCTGCATTAAACTAAACTTACTAATAGGTATTCTATTCGTTTTAGCCAGGTTTTAGCTAACATTTTACTCATACGATATAAATGCAACAACGATACAAAGAAAACGCACATTAAATGGGTCTGCGAAAACTCTAAGCAATTTTTCGTTAAAGCACATTCAATCGGCAAAGGCCCGCGATAAAATTTGTACTCTTTTTGTTGCAACCAAGCATGAATCATCGACAGAGTTGAATCCTTACCGAGAGTTTATCCACTAGATACAGTGGCGGGATGCAATTTGCGCCCTCGAATTGCATTTCCCGCGTTGCCTAGTTCCATTTCGGTCAACTGCCCGCCTCAGAAATTCGCATTAAACTGTTACTTAAACGCAAACAAATGCGTTAAATTGTAGACTTAGTGAAGATTTATTTACAGTACATGACTGCCGTTGGTTTTTGTGTAAAGGCAGCATAAGTTTAGCTAGAATTTAAAAGTGAGCTATGATGTTAAACACAGTTTTGAAATAGCTATTTTAGTATGGTTTATACACTAGATACAGTGGCGGGATGCAATTTGCACCCTCGAATTGCATTTCCCGCGTTGCCTAGTTCCATTTCGGTCAACTGCCCGCCTCAGAACTTTGCATTAAACTGTTACTTAAACGCAAACAAATGCATTAAATTGTGGACTCGGTGAAGATTTATTTACAGTTCATGACTGACGTTGCTTTTTGTGTAAAGCTAGCATAAGTTTAGCTAGAATTTAAAAATGAGCTATGATGTTAAACACAGCGTTATATATTTTTATATTTTTTGAGATCTTACTTAGTTATATTATTGTTTTATTTTACATTTACCTTGTGAACGTTACATTTTATGTAGATATACCTACAATAAAACATTCGCTTAGTAAGCAAGCTGATTATAAATAAGCACCGCATGAGTTTTATTAGTACCTGTGTGGAGCGTGTCATGTAATATTAAATACTTTGTTTTAGGGCTACTAATAAAAACGGTGCTTAGTCCCGCATGCAAGTATCATAATAAAGCGTTGTTTAGGTAAATTTCTCAACCCTCACTGGCCGCAAACCACGCGTAATTTTGTAACAAAAACAATTCTCGCATATTCTGAATTATAGCATATCTCGAGTGTTTGTGTTTGCTGAAATGAGTAAAATTATGTTTGGATTTTTAGTATCACCGCTTTGAGTTCTGTTATATTCCTTTTTCAACATTTGTACCTACAGACTGCAGGCTACAGTATATATTTGAATCGTAGCAATTGGTGTCATAAGAGCTATTTTAGTATGGTTTGTAACAGACAGGGTAGTTGGGTACATTATTTATCCACAAAAATAACCAATCATATTCATCATGGGTTTTGTCCTTTAGTATTTCAACAGCCATTTCTGTTTCTTTGCAGGTCTTGTTCGACAGTTTCACCCTCGGTCGCTTCACATCCTTCATAGAAGATGGCTGTCCAGATGGCTACATGCAGATCCAGGAAGCCAGCCGACCCCAAGTCGGCGGATCCTGGTGCGGCACCTCATGGGGGCCGTCCATATACTACAGTGAAACCAAATCCATCACGCTTATCATACGCTTACTGCACTTATCGAAAGAACAGAATAACTACAACTTTGACTTCCGAATGGCATATAAAGTTTTAAGAAGAGAATATGCGACAGTGCGGTTTGGAGGTGCCCCTCCGTCAGGTAAGTTAACATCGATTCAATAAGTAGTAACTTTCTGTTATTTTGTACCTTGATCTCTTATTACATGCTTTCATTTCAGCCATAAACTGAGTAATAAATAAAACGTCACACAAAGATATTACTTTCTTTCGGGAAAACAAAAGAAATAGGTAGGCAACAAAAAACGTTCACAAATCTCATAACAATTTCTCTTTTCAGAACGCCCTTTTTTCAAGCTCAGACCAATGCCTTATCCCGTAAACATATCACGGGGTGAAGATACGAACGTCTCGAGAACGACAAAAACAGAGTATTACCTCGGGGATTTGATCTCCGGAACTTATTGCTCGCGGATCTTCAGCGACTGCGATCGTAAAAACTGTAGGCTACAGTCTCCAAATTTCCCCGGCGTTTACCCCAGAAACTTGACCTGCTACTACGCCGTGCGACAACACGAAGTGCCTCACGGAAAACACGCTTTAATTGTGGTGAAACAGCCGAATGGTCAGCTCGTCTCAATTAGAAGTCAAAAGGCATTGTACGCCGCGTCTCAACAAGAGCGAGGAAACAATGGGCGCGAGCTAAAAGTCTGGCAACAATGCGACGAAGTGCAAGACTATGTTACGGTATACGATGGCTATACGACTAGAGATCCTGTTATTTTGAAGTTTTGTGGCGGCGGCGTCGCCGTCCCTGAAGCGATATCGAGCGGACCTGAATTATTAGTTGAATTCACGACATCACCGTTTGGAACATTCTTGCAGCCAGCAACTTTACAATCTCTACACGGATTTCAGTTAGAAGTCGAGGTAAGTTAAGTTTTGTACTAAAAAATAACTGCAAGTAGCCAAGTAAAATACTTTTTTAAACAAATCTGAGACTTAATTTGCAAAGCAACTGAAAAACTTATCCGAGTGTCAGCTCAGCGTTTGCTCTACGTAGATATGTATAATAAATGCAAATTTCTCCACAGCGTCGTCGGTGGCCTTAAAACCATTACCATTCGCAGTAAATGTAAAATTATACTTTGAGATAGTTTAATTTTATAATCCTGATGATCTTATAACGAAATTATATATCTGTAAAGTCAAGTTAAATCTTGCTTTACTGTTTCAATGCACTGTAGTTTATCATACCTATAATACGATTTTAACAGATAGTCTTGTTTTTAAACAATTTAAAGCGTTCCCTGGGCTGCTTTGGTCTGGTTTGGCTCTTTGCCAAATTGCAATTAAGCGAAAACTTGTTCGAAGATAAGTTTTCATTAATGATCATTAGCCACGATAAGCGATCATCTTATGTAATATTACCGCTTAGTGCTCATAATCAGGCACATCTTACAAATTGCATAAACATATTGGTTATTAGCCCACTTCCTGTATTAGCAGATAAAGTCTTAAGTTATAGTTTGTTATAAGCGAATAATGCGGTAAGATAAGCGAATTAGTTAATCTTTTGCTAAAGATCGCATATAATTTCTTACACACATAGCAAAACTAACTTAATGCTATTATGACATACAAGAATATTTTAATGACATTGAATTGAATAATGCATGAAATGTAGGGTTATTTTGTTTTATTGTGTTGTGTTGGTTTATTTATTGTGTTATACTTCTGTTTGTTTTAGTGTGTAGTCTGACTTGACCAATAAAATTTGATAACTTATTCAAAGGAACAATAATATAGTAATAATTAGGGAGGTACGTAAAGAGATGAAATCTCGTGATATAAAATTTGTACGCCGTTTAATCGGCAGAAAGTGGAGATCTTTTAAATTATGACATAACACCTGTTGTATAACATTACCTGCTTTTTGGACAAATAAACGATTGAATTGAATTGAATTGAATGGTTTGCACTAAAGTTTAATGTCAAATGACACTACCTAATAAAAATTGTAATCGGATAAAAATATTTGACGGTAGTTGTTGGGATAAAATCTCTGTTTACGGAACACACAAGGTATTTTAAGTTTTAAGGAAGTTAGGCTTAGGTTGCAATTCAAAAGTTCGTGTTATATTTAGGTAACTTTTGCCAATCGAAATAAACAGTGCTATTGTTGCAGTATTAATTTTTTATTACTTATATTTTTATGGCCCTTTGGCATCGAACAGACTATATATAGGTATATGAAACATCAAACAAATATCTGATTCTGATGAAATATAAAAAGTAGGTAGGGTGACATCAACAGTAATGGATAAGGCCCAATGATGTACATTAAACTCTTGTGTAAAAAAAAATAAGAGCCATTAATTTTTTATAGAACAATCAATTTAAAACCGTATGATCTTTGAATAAGAGTTGAAGTGTCCATTATTAGTGCTTGTTCTTAAAGTGTCCATAATTGGTGGTGTCACCCTATTAATTAAATCACATAGGTAAAGATCTTTTTTAGGGTTCCGTAGTAAACAAGGAACCCTTATAGTTTCGCCATGTCCGTCCGTCCGTCCGTCCGTCCGTCCGACCCCCGTTTTTCTCAGTAACCGTTAGTGCTAGAAAGCTGTAATTTGGCATGAGTATACATATCAATGACGCCGATAAAACGGTAGAATAAAATCTTAAAAAAAATTTTTTTTTAGAGTATCTCCCCTACATGTAAATTGGTGGTGCAATTTTTTTTTCTGCTAAACCCCATCGTGTGGGGTATCGTTGGATAGCTCTTTTAAAAATATTATAAGGTTTCTAAAAGCATTTTTTGATTAAAGAATAAGTTAGCGTGATATTAAGCTTTGAACTGATAATTTTTGCTATGGTCAAGTGTCCCCCCCCCCTGCCAGCTAAACGGTGGCTACTACGCATGTGAAAAAAATCATGGCAGTAGTATACGCGATGAATTTAAAAGGAAAACTATCACAGCTAAGTAGACATTACTAGTTAACGAGTAATAGTCGAACTTCAGAAATGTACTTTGCAAAAGCAAACTTTCGTACAATTTCCATTGATACCTTAGATAATGTTGTTAATTCATTCAAAAACATAGTAAATATAAGTTTTCGAACTTTTTAGTCCATATAATGTAACGGGTGGACGACTACGGAACCCTACCTTGCGCGTGGCCTGACACGCACTTGGCCGGTTTTTTCGTTTAAGTATCTCGAATGGAATTAAAATCATTAAATGATGATCTTACCTATCAATTGTATGTATTTTATTGCACCTTATGTCATCTAATGAGCCCGGTAACTACGGTCCACATGTGTTGTATTTGTATAATTATTATTATTATTCATTTATTTCGAGTATCACAAAGACTCATATCATATAATATATGGTAGTTCACATGTTATTGTTGTATTGTATAGGAATTGTTATTTTTTTCCGGTAGATTATAGGTTAAGTACTTTTTAATGGAAAACTCGCAGACAACTCTTTAACGTAAGTTAGTTTGAAGTACCTATCTAATACTAAAATTACTGGCGGGTAATATTAGGTATGTAATATTTCGTCATTACCATATTCGACAAGTATTATCAAATATATCATTCCAGGGTTAAGATATCTCTTGATACTTAAAATGTTGCCGAAGGGTAGTGATAACATGTATCATAACCAGGGTTATTTAAAGTGTTTCGTTACGTGTGAATGGTAATAAATCATGATGAGTCCTGGAGACCCCATTTGGGCCCCGGCCAAAGTGTAATTAGTACCGCGGGCCCGAGCACATAATGGGGCACCGACCAAACTGTATACACATTGTTTAAACTACGAAATTAGGACGACCTTTTTGCATTGAAACTTAAAAGCAAATATAACCCAATGTTATTCTACCCCAACGACCTTCCGAATGTACCTATAGTCTGGGAAAACAATCGAATGCCACTTCCGTTACATTGGTTTTGATTAACGATTGCGTTTTGTTCAGACAATGTAATTAATCTATTTCAGGTCAGATTCGTCGATCAACAGTCACCAACTTATGCTAAGAACAAAAGAGCTTGCGAATTCTGGATCCGAGGCACAGGGAGGGGAATATTGGAACATCCGCAGCATTCACTTCCACCGAACACAACTTGTCTCTATCATATGCAGGGAATTGATACTTCGGGCCCGTCCGGGCGGAATCTCATTTACAGAAGACCGTCTTTTTCTGCTCCGAGATTTAGAGTGTGGTTTTCCGTATTAAAATTCTACGTAATTAATGCTCTGAATCCTAATTTACCTGAGGACGAGTACTGTGGGAGCCATTTGAATATTTGGGACGGCCCAATGAGAATATCGCCCGGGTGCAGCGATATTTTTTGGTAAGTTGGAACTATTTTAAGTTTTTATAACTCTCAAACGTTAAGTATTCTGAATTGAATAACATAATATACAAGTATACAGTTAGTTTATATTATATACGTTGACGTTGGTGGTTATAATAGGTCTCACTTTATATGTTAGTATCAATCGCTGACGACTCCCATGGAGTCAATCAAAACTGAACAGAAACTTTATCTATTGTTAATCGCAAATTCATAGCTTTCCTTGTTGTTGTTAAAGATGAAATTGGATCGCGTGGGTTTTCAAGTAGGTAATAAAGTTTGTGTTAGTTTCATTATTGACGATCATAATGTAAATTCCTGTAAATTAGCTTTAAGTTAATCTATAATGTAATTTATATTATGAAATAAATAAATCTAATTCTAAATCTAAATCTATGTACATACCTTGTTACTTTGAACTACAAGTAAGTACCTGTTAAGTATCAATCAGTCGATTTTGAGATGGGTATGAGATAGAAATATTATGACGTCAAAATATGGGGTTGCCTAAAATATAGTCGGAAAGTACTTACCTTTGCCATGCCATTTTTATTCACAAACTTAAATAATATCGCAAGCGATATCGCAACAATAACTGGTCCCGACCGGCCACCCTTTTTGTGATAATATTACCTATATAAAGATGATAGGGAGATTAGATGATGATCCAGGAGAATCAACGAAACTCATCAAATATATTATTATTAGCACATATACAAGCAGATATTATTGGTACATAAATATCATCTACTGATAAGATCGAAGGAAGCCGGTTACCACACATCTATACCAATATTATACATGCAAAAGTGTGTCTGTCCTTTTGTTACCTCCTGACACACCGCTGAACCGATTTAAATGAAATTTGTATAGAGGTAGTTTGAGTCGGACAAAGTCGTGGGCAAACGCTAGTATTGTAATAAAAAATGTATTTATTTTATAATCCAATTATTATTTTCAGTGACAAAGAGCGCTCAGTCCAAATGTCCCGAGCGACGTCAGCCCAGTCAGTGATCGTTGGTCGGCCGCCCACGAACGCAACACTCATAGCGCGCTTCTGTCGCGAGCGAGCACCCAGAACTTGTGAACACGCCATACTGAGGAGAACTAGGATTTGCGCGCGCACTGAGAGTTTTCTATCGAAGGGGGACTCGCTCACACTCGAACTGAAGTTGACGCAGGGAACGGCTCTGAAGTAAGTCAAGAAAGATTTACAAATCTTCGAAGATATACTTCTTTGTTTGCCAACTTGGCTTTATAGGCTCATTAAGGATCACCTCAATCCCTATCGCCTGAAGTTCCAGAGCAATGCAAATTCCACATGCACTTGAAAAAAAAAATATTTTTATGTCACACCTGGCCATAAAGCGGCAATTACCGCACGCTCCGCGCGCGGGAAACCCCACTTCCTGGCCAGGGGGTGACATAAAACTTTGTACTTAACACGGGCGGTAATAAAGAAAGCCTCAGATCACATATTTATCGCCCTTGCTTTCGGCTCGGGCGTCAAATACCTGCGATCTGAGACATTCTTTGTTTTACCGCCCTTGTTAAGTTTTTTTTTTTTTTTTTAATAGCCTATTATGTGTCCCACTGCTGGGCAAAGGCCTCTCCCCATGTTGTCCAGACGTCCCTGTCCAGAGCCTGTTCCTCCCAGTTGGAGACAAATACGTCCAGATCATCCCGCCATCTCCGTCTGGGCCTGCCTCGTCTGCGTCATCCGTCGTGTGGCACCCACTTGGTAGCTGCATTAGCCCACCTATCCGGGTGCATCCTTGTTAAGTAATGTACTATTATTTTCAGACCTATATTCTTCAAAGCTCTTTATGAGTTCGTTGACCTCCACCAAGATGGCGAGCCATGGGGACGCGGTCCGTGTTCTAGAAGGTTCGCTTCACGGTCGTTTCCTGAAGCGCCACCGGATCCACCTGTCACATTTTCTTCGCCAAGAGACGTGTTCTTGTATGGTCGTGGTGGCTCACGAAATATTAGGTAAAATTCGATTTAATGGTTTAAAATCTACTAGATTTTATTATTTTATTATATTTCAGCTTTGTTAGCTCAATTGCGTCACAATATCTAATTACTAATATTAACCCTTTAAAGGATGATTCACACTAGACCGTTCTGTATCCGGGCCGGCCCGTTTTCTAGTACAAGAAATCGACGGCCGTCGCGCGTCCGTCGATTTCTTGTACTACAAAACGAGCCGACCCGGACACGGAACGATCTAGCGTGAATCATCCTTAATTTGTGCTTGATGTCGATGATGCGAGTATATCATCACTTTCGTAATCAATTCTTTTTTTTTTACTTCATGTTAGTCTGACATGTCATGACTAAACAATACTCCGGGAAAAGCATTCCATTTTACCGATTTATTTCTATTTCTACAGACAGATCCTAAAATGATTGAAAGTTGAACAGAACATTTGTGCTGGGTATTCAAACTTTCGGCATACGCATTTCAGTTGCACCTACCGCTTCGAAGCTAATCCAGGCGAGGTGATTCGACTACGAGTGTGGGGGGTCCGTAGCGGTGGCCGTCTCTGTCGCTCGGTGCATTCCGCGCATTCACCCTGGTATCGCTGCGCTGGAGACCCGACCGCAGCCGTTAGGATCTTCGACAGGCTTTGGAGGGACAGTGGACCGGGGGTGCCAAGGGATTGCTTGTGCAGGTATCAGCCATTCGGCAGCCCTAAGCCAAATTCAAGTATCTGAGTTTTGTCAAATTTTACAGGAGAGCGAAAAACGTATTTTATTTATTTTCATCGCCCAAAAAAAAACAATAAAAATTTGTGTCATGCCATTTGAGTTAGTTTCGTAGTGATGTTGTTTATAATTTTTAGCTTTCGTTTAATCAGAAATGGCAAAACATGTTTTCTGCTTAGAACGCACTTTGATTTTGTGAATAATTTTCTATACAAAAAAAACAAGTAACTCGAGATTTACTTTTGACTTTTAGCGTAAAGATCGGCAAGTTGTTAGATTCCAGCGTAGAATTAGAGGCCAAAAAAGATACTTGAATTTGAAAATTATCAACAATTTGGAAAATAAGAGGCCTAGAAGAAAATTTTTGATACTAATATATGCATTTTCCGCGACTTTTTCAAAATATGCAAAAAACTAAAATCGAAAAAATATTGAGATACTTGAATTTAGTTTAGGGCAGCCGCATTGTTCATGAATTTGAAAAGGCGGTGGCACAGCAGTGAAATTGTACATTAAAATCGCAAAGCGAGATGTAAAGCTGCATTTTTGGTATGTTATTCGCACCCCTTAGGAGTATGTGTGACTACATTTTGCAAGCAAAAAAAAGTTGTGCTACCTGTATGATACGTGAAAAACTGCAAAATTTTCGGACTTTTTTCAGGTATTGTAGTTCAATTCAAAAACTATGGGTTTTTGACATTACTTGTCTATGGCATTTTTAAAGTACATTAAATTTGCAACAATTTGAACCTACCCACAGCTCCGTATGTCTTATAGTTTTTGAGACATGATGTTTCAAAAATACTGCTTTATTGAGTTTTGCCTATAGTGCGTGTTGTTACGGGTTTCCGTCGAACAAACACTTTACCACCGGCCACCAGCGCCGGCTTTTAGTATGTTATCAGGCATATCTCCTGGACCCCAAAACTGCCGGGAGACAATCTCTCCAAGGTCGCTCTCCCGAGTAATGACGTCATGAAAATTGCCGCCGACACGTTTGGAAAAGTGGCAATCACACCCAACCTATGCAACATACATACACGTGTATGGTATCAAATGAAAGCTGAATAAATATGCCATAACGTATACCTAAATTAAGTTTCAATACGTATACCTAAATACATTGAGACAATTCAAAACTATAAGCAAAATAATAAAAAAGTAAGGAAAACATTTCCGGGTTTCCAGATTTAACAGAATAACTAGAACAGGTACCCGAGAATTATGTTGCACATAAATAGTAACTAGTATGTCAGCTTTACATAACTATTTATTGTTTCTGGATATGACCAAAACTGTGAGAGAAATGCTGAAAAACCCAACAGCGCGGAGCCATTTTTCCATATAAGATAAAAAAATGAAACGCCTATTTTCCATGAACCAGCTCAAGCGTTTTAGTATATTGTTAGACATGATATGGCATATTTATTCAGCTTTCATTTGATACCATACACGTGTATGTATGTTGCATAGGTTGGGTGTGATTGCCACTTTTCCAAACGTTTCGGCGGCAATTTTCATTACGTCATTACTCGGGAGAGCGACCTTGGAGAGATTGTCTCCCGGCAGTTTCGGGGTCCAGGAGATATGCCTGATAACATACTAAAAGCCGGCGCTGGTGGCCGGTGGTGAAGTGTTTGTTCGACGGAAACCCATAACAACACGCACTATAGGCAAAACTCAATAAAGCAGTATTTTTGAAACATCATGTCTCAAAAACTATAAGACATACGGAGCTGTAGGTAGGCTCAAATTATTGCAAATTTAATGTACTTTAAAAATGCCATAGACAAGTAATGTCAAAAACCCATAGTTTTTGAATTGAACTACAATACCTGAAAAACGTCCGAAAATTTTGCAGTTTTTCACGTATCATACAGGTAGCACAACTTTTTTTTGCTTGCAAAATGTAGTCACTCATACTCCAAAGGGGTGCGAATAACATACCAAAAATGCAGCTTTACATCTCGCTTTGCGATTTTAGCTTTTTTATTTGTAAGATTTCACTGGCCTAATAGTAATACGCACGAGTGGGTTATTAATATGTCGAGGCGAATGAAAACAAGCAAATAAGAAGTCAAAGCAAACGGGCCAGTAACTAAAATCTCAAATTCATATTTACCAATAATCTTCTTTTCTTCTCAGATAGCACACAAGATTCTGAGCGCGGAAAACAAAAACCGGTAGAATTTCAATAACAGCGCCTTGGCGCATCTGGATCTGATGGATCATGGGGGATCAATTAACATATATATCCTAAAACTCGATTATTAAAATTTCATATTAGTACCTATACCTACTATCTCTCCTCCTTTATTTCCCGAACAAATTATAGGCTAGATTTGACTGAACTATTACGCTTAATATTCCAGTGACGTCAACGACTACGAATTTACATCAACCTCCACCATTGCTGAGCTGAAGTTCGACGTAGTGAACATGTCGGCGGTGGACGACTTCAGGTCTTTTGGCTTTGAGGCGTCGGTGGAGTTTATTAGGCTGGATACAGTCTGCGAGAGTTCACACAAAGTGCATGGGGCTAGTGGCGAGTTGAGACTGGCTACAATGCATCCTGCTTCTGAAGCGGTAAGGTTCTTCCTTATTATAATATTTAAGAGCCTAGTCTCTTCTCGGTGAAGAAATCGTCATTCTATTCGGTTTTCTGCCAACGCTTTGAGTTCCTGATACGACATTACATCGACCTTCTTACTTCTTGGTTTTCTCCTGCCTCTCGTCCCCTCTATATTTAATTCGATTATGGTTTTCATGTTATTGTGATGCCTTATAAAGTTAAATATTGTGATGTCTTATTTAGAGGTAGGTGCCACAGCATATTTCTTTTGTATTCAATCGTCCTCAAAAGCTGTCTATATGAATAGCAAAAGTAATATTAGATCCAAAAAATATTGCTTTAAATCATTTTAAGGCTTCAAATATAGTTCAGTTAATTCACAAAATCAAACTAACAAATTCACATTGTTTGCTAGCTCACTCTATTTTGGGTGTTAGTTTTCTCCAGTTTTTAAAGAATCGCCATACATTTGAAAATCGATCTCTAAACGTTTTTCCTATTACAGGAACACTGCGAACACCGGCCGTGGATGATCGATCCATCGCCGGGCCGATACCTCTACATGCAGATTCAGGGTAGCATCATAAAGGAGCCGGAACTGGACAACTTCACTCTTCTGAACAACATCACCGTTGCTCCTGACTTACGGCATTTATGCAGGACTCAGAATAGAATAGCAGTGTATGCGGGAGGGTTATCGCCGATATTCATCTGTCCGCAACCTCCTGAGGAACAGGTACAGAATTGGTAAATTCATGTAAAAAGTTTTGATTTGAAAACACAAAGTATCGTAAAGTAGGTACTTTTTCCGAAAGTCCGTAATAAATCGTACATTAAAAAAAACAACGGGTTGCACTCCGGGAGTGCCGTTAGAAGTGAAAATTCAATGACATGATTTAAAGAAAATAAATAACAAAGATATTGATATTCATATTCGAATAATCCATCTACACACATGAGTGCATAAAACGTTATAATTTATCAAATTAACACGAAGATGAATTATCATTTCACATGCACGTAAATTTTGGATTAAATTATAATTTTCTGCACAGTTAAAGTTTTAATTGAAATCGGAAACCAAGCATCGATTACAAAGTCGATTCAAAATTATTCGTACTTTGACCATCACGCTTGGCTACTATTTTGACGTGAACTGTCACCGTATTTAGGGACAATAAGAACTACTTTCAGTCTAGCTATCCGATATTGGACTTAGTGGAAAAGCCAGTAAGAGGAAACTTCATTCCTCAGGTTTGGTGTTTAAAGTCTTACGATTGGGAAGACCAGCTGAGTTGACCCCTCCTAACATCGCAACCACGATACTAGGAGGGGTCAACTAGCTGGTCTTATATTACCACCTACGTGACCAGCTGAGTTGACTCCTCCTAACATCGCAATCACGATACTAGGAGGCATGCTAAACTCCGCCGGCTTGTTTGGTTTTATGAAGTGCGTTGCGTTTGGCATTCGCGTGCGTAGATTTCGTAGTGGTTAGCTTAAATCTATTATGACGCTAAAGTAAATCGTATTATCAAATTGTATTTAGGTAATGGATATTTTGTATTCATAAATTGATGATTTATTAAATTAACTTAACAGCAAGTAGTTTGTAGCAAGATTTTGTAAGGCAAGCGGGTGGGAATCAGTTTGTATGGGCGCTCCGCCACTGTTGCAATTGTTAAACGTGTGTAAAGCAAACCTCGAATGACGATGACAATGAAAACATGAGTGATTGCGCATAGCGGATAGTGGATCCGACTATTAAACTTTGAATAGTTATAAATCCTAAACGGTTGTTTTCACTAACTAATGATTAAAGAAACCTTATAATGATTTTAAAATACCTATTCAATGATACCCCACATGATATAGTTCGTCAACTTTATTTTTTATTTGTTTTACAAAATGGTGTCTGCTGGCCGCCATCTTTGTTTTTTGTGACGTCACATTTCTAAGAACACTCGGGCTGGTAAGACAAATCTAACGATATCTCAAACATTAAAATCCGTTCAGGGAATTAGAAGATGTCAGGTAATAAAGAATATTACATACATACATACATACATACAAGATACGCGCGAAACACCTGCCTTGCAGTCGGGTAAAAAATACCCTAAAATTTAGTCGGCTAATACCTACATAGTTACATAAGTGATCGAATTCCGTAGTAAGTCGGCATTTTGATGCACAAACTAAATTTACACAATATCGTAGGCGATATCGTAAAATAATTGATCCCGACCGGCCACTCTTTTTGTGATAATCTTATCTAGGTATATAAAGTTATTACCGTTGCGTAAAACGGCGGTTTCACTGATTCAAGTATATACATTTTCTTCTTGTCACTCGTCGCTGGTCGCTGGTCTTGTCTTGCTGCTCGCCGCTTGACTTGCTGGTCATCACGTCACCCATAGAACCATGCTAAATGTTAAGTCTGTCAAAAACTGGCAACCGTACTGTCTTCTCGAAGATCTCACGGTTCGAAATAAATGCCATACGATAAATAAATAAATAGTCTCTAGACGATGAAAGTAGTAAGTAATTACTAATTACTATAAGTAATAAGTAACCTTAAAGTGCCTACTACTTACATGCTCCTTTTTGTCTTTCATAGATAAATTAGGTATGTCGTTGTTGAAATAAAAGGATAAACTTTAAATTAGAACAAGTAATTTATTTAATATATTTATAACTTTATTTACAATAAATAAACAAATACCTACTTATAGATAATTTTTTCCCAATTCTCTTTTCCTGTTCCCTCAGTCCTCAAATCCATTTTATTCGGAATTCATCCTCTGTTGAAAAACTGAAAAAATCTAATGACTTGAATTTTCCGAAACGTGGGGTAATCTTCAGGGGATTTTTTATTATTTGTTGGTATCTCGAAATCGAATTATAAACCGACTGAATGATGGGACATCAATTCTAAGCTGGCTTCTATGGTAGATTTATACTACGCGATTTGACCGGTTTGTATGTTTAATGTTTGGAGGTTATTTTTGAATTAATTTACATATTTTTCCTATTTCATCAAGTGTCTCATGATATAACTAATGATTTAGATCAGTAACTTGGTTCCGGTTAGATTTTAGAAATAAACACGGGTCCAAAATGCAAAGAAAATGTACTTACGCATGGAATGTAACATCCGCCTTTTTTCGGTCGAGTTTGCTTTTACAGCCCAACACTGAACACCCCACCATGTTTGCACTGAACACCCAAACACTACGGATCTGATAATTGGTAAATTATTACCAAATATTGCCAATTTGTTTTGCAATCTTCTTGACACTTCATGAAAGATTGCCTTTACCTGACCGTGAAAAAAAATTCGGTCGGTGATAAGGAAAAAACATCGTACTATTTTCTACTTCCTCTCATAGGAATCGCAATAAGGCTATCTTTCTCTTACAAAGCGTGTCAAGCCCTGGTATTTTATCCATCACTCTTGGCCATTAGGTATTTTGAAGGGAACTGTCACCGTATTTAGGGACAATAAGAACTACTTTCCATGAGAATTTATTTGAAATATGATCTTTACGGAAATCGGTCAGTCTGGCTATCCGATATTGGACTTTGGAAACGCTTTTTTAGGGACAATAAGAGCTACTTTCCATGAGAATTTATTTGAAATATGATCTTTATGGAAAATCTTAGGATTGTCTCAGAACAGTTAGAACCTTGGCTTTCTAAGAAGACCAGCTGGGGACCCCTCGTAACATAGCAATCACGATACGAGGAGGGGTCAACTAACCTGGTCATAGAATTTATCGCGAGTTTATACATTTTTCCCCAGTACAAAAGTGCTCAGCGCCGCTAAAGAAGTTTTCACTTCAAAAAAAAACATTTCTTTTAGAAATGTTATCGGTTATGTTACGAAATTTAACCGCTGGAATAGTGGGATACTTTATAAATCCATCTAAATATATAATAAAGAGGATCTACGAAGATCGGAGGATCAAATCTGTAAGCTCATTTAGAGTGATTAGTATTATCTGTGAAATTGGGTAGAGTTGAGTATAACTTGATTGATAAATATAAGAGGACAACCTAAAATTTATTTTTAAATATTCCAGTGGGAGGAAGTGGTGGAGATATTCTCCGAAGGCTGGTCGAAGGAAGTGGACGGGCTGGCACGGCACGTACTCGGCCCGCCGCCGTCTCCCGACCGCTTCGACCTCGACTGGCCGAGGTCCCTGTCTGTGGAGCTCATTGCGGTAGAGCACGGCTCTTACTACGTATCCTGGCTGGAACTTTCTAGAAGGTAATACAAAAGTAGTTTGTCAAAGAGTCTCTCCTAGTTTCGTTAGTGGCCATGGTTTGAGGATCACTACACCGTGAATAAAATGACGGAATTATCTTAGTATTGAGTTTGTCAGGTCCAAATCTTATACACAAAACTATTGTCAAGAGAGTAGATAAGGTTAATGCCATTCCAGTTTTTTTATGTATATTGTAAAAGTCTTGCTGGGCTTGATGTAACTAGGACACTTAGTCATTCAAGGATTAAAGTTTGAGTTGACATAACCAATCATTTTAATTACAGACACGCCAGCGAAAGAGGCGGCGTGTTTGCCTTGTCAGGAGACTGCGAATATCGCTGCACTTCTCTAGACGCCTGCATAGAGCCAGCATTATGGTGCGACGGTATAGCGCAGTGCCCGCACGGAGAGGACGAGCGGCTGGCTCAGTGCTCCGCGCTGCTGCGGGTACCAGCGCACTATGCGGCCGCCATGCTGGCGTTCACAGTACTGGCGGGCTTTGCTGTGGTTAGTATTCTACTTCTCTTCTTAGTTATGTAATCTTGGCAGATTAGTCATGGCCATGGAAATCATTGCACGGCCTTTTTTATTGTCTCCCGCATATTGTATTTCAATATGTCTCCCGCGTGCATAGATTTAGGGATAAATCCGTGAGAGCTTTTACTTATCTATCCATTGCAAAGAAGAGCGTCCTCGCATAACGTTTCGAAAATAGCTCAAAACTCAAGAGTGAATGACTGCCGCAATTCTATTTTTCTTAGATCCGGGTAGTTAAATATGGGTGCGCCTCTGTATGTACAATAATAGTACATTACTTAACAAGGGCGGTAAAACAAAGAATGTCTCAGATTGCAGGTATTTGACGCCCGAGCCAAAGGCAAGGGCGATAAATATGCGATATGAGGCTTGTTAAGTACAAAATTTTATGTCACCCCCTGGCCAGGAAGTGGGATTTCCCGCGCGCGGAGCGTGCGGTAATTGCCGCTTTATGGCCAGGTGTGACATAGATATTTTTGTTCTCAACAACGTGTTACAATATCTACCTGCCGCGTTGCTGTAGGAAAAGACCACATTTGTCGTACATTCTTTTGAATTTCTAATACGAGTCTGTTTTGAATTTTTCTTTGCTAAAATATAATTTTGGTATTACAGCTGGCAGTAGCCCGCAACTGCCGCCGCCGCCGCTCCGCGCTGCAGCAGCGCCTGAAAAGTCTCTCCTCAGACACCGCCATCTTCGACGAAAAAGAAGTGATTTGCTGACCAAGCGAGGACTCCGTGCGTTATGTGGAAGTCGACCGAGTCACCACTGTGTGACTGGCTTCTCGCGCGGGGTCCTTACGGGCACATGTTAAAGTTTCACTATCAATATCACCAGCTTTGAGGATGGAAATGTACAAAAATGTTATACTGACCATTAGTAGACCATATCTCGTTGTAGTAATGTTCTAAAATGGTCAGTTATTGGAGTCGATGGTATTTGCTGTTAAGAGTAATCGCTAATGCAATAAAGGTGTTGGTATGATATTAGAGGGATTAGAGAAGGAAAGCGATTGTAATTCGACTTGTTGATAGGTTTAAAGGTTGTGTGAGGAAGTGTTCACGTTTTAAAGACACTTTTGATAAACAGCCAGTTTTTATTGCATTATAAATTATAGACAATCTCAATTGATATTTATTAGAATTGCTAATGGAAGTAGTGTTTTTAAGAATTGAATTGGGTCCTCTCAGCTGGTTAGGAGTCGAACTATGGTTTTAAACGATGTAAATATGGATGGAATTTGACGATGAGAATATTCGTACATTTCGGACCAAGTGCAGTCGATCGGCGTTATAACTTGGTTTAAATTCTTTGAACTAAGAACCATAGTATTGCAAAATTTGCGATAAAAACAGAGATGCTACCACAGAAAAATACTACTAGAATAACAGATGCTGCACGACCCTAGTAACGGGGCGTGTTGGTGCAGTGATTTGAAAAAGGGCTCCTTTCCTAGGCAACTAAAGATAGCTAAAGTCATACCTGTCCACAAGAAAGGCTCTAAGGTAGGACAGATCCGAAAATTTTTAGGCCCATCTCTCTTCTACCGACGACCGAAAAATTTGGAATCCTTACTGTTCCTAGCCTCCTACGTCCTAGTGTTGCTTAAGGACTTGATTAAATTAAATACATACACAGAGTGGAAACGTCAGAAGAAAGAGATAAACGTCTGGCGAACAAACGCAGAAATCTAAATTTAAATCTTTTTCTCGGTCTAAGTGTGACTTGCGCGAACGCGGCGGACGAATGTTCGCGGTCTTCGTTCTGTGCTGCAGGAGTCTGACCCTACGTTTATCGGATCGCAATTACACTAAAGAAAAAAGTTATGGGTACAACTAGTATAGAGATTCGATGCGATGTGTACTTACCACTTTTTTTGCTTTTCAGTGTAATTAAATTTCGTTTGATACTTACAACTTCTCCTGTTTACAAAAACATATATACACGGACATTATATGGACATGTTCTGTAATAAATTTTATGCCACACCTGGCCATAAAGTGGCAATTACCGCACGCTCCGCGCGCGGGAAACCCCACTTCCTGGCCAGGGGGTGACATAAAATTTTGTACTTAACACGGGCGGTAATAAAGAAAGCCTCAGATCGCATATTTATCGCCCTTGCCTTCGGCTCGGGCGTCAAATACCTGCGGTCTGAGACATTCTTTGTTTTACCGCCCTTGTTAAGTAATATACTAATTTCATTCATTCATTCATTCAAAAATACGGGTGGTTTTTAATTGTCTTCTTTTAATATTGGCGTGAAAGATTCATAATATTCATATTTTAGGTATAGTTTAGGTTGTCTAAATTGAATTATAATTTTCAGACCCAATAAAAGCAATAACGCACTATGTATGGTTCTGGTGAGTGGCCGGTCGGCTCTGGCACAATTTGAGTTACGAGTTATAGTGATTATTGAAAAAATTGTACATTAATAGTGAATTTGTAGATAATACTGTTTTCGTTCGTTGCTAATTAGAATAAAAATAATGTTATTCTCAAGCAAAAGGCTACCTACACCTTGATGTCAATAAAGGCACAATTCCGTCACAGGGCAATGAAAAATCGTCTTTATTGATTGACAAAATGGGGACCTTTTTCCATGAGAATATGGCGACTTTCTGATTTCGCAGAGCAGGAGGCATTTTGTATTTTGTCCTTTGACGTGAGCTTACTGATGACGCAGAGATTTCCTCACTTTGAGTAAGCGCACACAAAGAGCGTTTTGCGTTCCGCGTTCTGCGTTCAGAGCTGTTTGTACCTATTCAAGTGGCGTTCTGACTGCCTGCTGTGTGCATTATCGTAAGGGACTCGGTACAATACAGAGAATGCCCTCTGTGTGCGCTTACTCTTAACGGTAAACTACGTATTACGTTTGCGCAAGCGCAAATATCATGCGCAGAAGCGGATCAGTACTGCCTTCGTATCGCCCCGCTTCCGCGCATCGCGCGTTAGTCAGGAAGCACTCATTTAAATGTAGGAGCGCAATAAAAAGCGTTACTGATTCGACCGACAGTTGATACTGACAGTTGAGAGTTTTCTCATATCTTACCGCATCCGTGCCGACAAAATGAGGAAGTCGCCTAGCCCGGGATATCGTTACGGCAATAATTTTATTTAATGTTGTTTGATTGGTGCAATCGAAATAATACACTGTGTTCTGAATAACTTATTAGTATTCGTATACGTGATATAAAACTGCCATTTTTATACAAAATATTGTACGTAACATATGTCGTTATGGATATAGTAAAATTTATTTCATACTTGTTTGTTTTTTGTAATTGTTTTTTGAAAATAATAAAATATTGTTCAAACATTTATCTACAACTATTCCAAGTACTAACATCTTGAAAAAGTCATTCATAATGTAGAAGACCTATTGTAATTCATGAAATATCCTATTGTATTGGAAACGGTGTAAATATAACTAAGACTATTCATATCTTAGAAATTTATTGAAGTGATATTGTTTGTTTCCCAGGGAAATTACTAAATTTTACGATATCGCGTTAACTATTAGTGAAAATAATAAAAATACTTAGCAATCAATTTTATCTACATAAATAACAGCGTTAGGTTTTTACAATGCCAAAGAATTTGTTCATACATATTTAAATCAATTAATTACGAGAGTTGTTATTTATTTTGAAATGTTATTATTAATTCGATTAAAGTATAAAACGTTTAGATAGAAAAATCATAAAGAAAATAAATAAGTATTACTAATCGATTCAATGATGAGTTCAATTGTTCTAAAATAATTTCAAACCTGCTTTGTTATACTAGTTTACGACCTGTTATTTTAATTTAGGTATCTTAATCATAAGCTAGTGAATTTATTAATTAAGAAATTATAGTAACACAGGATTTAGAAAATGTTTGTATCGTCTTCCATAATGTATGAGAAATCAGGTTTGTTTGAATTCCCTCCACCTGGCTCTATTTCACAAACTTTCAACTTGCACACAAAGGGTTCCTTATAGAGATATACCGACTAATCATTATCGCCGACTAGTCGGGAAAGCAGACTAGTTATCCGGCCATATTTATTAGTCGGCGAATAGACGGCAATAGATACCGATATCCTGCACTTTATATCTTATTGGAAAACAAAATAATGAACTACCAATATTTTATTGAATTTGATATTAATTTAGATTAGGTACTATGCTACAAATAGGCACTTTTAATTTTCACCATTGAAAACTCAAAAGACGAACGCACAGATCAGATAGTGGACCGAAACGAACGTTCTCGATTGCAACCGAACTTAGCTGAATCTAATGATTGGCGTTGCTGAAATGCTGACTAGTCGGCAACCTGAGCGCCGCCGATTAACCGGCTAGTCGGATAGTCTGCCCATCTCTTGTACGGAAACCTTTGTGTGCAAGTCTGACTTGACTCGCTGCACTGACTGCTCTAATGATTAGGCTGTATCGGGTTACCAAGTCAGTCGGCATTTTACGGCGGATTGTCATTGTCTATGGCAAAGTTCGTGAAATAACGTCATGAATTAATTTGCAGCGTGACAAAACGGACATAATAATGGAAACTTTACAAACTCATTACAATGAAAGATGAATCCAAGCCGCATCAGGATCATCCTGGATGACAATAATGATGGATAGGTAATAGCTAAGCAGAGATACCTAATTTCACGTTCAAAACATTACAAAGAGTTATGATGATAAAAATAAGAAGTTTTTAAAATAAATTATTTATTGCATGATGTGTGTTTTGTCATTTGTCTTATAGCCCCTATCCTATACGTTACTCAATATATTCACCTTGATATAAGATACAATACAAATAGCTAAACTTGATAGTACACCGCAATCAAAGAACATACACACACACTGTTTGCGTCTTAACAAGTAATATTCCTTAAACTGCAAAGTTGACCCAATTACACGCTAGATGTCGCTGTACCGGCCGTGCGATTTTCTGAATCACGCGAACGGTGTGTCGACGTAGATTATAGGAGAGGTCGAGACGATTTATTTTTAATATAGGCTTTATGTGTGACTGGTTGTTTCTTTGAAATTCCTCCATATAAAGAGCGCCCTTTTTGAACGAGATAGGAAGTACAGACACACACACACACACACAAACAAATTACGTAGGGAGATAAAAACTGACTGTAAAAAAATTAAAGTTTACATCTTGATGAAAAGAAAATTGACAAAACAAAAATGTTGGAAGGTTCTCTTCTCTAGTCTATTTCCAGAGTTCATGTCATATATATTATATTTAAATTTATTTTAACCTGCTACGTAAATCATTACTTCCGTAGTTCATTATATACAAACATAAGCGTGCAAATGTTGCTTCTTTTTTCATGTTCCTGTTCAATTTCATGCTCTAAGAAATTATATTTACCTAAATTGGTATTTACAGCGCCATCTCTGCAACCCCTTTTAAACTATTTAGCGAGAAAGATAGAACGAGCGTGTTGCGGATGCTGTTGTAAGTAGAGTGACTGGGAATAATTCCAACAGTTTTCGAAAGGTGGCGACAGGCTTTCCAGAAACTGATTCCAACTTTGAACAAATTGTCGTAAATGAGGACACGCTGGACACGCACTAGTCCACTAGACACACCGCCGGTGAGCAGAACTCGCTCAAAGCAAGTAGAATTACAACAAGAGTACTCGCTGCTCGCCGGCGGTGGAACTAGTGCCAAAAGCGCCAATTTTTTCTAGTCTTTATGTTTTTGATAGCAACCAACTCCTCCGTCGGCCACCTTAGATTTATTAAAATGGAAGAAAACCGGCGTATATAAAAATTCACCTTTTGAAGAGGTGAAAAGGGGTTCGAAAGTTTGTATGGAGAGCATTTTTTTAATGAGGAGTAACTTTTATTTTCGAAATCTCTGCATTTGTTTTTCTAATACTAACTACAATGTTACGAAGTTTCTTGTATAAAAAAAAATTCTCTCCAAGCTTTCAACACCCTTTTCACCCCTTCAGAGGGTGAATTATGAAAAACGGTTAAATTAGTTTTCTTATTTACTATAACGATAGGTAAACGAAGTTTCAAATTCTTCGTTTCTAAAAAGTGCTCCTCATAGAAATTTTCATCCTTTATTTCATATGTACGTTCAATACTTCTGTATCGCTAGAATAAATGACTAGTTCTTTGTAACACTGATAATAGTAATACTGAGACAGGCGTTGGTTATCTTACTCGTATTTCACTATTTTGTTCTACTTTGGAGTCGATGTGGTTAGGAATTTCGATTGAGAAAATAACCGCTTTTTGCCGCATTGCCGGGTATGAAGTAACAACGCTGACGCTAAATATTCTTTATGTATAAGTACAGTAAAAACCTCATAATATTAATAGTAACAAGAATTAGGTATACTCAAAACAAAAGTGATGTGTATAATAAGCACAACAAGTCAAATGCGTAACCGTTGCATACGTTAATAACGGTCAAAATGTATGTGGTATTTAAGCTTCTTGGTAAAAATTTGTATCAACTGATATTTTTGTCAGGGCACATGATATTTTAATATGGCTTAACAATTATTGGAAAAGTTACAACATTGGGATATTGACTGCTAGTCGAAACAATTTTTATGGAACGTGAAAATGCTCTGTTAGTATTATTATACTTGTGATATTCGAATGACAATTGCAACAAGTGTCGTGACTACTTTTCTACTACTTAGGTAAGACTTTAAATTATGAACCTATCGTACGAGTCAAGAATACAAATACAATACCTATCAAAAAAACGTACGAACTTAATATATTATAATGATATCTACGACATATCCATATGATGCAAGTACGTTCAGGATTGAGGGGTAGAAATGTTGCCGTTTTTTGTATAGAAATATCCGATACACAAATTAATCTTTCTTTCTTTCTATATCGTGAAAATAGCAGGGAATAAGTTGGAGAGGTTTTTTTTTCGAATGTACAAGAAACATTTTGTAATAACAATTTTTATTTACAGTTGTCAACTAGACTAACCTGCAAGTACCCTGCTGTAACCTGCAAGAGTCTAAGTCTGGTAGATCTATAAATTTTAGTCCACAATCCTGTCATGCACAGTCCTTAACAACGCAGTAAAAAATATCATCTCCATCTGAAATCCCCTTAGGCGACTTCCTGACTTGGCGGGGCGGGATCGATATGTGACATTTTCTTCTTTGACGCAAACTTACTGACGTCGCAAAGATTCTCACTTGACATAATACTGTCAGTATTACGTTTGCGCAGTAGTAATATCATGCGCAGAAGGGGAGCAGTACCGCCTTCGCAACACATTCGCATCGTCCCGCTACCGCGCATCCCGCGCCAGTCAGGAAGCACTCATTTAAATATAGGGGCGTAGTAAAAATGGTACCGAGTCGACTGACAGCCGACACTGACATTTGATACTTTTCTCATATCGTACTGCCTCCGCACCGACAAATCAGGAAGTCGCCTTAGCAAGCATAAACAAAACTCTCCCGTAAGTAACCCATTTATTGAGTCATGGAGCCCGATTCCCATTTTTATCGCAGACTCGATAAGAAGCTAAATTTGTTTATCCCTCGACCCACGTTGTGTACAATCTGAATTGAGGCATACGTGGTTTGAAAATTGATTTAGCTAATATGTATTGGGCATGTACAAAATGCTGTTAAGCATAATCGCATACACCTTATTCGATTTGAACTATCCTGAGTCACACTACGAGTTTTAAAATAAAAAATATTATAAAAGTGCTAATATGACTTGAATAATTGTATTTAAACACATAGGTATAACAGTGCTATATAGTGAGCCAATAAATGTTAGTTTTTATAATGATTCACGTATGAAATATTTTGACTTGTTATGTGTAAACCAATAAATTATGTCTATATGACTGACATAAGTATACCTAACTAAATAGCACAAATTCACCAGAGTGAATGAAAAGAAAAGAAAAGACGAATACATACAAAATTAGGTCACAATAATGCCAATGATGTTGGTAGTGAAGGCCTCATAATTTTTGCTATAATTAGTTATAATTAATAATATTGTCAAAGAGTCAAATATCAGAGCTGTATAAGAATTTCTGTCTATTAGGTATTTGTCTCTTTGTTACGGATACAGGTTGAGAGCGGGAGAAGCACATACCTACTACACAATGTAATTTGGCAGAAGAAATTGTATATACCAAAAAAATATGTTAGTCTTTCAAGTAGATTCACATAAAAAATTACGCAGTTATGGCCTGCCACAAAACTTTGAATAACCAATACCTCCAAAGCTCTTCTATCAGCCACAGGAATACCAAGTTATACACTCCAAGTAATGTAAATATTCCTATATACACGTGCTTCAATAACACATTGTTATCTAATCCAATTGCAGTTACATTGTGACATTGACTTCGAGTGTATAATGCACTACCGTGTTATCACTTGTTGGCTGTCTGACACATTGGTGTGAGAACGCGGAATGCAACCGGTAGCTACGTAGGTACACTGTCGTATACGGAACACATTGCATCCTTTAGGAAATGGTTTGACTGATATAAATGTATCAAGCTCAGTGCTTCGTAGTGTTTGATTACGAATGTGCTTTTGTGAGAAATATGTAGTCATAGGCAACATACTTATACATTCCTACTCCTACAACATGTACTCCTAGGGTACTTGTACGTCCTAAAGCGACAAAAATATCTGTACGCTCTTTCACCCTGGTCATTATTCATGTTCGTAATTTGTCACTGGTATTGCGCATAGACATTTTCGATGTTGTTGTTGCAGTTGCAACCTTATATTTCTTTTTTAGGGTTCCGTACCCGAAGGGTCCAATCGGAACCCTATTGTTGTTACTTATGCGTCCGTCCGTCCATCCGTCCATCCGTTTTGTTCCGAAGACTTTTTTAACTTCCTATTGACCTATGAACTTGGGTGATAATATTTATTATTACGTATATTTTGCCAACAAATACTAAAATATTGATAAATCAAGTTTTTTTTTTAAATTTCCTTATTTATTAAGGCGCCTGTAGAGGCAAGCACTCTTCATACAAAATTGTGCATGTTTTGTATGCATTACACTTATGATTTTTGGTCAGTATGCTTATTTTTCTGTTTGCCAAAACCTCTAGAACTTTTTTTGTTTAATGTTATTTTTATGAAATTTTTAATTTTTTTCTTAATATTCTTCGTATAATCCAATATAAACAATAAAAAATAATAATATGTATCTGTATCCTTTAATTGAGGTGTGCAATAAAGAGTATTTGTATTTGTATTGTATTGTAATATGTGGGAGTGCCAAAATCGACGGATAAAACTTGCACAGAGTTTGTATGATGAAGGCCTTGCCTCTACAGACGCCTTAAACACCTCCAGTTAAATTATTTAAATAAATATAATCACCAAATAAAAATTCATGAAGCGACTTTTAAGACAACTTAGTTGCGTCCCAAGATCTTAATAAATACAATGAATATGGAACATATATGAAACATAAGTACAACGAAACAAAAGGGGACTCACGGAGTACACCAGTTGCATAGTAAATTTACAAATGAATCAAAACATGTTTGTGGAAATACCGGGGTCTCGGCACCCAATACCATTTCATGGCTTTCGGTGTTGAGACCCTCGGGCCGTGGGGCCCGAGCGCTCGGCAACTACATAGGGAGCTAAGTAAAAGGCTCGTCGACGCCACTGGTGACCAAAGAGCTGGCAGCTTCCTCGCACAACGTTTAAGTATTGCCATACAGCGAGGGAATGCTGCCAGCGTCTTTGGTACCATGCCACGGGGGCCCTTTTTAAATATATTTTAATTAAATTAGTTTTAATTTTAGTTTATTTTTTGTGATAATGTGTATCTTATAACATTATATTTACAAAGCAGTTTTAATTTAAGAGTTCATACAAGATGATGACCTACTAGAATTACGAGTAAAAATATCATCACCATCATTATCTTTCTATGACTTGCTATGTTATTTGACATTTTGTTTTAAGAATTTAGCTACTAACCTTTAGATTATATATAAACAACTTAGCTCATAAGAAATATTGCTATAACCTACCAGGGTCCATGACGTTTTTGGTTTGCAATAAACATGACATAACATTACATTACATTAATTCCGGTGTCATTTTTCTAATGTGTCGTCCGACCGTCCGTCTATCGTCTGTCACACAGGTTTTACAGCCAAACGGTTGGAGCTAAAGTCTTCAAATTTTCACATTATAATCATCTTGTTGACTCAAAACCATACCAATTATCAAAACTTACATACATACTCATACAAATTGTCATATTTTTAAATATCTTTTTTTTTGGGAGGGGAGGGGGGGGCTAATACAGCTAAAGGAGGGCGCGAAAACAAACTTTTGACTTACCTTGTACTTAGAGCTCTAAGAATAAAGGCAATAAATGTTTTTTCACTTTCAAATGAATAATGTATTTCGTGTTTTAAAAAATATTGGAAAAGATAGGCTTGAGGGCCACCAAAGACAGCTTTTCTTACAACATTTTGTTGGGACGAATTTTTTAACTAGTAATTAATCTACGAACTTGAAATTTGATCTGATAATATTTATTACGTATATTAAGTATACCAATAAATACTAACATAATAATAAATATTATTTCTTTGAAATTTCCTTATTTTTCCTATTAAAACTAACTTAATTTTGCGGTTGTCTCGGAACCTTAAATGTGCGAACTCCGACACGCACTTAGACGGGTTTTTTTATTGTTCGTCAATGACATACATATATTATGATAATAATATCGATTTGGTTTGGAATGTAAGGAACTTTGAAAAATGAACGAACGAACAGTAAGGTAGATGTACCCTTTACCGGATCTGCCCTATCACCGGATTTTCTATATTTTGAGCCATAAGTCGAGTTCTTACAGCTAATATTACGTTGTGATATTTTTTCCGTTAGCTAGATACCTATTCCTTCCACTACGAGGCAAAGAAAGCCATTTTGTTTCTTAGTTGTAACGGGAGAATCGATTGAGCAGGTCGATCGCGGCGTTGTATGGGACTCCTTACGAAAATGGTTAAGAAACTGAGTGTACTTCGTAAGGTCATAAAAGCGTTTAAAAGTGACTTTATGCTTCAAAATAAGGTGTTATCGTATCATGAGTTAATAAGTGTGTGTGTTTGAGTTAAATAAGTGAAATTAGTGCAGTCAAATTTACAGAACTCAACAAAAATGTAAATTCGGTGATGGGTCACCCTCATCTACTGCTTGAAGGTTTTACCGAACAGCGTTCGGAATCAGGGAAAAACGTATGTTTTGAAAATTATTTTTTCACTCGTTAATTTTAAACGTTACATATATACTACTCCGCTTTACACATATCCAATTAATAGAGTAATTTAATGAGCAATTACCGAACGCCTATAAACGAGACAGATTTTTTGTAAATTGCATTTGAAATGTATAGTTTTCACGACTTTTTGACGTCAAAATAAGCTTCATTGACCAGGTAATTTTAAAAATTCCATATTATTTATTTAACATCAGTAGAAGCAAAATAATTGTGTATTTATTATTTTGCAATAGTTCTTATTTCTAGATAAAATGTACTTATGTTGTTATGGCAGAATCATTAAGATTAAAACACTATTTTATTAAATATGTTCGCGTGATAGGTTCAATGTGTACGCTTTACCGAACGCCCGTTCGGTAAAGCGTACCCATGGTCTCTGATACCGAACATATGATTATCTCGGCCTAGCTGCTATTTGGCGTTCATTGGAATATAAACCATATTCAGCGTACAGCTAGATCTATATTGAAATGTGTTATTTTTCGTATATCTTTAAAAAAAAGCCAGCGCTACTTAGATGTAAACCGTTAACGAATAAATTATATGAAAATAAATTATTGGCGATTAGCGAAGAATTTTTAATAGATTATTATATTATTTATATAAAAAAAATATTTGATTTAAATTTTTAATTATAGACAGTTTTTTCTTAGATTAAATTACCGTCAAGATTGCTCGAAATCACAAAACTAGTGCAGTTAGGTTGAAATAAATAGTCACTCATCAGTTTACAAAACTCACACACTGCCATCATTCCATACATTTCTTCCCTAGTTCGGTGAAACGGCATGCCGATCCGGTAATGGGTGCAAATTCCGTTTCTTAGTTCGTTGAATGGGACAAATCAGTGTAATCGATATAAAAAACTTTAAAAAATATTTTTATATACCTCTAACTATGTAATAAATTTCGACGTACATTTAAATGATGACAAATTTATCTATCTTCACCATATGCTGTTGATCATAATCGTACAAAAATTCTAAACCTTATTAAAAAAACAAACGTACATGTAGGTCTTAAGCGTCCGGTGAAGGGTACTTCTACCTTAATCGTTGCCAAGATTTTTGTCAAAACTGGTCATATTTAATTTGTTTATGTTGACTAAGTTTAGCTTATTATTTTTCTTTTTAAGTCTTACTTTAAATATACGATTAGAGACTGAAATGATAAAAATGAAAAAAAAAGTAAACTTATCCCCACAAGGAAACCCTTGTGGCAATGCATGCATTTAAAAAAAGGAAAGAAAACCAAATAATTCCACACACTAAACCAACTTATTGTTCATTATTTCAATAAAGACTATAAAATTGCATATTATTCCGATTAAAAATGCAGTAATATAAAGGTTACGAGTGTAAAAATAAAACTTGGTGAATTAATCTCTCTTAATTGCTTTTTGCTGGACTTTGATGAACTTCTTGCTTTTATGGTTGAAAATTGTAATACTGAATGCATGAAACTATTAAACAGCTACCCACAAATGGTTACGGTTACGATAGTTTCCGCATTCCTTATTTTTAAAACGATTAATTTCAATAATTAATGAGCTCTTTATTACATACACGTGGCTTCAAAAAAACTGCTTCTGTAGAGATACCTTGGTAAATAAACGCGACATTTAAGATGCTCTTATTTACAGAAACTGTCCTTCGTATTTATTAATACTTGAGTAAATAGCAAATACTGAGATGAAAATTACTCATGAGAAATTAATTATACTAATTAAGTATCAGATAAATAATAATTTTATTTAGGATCATGAAATGATAAACGCGTTTTGGAAAGTTGTATTTATAATTAAAAAGATTCCGATTGTTACCTGCTCAATTGATTTTAGATTTTTCAAAACGTATAAATTGCTTTACAATAATAATATAATATTAACCGCCTATACTCCGCTTGAGAACACCAGTTGCGTAAAATCGATTTGAATGCATATTGTAAAGTAGATAATATATTTTCCAAAAGTCAGTGGTAATTGAAACAATAAACTGGAACCAAGGAGATGCCGAAGTTTTGTAGAAACATATTTATTTACCATTGTAAAAAAATCAAGACACGGTCACAATTCAGTAGACATCGGTGTAGCGTTTAGCAAGGTAATAAAATACACTTTAGATTATTTTTATGAAATTTGATCAGAGACATTATACTTGCGAAATTTTGTGAAAGCGATTTATTTAAAACTTCCAGTTACGTACTTAATTTATCCACGAACTATGACGAATTGACGATGCTGGGTTTTATATTCAGTTTGAAAAAAATAAACTTTATATCTAACATTAATTCCCGTTTAACATTTGTCTACTACTTTATAATAATGATATTCAGGCGCGCAGCGGTGTCTAACTCGTTTAGACAAGGAGAGTTTACTGAACTTAATAAACAATTAATGGACAATTGCACATACAATGTGACAACGACATATAATATATATAAGTATTCAAAATTAGATCATGCAGATATAGAGTTTTATATTGAAACTCCTTTAACACCTTATACTTTTGGGAAAGACATAAAACAAGTCGAAACAAAATACCTTAACTATCTTGAATGAATATGAGATCCACTGACCCTCCAATATGTCCCAATGTCAACAGGATCCTCAAACATTTAGACCCTAAGGTCTTGCAATTTTTCCACTAATCATAACACGGAAAGACCTCCGAGCCAATGCCCAGAATTCGCCTGTAATCTCTCTGGCCTTTCCATCGGGCGACAAATATTGTCGTAATTGTCGTCCAATGCCGTCGGGTGGAGGTCGAACATTTGCGATACGTACTTAACTTCTTTGAAATTCTCCTTGATCCTGGTTATCATTTATGTGTTAAAAGATATTACAAGCAAAACAGGAAAACTATGCTGATTGTTTCAACTTAATTATAAGCAGTAAGTGCTAGATGGTAATGAAGTCTGCCGCCGTCTGTATTTCCGAGTTCATATAACCTGGACCTATTTAAGGCAAGAGTGAATAGGCATTTTCTGGGTGAGCTCGGTTCATCGTTAGCCCCATCTTTAACCCCTGGCTAGATGCTGGCCAAGAGCAATCCAAATTATTAATAAAAAAGAATTGCCCCAAAAGAGATGACATATGACGTTGATATACTGTTGATACACTATTGTGATTTATTTCGGGAGGGGCCATAACAGTGCAGCAGTTGGATGATCTAGGTCAAATATTGAGATAATCTTCTATGAGTAACAAGGCCATGAAATAATGTTTGTCGGGAATAATATTGATCTGACTGTGGAAATATACCTACAAAAAATACAAATACTGTAATGTTCAACTGAGTACCTTTGTAAATTGGTTGGAAGCAGCTGGTGACTGAAGTCGCCAAAAAGGTTCAAGATTGTCCCGAATAAACTACAAATAGCAATAAATAAACTACATTGAGATCAGCATTCATACCAGTATACATAGAGATGCGAACAGATATGTAAATTGTAAAAGTTGTTTACAACCTCATGCCAGCACAGACGGTACGTACGTAAATAAATACTTAGTATTAGTATTTAAAAACTTAATTCCTACCTACTGCAGTTTCTGGCACGAGTGAGACCAAAACATTTTCGATTGGTAGTCAAAATTTACGATTAAACGAACTTACCTTAAGTGAAGTTCTATCACAATTACACGAACGCCTCGTACGAAGAGATTATTCAAAAAAATATTATATTTTCACATGTCCTAATCACTAGGTACTACCACACTAACACTTATTTGAGAGATTTCTAAACTGGTCACACAATCTATATAGTTAACTTGGTTGTTACAACAGAATAAATGAAAATGTAGGCATGTTAAATACCTTAACGATGTGCCAAAAATTTAGTCCTCATGCATTAATGTCTTTGACTAAGCACCGCTTCACCACGTTACTGAGTGTCTTAAGACTGACACTTATGTCATGATAATGACACTTATGTTATGACATTCATTATATTTTGTATAATAAAGGTTTTTATACCTTACATACTCTTGTCAATTACTCGGCCCCTGCACGCTGTCCAACATTGGTGCCATACAATGAAATACTGCCACGATGAAGACCTTTCAAACGAGATATGTCTCAACTGTATACACCGATGGGACATTTTGCCCATTCTCCTTTAATCTACGTCTTTCGACTATTTAACATCGGTGAAATTGCACTAGATAAAACCTTAACTTCTTAATGCGACCTCGACTCTTTTGTTTTGGTGCAAAACGAACCATAACCGAAAAACAACGTAAATTACTAAAAATATACACCTGGCATAAAACAACAACACTAATAATAGTAACATATTCATGTAGCACCGTCTCAATAAATCTCTGTCAGTTTTACAAAGCCCTATTAAGGTCAATGGCAATAACATAATAAGTTAGACCTTAGGTTTGAGGAATCTAGAACAGAACAATATTGACTTGCTTGCACACTAACGAGTGGGTTACGGTAGATGCTAATTTTGTTCTCTAAGCGTCTTATGCAAAAATACCAAACAAAAGAAAATTTGTATTCGAGCTGTTGACGAATTTTGAACGGCCAACATGACCTTGTCATCAAATGTCGGGATCAAATTCAAACGACAGATTTTTAAAAGAATTATTTTTAATTCCCTTGTCAACAAAGTAAGTACCTCATCTTTCACCAATGTATGTCTTACACAAGATAACGTTTAAATAATATTTATAGTACAAGAAGAAATCATCAGTTTATGTCGTATTTTGCATCGTTTCATTAAACAACCTTGTACAATAATATACAGTACATACCCTGTACTCGCATCAGGATCATAGTGTTAAACGACAGTCTTAAACAATTATTTTTAATTGCTTTATCATTGAAATAGTGTATCCCTTTCATCAATGAGATAACGTTCAGGTAAAATTGTCTTATAAGTAGTGGCAGGGGATCGATCTGTAATTCCAATTTGATATCAATCAATACCTACGTTTTCGCACTCGCTCTGACTCGTTAGCCTAATGAGCGTGGAAGCGAGCGCACGTAATATAGTGATTGAAATGCAAAATGTACAGTCAAGGGCACCAATATGTGTACACTTTTTCACCTTATTCCATTGAAATAAGGTCCAAAAGTGTATACATATTGGTGCCCTTGACTGTAAGTCATATTAACCCCTGGGGCCTGTACCACAAAACTTTACAAGCATACAATTCGACAAATATGTCAACTTTATCTATGGAAAATTGCACAATTTTGTGGAATTGTAGACTTGTAAAGTTTTATGGTATAGGGCCCTGATCGTGATGCGTTGCGCACGTTGTTGTCATTCACAAGGCTTTCATTTATCTCACTTCAAGCGAGCCAGTGTAAGTTAGAACTCCGATTGTTATGAATTAAAGCATCAAGATAATACTAGGAGTGAACGGTGAGTAAAGGTGAAACGTGTTGTGAATAGTAAGCGGCTACGCAGTGCGCACTGGCAGTGAACTTATACGAGGTCAGTTATTACATCCAGGAGTTGAATCGAGATAATTGAACGATTCAACCGTCCACGAATTATTTTTGCGACAGCAATCAGCTAATTTACGTTCCGCGATGTACATATGTTTGGAGCCTAAGGGTACGGAGCCCTAAAAAGTAGGGTAACATGAAAATATTAGCTTATTAATAATAAAATTAGTTTAGTTAGTTTTACGTCATCATTAATGACCACGTGACCCATTAAATGACATAAAACTAACATTTATTTTGTAAAAAAACTAAGTCACGTATAAATCGTAGCAGACATATTTGCCTTAACTGAGTTACAAAACTGGTACAGGTGCAAAACTACATTCAAGAGGCTCAAAACTATCAAGTATCCAACTCAATAAATAGAAGAAAAAAATCGTTAGCTTTAAAACTCACTGTGCAGTACCAATATTAAGTGAAAAATACATAGCACTTACTCATTAAAGTTTCCAAGTCACTCGAAGAGCTAATCCCGTTAACAAGTAGGCACGTCGGATCGGGAACTGACACCAGCATTAACTGTAAAATATTCCCTCTAAAATGTAGGTAAGTATAACAGAGAGTCCGTAGAAACGCGATCTCGCAAGCAATCTGAATGCGTTATAATACAATTCGTATTTTTCTTAGTCTCCATTACACTACTGTACTAAGTTACAGGTACACCATAGGTTAGGTATAAAAATATGGAAATCCTACACAAAATATCGTATGCTTGGACAACTATTACAGAGACAAAAAGCCGGTGTGAAAAAGAGTTTCTCCTTCGTCATAGTCATCATCTGGGGAAATTCCACAGACCGAGAAGTAGCGTTCAAGGCCCAGAAAAAATGTTTGTGAGCAGTTTGCAGGATAGGACCAACTGAGTCATATAAAACGCATTTTATTAGGCTAAAGATACTTTCATATTGCCATGCCTATATACGTATCTATGAAATCGCAATGTATGTGAATAACAACATAAGCCAATTTTCTAATTTTAACAGTGTGTATGTGTGATAAAATACAGGGTGATTGGTAATTCGACCTATTCCTAGAAGGGGGTTATAATTAAGCTAATTTGCAATTATTTTGACCCAGTCAACCGGGGTCTAACCTCGGTGGTTTTAAATTATTTGAGTTTTTAGATTTTTTTGAAACATCCTCAACTTTTGACCTAAACATGGTAATTTTGAAAAAAATACCTGCATTTTGACGGTACAAAAACATTTTTCTGATAGTCAATGAACTGTCGATTATTTAAAACAAAAAAATATGCCAAGAATTGCCAACATTTTGGTAATAAAAGTGTTGAAAATCACAAGTGATCGTTATTTTTTTCAAATGTTCTTGCAATCGAAGAGGATTACTTTAAAAAAATGTAATACACTTGGCGTACAAATTACAGGAAAAACTTCCTCAACTCATAAGCTTTCCATTAAAGTACAAATATACACAAATTTTACAAAAATTGCGGTTAACGATGGACTAAACACCTTGTATATATAATATATCTTTGAGTAATATAAAAATGCGTTAATTTACCCTCATTTTTCGTAAAGAGTGAACTCCAGTCGTACGTCCCTAGATAAGAGTGTAATGCGTACGTCGGAGCTGACACACCACACATACTGTATTTTGTTCGAAGTACGAATCCATTTTATACTTACTAAATGCAGTAGCAAAACGTGGAGTTCGTAATTTCAGTGATAGTAAGAATCAGGGGCATTACAGGTGATATATTTATCGAAGGGTGGTAAGAGGTTCTCGTAAATGACATTTTATCGTTAAAATATCAGCCCCCTGTACCACAAAACTTTACAAGTCTACAATCCAACAAAATTGTACAAGTTTCCATAGAAAAAGTTGACAATTTTGTTGAATTGTACGCTTGTAAAGTTTTGTGGTACAGGCCCCAGGTCTTCCTTTCATTTTTTACGGAAACAAGTAACCAGTAAGCGAAAAAAAGTCTGTTTAATTTTACCATTACATTTTTTATTTTTGTTTGACAGGTCTTTATTGTGGATATAGTATTTAAGAAGCTTATATTTGTTATTTACAGATATTGATGCTTGTGCACCCTATTATAAGTAAGGTACAACATTCCCTATCGTAGGTAATGAAAAAAAAAATTAAATAATTTTGATGACTCTAAGGTTTCTAGTGAGTATTATCTACCCGTGACAGAAAGTCCCGAATGTAATGAAATCTAAAACAAAAAACAACATAGACAACTCCATTGCATTCTCTGTATACCCTTCTTGCAATTTGTCACAGTCAGTTTGGTTTCGTTTACACAACCCCCGCGCGGCGACAGCGATGTCTTAATTATAATTAGTGCATTTTAATATCTCCATCCATCTTTAGACATTAAGGTAATGTACCTTCATACTGAATTGGTCTTGAAATAGCTTACTCAGCTCTTAATCGGCCTTACAAGTTTTAATTTTTTTTGTACTAATATGTTGACAAAAGTATTGATAATACCAATGAAGTGATTAAAGGTTATTACGATGATTTTATAAAAGTTTTAGATAGTGACATTGCCCTTTTTGGATTTTTTTATTAGCAAATAAGGGAACCTAAGTAGTGGCGTACCTAAGTAGGTACCATATAATACCATAATTATAGATAAAATACGAATTGCCTTTAGATTTTTATGATACAGGGAAATAATTATAAACCACACTAACATACAATAGTACATTACTTAACAAGGGCGGTAAAACAAAGAATGTCTCAGATCGCAAGTATTTGACGCCCGAGCCGAAGGCAAGGGCGATAAATATGCGATCTGAGGCTTTCTTTATTACCGCCCGTGTTAAGTACAAAATTTTATGTCACCCCCTGGCCAGGAAGTGGGTTTTTTCGCGCGCGGAGCGTGCGATAATGGCCGCTTTATAGCCAGGTGTGACATAAAATAAATAATAACTGTATTTACGTGAAGCAAAAACAATAATCTGTGTCATTATAATTCCTAGCGACCAAGTATTTCCGTACCTTTTTTTTCTCAAATTGTTAATTGTCATCAGAGTGGAATAGGTACAAAACATTGGCTTCCAATCTTTTAAGAACGATTAAATACTACTTATGTTATAGTACATTACTTAACAAGGGCGGTAAAACAAAGAATGTCTCAGATCGCAGGTGTTTGACGCCCGAGCCGAAGGCAAGGGCGATAAATATGCGATCTGAGGCTTTCTTTATTACCGCCCGTGTTAAGTACAAAAAATTTATGTCACCCCCTGGATAAGAAGTGGGATTTCCCGCGCACGGAGCGTTCGGTAATTGCCGCTTTAGGTGTGACATAAAACAAGTATTCTAATGAGTAATTTTGACCGCCCTTTTGGGAAAAGAATCAAAGTGCATTATCTAAAGCTTTGCATTTAATTGTTCACTTGTATGAAATTAATATTATGATCATTTTTGACAAAATACATATTTATTCCCATATTGGGAACCTTTGGTAACGTGCTCACCGTATCGAGTTAACATGATACGAATATTTGACGACTAAATTCGCGTTAAAATCGAGGTATTTATAATGAAAAATTTATGTCTTTGATAGATCCTAAGCGCTTGTCAGCTGTAGGCTAAAGAAAGTGAAAAGAAGAACTTTAAATAATGAGACAAGCCAGGGATAAGGGTTGACAGTGTTTTCTGACCGAACAAAAGAAGATACTTCTAAAAAATATTAAACAAAGTAGACATAAACCATTTCAACTGAATACCTACGTTCTTCCAATCGTAAATCGTTCATTTTTGTTAGGATTCCGTACCCAAAGGGTAAAACGGGACCCTATTACTAAGACTCCGCTGTCCGTCCGTCTGTCCGTCTGTCACCAGGCTGTATCTCATGAACCGTGATAGTTAGGCAGTTGACATTTTCACAGATGATGTATTTCTGTTGCCGCTATAACAACAAATACTAAAAAACAGAATTAAATAAATATTTAAGGGGGCTCCCATACAACAGACATGATTTATTTGCCGTTTTTATAGATGGTACGAAATCCTTCGTGCGCGAGTCCGGCCAAGCGCGGCCGGTTTTTTATCCCTGTGGTTTTGTTCTTGTAACCCTATTCTGTTTACCCCAATGCTAGAGAGTTCCTTACGGCATGAAGTCTGTCATTTATACAGTGTGAGGTTCGGCAAAAAATAGTGTACCTATTTTGTCGGCAATATGTGCCTCCCTATGATGATAAAGCATATGGCACTTTCTATCGAGTGGCATCAGAAAGTGACAGATGCTTTATCTTGTCGTCTATCACGCTATCACGCCACCATAATACGGGGCCTGGAGAGGCAAGCGTCTAACGCGTTGTCCTCGTTATCATCATCATCATATCAGCCGAAAGACGTCCACTGCTGGACATAGACCTCCCCCAAAGAGTGCCACAATGACCGGTCTTGCGCCACCCGCATCCAGCGGACTCCCGCGACATACGACGCGTTGTCCTACGTGGACGAATTAGACGCGAAGGCGAAGCGGCGCGGCGCGAAGCAAAAAAAACAGTCGATACCCATGAAATGAAATGTCCTACGTGACGTGACGTGAGCGAACCGCTTCGCACCGCAATCTGTATCGCCGCGCCGCTTCGGTTCGCTTCGCTTCCCGTTCGCCCACGTATGACAACGCGTATAGACTATAAAAAATATAAAAAAACAACGGGTTGCACTCCGGGAGTGCCGGCAGAAATGAAAACCAAACACACACGCACATTCGCGCAAGCGCCCTGCGCCGCCTAAACGAAGCAGCAGGCGCAGGCATACATTTTCGCCGCGCGGTAGAAAGAGAGGAGGATAAAATCATTTGTTAGTACTTATTTGTATTAAAACAGGTCACGTGTCCGTCTTACGCTTACGACATTAGGAGGGGTCAGCTTAGGTGGTCGTAGAGAGTCCTAGGCTTACTTCCGTCCACTATATCGAGACCTCCTTACGAATCTGTCGCGAGTTTAAACATTTTTCCCCATCACAAAAAGTGCTCAGCGCCGCTAAAGAAGTTTTTACTTCAACAAGTCCGGTTTATATTTGCACTATACCTAACACTACTATAGCAGTGTTCTATGAACTCAGCCGGTAAACACTGCCCATTTGTATTATCGCAATCGCCATGAAAATAAAAGCTGGAGTTCTATCCATCCAGGGCAGGTATAACGGTTTTATGTTCTCATAATGCACAGCCACCACTTCCCTTTAAGAGGCCATTTGTGTTCTGCTATACTTCCGGAGTCCAATTTTAAAGCCGTACATATATTTATGTCACACCTGGCCATAAAGCGGCCATTATCGCACGCTCCGCGCGCGAAAAAACCCACTTCCTGGCCAGGGGGTGACATAAAATTTTGTACTTAACACGGGCGGTAATAAAGAAAGCCTCAGATCGCATATTTATCGCCCTTGCCTTCGGCTCGGGCGTCAAATACCTGCGATCTGAGACATTCTTTGTTTTACCGCCCTTGTTAAGTAATGTACTATTATTTACCAAGAGTGATAATTTGAATCAGGATATTATCTGGCTATGAGAGATGTCTGTTTTTGTGAGTAATTTCTACGTTTCTATTCCCTCACTTTCGTGACACTACGATCTAGACATGGGAAAAAACGTTACTTTTATTTTATTTATTTATTTAAACTTTATTGCACAAAATACACAGAATTGTACAAATGGCGGGCTTAATGCCAAATGGCATTCTCTACCAGCCAACCATTGGGCTAAACAGAGATTTTATAAAAGGTGCAAAGTAAAAAGTATGAAAACGGACTACACGGAACACTAAAACAAATTAATTGCAAATACACTACATATAAACATAAATATATACAATACACAAATACATACATATTGCAATATATATACTACTACATATTTAATACATACTATTGATATAAGGATGGATTCTATACGAATTCTTGTTTAAGCAGGTGCTTACGTAGCATCCGCTTGAAAGCAAACTTGCTTGGGGCTTGTCCGATGGTGAGAGGGAGTGAATTCCAGAGACGGCTTGCCTGCACGGCGAAGGAATGAGTCATGAAGCTAGTATGGTGGAAAGGTACAGATAATTTGAGAACACGGGAAGTACGCAGCTCACGTCCTGGGCGAGGGGTATCAAAAACAAATTTACTTTTGAGATATCCTGGAGCAGAAGGCTCAAACAGGATTGAAAAAAGGGTGCAAAGGATTCTAAGGGACCTACGGCGACGAATGGAGAGCCAATTGAGCTGACGGCGGAAGAAGGAAACGTGGTCATATTTACGAAGGCCGAAAATGAAGCGTATACAATTATTGAGGAGACGGTCCAGTTTATTGAGGGATTGTTGAGTGAGATTGGTAGTGCACACATCACCGTAATCGATAATTGGCAGCACCAGCGCTTGAACCAGTAACTTCTTCGTACTAACCGGAAGGAAATTCTTAAATTTATAGAGGGTTCGCAGCGTTCCGGTGACCTTGCGACTTATTTCAGAAAGCTGACCATTCCAGGAGACGTTCGAATCTAAAACTAATCCAAGGTTTTTGACCTTTCGACTTTTCGATCACCGTTATTGTTATTCCCGTTCCAAAAAAATCACATTGAAAAATCACCGTGACTTTGTCACTTCGGTTATTTCGCGTCACGACATTTGCGTGTCGATCGTTCCCGGCAGTTACTGATATTTTTGTAACAACTGATGTTACTCTGTGACAGCGCACCGCAGTCACAGTCACAGTTAGTAACAGCGGTCACGAGGCACGACGCGACGCGTCGGTTACACACTGTTCCAGTGATATCGTCGCTAAGTAACAACGTTATTTTGTAACATTGTTACTTCGTGACAAGTCACACTGTTACTTTTTAACGGCGGATCACCGTGATTTTTTCATCGTGAAGTTATTTATCACCCACCTCTACTACGATCAGAAATATTTGTTGATTAAAATTTGGCCTGCAACCTCTTTTAAGCTTAAAAAAGTAGAAATATCCATATCTCATCCCATCTAAAATGTATATGTAAATCGACTACGGAAGTCAGGTAAAATTATTGGTTTGTATTAGTGAAAGAGATAAACTGTCGCAATAGTTAGGGAAAATTGGGAATGCAGTCAAACATTCATAGTAATGACGTTATAACAACGTTACGATATTTTTGAATGAAAATTAGTGAAATAAAAAAACACGTGTGGACCTTAAAATTTCATTTTCTATGGATCTAGGACATAAAATGGCCAACTTGAAAATTTCAAATGTTGTCAATCCTGACTTCCTGGTTTCTATATATACTTATACCTACATTGTTTATAGGTGCAATAAAGTAACTACTTTATTTTTTATTGTCTGATTATATCATCAATGATTCAATTAGATTCATTTTATGGAGCAGATTTATATACGAGATGCATTTGAATAATGCAATTATGATATAACATTTTTATACTTTTAAATTATACATCGCAAGTTTGCTCGTATTTTTAAATGAGATTCGTTGTGAAGATGAAATTATTGTCTATGTTCCGAGGAGTAAGAAGGTATAGTAAAAGTTTTATTTCAGACTAGATATTTTAAACCTACTTAGATCTTATTTTATTTTAGATGTAGGTAAGTTAAAATATGTATTTTTTATAATCCTCGCAGTGTGGCTCAATGAAAATGTATTACTCCATATCTACTTACACATACATATTATGTGACGACCTACCGCTTAAAAGGTTAGTTTACCTGTAAACATGTTTATCATTGTCTAAGTAGAATTAATCAAAGTCAACGAACTACATCAACATTACGTGCCCAATTTTTTATGGTTTTACGTTACAAGATTAATCTCGTTGCAATAAAAATACGCCTTAAAAGTTCTGGCTCGGTAGTCAGTCGTAAGCAGCTTTTTTATTACCGTTTGTTTTGGTGGGCAAAATTCCTGTAATATAGATTTTATAAAGTAGAGTTTTTTAAAGGTCATGTGCGCTGAAGGATACTAGGGTATTGTCATATTTAATAAGTTGCCTACGGAATTGAAGTCGCTAACTAATACTAACAAATTTGCTGTCCATCTTAAAAAAACTGTTGAAACAGTGCTTATATTCTGTGGAAGAGTTTATGACATCTAGTGTATAATGAATAAATTTTTCATATTATGTTCAGGCGACACTTTTTTCAGGCGAGACCCTAGGTTTTATAATAATAATCTTATCGATATTGATCCAGTTCATAGTTCACTTTCTGGTCTTTTTAGTCAAACGCAAATATGTTGTAGTTTTTAATATAGTTTAGTTTTAATTTTATAATAAGAATGTTTAGTTTGTAGGTTACCTTTAATTTTAATTAGATATATTTTAAGTATTTTTTTTTCATTTATTTGTGTGATGAGCACGAATATTTGTTCTTGGGTCTTGGATGTCTTCTATGTATTTAAGTATTTATTTATCTATATAAGTATGTATATCGTCGCTTAGTATCCATAGTACAAGCTTTGCTTAGTTTGGGACTAGGTTGATTTGTGTAAGATTGTCCACAAATATTTATTTATTTTATTTTTTATTTATTTAGGTTTTTCTTGTATATGTAATTGATTTAATCAATAAATACTCCATTACATTGAATAAAAAAACGCAAATTACTTTAGTTCATATATGCTATATAATTTATTAAAGTAGGTATTTAAACTTTAAAGTACTTGTGACGAACAGAGTGTCACTTCTTTTAGTTTTATAAAATATGAGTATGTGTACCATTATTTTACAAATCCAGCACATGAAATATAAAAAGAATACCGCAATCCTAACAAACCCAACACCTGTGCAAACCGCCCTAAAATAGTCACGAATTTACTCTATCGATAGTCATTAGGTGGTTGTCAACCCGAGGGATAAGCATTTAAATCAATAAGTTAGAGCGTAAGCTGGTCCTAAGCAAATATAATGTGTCCACTGCCCACTCGGGAGCTATTTGAAAACAGAGGACATAAAGACCCCTCACGTTTATATGTTACACTTAGCTATAAGGTACCTAGGCGGAAATTTATGGTTTCGACCAGATTTTATTGAAATACAAATACGAAAGTGACTTGAGTAAACTATGACTATCCTTTCCGTCCTTCTACCCTTAATATGCTTAATCCACTTAATGTCCTCGAACCACATGGAGGCGCTCAGTTGAAAAAGAGGCTGGTTCAAGTGGCCTAGGCTGGGAAGAGCTGGAAGAAGCTGCGCAAGACCGTGACAAGTGGAGAACTCTTCTACGAGCCCTATGTCCCTAATGAGGGATAACAGGAACTCATCATCATCATCACTTAATGAACTGCTTTCCGATTTGCTTTGCTTAGTGCATTCGGTGGTTACTAGAAAAAAATAACGAAGTCGCTAAAATATAGGGCCTATGATATCGAAACCTTAATATTAATTTGATCTGATAAAACTTTTAAAAAATTCGGCAACATTAACTTATTAAACATTAGTAGACTTTGACGAGTAGTAGATTAAGCTGAGCAAGTATGTTTTAGTCTATTAATTATTCATTTCGATGTCATTTATAGCAATATGTAAGTAGTTCAATTTATCGTATCGTTTCATCTACTCTGGCTGCGTCATAAAGTTTCATTTCGTCTGATTTTAGAAAATCTTTACCATACAATACAGTACGGCAACAGCATACTAACTGTAAAACGAGAGTCAGACGACATACTTAAATCGCTGGGTTAGAGAAAAATCTATATGTTGTACATTTATCTTACCTAAACAGCACACATATCTGTCTGATGGTATCAAAACTATAAATTAATTATTATTTATTTTGTTATCTAAAATAATGGTACATTTAAATCTTTATATAAATATTTTAATACATTTTCAAAAGTATCATAGGTACTTAATTATATGGTACATTTGTGTCGTCTCAAGAATGTACCTATATCTATTACTAAGAATACGTAAATCACCATTTAACCGACTATTATCCATATTAAGTAATGAGTAATGTATGTCAAAGTTGTGGCTAGTGAGATTAAGTGCTAGGCCATGACCGAATATACCTAGTTCAGGTCTGCTCACGCTAAGTCACGCTGATGTAAATTATAGACTTTATATCATTGCAACAAAGTTTAAATTGTTTGCTAAAGTGCGTCATCGTTGATATTGATACTAACATGTTACCAGGATTCCCCTAATTACTATTCAGAAGGAAACAAATCCAATGCACAGATTCCGAGATAAAAAAAGTCCATTTCATAATTAGTTTATCGTACTGCTCAAAATTTAATGTCTGTTTATAAAGGTGCCTTACAATGTCGCCATTTCTGTATTTTGCTGCTTTCAGTTTTACCCGTTTGTGCCATCTAATAGACAATTTACTTTAAAATTGCACCTCGTTTTGAGTTGAAAGTCTATTTTACAGTTAATTATTTCTTAACTAGGTAATAGTATTTATATCAGAGCAAAAATAAATAGAACGGTTGCAATTGCAAAAAACCTTTTTCTTTTTTAATCTCTCGCCACCTAATCTTGCTGTTTAAGTAATATTGAATGGTATTAGACAATAAAATCGAAGGTTATATAATGATTAGTTACATTCTAGAGAATATTGTAAGGTGCATAATTCGTAGAATGAAATACAAATGTAGACAAACATAGGTACGTTTGAACTCAGTATATCCCGAATTAATAGTACCTACATTTTATGCACTATTAATTATTATTAAATCTAAAAATCGCAAAGACAAACCTATATTTGTAAGTCTGATTAGTGATTATAAGCATACATATTCTCTGGTCAGATTTTTTGGGTGAGCTCGCTTCGTCGTCAGCCTCTTCTTTGGCCCCTGATGCTGGCCAAGAGCAAACCCATTTTTATTTAAAAAAAAATGTATGAAATAATTACAGACGCACTCGACTATTCTTTATTCTTGGTATAAAGGGTGAACACTGAAATAAATAATTCTCGAGGAACATCACATAGTTTTCAAAACGCTTTATGAAATTACTTTGGCGACTTCCTTACTTGACGGGGCGGGATCGATATGTGACATTTTGTTCTTTGACGTAAACTTACTGACGTCGCAAAACTCGCAAAGATTCTCAGTTGATGGAATGCTGTCAGTATTACATTTGCGCAGTAGTAATATCATGCGCAGAAACGTACCAGTACTGCCTTTGCATCTCCCCGCTACCGCGCATCCCGCGCCAGTCTGGAAGCACTCATTTAAATGTAGGGGCGCAGTAAAAAGTGGTACTGAGTCGACTGACAGTTGACACTGACATTTGACAGTTTTCTCATATAGTACCGCCTCCGCACCGACAAATCAGGAAGTCGCCTTTGTCAACCGATTGTTGGACAATATAGTTACCCTACAAAGGGAGAGTTGGAATGCTTTCTACGGTGCAGCCGACCCCGTTGTCTACACTGCTATGCCCTATAAAGTTCAAGGGGCACCGAGTCTCATTAAATTGCATTGTTCTGTAAAGGTAAGATTATGCCAGAGATGTTTGGTGAGATTTATTTATAGATTTATTCTTGTGACTACTCTGGTGTTGCAAGTGTCTATGGGTGATGGCAATTGCTGAACCATCAGGCGCTCCGTCTGCTCGTTTGCCCCCTATAACCTAAACAATACAGTAGTATTTAATGTTAATAAAAAAGGCATTAGACGCCCAGCAATCGCACAAGAATATATTTATTTTTATCAGCGGTAAAGAAAAGAAAAAGAAAAGAAACATTTATTCGTGACAGAAAAAAATTGGTATGAACAATTGTAAATTTTCCAAAAGCAACGTCGTATGTTAAATTTCACTCAAGTTATTGAAATGTTTTCATTATTCATATTTCCAATTACTTTGACTGGTCTAATAACAAAAAATCAGCTGCCTAAAATTTTATTTCAAAAATTTATATTATGTTGTAATTTTCTGAATTAAGGCAATAGCCAAAAAATATAATTTAAAATTATTATGGTAGGTACTAGGTAATTGGTAAGTTGACCAGTAGCTTAGAAACATAATCAAAAATTTATAGCAAAGTGGTAACTAAAAAAAATTAAACTTAAGTGAAATTTACATTACTGATGTAATTTCTAAATTAAGGCAAATGCCAAAAAGTATTAATAAAATTATTATTTTAACTTGAATGGTAGCTTAGAAAAATAATCAGAAATGTATAGCAACTATTGTAACTTAAGTGAAATTTAAATGAAACTTTCGCTACGCGCGATCAAGAATGTTGTCACAAATCTGAAGCGTCAGAGAGCCCAAAAAAGTTGAATCAATTTAATTGCACGGGTCTACGAACTACAAACGAACATACAGATAAATACACTCAATTGCAAATAAAATGTATCGAATATAATTTGTATCGAATTACAATTTTTTGCTCGTTAGTGTACTTATTAAATTTAACTGTATAGTCAACTAATTTGATTTCTGGCCAAGATTGTACCTGCCTGCCTGCCTGCATACAATGACATTATTATGAGATCTCTAGCAGCTTTCATACAAATTGACAAGGTGACGAAGGTGACAAGGTACGAAGTAGCCCAGTAATCAAATTGGTTGACCGTACCTACGTTCTTACTTAGAACCTACCTATGCACGAATTACCTCACTTTAAGGTCGTAACTTGGTATAACCATAGTGTACACAGCTAAGCCTATTAAATTCCAGTATCGAACACACATACTGGCCATTATTGCCTGTCTGCCGCTATTTCGCCAGACTTTGAAGTGAACATTTCGATTGGAAAACGTTTGTGGAGTGCGTTTGTATTCGTTACTTTTATTTTGTTGATCAATGATTGAGAGTTTATGGAAAATAAAACACTGTAGAATCGGTTCAGGGCAGTCTATATAGTTTTGTAACATGTATTGATGTCAGTTGGGAATTGTTTTTTACGGAATCGACTACCCTCTGACCTTCGAACCCGTGGGGTAACTAGACCTAATTGGGATTAGAATTGTCAAGTGAGTGAGCAACTTTTGACTGTATAGAAGCTCTCTAGCCATTCGAAGGCCTCTAACTTGGCTTAACGACTGCTCTCATAGACAGCAGCCGGGTTCAATGGCTTATACGTGCCTTCTAAAGCGCTCAGTTAGTAACCAGAACCACTCAAAGCGGTCACCCATCCAAGAATTGACCCCGGTCGACATTGCTTAGCTTCACATACCGCACGCGGTACTTGGACTCGGACGTTAGTATATATCTTCTTTGCTCGGGCGCCGCTGGGCCACGAATGCTCCTAAACGCATTTCATTGATTGAATTATATTTTTGATATATTATGAATTACATTGTAATAATATGTACGCGGCTGTGCGCGGTTCAATTAGATCTTGTTATTAGGTACCCTATTTGCTGTATCTTGTTAGCATTCTGGTTGAGTGGAGCAATTCACAGGGGGACAAAGGACTTGATTTGCTACAGACACGTGCTATCGTAGAATAATTGCATTTAAATACATCAATACACATTGCCCATGTGGTGGCGTGTGGGTTTAAGCCAATTATAGAAGGCCATGGTCATTGGTAATTAATAAGCTGGTGTACCAGTTATTTAGACAATTTCCTCCTTATCTCATCCCGAAATATTACAATAATATTTCACTTGGATCAACTTTTAATATGGGATATACAAGACAGATATACAAGAATACAAGACATTTATTATGAACAATAGGTACATACGAACAATAGGAATATAAAGTAATTTTGGCAATAGGACCAAAAATGCATATTTAGGTGACTTCCTGACTTGGCGGGGCGGGATCGATATGTAAAATTTACTGACGGCGCAAAGATTCTTACTTGACGGAACACTGTCAGTATTACTTTTGCGCAGTATTACTGTCATGCGCAGAAGCGGAGCAGTACCGCCTTCGCATCGTCCCGCTACCGCGCATCCCGCGCCAGTCAGGAAGCACTCATTTAAATATAGGGGCGCAGTAAAAAATGGTATCGAGTCGATTGACAGCTGATACTGACATTTGACACTTTTCTCATATGGTACTGCCTCCGCACCGACAAATCAGGAAGTCGCCTATAGTTAAAAGGTAGCGGACAGCGAGTTATGTATTGCCTCCTTCTTATCTCATCCCGAAACATTACAATAAGTAATATTTCACTTGAACCAACTTTTAATATGGGAACAAGACATTTATTTTGAACAATAGGTACATACGAACAATAGGAGTATAAAGTAATTTTGCCAATGGGAATAAAAATGCATACTTAATTAAAAAATATTTTACCATATTTTAATGTTGCCGCTACCGCAACCACTACATTACCTTGCTATAAAAGGGATGCGTCGAACGTTAAACTTTAAAACAGTGATAAATTAAATAAATAACGAACTCCGGACGGCTTCGTCATCAAGAAATGCATCTCACGGCCAGAGGTGAACGCACAGCGACGCTGAACTTGACTCGGTTTTACCTTAACATTGCGTCTACGAGCATTTAACTGTGATATAGGTAACGATAACAGGAAAGTTTGAGATTGACGTTCACATAACAGGGATAGGTAAATCTTTCCAATCATTTAATACTATCAAATATCGACGTGTCATTAGTCTAATTGAATCTTTTAGGCATTATTGCTTTTTGCGATTAAAGAGTCACTTTGCATTGGTACGCATTAACAGCTGAAATCAAGCCTTGAAGTCTTGTTATTTCTAATCAAACGACGTTCTAAGAAATGACGTAACGTTATCTCAGCAGACGCAAGTAGCCTAACCTCCGCAATCTGTCAACACTTCAATGCGATTCCAGGGTGCAGACCGTGAACCCGGCGCACGCGCCCGCTCGCGCGCCGTCGGATGAGTCGAGGCCGGTATATAAGCCGGCGGCGGGTACACCCGACACCATTCGCGACTACACAGGCCCGCCGCAAGCTTCCGCAGATCGAGGTCACGCTGACCGCGAACTGAATTGACACAATTGCCACTTGCGATTCTTCCGCAATGTCTTCGCTGCGTCTCCTGATCCTCGCGACCGCGCTGATTCTAGCAGTTTCCTCCGTTGAAAGTGCTCCGTTCTTCGACGCCCTCTACGATGCCATCAACGGCAACGGGAGAAGATCTTACGGATACAGCGGCTATGGAAACCCCAATTACGGTTACCAAAACACTTATCCCGGTTATGGCTATAACGGTTACAACGGGTATGGGAATGTAGAAAGACATCCGAGGAAGCAAGCTGATAAGACGTGGAAGGATATATGCAAAGTCCATTTCCCAGATTCCATATCGGGAGTGCCTGGGAGATCGGGAGTAGTGTGCCCCTACTGAGGGTCAGATCGCGTGTTCTACGCAATGGAGCGGCTGCTGCGGCGCCGGAACATCATGAGGATGGGTTGATCTCAATTTTGAACCATCTTGACGTACAACGAAAAAACTGTTTTTATGGCATGGAGTACGCAAGAAGCTCATGCAGATGCTGTTTCAACATTGCATAGGTATATAATGCTCTGCTAACTTTGAGGATTACGAAGTACCTTTGCAAATATTTTTCTCCGATTCATTTAAAAACTCCATGTCTTCGCAGATTTGATTGAGATTCGGCCCATGCTTCGTTAATGAAAACTAGTGATTATTCATTTGTTGATGTCGCAGCTAGTGACCTGAAAGTGACGAAAACTGCTCACAGTTATCAGTGATGCGTCACTGGATGTGATAACCTTGTGATACCGGAGTACATCTATTAAATAGTTTCGATTGACGATACGTTAAGTATAGTTTCTTAAGCGAGTCGATTACAGGAAGCACGCTAGAACACGCGATGTAAATCTCACGAACGAAAATACCTATAAATAATTGGCCTTTTTGTACTTATAAAATTCTTTGATTGATTTGTTCTTTATTGGTCCAATAATTTCCTTCTGAAGCGTATACCGTGTAACTTTTGGTGATTTCCTTGTTAAATTACAATGATTTGCATGCTATTTAAGTAAAGGAACTGTTGATTGAGCGTAACAAGTTCCAGATCTGATTGCAGGTAGTTATAATCCATCCTGACAGTGGGTTTTGTTAGCTTTGTATACGCTGAAATGCACAGTGCCATTATAATATATTTGAGATTACGAGTAAGTTTATCTTTGAAGTGAATAAAATATTTTTGTGTTTAAATTTGTTCTTTATCATTTAAATTTTATCCCTATACTTTCCACTGGAATTGGCTGTTGAGCTTTTAGATAAGATATGAATTCCTAACATACATTTTCATATTACATGCTTTGATACGCATGAGTTACTTTATTTTGTATTTTCTTCATACCACGTCGGTAGCAAACAAGTGTGCGGCCCGCCTGATGGTAAGCTCTCACCGCAGCCTATGAACGCTTGCAACCCCAAGAGCGTCATATATTCATTCATATGGTATTTATTCCTTGCGACAAATCGGTATGGTCTAAGTACCTACGAACCGCTAATTACAGAGGTATAGGAGTGAATGGTTTTCGAAGTTGATTAATGGTGGCTGCAATTTGATGTGTAGCCGACGGTTGCTCAACGCTTCAATCATGTTTCACGTGTGTTGGGAAAACGCAAGATTATGAGTTGGACAGGGGCTCTATTTGACTTAGTGTAATGAATTAAAATCGGGTTTGTATTTATCGTACGCACTCGTTACTAGGGCTTAGAGTACGAAGCATCTTATCGCAAGCAAGTACCTACGAAGCGAATGTCAAAAAGTCATAGACATACGCTAACGAAAGTCTAATAAAAGCCCGCGCCGAAATCTAAAGAGATGCGCATGCGCATTATTTACCGATTGCACTCTTTTAGGCCAGCATATATTTACATCAAAGTTGCAAAGCATGATGTAGTTCTGCTTTTTAGGGTTCCGTACCGTAGTAAGCAATGCTATGTCCGTCTCTAATTTAGTTGTGATTTTTTCTCGATATGATGTTTAGTAGTAGTAGTAGTAGTTGTTCATACATTATTTTAGAAAGAGATACCCAACGACACCCCGTTGCAAAGAAAAAAAAATTGCACCCACCACCACTTTACGTGTAGGTAATATAGTTTGTACAAAACTGTAAGGCCAAGTGCTGTCAAATTAACGCAAGCAAACGTCTACCTTACAGTCAGAGCTCTAAGTCTAGTTTTGCTTGCGTTCGTTTGACAGAATTTAGCCTTACAATTTTGTACGAACTATACCCTAAAACAATTTTTTTTCAAGTTTTATTCGATCGTTTTATCTGCGTTTTGATATGTTTACTCATACCAAATTACAGCTTTCCAGTAGGTAGGTACTAGGTACTAACAGTTACTGAGCTTAAGCCGGGTACGGACGGATGCGCATGGCGAAACTATAAGGACATCTTGTTTACTACGGAACCCTAAAAAGTGCCATACGGTATTCTGTGACATAAAATAGGTAGGTATGCTAGAAATACGCTAAAAATAAGACGCCGTCTTCAATTAGGAATGTCCCTTATAAGGGATATTCCGTTATGGTACCTTCCTTTAATACTACCGTTTTGTCAGCGTGATCAATATACTCGTATTATAATATATATATGATCATGCCAAATTACAGCTTTTCAGTACTAACGGTTACTTACTGAGCTAAGTCGCGGACGGACGGATGGACATGGCGAAACTATAAGGATACCTTCTTTACTATGGAACCCTAGAAAGTGCAAACATAATTCCGCGACATAAAATATAGGTATGCTAGAAATAAGCTAAAAATAAGACGCTGTTATTATTAACGACGGCGCCTTATTTTTAGCTTATTTCTAGCATAGGTATTATAGGTACCTGTTTGATGTCACGGAATACCGTATGGCACTTTTTAGGGTTCCGTGTTAACGGTGTCCTTATAGTTTCGCCATGTGCATCCGTCCGTCCCCGGTTTTAGCTCAGTAACCGTTAGTAGCTAGTACCTACTGGAAAGCTGTAATTTGGCATGACTAAATATATCAAGATCGTATTATTTGATTAGATGAATAATGCAGTACAATTATGCACACATAGTTGATACACATACACACTTGTTGGTATTGAGCCTTTCAATGCGTTGCAAGTGGAACACAGCTGTGACTCAAATGCAGCGATAGACCCACAAATGGGTTACGATTCGCGGTCATACTCCAATTAGGAACAAAAGGTACCTTCCGCATTACTGCTGTTACGAAATGTTTACTAACACTCTCGGTCTTTTAGCCCTTATAATGGTTCTGTATTTACTTTAGCACCTTTAATTGAATACTCAGAATCAATTCATGCAATGAGCTAAGTACTAAGTACGTACTCCGTTTCAAAGAAAAAAAATTAGGTTGAATCGTAGTACCTACGGCTGTACTTACGTCAAAGTTACTTTTTTTGGACAAAATCAATTAGAATCGCATGCAAAACAAAGAAGTTATGACACGTGTCGGCCACCAAAAGATTTAAAGGCAATCAATATTAAGGCGAGCAAAACGGCTGCCAAATTGTACCTAATTCGAAGGTACTGTTTACAGTAAGCACTAAATCTGTTTTTGACTTTACAGCCCCGAATGATTTTCGTAAAAATATCTATCAAGCGTAAAGGAAGTAACTAGATTTTTGCACGTGTTCGACCTGTACCTGTAGTCTTACCATGAGTTTGCAATGTTTGCGTTACCGTAGGTAGTGACTGCGTAAACGATTTACTGTGGCGATTCTTAGTTCTGTTGCGTAACCGCCAGAGGCGCTGTACTTTTGTCCATACTAAAATGCAAACATTGCAAACTCATGGTAAGTATTTTGGTAAACAGAAATTCTGTAACATATGGACTCAGACAAGACTGAAAAAGAATCACAAGCATGTTGCTATCCTTGTATTATGATTAACTTAAAGATTTGTTGTGTTATTATTTATTTATCGTATGGCATTTATTTCGAACCGTGAGATCTTCGAGAAGACAGTACGGTTGCCAGTTTTTGTTGCACTTTTAGAACCACCCAGGGGTCACGTGTAGGGTAGCGGTGGGTACTTTCCCAACGGACGTGGTGCAACTTCGACCCCCCTTTGTCAAGTGAGTGGGGAACTTGACTATTAGAAGTTTTCAAGCCGCCCGAAGGCCTCCAACTTGGCTTAACGACTGCTGCCATGGACAGCAGCCGGGATCAACGGCTTAACGTGCCTTCCAAAGCACGGGAGCGCTCAGTTATAACCACTCAAAGCGGTCACCTATCCATGTACTGACCGCGGCCCACGTTGCTTAACTTTGAATAACGCTTGCGGCACGCAGGCGCCGCTGGGCCACGAGCGCTCCAATTTGTTGTGTTGACAGCTTAAGAAATACGCGGATCCCTCACTCTCAACACGCGCATTCTCGGCATCCCTGGCAACCTAAAGGATGATTCACGCTAGACCGTTCCGTGTCCGGGCCGGCCCGTTTTCTATGACAGGACGTGCGACGGCCGTCGAAATCCTGTCATAGAAAACGGGCCGGCCCGGACACGGAACAGTCAAGCGTGAATCAAACTTTACTCACCGCTAAAAACAACATTACATACTCGTATCTAAATAGCAATTAGTATTTTTTTTTATACCACGTCGGTGGCAAACAAGCGTGCGGCCCGCCTGATGGTAAGCGGTCACCGCAGCCTATGGACGCTTGCAACCCCAAGGAAGTCACGTGCGCGTTGCCAACGATTTTAGAAATTTATACACTCCTTTCTTGAAGACCCCCATGTTGTAGTCCCTCGGGAAAACCTCGGCAGGGAGCTCATTCCACAACCGGAGCGTGCGAGGGAGTAGTATATTTACAGTCTAAACTAACAACGTGCTCATTGGAAAAACACGCAGACTTAAGAAACTCACGTACGCAATACACATGCACAGTCTGCAATGGAAACATTGTGTTCCTGATATAGACAAGCCCTACATTCCCTACAAGGTGCAGTGAATACCCAAAAGTCGAAACTTATGGCCGTCATAGCGCTTAGATAATGTGTTTGCTGACCGGTAACTAGAGCACTGTACTGTTACATAATGGTCTCAATACACCGGCTTTATAAAAGCTATAACTATGATTATTATTTTACTAGATGCTAGAGATTACCTGTGATTTTTATAAGTCGCCAAAGCTCCCAAGGATGCACCGTGCTGTGAGAGAGCGACTTACATTTTGTCTCCAGCTTTTAACACAACGAATCTTCAAATCAGTAAATGGACAGCAACGGTGCTTGTGAGCATGCCGAAGCGTTCATAGGCTACAGCGTCATGTTCTCATTAGACATGGTATAAAATACTCTTTTGCCATCATTATTATTTCACGTGGTAAGTATTATTTGAAAGTGTGCCTGCTGATACATATAATACACATAGGTAATGCTTATAAGACCGATGGTTTTACATCGTTATCTCTCATTTTACATACAATTTCACTGTTCTAGGTAAAGTTGAATAGCTTCATCCTGCAATTTAGTACTTAGATACCTATGTTCCTAAATTATTAGCCTTATTGTTATTTTTATAAATATGTAATCGATGAAAAGTACACAGTAAAGTAGTGGTTGGATCATAGATGTAACTCTGTTAGGATGTCTTTGTGAAAAATTAGGTAACACAAATCCTCATTTCTTCAATCCTAGTAGCGATAATACCATGATTATGGGTAGAGTTTAACGAATCTTAAATTGAACGCCCCTCTCCTAGTAGACAATTTTACAATCAGTGAGTTTTTATGTAATAATAATTATTATTATTTCTTAGTGAGTTTATATATTGTATGTTACGAATCTTAAATTGAACGCCCCTGTCCTAGTAGACATTTTTACAATTAGTGAGTTTTTATGTAATAATAATAATTATTATTATTATTTCTTAGTGCGTTTTTATGTATTGCGCCTATATACATGCTTGACGTCAGATGCAAATTCAGTTTAATACTGATCTCTTTACAGTTTATACTTGCTTAAATTAGATCTTGGTAGCTCTTTGCATAAAACGTGCACTGCCCTCTATTTCCAACGAATCCCACGCCAAAATGTTCGAATGAGCACTTCACACATTTCGTTTGTGGTAATACACTGCATAAACATATCCCTACTCCACCCCTACTCCCTACAGCAAGTGTTGCTCGCTCTGATAGCTTCGTTTACTTATCCGCATTATGGCGACTTGTCTCGCACGCTCAGAATTTTAAGCAAGCATAACAGTATGAACACAAAAAGGTCATTTACTCTTGTATGCGAAACGATCAAATGTAAATTAGTCTATTATATGTAGCTCATAAATTATTGATGTCCCATTCTTAGAAACTGTAGTAGAATTTGTATTGTTCGTTAATAAAAGTCTGTTACAGAGTTGAGTCACAATATTCTGCTTACAATCGATTTGAAGATCACTTCGTAAATAATATGCAATAATTTTTACATTTAAAATATGGAGATGTTGCGTTAAAAAATAATATCTTCTGTCGTATGTCTTTATATTAGTGTTCCTGATAATATTCAAATTATAATGGAATTTCGCAAAGTAACGCCTGATTAAATCAATTATTAGTGTTCGTGACTATGTAAATGACAGATTAAAAGTACAGGAGCAGAAAAGTAGATTTATCTTCATTTGTCTTGACATGATGAACTTCTCTCAGATAATGTGCCCTCAATAAACATCGTAACAATGGAACAACAACTCGGAGTAAACATAATTTTTGTAACAACAATTCAACAAGTATCGTCTGCAGATAGCCGAGGGCTGACAAAGGTATTTCGTTTAGTCACAGGGAAGACTAAATCGGTTTTTGTTGTACAGTCAGCATTAAAACTAGCTTGGCATATGAAAAGGTCAAAAGTTCCTATTCCCTTGTAATAAAGACTTTTGACGTTTTCATATGCTAAGCTAATTTTCATGATGACTGTACAATATCTTTTTGGAACAAGTATACAGAGTAGATAAATTACTTTCTACTTTACTATTTTATTTTGTCCTTTAGTATTTAACTTACTTTACTGATATGATGAATAACTTTACTAGCTTTTATAAACACGTACCGGCCTACACGTAAACATCCAATCCCTGTTTCATCCCTTCGAGGTATGATTTTTGGCATCAAAAGTATCCTATATGTTATTTAAGGCGATATATCGATTGAAAGAGACGATCATATGTTTTTCGCTCACGACAAAACGGGATGCAACACCCTTGGAGAATGGCTTTTTTAGACAAATCTCGTTAAATATCTGACTGTGTGCAGGTTTATTAAATTTCCTCTTGACAGAGTTTAGATGAGGTAAAATACCATCATATTAACTTAATCGTGTCTTTTAATAATTCGTAGTTTTAGTAGGCTGAGTAAAAAAAATGAAAATATAGACAACTTTGGATTTTTTTCTATCGAGAAAATTTTAAGCAATCATGTTTCGGCTATTGTCAGAAATACAATCATATAGTCAAGAATCATATACCTGAAAATTAGTCCCTATTGTTTCCCCGTCTGGGCAGAACGGCGTTTCAAAGTTTCTACATTTCTCGCTGTAGCGCCATAACTCATTATATATCAAGTTTCATCATAATCAGTTTAGCCATCTCTGTAGCTCTAGTATAAGTTTTTTCGAAACATTAACTAATTCGAACGCGTTTGCGTTTTGTCTCAAAATGTATGAAAGTGGTATAAAAACGTGAACAGCGCCTCTGGTGGTCACTAGTGGAAACTAACCACCGCCACCGTCTTTGGACCTACACAGTTTTATACAATAAAGTATTTCTATTCTATTCTATTCTAAAACAGCGAGTATAACATTTGTTGCTAACCGATGAACGCGCGTATTTCAAACTCGGTGAGAGCGTTTTCTTACATTTTGAGACAAAACGCAAACGCGTTCGAATTAGTTAATGTTTCGAAAAAACTCATACTAGAGCTACTACTGGCCTCTGCACGATTGAGTACATCATTCAAACATTAACAAACAACTCTTATTTGTAGGGAGTTAGGATTCCGTCACTGTTGAGAATCGTAACTTTAACAGCATACTCCAGCCCCATCCAATCAGGAGGTCCATGATAGTCGCGCAATAGCGTGATAATAAAAAGCATCTGTCACTTTCTATCAAGCGGTATCAGAATATGACAGATGCTTTATCTTGTCGTTGCAAACTAGGGCCAGCTGATTGATGTAAATGTGGTTATAACAATTTGTTTTCTAATACAGTATTCTAGTAATCTGTACTATTTTATCTCAGTTATAACATTTATAAACCGAAATCCTTCAAGAACAAAAGGTGTGATGTGAGCACTTTACAATGAAACTTCGTTGCTACTTCAAACGATCATGGAGCGAACACAAAACGTACCAAAAACGTCTCAAAGCCTACATACGTCACGAATAGTCGAAATGGCCACTTTAACGTAAATAACGTTGTAACATCTCTATTTATACCCAACAGAACTGTCAAAGTTGGATAACGCAGTGGTCGAAGACAAGCTTCATCAATCAAGGTGGATATTCGGCTTATCACTATCTTGTGGGCATCAGAGAGTTGTCGACAACCCGCTACCCTCACCGGAGACATGCGTACAAACTGCTCGACCAACTTACGAATTGGGATCAATAGTAGATTGTGTCACAAGGGAGCAAAATGACATATTTACGGCGTGGGCGTAAATTGAATCCTGAACGAAGCGAAGGATTATATAATAGAATCCCGAGCGTAGCGAGGGATTCTAAAATAGAATCCTGAGCGTAGTGAGGGATTCAAGAAATTAACGCCCAAGGTGGAAATAATTTTGCTTCCATGTGACACATACTGCTTTTCACATCACCTATTGAGGATAATGAAACATCTGAAATAATAATGGTTGTGCATTTATTTTATCAAAATCGATACAAAAACTTATAACACGTTACAGAAAAGTGCCACTTTGATCCCTCCTAGCAGGGAAGAAAAGTACCACTTTGATCCCTCCTAGCAGGGAAGAAAAAGCCCTTATCCGAATAGGTGATGTGAAAATAGTATTTGATTGTTTCAGTTATGTGGTAGTTCCACACTCACTAGTCAATGTGGGATTGATACTTTTTAGGGTTCCGTAGTAAACAAGGAACCCTTATAGTTTCGCCATGTCCGTCCGTCCGTCCGCCTGTCCCCCGATTTTCTCAGTAACCGTTAGTACTATAAAGCTATAATTTGGCATGAGTATATATATCGATGACGCCGACAAAACGGTATAATAAAATGTAAAAAAAAAAAAATTAAGGGTATTACCTCCCATCATGTAAAGTGGTGGTGCAATTTTTTTTTCTACCAAACCGCATCGTGTGGGATATCGTTGGATAGCTCTTTCAAAAATATTATACGTAAGGTTTCTAAAAGCATTTTTTGATTAAAGAAATGGTTGGCGTGATATTAAGCTTTGAAGTGATAATTTTTGTTATGGTCAAGTGTCCCCCCCCCCCCCCCTGCCAGCTAAACGGTGGCTACTAGGCATGTGAAAAAAATCATGGTAATAGTATATACGATGAATTTAAAAGGAAAACTATCAGAGCTAAGTAGACATTACTAGTTAACGAGTAATAGTCGAACTTCAGAAATGTACTTTGCAAAAGCAAACTTTCGTACAATTTCCATTGATACCATAGATAATGTTGTTAATTCTGTCAAAAACATAGTAAATATAAGTTTGCGAACTTTTTAGTCCACATAATGTAACGGGTAGACGACTACGGAACCCTACCTTGCGCGTGGCCCGACACGCACTGGGCAGGTTTTTGATGGTGCTGGCTGTAGTAGATGAATAAGGAACGACCGAATGTACCTAGTTTGAATTGTTTACGAATGGTGTAAAGAGTTGACGGATGACGTAGTTGAGATCTAAATGGGAAACTGTTATTAGGTAGTTTTTATTAAAAACTAGCTTTTTCCCGCGTTTTTAAACTACTAGAGACCGCAGCGTAAGCCACAATTTGCAATGGAACTAGCCCCAGCAACTCCAGTTTTTTACCATCGCACCACCTGCCGATGATGACGTTCAATCTGTAGCGATTTTAAAAAGGCTTTCAGAGTGTTTGTTACGAGTAATCGCCGTGAATTGATTAATAACGTTACGTGAATTTACTAATACTCACTATCGGTTCGGTCAGAAAATGAAATAAACATGGAATTACTATTATTTTATTCATAAGGTTATAAAGATATTGATATCTACTTACCTGATTTTCATGTAGCTCTGCGGCGCATGTAATAGTTTTGTTGTGCTGTATTTGTGGTTAGTTACGGTTCCGTGGTTGCAACCAGAAACTTGGAAATAAGTTATATCATTGTTATCACTTGCAAGCCTGCTTTAATGAGGTTATTAGACAAAAGTGAAAAACAAACCTTATATAAAGCAATGACTCAAATAAGCGTAGTAACTTTTGTAGTTCAATTTTCTTTATGTAAAGTAGTCAGTGTATTTTTGCTGACAGTAATCGGACACTGAAACATCGACTTATTCATTAAGGCTATATACTTATTCATTAAGAATATTTATTGGAATAAAAAGTATCCTATAGGTTAAACCAGGCTATAAATTTGTCGTATACCAAGTTTCATCATAATCCGTTCAGACGTTTTTGCGTGATTGAGTAACAAACATTAAAACATCTAAACATCTTAACTTTCGCATTTATGTCTCACGGATTTTTTTATTCAATATATAATTACGAGTATAAGGACGCGTCATGGTCTATTTGAATCTCTCACAACTTAATTTGTTACCGTAATTATTTTGCGCAATAATAACACGATATTTATTAGTTACAAAGTTCACAGAACTAATGAAGGCTTACCTTTGTGCGCGAAAATTACGCTAGACTAAAACTGTCACGCGTCACGTCATGGCGTCACGTTGCCTCACTGTTTATTCATGTTTCTACGTCATCAGGGGATCTACCTAACGGAACATGTTGAATTTTTTATAACACGACAGACCAACAGTGCATACAAATACGGCCCGCCTGATGCCAAGCGTATACCACAACCTTCTTGCGCCTTACGATTACAGAATCAGTACAAGTACTACCTACAGTACTACCTACTTTATACTTTATGAGAGGTAGGACACAGCGAAATATCATCTTGCTCGAAATTGGAGCAGCCCAAATGTGGAAGTACTCCGCCTTGCAGAAGACCACAGCCATAATAACATTATTTACTACACATCAGGTGATATTAGTAGCATCGGCAGGCGATCACTTAGGGTTCACTAAGGCGACTTCCTGACTTGGCGGGGCGGTATTCCGTTTAGTGGGGATCTTTGCGACGTCAGTAAATTTACGTCAAAGAAAATGTTGCATATCGACCCCGCCCCGCCAAGTCAGGACCCTACCTAATATCACCTGATGTGTAGTAAATAATGTTATTATGGCTGCGGTCTTCTGCAAGGCAGAGTACTTCCACAGTTGAGCTGCTCCAAACACGTGCGTGTGCTGTCAGTATAACATTTGCGCAGTAGTAATATCATGCGCAGGAAGCGGAGCAGTACCGCCTTCGCATCCCGCACCAGTCAGGAAGCACTCATTTAAATGTAGGGGCGCTGTAAAAAATGGTACTGAGTCGACTGACAACTGACACTGGCACCGACAAATCAGGAAGTCGCCTAAATGATCACCTGCCGTTGCTTGCAGGGCGCACCGGCCTGGGATCTTCCCTTTCCCGCAGATCAACCGGATCAAGGGGAATTGGTAGAGTGCAGACACTCGTGGAGGTTACCTGACATCGCGCCGCACCGTGTTCATGAACCTACCAAATAGTGTCACTACGTCAGTTATCAATAAATTGCTACTAGCAAAAGAAAGTAATTAGAAAATCGTCTTCATTAACTTATTAAAAAGCGGTAGCGGGATACCAATATTAAATTGAACGCCTCTCTCCTAGTCAATGTGTGAATGCGCCTATAAGCTTGAGTCATAGATATAAGCGAAAACGTACCTAGATGTGCTTTCAGTTTAAAAATGGTTTTATTCTACCTTATGTCTCCAACACAATATGTAATCCGGAAGAACTCATGTGTGAATTGATATAATAACAGCGCCTGCCGACGTTGTTTGAGCAATGTCGCGGTCTTTTCTCAGTGGGATTTATTTTTCATTGGAGCATGCGTTTTTTCCCATGGAGATGCTGAAAATATTACCATTGCCGCCATATTGCCGCCGTGCACAAAGCCGCTTTTGTAACACTATCATATTAGAATGATTTGAATATTACAGTAATTTAATATTGCACGACACCTGTATCAGAGGTATTTATAGGTATTTATGCCCATGAAAAAATATGGACTTCGGTACTATATATCGTATGACTTTAATCTTGCATTACAAAACATGTTACAAATATAAATTACAATTTTAAGTCTAAATTCAGTAGCCAGGTCCTTGCTGCAGGGGTCAGCGCATACCTCCCGCAAATTTTCTTCTCAGACATTCCTCAACAATGTGGTGGACGGTTTGTGATGGCGCACCACAGTCACAGTCCGCTGTTGTTGACATCCCCCACTTGTGTAGGCTGTGGTTGCAGCGCCCAACGCCCGTCCGGATGCGGTTAAGAGTGAACCAGATTTTGCGTTTTTCCTTGAAGCCTGTTGGAGGTCTAGTAGGGTCTATGTTAGTGGCCCCAGCCTGATCTTGCCATTGTTTTTTCCACTCCGAAATGGTACTAAAAGGTTGCGGGTCCTGCAGCTGGCAGTCGGACCAAATTGGTTTGCGGGATTGTAAGCGCTGTTTAGGTAGGTTATGGAGCGTCTCACTAATAGGCAGGGTTTGAGTTGTTGCCTTGGTCCACTCTCGAGCAGCAGCTTGTGTTCGCCTAACATCCGGTGGAGCAATATGTGACAGCATGGGAAGCCATTCAGACTTCGGTACTAACTTTTACTTATTAAGCTGCCAGCGAGCGTCTTCGGTAGACTGCCACAGGAGCTTCTTTTAGATTTAGCTTAGTTTTATTTTATTTTATATATTTAAGCCTTATATGTTTAAATGGTTTTTTTGTATGATTCCCAATTTATTTTAAATATCTTTGTCCCATTATGTAGGTTACTGAACTACTTCTATCCTATTTCTTGCCTGAAATCAAAGAATCTGTCACAGATTTTGTAAGGATATTTACAGTAATTATTTTATTTTATAACATGATTACCTGCGTCTTTGAAATACGAGCATAAAATTATTAACAAATATCCTTTATAAAGAAAAACTTTTGTAACGAACTGGATAACGAAGTCCATCCACTTCATTATTCAGTGTGTGCTCATGATGTGTCACCTATGGGCCCAATTCGACATGCCCCCGTCATATCAGAGATATTACGACCGCCATACTGTCATGGCTCTGAGCTGGTACGGTACGACTTACACAATCTGAATTGGCCATATCATGTCCCCAGTTTCATGTCTTTCGTATTCTCATTTTCAAACATACAAGAGATGCAAACATATGAATATGTCTATAACTTGCTGCTAAGGATAAGTCTAATATTGATAAGAATAACATGGATAAATGAAACAAAAACGATAGCAACATCCCTTTCTGAAAATTGAGACGGATAGAATTGCGCACCAGTAATAGACACTAAAATCCATAAAATTTACACAATGCAACATTTAAATTATGGGCAAACAAATATTTATGAATAGATATTTTCGAGGTTGGTAAGAAAAAAATGGGAAATAATGCTTTGCATTTGAAACACGAGGGATCGTTTTTTATCTCCGCTTGTGACTGTAAGAAATGTAAAGGCCCTTAAAATTCTTTACCCTTGTAAAGCTTGACGTTTGCTAAAGAAAATGTTTTCGGTTGAGTTTTCAGGAAAAATATCTTTTAGAAGGACATTGTGTTAAGAATCGTCTTACATCCCAAGGATGCGACTTAGCGTGAGAAAGGATTACTTTTATTTGTGCAGGAATTCTCATGTGTGAATATTACGATTCAACAATTTACATGAAATTGAAAGTCTTTAGAAACGAAACAACAAATAATTCGGCGAAATCCTTGTTTCATTAATCATTATACATTAATTTATTGCAAAATTTTGTACCTACTTTTTTGGTTTATCTTTTTGAACACTTAAGTATTTATGATGATTATGCAACAGATGGACAAAGCTAATAAACGGTTGTTCCTTTATTCAACTTACAAACCCGAGTAATCTCGAAGTAAAATCTTTGACTGATTTTAGACCGCCAACGGACTTACCGACCACGTTTCTTCGCCCATATATCATTCCTGTCCGGATGAAAAGGGTGACAGAAGTGAATAGACAAATTGGACTGTTACCTGTGACCTAAAACAATAAAGTGGTGCTCCCCGGAGCTTTCCTTTCGCCGCGTTTGACGCTCATAAACTTGAATAGGTAATAAATCGGAAGCTGAGGCAGGTGGGTCGGATTAGGAGCCGTGTGACAGATTGTGTCGTCACTATGTTGACGTGTACCTAAGGCGACTTCCTGACTTGTCGGTGCGGAGGCAGTACGATATGAGAAAAGTATCAAATGTCAATGTCAGCTGTCAGTCGACTCGGTACTATTTTTTACTGCGCCCCTATATTTGAATGAGTGCTTCCTGACTAGCGCGGGATGCGCGGTTGCGGGACGATGCGAAGGCGGTACTGCTCCGCTTCTGCGTATGATATTACTACCGCGCAAACGTAATACTGACAGTATTATGTCAAGTGAGAATCTTTGCGACGTCACTAAGTTTACGTCAAAGAAGAAAATGTCACATAGCGATCCCGCCCCGCCAAGTCAGGAAGTCGCCTAATTGTAACTTCATAAACTACATTTTGAATACACAGATTCTCATTCTCCTCCTAGCGTTTTCCCGGTGGTGCCCTAAGGAGTTCAGGCCCCGTTTTGACACATTAGGTACGGGTAACCGGGGCTACTTTCAAATTGAGGGGCGACTTTAAAAATCCAGTTTACATACCGTGTTTTAGTTTTTAGGGTTCTGTAGCCAGAATGGCTAAAACAAACACACCGATGGCTTATATTATATGGACTAGTAGGTATAGGTATCGGTACATAACCCTTCGTTGTGCTTGATCCGACACGCACTTGGCTGGTTTTTATTTAGTTACCTGGGGTCAGTGTTATACATTTGTAAATTTCTATCGGGCACGGTATATTGAAAAGCTGGTCTTAACCTACGGTTTCTGTGTTTACTAATATGGGTGTAGATAAATGAAACTGAGATGAGTGACGTAACGTAATGAGCGTGCATGAGAAGTATAAACTATAAAGCGCTTGGTTGTCTTATGCGTCAAACGCAGCGTTTAACGCAATGTATTTATTATATGGCAACGCTGCGTTTGGCGCATAAAACAACGGAGCGCTTAAGCACGCTAGAAAATATTACGTCATCACCCCTGAGGTTGGAATCGAAAAGAAGGCTCTGAATTTGGTAACTTTTATTGTGTTATCGCCTATTTTGTGTTTATAAGACATATTATTTATTAACAAAAAAATCTATCCTTAGTTTCCCAAAGCGACAGTGTATATAGCAAATTATTTCACCGCAATATTTTTTTTAATTTGTAGACCGCGAAGTCTGTAATCAAAGTGAACATGGGTGAGCTTGTTTATTTTTAGTGTCTTTTGTCAAACACGTAGACTTCACCATTCAATTTTCTGGAATCTGAGTGCTGATACAAAACCAAACACATCTTAAGCAAAAAAAAATAACAGCGAAAATCAAATATGGAGTAAGGAAAGTAAATTGTTTAGCTGCTAGGCAATTGTATTGAAAATGTTCGTCATACATTCTTTCAATCTTTTTGATGGCAGGAACGAAGCCTGATATGCTGTGAATGGAAATGATTCAGCAACTTAGTTTGTGCGTAAATAGGAAACAAATTGCTAGTTTCCGCCCGCTCAAAAAGCAATCAAGTTTTCACACTGCACTTCTTGTTTTTAATATGAATAGTCATTTCAGTGATAATAGTCTATAACCTTTGCAACTTTTGCTAGAGGGTTATTTTTAAACTGCATAAATAGGTAATTATTAGAAACAGGACGTATGCTTGATTATTTTTATTTCATACTAGTTTCTTCCCGCGTCTTCGTCCGCGTGGAACTCGTTCATCGCGATATAATTTCATTGCTATTACTTTTATATTGGGCGCTAACATAGTTATCGCTCTTCCATACAAACTTCCACTCCCTTAAGAATTGATTTCCTAGATAATAAGTATCCTATGTCCTCCTGAAGTAGTTTATTAAAATAAAATATATCTAATTAAAATTAACCTACAAACTAAAATCTAATAGTAGTTATTATCTAATACCAACAAAATTTTCCTTGTAACTACTAATTACTACTAAACTGTTTTGTAAACGTTAGTATAATAATCTCCTTGTCTTGGGATTCACTAAAACTTACTAATAATTAGTATTTTTTTCGCTCAGTGTATGTCCTTCCCCGGGACTCAAACTATTTCCATGCCAAATTTGATCTAAATCGGTTCAGACAGACACACCTCATATCAACAGCTGAGCCATAGTTGCATCAACTTCTCAAAAACTATGGATGACGGAATTTCAATTGAAATGCAATGAACTTCATGTAAATTTTGATTGGCTATCAGCTACCGTCAAAACCACTGCACCGTCACAAAGTTTTCCAAGCTTGCTCTCCAAATTGAATAAGGGTCCTGTCTATGACACTGTCTCTTAGCACGTGGAGCTATGACATCGTATGTCGTTATACTCGGATGTTGGTATTCATTGGTATTTACCTTTCTCCGTTAACTGCAGGCTTGGTTATAATAAAGATCAGGTAGAACTCGTCTCGGTAAATTATGTCAATAGAGGTAAACAAAGTTTCAATAAAAAAATTAACCGATTTCCAAAATAGCATAATCATAGTGTAATCCCAGTACAAGTTGCACCCTGAAGGATGCCCGGGATCCGCTCTCTAATCACGAGATTTGGCGTGGGCACTTTTCTAACTAATTAAGTCGAAAAATAATAATTATACTTGGTACCTAAGGGGCCTTCCTGACTTGGCGGGATCGATATGTGACATTTTCTTCTTTGAAGTAAACTTACTGACGTCGCAAAGATTCTCGCTTGACGGAATACTGGCAGTAGTAATATCATGCGCAGAAGTGGACCAGTACTGCCTTCGTATCGTCCCGCTACCGCGCAACGCGCATCCCGCGCCAGCCAGGAAGCACACATTTAAATGTAGGGGCGTAGTAAAAAGCGGTACTGAGTTGACTGACATTTGACAGTATTCTCATATCGTACAGCCTCCGCACCGACAAATCAGGAAGTCGCCTATGAAAGTCGCAAATATAAATCGTAAATAATGTATTAACGAATATAGGAAACTTGGGTTATACTGACAACCTTATTTAAAAATAGACAAACGTAATATAATTGAAAACAAACAATTGACGGTTTTCCAATACGCCCCTCTGTCTCTAAAACATCAAGATCCGTGCATTTTGAGGCAATTTTCCGCTGCGTTACAGTCTACGCGAACAGAGGCGCTTTAAGCCAATTGCAGCAACGGCCAATATGCGTGTAAATTGAAAACGGCTTTATTTGCACTATTGCTGGCCGACCAATGGCGTTTTTCCGAAAGGATACCCACACACCCAGGACAATCTGCATATTATTTTAGGAGCGTCGCTCCTCTCGTCTGATCTGACCGTCCGCTGATGGAACGTAGAAGGCGTAATAAAATCCTGTAATTCCTGCGCACACTCTCCAATATGTATACACGATAAAATACTGATAGGCAAGCGCAGCAAGACAAGCAAGTATGGTTATACAGCGGTGTTCAAGGCTTGCAAAAAAAATACTTACGTAATCTGCTACTCAATCCTGAAACGAGCTGAAAGAGCTCAAAACAAATTATCTCATTCGTCATCATCGTCCTCCTAGCGTTAACCCAGTACAGTTGCGTTCTGACTGATGCCTGGGGTCCGCTACCTAATTTGGCGTAGGCAGTAATTTTTACGGAAGCAAATGCCATCTGACCTTCCAACCCGAGGGGAAACTAGACCTTATTGGGATTAGGCTTCTCAAGTGAGTGGACAACTTGACTGTTAGAAGTTTTTAACTTAGTTTGAAACATTTTTGTCCATTATTGAAATAAAAAGGTACTTTCCTACCTTACCTTATGTACATAAGTACCATATTAATATTCTGTGCCATTGCACCTGAATCTAAAGCTCAGTTAACCCGCTCCGCCGGCCGCGCACAGAATTACGACTTGATTTACGAAGTGCAAGACCCCGGCGGCGCGTACGTCTCATTGGCGTCGTCCATTTTCCACCACATGCATCAACTGGTGCATCGTTGGACAAATTAACGGGCTACTGTGCGGTGCCGTTGGGGCCAAAAGGTTCTTGCGTGGCGACCACGGACCGGAAGGCGCAGCGCGGGTAGACCCCCCACAAGTTGGACTGATGACCTAGTAAAGGTCGCGGGAGTCCGCTGGATGCGGGTGGCGCAGGGCAGGTCATTGTGGCACTCTTTGGGGGAGGCCTATTTCCAGCAGTGGACGCCTATTTCCAGCAGTGGACGTCTTGCGGCTGATATGATGATGATGATGTGCAGTGGGCTCAAAATACCTAATATTAAAATGTAACGAAACGAATGTGATTGGTGGATTTCAAATGCATCCATAGCATAGCTCTAATGGAAACGCACCCTAACTGAGAGGCAGATTTAAAACTATCTCGCTCTAAAAAGTAAGATGATATAAACTAGATTTAATTAAATCAAGTACTTACCACTATGACGCTTAATATTACCCAGTTTGACGAAGTGCAAAGCGGGCATCGTGCGAACGCTCCATTTCATCATAGATTTGTCGCCACATGTCACCCAACGCATCGGTGGACAAATTTGTACCTAGGAACTAAAACGACGCAAGTTTACGTGAATGTTTATGCTATTCTAGTTCATAAGGTTATAAAAATAAGCGGCGTTATTGTGTGAGAAAGCAAACCAACTTCAATCACTTTAGTTCTCGAGTAAATAAAAGAGTGTGTCAAGTTGAGTTATTTACAAAGTTATAAATATATGTGAAGATTAGTCTGTGTCAATGGAATGACGTATTTAATCTTCTTGTTATTTAAACAGGAAATATAATATATCCTCCACTCTACAAAATGATTTTTCGTAGTTTAAAAAAAAGAAAACAGTACCTTAATTAGACTCAAGTTAAATTAAAAATCAAAGTTATATTAAAATAAAAAGTTAAATCTAATTGAGAAAACTACCATCGGAGTTTAGAAGTTCTTGTGAGTTTACAAAGCAAAGCATTGTGTAGAAAGCCTTTGAGTCTTAGTTTCTATCAACAAATGAAAGTAAATGAAATCTCGATGTCTCTGTATCTTTCCATAAAGACACATTCATTGAATGTAGGATAACTTTAGTGGATTGGAAACTTGTGTTTTTTAAAGGGCTGGATGTGGTTCTTCACTAAATAAACAATCTACAACAAACATTATTAAGGTCACTTTACATCATGGATCGTACTAATACAATACAACGCGAACGCGAGCAAAACTCGCGCGAACTTGCGATGATCGCGTAGTCGCGTTGGATTAGGACGATCCCTAAGTCTTTGCATGCGATTTTCATTTCATTGCTTGCTATGAAGGTAATGTTGTTTAAAAAACACTATAAAAACACGCTTTTATAAATGCACGTAAAAATCAAAAACACGTCTATGATACGATATTCCATCATGGAATGCCAGTGCCTATCTTCCGGCTTCATCATCAGACCTTGAAACCTAATCGTGGGCAAAGTTCATTACAAGACTTTTCTAACAAATCCAAACACAGCTATGATACGATGTTCCATCACGAAGTTCCAGTTCATATCTTCCGGCTCCATCATCAGATCCAGTACCATAGTTAGTTACAACATACAGGTCGACCTAATAAAAGCGTGTTAAAAAGAGAACGATCAAACTCTACAATATTATACAACATCCACTTCTCCTTTCACCCTTAATGCTGTAGTGCTTCTAAATTTACAATTATAATATATTTTAATACATATTTTTGGTATTTACTTCTCCAGCAGTACGTGGCATCGATAGCCACTTCTAGGTTCTTTGACTCCATTGCCAGAGCAACATGTTGCGAAAAGCTCTCTCGTTTTGCTCTTTGTGAATCGGATCAATGGCGAACAGCGATGATCGGCGGGAAACTTCTGATAATGTCAGGTTTTAGGACTCTATTCAACTTTACGTATCGAATAGGAAATTAATTGGTATTTTTCGTGCGTGTTTTTTCCGCTAAGAAATCCGTGCCAAACCAGTGGAAGCAAGAGTTTCGAAACGAAAAAAAATCGAATCAACTGATCGCGTTCGCGTTCGTTCCGCATCCCGTCGCGCCGCTCGCAAGTCGCGGGTAGTTCGTTCACGCAGGACACTTCAATAAGGACAATAAACTAAGTACTTATCGACTGTTTTTGTTTTTTCCGCGCCGCGCGACGCCTTGTCGTGTTCTTGTCTAGATCGTCCACCTAGGACAATGCATCACAGAGCGTTGCGGCGCGGTAGACCACGAAGGCGATGGCGAGATGAATTCGATGCCTTTGAGAAAGACTGGTGGGAGACTGGTCGGGATCGGAACTCGTGGAAGAGCAAGACTCAAGAGGGAGGTCTTTGGCCAGCAGTGAGACATTCTAGTCTCTCAAATAGGTAAATAAATAAATAAACATGCGTCACTAATTCTTATGAAAATAAGTAACAAGGGAAATACTTTTATATTTCCATTATAAATATTTCGATAACAAATACCTCAGCAGTCATTTATTTTAACATTTGAGTGCCCTAAAGTAAGCCTTCTCAGATATTCAAAGTAAAATTCAAATATCACAGTGACCAACAAAGTTTATTGATCCTTAAAGTGTAGCTTTTAAGGTTCAAAATATTTCTGGAATTCGCTATGTGCTATCCGTAATTTTCGCACGTGTTTCGAATTTTCCGTTCCTGAATTTCATCCGCGCGTGAGACAATACGAGTCGACGTCAAAATATGTGTACATTTTGCACCTTATCTCAAGAGAATACGGTGTAAAATTATTTTTCCTAACAGCGAGTACCTAAGCCTTACAAAAAATTGCTGTTTTAGAAACTAGATACTTAGGCATCTAAATAAAAATCTCTTTTTGTAATTTTTTTTCTCACGGTGCCTTACTTACGACCTTTTGTTAGGGCAAGACAGTTTTTAGTGGTCCGTAGCCAGAATGGCTAAAATGGAACCCTTATAGATTCGTCATGTCTATATATCTGTCCGTCCGTATGTCATAGCTGATTTACTCTGAGACTATAAGTAGGTATTACCACTAATAATGAAATTTGGTAGAGAGATGTTTTGCATGAACCGCTACATAAAAGTGACGTGTAATTAGGAAAATAATACTTTTTGGGGGGTAGGTACGTTGGATACTTTTTAGGGGGAGGGATACTTTTTCAGCTATAACTCAAAAACTGTTAGACCTATCTTGTTCAAAACAATAAGACACCCCACACGCATACGTGCATTAAAAATATTTTTTCATCCTTCGTTCACATGTATAGAGTACCCCCCCCTAAATTAATATTTTTTCGTAATTTCACATGACTTTTCTGTAGCGGTTCATAGAATACACCTCCCTACCAAATTTCATAATTATAGTGCTACGATATTAGGCCGCAGTAGTCCTCTACTAGATAGTAACCGAGAGAAAATGTCAAGATACATGTCCATTCAAACAGAAAATAGCCTCAACAGATGAGCGTTCTTCACTGTAAAGGATCCTTTTTTTATGTTATATGGGACAAATGAGCATACGGATCGCCTGATGGTAAGTGAAACCTGATGGTAACCTTAACAAAAATCATTCCATTTATTTTTTCCCCGCATTGCTTATAACATTCTGAATAGCAGTATCCGAAGAATAGCCATTTAAAGCATTTAAGAGAGTCAGTATCTTCTGTTGTTCTTGGCTTAGCGTTACTTGGGACGATGCTGTTGTCTGTGACGTCACACCATAGATCGTAATCAAGGTGAATGCGAGGAACAAGATAACGAGAGTCTGGAAAAGAAAAACGATATTGAAAACACGCAAGCAATGAAAGCAGCTGTGACAGATATAAAAACAGACACGGAGGTGATTTCACACCAAAACCAATTAGGTATGTACAGACCTACTAAAAACGGTAACGTTATCAACATCTACCACAGAATTGTAAATATAATATTAACTTCTTAAGTCCAAGAATGAAGTTAGCAGGTTTCTGACTTAAAGTCGAAAGCCTAATTCCGAAAATGGAATTAAGAGGTTTTCTTTTGCCACCGATATATCAGTACTAGGTACATCAGTAAACTCACGTCAAAGCACAAAATACCGCACACCGATCTCGCCCTGCCAAGTCAGAAAGTAATCTTAGAGAGAGAAAGACTTACCCGCAGTGACATTGTGGTATTCTCCCAGACAGCCGATATAATAACAGTATTTTCTTACGATCGCCGTATTTAAGCCTAGACGAAGATTCGCGTGATCTGTAAAAGGATACTCAATAGGATTACTTAATGGATAATTGATTAATCATTGTCTGTATGCTACACAGAATCGATTTTCAAACTATTTACTGCGTTTATCGTAAACAACAACTTCGTTCGTTTGTATATTTCTGCCTCCATCGCACTTGTATATTCAAACGACAAAGACAGAGAAAAACGAACGATCGAAGTTCGCGGTTCAGTGTGGCCTCAAAAATCATACAAAAATTGAAACTTAATATACTTAATAGACTGCAGTCATAATAAAAATAATTGGCTCTCGTAATTGTTTTTCGTGCACTCGCTCGAGCGCGTTGATATGAAACAGGTGGAAGTAAACAAGTGCAAAATATGATGTCACAAATCGACCCCATCAGTACTTCGATGGGAGTCAGGTTGATTATAAATAGAAGAAGAGACTTGCAAGTTAAAATAAACATACATACCTCAATACTTGTTTATAATAATTAACAACTAGAAACATCTGTTTCAGGTATATACACTCACCAACAGAATATTTGGCACAAAAACTTTTCGACGTTTTAAACAGTAAATTGAATAAATAATGTTTAATATATAAAAATGCATTTTTGTTGGACCAAATTTTCTGCCGGTCAGTATACAATATATTTGGACACGAACAAAAACAATGTTCGTGTGCGAAAGACCTTATACATTGACGAAATGGTCAATGATGGCAGAAAAATGAAATTAATTTCAACGTAGCTGTTATCCTGTCTAATTTCTATTGAAAAAGATTCTTCAATTAGGTCAGGGATAGGTTTCAAGTTCAATTTCGTAAGAAGTGAAAACGTATGACAGCTGACAGCTGAATAAAGTAGTTGAGGCTTCATTACTACTTGTAGTAGTATTATTATTACTTGTATTACTTGTATACAACACATTTCGCGGTCCGCAATTTTCGCAAACGAATTTGGAGCCTGCTCTAGTAGTAGTGTTCTTTAACTGAGGTGTGCAATAAAGAGTATTTGCATTGTATTTTTTCTCATATGTCCTAAAGCAGAAAGTAAAGGATAGTACAGGTACTCTGACAAGAAGAAGCGTCAGCTATGCTATCCCTTCTGATATTAACGGTGACTGAACTCGTTTTATTTTAAACTCCAGGTAAGTGACATTTAATTATTACAACATTTAAAACCAAAGCTTCGTAGAAAATATGACGATGACACAACAGAAACGGTGAAAATGAAGGCTCAGGGATTATTAATAAGTCTTCAATGGGATCCCATTATAATGGTTTGATTAAAAGTGAATAGGGTCGAGTAGCCAATATTGACGTCTTTGTGGTTTGCAAAATTATCTTGAAGATAATTTAGGTTAAATGATTTTTGTAAATAAATTATAATGCTATTGAAACTGTAGGTGCTGTAGACGATTTTTTGTTTCTTCTCCTTCTTTATGTGCCATATCCATTCCGGTGGTCGAGGACCGTTTGCCTATATCTGTGTCGACGTATTTGTTCATAGGAATTAGTTTTTCCGTGCTGTCAACCTCCAACCTTATTACTACCTACGTATAGAATAGAGTCAGCTAGAACATTTTTAAACGAGTAATGATCGCATACCTACTAGGTAATTACCTACCAGTGGCGGCGCGTCCATACAACTCGATTCCCACCGGCTTGCCTAATAATTTTCAGCCAGTCCAGTTCTTTTACTACGGCTCATGAACAAAAATAAGGCATATTATTTCCGGCTTCCCTAAGAATATTTTTGACGCGCCGCCACTGGTACCTACCTATCGTTTGGGTTGAAAGCAGCTTGTGTCACCCACACCACACTATTAAACGGTACCGGATTGCCATACTTGGCTAAGTATATTCAGTCAGATACTCAGTGATCGTAACCGTCTTCCAGAAAAAAATTGGATAATATTGCAATTTACCTGCAGTTTTCACAGACAAGTCGATATGAGACTTTAAGGCGCAGGGATGAGCAAGGCATTCTCCATACAAACTCTATGTGCACGTTTTATTCGTAGGTTTTGGCACTAACGAATATAATATTTTTTTGGTTGTAAATATGAGATATGCAAAGAAAATGATGTGAAAATTTTCAAATATTAAAAAAAAAAATTTTTTTATAAATAAATAAAAAATTCAATAAAAAAAATTTACATCACGAAATAGCTATTAGAAAAATAAGCATACTGACCAAAAATCATAACTTTAATGCAAACACAAACGAAGTAAATCCTGCACAAAGTTTGTATGGAGAGAGCTTGCCCTACCCCTCCTCTTAATGGAATGTTTTGGTGTGACAAATATCTGATATTTTCTCGCTGAGCATGTCGGTAGTAGAACCAATGTTGTCTTAACTTATAGTATCTATTGCGGATTTTGCGCTTGACATTGCCACAAATAACACGAATACAGTACCTATGGAAAAGTATATTCAAATCTTTTTGCTTTACTCGTCGGTTGAATACAACTATTCGTCACTAGCGCTCCAACTATAATTGTTTACTTTTTCAATCATATTACATGCTGTCTGAATACTTTTCAAAAGTATTGAGATGGATCACTTTAGTCAATCAATACACACACAGAAAAAAATACCACACACACACAGACAGACAGGAAAAAATATCTAATTTGAACCATAAAATATAATATTCATTACCTATATAATTTTCATTATTATTATATAAAACGATCAATATACGATAAGTAATATAAGACATGTAACTGTGTTTGTATGGAAATGGTATAATGAGGTATAAATAAATTAAACTAGACACAACCATGCAAGATATCGGTGACGTCATATGTGTCATATTTTCTAGCTTCAAACGAATGTTCAGCGCGCAACCTCCAGTATGTATCGAAACTTCTTGGACACAACCAAACCAAAGATAGTTCTGAGTCTAACGGAACCTCGATTGAATTATTAATAATAGGTAAATCCTTAACATTTCAGCCATTTCAGTTTGGGACTTGGGACTAGGTCAATTTGTGTAAGATTGTCAATATTCATGTATCTATTTAGGTACTTAATGGGAAGAGAGATGCTAACCTGGAAAATCTAGTGATTGGTGGTAAAACCGATGGCAAGAGAGCTCGCGGTCGGTCGGTCGCCAACACGATCACGCTACGGTCTAATCAAGTACTTAAAGAAAGCCGCCTCCTTATAATATTATTGTACATCTCATCAGACGGTGAAGATTAGGTACATCGAACCGGAACCGAATAAAGCAAATTGTCCGTTTAGGAGTTTCCTCCCTATCTGGACCGCCATGGGTCGATCTCGGGCCCTGTTTATTAGGTGAACAGAGTTATGATCTAATGCAACTGTCTTAACACTTAATTTGATAAGAAATAGAAAAAAATCAAGCCTCGGTGACGCTTTTGTTCAGGTAAAATGATGGTAACAGAACTAACAGAACACAAACATGGTGTGTGGATTTTGCAGTGGTCTATTTTCTCTTCGTATTGCCAGGTCTGTTTCTCTTGCCTCTAGCTCGCCTCCGATATGTCGATGATGTTCGAGTGATGTCGAGACCCGCGCTAAGAACAAAATGAATACGGTGAAATGATTTGCTGTCAAACATCGGCTTTATTAGACAGAGGCAGGTAAATTGCAATATTATTATTTATTCTGCGTTATTTCGGTAGCCTACTGCTCATCTTTATATTGTGCCGCAGCGCTCGGATTCTTCGTGAAAATCTCCCGGTTTATTTGACACCGCCGTCAATCCTAAGACATAAAGTAAGCGTTTGAGGGATTTAGAAACACGATACGCGTCTCAAGCAACGTAGAAAACGCTACTTTTATAATCAGAATAAAAGGCTCGTTTCATAAAATATTTACCCAATCAAAAGTCTCTGGACAATATTTGGCAGAAGCAAGAAGTCCATTAAACAAGTTAAGTTCATTGCAATTATATATTATCTGAATTTTTAGTCATCCACTCTTGACAGCTTATGTTAAGGTTTGGTAAATTAATTCAAAATAATCTTGATTTACAAAATCTTGATCAAAGAAACAGAAATAATGAGCACTATGTGTATCAGTCATTACACTCTTATCTAAACTCTGGTCCACCATTCGGCGGAGTTGTTTGACAAGTCAAAATGCACAAATGTTGCCACGGTACGGCCAGTGCTGTTCATATCGATATTATTTAAGGCCTCACTAGACGTACGGATCTCACGGACCAATTTATCGGGTACCCCTTGGTGCTTGCCGAGATCATCGAAAATCGAAATTAGTAATGTTTCTCACAATCTAAAATACTCTCAATTACACTAATTAAAATGATTTGTAAATTTCATAATTCTTCATATTTATTTTACTTTTGTCACGCTTAATGAGCCTTTAATTGCCGAAAAGTAGAAACTTTTAGATTTATTAAATTAGGTAGTAAAGTATTAGGACTTAAAACTTGATCGAAGAAACTTCCTATCAAATAGTATATCGATTTTAATATTCCGAAAAATGCTGGCACATTTTTGTTCGTGATTAAGAGGGTATAGTTAGTTACTTTATATACTTATCGATATACATTCCGTCATTATTTATTTTTTTCTACTCCTGGCAACATCTCATCTGTCAGTTTACTCCGCCGAATTATGGACTTGATCTTAGGATGTGTATGTATATATTGGTTTTTAAAATCAATTTTGTACTAAGCCGTACAACTGCTAACGTGAACTACGGATACAATATAAAAACTTTTTACATAAGACTACTAATTTTTACTGTATCTTTTTATAAAAATCATTATTATTTCTTTCTTAAGATTAATTACTGTCTTCATAGGTTGCCCAAAAATCCAACGAAATTACTAAATGAAGTAGGCACCTATTGTTGAAACAATCCCAATCTGTACATTTATTCCTTTGTAATTACGAAATAAAACAATTTTGTCTGAAGTACAAGCAATAAACCACGAGGTATCTTATATTCTGTTACATTTAAGTCAGTAAGAGGCTACTTAAACAATAAATTTCATTGCAAAAGTATCCGAGCATCCAAATACGCGGCAGCGCTTAAAATTTAACAAAAGCTATTTTCGTAACATTGTATTTTTTAATACATGCAGTTTGTTACCAATTCAAACATTGTAAGGACTTGTTTTGTCGCTAAAAACGTAAAATCTCGTATAAATGTAGCTAACATTTATATGATGGCCTCAAAGGTCTGACCACGGCACATTATGAACGCTATTTGCTGGGTTATAAAAAAACATTATACCTATGAGAGTTGGCTATAACTGGGTAAGAGAGTAAGGTGTATTTTGTGTCGTGAAACCATTTAGTGAGCTGTAATGTATTTTGATGCAACGTGATATCAGAATCGTTTTCAGGTAATTAGTAATTGAATAACAAAGCTCACGAACTTCACGTAATATTATATAATTATTATTTATACATAGTGCTTTTTTGCTAGACGAGATTTGCTATTGTAAAGAATTGCACTGCAGTTGATTTTTAACACGCTTTTATTAGGTCGACCTGTATGTAACTATGTAATGGAATCTAAGGTAACTAATTTAACCATCTTCCAAGCATCGTAGCGTCATGAAAATTGGCAGCTGTATGTGGTTCTGATGACAATACAATAATATGGTACTGTCGAACTGATCTGATGATGGAGCCGGAAGATATGAACTGGAACTTCATGATGGAACATCGTATCATAGCTGTGTTTGGATTTGTTAGAAAAGTCTTGTAATGAACTTTGACCACGATTAGATTTCAAGGTCTGATAGGTCGACCTGTATGTAACTAACTATGTAATGGAATCTAAGGTAACTAATTTAACCATCTTCCAAGGATCGTAGCGTCATGAAAATTGGCAGCTGTATGTGGTTCTGATGACAATACAATAATATGGTACTGTAGAACTGATCTGATGATGGAGCCGGAAGATATGAACTGGAACTTCATGATGGAACATCGTATCGTAGCTGTGTTTGGATTTGTTAGAAAAGTCTTGTAATGAACTTTGACCACGATTAGGTTTCAAGGTCTGAAGCCGGAAGATAGGCACTGGCATTCCATGATGGAATATCGTATCATAGTCGTGTTTGCACTTGTGAGAAAGGTCACGTAATGGACTTTGAACCAGATCAGGTTTCAATTAACACGCAAAGCGTGTTATTCTAGTGTTTGTAAACTATTAATTTATTTTATGTTATATGATTAGCGGTAAAGGTGCTTTCCACCGGAGCCTTACCTAACCTAAACCACCTTAACTAAGTGACAGCTTAGCCGGGTCAATTTATATGAAAAAAGGCTTAGAAGGTGGGAAATCAGCCTGACTCTAATGTTATATTATAACGAAGTGTATTTATTACAAGCATAACCCGGATTAGATTGTAAATATTTTACGACAACGATACTTCCCATAACAACCTGTTGAACCGAACCTGAAAATATTATTATACTAGCTTTTACCCGCGACTTCGTTCACGTGAACGTCCATATCAACTTCTACTCCGTATTTCATGCCATAGGATTTCCCAATTTAGTTTTTTTCAAATGGATTTGAAAATAAATGCATGTCATTTACGAAATTGGCACCCCAAAAATACAGTACATATACGCATATATAATTATATTATACATGCCGCAAGTCTTACCTTACCATGCAGCCGAGAGCCCGCTGTTCTGCGTACCTCCCATCAAAGACTCAATAAAACCGAGGTGACTATGCTAGGTTTGTGAATATTGGTAGCGACTGACTGTCCAACATAATTAGATCTCTCAATTCAAACGATTGCTATGGTATGAGGGGCTTTTGTTTTTGTCTTTGGCATCTAAGCATTATTGTTTCACTCTTCATTTTTTCAAATTTCGTCTTTTAAGGCGCCTGTACGCAAGGCCTTCTCCATACAAACTCTGTGTAAGTTTTATTCGTCAGTTTTGGCACTTCCGCATATATATAGTTTTTCGCTTGTTAATTATTAGATATACGAAGAATGTCATAAATCAATAAATTAATTTTTTTTTTTCTCTTGAGCTAACTAAAAAATAAGCGTACTGACCAAAACTCAAAATATTTGAATGAGGTTCATTTTAATTTGCTTCCAAGTAAATGCTGACTAATTTCCAAGCCTTTCAATTACGAATTGACGGATTTAAGACTACATGTTGATAAACACCATTTACAGTAATCTCTGTAATTACGCTGTCATGATTTTAATGTTTCAGCATCATTAAAACGCTTAATGTCATACCAGACTATGATGGTAACCACATTTTTCACTATAATTAGGACGTATCAGGGCAAGTGTTCTCCTAATGTCCCTTTTATATGATCATATTTTCCGTGTATGTTTTTAGTAAATATACTATCATTATTTTTTGATAGCTACTATAATGCTTCTAACAACGGAAATTTTTGTCACCTTATCCACCACCCTATGTTCAGTGCAAGCCAAAAGAGGGAGGCGGCAACATTAATTTTTTTCACCTAGAAGTGTGAGCTGGGGAGTTGACCAAACTTCCTATGCTGTAAGAAAATTCCTGAATGCGCGTTTTTTTTTCACATCACATCGCTTTGATATATCAGGCAAAGTGACAATATAAATGACACTTTCTTATTATATTGACAAGGTCGAAAATTGCCAGTACTTGACTTTTTTGACATTCGGCATAGGTCCTTATCAACTTTAACACTTAACCATTTATGCTAATTTCTGCGTGAATTTTATTGACACGTGTCCTAACATTTTCTATTCGTTACTATTTATTACAGGACTATTGCGGCACAATCCATACTAATCCATACCTACTAATATTATAAATGCGAAAGTGTGTCTGCCTGTCTGTCTGTGACCTCATCACGCTGAAGCGATTTACATGAAATTTGGTATGGAGATAGATTGAGTCCCGGGGAAGGACATAGAATACTTTTTATCCCGGAAATCATCCCTTAAAGGGATGGAAGTTTGTATAAAAGAGCGATGATTAGCTAAGAGCCTGATATAAATAAATAGCAATTACTTACATTCTATCGCGATGAACGACTTCCACGCGGACGAAGTCGCGAGGAATAACTAGTACTATATAGATTTTGCATATTTTTTTTGGATTTCACATAAAAAAATATCTTTCAAAACATCGCCCCAAATCCACGAAAATACAAGCTGAAAAATATGTTATTCCCTTATAAGTAAATGGCCCAACACCCATGGTTACGCCGTAACTAGATATCACCTTTTTGTGTGCCTAAACCTGGCCGGCAAGACGTCTAAAAAGAAGCAAGAAACGTCTGTCACTGTCGAAAAAATTACTGAAGATATCAATTGCATATATGAAGGAAAAACCGAAATATAATATAATAATATAAAAAGGCGACGAAAACTAAGAAGAACCAGGTACACCTTCCTATTTATTCCCCAGCCCATTAGCAAGTGTCTGAATTGTAACATGCGATAAGGACTCCAAACCGTGTGTCCCTTGTAACCTACAGCTCACGTTTACGATAAGAGATAAAATTGCCAACATTTTCATTTGACAGCTAAACTCGGAGGTCGCCGCTTTACGTCCAAGTGTAAACTGTTTACAGCTGACATTACGCCAGTTTGTGCTTATCTATCATCCGTTACACCCTTACGACTGTTGTAGCTTATATTTTGAGAATGATGTTGGCTCCACAGGTTTTACGGTATGAGATGGTCTTTCTTAGAGGCGTACCTAGGCGATAGAGATTTTTCTTCGGGTGTATATTATGTAGCATGATTTGGCTCCACAGGTTTTACGGAATGAGACGGTAGAGTTTCTCTCTCTCTCTCTCTCTCTAGAGAAAGAACCTCTACCCTCTGGTAGGCAATAGAGATTTTTTTTCGGGCATATGGAATGTATGACTGGCTATCGAAACTTAAAATCCATACATACTAATATTATGATTGATTGATTGTTTTTTTTTGTCTGTCTGTTACCTCTTCACGCTTAAACCGCTGAACCGATTAACATTAAATTTGGCATGGAGATATTGAGTCCCGGGAAAGGACATACGGTACTTTTTATCCCGGAAATCATCCCGGGGGTGGAACTTTGTATGAAAAAGCGATGAGTAGGTATGCGCCTGATGTCAGTTAATAGCAATTACTTCAATTCTATCGCGATAAACGAGTTCCACGTGGACGAAGTCGCGGGCAATAACTATAGTACGTATATTGGTTTCAGTCTGTATGGGTCCCATATGTATATCTATGTAAGCGTGATTACCAAATACCAAATTTATAGTACATTACTTAACAAGGGCGGTAAAACAAAGAATGTCTCAGATCGCAGGTATTTGACGCCCGAGCCGAAGGCAAGGGCGATAAATATGCGATCTGAGGCTTTCTTTATTACCGCCCGTGTTAAGTACAAAATTTTATGTCACCCCCTGGCCAGCAAGTGGGATTTCCCGCGCGCGGAGCGTGCGGTAATTGCCGCTTTACGAGTATGACTAGGTGTAACATAAATATATATTAATAGGCACTACAAATAAAAATTAATTTTTTGCTGCACCTATTTTATGATGCGTATGAAATAGTCATGACAAGATTCATGTGAAAAAAAAATGTAACCTAGCATAAGTAATTTGGTTAATCGTTCGCCATTTAGCTACCTATTTCATTCTTCCCTCTTCTCCACTGGCAGATCCGATAAGCGAAATAACAAAAACTTTGTTATTACGAATTCCTATTTTTCGGCAAACCGTCGTTTTTTCTGTTAAAAACAAGGGTAAAGTGAAATACACGGCCTTTTTAATTGGCGAAAAGGTATTCGCGTTGAAATCGATTTTAACTTCACACAAAAGTGGCTGAGTTGCCGATTGTTTAGCTTTAGGTTTTTCAATTTATATGTTCAGTCTGTGTTGTATAAAAACAATGCAGATGATTTTATATTTACGGTAAATATTTCTGTAACAAATATCTACTGTCAATAACTCCAATGAAAGTTAAACAAATTTTACCTACTTAGGTACTTATTTACTTAGATTAGGTACCTACTGTATTAAGTTACAAGTTAAATAATAGCTGAAAATCTCTTCATTGGACATAAACGAACTATTACGAATACTTTTACTATGATATAGATAATTAACAAATTTTCTTTTAAAACAGTCGAAGAATATAAACGTTCGCCAATTTTAGACTTTATGTTAATATATTATGGTACAAAAAAAGTGACGAACATTTTATGCCGCAACTGTACCTAATATTGTATCATCACATTAAAAGCACAAACTAATCTATTATATTTTACCAACGATGTTTTTGAGTGTTGTTAGCAATGTTGTTAAAAGATTATAATTATAACGTTTGATACCTAAGAATTCAGAATTCATTAATTTTCAATCAAAGAGAAAATCAATCATTATTCAGAAAGATTTATTTAATCCTACCTGTGGGATTTGAACCCCGCTTTAGCCTAGTTGGTAGTGACCCTACCTGTCCTACGAAACTAGTGGCATCGGGTTCGATTCCCGGTCAGGCTATTTGTTAGTGTGATGAGCACGAATATTTGGTCCTAAGCCTTGGATGTTTTCTATGTATTTAAGTATCTATTTATCTATACAAGTATGTATATCGTCGCCTAGTACTCATAGTACAAGTTTTACTTAGTTTGGGACTAGGTCGATTTATGTAAAATTGTCCACTAATATTTATTTATTACCAATATAAAGCTCGCAGAATTTATTTGTACATAAATAAAGATACCTACAATTTAAAACAAAAGACATTGAAATTTTATGTCTATAATTTTGAATTAATTACGTTCATTAAGCTTCATACTTTCATTTCTTAAAATCTAAATTCGTACAAAATAACACACAATCATATTATGGTACACAATCCAAATATTGCCTTTTTGTTTGGTTGTGTCAACTTGCGTTAATACTAAATCAAGTTCAAACGTAACTTACACCTAACGATTCTATTCATATTTTAGAGCCGATGATGGAAATAATAACACGACCGCCAAACACCTAAACCAACTATCGTAAAAGTTACATTCAACCAAAACTTTTCCTGGGCGGAGTTTCTCCGCGCATGCGTACAGCGTTCGCTGAAGAATGGTCCACCACCGACGACTGCTGATGGTTCTTCGAAGATGCCAGTACTCGCTAAGCCACGGCAACGGGGACACGGGGATACCCCGTCATGCACCCTGGCATCCGTGAACTAAATAGTCATTTCGATATCAAAAGTTAGAGTAAGTTTTGGAAAGTTGGGCAACTGTTATTTGTAACTTTGTCACATTAGTTTGGTCTTAATAATTAAGTTTCTTTGCATTGGTTAAAATAACAAATTAATCATAAATTCAAACTATACACAGACAATATTTTAAAACGATGTACAATATTAACGAACTTTAATAAATGATCTTCACTCCGAAAGTGAAGTTAGGAATACACTTTCACAATAATAATTAAACTTATTAATAGTTATTATAAATAGTGGTTATTTATTAAATATTAATTATTAAATATTAATTAATAAATCAAAGAGCTTTAAATTAGCTTTAAATCCTCAAAAGAATAAATAAACATAAAACTTCAATGAAACTTTTCTAACGCATTACAATAATACAACTTACTACTATGAAGGTGATTAGGAAAACAAACTGCAACATATAAACTAAACACGATGTACTTTAACCAAATTAAAACAGTTTTTAAATAACTAACTACAAATACTTATTTCTTGCATTAAAACAACAGCGCGAAGTTGCAATTAAATAGTGAACCGTAAACCCTAAACCAATTCCAAAATTGTAAATATTGACTGATTGTAAACCTGAACCTAGAAATAAGACTTATTCTAGTGCATAATGTATGTCTATGGAATAAATATTGTTTGACTATTGACTAGGTATTTAAAAGGCAAATACACAAGTTTCAGTTCTTGAAACTTCTGTCTTAGAAAATAAAACCCGTCGTAAATAAAGCCGAAAAATCATTTTCAAACATTCACACACATGAACAGGGCGAATTGAAAATGTTTGTACCTACATAGTTTAAGAAATTAATTTCTAAGTACATTTTATTTGAATCCATTCTGCAACGAAACTGATCTATATAAATTTGTATGACTAAATTTCGTTACACAATTGAACCAACTAGGTAATTTGTAGATATAACAAAATTGCAATTTATTGTACCTACAAAAAAATGCAATTCACTAATTTCAGCTTAGAACATAACCTCCACAAACTCTCAAATGTAAGTTATTATAAAATTGATAAATTGCTTTTCATACTTTATTATAAATCTAACATAAAAGCCAGAGCGGTTCTAAAACACATTTACCCTTAAAACAGCTGAGCAAGGCCTTTTGATTCAAACTAGCCACTGACTTAATATCCCATCAACGCGCTTCCATGGCAAAATTACCTAAATATTTCCGATGACGTCAACAGAAGCCTAATGACGCCATGTAATGAACATAATGACAACTTGGGTTATGAAAAGGTAGGCTATTTTAGGAAAGGGCAAAAATATTGCATACTTTATATAAAGCGTTGTGTGTGTGCTTTTAGATATCGAATTAAAATGTAGGTGTCTATCATGAACAAAATTTGGGTATTTTAAAAATACCTCATTTTGTCCATGTTATAGATACTTGTATTTTCGATTGATTATTGAAAGTGTCCTTGAGCAATAAAAAGATTGTGAAAGATTTTTATCAATATTAAATAAAAAAAGGGTTACGTTCAAAAAAAGTTTTACTTTTTATGTAAAAAAATTCCAAATGTTTAATAGATTTTTCTAGCTCGACATTTCAAGAAAAGTAGAAAAGAAACCAACCAAAAACTACACCGACAATTATATTCCAAAAGATTATGATTTTATAATTAGGAATAACAATGGAAGCCTACTGGCCTCCATAAAATCGGCAACTAAGTCTTTTGATCTAGTACAATCAGCGTTTGGGTCAACCTACTCTCCCATAAAGAAACTAGATGAAATATCCCCCTTTATTACCTACTGACAGCGTGGTCCGTTCGACATTTCACGTGAGGATGAGCTTCTAGCGCACGTGACTGACCCTTTTATTTTAAACGGGGCACAGTACACGCATGACATAAACTGTAATAACGAACAATAGCATTAAAGGACTGAAGATATTGTTTAAACAGGTTCAGCTTTGGTAATGGTTTAAGTAGCATTGAGCCGAAAACGTATACTCTGCTTATAGAGCATTTTGCGGAACTGAAAAACATAGAATAATTACTTACCTCTTTTTTTCTTAAATTTAGCATGATTACTGAAAGTAGCTGTATAGTACAAACTACGAAGCTTAGGTATTTCTCAAGATTACTAAAAAAAGCCACTTGATTTCAAGTAAGATAATGGTCTAAAACCAGGTGTATTCTTTCGGTACGATTTTACTCACAACCTGTATCATAGAATTTAATAGGCATTTTTTTGTATAAATAACTGAAAATGGTCATAATCAGCATAAAAAATCAAGAGAAAGTCAAATCGAATTCCCATCTCAATATGGTGCTGGCATATGATATTTTATTCCTATCGGTCACGTTACTTTACATAGGTAAAAATTATGACTATCATAACATTCATAACAATTTTATTTATTCATAGATCTTTGATCAATTGAAGTGTTTGAGATCAATATTATGTTGCAATAATAGGTGGCAAAATTTTAAAATATAATTATGAGATCTAAAACACACACCTGACTTAAGCCCGGGCTATTTGGTTGCAGTATTATATAACGAAATTTTGCAAAAATGAGTTCAACAAGATCTATGACGTCATACTTCTTGAAGAGAAGAAATCTTGAATTTATTAGTACTGATAGAATCGAATGTGTACACTGGAACTGGCCTACTTTACAGAATAAAGTTCGAATTTACCCAGCACTGCGAACAATTTCTATCGCAATTTTTGTAGTGGAACTAAAAATGTAAGAAGAATATTTTGCATTTTAATGCATTTTGCATTCTAATATTCTTCACAGTGATTACCATAAAACAGTCATGCTTTTATGTTGAGTAACTAATAAGTAGCTTTAGCTTAGCATGGAAACAGAGCACTCTGTTATTTATTTTTAAAAAGCTGCCACATTAGGTTTATTAAGTTTATTTTAGCCTTTATTATTCGAATACAAAATTAAAACAGATAAGGCAGACATATAATAACCCGCCATATACATCGAATTTATTAAGGTGACACCACCAATTATGGACACATTAAGCACAAGCCACCATATATAATGGACACTTTAACCCTTATTCAGAGATGATACGGTTTTAAATTGATTGTTCTATAAAACATGAATGACTCTTATCTCTCTTATTTTCTTTTACATAAGAGTTAATGTACATCATTGGGCCTTGTCCATTACTGGTGGTGTAACCCTGTATAAACTGTGTCAGAGCCATTTTTAACTCAAAACTTTGAAAAAGGGACTTTGATGCATTCTTTATCGTAATATGATATCACATAAGCTCTGAAAGGTTCTAGAGACACCCTTTGCATAAATATGTAGTGTCTTTGAAAGTGTATTCATGAGGATATTTTGTATATCTTTGAGCATCAAACTAGAATTTTTAGACGTGCAAAAACAATGAGATCATAAATATTGCATGAGGATAATTTATCAGGCTCCCGACAAGTTTTGTTACTGTTTTTTGCCTATTTCACCTGAAAATGATAGTTTTTATTATATGATGTGTTTAAATTTTACAAATAATCGTGGATATGTATGTATGAATGATTTAAATAGGTACTTAACCGAAAAACTGAAAAAGTAATAAACACGAAAAAAGAAACACAGGATCCAACCGTAAACACACAAGATCAAACATTACTCCATTTTAATATAATATTAATAACAACAACAACAACAAATATTGTTTATTGTTCACCAAATAATACAACACAATAATACATAATAAAATACATAATAATACATATAGTAATAATAATACATTTCTAAATAAAGGAAAAAAAATAGCCTCCTTATTTAATAATCATTAAATCATTGTATAATAAACAGCTAACGTTCAAAATAATTATTATAAAGGCAAATATGCTAATTGATACTTATTATTTAATTATTTTGAGTATCATGCTACACCTATAAAGTGACGAAATTATTATTATTCTTAGGACGGACGACTTAATTAAAACAGGGATTTGTATTTGCAAAAGGCACAAACAAAGCAATTCAAACAGTTGAAAATTTGAATGGAAACAGAAGTATAATCTAATTTATAACGTTACTTTTCAACGGAAATTGTTTCGGCTCGATTACGACTTAATTAGTAAATACGTCACGCACAGGAAAGTTAAATCTAATTAGCCTGACTAAAATAGCAATGCGTAATTAACTATAAATCAAGTTTTGCATTGTTTGACACACGTAAGTGGCGATAGAATTATATGATTGTATAGATTTCAATCAGACCAAGGGGTAAAAGTCGATAAAAGTAATTCAGGAAACTTGGTCGCGATAAGACTCCAAGCTTGCTCAAGATCTGTTCTCTTTGTAAGAACTTCTTGATGGGCCATTATTGTCAAGCTTTTGTTTAAAAAAAATCCTGTCTAAATATTGCTGTAATATTTTTTAAACTTGTTGGACAAATATTGTGCAGAAACAGTGGTGTCGTCGTTATGATTGATTGGCGACACTTACTTTGATGTGGAAAGAAAAATGAAGATAATAATCAACCAGAAAAAATGTTAGTAATAACACAGAATGTAACAATGTTGACAAATATGTATACCTACATTTGCAAATACTGACCAACGATAAAAATATTTTATGGAACCGTTTCAGCCTGGATCTCACACTTCCTTTGGCTTTTATTGACTTGAGTTTGTAATAACCCTGTTTTTCATCACATTTGCGAGGAAATAAATAACTACAAAAGGCAGAAAAATCTATGTTTCATACAACCACAACAATCAAAAATTGACGAACTTGACGACTTTACCTCCAGCATCAATGCGAGAGGAGCGCTTCAATATTTCAACCAATCACATAGCAGTATTCTTGCAGTGCGCGGCCAACTAGATTTTTTTAACCAATCACAGAGCAATATTCTTGTGGCGCGCGGCCAACTAGATTTTTTTAAACCAATCAGATCACACACAAAGTCATAACTCCCTTAGGAGTTCTAAAAATCCACATCTCCCGCGGGAGGCAAATCAGCTATAACTGCTCTATACGCCTGCGTACAATAAGACCCTTTACGAGCAAGTGTGATGAAAAAATTATAGCTTAAGGCCGTGTATTACCACTTTTGAGTTTTTAAAAACCATCTGAGACATAGAATATAGTGTCTTAAAATCTAAAAAAATATATGTGTTACATAAGGATCTTATCTAGTCAAAATCGCAGTCAGTTACATGACCTGATGAATTTCACTCGATAGAAAAAAATCGCGAAGTTACCCCTTTTTGGAATGTATTTTCAATACTACGGCTATATTACTGATATTTAACATTTAATTTTTGTACTCAATTAAAGATCGTAAATAGTTATAGACAAATTCGCAGGGTTTGCTTTGATAAAATGATTGGCTTAATGACTATAGCTAAATATTTACAAAACTGCGCGCAGAGCTTGCGTAGAGAGCGGGATGGTTAATTGTAAACTCACGTGTGTTAGAGCGGGACATTTGCGTTGGGGATACCTCCCCTTAACGTATGCTCGGTATTAACAAGAAACCTGATATATCAAGACCTTAAAATAAAAAAAACTTTGTGATAATATTTCGTTGCTTTGCTTGTAACAACGATAATAACATTTGACACGTGAACTTAAAATATCTTGGAGCTAGCGCAGTGGTATCTGTTACAATAAGGTTATTATGAGGTATGGTTAGCAGGTGCTAACTACTCTAGCTTTATAACAAAAAGGTGTATTATCGCGTGTATTATAAACCATTCTTGGTGGTTCATCTGTAAATCGTTAACATTGAGTAAACAGAGGCAAGTCCCGCGGGCAAACTCCGGCGGAAACAAGTGACGGTATCGATGTTGCAACATTGTTCAACACGTCGGCCTATGTTGAAACATGTTCTACGCTGTATTAAGATTGTATTTTAGGAAACTACTAGAATGGAATTAGTAAAGGGAATATACGAGTACAGGAGTCAGGTCATCATCATTCCTAAAATTAAGAACTTAGCTTTTGTCGGTAGCAATTACCTACTACTACTTTTTGCATTGTTTCCGTTTCAAATAATAATAATAGTAAAATATTAGAGGACAATTCTACACAAATCAAACTAGCCCTATAGTAGCTCAATAAGACTTGTGTTAGGGGTCCTAGAAACAATCATACTCATCACAATGAATTTGCCCTAACCAGGATTCGAACCCGGACCCGTCAGCTTCGTAGGTCGAGTCAGTAACCACTAGGCTAAACCGGTCGTCAATAATGAACAGAACGTTATACTAGAACTCGACAAAACATGCCTCTTAAGGCATTATTTAGAAAACTTTATGTTGACTGTGTTATCAACTCAAACAAGTCCTGAATATTCATAATAGGTAAACTCCTGACTAAATGGATAAATAACTGTTCTTGTATTCTGTTTGAGAACAAAGTTTTATTAATTCCCTTGTGTAGTCACCTAAAATACAATATGCGTTTCGTCACAATGCTAAATTCCTTAATTAGGTTTGCAGTGTATGTGAAATAATGTTTCACTTTGCGTTAGGCCATAATTTTTGCATGCTGGAATAAGCTAAGTGTGTCGATCAATTTCACAATTGTTTATCTTAAGTGAACTTTATGTAACCACACCACACTTAAAGCAAATAAATTATATTTCTATTTCTATTTCTATTTCTTTGTTTAAAACAAATTTGGATACTCTTATTATTTTACTTTATTTGAATAATTCGGTTTGGTATTTGTGATCCCTTTATGTTAATAGACAAATAGGTGACAAAGTTACAAATAACCAATTGTTTATAGAATGGATAGCTAAAATAAGTACCAAGTGCAAAAGAACATGCGAATATTCGAATTCGGTTAAGTAGATAAAGTAGTACAAACAACCACTAAAATGATGTCCCAACACCTGACGAGCATGTTCGAGCAAATCGGCAACTTCACCAAAAACAACCTAACTCACAATAACAAACTGATGAAAGAGAAGGAGAACAAGTCTAACGCGAACCACGTGGGAGCTGAGAAACAGCAAGCGTCTCCCTCGCACAAGCATGGACAGCCTCCGCCGCCGCTGAAGAAACCATACAAGCTCCGGAATGTGTGCTCCAAGGCAGAGTCATATGACACACTCTATTCCAACAGCATTATGGTAAGTGATTTTTGATTTCTCATGCTGCTCTCGAGAGCGATCAATTTGACTTGTTAAAAGCATTCCAAACTTTTTGTTAAACTGTTGTGGTATTACTAACGTCGTAGGTAATTAATTTAAATAAAATCAAATCACTAAAACGTAATAAAGTTTGTTATGCTGTGAATCAAATCATTTTATTGACTTTTATAACGGTGAATAACATTTATTTAACTTATTTATGCGGACAACTTTATTAAAATGGAGCAACATACGCGAAATTTCCGTTGCAAATTGCTTCAGCGATATTTCGCTTTCGAAATTTCTAAGCCCGTATCGATAATAGCATCGTACGCTCATATGCCTTTTGATAGGTTTTTGTTTCGACAAAGATTAGCAACACAAACAAGCTTAATCAAAGTACTGGATATTAAATACACACAAAGACTTCTTTATATGGATAAATACGACATTATATGCAAAAATTTCGAATCAGAGGCGTGAGTTTTCTCGTTGCTTCACTAAAGCTGGCCTAGCTGTGAAGTGTCCAGTAAGAAACTCAGCTACGCCCAACCTGGGTGGGACTGTCTCTATGGTCCGGTACGCGGCGGTACCGGGACGAATAGGGGCAGTGCTAGTATTAGGAGCGATCGTTCTTGAGCAACAACCTGAGCTACCTACTAAAGTTCACTCAATTAGGTAGAAGAATTTTTCAATCACTGCCCTCCTTAGAAGTATATTATAATCACACTTCGCCTTAGAAATATTTAAATACATCAGGTTATGGTTTTTGAATTGACCTAAGTACCTACAAGTATCCAATTGCACTACATCCATAAAATAAAAAAATAAATTTAAAGGCCTAAATTTTAGTGTTAGTATCAAGAAAAAGATAATTTTAATTTTCCATATTTGAAAATTATTCTGTAAGAACCCCTCTGCAGGTAAAGGCCTCCTCCAAAGTTTGCCAGTCTTCTCTGGATTTCGCCAATTGCGTCCAGTTCGGACCCGCTGTAAGTTTGATTTCATCATCCCATCTATTTCGCGGTCTACCTTTCTTTCTTTTGCCTGCTGGCCCACTCCATGCTGTCACAAGTTTTGTCCATCGCTGGTCTTGAAGGCGTGCCGCGTGTCCGGCCCACTTCCATTTTAGTGAAAGAGCTTTAGCCAGAGCGTTTGTTGCCTTTGTGATGTTTCTTATTTTCGTATGTCGTGTTTTATATATTTTTTTAATATTTAACATACTGCGCTCCATTCCGCGCTGGCACGTCTTAATTTTGTTTTTAATATCTTTATTGAACTTCCACGTCTGGCAAGCGTAAGTTAGGCATGGAATAAGGCAAGAGTTCATGACCTTGGTTTTCAGGTTGATTGGCATGTTGCTCTTAAATATTTCCTTTAAGCTCCAGTACTTATTCCATGTTAGCTGTGCCCTGCGTTCCACCTCCTGGTAGTTGTGTGATTTGTCGAAGCTAATTTGTTTGCCAAGGTAGAGGTATTTGTCGGTATATGGAAGAGGTTCACTACATCCATAGTATACTAATATTAATATTATAAATGCGAAAGTATGTCTGTCTGTCTGTTACCTCTTCACGCTTAAACCGCTGAACCGATTTACATGAAATTTGGTATGGAGATAGATTGAGTCCCGGGGAAGGACATATGATACTTTTTATCCCGGAAATCATCCCTTAAGGGGGTGGAAGTTTCTATGAAAGAGCGATAAGCGCTTCGCGATGAACGAGTTCAACGCGGACGAAATCGCGGGCAATAAACTTAGTAGATCATGATGTTTCTTTACCACCCACAATTTGTGATATCGGTTTTCATGGACACCAAAAATCGTTGTCTGTTTTTGACAGTAAAAAAAGTAACAGTAAATTTCCAATCATACGAAAATGATTGAGGGTGACGCTTTGCCACATTACATAATATTTCGCCAGACTTCCAAAAATACAAAATGATTAGGTCATCAACACATTTGCGCTGTTATCGGGACGATAACAGTACACCGTTTATGATTTAGGCTCTCTTCTGACGTTACACCGACGATGTGTTTCCTTTTTAACATTTTCGAAAACACCGTGACTATGAATCTTTATAGCAGTAATTCGTAAGTTTATTGCTGTTTTAGATCGGATACCTCAAAATACTTTATACTTTTAAATAACAAATTCAAAAAATGGTATATATTAATTTTTGTATTCCCCAAATACTTCAACCGTTCCTTGACGGATGCATCGTAACTGACGATTTCTACATAATTTGAGACGTTAGTGCCGTTAATGAAGCCTGAGTCTTCTCGGTAGATGTCGGTGTACGCCTCCCTTAAGGCGTTTGTATAAAGGAACGGTTGAAGAATTTGGGTGGCGGGTGCGGGTTGCTCCTATAGCTCAGTTGGCTAGAGCGGCTGGCCGTGAATACCAGGAGTTCGCAGGTTCGAATCCTGCTCGGAGCGTTAATTTTCCAATTTTTTCTTTATTTCTATATTTGTAGGTATATTCTTGTTCAATAAGTAATAACACTTCTTACAAGCTGTCGTACGTTTTTACAAGCAACTTGTAAAAGTTTATTTAGCGTGGAATGAAGGCGATGGCGATTGGAAATGCCAGAAAAAACAAAGCATGTAAAATAACTCGATATTTCTTAAACATTGTGAAGCCTCGTCGCAAAGGCTAGCTTTTACGACCGGTAGGGAATGGGTCCTTGGGCCGTATATTTGTACCACTAGATTCGAATTTACATTCGTGTACATTCGTGGGCGAGCCTTTCTTCGTAATAATGCTCACACCGCTCAAGATACCGTGATATTGATTCCCCCATTGTTGTATGTTTTATTTATAGCTTCGCAATAATGAATATATAAGAGATCTGGCTTTGTATTGGAGAAACATCACTCTGTTTGTCTTTATCAATTCGACAAAAACCGACTAAGTTTGTATCGGACTTATCGCACATTTAGGGCTCCGACCCAACCGCATAATGAGGTTTATTTTAATAGGAAAAATAAGGAAATTTCAAAGAAAACCCTTAATTATCAATATATTAGTATTTTTTGGTAGAGTATACGTAGTCATTATAAAAAAAAAATCATGTTCATAAGTCAATGGGATGATTAAATAATCTTCTGTGACCGACGACGGACACACTGACGGACGGACGCGTGACAGCAATGGGGTTCCGATTGAACCCTCCGAAGGGAACGAGACATTAGAGGTAGGGCAAAGCAAAATGTCATCTTGCTCGAATTTGGAGCAGCCAAACTGGGGAAGTACCTGCGCCTTGCAGAAGACCGTCAGCCATAATAACATTATACGTATACTCATTACTCAGGTATGTAGTGTTGTGTTCCTGGAGGTGAGCAACGTTGCCAAAACTCCCAAGGTTGCACTGTGTTGAGAGTGAGGGAGCTAAATTGGTCTCTTCTGCTGTCAACACAGTGCATCCTCAAATTTTATAAAGGGTCGGCAACGCGCATGTTACTCCTTTGGAGTTGCGAGCGTCCATAGGCTGCGGTGTCCGCTTACCATCAGATGGACCGTATGCTTGTTTGCTACCATCGTAGTATGTATAAAAAAGTCTTCCGAGTACGGAACCCTAAAAAACTCAGAAATATGATGAGTTACGAATTCGGATGTAAAATTATCATGAATTGTTTCGGTAACCAAGGCAAATGAAAGAGCATACTTAGGTATGTCGCAAAAAAGCAGGTATAGATTATCTCAATAGGTACAAAATATTACTACACACAACACAGGCTATAAGCTTAAAGGGAGGCCCCAGAAACTGTAAATCTATAACTTTGTTTATTGTAATAAAGATATTTGATTTGATTTTTGATTACTGAATCGACCAAAAAAATATAAAAATCGAAACACTCACAAAATTTCACGAGAATCGGTTGATGCTACTGACTGACATGCTACTTCTAGAGAACAGCCTGAAGGTGGTAGAACATAGGTAAATATCTTGATTTATATACTTCAGATACTCAACAAAACGTATCCGGACAGACATGTATGGTATTCTGAACTGGTGTTTATTAGTGTATACAGAGTGTGTTAGTTGTACAGCGAATCTCCATGACATTCATTTCCACAGAAATCGGAAATCAGATTTTTGTTACTCGTACCTACTTTAACGGATTTTAGGGTTGGGTAATCGACGTTTTACATAATCCATAATACCTATTTATGCATTTATAAAACAGAGGACCAGCATTTCTTCAACTTTTTCAACATACTTTAATATCATCATATCTCCTAGCCGTATTCGGCCACAGCGACTACTTTCTACTGCTGAGAGCGACGCTGGTGCGCTCTCTGGTGACTGACATAGCCAATCTTTGCAGCGAATGTGCGACTACACTCGCTGCATGTCAGCACCCCTCCGATATAGTTATATGTTATGGCCGCAGGTGGTCTGGCCTTAAGCTCGTCGCGCTTAGCGTTAAGTTCTAGCGCAGAACTTGACAGAACTTTAATAAGTAGAAGTAGGTAAGTAAAAAGTGCATTTCGAAACAAAATATTTTAAGAAAAATCGGAAATGTTCCAGATAGCGTTAATAAATTCCTTTTGGCAACTCTATAAAACGCTTTACCTCTTAACTAAAAGATGCATTGAATCTGAAAATATTGACGGGCTAGTCAGTATATCTTCTAAAAGGAGACTTTACACGTCCCAGGGCGCAGGTGAGATATCTAGACATACTCGTACCTACATAATATAAAGAAGAGGTACAATGAAAAGAACTAGGCACATGAATTTTTAATTTCATATCGTGGTCATTGTGTGTAAAATATTTTTTACAATGCATATTATGTTCAGAAAGTGCTCATTATAAGGCTAAACTTATGCATAGAAAGTATTAGAAAGTGACACTTTTCCGCACTCACTTTGTTCGTGTTTTAAGATCACCAATATTCCTTGGGTCCTAGTACATTACTTACCAAGGGCGATAAAACAAAGAATGTCTCAGATCGCAGGTATTTTACGCCCGAGCCGAAGGCAAGGGCGATAAATATGCGATCTGAGGCTTTCTTTATTATCGCCCGTGGTAAGTAAAAAATTTTATGTCACCCCCTGGCCAGGAAGTGGGTTTTTTCGCGCGCGGAGCGTGCGATAATGGCCACTTTATGGCCAGGTGTGACATAAATACTATTATTTATACTGAGTCAGTATTAATGACAAAAGACTGATTACTGATTTTAAATGGCTTTTCAGGACAGTTTTTTAGAAATATAAAATGCCTGCGGCTCCATGTAGGTGAACTGTTTGAGTGTGATTTTTATTTTTGTATCACTTAGCATCAGTTTAAGGAAGTTTTCAACTATCATATAGTACATTACTTACCAAGGGCGATAAAACAAATAATGTCTTAGATCGCAGGTATTTTACGCCCGAGCCGAAGGCAAAGGCGATAAATATGCGATCTGAGGCTTTCTTTATTATCGCCCGTGGTAGGTACAAAATTTTATGTCACCCCCTGGCCAGGAAGTGGGTTTTTTCGCGCGCGGAGCGTGCGATAATGTCCACTTTATGGCTAGGTGTGACATAATAGTACATTACTTACCAAGGGCGATAAAACAAAGAATGTCTCAGATCGCAGGTATTTTACGCCCGAGCCGAAGGCAAGGGCGATAAATATGCGATGTGAGGCTTTCTTTATTATCGCCCGTGGGAAGTACAAAATTTTATGTCACCCCCTGGCCAGGAAGTGGGTTTTGTCGCGCGCGGAGCGTGCGATAATGGCCACTTTATGGCTAGGTGTGACATAATAGTACATTACTTACCAAGGGCGATAAAACAAAGAATGTCTCAGATCGCAGGTATTTTACGCCCGAGCCGAAGGCAAGGGCGATAAATATGCGATCTGAGGCTTTCTTTATTATCGCCCGTGGTAAGTACAACATTTTATGTCACCCCCTGGCCAGGAAGTGGGTTTTTTCGCGCGCGGAGCGTGCGATAATGGCCACTTTATGGCCAGGTGTGACATAATAGTACATTACTTAACAAGGGCGGTAAAACAAAGAATGTCTCAGATCGCTGGTATTTGACGCCCGAGCCGAAGGCAAGGGCGATAAATATGCGATTTGAGGCTTTCTTTATTACCGCCCGTGTTAAGTACAAAATTTTATGTCACCCCCTGGCCAGGAAGTGGGTTTTTTCGCGCGCGGAGCGTGCGATAATGGCCGCTTTATGGCCAGGTGTGACATAAAATATATTATTTAACTTTCAGAGTAATTTCGAGTGAATATTGAAATGTTGTGTTGGGTGGGCGACTGCTAGCCTGCAGAAATGCCATAGTTTGTTTGTGGTAAAAAAGTAATCAAATATTCGGTCTGCATGCTATTTTAAGTTAGAAACGAGTAGACACTGTATATGACACGTCGCGTGTCCCATTTTTAACAAAAAAAATGGTACAATTGATGCAGTACGGGGAACTTTCCTAGCTAATCAGTTCTTCTAATCTCTTGGGGTATTTTTTTTTATTTGGTAGTTTTGATGTTTTATTTAAATAAGTTTACTTGAATTATTATTTAAATAAATGCCCTGTTTCCAACTTTCCACCAGTTAAATATTTGCAAGTCTTCATATTGCCATATACTTGGTTTGGAGCGTGAACAGATACTGCTTTTGCACGTAGCGGGGGTCACGTGACGGCGCACAAAATAGAGTCATTTACGATGCCGGGCTTTATTACTCTTGGTGGATTTTGACTCGTGACCGACTTGACAACTCAATACAGATAATATTGCTGCTAAGAATCGGTGCGATTGTAATCGTGTATTGACAAGTCAAACAATTGATAATTTCCAAAGTCTTAATTCGAAAACCATTTCGGTAAAAACGTGTGAAGTACACAAAAAACATTTTTTTAGATTTTTTTTCTCCGTTAATTTTGGAAAAAATCGCAAATTACTGTAAACCGAAAGTTGACGTCATCTTCCTCGCTGTATTCAGGGAGACCTTAGTACAGAGTACAGACAATCGCTGCTCTGGAGTGGCTCTGGATTCTTGTTGGGAATATGACGTCATATTTTACTTACGCCCTTTTGGAATGACCTACTTTTCAACGTGTTTTTTTTGTATGAAATAATGAGTTAAATTGAGAAAGTAAAAATACGGGTGGCTTAAATTTTTAACTATTTTCTAATTAGTTCATAAAATAAAGTAGTTAAAAATATGAAATGTTGTCAATTTTATTTATGGCATGTTGATACGCGTGCATTGACTGACAATTTATTTATTTTCAGTCCGGAATAAAGTAAACCTACTAATGCTGACACCTATTATTCGCGTCTGTAAATATGGCATATGATTGAGAATGGTCAGCGTTGAACACTGAGAAATAAACTCTTAAGCAGGCCAAGCACATGATGGCTGAGAGAGAATGTCGGCTTATCTTGAGCTACGCGTCTTTTTTATAGGTGCTGTTAATAGAAAGTATCGGATAGCTCGAGATAAGCCAACATAATCTCGCGGCCATTCTCTCAGTCATATGGATATTTGCCTAAAAATATACTCAAATTAGTGTTTTTGACCGCAAACCACACTTCGCTCTTAAACACGGCATTAAATTAAGTATATAATACACGTATTTTAATAAATGTCAAATGCATTTCCGATTGCCAATTTAACTTTCAATTAATTACAAAATAAATACGTTCTAAAATTGGTTTGAAAGCAGCAAAATTGATCCCACTAATTCTCCAATGCCCCGATTATCTGGTGCATTCGACGTCGTTTTTCCTCCATTCAGTTGTCTTTAGAAAGGATTAGGTTTGTGGTGATAATGAAGCTGCAGTTAACACAATAAGCTCAAAACTATTGTTAGAGTCGAGGAATGAAGGCTTTACGTGCAGCTTGAGATAAGACGATGATAGGATTTTATTTATTTTGAAATGTTTTTAAGACTGTACAGATAAGACTGTTAGAATATTTGTGCTACTACCTAACGGCCGCGTATAAGCAAAATTATCTACAATGTTGAGTTGATTCTCTTGAAATTAGATTTGTTTGCCGAATTTAATTTTCTCAATATTATCGTCGCTAAATAGAACAACAAGAACCAAGCTCCTAAATATTCGGTGATGGTTTATGTGCAACTGCCGTAATTGTGCAAATTGCAAAACGTAATTGTGGGTTTTGTGTCAATTAGAGCGAGAATGCTTGCTTAAACTTTGTTTTGCTCTCAGTGTACAAAAACACATGTACACTACCTAACTAATAGTGACATATACTTACTTACGAGCATAAATATTATTATTTAATCTAAGAAGATAAAGCAAACAATATTATATTCCTCTGACAATTAATTGTGTCCAACTTATGCGCTCAGTTAATTATCATACAACATATTATAATGCAAATTAAATTGTTATAGGAATTGTATTTTGCTGAATTTACATGTTTAATTTTCTAATACCTATTAATTCTAGCTAACATAGTGTGAAACGTCAAACATAACTGTTATGTTTCAACGTTATACACTGTACTGACACTGATTATAATCAATCAATATTTATTTTACATAAAAACATGGCGTACAAAAGAAGATACACAGAGATACAAGAAGATACAAGAAGAACAGTAATTCAGTCTCACGTGTTTTTTTGCTAGTGCAACGCGTAAAATATAGGTGTTTTTATTAAAATAATATCAGAAAATTAAACATATCAATAAACAATGTTAGAAATAAATAATATTAGAAAATTATACATGTCAATTAAGCAAAATATAATTCCTAAAATAATCTGGTTATTACAAATATTAGAAAATATTTTTTTATCTATCAAAACTTAATATTAAAGACATAAATTGTATAGTTTCAATATTCACTACAAACTATTACAATTTAATTAAGAGATACATAATAATATACAAGATCAAATTAAATTAAATAAAATCAATCAAATCATTAAAATTAAAATAATTACATAAATTACCTACTTATTTAAATACAGTTTTAATATTCACTTACAGATTAAAAACACAAGTACAAGCCAGTTTTCAGGTCATGCTTAAACCTGTGAACTTTATGACCTGAAAAACTGATGAAAGGGAAGTTATTTAAAACCTCCAGGTAACTTGTTATAAATGGTAACGGCCATACAGAATGCATTTTTATTATAAAGTTTGGTCCTTTTAGTTTGAACTTTAAGTCGATCTGGATGTCTGGTACGAAAATTGAAGACATCATTACAAGTTTTAAATAAATCTGGATGGCTCTTTACAAACAAGGATATCTCTTACACGTACATAGACGGGATGGTCAAGATTATTGAAGTCATGACATCTACATTACAGATTGCTCGGACAACTTATTTCTGTGCTATGAGAATACGATTCGTATGATGAGAATTTCCCCAGAGGAGTATGCCATATCTGAGCAAAGAAGATACATAGCCGGGGTACACTTGGATCGCAGCAGATTTACAAGTTTTTGTAAGTCGCCATAGTGCATAAACAAACGAGTTTACTTTAAGACATAATACATCTATGTGATCCTTCCAATAACATTTATCATCCAAAGTGACGTCAAGAAATGTAGTGTGAACTGATTAATTAATAATCTGATCTGCGAAAATTACTACCAGATTATGTTTTATAGCATTTGTAAACGTTCATAGGTACTTACTCGTACGTTCATTTAAAAGTTCATACTCATTTTATTAAACGGTTTTTTTATATTTGTTTATAGATGGGTTCATAAAAATAATCTAAGAATTTCAAGAAGATTTAAAATATAGGAGATTAAATTTACGAGCATTTCCGGGAAAATTCGTTTCTTCCGAAATTCCACTCGTGAAGCCGAGCAATGTTCGGCCTCGGCTGCCTTTTTTTTATATCAATGAGCAACAACAAAATGTCTGTACAGTTAAATCCCTTGCCTGAAATTCTGTGTAAAAATTAACAATGAAAAATAGGTACCTACTTACTGGGCCAATGGTATATTTTTCTTGCCGCATATGACATTTAAACAAAAACCATGATATTATGTATTTTACAACCGCCCTAAATTGTCGTCATTGCATGTTTATGTCGCCGTAAGGTTGTAGAAACCGTTAGATTATAATATATCTAGCGAGACTGTAAACTATCGATAGATTGTAATCTACCTAAAAATAAAATTAAAATCTATATAGGTAGCGAGGTTGTAAACTTTCGAAATAGGCAGGTATTGTTAACCGAAAATTATTTTGTGCTTTCCTCCACGGATTCGACGAGTTACTCAATGTGAGTGGAAAAGCTAATGCTCCTTTCATTCAGAACTTCGTTATAACACGTATCACGTCTGTATCGCAGTAGGTATTCGAATGATCTAGGTAATGAATGTCGAATTAGGCCACAAAACGCTCAAATGCACAGGTATGATACTCAATTAACTGAAATAGCAGAGTCAATATTTCGCATTTCGTCATTGAAATGTTAGTCATCGTCATTCATTCCCTTATTCATAGAACCTAACAAACCCTGGTAGCTAAAATTTGTCTTGTCCTTTTCCTGCATATATTAATGTCAAAATTATGTACAGATAGAGACAAAGGCATTTTAATGACAATATAATTATCTACAACTCTTTGGCCCACGACTTTGTCCGCGTAACTTTCTACTCCCTATTTCATCCGTTCGTGCAATGATTTTCGGCATAAAAAGTATCATCATTATTTTCAGCCTGTAATCGCCCACTGCAGAGCATATCCCTTTTTTTTTTCTTGTACCCCACTCGTCCCGGTCCCTTGCTATGGGATATATATAGCATGCATAAAGGAAATTTGGCATGGAGATGGTATATATCCCGAGGAAAGACAGAATAGTTTTTATCCCCGAAGTCATCACCTTAAACGGGTAAAATGGGGACAAAAGTTTGTATGGAGGTACGATATAAGCGACTTCACTGGCAAAAGCTAATGTATGTTTATACAGCAGTTGTAACCCTTTTGTATTGTAATGGAATTTACAAGCCAATCATCGTTGTGTGAACGAAAACTCAATAACTTTGTTTTGAGAATCGGCTTTGTAGAATAATCTACACAATTTTTACCGGTGCGACATGCTGGAGTTTTTGTATTGGAGCTGACTGCGTTGGATTGATTATCACTTTTATATTTAAATTTCAAATAATTGATTTCGATACACCTTTCGTAAAGGCACTTTTCTTATTATATTATACAGTTACAAAGGGCTGTCTGCCTTTGGGTACTGGGAATAGAAAATTGTACCTGGTTCTTCTTTATTTTTGCATCTCCTTTATATCATTATATTATTCTTGGTCCAAATTAGGTTTTTTCTTCATAAGCATTAATTTTCAGTAATTTTTCGACAACGACAGACGTTTTTTATTGTTCTTCTCGAAGGCCAGGTTTAGGCACACAAAGAGGTGAGACCAAATTAGTTACGGCGTAACCAGGTACATAGCCAACGATAGGAAGCACCTCCTTATTTTGGGTTTAAGTAATACCATACCTATTTATACCTTTGTTCCATTTACCTAGTTATTCCTTTGTTTAATATTTGTAGATAGATTATGTGTAAACCACAATAAGTTGTAAGATTGTTTTCATGTAGAAGTGATTTGGTGTACCATTTTTAAATGGAATAAAATAGTATTCTGTGATTCTATGGAATCCGGAAAAAAATAAAATGTAAAATCTTGTACCCATGTTATTCCATTTCATCGTAAAACCCGTAATGTCACGCAAATATTTAATGTACCTAGAATTTCGTTGAAATGAAATGAATGTCGTAAAATACGATATCACAGCAGTATGCCTAGTAAATAAGTATCTTTATGTCACACCTGGCCATAAAGCGGCAATTACCGCACGCTCCGCGCGCGGGAAATCCCACTTCCTGGCCAGGGGGTGACATAAAATTGTGTACTTAGCACGGGCGGTAATAAAGAAGACATTCTTTGTTTTACCGCCCTTGTTAAGTAATGTACTAATAAAGAACACGTGTTCTTATGTAGGTATTCTTGGAATGCAAAATATTTTTTTAGTATGGTAACTTATTTATATTCTTTGAAAAAAAAAACATTATAAGTAACTGTTACTTATGATAAAACCAAAGAGTTTCAGACACAGCATCCATCGAAAAAATATGATAGTTTGTTTGTTTGTTTGTGACAGCAAAACCTGATTAACGAATGGAATATCAACGCGAATTATAATGCGTGTCATAAAATGTAGATGCATGACCTACCACCGCCCATCAAATACAAGGTATTCAGATACAAAAATCCTAGTTAGGTATTATCTCATGACGCTATTGATTTACGTGCATTTTTTGTTTGTACTAATGCGTATCCATATTGACATTATAAATGCAAAGGGAACTCTGTCTGTAACCGCTTTTCAAACCGCTAAACGGATTGCGATGCAATCTGGTATGCAGATAGTTGGAGATCCAGGACATAGGGTACTTTTTTATCCCGGAAGGTTGTAAAACAGCGGGTGGAAGTCCTATGGGCGTGCATGAATTCTTAGAAAAACCTCTTGAGTAACTAATAGCAAACATAATATTATCTTAAGGCGATTAAAAAGTCTACGCGAATAAAGACGCGAACACAAGCTATAGATTGTGATTCCTAACTTCAAACATTTGAGACTTATGAATTGAAGTTTGTAGTGATGAGGCTAAGACAACTCGTTTGTCAAATCAAGCGATTATTATCGAATAGTTTCGATTGTATTTTACATTGCTTCGATTTTACAACCGATTTTTGAAATATTTTTATCAAGCCTAATATATATTCCATATCACAATTGTATCATCCTACACAAACATAATTTTGTTACTTATTATGTAAGGCGTTCTATATTCCATGCAATAAGAAAGACAAGACTTAAATGGTCCCTAACTGAACTCTGTTCCAAGTTGCCGGAGACTGGAGTGATAGCAAGATTGGCGATGTTCTTTGTTTTAATAAATAAATAATACTTTCTTTCGTTCAGAAATCGATAACTATTTTATTCCTACACGGCAAAGGTACGTTTAACTATTTTTTTCGTGTTGTATTTAATAGTTTAATTTTATGATATTTGGTTTTGATTATTAATGTATCGTTTATACCTAATCGATTTCTATCAATTTACGGAAATGTCACATGAATCGAAACGACTGACTTGGTCACAACACTGGTTTTAAAAAATAAAAGCCATAACACGTAACTGTTTGGGCGGTGAATTATTATCGTAAAATCCTCAACAACTATGATCTGAAAAAATGTAACGTGGGTTAAATTATGTTTGAGAAATGTAAAATAATCTTTTTATTTACTTGAGAAGCCCTATTATTATAACGTGATTTTATTTATAATTTCGATGACTCATGGTTGTTTACGTTCTATGGAAGTTGTCATGTGTCAAATGTTTGAAGTAAGAAATCACAACGTATAGTTAAGTATTATATGAAGAATAATCCTTTTACAGTTGGCTTTTACTGAAAAATCTGAGCTCTTTCTTGTAGGTACATTAAACTCGAAATCTCTTTATGTTATTACAAGTCCTGGATTTCTCGTGCTTTTAGTTTTCTCACTTCGTTGCTACAACAGAAGTTATTTTAATGGCTCAACGCGTTACAGTACCACTGTGGTTTATATATTTTATATGGAGTTAGGTTTTCAGTTACTTCTGTTGGGTAACAGGTATTTTCGAAATTCAAAGGTAATCCTCAACCATGGGCCAGCAGGGGGGCTATATTGACATTCCCTCTCATTCCTGGTCCCTCATAAGCTACTCGTAAATTTAAGTGCACGCAAGTTATATATAAATGAATACCTAAATATAAATATTCGTGGACAACCCTTACACAAATCGACCTAGTCCCAAATTAAGTAAGAGCTTGTACATACGTTTAATAGGTACTTAAAAACATAGAAAACACCCAAGACTCAGAAAAAACATCTGAGCTCATTACACTAAATAAATGCCCTGACCGGGATTCGAACCCGCGACCACTAGCTTTGCAGGCAGCGTCACTACCAACTAGGCCAAAGTGGTCGTCAAAACTTTGGTGGACCAACTTACTTACGTGTCGCCGCAGAAAATTGTGAGTATCAATCAACCTTCTATTTTCCGCAAATTGTTGTCCGAGTTCCCAGAAATAACGAAACCCGTGTCATTGAAAGAGGCGACATCACATAATGTGCTACATTATATCTAGTCATACTTGTTATAAATGGCGATTTTAGGCCGAATGCTGCACTTTGTGATTAAAGCAAGCCTCTTTGCACAGTGATAGAAGGGACCGAACTGAATTATTTGACCTGCAGCAGCGAAAGTTTCACCCCTCAGGAACAGAGATGGCGCCACTTTTTAAAAAAAAATCCAAAAATTCTACAAGCTGAACGAATGGACCGATTTAAACGTTTAATAGCTCAAATGAAATCAAATTATATAAATTACTTATAAAAAAATAACAAAAACTATATGCCAGAAAATACTGCCAAAAAGGTGTATATTTATTTTTTTGTACTTGGCTGGTACCTACTTTACATGATTTTTAAAAAAAATGTCAAGTATGCAACAAGTATGGGTTAAGGCTGCGTTTCCACCAGAGATGTGCGAGGATGCGCTTTCATACATTTGACACCTCGGGCTACTTTGGGATACAAATAAAACCGTTTCATACGAAACCCTATACGGCAAATATAATTTAAGACCTTATTTACATGGGTCAAGGTTCAAATTTAAATACTTTTTTTACCTACGTTATGCAGTAAAGGATGATTGATAATAATGATAATGCAGTCGACGTCAAGTATGTTTAGGTACGCTTCTCGCCTTATCACAATGGAGTAGGTACATATGGTACAAAATTGTAAACATATTATATGTCTTTGACATCGAGTGTACCTAACACTATACGGTCAACCAATCAATATGGAAGCCGATAGAGATCTCGTATTAATGTCGCTGTGACAATGTACGAAATGGCCCTAAAATCAAATTGGTTGACTGTACTTGCAGATAACTGACCTAAAAAACCGGCCAAGTGCGAGTCGGACTCGCACTTGGCCGGGCATTGTCTTTAAAAACGGCAAAAAGAACACGTTTGTTGTATGGGAGCCCACTTAAATATTTATTTTATTCTGCTTTTTAGTACTAGTTGTTATAGCGGCAACAAAAATACATTATCTGTGAAAATTTCAACTGTCTAACTATCACGGTTTTTGAGATACAGCCTGGTGACAGACGGACAGACGGACAGCGGAGTCTTAGTAATAGGGTCCCGTTTTACCCTTTGGGTACGGAACCCTAAAAAGCGCTATTGCCATAAGTTTCAAAGCCTTTAAGATACTTCTATGAATGTTGTTTTAAATACGTTTATAAAAGGATAACCGAGTACTCATTTAGCCATCAAGCCCTCATAATCGAACGCTGTTTGAGTGCAGCGCACGGACGGAGTTCCTAACAAACTTGCTGATGTTCCGGGGCTTATGGGATTTTCAACTTAGCCGCGTATTTCGAATAACGAGGATTAAAAACACATCGCCATCACCTAGGTCCTCTGGCTTTTAGATTTACTAATTGTTGAAGTCAGTTTAATTTTCATTCTCGTTTTCACGCATAAATTTACAATTTACGTTTTAGTGATCTTGAAATTTAATTGTACGTTTAAGTATCGAGTTTACGTGATAAGTGTAGAAATAAATTTAAGTTTCGGAATAGTTGTAACTACAATAAATTGTAATACGTACAATAAGTCACGACTGTGGTCATACATAAATTATTTGTTAAAACTGTCTGGTTCTCTTAAAAGATATTTTTTTATATTACCGGGAATAATTTTAAGGTATTGAATTTAAATGTTTCAATCCAAAAATTTTGGTAACGCAATAAAACAACTAACATAAATTTTATTTCTACGCTAAAAATTCCCCATAAATACATAAATGTACCTACTCAGTACAGATTTATTGCAAAATGGCTTTCCTTCGGGAAAACTCGGATCTCAATCAGAATACGATGGCACCCGAACTGTCAATCAATGATTGTATTAAATGAGTGACGTTTTCATATCCATTATTATGGAACTTTATTGTTTTGTTTCAAATGTCAAGCTAATTGTGTCAAGTGTCAAATATCAACTGACATTGCTATTATCGGGGATTTGTAGCAGTTACTTTTTGACAGTTATGAATTGGCGAGTGTAGTGATGAGGCTAAGACGAATCGTTTGTCATATTTAGCGATTATTAATGAATGAATGATGGTAGCTTTGCTCGGCGTTTTCCCGGTCATGAGACCTAACTAGATCGATTGCTCGTCCCCGAAAACCCCCACATGCCAAATTTCATCAAAATCGTTAGAGCCGTTTCCGTGATCCCTGAAATAAATAAATATAAAGACACGTAACGTAATGGTGATCACTGGGCGCACGTCCACTATTCCGCGAATTCATGTCTGTTGGGTATTGCGACAATAACTATGTCTGATACCTTAATTCTCACGCCTAAACTCCTGTACCAATGAGAAAGAAGAGTTGACACAAACCGAATCCCACGTGGGCGGAAACACGGGCACTGCTATTATCGGGGATTGTAGCAGTTCCTTTTTGACAGTTATGAATTGGCGAGTGTAGTGATGAGGCTAAGCCGAATCGTTTGTCATATTTAGCGATTATTAATGAATGGTGAATAATTATTCGAATCGATTTTATGGCAATTCTCTTTTAATATATATTTTGCTACTGGATACGAATCTAGAGTAGGAACTCTTCCTTCTCATATTGATTTTTAGGGTTCCGTGCTCAAAGGGCAAAACGGGACCCTATTACTAACACTCCGCTGTCCGTCTGTCTGTCTGTCACCAGGCTGTATCTTATGAACCGTGATAGCTAGACAGTTGAAATTTTCAGAGATGATGTATTTCTGTTGCCGCTATAACAACAAATACTTAAAACAAAATAAAATAAATATTTAATGGAGGCTCCTATACAAAACGACTTTAAAAAAAATATTGCTTGTTGCCTTCATCAGGCGCTGAGTCTCAAAATGTACGGGTAAACTAAAATCCGACTCGCACTTGACCAAAATTCTAGTTGATATTATTTAACGGTATTATTTATAAATAATGGTACGGAAACCTTCGTGCGCGAGTCCGACTCGCATTTGGCCGGTTTATTTATTATTCTTACGTCAATTTTGTATCGTTCAAAAATTCAATACTACAAAAATTACGTATTGTATTTCCAAATTCCGCAATAGAGGTAATTTAATTTCACACTTCATTCATTTGCAATTTTCCTAACGCGTATTTTAATACGGTTACAAATCGATTCATTTGATCTATTTCCTTCAACTTACGGAAATATCATCTGAATCGAAATGAATACTTAATTGGAATTACGATTAATAATATATTTATCTACACACATATCATAAATCCTCTAACCTCTAATATGCGTTCGGAAACCGTAGAAAATTACTCTCATTTCAACATTCAATGAATTTATGGCAATTTTCTTACCTGTGGCTAAGGCTACAGCAGTAATTTAATTTTCATTTTAATCTCATATATGATGTTAAAATATTAAACGTCAAACAAAACTGTCAAAATTTTAATGTCAAAGTTGACATGTCCCTATTCTAGTATCACTGAAAATTCAAATTCAGTCGATGCGAAATGTCAGCTCGATGTTTTTTTAGTATATATCGCACGAAATTTGAGCTAGAACGACATGATCACATCAGAATAGGGACTCTTTACTTTTTAAAATAACATGCAGGTATCGGTTGCCAGTTCTGATTTCGATATTTCCGCAACCGTGCAAAAAAGGTTGTATTAACACAATTATTGTATTTATTTACTACGATTTCTGAACCCATCTTAGAGTAGTTATAATATGTGTGTAGATAAATTAATGTATGCAACTGTACATAATTAGGCATTAAAACACTCGTGTGACCTTATTATGAAACTCGCCTTCGGCTCGTTTCATAAAACACACTCGTGTTTTAATGCCCCTTATTATGTACCAGTTGCATAAACTACTATTATATTTTATATTTACCCATATTTACCATGTATATTTGTGTTATTAAGTTTCCGATATTTCGGCACTGTCGTAAATATTAACTGACCGTCCCACTAATACTAAAAAAATGCAAAAGTTTACATGTTTCGATTTATAAAGATACTTGTTAAAATTTGATATACAATGAGTTTAAAGCCTGGATTATCATACAGGATACTTTTTATCCCAAAAATCACCCCTGGAAGGGAAGAAATAAGGAGTGGAAATTTACGCAGAAAAAGTCGCGGGAAACAGCTACTCAAAGATAATAATTCTGATGTAACTATGTAATCCGTGCTTAAAAATCCCTATATTGAAGTCTTGTCCAAGTTCGGAAAAACTTGGTGTTTTGACAAAAGTTTTCTACTAAGTATATCGCTTGAACAAATTACTCATTAGACGCAGAATTTAATGTTCTTTAACTTGCTAGTAGTTATATTTACGCTGAGATGCTTCGTATTAGAATATATGAGCGATAAACCGAAAAAAAAAACAGGTTATGTAGCTGCCAAAAGTTATCCCGGGATATCTCATGCTACCATTTTTGATATATAGTCAGTAGCGTCCATAAGCACAATTTAAAAAAAAAATCTTTTATGTCACACCTGACCATAAAGCGGCAATAACCGCACGCTCCGCGCGCGGGAAATCCCACTTCCTGGCCAGGGGGTGACATCACATTTTGTACTTAACACGGGCGGTAATAAAGAAAGCCTCAGATCGCATATTAATCGCCCTTGCATTCGGCTCGGGCGTCAAATACTTGCGATCTGAGACATTCTTTGTTTTACCGCCCTTGTTAAGTAATGTACTATTATGTCACACCTGGCCATAAAGCGGCCATTATCGCACGCTCTGCGCGCGAAAAAACCCACTTCCTGACCAGGGGGTGACATAAAATTTTGTACTTAACACGGGCGGTAATAAAGAAAGCCTCAGATCGCATATTTATCGCCCTTGCCTTCGGCTCGGGCGTCAAATACCTGCGATCTGAGACATTCTTTGTTTTACCGCCCTTGTTAAGTAATGTACTATTACACCACCTTTTGCAAGAGCATTATTATACTAACTGGCGTATGAACGTAGCGTAATGTATTTATAACAGTCCTTGTTGAAAATCACAGTCTATTTGTCAACACTAAGAGCCGGTCGAGATTGTACTATGTGGCTATAAATTGTTAGAGAACGCAGTGAAAAGCAATTTCATTTCTTGAAAAATAGATTAGGATTTTATATAATCTACAATACAGCAATTGTTTTGGTTGAGAAATATTTGTTTGTATTTGCGATAAAAGACATGTCGAATAAAAGACATGCTTTGTCGCGTTCAAATAACAAAAAAAGTTCGAGTGATTTTAAATTATTTAGTTCTATACTTCGTACTTTATTTTTGTTTCGCTTAAAGTATAATAGTAATAGCATTAATCAGATGAAGATAATCAACATCTGCTTAAAGTGTTTTTTTTATTTAGTCGTAATACGTAATAGTGAATTCGTCATATTGAGAACAAATATATTTGCATATTTGTGGCTATATGCGGTACAGGGTGATAGTTTAGTAGTCCAAGGTTGTTTTATATTATTTTTGTTTCTAATCTGTTTTATTTTCTTTTTACACTGTCTATGTTTGTGTGCATTAATTGTGTCCACTTTTCACCAATTTTTTTACATCTTTGCATAAAAAAACCGAGTTCTGAAGCAATGAAGCACGAATAGGAAACCATACCAATAATAAACTATTGGAAACACAATCCACGCATTCTTTTAGCACAGGGGCTAGTCACCGCCTGCTCTCTCTCTCTAATATCAATTCTGTGGAAGCCGTCCGGAACTCTATACTTACTCTGTTTTTTATTCATTAAGTACTTTGTTATATAAGTTCTATGCAAGAAATTGCAAGAAACCAATGAACGCGCCATACATTTTACTACGGCAGTGCTTTATTGATAGAAACAAACAGGTTAATGTTACGAACACTTTATTATTCCCACCATAATAATCTTTGAGGCTACAATTTCACACAACAGATGATATTATATTAGATGTTGCACATATTACATGCGAATAATACAGGTACACTCCTCGATAGCAAATCTGATAATAATCTTAGTCAGTTACGCCAAAGTTACTTACAAAGCTGATCTGCATTATTAATTATGATTGTTAATATTTACAATCATAATTAATAACGATACCTAATAAATACAAGTACGATACTTAGGTTGACACTTTATCCACTTCTTGTCACCTTCACGGCTGCTTGGCAAGAGTGAGCTCCGTGGAAGGTGACCGGCTATTTATGAACTCGACTTTGTGACGTCACCGGAAAGACTGGATTGGTTCAGTCAGTGTTGCCAGCGCCACCAAGTGATGGTGTTGCCACCCAAAATTACCCGGGCGACAACATCCGGCCGTCCTGCTAACGGGGTCGTCCTCGACTCCCGTCATGGGCTGATGTTGGAGCTGCGAACATGACAAAAATATCTTTCAAATATCTGTTTAATGGTATACACTTGTGTTGGCATATACTCTTATGCTTACGACCTTTAACAGTTATTTGTACGTAATCGGTACCAGGAATCGGGCGTGTCTCGGCTTGAACTTTGTGATGTTATTCGATCACATAGTAGTGTATCGCCTTAACCCCATGCAGCAGTGTTCACCCTCGGATTTCTGCTACATGTTCACATTCCTTATACATACAATGTACATGTTCGAAGCGTAAACATTAGGCCAGCACAATTGCCACTGCTATTCATACAACAAGTTTTTATGTATCCCACCTTAAAATACCATATGGAAAATTATAAATATGTAACTGCATGATATACAAATAAATATGAGAAATATGTACAATTATCTTGATTTCTCCTGACAACATCCGGTTATTACTATATTATCAGCAGTCCTTTTTATTTTGGCATCTACCCGTTGCCTCAAGTAGGTAACACAACCAAGTGTTTCGTATTATCGTCAGTGATTGATTCCATCATTGTAAACGGGATTTTTTTTTACCTATAGAAGACTTCATTCAATACTGCGACAGTGGTTGGTTTATTTTTCTAATTATTGATACCCTGATGAATTCTAGTCTCATGCAATATCCACCCTAAGCTACGCAAAGCTTTTAAAACTGTCATATGACCTGCATATTCGATCTAGGTACTGCTATCGCGATAACATGTCGCCTGATATTACGGTCATTACACAAGTTCGTAAAGAGCTATGATGCATGCACTACCATTAGGCATTCAGCCCGCCATTTCTACAATTCTGTATCTTTTTTAAATGTCGTGTCGTTGCTGGTGCGTAATCTTTCTATGGTCTTGTCTACAGCTAAATTACCTATGGCACATTTACAAATAAAATGCAAGTACATAAAGCGTTTCATTTGGGTGGAGTTCGTTATCCCATCGCCGGCCAACTCGCTCCCACATACCCAAATAAGTAAACAGTGGCGCTCACTACGGATGCCCACTGCTCTACTCTTTCAACCACTTTAAGTACCTACACTACATTCCTCGGACGAAATTTATGCAATGCAAGTACATAAAGCGTTTCATTTGGGTGGAGTTCGTTATCCCATCGCCGGCCAACTCGCTCCCACATACCCAAATAAGTAAACAGTGGCGCTCACTACGGATGCCCACTGCTCTACTCTTTCAACCACTTTAAGTACCTACACTACATTCCTCGGACGAAATTTATGCAATGCAAGTACATAAAGCGTTTCATTTGGGTGGAGTTCGTTATCCCATCGCCGGCCAACTCGCTCCCACATACCCAAATAAGTAAACAGTGACGCTCACTACGGATGCCCACTGCTCTACTCTTTCAACCACTTTAAGTACCTACACTACATTCCTCGGACGAAATTTATTTCATTTGGGTGGAGTTCGTTATCCCATCGCCGGCCAACTCGCTCCCACATACCCAAATAAGTAAACAGTGGCGCTCACTACGGATGCCCACTGCTCTAGATCAAATACAAGATTCACAGTAAGTAATTATCAGTTTAAATCACAAAACCATTTTATTTAACCTTATAAGTACTACTTGAGTCAATTATAGGAACAATGTCACATACGTTTGTTCGCTTCGGCCTCGCCTGACAACACAATTTCACGAATACTAATTATACTGGGATCTCGCAACTGAACTGATTTACTGATAGCAACCAATCACCCTCGATATTGAACATCACAGATTCGACATTGACTTTGTTGTCACAAATCTGGTTTCTACTCAAGACATCCACTAGCTGCATTTGGGCTCAGTGTTATCAATTAAGGGACTTATCAATTTATTTACAACTTGTTCATGTTCGTGATTGCAAATCTAATTGTTGATATGATTCAAATACTAATATTATAATCCGCAACGCCAGCCTCGTCGGGGGCAACAACAAATCATGCAGCAACATGTTTTATGATCCGATTTACAAACGCTTCTAGGTGGCCATTTTTGCTAATTGAATTGCAACGTTTATGTATAAAAGGTTTCTTTTGTGACCGCTCTCACTACAACAAAATAACGTTGGAAGTAGGTGTGTAGATACGTTGCTGCGCACGGATCGGTTCGGTTTTAAGGGGAGGTATCCCCAACGCAAATGTCCCGCTCTAACTCGCGTGAGTATACAATTTACCATCCCACTTCTGATGATAGAAACAAACAGGTTAATGTTACGAACACTTTATTATTCCCACCATAATAATCTTTGAGGCTACAATTTCACACAACAGATGATATTATATTAGATGTTGCACATATTACATGCGAATAATACAGGTACACTCCTCGATAGCAAATCTGATAATAATCTTAGTCAGTTACGCCAAAGTTACTTACAAAGCTGATCTGCATTATTAATTATGATTGTTAATATTTACAATCATAATTAATAACGATACCTAATAAATACAAGTACGATACTTAGGTTGACACTTTATCCACTTCTTGTCACCTTCACGGCTGCTTGGCAAGAGTGAGCTCCGTGGAAGGTGACCGGCTATTTATGAACTCGACTTTGTGACGTCACCGGAAAGACTGGATTGGTTCAGTCAGTGTTGCCAGCGCCACCAAGTGATGGTGTTGCCACCCAAAATTACCCGGGCGACAACATCATAGATAATAAAACAGACTATAATAATAGCATTATATTCTTTTTCCATGCAAGTTTCATCCATAGCCCGATACTTTTTTCTTTCGCAATATACCCACCAACACCAGCTGGAAGCGATACACGGGTAACTAACGTTGAATGGGTTCTAGCAGGTGTACTAAATATAATGTTAAACTTTTTCTCCAAAAGGCCTCTACGTGTTGGATTTACGAGTATATACCCACGCCTACCAAATGACTGGGGACACCCCGTGAATATAAAACGGACATATTTATAGATGTAATATTATCTTGTTGACAGTTAGTTTTGAGAACTAGCCCTCGATCTCAACACAGTATATCCTCGGATACCCTAGCAACCGTGCTTACCAGGAACACAAAATCACCTTAATATCTTCTGTAGAACAATTATTATAGCTGCGGTCTTATGCAAGGTGGAGGTACTTCCTCCGTTAGGCTGCTCCAAATATGAATAAAGCGACATTATTATTGGGGAACGGGACTTAATCGCGTACAATTATAACTAATTTACCTTTTTTTAAGGTTTTTGTCCGACGTTTCGAATGTATCACAACATCCGTGGTCGCGAACTGACTGATAAGAGTCTGAGTCTGGAGTCAGTTCGCGACCACGGATGTTGTGATACATTCGAAACGTCGGACAAAAACCTTAAAAAAAGGTAAATTAGTTATAATTGTACGCGATTAAGTCCCGTTCCCCAATAATAAAGCGACATTCTTCTGTGCCACGGCTACCTCTCTAAAATAGCAGCTCTCAGCATGCATTTGCATTTTGTAGGAGATCGGATGACGCCGGGTCAATTGGATGTAAGTACTTGAGAATTGAATTCACTCTATGACTGGAGCATATAGCTGTCTAGCTGAGTAAATCACTTATTTATTCTGGCTTGCAGCAAGATTGAACGGTTTTACCCACACCCTCGAAAGGGGGGTACTGTTTTATGTGCATACGTATTTTGTCAATTCATTTTGACATGAGAAATGTTAGTCATTTGATATTTTGACACTATGTATCGCCGCCGTTATAATAAGCATCCTAAGTGCCTATTAGTACTATTATTACTCAACTTTATTACTCAACTTCAATAAGGTATGTTGAGCTCATACTTCTTTGTATGATATACAGTATTGCAAGAGATCGCTCTTTAGTGATAAGACCGCCTATTGCTTACCTCTTCTTTAACCCTAATGTTCTGCACTGTGTTATTTTTTAGGTGTGCGATAAAGAGTATTTGTATTGTAATGTTTCGTTTTTTCAATAAATACCTTTAACTGGAATTACCTTTAAGGAACCGGCTTAATTATTCTCGATAGAGTTTAATTGCCTGCCTCAAAATAAGCTGCTAATTTGCTAATCATATAAAATAACTGCCTATTATCTCAGATTCCAAAAAGATTGCTTTAAATAACTTTAAATTTTAACAAAAAATATTGTCACCACACCCAAAGTCTATTTAGAATTAAAAGGACTTTAAACTTCGAAATATATCTGTCAATGTTTTGCTAATTCAGTAACCAATTCTCCTAAATCTACAACGGGATGAAGTTGGCTCAGATTATTAATTTTGGCCAACTATTTCCTTAACCGTAATTAATTTAAGGGGATTACTAAACAAAGTTGATATTGATGGTCTTAACTAATTGTGTTATTTAAAAAATATATGTAGTATTCTCGAAAATAAGATACAATTTGACGCTGGTTTCAGCGACCAATTACTTGTTTTTCCTAAAGGTACTTTAGCGCAGTTGTCACTTATGTCCCGTTCGTCTTGTGTTTCCTATTCTTGTGTTCATATTTTAATGAAATAACAGATTTAACTACGTGTTCCTATCATTCACTCATATAGTTCACAAAACCGGTCGTTAGAAAAACGGGTCTTATTATTCTCAAATTATCCAAAGTTTTCCCTTTAAAGAGTAGCTAATTGTTAACCAGGTTGCAAGTTTAATGGACGGAAGTTGGCAAACTTACGTGTGTTGCCTCGGGACTAAAGGAAGCCTCCACTTTTCAATTAACTTGGCGTTCCTGGGAGGAAAATGATCTTTCATTCATGATCACATAGCTACACTACTTCCCAGTGAAACTAACTGAACAAAATACTCCCGTATCCAATTAACTGAGACCTTATATACATCTCTGTTATGATTTGTTATGATTAAATTAGTGTTTTCAATTGTTATTACCAAAACAGCCAGGCTCAAGTGGGACTGGGCCGGCCACGTCTGTCGCATGCACCCGGATAGGTGGGCTAATGCAGCTACCAAGTGGGTGCCACACGACGGACGACGCAGACGAGGCAGGCCCAGACGGAGATGGCGGGATGATCTGGACGTATTTGTCTCCAACTGGGAGGAAGAGGCTCTGGACAGGGACGTCTGGACAACATGGGGAGAGGCCTTTGCCCAACAGTGGGACACATAATAGGCTATTTAAAAAAAAATGTTATTATTGTATATTTATTTTGATGCTCAGAGACTTGTTCATCTCTGATAATTTTAACATAGTGTTCTTTTTTATCTTAATTACCTTATACATCTCGGTGCTATTTTAAATAAATTTCATTATTCATGTTTTTGACAGAGACCATTTATTATACATCTCTATTTTATTTTGTAACGATTTTGTTTTTGTAATGATATTCAGTTTGTTAATTAATTACACCGTAGCTTTGTGAGTAATGTTAATTACCGATTGACATATAAAAGCGCCCCTGTGGCCTATTTGAAGAATAAATGTTTGATTTTGATTTCCGACCTTTGTAACCTAAATTATAATTAAAATCCCTAATCCTAGTTTTAACAAAATACTTTATTATAATGTTGTCAGGAAATTGCTACGCTCTTACAGGGCCCATATGTTACTGACTGTACTTACTTTATGTTTAAGATCTGTACACACTATGGTTGCAATAAATGATATGACTATGAATATGACTATGACCTACCTTCAACATTATTAGACATCAACATTATTATTGTTGTCTTATTAAAGAAATTGTTTATTCATTTATTAGCATTTTGCTAAGACCTAGTCCATGTCGAAATAAATAGCCAAAAGCAAAAAGTATGCCGGCCTATTAAAAAAGCTGTACATTCCTGTTTTGAAGAAATACTATAGTCCCAGTTAACCATCACTAAGCATAGGTTCAGTTTCGTTACTTAATTACACACTTAATAAGTACCAAGTACCTACCGTCATTGCAAAATATAAACAAAATCCATAGCCTTACAGTACACAAGTTGTAAGTTGCATCGTAGACGTGTTCCTTTATGTCGTCGGGTCTCGTCCCACGATGCTGGTTATAAAATCGTTTGCGAACGTAAACAAGCTTACTTGCGACTTGTGAATGTGCTTATCCTATGCATGCGCGCTTGCATTTGCATGTCATGTCTAAAAATATGTTTCGCAAGTTAGGAAAAATCGTATATCTAGTAGTACTTAGGCAGGTTTGTAAATGGAGGGCCGAGAGCTTTACCAAGGGGCTTGCAGTGGGAGGCGCGCGTCGCTTTAAATGCCTACCGCTCGCTCGGCCCGGGGCCGGCCGTCAGTCGAGGGCCGCCCGCCGCCGCGCGAAAGCGTCTATATGCACATTGCACGTTACCGCTGCCGCCGCAGACTAGAACGCGACGAGCGATGAGTCGATAGCCCTAGCGCTACACGTGCCGCGTGTGAATGAATACAAGTTATACAATAGACAGAGATGCATATGCCGTTTTTGTTAGAAAGTGAAGCTTCTGTACTTATACTATTACTTATTCTGTGGCTTTACTGAGTAATGGAACAAAAAAGTCCCGGTCTTATTCTAGTCTGGTCTGATCTGACACATAGAACGGACTTCAGTACCTATATGTAGGTAAAAGTTTCATTTATTCGGCATTTCTTTTTTGATTTCTATACTGTTCACTATTCATTATATGATTACCTCTTCTAATTTTACTCGTATTTTGACCATTTTATATTCCATGCGGCCTTACTTAATTTTTACTAAGATTAGGAAGAGCCATTTTTATTCACTTCGTAATAAAGCCCTTTATATCAAGCCAGGCCTAGATAATAGGAATTAATGTTAAAAACAAAAGCAAACATCGTTATGTTACTGAGACCTACCTATATAGTGCGTATCATCCACGAAAACGCGCCCCTCGACAGCGAATCTCATACTAATCTATGCACAATTGTACGGATTGGGCTGTGGAGTACTACCTACTTATACATAAATATACCTCAAATATATTATATTTATATATATAGTTTAAGACCTGGGTTTCGTTAAGGCTTTGAGTTCAGAACCCCAAAAATGATTCAAAGCGGGTTCAATAAAACAAAAAGGTTGCCATTAGAAGTGCTATTGCGGGAAGCCGTGCATCCAGTGTAAGGCAGTAGAAGGGCAATAAAGAAAGCCCTCAAGTCTGCACGTAGCGGCCGTACATCACGAGATTCATAACAAAACACGGTGCTCATTTAAAAAACACGTAGCTCGGGAAAACGGCCGTGTCAGGTCGATTGAGGTGGAAAGATGGAACATGGAATTTGAACCTTCGAAGGGTAGGGGTCAATCTAAAGTCTCGGATTTCAAATTGATTTTAATGTTTTCCACGTGCTCACTTTCCGGTTAACGTATTAAGATAAGTGCCCAAACACAAGTAATGAAAATAATTCACGAGGCTAATTGCAAGATGAACGATGAACCAGGTGAAACTCTGTTTTTTTTTAAATGTCGTTTCACACATACAACTGCTTTTAACATGCTTGGGTACAGTGACGGTTGACGGCCTGGAATTATGCATTGTACTGGAATCACAGCTAAACGATGTTACCGTAGCTACCCAAGTTAAATATGTTAAAAACACTTGACAGTCGGTTTCATTAGACTACCATTGTCAGGGCTTGATAAAATAGACATAACTACCTCTATTTTAACAAGCCACGAAATACGAGCATAGTGAGTTATTTGTGCCTAATTACAAAGCTTATATTATAATGTATAAGTTAATTTACGTATGTACGTGTTACTATTGTATTTTAAAACAAGATTAAAGTAGGTAATACATGTTTAACGCATACACAAATGTGAAAGAGTTAGTCATACGTGTGTTAAACAGTGCAATAATTAGTGATCAGACAACAAACAGAGGGCCGATTTTTGAGTATCGAACGCTCGACTTTTCATTCGAGATCTGTCAAAAACTATGATGTTTTGACAGATGTCGAGTGAAAATTCGAGCGTTCGACACTCAAAAATCGCCCCCCAGTACTTAAGCGTTTCAATTTCAGTTTTATTTCAATACTATTTCAATACTATACGAAAATCTAAACCCATCCCATGAACCTCAATCAAATTAAGTTCAACACACAAAACAATCAATCATAACTAACGCTTTAAATTAAATTGAACCCAAGTCGATATTCTGTGGTTTGAGACAAACAAGCCGAGATCATAGCCCACAGGGTTGGTAAGACTCGAGTTATAATTTAACTGTCATCGCCATACAATCGAAATGAACATGCCACATGATGCAAGGTGGCGTTTCAATTCCGTGTTGTCAGGACCACGAATGTTATTGAATCGGATAACGTTTTCCAATAGATGAATACTAATTCATATGACATGAAATTGAGTGCCTAGTTACTAAATGATATTTTATAAAAGGATCTGAGGTCACTACAAAAACTTACGCCGAACATAGAGAAAAGTAAAAATGTGATTTGTAATTGCAAATTGATTCAGTTATTATATTTAATTGTGTAAATAATGATAACTTCAGGCCGATAGTTATAATACTACCATGTATCACTCCTATTCATATACCTAATCAAAGTATAACATAAATTAAGTTATATTATTTGTGTTTTAACGTACACGAGTTAAAACATAAGTAAACTTAATAGGTAGTCATGTCTACATAATATTTATATTATATACCCCTCCTCAAATAATTTATTTGTTATTTTAATTTTAATTAGGTTATTTGTTTTATGATTTCAAATAGTCTACAATTGAAAAGTACTTTAATTAATATTCACTCCTTGTTCAACACATAAATATTAGTAAACATATTCTACATCAAAACACTAAAGGCCCGTAACGGTAAGAAACGTCTTCGAACCATAAGTAGAGTCAGCAACAAAAATAAATACACATATATGAAGGCGTCAAAAGTATTTAATGTAAGGGAATAAGTGCTTTTGACCTCTTCACTATGCGTAGTTACTATTGATGCTGACTGTACCATAACATAACTCTCCACGCTGCCTCAATGCTCTTCAATTAATCGCACTTAATTTTATGGACAGTGGTCTTAACCGACTAAAAGCCCTTCTGAGTTTCAAACATTAATGATCGGTCCGTCCGGTTACTAACCAACCCTTAAGAAACCCTTAAGATTTAACCTAAAGCGATAACCAGTGAGAGTGAAGTATCAACCCGCAAGAGATTCGAGTCAGCAACAGATAATTTCGAGGTCAACCTGTCAATCAACCACGTCGACGTTAGAGAGACTAGCAGATAAACAAAGTTTAAACAAACAGAACCATTCGATCCAGGAAGTAGTTTGTTTTATGGTTGAGTTGAGGTGGATCGTGAACGCATTGAGAAGGACTTGATGGTACAACAATTTATCAAAGAGAAATTGTACAAAACTATTTTCATCCAAACTGTAGGTGAGATAAGTTGCAACGAGAAATGTACATTCCTACTTCATCACTGTCTAGAAGTTTTAAGGTATGAAATCCTTCATTAGTTTTAAGGTATCAAAACTAAGTTGTCATAAAACTCGGGAGATATTTTCCAAAGATTGCAATTAGCATTTACGAAGTCACAGAAATGGTTGTACGTTTTAGTGAGCGTTAATGAATTTTAAATTTTATTTGATTACTTATAAGTTCGTAATTAGGTACATAGATCCCTTGAGCGAGATACCTATTCATAATAATGTATTGACATTTTAACTTCATTTTTATTAATTATTTTGTTGACGATCATGATAAAGCTTCTTATAATTTTGACATTACAATCCCCTACATCTCGGCAATCCCTAGACCGATTTGAAATTATAAAATATTTGTGTCTTATTAATTCGTGTTCCAAATTCCACGACGTTCTGATCAATGATACTCGTGTAATTGTGGAACAGACATTTAAACATACATACATCATGTCTATTTCTTTCAAAATGCAGATACCTGAAACCAAATTGAGCTCTTAAAGCCTTCTTTTGTCGATCATTAAGAAAAATTAATTTGCCGCCTTGAGTCAACGCGCAACTAATGCTATCCACCGCTGTCATCTCATATCGCATAGTTTCCTTGGGAGTGCTTGGGGTCAATTCACCTCATATCGCATAGTTTCCTTGGGGGTGCTTGGGGTCAATTCGAAACATACATTGCGCAACGTAAAATGTACGCTTCAAAACGACCTCGTTATCTTAGACAGGGGAACTACGTTATACATTAGTGACAGTCATTGATGGCACTGTCAATTCCGTACGGCGTTAATTAAACCCGTAACTTAACAATAATCAAAGTTCAAAGTTCTTTATTTGCAAGAATTATGGTACACAAAAGATGACAAAATATATTAAATATAGAACTGCACAATTCACCATTACAATGGTATGCAAAATTTCAATAATAATTTCAAAGAAAACAATAAATACATTACATTAAAATGTCAATACATAAAAAAGGGTGTAGGTATAATTACTTCTAGTTAATTATGTCAAAGGAGAATGGGCAAAATGTCCCATCGGTGTATACAGTTGAGACATATCTCGTTTGAAAGGTCTTCATCGTGGCAGTATTTCATTGTATGGCACCAATGTTGGACAGCGTGCAGGGGCCGAGTAATTGACAAGAGTATGTAAGGTATAAAAACCTTTATTATACAAAATATAAGGGATGCAATCAAATATAAGGTACCTCATATGAAAGATAATGATAATTAGCCCACGTAAGGCTGCCAATATCAGCACTGAAATATTTACAGGACTAGAATTAAGAAACGAAAGATATGAGTAAAAGAAAAATCAGCTACTGTTCAAAGATGCCTACGTGTATACACTAGTGACTTATACACGTTAAATGATCTGTTGTATGCTATTTTTTGATATATACATCTTCGAGCTAACGCGTGCAGGGATCGTTTTATATTGAGTTTTAGGATTTAACTCTCAATTAACTCTACGTTAATTAAGTGCAATAACTTATTCTACTTGGCACTAGATGTCTATAGTTGTATACTTCTTTCTTGATTTGTAGAAATGACACCAAGCAGATAATCCGGTGGTGTATCTCTAGCACTAGGAGGTTGGATTGCATTTTAAAATGATTTTAAAGAATAATCTGACATGTCGTGTCAAAGTGGTGATTTCTGTCAAGAATTTTTACATCAAATTAAAATTTTGAATGAAATAAAAATAATAGTATCATATAACCTAAGAATAATCCACATGGATTGTGAATACATTCGTAAGTAATTTACATGGATCTATAATAAATCTTTTTATAAATCTAATTGCCCTGGTATAGGTAGTTTGCGAAGCCGAAGCCAGTAAAGCTGATTGATCGATGCTGCTGTATGCCTTGGGGTCAATATTACGTACTTGACGTCGCTCATAAAGGTCTGAGTCGAGCATTCATTTTTGATATCAACTCACGGCCTGCCTGATGGTAAGCAGACACCGTAGCCTTTGGATGCGAGCACCTCAAATGAATCATAAGCGCGTCGCCGACCCTTAGTTGATTCCTGTGTGTATGGCTCGATATTACTGTAGGACTCCCTCTTTCAACACAGCATATCCTCGGGTGCTGGGCACAACTGGCGACTTTACCACAGAACAATTAATAGTACTAAGGTACAGAAGGCTTCCGTCTAACAAAACCGGCGTTAGGCAGCTAATCATGGTACGTGTTCCTTCGTTAAAAGCGCGATAGGGTATCTGGAATTCTGGACATCACGGAGGTGTGCCAGACCCGAGTTTAGCCGAAGCGGAAAGAGGAACAGGCCTGACTTTACTCACAACCAGGACACAACACCACATACCTAGAAAGAAGTTGTGTTATTATGGCTGCGGTATTTGTAAGGTGGAGGTGATTTCCAAGTTGACTAAGATTGTAAGAAATATCAGCAAGATGACATTCCGCTGTACCCTACCACTCTTGGCAGAAAATAAACTTGCTTATTCAGATCTATACAGGAATCCTGGAGCCTTCAAATGTTGTTCTATTATTATGGCCAACTAACAAATGGATGCTACAGTTTACTGAGGATTAAGGTACTCTGGCTGATGTTACTCGTAAGGTTCTTAACTTTTTCTCAACCTGACTGTGGCTTTGTATGCCGGGCCCAATAAAGCGATAGGAGTGCGCGGTTGGAGAGTGGCCTGGTTTAAACACTGGAATAAACTTAAGCGTTTGCGCTCCAGAGAGATTCTTTGAGCGGCTTCAACGGAGTCCGAGGTGTCAGTAGAATCGAGCTACTGGGAGTTTTGGCGCTGGTTCACTAAACCTAGCTTAGCTGAAAAGATTTCAGCAAGAAACTCAGCTAGGCCCGACCTGGGTCAGACTGACTCTACCCGGTATGCGGCGGTATCGGGATCGGGACGAATAGGGACCATATGTGTCTGTGTTGTCGCGATCGCGCAGTGGACGTCCCCACCGGCAGGAAAAGTTCTAAGCTGCATAATGAATACCAGGTACATAGGTAAACCGTAAATGTAGGTAAATTAAAAATGGGAAAAGTAATTCAGAGTTGAGTTCATTTACATTTCCTTACTACATTATCTAAGAAACAGGTGAAATTATATCTCATCTATGTCTCTACTTTTTACCCGACTGCGGTAGAAGGCCTGTTTATTTCTCGAGTGTATGTTTGTATGTTAATGTCTAATGTAGGTATGTATGTATGAATGTATAGGTATGTATATATGTCTTTTCCTTTGGTTAAGCTCTGCATCAGCTTCATCTTTTTAACGCCATGTTAAATACAAAAGCGGTTGCTTACGCGACATTATATGGAAATGTCAAACGCGAAGTCGAACCCTACAATGCATGCAGTAGGTTGATATCGCACTGCTCGCCGTAACGGATATATCCGTCATTGGGGTCGAAAAGTTTAACAATACGATGCATTCGAATATGTGAGATGTCTACAAACTCTTCATAGTGGTTGGATTAAAACAATATATTATGGACTTTATATCTATAGAAGATACACATACATATATTATTACAAGTAGGTAAAGACGCGCTGGTCGATTATTTTATCGATAAAATAAATTATTGTTGTATGCGGTTTTCATGAACACGCACAATATTCTTGGGGCAGGCTATAGTGTATAGATTAATGAATGCTTCGTTTGTAATTAATTAACTACAGTACAGCCATTTATTCCATTTTCTGAACACAGGCCGTGAAACAGTTGACAACGTCTAGCTCTGCTATTGATGCTAATTTCGCCGATGATGTTGGATGATTATTTGGAGATCCTAGAAGTGAACAAGGCTCGTTGGTATCACAATGGCTAGCTTTTAGGTAACTTAGCTAGAGTCGCCTAGCTAAGTAGTTCATGAATTGTATATAGTATCTACGGTATGTTAATATTATCAACAGAAAAAAAGTATTGTACCATTATTGATATTGTCGTCAGTTTATAGTTTTATACTGACGACAATATCAAGTAGACTAGGTAGTTCCTCATTATTGAAAATATCGCAATATTTGTACATATTTCACAGTAATCATTTGTACTGAAAAATGCGGACAAACTTACAAAAATCGACATATAGTATAATAAACATATGTAGGTACTACATAATACACATTAGGCTAAAGATTTATTAGTTTAAAAACCAGTTCTTTCAGTTCACCGATCGCTGAATCAGTGGCGGCTATAGCCGAAATAAACAAGATTGTACAGTGTGAGTGACATTATGAAGTAGTTTGAATAAACGATATTATTGAGCATCCAGATTTGCTCAGGTATTATTATCACGATACTAAGATACACTTCAAAATGTTTGTGGTACGTATTGCGAGAGTGCATTGACATATTTTTAAACCTACTTTAGCTTTATAGGCCGGTCTTAATAAAGCGATATGATTGCACGGTTAGAGAGTAGCTAGGGGAAAATTCAGGGAGCCATATCTGACACGACTATGCGGGCGGTTTAAGCACTGGAAAAGTTTGCGCTCCAGTGCCAGTGATTTGTAAAGTTGACGGGCTTCAACTAAATCTGAGGTGTGAGTGGAATCGAGCTACTGGGAGTTTAGTGGCTAGTTCACTAAACTTAGCCTAGCTGAGAAGAGTCCAGCAAGAGACTTGGCTAGGCCCGACCTGGTTCGGACTAACTCATTGCAGTGAGGGTGCATTGACAATGATTACTGATTAGCTTATAGATAACAATAGACTCCTGATCACAAGCGCGTCGTCGATCCTTTGTTGATTTAATGATTCCTGGTGTTGGATGATAACAGAGCTAGATTTAATAATAGATCTTTCACATACAACACAGCATATGATCGGTGATCTGGCGACTTGCTCTGATTCGGGAACTCATCCACCACATACCTCAATAGTGGTTTTATGGCTGCGGTCTTCTCTAAGGTAAAAGACCTTACCCAGTTGGAACGCTTCTAATATGAGCAAGTAGACGCATCGCTGTGTCGTACCTCTCCTGCCAGAAATGGGGCTTTACCAGCTAGTTATTTCTATCCTAAGCATGAGCTTACCGGAACAGAAGCAGAAGTGCCAGAAGCCTGTAGTCTTAATTACCTATGTAGTTAGGTAAATATTATTATGGTAAACCGGCAACTGTTTGGCTGTGAGTAAGGGACATTTAGTTATGTTATTCATAAGTCCATTATGGATTCCTTTATCAGTAGATAAAACGTATGTTAACCGTAATTCGAAGTTCAGTTGCCTACAATTTTTTGATAAGTTAAGAAATAGGCGAGATTATAATTATGTGTTTATAGTGTGTCAGTCTAATGTATGTTTTTTTATACAATGACGGTGGTAAACAAACTGTCGGCCCACCTGATGTTAACCAGACACCACATCATAGCCGCCTGCGACTGCAGTACACAAGCGTTGACGACCCATTATTGATTTTTACTTGACTCCGGAGTCGGGGTCCAAAGGGTTGTGTTTTTCGAGAGTATGTTTGTATGAATGTATGTTTCTGTATTTCTTTAGCACGCTTTGCAAATTAAACGTTTAAATATCGAAACTTATATACGTATAAAGAGAATCACTGGTATAGCGCTGAAACCATCTGTGCGCGCCTCCGCAAACATGCCTGACGCACCTCAGTGGCGCGGCAGTCCCAACAACATCCTAAAAGCATTATTATATTGAACGCGTAGTTAGTCGTAGTTATTAATGAGTACGTATTCTTTACTTGGCCAATGGTACCTGTAGTGCTCCCCTAAGCACAACCTAGACACCTAAATAGCGTACTCACTGGCTCGATACCACACCAATGTCGGGCAGACGTCCACTCTCGACCGTGGCCATAACTTGACTAACTACCCTCATCCGTGTGCTCGAGATAGCGGTTAAGTATAAAACAGATAGACATACACTACATCCCTTCCTTAGTATGATTTATTTATTTCAATTAATCTGATCATGAATCAACACTCGGTTCAATCACTTTGTGCACCCACACTTGCATCTTGATCTTTCCCATCTTCTTAAACTGTCCATCACAACATGAGGTGTGGGTTTGAAATCAGTGACTCATCATCTCTCAGTGTGTCATCATCAATGAGGAGTCAGTTTGTTCCCTTTTTCCATCTCTTTTATTTCTATTAAAGGGAGATAAGGTTTATAACTTATCTCCTTCTTCAACTTACCCTTCTTCAACAACCCCCCTTCTGTGCACCCCTTACTCTCACCCAGCGGATGTCCAACCGTGAAAACGTCATTCGAGAAATTGAAGAGGCCAGAAGAAGACCAGGGGGAGTGAACCTCGACTTTATCATCCGCGTCAAGATACTTGGAATCAGAAGGAACCCGGCAGAAGACATATTGAATTTCAATTTAAACCTTCCAAAATCAGCTGACTAACATTATTACCATTCAAGAAACCCAACGAAACGAGAAACCCTCAAAATCGTTATGAGTGTGTTCCATCCTCCCGGTCTTTTGACGCCTATCATCATAGAAGGAAAGATTCTTCTCCAGCGAATTTGGCGTTCAAGAACTGGTTAGGACCAAGTCGTTCAAGAAACTGAATATTTCATGTGGAAACACTGGATCCAGCGCCTGATCGCTGCTTGTGTATGCAGAGTTCCACGACAGTACATTACATGACGGGACAGTACATGAGGAGCTAACTCGGTGCACGATAGAATTGCACATTTCTGCGATGCTCGTAAGAAAGCAGATTCGATGTATGCATGTTCGAGAAGATGGCAAGATATGAATTTTCAGGCAGCCTTACTCGGAGTGCGACTTGCTTGCACGATAGAAAAATATCACAACACTATTTAACCAGCGAACAAGATTTTCTGGACCAATTCCTCAGCGGTAATAGTATGGATCAAGGGCTATTCACGCAATTATAAAATCATTGTTTCCAATCGCTTGGGAGAAATAGCAGAGCACACGCAAACCAAAGACTAGAAGTGGTTGTTTAGTTGCCTACGTCGCTAAATGTATCAGATGGCGCCGTCAGGGACCTTGATGATTTAAACCCAGAACATCGGTGGTTTAAAGGCCCTTTGTTTCTCTACCAAGACCCTAAGACATGGCCGGCTCAGGATAATAACACGAAACCAATATCGACCGATCTGTTGAGAATGAAAAAATCGTCGCACAGCATCTTACCAGTGCATGCATATGTACCATCTTTCCTGATATTACCCGATTTTCCAAATGGCTGATACTCATCAGAAGTACGGAGTACATTTAAGGATTCATTGAAAATACTCGGAAAGAGAAACAACTAATAGCCTTAAACCTGAACAACTCCAGCGCGCTGAAGAGTCATGGATTAAGCACTGCCAAAGTCAAGTTTCCTACTCGAATTAGACAATCTAAGAAATAACAAGCCCTTTGACATGAACGGTCAGGTTTGGAATCTGTGCTCGTTCATTGATGACCATGGTGTGCTGAGACAGGAATCTCACCCACGCCATTGTAAAAGATGAAAAACATCTGTACACAAAATTGCTTACCTTACCTATATCACCACGAACAAGCTAGCCATGAAAATAACGAATCAGTAGTTAACTCCTTGCGTCAGAAATATTGGATCCTTAACATATGATATGACTGGCAGAACAGGAGCAAAACCCGTCGTTTATGACGTATTACGTAAAGCACAGCCAACGAATTTATCTCAATCCTCATGGAGACTTGCCAACTGCAATCAGTTGCTCATCATCTACGGCTCTATAGCCATTGCGGCTTAGATTATATTGGAACAATGATGGTGATAATCGGTACATGTATGACGAGTAGAGCCGTGCACGTCGAACTCGCAGCATCGCTATCTGCAGACTCTGTAATACTTGCTCTACGCAGAATGATAGCTCGCAGAGGACCACCTAGTCTTTTTCCTCGAAAATGGAATGAATTTCCAAGGCGCTAACACAGAACTAAAAAGATCTGTTAAGGGAATAGAACAGCAGCGAATCAAGGAGCGATTTCCGACCGAAGAAATTCTAAGAACTGTTCCGACAGGAGCGGAATCTACACTGGACTCGCGTCCTCTGACGCCTGTGTCAGTGCATCCAGATGACCACGAAGCAATAACGCCTAATCATTTACTTCTTGCGGAAATAAGTAAAATGCCACATTTGGGAACGTTCACTGAGAATGACATGATCACAAGAAAGCAGTGGCACAAAGCACAAAGGCTATGTGGCATTTTTTTGGAATAAATGGGCCCGTGAATAGTTGCCTCTACTGCTGGCCAGAGCACATGTTTTAGAAAGATCAGACCTGAAAGAAGGCGGTCGTCAATGTCGTCATCATCGACCCTAGGTTACCCTGCAACACCTGGCCGAAAGGCATTTTAGGCAAGGAGTTCGAGTTGCCAACATGCGCACCGCGAGTGGCTCTCTACGGCGGCCCGCTGTGAAGATCGCCCGTCTCCCGACTGATGCTGCATTCAAGCATGGTTCACATTTATATGTAGGCCCATACAGCCGTAACCGTAACTAATTAACGCATAGTATACATTTACATGTGGGCTTATACAGCCGTAACACATTCACGTATAGTTTACATTTATATGTAGGCCTATACAGCCGTAACGCATTCACGTATAGTTTACATTTATATGTAGGCCTATACAGCCGTAACGCATTCACGTATAGTTTACATTTACATGTCGGCATATACAGCCGTAACACATTCACGTATGATGTACATTTACATGCAGGTCTATACAGCCGTAACACATCCAAGCATGGTTCACATTTACATGTAGGCCCATACAGCTGTAACTCAATCACGCATAGTTTACATTGCATGTAGGCCTATACAGCCGTAATACATTCACGTATGTCGTATAGTTTACATTTAGATGTAGCCCCCATACAGCCGTAACCGTAACTAATTGACGCATAGTTTACATTTACATGTAGGCCTATACAGCCGTAACACATTCACGCATGGTTTACATTTCATGTAGACCTATACAGCCGTAATACATTCACGTATAATTTACATTTATGTGTAGGCCCATACATACAGCCGTAACACATTGTCGTATAGTTTACTTTTACATGTAGACCTATACAGCCGTAACACATTGACGCATGGTTTACAATTTCATGTAGGGGCATACAGCCGTAACACATTGACGCATGGTTTACAATTTCATGTAGGCCCATACAGCCGTAACACACTGACGCATGGTTTACAATTTCATGTAGGCCCATACAGCCGTAACACATTGACGCATGGTTTACAATTTCATGTAGGCCCATACAGCCGTAACACATTGACGCATGGTTTACAATTTTATGTAGGCCCATACAGCCGTAACACATTGACGCATGGTTTACAATTTCATGTAGGCCCATACAGCCGTAACACATTGACGCATGGTTTACAATTTCATGTAGGCCCATACAGCCGTAACACATTGACGCATGGTTTACAATTTCATGTAGGCCCATACAGCCGTAACACACTGACGCATGGTTTACAATTTCATGTAGGCCCATACAGCCGTAACACATTGACGCATGGTTTACAATTTCATGTAGGCCCATACAGCCGTAACACATTGACGCATGGTTTACAATTTCATGAAGGCCCATACAGCCGTAACACATTCACACTTATTTATTTGTAAGAATACAGTAGCCACTGAGTACATCGTAGACTTATTACAATTTTAGAAATCTAACCTTTTCATTATTCATTCCTTTTTATTTGCTTCATAATAGTTGTCTTTCATAGTACTTCAGACCGTATAAGATACACTACTTCCATGTTTACTAATCCTGCAAGTATGTAGCAATATTCACACACGCATATAGCAAAGATTTCGCGACAGAACAAACTGATACAAAATATTATCCACATAGCAATAGGAATGCGGGACGTTTCGCCCCCGTACCCCACAGACTAATAAAAACTAAACAGTCAGACGTTCTCGGAAGGAATATTTTCTTGTTTTTCTTTTTCAATAGCTAAGTACTAATTGAAACTCATACGACTCACTGTTTCTTTAGGCCCTAAAGTTTAAGGCATGTAAAACTGGAAATATTTTAAATTGGAAAACTTTGTTCTTCAGGCGGCCGCAAACCGACGCAGGCCGCGTAACTGGCCTAGTGACACTATACGATCGGATACCTGACAATATGCACCTTCCTCCCAATTATTCAATAATGGCTTAAACAATGGTTGCGACTAGCAAAATTTTATGGCTTAGCCATATTTATAAAATAATGAAATTATTCAGTATTTATGACAGCAATTCTAATACCTAAGTAGCCAAGCCAACATAGTACAAATGCAGTAAATGTTCCCCAAAGGAGTAGGCAGATCACATGAACTCCAATTCATACTTATGCCGCTTTTAGCCATTGTAGCACACTCTTCATTTGTTTGTTTTATATCCCTACACGCTAAACGCTCCGCTTAAAGCGGTATGTCGCCTGCTTCAGGGAAGATCATGTTAAGACCTTTAATTAAGTATCCTTTAAATTACTGTATTCTTAACAAATAAGCAAGTAAATAAATGATTTTGTTATTTAATAAATATCACATTATACCTAATTTATCAACTAATCAACATGTATTTTGACTTGTAACTTCTGTTCTGAATAAATTTTCCATTTTCAATACAATACAATACAATATTCTTTATTGTTCACCAAATAAGGTACACTAAAAGAAATAACAGAAGCGAATTGCACAATGGTAGACAACAGTCGGTCTTATCGCTAAGAAGCGATCTCTTCCAGACAACCTTCCATTCAATCCATCCATCCATTTTCAATTTCGTTGTTTAGGTAATTTTCGAATCCAGTTATTGTTCACAAAACGCGAGAAACACCTTATCACCCTGACCGCACTACTGCCATTCTGTGTAATACCTACTAGTATAATTGTAGTTTTGTTCTGATAAGGTCGGTATTTAATTTTATGAATGGTTAGGTAATATGTATCTTTACCTTATATAGGTATCATCATACCTATTCACGTGAGAATATTACAAAAACAAACCCGATGTGAAGTGTTCCTCGGTTTTTAGTGTACATTGTTTATTGCGATCAAAACAATACTTCATTCCGCATAGCAATTACTTATAAGTCCTTGCCTGTTTTAGATGTTTGGTTCATAATACAATTTACAAGAACTTTCACTACTACCTACTTTCCTTACGTTTTTATTTTTCAAGCAGAAAGTAGGACATTAGTAAAAATAATCAAAACTAAGTTGATTTACACTTACTTTATCCTCGTCGCCATTTGTAGTGCTCCCCTAAGCACAACCTAGACACCTAAATAGCGTACTCACTGGCTCGATACCACACCAATGTCGGGCAGACGTCCACTCTCGACCGTGGCCATAACTTGACTAACTACCCTCATCCGTGTGCTCGAGATAGCGGTTAAGTATAAAACAGATAGACATACACTACAGTACCCTTTATTTGGGTGACTTTTTTTATACCGCGACGGTGTAAGACAAGCATACGGCCTGGTCTGCTGATGATAAGCAGGCAGCATAGCGAGCACATTGATGGTTGCGACTACAGAGTCTACGTTGCCTACCCTTTATCGATTTGAGGATTCGTTGTGATTACAACTAGATATTAGGTCTCTCAACACAGCGCATTCTCGGGACATCTGATGCCCTTATAGTACCTATATTCGTCATCACCAGGAACATAACAGACCCTTATAAAACAGGCAGTGTTGTTATTTTTCACCTCAGTGGCTCGAACAAAGCTCTGCCAACCCTTCTTCCAACACTGCATACCTGCAGTGTAGTCGTTTTTCATTCTTGCATTGATATAGCCTCTCTGTAAACTTAACTATACGTTGTTACACAAGTACTTACCTAGCTTGAAGCAGATTACTGAATACTACTTAAATATTTAATATAAATTGGTTTTTCAGGTACTTAATCAAGTCATACGTTTTATAAGGACAGTTACTACAAGCAAAGAACAATAAAAGAACCGTCCAAGTGTGTGTCGGGCCCGGGCCACGTAGGGTTTCGCTGGGCGGCCGGGGCTGGCACAAACGGGTTCCTGGATCGAATATGTTTTTTTAAACCCCACAATATCTACTTTTGATGACAAAGGATCTACCATCCATCGTTACTTCATTTGATTGGTTATTTATTTATATTATTTTATATTTATTTTATTTATTGTATACTTTTAGTGCCAGACCGGAAATACTTTGAGCAAGAACATTTTTTTGTGCCTTAAAGGGCATCTTCGGTATGTATAATTTAAAAAATGAATCCGTATCTCAAAATTCTTCACTTGTGTATGAGAGATGTTATGAGACTTAGTACAAGAATAAGTTTCTCAAGAATCGTAAAATCGTCTTGATCTCTACTTCTCTGCTTCTACCTACCCTTCTGAGTAATAGGGTTGATGTTTTTTGAACCTGAATGTGGCTTTATAGGCCGGTACCAATAAAGCGATAGGAGTTCGCAGTTGGAGAATAGCCTGGGAAAAATCCAGGGGAGACTTCCACTACGACCATGCGGACGGTTTAAGCACTGGAATACTCTAATACTACATCTAAGAGTTTGCGGTCCAGTGAGATTAGTTGAGCTTCAACCGAATCTGTGTTGTGAAGAGTGAGTGGAATTGAGCTACTAGGAGATTTGTCGCTGGTTTACTAAACCTAACCAAGCTGAGAAGAGCTCAGCAAGAAACTCAGCGAGGCACGACCCGGGCCAGACTTGACTCTACCCGGTATGCGGCGGTCCCGGGACGAATAGGGACTAATGTGTCTGTGTTGTTGCGTGGACGTTCTCTCCAGCGGGAATGTGTGTACGCGTCGAGTTGGAGGTTGATGATATGTGTATGTACACACTGTGAACATAAATATTTGAACATACTCTTTGACTGCATAGTACGATTTTTTCCCGTCTGGAAGTCAATGACTGATACATCCACAACATATCACGGCGTGCAGTTCGACATTAACCTGAGTATATGCATTTCTGTAGGGTTAAACTTCTCATTTGACATTACAGTTCCATGGCGTATGAGTCTACAACTATGTCAAGTTGAAAAGGTTTCGACGAAAGTGCAGGACCATCACACGTTTCCATGTACACGTGTCCATGAAACACGAAGCTTTCCCTGGACAGCTCCGTGGGAATCGTCAGAAATTAAGTTCACAGAAGGTCACCTACATCTGGTGGTCTTTGTAGAGAAAAGAAAGAGAAGAAAACCACCATTCAAAGCAGGTTGTCAGATCTGAGCTCACTTATGATCGCCCTCGTGTAGGCCGAGGAGATCGTTGTAAATAAACTGGGCAGTCCTCTCATCCCGAAATCGGAATCTGGGATGCTTCTTATTTAATACTTTTACAATATATGGGACACCTGTGATTGCATCAAATGGATTTCGAAGTCATCTTTTAACTATTTGACCGAGGAACATCAAAAAAGGTTCAATAAATAAAGATGTCATTTACACGGTCACTTTCTCACATATCAGACGAGCGCGTTTAAAGGGTAAATTACTTACTAAATTACCATGCGTTATGAATGCATACTTAATGATAACGCATTCGAATATGTAAGCACGTCAAAAAAATTCACACCTACTTTTCTTCCCTTTTTCTCTAGTACCTAGTTTTATTTTAGCACCTCCGATGTAGCCTTTTGTTTCAGCGGTAAATAGTACGTTGTTCGCAGCAAAGCTGGATTCATACTATTCTGACGTGTTGTGTCATGACGCGCCAGGATGATCAGTTTCATTTGTTTAACTAGTATGGCTCATCACACGTATGTGATGCGCTCCGATGTGATGGCTTACGTTGTGACGCGACAGAAGCGAATCCGATTCGCATTAATAACTCTTTAGGTGCGGCTGCGGGGGTGCCGGAGAAACGGCCGCGACAATACAGATCTGACGAGTGTGCACGGGCGTATGTTCGTGTGTTGTATGCTCAGGTTTTGATGCTGCATTGCATGAAACCTTGGCTTTATAGGCAGGGCCCAACAAAGCGATAGGAGTGCGAAGCTGGAGAATGGCCTGAAAATCCAGGGGAAACCTCCGACACGACCACGCGGGCGGTGTCATCATCCTCCTAGCGTTATCCCAGTACAGTTGCATCCTGAAGGATGCCTGGGGTCCTCTACCTAATCCCAAGATTTGGCGTAGGCACTAGTTTTTACGGAAGCGACTGCCATCTGAGCTTCCAACCCCGAAGGGAAACTAGACCTTATTGGGATTAGGCTTTGTCAAGTGAGCCACGCGCCACGCGGGCGGTGCAATGCAAACACTGGAATACTCTGTTTTGCGCTAAAGTGAGATTGGTTGAGCGAGTTCAACTGAATCTGAGGTGTGACTGGAATCGAGGTAGGTACTGGGAGTTTTGTCGCTGGTTCACTAAACCTAGCTTGCTGAGAAAAGTCCAGCAAGAACCTCAGCTAGGACCGAGGCGAAACGCTGTGTTTTTAACCCCCGACGCGCAACGCAAAACAGGGTTTTGACATGTAGATAGGTATATCTGAGTATGTGGTTCTGTCTGTAGTACCGTAGCTCCCTAATGGAGTAAGTAAGAACAGCAGTGGATGAACAGTTTTATATTATTTTAGAACTGTTAACCTTTACCTCGGTTTTGAAGTTCGGCTTTGTACCAATATGACTTAATGTTTTTATATCTTTACCTGTAGGTATTTTGTGTACAATAAATGTATAATGTATTGAATTTGTAATTAACTAATTGGGTACTTTGGTTGGTACAAAAATGTACTTAAATTATTTCTCAATAGATACGGGGACTGAAGGGACTAAAGGGGCCACGGCTAGATGTTTACATGTTAGGCCAACTTTGGCAAGCCAAAAAGGTAGAACAAACCCTTATTTATACAGGTACGAGACTCGCATGCGAGTTTATTTACACTTCAAGTCATAGAGGTATAACGAGTTTAACCGCTTTATTAAACCGCGCAATGTAGTTAAACTCGTGTGTGGGTCTCGTACGCAAAAAGGCTTTATACTTGTAGGCTGCCGAGGTTGGCCGAACATATGTATTAGGGCCTTAAGCCTCATTAACAGTATTAACACTAGCACGGTAAAATTAGTTAATCGATATATCAACCTCTAATGTATCTAAAGACGTGCATGACTGAAGAACGCGAGAGTTAAGAAAGCTGTCAAGGTATCGAAACCTAGGGCTGACTAGAATTGTGCAGTAGTCTTTACTTACGAGCATCGGAACCTCTATATCTAGAAGTTACGCGTATAGCACCGGACTGTCCCATTTGTAGGCTCCACAAAATAAGGATTAATTTACGCCACCAGTTGGGTGAAATGGGCGAACTTTAGTTCACCGATGTGCACGCACAGGCGTAAACATAGCGTGTTTTTATAAGATTCCCAGTGCTTGGACTTGCAGTCCTATCTACTCTAAGGCAGGTCGGTGTAGGCACGACGACGAGCGAAGCAAGGAGGAGTGTAAGTAGAACCAGGAGGGGCTTACTACCGTGACGTCATCGCGCCGCGCAAAGTACATGCGGCCGCCGGCTCACACATTGTGTGACTATTCAATGGCTGCGGAGCAGCGTTACGGATCGCACGCGCACGCGCTTGTACGATCATAAAAAATAATTCTTTTCGTGTAGTTTCGTAATAATGTCAAAACCACAGCATTATTGTATTGCAGCAGGTTGCACCAATAATAATAAGAACGTAGACGTAAGAACGGTCATTGAGTTTGGTATTCACCAACGGTGGACATAAAAGAAAACGAAAATGAAAACGTTGGTTCTAAGAAACCTCTTTTATTTTTTAAAGTGATGCCTTTAAAAGTTATATAAACCTTTGTATCCCCTGGTTACATGTATGGAGTGCCCCCTCTCTCCTACTTTAATATTTTTTCGTCATTTCACATCACTTTTACGTAGCGGTTCATACGAGTAGAACACACCTTCCTGCTAAATGTTTTAATTGTATTTGTAGTGCTTATAGTCTCCGAGTACATCGGCTGTCACATACAGACGAAAAGACGGACGGACGGGTTCCGTTTTTACCATTTTGGCTACGGAACCTTAAAAGTACTATTCGTAATTGTATTGTAAACAACACTACTAATAATAAAGTACATATATTAAAATAGGTTCTCGCTGGTGGTAACCCTAGCGCTGAGGGCGGGGCCTCGAAAGAGCGCGTTGCGTGCGATAGAAAGAGATGGCCACGTTTAGGCACGTTTGGCATATCTAAACGGGGAATTTGTTAGCAGAGAAACTTCTGTACTTGTACTATTACTTATTCTGTGGTAGAACTGTGACCATACAGTACTTTTACTATTTTCTTATTCTGTACCTACAGCGCTCGAGCCGAGTGACCGAAGCGAGCATGCCGCGCGCCAGAAGCGAACATTCGTATTAATCGGGGATAAAAGTCCCACTAGTTCTGCGACGTAACATTTTCCGCTAGACTATTGTGAATAAACGACGCGCGCGGTCTGAGTGTGCTTGTACGACACTGCCTAGATTCTGCGATTTGTGATAGTTAATTATTTTCCACCAATAGGATCGGGCTGTCCTTTTAGCACACGATGGTAGGTTTTTATAAAGTATGGAAAAGCCATTCTGCTATAATCTGTCCATATGCTCTTCAGGTTAACTCCCTAGTAATCGGCAATGCAGCTTTCTTTCAGCTATGACTAAGTCGAACCGGCAACGATCAATACCGCCGTCAATAAATTGATAGCTACTTTGAATTGCGTTTGGTGGGCTTAACCCTTTGACCGCCAAAGCGGTAGTGTGTCGTCGTGCCCACCACGCCAAGCACTGTTGAATTGGTGTAATGTCTAAATGAATAAAAACAAATTAAAACAGTTCATAAATGATTTTATTCGTGATCAAAGTACACCTTCACTCCGACCTTTTAAGTGGTTGTTGGCGTGGTGGGCACGACGACATACAACCACTTTATAGGTTCTTGGCGGTCAAAGGGTTAAACGGCACGTCAAACACACGTCAACGTGTCAAAACGCAATCCTAAGTAAATCTTCTGGGTTCATGAGCTTTCATTTCATAAGCACGTGAGTGATTGTTCAAACAAATGCCAAAATGGCAACGATCGACGAGCATCTGTCAATGTCCATCAATCAAAACTAGCATCAATGTCCTTCAAGCACGTAAATGACATTGACAAATGGCTTCAAACGCGACGGTAATGTTCAAATCATTGACAACACATAGTTTTGACAACTGTCATTGATCGTTGCCGGGCCGTTTTAGATTTTTGCATAGGTAATGTAACATTATAAACGCGATAGCGAAGAAAACTAGTTCAATTGTGTTTAACCCTTTGACCGCCAAGAACCTATAAAGTGGTTGTGTCGTCGTGCCCACCACGCCAACAGCCACTTAAAAGGTCGGAGTGAAGGTGTACTTTGATCATGAAAAAAAACATTAATAAACTGTTTTAATATGATTTTATTGGTTTAGACATTACACAAAAAAAACAGTGCTTGGCGTACTGGGCACGAAGACACACTATCGCTTTGGCGGTCAAAGGGTAAAATAGCTTAGAAAATGCACGAATAAGAATTGTTTTTGCTTACCCACAATGTGGGTTGCGTTGACATTGTACGTGTTGTCATCTATACATGACAGCGGCATTGTAGGCACGCCGGCTCTTGTCATCTATATATGTTCGTAATATATTGTTCAATAATAAATATTTACATATCTAAGAGTTATTTTATTGATTGCATCAAGACCACCATACGGCCAAAATCGATATCCAAGTGCCAATATTTTAGTCTCTATCGCACTTGTTAAGTTAGAGAGAGAGATATATATATATATATATATATATCTATATGCTATATGCGGTTTCGAAATTACTGCTACTAGTAGAAAGTATTGAATTCGCAAAGATGTTTTGGCAGCTTAGTACGCTCGTAGCATTTCTTATTTACTAACATAACTGTAGTCAGAGCTCGAATATAGAATACTACTGAGCGCTGCGCGAAGACGATCGCGTATATTGCAGACGTTATAGCATTTGTCCCTCTCGCACTTACCTATTTGGCAGTAAGGGACGAATGCTATATGTCCGACATAAGTGATTATCGTAGCCCCTCTGATGTAGAAACCTACCTCGTACTGCGGGCCTTAGATGTCAAGTGTCGTATTGTTACCGTCTATAAACGACCATGTGAACCTATCATTATTTACTAGCGACATCTGGCGTGCAGTAGCAGAATCAGGCGATAATATTTTTTTGAGTTATTAATTGATGTACTACAGTTATTTCGTATCTATTTGTGGAAGAAAAATATGAGGTAACCATTCCCGTTTCATTTAGAAGCTCTAGTAATGTTTTAGTAAAATATTGGCGCTACTGTCTATGCACAAGTGTCCCATTAGTATGAGAATATTTAGTTCCAGTAATCGCCACAGTGCTGTTATAAAATGAGCTATTCCACCTTCCCTGCACGCGACCGGTATTCGGCGTCATACAAGAAATTAAAGCTACCGCTAAGAGCTTTCAAATGATATATGTCTCAACTGTATACACCAATGGGACACCGCCCATACTAATTTGCCCATTCTCCTTTGTGGTCATGTCAAAAAATTCCTTAATACTATAAAAACATTTATCCTGAAGCCATGAGCGAAGTTTGACTACGAACATTTTGTACGGTAAAATCCTAAATTCTAGAGGTATATGATTATAGACTTTTATAGATACTATATAACAATTCTTTACAATTAATCGGCCATTAGCTTGAGAGTTGAGAGTCATTTTTGATGCAGCTCAAGATATTGAAGGTTTATTCAAATCAGCATCTTTATATGAAACTTATGGATACTTTACAAAATGAAATAACATTTGAAATAATACATAGTATGAACCGGCGGTCTTATCGCTTTAAAGCTTTCAATTTAGCAGTTTAAACAAAATGCGTTCTACAGGCGAAGTTCATCATCATCGTTCATTAATTTCTGTTTCAGTCCATAAACTAAAGATAGCTAAACAAATCTTTGCCTTGCATTGACTGCAATATAATATAATATATATACTGACATAATTTTGTAGCTGTACCTATCAAATCCTTATAGTTGTCTCTAAAAACAAATTCCGGCAGGTAAAAACATTTCAACGGTACACCGCTACCGCGTCCATTTTGATCCTTGTCTTTGCAATTTGACAGAGATTTGGGTGAAGGTAATGCCAATTTAGTCCAATTTATATTCATGGGCAATAAATGACTCGGGTTTTAATAAATCTAATCAGAAGAGCAGACTAGTCAAATCTCTGAGAGAGAGAGAGCATACAGAAGGCGCGCTTTAAGTTATTTTCTAATGTTTTCTAAAATTAAAGTCGAAATCAGATAATTTTATTGCATGCCTGCACTGCCCTCTCACGGCAAAATAACGTAATCCAAACAAACAAAAAAATTATGATGGTCCATATGGTAGATGCTCATACCAGGAATGGATTAAGCTTAGTTACGACAAAACAACGTAACCCGGATTACGTGGTTCTACCATGAGAGAGTGCAGGTGTTGAACAATTTAATTTCTACGTTATGGAGGTATAGAAGTACATATTAATTTTAGACGATATATATATATCGATGACGCCGACAAAACGGTAGAATAAAATCTTTAAAATTTTTTTTTTTGTGCAACCTCCCCTATATGTAAAATGGTGGTGCAATTTTTTTTCTGCCAAACCCCATCGTGTGCAGTATCGTTAGATAGCTCTTTTAAAAATATTATAAGGTTTCTGAAAGAAGAAATATTTTTATTAAAAAATTGGTTAGCGTGATATTAAGCTTCAAAGTGATAATTTTTGTTATTGTCAAGTGCCCCCCCCCCCCCCTGCCAGTTAAACGGTGGCTACTAGGTATGTGAAAAAATACCATGGTAGTAGTATATACGATGAATTTATAAGGAAAACTATCACAGCTACGTATACATTACAAGTTAACGAGTAATAATCGAAGTTCAGAAATGTACTTTGCAAAAACAAACTTTCGTACAATTTCCATTCATACCTTACATAATGTGGTTAATTCTGTCAAACACAATTTAGTCCACATAATGTAACGGGTGGACAACTACGGAACCCTACCTTGCGCGTGGCCCGACACGCACTTGGCCGGTTTTTTTTATCTTTCGTTTAAAGTACTGTAAGGAAGGGGCCGACTTGACTGTTTCGGGCAACTTGTTATAAATTTCACCAGTGTACTTCCATATAAGAGTCTATGCGTATACATATCCTTCAATACGGTTCTACTGAAATTGTATCAACTAGCAGCCATCCCGTTGTCACATCCTGGGAGAGTCGTCATCTGTTACACCGGATGCTCCGAAGAAAATTCCCTTAATTTGCATGCTCTTAAAAAAACGGACTGAAGGTAAGCCCGATTAATTATGTACAGGGATAAGGCTGTCTGAAATGGCATTTTCTTAAAGGTTTCGTTTGTGATTCCTTGAAAGCGATTTAGAACAACGATTCAAGGATATTTTTTTAAAGTTTCATAGCCTCTACTTGCAATCCAGGCCCAAATTTATAGACAAAAATATTTTATAGACTGTTTAAATTATACACAACTTTAATAGTGTTTTCGTAACTATTTTTGGAGATTAAAATATCATAAAAAATTTGCTCGATTCGGTTTAGTTTTAATTATTATTTTTTAGATCGTAACTCTGTAAAATTCTAAAGATTTATTTACAAGGAACATAGTTAATATAATATACAGGATTACAAGAAAATACTTTATATACAGAAGAAAGAAAAAACTTGGTAAAGGTTAAATAAGGTCTTTCGATTGTGACATTGTCGCTAATGTAACCAAGTTATAACATAAGTAATTGACATAATATCAAAGCGACCGTAGACTCCAGTAACTAAACAATTACGAAAAAAAAGCATTAATATTTCGTTTTAAGTTATGAATCAATACAAAGTGACGTAACTTCATGTTTTAAAGACAACAATGCCGTTACTCAAAAAATAATAACCGTACCTGTGAAGAATAACACTGTAACTCCATTGTTTATGATTTTGGGCTTTTAAATGTATCATACTTAATTAACTTTCCGAGGTCTTTCGAGTCATAAAACTGTATTTGCCGAATTCGCCATAGTTACCGATTTCCTCCAATGTATATTGATGTAAGATCATGACTCGCTCTGAAGCATTTCAATCTAAGTGACATGCATTTTATTGTATGTCTAAAGTTACAGTATTTATACTCAACTTAAACTAAGATACACTAAAATGCAATTACATATTGGAAACATTTTAGTGTAAGTCCGGCCGGACTTACATGTTTATGCCGCAAATAAATGATCTATCGCGGGCGTTGTTTAGTCATTTCAGTGCGGGAGTTACCTTAACTCACAGTATGATCTTAACATGCACCTGGAAGGGCCTAGTTATGTTGTAGGTATATTCTGTCCCATGTCCCTTAAATTTTAGAATAATAAAGCGTTTATTCAATCTAGATTATTTTGACTTTAAGCCACCCTAAACTATGCACCTGCATAATTTTTACACAAAAACGCTGCTTCTGTAAAATTTAATAAATGGGGGCTGCAGTGTTATGCTTCTCAGGTACGGATTAAGTCTTTTTTGCTGTATTTTACCAAGGTTGATATAATTTTTTAGTCCTCAGAACCTCAGAAATGCATGGTTAAAATTTGTTTTTATAATAAGGACAGCAAAAGCTCCTTAATGGTGTCAGCAATCAAAAATTAAAACGTAAAAAAGCTAAAACTGATTTCAAAACATACTCATTATCATTTTCACCTCAAACAGAATTGCGAACTGCAATTCTCCACCACCAGAGTTTTCACAATAAGTACCTAAAGTACGGCTTTTTAAGAGTTTAATATCAGAATGCTTATAATTTATCCATTTCAATTGATGCATCCGTTTATTAAACCTATATTGGTGAAATATAATAAACGGGTCACTCACGTCTGTATCGTCGACTATCGCTCGACATGTTTCGGGTCAATACGTGGTCCTTAATCATGAGTGGTCGCGGCGGCCTCGCGTTTAACACTGCGCGCGAGCGCCCGTAGCGCGCGGCTGCCCGGTGTTGGTTGCGTCGGTGGGGCGGGAGCGGGAGGCGAGAATCCACCCTCATTTTCGTCACTACCACGAACCACCACTACCACCACCACCACGTATTGGCCAGAAACATGTCGAGCGATATTCGACGATACAGACGTGAATGACCCGTTTATTATATTTCAATATGTCTGAGACTCACGGATGTTTTCTATTTAAAACTATATTGGTGAAGTTCAGAGTTATACGGTCACGTGCATTAATTTAGGACCCATTTCGCAAACTTTTTCTTTGAATTTCTATACTGTTTGACAGTACTGTCAACCTTAAGGGGGTCCCAAATTAAAACTCGTGACTGTACTAGGAGGTAATCGGTCCGAAAGTCACAAAGAATTCTGTATCGAGGCTACAGTATAGAATGTTAAATTACAGTCCGTAAATAATGTTCGTAGCCGAGTACCATGGGCGTCATGCATCGGGGATGCAAAAACCAGCCATAATGCATTTTAGAGGAGCGCTGGGACTTTGTGGCTCGCTTTGGGCGGTGCGCTGCGGGCATAACGGACTAGTTAAGGTTGTCGCACACTAATAACAAAATACTTGTTTAGTGTTCTCGGTTAGGGTGTATATTATTTTAAACGATTTTTTAGAGATAATAAGAATTCGGAATAAGGCTAAGGATTTATTCGTATTAACATATATTTTTTTAAAATATTATGTTCTATATTTGTGCTAAGTTACGAAATTTACCTACCATGATTTCCATAAATATATATATTTTTCGGTTAATGGAACAGATGTTACGCGTCAGACGGTAGTCATACATTAAAGCTCTGCTTAGCGTCTTCCTTTTGTCAAGACGTGGAGCTTGAATACGTATGACAATGACACGCATGGCGACCGGACCATGCTAGATATATTCATTGACTTTAGTTGGTTGTTCACTACGGTGTGCATACTCCTTTACCGCGACTGAGAACACAATTCGTTTAATATAACTGCAGCCATACTTAGTTCAAGACGCCACACTAGACAATTTATTCAAGAATAAACACAGAGAACACTTTGTCTTCATATATTTAACACATTATTCATCCTCCTAGCGTTTCCTTGTTTATGCTCCAAGGAACACGGGGTGGTGGGAAAGATTTGGCGTAGGCACTATTTTTACGAAAGAGACTGCCTTCCAACTAGGGTTTGCAATATCGGACGGTTTTTCAATTCAGGAATTGCTTCCGATATTGGCCTCCAATTCCGGAATTCCGGAACTGGTTTCGGAATTGGAATTTACCTTTTTCAACTAAATTGATGTCACAAAAATGTACTAAAAATGTAATGATTATCGTTTTATAGGCAATATCCATATTAGGGTTTGCAATATCGGACGGTTTTTCAATTCCGGAATTGCTTCCGATATTGGCCTCCAATTCCGGAATTCCGGAACTGGTTTCGGAATTGGAATTTACCTTTTTCAACTAAATTGATGTCACAAAAATGTACTAAAAATGTAATCATTATCGTTTTATAGGCAATATCCATATCCCTTTTCCGGAATCAAATGAGATGAGTAATAAAAGTGGTTCATTAGTAGTCATATATGGCCATTATCAGCACTAAACTCGCGACTTTCGAAAAAAATGCACCGAGTTGCATGGGGGATGGGGGGTAAATTCCGTCTTACTGGAAGCGGAAACGCTGAATCGATAAATCAATGTTTTATTTGCATAAGACACGCGATTGTGAAAGCATAAAACACAGGCGAGATGGCGCTCTTCTTCAAGAATGGTGACAACACTGACAACACAATATATCGTTTTAAACTTACACGATTTTCACACATTATTATTGGCAACACACTATTGACAACACACTACCGAACAACTACCGAACCGAACAATCACGCTGTCTGGTGGCTAGTCTGGTGATAGGCGAACAATTCCTCAATTTTACATTGTGAACTTTAAGAAGAAACATACAAAACACTCTATTTTCTCTCTCTAAATGTATCAAATTCAATTCCGGAATTTCCGATATTTCGAGTGTACCAATTCCGGAATTGCAATATCGGAAAAATTGCCCAAGATTCCGAAATTTCGAGATTCCGGAATTCCGGAATGCAAGCCCTACTTCCAACCCAGAAAATGTATTTGACATAGATGGCACTGAGTACCTACAAGCCAACCGCAGAGACGGATGGACAAAATGATAGCGGACAAGCCCGACTGTGCAATCATGTTACACTGTGCGGGGTTGCATTCCTCCGCCAGTGTAATTAAATGGTAGGTTTGTTTACCTCATTATTATTATTATTGATTTAATTTTATCTGTAATTTTTTAATTTAATTTGTAATTCTATATGTCAATGTTACACGAAATAAATGATTTTAATTTAATTAAAAAAAAACAGAATGGCAGGACTCTCAACACTCAACAGTCATCGACAACTGCACCTGACCCTCACATAACAAACACTGTCGCACCCTCAGCCAATAACGTATGTTTGGAAGTATCTAGTGAGAACCTTGGAACGAGTAACTTTCGTGCAACAAGATACGATTAGTATTATGTTTCAGAATATGCAAAGGTTTGGTTATTCTACCCAACTGATTGAATAGTTTTTATACCGTTGTCATGTTGGTATTCTGTGTTTCTAAATCAATTTATACCATACTATTTGAGTCTTCTACAGAATAAAAAAAAAATTGCTGAAGAGAGCAAGACGCAATTCAGTTGGGTGCCAGAGTCAAGTGAGTGGATAAATAAATGTTTGTCTAGACGCGATAACAATGTTACCAATGAACATTTTACAACCTCAGTTACTTCGCATGAATCTCTAGAGAGAGAAAATAAATATGTATTTGAGTCATTTTGACATTTTATATTATTCTCCGAGGTTTTCTTATCCAAGGATTACCTTTCCACGTAATCCTCCGTTCGGGTATCTCATTAAAATTCAGTGCAATAAAAATTATCCTGGAAAAGAATACGCATTACAAAGACGCTCAAGTTAAGGGGATCATCTAACGAACAAATTAAGATTTATAAGGTTGTAGGAGACCCTGAATTCTTCTTTAATTGTTTGATGTCAATACTCACTTTTATTTGATGTTTATTTAGGTTTATTTTATTGCGAAAAACGGTATTGTTCTTACAAGAAGATTAATATTATAGTAAATTCGTTGTTGTGAAACTTAGTAAGGTTCCAATGTAGGTATTTAGTTTTTAAGTCACGGGGGTGGCAGAATAACAGCGTCTGTTGACCAAGAGTGGTCTCTTGCACAAAGTACCTTTCTATATATAATGTAATAGAGACCTATCTCGGCTGTTAAAATGGGTTCTTGCCACGACGCAGCGCCTCTTGCGGGATGTTTTGTAACTATTACGCTGGATACATATTTATGAATAGCATTGCTTCGTATTCAGTTGGCGCAGCTAGTGGGAAAATATGCCCAAATATTTGCAGACCATGCTGTATGCAGAACTATAATTTACTTATGTAGTTTTGCATGAAGCATAATGGTCTGCAAATATTTGGGCATATTTTCTCACGAATACTATGCATGAATATACTGCAACTAAGACTAGTTTCTCACGTACCTAGAAATTCCTTAACTTTCCTAATTTGAAGAACTGATCTACGCAATAAAACTATAGGTACAGTCTTATGGAATTTCTTACAATTACTAATTGGTATTTCGCTATGTGTTCATTCGTTAGGCCCAGTAGCCCTAGTATAAGTTTTTTCGAAACATTAACTAATTCGAACGCGTTTGCGTTTTGTCTCAAAATGTATGAAAACGCTCTCACCGAGTTTGAAATACGCGCGTTCATCGGTTAGCAACAAATGTTATACTCGCTGTTTTAGTTTCCACTTGTGACCACCAGAGGCGCTGTTCGCGTTCTCATACCACTTTCATACATTTTGAGACAAAACGCAAACGCGTTCGAATTAGTTAATGTTTCGAAAAAACTTATACTAGAGCTACAGAATACCGCCGCCGACGGCATATACCCATGAATTAAAACGATTTTGGTCTCGTGCTGGATTCGGAATGCAATATGTCCTCGGATCCTGAAATAAGGTTCGACACAATACACTGAGTGCTAGCTAAAACTTACAACTATTAAGTACAAAATATTAAAACTTAATTGACCGAGTAAAACGAGGTCTCTGTTTTAGCTTCGACAAAAATGCTTTCGTATGTCCGGCCGGATTTTTGTATGTCCTCCTCTACAGGTCGCATTTATCAACCGATTTTCGTGAAATTTTGTGAGCAGGTTCGGTAACTATATAGAATTTTTTTGTCGAGTCACTTTTTGGAAATTCAAAAAAACAAACATTGTATCAATGATTTCGTGTTTTTCTGCGGCCGTTTTTTCCTCTACAAGTCGCATTTCTCAACCGATTCTCGTGAAATTTTGTGAGCAGGTTCCATGACTACATATAATTTATTTGTAGAGTAAATTATTGTAATTTTTTTAAAAAAATTTTTTACGTCTTTGGCTGTTCTCCTCTACAGGTCGCATTTATCAACCGATTTTCGTGAAATTTTGCGAGCAGGTTTGGTAACTATATAGATTTTTTTTGTCGAGTCACTTATTTGAAATTCGAAAAAACAAACTTTGTATCAATGATTTCGTATTTTTCTGCGGCCGTTTTTTCCTCTACAGGTCGCATTTCTCAACCGATTCTCGTGAAGTTTTGTGAGCAAGTTTTATGATTACATAGAATTTTTTAGGCAAGTAAGTTTTTATAAATTCAATTTTTTTTATTTTATTCATTGGTTTGTTCTCCTCTACAGGTCGCATTTATCAACCGATTTTCGTGAAATTTTGTGAGCAGGTGCGGTAATTCTATAGAATTTTTCTATCGATTCACTTTTTCAAAATTTAAAAAATCATTTTTTTTATCAATTATTTTGTGTTTCTGCGGCCGAATTTCGATTTGTTCACCTCTAAGGGTCGCATTTCACAACAGATTCTCGTGAAGTATTGTGAGCACGTTCTTTGTCCTTCTCTACAGCAGCGGTCCGCAACAGGCGGCCCGCGGGCCGCATGCGGCCCGCGAGCCTCCCTGGCTTTATTGTTTGTAAAGGTAAAATTTGAAATTCTTAACATACGTGAAAGCGTCTGTATCGCCAACCACGAATATTTTCACAGTTGGTCAGGACGAGATATGTGTTTGTAAGTATATTTTACAGTTAAATCTATCTAAAATTTTTTTCAAAAATTTCGCGCTCGCCGCTTTTATGAAGTATTTTCCACACCTGCATCTTAATGTTCAAAAAATTTCGCGTTCGCTGCGCTCGCGTTTGCGTCTACATGACTTGATACGTATGAAGTATTTTCCAGACCTGCATAATAATGTTCGCAAAATTTCGCGCTCGCTACGCTCGAGTTTTCGACGAGATTTGTTATGACTTGATGCGTATGAAGTATTTGCCGCATTTGAATCAGTGTTCGAAAAATTTCGCGCTCGCGTTTACATCAACATAACTTGATGCGTATGCGTATGAAGTATTTTCCGCACCTGCATCATAATGTTCGAAAAATTTCGCGCTCGCTACGCTCGCATTTTCATCTAGATGTGTTATGACTTGATGCGTATGAAGTATTTGCCGCATTTGCATCAGTGTTCGAAAAATTTCGCGCTCGCGTTTTCATCTAGGTGTGTTATGACTTTATGATCCGTCCCCCCCTTAAAGTTTCTATATATGCTTGCATTGATCGAATGAATCGCGAAATTACGATGCGGTTGAAAGGCGAATTATCTAGGTTTGGTAAGGAAACTAGCTGGTTTATCTGTGAAAAGTCGGTTTTTTCGTCTTTCTCGTTTTTCACGTAAAAAGGGGTGCGAATTTTTACTACGTTACTGTCGCGTACGGCGTACCAATTTGTTTCGAGTTGATATCAACAGACAGTGATCATTATTATCATCTGCGGCCCGCGAAGATTTCTTTAACTACTATGTGGCCCGTGGGTGCAAAAAGGTTGCCGACCCCTGCTCTACAGGTTCGATATCTAACATAGTTTTGGAAATAAAAAAAACACTCACGAGGTCTACAGCTCACAGAGGCACTAGTGTTATTAACCTACTTCTTGAGGCGTTTAAGCACCCTGGAACAGCGCATTTCTGGTTCGACATTTTTTTCAATAGTCATCAACTACTCGTAGTGATGGTTCTAATGAGACTAAACACGATGGGTTTATCTTGTGTAGTTTAGTAGTTCCTGTGGCCACCTTCTGTCTCCATCATCAGATCAGCTCGATGGTACCATAATATTACACTGTCACTAAACTTACATAAGTATGCCAAATTTCGGCTCAATCGGATGGCAAGTGGTTGAAAATTGTGGTTGTTGGGGTTGAAATGTGTGGGTAGACCACAACCACAACAACCATAATTTTCAACCACTTGCCGGCATCCGATTGAGCCGAAATTTGGCATACTTATGTAAGTTTAGTGACAGTGTAATATTATGGTACCATCGAGCTGATCTGATGATGGAGACAGAAGGTGGCCACAGGAACTACTAAACTACACAAGATAAACCCATCGTGTTTAGTATCATTAAAACCGTCACCACGAGTAGCTGATGAATATTGAAAAGAATTACAGTCGGCAATAAAAGTTAGTTTTTTAAGAAAAACTAAAAAAACTTACCTTTAAACCCCCCCCTACCCGTTAGTTCCACCCCCATCCGTCAGGATTTTTAGTATATTGTTAAGGACATCTGTCCCTACAACTATACCAAAATCTGCTTATACACGAATTATTTCCGCCAAGTTTTCCTTAATTTACTGAATCATTTAAGAGGTTCATTTTTAAAATTCCATTCTATCCACCATCCATTCCATTCATTCCATCATCCATTTTTTCGCTTCGTTTTTTATTCAAATAGATTATTACTGCTTCTAACTAGGCATTATATAGGAATGGTACGTCTGACCTAAACAAACACTCTTTGATGGACGAAAGCTAAAGTTTGATGTTGTAAACTTTCCATAGTTAAGCTTTATTGGAAAAGACTGTGCTAAAAGAAGACAGGAAACGGACACAGAGTTTTTCAATTACTTAATTGTCAGGTGCATTTTTATAGGTGCATATACGTAACATGAACTTAATATTTTTAACAGAGAAACTTGGGATTAGTCTAAAGCAATGAGTTTTAGGAAATAGAAAAGTAATATTTACTTAAACTCATGTTGACAGAGACTAATAACATTAATCCATCTCATCTAACAGTAGTAGGTTACCCAAAAACATATAACTTTAACAGTGTTATATGTTTTTGGGTAACCTAGTATGAAATCATTTTTCATTAATTCATAACACTTTTCAGATAATCTAAATTTACTTTATACTTGTACGTAATTAAAACCATTAGTGCGCATTTCACTTATCCCATAATAATAGTTTGTTGTTACTATAGCTCGCTTTGTATCTCGCGAGAACATGACAAGTTCCAGACAAAACCCGGCTGTTCGAAGTGATGGATGACGGCACCAAATTGTAACGAACCTTGAAATCGCATGTCTCTATGACGCTCATACTTACATACAACGTTATTCTAGGAGGATAAAATTCGTCACACAATGAACCACACTTGCCGTTCTATTCTATAAAGACCTAACTTTATCGAGTTCCCAACGAATCCTACCAGTTTTCTTACTTGCGAAAGCAAACAGCTCTGTATATTTGTCGTAGCTTGAAAATGATGATTATATTTACCCGACCTATGAGCATAGCCGGGAAGTAATGAATACCGAGTACATAAATCACACAATATGTTCCCGAGTAATACGCTTAGTAGGTAAGGTTATTTAACGATGTGCTTGAATTTTGCGATTGCTGGGCCATAAATTACAAACGTAAACGTAGGCCTTATTGGTAAACTTTATTGTAAACAAAGTGGAAAGTGCGCTGAACTTTCGTCTCTGCTCGTAGCCTGTTTTCGCAGCAAGGCCCAAGGGGAGAAAAACTTGTTATAAAGGCACAAAGAGAAGGATAATTTTTTCTACAAAAAGGATTACAAGTATATCTAGAGTGCGTGCAGCACTTCGATTTTTTTTTAGTGGAATGTGAGATCTTTCTATCCAATTGTTCATTTAACTCTGCGTTAAGAGGGCGTAGATGGCATTGCAAAAGTCCCGCTCTATCACGCGTGAGTTTTCAATTAACCATCCCGCTCTCTACGGAAGCTCAGCGCATTTTTTTCGTAAATATTGATGTTTATTCTAAACGTGTACATTTATAAGGATAATCTTTTTTATCAGGTTTGAGAACTTATCATTTTATTACAACTATTAAACCAAAAATCATTGTTAAAGATGGGAGGGTTTTAAAGATCCAACCAAAAACATCGAAAAAAGGGTTATGTTTGAAAAATAAAAGTATCGAGAAAATTTTTGCAAATCGTGTATTCACTTTTAACAGACTGGAGGAAAATAGTTCAAGATTAATATACTGAAAGGACAAATATTTAATCACTATAGATGTTGAGATCTAGGTCGATAAACATTGGCAAAAGTGCATATGTGGGCTCTTAACTTTCTCTCCCTATTTCACCCCTTCGTTGGATGATTTTTGGGATAAAAAGTATCCTCTATGTTAATGCAGGCTATAAACTCGTTATATACCATGTTTCATCATAATCCGCAGTGGCGGAGCGTCCATACAACTCGATTCCCCCTGGCTTGCCTAATTTTCAGTCAGTCCAGTTCTTTTACTACGGCTCATGAAGCAAATTATTTCCGGCTTCCCTAAGAATATTTTTGACGCGCCGCCACTGATAATCCGTCCAGCCGTTTTTACGTGATCGAGTAACACAGAAATTAATCCTAACGAAAAAGTGTATAGAACCTTGTTTTTATAATTTTATGCAGATTACTTATGCCTAAGAACGTTTTTTGCTATGGGCCACCGTTTACGAGTTTTTTATGAAATATCGAAAAATGGGACCCTTAACCGAAGTCGAAATATTGGTTTATAATAGAATTAAGCGCATGGTTTGGTTAGTTAAGAAACTACGTAAATACCAAACTTAAAGAAAGACCCGCTGGCCGGTAACATACTGGATTAAAGTACCTAAAGGTTACTAGAGTTGTTTATAGGTATCTTACTAGCTGGCTACAGGAGAAAAAGTTTAATACCTAACGATTGCCATCTCAATTATATTTTCTGTGAAACTTCCTTTTTTAGTAGTAATTAAACCTAGTTATTTTTTAGTTAAAAATGCCTTAAAAAGTTGAACTTATTAAAAATCCTTATCTCATTCATAGGTATAATTTTTGTATCAAAATGTATCTCCTAAGAGCATGCTGCGATAGGCTAACAGGTTTGCAAAATACTACACTCACGAGCAAAAATAATGCATACATACACTTTGTATTGAATTTCCAAAGAAAGTGTACCCGGTATTTTTGCTCTGGAGTGTATTAGAAATTAATATTGAATTTAATTAAATCGGTGGTTAGGTACTATGATCGCCGTAACACGACTAAGTCCCATTAAATTAGCATATTTAAACTTGCAGTTACCCTGTTATGAGAATTGCTGAACTTACAGTAATTTTAATATTGCAGGGAACAATAAAATAGTTGTTGGACTTGTCAGTTAATGTAAGGCCGCAGACTGTTGGGATAAGTTTAGGGCCGAGATGAAGGTAGTAAATTCAACGTGCGCAGTAGTATTAGCGCGGGGTGCGAGGGATAGGAACGCGTTAGTAGTGTCTGTCTTTTATGAAGATACCAATTCGCCATTGTGGGACACAAGATTACGTGCATAATAAATCTGATTGTGAAAATAAAGCTAGCGATGCCATGAATTATGAACCCTATATATCTCGCAAACCTTTGACCCATTAGGGTTATTAAAAATAAAAATAAATATATTAGGTCACACATAAATAAATATTTGTGGACAATCTTACACAAATCAACCTAGTCCCAAACTAAGCAAAGCTTTATGGGTATTAAGCGACGATATACATACTTATATAGATAAATAAATACTTAAATACATAGAAAACATCCAAGAACCAAGAACAAATATTCGTGCTCATCACACAAATAAATGCCCCGGCCGGGATTCGAACCCGGGACCTCCAGCTTCGTAGGCAGGGTCACTAGGTCGTCATGGCACATGGCCATAAAGTGGCAATTACCGCATACAACGTGCGCGGAAAATCCCACTTGCTGGCCAAGCGGATACATAAAATGTTGTACTTACCACGGGCGGTCATAAAGAAAGCCTTAGATCAGATATTTATTATCGCCCTTGCCTTCAAATCCCTGCGATCTGAGACATTCTTTGTTTTACCGCCCTTGGTAAGTAATGATAAGATTAAATAAAAAATCAAATCCGTTAGGTTGGCAGGTGTCGCAGAATATCTGCAGAGTACTTATATTGGTCACGCAGTTCCGAGGAAATAAAATGGATATTGTCCTAAATCAACTGTCCCATTACGTTTGCATAAGGACTTTAACATGATTCAAAGTGCTCTTATTATATTTATTTATTTGTTCCAAATTAACACTAACAGGCGAGCTACACGTATTAATTATTCTGGTAAATTAAAATAAGTACATAGGGAGATTAGCTGCTATTTACAAACGTTCTGCGTCCTAATTACTTCTTTGAACTTAACATTGACTCTCAGTTTTACTAGAGTGGAGCGCGGTAACAATAAATATTTAACAAGTGTTAAAATGACTTCAACTCCACGTAAACAAACACCGGAATTCAAACAAACAAACTCACTTGTATAGGTATTTATTTTACGAACGGACGCACCGGGTGAAATAGCAATGTTGTTTTCGCTACACAATTTGGTTTGGTGCAGGCGTTGGTAACAAGGTGGCATTACTTAACAATGATTCGATTTTTACATCAACAGTTTTGTTTTACATACAAGTCACATTTTGAATACCTAATTTATCACATTAAAAATTTTAGTAAACCCTTTAAAACACTTGTACGGTGGTAAGTATCTTAACGAAATGTTGTGTTTCGATATCGCGTTAGAGCCGTGAATTGAACTCTTTTAAAGTTGAATTAATTTAATAATTTCTAATCACTTAAATATCTACGTGGGGTCGGTCAAACAAAAATCTATACATATAATAAAGCAGAAGAGGGTCGAAAATCTGTACATTGAAGATATTAGTAAAAAAATCGATGGAGGGGTCTAAGAATCGATAACAGAACACGTTTCAACTGTTTTTAGAATTCGTGTCTGTTTGTCTGTTTGTCTGTTTGTCTGTCTGTTTATTTGTCTAACTATCACGCGAAAACTAGCGAATGGATTTTAATACAGCCTTCACTAATATGTTTATTGGATCTTCGGCCAGGTTATAGGCTATAAAAATCATACAGGTTAGGGATGAAATGGGGTGAAAAGAGGGGTTAAACTTTGTATGAGAAGTCTTTCAGTTCATGATTTACAGGCTTGAAAGTTGGTAAATATATACATGGACGCAAAGTAAATAGAACCTCATTCAAACATTGTATAATAAACAGATAGTATTTGAAAAAATGGGGGGTGATATAACAATACCTCTGCCTCTCAAGGCAATAGACAAAAATACAAAAGTCCCTCAAACCATATTAACTGTTTGAAATGAGAGATCTAATTATGTTGGTCAGTCAGTCGCTATCAATATTCACAAACCTTACTACGCAACCTCGGTTTTTTTTTTTTTGTTTTCGATGGTGGGTACCTTACCTACGCAGAGCGGCGGGCTCTCGGTTGCATGGTAGCACTTGCGACATGTACTACCTATATATTAAGTATGCGCATTTTTGTATAAAATATTGTTTTTTGAGGTGCTCATTACAAGAATGATACTTATCCATTTTCAAATCGAAGATGGCAGACATTTACTTATTTACTTTTCTTAATAATCGATATGGGTGTCATCTTTGAGGTTCTTCGAGGTGCCGATTAGTTGCGTTTTCCGTTAGCAAAATGTATAAAATACGTTCAGCGCGTAACAGACATAAATTTAGGGTAAATTGGTATTCGTTATTAAAACATACATACCTACGTAACAATAAACATCAAGTATGAACAAATTCGAAAGTCACAGGCGGATTGGAAGCAAAAAAAAACCGGCCAAGTACGAGTCGGACTTCGCACATTTAGGGTTCCGAAGCGACCGCAAAGTTAAGTTGGTTTTTAAAGGAAAAAAAGGAAATTTCAAAGAAAAATATCTAATTTATAAATATATTAGTATTTGTTGGTGAAATATACGTAATAACAATCATTATTACCAAATTTTAAGTTTATAGGTGTTTGGGAAGGTAAAAAATTCATCGGAACAAAATTTCGTAAAAAAAGCTGACTTTGGTGGCTTCTCACTTCTTTGTTTTCAAATATTTTTTTTCAATAAAAAATATAGTAAGTATCTACTCACTCTGACGACCGCTTTAGCTTAGTTGGTAGTGACCCTGCCTACGAAGCTGGAGGTCCCGGGTTCGAATCCCGGCCGGGGCATTAATTTGTGTGATGAGCACGAATATTTGTTCTTGGGTCTTGGATGTTTTCTATGTATTTAAGTATTTATTTATCTATATAAGTATGTATATCGTCGCTTAGTGCCCATAGTACAAGCTTTGCTTAGTTTGGGACTAGGTTGATTTGTGTAAGATTGTCCACAAAATATTTATATTTATATTTATATTTTACTCAATGAGCTCTAAACAACGATACCCCACTCGATAGGGTAGGATAAAAAAAATTTTTCGTGCCCCCCTTTAGCTGTATGGGAGCCCCTTAAAAACATTAAAAATAATTTGTGACTTTTTGTATGGCTTTGGGCCAACAAGATGCTTATACTGTGTAAATTTGAAACCTGTAGCTCCAACAGTTTGGCTGTAAAACCTACTGTACTGACAGGCGACGGACGGACATCTGGGCGTCACCAATAGGGTTCCGTTTGGACCCTTCGGGTTCGGAACCCTAAAAACAACTCTCAGAAAATCACATACCTCTCAGAAGCAACCAGGGTGGGTGCGCTATCAACCTAGGCCTCTACTCCATCTTCAAAAGTGAAAGAACAGACCAAAGTAGGTATTCAGTTATACCTATATTTTACAATAAAGCACTTTGAACTTTGAAAGGTATTCCAATAATTTATGAACAAAAAAATATCTATTCAAAGCCACAAAGCTACTTAATAGGTCAAAAATTTTTTTTGTTCAATATTTCGGGATCGCTGCGCTCGCGTTTTCATCTACATTGCTTGATGCATATGAAGTATTTTCCGTACCGCCATCATAATGTTCGAATCATTTCGCACTCGCTTTTTTATCTACATTACTTGACGCGTAGGAATTATTTTCCGTAACTGCATCATAATGTTCGATAAATTTCGCGCTCGCTGCGCTCGCGTTTTCATGTGCACAACTTCATGAGAATGAAGTATTTTCCGCACCTGCAATCATAATGTTCGAAAATTTTCGCGCGCCGTACGCTCGCGTTTTCATCTACATTATAGTTAATGCGAATGATGTCTTTTCCGCACCTGCATCAGAATGTTCGAATCAATTCGCGCTCGCTGCGCTCGCGTTTCATATACATTACTTAATGAGTGTGAAGTATTTTCCGCACCTGCATCATAATGTTTGAAAAATTTCGCGCTCGCTGCGCTCGCGTTTTCATCTACATTACTTAATTAGTATTTTCCGCACCTACATCATAATGTTCGATAATTTTCGCGCGCCCTACGCTCGCGTTTTCATCTGCATTATAGTTGATGCGTATGAAGTCTTTTCCGCGCCTGCATCAGAATGTACGAAAAATTTCGCGCTCGCTGCGCTCGCGTTTTCATCTACATTACTTGATGCGTGTGAAATCTTCTCCGTGCCTGCACCATAATGTTCGAAACATTTCGCACTCACTACGCTCGCGTTTTTATCTTCATTACTTGGTGCGTATGAAGTCTTTTCCACACCTGCATCAATGTTCGAAACATTTCGCGCTCGCTGCGCTCGCGTTTTCATCTACACTATTTGATGCGTATGAAGTATTTTCCGCACCTGAATCGTAATGTTTGAAAGAATTCGCGCTCGCTGCGCTCGCGTTTTCATCTTCATTACTTGATGCGTATGAAGTATTTTCCACACCCGTATCAGAATATCCGAAAAGTTTCGCGCTCGCTTCGCTCGCGAGCGTTTTCATCTACATCTATAATAAAATATATTTAGTCCTCTGTCATGTTTCATGTGCGCATTGAGCCGGCGTGCGCAATGTTTGGCGAGACAACCCGGTGAAATACGGTGTAGAAGTTGATATGGATAATGGATATTCACGCGAATGAAGTCGCGGGCAAAAGCTTAGATAAATAAATTTAAAACTGGACTACCCGTGCGAAACCGGGGCGGGTTATAAATGCGAAAGTAACTCGGTCTGCCTGTTTCCCCTTAAAATGCTCAACCGATTTAGATGAAATTTGGTATGGATATAGTTTGAGTCCTAGGGAAGGACATAGGATACTTTTATCCCGGAAATCATCCCTTAACGGGGTTTAAGTTAGAATGGAAGAGAGATAACTAGGTAAGCGCATGAAATAGAAGAATGAAATAACATTCTAACGCGATGACGCGAGTTCTACGCAGACGAAGTCGCGGGCAAAAGCTATTCACTATAAATATCAAATTAACTGTAATGTTAGCAATTACCAAGTTTTAGTAATTGTAGGGTATTAATAGGAAAGCAATCTAAAGTAACATAAATGTTTTGATATACATTAATTTTCTATCCTATGGCCTATGTCCAGCAGTGGACGTCGTTCGGCTGATTATGATTCATTAATTTTCATCGAACTTGCAAATATGTGTGAACTGGCATGTACCTATATTACATAACTGATTTGTTTCATAATATAAACAGTAGATATTGAGTTTTAAATGCTTTTGCAACTTTTAAATTCCACAACTAATCCTTGACACATGCACAATCGACGCAAAATAACTTAACGAAAAATGGCCGACCAGTGACAAATACCACAGAGTAAAGGACACTGTTCAGTGTTGCCATTATAATGAAACCAAATTCTACAAATCAACTACTAAATTATAAGAAAAAACGTTAACTCAAAAGCTTAATACGTACACGTTGTACACATATACACGAAAATAATTATTTTAAATAGACTTTGCTACATAATGTAAAAGCTCGTAAAGCATTGCTTTAATATACGTAAGTTAAGAAAAAAGACCGGCCAAGTGCGAGTCGGACTTCGCACATTTAGGGTTCCCGCTGACTGAGGTGTGTGGGACGCAACAAAAATGGGGGTCACCAATCGAAAATCTCTCCTGGTTAAGTAGAAAATTGAATTATCCGATCTTATCCCAACGTACCTTATGTACGTCTACTTACTGTGATTTTGTATTCTACTGTATCCTTTAATTGAGGTGTGCAATAAAGAGTATTTGTATTGTATTGTATTGTATCGAGAATTATGACCAACATTATTATTGGAAAACGGGACTTAATCACGTAAGTTTAAATCGATAATTATGACCAAGTTATAATATCAACAATGATTATACAATATTATCGAGTTCAAATTGATCTAAAAAGATTAATAAATACGAGAAAACGTGCGAAGACCCTATACATAACGACGATACGCGAAAATCAGATTTAACACAAGGGCGTTTCTAATCTGATATAATCAAATTCGTGGTGGGAGCTATCATGTCGGTTTACCATTTTAATCATATTTCGTGACTGGATAATGTAGTGAACCATCAAAGTTGTAATTACATTGTATCAAAGCTGTTTGATATCAAAGATCACGCGTGCCAAGTAACTAAATTATTAAGGGATTATATCGCGATAACTTGTATCAATCTGTAAATCTGTATCTCGTAAAATCAGATTTATATCTAAAACATACCTAATTATATGAAGTATTTGTTTAATTGCATAGTTTTAATAGAAAAACATGCACAAACAGCCTATATTATAATGATTTGCTTTGTTGTCAAACATTTCTGCACAATTTGGATGTAGATACTATTATTTCGATATAATACCTATAAGTGATGCATATTCATGTAAAAGTGTAGTTAAATCTATTATAAAATAATCTGCATATTAAATCTATTACTTACAGTCGTTATAAAGGTAACATTACTAATGTACCTACAAGTAATTTACAATAGCGACTTTAATGATTTTCGTAAAATAAAATAATGATAGAGATGAAAACGTATAATTACCTAAATTTATTTTCATTATATAGAATGATTATTATTTTTTAAACAAAAAATGAATTACAAAAAATAAATTAACATACAGAAGATTATTATAGAGAAAATAAAGGCAGAGAAAGTACTTCGATTTGATTGGCAGCTAAGGTTAAATATATCCACACTTTGGTTAAAAACTGATTTTATTAGGAACTCAAAAATAACCCAGAAAAAGTTGCACGGATACAAAAGAACCGCACGGCTTTCGTATAACAACCGGGGAACAAAGTTGAGATTTATTCATTTAAATTCGACCAGTCCGAAATTTAAATAGGAAATGTGCTCAAAAGAAAACACAATGGCGGTCGCTTAAATATGCATAGGGAAAATGTTCCGAGAGCAGAGATGAATTTAGATCTTACCTTTGGTTTCGACAGTCGATTAGTGTTTCGATTGTCAAGGATGGGGTTGATTTGATTTACAAAGCAGCCTACGTTCATCATTGGTGTATTTCTATAAGTAAGGTATTTATCGCACTAATTTTCGATACTTTGGTAAGCACGGGGTTTTTTTTTTTTTACTAACTTATCTAACGATTCCTTGAATTGTTTTCATTTTCTCAATTATGTGAAACCGTTTTTATTTAATATAAGTTTAAAGATAGTATTTGTTAATATTTTTCATTGGGAAACATCGGAAGTAAACGGGTAACAACGGACTATGTTCAAAACTGAACTCTGTGCAGTTGCGCGTAAGCCTAGTAAAAATAAATATCCGTTCTTTTCCTGTCAAACTAGGCATATAACACTAATTTCATATTTCACGCTGTCGCACACAACCTGTAGCTTTAAATCCACGCGGCTAACTGAGGTTCTTATTTATGGACTGAGGTGTGTGGCGCAACAAAATGAGGTAGGCAGGTGTGTTGTCTTGTCGCCAATCGAAAATCTCTTCTAGTTTAGTTTGTAGTTGAACTATCCGATCTTGACCCGATCCGGTCTTACACCAACATACGTTACTCATAATATATATATTATGAGTAACGTATGTTGTAAGTAACGTATAAGTAACGTATGGTGTAGGTAAGTGCGATATGTCGCATATAATATAATAAAATAATATAATTGTTGAGAATAAAATGTAATTAAGATCAACGGGTGGCTCCGATACCAGATGTTTGACCGGCCCATCCCCTGCGTCAACGAAGTCAAGTATCTTGGAGTGACCGTCGGCAGAAAACTGACTTTACGTAGCCACATTCATAGGGTACACAATCTTGTGTTGTTCGTGCTAGGAAGGCTTAGGCCGATGATTAACATTTTTAGTAAAATGTGAATTAAAAATAAGCTGACACTTTACAAAACTCGTGATCATCAAATCATGTCTTGTTTATGCAAGTGTAGATTTCGCTCATTCGTTTTCTCCGTAGGGCAGCTGCCGGCGAACCTCAGTCTGCATTTCTGCATAACGACATGGGGATTAGCATCATGTATGGTCTCTTTAAGCAGAGTGCTAGTCGTCATTTTGACAATGCTTCATATTATAAGAACCCTACACGAAAGATTCGAAAGATAATTCAGTGGTAGGTACTTCAACGAGACGACCCTTCAAGATAATACTACAGTTTATTCATCCTTAGATACACGTGTCCTGTGATATAAACAGACTCTTCTTGAAGATTTTAATCATTGTTCACAATTTTCTCTAGGATTACACAACAATCATCACTTACAATGTTGTTGTATACTCGTACTTAAAGATGTTTACAAAGTATTGTAGGTAATAAGAGAAAACCATGATAATGAAAACGTCTTCAAAAAGTATGTTTACATGATAGGACACGTCAGGACGAATAATCTTTACATTGATTGATTGATTTATTTATTTAAACTTTATTGAACTAAAAAAACAGTGTACAAATGGCGGACTTAATGCCTAATGGCATTCTCTACCAGTCAACCACAGGGCCAAACAGAGACGCTCAAAAACGGTGCAGGAAAATATAGAAACTTTGAGAGAGTGTAGAACAAACGTCAATAAAATTAAGATAACGTATACACATAAGTACATACACATAGCTACCAGTAATTGCACATAATTAACTTATATACAAACGAATAATATAAATTAGTTAATTAGTTAATTAATGGATATATTATTACTTCGACACACCGGTTTGTCACACAATCTGTCATGATAATAATAATCGCATCTCAATAATGAGCATTGTTGGCTAAATTTTCATGAATTAATCCCGACACGTGTGCACTTGTGCAGCCCCCATGTCGTTGCCGTTGCTAATTATGATAATCAATTGTTCCAAACAAATCAAAACTTTACAATCATGTGAAATAATCAGGTGAATGACATTAGACATTACAATGGAGAACGCCCTTTTTGGATACATTACGCTATGTCTGTCACATAAGACGCCGAAGGCTGAAAAATAAATTGAGCAGCTACTTGATTTAGTATTCTTGGTCCTACAATCAATTCTACGCCCAATGCAGTCCACTCCACTCTTTGTTCAGTTCTGTGACATGGGTATCAAATGAGGGTTGATAAGGTGAATACAAAGTATCCAATTGTTGTGAAATTAATAAAGGGTTTAAAACGTAATAAATATACGACTGGTTTTCAATCAAACACATGGTTCTACCCGCCGCTAAGTAAGTATTTAATGTTTTAAATGCTACACGCTAAATAGTTTTAGAAGCCCATACCTATAAAGCTATAAAAAATCACTTAAACCCGTACACAATAAAAGAAAGATTCAAGCGTGTCCTTATAAATTACTATCTATACCGCTACTAATTATCACAAAATTGAACCTTGTCTCACAGAATAAGTAGGTACCTAATATTATAGTAAACTTGTCTCATGACGATTTGACGTTAACTAGTAGGTACGTCACAAATCGCCTACAGTCACCGGTTTGATCTAGTTCCAATTACCGGCCTCAGGCAGTTTTCCTGGATCAGTGCTTTGCGGTCAATCCGTTTACCTTTTACCGGGTCACTTAACATAGGTACATATTGATACTGATAATTTTCACCGTCTGAGTGATCATTGATTTCTAAAGATAGGTTGATTTCATTCAGTACAAATCGGATATCCGCGATAATAGTTCTACCACCATCAAATGAAGTAGGATCTTTTACCGTGCCTTAAGGTAACTTGTATTTTACATAATAATCCCTAACGGGCACTTCATTCAAATATATTTTTATCATACCTAATCATCTTCCTAGGCCTTATTCCCATTTATTTGGGGTCGGCCTTCCTTGTGCTTAACCTCCAAGCAGCACGATTTTTGGTTTGGTAAAGACCAAACCAAAAATCGTGCTGCTGTAAATATAAAGTTAGATAAAGATCTAACTTTATATTTTCTAGGTCCTTTTGGATCGTAGTCAACCAGGTAGCTGGGGCCTTCCACGTTTACGCTTCGTCGTTGGCAAGTTTATGGCTGTTTAGACTATATGTTCTTCGGGTCGTCTTTGTATATTCAAATATATTTTTTTATGTAAAAAAAATAAGGAAGAACTCAAAAAAACATTAGAAATTATTTCCTAACTTCTACTAGCTTAATATGAGACCTCAGGCTCTTTACTGAACAATGTCGGTACAGTAAACAACCCCCGTTTACGGTACCTATAATGGAAATCGTCGGGTGAAAAGAGAAACTTATGGGACTTTTTTTCACGATGCTAGCCTGATATATCTACATTACTATGACAATTATGTCTGGTATAGAATTTTCATTCTTTTGCACTAGTAATATTTGGAGCGCATGTAGATTGATTTTTACAGGTAATCAATATTTTAGTCTGAAGACTCTGAAGTGAGCTGTTACCGAGGTAAGGAAAAATATAATTACAGTGTTACTGCATGTTTATTTACTATCTAAAGGGTATATATAATAAAAGAAAATGCAAATTTTGTTGTTAAGTAACTTAGCCTTACAAATTTCGCAATTTGAACCTGCACTGGCGAACAGCACGGCATACACACGGCATATCAAGTTGCAACGAGCGAGTAAGTCAAAATTTCAGTTCTAAATCCAAAGTTTTACTGTGTACACTGTACAGCTTATCATACAAAATATCTGTTTCATAATTTCTGTCTAACAAATGGTTATCCCAGAACTAAGAACGAAAGCCCGAACCTGAGATTTTTAAGCCCTCCTCATTATTAATGGATAGGTACAGCTAATTGTATTTTAAATTGTAGCGAATTATTTTAATATAATAAATAATAATATTGTGTACTTTAAATCTAATCTAATGTGACGTGTAAAATTTAATATTTTATAAATAAACAATTGAATTGAATTGAATAAGAATCCCACTTTCTTAAACGCGCCTTTTTACAGCGCTCAGAAATTCCGAAAGTTATTAAAATTAGACGAACAAACTCTGAGCCGATATTCACAACATCAACTCTTCACTTTAGCTTATGCGAACCATTATAATATTATGCCAGACCTCCAAGGAAGCGTTGCTATCTCAACTCCCGGCGCGGCGTCAAGTTATAATAACAGTGAACGGTGAGGCGAGGTGAAATAAGATGTGAATAGCATAGCTGGTATTAATTTTAATACTGAAGTAGATTAATTTGGTGGTAATGATTCTCGGCCGTGGCAGAAAAAGCTTAAGTGTTTGAACATAAGTACATAATCTGCTTTTCTGCGAAAAATACGGTTCGAAAAATACGACACACATTATCTGATTTATTTGAACGAATCACTGAATCCACTATGTTTTCTATTGTGTATATTTTTCCACCGTTCCACTCTCTATAGTGATGAAAGGTAAAGGGTTGTAACAAGTTATCCAGACACCATCAGTAATTATTTTATTTTATTAGATACTAATTATTTGTCTAAAATTAAGTATACAAAGACACACAGATTTCATTGTGGAAACGATAAATTCGTTTGGACGGGTCGTTGATAAAATTAAAAAGCTACTTTTCAGCACTAGTGCACTGCCGCACTTTCTACGCATAAGTTTGGCCTTACAAAGAGCACGTTCTGAAGAATAAAGAACTTTCTGAAAGAATATTTACTTCATTCTTGTTTCAATCAACGTAATCAAACCTAACAACGTGCCAAAAACTGTCGTCCGGAAATATATCTGCAAATGTTTTTTTTTTTTAACTAACATGATAACAACTGTCTGCAGCATATACCTACCACATGATTGAGATCATCAGTCGAGTAGATAAAGTAAGTAAGTAAGTACTATTTTATTTGTAAATACCTCGCGGTCAAAAAATTTCGGGTCACCCTAGTTTAAATAGCCTCAATAGATTTGGATAAATATTCTACACTCGTTTTATTTACATATTATACTATTGTCCTTATTGACCAACTGTATTAGCAATTTCCAGAATCCTATCATAAAAATATCAATGTCCAAAAATGGCGATTTTCGCGATATCTCGCTCCGTTAACGTTGTTTTTTTCACGGATTTTTACGAGTCCGATTTAAACCTGGAAACGTTACTTTTTTTGGCTGTTACTTTTGCAGTATAGGTGTAAAATTGAAAGATAATGACATGATTAAAAAAACTTACAACCTCACAGTATTTTAGGAAATATGAAGGTTTTTTACCGACCCGTATTCTTTGTCCGTGAGTGTATTTATCGTTGATATTGTAGTCCAAATATTACTTTACCTAATACGTGTATTTTTAGATAATTGGTAGCTTTTTTTAAAAAAAAAAACATTATTTATAAAAAAATACGACGAGTAAAAAGCCCTAGGGAAAAGAACATGCTATTCCTTCGAAGCAGTATCTCGAATTCAAATAAGTTATTTAAAAAAAAACACTAATTTCCCCTGACGTGAAACTTAATTAAAATAAAACAAGCTCTTATTCATAAAGCTCTTTCATTTTGAAACAATGGTCCTTCCGAATCGGGCTAATTGCAAGATTAAATGTAATTTTAAACGAGACAAGACCCCATCAAATGTCGAAGAGAATCCGCAATTTCGTGCTGCGGAATTAGTGGCCCAAACAATCATTGAGACACCTGAACAACGGGAATTTCAATACAAAACGTGTTGAATGCCCAGTTTTCTTAATGAGATTTGACCCAAAGGGCTTTTATATTCGGACAAAAAACAATCAACTGGAAATAAATTACCCAGTTTTTCGCACGCAGAAATATTTCAGGCTTGGGTTATTTATTACCCAATAATTAACAGAATTTCTAAGCTATCGCTAATTATTAAACAATAACGATACAATTACAATTCTCCTTATTTACGACGAAGAGAAAGCAATTATAACCTATAACACGCCTAAAGCAAATTACTTGTCGTGAAAACACTTCTTGTAACCGATTACCAAACCGAAAATATTCGGCACATGGTGCTACCGAAATTCTCATTAATTTGTTCCGGTTTGTTAAACGGCCAATTTATCAGGACCCTTGGGGTTTCGGGTTTTATATACTGAGCTCAGTTATTGCGAAAGGGGTTTCTGTGTTGTGGCAGGTCAAAGTGATAGGTCTGACGCATGTGAGGAGATCAAAGAAATACGCAGCATTACAGGACGAGACGTCAATTCTTTGAGTTGGGGATTGTAATTGGGTTAACATTACACTTTTACGCCTAGTCGATTTGGTCTGCACATTACAGAATTTTCCGGTCACTGTTAGCTTAACAGTCTGTTGACTTTTATTTCGTAAACTTCATTTTTACATTTAGAGGCCTTTTACACCTCTAAAATTAACTTGACTATGGGGACCCTTTATATCTCCGCTTATATGTGTGGTGAACTCCTTTTCAAGGCGAAGTAAGCCTCCATTTGGTTTTGACAGTTGCCTGCTGTCAATCTAGGCTAGACAAAATACAGGCAGCACTAGATTAGATAATAATTATGTCCAAGAATTCATGTTAACTATAAATATTATTATATTCCATTGTATCCAGTTAATGTTCTGATTAATAAATAAGTAATATCCGAGTTCGCACGTGTTTTTTCATTCGTCATCGGCCGGCACCTTCGCCGCCAAATATGTATATATTTGACCACAGAGACTCTTTACATCTCCATAATATAGGATCTCTCTTCTCTCTTTCAGCATATTTGCGTCCACTGCTGGACTTATGCCTCTTCCATGGCTTTTCATTCCGTTCTGGACGTAGAGGATCTGCTCCAGGTTGGCCCTGCCGTCTTTTTGATGTCGTCCAACCATCTGGCTTGCGGTATTTCCACGCTACGGCTTACCGCTCGAGGTGTCCAGGGCAGAACTCGTTGGCTCCATCGGTCGTAGTGTCTTCGGCAAATATGACCGGCCCATTGCCATTTTAGTTTTGCTACCCTCTTGCCAATGTCGGTGACTTTAGTGCGTTGACGGATGACCTCATTTCGTACTTTATCTCGTAAAGAGATCCCGAGCATTGCGCGTTGCATAGCAGGCTGTGCTACTTTAAGCCGGTGGACTTTCCCAGCAGTCAGCGTCCATGTTTCGCAAGCGTACGTCATCGCTGGGAGAACACATTGGTTGTAGCTTGTAGACCCTAGTTTTCAGGGACTGAGGGGTCTTTGACCTGAAGACGTCGTCATCGGGCTTGCCGAATGCGCCCCATCCCAGTTGGATCCGAAATAGGATGAGCTAATTAAATATGTGCCCAGGTATTTTTTGTTGGTCGATGCTGCTTTGTATACGTAACATGTTACTAAACTCGTACATGTTACTAAATTTAATTATTGTTGTAAATTGTATTGTAACTTATAACATGTAAACGAGCCTTTGAGGCCTACTTGCAGAATAAATGTTTGATTTTGAGCGAAAGTGATGCAGAGACATAAACGCAGGGTCAGTGGAATATATATAATTAATTAGGTACAACCTGTGATTATGTTAACTTGAGCCATGCTGTGCGACAAAAATCTACAAAGCATTTTTCTTCTAAAATCAACTTTAAAATCGGGTTGCAAAATGTTTATTTCACAAACGAAGATAAATTACAACTTCACTCAGATAAAAAAAAATACAAATAAATAGCATCATGCATTTTTACCTAGGTACTGGGTTTTGGAGGGCAAGGGCCCTCATCTAGATAAGATAAGATCTAGACCTACTGGACTTTCCTAATGATAACTGAAAACCGTCTCACCAAATAATTAGAAAAAATATTTCTCACCTATTTTACAAAATTCACAAAAAAATGCCGGAAACTGCGGGCATTTCACTTTTATTTGATAAGCTATAGGTACTCTGTGAGACTGACCCATGACTTGTAAATGCCGCTAACGAAATACAAACAGATGCTCGAGGCCCGAAACAGATGTCATCCTTTTAATTCCCCTCTCTCTTTTTTATAATTAAGAAATTTAGCTTCATTTTATTCCACTTAAGTTGTAATCTTGTTCGGTTTAATGTCAATACTATTTTGTTTAGAATAAAACAAAAAGGAAGAGCGGGAGCAGCTTGTACTCAATGTACACATAAAAATAAAAATTAAATTTTTGAAAACAACCCCGACGGATGTGTCTAACTGAAAAATAATAAAATAATACATTTGGAAATCCCCCGACTGCATAGGAAAAAGTACATAACGACAAAAATATTTTTTTAAAACGGTTAATTGGTTGAGAAGTGTATTTATAAGCCCAGAAAAATCCGTTGAGGGCTGAGGGGTTCTATGAATTATATTTCTTTGATTTTCGCCTAGCAGCAACCCTAAGAACCGCAGTCCATTTGTCTACAAAGCAGCAGGTATATTTGATTGTGGTCTGCAAACTGCACTAATGCTTCGCAAATGGAACATTAATGTTCCACGAATTGAATACTTACTGGAACAACTACGTTGGTGTTGCTTAAAAATTGCGTATCTCAATTGTAGTACTTAGTTTTAACGGAAATGTTTTACATTCGTGTTAAGTTTCGACTGTGAATTATAAATCGTTTTTTACTGCTGGTTTAAATTCCATAATTACATACGCATTTAACAAAATATTTATGTATGTAAACACTTTATTGTAGCTACACAAAAAGTGGTAAAAACAATATGCATGTCACATAAGATTCAATTACAAAGGGGAACTTATCCATGGGACGGATCTCTTCCAGTTAACCTTTGATTACCTTTATAGGTTCTATAAAACAGCGGGTAAGACGACCTTTCGGTAGTGGAGAAATGAAATATAACATACATGACTCCCTCTCTGTTGCTCCAATATCCTCGTCTCGCTACCATTACTCTGGACGCCGCACAGGCATCGTCCAAAATAACGGTAGGCCTATATAGCAGCGCTCTTATTTTTTTAAGATCAGATTTCACACATAACCATATTCTTCCGAGTCAAAGAAACATAAATTAAGCATAATCTTCAAAAATGTTCTCTAAACCACTTTACTTATTTAAGCAAATTATATCATTTCGACACCCATCCTCCCGCCAACTCTTTACAACTTAATTACAAAACGGAGTAACTGAAAACGGCACTTACCGTACCCATTCATTATCACTTCAGATGTTGCGTAACGAGGACCTGTCCCATTACGTGACTATAACGCTATGGACATAAGAGTCACTGTAATTATATAAATAGTTTCATTTTTATATAAGTCACCTGTAGGGTGATTTCATTTTCAATTTGAAATTGTCAATTTTCTTACGAAATTATGGTTGGATTAAAATGTCTCTCTTTATGTTAAAAATCTCCGAATTGACATAATTACTCATAGTGATCATGATACCAGTGTTTATACCAAGGGGTATTATTAAAGCAAACGGCAGATTAGCTAAGACTTTAGAAATTAAAAAGAAAAGTGAACGACAAAAACAATTTCAAGATATTATCTCTCTGTAATTAAAACCTCAACACAATGTTCATCTTGAATTTCTTAAAACACCCATCCTCTTCCCAGCATTTTAGTTAAATTTCTTACCGTGTCCAAAGTCAGTCTGAAAAATAATCATTTTAATGACATACCAGATTTCCAGGCCTCCCATCCCCTTAATTTTTTTCACAAACTCATAATAAAAATGATCTTCCTCGTTGACACTTTTAAAGCAACTGTTGCAACCATCTGCATTTTGTCATTCAATGCATACCTACTATATTAGATATTTTCTCTCAATTGATCGTATAATACCGAACTATACTAATACCTATCAGCTTAGTGGTAGGTACGACAATATTGTATTGCCACATAACAACAGAACGTAACGTATGCCAAACAGTTCAATCCGATGCCGCCAAGTCGCAAATTGCTAATTTTTAAGACAAATTACACAGAACAGTGCAAGTTAAATACACTTTAATCTTGTAAAAAGAGTCATTATGTTCCCATGTTCCTGTATTATTTGATTCAGCTGATCTACATAATTTACAGCTGAATTTAACTTGTCATTAACTGTCAGCGATGTCTCCGTCGCAGGGACCGGAACCGGTAAGCCTAATCAGGGTTTTCGATAGGCTTATTTTAACGGTGGTTTTAAAAACCCTATCGATATTGGTAACCATGTAAAACGGTAACCCTATCGATAGGGTACCGTATCAATCGAGTTAACCCAACAAACCGCTAACCAAAATCAAAACCCTATCAATACGGTAACCGTATCAATAGGGTTTTTAACCAGTTTTTAACAAATGTAATCTTTACGCACATTTCAATTAGACTCATTTTTAGATAACCGTGGCTCGCACGGACGATGTGCTCACCGGCTCGCCGTGGGGCCCGCTCTCAGTACAAACAAACTGGTTTGATCTACCGAAACGCTCCTTGTTTTTAATGCAAACAACTTTGTACTTTAAGTCCTTAGGCTTGAATCGTATTTACTTTATCGTGCGTGCAAGTGTAGATTTGTAGCTCACGCTCGGGCGATTGTTTGTTTATTTCACATTTTAACTTTTGCGCCTATATTTTTATCTAACTTTCTGTGCAATGTCAGCAACAACTACCTAATAATCTGAAGGTCGGTTTGTCGAACATTAAATATCCAATAAAAAAATGCTACTTTATAAAGATCACAATTGTCGCATTTTGACGGTTCATTCGAACGCTAATGTATTTATTTTAATATTTTGAAACAATCAGTCGTTTTCATAGTACCTACTGATCATAATCTATAATTAAATTTTATTTTGAAATAAACACCAGCCTCCTTAACTGACAATATGTGAACCTTATTGTAACGAGATAAGGTCTACAAACGAATCAACAGTGTAACGTGTTACCTTCTTTTGTTAGTATACTACCTACCTAAACAATAGGCAAAGGTCGCCGGTCGTCGCAAGTGCTGACCACCTGTGGATGTACCCAACAATAAGAGAGCTTTCTTTAGTTGTATAAAAAAACTTCATTGATTTCAAGTCGAATAAATTTGTAGGCCAACTGGGGTCGCAACATCAGTATGGGATTTCTAGGAAATTGTTGATAAACACTCGATAAAATCAGTTGCTACATCCAAAATCGGAGTTTCTACCGGAGTCGCTATAGCCAGTGGGAATTTCATATAAAGCATGTTCTAAGTACAAGGGACTTAGGTGTAGAGTTGCTACTACCGAAATGTCGTTACAACCAAGGTCGCTAAAAATAAATCCACTGTAATTGATTGACCTCTATGACCTGAGGTAAAAGCAAGTGCGCACGAACATAGAGTTGTTAAATCGCCCAATTCCGGGATTGTAAAAATGTTTTTAATAAATACGGGATTTTAGTAGTAGGTTAATACACGTTTTGCAGTCAGTATATTAATTCCGCATTTTTATGTGTGGGATTTCATTACATTAATTATTGGGCTGTTAACTACCAAGTTGTTAAAACGTTTATCTATTGCTGATCCGAAAGCTGATAGGACTTGCTGTTTTCCATTGTCTTAGGATTAACGAGATTGCGGCGACAGTTTCAATGGCAAAAATAACCTTTCTTACACTATAAAGACATTTATGCCGATGTTGTTATCTTTTCACAACTTAATACAATAGGTACACAAGTGCCTAAATGTCGTGGTATTTGTCTTTTTTTCCAGGTAAACCTACACACGCACACAATAAAAACAAATAATTACGTTTAGTTCGTTAGTTACTTTACGTAAATCTGCAGGTTCAGTAGCAGTGCACTGCTTGCAGTCTGAAGTGCATTCTCGTAACGTAACCATCTAGTTGAGTACGCGTGACCATAGAAGTGGACTTTGTTATTATTATTGTTTCTGTTATTTTTGTTATTATAGATATAGGTATTTGAATATAGGCGTGCATTTATGGACACTGATTAGTGATTAGTGATTTTGATTGGATTGTGAAGTTAAGTGGGTGTTATAAGAAAGGTGAGTGTGTTACTTTGCATTATTTTTTATACTAATTATAAGTAGAGTTCAAATTTTTGAAAGATAGGGAAGGTTGTCATACAGTTCATAATATACGTAATTGTCGTGTAACAAAAGTATCAATACAATTATAAACAAGTAGGTCGGGCGCCGTTTGCGACAGAGAGGTCATGACCCCCGTTCCGGATCATTTTTGATGCAAAGGCTGTCTATCGCGATTCAACGCGGCAATGCGGCGAGTGTGATGGGCACCTTTGCACCCGGAGTGATCCGGGGCGGGTTATTTGACTAGGCATGTTTGTGTCAATTTAGTTAGTAATTTTTTATTGACATTATCTTGCGTATAAGATTTAAGTTGTATTTATTATAGAAATATATATATTTGGCTTTGTCAAATGTCAAAAAAAATTATAAACAATTAAAATATACATATTTATGCATATGATTGTTCCAAAAATTTGAACTTTACCCAAGTAAGACCAAATATTTAAGGTAATAATGAAATTGTATTAGTACCCGTTGATTTTATGCCGTTGACGCAGGAATAACGTATTGTCACATACAGGGAGCTATTTTATAATACTACCTACATGTAAATTAACGAATCTACTAGCGAATACTAAAATAAGTAAATACTTGATACGTAAAACATAAATCAAACAATTTTTTTTGTATTTTATTTCTATACTTTTTTTCATTTTATTAAAAATATAGTTACCCTATCAAGTAATCCACCAAATTGTTCATTTGCTAGAAGACAGTATTTAGTTTAAAAGTGTATTCAGCCCGGATATGGGCACGAAAATATTATATAAAAATACAATAAATATGTACATTATTTTACGATAATCAGAACTTTAAATATCCTGTTTATTTAATAAATGAAAAATAAAATATAAATAACATTACAAACTTTAAATCGGTCTTTAAGTCGGGTTTTTTTTTAAAAAATACGTAAAATAAATTCATGATTAAAAAATCATCACTTAAACAAATATGCAGCGTAGCGTATTCAAGATTTGTATAAAATGTCTTGCATGTCAGGAATTCAAAAACATGTCTTTTGAATGTTGAAATGTTCGATTCTTAAAAAATTATGTTCGATTAAAAAGTACACAACGACGGTAAAGAAAACTATTATCTAAATTCTAAATAATAACAAAGCTCAAGATTTCTTGATTTCTCTCGCTAAAACTTGTATTTTCATTCACCCATTCATCGCTACGTCCTAATTCGAGCAGTATATACGGCGCGCTGTCATATATTTGAACTAGCTGTCTCGGAGTCACGACATCGTGTCGTTACTCATTGGCTTCCCGGCGCGCAGTATTGTGCGGATGGCGTAATGCATGATTTCTATTTAACCATTTATGTAATTGTTTGAATATAATAAATGTTGTTATTATTGTATATAATTAACACGCTAAATGTACAAAAGCGCGGCCTTCTCTGCAATCTCAAAAACAAAAGATATTCCAGGTAAAAGCCAAGCCCAAAACTAATAATCAGTTTTTTTATTTCATCGCCACATACAATTATTATCTTTATCTGCACGAGCAACACTAATCCTACGGCCTAGGTATCTACAAAAGGGCCGCCTTGGTAGGTAATGACTCTAACGTAAACAAAAGGCAAAACAATAAACAATCGGCAACTCAAAGTTAGCGAACAGTTGCAGGTGTGCCATATCTGTCATCGCCGTCGAGTATATGATACATGAATGGAAAGCACGTGCAATATTTAATGAAACGAAAACAGATAGCTCCCACCCCATGCTGTAATTAAGTATTTAAGTCTATGTAGAACAAATATCATGTTCAGTACGTCTCGCATATCTCGCGACGCACCATTAGTTTTTTTAAGTCATAAATAATTACTTAGTACCCATAACATGGCTTTATTTGATCTGGAAGAATTTAGGAGCTGGAAGAGGGAGTACGAGGCTGAAGCACAACGAGAAAGTAAGTTAATTTATATGTATAAAGTAGTTATTTATAATATAATTTTCAGTAACATGAAAATATATCATATCATTACAGGAGAACACCGGCGATTAGCCGAAGAAAATAAAGCGACATCGTCGATGAAGGCAAAGGAGATAAACAACAGGAAGTGTAAGCATTCTAGGATTAATTTGTTACCTTTTACCTACGACATTATAAGAAATAAGGAATTAATTCAGTAAGACTAATGGAATTTGTGTTTTCAGATAATCAGTTCGACAAGAGAGAGTTATGGTCCAAAAAAATCAAGGAGCTATTGCAAAACGTTCCCGATGAGAAAGTGGAGCAAGTTTTCGACGAAGTAAAAGCTTTGATCGAGCAACCCGACCCAAAGCAGCAAATCGAAAAGATTTCGGCTTCATTTTGAATGTTTCTCTTTTTTTATAGTCGTATTTTTATGTTTTCAATATTTAAATAAGTAATTGATATCTATTGTTTTTAATATTTAGTAGATTGTTGTTATGTAGCTAATGTTGATTTTTATATTGCTGATTTAATAACTTGTTTATTAAAACAAATACTCTATTTGATACTATTTTATTTTTAATCACCTATCTTTGAGGTGCCAATTTAGGTAACTTCTCACAGTACTAACTTATGTCATTGTATAGTACAATAAACAATTGTCAACTAATATTAATTACCTTTCGTCGCCGATCGCGTCTTCGGCAGGGTCGATGGTTAGATACAGAATAGAATAACACCATTCGCATTCATTACTCACAAAGGAGCAAAAAAATATGTAACTGTTCGTCGATTTAAACATAAATAAAGTGTGTGCGTACGGGTTAAGGTCTATTTTAGACTATACTACGACGGTGGCAAATAAGCATACGGTCCACCTGATGGTAAGCGGACACCGCAGCCTATAGCATATGGACCAAGTTTAAAGTTTAGTCACTATTAGCAGTGATAAAAATACATCATTCGCCGCAAGCTGTATCATAACATTCACAACACGCTGTCGTGTTGCTTAAAAGCTATACATAAATAATGCACTTTTTTACGTACTGTGAAAGTATGCAATGAATAAAATAGCTAAAGCTAGATATGTTAGACATAAAAAAAAAACCAGAATGCTTATTGAACGCCACTAATATTATCTAAATAAGTATCAGTTTTTATCAACATATCCTTTAAATATGCAAAATTAAGAATACAGTTAAAAACATACTAATCAAAAAGTGTTAACGACACAATGTCGTGGCTAGCGCGCGAACACGGTTCCGAAATCACGACAACGTAGTAAATGGGTTAAAATAAACGATATATACCTCCACATCATACTTATCATTCCCGCGGGTTCGAAACTTACTTTTAATTTGTAACCTTCATAATCCCGCAATTGGGCGGTTTAACAACTCTATATTGTATGAGCACGCGCAGTCGCCTCAAAGATAACCGTGCCGAACCGTGCTTTTGTTCTAATATTCTCTTATCTTTTTCTTTTAACAACTACTCGTGCCCACCGGCATTTGTTTCTCTTTTCTCAAATGAAATAAACTAAAGTATGTACCTATTTATCCTACTAATATAACAAATGCAGGATGTTTGTGACTCAATCACGCAAAAACGGCTGAACCGATTATGATGAAACTTAGTATACACCGAGATTATAGCCTGGATTAACATATAGGATACTTTCTATCGCTGAAATCATCCCTCAAATACAAGGTCGCGCGGACGAAGTCGCGGGCAAAAGCTAGTTTATTATGAATCTGTGTAATGTGTCAGACTTACGTGTGACCTGTGACCGCCAATAAAAAAAAAATCAACACACCATTGCAATTAATTGAAATGGAAAATAATCGTAAGTAGGTTGTTTTTTTTACACTCGGGGACGTATGTCTTTGCAACTACAAGCGTAATGTACTTGTAGAAATAATAAAAAAAGTTAGAACAAGTCCCAGAAGAGAAATTTCTTAATTGTCTAATAGAAAAGCAAATGTAATGAAAAAATGTTATTAACATCATATGTATATGATTTGTCAAGCCTTTTTGTAATACCTAATATGATTTAAAAGATAGAATTATAAAGATAATAAAGATTTCACTTAGTGAACTAATTGTCATATATGTTTACATACGATGCATAATTAAAATAACATAAACATATTATTGAATATTAATTGTTAATTAATTCATAAATTATTTAGCCACACACAATACCAGCCGCAAATTCATGTATATTTAAGTAACATAATTGTATAATGCATATTAATAATTCTTTCATTTATTACAATACAATACTCTTTATTGCACACCTCAGTTTTAATTATTATAAAGGACACAGGACACAGAATTATTATTTAACGGATCAGTCTAAAATTCATTTTAACCCAAAGCATCAGCATCTGGCGATAGGGTTTCATTGGGTTAACCAAAACCCTATGAAAACCCTATCCAAAAACCCTATCCGATAGGGTTTTAAGCTTAACCCTATTGAGGGTTATGGTTACCGCATCGATAGGGTTAACCCTATCATACGGTAACCTCATGATAGGGTTAACCCTATCATACGGTTAGCAAAATGATTGGGTTACCGAATGGATAGGCTTAAGCCTGAAGAGGGGTTTTCCGGTCCCTGCCGTCGACACATAATAGGCGCCTCGCTGCACTGATGAAATACATTAAACGGCACCCCGGCATATTCGGAGGCGTCAGGAGGCGTATCGCACGTAATGCTGAGTAATGGGTAGCGTGTGTCGTAATTATTTCTCGCTCATTAACGGCTACCGCGGACGGCTCGAGTGAGTACTGACTCCGCTGACTGCAGCGTGATTACGATTAGAGAATGGGGTGACGAAAAGAGCTACAATGTTCGAGTTAGACGTTCCTGCAATTTAAAGTATTTTTTAGTCATAGTTGATTGCTCCAAAGCTGAAAGAGCAAGGACAGCGGTGGCAGCAACGTTAGTACTAAGTTGTGCTTAATCTTTACACGATGAAGAGGTCCCAAGCGGCTGAATTAGGCCCTCGGGTTACTAATACACAAACGTGTACGGCCACCGCGGCCCAACGCTAAGCGTAAGTCTCTGAGACTAGTTATCCGATTTCACCAATCTTTCACCCTTCTGATTTCCGGGATTTTTTTTCATACTGTATGCTTCATAATATATCAGGTCTCTTGTTCGCTTAGCCTGCTAGACCCGTAGTAGCATGTTACCGCGGTAACCGCTTACCATCAGGCAGGCGGTGCGCTGTTTTGCAGCAATGTAGAATTAAATAGATTGAATTGTTACTTAATGTGAAGCAACGAACTAAAATAGGCCTCCTAGGCTGTGACCGCAAGTGATCTTCCTACATATGATTGTAAACTGTCGAAAGTTTATAATCTACCGAAAAATAATGCGTTAAATTGTAAACTGTATGTTACGGTTCACATCTTACGACGTGAACCTTGCAACTTAGGTTCGTTCGTTACTTATCTTGTGTTCCTCAGAGCGGAAATAGAAGCCCCGCTCAGCGAGGCTTCGTCGATTTGCAAGCACAAAAAAATTGGTTTACAATCTTTCGATAGTTAGAAATAATTATGAAAGTCTATATTAATTAAATAACTATATCTATAAAGAGTCCTGGATTCCATTTTGCTACCTATTATGTTCGATATTTGACCGACATTCAAATGAACTATTGCCTATGAGTCGTCAAAAACTAACATTCCTTATGAAAAACAATTCTCACTTGGGATTAGGTCAAGTGTCATTTAAAACGTCCGTCATTCGTATTTATAATCAGACTAATGAAAAGGGACATTTCGCTTCTATCAAATATCGAGTACCTATAGGTACTATATATGCTCAAAGGTATGCTATTGCTCAAAGGTTAACTGGAGGAGATCCCTTACAGGGATAAGTTCGCCTTTGTACATGTATAATCTGTTTTGTCTGTATTGTTTCTTTTTCTTGTCTTGTGTACAATAAAGTATTTACATACATACATACATACCTATGGTATACCAGTACATAATCGGCCATCATCTCTAAGATCTATATCGCTAAATATTGTCAAATCGCCCTTCTGCCTTGCCTATATTCGCTGTTACGGAATGAATGCTATTATGTAACGGTACGACATAAACGCGGCATAAACTGAGGCAGAAATAAAACAAGTTCGTTGACATACTTGCTTCATAAATGTAAGATGTCATAATAATATAATCTTATATATTTAATAACATGCCTCAGTAAACATTGTCACCGGAACGAGAAATAAACTGAAATATTACTAAAATATATAAGAGGTATTCTGCAACTTATCAGGTTAAATAAATGACTGTCTAGGTATATTTGAATAAAATATTTACATAATACAATGACTTGGTTATTAAAGAGATAAATTGCGTTATTTGCTTTTTCGCTTCACAAATTTTCATCCGCTGTATGCACAATGCACGTCAATCATATTCCGTGACATATTTGGCGAAAACATAATTAAAAAACTGTATTTACTTACTTTTTAGACTCTCATTGTATCTCTCATTTTATAACATCTTATTTTATGAAATTTCCTACATATTTTACTAACCCATTGAATTTTTTTTGTAATTAACACATCAATTGCCAGGAACTCGCTTAGCGGGCGCTCTGCGCATGCATGCATACCATGCGTTTCCCCATATGTAAAAGAAATTGCGTACCGCTACGAACAGACTGGCAATGAAAGTGTTGTAACAAAAACACTGAACGCCTATTCAGACGCGTGCCATTGCAAAGTATGTTGGTCGAATTACCAGCTCGGTGGTGTTGCACTGACCGAGTTAATTTTTACACTACAGAGATTTTGCGTAAAAAAATTCCTCTGGCAGGTACCAGTAGTTTTTACTTATTGTACGTAGGTACCAGTGCGTTGATTTTAAGTTATAGTATTGGATGAAAAACATTAAAAACTAGTGGCTCTGCGAGCTGTAGAACCCTTTTTTTCCAATACGGAAATCCAAAACGGAGATCGGTATCGAAAACTAGCGACTGCGTAAACGATTAAGTACCTATGCCGATTCTTAGTTCTATTGAGTAACCGCCAGAGGCGCTGTACGTTTGTCCATATTATAGTACATTACTTAACACGGGCGGTAAAATAAAGAATGTCTCAGATCGCAGCTATTTGACGCCCGAGCCGAAGGCAAGGGCGATAAATATGCGATCTGAGGCTTTCTTTATTACCGCCCGTGTTAAGTACAAAATTTTATGTCACCCCCTGGCCAGGAAGTGGGATTTCCCGCGTGTGGAGCGTGCGGTAATTGCCACTTTATGGCCAGGTGTGGCATAAAATCGTTTACGCACTCGCTAGCGAGTACGGTAATGCAAACATTGCATACTCATGGTAAAGGCACAGCACACACACACAAAAAGTAACACTATAACATTACCGAACCTGCTCACAAAATTTCACGAGAATCGGTTTAGAAATGCGACCTGTAGAGGAGAACAAACCATTGACAAAAAAAGATAATTTGAAAATTTACTCGTCAAAAAAATTATATGCAGTCATAGAACCTCCTAAATTTAAATTTCCAAAAATTTACTACACAAAAGACTTTCTTTTTATTTCCGTACCTGCTCACAAAATTTCACGAGAATCGGTTAAGAAATGCGACCTGTAGAGGAGAACAGCCGGATATCCGGACATACCAAAGCATTTTTGCCGAAGCTAAAACAGAGACCTTCGTTTCACTCGGTCAATAAAGAAGCAATACCACGCAATAATAGTAGGTATTCACAATTCACAAACGTGCTTCATTCCAAATAGTTCCACTAGTTAGACTTAAACATCGCTGCTTCAGAAAAGGTATAATCTTGATGTAATCTTTTTGAGATAATGCATTGCGGAGATTTTTTCATCGAGCAAGCCCTTGGAAGGCCATACGTGCCTTATCTGAAATCTCACCTCTTGGCACCCGAAATTGCTTATTAATACCCTGGATGCCAATGTAGGAATAAACAGGATAAATTAAAATCGTTAGTAGATGCAACGGATAATGAAAATAAATTATTGCTTGGCAATAAAGAAAATTGAGCACCATAGATTGGGTAATTAAATACGACAATAATCCGAAATAATAAAATGAAATATCTTATGTTGTTGATGATGGACCAATTGACTGCCTAATTTATTTATTTACTTATACGTAGCATGTATCAAAGGTAACAGTGATTTCGGAAAAGATTAAAACGCTAAAACGCAATGTATATTTGTTCATCAAACTTTGAAACATAAGTATTAAATATATTCCATTAGCTTATGAGTTCATGTCTCATGAGTCATCATGGCTGGTCCAACAGGTCTCCATTGCTGTACAGCGTGGAAATGCCGCGAGCATTCTTGGGACCTTTGGATCAGGTAGGACACAGAGCGGGGAATAGGTATTTTATTTAATTTTCTGTTTTGTCTGTATGCTTATGAGTGTTCTTAAATAAATAAATATATTTTTTTTTAATTTTTCTTGATTGATATTCATTTAGTAATAAGTTTATTTATATTTAGTTTTAATTCATTTTTTTCTTTTGCTTAATGTTTTTCTGAATTAAACCAATTTAATTGCTTGATTATAACAAAATTAAACCTAACAAGAAAAAACTTAAATAATATTAAAACTAGCTAAATCTAAAAATAAAGACCCTAAATTTAAATAAATTGCTTAATTGATCTTTACCGTGGCTTTTTCTTTTTTGTGATAATTTGATGGCTTGCTAAGCATAAAGTGACATATTTTTACTATTCATTTAGCATGCATATTCCTGTCAAAAATCCACCAATCGATGAACATCTCGTGTGCCTATTCAATGTGCCTTAGTAGGTAAAATTTTTCCTTTTTCGCACTCACAGCCTGTTCGCGGAAGGGACAGGTGACTTAGCTCACTTTTAGTGTTTCCGACCTCATTCTCGTCGGTTGGAAATCTGCATGGCGTACGGAGATACTACTAATGTATGAAGATTATATAAGAAAAAAAGTTAATTTTAGTCATGACCTTATACATGAAGTAATTAAAATTTGGTTAAGAATTGAATGAGACTAATAATTGTTTTTCTCCTGGACTCTTCCCAGTTATATTTTTCACAAGTTTGATGATTTTAAGGGCCCCTGAACTTGTTTTGTTGCTAGTTTGGTGTAAGCAGTTTATGAATAAGGAAAATTGAGTTGACGCATATTTGGTTAGGATAAAAAAATTGTCTGGGGACAAACAATAATTCCTATTCAGTGCCGTGTTGACGAAGTAGAAATAAAGACTTAATTCGTTCCCTAATTCTATTTAAAGCATTCGGATCTTGATTGCTTAGCTAATTGCTTAGTTTGATCGCCAAACAACCCTTCAAACACTCATTTTCATCAAATATCTTAAAATTTTATCGACCTGCCTGAAAATAATTAGACCTATCATTAATCGCGACACTTAGTAAGATAAATGGTATCTCCAGGGATGAATATTTATGTAACTTCGATATCTGTCGGCAGATATTAATTATCTCGCTTTAGCTGGAGCTCATACAAGCTGAGACTGAAATTGAAAGATGCCTGTTAAACTAGTCTATCGATGAGAAGGGAACACTTCAGTATGATAAATATTAATTTTATTAAAAGTTGTTAAGGAAACACTTCCACACACCACACACAAATTAACGAGTGCACCTCAATCATGATAAAAAAATCCTAAGTTTTGTTCAAGCCATTATGATTTTAACGAGGTTTTACGACCCTTTGCTCTATTTTTGGTATATTTTAATACTAATTCAATAATAATACGGTTTTATTAGAAAATCTCTTTTATTATAAATTTATTATAAGACGGAAGGGAATGCAAACATGTCCGGCTAATCGTGAAAAACGAAATATCGTCTAATTTCAATCGTATTCATAGGCATTAATCAAAATAACGCTTCCACTGCAACGTTTCACGACGTATTCCCCAGTGTATTAAGGCTTTGGATGGCTTAATGCGTGATTAACTTTTTTATTAATACCGTGGTAACAACGCAGTTATGAAACATAACTTTGATTCGCGCGGGGTGTTTGAACGATAAGTAGTTATAGAAAAAGTTTTAGGTCGGGATTATTCTATATTTCCGATAAATCCCAGCGCAATATACATTCTACGCATAGTGGGCAGTAAATAAATAGGGCGCCAACTAAGTTGTTATAAAACACTATCTTAATTTTATTTCCTAACCTATCTAGAGTTATAAAAGCATTCAAAATTACCAAGCTTCCTTGACTCCATTTATTGCATTAATCCACAAGAAATAATAGTAGTTTATGCAACTGGTACATAATGAGGCGCATTACAACACGAGTGTGTTTTATGAAACGAGCCTAAGGCGAGTTTCATAATGAGGTCACACGAGTGTTTTAATGCCTAATTATGTACAGTGCATGGAGTGCTAGTGGCCCAGCGGCGCCTGCGTGCCGCAAGCGTTATTCAAAGTTAAGCAACGTGGGCCGCGGTCAGTACATGGATGGGTGACCGCTTTGAGTGGTTACTAACTGAGCGCTCCCGTGCTTTGGAAGGCACGTTAAGCCGTTGATCCCGGCTGCTGTCTATGGCAGCAATCGTTAAGCCAAGTTGGAGGCCTTCGGGCGGCTTGAAAACTTCTAATAGTCAAGTTGCCCACTCACTTGACAAAGGGGGGTCGAAGTTGCACCACGTTCGTAGGGAAAGTACCCACCGCTACCCTACACGTGACCCCTGGGTGGTTCTAAAAGTGCAACAAAAAAAAAACTGGCAACCGTACTGTCTTCTCGTAGATCTCACGGTTCGAAATAAATACCATACGATAAATAAATAAATTATGTACAGCTGCATACATTACTTTATCTACACACATATAATAACTACTCTAAGATGGGTTCAGAAACCGTAGTAAATAAATACAATAATACGGTATTTTACTCATAGTCAAATCAGCAACTTTTTATTAAATGTCAAAAACGCTCTGTTAGTATGAAGTTTGTAAGGACATACTGTCGTAGTGACGTCACTAAGACAGTATGAATTGGTATGTTCAAATCAGCGTCCTTTTTAAATCTTTATGCTTATAAAATCTTTTAATTAACTAAAATAAATCAATAATTGATGTTTTCCGAGTATTTTCGTTAGATCTTTTAGAAGTCAAGTAAAAAATAATTTATTTTTACCTTTGTTTAATACCCTATTGTGTTAATACAACCTTTTTTGCACGGTTACGGAAATATCGAAATCAGAACTGGCAACCGATACCTCAATGTTATTTTAAAAAGTAAAGAGTCCCTATTCTGATGTGATCATGTCGTTCTAGCTCAAATTTCGTGCGATATATACTAAAAAAACATCGAGCTGACATTTCGCATCGACTGAATTTGAATTTTCAGTGATACTAGAATAGGGACATGTCAACTTTGACATATAAATTTTGACAGTTTTGTTTGACGTTTAATATTTTAACATCATATATGAGATTAAAATGAAAATTATATTACTGCTGTAGCCTTAGCCACAGATAAGAAAATTGCCATAAATTCATTGAATGTTGAAATGAGAGTCATTTTCTACGGTTTCCGAACGCATATTAGAGGATTTATGATATGTGTGTAGATAAAGAATGTTACTTAACGCCTCCATACACTCACTTCTTCAATTATAATATATACTGGCATATAAAACACACTGACTGATCACCAAAATAAGAGATCTTTTGTCAGTCGTAAAACACCCGAAACCATTTACATAGGCACAGTAAAACAATTTACAGAATCGTAATCACAAAAAAGGACTATGGACCCTTATTTCATTACAACTTCGGTACACATCGAATAAAGCCCAAATAGGGTTTTATGACAAATTATCGTTTAGGTAAATACTTTTATTTGTTGTTTATAGCTTTGATAAAATTTATGACCACTTTGGGAAGTTCACTGGTACGGTTAGACAAAAAACGATCACAAAATTCTGGGTAGAGGTGGCCATTGGGAGGGCTAAATAGTCCTCTGTTTTTAATTGTATTAATGTTTTTGTTTTTATTTTATTCTAACTAACATAGTTTGTAAGATATTCTTAAGTTAACTAACCACAATATGGATCAAAACGGTCTGAAATAAATGTTTTTTTTTTTAAACGGACAACCATAATAACGTCTCCAAAAAAGAACTTGTAAATTTGTCATCCTCTTTGAATTTATTTATAAAGGAGCCCGGCGTTCAATTTGGAACCTAACCTCGATATTTGGCGTTGGCACTAGTTTTACAAACCCGGATTGAAATATAGACCTTGTTAGGATTAGACCGGTTTCTTCGTAGTACTTTCTAATGATATTTCGTACATTTTTTTTCGTTTCAAAATCCCAGTGTACGAATCTTGGTTCGAGCCCAAGACCTCCAGTACCTCTAGTCTATATTTTCGTCATAGGAAAGACATCGCACTTCCGTTTTATACCTTTTGGCGATTTTCTTCAAATCTAGCAAAGAAAAAAAAAATTAAAACTATATTTATATTTACCGAAATGGTTTTCCACTTAGGCATCATTATAAATGTTGAAATGTTGTCAATTGGTATGGCAACGCGAACATAAATTTCTAAATAAAGTAACTCTGAAAAATTTAGGCTTCGAGCAGGATTTGAACCTGTGATCTTCTGGCATTCGTGGCCAATCGCTTTAACCACTGAGCTACGGGAGCAATCGATCTCAGCCCCTAAATTCCCCAAATCCGTAGATTTCCATAAAAAGATAATATTTTTTATAATTTTTCCTTTATCAAATTTATACCGCTCATTAAATAATATCGTTAATAGTTTGAAGCCGCATATCATAAACATTCGTACATAAATACATACGTCTCTTTATAATTCCGTCGTAAACGTCTCTTTTCTTCTGACCCTATTCCACGAACGGCGGGTGGCAAATGAGTTCATTGTTTGTCTCAGTCCATTTTTTACTCCCACACAGAGGCTAGTTCGAACAAACCGTACAAAGCAAACTAGGCGACTCTAAATTTTGGGCGGAAAATGAGAAAAGCTATTCGAAAATTTTCGTATTAAACACACAAAGGGAGTCAAAAAATTCAGAAAATGTTAAGGTAAGTACTTGTGGAATATTTAATATTACAGCGATTTTTATTTTTATTCAGAAACTAGATTAATTTTACGAATATATACCACAGTTAAGTAGGTAGATTAGGTTAGGATAGGTAGACTCCTTTAAAAACTCAAATACAAGTAAAAAAAAATAGAAAAAATTTTCAGAATAAACAACATTATAATTTTTTTCGCACTGACACCCTCAAATCTCAATTATCAAAACCACATCTAATTTCTTCTTACTATTAACTAGATTTTATACAACAATATAGGTAAAAATAATATTTATACAAGATCATCAGAGATCACTAGTCAACATAATGCGCATAGTCGAAATGCATGACTTAGATCAAATATTGTTTAAGGCACGTGATAAGAAACCACGAGGGCATTTGTTTATTCAGAGTATAAACAAATCTATATTTTAATATGTTGTTGATTAAAGGGTTCAATAAACCTTGCATTCAACGTAGTTTTATGGGCGTTTTCACTCAAAACTTTAGTTTTTTCTTAGCATGTGCAAATGTTTGGTTTTTCCTGAGCAGAATCATATACACGATTGATAATGATGTAGAAATAACTGTCTCCAGTCTTCCATACCTACATTTTTTAAGTTCCTACTACTCGTATGTGACAGTCCATGACAAAATGAATGAAAAAACTTTATATGATCATAAAAAACTGGGAACATTTTTATCCTTTATCAGAATCAGAAGTGCTCATAGGCATATTTTCCGCACTGCATTCGTATCAATATCACTTTCTCCTTCTATCAGTATCTTATTATTTTCATATTAACCTACACACTCCACTTTTATAGGTCTTAAATAACTGTAAAGTATTAATACTTAGAATATCAGAATCTAATCTTTAAAGGGTTGGATGAGAGGGACAGGATGGCGGCGATATTGTGCGACTTGTCAAAGGCATTTGACGTTATCAGCCACGAGCTGTTGTTGACAAAATTGAAAGCTTATGGCGTTCTAAATAAAGCTCACAGTTTGTTTACCTCGTTTTTGACAGAGCGTAGACAAGTCGTAAAACTACTAGTGAACGGTAGATTGGTGCAATCAGACACTGGTGATATAAATGTAGGTATTCCTCAAGGCTCGGCCTTGGGAAATACCCTGTTTCTTTTATTTATAAATGATCTTCCGTCGAACATCGCGGCCGGGCTGTCAGTTTTGTTCGCAGACGACACTACTGTAATAGTTGGTGCGAAGACCTTTGACCAATTAAGTGAAAAAATAAACCAGGCTTGCACGCAACTACAGACATGGTTTGTGGCTAACGGACTGTTGTTGAATGTGACTAAATCGAATATCATGCTCTTTTCTGGCCGCAAAGTACCAACACCACTGTCAATAACAAGATGTTCGATGCCACTGTGCGATGAGAGTCGGTTCCTTGGGTTTATCATAGACTCCAATTTGAATTGAAAGCGCCATGTTGACAATCTATGTGATAGGTTGAGTAGTGCTGTCTTCGCGTTGAGAAAGTTAAAGCCGCTGATTTCAGATGACGCACTGAAGCAGGTCTATTTCTCACATTTTCATTCCCTTATGACCTATGGTACACTCTTATGGGGAAACTCCACGGACGCGCAAAGAGTGCTTATCATGCAGAAACTTGCAGTCCGTATACTCGTAGGAGTTAAGCATAGGCATCCTTGTCGGGAGTTATTCTCAACTCAACGCATAATGACGCATTACTCACAACATCTGTTTGAGTTACTTTTATTTGTACGTAAAAATATCACCAAGTTTACACGAGTGAACGTAGCTGGTAAACAGATACGTTCATCGGGACGCCTAATGACAGTACCTCGTCGCATGGCGCTTTCAAGGAAAAATCCCCGAGTTATTGGTCCAACTTACTTTGAACACCTGCCTGCCGATCTAAGAAACGAACCCTGTGACGAAACATTTAGGCGTAAACTGAGAAATCTTTTGTTGGATAACCCTCTGTACTCGGTTAAGGAGTTCATGGAAATAATATTTTAAGTAATTCGTTAGATTCCTTGACATTATTATTTATCTGATTTGCTTTATCATTGTTTTTTTTTATATCGATACTGATTATTTTATTCTTATTATATGTTATTGACGATCCCTTGAGGGAGATACCTATTCATTCAATGTATTGACATTTTAACTTCATTTTTATTATTAATTATTTTGTTGACGATCATGATAAGGATTCTTATAATTTTGACATTGTTTGAAAATTTATATTGTAATTTTTCTCATGAAATAAATAAATCTAAATCTAAATCTAAAATATATACGTATGCAATTTTTAACTGTATTCCTTATATATAAGCACCAAAATAATTAGATACCTACTTTAAACGTGACTGCACATATAACATGGTTCTTTAACTAGCCACTTTCCACCCTAGGTTCTCAAACCAATGCCTCACCTGCCAAGTTTAAATTATGACCGGCAAAAGTTGAACTTTTCGTATAGGTGTACTTCTTATATCTTTCACAGGTGTGATGTCCTCCAATTGGGTCGCTCGGGGTATTAAATAAAACCAACATTTTAGGCTATTCGTTTGGGTCAGCTGTTCCTGCCTTCGCTCCACAGCTGGTCGATGTCAAGTGAAGTGCGAGTCGTGCGACTGCTGTCACCTTGGTAGGAGCAACTACCCGCCATCATTTATTCATAACGCCAGTACACCACACCTCCCTCATGTTTTACAAAATCTGAATTGTTTTATATCATTAGATTACTTCACAAATAGATTACAAACAACTCACAATAATCTCACATAAAACAATAGATACACAGTACAGTTTTGTCCTCCACTCTCATAGCAGAATATAAATTGGTCTACACCAAAATTACTCCTTTAAATTACAACTTTGGTCACTGAGTTAAAATCTCTTTTTCCCACTTCCGTCTACTTCTTCTCATCCCCCTTTTTTCAGTAGTATAAACATACTTTGTTACCTTTATTTTCTAGGGCAGCGGTCAGCAACACGCGGCACGTAATTTTTTTTTTTTTAGCCAATAAACAATTTTTTGTGGGCCTTGGCCTTAAAAGGTTGCCGACCCCTGTTCTAGGGTACTCAATAAAGTACATAATTAAACCAACAACAATTTGCACATATACATATACTCTTTATAGCTATCGACACTATCGACAGCACTTTACTCTAAAATTAATTCTTAGGTAAATGTCCAATTAACGAAAACATTACTTTTCAATCGACATTAATATAAATAATCAGAAATAAGGGATCCACCTCGCGGCATAGTGCCATAATGCAGTCAGCATTTTCCCGATGTATAGTAGTACAGTTACATATTAAATTTCTATATTAATACATTTTGTATACCATATGTAGCTCTTTTAAACCAAAATGACATCATATTCTATTTACTCAGTCACTCCTGGGATAACAATAACACATTACCATAATCCTGGATAACCTAAGAAACTAGATAATCTCAGGGTCCATTAAATATTTAAATTTTGTGGCCACGCTACTATTTAAATGTCACTCAATACAACAAGATGTACGTCTACATAATCCCAAACTGTTATGTAAAATATTTTAGACAGTTGTTGTTCCATATATTAGTAGATATCATATTCATATTTTTTTTTCAAATCGGCCATTATAAGAACATTAATGTGGAACAATTTTTTTACTAAAGAAGACAAAAAAGTAAAATATTAACTTAGTATTATAATCTTAAAATACAAAGATTTAGCTAAGTAGAACAATAACTATCATTTTGAAATAAACATTTCAAATTTATTAATTTTTTTTTTTAGTTAACAAATAGTTTCATTAAAGAGTAGACAGGAATTCAGGCTGCTAAATGTTTCAACATTTTGTCTTATATTATTAATGTAAGTTATGAGTGTTAATTTCACTCAAAGATATGGAGCTGAATAGATATTTGTTTCTACGCAAATCATTATTATCCGCCGAAAACTTCCACTGCTGGAAATAGGCATCGATCGTGGGCTGCCTGCATCCAACGGACCCTCACGATTTTATCACGCTACTATTAAATAGCTTGTTTATTTTATTTTTTACTATTTTAATTTCACCTGACTTTCTTGTGAATTCGGAGTCAGTTAAAATTAATTTGGTGAAATTAAGGGTAAATTCTATAAACTAAAAATGTTAATGTAGTTTTGAGGATTTTCGGTACACAATGCACAGCACGGTATCTACGCCAATGTGGCGGTAAACCTTATTTTTTGGGGTATTTTTATTCCTTTCCATTTTTTACTTTTAAAGAAGTAAATTGATATTTAACCAGACAAAATAGGTACTTATTATTCCACCAAAATATTTTAAGGTCGAATGAAGGATAATACACACATAAATGTCTACTTTACTAGCGTTTAAGAAAGTCAGGCATTTTGGATGGCCTTTGTCCATCGCTCGCTGTGCGTTGGGCTACTTTAAGCTATTGTAATATGTATAATCATTTATGGATTAAGTCGGGTTGTATGGGAATGTACCAGGTTTTTTTTCAGTTTTGACTCATTTGTTCTCAACACCTTGTCTACATCAGCCTTAGGCCGTCAGAATATAGGTACCATCGCTTGCCTGACAATATCAGAAATGCAGCATCCACTGCGGTATTTAAATTAAGTCTGATGAAACGGCTTATAAAACACGCTTTGTGATTATACCGACTTTTATTTCATTTACCATTAACAATAAAATGCTGAAGAATTAACGGTACCGAATAGTGTGCCGTAATTTATAATAATAGTAATAATGCTTTGTATATAATAACTAATTATATTGAATAATGTAAACCTTAGTAATTGTTTTGAATTAGGACACCTTCATAATATACATATTTTAATGTAAAACACATGAAACAGTCGTTACCCATAAAATTTTCATTTGCTTTTTACCATACAACCCTTTTACTTTCAGTTGCATTAAATGCACTATATGCACAGACATGCTCATACGGCATTCACCTACTCGTACCATCCCTAACTGTTAGGTAGGTACGTTGTTTTATTTTATTATTATTTTTTCCACTTGGAAACAGCCTTGGGTATCTATATTTTCATACCTTGCTAATAGACCTCCACAAGACACTTCTGAGAAGTATCACCTTAATTCTGATTTTAATCGATAAAAAGATACCTTCGATCAATTTACTTTCATTTATGATAAATAGATAGGTGTGGTAGGATTATGATCATTATTTTATTTAGACAGTAGTCTTCAGGAATTTTAAAATTCATTTACTTTTGAAATTGGATTACTTAGTAATCTATATCTATACCAACACTTGAGAGTAATATATGAATAATAGTATTTTTTCTAAAAAAGAATTGTGGCTTTATAGGCCGAGGCCAATAAAGCAAAGGAGTGCGGTTGGAGTGGCCTGGGGAAAATCCAGGGTAAACCTCCGACACGAACACGCAGCCGGTCTCAACACTGACATACTTTTAAGAGTTTGCACTTGGTTGAGCGGTTTCAACGGATTCTGAGGTGTCAGTTCTGAAAAACCGATATGTATGACTATAGAAACCATGTACAACTCTAAAGACAAAGTAATTAATATCATCAAGATTTTAATTTAATGACATTTGACTTTTTTAAATCTGTTGTTCTGAAAATATGTTGACTTTTATCCTCTATATATTAAATTAAATTTCAGATTCTTTAAATTGTACCTAATTTAGGTATCTTTTGCCCTTTTGGCCTATTATTGCAGAATAAATATTTGAGCTTATTTTAATATTATTCTGTAGTTTGTACCTTTATAAAAGTATTTCTTATTCCTATTCCACCTTCGGGAAATATTGTTTTATCATCCGCCTTCGGGACTTTTCCGGAATTTATTTTTCAATACTAATGTGTACATATACATATGAATATGAGTATTCCACCTTCGGGAAATGTTGTTTTATTGTCCACCTTCGGGATTTTACACAAATTTTGGCGTATTCATACACATATACCTACTCTTACTAGAAAATGTTTATCACTGTCGTGATTTACTTTCCTCGTGCCTGTCGTTAGCCGACCTGGCACGTCACTACAAGTTGCTCTTGCATTGTATATTATATACTACTATTTAACGTCCTTTGACGAAATAATTAACCTTTTGTTTTAAGGCTGTTACAAAATACTATATTTAGCACAAACCCAATTCTGAGATTCATTTATTTATTTTAGGTGATTTATTCATGTTGACTTTGGACAGTCCTATGTAATATGCTCTAGCTGTCTACGTGTTATATGTAGGACGTAGGTATAACAAATGTTTGTACAAATATTTTACATTAATGAACATTTCACCATTCAAGATGAGTTATTATTAAAATCCCTTGGTACTAATACGAATTCTGAGTTTACTTTATTACCTGTGAGTTAACCTCTTACAAATTCTCATATTGAGTAATAGTGTATTTGAGATTTTAACTCAAATGTAAACCAGCACATACATGTAGATATATCGCCATTTAGTACCTTTGCTTAGTTTGGGACTAGGTTGTCTATTTATTTATATGTTGATGAGTTGATTCCATATTAACTCATATATATATATATATATATATATATATATATTATATGTTATACACTAACTATAATTGAATCAAAGCATTTTGTATGAACGTGTTTAATTTATTAGTGGACAGCAAAGTTTTTATTGATATTATGACGCCACATATTGTATCTGCCATAATAATTTCTTAGTTAACTAATCTGGATAGCATGTTTTGTAAAACACCACTTTATGATCAGTCAGTATATATAATTCATTACATGAAGTTATCACATTCATTAACACACATTTTTTTATTTTATTCAGGTGTTAATTGTGAAGTATAAATATGCATTTAATTTTCACAACCTGTATGAAACAACCAATTTACATGCATAATATTACAGAATATTTTTTATTATTATTGTTGTATATTTTATTCCAATATTTTGTTTGTTTTGTTGAAATGTAGGTATATGTGCATAAATAAATCTTCTTCGTTTTTATTGAGACTCCCTCTCAATTTAATTTTCGACGCAGATTTCATACGAATCATTGTATGACTCGCCTTTGTAGCCAAATCTTATTGACCAGTTTAACCCATTGACGACCATGACAACTTTGTATTTCACGCTGACAAGGAAATGATTAGAAGTAGATATCATTTGATTTCCTAAGTATGTATAGACCTATTCACAACTGCAATCTCATATCGAAAATCATGTCACTCACTCGGTTGTAACTTGTAAGTGTGCATAGTCAACGACAGAACATTCTGCTAAAAATATCCATTTAGCTTTAAGACCGGCATGTTCAGATTATTGTATTTATAAAAATACTTTGAACGTTACTAATTCTGGACTTACATATCCGAATAATGCCTACATTGGATACCAACTGCGTTGTGCTACTTAGAACCAGGGACCCGCCCGGTATCCCCTTCGAGGGTTTTTGAACGGGTTTTTAGTAAGGCTTTGCTTACCCAATCCGTTGCGCTTCAAACCCATTCATTTGGCTTTTAAAGCGCTTTTAATACGGTATCCCCTTCAAGGGGTTTTTGAAAGGGTTTTTAGTAAGACTTCGCTTACCGAAGTCATTGCTCTAAAAAAACACATTCATTCGGCTTTTAAAGCGCTTTAAATATGGGTAAGCCGTTCAGTTAACGAATATCAGATATTTTTACTAAGCGCTTAAAAAGCCTTTCGAAAAGGCAACAGTTTGAAGGGGTTTCCCTTTCCACGCTTATGCAATTTTCATCCTTTTACTGATGACAATAAGAGCAGTAATTGCAAATTTACGTTTGTCGACTGGATGACTGCCGGCGCCGTCGGCACAGGTGCCATAAAACGCCGGCGCCTTTGAAATACCGCTAAGTTGCGATTTAAAAATACCTTATCACATTGCAATACGGTTTCCTTTGGCATGGCGAAGGGCCGGAACAAGTTGAAGCGTGCAATTTATCGAACGGGCCGACTTTTCTGCAGTTGTAACATATTTAAAAAGTAGTGTTCAAAAAACAAATGCTGATTCTGTTAATGCAAATACTTTTTAGGGTTCCGAAACCGAAGGCTCTAATCGGAGCCCTATTGCTGTCACTCACGCATCCGTCCGTCCGTCGATTGTCACAAACACAAAATTTTGTTCCTAACAATTTTTTAACTTCCCGTTGACCTATGAACTTGAAATTTGGTGATAATGTTTATTATTTTACCAACAAATACTAATATATATATTGATAAATGAGGTTTTTCCTTTGAAATTTTGCGGATGGTTCGGAACCCTAAATGTGCGAGTGCAACAAGCACTTAGCTGGGTTTATTATGTTAATTAATTATTAAGGTACCTAAAAAATATAGATATACTCACGGATTAATGATTGGATTTAGCAAAAAAAAAATCGGATGAATGTGTTAGTGTTAATCTCGGTACCGATCTACCGATACCGATGTTCCCCTGAGTGACGAAATTGAAATTAATAAAATGGTTGTTTAAAAAAAAAAAAAAAAAAATTCCCTAAATTATGAATATAGACTACAACAATATTCAAAATACAAAAAACATTGCATATATAGCAAAACCTTTTAAAATAAAGACATTTTAATTTCCACTGAGTTACATTTTGTACAAGGTGTACGTATACGTACACTATTATTTAAGTAACATAATTTACCTAAAAAACGAGAAAAAGGTACATATTTTTTTTAGTAAAGTGCCATGTAATAGACCGGTTCTATTTGCATGCATTATAAACGAAGAAAAACATTATATTCCACAAAATTATTTTTTGTGAGATGTTAGTAATACCAATATGACGTATAATGCACAATGTTGCCAAATCTTATGTCTTTAAACGAGCAATTCTTGTATATATGTGACATTTTCATGGCAAAGGTAATATATTGTCGGTATTGAGTTATTGGTACCTCCTTATAGCTGAGAACATTCTCCTTCATATACAAAAAGAACGAGATCGCTATGTTGAGTATTTTATTTTTAATAATTTTTTGAAGTTCCAACATATCATTATACTGTTTTGAGATATTCGAGTTTAAAGTTTGGAAGCCTAAAAAACCTAGTTATAGGTTGAAGTTATGGAGATAGTGGTTTTAAAATGTTCCACATACATTATATTACTCGACAAATCATATGTTGTCTCTAACATTTTACATTTTATAGAAATAATACAAGAATAATGCACGTAGGGTGTAGAGGCAAAATCAAAAATAAAATATTTTATAAAACTCAAAATTGACAGATTTTCAGCCGGCTTATGTTGATTTCTGAATATGATGTAGGTAAGGTTTATAATAAAAATAATGCAACAACCATATCTCAAGGCATATTTTTTAAAATAATAAAACAAAAAAAAATCAACACTTCTATAAAAAATATATAAAATGAACGTTGTACTGTTTAATTCTCATAATTTACATTAATTTAGGAATAAAACTAACGATCAAGTGTAATTAAACACAAAAGTAATGTAGTTTTCTATCAAAAAAGTGACTTCAAAGTTTAGTAATTTTAACATGATTTTTGTATGAAAAGTGATCTAGGGTACCACATTGTCGCTATTCATAAGTTTAGAGAAATAAGAATTCCACTTCCATTATTTAACATAGTGTCCGCACTAGAAGTGCATATATCTAATACAAATATTATTATCAATCAATAACATAACTTATTTTATAAAAAATAACAGTCTTCGTCAGCTTTACTAATTTAGATCAAGGTTGTTAGTTTAACATTCCTTAGGGTACCACATTGTCGCCTTATGACTTATGAGATCAAAATTATTATTAAGAATTATTATATCAAAATTATTACTTACACAAGTAATCATATGCATTTAACATCATTATGAAAATGATTTACACCACTATTTTTAAAAGGGTAACAACACATAAAGCTAAGTGAACGTAACGGGCAGCTGAGTTACGAACTGTCAACCAAATGGATGGGAGTAAACTTCTCTTTAGACAACACGTGTTACTACATTTTCCAATGGCCCCGATATAGACTATATTTTGTATTATTGTATTTATTATAAAACTTTGATTGGGCTTGGAATTTTTTAATTAAATTGCTATTATTTGATTGATCCATTTTTCGCTTTTTACATATAAAAGTTTTATGATAATTTATAACGCACTAGCTCTTGCCCGCGGCTTCGCTCGCGTTAAATGCTCCATACAAATAACCAGGGGGGGGGGGGGGTTAGAAAGAGACAAAAAGTAACCTATGTCACTCTCTATCCCTTCAACTATCTCCACTTAAAAAATCACGTCAATTCGTCGCCCCGTTTTACCGTGAAAGACGGACAAACAAACAAACACACACATACACTTTCCCATTTATAATATTAGCATGGCATAGCAGAAGTATGGATTTTACGTCTGCAATTATTACATATTATGTTTTCTAAATTACATTTTCATTTTCAAAGCAAATAAGTTTAATGAGTTTACTTCAAGCTTATGAGCGACAATGTGGTACCCTAGTCGGTAAACTTTGGCCGTGTTTTTTTCCGACTTTTAGTTGAAAAGTTTAACTTTTTATCAATACACCGTATTATTTTAAGTGTGTAGAAGCTATTTTTAATCAAAACAAATGTTCGCTATTTTCGAGTTGATTGACAAAATCAGTGATATCTCGGAATCCATAAGCGACAAAGTGGTACCCTAACCCTGATAACGTCACATATATTTATTTATTTTGGGGATCTCTGAAACGGCTCTAACGATTTTGATGAAATGTGGTATGTGGGAGTTTTCGAGGACGAGCAATCGATCTAGCTAGGTCTCATGCCCAGGAAAACGCCGAGCAAAGCTCGGCCGCCCAGATATTTTATAACTTTATACGAGCAATTCTTGTATATATCTTTATTTCGGGGATCTCGGAAACGGCTCTATCGATTTTGATGAAATTTGGTAAGTGGGGGTTTTCGGGGACGAGCAATCGATCTAGCTAGGTCTAGTAGGTCTCATCTCCGGGAAAAGGTCGAGCAAAGCTCGGTCACCCAGATATTTATATTTGTTTGACAGCTTATTTTCATGGAAGAGTTAACGTAGTGAAATTGAAGTTTGAGCTTCCAGTGTGAAGAAATAAGGTAGAATTATACTACACAAAAAACTATTTAGACTGAAAAAGAACACAGTAAAATAACCGAAGAAAACATTGAAAAATGCCTTAGATAACTCTGTCATAAATCCTAATATCATCGTAAAAATCAACTTTAGTGCTGATTATTTCGTAATTTTCAACGTCAGTTATAATTATGTTCTTTTTTTTACGAAACCGGTAAAGTGCGTGTCCGGCCACGCACAATGTAGAGTTCCGTAGTTGGTCACCCGTTACATTATGTGGACTAAAAAGTTTGCAAACTTATATTTACCTACTATGTTTTTGAAATACTTAATTAAAAACATTATCTGAGGTACCTACCTCAATGGAAATTGTATGAAAGTTCGGCTTTTAGTCGTTAACTAGTAATGTCTACTCAGCTGTGATCATTTTACTTATAATTTCATTATATAGGGTGTAACATTTAAATCGGTCAGTATGGGAAGTCTGAAACTATAAGACATACGAAGATCTGTTCTTAGGAACGATGTCATAGATTTCAGTAATATGAAAAACGCAATAGTAAAATCATCACCCAAACGAGTTTAATATTGCATTGAAAACCATGGTTGCCATTTCAAACATCAACTTAATGAAGGGTTATGTTATGAATTTATGATGCATTTTATTCATTTTAGATAGCATCATAGTAACATTTACTTATGAAGTTATGTCCATACCTGTGCTAACTCGGAACAAGTTCTAGGGATTTGATATCGATTAAATTAAAATTTTAATTGCCAGCAATGTATTGCAAAGTAAATTGACAACTCAGTACAAATGACAGCCCTTATTGTTCTGTTTACTATGACGTTCTCTTAGGCAGTGCGTTACGTAGTACATTGAAGGTGCGGAATTAGGAAATTTTATTTCGCAGTTTTTGGGTTTTTGCTACTCCTAAGCTTAGTGAATCCTCAAATTTTATAAAGGGTCGGCAATGCGCACGTTACTCCTTTAGAGCCGCGAGCGTTTATAGGCTACGGTGTCAGTAACAGGAAATTTCAATAACCAACACTTGGTAGCTTAATATCACGCCAACAGATTCTTGAATCAAAAAACGGTTTGAGTAACCTCACAATATTTAGACAGCACCAACATGATGCAGTTTGAATGAAACAAAAATAAATTCACCAACACTTGATGTCTAGGAAAGGTACCCTAAAAAACATGTTTTTCAAGATGTTGTTCTATATTCGTCCGTTTATATTTAGTACCCGTGCCAAATTACAGCTTTATAGTACTAACGGTTTTTGAGCTAAGCTGGAACCGGACGGACGGTTCGACGGACATGGCGAAACTATAAGGGTTCCTTGTTTATTACGAAAACATGACAAGCAAGGATAGCTTTTTTATTGTTCTAACACAATTGGTAACCGGATAGATTTTTGATAAGTGATCCAGTATTCCAAAAAACGATCAAAATAAATATTTACGAAAACTACGCGCAGAGTTCCTTAAAGAGCGGGATGGTTAATTGCAAACTCACGCGTGTTAGAGCGAGACATCTGTAATGGCACTGCAATAAACTAGTACAGAATTCATATTTTAATTATTATCCTTCTTTATGCACTTATAACGCGGCTTTACCGTTACACTGAGTAACTTTTCGATCCAATGAGAAACAAAATTTCTCAGTGGAACTTCACGCTTGTACCTTGAGATACAAAATTTAAGTTATTTTATTATGAAAAGTAACGTTATTTCTATATCAATGAATGATGTTATTAATAACACCACATATAAGAAATACGATAAAATACGATAATTACCTTCTAAAACTCCGTCACTAAATGGAACTAAAAATAGTCAACCAAAAACTCTGCAATATAACTCCTTTTGCAACGAAAGCTTTTAGTATACTGACTAACCAACAAAACCAACACGGCATGGATAAAAGAATGTAGCCTTACCAAAATAAAATTGTCTTTTTGGAAGAATTAATCAAAATATCATCGAATAACATTCGTTATTCAATAGGAATCTCTACAGCGCTACTTTTTTGAGCAATATTATACACTAAACATTTAAATTAAAACCATTACAATGATGTAAATATCGATGTATCTATAAACTTTATTGCTAGTCAAATCATATACTCTTACCATACAAAAATCTGCATCTGCAATAAAATGCTGGGACATGGAAAAAATATATATTATTAAAAAAAGTTCCTACGCATTATTGATGCAAAATTATCTATTAACGTATTTAATAGCACAAAAGATACGCAACTACTTTAAAAACATGTCTAAAGTGATAAAAATAATGGTAGGACATACCAAAAATGCCGCTATACAACGGTAGAAAAATCGCCCGAACACGAAACAAAACAAAACTTCGGCGTCGGCTACCCAAATATTAAAAACTAAAGTGAAACTATTAATTCACGCCGCTCTACGCGAGTTGCAAGTACTTACGCAGCACAGAAAACTGAAGATCTTCCAAAGGGTAAGCGCTAAACTCGTTATGGTTAGCCTTTCCCGAAACTATTCATTGAATGGGCAACCAGCGCTTAAAATTGTCGGAAAGGGATACCCTTATAAAAGCGGTGGTAGCCTCTTTCCTAGTTCTAAGCAAAATGAAGGGGTTACCCCTTCGATTGGGTTAGCAAGACGTTAGGGCTATTCATTGAACGACTAAGCCGTTCAAAGGCTTTTTTCTGGGAAGGGGTGGTCGGGTCCCTGCAGTTAGAACCCCGCAGCACACCATAAAGACAGGTGTTGCAAAGTTTACATCCAAATTTTATAACGCATCGGTAGCATAAATATGCAATGCGTTAAATAAATTAATAAAAAATACAATGTGCGGTTCATAATCTATGAGTGATCAACTCACCGCATGATTCCTAGTATTAGTTGATACCGAGGTCCATAATACATATGCTGGTGCTGGTCACTGGTTCTCCCTATTTGATTTGACAACATATATTTAACAACGGGACAATAACTGTAAGTTATAACAATGGTAGCCGTGTATTTCTATTTTAAAATCTTTTATTTTTCATTGCGAATAATGTAAAAACTCCCTTCAGTTGACGTGTTATTTCAACAAACAACAAATAGTTAAACCCAAATATTTCATTGAAATTGTAATCCAACGCAACAATTGAGGTTAATTTATACACTCTTGGCTGTTAAAACTGCATAGAATTTAATTACTTCGGGTAGCTAAACAAGTAAACACAGTTTAAGTAAATTCCGTCATTGCTTAATTTCTTTATATTTTCGCGTTTTGGGTTCTTTGTCTACTCCATCCCTTCCTTGTCAACCTTTTGTTTCAGGTGGTCATACCACTCATTATGCAGGTTTTACCTTATTTATTTTTTCTTTTGTTTTTAACGGAGGGTTAAAGTTCACTCACATAACTCGTCGTCAGTGTGATGTCCTCCAATTGGGTCGCTCGGGGTATTAAATAAAACCAACATTTTAGGCTATTCGTTTGGGTCAGCTGTTCCTGCCTTCGCTCCACAGCTGGTCGATGTCAAGTGAAGTGCGAGTCGTGCGACTGCTGTCACCTTGGTAGGAGCAACTACCCGCCATCATTTATTCATAACGCCAGTACACCACAACAGGTGAATATGATGCCCCTGGGGCCCGACTTCACATTTTAAATCTTATGTTCGGCTTGTCATATGTCATAATCAGATTTTCACTTACAATTATTAGACTACGACATAGCCTGGGGTTGCTCCTTATTGTCATTAAGACTAAGAGAGAGTCATGAAGATTCAAACATTTATTTGTCCAACATAGAAAAAAAAAACTGTTTATTGCGACACATAAAGACAGGTATTCAAAAATAAATAGTACAAGGTAGGTAGGTAGTACAAGGTGTTACATTTTGGTTCTGTATCACTATTTCACTTACAATTATTAGACTACGACATAGCCTGGGGTTGCTCCTTATTGTCATTAAGACTAAGAGAGAGTCATGAAGATTCAAACATTAATTTGTCCAACATAGAAAAAAAATAAAAAACTGTTTATTGCGACACATAAAGACAGGTATTCAAAAATAAATAGTACAAGGTAGGTAGGTAGTACAAGGTGTTACATTTTGGTTCTGTATCACTATTTCACTTACAATTATTAGACTACGACATAGCCTAGGGTTGCTCCTTATTGTCATTAAGACTAAGACAGAGTCATGAAGATTCAAACATTTATTTGTCCAACATAGAAAAAAAATAAAAAACTGTTTATTGCGACACATAAAGACAGGTATTCAAAAATAAATAGTACAAGGTAGGTAGGTAGTACAAGGTGTTACATTTTGGTTCTGTATCACTATGAGGTGCCTTGGGGCGTACAAATATTTTTGTCACATGCTTTTATCTACATGCAGGATGCTTCATACTCGTAAATTATCATTATAATATTGTATAACATAAATTAAATAAATTATTTTAACAAAATATAATGTCAATAATTACGGTCTATTGGTTTAATGGATCCGTTAAAAATTCTTGTATTGAATAGTAAGCTTTATCTCTTGGAAATTCTTTCAGGGCTTTAATATCTAAATCATTATCTGCTTTTCCGACAATATTCTGCGGTAATTTGTTGAAGATTTTATGGGCCATCCAAAAATTATACTTGCTTTTTTGAAACAAAGCTGTATGGCTTGGCACCGCTTTTAATTTGTTCTGAAGGCGTACACTTTTATATTTTTTACCAAATAAGCTTCCATTATGGATTATGAAGATGACTACTTCATATATGTATAAACAGGGCAATGTAAGAATTTTTAACCTAATGAAGTGTGTTTTACAGAAATCTCGCTGTTTGATTGCACACATCGACCTCAAACACTTTTTTTGGACTTTGAAAGCATTTTCTTTATTTGTGTAATTTGAAGAACGTTGTTTTCAATGAAATATTAGAAATAATTTATACTGTGTATATACAATTGGTAGAGTAAATCAGCAAATCTACAATGGTACACGGCACTTACAAAATAATCTGACAGATTATCCATGTGTAAATAAATATTAACCCTGATTCGTTTTTTCAGGGTTCCGTACCCTATTAGTATCGCCCAGGCGTCCGTCCGTCGTCCGTCACAAAATTTGTTCCGAAGAATTTTTTGACTTTCCATTGACATATAAACTTGAAATTTGATGACAATGTTCATTATTACGTATATTTTAACAACAATTACTAATATATTGATAAATCATATTTTTGAGGTTGGTTCGGAACCCTAAATGTGCGAAGTCCGACTCGCACTCGTACGGAATATTTTTTTTACTATTAAGTCACTGAATAGTCAAAAATTATCTGCATGAGACGTCACTAGTAAACAATCCATACATATTATACAAATAATCACATTCTGTCCACGTAATGCTCACATATTATACGAAATGTCTATAACAATCAAAACATACATTTGTCAAAAAATGAATCATCCTCAACTCCTCCGCCTATGACTTGAAATGTAGGTGTGACAATATGCAAACAGACCTGGAACTCCACAAGATAAACCTCTTATAAATACAGTGAAGCCACATATTCGAGCACAGTGTATCCGTGCGCATGCGCCTAGTTTACTGTCAAAACGTTTTCAATTACTAACTATTTCACTATCCTTCTAACTAATACTTTCCTTCCGTATTTAAAATGGCGCCTGGGGTCATTTCTAAAGCTGATGCCGTTATTAATAACTCCTTGGAAGAAATCGTTTCTGTCAATAGCGATAACCTGATCAATGCTCTGATTGCTCAGAAAGAGCTTTCTAATGAAAAATGTCCTATAGACCACACCAAACTCCTAATCGATGGGATCTTTGATGCCAATAAAGTTGAGAACGGTGTTTTGGTTAAGGACTGTCTGATTGAAGCCAAAATGGACGGGATTATTGATGAGCTGAATGAAAAAACTTGTCCCATTGACATATCCAATGGGAAATTGAATGTAAAAGATCAAAATGTTATCAATAATGATGTGAATGGAACAACAGTGACTAATCCGATTGCTAAGATACCACGTAAAGTCATAATACCTAAAGTGCTGAAGAATATGGAAACTTATGATTATCTGTATGATCGCTTGCACAACAGTGGCTGCCCTATGGTGGTAAGTGCAGTTTAATTTACGAAAAAAAGTTATTTTAAGTACCTACCTAAAATAGATACCGATTGTATCAATTTAGATTTTTATAAAGGGTTCTTTCATTAGTTTAATTTATTATGACAAGCTTTCAAACAAAATCTTTGCAGTATTGTTATGATACTTGGAAAGGAGCCGTTTAAACTTTTAAATTTTCCCTTTACATAATGGTTTAACTTTCAATTCCTGTCTGGAGTGTAAAAGAGAGTTTCGATTTATAGGTACTAATGCACAAATTAGCACAATATGTTGATCATCAGAAAAATAAACATTATCAAAACAATTGTGAGAGATTTAATAATTTATTGAATCCCCACAACAATCACCCTAGTCCTCGTTGGTTTGACAAATTATTAAAATAACATAAATATCTGCAATAGTTAATTATAAAGAAACAGTTAAAAAAAATGTGTTGATAAAGTTTATTTTTCAGATTATCGACATCTTGTGCAAATTTAATTAGTATAAATCGAAACTCTCCCTTCCACATTTGGGATATGACGAAACCAATCTTTGTTGTTAGTTTCCTTTTATTACCATGTGATCTCTAATGTCTTCTTAACCAAAGTAAACATATTGTAATGTTATTGATTAAGATTAAGTAAAACAGACGCAATTTATATACCTATCGGGACAGTATGTCGAGCTTAGTCTTGGTCAATCATTATGATTACTTAATAAAACCACACAACAACTAACTTTACACTATTTTAATACAATTAGTCAGGTTTTAACTTTTATTCAAGATACAATATCTACTCGTATAACAATTAAATGTCTTGATTGTCTTTGTCACTAAATCACTAATCAGTCCGCACTACAATTATTATTTTATTTTCTCTTGCTTGCTTGCACTCGTGCATATGTGCGTTCTTGCCCTTATGCAATCGGCAACTAACTGCACTCTCTCCACGGGGACACCCTGATTCTGTCAAGCGCCACTATGAAAATATATTGCATTTTACCCAAAACTACTTCTTAATACACATTAAAATCCCTAATAACATAAGTTTTGTTAAAACTACAATATTTACCTAAAAGCAATAACACTACTAAGTAAACTAAATATTTGAACATACGCGCATAGATTTCTAGATACGACAGGGTGAGCATTCGGCTTGAGATAATCAGCAACATTATGGAACTCATTTCAACTTTGCCAATTAAAGCGTTTTATGCTAAATATGAACGTTATCTTAATTATAGCTCATTTACCGTATCCTAGGACATTTTCAATGTAGGCTTGCTTTCAATTTGAAATGGTTATAACGGGAATTTTCTGGCTGCGCAACATATGGTGAAAATTATAGTCAAAATTCGAACAGTGATCGCAAAAATAGCGCAAACATTGTAATTGACACGTGTACAATTATAATATCACAAGTAGGTAATCCCTCTCATCCATGAGAGGAGGCCTGTGCCCAGCAGTGGGACATATATAGGCTGATGATGATGATGATGATGAAGTAGGTAACCTCTTCGTATTAACCGTTGAACAGAAAAACGGCTATATTTGCTGCTCTTTTTCTTCTACAAAAATGGCGTTTAGGTACATATTTTATGAAAATATTTTGTAATTAAACAAAACAGTTTTGAATCTTTAAATCTTTAAAAAGATTTTTAATATTTTCCTTATTATCAAATAGGTAAATAAAATTGATGGTTATATCACTGAAGCTATTCATAAACTGTTGTGAAATAAATTTACCCTCATTTTCCCATGAGGCAATTACCCGAATATGAAAATGCGAAGCTAGCTGTAAATATCTACGTTTCATTGATACGTAAGTACTTACTGATTGCAATAGTTTTCAAGTTGGTGCTATTTTGACCTACACTGTGACTAAAAGAATTATGGACAGCATAATCATCTCATAAAATATCGGTTCCAGTACGACTGTTCTTTATGATTATGTATTGGACGTACTCTGATTACATTGAACAAGCGTGACGGTGTCTCTGATTTTATGACCCCACCGATTTCTGTGTTCCGAACGTCAATGTTTACTTCCACAACCAATTTATCTAGGAACCTATTTTCTATAGAAACACATGATTATCAGTGTTTCTAATATGCTGGTTTTAGGGTGGTATTTAAAATAAACAGTGTAGAAAAACAAACAACACGTTTTGTTACAAAGTCTTACGATCGTAAAATAATATTATATCTTAGTACGCAGTCATTGAATACATGCCATGATTATTAAACAGATCATTTCAGGTATTAACTTAAATAACATCATTGGATATGTCACAAGAAGTGACACTGCAGCTTCCAGTTTCAGCAGATTTATAATTTTGATAAACGGCGGTTCCGCTTCTTTTTGTTTAATTTGTTTTTGATTTGACATGTAATAAGATAATGTAATGTATTGTGATAATGTAATTTAATTGTAATTGTTTGATCTTTTAATTTATTTATTGATGATTTGTGTGTGACTTGTTTTGTATGTGTACAATATGGGCTAAGCCTGAAATAAACGATTAATAATAATAAATCTTTGGAGTAAAAACATAACTTAGCAGTTTACAATACAATACAATACAAATACTCTTTATTGCACACCTCAATTAAAGGACACATTACAATACAAAAAAACACAATAAGTAGAGGCAAACAACAGGCGGTCGCTATCTCTAAAGAGCTTATCGTTTACTATTGACGATAGGAGAGACTACTTTTTTAGTCTCAACTGTGTATTACCTACTACCAAAATAATATGACTATACCTTTTTGGGATGTCTGAGGCCTGGTTTAAGAAAGATAGCTGTTATTCTATCGTAATTAAATAATTGTCCCGATAGTCGTTTCTGCGAACGGTTTAATAACAAAGAGTCTCGACCAACACCTCAAGAGACTCTCGCTAGATGGCTGGATCAAGGGTCAGATACAGAAGGCGGTACTCCTGGAAACGGCGCGGATAGTCAGGAGGTTCCTCTTTCTGTCGCCCTACCCACCGGTAGCTTAGGCCCTGCCTCGCTGCCGGCGGCACTCTAGGTTAGGTTTTATAATGTTTTATGTTTTGTAAGTATTTTTTTTTTTGTAAGTATTATTACACATACTTAGGCTAGGAAAATAAATAAACAAAGAGAATAATAATAATATTTATGTCACACCTGGCCATAAAGCGGCAATTACCGCACGCTCCGCGCGCGGGAAATCACACTTCCTGGCCAGGGCGTGACATAAAATTTTGTACTTAACACGGGCGGTAATAAAGAAAGCCTCAGATCGCATATTTATCGCCCTTGCCTTCGGCTCGGGCGTCAAATACCTGCGATCTGAGACATTCTTTGTTTTACCGCCCTTGTTAAGTAATGTACTATTATGTCACACCTGGCCATAAAGTGGCCATTATCGCATGCTCCGCGCGCGAAAAAACCCACTTCCTGGCCAGGGGGTGACATAAAATTTTGTACTTACCACGGGCGATAATAAAGAAAGCCTCGGATCGCATATTTATCGCCCTTGCCTTCGGCTCGGTCGTAAAATACCTGCGATCTGAGACATTCTTTGTTTTATCGCCCTTGGTAAGTAATGTACTATTATTGCAGCACTAATAAAGGAGTAAATTATAATTGCAAAATATAGAAAAACTAAAGATAAATTAAAAACGAACCACTGCTAAGTATGTTCATGTAGATACAATAAAAGCAACAATATTCCACACCAATAGATGCGGCGCAACTCTCTATTGCATTTGGAAAGATACATTTCGAAGCCTTAGGCGGTTTCGAACTGGGTGGGAATGAATCTCGAACCAAGTTTGTCGGGCGTAAGCGTACGCGATAACACGATATTATAGGAAATCGAATGTCGCAGCGTGATTTAATGGGCGAATATTTTTTGCTACTTAGTAAGGTTCAGTCGAACTATAAAAATGAAGGGATAACTTCACATTTACTGTTTGACACGTTCTAGCAAAAGGTAGGTTTTTGAGGATTTCAATAAGGCGATGCCTGATTCATTAGGTAAATCCGGTTTTTATTTCAGTTAATCGGGGTCCGAAATTTGTAACTGATAATTTGTCTGTCTGTGTTGAAGCCGCTCAACCAAAGTCACTGGAGCACAAACTCAGAGTATTCCGGTGTTTTAAACTGCCCGCGTGGTCGTGGTCTCCGGGTTTCCCTGGATTTTCCCTAGGCTAATCTCCAACCGCGCACTCCTATCGCTTTATTGGGCCCGGCCTCTCAAACCACAGTCAGGTTCAAAAATAAATAAAAATTATTAAAAAAAATATCTCACAGGATTAGAAAAAAGGAGATGGTGGAACGACCTTGGTCCATTTTATACGCATTGGCAACACAGGACTATAAAGAGTGGCGGAAAAGAGGGGAGGCCTTTGCCCAGCAGAGGGACATGGTATAATGAATGAAAATGAAAAAATATTTATTAGGTTAAACTTGAGGTTTACACATACTGGTTGGGCCCTCCTAGTACCTAAGTAAACATATACCTGTCACAGGAGGGTCCCCTCTTCCCCCATAACATGGTAAATTCAACCTAAATTAAACATTAAATAAAATTGGTATAGGCTATTTACTAGGTAACCGACTTAACCCTTAATTGGATAGAAGTTGTATAATGTATATTATCCAACCATATTTTACGGTGCTCTAATCGCTCTGAAGGTATCTGGCTCCCACTTTGTGTCAAATATAAGAATAATATTCATTTGTCTATGCCCAAAACTAAAGACGTGAAGGAAATATATTTTGTTTGCAGTCGTGGGACCTAATATTTTGGTTTTACTTGTATGTAGTAGTTCCCCCGACCCGGCTGCAAACAAAATATATTTCCTTGAGTTATTTATTATGAAACTTGTTTTTATCTTTTTAGTGCAGTCGTGTTTTTAATTTTTATAATTATTATTATTTTATTTCGAACTTTTTTTCGAGAAACACACATTATATATATTTTTGGAATCGTCTCTTCAAATGCTTCATTTTGATACCTCACTTGCTAGGATATAAAAATATTTTTTTTTTACGGAACAGACAAAATGGAGTCCAAAGTCCGCCATATTGTTTTTAATGCAACGTCACATTATCCTATGTCACCCGGGACGACGTAAGGATTCCAATGATACCTCACATCACACGCCTAAATCAGTTAAGGCGTTGAGAAGTTCTGGGGGAACAAAAAAATTTACATACATACATGAAACCTGAAAACATTACACTCCTTTTTCTGGGCAGTCGTGTAAAAAAGGAGGTGTTTTTTTGGTTCCAGAAGAAATAACGCTTCTCAAATGTGCAGTTCTATGTTTTGAAAGGTTTTAGTAAGACAATTGGCCCTACTGGAGAGCGATGGAAGGTTCTACTGGGTGGAAGCCAGTTATCAATATCGGACTGAAGGACACTATTTCCCGCATGTTTTTTTTTTCATAAATATAAACAAATTCATAAAATCTATATAAAAATATATATATATATTTGTGGACAATCTTACACAAATCAACCTAGCCTATATAGGGTGTTTTAATACTTTACCCACATAAAAAATATGCATACCTTTTTTAACATCCTAATATCCATTCTCACGTCACGTCCAATTAAGGGTTAAGTTATAAATATAACGGATCTGTTTAAAACCGAGCTTCAGTCATTCATTAATTAAGTCAGTAAGGCAATGGCGCTTTAGGTATTGACGTCGATAAAAGGAAAGTTTACGTACAGTCAGGTTAACCAATATTATGGCCATTGTTGGACCTTATCACATAGGAATAGAGTGCAAAAGTCTACATATATATTAATGAACTCGACTGTACCTACGGCACCCTCGGTGCGCGACTCAGACTCACATTCGACCTGTTTTTTTCCTTAAATGCCTTTCAAGTCTAAATAGCATATTCGGCCATCCATCTTAGCGAGGTTACGATCTTCAACATGCAGCTCACGGACAACATATTTATCGATAGGCTCTGTAATTCCTCTTACCATAATTGGGTACGTGGCGCTGGGATATAGTTGACGAAATTATAGTAATTGATTTTTATTTCGGATCCCCCACGGCTATGATTCGAAGGGGAAGTGTTTGAACTATATATAAATTGTAGGACATATATTTTGCATAAGAAATGAACTGAATAAAGAAATGAACCACAGGGCCGCTTACTAGACTATCTAATCGGAAAATAAGCTAATAAGAAACTCAACAAAATAAAATAAATGTGTGAAACTGTGAAATTTAATAACCAAGAAAGTTCTTTCTGGTGAATATTACCTAAGCCGTGCGCTTAGGTAACATTCTTTCTTTCAGCATCAGTAATTCAATAGATTCAACACCATACAATTAGGCATATATATTTGAAAAAAATTGGAAAAGTGATCTGCCTAGATCACTTGCAAACTATAGAATGCAGTAAAATGTATGCTGCGGAGTTGCGGAGTGGAATTCGACATGTCGAAACGAAGTATGCCACGTCACAATTTTCAATTAAAGCGAAAAATTGAAAAATTCATCACCCAGGTGGGATTTGAACCAACGACCTCTGGAATCCGTCCAAGGCTCTAACCACCTGTGGCGTTGAATTTTTCACTTTTGGAAATTGTAATTTCGTTAGCGGACGCATCCGCTTCACAAATTTAATTTGAGTATGGGTTAGCACATTATTTTTAACGATTCTCAATACAATTTGAGGCGTTAGTGTAATGATTTAAAGATTCACCATCACAAGGGATTACCACGGGCCACGGTGGCTCAGTTGGTTAGAGCAATGGATGGGTTCAAATCCCACCTGTGGCGTTGAATTTTTCAATTTTTCACTTTAAGGTGCAGGGGTGGGCAAGGCAATTCTCCATACAAACTCTGTGCACGTTTCATTCGTAGGTTTTGGCACTAACGAATGTAAATATGTTTACATGTGTGTTGTGTTTATGTTTTTTGGATGTTAATATTAGATATGCGAAGAAAGTGATGTGGAAATTTTTAAGTATTTCAAAAAAAATAAAAAAAATATCAATGAAAAAAAATTACATCACGAAATAGCTAACAGAAAAATAAGCATACTGACCGAAAATCATAATTTTAATGCAAACACAAACGAAGAAAATCCTGCACAAAGTTTGTATGGAGAGAGCTTGCCCTACCCCTCCTCTTAATTGGAAATTGTAATTTAATTAGACACACGCCAGACAAATTTAATTTGATTTTATGTCACGTTATTACCTACAGTTATAGTCAAAAACCGTTTCACAGACTATGTTACATTTAACCTTATGCTATTGTTTTAAAAACTAACTGGTCAAAACTTTTTCCAAGGGATTATTTAGTTATCCTCCTTGACCAGTAGAATAATTAAAACCTACCCGACCCCGCTACATTTTAATAAATGAGATGCGATATGCGAACCAATTTTTCAACACTATTGTATATTAAATTAATAAAATGCCCTCTCATGCACTAAATTTATCATACCAATGGCATAAAATTTGACTTTCAAAACGAGTTCTGAATACATTTTTATCAGTACTGAATGCAATTGCATATACAATTCATGTATAATTTATCTCCTATGAGTGTTCTACTTAGCTATTGGTATTGTACTCCTAGACTATGAATATAGGTAAGCAAATTATAATAACTTTACATGGAAAAAAGCGAGCATTGTTTCGTTTTTGGTCCAATTTTTATGGCGTTGTACTTTTTTTTTATTTCTTAGAATTGCATGAAAATTGGTAGGTTGGAAGAGCTCCTGATTCTGTACAAGTAAAAAAAATATGACAACATGGCGTCAAAAAAACTTTTTTCCCATACATGTTTTCCACTGAGTTACGAAAATCCCATACGTTTTGTCACTCAATGGAAAAAAATTGTGGGACGGTGTAGGAAATCGTGCACATATTGTTGGCCCTTTTAACTTAGCTTGCTGTTCAGTCAAAACACTGTTTAAAGGAACTGGTTTTCCAGATTGAATTCCGAACATTTTTGTTTACCAACATGAGAGCAATAAAGTTATGAGTTAAAACGCAGAACACATGGTAACATGCCAAAAATACATGAAATGTAAAAAATAAATAAATACGGCTTGTTTATAACGTACTGGCATGTTAAAAAAAGTAAAACACTTTGTTTTTCAATAGCAAAATGTAACTAGCTGGTGAACGTTTCTAACAAAAGCATCATTTGATATTAAATTAAGAACCAAAAGCGGAAGGTGTCGACATTCGTTTGTTTTGTGTTCCAATTCCAGTCGCATTACTTAGTGATCTTTATAAATTATATGATAAATAATTTAGTTTGCGTGGAAACTAAAGCAACGAATCCTAAGACAATATCACCAATTAAAATCATATCTAAATTTTAACATGAAAATAAAACTCTGCTGTTTGTTGTGATAGGTTACGGATTTATAAGAATACTATATATATTTACGGCAAGCTCAATTTCAACTCAAGGAAAATATATTTGGTGAGATATTACGAGCTCAAAGTCAAAGCTTTGATAAGGTGAACTTTCATGAAAACGTCAGACGAGTGACAGAATATTAGTAAAATATTTGCGTTAGTTTCAATTTTCGTTCCTTTATGGTGAATACTGTACGCAAAATATCGGTAGGATATATGATTCAAAGTAGCTATCACAGTCAAAAATTGGGGTTAGTATCATCTCGTCTAAAACGCAACTGGTAGAAATAGGTAGCAACTCGTCTAAAACGCAGCTGGTCACTGCATCAAAACGCAGCCAAATAAGTACAAGTCGCCTAAAAAGCAAATGGTCTAAAATACATCATGTCGGTCTAAAATAAATGTATTTTAGACCATTGTATAATTAGCCAATGTATATTAGCTGCGTTTTAGACGAGTTGCTATTTCTACCAGTTGCGTTTTAGACGAGATGATACTAACCCAAAAATTGTACCTACTAATTGACTTGAATATTATAAATTAGAGCCTAAATCTAGGTATATAGTTATTGCTGTTATTTAGAACTGTAAACTATTGCGCACTATGTTTCTGCAGGCAGTTTTATGAGTATTCAGATTTACATACGAGTATTACATTTTTTGTAACGCCTATCTTGGGATTAGGTAGCGGTCCCCGAGCATCTGTCAAGATGCAAGTACTGAGATAACGCTAGTAGGATAATAATATTTTTGTAACGTACTTTGCGCCCGCGGCGTGATTCGCGTAGACAAGCTAAAAGATGTTTGTCGTGATTCCCATAAGGCGTTTAATGTATTAGTATCTGAGTTAAAAGTATCCTGTCGATTGTCGTATTCTCGAATTAGCAAGTCTAGTTTAATAACTACACTTGCTAATTCTTTGCACTCGGTTTAGCGGTTACAGAGCTTTTTTCTTATTTATTTTAAAATGTTAATATGGATGCTCCAAATAATCAAATTCCCTCTCTCCCTCTTCCATAAACGTCCTTCAAACCTAATTTAGCTAAATAGCTGCTAAACTTCATTTGTCCTTATCTGTCACTTTGACATAATTATGTGCATGCAAGACAGTGACAAAATATATTTTGTTTAATGAATAGGGGAATTCCTAACTTGGCGGGGCGGGATCATATGTGACATTTTTTTCTTTGATGTTACAAACTTACTGAGGTCGCAAAGATTCCAACTTGACGGAATAATGTCAATATTACATTTGCGCAGTTGTAATATCATGCGCAGAAGCGGACCAGTACTGCCTTCGCATCGTTCCGCTTCCGCGCATCCCGCGCCAGTCAGGATTGTCAGGAAGCACTCATAGCAGTAGGACTTGCACCGACTAAAAACCCCCCGATTGTCCTCCTCAATCCATTTCGGACGGCTCTGGGCTCTCCCATGGAACTCTCCAGTGCCGCCCTAGAGTCCACCTATGGGTCCCGCGATGTTTTTATGGACGATCGCAGCCCCCAACTACGACCGTCTTCGGCCCCGAGGACCCTCTTTTAGTCGCCTTCTACGACAGGCAGAGGATACCGTAGCCATATTCTTATGCCCGGGCTACAGGGCGCAACTAACTACGACCTAATCTAACGACAATTTTTTTTTTATGAGTAATATGTTTGTTGTAGCCAACACTATGCAACGAGAAGTCGTGCCTTGGCAGCGTCATGGCGATACCTGGTCGCGGCGACGTGCCTCGGGATCCGGAGGAGGTGCTCAACGATGCCAAAGACTTCCTTGGTCAATACTTCGCTTCAATACGGAGGTAATATTTAACTATTTACCCCCGTATTCATAAAAATTATGAGCGTAGGAACGGTCCACTAGCGTCACTCATAAATAATTGTGATTATTTAACACTGAGTTATATGTATAGAGCAGACATCCCCTAGCCACAGAATAGTATAATAGTATTACATACAGAACGGACACAAACCCCCCGCAGGCATGTCAGGAACGAGGTAAGTTACCTCGTCCCTGACATGCCCAGGCTGACAGGCCGGGTTAAGATCGGGTGACCGTCGCGTCTCGCGATTCACCCACGCCACACGCTATGCACTCGCGCAAACAATTGACGCGTGTACCGACAGCTCACGCAACACATACTTACCCAAAGCGCTCATTTTCCTTCGCGTGTCACCCCCGTGCCCTAGCACAAGTTTGCGGCGGTCGGTTGGGTGCAATTTGAAACTTTAACATCAAAAATATGGCTTATTTTGCATTTTGCTGTTGCACCAGCCACTTCCTAAAAAGATAAGAAGTGGACAGTGCAGAATCAATTTCCACCAGTTTGATAACGAATATTGACAAAAATATGGTTAATTCATATTATTCAATTTTAATAAAAAAATTAAGACGCGCGCCATAATGGCGGCCTTTGTTCCAAAGATTAAAAAATGTAGATGTGACAATTTCATAATATGATGAAATAATGATCTCGGCCGTGCTAAAGCATCATTAAATTTAACAAACTGACAATGTAAAGCCACTGATGCATACTTTAGCACAAAATAGCAGTAACAATTTTTGTCAGTCTTGCGGACAAAATCGTGTGTCTTTATTTTAATACAAACGATTTAAGCATCATTGAGACTAATTTATCCGCTTTAACTGGTATTTTCTATATACTATGATGTATTAAATCACACTACGCCTTTTTCTGAATCTGGGTTAAGAGAAGTGTCGCATCTTTTGCACCTACGTACTCTTTGATCACCTTTGATGACGTTTCAAAATGGCGGCTGGCGGGAAACGTCACGAAAATTATTCTAGGTGGCCAGTCTATACGTAGTAATAATAGGTCAATGTTATTTAACGATAGATATTTACAAAAGGGGAATGCTATGTACAGACTGTATTTTATATTTAAGTACCTTTTAAATACATCAACAAGTTTTTACGTTTTTCATGGTAGGGTTATAGGCGCGGGCACACTTCTATAAGCAAGACATTGGACATAAATTTTATATGAATATTGATCCCTAACCCCCGGTCGCTCGGTGGCGCGTCTATAACTTCTTGCATATACTACAACTAAGGCGACTTCCTGACTTGGCGGGGCGGGATCGATATTTTTCTTCTTTGATGTAAACTTACTGACGTCGCAAAGATTCCCATTTGACGGAATACTGTAAGTATTACATTTGCGCAGTAGTAGTATCATGCGCAGAAGCGGACCAGTACTGCCTTCGCATCGTCCCGCTTCAGAAGCACTCATTTAAGTATAAGGGCACAGTAAAAAGTAGTACTGAGTTGACTGACAGTTGACACTGACATTTGACAGTTTTCTCATATCGTACCGCCTCCGCACCGACAAATCAGGAAGTCGTCTAAGGCTGTGGAGGGGCGCATCTCCGTGCATGGAACTATCTATACAACAGTGCATGGTAACATGTCTGGTCCAGGGCCAACACGCCAGCCCACGAAGCGCGTTGGAACGCGGTGCAGGAGGAGGTGGCGAAGACCGGCACGTACCAACTCACCACCACCGAGCTGGTGTTCGGCTGCAAGCTGGCCTGGAGAAACGCCAGTCGCTGTATAGGCAGGATACAGTGGTCCAAATTACAGGTATGCTTACACAATAGGGTATTAATTGAAATTGAAATCTTTATTGTCATATTGTGAGTTACAGGGATCTTAAAATTATGTCAAGGTAGGTACAATCACAATCAACCGCGACGCGGCGTACAATATTATCTCAAATCTTAAAACTATCAAACGAGACGACTATGCCATTATACAAAATAAAACAGATTACGTTACAAGGAAATAAGAAATAATACTAATAATAAGGTAGGTTTATGTCATGTTGGTCGAGTAGCCGGCACCCTAAAGTGGTCGTCTATTTTATAATAGGTACGTCTTCTCCAAACACCATTAGTACAAGATTCGGACAAATACAGGCAATTCTAAAGTTTTTATTTCATTTGGCAGGTGGTTAAATATGTGAACAGACATATAAAAGTACATTACTTACCAAGGGCGATAAAACAAAGAATGTCTCAGATCGCAGGTATTTTACGCCCGAGCCGAAAGCAAGGGCGATAAATATGCGATATGAGGCTTTCTTTATTATCGCCCGTGGTAAGTACAATATTTTATGTCACCCCCTGGCCAGGGAGTGGGTTTTTTCGTGCGCGGAGCGTGCGATAATGGCCACTTTATGGCCAGGTGTGACATAAAAGAAGCTTTTCCGAAAATATGCGGTTTTATGACTTTCGGGCTAGCACAGGTTAAAGCCATGGTGTTTAGAGGTTTTTCTTGGGTTACTTTTTTGAATTGTAGGAAATTGTTTTGAAGGAGCGCTCGTGGCCCAGCGGCGCTTGCGCACCGCTTGCGCTTGCTAAGGTTAAGCAACGTGGGCAGCGGTCAGGACTTGGATGGGTGACCGCTTTGAGTGGTTACTAACTGAGCGCTCCCGTGCTTTGGAAGGCACGTTAAGCCGTTGATCCCGGTTGCTGTCTATGGCAGCAGTCGTTAAGCCGAGTTGGAGGCCTTCGGGCGGCTTCAGAACTTCTAACAATCAAGTTGCCCACTCACTTGACAAAGCCTAATCCCAATAAGGTCTAGTTTCCCCTTGGGGTTGGAAGGTCAGATGGCAGTCGCTTTCGTAAAAACTAGTGCCTACGCCAAATCTTGGGATTAGGTAGCGGACCCCAGGCATCCTTCAGGATGCAACTGTACTGGGATAACGCTAGGAGGATGATGATGACTTTTTGGAATTGTAAACTTATGTAGGTTTTTTTTTTACATACATACAGACATAGATGTATAAAGAAGGTAGTGTTAATATTTTTAGTTGCCTGAAAAGTGGCTTGCATTAGTCTCTATTTTTGGCTCCGCTAATAGCTCTTATACATCTCTTTTGGAGCCGGAAAATTCTGTTTATATCTTTACAATTGCCCCACAGGGTTATGCCATAGCGCAAGTTGGACATGATGTGACCATGAAAGGCCAAGAGTGCACCAAGGCAAACAATAAGCACTGCCGAAAATACATGGAAAACATCAATCTTTAATTTAATTTAGCTGATTTAAAGATTTTTATGTCACACCTGGCCATAAAGTGGCCATTATCGCACGCTCCGCGCGCGAAAAAACCCACTTCCTGGCCAGGGGGTGACATAAAATTTTGTACTTACCACGGGCGATAATAAAGAAAGCCTCAGATCGCATATTTATCGCCCTTGCCTTCGGCTCGGGCGTAAAATACCTGCGATCTGAGAAATTCTTTATTTTATCGCCCTTGGTAAGTAATGTACTATTATGTCACACCTGCACCTCTAGCACAACATGCATTCCGTATCTACTCGCGCGCGAGATAAGCTACCTGTCACTTTTTGACAGTATTAATCAGACAGTGACAGGTAGCCTATCTCGCGCGCGAGTAGAGACGAGATGCATGTTATGCTAGCCCCGCTGGCCATAAAGTGGCCATTATCGCACGCTCCGCGCGCGAAAAAACCCACTTCCTGGCCAGGGGGTGACATAAAATTTTGAACTTACCACGGGCGATAATAAAGAAAGCCTCAGATCGCATATTTATCGCCCTTGCCTTCGGCTCGGGCGTAAAATACCTGCGATCTGAGACATTCTTTGTTTAATCGCCCTTGGTAAGTAATGTACTAATTATACGCATAATGATATTAAAAGGACGCTGTTTTATCATAGTAATTCATGACGCCACTAATGCATCACATCACATTTCCCTTCAAACTTCATACTAGCAGAGCGTTTATGACGTTTTCATAAAAAGTTGCTGATCTATCAGTAAAATACAGTATTATAGGTGTACCGTTTAACTTAGACCGCTCCTGTGACGGGGGAGGGGCAAAAGGGGAGACGTCAAATGTGGAAATAAATATATTGAAATATTATAAGGAAGTAAATGTGAAGCAGCGAACTAAAATAGGCCTCCTAAGCTGTTACCGCAAACGATCTTCCTGTGGTGCGCATCTGTGTGGCGGCTTATTCCGAAATGGCACGCAATTGTGCATCCAAGCCAACTATGCTATCCACTATCTCGTCTCACCTCAGTACACGTCACTAAGTATAATATACAATTAAATAGTTACATATTATGTAACTATTTAATTAATAATTATACAACGACGTTGGAAAAATCACAAGCGCGTTGTTGACCATTTATTGTCTTGAGGATTCGTTGCGTTGAGAGCTAAAGACATAAATAGAGCAGGTTCCTCTCTCTCAACACAGCGCATCCTCAAGAGCTAACCCACATCTGGAGGATAAAGAAAAAGATAAAGATGATTTATTTGCTTAAACATGAGTAGTAGTGAAATAAGTAGTGAGTGAGTGAGTGATATCCAAGTTATTTACTTAGCCACTAAAAACTCCACAATTTTTAGTCTTTCCGAAGACTCTAGGATCTTATAAGTTAAACGTAATATATATAACCTTCCTTACCCTTTCGGCCACATTGGAAACCAAAAATTCGAAACCAGTGTCGAAAACAGAATTATTTTTCTTTTTAGGAAACCGGGTTTCCTAAAAATAAATCAATGTCTGTTTTAGAAACTCCTTACGAATACGGAATTTTAAGGTTCAAAAGCCTAACTAACTAACTAACTAACATTTTAATACAAAGTACGTTTATCAAAAAGAATTTGTACCTTTAGGTGCGTGTCTTTTTAAGGCGCATAAAAAAAATACCTAACAACCTACCTGACCTTAACATCATAGTAAATAAAATACTTGTAAGTTGTAAATGGCCAAGAAATTGTTTCCAAGGAGTTTGTATTTCTAGGTATAATATATTGACAGGACACCGACTCATTTGCTATTTATACTTTGTATATGTATATAAACCATGTTGGTATTATTGAGGTTTCGAAAAAGATTTAAAATTCCGTATTCGTAAGGAGTTTCTAAAACAGACATTGATTTATTTTAGGGAAACCCGGTTTCCTATAAAGAAAAATAATTCTGTTTTCGACACTGGTTTCGAATTTTTGGTTTCCAATGTGGCCGAACCGTTCCTTACGCCTTATCACTACGGGCCAGTTCTAGGAACACTTGTCTCACCGAAAGAGGGTAAGTAATATAAAGTGTATGTATGCAAGTCTAGATGTTCACGCAAAAAGTGAAAACTCTTTTTACACCACGCTTACTTACTGTTATCGTTTCCCGCTCGCGGGACAATGATATTCCGAACCTTTGAAGTACTGAGTTACCGAAGTACCAACGAGTACCTACCACATAGCCAACACGTAAAGAGGCCCTTTTGACAATTTAATGAAATGCAAGGGCTACACTGAGCGGATTTTTATCCTCATTGTTAATTAATGTAATATACTTGTACTATATCCTTTATGCAATTAGTTAATTGTTTTGCTTTTCTTACGTATAATATCCTCAAACCAAGGAAATAATAAGGCATAAACAACCACATTATGTCAAATTAATGAAATAAATTTACGATATTTTTTTAACGTTGGGACTCAAGGAAGTGCATAATTTCCTTAAGCAGGTAGAATAATAAATATAGCGTGCCTACAGGAAACTATCGCTATCTCACTCGCTCTTACATTTTCCAGCATATATTTGTCGTTAAGAACAAAAATTGACAGTGAGGAAATAGAAACCCTTCATCAACAGATTGTATAAAAACTTAGCGATGTAAAATCTATTTTAAGCTTTAAGGAAAAAACTAAACCAGCCGTGCTAAACAGAACACTCAAATCAATTTACCTTGTTCTTGGCTAGTGGCCCCTATAAGTGGCGAGAGCAAAGCAACTAAATGAATTTGCCCACTGTAATGAGAAAACTCCCATTTCGCACTGCAGCGGGGAAAAAACAGGCAATTAACCACTAGTTCGTATTTGGGTACCGCAAGTTTGGTAAAAGACCTTGGAAAACTTTTTTACAAATCTGCACTATTGAAATTTATCTGCACTAAGTAATATTTTACGAACATTTTACTAACATAGCTACAGTCAAGTTAGTGGAAAAAGAAATCAGAAAATTTTCTTTATGCCGCTTAGTTTATCATACTGCAACTGAGAAATAAAATAACTGAGAAATAAAATAAAATTGAGAAATAAAATTGTCATTAGTAACAACATCCAAAATAGATACGCACCAATATGGGATCACAAAGTACCAATCAAACACGAGTTTTTTTTAAATATAATGTGGCTGTGGTAATCAACATTACATGACTTCGTTAACAAAAGTCAATAAAATTTGTGGATTACAATTACGCGTGGTGTAACTACCTCCAAATGTAATTAAACTTTGGTCGTCTGGCCATTGTCTGTATTTGTCTAATCGGGAACGTAATATTTGTCTTAGAGAATTAATCCTGTTTAAAGTAGGTATTTCAGCTTTCATAGTTTTAGTGTTGAAATTAAATAGACTGCTCTTACTGGATTATTAACTTTCATATCAAGCATGAACTTAGTATATTTTGTCTTGTCAAGTGTCGCACCTAATGTTGGCCAATTCCCACTTATTGTTTGTTTATAGATGAAGGTCTCTGTTTTGTTTTCAGGGAATAGATTTACTACCTATACCCGTTGGTATAATAAAAAAACAGGACTTTTTTAAATATCAAACATGATATAATTTTAATTTCACTTCTCCTTAAAACTACAGGTATAGTGAGGAACCCGCTCTTATAAATTTTATTTGGGAACAAGCTGACATAAATAGTTGTAGGACAATCATCAATACAGGATTATATACTAACTTGCTGATACAAAACTCCCATTAGTAGATAATTTTGAATCAAAGTGAAAATTGAAAAATTAAACGCTGCAATGCAATGCAATGGACGGATTCCAGAGGTCGTGGGTTTAAATCCCACCTGAAGCGTTTAATTTTTCAATTTTCACTTTTATTTAACATTATGATTTCGTTAGCGGACACATCCGCTTAAAAGAACATTTAAAGTGACTCACATTAGTTCCGTGATAATACTAATGCTAACCGCACCAAATTGTCAGGCTTTGTCAGTAATCAAACTATGTCCAGTAATGCTATAAAAGGCCATCGTACGACCCTAATTGTATTTTCAAGGGAACCCAGTAAACAGTTCGTAATTACCAGCTTAGCTGACAGTCACAATATTATCTCATGACAAAATAAACGATGATGTTGCCGCAACTTTTCTCATCTAACACGAGTTTTTTCGTCGTTACAGACCAGAGTTAGTGCATTGGATAAATAATAAAAGTATATGCAAAGATTTATAGCTTTTTTATCCATACAACAAACATAAATGCGGAAATGGTATGTCTGTTTTCACGCTTCCCATACTCCTAGCGTTATCCCAGTACAGTTTGCTTCCTGAAGGGTGCCTGAGGTCCGCTGCCTATGTCCTGTTTTAATCCCGGAAAAGGACATAGGATAGTTTTTATCCCGGTTATCATACCTGGATATAAATGAGTTCCAAGCGATGTCGAGAGCAGAAGCTGATTCTAATTCAACCCCTGGGAGGGCTAATCGCTAAAAGTAAGCGTCAATGTTTTTCAAATTACCGTTACGATTGGCTTCCAAAGGCATTAATTTATTCACTCACTTACATTTCGTTCAATCTTCGGGTGTCGCGGTTAGAAGCTTAAATGTGCGTTACAGGGCTTAGTGTTAAGTCGTCGACATGATAGCGAGCGATTTGTAATTACCGCTCATGATTGCGAGAGCTAATCGGCCCGATTGGATTCCGCGGGGCCTATTTCGAATACGATTTATTTATGGAGCCGACTAGTTAGGACTAGATAAACTAAGAAAGTGCTCATAAAAAACGTAAAACTCAAACGATTGATTTCTGATATTTATTCTATTTGATAACCTAGGTATTATAAATGTGTAGAAGATGCCTAAGTATGTCAGCTTTATTAATATTCATTAATTTAGTACTTGACAATTAATATATTTAGAGTATTTATACTGATTACACCAAAAAATCTGAAAACAAAAATGAATTTGTTATAATAGTCTTTGAAATGAACATATTTTTAAACAGTAATGACCGCCACTGTATATATTAAAGATTGATTTCATTACTTTAACGATGTTTCGTTAAGCGACAATTATTTATCGATAGTCGATAAAACACATTGGTCAATCCCTCTCAAAGTTTGATTTTTGCTATGAAGAATTCCGGTCCTTGCCCATAACACAAGCTTTATTTCGCTTACTATTCTATTTTGATTGTCTTCCTATTTTTTTTTTTACTTTATTAGCCTGTTTATGTTACTGGGCAAAGGCGTCCCCTCTTTTCATCCACTCGGCCCTATAGTTTGCTAATCTAAGCAGAACGCATCCAAATCGTCCCGCCATCTCCTTTTTGACCTGCATCTGCTCCGGTAACAGTTATGCGTGCGTGGTTGCGTTGGGTGATTCCATCGTCGTGCCGTGTGGGTTGCGTCTTCCTTATATTTATTCATTATTTATTCTTAAGTAAGTAGTGTAGATGTCGCTGTGACCAGAATAGGCTCCATAACCCGTCGTGATAAAACCGTCGTTAATTTAACCGACGCGCACTAGACGCGATGAGCTCGGAGACAATCAAATATTTACTCACTATTAGCCACTTCACTAAGCAACCACTATATTAACTTTCCTCGTAATAGAGTTTTTACGACACGACAGGTGAAACTAATAGGTAAATTTGAAAGGTATGCAAGTAGACAGGAAATACCGATGGTCCTTAGATATTAATTATAATCTTTGAAAATATATAAGGCTAAGCTTAAATAAAGTTTATTTCGTAATCGTCCAAATAAGGATTAAGGGGGTAAGAGTTGTAGTTTATTTTAGTTATTATTATTCTACTCGTTAGTATTTATTTAGTTCGTTTTAGTTATTTTAATTGTAAGTAGTTCTTATTTTATATACTATTTGTTATATTGTTATGATTGATTTTAAGAATTTGCATATATTAGTGGCTAAAGTTTAATCGCACAAATCTACGAAGGGTATACTTAATTGCAGACATGTTTGAGGTGTATATAGGTCCTCCTCAGTTTGGTAATAGGAGCTAGATCGCAAAGGACTAGCTATATAGGTTCTTATCGATCTAACCAATCTAGACTGGATTTATATGAATGAGAAATTGATATTTAGTCTAAACATTTTTATGTTAAAAGTATGTAAGTATCTATGAAACGCATGCTGTGCTAGCCCTTGGTTATTTAACTTAGACACGAATGAAATAATTTTAATTTGAGTTCACTAAATATACAACTGAAATAAAATAGAAATAATAATAAATAATAAATATCGCCTCAATACCTGGCTTTCAAGCAAATCTTTAACAGCTTAGCAGCAACATACCTCTTCTGGTGAATATTGACATAAGTACGGTTCATTGGAGAGCGTGTGTTAGTCCCCTTACCGGGGAGAGTACACAAAATTATCCTCCCCCGATTTCCTTGCATTTCCATCGGCAAGTTGCGATCAAAGTGCTTGTTAAGATCAGCAATATTTGAGATTTCAGTTGCATGAAATGAAAATTAAATAATGGAATATACCCATTGGTTATAAATTAGGGATATTTTAACTATAAGTTAGAAAATTGTATGTATTGTTCGTGAGCTTATTTTTTAAATAACCACATTGATATTATTTTATAATAATAATAATAATTCAGTTATTTAAGCAAATAAACGGGATCAACATTGTATTGAGAGATAATAATCTGGAAACTTGCATACCTTCATTTTGGCGTTCTATAAGATACCTCAAAAGTCACGTGTTTTTTCGAGATTATATCGCTTTCTACCTAATTAGGTTAACATAATATATAATATATTTTTCAATACCCAGATAATTATTCATCGGTTAGAATTATGACTGTCTTTTTCTGTAGTCCAACTAAAGAAAAAAACAGGGCTAACATTTATCTGACAGACACTTTTATCTGGAAAATCGGCCCATACATGATATTTGCGACTTTTTTTCATGAGTTTTCATCCCAAAATTTTTTTCATGTGCTCAACCGTTTTTGAGATGGAGGGGAGATGGCAGCACTCGGCCATACATAAGGCAAGGTCAACTGTGAATCTCGAAATTAATACTTTCTACTCTCATTCCGAGGTGAAACCCCTAATATATGATATACGAGTAGGTATTCGTACCGTACGTTTTAATTTTCATAATGAAAATTAAAACGTGTTAAGTACAAAATTTTATGTCACCCCCTGGCCAGGAAGTGGGATTTCCCGCGCGCGGAGCGTGCGGTAATTGCCGCTTTATGGCCAGGTGTGACATAAACACGTTTATAGGGCGGTAAAACAAAGAATGTCTCACATTGCAGGTAGGTTACTTACCTATGTAAGGTACCTAATAAATAATTAATAATTTTGCTGCCGAGTTGTTTAAATTGTTTTTCCTGACCAGGTGTTCGACTGCCGACAAGTAACGACCACGAGCGGCATGTTCGAGGCGCTCTGCAACCACATCAAATACAGCACAAACAAAGGAAATATCAGGTTGGTTTCTCCACCAGGGGCCTGTACCACAAAACTTTACAAGCGTACAATTCGTCAATTTTGTCAACTTTTTCTATGTAAAATCGTACAATTTTGTCGAATTGTAGACTTGTAAAGTTTTGTGGTACAGGGGCCAGATCTAAAAGGAAAACAGTGAGACGGGTCCGCTTGCCACTTGGGTAGGTTGCCCCAAACCGTCAGCAATCGTAAGCGGTGTTCGTTAAGATCTGTTTGTATGGAAAGTTTCATAAGTTTCTATGGAATAATAGCTACTGCCGCCATATTTAATTTTGATCGAGCTCTAATCATAAGTTGGTACAACCCAGCCTAATTCCCAAACATATGCAGTTAAGTAACTACTGCCGCTTAAGCTTTCGAGCCTCACAGGAAAACTAAATCTTATTGGGATGAATATGTAACGTATTAAGCGAGCGAGAAGTTCTTAAGCAACCCTTTCAAGATGGCATCCACAGTTCCGCATCGCACGCATCGTACGCATCGCATGCAACGGATTGTAGTATTCTTTGTATAGAAAGTCAGACAAGTACGTCCACTGATCCGCACCTCTGTACGGTGCGGATCAGTACAATCGGTTGCGTTGCGTGCGATGCTTCCGATACGTGCGATGCGGAACTGTGGATCTCTCATATACATTCATCATTACCTAAGCTCGTTCACCATCATGAATTATTACGTAACCTTTCATATGTACAGTCGAAACCATAAAGATATGAATCCTATAGTGAAAAATATATCTGATCGATATTAAACTCTATAGTCATTAATATGATGTTCGCTTATTTTCCACTAAGTGCGTATAGATATTTCCCATGTTGACTAGGTAGATCAGTCATTTCTTGACACCAATACAATATACACCCGACAATATACCTTTGAACCATTACGTAATATATGTAGGTACTAGCAGGTTCGCATACAGAAAAATAATATAGTAAGTTTGTATGGATTACCCAGATCAGGTACAAAGGTACGGGGACAATTAGGAAAGTTTTTGCTCACTAGGTTTACCCGCTATCGCAGGAAATTAATATAAAATTCGTTTTGGCTGCCAAGGGCAGAGATATGGGTATTTTATGGGTAATTTGTATATGCGGGGTTTCCCGGACTTGCCTACGTAATTCTATACTAATGCATTTGATAGGGGTACGAAGAAATACTCATTACGATACGCAATCACGACTCTTGTCTCGGAGACTAGTCCGCCGCCAAGTAAGTACCTACCTCACATACACACGTTCACAGTCCGTGACTGATACGGTTCACGGCAAGCCTCTATTATAAAGCCGTAAGGTTTACAATTCAGATTCGGACAGTGAACGTGGTAAATGGAGACATGCACCCTACGATAGGGGTAAAATATATGTGGGCCTAAAATAATAATATTAGTCATGTCCGAAAAATGAGGAATTTTGCCTTATATGTATCTATTTTTTTAAGAAATAAGGACAGAAGTAATGCTTTAACGTTCGTTTTGTAACTTCATATCAGTCATAAGGAATCCAAAATGATTTAATTAAATATTTGAAATTCAACATGAATTGCAAATGTCCTCAAATATGAGCCGTTTACGTTTAGCCAATACAGAAAAAATGCCTGTATTCTATTCGGTTTTCGATGAAAATTCCAACAACCAAATACAATTCAAAAAGCAGAATGTGTTTGATATTAAAAGAGTTCTCGCTTTACAATCGTTCTTCAACTCATCGCACGTGTTATGATTCCCTTTCACTCGAAACTAAATCCACGTATCTCTTAAAAATAATATAGATACATACGTCCAATTGAACGATCTAGTCGTTCGACTAGAGTTATTTAGTAAACGGCGTATCTAACTAACCAATGACTAGCAAATAAGAACTTAATCTCAATGCGTGCAAGATGGCTTTCTCGATAAACGAATATGATTTTAAACAATTCGGGATGTATCGAACCTCTATCAATAACTTGCAAATAAGGACTTTATCTCGCTGCACGCAAGGTCGTTTTCTCGATGGTTTTAAACAATTCGGGATGGTATTCTAAACCCGTCGATATTCCCAGGTCCGCTATCACGGTGTTCCCGCAGCGCACAGACGGGCAGCACGACTACAGAATATGGAACAGCCAGCTGATCAGCTACGCGGGTTATAAGCAACCGGATGGCACCGTGCTGGGCGATCCGATGCACTGCGAATTCACTGAGGTAATAAGTATTTAAAGTACTTTTTTTACGCGGGTTAACCGTAGTTGTTGTTGCGACACTTTTGCGACACACATAGACAATGTGAAGACATATCCCCTACGCAGACGTACACATACAAAATGTACCTACATGTATATCTCAAAATCTCAACACACAGCCGTAGCTCATCCGCGTTCGTGAGAAAGAATTACTGTATGGTAAATGTTTATCCCACTACCCAGGTTGTCTAAAAGAGATCGCTCTTTAGCGATAAAACCGCCTGTTGTTTGCCTCTACTCATTGTGATTAGATTATGTACTGTGCTGTGTCTTCTTGAGGATGTGCAATGAAGAGTAATGTAGGTAGGTATTGTTTAATCCTAGCAATCGTCTGATACATATCCTACAGAGTGTGAATTGCGTCTTCTTGACTTGCAACAATGTGAAAATTCCGATTTACACATTTGACATTCAGCAGTTAAGGCGCTACACTGAGAAATTTGGAGACTTTGAAGCGCTGTCCTGCCCAGACTAGCAAACAGTAGGGGCTGATTTTCAGATATTCTTGACTATATTATTGTGGTACTGACAATAGCGAAACATGATTGCTTAAAATTTTCTCGATAGAAAATAAATTCAAAGTCGAGTCTATATTTTCCTTTTATTCCTCAGCCTACTAAAACAACGCATTATTAAAAGACACGATTAAGTTAATATGATGGTATTTTACCTCATCTAGGTACTGACAAGAGGAAATTTAATAAACCTGCACACAGTGAGATATTTAACGAGATTTGTCTAAAAAGCCATTCTCGGAGAGGGTTGCATCCCGTTTTGTCGTGAGCGAAAAACAAAGGGTGTCTCTTTCAATCGATATATCGCCTTAAACGGTTTAATACTCGATAGAGAGACCAAACAGCAACATGTCTCTAACAACAACAAGTATTGGTATGTGAAATGTATCAAAAGATGATCCAAGAAATCAATAGAAAAGGAGCTTTTAATGTCGTAATTATATGAAATGAAAATTATTCCCGGATTATTATGCGAATGTACGAAAAAAAACACGAGTTTTAAAGGAATTAAAACAGTTTTTTAAACCGGACTGTGACTTTATATGCCGGGACCAATAAATAAATAGGAGTGCTATGTTGGAGAGTGGAAACTTCCGACACGACCACGTGGGCGGTTAAACGACCACGCAAACGGTTAGGTATTAAATCAGCTGTTTCCGAGTATTACTTAGTTACGCTTCTTTACTTATTCGGGAACTAAAAGTTTTGTTTCTCAGTTTTTATTTAGTTATTTTAATTGTAAGTAGTTTTAGCTTTATATTTAATTATGTTATGTTTTTAGTTACATTGTATATTGTGATACGAACTAAAAGATTATATTGTTTAAGATTTTCATATTTTATTTCTGGTGTTTATTGTTTTTAACCTAAATTATTTAACATATTAAAGGTCATGACATAAACATATATATGGCTTTGTTTTCATAAACAGAGATCGACAACATTTGACTCTGTGTTATACTGTGAACTAGGTACACTAGAATTTATAGGAAACTGAATGCTTCGGAGATTTAGTTGTCACTTTCAGCCGTTGGAAATTTAGTATGACAGTTTAATTTTAGTTCGACGGTAAAATTTAGTATCACCATTCGCTTTAACGTGACGTTAAAGAGAAAAGTGACAAGCGCCTTGTGAGTCCGATCGTATGTTTCAACTTCAACTAAGTTCTTAACTCTGTCTAAGTATAGAGGTAACACGTTATAACAAACTTACCTACAAAATTCGTGTCTGTCAATTAATAACATAACATTATTTAAAAATAAACCTTATTGCAGACTTGTTTTAAAAATACACAAATTACTTTAGTGGGTATAGAAATATTTTATTAAGGCATTCACTGCCGGCAACGCATAAGTACGTTCCCGTAATCCACGTTTAATTTTGGCAGTCTGGCAGCGAATATGTTTAAATATAAAAAACCGGCCAACTGCGAGTCGGACTTCGCGTTCGCACATTTAGTCCGAAAATTAAAAATCAAAATCAGAATCACACTTGGTTTTTACAGGATTTTTTTTTAGAAAAAATCTGATCTACCATATTATTAGTATTTTTTGGTAAAAAAATATATTTCCCTGTACGTAAATACAATGCTAATTAGTGAAACCAAAATCAGCAACTAAAATGTTGTAATATAGTCAGTAAAAACCTCCCATTTTGAAGAAATAGGTACAGGAAATAAGTGCTACAGATTATGACGTATTCGTTTCCTAAGCTTGGTTGTTCCCGTGATGAAATAAAGGACAAATAAGGTAAATAACATATTTATCTCTTTTGTATATTAGTAATAATGTTATTTTTTTATGCAGTTTATGAGGAAATAATACGATTTGTTGGCATATGACACCGAATAACAACTTCATTTGTATAAAAGTAATAATTTCATATGCCTATTGCATTAACTATTTTCTCAGCTACGCTAGGTTTAGTGAACCAGCAACAAAACTTCCAGTAGCTCGATTCCACTCACACCTAAGATTCGGTTGAAGCCGCTCAGCCAATCTCACTACAGTATACCAGTGTTTAAATCGCCCGCGTGATCGTGCCCGAGGTTTCCCTTGGATTTTCCCAATACACTCTCCAACGGCGCACTCCTATCGCTTTATTGGGCCCGACCTATAAAGCCACAGTCAGGTTCAAGAAAAAACCGGCCAAGTGCGAGTCGAGAGAAAACGGCAAAAAAATCATATGTGTTGTATGGGAGCCCCCTTAAATATTTATTTTATTCTGTTTTTAACCCACGACGCAAAAAGAGAGGGGGTGTTATAAGTTTAACGTGTTTGTGTATCTGTCTGTGGTATCGTAGCGCCCAAACGGATGAACCGATTTTTGTTTAGTTTTTTTTCTGTCATAGATAATTTTATCCCGAGTGTTCTTTTTTAGTATTTTTGTTATGGCGGCAACAGAAATACATCATCTGTGAAAATTTCAACTGTCTAACTATCACGGTTCATGAGATACAGCCTGGTGACAGATGGACAGATGGACAGACAGCGGAGTCTAAGTAATAGGGTCCCCTTTTACCCTTTGGGTGCGGAACCCTAAAAAGGAGACGTGATCAGAAATTATGGAACATGATGAAGTATTGAAATACAAACTAAATAATGCCTTATTATCAGAAATAAAAAAACATACTACTTGGTCACCCTACATCACACGACGTTTTGTCATCCCTTATACAGCGTATCTAAAAAGTGAATAGAATGACCATGATTTCGGTTATTATTTTTTCACGCCACACTGCTCGGAAATATGGCTACAGACGGTGAGAATTGGGGCGGCTCATGAACAGGACAACCTAAACCACAACTATGAACCTAAAACACGCCCGTATAACACAAAATCAACCAATGACAACTCGTAAAAATTAGGTAATTCTTAGTGTCGCCGATTATGTTACGAATAAGAAGGTTATTGATAGGCGTTTATAAGACTTATATGCTTTGAAAGGTTTGCATTAAACATTTGTTATTAAAAACGCCTTTGAATGATCTAATAATACAATGGCCATTAAGAACTTAGGTAGAAAAAAAAGAAAAACAAAATATGTAGGCGGAAGATTGTGAAAAAGTTATTGTGTTGCTGCAGTTTCTACTATACGAGCTATTTATTTCCTCGCAGTAGACGTGAAAAGCACTATGTAAAATCGGCCGAAAGTGCAATAGATGGATTCGTACTTTCGAGGGCCTCCGCCGCGCGTCGGCCCTCGAACTAAGTGATCCCTCTATTGCTTACTTTCTAGCCTCTACAACAAAATACTATTCTAGTTTTGAGAAGAAAAATCTTGTGTTATTCGATGTAACTACTAGGTATTGTAGGTATTGCAAAAGCAATCATTTGTAGAGTTGAAAAATTTATTATTAATAAAACGTCTCCGATGTCACTAAGTGAAAACTGGCTTCCACCAATCCCTATATAACGAATAAATTAAAAATAAAAACTAGTTTTTGCCCGCGACATCGTCCGCATGGAATTCGTCCATCGCGATGGAATGTGGTACCAATTTTTTTATGTCAGGCGCTATTTTTTATACCTAGTCATCGCACTCCCATGCAAATTTCCACCCCCTTAAGGGATAAGTTTTCGGGATAAAAAGTGTCCTATGTTCTTCCACTAGACTCAAGCCATCTAAATCGGTTCAGCGGTTTAAGCTGAAAAGGTAACAAACAGAAAGATTTTCGCATTTATAATATTAGTATGGATTAACGAAATTAGTCCTGAGATGCCACGTACAGTAAGCCTAAAAAGTGGTCTACACTTTTAAATGATGAGAAATAATGTGGTAGGCCTCATCCTTGGTTTGACTGTACACGATGCATAAAATATGTACAACTAGCCCGCAACTTCGTATGCCTGTAATATTTTGTGTTAAAAAAGGTGACATCCATTAGCCGCACAATGTCTCGAAACGAAACAAAATAATTGTAGGAGGCTTCCAATTTTTGAGAATTACATTCGTGAAACACTCCGCCTATTAGTGATTTTTAAGTTTATCGCGTACAGACATACATACAGACGCCTCAGGGAACGGTAGTGATTGTTATAAAAAGCACTCGGCTTAATACAAAACTATATTGATATTTTAATAGACCACTAGGACCATATTTATATTTTAAACGTCATTTAATAGTAGTTTATGCAACTGGTACATAATGAGGGGCATTAAAACACGAGTGTGTTTTATGAAACGAGCCGAAGGCGAGTTTCATAATAAGGTCACACGAGTGTTTTAATGCCTAATTATGTACAGTTGCATACATTACTTTATCTACACACATATTATAATTACTCTAAGATGGGTTCAGAAACCGTAGTAAATAAATACAATAATTGTGTTAATACAACCTTTTTTGCACGGTTGCGGAAATATCGAAATCAGAACTGGCAACAGAATAAAAAATGAATAAAAAATGAATAAAATGAACTTTATTCTGTAAGTAGGCCGCAATGGCACTTTTACAAGTCAAACCCTACTAGCGTTTCACAGAGGCCACTGCCGAGAAGAAACGCCGAAAGAAACTCGACAGTCAGCCATTTTCTCACAAAAATATGCTTATTACAATGATAAATGATAATACTTAACCTACTTAAGATCAAGAAATCTAAGTATCTATATAAAGCAACACAAAAACAAAGAATAAAATGAGGAAAAAAACCAGTTATGTACAGTGTGTAATTCTGCAAGAAAACATTTCGAAACTGTATACCTTAGCATTATCAAATTCTATTTAGGCAAAAAAAAAAACAGATACCTGAATGTTATTTTAAAAAGTAAAGAGTCCTTATTCTGATGTGATCATGTCGTTCTAGCTCAAATTTCGTGCGATATATACTAAAAAAACATCGAGCTGACATTCCGCATCGACTGAATTTGAATTTTCAGTGATACTAGAATAGGGACATGTCAACTTTGACATTTAAATTTTGACAGTTTTGTTTGACGTAATATTTTAACATCATATATGAGATTAAAATGAAATATTTTATTACTGCTGTAGCCTTAGCCACAGATAAGAAAATTGCCATAAATTCATTGAATGTTGAAATGGGAGTCATTTTCTACGGTTTCCGAACGCATATTAGAGGATTTATGATATGTGTGTAGATAAAGGAATTATCCCATTCTAAGTGCGAGTGATATATTTATATCGCATAGAAACCACACTATTTTCCACTCGTTGTTTACGGCCAAAATAAATCACTCCATGTTTGACGTATTCCAATTTACCTGCCTTCCATTTACATTCATTCGACCTCAATAAAATAATAACTGAAAAAAATATTTGCGCTTATTTCGAACTGTTTGATTGAATACCTACCTACTTTGAACCTGCATTGCTGATGGAGACTTTAAATTAAAATGTCAGTCTCTTTCTGAATTCTTTTATCACGAATTATAAAGATGATGAAATGAATTTAGCGTTGACGTCACGTAACAAAAATGTAATATTTATTTACGAGTAGGTTTTTACCATCGAAATATATTTCAATGAGGGTTATGAATATAACCTAAATCCAAAAAAAAATTTTTCGTTTATTAAATTGAATCGATGCGACGATTAAGCAATTTTTAACTTCAACAGCCTGTAGTACTTTTATCTCACGAGCGCGGGTTTGTTGTAGTTGTGACTTGTTACACATACGAACACATATACAACGTGAACTCATAACTCCTACGCTGACGCACACATAGATAATGTGCATGTATAGCTCAACACTCAAACATGGCTCACCTCACCCGTGTTCGTGAGACGGAAGTACTCTTCTACTAAGCGATTTTTAACCGAAACAACTTATTTTGCAAACTTTGGCATTAGCACCTCATTTTAAAGTTGCTAATTAAACCCTTAGGGGCTTCATTAACCTCTCCCTAGTCTCTTTAAATAGACAATAACCAGAATTACAAGAACAACACGGAACATTAACTTAATATTAATTATTCCAGCTTTGCTTGAAACTGGGCTGGAAGCCACCCAGAACCACTTGGGATATTTTGCCCCTGGTCCTGTCCGCCAATGGAAAGGACCCGGACTATTTTGAGATCCCCAGGGAGCTGATCATGGAAATTCATATGACCCATCCGACGTAAGTATATTATTTTCTGACATAAATGAGTGGCCACAGCTTTAGGCAATAAGCACATGAATATGACATGAGAAACATTATTGTTGCCTATTTTTCCTCTAAATCGCAATAAGGCCTATATAGATAGATGCCTCCGTGGAAATAAAATGCCGGATTTGCATACAAGATGTACGATTTACGACAGCAAACTATGTGTTACACGGCTACTTACGAGCAACACGTCGCCCTATCGCTTTCCATCACAGATTTATGCCAACATAAAAAGTCGGGGAATGCATATTGTGCCTCGCGAGTAAAGGCCTGCAAATAGGCGAAAAGAGCGGCCTGCCCATACAGAGCAGATTGCTTATCGTAAAACTGTGGTCCAGTGATCTCCAATCTGCGTTTATGGCCTATAAATCTTAGCCCATTCAATAATCTATTGCTTTGATAATAATGTTATCAGGCGTTAATGCCAGTATAAACGACGCGATATCTCATAATTGAGTGCTCGATAGGTAAAAAAGTCGAACGTTTTTTCAATTAAAATTAAATGGAGTAACAAGGTTATTATTTTTGCACGTTTAGAGTAGCCTTCCATTATTAGGGTTTTATGGTTGTACCTACTGACTGTTGTGATTTTACTTTGTGATCGAGTTTTGATCGGATTTATGATCGATCGTTTTCATTAAAAACTCAATTATCCGATCTAATTAGCGTCCTGGCTTAAGAATTACAAAATGCCCTGCAGGGTAAGTGCGTGAATTCACAAAACCGCGTTAAAATATTTCAACATGATTTCAACGGTCAGTATTTGAACGTGAAATGACAGCCGATATACCTCAATTACGCTTTAACCATTTAGATGCCATTCTTCATGTACATCAGTGATACACGCCAACCCATTTCCCATAAGAGATTGAATTTGAATCTTTGTGTAAAACACGAATATGACTTTGACATAGTACACCTATACAGTCGTTATTGGCGCCACTGGCACGACAACGAAACCTTTAGTTGTTCCTTGCGTCCAAAGGGTTAAAAGGTAGATAAATACTAGGGTGGTCCTTTTTGTACGATTTTTTTATCCGGGCCACCCGTCCCTTTCGTTCAGTGGCTTGAGAAAACACTACTGTATTTATTTCAGAATTTTTATTCAAGTTTTATGGGTCACTACTGTCCAAGGGAACTGTTGAAAACAAGTCAACAATAACTGGTTTTTTTAAAGGTTGTCTAAATTGATATCATTTTCATCATTTAACTATGAAACAACTAAAAAATACACTAGATTCTATTGAAATATAATAAACGGGTCACTCACGTCTTTTTCGTCGAATATCGCTCGACATGCTTCGGGCCAATATATTTCAATATATCTGAGATTCACGGAAGTTTATATAAAATACACAAGATTCTGTTTTTTTCTTTCTTGATATCAATAGAATGCAGTTTTTAAACATGCAAATTGGCAATTAAAACCACGTTAGTTATTCATTAAACAATTGGTGCCAATAAAAAAAATTAAACATACAGAAATATATTTGTGATATCTCCGATTTTTCTTAGAAAGTAGCGAACCCTAAAACTAGAATAAAAATTCTGAAGTAAATGCACTTTTCAAGCCACTTAACCGAACGGACGGAAAAATCGTAAAATAAGGACCACCCTAATAAATACCATGCTACAATTTCAAAATGCGAACGCCCAACCACCAATGCTGCAAACGTATGATGTAATGTGCACAGGTACGAGTGGTTTGAAGAGCTGAACCTCCGCTGGTATGCGCTGCCTGCGGTATCGAGCATGCGTTTCGACTGCGGTGGTATCGAATTCACAGCGAATGCCTTCAACGGCTGGTACATGAGCACGGAAATCGGCTGCAGAAACTTTTGTGACGTCAACCGGCTTAACATGCTTGAGGTATTTGCTTTAAACTTTTATAAGAACATTATTTTGTTCCGTTCCGTGTGCTGTTCAAATATTTCTTCACCCATTTCTTCACATGGGTGTTAAGAGTCGAGTTTTTTGTGGGTAATGAGCTAGCAACCTTTAACTCCAATATGACGTTTCCTCTACCGTTAGCCCTACATTACACCAAATTTCTTGTATTCATCGTACAGTCGAGAGCATAAATATGTATACATTTTTGGACCTTATTTCAATGGAATAAGGTGAAAAAGTGTATACATATTGGTGCCCTTGACGTACACCTTTCATTGTCTTTTTTGTTTTGTGACAATGTGAAAAACTGAAAATAGACCCTTAAAAGAAAACTAAAAGTTTTTGTTTTTCTAAATCTAATTTTACACATAGCGAGTATTGTATATTTCTAGTTGTTAACCAAGAATTCTACGAAACCAGAGTAAGAGATCGAATTGACTTGACATAATGCATACCATACTAATATATTATCATTTTCAATGTGTAACACAAGCTGCTTCCACACACGCCGAGCCGAATACATTTGTATTTACCAATGAATGAATGAATTAATGAATTATTTTATTTCGAATAACAAAGATCCACCAATGCCAAGTTAAACTGACGTCTAAAGTAAGGTCAACCAATTTGTTGAGAGATCAAATTGGTTGACTTTGGTACCTGACATCCAAATATGTTTCATTTTAGATAAGTATAAATAAGGGCGACACATGTGTACTATTGCCCACCTTATTCAGAAAACGATTATAATCGTTAAAGGAATCACGTTGGGATTACAGGCGACAGACGTGACCGGACCCTTGCAGTAATAAAATCACATAAATGGAACATGAGATTATTAGCTTGTAAGAAACCATGATTACGTGCAACACGTTTTGCGATACAGGACCCTTCGATTTTATTGAACATTCTCATATTTATGCGTCAATTAATATCACAAACATAAATTATATTTGCGCGCACCGAAGCGAGATGCTTCAACTCCCCTCCACTAGTCAGGATTCTGAATTCAGGACAGTGTGATAAATTTATACCTCTTTATTATACCACGACGGTGTCTCAGCCGACACTGTAGCCTGAGGACACTTACGACTCCAGAAGAGTCACCAACGCGTTGCTAATCCTTTATTGATTTAAGGATCCGTAATGTAGCGGCTGAGATAAATTTATATGTCTCACTTTCAACACAACGCTCCCTCAAGACCTCTAACAACATTACTTACCACCAGAAGCAAAACACCATATAGGTACGAACAAATCACCAGTACCCTTACCATGAGTTTGCAATGTTTGCATTACCGTACTCGCTAGCGACTGCGTAAACGATTTAGTATGGCGATTCTTTGTTCTATTGCGTAACCGCCAGAGGTGCTGTACTTTTGTCAATACTAAATCGTTTACGCAGTCGCTAGCGAGTACGGTAATGCAAACATTGCAAACTCATGGTAAGGGTACTGGTAGTATTAACACGGCTGTGATTTTCATACACGCTTCAATTTAATTCCTGAGAAAGCTTTTCAGAGAGACGTAATAAATCACGTTTGAGCGCACAAAGTATAGTGCAGAAAACTAATATTATTTGATGAGGATTTTAATAAATACTTATATGCGAACATTCCTCCTTGTATTGTTGTTTTTTGCTTATTAGAAAGTGGCCCAGAAAATGGGATGCGACACTCGAACCCCAGTGACCTTATGGAAAGACAAGGCTCTGGTGGAGGTGAACGTTGCTGTGCTGCATAGTTTCCAGCAACACAATGCAACCATCGTAGACCATCACACCGCTTCAGAAAGCTTCATCAAGCATCTTGACAATGAAAACAGGCTACGGTGAGAAATTAAGTACTTAGTTTAATTATTAAAATGAAGGGTGGAAATTTGTGATTATAAGTGATATGGTTTGGTGGCGATGATGTTACAATAAGAGCAGAATGGTAGAATTCAAGAGCTAACTGTTGAATTACGCGTTAGACAATTATAAAGATGACGCAAAAATAGCTTAAAACCATTAACATTAGCGTCCCATTCTTAACAGTTTCCGGAACCTTAATATCCGTAAATCCGTGTTTTATGTAGGCCTTGAGACGGCCTTGCCAACAAGGACATAAAGATCCACGGATTTGCTTAATTCCAGGCATTGTTTTACTTTAAAACTATAAACCTATCATTACATTAATAAATTACGGTTGTCCTTGCAGTCTTGAGAACTGTAAACAAAATAATATTATGCACATGTTCATGGACAGACGTGTAAACATAGTGTCGTGTGATCTCGGGAAGTATTGTGAATTATATTTGGGTCCGGCTCCCATGAAACAATCAGTATGAAGACATGTATAATTTACACCTTGTTTTTCTAACATTACTGCGCATGACATACCGGCTGTAAAGTATGCTAATTGACATGTTCAAGTCTGTTATTGGATGAATTGTAACTTTAGTGTTACCTATCCAAACTATAAGTATACTATGACGTATTTGGCAAGCATATCTACGATATTTTATCATAATCATAACAAGAATAAATAAACATGACTATTCAATTCAGACTAGAAAAACAGTTAAAAAAATCTTTGATTATTTACTACATTGTGCTCTGCTCTAAATTACCTAGATAGGTAGATAATTCTCAGTGTATTTCAATATCGATTTATTTATCGATAAGTGAAGTTGCTCTTGTAAGCAGTCAAAAATAAGTTGAATTTGTAACACAAATATTTTAATAAAATTCACAGTTCGGGCTGTCCCGCGGATTGGATATGGATCGTCCCGCCAATGTCGTCATCCATCACACCAGTATTCCATCAGGAGATGGCGCTATACTATCTCAGACCCTCCTACGAATATCAGGTCTGCTACTTGTTATTCTTTTTAGAAACCACGTCTCTTGAATACAATATAAGCTTAACGATTCCACTTTAATATTCAGGCCGGTTCAATCAGTATTACAAAGAACAAAGCGGCATTTTTTTTTTCAAAATCAGCATTTGGTAATCGATAATTTAATAAATTGCTGACGATCGTCACTTTTAAGGTTTGACCACACGGCAGCTCAAAACGCAGTGAAGCAAAGTAAGTGACGCGACTCATTCATGACGCTATTAACTGTAGATTATGAGACGTGATTAACTGTCTCCCTTTCGTCGCAGCGTTTAAGGCGCGTCAGCGTATTTTGAGCTGCGGCGTGGTCGAACATTTACGCAAAATCACCGATCCTCACACTATCTTGTTTGATTAAGAAACAAAAGCTTGCCAACGATTCACAATTAACCTCCATTCGCGTAAATTAGGAACCAGCGTGGAAGACCCATCAGTGGCAGAAGTCGAAACCGATCACCGGTAAAAGGCCGATAAACAGAAAGTTCCACTTTAAGCAGATAGCTCGAGCTGTCAAATTTACATCCAAACTGTTCGGTCGGGCGCTTTCGAAGAGGATTAAAGCGACGGTTCTGTATGCGACCGAGACCGGCAAATCTGAACAATACGCCAAGGAGTTAGGAGTCATATTTGGACATGCCTTTAACGCTCAGGTACTTTATTAGTTTGCTAACTAGGTAAAGTAATGAAATGAACATTGAAGCCTACTTTTGGATTTGTTTTGTTTTAGGTGCATTGCATGGCCGACTATGATATAACCTCAATAGAACACGAGGCACTTTTGTTGGTTGTGACGTCCACATTCGGTAATGGTGACCCTCCCGAAAACGGTGTGGTATGCAATTTTTCTTTTTCAATATACTCGTAGTAAGTATTTTTATTGTGATCTACTAATAAATATTCTATTTTTAGGCTTTCGGTGAACATCTTTGCGAGATCTTATATGCTGATCAAGTTGAAGAGACCGGGTATGAAATTAGCATATTCATTGCGAAGCATTGTTTGAAGAAGTTAAAATTATCTCATTGGTATTAAAGTCCAAGAGAATAATTGAAACTTTTGATAAATTTCAGGGCCCAAAACATGCCGACACCTAAGTCCTTTATTAAAGCTAACAGCCAAATGGAATTGCAAAAATTCACGTTTGGGAATCCTAAACAGTTAAATAGATTGGAATCACTTAAAGGTATATAAACCTAAGCTAACTTAAATTCAGAATTAAGAAAGCACATTACCATACAGCAAATTAATTATTAAACCTATTTTTTCAAAATTCCTACATTACACTCTTTTATTGTGAATTCTATTTTAGGGAGTGCTACCGACACAGCGTCTATTGATAGCTTTGGACCACTTAGCAATGTTCGTTTTGCCGTTTTTGCGCTTGGTTCAAGTGCGTACCCCAATTTCTGCAACTTTGGGAAATATGTGGACAAATTACTTGGCGACCTTGGCGGTGAGAGAATCCATGATTTAGCCACTGGAGATGAGATGTGTGGACAAGATCAGGCGTTCCGAAAATGGGCTTCCAGCGTATTTAATGTAAGTGTTTCTTACTAGTCTTTTTCATACAGATAAGTCGCTAATACCTCATAGTAGCGACTAAGAATGCAAGGAAAAAAAATGCTGTGATGACGTATTGGTCTGGATAAACTAGTGGTATTTATCATCATCAGCCTATTTCAGTCAACTGCTGGACATAGGCCTCTCCCATGGCACGCCAAGCATAGTGGTATTTATTACGTACAATTTTTTCTTCGAATTTGTTGTCTGTCAAATAACTAAGTATTCAGTGCATGTGCGTATTTCATTCGAAATGGGTCAAATGTCTAAAACGTGTTTTTATTTTTATTACTTACTGTAGGTTGCTTGTGAAACATTCTGCTTGGACGACGACGAAACACTTCAAGAAGCAAAGAGAGCTTTAGGAACTGTAGCACTCAGTGAAGAAACTGTTCGATTTTCTCAACCAGAAACCAAGGCTCCCGCTTTAACAGTTGCACTCCAGTCCACTCTCAACAGAAAACTAGTGACTTGTGTTGTAAGAGCGAATAAAGATTTGGGCGATGATTCGGCTGAAAGATCGACTATCTTCATTGACATGGAACCTAAGGTAAAACTGGGAATATACATAATTAAGCTGCAGGGTGTCAGCGTTACTTATTGGTGTTTGATCTTTTTTTTAAATTATTTATTTCGTTTTAGGATGAAATCAAGTACGACCCTGGAGATCACGTTGGAATAATTGCTTGCAATCGTAAAGAACTAGTGGATAGTTTATTATCACGTTTCAAAGACGTCGTAGATTATGACGAACCGTTGCAGTTGCAGCTTATGAAGGAAACCCATACATCAGCTGGTAAGATATTTAGTCCAAATTAAAAAAGAATGAAACGAACGCGGATAATTACTTAGTAACAAATTCATTATGTAATGTTTTAATTCTTTTAGGTCCAGTAAAATCTTGGGAGCCCCATGAAAGATTGCCCATAGTGGGCGTAAGAGAGCTGTTCACACGTTTCCTAGACATCACTACTCCACCAACTACAATACTACTGCAGTATTTAGCGACGACCTGCGAAAACGAGGAAGAGAGAACTCAACTTAACTTATTAGCTACTGTGAGTAGCCAGAAGACCTTATGAATTATATAATTAGAGTATACGTCATAGTGTAGCATGACTATATTTTTTATCATTCCCGTTTAGTAGTTATTTACTTGTTTATTCATTTAGGATCCTGGAGCATACGAGGATTGGCGGCACTTCAATTTCCCCACATTGCCGGAAGTTTTGGAGCAGTTCCCTTCAGCCAGACCGAATGCATCTCTATTGGCTGCTCTGTTGTCGCCTTTGCAACCGAGATTTTATTCGATATCGTCCTCACCTATCGCGCACCCTAAGCGATTACATCTTACGGTGGCAGTCGTTACGTACAGAACCCAAGGTAAGCACCACCATTATCATCATCACACATACTTCCCACTGCTGGGCACAGGCCTCCTCTCACGGATGAGAGAGAATGGGCAGTAGTGCCCACATTATGTTCACACGAGTATAATTATATTTGATGTATTTGATAACAGATGGAGAAGGCCCCGTTCACTACGGCGTTTGCTCCAACTACCTTATGGACCGCAAGCCTGGTGACGAAGTTTACTTGTTCATTCGAAGGTATTGTTTATAAACTACAAGTATTGCCACTGAAGTTAAATTATTTTACTAAGATACACGTAAAAAATATTTATTTATTTCTAGCGCGCCGAATTTCCATCTCCCTGAAGACTTGTCAGTGCCCTTAATTCTCATTGGACCTGGCACTGGTATTGCGCCATTCCGTGGGTTTTGGCACCATCGCAGAGCTCTCCTCAATGCTCGTGGTCGCACTAATGCGGGTCCTGTTTGGCTGTTCTTTGGATGTCGAACGAGGACTATGGACTTGTACCGGGAGGAAAAAGAACAAGCAATGAGAGACAATGTCCTGACTAAAGTATTTCTTGCCTTATCAAGGGAAAAGAACATTCCGAAGGTAAAAACAAAACAAGTCATAAATGAGATTATTTTTAACGCAGAGTCTTTTCTCATAGTTAAGTTTTTTCTTTTGTATTTCTAGATGTACGTTCAAGAGCTAGCTGAGAAAGAGGGACAAGAAATTCACGATTTGCTAATAAATCGAGGAGCACATTTTTATGTATGCGGTGACTGCAAAATGGCAGAGGACGTCAATCAAAAGCTAAGAGGGATCATAATGAAATACAGCAACATGACTAAAGATCAAGTGCAGAGTTTCATGTTCAAATTAAAGGTCAGTAGGTGGTTGACATAAATTTTATTGATAGTAAAGCTTAGTTTCAACAACAAAGACAACAGTAATGAAGTCAAGGGAGTCCGTTCCAGAAAAAAAAAACAGAAATCGAATATATTATGTATATCATTAATAAATAACACAGCTGTCAGGCACGCGTAATAAAACTTTGGAAAAATATATAACATTATGAATAAATAGTTTTAATAAATTGGACTCATAATGGAATTCAAGCCTTAGATTGATTTGACGACCGCTTTAGCTTAGTTGGTAGTGACCCTGCCTACGAAGCTGGAGGTCCCGGGTTCGAATCCCGGCCGGGACATTTATTTGTGTGATGAGCACGAATATTTGTTCTTGGGTCTTGGATGTTTTCTATGTATTTAAGTATTTATTTATCTATATAAGTATGTATATCGTCGCTTAGTACCCATAGTACAAGCTTTGCTTAGTTTGGGACTAGGTTGATTTGTGTAAGATTGTCCACAAATATTTATTTATTTATTTATTAGATCAAGCCACTTTTTTGTAGCATCGGCGACACCACTATCCTTTCGTCACAACAGTAAAAAACTACATCAATCTTCCGACACAACACAATCTGTATTTCCGAGTTCAGAACTTCATAAACCTAACCTGGACCTCTTTAAGGCACGAGTGAATATGCATCTTCTCTGTGAGCTCGCTTCACCATCCTCATCTTTGCCCCCTGGCTAGATGTTGGCTGGCAATGCAGGCCAAGAGCAATTCCATTTTCAATAATTAAAAAAAACTTTAACACCATCTTTCTGGTCAGGAGGAGAACCGCTACCACGAAGACATTTTCGGCATCACGCTCCGCACCGCCGAGGTGCACAGCGCCTCACGGGAGTCCGCACGTCGCAACCGCGTCGCCGCACAACCCTGACGTCGGTCCTCCCGCTTTCGGCCCAACTCGCTCATATAACCAGTTTGCCCCACTGATAATTTCACTTTACTGTAAGAACTAAAAAAAACAACGGAAATTGATGAAGCTTGATCAAATGGTTAACGAACTCAACGTACGATGTAGGTTTCTTTTGGATGGTCCAATGGCAAAATCTGATAGAATTACCCAGGTCAGCTAATAAACGGCAAAGTATTAGCCATTATTCTAGCATTTTTATACAATTATTATGGCACCGTTGCTTATGCTGAACCTGTCTTTTTATTCTCACATGCTCGTAAGATTTTTCTTATTTGCCTTTTCTTTTTGACTTTGTTATTGGGTTACAGGCTACTGCCATGCAAACATAGGAACTGATCACTTATAATCTAATTTGTTCATAAATTGTGACAATTCTAGGATCATCACACTTTATTTTCGCGTAAGTTAACAATATCTTTATTTACTCGTATTTACTTGGTATATAGGGTAATAAGGTTCAGCTTTTACTTAGCGATGTCAATTAACAAGTTATAGCAAATACCAGAGTTGCACCAAAATAACACATTTCGGCCAAATATTAAATGATCTCTAAATAGGTTGTGCGAAATTATAATTGTAAATAATCCTGCATTGCGTTATAATTTACGTAATTTGCCATTAACGTGGCTTTTTGCTACGAGTATATTGTAGCAATAAATGACCATTCTTTATTTTTCTTAATATTTTGGAATAAAGAAGCAGGGTGTCTGTAAATGAATAACGCACAATGCATTATATTTTGTATATTTTCTAAAACCTTTATCTACTACTCTATAAATATAATAATGAAATGTTGTTAAAAATACATAACAACTTTCCAACCTAATCAAATAATGATGTATTTTAATTTAGTATAAGGCTGACGAAACATGTTGTGGATTTATGTATGCTTATTTCTTTAATTAAATAGTACTTATGCTCATATTATATCAATTTATATATCTTAATGATTAACAATAAATATATAATTTCAAAAAGGCAAGCTATATTTTTCTTATTTTGCTCCTTGGAAAGTTATAAATACAACGATACTAATATTTTAAGCTGTACGTGTTAGATTTTAAGTTTTGTACAGAATATTATATTAATTTTTGAAATACTATGTAAATAAAATTAAGTTTAAGTTTAATATTTAAATTGTATATTATTTCAGCTATCCGTACTTAACCACACGGTATTGTATCGCAGAAGTAATCTTAGAAAATGCATTGATCAAATTATTCTTAACAATATTTGCGACATAATTATGTAATAGGGGAGCGGGGGGCATGTATTGACGAATTTCAGAGTTTTGCGCATAGCGTCTATAGCTGTACACTTTGTTATTATTTTTGTTAAATGACGAAAATTTAATCATCTTTCATATTCTATACCTAAATGCCGCATGAATAGCTTGGTTTGGGAGAACGAAGCACTTTAAAAAATATCCGGCTCTTAATACTTGCCCCATGTTCGGGGCAAATATTAACAAAGAAGGGGTAAGAATTAACGTGAGGTTTGTTGTTTAAAAAAACGATTTTAGTTCAAAATAAAACAATATTAATATTTACAATAATAAGTTCTTTTATTATTCACATGTTTACATTATTTGGAAAAGAAAAAAAAACGAGATCTTCTCTTAACTAAAAATTTTACATACAAGTAGGTAATCAACCAGTCTTAGAATTGGCATTAACTATTTCAGTTCTAACATACAAGTTGTATGCTAATTACTATACTTACTTATATAAAAATCAACAAAACATAAATTGAGATCACATCTCACTTTAACTTTCATATGAACACTAAGTTATTATACAGGTTAATACTTACCCCATTCATTTTGTTAAAAGTAGCCCCGAAGGTACTTTTTAAACATAAATATTTATAGAAAAATTACTATGCATACATTTATTAAAATAACATACAGATGTAATAGTCCACGAAATAAACATTGGTCATACACGAATTACTATCAGCAAGTTAGCTAACTAAAGCTCAAATCAAAAAAATCACGAAGTAAAAATGTTCGCTCTCCTGAATTTTTGGACCATTGCTACATAACTTTCATTACGCGGCGGTCGGCGGGCAACTAGCATACCGTGACTTATGCGTGAGCGTCGGCCGAAGTTATAACGTTGATATTGGTACTTTGTTGTTTATAGTTTAGTAGCTAGAGGCTTGTTAATACCTACCCCCGTTAAAACTAGCCCCCCGCTCCCTTATTGATATAAGTAGGTAGATAAACTTCAAAAGTGGGCGTTTCAAAAATCTCAATATTCGTGATTTAAATAAAAAATAATATCATTAATGAAATGATCCGACTACTTTTGACATTATTAATCTTCGTACCGCATTTTAAGATAATCAAATTTAATAATTGCGATTTGTCTCCAATCTGTGGTATTCCAAAAATGTTCTGTCCTTTTATGCTAAGTGTGAGTGTTGAATTTGTGATCTTGTAAACTAGATTTAAGAAATGTACCTATTCATATTTTCTATTATCCATGTTCCAAGAATTTAAGATACAAATAAAATCGTTTCTGATACCTAATATTTCTATATTAAAATATAAATCATAAATATATCTTTATTGTAATAACAGGATATTTACAAGTTCATATCTTATATAATAGGGTGCACGAATAAAATAATAATGTTACTGTCTAAATCATATCACGCAAATGTTAAATATATTATGCACTATTTGAAATAATAAAGACTACTTAACATATTACGCTGTCGAATATAAACTTGAAATTCAATACATTTGTCTGTAATTGGTCAAATAAAGTTCCTTCATATTCGAAAACATTGGTTGTGTTTTATTCGAGAACCGAGTAAAATATTTTACCCCGTATGCTAGGTAATTAAGCTCTAATCGGTGTGAAGCTAATTTCTGAAATAAATTGTGTCTTGTTTTAAAACACGTCATTCCAGACCGCAAGACTAAACAATAGACAATTACTTAATTACTTCTAGAACATTCGATGACATGACCACTGCGTCTTCTGTTCGTCATGTAGGTAAAGAAAAACCTATGAAGCACTGCAGTATATTATGATTATTGTTAATAGTTAATTAGTCCAACTGTATTTGTCAGCTGGTTCAGTAAAACTGGAAAACTAACTTCAACTTTAAATTTTATGGACTTAATCCTTGAATAATTTCTGTTTGGATGAATTTGGATGAATTGGTACATAAAATATCATATTAAATACTTTACTATTGAATAAATTTGTGTTGTCGCGAACATGAGTCATGACCGATGCAACCCATGTCGAAACGACGGTAACAAAAGTTAATTCTTAATACATATCGCGTTAGACCCGTGTCAAGAATCTTTAAAATGATGTTGATTATAGGACAAACTTCACGTCTCGACATTGTCATGTCGTCATTTATTATCTCGTCCCACATATTGTGTCATACACCTACAATCAATCTGGATTTACAATCAATTTGTATTGAAATAAATTATAGGTAAAAAACTGAAGTAAATTCCTACTCTCCACCAATATATATTATATAGCTGTGGCCTGTTTGATTCGGAATTTGTTTTGTTTGTGTTCCAAATGTTAAATATGTAATGTAATATCTCGAATAGGTCAAAACTACTAGACTATAAACAAAACTATAGAAGAGGCGACACATTTTTTTACCTACCTACCCTACCCTTCCCTGTCCTACTCTGCCCTAGATGGTTTGATCATTGAAGTTGTCGTGTTTGAGATAAAAGGTCCGGAACGTTATACGAAATTATAAATATTCAAAAAGCAAAGATTAGTATTATTTTATTTTAACTTTCTATATTGTATTTATTTTACTTATTTTATTGTATTTTTATGGGTTTCTTGCCTGTCAAATAAAGAATTTTATTATTATTATTTATTATGCTCTTTTATCATTTGAAAACTTAGGCTAGGTTATTATAATATCTTTATAAAAAGTAAAATATAAAAATACACTTACAAAACATAAAAACATAACCTAGAGTGCCGCCGGCAGCGAGGCAGGGCCTAAACTACCGGTGGTTAGGGCGACAGAGAGAGGAACCTCCTGACTATCCGCGCCGTGTCCAGGAGTACCGCCTTCTGTATCTGACCCTTGATCCAGCCATCTAGCGAGAGTCTCTTGAGGTGTTATTATTATTATTATTATTTTTCCCGTTCACGGGACAATGGTGTCCCGGACCTTTGGGAGGCGTGCGCGGAGCCGAAGTACCGAGGCACCGAAATGCCAACGAGTACCACATAGCCAACACGTAGAGGCCCTTTTGACAATTTAATGAAATGCAAGGGATACACCGAGCGGATGCTGTCCCTGCCCGTGTCATGGGACGCACACAGAGACAGCACCCGCCAGGGTGTATAGGAACTATTGCTGATTGATGGGGTCTAAATGAACTGGGCTATTGGGTGAATCTGATGGACTAATGGCTGGGCTATTGGGTGAGACAACGGACGCCTGCCTAATAAAACTGTCTCAGATTTTTATTTCCGGCAGACGGTGACTCGCTCTCTGCTAGATGGGCCCCCATAAAATAGCGATATTATAAAATGGCCTAAGGGCAACACCGGTCAGAGAGCTGGGGGTGGAGAGGTGGCACTGGACTTTAAACATATAGCCAACTCGCCACTTAGGTGACCACATCCACCCTCGAGCGACAGCTCTTGCGACTCCGCTCTGGACGGCCGGTTAAGGCAAGCCAGAGTCGGAGGGGCCTGTACCACCGACCCACAGGCCACCCCCAGGAGCACTCAGGTACGTAGGGTCGCTACTCCCTAACAGCCCGCCACAGGCTGCCTTACGTTGACTGATTGCACTGGAAAACCAGTGGGCGATGGGGTCGTCACATCCCTACGCCTATTATTTATTATTAGCAGTACTTGCATAACAAGAGTACTTTATATAAATAGTAATTACTAATACATTTTTGAAATTTCTTATGAAGTTACTGAGAAGATATGGGAGACAATTTCTAAAAATGCAGTTAACGTAAGACTTGACACACACATGATAAGTTTTGTATTTTTATACCACCCGTACGATTACGTATCTAAGGAAAGTAAATATATAACAATAAGTTAATCTTTTATGTTCTGTGTGGTAACGGCAGGTGTAAAATTATGCATGTGCAATATATTATTAATTTTCATGGCAGTGGCAGTAAACTATGTATGTTATCGCTCTTCCATACAAACTTCTACCCCCTTCAGGGATGATATCCGGGATAAAAAGTATCCTATGTCCTTTCCCGAGACTTAATAACAAATTTAACCTAAATGGTTACCGATTAGGTCTCATGAAGAGGTACTTTTAAAAAACAAAAAAAAAACTTCAATGTGAATATCCCTATTATGACAACCTAGTATTTTCCAGCCAGGCATTCCCATAAGATAAACAAAAAGGAAACCCATTTTCTCATCGCTAGAAGGCTCATCATCCTTTTATATTAATTCACTATAAATTCATAGTGTTTCATTACGGGACATCTTGTAGTGGGGTGTCCCCTACATTTAATTGAATCAAAGTCTTCCTTATAATGATTCGTATTCATTAAGTTTTGACGTAATTACTGTGATTTTTTTTTAAAGGAAATTATTGTGCACTATAGACGTGTTACTATTAAATTGGTACTTCTGTAAGTCTTTACTACTAAGATGTGATGAGAAGCGTTTGTAAAATTCATCGAGTCGAATAAGGCTTTGAAAGCTCAATAAGAGCAATCGAGTTGGTTTGTCTAAATGTCACAGGCTAGTTCTTAAATTAATAAATGGCATTAAGACCGCCATTTGTACTTATTTCTCTATTTGTATAATAAAGTTTAAATAAATAAATTTAATGTATTTATTTATTAAAATTTATTGAATTTACATAATTAAATTGACCAACTTGTTTTTCGGGACTTTACGTGTTTTTAAAAATGTTAATATTTAATAATAAAAATGAAAAGTACTACGAATACTCTAATAAACTACAGGGGGATGACCATATATAGGCATATCAAGGATAAATAGTAGATCAACATAAAAATAAAGCCAATTACCTCCAGAAAAAGGAATGTGCACCTGTTGACATTTAAGTAAACTAGTTGTTTGGGTTATTTTTATGATACATTTATAGTTTTGTATTTTTAGACCGCACGCAGGCATTATTCATGAAAGGTGCTAATTATATACATTCTCCAACATCTACAATCGAATATTTAGAGGTAACACTTGAACTATATTTTATTTTCTGGTTTAATATACATAGAGCTTTATCTGGCACTAGAAGAGCGATCACTCCACCGACTAGTAGCTGTTACATAGTGAACGAACCTGGTAAGTAGGTACGAAACAAAGTATGAAATTAATCACAATCAGACACGAATTCAAAACAACATTTGTAATGAATTGACAAAACAAAATGCGTTCGAATTCTTCCGAACAGAACTGCGGGCGTTTTCTATTCTTATCGGCATGCCCGCATCAAGTCCCGATTTGTTTGACGGCCTTATTTGACAAGTTTACATTCCAATAATAAATCATAATCAGAAGGAAATCAAGTATCATCCTCTCCCGCTAATCTATGAAGATTATATTATCTCGTTCAAACATGATTGTGGCCTGATTCTGTTCAACTAGAGCAAAACGTGACCAATAAAAACAATAAACAGTTACAACACATTTTGAAAATCGTTAAAGTGAAAGGATGATTTAACATCAAACGAAGCCAAAATAAATCGTCATCGCATTAATTTCATTCCTTCTTCTTGTACAGTCACGAACTTTAATTATTGAACCATTTAAGTCTCAAACTTATTTAGCCGTTTGCATAGTTAAGCTATCATTATGTCCAGTATAAAATGAGCTCCAAATGGCTCAACAAAAGTCCATGACCGTACATAAATATTGTCATATAAGTAAGTCTGTGAGTTTTACTGATCCTTTTGCGTAGTTATACTAAATTTAGTAACAAAATATTTGATTGAAACATTGCTAAATTTCAATTTAAATACGTGCGTGCTGTGCGTGATAGGAACTCGTCTTCTATGGGTCCCAGAGATTATTTACTGCTGTATGTAAAATAAATTAAGGATGTGAGTGAGATTTTTGCACTGTGCCATTTACTTCATTTTGGGATCGGTATTCCATTTTACGTCGGAATTTGTGAATAATATAGTAGATAGAAGAGCTTCTACTTTCGTGCAGGTATTATATTTTTAAGCGTTCTTACAATAATTTTAGTAATTACTTCGAGTGTAGAGTTAGGTAATAAACGAAATATGACCTTATAATAGACCATACAGCTCCAGGTTAAATGAGTATTACCGGTTTATGTCCATTCTGGTAAAGTTCCCGTGCAGTTCCGCTGGGCACCACGTAACACGTAACGCGTGACGCTACAACTTGTTGATATTTTTTGCGCTGTTTATAATGTCGGCGTTGCCGAGACAACGTCCACTCAGTACGGCTTCGGACGCCGGCATGCATATATACTATGCCCGAGCTAAACATCCTTCAGTTCAAGAAATTATAACGTGTGAACAGTGTCTCGGGAAATGTCACATCCTTTGCTCTGTTGCAATAATCGTCACTCCGAACACAAGGGGCCGGAGAAAGAGACTTTAAATGAAAACAAAAAAAATAAAAATAATTCTGACGGAATAGAACATATTAACAGCAATAAATACTTAGAAAGAAATTCGCTTAACGAAACAGAATCCGTGCTCGTTAATAATAACGTAGAAACAAATTCAATTGAAGGAATGGAGCCTGTTGTGAATAAAAATGGCGTAAATCATTTCATTGACAAGACTGACAATGCCGTTGAAGAAGACTTCGAAACAAAATCTTTTGATAAAAATGGAAGCAATTTCATTGAAGATAAACAAGACATAAAATCGGTTAAAAAAATGGAATCCATGGCTGTCAATGGTGATACTATGTTCAGGTGTCCGTTCAGTGGTAGTGAATATCCTATGGAGAAAGTGAATGATAAAAGAAATTTGCGTGTGAAGCTGAACCAACCGATGAAGCTGCGAAACTACCTGGATAGCTCGTTGGAGAGTGCAGACACCCTACACACCAGAGAGAAAGACATCGCTATGATTGTAAGTTTTTTTTTCAAGATTTACACATTAAGCTTAATATGAGTTTATCATTTCATCGTCATCAAATTTGTAGAGATCAATATGCTCGGATGTTTAGTTGAGTGATGAAAAAAGGAAATATTTTGTACGAAGTTGCAAAAATCGTTGAAAAAGGTACGAAGTACGTACTTCGTATATATTAAACAAATAAAAATCAAAAAGATTGATTTGAGATAATTATTAGCGCTATGCTTTTCGAGTTAAAATTGAGATCAAAAGTAGCTCTTTTCAGGGTACAATTCTTATTTTAATCGTCTAGATATAAAACGCGCGTTCTGCGTTCTGACCTTTATCATGTATTTACTAAATACACGACTAAAAAACTAACAAATATTTGGTTCCATAGATGTATGTAAGTTATTTGTTTTTATTACATAGATTAGGAGAAATGAAGACGCTGTTTATGCAGATTATGAGTGCAACTAAAGATCAGGCTTTAAAATGAAAACTTCTTACAGTAAGGACCCTTTACAAAAATCAGACTATATAGCCCATAACGTTAGATGCGGTACTCCAAAAATCAGGCTTTATAGTTCTTACCGTTAGACTACATATAGGAGAGACATGCACCTAAAAATTGTAACAATATAGTGGTTTCCATATTAATAGTGTGGAAAAGAAAGATAGACGGTCAGAGTCGCACAATAAGGGTTCTTTTTGTAGCCTTTTGATTCCGAAACCAAAAACATCGAAAGTTGAATGTCGTTATAATTGCTTTGCGAAAGACATGGAAATTCCATGACCACTAATTTTTAATACGAGAGAGAATGATCTATATTCGGCCTCGCGGTACATTTTACCTAAAAAAACAAACAACCGTGTCAAATTCTCACCACAAATCACCGACCTGATGATTCTGGTAATGATCATAAATTATATTTAGCCATGACGAGACACTACCGAAAATCTATAAAAAAAAACGGTCACAGCGCGGTCTATCAAAAGATGATGTAACGCGAATCATTGTACTAATCACATACTTGTTATCTACTTGTCAGATCGGAATCACTTGTATGGCTTGAACTAGTTTGAGACAGAAGGTGACAGAAGTTCTGATCGATATGGACAAAAAATTTACGGCAATTGTAATGCTAATCAAGCAATGTACGAGTATATGTTACTCACACAACAACGCAACGTTTGTTTTCTCAAAACTCAAAATGTACTTATTTAAAGATACCAAGAACTGTATACATCAAATAGAATAGTTGTAGGTATAAGATATATGTATCATGTTTTTCATCACATATATTATGTGTATGTGATACATACTTTCTTTAGTTATACACAAGGGAGGTACATATTCAAATCATATATTTTTATTATTCTGAGCTTATTCCGTAGATATAAAATTCAGATATGTATTTTAGTTTATTTTATGCCTCCTCCGTACTTAAAACATGTTCCGTGCCATGACCGATGAAGTAAGCATGAAATCCACGTAGTTTTCAATAAGTATGCATAAGTTATTAGCAATTATTTATCAGTAATAGGTAAATTACTTTATGTCACACCTAGCCATAAAGTGGCCATTATCGCACGCTTCGCGCGCGAAAAAACCCACTTCCTGGCCAGGGGGTGACATAAAATTTTGTACTTACCACGGGCGATAATAAAGAAAGCCTCAGATCGCATATTTATCGCCCTTGCCTTCGGCTCGGGCGTAAAATACCTGCGATCTGAGACATTCTTTGTTTTATCGCCCTTGGTAAGTAATGTACTATTAACACACTGCACTTATTTCATTGCATATTCTGCTTTAACATTATTGTAATAGCGTTTCTATTAAATACTCACTATCTTTAAAATCGTATGTTTGTAACAGAAAATCTATTATATTAGAGTTAGAGTACAAAATCCAATGTTAAAGAGCATGTGTCTTGTCTGTGTCAAACTCATAGTGATCGTGCTGTACTAACTTTAACAGCGTTGTTAGTCAGTTACAAATTATGTAAGTAGGTGTAGTTTATGACAACGCTACGTAAATTATCATTTACTAGTACTGTACAATATATTACTTATAATAATGTATTATCATCAGAGTACCTACTTGTATCTGTCTGGAAATTTAGTTTATGTCAAACCTGGCCATAAAGCGGCAATTAACGCACGCTCCGCGCGCGGGAAATCCCACTTCCTGGCCAGGAGGTGACATAAAATTTTGTACTTAACACGGGCGGTAATAAAGAAAGCCTCAAAAGTCAAATACTGCGATCTGAGACATTCTTTGTTTTACCGCCCTTGTTAAGTAATGTACTATTACCTACTCGACTTATTGGTATAATATAAAAGTTAAGCACAGTTGAGTTCATAGATATTATGTACGTTCCTAAAGGTTCAAATATATCTGAGCAACCTCTATGCCCTTAACAATAAAGTAGTGTTCACATATTTTTAAACACTTTGTCCGAGCACATATTTCCGAACTCGACTGTACATTTGATATGCACACTCGTTCGGTTACGTTGAACTAAGTAAGAAAGAAGGAAAGAAAAGTAAGAAATAATTTATGTGGTGTACAATCATTGTAAAATAAGTACCTTAAAGAAATTTAAATTATATTGAACATCAATTATTAACAGCAATACACCAACAAGGAAATAGTCTATTGTGCATTTAGGGAGGTAAGTATGTTATTACTAACGAACGACGCCGAAGGCGGAGAGCTTTTATTGACTTGAGTTTGTAATAACCCTTACCACCCGTGATAACACACAATGTTTTTCATCACATTTGCAACGAAATAACATTCCTACAAAACAAGGAAAAAAATATGCATTTATAAAATCAACAATACATAGATTCAACAAAATATCAATGTTAACTTTTCAAATATCGTCTTCCACAGATAATGCTAATAACTGCGTTTCGTTTTCAAACTTGATGAGCCGTACTTACAGACTAATCACAACCCCTACTTTATTATATGACAGTACCTACAAGGAAAAGTAAATACAACTTATCTAACCACAATGTAAGAATATTTGCTCTCGCCAATTTATACACTTATTATATTATGTATAAAATACCTACTTACTTGACTTGTGAGTAATGTTACATTTTTCAAGTCACTCACAATTACAACACTCATTGCTCATTCCCTGTGTCTAGTTACTCGTACTTATTTAAGTACGAGTAATAGCTATGAAGGAATTGCTTACAAATTAACCTTATTTTTCCAAAATTAGCCGCGCGTGGAAACCCAACCATCTTAACATTTACTCGATAAATAATTCACATGGGGGTGTGAGGCGATGCGTGAATCATTGGAGAAGAAACAACATGGGTGCCATAAGCAGGATTAGCAACACACTTGTGATTACCCTTAATTCGCAAGCATCCATAGGCCACAGTGTCTGCTAACTCTCAGGCTGTATACTCGTTTGCCGCAGTAGTAATAAAACCTGTTCCAGTCTTAACGGGTACATATATGTCGCTTAATTTATATTACGCATATAAATACAATGTTTAGTTTTCCTATTGCGTTGAAATAATAAGATGCATCGCTGTACAAAAACAACAAACAAGTTATATCTGCACCTTTTGTCCTGTTAAATACACGAGGTTTGCTAGTTGCATAAGTACAATAATATGCCTGTTTCACTGCCTCAAATTGGGGTGGTAATTGGTCAGAATCTACCTCCTTGTGGTCCACCCCGGGCAACGGCTTCGCAAGAAGACGGCTAAAAGATTCCGACTGTTCCTGGCAAGCTGAACTCGCTCCTTCAGAGCCTCCCAGCTGATATTATTTTCCTCAATTTCAATTTTGGATTTCGCTGTAACACAATGTGCTCAAAAGACGGTCCCCCAAAGGGCCGCCTGACAAAAAGTTTAGGACCTTCTGTCCTAATACTGCAAATAAATATCGAAGGTATGTCGCAATCTAAATGTGACTACCTAACTAGATTAGCTAATGATAATAATATTGACGTGATTACCATCCAGGAACATCACATAGATAACATAAGTAAATTTGACACCCGCGGTAAAATTGCGGGATTTAATTTGATTGCCAATACCCTGTCACCCATCTATGGATCCGCTGTCTACGTAAGAGCATCGCTTTCGAATGTACAACCTCTAGAAACATCGAGCTCAGGCAACTTAGAGTCTATAACAATTAAAGTTTCGGACGTCTGTATCACTTCCATTTACAAACCTCCGAACAACATAATCCCAGATCCCCCTTTCAAAATTTACCCCCACCCTGCTGTCTACACAGGAGATTTCAACTGTCGACACTCATCATGGGGATATTCGTCGAACAACTCGAATGGCGAAGCGTTACATGAATGGAGTCTAAAAGAAAACCTTCACCTTATCTTCGACGCGAAACAACGAGGCACTTTTCACTCTGCGAGGTGGCAACGCGACACAAATCCTGACCTCTGCTTTGTGTCTGAAGACAGAAACGGCAACTGCTTACCTACCAGCCGAACCATCCTTCACGATTTCCCCCACAGCCAACACCGACCAGCACTCATCAGGATAGGACTGGAGGTTCCATTGGTGAACTCCCTGCCAAAGCCACGGTGGAATTTTAACAAAGCTGACTGGGAATCCTACAAGATAATGATGGATGCCAATATCCGCTGGATCAAACCCACTGCATCAAACTACGGTAGATTCTGCGGAATTGTCTTAAGCACAGCCAAGAAATGTGTCCCTAGGGGTTTCCGCAGGGAATACATTCCCGGTTGGTCAAAAGAGACTGAGGACGCTTACCGTACTTATCTTGCCACACAAGATGCTGATACAGCTAACAATCTGATTGAAAATTTGGACGAGCGCCGTCGACAGAAGTGGCTGGACACCGTGGAAAACATGGACTTCACTCACTCGAGCAGGAAAAGCTGGGCACTTCTACGCAAACTTGGTGATACTACGGAACCAGACAAAAAAGAAAGTGCAGTCCACCCAGATCAAATAGCTGAACGTCTAAAGCGAGTCACTAATAGCGCATCTGTTGACAAAATATTCGCCAAAACCATTCGACGCGAAAACCAGAATATAGCCTACGCGCAGTTACAATGTGAGCGTTTAGATATCCCTTTCTTCCCAAACGAGGTGACTGCCGCTCTAAAACAAACAAAATGCGGGAAAGCGGCTGGCTTCGATAAGATCCATCCGGAATTTCTGAAGCATCTGGGTAAGCGCGCCATCCGATGGCTAGCGGATTTCTTCAATGACATCTATAACACCAGCTCGTTACCATCTGTGTTCATGAAATCGAGAGTAACAGCTATTCTCAAACCTGGTAAAACTCCTGATGACGCAGCGAATTTCCGACCTATATCTCTTTTAAGCGTTACATACAAGCTACTTGAACGCCTTCTGTATAACCGCCTTAAAGATACAGTAGATCCAGAGATCCCCATTGAACAGGCGGGTTTTCGTGCCGGCCGCAGCTGCTCAGACCAGGTCCTTGCGCTCACCAGCCATATAGAAGCGGGCTTCCAGCGAGGCCAGAAAACCCTGGCAGCATTTGTGGATCTGAAGGCGGCATACGACACAGTTTGGATAGACGGGCTACTATACAAAGCCAGCGAAGTAATACCCTCGGCTAAGATCCTACGTCTTCTCAAAAGCATGCTTGGCCCACGTAAAATCAAGGTTCTGCTTGGAGAAAAGGAAAGCCGATTTAGACTCCTGAAAAATGGACTCCCTCAGGGCTCTGTCTTGGCACCCCTTCTTTTCAACATCTATACACGTGATATGCCCCCGACAGATTGCGACAAGTTTCTGTACGCCGACGACCTGGCTCTCACAATCCAGACTAAACAATTTGAAACTGGGGAAATATCACTCACCCGTGACCTTCAGATTCTAAATGAGTACTACACCAAATGGAGACTCTGCCCAAACCCAACTAAGACCGAGGTTGCCGCCTTCCACCTTTCTAATAGCCTGGCATGCAGAGAAGTGGACGTTTCCTTCTGTGGCAAAAAACTCCAACACAATTTTAACCCTAAATATTTGGGAGTTACCCTCGACCGAGCCCTGACTTTCAACCCCCACCTAACCAACCTAAGCCAAAAAGTAAAAACCAGAGTAAACCTGATCAACAAACTTGCGGGTACTTCATGGGGAGCACGAGGACGTGTCTTACGTACCTCCAGCTTGGCCCTTGTGTACCCCACAGCGGAGTATTGTGCCGCAGTGTGGTACCGCAGCGCGCACACGGGTAAAGTCGACGTCCAGCTAAACCGAGCAATGCGCACAATAACGGGCAGCTTAGTACCCACACCCGTACAGTTCCTCCCGGCCCTGGCTCACATTGCGCCACCAGACATAAGAAGATCACATGCGGCGTCTCGAGAATGGGAAAAGGCTTGTGGAGGTGCACTGCCTATAAGAAAAACCCTTGACCAACTTCCCAATATGCGCCTGGTATCCCGAAGACCCATCTGGTCAGACACACAAATCCAAGGCCCAGAGGGGTTTTGTACTACAGCAGAATGGAGAAAACAATGGGATATGCAAGCTCGATGCCCCAATAACCACCTATTCCCCGACCCAACCAAGGAACTGCCTGGCTTGGATGAACGGCGGAAGATCTGGGTGACACTGAACCGGATAAGGACGGGCGTCAGCCGCTGCAATCATAATCTCCATAAATGGGGCTACAAGCCATCGCCGAGTTGCGATTGTGGAGCACCGGACCAAACAACCGCCCATATTGTGGAAGAGTGCCCAAGGAGACGCTTTGCGGGGGGACTCAGTAACCTGCACGCGCTTACTGCGGAAGCCAGGGATTGGCTATCTAATTTAGATATTTTATTATAAGATTTTAACTGTACCTTAATTTTAATTAGTTTTTATATGTAACTTGATAATTTGGAAAATGAAGCCATACGATAATAATAATAACTGCCTCAAATCAAACTCAACACTCGTGTAATGTGAAACAAATATTAATTTAATATAATTATGATTGTTGCGCGGGCATTGGCACTAGTCTTCGCACGTATGAAATCGCTTGTGAGAAACACTAAACCGATTTGAAATCATAGCGTTAATTCATAGAGCCCATAATAACACCGTAGTACTTTGTAAAGTAATACAATAAAACAGACTATTTCCTGCTTAAGTGGGAAAAGGAACAATAAGAAGAATATCGAATTAAATGGTTAAATGAAATTTAATTTTAAAGCACCATCGGGCTAGATAATGCAAGCAAATTGCACTCAAGCTCGATAGCAAACTCGGTAATAAACTTTTAAAATGCCTGCACTGCAAGTTATGGATCAGGGAACAGAAAAGCAAAAAGTACCTAAGCGTATCTTAAACAATGCAGTCGTGCATAAAACGTTAATTGGAAAATAAAGTTCCTTTTTCTACAATGTAGGCTACAAAACCCGGGATGCAATTCGAAAACGTTTTTCACGCCGACTTTTCAGTAGATATAGATGACATCAAACAAAACATGTTTTATTTTTCCCATTTTAAATAAAAAAACACCTATACAATAGCATCTACTTCGTATCTTTTGTGACTAAACAGTAAAATTATAAATGATTGTCGTTTTAAACTAATACCTACCTGGTTCGGATATCCTTATGAACTTTTTTATTTTATTTTGAGTACTTATATATTATGATATATTTTTATAGTACTTTTGTAATTATTATCAAGTCTTAGTTGCCGTCTTTACATGTGGTATTTGACTATAACACCCTGGGGACAACCGAGACTTAAAAAAACACAAACATGCGACTCTGCATTATTGACAACATTTTATAATAACAAATAACATTTACCTACTTCACTTGATTAGCAAACTTAATAATGACGGGAAGCAGTTGTCCACTAATGTACTATTGACGTGCACAACATCGATAAAAAGGTTTCCATGGAATAACCGACAAAGGTAAACTTAAGCCACAAGTTATTATGTGTAAAGACTAAACTAAAGTAGTTCCAAACTACTTTGAGGAACTGTTCCATTATTCGCTGGAATTACTAACAGTTACGTAATCTGATAGTAAACTGGATAATTATTCCTTTGCTCTTCTGATAAATTATTTAGATACTGACGCTCTTCCGCTAAATTATTAAAGCGGAGAATTGAGTGAAATCCGAAAGATTAAATAGAGATGTTGTCCAACAATCCAGATTGAGAAGAAATTTCCCGTTAAATTATACTAAAAAATATTTGGAACAGTTAATAACTTCAACAGAATAATTGCGTTACTAAGTCAAAAAGGACAGCTAGGTCATACAATTAAGTATTGCAAGGCTTAGATTAACAGCTCAAAAGCTAAATTTTGGCTCGAATCCTAATCCGGATAAGCGGTGTTTCCGTTTCTATAACTCTATGTAATCATAATCATAAGTAATCATTTTATTGCAAACATGGTGTTTACAAGATGTTCTCGCTGTAATATTAACATACCTAACCTATATGCACCTACAATACGTCGTTAACGACCACAGAAACGACGAATTTTGGTTCTTCAAGTGTACATAATGTCACAGCTGGTTTACTTGTAAAAATCTGTGCCCTAACTCAAGTTGAAAGTGTTACGTTATGTCCGTGTATAAATAGGTTACAGGACATTTATTTTATATATATATATTATCCTTTTATGATCTGACATACTTACATTAATCAGCGTGCTGCGTTATTCCTCTGTTGTGTGAAATTATTATGATTTTGGGCACCATCAAGACCATATATTTAATACGACTAGTAAACGGTCAAAACTCACGTACCTATAGTAAAATATAGTTAACGTAACGTTTAGTAATATATAGTTATAATATGTCTCACGAAAGTTTAAATTCAAATATAATACATAACTTACGGCAGTAATATCGAAATCAGGTTTAAAATGACGAATACAATTGTGTCGAATAGCCAAAATATGCCAATGAAATCCCTCAATATGTAAGGAAACTAAAATTAAAAATGTTTAGAAGACATTCGTAAAGAACTCATATTAGCAAACGGGGGTTCACAGGTATTCGACATCATTTACTTAGCATACACATTTTATTGCTTCTAACAATATTGATATTGCATTTTAATGAATGACTCAGACGATATTGTAAAATAACCTTCAACGACTATGAGGAGCAAATATAATTGTTCTGGTAGGTACTAGGTACCTATAGTACGTAAATTCTGCATTCCATATACTGGATTTAATTCAATACTTTGCAGTATTACGGTAGAGCACCGCAGAAAAAACAGATGTACCCTAGGTAAGGTAGTAGAACTACTATCGAGATAAAATATCGTAATACCTATTCATAATCTATTCGTACTTATGAGTAGTTAAATCGTTGTTCTTATTCTTACACTCTTCTTTATTAGTTATCAACTTATCATAATGTAAGATCCAATCTTGCAAGATTTTGAGTGCTAATCGTTTTGATACTGGTACTTTACCTGAGGTCTGACGGCGAAAAAAACAAACAAAAGGTTATTTTTTGTTATGATTTCGTACATCGGCGACACGACACCGACAGCTGTCAGGTTAAATGGGAATATTAATTGCCAAAAAGAGAAAGAGAGAGCTATTTGTTGACTTAGTATAAGTACCTAGGCAGTTCTCAACTGTTACCACTAGGTAATGTGTTGATAACCAGAAATAAAATCCTGAAATTAATAGGAAATAGACAGCAATATTCCATTAATTTCATTATTAGTTTTTTATTTAAATTATTTGGCTATAAATTCAAAATAATTATATTTCTTTCATGATAAAACGCCAATAAATCAAAATATTCATGTAGATACAAAAACGTCAAAGCAATTACACGACTTTTATTCATTATCGAACCCTGCCTCGTACCTTGCCTTGCCAAAAGGCTTCCTATACCTCGTCGAAAACTTACTCACCCAATGTATAGTGATGATAGAATTATTTCTAAGAAAATATATACACGAATACAACAATAACTAAAATAATATTAAAGCTAACTGCAAATACAAGTTAGGTATCAAAAAATAAACTAAAATTAAAACTAATTTAATTAAAATATATATCTAAAAAACCGGCCAAGTGCGTGTCGGGCCACGCGCAAGGTAGGGTTCCGTAGTCGTCCACCCGTTACATTATGTGGACTAAAAAGTTCGCAAACTTATATTTACTATGTTTTTGACAGAATTAACAACATTATCTAAGATATCAATGGAAATTGTTCGAAAGTTTGCTTTTGCAAAGTACATTTCTGAAGTTCGACTATTACTCGTTAATTAATAATGTCTACTTAGCTGTGATAGTTTACCTTTTAAATTCATCGTATATACTACTGCCATGATTTTTTTCACATGCCTAGGAGCCACCGTTTAGCTGGCAGGGGGGGGGGGACACTTGACCATAACGAAAATTATCACTTCAAAGCTTAATATCACGCCAACCGATTCTTGAATCAAGAAATACTCTTAAAGACCTTATAATATTTTTTAAAGAGCTATCCAACGATACCCCACACGATGGGGTTTGGAAGAAAAAAAAATTGCACCACCACTTTACATGTAGGGGAGGTACCCTAAAAAAAATTTTTTTTCAAGATTTTATTCTACCGTTTTGTCGGCGTCATCAATATCTATACTCGTGCCAAATTACAGCTTTGTAGTACTAACGGTTACTGAGAAAAACGGGGGTCGGACGGACGGACGGACGGACGGACGGACGGACGGACGGACATGGCGAAACTATAAGGGTTCCTTGTTTACTACGGAACCCTAAAAAGGGCCCCCGTGGCATGGTACCAAACACGCTGGCAGCATTCCCTCGCTGTATGGCAATACTTAAACGCTGTGCCCAATCTATATCTATCTATCTATACATATAATAAAGCAGAAGAGGGTCGAAAATCTGTACATTGAAGATATTAGTAAAAAAATCGATGGAGGGGTCTAAGAATCGATAACAGAACACGTTTCAACTGTTTTTAGAATTCGTGTCTGTTTGTCTGTTTGTCTGTTTGTCTGTTTGTCTGTTTGTCTGTTTGTCTGTCTGTTTATATGTCTAACTATCACGCGAAAACTAGCGAATGGATTTTAATACATCCTTCACTAATATGTTTATTGGATCTTCGGCCAGGTTATAGGCTATAAAAATCATATAGGTTAGGTATGAAAGGGGGTGAAAAGAGGGGTTAAACTTTGTATGAGAAGTCTTTCAGTTCATGATTTACAGGCTTGAAAATTGGTAAGTATATACATGGACGCAAAGTAAATAGAACCCCATTCAAACATTTTATAATAAACAGATAGTATTTGAAAAAATGGGGGTGAAATAACAATACCTCTGCCTCTCAGGGCTAAAGACAAAAATACAAAAGTCCCTCAAACCATATTAACTGTTTGAAATGAGAGATCTAATTATGTTGGTCAGTCAGTCTCTACTATATCAATATTCACAAACCTTACTATGAAACCTCGGTTTTTGAAGTGAAAACTTCTTTAGCGGCGCTGAGCACTTTTGTACTGGGGAAAAATGTATAAACTCGCGATAAATTCCAAGACCAGGTTAGTTGACCCCTCCTAGTATCGTGATTGCTATGTTACGAGGGGTCCCCAGCTGGTCTTCTTAGAAAGCCAAGGTTCTAACTGTTTTAAGACAATCCTAAGATTTTCCATTAAGATCATATTTCAAATAAATTCTCATGGAAAGTAGCTCTTATTGTCCCTAAAAAAGCGTTTCCAAAGTCCAATATCGGTTAGCCAGACTGACCGATTTCCGTAAAGATCATATTTCAAATAAATTCTCATGGAAAGTAGTTCTTATTGTCCCTAAATACGGTGACAGTTCCCTTCAAAATACCTAGTGGCCAAGAGTGATGGATAAAATACCAAGGGCCTGACACGCTTTGTAAGAGAAAGATAGCCTTATTGCGATTCCTATGAGAGGAAGTAGAAAATAGTGCGATATTTTGTCCTTATCACCGATCGAAAAATGTTGTATTTGTGTCAAAGTTTTGTGTCAAGAAGATTGCAAAACAAATTGGCAATATTTGGTAGTGCATTTTATAAATGGAGAATTAATGATAAGTTTGGTTTAAATGAATAATAATTTACCAATTATCAGATCCGTAGTGTTTGGGTGTTCAGTGCAAACATGGTGGGGTGTTCAGTGTTGGGCTGTAAAAGCAAACTCGACCGAAAAAAGGCGGATGTTACATTCCATGCGTAATTTGCGTAAGTACATTTTCTTTGCATTTTGGACCCGTGTTTATTTCTAAAATCTCACCGGTACCAAATTACTGAGCTAAATCATAAGTTATATCATGAGACACTTGATGAAATAGGAAAAATATGTAAATTAATTCAAAAATAACCTCCAAACATTTCACATATAAACCCACAGAAATATATCAAGATAGAAGGAAAGAGTTCAGCAATTTGTAGGGAGACCGAGCGTGTAACATTTTGCGTAGGTACTTTGACGTCACGAGCGTAATTTAGTGATGAGAAACATAAGCCGCGCGAAAACGATTCAAAAGGATCGATTAGAAGTATTAGAACTCGGCACCGATTCTTTGCATCGATTTAAAATATCGATAAGAACCGACAGAGGAAACGATTATTATTTTCGACAGAAGAAATGTTTTGACAGAGGAAATGAGTAAGCTCAGAATTTAAATCGAAAAATATAAATGTAGGTAGGTACCTACCTAATCTATACATATAATAAAGCAGAAGAGGGTCGAAAATCTGTACATTGAAGATATTAGTAAAAAAATCGATGGAGGGGTCTAAGAATCGATAACAGAACACGTTTCAACTGTTTTTAGAATTCGTGTCTGTTTGTCTGTTTGTCTGTTTGTCTGTTTGTCTGTTTGTCTGTTTGTCTGTCTGTTTATATGTCTAACTATCACGCGAAAACTAGCGAATGGATTTTAATACAGCCTTCACTAATATGTTTATTGGATCTTCGGCCAGGTTATAGGCTATAAAAATCATATAGGTTAGGGATGAAAGGGGGTGAAAAGAGGGGTTAAACTTTGTATGAGAAGTCTTTCAGTTCATGATTTACAGGCTTGAAAATTGGTAAGTATATACATGGACGCAAAGTAAATAGAACCCCATTCAAACATTTTATAATAAACTTATTGTATTTGAAAAAATGGGGGGTGAAATAACAATACCTCTGCCTCTCAGGGCTAAAGACAAAAATACAAAAGTCCCTCAAACCATATTAACTGTTTGAAATGAGAGATCTAATTATGTTGGTCAGTCAGTCTCTATCAATATTCACAAACCTTACTACGAAACCTCGGTTTTTTTTTGTTTTCGATGGAGGGTACCTACGCAGAGCGGCGGGCTCTCGGTTGCATGGTAGCACTTGCGACATGTACCTATATATTAGGTATGCGCATTTTTGTATAAAATATTGTTTTTTGAGGTGCTCATTACAAGAATGATATCCATTTTCAAATCGAAGATGGCGGACATTTACTTATTTACTTTTCTTAATAATCGATATGGGTGTCATTGAGGTTCTTCGAGGTGCCGATTAGTTGCGTTTTCCGTCAGCAAAATGTATAAAATACGTTCAGCGCGTAACAGACATAATTTTAGGGTATATTGGTATTCGTTAGTAAAATATACCTACGTAACAATAAACATCAAGTATGACCAAATTCGAAAGTTATAGGCGGATAGGAAGCAAAAAAAAAACAATTCTCAGAAAATCACATAACTCTTAGAAGCAACCAGGGTGGGTGCGCTATCAACCAAGGCCTCTACTCCATCTTCGAAATTGAAAGAACAGACCAAAGTAGGTATTCAGTTATACCTATGTTTTACACACTTTGAACTTTGAAAGGTATTCCACTAATTTATGAACAAAAAAATATCTATTCAACCACCTCTTTACAAAAAATACGGACGTTGGATACGGGTGTGATACATTCGAAACGTCGGGCAAAACCTTAAAAAAGGTAAATTAGTTATAATTGTACGCGATTAAGCACCGTTCCCCAATAATAACCTCTTTACAAAGCCATTTGATAGGTCAACAATTTCTTTTTGTTCAATCATCTACATTGCTTGATGCGTATGAAGTATTTTCCGTACCTGCATCATAATGTTCGAATCATTTCGCACTCGCTTTTTTATCTACATTACTTGACGCGTAGGAATTATTTTCCGCACCTGCATCATAATGTTCAAAAACGTTAGCGCGCGCTACGCTCGCTTTTTCATCTACATTACTTGATGCGTTTGAAGTCTTTTCCGCACCTGCATCATAATGTTTGTAAAAATTTCGCGTTCGCTACGCTCGCGTTTTCATCTGCATGACTTGATGCGTATGAATTATTTTCCGCACCGGCATCATAATGTTCGAAATTTCGCGCTCGCTACGCTCGCGTTTTCATACACATTACTTGATGAGTATGAAGTATTTTCCGCACCTGCATCATAATGTTCGAAAAATTTCGCGCTCGCTGCGCTCGCGTGTTCTTCTACATTACTTGATGAGCATTTTTCGCATCTACATCATAATGTTCGATAATTTTCGCGCGCCCTACACTCGCGTTTTTATCTACATTATAGTTGATGCGTATATGAAATATTTTCCGCACCTGCATCATAATGTTCGAAACATTTCGCGCTCACTACGCTCGCGTTTTCATACACATGACTTGATGAGTATGAAGTATTTTCCGCAATTGCATCATAATGTTCGAAAAATTTCGCGCTCGCTGCGTTCGCGTTTTCTTCTACATTACTTGATGAGCATTTTCCGCACCTACATCATAATGTTCAAAAACTTTAGCGCGCGCTACGCTCGCTTTTTCATCTACATTACTTGATGCGTTTGAAGTCTTTTCCGCACCTGCATCATAATGTTCGTAAAAATTTCGCGTTCGCTACGCTCGCGTTTTCATCTGCATGACTTGATGCGTATGAATTATTTTCCGCACCGGCATCATAATGTTCGAAATATTTCGCGCTCGCTACGCTCGCGTTTTCATACACATTACTTGATGAGTATGAAGTATTTCCCGCACCTGCATCATAATGTTCGAAAAATTTCGCGCTCGCTGCGCTCGCGTTTTCTTCTACATTACTTGATGAGCATTTTCCGCACCTACACCATAATGTTCGAAAATTTTCGCGCGCCGTACGCTCGCGTTTTCATCTACATTATAGTTGATGCGTATGAAGTCTTTTCGGCACCTGCATCAGAATGTTCGAAAAATTTCGCGCTCGCTGCGCTCGCGTTTTCATCTACATTACTTGATGAGTATTTTCCGCACCTACTTCATAATGTTCGATAATTTCCGCGCGCCCTACGCTCGCGTTTTCATCGACATTATAGTTGATGCATATGAAGTATTTTCCTCACCTGCATCAAAACATTTCGCGCTCACTACGCTCGCGATTTTCTTCATTTCTTGATGCGTATGAAGTATTTTTCGCACCTGCATATTAATGTTCAAAAATTTCGCGCTCGCTGCGCTCGCGTTTTCAACTACATTACTTCATGATTATAAAGTATTTTCCACACCTACATCATAATGTTCGAAAATTTTCGCGCGCCCTACGCTCGCGTTTTCATCTACATTAGTTGATGCGTGTGAAATCTTTTACGTGCCTGCATCATAATGTTCGAAACATTTCGCACTCACTACGCTTGCGTTTTTATCTTCATTACTTGATGCGTATGAAGTATTTTCCGCACCTGCATCACAATGTTCTTTTTTTTCATTTTGCGCTCGCTACGCTCGCGTTTTCATCTACATTACTTTGTGCGTATGAAGTCTTTTGCACACCTGCATCGTAATGTTTGAAAGAATTCGCGCTCGCTGCGCTCGCGTTTTCATCTTCATTACTTGATGCGTATGAAGTATTTTCCACACCCGTATCAGAATATCCGAAAAATTTCGCGCTCGCTCCGCTCGCGCGCGTTTTCATCTACTTCCTTCTTGATATATATTTTGACCTCTGTCATGTGTTTCATGTGGGCGCATTGAGCCGGCGTGCGCAATGTTTGGCGAGACAGCCGGTGTAGAATTTGATATGGATATTCACGCGAATGAAGTCGCGGGAAAAAGCTTAGATAAATAAATTTAAATCATAAAAAATCCTCTCCGTGTGATCCTGATCTGTGTCCTTTAATTGAGGTGTGCAATAAAGAGTAGGTATTTGTTGTTGTTTGTTGTTGTTTAAAACTGGACTACCCGTGCGAAACCGGGGCGGGTTATACATGCGAAAGTAACTCTGTCTGCCTGTTTCCCCTTAAAATGCTCAACCGATTTAGATGAAATTTGGTATGGATATAGGATACTTTTATCCCGGAAATCATCCTTTAACGGGGTTTAAGTTAGAATGGAAGAGAGATAACTAGGTAAGCGCAAGAAATAGAAGATTTTTTTTAAATTAATAATGGGATTGCACTTGGCCAGCATCTAGCCAGGGAAATAACATTCTAACGTGATGACCGAGTTCTACGCAGACGAAGTCGCGGGCAAAAGCTAGTAACCAATAAATTGCGTTACATTTTGGTAATTTGTACATATTAGCCGCTCCAGTTATTAACTAAGTACCTATAAACGTGTACCATTTTCAGGTTTCCGTACCCTAAGGGTAAAACGGGACCATATTACTAAGACTCCGCTGTCCGTCCGTTTGTCACCAGACTGTATCTCATGAAAAGTGATAGACAGTTGAAATTTTCACAGATGATGTTTTTCTGATGCCGCTATAACAACAAATGCATATTAATATAATATGCATAAGAATAAAATAAATATTTAAGGGGGCTCCCATACAAAAGATATAATTTTTATTGCCGTTTTTATAGATAATGGTACGGAACCCTTCGTGCGCGAGTCTGACCTGCACTTGGCCGGTTTTTTATATATTCTTTGATACAGACCATGGAAAAATCAAAGAAGTCCCGCGAGGAAATATTAGAAGCTAAGAGGAAAGCGATTAATAATATTTGTTTTGCACTACGTACATTATATAGCTGCATATAATATAAGAACGTAATTATTATTTCGTCTGTTTTCAAATTCGATTTTAATAATCGAGTAAGAAAATCGCAGTGCACAGCACTATTCTTTAGTTTTGACAGAAAAAATGACTGTCGACCTTGAACGTGACTCGACAGTTTGAATAGCTTATTTTTACATTGCTGGTTTTGAACGCACGCCAAGTCTGGCTCGTCAAATTAAAGCCGCAATGGAAAGCTAGCGTTGACACACAATCGCCCGCTACCGTTATGATGAAAATAATAAAATATTTCGTTTTTTAATTATTAACAGATATTTAAGGACAAATTGTACTTACCAATGAAAGGAAATACCTCGATTAACAGCTCCAACTTTCTTGGAAGTGTTTGAACAATTAATTATTGCGCAACGAACTATTTTGTTTTTAAAACCTGGCGTCGCACGCATAACGCGATCGGGAGCACACTGAAGTTTGCGGCGAGCAGTTGTGTCTCCGGGACGTAATTTCGCCACGCGAGGTACATACACTCGTTCCTTCTATCTTGATATATTTCTGTGTATAAACCGATCAAATCGCGTAGTATAAATCTACCATAGAAGCCAGCTTAGAATTGATGTCCCATCATTCAGTCGGTTTATAATTCGATTTCGGGATACCAACAAATAATAAAAAAATCCCCTGAAGATTACCCCACGTTTCGGGAAATTCAAGTAATTTGATTTTTTCAGTTTTTAGGGTTCCGTAGTAAACAAGGAACCCTTATAGTTTCGCCATGTCCGTCCGTCCGTCCGTCCGACTCCCGTTTTTCTCAGTAACCGTTAGTACTAGAAAGCTGTAATTTGGCATGAGTATACATATCGATGACGCGGAGAAAACGGTAGAATAAAATCTTTAAAAAAAATTTTTTTAGGGTACCTCCCCGGGTGACAGTAACGGAAACGCACAGGGCCGGGCCGTCTTTAACCAATTTGAGGCCCTGGGCACATTAGCGTAATGGGGACCTATGACCTTGATAGAGCACGATTCTGTTAGAATAGACAAAGAAAGTAAACGAGTCACATTAAATGAATAGATATTAATAATATAATATTTCCTAAAAAATAAAATTAATTTTCAAAATACACCAAATTTGGGTTCTTCCTTAGAGCAAACAGCTAAATTAAATTTTCTTAAATAAACGCCTAATTCTAACCAGTCATATATATTTTTTTAAATTGAAAATGAGGCCGACGCTTATGCGAGCTCACCCAGAAGATTCACTCGTACCTTAAAAAGGTCCAGGTTATTTGAACTCGGAAGTACCTACATACGCCATTCGAATACCAAACCAGTAAACATTATAAAAAAAGATGATTTTGACCAGGTAATGAAAGTAGCCAGTCGTACGTCGTCTGGATATCTGATGGAAGAAGGGGGAAGGCGGTATGAGCTCATGGAGTTCCTGAGCACACTCAACGAATCTAAAGAAATAAAAATGGGAAATAGGTAGTATTGCTTACAATTTTTGAAATGAAAACTTCTTTAGCGGCTCTGAGCACTTTTGTACTGGGGAAAATTTGTTGAACTCGCGACAGATTCTAAGATTCTAAAAACAGCTAGTTGACCGCTCCTAGTAATCGTGATTGCGATGTTAGGAGGTGTCAACTCAGCTAAACTCAGCTGGCCCCTATACCACAAAACTTTACAAGTCTACAATTTGACAAAATTGCACAATTTTCCATAGAAAAAGATCACAAATTTGTCGAATTGTACGTTTGTAAAGTATTGTGGTACAGGTTCCTGGTCTTAGATGCGTAAGACACAATGATACTCGGGACATATTATGTAAATGGATTATGCGAATATGAACATGAGTATGAGTACAGTACAGATACGGATACCGATACGGATACCGATACCGATATGAATATCTTTGTTATTTGGGTCATTGTCAGTCGGAAAAACAAAAGTTGTCCATTCGGTGGACAATAGTTAACGGCTTGTGTGCATGTAATTTACGTTTTTATTATATGGATTTATAGACACGGAATTACAGATTATGCGGGTTATCAGATCAATCGAAAATTAAGCTTTGTAGCCCTTAACTTTTGGCATGTCCTGTCCACCGAAAAGACGCGCACCTAAATCTGACAATGACCCATTTACTATCTTTATTGAGTTTTCACTTCTGCCGGCACTCCCGGAGTGCAACCCGTTGTTTTTTTTTTTGTTTTCGATGGAGGGTACCTACGCAGAGCGGCGGGCTCTCGGTTGCATGGTAGCACTTGCGACATGTACCTATATATTAGGTATGCGCATTTTTGTCTAAAATATTGTTTATTGAGGTGCTCATTACAAGAATGACATTCATTTTCAAATCGAAGATGGCGGACATTTCCTTATTTACTTTTCTTAATAATCGATATGGGTGTCATTGAGGTTCTTCGAGGTGCCGATTAGTTGCGTTTTCCGTCAGCAAAATGTATAAAATACGTTCAGCGCGTAACATACATAAATTTAGGGTATATTGGTATTCGTTAGTAAAATATACCTACGTAACAATAAACATCAAGTATGACCAAATTCGAAAGTTATAGGCGGATAAGAAGCAAAAAAAAACAATTCTCAGAAAATCACATAACTCTTAGAAGCAACCAGGGTGGGTGCGCTATCAACCAAGGCCTCTACTCCATCTTCGAAAGTGAAAGAACAGACCAAAGTAGGTATTCAGTTATACCTATGTTTTACAATAAAGCACTTTGAACTTTGAAAGGTATTCCACTAATTTATGAACAAAAAAATATCTATTCAACCACCTCTTTACAAAGCCATTTGATAGGTCAACAATTTCTTTTTGTTCAATCATCTACATTGCTTGATGCGTATGAAGTATTTTCCTTACCTGCATCATAATGTTCGAATCATTTCGCACTCGCTTTTTTATCTACATTACTTGACGCGTAGGAATTATTTTCCGCACCTGCATCATAATGTTCAAAAACGTTAGCGCGCGCTACGCTCGCTTTTTCATCTACATTACTTGATGCGTTTGAAGTCTTTTCCGCACCTGCATCATAATGTTTGTAAAAATTTCGCGTTCGCTACGCTCGCGTTTTCATCTGCATGACTTGATGCGTATGAATTATTTTCCGCACCGGCATCATAATGTTCGAAATTTCGCGCTCGCTACGCTCGCGTTTTCATACACATTACTTGATGAGTATGAAGTATTTTCCGCACCTGCATCATAATGTTCGAAAAATTTCGCGCTCGCTGCGCTCGCGTGTTCTTCTACATTACTTGATGAGCATTTTTAGCATCTACATCATAATGTTCGATAATTTTCGCGAGCCCTACACTCGCGTTTTCATCTACATTATAGTTGATGCGTATGAAATATTTTCCGCACCTGCATCATAATGTTCGAAACATTTCGCGCTCATTACGCTCGCGTTTTCATACACATTACTTGATGAGTATGAAGTATTTTCCGCAATTGCATCTTAATGTTCGAAAAATTTCGCGCTCGCTGCGTTCGCGTTTTCTTCTACATTACTTGATGAGCATTTTCCGCACCTACATCATAATGTTCAAAAACTTTAGCGCGCGCTACGCTCGCTTTTTCATCTACATTACTTGATGCGTTTGAAGTCTTTTCCGCACCTGCATCATAATGTTCGTAAAAATTTCGCGTTCGCTACGCGGGCGTTTTCATCTGCATGACTTAATGCGTATGAATTATTTTCCGCACCGGCATCATAATGTTCGAAATATTTCGCGCTCGCTACGCTCGCGTTTTCATACACATTACTTGATGAGTATGAAGTATTTCCCGCACCTGCATCATAATGTTCGAAAAGTTTCGCGCTCGCTGCGCTCGCGTTTTCTTCTACATTACTTGATGAGCATTTTCCGCACCTACATCATAATGTTCGAAAATTTTCGCGCGCCGTACGCTCGCGTTTTCATCTACATTATAGTTGATGCGTATGAAGTCTTTTCGACACCTGCATCAGAATGTTCGAAAAATTTCGCGCTCGCTGCGCTCGCGTTTTCATCTACATTACTTGATGAGTATTTTCCGCACCTACGTCATAATGTTCGATAATTTTTGCGCACCCTACGCTCGCGTTTTCATCGACATTATAGTTGATGCGTATGAAGTATTTTCCTCACCTGCATCAAAATATTTCGCGCTCACTACGCTCGCGATTTTCTTCATTTCTTGATGCGTATGAAGTATTTACCGCACCTGCATATTAATGTTCAAAAATTTGTAGAAGTTGATATGGATATTCACGCGAATGAAGTCGCGGGAAAAAGCTTAGATAAATAAATTTAAATCTTAAAAAATCCTCTCCCTGTGATCCTGATCTGTGTCCTTTAATTGAGGTGTGCAATAAAGAGTAGGTATTTGTTGTTGTTTGTTGTTGTTTAAAACTGGACTACCCGTGCGAAACCGGATCGGGTTATACATGCGAAAGTAACTCTGTCTGCCTGTTTCCCCTTAAAATGCTCAACCGATTTAGATGAAATTTGGTATGGATATAGTATGAGTCCTAGGGAAGGACATAGGATACTTTTATCCCGGAAATCATCCCTTAACGGGGTTTAAGTTAGAATGGAAGAGAGATAACTAGGTAAGCGCAAGAAATAGAAGATTTTTTTTATTATTATTAATACCTAATGGGATTGCTCTTGGCCAGCATCTAGCCAGGGAAATAACATTCTAACGTGATGACCGAGTTCTACGCAGACGAAGTCGCGGGCAAAAGCTAGTATATCAATAAAGTATCAAAGAATAATACACTTTTAGCCAATGAAGCAAGGTCTTTAGCGTATTGCTGATAAAATGCTCGTATGAATAATTAGAAATACACGCTCTAATGTATCAGCCGACTTTGATCCAAGTCAAATGGCATTTATTTTTGATATTTATTTTTCGTATATGCAATGTTAACCCGCATTGGATATTCTCATCGACAAAGGCTTTTTATCTCAAAGCTAAATGAACGTTGCGCGTGAACAAGCATGTCAATTGATCATGAAACTAATGTGACGTTATCACCACTCACATGTGACTCCGTGGCCTGATAACACATGATGGGTACAGGGAAAGGACATTACTAGCCCTTCAAAATTTCAAAGCCAGTTTGTACTTTATATCATTATAAGTTAGGTTGCTTTTTATTCTGAAATTTAAATGGAATAGACGTGTTATTTTCGTGTACCTTACGTTATGTAAAATAAAATAGAGTTTGGTTCCAATCACACATCGTTGTATTAGTAAAGTGAATCGGTGGTTCCGAAATAAGTACAAATTCTAATTGTCAATTATTAAGATGAAGGTATAACATTAATATTAATCAATGAAATTAATTTTCCCATGCACACACCAATTACATTAACATAACTGGGCCTCACCAAAAATAAACAAAACTGATTATGTCACATTAATGTGACAACACGGGAGTGTAACTTCCAATTTTAGGCTTCAGAACAAGATATTCATAATAATAAAACATAACATAGCCATAAAAAATTAAACGAGAATTTCTTTCTTTCTTCTTCTTTCTAAAACATGATTAAAATAGTTTGCATACAAAATAACTGAGCATCGCTTTTGATTTGAAACCGAGACCTTGTCCATTGTCAGGGTTTTCTTTTAATTGATGGTTTGTTCAAGTGACAAATGGAAGGACCTCGATCTAGTTTATGTAAACCCGGATTTCAATTGACCCCAATTGCAATAATTCTGTCACAAGTGACAATGATAAGCACATTCCGTACTGAAGAAACGTCTGTAGGCGTAAGCTAAGGCGACTTCCCGGTTTGTCGATATCGGAAAGGTAGCTTTCTGTGTCAACTGTCAGTCGATTTTTTAACCTGACTGTGGCTTATAAAGCCCTATAAAGCGATAGGAGTGCGCGGTTAGAGGGTGACCTGAGTGGAAAATCCAGGGGAAACCTCCGACACAACCACGCGGGCGGTTTAAACACTGGAATACTGTAAGAGTTTTTACTCCAGTGAGATTGGTTAAGCAACTTCCACTGAATCTGAGGAGTTTTGTCGCTGGTTCTTGCCTAGCTGAGATGAGTCCAGCAAAAAACTCAGCTAGGCCCGACCTGGGTTGGACTGACTCTACCCGATATGCGGCGGTACCGGGACGAATAGGGACTATGTCAGTAGGTATCATCGCATGCTATGCGCATAATGTGCATGCCTCTTCCATAGAATTTCATATTGATAACAAGGTAACAGTCTTGGACCAGCACCAGTACCACTAGTATATATTTATTTTTCGATACAAAAACAAACGCGTTTTCGTTTAGTCTCAATTTATATGGCAACAAGTAGTTATCACCAAAGGCCACCAGTTCGCGTTGCCATACAAATAGAGACTAAACGCAAACGCTGGGACCCGGCAGCGTAAGATACAAGTGAACGGAGGTTCGCTCCAGAACTTGGAAAGAAATAAAAAAAAAAAACGCAAACGCAATTGTGTTTATATTTCGAGACAATATATTCTAAAGGTATACAGGTCGGCCCGGACTTAACGTTCACGCTTCGAATTTCGGATACAGGTACGCAACGCGTAATAAATTATTGGCATTATGTGTTCTAGCGTTAGGTGCAGATTTGCAAAGGCCAGGGTCTCTGTTTCGGTCCTAAAAATGTTTCAATTCCACCTGATTATCAAAGCGTGTTCACACGCACTCGTTTATATGGTTAGGTATTACATAAATATTTGACGTGACGAAATATCCACGCAAATATTTACAAATGTGACTCCTCGCGCCGCTATTACAATGGCTATCGCGCATGTCGAATAGGAGCCGCTCATTGATCGTCTTTTGTTTGAAAACTATGATAAACTCCTAGAATAAAATGGAGGCTGCAGACATGTCCTGTGCTGCAGACGCATACTTGATTAAGGTCCATGAATGGGCTCATTGATCACTGTAGATATCGAATTTCCATTATTGAGTGCTTATAGGAACTTAGTGTTGCAAATAACTATAAATTAAGTCATTTTTAGGGTGACCCCTTCTTTTACAGAAAAATGTTTCGTGGAATGAATTTTTTCGCAGAATTTTCGTTTCACAGAAACTTTTTTTTTCTAACAGCGGTAACTTTTTAGGTACAGTTAAAATGCAATTTTGTAGAACCCAAAGATCTACCAGAAAAGTAGGTTAGGTTAGTTGCGACCCTTTTGTAAAAAAATGTTTTCTATGAACTGAAAATTCTGCGAATGAAACTGCTGTCTGCGAAACAAAGTACAACCCATTTTTAGTCAATTGAATTTTTGAGCTTACGCTTCGTTATATCGAAAAAAAAATGTATAAGACTTTAAAAAAAAATTACGGTCTGCCTGATAGTACTGCAGCCTATGGACACCTGCGACTCCAGAATAATCACCGGCAGGTTTCCGACCCTTCAATGACTTGAGGATTCGTTATGTTAAAAGCTATAGACTTATATAGTTATAGGTCCGTGACTCTCAACATAGCACACCCACGGGAGCTCTAGAACCAGGAACACAACACCAAGTACTTAAATAAATTATGACATTACATTACACACACATACATTTATACATATAAAATTCAATCAAATCCGTTTAATCGTTGCTAATATCAATTTACAAACCCAGTACCTAAGACGTGAACGTATGTTCAAGAAAATATTAATGCTAATCAAATAATCCCCACAATGATTAACCTAACCACATATGCAAATCCCTCACACATAAAGCGGTTCGTAAATATTAAAACAGTAATTAACTTACAATCACTCAGACAAAATGGGTGACTTCCAATGTTCGCGGACAAAGACAGCATAAATATGCAACAGGCGGCAGCGGTTCCATTCGGAGGCATGGCTTCATTTCACTCGCCGGCTTTGCTATTTACAATTTTCACCTCACCGCTCACCTTATCTCTCACCACTAGTATATCTTGATCCTTGACGCTGGGACTCGTAATGACTACACGTTATCGGAGGTTTGACATATTGGTTATCCTAGGGTGAAGCGTTGTAGGAAGGTAGAGATTACTAGAATAACACTGCAGTAGCGGGATGAGGACGATAGCTCGCGTAATTTGCGGGAAATTTGATTGTTTTTATGCAATTGTGTATACTTTTAACCCATTTCTGGCCTCTGACGTCTTAGACGTCGCTGTACAACTGAAGTTACAAAGTTACAGTATAATCAATCTTAAGCGAATGAATGGGCCTGCAGCAATGTGTTTACGTAATCAAAAAAATTACTATTGTAGGTAACCATGTACAGATTCACTATAAATTAAATCATTTTATTTCAAAATTTGGGTTAAAATTACATTAACAGATTATTAGACACGTTCAATTTAAGATTGATTCCTCTTCTCTACAATACCTACTTTTGCAGGAAATAATTTCGAGCTGAATCATCGTAATTGCTCTGGTTTTTAAAAAAAATCAGTACATTTGTTAGCCCAAATTACAATCGCTCAATTACGAACGCCTCATTATTCAGCTAGAAAAACTATTTTTAATAAGCTGATTAGTAACAGATAATGCGAAAAACTGACGATCAGTAAAAAAACAGTTACTTTATCTACATCTGTAATGAATATCATTATGATGGTCTGAAGATGATTCAATCATACTCACCCAACCTTCGATAAACCAATTAATCTAGCAATCACGTAATGCTGCAAGTACCTACCTACTTCTTATACCTAAAACTCACAATATTGAACTTTGCAACCAAATCGGATTTATTCACTGTATTTTACCTATTATGTTTTTTTTAATTTATTTCTTATCGTCATAGCCCGGTAGACTAACAATGCAATATCGATCTCATTTAAAACTCAATTTCACACTTAAACTTCCTCATAATACTTACTTATAAGAAAAGTATCATGTAGTCTCGCCGGCGCGGCGAGTGACTTTATTGCTTTTTTGAATGCCTAACAAGACTTCCAGTAGCTGGATACTACTCACACCTCATTTTGTTTAATACCACGTCGGTGGCAAACAAGCGTACGGCCCGCCTGGTGGTAAGTGGTCCCTGCAGCCTATGGACGCTTGCAACTCCGAGGGTGTCACATGCGCGTTGCCGACCCTTTAAAAACCACACTTTTGTATACACCAAAAATTACGACAACGAGAGAGTGGACTGTGAGCGAAAGCGAAATGGTATGTGAGGGCGAGCGGTAATGAAGAATATTGGTATTTTCCTATATGGGAAGTTCAAAAGTCTTATAGTCAAGGTGCTAATAGTGGTTCGTCGGGCTAACCTGGGTTATTGGAGCTGTGGCATACAGAATCTTCAGCCTAGGTAGCACGACTGTGTAAGCCACCTGCGTGATCATGTCGGAGATTTCCCCTGAATTTTAACCAGACCACTCTCCAACCGCGCACTCCTATCACTGTATTTGGCCTGACCTATAGAGCCCCTGTCAGGTTCATAAAATAACTGTAAAACCAATGTGACTTAAAACAAAAACGTAAAATAGTCAATTAGGTAACCAAGAGAGATTAAATGTGATTAATACAGTTGGAATGTTCTAAAAAATATATTCCACACAACAATTATTGATTGTAACAAATTGTTTTTATTGTACCGTATTATACGTCCTTAACGAAGTCTAATTAATTAACAATACTGAGAACAAGCATGTCGGATAGTCACGATCTCCAATATCATACGAAATGGAACTCTATCTTACTAGAATAAAGTTTAAGACGTCTGTTGATAATAAAAAGTATTTCTCGACATGCATGACATACTAGCATTTATAACACATGTATTTACAATTGGCATTTACTTCAGATCCCCATCTCTAAAGGAGTCCTGCATGAGGTTGCTTATGTGTTAATACGTACAGTCAACCAATTTGATTTCTGGGCCACTTTGTACCATGTCACAGTGACATTTATATGAGATCTCTAGCGGCTTTCATATAGATTGGCACTGTGACACGGTACGAAGTGGCCCAGAAATCAATTTGGGGCCGTACTTCCAAAGAATCCCTAGACTTGAGTGAGCATTTCTCAAAGCGTTTCAACTTCGGTGGTCGTATTATTTACGATATTCTAAGGTTTCTGTGGTCCATTTTGAAAAGGATGATAGCCCACCCCGCCTGCTATACTATAGCCTGATATGTCTTCAATAATGCGACCACTTCTTCTTCTGAGAAATGCCCGGATGCTTATTTAAATTGCTGAACTGATTACGTAAAATCCGGTTGGTAGAAAGGAAAGGGATACAAGAAGAGAATGGGGAAGGGGAGGGAAGTACAAGGACAATAAATATAGGTATCCTCTTTCTTAGTATTATAGTAGAAGTACTAACTATTAATGCAACTTGACGTTGATATTATGTCATATTTCTTACAAAATGTTTTTTAATGTATTCGTTGTGAAAACCGTCAAGATATTCATTCATATTCCACTCACACGTAGCCATAAAGTTATCATAACAAGCAAACATTTGCGCAGCGTTTGACGGAAATAATCATACATAACTACTTATTAGTACGAGTATCGTGACCAAAAACGGTATTGTGTTGACAGTTGCGCATGTCCATTTAGTTAGTGCCGTCATTGTTTGACGTAAGTATATGAAAAACCTGTCACCTCTAATCCTATTCTAATCGCGGAAAGACGGAAATTCGGGAACTAAAATCACCACAAAATGTGACGAGTTTGCCTCAACGCGAGACAGCTCACGCGCAATCTAGTGGGTCTATTTTGCTTGTGCCTAACTGCCTACACGCGGCCTAAAATGCGGTTTAGTTAGACTAGCAAGAACTTGTGTGCAATATTCAGTAAATTTTCATTCAAAAACTGACAAACCGTACTGTCTTCTCGAAGATCTCACGGTTCGATATAGTTGCCATACGAATAAAAAAAAGTAAATTTTCATTACATTGCAGGGTTTTATTGTATTCATCTTCCCTCGGTAGCCTTCAGCCCGGCAATGTAAAGAATCTTGCAAGTTATTGCTAATGTACATTAGCCTTTAAGCGCATATCACTGGATAGCGGCAGACAAATTTATTAACTCGACTGTATCAACGACAACCTACTTAAGTATTAGTAGTAACATTTTTTTAATAATATAATTACCTATTCAGTCTTATAATTAATTAATTATGGATAGCTTAACGACCTTCGTGTAACTTAGATAGAGATTAGGTTAAAATATAGGGTAAAATGGCCTTCCCTGAAATGTTAAATGATACACATGGATTTACAGACTGGTATAAATGACTACTATTAATTATTTCCATAGGAACGTGTACATTATTCAGAATATACGATCCAAGGAATTAGGAATATAATAACATATTATATAAATTGCAGTTATCAACGAGTACGGTATTTCAGGATGCAACTGTACTGGGATAACGCTAGGAGGATGATGATGAACAAGTACGGTATTTGATTAATGGTTGTACCAATATTTCACACAAATAACACATATGCGCCCAGGGGCCGGATTATTAAAAAAAAACCCCGAAATAGCCAAACTAATTCCAGTATTTTTGTATGTATAAATTACCGGTATCCGACCCCTGCATGCGCCTAGATGTTTAGGCGAACAAAGCATTGGTATGATATCAAAATTATGAGTACTTTATCGCCTGCACTCGTTTCTATGTCAATTTGACGAGAACGTCGCTTATGCAACTAAGCGGAGTGTGGGGACGTGTCACCGGTAACCAAAGAATAACTTTAATTAATAAATTTAAAAAAGTACTGTACTTTGATTATGGAATAATTATGTCCGATGTGCACCTGTTAACGTCATTTTACTATCTCTAACAAAAAATATGAGTATAGTGAAGCGGTAGTACTGTAGATACTCGTAGCCTAATGCTATTATTTTAACTCACATGTGTCAAAAGTCCCCGTCATGTCTCCTGTATGATGTCTTTATCATTCTCATATTAATTAACAGAATCGACAATGAGAGGAGCTAGATTTCCCTATCTACTATTGATGGGGACATGAAATTCAACTCGCGTTCATAAAAATGCAGCTACGAAGCCGATCTTTGTGTTGATAACATAAGGTAAACTAGGCTAAAAAAATAAGACGCAGTTTGAACATAGACCATAGAAAATTGTGATTTCGCACTAAAATACAGTATCGAAATATCATACCAACACGTCAAGTGAGTAGCCCTCCTAACCGCAAGGGCCAATTTACTGCCCTTCATTAACGTATAACGATGATAAAGTACTTTTAGGCGTCGCCTGACGGCCGTGAGAACTTCACGTGTTAATTTAATAAACAAAGCGTTTCTGTACCAAACGTTCTAGTGAAATACGCAAGAGTTTCCGACCGGCTTGTTAGTAAGTTATTATTAATTAATTGGTACGGGGAATTCGCACGTGAGTACAGTGTTCTGATACTTGTTAAAACGTCTGGCCGGTAAAGGGAATTCTAGGGAAAGCGTTCAATAATGAACCTCTGTTTATTGGTATGGATGTAAACATTGATGTATGAACTCATTGGAAGGCACTCATAATTGATAAATTGAATTGTCCCCGAAATAACCGTGGCATGTATAAAATGATGATAAGAGGAAAAAGCAAATTAACACCTGAATCTGTGCATGATTCATAAACACGAGTATCATTACAATGCGAAATTATGATCGTGTTTAACACATAACGATGACGTTGGGCACTTAAATTTAATGGAAAAGACAATATATGTGTGACATGGACATAATTTAATACATATTGTCTTTTCACAATAGCTCTGTTTTTTTGGGAAAGTGCATAAAATTTCAACTCCAAAGTGAGATAGGAGAATGAGATTAAAAAGCAAATGCATGATGAGTATACTCTCAAAATATTTTACAGACAGTAGACAGGACACACACATATTTACTCATCTCTTTTATGCCTCTGTCGTCCACCATTCGTCCACACTCAATATTGACAGAACCATCAAAGTGGAAATAAGTTGGCGCAGATGGAATACTGACTGTCATAGTCACTTGTGGGGGTCTATATTGAGATTCCTAAAGTTTTTTGTCCTATTTTTGTATAAACATATTGTTTGTCCTAGTGATCATTTGTCCTAACGTTTATAGCCCTAATAGAATATGTCAACGAGTACATATATTTGGGTCAATTAATTTCTACAGAAAACACAATGAAAAAGGAATTAGATAGGAGAATAGCAAACAGCTGGAAACGCTTTTGGTCTCTGAGAGAGGTCATGAAGGATGACAATATTCCAATCAAAGAGAAAAGGAAAGTATATGAAACGTGTATTCTCCCATGTTTATCTTACGGATGCCAAACATGGGCACTAACTGAACAACAACTTAAAAAAATCCAAGTATGTCAAAATGGAATTGAGAGGAGTGTAGTTGGGGTTAAAATAAGAGACAGGGTGAAATTACAAAACATAAAGAACAAAACTAAATTTAAAAATATACATACCGTCTGCAGACGCCTGAAATGGAGATGGGCAGGGCACATGCTAAGAGAAGGAAGAGAGAAGTGGACGAGACTAATCACGGAGTGGTACCCGCGAGATGGCAAAAGGAGCAAAGGTAGACCAACAAAACGATGGGAAGACGATATGAAAAACATAGCTGGCCCAGCATGGACACGTATTGCAAAGGACAGAACGAAATGGAAAGCCTTAGAGGAGGCCTTTGTCGAAGGACAAGCTGTACAATCAAAACCGGTTTCCGTATAATACAACCAACATAAGTGTATATAGAATTACAAATACAGGATAGAAAACAGTAATAAATATGTACAAAGTTAATATCAGGTTGTCAAAATATAAATCCGCCATTTCATGAAATAAGTTTAATTGTTATTTACAAATGAAAATATGTATTATGCATCAATTATATATTGTCCATCAGAATTTACGACTTGCTGCCAACGCGTAGCCAAAGCATGGATGCCACGCTCATAGAACTCCTTAGGGTTTTTGCCGAAGAAGTTAGCTAGTTCAACTTTAAGATTCTCTTCATTATCAAATTTTTTTTCTTCCAAATGATGAGCCAATGACCTAAAGAGATGGTAGTCTGTTGGTGCAAGATCCGGCGAATACGGAGGATGTGCAATTACAGTCCAGCCAAGTTGCAATAATTTTTCATGAGTTTGTTTGGCAATATGTGGTCTTGCATTATTATGCAAAAAATATATTCTGTCCTGTTTTCCTTTTAATTTCTTGATTAATTGATCAAGTTGTGAACAGTATAATTGAGCAGTAATTGTGCAGTTACTTGGTAAAAATTTCCAGTGTATAACGCCACTTATTCCCCACCACACACTTAACATAATTTTTTTTCTGCCCAGGTTAGGTTTCGGCGTCACTATAGGTTTTTGTCCGGGACTAAGCCATTGGCGTTTGCGTGTATGATTTACATAGCAAATCCACTTCTCATCGCCGGTGATCAGGTTACGAAGCCATTCAAAATTTCTATGAAAATTCAAATGTTGCAAACATATGTCAAACCTAAGTTGTCGCTGAGATGGTGTTAATTCATATGGTACCCACACTCCGCTTTTCCAAGTCTTGCCTAATTCATGAAGATGGTTAGCGACTGTGCTGTGGGAGCACCCGAGCTGTTCTGCAAGATCACGTACAGTAGAACGAGGTTCCTCTTCTATTAGGTTTTTTAAAAAAATCCAAATCAACTGCCGACGGTCTCCTCTGGTGCGGTTCATCTTCGAGGTCAAAATTGCCTTCACGAAATCGCTGGAACCAACGTTTTGCAGTGTCATAACAAAGCGCATCTTCGCCCATCGAAATACATATATTGCATACCGCTTCCGATGCTTTGTGGCCTAAACGGAACTCGTGTAGCAAAAGCAGTCGGAGGTCTCTGCGAGTAATGTCCATTTTTGAAGTAGTGCGATCGGTATCGAGGTCACAGCCAGAATGTTCCACACGCTCGTGCGCTGGCCTTTATATAGGCGTGACGTAGACGTTTCCAGAAAATTCTGTGTTGTTATAGAAAGTGTAAGAAAAAGTGGCGGTTTTATAATTTGACAACTTAATAGTTAGTATTAAGTTACAGCAATAAAGGCTTATTTTTTATTTTTTTTATTTATAGCCCTAATAAAGAGTCACCGAATTTTGTCCGAAAATTATTTATCCTACTGGCTTATTACCTAATATTATTTGTCCTAACGTTTAGTTCCCCTAATGAAGATTGACCCAGTGTCATTTATCCTAACACTCAGTAGCCCTAAAAAATGCAGTAGAACTCCGCCTTAGCTCCCGCTATCATCTTCTAACCTATCCGTGATCCGAGCCAGATTAAGTAGTAAAGTAGCTTTTCAAACAAGTTTTTCTGCTCTTTTATAAAAAAATAACCTCGAAGAGGAAAGCATGGGCTCCCGCGCTTTGTCACGGCGGGCGAGGGCTGCTCCCCCTCCGCGCCTCCGGGTTTTTATATACACTCTAGGGGTAGGGCAGACAAAACCACGTGGATAGTGGGGTGCTCCGATTCGGATTTGGTACCAATATTATGGATTGAAAAATTGTCTTTTGTAGCCCAAAGTAGGTTAATCGATATTATGGTAAATAATTTTAGGACTCTTAATCATTATGGCATAAATGCTTAGGACAAATAAACGTTATGACAAAGTCCAATAGGGCAAAACTGTTATGGCATGTGACTTTAGGACAATCGTTAGTAGGAATTCAGACGGTCCCCCCACTTGTGGGCCAAAAAGAACATTCTAACGATGGTCTACAAAAATGTGATCTCACGTTATTCATACATTCTATATTAATAGATATATAACATAATGTGCATCTTGTAGATGGGTCAATATTTGGGCGTTTGTTCTTTCATGGTCGCGATTTTGTCGGATTCGGAAATACAGTCTATTATACTACCTACTATATTATTAATCCTTACGTGTCCTATCATGTATAAAAAGTACTTTCGAAGCCCTTAATCATTATTACACTTTTCTCTAGAATAACAATACTTTGTGAGCTACTTTAAGCATACAAAAAACATTTAACCAACCAAAAGTTTCTAACCAACAAGCGAACTTACTTCTACTAAACTCTGGACATCATCGAGCATATTCTTTTTTATTGAAGTGTATCAAGTAAACAGAATACAAAAAGTAAGAAATTGTTACATTTTAAGTATAATTGAGATATATATATACTGGTGTTAATTCAATTTAACGGTCCCATTTTTAAATGCCTAATTGTTGCATTGTGATTTTTTTCTCTCGCCTTGACACGAAATTGTTACAATAGCGGCTTGTGAATTATCACAAGTAACACAGGTAAATAATAGTACATTACTTACCAAGGGCGATAAAACAAAGAATGTCTCAGATCGCAGGTATTTTACGCCCGAGCCGAAGGCAAGGACGATAAATATGCGATCTGAGGCTTTCTTTATTATCGCCCGTGGTAAGTACAAAATTTTATGTCACCCCCTGGCTAGGAAGTGGGTTTTTTCGCGCGCGGAGCGTGCGATAATGGCCACTTTATGGCCAGGTGTGACATAAAATATATTTTTGTCCGACGGTCGTTCTGAGCATCATCGTGACTCGCATGTACAATGAGCATCACAAATAACTACACGTATGAAGAGGTCAAAAGCGTTTATTCCCTTATAATAAAGACTTTTGACGACTTCATTATGTGTAGTTACCTACTTCTGATTCTGACTGTACGACCAGCGGTACCATGAATACCATGATATGAAAAAAAAATGTCGCTACGGCACATAATTGATTAATCATGATCACTAACGTAATGAAAAGAATCTACGTTTCCCTAGTACCTATTCCCAAGCCCGATATATTTGACTATTGAGTGTTTTTTCATGGTTTATTAGAGGCTGTTGTTAGTTCCAAGGTTGCTAGTTATCACTTTATTAGTTGCAGGTCAACATTCCCTGTAATAGCACATGAGTAATTTACATTATCAAAATTATTACCTAGTCTTTGGGATCATTAAAATGCGTATTAGTGCTTTCGAAAATGTTTTAGCTGGTAGAATTCTATAAAAAAAAATTAATAAAATAATTACAAACATTGACATTTCAAGACAATAATTATACTTTTCTTAAACAGCTCATATGAAGCCTGCCGAAAGGCACAAGTTCTAAATTACGAGTAAATCTCTGTTTAGCCCAATGGTTGGCTGGTAGAGAATGCCATTTGGCGTTAAGCCTGTTATTTGTACAATTTTATGTTTTTGTGCAATAAATTTTGAATATATAAATACATGCCTCGAAGCAATACATTTTATAATTTTTCCCCTAATTTTTTATTCGTAGATAACTTGACATATGCAATTCTATTCATACTTCTTATTTTGTGTGATAGGTAAGTTCAATAAAGATTATTCATATTACACCTGTACAGTGGGCCAACGAAAATGTTGAGCACTTTAGTACTTTGTCAAATTAAAGAGGTTTCAAATTTTATGACGTTTCAGTCTAAATATTTCATATAGATTTCAATGTGACAAGGTTCTAGGTATGCTCAACATTTTCATGGGCTTACTGTACAATACATTAGTAAAATGTCTCCCGCACTCTGAGTTCACTAGGATGTCAACCAATCCGCTTTCCACAGCGTACATCGTCCATTATGTACACAGTTTAGAAACCTCCCGCACTCTAATGGCTTTGGTAGACTTAACCGACAGCTGCAACGGCAACGGGATGTACTATCGAACCAACTGAATCGTTACCCACTGTGGAACCTTGTCACAGAAAATATCATAGTGACATCGTACTGTCTGACAAGGAAAATCATTATGACACTTTCTGTGACAAGGTTCCACGGTGGGTCACGATTAGCGATGAAAATGGCGAAAGATTCATGTTATTTCTTTCGAAACTTTGTATCTTTCCTATAAAATACATGTAGATTTCGAAAAAACAAAACTGACGTTTGTCTGACAAATACAATCAATCATACACGTATAATACCTGTTTTATACTGTGTATTTTACATGTTTATTTCATTGTCAACGCATGACGCAAAATTGACTTCACGTCACATAGACCATAGATTAACGATTCCAATTTATAATTATTTCGTCACAATTGATAATTTCAACCTCTTTAGATAACTGATATCGAGATATAGTCTGAGCGGAATGAAAAGTCACCTGTTTGTACGAGTATGAGAGCCAATACATTCAGAGTCACTATTCATAATATAATATAATAATGCGAAAAATACAATGTATTTTACACGTAAAAAACCTATACTTGCGAAAGATTCAATCGAAGATTCGCAAGGAAAGATACTGTATTTTATTTAAAAATACAGGGGCCTTTGAAAGATACATGTATATTTCATGTCATTTTCATCGCTAGACTCACGATTCAGTTGGTTCGATAGTACTTGTATATAATCTACGGGCATTTGTATATTGTAAATGTATTGTGACGCCATACGAGGCTTTACAAATTTTATAATGCTTGGAACCCAAATTATGACAATGTAATATTTTATGATATTATAGAAAGCTATAGCCCTTTACAAGATAGACACAGAGAAAATATCAGGATACGTGTCAATCCACACAAAAAATAGCTTGAACAGAAGAGCGGTTGCCTGATAAGGGCTCTTAATCCTCAATAATAAGTAAGAAAATATTACGTTTATTTTCTTTAAACTATTTTGTTAAGTATTGTATAGAACAATTCATCGACTTTTTACGTAACTCTTTTTTTTATAATAACCAATATAGTGTTATCTACGTGGCGAATTGAGTAAGATCGCCAGAATATGTAATACTACTATAATACGTACCTACGTTACACTAGTAATTGCTTTAAGCTCTCATAAGTAAGTTCGGCGCCACGTTATTATTTCCAACATTTTTCGTAACATTACATAATTGATGAACGTTTATTGAGTAGTGTATGACTAGTTAAGGGTAGTTTTTATTCGTAGATAGGTGCTCAGAGGATTAATTAAGGCGCTACACAGAGAAATTCGGAGACTTTGAAACGCTGTCCTGCCCAGACTAGCAAAGAGTAGGGGCTGATTTTCAGATATATGATTCTTGACTATATGATTGTGGTACTGACAATAGCGAAACATGATTGCTTAAAATTTTCTCGATAGAAAATAAATCCAAAGTAGAGTCTATATTTTCCTTTTATTCCTCAGCCTACTAAAACAACGCATTATTAAAAGACACGATTAAGTTAATATGATGGTATTTTACCTCATCTAGGTACTGACAAGAGGAAATTTAATAAACCTGCACACAGTCAGATATTTAACGAGATTTGTCTAAAAAGCCATTCTCGGAGAGGGTTGCATACCGTTTTGTCGTGAGCGAAAAACAAAGGGTGTCTCTTTCAATCGATATAGCCAAATCCATTGAGTTATTAAATTTTTTCAATCATTTGTGGTATAATATTTTTAAGCAAGATAACGGATTTCCGATTGAGTTTTAAAAAAACAACTTTTAATTTATGTGGGAACTTTAATTTGTTAAGGTCGTTTTAACGGTTTCAATATATACCAGAAGTTTTTTTTTTTTTAAAGAAGAAGCCTTTTAAATAGAAATCATAGGTGGTATACCATACCTATCATAACATACCGCTAGTTCATCTTTATTCATAACCCACTAATGGAACATTTTAAAACCTATATAAATGAGTTAACATATTTTTGTTTAATTATGTGACATCACCGTATTATAAGAATGTTGAAATTATAATAAGTAGGTAAAATATATAATAAATATTAGTTCATTACGATGCCGTTTAAGAGGATAATCAGAATCTTTTAATTATAGTTACGTCTAAAATCTTTTTTAACTCGTAAATAATTAAGGGATTCGACTGATCCAACAATAATTCGATAAAAACTCTAATTTATTATTAGATGTAGATGTTGGAATGGGAAAGTATACGTAATAATTAACATTATCACCAAATTGTAAGTTCACGGTCAATGGGAAGTTAAAAAATTCCTCTGTGACACGTGACGATGGACGGACGGACGGTCGGACGCCTGAGTGACAGCAATAGAGTTCTATCGGCCCTTCGGGTACAGAACCCTAAAAATAAGATACTTACTATGGGTTTGTTAATTATCATAATATTTAAGAGCTTGGCTCTTGTCGGTGGAGTAATTGCCAGCTTATTCTACATTCAGCTTTGTCCTTCACTTCCTTGTATGACGTAGCATTTATTTTACCTATGTTTTATTTGCTCCATGTACGTCATTCTAGGTCTTCCCCTTTTCCTTATGGGTGGGATGGGTTTGTTAGGGTCTTGAAAATGCTTAAATGCTGAAATAAGATGCCTAAGTATTTAATTAGTTATAAATTCTTTGTAAACCACATATACGTACGCTAAGTGGTTGACCAATAAACATGAATCCTCATTTATAATGTAGGTATATTTATTTAAAGAATTACCTACTTGGCTAATTAACAACCGTTTAAAAATAGCCACAGTTTTTTGCTACCTATTGTCATCAGCTGTTCCAAGTAACAATACCTTCATAATTTGTAACGCCATTGGACAACCAGTTTCCATTACAATGTCAAGAACCAAGTTCGAAGTAACGGAGTCAGCGCATGACGTCAGGAGGGCAATCGGCCAATCAGCGGCCAGTTCGAAACGGATACGGGAAATACCGGGCGCTCGCGCAAGCTGTATACAATGGCTTCTAACGTTCTTACGCGATCTAGATAAGAACCATGAAATTTCCTCACCCGGACTTACTTTAAAATTAGATCGATGATAAGTCGTTCACCTTGTGCGGAGTCATATTACGCGCTCAATTAAAACAAAATGGCGCCGGTAATTGGGCGGCCCGCATAGTTGTGACGATTGAGGAACTAATCTTTCTAAGAAAGGTAAAGTTGAGCTTGAAACCGGAGTTGGAAGATTTAGGTTTAGAACTTAGGTATGTAGTTAGGAAATATCCACTATCATTAATACTTGTACCTGTGAAACAAGATAGTGTCGGTTTGCCGTACTTTAACCGTCAAACTCAGCTCCCAACCGTAAAATAAGTCAGTTGAAAATATATAAAATATACGAAACCAAATATATCTCCCATGGTTCTTGTATGTCGGCGAACCAGTCAACCGCCATCTTACCAATCACGAAGATTAGGTACCGTCCACTTTCCTATGCAAAAAAACTTTTGGTAAAATATTTTTCCGCCCTTTACGTAAGTTTCTTATAAAACTAGGTATATGTAAGTTCTTATTGCATCCTGTGTTAGCAGCGCTCTAAATAGAACGTAGTTACCAGTTTTCACTCCAACAGCCATGTAAAAAAGAGCTAAAAGTCTTGTAAAGTAATCATTTGGAATTATTGGAAATCAGATTGAAATTAGTCCAGCCTTCGCGTTACTTGTAAGGCAATAAGTTTTCTCATTTCCTACAAGAATATTTCTAGAGAATTAATGGCTTAGTAAATTCAGAATAGATATATTTATGCTATGGTTGTCATTTTAGTACCTATATACCTTTACGCAAGAAAATATTTCACGGCTAGTAATATTTTTATTATAATTTTGTAAAATCACAGGGAGCTATTCTGGAATTCCAAATGTACGAACATGAAGTGGACTCTTAAGCGGCAATTACGCTTCGTCGTTCATATTTATTTTAAACTTAGGCCAACAAACGTCGTCTTTACACTAGTCTGTCCGCTTACTACGGCGACTTGGCAGCTGTCGATCGCCGAATGCGGCCGACTAACGTGTTCTTTACACTTTTGCGGTCGCCGCACGCAGCATGCGGCGAACGACGAAGTGTAATTGCCGCTTTATTGTCTTTAAGTAAAATTTATAAATTAGGCCATACACGCACCGCGTACTTATTTCGAACGCGCCGTCATCACGCTTTCCCCTACTACCATCTGCGACTAGTACTTTTATCTCAGGAGCGCGGATCGGCCATTGTTGTAGTTGTGACACATACGAACACATAGACAACGTCAACTCATAGCTCCGACGCTGACGCACAGATAGACAATGTGCATGCATAGCTCAACACACAACCATGGCTCACCCGCGCTCGTGAGATAAAAGTGCTCTACTGTAAACATGGTAGTAAGAAAACGCGGTAGTAAAAAATGTAGTGTAGGTACATAGCCTTTAGGAAATTGTTAGCAATTTCAAAACAGTTGTGGAATAAAAAATACCTTCAAGATAGATAGTATGAAGATGATGTCATAGGAGGCGATAAATTCACAAGCTAATTTAATATCTTAATATGTCTCAAGCATTCATGAAATATGGTAATATATTTTAATATTATGGCCGTGGTAATCATTAAACCAATAACAACATAATCAGCGTTATCTACCGAACACATTTGTTTGCGGTGTGTGTAACCACGAAAAGCTTTTAACCATGAGATTTAACTGAGATTGACGTACGATATTACAATGAACATTTTATTTATTGATAGCTAAGGTACATAGGGAGATAATGTTAAGCAATACTTCCATGAATCCAGCTTTCAACAAACACTTCAACTTACTTACTCAAATTATCTTATTTAAACATGTTGTTATTTATTTATCAAAGTACGTATTTAACAAAGTTGGTATTTATTTATCTTACGTCGATTATTTCGAACAAGATCTTCGAGAAGACAGTAGGGTTGCCAGTTTTGTTGCACTTTTAGCACCACCCAGTGGCCACGTGTCGGGCAGCGGTGGGTACACCCTGCGGACGTGATGCAACTTCGAGCCCGCTTTCTCAAGTGAGTGGGCACTGGGCAACTTGACTATTATTATTTCTCAAGCCGCCTGAAGGCCTCCTACTTAGCTTAACGACTGCTGCCATAGACAGCAGCCGGGATAAACGGCTTAACAGTTAACGTGCCTTCCAAAGCATGCATTCCTATTGTCATGTAGTATAGCGGGGTCATGAACCTTTTTTCAGGAATCATTTTCTCATAATGAATGCACAGCCCAACTGTCAGTTCTCATACGGTTTTCACAAATGGCCAGGGAGTATGGAGAATGGAAACCGTGTTTCCTTTCATGCGAAAGATTTATGTATAATAAACATGAACATAATTCATTGAGGTTTCGTATACATTGGCTAAAATATAGAGATAAATAAATCCACCTTTTTAACGCCTCCTCAGAAACTGAATTCCACGCGTGAAGTGTCACGGGAAAGGGCTAAGTAAAGCTCGAAACGCACCGACAGCGGTGGCGGCGCGGTGTGGAGGCGGTACCGGTTGTAATATTCGAACTAATATGAAAGGGTCCGCACAGAACGCTTTTTTCCCGGCCGGTTTTCTGTGCGGACCCTTTCATATTAGTTCGAATATTACAACCGGTACCGCCTCCGCACCGCGACGCCCCGCCCCGCTACCGTTGTCAGTGCGTTTCGAGCTTAATACTAGACTACCGCAAATCTATCTCCCGGCCTTTAGTGATTCAACAATACGCCTTGTGCATATTATCGCGATACATTACGATCCATTGACGATCTGGCTTGATTACATGCATAGTGGGACACACAATCAAGGTGCTCTGGGCCCCCGAGACATCGATAGGTGATTACGGCTATTGCAAATCTACATTATTGCTACGGGAAACACAATAGCTGTAGTTTAAAAATAGGCACGATTTGTAGAATTACTTCGCTCACTGATACAATGATGCTTTTTGCTGCGTTAGCCTTGCTATCATAGATATATGATTATAATCTCCCCATCTCGCTCTTTCTTCCCATGGGTGTAGAAAGACTCGACCTTGAGACCCGTTGAAGTATATTGCAGACGATAGGTTAACCTATGCATGCATTTGTATAGAGTTCAACTTCATGTTTGACATTCCCATGTGATAGCAGTTGTTTTAACCTACATTTGTTGATAGTGGCACTGAATTTACACATCTTGAGCTCTACGTGTCTCTTTTCGGAATACAGGCGAGAGTTTATTATGTATATGTGTGTGTAATCTATGATAGATTACCTGCCTAATTCAGGATAAAATTTAAAGTTTAGTATTTTTTAGTTTAATCATAGGTTTACTCAATTCATATTCATATCGAGCACAACGTTTTTTCCTTAATTTTTTCCTTAAAAACTTCATATTTGTAAATCGCATTTGCATACAAAACAGCTGATTTTACCAGTCAAATGTTTTATTTAGATCTTGTTTTTCATACCTACGATACCAAAGACGAAGCAAATCAGCAGGTAGAAGCTATATATTATCCCATACCAAGATACCACAATTGATCTATAATTGTATCAAGGTCTAGCTTATTAGTTTCGTTTTTGCGCAATTTATTTAAGTATAGCTTGCGGCATAAAGATGTTAATTGATCGGCGATCAATTTAACATAGTCGAGTTATAATTGCTAAATTAACACATGGTAAAGGATATTTCTGGTCTGTAAACTTATTAAAAACATAGGAGCTTAAAACAAAATTGGTACAAAAACGTGCGTGTGGGTGGGTAACGAGGCACAGGCACGTGTGTCGTGTGTATATGTACTTTATATGTATAAACGTGTAGGTGCCACAGTACACCACACATGAATCCGGGATTGAATAGCGCAACCCCTTTAAGAGGGCGTAAATGCCATTGCAAAAGTCCCGCTCTAACACGCGTGAGTTTTCAATGAACCATCCCGCTCTCTACGGAAGCTCAGCGCATTTTTCGTAAATATTGATGTTTATTCTAAACGTGTACATTTATAAGGATAATCTATTTTCTCAGGTTTGAGAACTTATCATTTTACAACTATTAAACCAAAAATCATTGTTAAAGATGAGAGAGTATTAAAGATCCAACCAAAAACATCTAAAAAAACCTTTCCGCAAGTGTCTCAAGTATTATGGAAATAGGTCTGAAGTGTGTTATGTTATGAGCGATGGGACAACTATCATAGCAATGCTACAATCTCTGCTCCAGTCCAGCCATGATTCGTTGAACCGAGCTGTGGCTCCGATAGCTCAACTGGTTGAGAGCGGCTACCTCGGTACTTATGTCAGAACATTACTAGATCGCACCCAGCAATGAATTTTTCAATTAGCACCTTCGCAAGCAAACAAGTAGGCTTAATACACAACTACATTTCATTTGCTCTGCCTATCCCTTTGGCGCCCGTTAGTCTGTGTACTTATTTTAATATCGTATGTTACAGGAGTCCCGGTGCACGCGTATCGTATGCCATGGCAGTGTCATCGACATCCCCCGGCCGGATGTCGTGCGCACTCCTAACGAGATTTACTGCGATGCGGAGAAGTTCTTCAACGAATACTACGTATCCATACGCAGGTATTGGAAGTTATGTCTGAGAAATAAGACCTAAAATAGTTTACATTTACCATCCAGTTCAGGATCAGGAAGCAGGAAAGTGAGGAAAATATATGTCTTAGATTTTCTCATTTTTTAGCAGCTTTCGTGGCTTGAGAACAGTCACTTGACAAGCCTAATCCCAATAAGGTCTAGTTTACCCTTTCGTTGTAAGTTCGGAATCCACTGAATGAGAGCAGAATCCGCGGAATCGAAGCGGAATCTGCGTAATCAGAGCGGTGCGAATGCAAAACAGAAGCCGTATCACCCAACCTCCTCGCAATATACTGCGCAAATGTAACTTTTAGTACGTAAGGAAATGGAGGACATTAGCGAGATCTCAGTAGAAAATATCTTGTACAGATTTCTCCCTGATAAGTCAGAACATAGCGGAACTCTAAAAAAAAGATCAGAGCTGTGGAGCCATGTAGAGGTCACTTTATACTGCACATTTTATAACATAAGTGAGTATTTAGTAACAAAATTAGTTGATACTTAAATGGCTCAACAATTAAAGTCCGTGAGTGTAAACCTTCGAGCAACACAGGCTTCCGAACTTCGTCGGAAGGTGTACACCCGAAACTCGTAGAATGATTCATGATTGAATGGGTATACACTCTAGCCTTGTTTGATCGATGATTTTTAAACCAGAAGATTCAATTCAATTCAGATTCAAACCAGAAGAGACCAATAAATTCGCCTATAATAAACCCAGGAACCTGCTCAAACATTAAGTATTTCGACCGTTTTATTCTTTAGACTCACTAAGGCGTGAATAATGAGACACAAAAGCATTGATCCGATACTTATTACTTTTGAACTTAACTTTGACACTTTAAATTGATATAGAATCAATAAGCAAAATTACGTTCCAAGTATTTTCATTAAAGTTTTTTTTCTGGCTAACCGGTGTGCCGTGCAATGTTCCCTATACCCCGGACGTGAATACAAATACGACGGACTTCCATCCTATTTTCAATTTTTCATCTAAAGGGATAATTTCCGAGATAAAAATAGTTATTATGTCACACCTGCCCATAAAACGGCAATTACCGCACGCTCCGCGCGCGGGAAATCCCACTTCCTGGCCAGGGGGTGACATAAAATTTTGTACTTAACACGGGCGGTAATAAAGAAAGCCTCAGATCGCATATTTATCGCCCTTGCCTTCGGCTCGGGCGTCAAATACCTGCGATCTGAGACATTCTTTGTTTTACCGGCCTTGTTAAGTAATGTACTATAATTTTGTATGAACTATTTTTATTTGAACATTTCTAAACACTTAATAAAAACTTAAACGTGCCCGGGAAATGTTGCGGAATAGCTAGAATTCAAACAATACCGAAAAGTACATTCTTTGTCATATTTTTACTTTCAACTTTAAGATCAAATACACAAGATTTTAATTAACGAAACATTATTTTCACAGACAAAATTCGGACGCACACATGGCTAGGCTGGAGGAAGTTAAGGCAGAGTTGACTAAGAAGGGCACCTACGACCTGAAAAGTTCGGAGCTAGTGTATGCGACCAAGCTCGCGTGGCGTAACGCGACGCGGTGCATCGGCAGGATACAGTGGAAGAAATTGCAGGTCAGTTATGAGCCTCTTCAACATTTTTTTCGCGGGGACGGGAGCTGGCACACGACCGAGACGAGTAGCGAGACAGGAGGAGGCCGTTCACCAGCAGTGGGAGACTATATAAGTATATGGCAATGTTTTGTAAAGATAGGTACGTTGGACGATATGGAGGCAGCTTGTCGTTCTACTCCGGCAGCCCTTCGACAACAACACTAATGATGGGAAATCTTAATCATTTTTTTAATTTAATTTATTTATTTTAATTTATTTATTTATTCAGACAACATGGGCCCATCGAGTCGTTAGTTTTGTTACTTATCCTATGTTAATTGAATAAATTAATTAATGATTGTTAGATTAATGACTGTACTCTAGGACTTACCCTAGTTAGGTTAGGTTACGGCTTACCAGGCAAGATGTAGCAAAGAGTCCCCCGGAACCACACTAACCGCAAATCATGGAGACAGCCCATGCATGACCTTTAGAACGAGAGAAGGTATTTACCTACTTACATACATCCAAGTCTATTTCAACATTATTAGGTGAACTCGCCTGCCTCGTACTTAATTTTCTATTTAACATGACTATTGCACTTAAATTCGCAATGTATAATACCTATGCAAATACATTTAAATATTACGTATAAATTGAGAAAAGTTTTTCCCTGTTAGTCTTTATGACATTGACTTAAGATTCAATTTCACCTAGCTAGCTTGTGGAAAAACTTTCTTCAATATATTTGTCTCCTTTATTATAATTTTGCCTATAGCATTAAACTCCAAATATAAAGTACAGTCGTTTTTTTCGCAGCTTCGGATGTCATGTGATCTAATTTTATCGCTGTCATTCATGCAAAAAGATTTGCAAACATTCGTGTCATATGTTATGACTGTTGCTGGCATTCTTTGAACAGAAATAAGACAACATGTGAAATGTGGGCGAGAATCTAACATTTTTCAAATACGGATTTTCGAGTCACTTTTTTTATGCACTCGTTTTTTTTTTCGAGCGAGGCAATATGCACTTCATGGATAGAAATAATGGAGCGTTGATGGTATCGTACTGCACTGCCGTCTAACTAAAAAAAGACTTAACAAAGTCCGCGTTCCATGCATTTTTGTAGCCTTTTCATCCAGTGTTGCTTGAATACACGTGTGAGGATTAGCGCATTTTGAAACCGAAGATGAATTAATTCTGAATTAGGTTTGTCTGAGTATTTCGAAGTATACAAAATTAACCCTGGGAGTTATATTGACATGTTTTTTTCTTGACTGTTTTAAATGTAATCTCAATGTCACACACAGTTGTTGAGCTTATTCATTTTATTTAATTAGTCTTCATCCAGTTTTCCGCTTTTGCTAAAGTACGTGGCGTATTACATAGAAACATTATATCAATTGTTAGTTAAATACTTTTCGCGTGCATGGCGCTTCCGCTTGTCAAATTTCCACGAACGATTTTTTAAATTAAGGATATTTCCTGACTTGGTGCGGCGGAATCTGTATCCGGTATTTTCTTACAATACAATCCAAATACTCTTTATGGCACACCTCAATAAAAATACAGACAGTTCAGAAACACAACATAGCTATATATCAGCAGAGGTAGACAACAGGCGGTCTCTTATTTACAGAGTTCTTACTGATGTCGTCCAGGTTTCCTCACTTGTCAATTACGCATTTTTACTTTTACCACCCCGTTTCTGAACATCCCGCGTAAAGCAGGAAGCGATGATTTAAACGTAGGAGTGCAGTATGGAATCTGTACAGACCCGACTGACAACAGACAGATACGGACCGCCGACAAGTGCGAAAGTAGCCTAACACAAGTACGGATTACTGTAGCTCTAGTATAAGTTTTTTCGAAACGTTAACTAATTCGAACGCGTTTGCGTTTTGTCTCAAACGTATGAAAGTGGTATGAAAACGTGAACAGCGCCTCTGGTGGTCACTAGTGGAAACTAAAACAGCGAGTATAACATTTGTTGCTAACCGATGAACGCGCGTATTTCAAACTCGGTGAGGGCGTTTTCATACATTTTGAGACAAAACGCAAACGCGTTCGAATTAGTTAATGTTTCGAAAAAACTTATACTAGAGCTACTAAGCCGAGTTAAACACGTAACGTGGTTTAGCCGTGACAGAGCTGCACTTTATTTGCTCGCTTTCCTTTTGGCAGAATTTCAGCTATAGTAAATATAACGAGTCATATGTAATATTTCTTTGAGCCAACCGCAAAGAACACATGTGAACTTTTAATTAGGATTACAAAGTTAAAGACCAAGGAACTTATAACGAGCCTGAGATGGGACGCCATTTAGCGTGTCACCTTTAAAATGACATGTTGTGTATTGTGGCTTGCCTTGGTTGAGTAACACGGTTGAGTTAAAATTTCACCTTGCTGAAATGGAAAATCATCGACACTATAATTTGAGAACTCAGAACTCATTTAAGGGTTGTTAAATTAAATATATAAAATAACGTTCAAAAAGACACACACACACACACTTTAACATATATGTATGTAAAGTAACGTATAGCAGACAATTGAAATACCGATTTTTCAAACTTAAGAATTAAGTTAATAAAAATCTTAATTTTCTAATTATTATAATTTAAAAAAAATGGTTAATTATAAAACATTACTTTTTGCAGGTCTTCGATTGCAGAGAAGTAACAACTGCAAAAGGAATGTTTGAGGCGCTTTGTACTCACATCAAATACGGGACGAATAAAGGAAATATTCGGTAAGGAAGAACTCCATTCATCGGCTCCAATGTCAGTCACAAATAGGGTTAACAGATGTTCCGCATTTTTCAGGACGTCCCGATTTTCAAACAATCATATTTGGAGATATCCCGCAATTCACTTTCCATGACAGAATACAACATAAATTCCGTATCTTTCATTCTACATTATATTTCAAGACTACTGTACCGAATTTTTTGCATTCAACAGCAAAAAAAAAACAATAAAAGTGCCATTTCTGCCGAAGAGTTGTGTGTTGGTCTATTGTAATAATGTTCAGAATACAATACAAATACTCTTTATTGCGTACCTCAATAAATAAAACTAATAAACAGTAAGGTGCATTGGGATAACTTCGACTATAGAAAAAATGTTCACTTGATGTATCAGCATCTAACGACATGACTTGCTAAGCGTTACTGGGGCGTAAGTGGGCCATTTTACGTAATAAAGTTGTACACTTTGTTGTTGTTTAATTTGGATAAAATCGGGTTTTTTCTACTCAGATTCGAAAGCACTTTCGAACCTAATAGGAGACAAAGAGTGTCCCAAATTGTTCATACCATTTCCAGTTTTTCCATATATTAGTATGGAAACGATAACGGAATGGAATAAAAAAAATTTGGTCACTTTTTTCCTCTATATCATTCGAAAGTGCTTTAGGTTCTGAGTAGAAAAAACCCGATTTTATCCAAATTAAAAAAAAGTCGAGTGTACAACTTTACGTAAAATAGCCCAAGTATTGCTGAAGTATTTAGTGCTTCTAGCTTAGTAGGTATACTAGGTATATATTTGCCATTTTCAAAAGTACCCCATTGACGATGTTATCATTATCACAATGCACCTTTATACATATTTAAAATTAGAGATAAACAAAAGACGGTCTTATAGATAGAATCGGTCTTAGAAAAGTTTCAATAAATAGGGTAAAGACGTGTTCATTTAAAAAAAGTTTAATGAAATACTTGTCCCGAATTTTTGAAGCTGTTGTCTTCAATATTATCTGGTCAACCTACTCACAAATCACTTCTAAGATCAAAAGATGCCGAACAGCACAAGATCATGATAAAATGTTGTATTAAGATAAAGAATGAGATAGTAACAATTCAAGTCTTATTGGGTTTTGTTGCAAGTTTTTGTATGCCTCTTTATTGTCAAGGTAACATATTAAATATTATTTACGAAATTAAATTATAACATAGGATTAAGAACTAATTTTACCACTCAAATAACATTTGATAAGAAAATTTCTACCTACACTGGTATACCTGGACTTGTACCTAGTTTAATAGTAATTAAGCGATGACAAAATTCAAGAACAATTTTTTCACCTATTGAAATTATATTATTTAGTTGATTTATATGTTGCGTTCTTTCCTACCTTCATATAGAACGTAGGGTGCGCGCATCATGCACTGATAATCCGTTAGGATTCCTTTAAAATCAAAACGCACTATCCCATTCACCGCTACATCGTGGGTTGGCTCTTCTGAATGATATTCTCAACAGCGATAGCAAACTGGATATATTCTTTAGTACTGAATCTAGTTTCCTCACGCTCAGCAGCCGGTACCTGGAGTCTATTGTCACTCCAAGCTCCATCCAGATAAATTAAAAGCTACAATAAATCTCCTACCCATGGATGGAGCCTGGAATAGCAATTCTATTCATATGTATAGTTATCTATGTAATAAATGTGTCTCCTGTTAACACGTTTAGCTAGACTGTAAGTGTTAGCCTAAGGAATCAATAAATAAAATAGAAACAAAATAAAACTAAACTGTTCAGGACGAATTGCATTTTGCCTCACAATCGAAGTTTTGCTTAAAACGCATTTTCTTGATTAAAATTTGCAGCAAGATTAAGGCTTGCCACCAAGGATATTGTGCAACATCCAAAAGTAAATCAATTTAATTATATGCGATGTAGTCCCGTTTACTAATAATACAAGGCTGCTTTTCAAATTAATCCATTAAATGGAAGAGGAGACGAGTGCATTTGTTCAATTCTGCACGTCTCCGCTTCGCTCCGCCTCAGTGAAAAGGCCTAACACTTTTTTTTGTCAACAGCTCAGCGATCACAGTGTTCCCCCAGCGCACAGACGGCAAGCACGACTACAGGATATGGAACCCGCAGCTGATCAACTATGCTGGCTACGAGCAAGAGGATGGAACCGTTTTGGGCGACCCGGGCCGGCTGGAATTTACAAAAGTAAGTCGCACTCAGGCTCATATATCTACACTGGAGAATACTATTTATTTCCTGGGAAATACCGGGATTTGCATATAAACAATAGGCAGACGTTACGTTTTCGACCGTTAGTAAGATAGATTTAAATGTCAAATCCCATACTAAAACTGACATTAAATACGTACCAACGGTAGTACATATCGTTACGTGATTACCCAGCTGTTCTTCTTGCCGCTAAGGCTAAATTAAACTCTGGCACACATCCGTGGTGTCCATATACCCTATCGCACTAGGATCGAAAGAGTACGTGCTATGCGGCGAGCGCGTGCGAGAGGGATGCTATGATTAGCTGTCAAACATCGGCTTTGTTAGATAGAAAAACTTTTGTATTAAAGTAGGTATTATTAGTTATTCTGTGGCCAATTAGGTTGAGCGCGTGAAAGAGTTGCAATCCACTTTATTGTAATAGTATCGCAAAAGACAAATGACCAGTTCATACTCATCGCAGTGCGGTAGTGAATCATTCATTCCCGGATCTTTTCGTTTTAAATATAGCTCATTAATAAAAAAAACTTGGAACAATATCCAGTTGGCTAATTACATTGGTAGCCTACGCAAAATAAGCTGGGGTCAATCAACGCTCACATTTTGCATTCCGAATTAATACTCGTAATAAATCACGTGCGTTATTTTCCACGCGTATTGAGCTAATAGCTAATGTAGAAGTGACGCGACACAGATTGAAATCAAACTGCAACGCGCAATGTAAGTGTCAGATAGATCCCCATATGAGTCCATTTTAGGCGTCACAGTTGGACGAGTCAACTCCACGGAGGTGATCTAATCAACGTGGTAATTTACTAGTCGATGTGGACGATGCGACGGGATTAGGAAATGAACCAAAATGGAGGTTTCCCTTTGAGCTCGCCTAATCAGCTGACCACAGATTATACCACACAGATATAGTGCGGCGTATTTAACACGTTCACCGTCCATATGAGTGGGAAGGGGTTTTTATACAATTTTGCGATTGAGCTAGTGTAGTGTTTCTTTGATCGCCACACGTGAGTTACCTTAAACATATTAGGATCATCATACAATACAATAGAAACTCGAAGGTGGAAAATGATAGGTCATTTGATACGACACGCACGACGATCTTATACAAAAGATAACGGAGGGGAAAATTGGGGAAGGAGAGGAAGAGGAAGGCCGACAAGAGTAAAACTCTTAAATTATAATGATGATGATGATGATGATGATGATGATAATGATGATGATGATGACTTTGTCATAATTTTAGATCTGCATAAAGCTGGGCTGGAAGCCGCCATACACGGCTTGGGATATCCTGCCGCTGGTACTTCAGGCGGACGGTAGGGAACCGGAATTCTTCGACTTGCCTCGGGATATTGTGTTGGAGGTCCACATGGAACATCCTCAGTAAGTGTCAGAAAAGTTCAATGAAATTCTTTGCCGTAATTATTGGCCGGTTGGTTTCGTCAGACAAATTCGACGGGCGATATTTAGGCAGTTTTTATGACGCTGTTTGTCGAATCCGCCTGATGAGCTGACCTAATGTCAGCGTGTAAATTTATCACGTAAGACAACGGACGTCCAATTCAAATTTTACGTATTTGGGCATTATCGTTTTAAAGTGTTCCCCAGTACTTTATTTCGGATCTAGGTAATTTTGGGGTTTTGAATCACATTCAGATTACATTTAAATCCAAATATTTTTGTCGTACCTTTAGTGGGCCAATATCGAGCAGAAGATAGCAGTAATCCCTACAATATTTAGAAGAAGTGATAAATAGTCATGTTTACTTAAATGTTTACGTATGCGTTCGTAGTTCTCATAAATATAGGTGTTATACGTAACATTTTTAAATATTGCGATTATTCCATATAAGATTCGAAGAACCGATATTTTATGGTTGTTTGTCAGACGCAATAATTTAGAGATGGAAAGATGGGTATAATTTATTGATGAGTAGGTTGCTATTAATAGTGTAATGCTGATACCGAACAATAATAACACTCAATTATATATTTTATTGAACATCAATGATCGTAAAGGGATAAATAAAAACGTCATTGTTCTGCATGGGCGATGTCGTAACTGCTTTCATTTATTAGTGATGTCTGATGTCGAACGTAGGCGAAATAATGTGATGACACACGGGATGCGTACGTGAATAAAAGAGTAATGACTCAATAATTAAACTGATGTTAGAAACGTGATTCAGAATTCTGAAGACTCCACGTATTTTTATTTTTCATGTAAACATTCTACGCATACAGTGTTCTTAGCATCGTGTGAAAATTTAGAAATGTGTTTTTGCATGGGTCCTTCGTTTTTATCGTTTCTACATCGTTTTTATAACAACCGTATACTTTTGGGGATAGTAATTGGTAGATTGTGTGTCAAGGGAGCAAAATGATATATTTACAGCGAGTGCGGTAAATTGAATCCTGGGTGAAGCGAAAGATTCTACAATAGTAGTAGAAACTGGATCGTAGCGAGGGATTCAAGTGTTTACGCCCAAGGCGGAAATAAGTGACACATGCTTCTATTTAAGTTCTTAGTTACCAAATACAGTACACAGCATTCGCCTTTTTTAAATAATTTGTATATGACAGAGGTCAAAAATCCCTATTTACTTTTAATAAAGACTTTTGCCGTTTTCATATGCCAAGCTACTTTTGATGCTGACTGTACCTACGTAGTACTTATGTACATAGTACTGATTGTAATCACAATGTTCCGTGATTGAAATCGCTTCAATACGTCCCACAAGGAAACATTCCTAGCTGAACCTTCCCACAAACCGCGCCGCAAATTGCCCCCTCGCGTCACTGACCACGGGCCCACAAGTTCTTAATGTAATGTCCCATTCCAAATTGTTTTGTATCGTTCTGTATCCTCCAGTAAATATTTAACGAATGTGAAGCATAGTTTCAATAGCAATTTATATGGTCCGAATACCAAAAATTTCGAAGATTAAGCAACGTGGATTTTGAATTGCATTGTTTGATAATTTCAAGCGCAATAATATTTAAAAGAATGCGAAGCATAGTTTCAATAGCAATTCATATGTTTCCGAATTCCTAAAATTTCGAACATTAAGCAACGTGTATTTAAAATTGCAGTTCGTACAAAAGTCTAAGGCCAAATTCTGTTAAACGAACGCAAGCAAAACTCGACTTAGAACTCTGACTGTTAGGTAGATTTTTGCTTGCGTTAATTTGACAGCTTGGCCTTACAGTTGTGTACGCACTATAATATTTAATTCGATATTATAAAGGTTTTGACGAATGTAAAGATCGAACTTTAAACACATCTAACCTACTAAATACCTACTTTAAATATTAGTTTGTTTGATTATCTAAGAGGGACGATTCGGGAAAGAAAAGTGTGAAAAATATTTTCATTGGCTAACCCTATCAGCAATTTGACCGAACGAACCAGAACAGTTCACAGCTAGCTTGTAGTATTGACTAAAAATTGTAGCTAGTATTGACTAAACTTGGCACAAACTCGGTTCTTGCTTGCGCCAGTTCATTTAAATTCCCTTATTTTAGAAAAATATCGTTGGCAATAAGCTAGCGTAGCGTCTGGTCCTTGTTCAAACGTTAATTAAGAGAGAAGGTAGTAAGTATAAAGAAAATTTACCTTGAGTTTTACGACCTCGTATGTCGTATAGTTTAAGGTATGCTATGTGAGACATTCTCAGGTCGAAGAAAATGGGTGTCACAACTCAACGAAAGAACATTTCAAGTTCTTTGACACCTGCAAAATAACTAATAAAAAGTTTGTCAAACTAAAATCAAAAAATCTTACAGGGTTAGTCTCGTAACGATGTCCCCCGGTTTGAAGAGACTACACTCTGTCTGGAAGAGATCGCTTTAAAGCGATAAGACCGCCTATTGTAACCATTATTTAAATAACCTAATATTTTATATGTACTCCTTTATTACTGGTGCAATAAAGAATATTACTACTACTACTACTACTACATTTTCAGAAAAGAAGATATTTATTCGAAAACATGTTTTTAAGTTATGCAGCATTATCATTAGATGCTCTTATTTCAGACACTGATTGTTAATGTAGATTTTAAAAATTGTTATTTAAGCATTCTTTTTAGTTAAAATCGTGTGTCATTCTCATAAAAATAAATATTATACATACGAAGTACGACGTAGTACTTATACGAAGGCCAAGGCAACTTTCACTACTATAGGATACGGGCAGTCGGGCACCATGTGATAAGTGTAACAATATGGATCGGAAAAATAGTATTCTGTAAACAGTTATAAAAATAGTAAACAGTTATAATTTTATTTAATAACGCATTATATACGCCATCGATACAAGCATCATCATTGGCATAGGCCAATGAAGGTTTTCGTAACTCGACTGAACATAAAATATTTACCATGATTTAGCAATAGGTGATGTCTATACATCGCCCACTGCCGGGCACAGCCCTTCTGCTGCGAATTACTTTAAAAGGTTGTTCATGTTAGGTATTTTTTTTGTTCAGATTCGACTGGTTCAAAGAGCTGAATCTACGCTGGTACGCGATGCCAGCTGTCGCCAACATGAAGATGGATTGTGGAGGCATCGAATTCACCGCCACCGCGTTCAACGGGTGGTACATGAGTACTGAGATTGGCAGCCGCAACTTCTGTGATCCCACCAGACTTAATATTCTGGAGGTGTGTATACTTATTAATGTCGCAGGTATTTCAAGTAGTACTATTTCAGTTTTGTTAATAAGATGATATAAATAATATCGTAGAAGTCATTTGAATTTTCGAGATTTATATGGGTACTTTTATCTCATGAGTGCGGGTTGGCCATGGTTGTACGAGTAGTTGTGACACATACGAATATATAGAAAACGTGAACTCATAGCTCGCCCGCGCTCATGACATAAAAGTACTTATCATCAAGTATTACTTCACCATCAAGTATTACTTTACGTCTGTTTGAAACCGAACTTTCGATGTAAATTTAACAACTAACGTCACCATCACTATGTGGACATTTTGTTCCTTTATTGGAAACATGTTCATTTATTCTTTATTTGTTTAAACATTTCTTACTCGCACTTGCAGCAAATGTATAAACTCTAATCACCTAAGTGTACCTAATCAGGTTTTTAATGTTATTATTTATTCAATGATGTCAACCCTACTCTTTTAGGTCATCAGGCTCTCAAAGCGCTCTCATATTGTTTCTAATGGCAACACCCACTGAGTGACCCTTCTATACCTGTTGCACTAATACTTTCTCTGTGATTCTAAACGATTTTACAGAAAGTAGCTGTAAGAATGGGTCTCGAGACCAGTTCGATGGTATCCCTCTGGAAGGACCAAGCAGTTGTGGAAATCAACAAGGCAGTGTTGCACAGCTTTCACAGAGACATCGTGTCTATAGTAGACCACCACTCCGCTTCCGAGCAGTTCATGAAGCATTTGGAAAACGAAAACAAAGCTAGGTCAGTAGTTTAGCTGATCTTTAGCAGATTTTGGGCAGACTTGGTGCATCATAAATCTCGTATTAAGCAAACTTCTTTAATCAAATATCTTCATTGTACCTATCCGTCAAAAGGTGAAACCTTCATGGGAAACTAAACTTACCTATAATATAAGGTTTGCTATTGTATATGTCATTATAAATAGTTTAATAAACTCATCATTCGTCGCCGTAACATCGTCATTGATAAGGAAACTTACCTAATTATTTTAAGGCTCCATTTGACAGTCATCCCATAAAACAGACGTCAATCTTATCGTTATTTTTTTGGTATCTTTTTCTAATAATAATATATTTCCAGGGGCGGTTGTCCATCGGACTGGGTTTGGATCGTTCCTCCGCTATCATCCTCACTAACTCAAGTTTTCCATCAAGAAATGGCCAATTACTATCTTAAACCGTCTTATGAATACCAAGTGAGTAAATACAAATTTGCCTTTATATTTTTTATTGATAAATTATTTGCTAATTTGAACTCTCAACATTTCTCTTTACATTACTCATCGCTCTGCTAACTGTGCTATTGTGGAACATCGTAGCATGGTGTCCCTCGAGGCATTTTTTTCTAACTTCCCTTTTATCTAAGGTTAGCCCCATGTTAGCTCCTTAAGTCACAGCGACATCTAGCACAAAGAATAAAACTATTTTTATTTTTTCCAAATTACAATCTGGTTTATTGTCATTCAAAAATAGTTTTGTTAATCCGTTTTACCTTACTAAACAATTTAATACTAACACACCTTGACTGTACCGAAACCTGATTTTACAGGACAATCCGTGGAAAACGTACAAGTGGGACACGACTGGAGAGAAGCCTCATCGAAAGTTCCACTTCAAACAGATAGCAAGAGCCGTCAAGTTCACCTCCAAGCTGTTCACTCGGGCGCTATCCCGGCGTGTCAAGGTCACAATCCTGTACGCAACGGAGACAGGCAAATCTGAACAATATGCCAATGAATTAGGTACAATATTTGGACACGCTTTTAATGCTCAGGTAAGTTGATACCTACTCGCGGGGGCCTTTTTTAGATTAATTTAGTTTTATATTTAGATTTTAATTTAGCTGTATTTAGTTTTATTTTTGTTAGGTAATATGTTTTTCTATAGTCTTCATTATTAATAAATTCCTTTAAAGTTAATATAATACTTTTATCTCGTCAACTCGTCATATATAATTTTGATTCGGAAAAATATGTGGTACAATATTCTCAGAACAATTTTCGTCGTATTAAAATTGTACTGTATTAATTGTCCCTAGGTTTTCGCAATGGATGAGTACGACATGTTCTCCATTGAACACGAAACACTGATTCTGATTGTGACTTCAACATTCGGTAATGGGGAGCCTCCAGCTAATGGCCAGGTAAGTCAATAATAATTTAATATTCTACTTCAAAAATAAATTACGCAATTTTATGTCTATGTACTTATTGCTAAATTGCCAATTTCCTATTCCAATCCGTTTTTGGAAGAATATAAAAAATTTCACGTAGGTCTATGCTACACAGCAGACTGACTTTATTTCGATCTATTACTTCACATTATTAAATAGGTAACATTAAATATTCGTTTTTCTTCACAGGACTTCATAGATCATCTTTTCCAAATGCAAAACATAGAAAAAGAACAAGAAGGTCAGAACGCCCCCAGTCCAGGGTACGTATTTAATTACATATACTATCAAAATATAGGTACATTAGTTACGTTGCAGCAATCTCACTGGAATAAATATATTTGTTTTTAGTTTCAGAACACCAACTCCAAAATCATTAATGAGGACTAACAGCGTTATTTCGCCTCCACCTACATGCAAAAGACCTCTTTCGCGATTGGAATCCAATAAGAGTAAGTTTTATCATATTCATTTATTCAGTCTGATCGAAAGAGACTATGTAAATGGCTAAGATCTTGCGTGGCCGGGTTTAAGTAGCTAATGAATTGCTTATTTTTAAAGAGGTATTGTTGTTTTATATTATCCTATCACACCCTCATATGTCTATAACTTTCTATACAAACACGCAGGTACAACTGGGGAATCTTCAATGGAAAACCTTGGACCGCTGAGTAACGTCAGCTTTGCAGTATTTGGGCTCGGATCTAGTGCATACCCCAAATTTGCAAACTTCGCCAAAACTGTCGACAGAGTTTTGGGAGAGTTAGGAGGAGAGAGGATCATGGATATTGCTACTGGTGATGAAATGTTCGCGCAAGAACAAGAGTTCCGTTCATGGTCATCTAAAATCTTCCAGGTAATAAATACCACTTTGCTGCATACGTATATTTAATTGATTAGGAAACAAAAATAAACACAAAAATCGGCGTATCAAGAATTGGGTTTAAGTAAGGGTTGGGGGGTTGGGTTGTAAGTATGATTATAGTAACCATAATAACATCATCATATTACTATTAGTAGATTCCACACAAACACATAGGTTATGAAGATCATGACATTATAACATCTACATTTCGGTAAATTACGATCCTTTTAAGATGGCTGTTTTTTTCAGGTGGCTGCTGAAACATTTTGTGTAGAAGAAAACATGGTAAATGACGGCAGAAACGCAATTTCCAAACTGCCGCTAACAGAGGAAACCGTCAGATTCGGTAAACCGTCTAAAATTATTACTATCAAAGAAGCACTTGAGAGTACCTTCAGGAGGCAAGTAATCCCAAGTGTGATTAGAAAAGTTAAACGTCTAGGAGACAATACAGAAGACCGGGAAACAATCTTTGTGGATATGCAGCCAAGGGTAAGTTCATCCAAACCATAAATTCTATAGGTACCACAAAGATATCTTACAAAATTGCATGCCAGCATGTTGTATGAAAATACCACGTAAAGTCTCATAGTACTTGTTAAATATTGCAGGACGAAGTAAAATACGATCCCGGAGATCATGTAGGTGTCATGCCTTGCAATCGTGATGAAATTGTAAATTCTGTATTAAAGAGACTAAAAGAAACAGATTACGATGTGCCCGTACAGCTGCAAGTGATGAAGGAAAATCTTTCGCCTCTGGGTAAGACATACAAACATTTCATAAAAGATCATTCTTCGAGCATTTATCCGCTATCAGATCTCTGCTTGCATTATTGTCAAAGTTAGCATTTTTAGTTATTTTGACCAAGGCCGAAGTCAATATAAATCGACATTCGAATCTGCAGGAGAGTTGACAATAGTGCGAGCAGGGGACTGGCAACAGTTGAAATGTTCGCAGAACCACTCAAATGTAAATATATTGCAATAACCAGCGAACCCTTATACTAACTGAAATATTGTCTTCAAGGTTCATCGAAAACTTGGGAGAAACATGAACGCCTACCAGCTGTGTCAATCCGAGATCTGTTCACTCGATTTCTAGACATAACTACGCCGCCTTCCACTACAGTTTTGAAGTACTTAGCCAATGTTTGTACTGACGCTAAAGATACAATTAAAATAAATGATTTACTAGTGGTAAGTTGCTTGAAATACATGGAAGTTATGCGATTAATAGTGGTACATCTTAAAAAAAGTGTAGCAAGCTTTGACTTGAGTTGAGACTACAGTAATTATAAAAAGGCGACCTTTTTTTCCTAAACGCAAACATAGTGTTTTATTATGGTATTGAACACGCAAAGTGAAAAAAAAGATTTCTGAAACCCTCTTTCATTCATATTTCTACTATTTATTTCAGGACTCTGACAAATATGATGAATGGAAACATTTTCATGCACCCCATTTAGGAGAAGTTTTTGAACTATTCCCGTCATGCAAGCCTCAAGGTTCTCTACTTGCATCACTTCTCCCGACCTTGCAGCCAAGATTCTATTCTATCTCCTCCTCCCCGCTGGCACACCCAAAACACATTCACCTGACAGTAGCTGTTGTATTTTACAAAGTTCATGGTAAGTACGTCCTTGAGTATGTACTAAACTTTGTACTTATAAAAGCCAGTCTCATTATTAATCACTGTTTCGTTTTAAATTTGTAGATGGAAAAGGTCCAATCCATTATGGAGTATGCTCAAACTATCTGAGGAATCTGCGGGAAAATTACGATGAAATCTTCCTTTTCACAAGACGGTAAGAGTTTCCATAGTGCGACATTATGTTATACCTATATTGCATTATCAACGATTTAGATATAAATTTTACAATAAGGAGTAACCCAACTTAAGCTTACTTTTATTGCTATTGATAGCAAACCTGCGTTCCAAGAAAATGTTATTTTTGTAGAAAATACTACTACTTATGTAAGGGATTGGTTAAAACTTTGGATTTGGTAACAAATTAATGTCTCAACTTACCGTTCAACCGCTACTTTACACATAAGTTTGAACTTACATTAGTTGGTACTTATGATTTAATAAAGAAAAATTAGCAGTCTCTCATACCATATAAGGAAATCAAAAACTCGACCTTAGATATAGTCAGATGGAGAGAGCTACACTGACACGAGTCTAAATCCTTTATGATAAGATAACGTTTTGATAGTTTTAGTAAAGTCTAAAGTGTAATGTTTTATATTATGCAGTGCACCCAGCTTCCATCTACCAAAAAGTCTGACGGTACCCCTCATTTTGGTTGGACCCGGTTCTGGTATCGCTCCACTGAGAGGATTTTGGCATCATAGGAAATACCAAATGAAGGAAATGAAACCCTGTGAGAGGCCCGGACAAGTTTGGTTATTCTTCGGCTGCAGAACCAAAGGCATGGATATATACAGAGTAGAGAAAGAGCAAGCGATCAGGGAAGGAACTCTTACCAGGGTATTCTTGGCGCTTTCGAGAGCATATGGAGAAGATAAGGTAAAAAAAAAGTTTGGATGGTGTTCTTTGTACCTATTATACCTACTATCAGAAGACAATTTATTTAAAATTCATGGTCTTCCTTTTATTTCTGACACTATGTTATTAAGCAAAAAATATTCCTTATGATCAAGCCTTTCGATCGGTATGATAGAGCTACAGGGTAATTTTTTTTCTCGTGTAGTGGGTTCGATTCCCGGTTCAACCATGTAATTATTTAAAAATCTATGAATGCAGTTTAAATTGTTTTTTAAATTAAAATAATGTCTTCTTTTAGTAAAATCTTCCATCTACAATATTCAGGTTACTTTCCCTCCATGTGGCATAGGCGTGGGACGCCCTGTATATTCAAAATACATATGTATTGGAAATTAATTTAAGTGCAAGTAACTTTTTACCGAAATTCAATTCGATTTAAGCCATAACTCTGGGTATTAAGGTTGAAATTTTAACCACACGCATATGGTCGATAAATCGGACTATGCCTAGAAAAGGGTAAATACAGTATTTGATTCAATCAATCTAAGTACGACGCTAATATTCTTACATGGAATCGATTCCTAAAAGCTGTGGGCCATTGGACAATTTAGAAAAGATACTGAATAATTTGTTTCCCAAAAGAAATGTCGTAATTAAAAAAGCATTATCGAATATTATGTTTGTTGACTCAAATACTTTATTCAATGATTTCTGTTGCAGAAATACGTCCAAGACCATATAAGAGAAGAGGGTGCCGCGATAACCAGAATGCTAATGAATGAAGGCGGCCATTTTTACGTGTGTGGCGACTGCAAAATGGCCGACGATGTACAGCAGACGTTGAAGCAAACTGTCCAACAACACGCTGGCTTGTCGGAAACGGACGCAGAGCATTTCATAATGAGCTTGATGGTAAGGTGGCACTTTATGTTGCATGACACCATCCTGTACCAAATTCCTTTCTTTAAATACTACTACTGTTCTGTACTATGTTGAGGACGCATCGTATTCCAAGCAACGCATTTCGTCGGTTGATCACTTTTAGTGAGTAATATATTGCTATAGGTTAAAGTTTAAACAAACTCATAAGTATCTCACTATCAGTCCATGGGGCCGATTTTTGAGTGTCGAATGCTCGACTTTTCCCTCGAGATCTGTCAAAACACTATGAGGTTTTGACAGGTGTCGAGTGAAAAGTCGAGCGTTCGAAACTCAAAGATCGGCCCCCAGTACTGATTTGCTAATTAATTTTAGTTTTTGGTTGTTCACTGACAATTTAATTTTTACAAGATTTTTTTCGATTGTAGGTAGGCATTTAACGTACTTCAAAAAATTGAGTACAGATTAATGAAATACTTAATTTAGCAACTTAATTAGTCGAATTAGGAAAATTAAGTATTTTATTAATCTACCTACCTTCCTTGAGAGTCAATTCGAGCCCTACACCCCAGCTGACGGTAACGGGATAAAGAAAAAGACCTACCTTCCTCCTTTCTCGTCCTCCTCTTTTCTTCTTCTTTTTTTACCTCTTCTTCTTCCTTTTCTTCACTACTGATGCATTATTTCGCGTAATTATTCACTAAAGCTATAAATTTACGTATTCACTTCTGTTTCAGGATGACAACCGGTACCATGAAGACATATTTGGCATCACTTTACGCACGGCGGAGGTGAAGACAGCCTCCAGAGAAATCGCCCGGAACCGATCTCGACTTGAATCAGGACAATCTCGTTGTTAAACTAAATCGTATTATATTTTAATCATTATAATTAACACATTGTAACAAAGTTTTGAAGTAGCGACTATAATTTGTGCATGAGTTCGAAGATATTGTTTTACAAATAGAACTACGGGATTTTCATGATGAAGTATCAATTCGATCCAACAAACAACAAAAACGGAATATATTCAAAGTTGTGAATAGTTACAATTATTCCAGTCTGGTCATCTATGGTATGGTAGTTTTTGGCATTAACCGGGATAACACTATAGGATGATGATTACTTGAGCGAAGCGTTATCTTCGAAACATGAAAATTATTATAATATCACATAGGTACATCGAATTCCGAACTTCGAATCGTTATTATGTGATCGGAGTACAGGCCCTGGGTTCCAATTCGGGTCGGAAAAAATATTTGTATGATGAGCATGAATATTCGTTTCTGGGTCTTAGATGTTTTCTGTGTTTTAGTATTTATATCTATTAAATATATCGTAGATAGTAGAATATATCATAGAACAAGCCTATGGGGATAATTGGATTTGTGTAAGATTGTCTCCCTAATGTTTATTTATTTATATGACGAAGTTGGCGACATATGGGGCTTTGGACTTCAGTTCCCTTAGAGTATGAGAGGCTTGACAATTGATGAACAATCTCAGTTCAGTTGTAGACCTATAATAAGTTACATTTTGTTTAGCTTTAAACACTACATAGTTTTATTTTATGATATCTTAAGCAGGGCACAGAAACTGAGGGCCGATTTTTGAGTGTCGAACGGTCGACTTTTCACTCGAGATCTGTCAAAAAACTATGATGTTTGACAGATGTCGAGTGAAAAGTCGAGCGTTCGACACTCAAAAATCGGCCCCCTGGTTTCGTCTTCACAAAATAAAAATAAAATCTGTTTATTTGCGTTTTACGATATTTTCTCGTACTTTAAATCATTTATCTCATATATTAAGGCTAACAAAAAAAATCGTAAAATAAAAATGGAGACATGAGAAGTACTTTAGGAGATATTTCAAAATTAGTTAAAACCGGTTTCGAGCCCTGTAGCTATAGTATAAGTTTTTTCGAAACATTAACTAATTCGAACGCGTTTGCGTTTTGTCTCAAAATGTATGAAAGTGGTATGAAAACGTGAACAGCGCCTCTGGTGGTCACTAGTGGAAACTAAAACAGCGAGTATAACATTTGTTGCTAACCGATGAACGCGCGTATTTCAAACTCGATGAGAGCGTTTTCATACATTTTGAGACAAAACGCAAACGCGTTCGAATTAGTTAATGTTACGAAAAAACTTATACTAAAGCTACAGATCTTGAGTGTTACTTAGTATAACTAAAATTTTATTAAAATGCATTTTATCCAGTGATTAAACAAAATCTCTGTTTTATCAATATAAATTCCAATATTGTGTTTGTGTTCTGTAATTTATCTGCCAAAAATATACATCTATTGTATTGGTTTTAATTAGGAAAATATACGGCAAATTACATTTATTTATAGTTAATTTTAGAGCGATAAGTAAGGGTAGAATTTCGAGGATTTATTTGACGCCCATATGAAAAATCATATTAGACACTCATTTTTTTTGTATGTGCTTATTAATATATAAATATTGACTGAATATTATGCATGAAACATGCCAAAAATACTTTAAGAAAAACCGCAAGAATTTATGGTTTACACTTTCTATGCAACGTTACACAGTTCATTGTTTATGTACAAAGACAATAACACGTGTGTACTTACCATTGTACTCAAAACATATCCTACGTGACAATACTACACGGGTACGACCCAGTTGGTGCATGCAGGTCTCAACTAGGTTGTGATATTTGACATGTCAGGATTTTTGAGCTAGGATATCGCGAGATTTTTAAGAACTTGACAGATTTTAAGATCAAACCACAACTTAAAATGTCTGATTATTTATTGTACATCAAATAAGTTTAATACACCTGTCTTGTTTTAGTAATTTACATTTTAAAAATTAAACTTTACTGTCCGATGTATTTGTTTAACTCTTTCTCCTGACAACGTGGTCATATATTTCTATCTGGGTGTATCTTGGGGAAAAGATTCTTTGCTTCATGGTATTCTGGCCTGGTTCTTGCTGTGGGTCTGGCCAGATTATTTTGTGATCATGGCGGTTTTGGAACAGCAGTCCTTTCTCTGGGTCCATTATTGGCTACAAATGGTCACTTTGGCTTATTGTTGCGTTATGAGTTATGATTATGACTCTTGTTAAAAACAAGAATACTCAAATTATTGTATTACGCGAAGCGTAATAGTAGAGTAAAAGCAAATTAAAACTAAACGCCCCTTAACTCGTCATAAACCGCGATTTTTTCTTAATGAATACATACATAATATATCGACATGTCTTACCGACCTCGGTAGATGAAGGGTAGGCACTTAAGCATATAGAAGCAAAACACAGATAAAATGTCTCCTAGAAGAGCGGCGTTCAGTTTATTTTAATATTGGTTTTACTCTACCTATATGCTAGGATAATATTAAGCAGCTTGGAAAGGTTTCAAAACAGTCAGGACTTGTGTAAACAAGGACACTTGTAAACGCTCATCGTCTACGCTAGAGAATTCGACAGTCAACTGCGATATAAGATAAGACAATAATGGTATAGTTCGGACACAACTCTAAGGCTAAATTCTGTCAAACGAACGCAAGCAAAACTAGACTTAGAGCTGTGACTGTAAGGTAGATTTTTGCTCGCGTTAATTTGAGAGCACTTGGCCTTACAGTTTTGTACGAATTATACCTACTGTCCAATTTTCCATTTCGCATGATGGCCAAGCAATTAGTTAAAAGAGCCCCGTTTTAAGAGTTGGCTCTTTATTTTCTATACGTATAAATTTAATATGCAGCTTTGCATTACGCATTAGTTTAAATAGTCCCACTAATTCTTTTGTACATTATTAAAGCAAAGGGAAAATGCGTCAGAAAATTGGTTTGCAGGTTTTTTAAAAGTTAATATTCAGCTGTTTGTTTTCTTGTAACATAATATCACATCGACATTATATTAATCAAAAATTAAACACATCGGAAGTGTACGTTTTCAAAGATATCGATAGTAGAATCCGCTGTCTCTACAACAGTCCCAAACACGTTCACTTACCTTATAATTTCTGCTCATGTTGCTCCTAACAGTGCCATGCCGCCAGTGATGGTAACCCAAGTCACTGTCTTTCGGCCATAGCATCTTATTGGATTTGAAGAAAGGGCCCCAGTTCTCCGTTATGAGTCGGTGAGCGTAGTCGATGTAACCGGAAATCTCGAAACCGCCCTTCGTGAAGTGTCGGATGAATATTATGGACTGTGAAATAGGAGCAAGAACAATAAATAATGGTATATGTAAGACTGCTACTGTTCTCAAGTGCTCTGATATATTGTTAAGGCTGGTCGATGCACAAGTTACTGCTCGTTCGCTTTGGGATGGCCTTCGCAAAATGACGTCACAGGTTAATATCTGGTCGTTAGTAGAGGTCGCTGACGTCACAGCAGGCTTCACAGTTCTCGATCTCGTAGGTAAGAGGATAAAGTAGATGAGACAACAGTGATCAGTGGAGCGCTCGTGGCCCAGCGGTGCCTGCGTACCGCTTGCGGTATCTAAGGTTAAGCAACGTGGGCAGCGGTCAGGACTTGGATGGGTGATCGCTTTGAGTGGTTACTAACTGAGCGCTGCCGTGCTTTAGAAGGCACGTTAAGCCGTTGATCCCGGTTGCTCTCTATGGCAGCAGTCGTTAAGCCAAGTTGGAGGCCTTCGGGCGGTTTGAGAACTTCTAACAGTCAAGTTGCCTACTTACTTGACAAAGCCTAATCCCAATAAGGTCTAGTTTCCCCTCGGGGTTGGAAGATCAGATGGCAGTCGCTTCCGTAAAAACTAGTGCCTACGCCAAAATCTTGGGATTAGGTAGCGGACCCCAGGCATCCTTCAGGATGCAACTGTACTGGGACAACGCTAGGAGGATGATGATGAGACAACAGTGATCAAAATGTTAGAAGAAGAAATTAGTCACCTGTAGTATGCCAAGTCGGTTGGCCCTCTCCCGGACCGCTAGCTCTCGATTGAAGGGATCGCTGACGTCACATCCCTCGCTCACCAGCACGTATGGTTTCACAGTTGGGTATACGATCTCGTGGATAAAAGCGCGACGCTTGTTGAATTCTTTCTCTGATAACGTGTCGCCATTAGCTCTGAAAGGTAGGTTAGGTAAGTTTGTTTGTTTGTTTTAGTAAGTTTGTTGTTAGTTTTAGCGCAGGCGACGATGCGGCGAACCAGTGCGGAGGTACCTAAAACCATATAGTATAGGTAGGTTTATACCTCAGGTGCGCAGTTGTGGTCCTCGCTCGCCGGGTGCTAAATGGCAAGTGCCTCCGCACCGGTTCGCCGCATCGTACCCTACGATACTACCCTCGACATAGCTCAGCGAATTAGTAAGCTGAAATGGCAGTGGGCAGGTCACATATGCCGAAGAACCGATGGCCGTTGGGGCAGACTGGTTCTTGAGTGGAGACCGCGTGTCGGCAAACGTAGTGTAGGACGCCCTGTAACTAGGTGGGGCGATGATATACGCAAGGCAGTGGGCAGGGATTGGAGGAGAAGAGCTGAAGACCGAGCTCAGTGGCGTGCCATGGGAGAGGCCTATGTCCAGCAGTGGGCTGATACAGGCTGATGATGATGATGATTTGCCAGTTACCTATATCCCAGAGCAGCAACAGTCCGAGAGGTGGTTATGCTTCTGAGATTCCTTAGATCCGCTATCTCTATTAATGAATCCAAGTAGTCTTCCCAATTGTCGAACGCGAGCAGCCGCCGGTCCGCCTCGACGGATACTGGGAATTCGTTTTTCTTCTCTGCCATCGCCATGATTATTTAGTGTATAATTATGCAAATAAAAAATATTTTTTAAAAATATGTTAACTGTAAGAACAGTCGATAAACCAACATGATTGACGGTTGACGTTAAACGTACGACAGTACACAGTTTGACAGTACATGATTTGATATGACTCTTAAACTTCAACATGCGTCCACGAAAGAAATAGTCGCGTCGAGAAAATCGTTGTCTATGGCAAAAAAGGTTTACTATATCCGTTATTAGAAGACTTGGTACATTCTGTGAGTTTTTATTTTGGATCAGTTTTCAGGTTCGGGTGAAAACACACTAAAATCGTTTGTTTCACCATAAAAACGTATTTCTGTGTAGTTCTATAGAAAATACACTTTTGGCATGAGATTTTTTTTTATACATCGACGGTGGCAAGCAAGCGTACGGTCCACCTGTTGGTAAGCGGACACCGCAGCCTATAGACGCTCGCAACTCCAAAGGAGTCAAGTGCCCGTTGCCGACCCTTTATAAAATTTTATGTCACACCTGGCCATAAAGCGGCCATTATCGCACGCTCCGCGCGCGAAAAAACCCACTTCCTGGCCACGGGGTGACATAAAATTTTGTACTTACCACGGGCGATAATAAAGAAAGCCTCAGATCGCATATTTATCGCCCTTGCCTTCGGCTCGGGCGTAAAATACCTGCGATCTGAGACATTCTTTGTTTTATCACCCTTGGTAAGTAATGTACTATTACTTGCGACGTGTGCGTAAGTGCGGAATAGACGGATACGTATTACCCACCGCAACAGGCAGAACCCCTGTCTATTATTACCACATTCTAAAACTTAACTTACTCCTAATACGTTATTAAGGCGCTACACTGAGAAATTTAGAAACTTTGAATCGCTGTACTGCCCAGACGAGGAAACAATAGGGACTGATTTTCAGATATATAATTCTTGACTATTTATGATTGTGGTACTGACAATAGCCGAAACATAATTGCTTAAAATTTTCTCAATAGAAAAGAAATACAAAGTTGTCTTTTTTTTTACTTTTATGACCCAGCCTACTAAAACAACGCATTATTAAAAGACACGATTAAGTTAATATGATGGTATTTTATCTCATCTAGGCAAGACTGACTGACAAGAAGAAATTTAATAAATCTGCACACAGTCAGATATTTATCGAGATTTGTCTAAAAAAGCCATTCCCGGAGAGTGTTGCATCCCGTTTTGTCGTGAACGAAAAACATACGCGCGTCTCTTTCAATCAATATATCGCCTTAAGTCGACAAATATTTCAACTTTAGTCAAATTGACATTTCGGGACTGTTAAGTATTACCGGCCATATTGAAGTCGTGTTAAACAATTTCCAATATACGCAATCTCAGGGAATAGTTTGCGAGTAAAGTATGTCCTCTGTTTAAAGCCACTTAGAGCGAAGCGACTCTGAATCCTCTTAGGACAGAGGTTATGTACCTATGGTATAAGGTAAGGTATATATAATGGCCACTTCTTCCTGGTCACTGCAATATTTTCTCGATAGCTCTGAAGATGCGAGAAATGGGTTATGGAATGGGAAACTTTCTGGAAATAATGTGCAAACATAACATATAGCATATAGTTTAATTACAGATTTTTTTAAGAGACTAGTTTGAAATCGAGGGAAGGTCTTCTAAGACCATTTCCACGTAGAATTACGGGATCTGGTAGCTGCCTTAGGTACTTCAACATTTCTTCAAATGAAACACCCGTTCGACGCGTTCGATTAATGCCCACGCGGTTGGGCTTGGGCCGCCAGAGCGCTATGATATGACAGTTCCTTTTCGTCTTTACGTACTTAGACCCCTGTAGGATCGCATTACTGGTAAAATGGTTCGAAATTTTTCTGTCATCATCTCCCGGCCTATTATTCTAATACGTTGTGAAAGGTAGCTAAATATAAAATACTAGTATATGAATCGGTTGCATTTACAACAAAATACATTTTTATTTAAAATGTCGACCCTCTATTATCGTTAAAATACCTCCTAATGTCGAATATCACTAACACAACACACTTAAATAGCAACAGTGAAGTGACATTTTGCTTATATACCTAAACATCATACGCAAGTTCCATACGTTCCCGACAAATTTTCCCGTAATACTTTTCTTATAAATGGGAATTTAGCACCATCACATCAGTTAATACTTACGTCGTAAGAGTGCTTATGTCGAAATTAAAGAATCTCCAAAACTCACATCTAAATTAGAATGCAAATCACGTACCTAATGGTTCACAGGTAATTTTTCCGATTGCCATTGAAGTGGATGCCGTACGCCTATTCAAAATAAATTCAACATATTGGCCCTGTGTAGTGCCCGAGTAATTCGGTTCTGCTTGAGGTTAAATTTAAGGGAAACATTTTCCAGGAGATGCCTGTCTATTTGGCTTCACGTATTGGTATGATATCGGGATTATATTTGTTTTACGCCTAGATTCTGTGTTCTGTATGGAACATTCCGCGAACTTTTAAGGCCGATATATTTACATAGTCCAAGAACTTTTTTTTTCTTCTATATGTGGATCTGCGATCAGTCGACTTGACTTAGCAGATGTGTTGAACATGTTGTGTTTGACGTGGGGGGAAAGCTTCTCAGTAGAAGCCACCTCTTCAGTTTTGGAATCTGTTATCCAGGTTTTGTACGTCATAGCGTTTCAGTCATTTGCAATAACTGATTTGAGATAGGTTAGCCGCCAGGTCATTGGGGTGTTTTTCGAGACGATCTTTGTATTTCCCTGCATATAGAGCAATTTCTTGCTTCACTGTTGTCATATTAAGAGCATCATGGATCTCGTTGTTTGTCACAAACCATGGAACATTGGCTATCTGGCGCAATATGCCATTTTGCACCCGTTGCATGATGTTGATACTTGTAATACAGGCACTGCCCCAGAGTTGGATGCCATACGTCCAGACTGGTTTAAGGATGGTCTTATATATTAGTAGCTTATTTGTCCGTGGACAGTGCCGGGTTGCGTCCAAGAACTTGCATGCAATTTTGATTAGATTGCGGGCTGTGAGCTACCGAGGTAAGATGAGAACGATCAAACCCCGTGATGCAATGAAAATCGTATTCAAGTTCTTGCAGCGTTGTAAATTGGCCTTTAATGTAATTTTGTTTTCAAACCAATACGTGGGGTGAAATAGACCTCTTCAAGATTGTCCTTTAATTTATTTGCCAGACTACCGATTATGGGTTTATTTAACAAGGACGTTCCCTACGGCCTAAACGCTTGACGGATTCAAACGCAGTTCTCGACCCCCATGCAGGGTAGACTTTGTATGTAATAGTAGGCGTTATTCTATACTCTCACGCCCAGATGACAATTAGCCACACAGTCACGTTTAATTCTGCGTTTATTTTTCTTTATTCAAATGGTAGATAGAACGTAACAATACCTAACACAACGATACATAACTCTTATACTGAACATAATTACTACCAAGCATATCTATTAAAATTAAATCAAACATCGCTTATTTTTCCCTAAAAATCAGCGCTGTAGACAACATGCTGAGATCAATCCTTTACTAGTACGCAAATTCTGTTGAATTGAGTTTGCCTGTGAAATTGAGCTATTTTTATTTTTTTTAGGGCTCCGTACCTCAAAAGGAAAAAACGGAAACCTTAGGTATCAAGGGATCATTGTCTGTCTGTCAAGACCCTTTATCTCGGGAACGCGTGGAAGCATCGAGTTGCATTAAAAACATTATCTTACGTGTCTACAGTCTCTTGAAGCCGTAAAAAATTAAACTTTTCGACTAATGTACGAGTAAAACAAAGATACGAGTGATACGACCCGTGACTGGGCCGTGAGTTTTGGCCGTTTTTAATGAATTGTCGCTTCGGGCGACATTCGACCCGCACCGCTTGCACACTGTGCATGTGCAATCAGCGCGGGTCGCAGACGCACTCATCCCGAGGTAGAACTCTCGAGTTCGAAACATGTCGCCCGAAATGACAATTACTTAATCACCAAAGAGTATAGCGGTCACGATCCTCAGTCATAAGGGATCAGATCGACTACGAAGAAGAAGAGAGAGTTTTTATTTTTACGATCCTAGTTACAAATTGACTTATTTCGCTTCTACTTGATCATGAGGAGCTGTTATTTTGATTTAGTTCGAAAATATCTGTGACTCTATACTATAGTGACTTGCTGCCCATCAAGCAGGCCTACTTACGGTACGGTACTAACAACAGCATAGGCAGATATCAAGTAATTTCGTCCCTTAAAAAAACAAGTAGGTTAACTAGCTACGAAGTAGGTAATCTGAAAACTATTCTTTAGTAAGTTACTCATAAAGTATTTATTTAAAATATACGTAATCTTTAATCATCGAGGTTAAGCAACATCAGGCAGGTTTGTATACCTATACCTATACTTTGTTCGAAACCCTCGGTGGGCGAGTCCTACTCGCACTTGTCCGGTTTTTATTTTATAAATGATAAGATAAGATAAGATAATCATTTATTTCACAAAATTCTATAACATATTTACCAGGGGTCCCCACACTAGGCCACGCCTGTATCGTGGAGAACCAGTTAAAATAAATTTATGAAATAAGTTCGATACTACATCTGGTAGAATATAGAAAATATGGCGATATTAAACATTGAAAAGTTTTATACTTATTCTAAATGAAACAAACCGTGTTAGGGACATGCACATATTTTATTTAGATTATAAATTATATTCCCCAAGGATCTGGTAAGCACGCACGACATTGTCCGTGATGTCGCGCGCGGGCTGGTCGCGTGTGGCGAGCCACGTGCTGCCGCTCGCGCCGAGCTTGTACGCGGCGACCACGCCCGCTGCTGCCGACTCGGGCCTGCACAAAACGGCACGGTCAGTATAGTTCGCGTCATCCACGAAGGCACGCCCCTCCACAGTCAAATCCGTACAATTGCGCATAAATTAGTATGAGATTTGCTGTGAAGGGGCTAGCTTTAGCTCTAGTATAACATTTTTCGAAACAAAACCCAAACAAACGCGCTTGCGTCTAGTCTCATTTTGTAAGGCCAGGCGCCCACCACGATTACTTATTAGTCGCGCGATAATTTTGTTGCGGAGTTAAAACGTATGGGATTATAAAAATCGTGGTGTGCGCACTCTCATATAAACCCATACGTTGCATTTCTGCGACAAAAATATCGCGCGACTAGAAATCGTGTTGCGTTCCCGGCCTCTGGTTGCCTTAGGTGGTAACTATTTTTTGCCATTTAAATTAAGACTAAACGCAAACGTGATTTGGGGCCATTTCTTGGTAAAAAATATATATATTACTTTTGAAAATACATTTGGGATGCCATGCGAGCGTGCATCGAAGCGGGAGATTCGTCATCATAAGACCTCAATTTTTCCGCGGTACAGAGAGCCGTAGTAGTCACTCCAAAACACACAGTAAGCACTCTGACACCGGTTTTTATGAAAAAATCACCTTTCTGAAAGAAAAAATAAATTTCACACTAAATCAAAATGGACCGGGACGGGTGGCGTACATTCGTACAAGAAGAGAGGCCTATGCTCAGCAGTGGGCGATTACGGGCTGAAGATGATGATGATGATGAAATCAAAATATTACGTACTATGAGTAGTGACTTGTTTGTACAAAACACAACGTAACTTGATTTTGTATTTTAATTTATTTGTATGGCATTCCGTGAGTCAGCGATGGTACTTGGTATGGCTGAAAATCAGCGTTATATGTGTTTGATACCTCCACCAGACCACCAGTATCCTTTTCACTGCCGCGGAGACACTTCTGTTATGTGGTTTGTGTATACATCAATATTGTGTTGTTTGTGAATAAATGTTTTTTTTCTAATGACGATATGTTCAACTTACACCAATGCAATTGCTGAAATGTAACACTGCAGCCTTAGTAGCACCATAAATAGGTACAAAGGATGTTCTCCTTAGGGCCGCAACAGAAGATATGTTAATCACTGTGCCTCCTTTACCACCTTTATCTACGCGCATCATCTCGATAGCTTTGATAGTGCTGGTAACGAGAGCAGTCTGAAAAATATAGCAAGAAAAGCCGTTATCACTCTAATTCTTACCTATCTTCCATATGAATGAAAAGTCCAATTTAATATGTTTCTACTTTATTTCTAGATGTGCAAGATATTTTCAGACGATTTATGCTTATTACATAGAAATGCAGATGACTGCTTAAATTAAAAAGCAAGTTTGCTTAGCAGTAGATTAACTGTAAGCGAAGATAGTACTTAATTGACTTTAATGACGATGATAATACTCGTAAAGTTACTAATGATGGTAATAAGGATAAAGAAGACCAATGACACGTTATGAAATAATGCTTACAAAATTGACAGCAATCTCATTCTTGTACATCTCTAGAGAGTCATTCATAATCCCAGCATTGTTAATGACCACATCGATACAGCCTTGTTCTTTCGCGAGGCTGTGGAATACTCCCATCAACTGATCGTCATTTGTCACGTCGCACGGATGATACCGCGTCTTGCCGAGCCCATGTTTTGAGTTAAGATCGTTTTGCAAAGTTTCTCCGCCCACTTTGTCTACGTCAAGTAGAGCAATGTGCTGTGAAAAAAGTGTGGTAAATTTTAAAAGTTGCTGGTATAAACAAAAAAGAATTTGACATTGTTTTCCAGATTCTGAACGTAAGCGTGCTCGTGCTTAAGTTCGTAATTGAACATAAGCACGATGCATGATTATTTATAAATTTTGGATAACATAATTTTTTGTGTCATACTTTATGACTATTCGTATGCCTTATGGCGAAGACATAGTACCTAAATCTCATAAATGATTATAACCTCTGTATGTACCTATGTTTTTACGAATAAATGATTTGATTGATTGATTGATTGATGATTATAAAGTTTGAATACCGACTCCATAGTTTGCTTTCGTCTTACCGTGCGTCCGAGCCCTGGTTATCAATATAGTCCATTCATAAACGGACTGTAGTGTTCAAACCTAAGGTTCAAAATGTAATGACAGTTTTATAAAATATGTATCGGACATTTTAAATAACTTCAACTACATTTACCTTAGCTCCCTCTTCTAGCACTTGCCGTACAACGCAGGCGCCAATGCCGTTAACAGCCCCTGTGATTAGTACCACCTTATCCTGCCACTCGTTCATTCTTAATACAATCACACTTTTCACCTATCCCTGTTTAATTTTTTTCTTTCTTTGATATCAACCTTTTTATAGACACTAATCCTTAGTTTAAAGACTTTAAAGTATCTGGCATTCGGCCTAGATAGAAAACGAAATCGTTGATCAAGATAGGCTTTAAATTTCGCCGGATTTATTATAATTAGAGGCGATTCTTATATTACTGCTAAATATATCAAATATGAAAAACAACTAGTCTATAGTTCATAAAGTTATTAAGGCAAGTGCCTGTCTGGCGCATTTACCAATGCATGTAAATGTATCATTGTATAAACAAGTGTTAGCAAGTGTTAAGTGTATGTGTGGTGTGTTGTAGTTTTGCATTTTATTATGCTACTTCTATAAACATCATGCTTGTTTGTGTGTATGTGTGTCATCATAATAACCATAGACATTGTGTAAACCGGAGATAATCTGAAATATGCTGCTCGGCTAGCTCACGTAGGTACCTAGCTATAACCTACGCGCGAGCGCGCAACACGAAAGAAGAGGTAAAACGGATTTTATCTACACACATATCATAAATCCTCTAATATGCGTTCGGAAACCGTAGAAAATGACTCTCATTTCAACATTCAATGAATTTATGGCATTATTTTACTAAACGGTTAAAACTCACGTATTAATTGTCATGTCGCCCGAAGTGACAATTAATACGTGAGTTTTAACCGTTTAGTAAAATAAAGTTATAACATGTCTCACGAAAGTTTAAATTCAAGAATTTATGGCAATTTTCTTATCTGTGGCTAAGGCTACAGCAGTAATAAAATATTTCATTTTAATCTCATATATGATGTTAAAATATTACGTCAAACAAAACTGTCAAAATTTAAATGTCAAAGTTGACATGTCCCTATTCTAGTATCACTGAAAATTCAAATTCAGTCGATGCGAAATGTCAGCTCGATGTTTTTTTAGTATACTCGTATATCGCACGAAATTTGAGCTAGAACGACATAATCACATCAGAATAAGGACTCTTTACTTTTTAAAATAACATTCAGGTATCGGTTGCCAGTTCTGATTTCGATATTTCCGCAACCGTGCAAAAAAGGTTGTATTACTCGTAACACAATTATTGTACCTATTTATTTACTACGGTTTCTGAACCCATCTTAGAGTAATTATAATATGTGTGTAGATAAAGTAATGTATGCAACTGTACATAATTAGGCATTAAAACACTCGTGTGACCTTATTATGAAACTCGCCTTCGGCTCGTTTCATAAAACACACTCGTGTTTTAATGCCCCTCATTATGTACCAGTTGCATAAACTACTATTTCACTTCTCATGCTCGAAAAGTGTGTCATATTAGACTTGTGAAGCGGGGCTAAAGACACATGGCGGCGGGACGGGACATTTAAGCCCTAGGGAAAATATGTATACATATTTATGATTTACAAAACATTTTAATTTGACCAATCAAAATACTTCACCTATTAAATCCACCAATCACAGAACAGTAATTTGACAGATAAAAAAATATTTGGTAAAAATATCAACCAACAAGAATACAGCTGTACTAAAATCGACCAATCAGGAAAGACGTTTTTCAGTTCTCTAAAGATTAAGCGGTGTCTACGGCAAATACGCCTCTTAAAAGAAAAAAAAAGCGCATGTTGCATCTCTTTCCAATAATATAGCAAAAGAAAGGGAGGCGAACACGCACAGCGAGGCATGGTGCTGGCCTTAGAAAAAAAACATGCTGTCAAATTAGACATACGCCCGCCAAGAGTTAAATTATTCATTTTAGGTAGATAATTCGTGTTTATGTGTTTTCTCGCAATTGAAGTAAAAATTAGAGTGTGTAACTCGGGCCTAAAAGCCATATTACCACTCGAACAATTTTCCCTCACTGCATTCGGGAAAATAACTATCTCGTGGTAATATGGCTTACTTTAGACCCTTGTCAAACAATCTACTATTTTGGCATTTGTCCGCGTTCGAATTCTCCGCGTTCAAATAATGACTAGAATCTTTAGATTTTAGTAGGTAATCAAATACTGCTAACACATCTTGTTTTGAATACAGATATATCGCTGCCTTAACGCATCGCGGATGACTCGACTCCCGTCTCCACACTTAATGGCATGTATGACTATAAACGTAAAGTGAAACTACAAAATAATTATATTACTATTATATTTATTGAAGTAAAACTGGTAACCGAACACCACCAAACAACGCACCGCACAACGTATACGATATATCGGTATCAGCATTGCGATACAGCTAGTCAATTCAAGCAGACTTTTCACAATATCATTATATTTATTTATTTAATTCAGACTAAATTCCATATAAAAGTTACGACAATAGGCTTATACTCTAGGGCAGCGGTCGGCAACCTTTTAGCCATCCAAGGACCACATAGTAGGTAACAAAATTTTGGCGGGTCGCACGTGTTAATAATTTGTGGCTCTATCAGACAAAACGTACCGGTTGTAAATAAGGAGGCTCGCGGTTCAGTTCAGTTCAACCCACCCTTGATGATGATGATGAGTTCCTGTTATCCCTCATTAGAGACATAGGGCTCGTAGAAGAGTTCTCCACTTGTCTCGGTCACCCACCCTTAGCCTCCAAAATTAATGTTAAAGATTCAATTATATTCTCCAAGAATCTGGTAAGCACGCGTGACATTGTCCGTTATGTCGCGAGCGGGTAGGTCGCGTGTGGCGAGCCACGTGCTGCCGCTCGCGCCGAGCTTGTACGCGGCGACCACGGCCGCTGCTGCCGACTCGGGCCTGCACAAAAAAATACTGTCAATGTCATCCAGCACGGCTAGTACAAAATGGCGCCCGAGCTATCTCGCCGCGAGATAAACCCCGACGTGAGATAAGGTACGCGTCTGTTTCTGCGTGTACTAACTAAAAAGGGGGATAGCCTATCTCGCGGAGAGATAGCTAGCGCACCATCTTGTGCTGGCTGTGCACAGCAGTAGGCCTAGCACGTGTTACGCGCGAGAGTATGTCGGCGTATCTCGAGCTATCCGTCCTTTCTAACAGCGCCAATTAGAAAAAGACGCGTAGCTCGAGATAAGTCGAGATACTCTCGAGCGCAACATGTGCTACGGGCGCAGAGGCGGCGTCAGGCGGCCTCGCGGTCCAAGAACCTCGCACCTCAAATGTCTCGCGGAACATCGTTAGGAATTCTGCATACATATGTGAAAAAAATTAAAAGGTGCATGAAGCACCCGCACTGACGTAGGGGACTCTCGTCAATGAGAGGTGTGCCCAGCAGTGGAACGTATATACTTATATAGGCCGATGATGAGACTCACTTTTGAATGGGCAGGTTTGTTTTCATTACATCAGCAACAAACTCAGGCGATACATTTTTGTCGAGAGTGCCCAGTTTAGTAGGTGTAATGAGCGCAGTACCGGTGGCTCCGAAACACACGGTCACAACTCGAACACTTGTTTTTGCGTAATAGTCTTCTTTCTGAAAGATAAACGTAATTTTAAAAACACATTTTTGTGGAAGGTTTCTTAACGTGTTAAAATTTCCATGCTTTCTTATTGCTCACTATAGGCTTATCATTCAACGCGGACGGTGTCTTTAATAACTAGACAGCCTAAGCCAGCGGCCCGCGAGCCTCCTTGACACCGACAATGTGGTATCTTTTGCCTGGTAGGGTCACCAATTATTAACAAAAGCTGGCTGCTAAACGGTTGCCGACCCCTGACCTAAGCCTGACCACTGCCCGTTTACATCTCCCTTCTGCGCCGCGCACCGCGATTCTGTAAACCAGGCGCCGTTGTGAGAGCCCCGCTTATGTCTTCCGAGCATGAGGAAACGAAAGGCATCTCTTCGAGAATGGCTTTTTCGAGATTTCGATAAATATCAGACTGTGACGTTATATTCCTATTTCCTCTTGTGAGATGTAAAGGACGGGCTTTACTATGTATGATATCATTGGGTAAGTGTCAACAGGCAACCAACATAAACACCTGTGCACATATTTGTGTCGTTTAATAATGTATTGTTTGAGTATGTTTGAGTAAGCTGATTAAAAACTGAGTGCATTCTACTAGGTACAGAGGAATTCGAACTGTATGCTCAGTAGTTACCTTTCATATATCTGAATGCAATCATACATTCGCTGCGAGCTGGCGCCCGCTGACGCTGTCAGTGGAAAGTCCATTTAAATATATATAGTGGCTCTGTGAGCTATAGACCTCTCGAGTATTTTTTTTACCAAATATATGTAATTATCGAACCACGAGGATGGGTCGAGAAATGCGCCCATAGGGAACTAAAACCCATGAAAAAAAATATTTTAAAAATTACCAAAAAATTACTCGACAAAAAAGTTCTAGGTATGTTCTAGCCTAGTTAGTGTCTCAACAACTGTAAGCGGAAGAGAAAGGCGTCATCCATTTATTACGTAAGACGAATTAGGGGGGGTCGGTTACCTACTTCTTAATTTTTATAAAAACTGTCAAAAATCGGCTTACGTAATAAATGAATGGTGAACGACTTTTTTGTGGATTGAACGATAACAATAGTTCGTTGTCTTTTCGATTATCTAAATATCTCAGTCACTTACCCCTATGCAATTACTGAATTGTATGACTGCAGCCTTTGTACCGAAATAAATAGGCATTAAAGGAGATTGCGCGAGCCCAGCTATTGATGAGATATTTATGACAGTGCCGCCTTTCCCTCCTTCATCTGTTCTCATCAGCTCCAAGGCTTTCAAGGTACTCGTTACTAGTGCAGTCTGAAAAAAAATAGGTACAGTTCCTTCGTACATAAGAATGCGGACACGCCCTGTCATTCCTTGCGGGACCTTCAGCAGTAGGTACCCTTACCATGAGTTTGCAATGTTTTCATTACCGTACCTCGCTAGCGACTGCGTAAAGGATTTAGTATGGCAATTCTTAGATCTATTGCGTAACCGCCAGAAACGCTGTACTTTTGTCTATACTAAATCGTAAAAGTACGGTTATGCAAACATTGCAAACTCATGGTAAGGGTACTGAGCTACCATACAACAATCGAAATTCAAAGTTCGCATATCACCCTCTTTGTCGCTTCGAATAAACAAGTGCTATAGAGATAACCGCTCAATTTGTGTTCTATCCATAGGATAGGTCATCATTTTTGTCGCAGTTTCTGGACATTTCGATAGCATTTTATTAAGTAAATGGGTTTTGTTTGAATGAAACAAAATATAATAAAACTTTCCAGACACTTCACCATAAATAGTGCAAGAAAATTAAATTAGGCTAGGTATAGAAAGCGGGTATTACACTGCCCTGAATTCAGAACGTTTAGAAGGGTTCGGACCTATGCGTTAGAGCGAGATGCTTCAACTCCCCTTCACTAGTCAGGATTCTGAATTCAGAACAGTGTACTCGTAATACCCGCAGATACGCTCTGGTATTCACCCATATTGCAGGAGCGCAATAGCGGATCGAACGACTTATGGTACGTACCACATTGATTTCAATCTCCTTCTTATAAATACTTGGTGCATCATTCATAATTCCAGCATTGTTGATGACGACATCAATATTCCCCTGGTCTTCCACGAGCGACTGGAATGCTCCAAACAGTTGATCGTCATTTGTTACTTCGCATTTGTAAAATTGAACTTTGCCAGGACCGTGCTTCGAATTCAGGTCGTTTTGGAGAATCACGCCACCAGTCTCGTCCACGTCTAAAATGGCAATGTGCTGTAAACCAAAGATAGGAATTGCTATTAAATACCTAAAGTAAACACATTTCAATTATTGTGCGGGTTATTAGGGCTACTGCTTCCAACATTGGCGATATAGCGAACGCTAAAAGGAACATTGGGAGACCAATGCTGTGCTTTAAAGACTGCGTTAAGCGTGATATGGCGAGCTTTCGAATTGATAATCAGGCCTGGCAATCACTTGCCGCTGATAGAGACGGATGGCGCAAACGTGTTGTGGACGGCAGAAAGTTATGCGATGAAGCCTGGTTTGACGAATTAGCTAGTAAAAGGTACCGCAGAAAACAAATCGGAACTAGAGCTTCTGACGTCAACTTTCCCTGTAATACCTGTGGAAGATCGTGCCGTTCCCGCATTGGTCTCTACAGCCACCAAAAACGATGTTCGCAACTACACAGCAATGCTTGAATCGTCTGCAATAGACGCAAAGGCCTATGATGATGATGATGCTTCCAACAATTCCTACGTACATACTAAATAAGACATGGACATAATATAATAAACCTTTTTTTCCTTCCTAACATAATCTTAGCTCATGTCTAGAATATAGTAGGTATTCTAGGCGAATGTAAGCCCGCCCATTTTCAATTTTAAAAGACTGCGAATAAACAAATGTTGCTCGTACAGTTAATGAATAAGCCCCTACCAACCCCTACTTACAATCCATCAAGTGTCGATGATAAACGGAAAACATAATTATTGAAAGGGATTGGGTACTAGTACCTGCAGTTTTACTGGTAGGTAGCGCGAGTGTAGATTGTAAATATTAATAATAATTCTTTGTTTCCAATAAGTCATCCTTTTTTTTTCACCAACAAAAAATATATGTTTTTTATGCTATTTTTGGGTGAATTCAGCCCCCGCGAAGGGTACGGGCGACTTAATTCTAGAAACCTGATAAATGATTATTTCTATAATGATTTTGCGAATCTGGGCGTCAATGAGAGATTAGATTAGAATGCAATACCTACATTGCTGGTCGATAAATTTTCAAAAATTAATTACAATTAAGTTACTTATAATTTTCTTGCAATATCGGTTCACAGTTCACAATACCTACTAAAACCTATGTCTGGTTATAATTTGAGGTAATATCAAACATAGGTACACGCTATTAAACTAATCTAAAGATATCAAAAGTGTGTCAGTACTTCAAGCCGGTTGCTCACTTCGTATCAAGTACAAGTCATATGCATAGAGTACTGTTCGCATCTATGGGATGGATTAGCTAGATAAATATCAACTTGAGGCGTTGGAGCCAATCTAGAAACGTGCTAGCTTATAAAAAATATAATAAGAATACTTAACTAATTATAAAAATAAGGCTTAACTAAAGCCCTAGCCTAGTCAAACAAACCCCCGCGAGTTGTACCGGGCGCAAAGGTACCCATCACACTTGCCGCGTTACCACTTTGGATGCCGATGGACAACTTTTGCACCAAGTTAAAACCCGCACGAGCGTCGGACCTTCTCTCCTGGATTCGTAGCCCCACTTCATTTATGAATACTACCACCTCAGACCCCCAGCATTGCACAGCTTAATTCCACCCGCGATTTCTACACCATCAGACGAGCAGAGATACGGCATCCGTTTTACGGTGGCAGTTCCGAAAACTCCCACGAAGCCAAAGATTATAAAGTAGCAAGCTATATACTGATATAAATGATCTTTGCACGAAGCGCATCCCTTCCACTTTTATTGTAAGAAAAGCCAAGCTGTGGAATTCCGTGGCGTAATCCATGCAAAAGCATGTGACAAAAATATTTGTACGCCCCAAGGCACCTCATAGTGATTTATTTATTATTTATTTATTTATTTATTTATACAATTTAATTACATAGCATTACAGAAGAAAACATCCAAAGCGCTATGAAATTACAGTGATGTAAGTACAGAGCCAAAATGTAACAACTTGTTGGATAAATGTTGACAACTTATGTTGGACATATAAATGTTTGAATCTTTGAATTTTTAATCCTTGTTTACCGTGAACTACAAACTTAGTCTTCAAGGCTAGAGTAAACCGGTTTTTACTAGGTAAACGCGTTCCATCCTTGTTTACAATATCGTTTACCATAAAATAACATAACATACAAATTAATAATTATTATCATACTTAAACTGTGGTAGGGTTTCGTTCGTTTTCGTAACTTTCATCCCTTCGTGGATTGATGTTCAAGATAAAAAGTATTATTTCATCTCTTCTGTTCGGAAAGTTCGATTTTCATGAGTAGATAGCCGGGTTGAAAATCGCTTTTCCAACCCTAGGGTGGAAAGTAATTTTTTTTAAATTTCCATACGCCAGGGCTGCGCGCCCGCCGCGCTTGGGTGCTCCGCGGGCAGCCAGCCGCGGGCGCGCAGCCCGGCCGGGGGGCGGGCCGCGGCGGCGCCAGCTGCTGGCGGCTGCAGCGCGTGTTTTTATTACTGAATCCTTAGAATATCATTTACTATTCATTTTATTTCTCAATTATTTTCCTCATAGTCGAAATGAAAAGTAGAGTGTTTAACTCGGATGAAAGCACCCATTTCACCCTTGAACTATTGGCGCTCTCACTTCGTTCGAGCGCCAAAATATCTCGGGTGAAATGGGTCGCTTTCAACCCTTGGTTAACAATCTACTAATTCATGATAATCCAGGCTATAAAGTCATTGTATAGGTATACCAATTTTCATCATAATCCGTTCAGCCGTTTTTCACGCCAAGTGCAGCCAGTGGCGTCGTAAAAATAAAGTTTATTTTCAAAACACACCAAGTTTGGGACCTTCCTGGCAGCAATCGGCTGAATGAATTTTTTATCATTCATAAATATTTGTAAACTTAAATTCCTTCACTTCCTTCAAGAATAGTGTACTCATGGTAAAAACAATTAGTGATAGTATAATGCTTCATACAATGATGCGATTATCTAAGGTCGAAAGTGTTTATCACGAGAGAATAGAAGCTTTTGAACTCTTCATATGCGTAGGTGCCTAGTTACTTATGATGCTGACTGTACTCAATGCTCAAACCATATTAACCAAACCAATAGGGATGTTGACTCAAAATTTATTATTACTTCATACGAAAGAATACATAAAACTATGCCAAATAGTGAGAATCCTATTCAAATATGTCAAAAAATAACGAAACTACAACCGTTAGAATGTCTTTAGTTCGAGGGAGAAAGCGCTACAGGTCAGTGACGTCACTGACCTCGAGCGCCATAGTAAATGACGATCGTTCAATACAGAGGTGCGTTTTGCGGAACAGGGACAGAAAATGCCCCCTCCTAAAACTTTGAAGACTTATAATTATGTAATTATTTATTCTTTTGAATTACTTTTTTCGCTATTTGATTGAGAATTTTATCCTTTTTCGAGAAAATTCGGATTCATGGATTTTCTTATTTGGTGTCAAGATCCCTATTATTTCAATTATTGATTCATTATAGCCGGCAAGACAGAACCCTAGAATTGCTGTCGCCACGGGGTAAATGTATTTTTTTTATTGTAAATTAAAATGGTACCTTAGCTCCCTCTTCTAGCACTTGCCTCACGACGCACGCGCCGATGCCATTGGCTGCTCCGGTGATCAGCACCACTTTATCCCGCCACTCATACGTCATCCTTACATTCAACTCAACACAATACTGACCTAGCGCCGACTAACAGCATAGATTAAATTCTCATTATATGTACTGTAGCCATAAAAACAAGATTAGGAGGAAGAGGACTTAGAGATAACATGTTTATCATACTTTTGTTTATTAAAAAAAAATATATCTGATGGTACTGGTACCATCTGGGTGGTGGGTATTATTTGATTTGAAGTTGACATGATACATATATATTTATCTCTTTCCAACGCTATCATTTTCTCTCTGCTCTGTCTTTAATGGTCAGTTAAGTGTGTTGCTGATTGTACTTACCTAAACTGATGACTTAATGAAGTTTGCCTTCGGATCGGGCGTCAAATACCTGCAATCGGAGACATTCTTTGTTTTACCGCCTTTGGTAAGTAATCAAGGTACTATTTTTAACTTCCCATTGCTATTAACTTGAAATGTAGTGTTAACATTCATTTATTTTAAATACAACAAAATCAGTTACCATAATATCACCTAAAACTAAATACCTATAACTAAATTAAATGTTTATTATTACGTATATTTTACCAACAAATACATTGATAATAAAATTTACTTTGAAATTTCCTCAGTTTTCCTATTATTATTATTTTATACTACGTCGGAAGCAAACAAGCTGACAGCCCACTTACACAAAAACCCAAAGTCCAATTAAATTTTTAGCTTGGTTCGGAACTTAAAAATTCTGTGACATGATTTGTAGCGGGCGTATGTCTAATTTGACAACATGCTTTTTTTTTCTAAGAACAGCACCATGCCTCGGTATGCGTGTTCGCTTTGCGCATTCGCCTCCCTTTCTTTTGCTATGTATTAAAGAAAGAGATGCAACATGCGCACAACACCGCTTAATCTTTAGAGAACTGAAAAACGTCTTTCCTGATTGGTCCATTTTAGTACAGCTGTGTTCTGGTTGGTTGATATTTTTACCAAATATTTTTTAATCTGTCAAATTACTGTTCTGTGATTGGTGGATTTCATAGGTGAAGTATTTTGATTGGTCAAATTAAAATGTTTTGTAAATCATAAATATGTATACATATTTTCCCTAGGGCTTAAATGTACTACTTTAGCCCCGCTTCACAAGTCTAATATGACACACTTTTCGAGTATGAGAAGTGAAAAAATATTAAGAAAAGTTTTAAAATCATACTGATAATTACCTATACGGTTTATGAAATGCAAGTATTCATTGTCACTACGGGCAGAGGGGTCTCACTCCGTCAGTTCGCCGCGCCGCTGCAAGTACATCCGTAGGTGGTACCATTCAGTGGCTGCTGCGCATTGCTACCGGATGGTTGCGTCGTCGCGCTCATACACTCAAGCTATTATAATTTGGGGTTGCTAATAGGGGATTTGATAACAGTGGGACTTCTGTACGTAGGACTATTACTAAGGCGACTTCCTGATTTGTCGGTGCGGAGGCGGTACGATATGGGAAAACTGTCAAATGTCAGTGTCAACTGTCAGTCGCTCAGTACCGCTTTTTACTGCGCCCCTACATTCAAATGAGTGCTTCCTGACTGGAGCGGGATGCGCAGTAGCGGGGAGATGCGAAGGCAGTTCTGGTCCGCTTCTGCGCATGATATTACTACTGCGCAAATATAATACTGACAGCATTCCATCAACTGAGAATCTTTGCGACGTCAGTAAATTTACGTCAAGGAAGAAAATGTCACATATCGATCCCGCCCCGCCAAGTCAGGAAGTCGCCTTTTTCTGTGCTACGGGCGACATGATAAGAGACAGAAGCAACCTCTTTAGGTACGGTAAGAGTATTTGTATTGTATTGTATTGTATTGTATTGTATTGTACAGTACTTTTAACTCATGACCGCGGGTTGGCCATGGTTGTAGTTGCGACACATACGAACACATAGACAACGTGATATCATACCTCCTACGTGAACGCACACAGACAATGTGCATGTATAGCTCAACACACAACCATGGCTCTATACACATTTTTGTGGCTATTTTATACACATTTTTGTAAACCCTACTTGTTCTGTATTTAGGTCTATTGGGACTCCAGATAAGATAAGGACCTTTAGTACGCTTTAATAATACGCTTCATATTCAGTATGTTTGTAAGTGTGTCCTGCTCATCCACATTTAGTTGCTTGTGAGCGGAAACGAGAGCTTAAGATGCATAGAGAGATAAAGATCAGACTTTAAATGTCTTCGTACCTAACACAATAAAGGATAAGATTACATCGTTCAAATCGGGTCCTACATCTTATACTACATTATGAAACATATTTGTGTATCAGTACCTAGGTACCTTTCTTGCATACCTTAAATAAGGAAATGATCTATTAACGGGCACTCAGAAATTACTATAATTATATTGGGTAGAGATAAACTACGATAACACGTCCCGCGCCTCCAACATTCAAAACGCTTTTATGTAATTGTGAAAGTATGTTATAAAGCACCACCAATATAGGTTATAGGTTTACGCGGGCTAATTTTCCGCAACTCGACGTCAAATGCGCCTATTTTGCGTGGTGGGTTGACAACGTTACTCGTGCCAACCCAGTTCTACCAGAAAGCCTAGCAAACCCTTGACGTTGCCGACGACTTCTGATAGAGACCTCGGTGATCCGAGGTGTTTTGCCCGGTATACTGCCACCCCAGGGCATATCAGGGTGACGTGGGCGGCTGTCTCTTCGTCCTCCATACAAGCTGCAGAGAGGGCTATCTGTAAGCACCACCAAAATATTCTGTGACCTAGCCTAGCGGAGAAGAGTCCCGCAAGAAACTCAGCTAGGCCCGACCTGGGTCGGACTAACTCCACACGATATGCGGCGGTGCCTGGAAGAATAGGAATAATTGTATTTGTAATAATTGTACCAGCGGATGGACTAGGTATCTATAAGTGGAAACGTGCTAGAATAAGGGCGCTCACTTTAAGTTTAGTTTTACACTTCCTACTCATTCCTTTATTTGAGGTAAGAATATTTATTAATAATTGTACGCTGTTGCTACGTGCCAATTACACAAATGATTGGTCAACTAAATAAGTGGCCAATTATTATCAATTTAGGTAGGTACCCTATTGAGTTTCCTATGAAAATATCTATATGTCGTCCATACGCGCGCAGATGTTTCAATGACAGTACAGTATCGATAACCTTCCTATTTCAATAACACACAATAAGATACTCATAAATTCAAACAGGTTCCCTTCAATATCCCGACGGCTGCTGAGTTTGCAGTGCAATAAAATATGGACAGCAAGGCAAATTTATCTTGTAGGTGGTCAAAAATTGTAGTATAGGACACGCACAGTCGATACCAAAGACATGTAGACATGTTTCGCCTTATTACAATAGAGTAAAGTACAATCTTTGACGCCGACACAGTGTTTAAGTTTATTTGGGTTAGCCCAGTTGTATCAAAGTAATCCATAGGAAAAGCGACTTTATTCCGCATTCCATAAGATTCAAACTTCAATAAAAAAATATTTAAATATCGGCTGGCATAAAAGATCTCAGCACTATTAGCGAGTCTCGCATCGGCTGAAGTACGAGTAAGTTTGTCAGCGAAAATCTTTGCCCTCGGATCACGGTATTCTACGCTACCGATAACACGTCTTAAGCTTAAGTAAACCAGTTAAGCCGAACCCTCGATTAAGCATGTTACATTGATATCAATGTCCAAGTCTATGTATCCTAGGCTACGAGTGAGTTGAAACAGGTAGAGAATCACATGACAGTTGATTGGAAATGTGGTCAATAGTTAACGGCTTATAAGCATGTATTTTATGATTTTATTACATGGATATAAACTGAAAGAAAGAATAGGAAAGGAGACGCCGTTTATGCAGGTTACAAGAACAATCCAAAATTAAGCCCTTAACTTTTGATATGTCCACAAGAAAGACGCGAACCTAAATCTGTTTAATGACCCAAATACTAAATACTTCCAAAACAAAACAACATTGTATAATTTTATTTTCATTGAAGCATTTGAAAAAAAATGTTTCATTTGATGACTAAAAATACGGAGATTATGTGTTTTTGAATTTTTATCATATTTAAATCTACCAAAAGTGGATCCTGGCCTCGACACCAAAGACCGCCAGGCTTCCCTCTCCCTAGTTATCGGTTCAACGCCAACTATCTATTAAGCCCTTTTATTCTGAATTAGAGACTGTCTCTTAATTCAGTGTGCCGCTTGGCAAAGGCCTCCTCTAGCTCTTTCCATTGTGTTCTGTCATGGGCCACTCTCCTCCAATTTGGGCCCGCAGTGAGTTTAAGTTTGTCCTCCCATCTTCTATGAGGTTTTTTCCGGCTCCGTTTGCTATCTCTGGGATTCCAGTCTGTTAGGATTTTGCTTCATTTTTCTTGCCAACTACTAATATAATAAGTCTGTCAGGGCATGCAATGCGATATCAACCTACATGCATTTCTATAGAGTTTTACATTCTCATGGCATGTGACAACTGACAACTTTTGTATTTAACTTGGCGTTGAAAAGGTTAATTTCCAAGTCATCTTTAGCCTCCTAGCATTTCCTAATTCCTAAACTCTACGAAAAGCCAAAAAAAAATAGGCGTGAAGTTAGAGTTTTATGAAAACAACGGCCATCTGACCTTCCGACCAATAACTAAAAGAGGAACTAGACCTTATTGGTGTATTTTATCTGATGTGTAATTTAGGTTAGGTTTAAAATTTTGAAAAAATCTTCTTTAAAGAACCATTATTTGTATAGATTCAGAACGGAAAAGGGTCTTACGTTTATTTAAGAAAAAGCCGTACGTAGGGCTCTAATTTATATACAAAAAAGGGCGGACCGGTTATCTAATAAACTTTATTAAAAGTATTAATTGGAATACTTTGAAATATTTAAAGAAAAGATTGTTTTGAAAATACTTGGCGAACAAAATAATAATTACTAAATTGGAGAAAATAACACGGGACGAGTTAAAAGTAAAAGTTGTCTTAATAAAATGGTTTCACTCTTTCAATACCTAAGTCTGTCTGTCACAAGCTAAATATCTCAAGAACTAAGTAAGTACCTATTTATGGCATCGATTTGAAATTTCGAATAGTTATAATATAAAGAAGGGTAACCCAGATGCATACCATACATAATGCGGATTTAAAAGTTCACAAAAAAAATTGCGGAGTATTCTACAAAATATTTTATGATGATTTGATGAACCTGCACACAGTCAGATATTTAACGAGATTTGTCTAAAAAGCCATTCTCGGAGAGGTTTGCATCCCGTTTTGTCGTGAGCGAAAAACAAAGGGTGTCTCTTTCAATCGATATATCGCCTTAAT